>OX940878.1:108979634-111479634 GCA_954870665.1 Stratiomys singularior | reverse complement strand
AAAAAATTATCTCTATTTTAGAAGTGCTAAATACGGGAAAATACACACAGTATGTTGCATATCAAAAAAAAAATTAAGAAAATATTATTCGATCCTGGTTTTGAACGTTGCATATGCGACTTCTGCAAGAGAAACATTCTAGCTAGTCCGGGTGGCCCATGCGCTTTCATTCATTCTTTTCACTGATAACGTTAATCTACTAAACAAATAAACAAAAAAAAAAAACTTCAATGTGAACCAATTTCCTAAAATTTTTTGCAAAAAATCAGTGCACGAACTGCGTGCTCTGCATACTCAATTTTAATCTCAAAGTATTCTCAGGAATTCTCGTATAGATAGTCCTTATTGCCGGCTCACATATCTATAGTGTTAATGCATTTATTCCAGACTGATTGAACATGTAACGAAACCTGAGGACCAAAGCATTGTACCACATGTAGTAGTGATGTTACACGTAATAAGTTTTGCTGTCGTTTAACATAATGATATTACTCCACAAGGTCTGGGTTGCATTTTCTCTGTATTTTGAATGGGCAGGAAACCCGAAACGCTACAAGTTGTTCGTCAATGGTGCAAGCATTATTCGCTTCACAATTATTTGACAATGGTTCGAAAACATCCCTAGGTTTGACATATAGGTGCTAGCCACTCATTTTCACTTCTCGCTTGTCTTGTGGTTTTGTCACCAATACGAAGTATTGATTTCAAAAACCTAAACCGCTGCTGGTTCACAAAGCATCGAAAAGTGCCACAGCCAATATTTCTGACCACTTATCTGTTGTATGTATCCCCTTTTGTTTCAATGCGGCAAAATCAAATAAGACTCCAATAAATGCCTATCTTTTTGTATCGTTTGCTGGCACGTGATAGAATTCTTAAAACACGATTATTTTCGCGAATGTAGCTTTTTTGTCTTTCAAATTTATCATCAGTACGCATAATCATGACAGTTCGCACAGCTAACGCTCATAGTTTAGGACCCGGTTCGGAATTTGCCACATGAATTCAGCCATAACCAAAATAGTATCATCTTTTGCAGCCTTACATGTCACGTGAAATATGAATCATGCAGCGGAAAAATTATATGTATTTTTATATATATGCAGCGGTGGACAGACCTGAAATAAGTTCATAACTAAACAGTTTTAATAAAATTGCTATAAAATCTAGTTCATTAATACTTTGAAAGTCAATTTTCAAAATTTTGGCTTTACTTTCTTAGGACAATTATTATTTCGTGGCAGACCTTGATATCCAAGACCTTTTCAACGTGTAAGCGAATTTTTGGCGCACTTAGTTTCGGATTTTTACGGATAAAGACTTCTATCAATCTTTCGTCACGATCGGAGGACGTTTTTTTTTGACTTTTCGAACCTTATTACCGATGCGTTTGTCTTTAAATCGCTCAATTTTATGTTGTACAGATGATGCACGCTTGTTAACAATCTTTGCTTTTTCGCGTTTACTTTTCCCGAGCTTGAAATTATGGATTACACACTAAACGTGAAAAATAAATGATAAATAAATACCAGAAATAAACAAAACGATAAATGTACAATAGGTGTCTGCACTCAGCGAAAGACTAAAGTCAAGGAAAGTAATGTCAAATACATGTCAACAGCAGATTATAACAACTTAGCAGTAACTATATGAAATAAGTTGACTGGATCATTTTCACTTTGACACCATTTTCAGCCTTCTAGGCTGCATTGTAAGCAGAGACTTCAACAAATATTTGGTCCGATAATTATGCGTCGATTATCAGAAATCATACAATTTCACCACATCTGTCAGTTATGACCGTGTGGAAAAATGCGTTAGCTTCCAAAATGTTTATGAAGTTGAAACAGAGTCATACAGAAGACCATCCGTTTCAAAATTGCACATTTTCAAAAATAATTGTCGGCCAATTGTCGGATGATCATTAAAACAAAGTGCAAGTATTAAAAAGTGCACCAGGTTTCAGACCTTTTGAAATAAAAATCAAACTTGGATAATCCTTTCGTGGTGTAGTGAGAAATCATTAATTATGCAGAACATCAATCAACTTACATAATTTTGCAAACTCATTTACCTTTCTTATCTTCAAAGCGATATCCTGATTATTAGCTACCAACTAATCGGACAGTGATTTATGCAGACTGAAGATATGCTATTTCATAAGTCAATCTACCATTATCACGCATGCAATTGCATTTATTGCTAATGATTGCTTATGGATGGAGCTTTGAAGAAAGTGTCGAGAATGATATACGTGCGAAATGCATTACAGAGCACCAGAGGCAAACAATTAGCAATCGTGTGTTGGCTTTGCAACGGGCCATATATTGATTTCACAGATGCTTCCTGCCTGAAGGGAAGTAATTGTCAACAAAACCAGAAATCCAGATTGGTCGCCGTTGTTTGTATTAATTTGCTTACGAGTGTTTCTGTCTGTCTTGCGAGGACCACGTCCTGGTCTGCGGAAATGTTATGTTTCACGATGAATAAGATAAAAACCCTTTGAGATATTATTTGTAATGTATTAGGAATTGCATTGTATTGAGACTGTTTACCATTCAAATTAAACCTGAATAACGTCTTTATGCTAATATGCAACTAAAACTATCCTAAATGTCAGGTAAACTATGGAAACGTTGTGGACAATTCGCAAACGAAAACTAACAAACGCAGCAGTTGCACGCTTCAAAACTGCATGACTATAATCTGCGCATTCGATGCATTAAGCGCATGCTTGCATTGCACATTTGACTGCCAATTAGGCATCATTTTTTATGACAGAAATAAACTATTGACATACAATTGCCAGACGTCTTCCAGACGAGACTTATTCTCCGGTAAACCAGTTTGCATTAGACATAGGGGATTGATAATTATGCAAGATAAGTCGCCTTTGACTTACCTTTGAAAGGATTGTTTAACAATACTTCCGGCTCATAGAAAAAAGGACTTGTCCAAGGATTTTGTATCGTTTTTCAATGTCAATTTCCTATGTTCATGTGCTCGGATATCACTTTCAAATATGTGCTATTTTTCTTCTGGTATTGTGTAATGGAAAACAGGAGCACAGGCCTCGAGCATTCCGCAGGATGTAAATGGATGCACGTGCGCAAGTAATTCAAATTTTGGTGGAAATTAGCAAACATCCTATTTAGTCACACGACGAGCCTCTGAGTGCAAGAAGTGACCATAAACAAGATGCCGGGCTGGCCTAATTGGACAATATCAATGATATATTGCCTTGTCAAAAAATTTTTAATGCAACCGGTCGAGTCTTGTACCTACGCAAGAAAATGCGTTGGTTTGTCGGTGCTGGCATTGGTGGTGCGAAACGTTCACGTGTGTGTAATTTCAGTTCATATTGTCAATATTTCAAAACAAGCCATCGTGCGTAGCTAAGTGAATTGTGTGTCCAACATAATTACTGACACTAAATACGTGACGAGATGATGTATTACATGCCAACACTTTGATCAGTGAATTGATATGCAAAACTCATTACCAGCCAGCAAAGTACTTCGAAAGAGACACGCAACTGTGGATGGAGATGATTGCAATTGAAATCTGCGTACATTGTGTATACCTGAATTCAGAGCACTTTGCATATAAAACAACTACAAATCGGTGTTTAAACCAAACGAAAATCCACCCTTTCCTTGCAGCGTCAATCGGACAGAGCCAGTGAGCTACAAGGACCACAAAAACTTGAGTTGCTGGAGCAATCACCGGGTTTTGGGTTGATTTGTACAACTAAGGAAGTACATTTTATACATAGCGCTCCGTGATGCTAGCATGTAAAAAAGGATAGCGATGTGATACATCCAAAAATGCACGAAAAGGCAAGAATTGAGTCACATACGACGAACTAATATGGTCGAAAACACCAGCATTCCAGGTCGTACGACTCCTGCGGGCGGCAGCACTGGCGAAAGCACGACAGGGACGAAGCAATAACGTCCTTTATATAAGCTTTCAATTTTGTAATCAAACTGAAACTGGAAATGAACAACTAATAGTCCACGTCTGAAACGGACACTGACACTGCGAGTGGGAACGGGTCTAGTCATCGCCATTGAGCAATTCACATGCGGCATCTGATGTCCCATGCAAAATAAACAAATGCAAATTCCAAAGTCACCAACCGTAGAAGATTATGTTACAATGCGGTTTCAAAGTGCATATGAAATATATTCTTGCCTACGAGCTACGACCAGGTATTTGGTCACATCTCCACACTTGCCCCGTCGCATTATTCGATGAGAGGGTGCTAAGTACTCCCTACTTACCCTTGATATTCGATACTAAAAAGTAGTGTTATTATCGGCGCTGGCGTTTACCCGCTTAAGTTAATTTGTTTTATCAACCGTTCCATAGAGATTTCCACTTCATAGTTACTATTTGCATCATTGCGACGTGTGGATGGAAGCAGCCCGCGGTGAGGTGGAGGATATTCGCGTGACTGAAACGGAAAAATTTGTCTAATGACACTTTATACCCATGCATCCCTTTTCAATTGATGTTAACTTAAGTACACTTCTAGGCAATCTTAATCCTTGGATTGCAGATCGCGTTAAAAGATTATTGCTGGCGGTGTAGGCGTTGGTAGACGCGACGAAATACTGTTGCTATCTGAAAAAAACGTATTTGTAATCAGATGAAGGTTTATACGCCTGACTTGTCCAATAAACCTTGAAAACGTTGAATTTTTCATAAATGCCGTACATTTTTTACATATTATACGTACATATTATACATATATTTACGTACATATTATACATTTATGGCTGCTTTGCATCGATATTTAATTGGATTTTATAAGAAGACAAATTCAGTTTGGTTACGTCTTTTGATACGAAATTAAATATTTATTCCTTCGCACACCCAACGCAACTGCCACCGATACCAGGATATGCCCAGGCTGCTTATGTAGAATATACTTTGGCAGAGCTTTGTTAATCGCTCCTTTTATAATAGTGCAGGCTAGATGTTACGGATATTCATTTTTATTCCTGATTTCCACTTAGCTCATTAGAGGAATGAAACAAGATCATGTTAACGAGTTACTTAAACATAGTTATTAATTTTAATATGAATTTCTAACTAGAGCTGTGTGAAACAGCACAGGATTCTTCTTTTCGCAGTGAAACTCACATTCGATATCAAGATGATGCTTCAAAAACTTAATTATAACACAGGTCTCCAAATGTTAACACGTATTTCCCCCTTGAAGATTTGAATGCTGATCTTAGGAAATTATAAAGGGTGTTTTTTTTTAGAGTGACAGAACTTTAAGTTGGCATAAGACAATATTCGCCGCGTTATCGACGAGAAACGTTCCCAATTTTTGGTCAGTGTAGTCAAAATGTTGACCTCTTTTTTAGACTTCCTACGAGCCAGTGGAACCATTAGGTTTCGGACTCAGATGTCTGATCATATTTTAAAAAAAAAGGGATCATCCTTCTAATAAACCAATTGTATGGCAATCAAAACAATTTATAGGTATTTTGATTCATTTTAAAGTTCTTTAACTCCAAAAAACAGCCTTTATGTACTTGGATTTTTCCTGTCACATCCAGTTTTTCTTCCAAAATCTAAAAAAAAGCCAAATTCATTAACTTTTTTTAAGGGACAGTAGTCAATCAATTAAAAATGATTGATTTTAAAATAAAATATTCTTTTGTGGCACCTTGCTTTTTGTTCAACGAGGCACCGATTGTGAAATTTTTGCTTGAAATTCCGACTTGGATCATCTCGCTTTAGCAACCAACAGTCGTCAGTTGTTTTATTCCACATTTCCTGATAGTGACGTTCCATCTTTTTTATATCCTGGTGAAATCTTAAACCTTGCTTTTCATTTAAGGCTCCAAAGTTTTCATGAAAATAGTCTAGATGCAAATTAAGATTAATAAATTTGAAGATTCTGATTCAAATCCTGGTGAAATCTTTCGCCTTGTTCAACACTTAGAGCTTCCGAGTTATCATGAAAGTAGTCTAGATGCGAATAAAGGTAGTGAAGTTTAATGCTCATCGAAAATTCCATTTTCCCGAAATTTCCAATCATTTTCCTTCCAATTCATATTCCTCTTCATATTCATTCCTCATAATTTTGAGTTTCAAGGTTTTTCGGAACATGTCACAATAACTTCTTGAAAGATTTCTAGGCTGCTGATTGAACTTTATTCGATTTTCCATCGAGAAATGCAATCTTTCCGTTGAGTTTCAGGCAGAGATCGAAAAATTAGCTAGAGATATTAATAACCTTTTCCTTCTCTCTCTCGCCTTCACAAATTATATTTTCATCTTCAGTTTTATGTTTAAAAGGGGTAGCTCACTACAGATTTGGTTCCAAGGACTAGTTCAGTCCTCGATGGCCACTTTTTCCTCGTCTTATGTTTCCCTCTGCTTCGACTATCCCATTCTCAGAAAAGGCAAGGATACTTGCACATATTCACAGAACATCCAATCGTGTTTTAAGTTCTTTAGTTCAGCGAACACATTTTTTAAATTGTTTTAGAATGTCTTCAAATGTACGGAATGGACGACTTCTTATTGCCATTGTGCAAGAGGACAGCTTTATACCGTCGTTCTGACAGGTCTGATGGATTTGCGTCAAAATCGATCTCAGTCCTTAACTAGACTACGATCTCCAACAAAATATGGTACAAAAACTTTTTCTCTATTCCGATATCAAGAAAATGAAGTGTCAGGAGCAAGCCGAAAGTCTTGGTTCGAGGAATCCAGTATTTTTTTGGCGACTCTAGATGTATCCCTAAAGTCATTCAATTCTGATTGCGAAAATAATTGTATTGCCATTATTTGGCTCAAACTCAGGATCAGGTTGGAATACCCCTCGACATCACTGTCACTGACTTCCGCTTGGAATTATTCCAAATATGACAACAATGGCGGTGCAACGTTTTGATCGCGATGCACAACGACTGTCACTGTTTACAATGTTGGATATGCCAAGTCCTTTTTTTGTTTTTGAATTGTAGTTTGAAGTCTTTCAGCAAAAAATATACAAGCCTATAGTGAGATTTTAAGTTCTCTCCATACTGCAGGTGATAAATCATTGGATGATAAACCATGGATATTGTTCTTCCTTTAACTTTATATGGAATTCACTGTTTATCTTGATTGGCGATTTTTAGGCTCATGTACATATCATAAGCCCAGAATATGAATTCGGCAATGTTATGCTACTGATTACGCAGAAAAAATTGTCCCAAGAGTTTACACTTTCGCGATGATAATTTTCAAGTCAGCATTACGGATTGCCGGAAGTAAGGAATATGTCAAATCAATTATGATGCGAACTATACAAAAAATTAATCTACCTTCACAACCCTCTTCTAACGATTAAAGTTAACTTCTATTGAAAAAAACATTCAGTCTACCAGGAATAAGGTAATAATAAAATTAAAAACCCTTTTTTGATGATGATAATAAGAGTATAACACTATAAGGGTAGGTATAATCATGTGAAATTTAAGCTGATGTTTTATGAAAATTTTTTCATTATTGTCTACTGTAACAATTAAGTGTGTTTTTGTTTAATAAGAAACGATTGAAATCTAATTTTAATTAAAATTTAGGAAGGTCTAGCTAAATTTGGCAAAGCTTAAAACGATGCTAACTGTAAAATTATTCAATAATCTTATAACGATTGAGCCAGATACACAATAATCCTTAGCGCATTACCACGCTCGATAAAGATTGTATTTAATGTTGTGAACATAACGCAGCAGTCAATCCAAATATAAATTTTAAATATATATTGAAGGGTTATGACAGATTCAGAGCTTAAACTCTGACGAAATATTGGGTTACAGAGGTATCAAACACCTGTGTATTTCGCAAGTAAGGTTTTCAACGTTCCTTAGTTTTTGGCAAAGTAGTTGAACCAATCCTTGTTCACTTCCCATTCGTAGGGTAAACAGTTCTACCACTAAAGACAATTAACTCCGTGTGATGCGATTTAACTAGTCTATGGTTAACATTGCTAAATATCAACGCACAAATCACATCAAACAGCGTTCAAAACTGTCAAATATGGTTTTTCATACCAAACTCATGGATACTAGTGAAGTACTGTATCAAAAATTTACTTTTGGTAAGGGTATAGACTTTTGTCAAAATTTTCAGGACTGATTTTGAAAAAAGTTTTTTTGAAGATTTGTTTAGAATTGTTTGATATTATTCGCTCAATGATATTCTTTAACTAAACGGTACTGCCATTGAATGTACTCATTCCGGTCTTCTAAATCGAGAAAAGCCATTGTCCCTTAAGCTACACAAAAGAAGTCAGGTGAATCCAGGATGCGGATATTTGGCAACACCGAATCAGCTTCCAGTTGTCGGACATTCGAGGTCGAATTTGATTCACTAGGTCTTGCAGGCGAGTTAACTCTTTTTCCAGAAGTTCTCTCACTTTGGGCACATTGTCGCCGATTCGTGCTGACGAGGGCCGTTGAATGCGAGGGTCGAATCAGCCAATTTTTTTGTGCTATTGAAAAACACTGGAGCGACGCATGATAGTGTCCATATTAGCCTGACTAATTAATAGCCTGACATATTAGCCTGACTGATGCAGGGCCAAGATAAGCGTACTCCTTAGAAATAAAGGTGGTAGCATGCTTGTCTGTAGATCCAAAATGACTTGCCTTGTGAGGAAATCTTAATCAACACACGTGAAATCCATCATTATGAATGTTTCTATTAAAACATTCCACTTAATTTAAAATTGAAATCTGGTTTGTCTTCTCAAGAACGAGAAACAGACAGCAGAATAACAAGATGTAATGAACGAATACTTCAGTTTACTAGAAATGATAAAATAATATAATATTCAGACCTCATAACATTAACAGAAAAATAAAACTAAACACTAAATCTACGATAAGATTAATTGATAGCAAAACAATTAATTCTAAAAAAATTCAATTGAACAAAACAATTATCAAGAAGAAGGAGGTCCTACTCAATACAAATGCAAATAAGGACCTTCTTATTTTAGAAAATATTTGACACCGAAAAAGAAGGCAACTGACTCCCGAAATATGTTTATACAATGTTTAAAACAAACAACATTATCGTTTTCTTCAACAAAAGAAAAGACCAAATCAAGCGGTGTTTGTCTTTCAGTTCCCTTTTCCCCAAATTAATATTGAGTGTTTTCATCTGATGAACATTTGTAATAATATCATGCCAAACTTCGTTTTTAATATCTTCAAGTGAATCTGGATGACGCAAATAAAACTTACCCGTAGAATTTCGTTGTTTCCTAAATAACTTTATCAGTAAGTTTACATGCCCCTTTTCCATCGATTCCTTTATTTGTTTATCCTTTTTAGCACCCGGAAGTCTTGTTCCCATTCTCTTTTCTACGTGACCCACACATTCTTTTTTGTAACTAAAGTATGTCCATACGGCTTAGCACCTTAGAACCCCTTAAAAGTTTTGCTGTCACCATTGCCGATATACGTTAGGTACTTTAAGCTATATCTTTCCATAGACTTTGAACTATTTGCGTGATTGCACTTATTTCCATCTTACCGAAGCTTCCAGAATGGTTTATGGTGCATTAATCTACATGACTTTCATACCACATTTCTTACATGCACCTCAAAAAGTACCTATGGCATCTAAAACGTTCCCGGTGTACTTTCCAATCAATGCATTAGGTTGCTGCAGATAAAATGGCCGATTTAGTAATAAATTTTTAAACAGCTGTAACTTTTTATAAAGACAATTCATTTAATCAAAATAGGCACCAATAGATGCAACACACTTTTCCCAATGAGGTACAAATACATTTATTCCAGTTTTGTAGAAGTCCGAGTATCTGGTTTGGAGAAACTAATCGAAGGCATTTTTGACAGCAGTTTCATTATTAAATCTTTTTCTTGTCAAAAAGTGATCCAAATGTTTAAAGAAACGATAATCTGTTGGTGAGAGGTCTGGTGAATATGGAGAGTGAGGAAGAGTCTCATAGCATAACTCGTTTAATTTGTCCGGACCGTCTCGGATTTGTCTCGGACCGTTGTTCTCGATTCATGAGGTCGTGCGTTATCATGAAGAAGTATCACTCCATCGCTGTTGGCAAGCCTAGGTCGTTGGACTATCGATTTCTGATGCATTTCATCCAGCTGAGCACGTTATTTCTCAGTATTGATGGTTTCGCCAGGTTACAGGAACGAATAGTGGATAACGCCAGCTGCAGACCACCAAACAGTTATCATTATCATTTTCTTTGAATGAAGGCTTGGTTTCGGCATGTGTCTTGGCCCTTCATCGGCATCTAGCCATTGGGCTGATCAGTGACGATTATCGTATGAAATCCGCTTCTATTTGCAGGTCACAAATCGTTGCAAGAACGGTTTCTCTTTGTTGCCAGAGAGATGAGAACTTGAAATCTCCATTTGACAAGTCATGTTTTGCTCGGTAAGATCATGCGAAACCCGTTTGTCAAACTTTTTCACTTTTCCAAGTTGTTGCAAGTGATGGCAAACTGTCGAATAGTGAACGCTTAATTTCTCGGTAAGATCCCTTATGTTTTGGCGGGAGTCAGGCTCTAATAATGCATGCAGCTCGGGGTTATGGATCGATTGTCATGGGTGTCCTCGTGGCTCATTTCCATGGTCCATAACTCCGGATCGAAATTTATCGAACCACCGCCCAGTGGCTCGTTCGCTAACTATATCAAGCCTAAATGTGCTGTTGACATTCCTCTTTGTTTCCATTGCGTTGTGCTCTAATGTAATTTCGCATAGTAACAGTAGCCGTTTTTGATTCATTTCCATGTTCACTTTCTCTGTTTTTCGATTTTACCATCACTATGAAGTGCAAAACAGAAATGACTCCATAAACCAAGGTAGCAGTTTTTATACTTTAATAAGTCATTTCATTTGCGCCGCCTTGAGCTAACAAATTGCAGCCAAGTTTATGTTATTACCAAATCGGCCATTTCATCTGCAGCAACCTAATAGAAGCTCAAAATATTTTTTTAAATTTTTCGCTGGAACTGATTTCAATTCCGTTTTATTTTGGATGGTAAAACGGTTACCGCTAAACTTTTTTCTTTTACTACAACCAGGATGAGCAATTCCAGTTGGGTTCTTTCGGACAATTCATTATAAAAATAAATAACTTGTAGTTGTTGCGCTCTTCGAAGCTAAACCAACACATAAAAAGTTCGGCAAAATATTTGATAAATATAATAAATTCGTCTCGAAGCGCCTCGGGTATCAAGTCGCCTGCACAAAATAGGCCCGGACTCCGACTGACAACTCAGCGCTCCGAGCAGCTACTCCTTCTAACTGATTATTCTTCTTCAAAATGGCTTCGAATTTTCAAAAATCACTTCACTACCGTATTCAAGAAATATTTGGAACCCATCACACGGGATAACGGGGAGCTCCACTTGCTTGACATTGCACCCAGTTACTAGTGCCTCAATTTCATCTATAAATCCGGTCAAAAGCTACTCATTCTGCATCAGAAGCCTCAAGAGCTTGTCATACGGGACATTTCAAACGTTTGGGTCAAGTATAAGTAGTATATAATAAATTTTATTACATTTGATACTTGATTCTTCGATGTTAGTTTACTTTGATTCTTCGATGCCCTTTGCATTTCGCACATTTGAATATATGACAACTAGCCGGAATTTAAATTTTTTTGTGTCTATGTCAAACAAACAAACCTTTTTTCAACAAACTTCTGGTATAATGTAGGTTTAGTTTTGTCTTTGCACTACTTCCAAAAGATATTATTGCCGACTCAAATGAATGAACATATAATAAGAGTCGCACATTTTCCGACTGGCGGAATGTTAAACCTCTCTTCAGTTTTGCAAAAAAAATGGTTCTCAAGGATGTTGCATTGATTGATGGGAGCCTAATTATAAAATAAAAATCAATCATAAATTAATTCTATCATTCAAATAATTAAAAGGGCAAACGGTAGCCGGGAAAACCATTGCTGCAGAATATTTTGAAAAGAATAAGAGCATTCAGTCAGGAATACACTGCAAACATTTCTCACATGAAAACACTCGTTTGAATCTGCAAATCTGCATATGTTTAAATGTATGTGTCTAATGATTTATATTCACTAAATGAAAGTTTTTCAGCGACGCACACTTACCTCAAACATTTGCAGAACTGTTCGTAGAAAATAGACAAGGAATAAAATAGATGCAATCAAAAGTATTGACTATACAAATTTGCGTTTTAAATTAATCTAAATTTACCATGAAATTTGTACTCAAGCTACGAACAGCAAAATTATAACGTAGATAGATGTCAAAATAAGAGCAAAAGTGCATACGAGTACTTCGGCCAATTCCGCTATAATTTAAATCGCATTATCTAATGTTATATGGTGTTGTACAAGAAGTATCTCTGGTACAGGGAATCAAAGCATATATCAACAAAATGATCTTCATGCTGTTGAAAATGTTGTGGATATGACCCACACGAATGATATTATAAGTATGCGTTACAGGTGGCAAACCAACATTTTGATGTTTTTTTTTTAAACCATGACGGTTGTGTTAACATTGTAGACTGTTGCGATCAAATATTTGATTGTAAAAATATTTTTTTTTTTTATTGGGTTAATCGCAATAAAGTATCTTTGGTATGTAACGTTGAGTTCCGCATGACCCATATTACTATAGAAGATTATCGTCATTATTATGTACAGTCTCACAGCCTTAGCCGGATCTTTCAAAAAAGGTCCCTCCAGTCTCGATTCCATGACCACGTTTTCCTCGTTTGCGAGGGTTAGCACTGAGCCATACGATTGCAGTGTATCCTTAACCATCTCCTCGGTTCTGCCAGAGGACCTTGTTCTCTCTAATGCATGTTTACCAGCGTAATATAATGCTTCTTGCGAATTTTACACTCTTGGATTTAAGCGAAAGTGAATAGATGAGTTCTGTACAAAACATTTAGCGTAATGAAAATGTATTACACAGAAACGGACTACAGTGAAGCGGTCTTCGACTTTTATACATAAATTCATTAACTACAAAAAAGTTTCAAAAAGAGAAATTCAAATGAGGTAATCGGGGTTAAACGAATGAAATACTTGAAATATACTTAAAATACTCTTTTCAGACAGAAGAGAGTCAATGCCTGGGGATGAATTATTAAGGGCGCTTTGTTTGGGTGCGTCATTGAAACCTTATTGGAATCATTGAGAAAGCTTATCAAAATGTAAAAATTTACACTTCATGTTTGAATTGGTCTTTGTAATTTTACTTGATATATTTTTGAGAACATTAATAGAGGTCATAATACCACTTGCTACTTTTGCTTTTCTGATTTGACACACTACTTTTGACACATTTTTATCTTTCAAAGAGCAAATATTCGAAAGATATATTAGGAGGATGCAGTACTGCTGTAGGTGGAACCCGATTTAATACCATTGAAAAAGTATTTGGCATCGAAAACTTCTTAGTGAGCAATAGTTGATCCGATCAATAAAATCGGGGAACCACAACCACAGGATTAAAAGATAACAATGGAACGAACAATATTGATACAATATACCTAAAATCCTTACAGAAATTTTAGAAATCTATTAGCAGAACAAGCATGTTAAATGTAATTCTAAAGTGTTTTTTATGTCCTTAGAACATTCCGTCGTTCCCGTCTGATTCGTCCACAGACGCTTTTCGGCGATGCGCCATCATCGGTGTGATGTAAGTTTCAAGGGTTTTGTATATATATAGAACAACCGTTTGCACGTAGTATCGACTGGTATGCGTATGAACAGAGGAGATAAAATATTTCAAGTAAAGGGCGATTATGTAAAGTTAAGTCTGTTTTTTTTGTGGTTTGGAGGTGAAGGCTATTCACGCCTTGAGTGTCGGACTCTCAATGGCACACAGCAACTGAACAACCGACTAAACACCTCCCCTGTCACACCGAGAACCTAGCCTCAAACTGTTTGTCACATTACTTCGGACTAGGCCTGTGAAGTCTCGCCTAGCGGCGCCTTCGGATTAGAAAGAACCCTCCCTTAACAGGGATGGACAGAAAGGAGAGGGATTACTGACAGAATGAGCCCTCTCCTCTGCGCGGACAGGCGATCGACGATGCCCTTCTTCATAGTGAGAACCGCCCGAGCGTAGTGCGACACACAATTCCATTTGTCCTTAGACATCAGCATTTTTTCCACCAGGGTATCTGGAGAGATCTCCCCTATTCTCTCCCTGAGATATACACGTTGTCTCACCCACCGTTCGCATGTGAAGAAGGTGTGGCAAGCATCATCCGCAATCTCCGGGCAAAACAAGCAGTCAGGAGACTTTCCCTTTTGTGCTGATAAGACTGAAACACCCGTGTCCGCTGAGAAGCTGTGTCAGGTAGTAATCAGTCTCGCCATGCTTTCGGTTAAGCCACGGCTCCTGGTCCCAGATTAGGTGCGCAGTCCACCTGCCCCGTGTTTTATTTACCCACCTTTCCTGCCACAGAGCGAGAGTCCTTCTTCTCTCCTCACGTGAAGCAGCCTCTCTACCTTCTTCTCTCCTACACAGTTAGAGCCTCCTCCGTTTCTTAGCAAGGAGCACACTAGGTGTCGTACCCGTGTTGACCAACACTGCCGGCTCAGAGAAAGTGCGATATGTAGATGCAACCCGCGAAGCGCCTTGTCCTTGCACCACCTACCTTGTCCTTGCACAAAAACTTTTAGTAATTGTGGGGTGGGGTGGGCTCCAAACATTGTCGAAAAGTCATTTGCTATGAGCTCGTATAGACAAGTAAAACTTTTAATTTTTGCTTACATCGAATTTGCGTCAACATTTCCATTACTGTGGGAAATGCTTGATAATTGTCCTGAACATACATCTACCACGTTATATTGCATCATGTCAATGTGTGAATATCCCGTTTTTGTATATTAGCAGTTGATTCTGTCACTGAACATCTACCATTGCCGAGGATACAGAGGATAATAATATGGATTTAGATACTGTTTGGTAAAAATGCTAAATATATCTATATTTGGGATGTGCAAAATTTTTTTTTTGTTTCATATTAAATTCTAAATTTTTTGAAATTTATAAAATCTTCTAATCGCTTGTTTATTAAACTGTATATAATATATTATCACTATTTTTATCTACATTAATGTATGTCTGTGTTGTATAAATCCTTCCCGTACCCTCGAAAATGTTTGCTTAACATTTTCGAAAATCGGGGAAGATCCTCTTCAAAGTTATATTCCATTCCCTGTAGATCGTTTTCACGGGACCGATAGTCTGTTGGAGCAATATCGGAATAATATTTTGGGTGTGGTGAAATATGGTAAGCGGGGATTCCCAGCCAATCTCCCTTAATTTGCGCTACGTCTCGAATTGTCATGGTGAAAGATAAATTCGCTACGATTGACTAATGTACGACGCTTACCACGCGTTGTTTGTTAATACCGCAATAGTTTGATTTCATTATAGAAGCTGTCAACTAATGACTCCTGGAAAATCCCACTAAACAGACAAGAAGATCTTTTGGGGTTGCAAGCCTGTTTTTGAAGTGGATGCTGATAACTCACCTCATTTGCAAAGTGCCTGGCACTGTTTCACGTTATTGTACAGAAACCACTTTTCATTTTCAGAAACTATCCGTTGTAGAAATCTTTTTCAGTAGTTCGACGAGCAAGATGGGAAATCCAGCAGGCCGTTCTGTATTCCTTGTTTATTTGCATATACTAGAGTATGCATTCTTCTATCTATAGTGCTCCTGCGGACCTGAAACCTCTCCGATAATTCTGCGACGGTCGTCGCATCACATACTTCTGTGATTTCCAATAGATCATCATCTGTCTCCTCCTTGGCCGTCCTCGTTCTGTTAGGATGTTTATTCCACAAATTCTGGTCGGTCCAAGATTAAGCTCGTATAGTAAACTACGTTGATGTTACCATTTTTGGTTGAACATTCAAACCTAAATGCAACAGTGATTTCCTTTTATAGCCGAAATAGAATCAAGGGCTTATGATTTAAGTCTATGAAAATCCAAAAGAAAGAACCGAAAAAAAAATACAGCCACGCCCAACATATTAAATTATCTTTTAATGGACGAAAAGAAAGGAAATATGTAAGAAAAGAAGTTACTGTCAAAGCCAAAAAATTATTTAACTTATATAAAAAATTATATAAAAAGTGAAAACTAAATTTTGAGGATATCAGTTGATTGTCTATCGGCATGTCAAAGATATTTGTCAATGTTACTGTTTAGGTTTTTAAGGAAGAAGAAAATGCGTGTGCAGATATTTGCGTATGTGCTGGAAAAATGTGCGATTTTTCTGATGATTATCATCAGAAAAATCGCTCATTTTTGTAACATTGTAACATAAGGACAAGGGTATCGTCCTTATTGGAACCAAGTTATTAGATTTTGAATCTCCCAAAGTGAAAGCTTGTAGCACTAAAATAAAGAAGAATATTTTTGTCAAAAAGTTGAATAGATCGAATACAAGCTAATAATAAAATATGATATTTAAGGAAAAAACTTGAATAAATCGTTGAAATGTGAATTATTAGGGTCTGTATTCGATTGTTCGGTGGGGAGTTGTACTGCATTTAGGGATTTGGCAGGCAATTGGTTTTCGCAAAGCGAGCAAGACATGGGCCTTCTCTTTTTGCTGTAAGATCATAATATGCTGTAAGATCATTTATGCTCCCCAGTCTGATTCCCTGGGCTCCAATTGAATAATGACTACTGACTTTCAGCGTTTGAATAGTAGAAATCCCATGATTCTTGTTCTCTTTGGTTGACGGAAAATATTTGTAATCTTTCAAAAAAAAAAATGCAAATTTAGCTAAATACGTCGCATTAAACTACATAAATGTCCACCGTATATATACACGCATTTTATTGAAACAGAATGAGTATCCTTTATTTAACACGAATGAAGCTCCACCGTTTGCGTTTCGAAAAAGCAAAGACTGATGTCATCACTCCTTTAAACTAAACTAAGAATAATTGAATGGGTCTCTAGAAAAAGGGCATATGTTACAAATTTGTCATTATTGGTTTTTTCGTGGAAGAAGGACAAATGTAGCATGGTACACAAGTAGGTAAGAATTTAGTTCCCCTCACAGACGCTAGATATCAGAAATATTCATCGCCAGTATGGAAAAAAGTGCAAAAATAGTGGAAGAAGGGCGTATGTGACAACTCCCCTCCGCTCTAGTCTCTGTAATCTTAACATTCTCTTATCACTCTCGTTAGTGTTCCGTCGCCTTTTTCGGTGTTTATCGTTCGTATTTGTAATCCTATTTTTAATTCCTTTACTATTGTGTGTGCGAAGCCTGAATAATATTGTGTAATGGGTGATACAAATTTGTCGGTAAGTGAATGCAGCAACCTGAGTTCTGACAAGAAACGTGTTTTAAACATTGAACAGTGGCGTGATAAGAACCTGAAAGCTCTTAGAAATGCGGGCAAGGAATACGTAAACAAGCGTGGCAAAGGCTAAATTGTGGCAGCGAAAGAAGCTCCAGTGCAGGTGCGAGGATCTCAAGTAAGTTGCACGAAGATTGGATGCCGATCACTTTCTCTAGATTACGTCCACAACTTGTTTAAAAATTTTTATGAACCTGACTATAATGGTCAAACACTTTTCCTGCTGAAATTCATCAATCTTAGGGAGCCAAAGCGCAGAAAAGCATGCTACACAGACGCGACTTCACAAAAAAATGCAGGGCTTCACTATAACGTCAATGGAAAAGCAGTTTACCTCAAAACACTTGCAAATATTTTTTCGATCTCTCTCAAACGTATCCGTGTTATTCAGTTGAAATTAAAAGACGGTGATGTAGCACCCAAGGATAAAAGAGGAAAACATATGAATCGGCCTCGGGCTGTGAACTACGAAGATAGAAGTGCTGTTAAGTGAAGTGCTTCCTACGATTAAAAGCCACTACAGCCGACGTTTATCGTCAAAGCTGTGCTGGAATATGGACCTCTCTGTGAGGAAAATGCAAAGCCTTTTTCTACAGACACATCCTGAATCTACTATCTCTTTAAGCTTGTACCGGAGAATTTTCAATCGGGAGTTTAACTTGAGATTCGGATCCCCACGTTCCGACACATGCAAACGTTGTGACTTGAACTATGTTAAACTCATTGCTGCACCGAATGCCGAGGAACGAAAGAAAATAGAAGAAGATAGTGCAATACATCATATGCAAGCGAATGCAGCTTACAAACAACTTGCTGATTACCGGACAAACTCCAGCTTTATAACCGTCTGCGTCGATCTACAACAAGTTCTGTTCATTCCAAATTTATCACATTCGGACGTTTATTATCAGAGGCAACACTCCAATTACAACTTCGCAGTTCACAATATGACTAGTAACACATCCAATATGTTTCTATGGCATGAAGTGACTGCTAAACGGGGCTTTAAGGAAGTTGGGTCATTGTTTTGAAATACATAACTTCAAAATGGAAGTCGCTGAGTGCAGGTGAAGAACGAAAACTTATTGTGTGGTCAGATCGCTGTGTCGGACAAAATAACAATAAAGCTATTCTTACTTTGTATTTTTTCCTCATCAAAGCCAGATATTTTTCCGAAATACACCAACAATTTATGACATCTGGCCACAGTTTCCTACCATGCGACCGTGATTTCGCCTAATTGAACGTAGAAAGAAGAAGACTAAAGCTTTAGTACCACAAGATTGGAAGTACATCATCGCTTCATCTAACATCAGTACACCATTCACCATAACAGAAATGATGCAGAGTGACTTCAAAGATTTAGGGATTCTCCCTCAAACTTATATGGTAAAAAATAGTAAGTTTCAAATCACACAATATCTGTAGTTTAAGACGTCATTCGACGACCCAACTTCCGTGTTCGTGAGGGAAAGTCACAACATGCTCAAGCCATGGAAGAGTTTTCAGTTGTTCAAATACAATATTCCGTCGCCAATATTACCCCAACTTTACAACAGACCGCTTCCCATCAGTAAGGAAAAAAAGAAGGACTTGCTTCACATGGTACAGTTTTTGGTTAACGAAGAACATAAAAATTTTTTATTAGAATTTGCCAACTGAGTAATAATGTCTTGTTTCACATGTTTTCCTACAAATTGTTTAAGTGTATAAATTATTTGAATATGTATTTGAAAGTTTCATGGTGTTAATAAATATTATTCAAAAAATCAAAAAAGAAACTTATAGTATTATTGTTACTATCCAAAACGATTGTGAAGAAGGGCATATGTTACACTTGATGTTCATTAGATTCTTAAGCTGTGCGCTTTCTTTTTTTCATCCCTCGTGTAAAATTTTAAATTTGTAACATATGCCCTTCTTCCAGAGACACATTCAATTGTTGCTACGTATAAGAACAAGTTCTTATAGAACCAATTAAATTTGCTTCTATGTACAAAAAACACTAAGTCCACTTTTAAGGAGCGAAATTCGTTTGTCTTACAGAATTTTAATATGCCAGGTACGCTTTCGTCCTGTGCTTTCATTACAATTGAAAAAAAAAATTATTGATATCATTTTCGTAATATCACACTCATTTTGGAAGGATTTGCGAATTGCGTTTCATTTCACATTCCGAAAGGCTTTATGACAGGAATTAATCGTCTATTGACTTCAAAATGTCGCCCATGCTTAACGTCCAAAGCCAGTCAAGCCTAATCATCTTATACCATTCCAAATATAAATTACATCCTTAAATTATTTTGTTGACAACAACATGAGATGATTTGGATATTTTCAGATCACATTGTACTCATTTGTTATGATCATTTACAGGATATTAGAAAAGGTAGTTTTTGATCTTAAACCTTAGCTTACCTGTATGGAGTGTCAGGTCAGAGTGGAAATTTTTAACGATTAATTTATTTGCAATTGAAAAAAGCAAATAAATTGTGTCTACCAATCAATTCAGGTTAGCGTAATAAATAATACCACTTTTCGAATATAAATTTGAGTTTTCATTAACTTTTTAACAGATTAATCAGCAGCTTGGAGGTGTTTTGATCCTGTAATTGATATTACAGCGATAAGCATTTGCTGTAGGGGTCATTTGCACCTTCGATAACAAGTTCAGGGTTAAAATAGATTGAGGCCACTATATTTCATTCCACGGTCGAAAGATATGTCAGCTTCATTAGCAATCTCGAATCCTTAACATCATTGCTAATTGATTTTTTGACTATCTAATAACGATATCTACCTATCAATTGAGCTCCTTTCGCTTAAAACCGAAATATACTTATTTTGCATGCATGATTTCATATCGCATAATTTAGAATCGTTATTTCTTCATATGTGGACACATGCAGACATGCCTCAGCATTTAGGCTTGTCGTATTGAAAATAGTGTATCTTCCAGTTCCTTGAACACTTATCCCACAGCAATAACATTGCCAATAACTTTATTAAAGTGATAGTCGTCGTAGGAACTGGGATGTTGCATTGTAAGTGTTCATAAAGGCGAGTCTCCGTTGAAGAGATAGCATTCTATCATATTGACACATATACTGAGTACATGCACCCAAATGAAGGGTCTGCTCAACAATTTCGCAGACGATGAGTCGTAAAAACCAAGTTTTATGTTGCTCTACATCGCAAGTTGATTGTTACGAGGAAATACATCGTCTTGCCCTTGTTAACTGATGCTACTGCAACCATTTGCCAACCGCTAAACATACATCTTGAAAATTAAACAAAAAGACCTTTGCGGAATATGGCAAAGGAAATTGCAAAAGGGTTTTAAGATTATAAATCGTAGACTTACCGTTAGACAGGGTTATGGAGGACGATTTCTAGGTGTTTTCCTGAAGCGCTTTGGAAAGTTACTAAATTAAAAATTGGAGGTAGAGGATACGTGGATGATATTGCAGAATGCAAAATTTTGAATTAAAAGCAAATCGTATCCTTGAACGCAATGTAGGCATTACTGACTCATCAATAGCACTTGACATATTATTTCATTGTTCTTGGAATATTCTGAGAGTGCGTTCCAGATATTGTAAAGGTTCACATTAACCTAATAGGATATAAATTGAAAGGCGAAGTTACGAGGATATTTTATACATTCCAGATTCGAGAAGCAACGGTTTCTCCTCTGAAAATTATTCTGTTTGATCCCTAGTGAAACGAAATCACCGGCTAGTGGAGCATTACATGTTTTATTATTCCTGGCTGTGCAAACGGGAACGATGCTTTTGGTCGTAAAACTACGTCTGCCCAAAAGTTTCGGCGTAAAAGTTTCCCAATGCACATTAATCGTCCTCGCGGATACGATGCGATGATGTCGGCTACGTTTTATGACTTTTAAAGATTTGTCTGTGCTGCATCCGATCTTTGAAATAAAATTTTTTTCTAAGAAATTCTTTCGCAAAAGTTGGGCGTGCTTATTGGAACAATGAAAAGATTTCCTCAATGCTTGGCAAGCCATTTTTCAACTGAAGTCCTCACTGGAAATCAGCAATGACGCAATAAGGGAAAAATGTGCAAATTTCATTCTGTTAAATCTCGTAATGACGCGTACTCAAGTCTCGCAAAACTATAAAACAACTTCGAAACATATTTTTTTTTAATAACTTCATCATGTATTAGAGAAACTGAGGAAATTTTATAGATTTATCAGCTTCGTCATATTTCACTTCGTTTCACTTTTCTCTTATTACCCGTAGCTGACGTAAGCGTTTTACTACGATGATAACTTTTCCGCTACGTGAGTATTTGGTGAATCGACGTGGAAATATTTTACGATGTCATCTTGAAATTTTGGCACTATTCTTCACGTTCGAATGCAGTCGAGATTATTTGCTGGATGAAGTCTGCGTTGACATAAAGAATAATTTAAATTTTGGCGGTCCGCCATTGAGAGTGGCAGGAGCAGGCTGTCGTTAAAATGTATGCTCGTCGGAAACAATCACATAAATCAAAACTTAATCGCTCTTGGGGTAAAATCTTAAGAATTTCGCAACCAATTAGTTCTATAAATGTTCATCAAATAGAAAGAATAGACAGAAAGTTTTATTGAATAAACGATTTCCATACTTATGTCTATTTAGTGGATAGCGAAATAGGACGAACGTAGATTTCCTCATTGTCTTAAGGACTAAGCAATTGCCATTTACGATGAGCTTATGTATATATCAAACATTCATATTAGTGTACTTTCATGTGGTGACATCATAAGGCTTACAATAAGCAACGTACAGAGAGAATAGAATGTTCTTCATAGCAAGTCATAAACGGTTGCTGCAAAATGGAGTTTTGCTTGTTTAAAATATACACGTGCTCGCTATGTTCGATTCCAAGATCTTAATATTTAAATGCTGAAACGTAGTGATGACCATGTATGTGATGAATCTGTCACTAAATCAGTTAACATATTACCCGAGGTGATTATTTTCGATTGATGCGAACGTATTTTGACACGAGTAGGGTCGGTTGCTTCATAATGTAATCCTCGTAGAAGGCTTGGTTCCTATTGGCAAAAAGTTTCAATTTCACAGTCATCTCTTGATGACAAATATTACTATCAAGTTTCTCAATGCAAGAAAAAATAAGAATTCGCTTGTCGTCAGGTCCTGGGTACATGGTGAATAGCTTGAAACATCCAAACCAAGCTCCTGAAGTGGGCCAGTCACTAGAAATTTTTGCATGTCCCGATGGAACACGACACTTTTTCTGTTGGCCATTTCTGGGCGTTTCTAGTCAATCGCTAGCTTCAAACGGTACATTTTTTGACAGTAGATATTTAAATTCAGCGTTTGGCATTTAGTGTTTGCTGGTTTGGCCACCGTTTGAGCTGCTTCACCGCGCTTTGACCACTATTGTTTTTGCACAATTTAATACTTAGTGACCCATTTCTCATCCCGTCACTATCCGTTTAAGAAATGGTTCGTTTTCATTCCGTTCCTGCCATCCATGCCATATCAATTTCGAAATTTTGTCGAAATTTCAATGTTTTCCGATCGATTAGGAACATATTTACTGAATATTCACAATTTGCTGTTCAATAATAGGAAATCTGATGGAAACTGCATTCATAAATAACTTAAAATAGCTGGAAAATGCTTTACTTTTACATGTTTTACTTTACTTTTACTTTTAATGTCATCTGTCTTGAAATCTCGAAATATTAAAATATCATTGCTGACAATGTTACATGAAAGTTCCCCAACCAATTAAAGCGTATAATTTACAAAACGAAATTATTATCAATCATGGTATGTTAAAATAATATGTTGTTTATATGAAGTTTTCGCTTCGATTGAAAATTTGACAGTGAGTTAACATTACAGTTAGAAAAGCAATTTCTGTAAAAGGATGGTCACACATATGACTTGAATGTTGAAATTCTTATGAAATCCGTCGCTGAATCGCGCACTTTACTCCGTCAGCGTTAATTGAAACTGTGAAAATGCATATATTGAGCATTTCTAATCCCCATTAAGCATAAAGTTATGCTCATGAAAGACAACGGAATTATTCATTTGAAAATATTTGATTAGTATAGTTTTGCTTTGACATCAGCTTAAGATTGCATTTTCTCCATGTTCATTCGGCTCTAGCATATTAAATCCGCAGCCAAGCATCTGTCAAAATTGTTTGAAATTGACGCAGCTTAGTTCTTCCGGAAATTATGTTCCTGTGGAGTTAACATTCCCGTTAAGTCGATTCTCCGGTGTCCATGGGCAGCACATGTCGATATTGGGGCACTTGATGAGTAATTTTGAAGATATCGTTTTTTTATCGATTCTTATTTCGATAGTGGAACTCTTCAAGAGTGTTCAGTTAAAATTTTAAGCCGATTGGAGCGAAACTGACGAGGCTACTGGATTTTAAAACTTTGCTGTTCTCCGCGCTATAAAATCAGCGGCTTCTGCACGCTTGCACAGTAGGAACGGGAAAAGGCGGAAGTAGAGAAGGCATAATTCGAAGAAAGTAAGAACAACAGTATACTCTGGACATTTTGGCCAGCACGTCTTCACTTTACGGATCTGGAATTTATAATTCTGTATAAGTATAAGAGGGGAAAAATGGATATTTTAAGCGGGTTTTTCCAACGCATAGCTTTGTTCATCCGTTCATCCAAACCTTTTCAAATTATGCACACTTATTTTTTACATAAATCACGAGGTAACCCGAGATTTCGAGATATTTTATTTCAAATGATTATAATTTGTTTTATAATAACAAATTTGCCGATAATTTAATAAAACAAATGAAAAAAATTGCCTCTGAAAATTAAAAATCGTTAAAAAAATTATTTCGAAGTGTTTACTTTTCGGTTTTTTGCCATCTGATGATCGAGCGATTAGTTCTGCTGAATAATGCTGAGTTATACACCGCGAAACTACCTTTTTTTGGATGTATACGAAAATTTCCTGTCAATAATCAATATTTTTAAGACCAACATTTTAGAGAATATTCTTGAGTAACTATAGATATAACTAACTATATACGTATAAAAAACTACTACTATAAAAATATACATAGTTAAATACATAAGTAACTAAATATATAACTATATCTATTTTGGATATATGTTTCGTATTCAAAAATTTGTGTCACATAAGTTTTTATGGAATGGAAAAAACCGTAAACCAGGAGAGTCATTGATTATAATTTTTTTTATTTTTTTGTTATTATTTATTTTAAAGTTATTATTGATAATCATGTGTAGCTGACGTATTCAAAATTTTGCGGAAAATCTCTAATACTCTCTATCGAAAAATAGTCTCTATCGAATATCATATTTAAGCCAAAACGATCTGGCAACTCAATCTACGGAATAGTGAACAGCTCCTTCGGCGATGATCTTATTATCTCTTCGACAGTTTCAAATGAGGACCCTCTAAGGTTTTCTCTATTTTTGGGAATAGGAAGATTTGGTAGATTTAGTAGGTAGGCTAAGGCTACCTACCTAATTGGCTAAGGTAGATTTGTTTTGTTTTTGTATTGAAAAGCTGTGAACAAGCAACGACGTTCGAGTCGATGTATTATTATTGATTTATTTCGCAACGAAGGCAAATGCATATTGCATGAGGTGTCTAAGATATTTATTAATCGTTCCACCTTGAGGCTAACTCGCATACTATTCTATAACGTCAAAATCAAAGAATACGGCAAGTATAATTTACATATTTCAACGTCGTCGTCAGATTTTATCGTTCTTTTTTAAGCCCGGAATTTAATTGTATACATAATTTCTTCTTGTGCGTCGAGTTTTGCTAGATATGTCAGGATTATAAAGTGTAGTGATAGTACAATGATTGCATACTACAAGGATATGTACATCGGATACTTTTATCACCTGACAGTGTGGTGTTCGTTTGATATCGCTTAGGATTCGCGTGATTCATGCAGATAAACTGCTCAAATATTTATCAATAATCCATAAGCCATCGAAATATCGGAATTCTCGTTCCTTTTTGAACAAACCAAACATATACCTAGTAAAGATAACTAGTATGATGAATATGTGATGGATAAAGTGGAAATATGTCTCTGACACATATTCGATCTCTTGTGAAAAATGATAAACTTAAAAAATACTTAAATCTTTTTTTTCACAAATTCACTTAAAAAGAAAAAAGTGTTGAGATTTCTTTACATGATTTCTGATCGAGGTCAGTGTGCTGATATTGTAAATTTATGCTGACCCATTGTAAAAATAAAATAAAGAATGTCCAGTTGTCAAAATTATGCCCTGCGCCATTGATCAAGTGGGAATGCTATGTAGATAATAGTGTATTCAATCAAATTCATTTGAATAAATATTGACAAGTGAGAAAATAGAAAAGGTAGAACCTAGCAAATACTACGGTCAACAGCATAATTGTCACAGTCTTTCTAATCTTTCAATGAGGTTCCTTCACTTTGCTGCCAACTTTAAGGGCAGATTTACTAATCTATAGACCGTAAAATGCATTGAGTATCCCTTTCAAATGCAACTAAGCCAATAAGTTTATATAACAAGCTGAAAGAAAGATTGTGAAAATGATATGTTTTGATACATGCCAATAATTCAATAACGATTTTACTTTCTAGAAACAATGTCTATCACTAGCCTATCCTTGTTCTTGGGTAGATTTAATAAAGCTAAGAAAATTAGTAAAATAAAAAAGACAAACATAAAAGCTTAGTATGGCTGGAGTATAAGTTAAATTTTAATGCCCACCACCATACGGCAGGCTGCTTTTAAATCAGAAATTGAGCGTTGTGTCCAAAAAATGGAGATTTAGGCAATACTACCCAATAAACAAAATCAGAGAGGATTAGAGAATTAGAGAGAATGTTGAAAGCTATTAGAGCCTTGTTTTAGCAAGAATGTGCTTTAAAATACTACAGAGTGCTCGTTCGTATTTTGAGAACGGAAACTGCACTATCCAAACAAGGACCCGATCAAAGTCTTCCATTCAAATTATGAAGAATGGCCAAATTGTCGAATTTAGAGCCATATTTTTCAGCATTATTCGATGTTGCTGATATCCTTCATTGTTGAAAGTACAAATATATTTAAAAACCGTCTTAAAAAATACTGAAAATTATTTCCGTTGCATCCATAGTTCGAAAGGCATTTCAAAGTGTTAAATACGGGAGACTCGAAAATGTTCATTGAAGATGCTAAAGTTTTGATTAAATCGAAATTTTAACTTTAGCGTTAAGTGAAAAGATACATTAATGCTGTATAAAAATCGGATAAAGATTCTTTCCCTCATACGTTGGTAACAAAATACCAACTTTGAAATGTCCTTGAAAGAATGAAAAAGTGCCTACAAAGTCACTGAAAACATAACGCTTTTAATTAATGCCTTTCTTATCGAAGAAAGGTTCTTGTTTTGACGGCTGCAAATGTGTTTTTATGCTATGGAGTCGACGAAATTTCTTTTTCAAGAGAAAGCACTTGTTGCTATTTTGAAAAAATTCACTCAGGCAATCATGGTTTCTGACATGAAAATATACTTCTTGGAATCCAATCATATTAAATTTCTTCTATTGCACAAAATTTAGTATAATATCAATTCTAAACATTGTTTTTGAGAATTATAAAGGAAAAAGAAATAAGTAGAGGATCCTCAGGAAATCGGCAAATCTAACGCGATAGAAAAATGTCTTAAATTGGCTTAAATAAATAATAAGAGCAATTGTAATCGTGACGATAAGGACTTTAATATATAATGTTTTATATTAAAGAGATCCATTTTTTCTGGAAAAGCCAAAAAGTATGATGGTTACATGTGGTATAGGGTTATCCCTTGGATTCATTGTTACACCTAGATAATTAAAAATTCCACCTATTTTCTGTCCTTTACAATCAAACTGTTATATACGAATATATACGGTATAACGGTATATACGAATGTGAACTGGCAAAACATTTGAATATTACAAATTTTAATTTAAGTTTATTTATTGTACGCTTCCATAAGCACAGATGAGCTTGAACTTTTGACCCATACTGTATATTCTGTTATTATTAATATTTTATCGATTTAACTCGGTTAAGAGTTTCAAAGGGGAAGGAGAATAATGTTAGTCCCAGTATCGACTCTTGTGGGATTTCAGCATGTATCGACTAACAACTAATATAAAGTCGATGTACTCGGCAATATACGTCCTGTGGCTCATATACAGATGATTAAGGCTTGTGAAGATGAAGAAGAACTTCAGGACAAACATTTTCTGAAAGCAATCATACTTTCCAAGTTGTGTCAAATGCTTTTTGGGGCCCAGTTTTTTTTCCAAAATTTTTCGTGTACATTTCCGCTTCATGAAATCAAAATGGGTTTCTTAAATAATGAACTGTTATTTAAGGTTAGATAGTGCTTTGAGGAACAGAAAATCATCTTTACACTCGAAACAAAACCAGCTTCCTACTAAACCTCAGGAAAGTATAACAAATCAGCAAAACATTAACCTTACTTAAGCGTTTGCATAAACGAATGAAAATACTTTGGTTATTTTGATATTGTTTTCATGCAACCAGAAGTTTTTCGACTTTTTTTCATTTTGGTTGAAGCCAACTGCGAATATTCACGAGCAGTAAGTTTGGAAGCCCGTCTACTCGTTAGAGTAATATGGCACAAAAATGGAGAAGAATATGGCGTCTGTCAGTTGATAATACCGGTGTAGTCGTTGATTGTTGTTGCCGTTTCAGTATCGCAGTCCCTACTAATTTTGCCAAGACATTCAACACATAAGTTAGTGCTAAGTTTTTCCATGCTGTCACTTATGCTAATGATTGCTTGCTTCAACCTGATTCCTTCATTATCCGAGTGTGTGTCAGTGCCTCCTTTGCTACTTTTTGTTGTGATTAGTTCTAGAATTTCTCCATCTAATGTTATGAGATTGTTGCTTTTAAGCCATTATTCGGGTGTTCGCTCTTCATAGCCTTGTTTATGAGGGGACTGTGTTTTATATCCTTTTCCCAGGGTGAGCTTAAGTTTAGAAAAGCAATCTAGTCTCCTCTGATGGAAAAAATAGATACTTTGCTTGACTCAACAGATTCACCACGGACTTGATGTCAAATTTATTGGGAATTGGATTCTAATTCCTTAAATTTACTTTTTCAGCTAGAAAAAAGTTAAAGACGTTACCACAAGTAGAAATTATGGAAGAGAGCGTTCACAGTATTTACATAGACAAGAGGATTTTAATAAATAAACTTTAATTTACTAGAGATCCAGGTTAAGTGGATTGTATTGGAGGTTCCTAAAAGCAAGAGCATCTGAAATTAGCTTGCGATAAATGTCCACATAACCCATGTCCAATTTCGATTTGTAATATGCCTATTTAAGAATGCCTAGCGTTGAAACCAACATAAACTTCGAATTATGATTTGGTTAGGTTGGAAATACTCGTTTCTAGTTCGGCGTAATCTCAAGGAGAAAATTCTCCTATTTCATATTCAGGGAGTGTTTTTTTTCCTACAAAGCACGTTAAATTGCAAGATCAGTCAATAAAGCCTGTTAACTTTTACTCTGATGTTTCTTTCAAAGTATTCGTTTCTTGTTCGGTCTAGAAAGGATTTCAAAAATTGATGACTGTTAGATGACCACTGATTAGATGACTGTTAGATGGGTAGACACTGATTAGCGTAAGTTTTTCTCAACTGCTTGAATATGCTGCTTCCTATTTTCTTTGTCGATGTTCCTCTGGTTCTTACCGCAGGTTATAAGAGAAATTATAAGTATTTTTGTTCCCTCGGACTACACTTTCTTTAGCTTAAGGGCGCGTTCCAGCTTTTTCCACGGGTGCATGCTTTTTAGGTCTATATTTTACCTCTCCAAGGTTTATGTCTGTTTATAGATGTTATTTCTTTCTGAAACATCCAAAATTTTTGTAATTAATTCCATTCGCCCACGAATAAAAGTTCGCTACAATTAAAGAAATTTCACTATTCTTACAAAACGAAATCGTGGTTGTGATCGTTTAATTCGTGAGTATTTTTATTGCCATGAAATTCGTTCTATTGGAATATAAGCGCGACGACTGACTAGGAGGAAGTCCAACCGATAATTTTGGCCTAATCACGCCAATAACGTAGCGAATTTCATCGTTCAAATTGTCAAGCATTTCGAGCTTGTTGGCGTAGATGATTGTCGTATCCCGACCACTGCCGATGATTGTCGTATCACGGGTCCAAAACGAGAAATTATGCGTTCATCAAATGCTACTCTCAATAAGTCGATGGTTGCTATCCTGTACGAGCTGGGTTTTGCAAGCATGAAAACAAGATCCTCTAAAATCTGCCATAATGTGGATGGACAAAGATTGTTTGAACTTTTTTGAGCACGATGTGAAATGGACTCAATCGCGTCTTCATCGATACTACGGTCTACAGCTGCTAATTTTTCTGCATAAGGCATTGTACAACGTCTGGATGGATGTGGATTAACAGTAAGAATAACTGAAGCGTCAGAATGATCCGCGCTTAATCGAAATAATTTTTGATGAACCATTATGTCGGCCATAAAGTTGACGGGAGTATGCCATAAGTTTCTCGACCAGAACCATTTTTTGCGAAATAAATATACACAATTTTCAGACTTTGTTCAGGCATCAAGTTATCTATGATGCAATCGCAAACCAAACAAACCATAAAACGTACGACAGCTGCCACACGATGCCTAACATTAAAAAGTGATGCCAACTTATAGTTCCATACCTCTAAAAAAAGACCTTTTATATAGTGTTCGAAAATTACCGAAAAGTCAAAAATTGCAATACAAATCTGTGATAAAACCTGTGCTGTGGTATGAGTGTGAAGCATGGACTCTAACACAAGCATCCGCAAATATATTGAACGCATTCAAGGGACGGGTTCTTAGGCGGGAAATAGAGCAAAGCTAGACGGGGACCAAAGGCGAATTCGATGCAGCCATGAATTGTATGCAATCTTTGACGAGCCGGAGGTCTCAACGATTGTAGGACTGCGGAAGCTGCACTGGGTCGGCCATATAAATCGTATTGAATAACAACGGATTCACAAAGTACAGTACTGAAGGGCGGAGACCTGTGGGCAAACCGAGGGAACTGGTCTGACTCTGCTGACGAAGACATTTTATCACTGCTCGCATCTAAAATTGGAGGACGCGTTGAATGGACCGAGACAGTTGGAAGCGCTTGCTGCAGGAAGCGGAGACCTGAGAAGGGCTGCAGTGCTAAGAAAAATAAGAAGATGTTGGCCATTTTGTTGACCTTTTGCCATCTTTTGGGGAGTTAAAAAAATTAAACATAAATATGCAGAGACGCATTTGGTTTTCAAAGCCAAGAATGTAGAATTTTTAACGGCCTGATCGGAATCCAAAGTTTTGCTACCCTCATGATTTTGATGGGAGTGAAACCACCGAAGTTTTATGGTGGTAAGTCAGGGCTGTAGGATGGATGTGGCATCAGCTATTACCAAAGAGGTGTGGGGTCTCGCGTCATCATGATCGAACATTATGCCTTTACGATTCGCCTATTCTGGACGTTTTTCCTTGATATCTTTATTCGATTTTTAAGGTTGACGACACGAGACATTTGAATCCCCTTGTAATCCAACCAGACAGAAAGATTAATCTTCTTTTGGTGAATATTTTCTTTGTATGTCGAATGTGGAGGCTAATCATGCTTGGTCCATTCACGAGTATCTCTTGTTTCCTTGATTTCATCAAGGAACGTAAAGATACTCGTGGGTTGGATGTCATTGGAAAGCCTCGCAATCAGCCGGGAAGGGAAAAAGATGATGATTCAATATTTTCATTCTAATTGTTGTTAAATATTTCTCAGAAAATGTTCTGCATAATTTCAAGATGCAAAACATTTATAGGTACAGTAATTACCATTTTAAACAACATTTTATTGCGTGTTATAGATTAAGTATCTTTAAAACTGTTAGCGTATGAGCAGAAATCGTAAGCATAAATAATCAACTTGCTGAAAGAGACCAAACGAATCACAAAATAAAATGGAAGCCTTTAATTTCGATCCTCAGATATTACAGTTGCATGGCATCGACAACGATATAAATGCATCATTTTGGTTTAAGCCGCTGGATGGGACACATTCTCACAAATTATGATGAACGGAGTCAACTTTGTCCGTTTGCGAAAGCGATTTGTTATTAGTCATGAAAAGTACTCTTTACAACTTTCCTATACAAGAATTAATAGGAATTTTTGCCAGAATACTCATTGAAGATCCTTAAGCATTGTTAAGCAAAAAGAAACTTATGGGGATGCTTATCCTATATTTTGGATCAAACCACTTATGATAATATAGGTTGATAAAATGCAGCATATTATGCTACTAATACCGAATGAATTATGCCTTTCATGTGCCTCTTGCAGGATAACGATCCAAAAAAAAAACCAGCAAATAAGCAAAAGAATATTTCACGGAGAATAGTTATGGAATGACTGGCTCTCTCTCTCCAGATCTACACCCTATTGAAAATCATTGGTGTTAAGAAAGCCGTTTTCAAAGCAAACCCCAAGAACAAGTTGCAGTTATTGGATGCTGTGAAGGTTGCATGGAAGGATATTCGACTGCCAAGTTACGAAAGCTTTAGTCGACTCTCCTATGCTTACAAAGAATGGCAATAAGACCAAATACTAAACAACTGACATAAATTCATTGTTTAAATTTTATTTCTGGTGCTATAATTTTGCTCATTTTCACCATGATTTTTTATTTGATTTTGATTTTGCCTTAGCATATCAGAAATAAGGTGAATAAAAAAATGTTCATTTACCTTAAATTAATCATAGATTTCTTCTCACAAATTGGTGGTGCTTATTTTTGCTGCACACTGAAAATGTTGTTCAGTGAAGATACTTTTTATCCAACTGGTGGCAAAATAAAAACTCTTACGTTTCATCCCATATTCCGAATAACATTTGTAGATGGCATAAATTTTAATACAATCCAAAATATTATAAGTAACATGATTTGAGGTTCTTTTACAGGAACAAGAGCGAATGTTATAGGGTACGTTGCAATTTTCCCTATGTTCGTGTGAAAATAACTGGCAGCTTGGAAAAGCAAATGCATACATGATGATCGCTAGATTCCGATGCGGTCCACCATTGTCTCATATCTGCTGTTGATTATGAACGAGTCTTTCGCATTAAGCGCCATGATAAGTTGGGCCATAAATTACAATAAAATCAATTTGCACTAAGTATTCGATGCAAGCATTTCACATTCTGCACACGTTTACAATCAATATGTGCAAAAAGGTAATTGCAGAGGAAAACTAAGCAGTCAAGAGTGCAAATGTTGATTCGTCCGTCTTGAAAAACGATTTTACGAGCACTCTAAAGTGCATTCGGCATTGTTTTACGACTTCATTCCCGGCCATATTCCAGCAGGGCAGACTGAGCTCCAACTTGGCAGACTTGCATCGGTATTATTACCTATTACAGCTAAGCCCATTTCCATTTTCCGTTGGAGTGGTAGAGCCACCTTTTCGGGGTACCTCCTCGTAAGTTCTTTTCTTTGCCGGAGGGCAGTGGAAAGCGGAAAATGGGAAAAACCAAAACACAGAGACGTCGCTATGCGAATTGAGCAGTTGAGAGGCAGTTATGCGCATTGACTTCACTCCTGCAATTTCCCAACGCCGTTATCGACTGCTTATTCGCCGTCGTCAGTTTTGAGTATCGCCCTAACTTGAACGTGGTCTGGTTGAATGCATTTCACGAAATAGAGTTCGGGTCTGATTCCTCTCGTACTGCACTCGAAGGAGGGATAATGGCTGCAGCCAATGGCTCGGTTGCTCCGCCTCCTGAGTTAAGATGTGAAAAATCAGCAACAACAGCAACACAACATATAAAAACTTGGTAACGACCTTCTTGGTGTAAGCTGATGGTGTAAGCTGCCCAGTGGCTTCCAATCGCAGGCACCGGGGCCGAGAGTGGAGTTTTCTTCAGATGAAAAGTTTTCCAACTGCTTGTCTGTGAGCCACGGTTGGATTCGAGTCAATTGTTCGCGGAGAGTATCGCGAGCGAATTGCGTGTTAATGGTTGGCGTACAAATTAAGCATATCTTGTCCGTGCTGCACATTTCGGCATTATCCTGCCCGGCTTGAAACCGGTTCAGTTTACGGACATGTGCAAACACCTTTTAGGGGCTCCGAATTTCGGGCCATTGTTGGGGGAAAGTGGCCAGGTCATGTTTTCACCTGCTCCTCGATTTTCAAACGTCTTAACCTTACCCAAGCGCTGCCAGCCTTCGCACAAGGAGGTGTCTCCCACTGAACAGACGAATTGACCCTGTGGACAACGTGAGCTGCGTTTCGTTAATTAATTTTGGGGCTCAGTTGTCTGCGTACTACCAGTTAGGTGCCTCCGTTCGAGTACTTCTGCTTCCACCATGTTAATGCGTGCCAAGCCGTAAAGCTATCTGCACCCGTTCAAGTTTACTGTGTTCATCGAATAATTCCATGAGCTACTCAGATTTCCACTTCTTGGTTGTTTTTCGTGTTGGCAGCGTATTGGTCGTTGGTAACGCCATTAAAGTTTGTTTATACGTTTTATCGTTTATTTTTTCCTCTACTCTTTCCACCACTCCCCAAACTAATGGGATCACTTGAGCGGGTTTTCAAGCGATTGTTCCGCTTTACAACTCGATGTTCATCAGGTTTGCTGGTGAGCTCCGAGCGCTTGGCTTGGAGGCAGGTACGAACCAAATTAATCAATTAAATCATTGCAAAATGCGAGAATGCAAAAGAGAAGTGAAGAATCGAAGATATTTGATATCTAGACGCCATTACTGGTCGATTCAGACTTTCTTATTGAGTCGAGATATTGGTTTTTCATTTTTCATGAGAAAATGCATTTCGTTTTCAATTATTGATTTCGAACGTGAGCTGGCTGCAAAGAAATAGATAATTGAGGAAATCGCAAGTGGGTTTAACTGCACAATAAAAGTTTAGCGCTATCCGCGAGGTCAATTCGCGTATGTGTGTCTATTACAATTGAACATCTTTATTGAGCATTATAAATGATTTATGAATTCTTTATACTTAATTATATTTTTCAGAAAACTCTTATAACCCGCTGCAGTAAATTTATTGTAAATTTGTTAGAAGGAGTCATTTCTAAGCAGCGGGTGCCATTTTCGGTACCCGGCAACCACTTAATAATTTTCGATCTATACAAATTTTTCTTGCTTTTGGGGGAAGGTATATTATTTTCATAATTATTGACATACGTACGATAAATCGCGCTTAATAACAAGAAAAACTAAAATTTATTTTTCATTGAATAACTAAAATAAAAACGATGTACAAAAGCGAATACGAAATGGACATTCGCTTGTGTTTGCATGAGGTGATGAATTTTGTCAAATCATCGAATGCGTTAGTATGGCTGTTAGGGCAATAATTATAAACGTGTTCACTCTGTTTGTGATATTCAGCTCGATGTTACCACAATGATTTTTTCCACATTTTGGTTAGCATGATTTGCAGCGCTACGTCTTTGTTGGCCCGCCACGTCTTTTTGTTGGTCTGTCACTACCTTTTTGTAATTCATGCCGTTTTCTTCAAAACTGGGGCATCGTCAATCTTCTTCAGCATTTAAATTATTATTATTGGAATTACTGAATATGAAAGTAAAAGTAAGAAAAGTAAAATTGGACTTTTTACTTTTGTTTTATACAAAATCGATACATTTTAACCTGCACTTCAATCAATAAAAGATCAAGAAGCAATTTTAAATACAACTTTAAGGTTTTTCTTACCGGGAAATAAATAATACGTGATTTGTTGTCACTGGAGTCTACAATTAGAACAAATTTCATACAATCTCGTCCTTTTTTCTTGGCCTGTAATTATGGAATGCTTAGTAATTTTAAAAGACTTACAAATTTTAAATTAACTTGATTAAGCCTTCGAAAATTTGATTTTTTTCATACTATACTAAAAAAACAATATTTGGTTGTAAAATTTTTGTAGTCCACTTTCAAGGACGGACGGATGATTGGAATTAAATTGCCTGAAGTGTTTTAATTGAATCGAAATTACCTAGTTTTTTGAATTTGAATTTTTGAATTGAATTTTTTTGAATTTTTTTGAATTTTTGAATTTTTTTTGAATTTTTGAATTGAATTTTTTGTTGGAAAAGTCCAATATCAGAATTCGAGGGGCGACAGACGCTCTGATAGTAAATCGCCGCGGTGCAGAAAAAAAAACACCATAATATATTCTTATCAAACGTTAAATGTATATCATTATGATGTTTTAAGGTATCCTAAAATTATTTCAAATAATTTAATTAAGAATTTTCGAATATTTAAAGATTGTATATATTCGAATGTGTTAGACATCAAATGATATAACCATCTGTTTCAATCCTGATTTTGTTACTGTACGAAAACAATTTCAATATGCAAAAAATAATTTCTTTGAGAAAATAAGGTGTAGTATATCGTGCGCTGCTTATGGCTCCAAATGTAATCAGAAAAATGGGAATCAGAAGTGATCAAATTACCAAAATTATTCATCATTTATGGTTTTGAAACCCCCAAAAGAGTAGAAAGCAACAAATATTGAAACATAGAAAGGATCAGATTTCATCAGATTTCAAACCTGATAATTTTGGTTGTTTTTTCTAATTTCAACACAAGTCGGTTTAAAGATAAATAAAAATTTTCATTTGCGTGGAAGCTTGCTTATTTTATGCTGGCTTTATCCTTTCTGGGAACTTCCCAAGATTGGTATGTCCTACTTGTAAGCTAGTCAAAAGTTGCGCGAAGAAAAAGAATCAAGAGGCTGCTTTTTGTAAGGAGATGATCAACATTTAGTTTATAATGCAGCATTTGATTTCATGTTTGAATAATCTTTACGTCATTCTGTGAAAAGTGATGGGATTTATTGTTGAGCAAGCATTTCAATACTAAACTGTGAACAAGAATTAAATTTACATGAAACTTGATGTAACAGCAATCGTTCTAAAAAATGAAATTCGACTGAATTAAGACCTTTATTGAGTATTCGCCCAATGTCATGTAGAAACTAAACTCCCTAGCTGGATTATAGATTATAAAGGCATAGTTGAATTTTTACACAGTATTGAGAGCAGCAACATTTTTACTTCCAATTTGAGCATGACCATATTAATGGGTAGAATTCTTACTGAAATTCATAAGTATTTGATTTGTTACAATAATGCCTCGCAATAAAAGTCGGTCTGTTCGTGAAAACGGAATAGGCTTTCTGTCTTGCTTTGTGATCACTTTGTGCGTTCGTCCAACTTTCTTTTCATGTTGGGCAACATATTCTTTATACAAGTAGCATAAAGGGAACATAGCAGATTTATGGAGGGAAGTTCACTAAATTAGGCAAATTTTTATCGCAATATCATGTTGTCATAGCTTTAAGCTGTAAAAAACTAATTTTTTTGCGATATTGTTGCGCTACAAATCATCAAGGATGCAGATGTTGCTGCTGGCTTTTGTCAGTTGAAATCATACGGAAATGTGTAGCCGAAAAAGTGTGCTGCATGTTTTTACAGCTGTGTTTGTAGTATGTCACATAACCAAGTTATAGCACATAGCATTCTTTTTAATCAGTGCTATGCTAAACGATCTTCCATTTTACTTGATGTTCATTTCAATAAGCAATGCCGAGACCCCATTTTTACATGTTACGCATTCACTTTTTCTTAATAATCATTATACGGATAATCAATTCTACTGCGTTGTAACGTCGCTGACCCGCCATTGCTGACTCCCTTTTTCAACCAAGCTTTAGAACATCTCTTTTACTTCTTCGACTTCAAAACTTCTTGCGGAACGTTTGTGGTTGTGTTAAGTTTCTTCTTTGTGTTCACCCCGTCATTTGGCATATTTTCCTGAATTCATTAGCGGACTTCGATGAGCCCCTACAAAAGCTCAAATAACTGAATCTGCGTCCATAAGCATAGTTCTGCGGTTCTTCATAAGAATAGTTCTACGATTTATTTTAAATTTACTGTACACTTTTGACCCAGAAGGAACTATAGTCGTGCCACACTTGCACTTTAATATTGGGACCAATTGGGTAATATTGGGACCTAGACATAATTGATCACTTCAGTAAAATGTTGGTTGAACTCTAGGCTGTGCCCATATTTCAAAATATAAACTCCTACTTTACAATGCTTATGACTATTTATTTAAAACATTCGAATCACAGCGCTAAGCACTAAAAAATACTAAAAAGTGCTTACAAATCGGTTGGGGCATTACAAAGAAAAGGAGAGCTTTGCAAGATAGAGAGCTTGGAAACTAAGTGACGTACACGATTCTTCTTCTTTCTTTTTAGATTTCTGATACTAAATGAATGCGAAAATTATGCGTTTTATTACAATATTTGAGAAAATGTCATGAGTATCGCTGCGCACAATCGTCTTTATGTCTTCTACCCAACAACTTTCCCTTACAGACACCAGTATTAAATTTGTATAATACGATTATAAGGCGATTATCTCTTCAGTAGTATCACTACGATTTCAAGTATGTTCTAGCATATGTATGAGATATTGCTAAAAATCCACTTGTTATCATATTGTCAACAAATGCAGGACATTTTCTAAAGGCAACTTCACACCTCTTAAATAACTGTATAAGGCCATTACGAGCAATAAGCTCATTTTTGATGGTTTTATTCTGTTTTCTTTTCCAAATCTTGTGTTATGAATCTCATATATTGTGTGAATAGTGAGTATCCGCAACTCGCTGGACCGTTTTCATTATTGTTTTGACCAAGCACAACTGGGTCGTTGCTCCTTTACTGACACCAATTAGTGAGGATCTTGTCTTGCTTCGAAATAATCTTTATCTCTGCATAAGAAAAAGAATGAAAACAAGAGCAGGACAAGCGCTCCCGGCGAACGCAAGTGAGACCGGCCATTGCGAACTCCAAACTGATCGTGTTCATTCTTCCTTAAAAATGCTACCATTTCGGAACGGATGAAAATTTTGGCTTAAAATCTTTCGGTAGACATTCTCGTTATGTAAAATTTAAAAAAAAAACTATCGAAAAATCGATATGAAAGTTTTCGTGAGCTTCCCCCATCAAAGAATATGTGTAAATAATAAAAGAAAAGAAAAAGTATATAGTAAAAACTTATGATTGAAACAAAAAGGATAGGTGTCAGATATATTGTTGCGAACATCGAAAGAAATTATAGATTTATCGAAAAATCAAATAACTCTATCTCCAGCACACTCTCTTTCTTGGGATTTCCTTAAAGTGCATGTTTGTTTAGTTTTCTGTAATTTTTTTTTCAATCCAATCTACGAAAATAACTTTTGAAAACAAAAGTACGTGCACCATCCTCAGGTAAATAGATTTGAGAATACCCAAGAGAAAGCTTTCGAATAGAATACTTAATACTTGCTTAATACTTAGAATAGTTAAGAACAATTATTGATAGCCGTTTGGATTGTGACAACGCTTCAAACCTGGGAAACTTCTTTTACATGACAGCCTTTAAAAGTTATGAAAGGATCACCTATCTGAAGCGATCGTTTTACTTATTACGTTAAAAGCCATATTGGAAATGTGAGTGCTAGACAGGACAAACAAAGTCGCGTTTTTTTTCAAGTCACGCCTAAACTTAGTTGTGAACAACGAATGTCCATGCGAACAACTATGTTGTCCTGAGATTAGGGATGCATAATAAATTGTTGTAAATTATTTTATATGAAAAGTTTGAAAATTTCTGCCAAATATTCTAATATATGGCTTTTCTAATGTGTGGTTTTATTAAATAATTTTAATTAAAGGTCTTGCGAAATACTTTCATATGTTTACTAAAGTTTTATCTACCCTGAATCAATCGTGATTAAAAAAAAATAAATAAATAAATAAAGAAAAATAAATAAATTTAATGAAAAAATAAACTTCCATTGCTAGGTGGGGCCACTAAATATATTAGCTCCTGACATGGATAAACTCAAATTGGTTAACATTTGGGCATTTTGATTTTGATAAAAAATTGTGTTTGCAAATCTATTAATCTGAAAAACTTGTTCTTTATTTGCAGAACACGGTTCAGAAGGAACATTAGATTATTGTCAGAAGCTGTTAGAGATTTTCCATTACCCCTGGGAAATGATGCCATTAATGTATGTGATATTAAAGGACGCTGGAGGGGATATAGACTTAGCCTCGCGGCGAATCGAAGAAGGTAATTAAAATTGCTTAACAAATATTTTGAAGGGTGATTGCGACGATACATTTCAGATGAAAAATTTATTCTCAATGTTTACTAATGTTTTAAAACCTTAAAAACCACAGGACAATATGTCGTCAACGAATACTCACGTCGTCATAATTTGAGCATATATGACGGTGCTGAGTTACGCGGCACTACTAGACAGTGCGGATGATAATTCATTTAGAGCAAAAAGCCAAGTCAATTAAATGGTCTTGAACGTTGTTGTCTCTTAGATGAGTTGTTAAAGTAAAGTAACGTTAAAATTATATACATATAAATAAAGTAAAGTTTAGAATCTATTTTCAAATAGTCTATATAGTGCTTACAGAATATTAATCAAACAGTAAAGCCGAGTCGATCAATTGTGTATGTATATAAGTAGATGTATTGAATGTTATCTAGTAACATCAGTCTAGGATAAATTTAACTTTAAAGTAAAATCAGCATGAAAGGATGGGGCTGCTACCGACGGAAATGGATCGGATTGGCTTAAAAAATTAGCCACTTATTTGGCGTTGGAATTTAAGTTCCGTACTCGTGAACACTATCAACAATCAACACTTTTCGCTTGGGGCAATCCAACAATCAACATTCATCTTCCATCTTCAATCAACACAAAATATGGAGCAATGTTTCTTAATCAGGCGTAAGGATAAAGTTATACTGATACATCACAATAAACATAAAATTCAAGAGAATATTTACCTGAAAATGTTCGAAAAATCTACTCTTAGTGATTACACTCAAGAGAAAGGATGTAACGTAAGTGATGTTTCCATGTCTAGGCTGCGAATTTCGAACTAGGACCGACTAAATAACTTCGCCAATTTCTTGCAAATTACCCTCATTCAATCAATTTTCCAATTATTTAACATATATAGGCTTAGACATTTTTTTTTAAAGATAGTGATGCAAATACTTTTCATGAAGAATGTTTGTATTTGGATTTGATATGTAACTTCTCGGACCACTTTTTATACATATATTAATTTAAATATTGAAATTATATGCCAAAGCCTCTTTCAGATTCTTAGTTTTAAGCAAAGTCTAGAATAACATATTTGAATAATTTAATAAAAAGTCAACAAAGCGCCATAACTTAGGCATGCTGTAGGAAAAACTGTAGGGTTGCATAGAAATGTGTTGAAGTAATTTTCAACAAGATCAAAATATTTGTTGTACTTTGCCAATATTTTCTTGCATTGTGTAGTGCTGGCAATAAAATTCAGACTTATTTGGACCGCATATGTGTGTATCGCAGTACTGAATGTGGTACTTAATTGTCTTAATTCAAAATAACCATCCCATAATGAACTTATATTGAAACTTGTATATGGAATCTAGACCGAGATCCTCATTTAACCTTCCGAAAGGATTATCTGCGTTCCAAGCAAAACTAATCTTGCCAAAATCGTAAGAAAACTGTATATTACATATTCGATCTCAATTTTCTGCCACTGCCTAACATTGAGCTTCATTTCATTTGTTGAACCCCAAGCTCAAGTTATAAAAATATTAAATAAAATCTCTTATTAAATAAAAGCCTTTGTTCTAGCCAAAAAAAGCTGAGAAGCTTGTTGTAACAATAAGATTTTGCGTTATTTCATGCACTGAATCCGCTAAAACTGTCGCTCAGTACTTGTTCTTAATTTATTTTCAAACAATCAACGTCCCAAATAAACAATCTTATGGCAACAAAAATTGAAGGAGATCGGCGACAGATTGTTTAATGTTGCTGTAGTGCATAGCATCTTGTAATTTTTGTTTGTTTACAATTATTTCATCAACTTGATAAGAATTGTAATTGTAGTGATATCACGTTGAATTTTGCAATATGCTCCCAATAATGTTTTTACTTGTATGCAAAACATTGATTTGAATGAAACGTAAATAAGTCGCCTCGATAGGGGAACAGTCCTAACAGAGAGGTTTTCCAAGTTATTGTTAAATTTTACTTGAACATATTGCAGATGTTGATACAGGATCTATTTTCATGCATAAATACTGAACTTCGCGTTAAAGCTGAAGATCAGTATCTGAATTTTCATTCGAATTTAATGAAAATCAGCATAAAAACAAGAAGGAAAGTGATAGAGAGAGGGTGAGAGAGAGGAGGACCCTCACTTAGAAGGCCTTAGGTTATCCATAGTCAACCGCCATGACTTAACATGGAAGAAGGCTAATTATATATCGCCAGAATGTTCATTTATTGCAGCCTATAAAGGGTTGAAACCAGTTCAGTGTTGTGGTCAAACTGTTCCAAGCTTGGTTTTCTTAGTTAGTGGCAGTTCCTGATGAGCAAGCCTAACAACCTCGCTAAAACTGCGAATATGTATTTTATTCCATACATAATATGGATGTATTTAGTTTAAGATCAAATCAATATTTATGAGATACCCATAAAATTAGTTGTTTTGTTAATGTTAAATAATACAAATCTTACAATCTATGTTGGAAAACCCACCGCTGGAACTAGGAACAAACTTTCGAAACTAATGTGATTCGTCTGATGCCCTTTCAAGTGAATTTGTATTTGTTATCAAACCGATTTTGAGATAGTGTAGACGACGAATTTGCGGTTAGACGATAAATGATATTCTGTTTAAGCTTTTATCCTGTATAATGCAGTAAATGCTTATTGTATGGGATATTTCTACTTGCACTATACTTCATTTCTTTCCACTGCTGAACATCGTTTATTTTGCACGCACTGCGTCACGCATTAGTTCACTTTGTTCGTTCACTCATGCTTCGTTAATATCTCCTATCTCCTTCTACACCGGTTTCTTCTCTCTTCTCTTGCTAGACTCTCTAGCTTCCTTTGAGGTTAAGCGCAACATGCTACCATGTTTCCAGGTGAAGAATCAACGTGCTGGATACAAAATAAGGTTGAGTCTCAATGCACTCTATTTTTCGCTTTGCATGTCTGGACAGCTAGGGAGAGCTCTACATGAAAATGTGAACTTCGTTCGAGCTGTCAAAAGACGGAAATCAAGAGACGCGAACGAAGCATGTATTGGTCTTTGCTTCGGGTAGCAGTGTAGCTGCGGTTCTTCAGTTACTTCCTCACAGTCTGCATTAGAAATTCTGGTCCTTGGACCCGAATCTTTCTTGGGATGAAGATAAATGTCTGATGTCCAGAACATCCAAAAGAACAAATCGTCGCGTTGAACTGTTGTATGCCCGCTGGACCGCACTCACGACTTCTTCGTTTGGGTTTTTTGAAGACTTGTCCAGCTGTGTTTATCGCCGTCAATTTGTAGATGCAATTCAGTTTTCCCCTTCTTCCCCTTCATCAGTAACTGGATCTCGAAACCCTCTTGAGTCTGGGAGCACTTTATCGCGCAGCCATACCTTGAGCGTGTTTGTTCGCGATTCAGAACATGAGATGGAGTCCCATCTGGTCCTGGAGCCTTTCTTTGATGTCCATTGTACAGGTGATCATTAGTTGAATAGTCCTGTGGCACTCATCTGAGTTATCTTCTAGCATTGAGTCGCTTCGGAAAGCATAAACCAACATCGAGTGCTATTTACTGGAGTTCACTGGCTAAGCAATCCTCTAGCACAGAAAATAAGAAATACTCTAGTCGTCTTCAGTATTTAATCCTTGGTAATGTGTACTTGAAAACTAATGCCACGTTTGATAAGGTTTGAACGCGGCTTCATCGGTCGAATGTAGGGATGTGGCGTGAGCTCAATACGAAAAATATAGTTTAGCATCTAGTCTAGTCCTTGAGGCCTCCCATCCGAACGCTTTAGGCATTGAGGTCACCTCCGATGAGTGCATGGCCTCATGCACTGGAAACGATTTGTGTTCCAAAATATTGAAATAAGGTTCAAAAGATGCTCCTTGTTCAAATTTAAAGATTGAAATTTCTGGACATCAAATCGAAATCAAATGTCACTAAATGTTGCGTGTTGTGTATATTGGCAATTAAATTTTGATTTTAATTTTTTTCTGTTTGTAAGGTAAAATAATTTAAAAAAATTTAATGATATTCGAGGATTATATTTTGAATTGTGAAATTTCGAGTGTTTGAGAAGGATTCATGCTGAACTATATTATCAGAATAGGAGTACAGGAAAGAATATATTGAAATAGTATTTAATTGCATAAGAAACACAATAACGGAATTGTGGCAAAGTGCAGTGTGTAAAGATACAATAACCATTAAACATTAAACTAAACAATGTTAATGTAAATTAAACAGCTCAAAGTTGGAGCAAATAGTTCGAAGGTGATGAAACGTCACGTCAGAATTGCTTGCGTATACGTTTCTAGGTCTTGCATAACAAACTCAAAAAATTGTTTCCAGGGCAAAGCCACTGAAAAGAGCAATTATAATGAACTATTATCATCGTTTTTCAATAATGGAATCTTGTACACTTTCATTAAATATTTGAAAAATTGTAATTTAAACTCTACACACAACTTACACGGCTCGTCAACGTACCAGTGGTAATAAATTTACTTTTTCAAAATTTCTAATACGGTCACAATGAGGAGGAAAATCCAAGAAACTTAACTCCAATCAACTCGATCGAACGACTTTGTTTGCAAGTTCCTCGATTTTCTTTTTGATCATTTTTATGTATATCGTCTGGATCTGTCGCTTCGGCGATCTTACATAGTCACTATTTCTTTGCCTAGCGTAATTTGGATAATAATCAAAATATGGATACGGAAAATTCTTCTGGCCTTTGTTGCCATGTACAACAATGTCTTTTCATTTTTATTTGCTTGGTTATGAGACTATACTGATTTGCTCTGGAATAAAGCTGATCATGATAATGATCTTTCTCTTGGGGATCTTGGTTCTTCTCTTTCTCTTGGTCCCATATGCTGATCTTCGTGTCATATTTATGGTGTGTTCAAGGCTTGTATTGAGCAATTAAGTCCTCGTCTCATGAAGTTAATGTAGTTGTGTATTGAGAAGATGACCTTAAATCCTCAAGCCAATACTTTATGTCATTGCGATCTATATAGGTATTCAATATTCACACTCCAAATTACAGATAACATCCTGTGGATCCACGCTCGGGTAGCCGATAATATTTCCGAGTATGATTGATTTGTCAGCTTGTTGATGTCTTTAATCGGTTGTGTCCTATAAGTGTTTGTCGGGTTGCGATAAATATCCATCTCGAGGATACCGTTGATTCTTTTTATCAGTCGATCTAAGAAAAGAAGCTCCTTATTAGCTTCGTTTTCGACTGTAAGGCTTATGTTCTTATGAATGGTGTTAAATTTTTTTCTGTTTTCCACTTCTTGCATTTTGATCGAGAATAAAACATCATCTACGCATCTGATCTAAAATTTCACCATAATTGCTCGTTTTTCAATATTTATTTCTGTATATCCTATCATTTTCCATACCCTTAGGAGTACTGCCAGATGAATTCTCAATGGTGTCCAATTCTTCGTTCCAAGACTGGTTACGCCTGTTTGACAGAGACTTTTGGAAATAGAGCTTTGACGTTGATAGATGTCATCTAATCCTAATCCTCCTAATCTAATTCTAGTTCGATACATTTGATCAATCTTCGAATAAGTTCGTCTCAGTTTTCAATGAATATTTTCCTATTGGCATCTCTTTTTCCTGGGAACTCTGAAAGAAGACATTTCACTAATTTCGATGGTGGTGTATTCTTTGACTTCGCGTGGAGGCTGCTTCTCTTCCCTTGGGGAAAACTTTAACGCTGCCGCACCGTCTGTTCTATGTCTCATTTCTGGGTACCTTTACATTTTGCTGCTTAGCTTAGTCCTAAATTTTAAAGCTTCTGTTATTCTTCTACGAATACTTCTGACGAAAAATATTCCACGAAATTCAGAATTTCCATTACTTGAATCGTTAACCCGAATCATTTAACTAATGACATACATTTTTTGAGTGTATGATTTTTCTCATCCTTTTGCATTCAAATGCTCTGTGCACTTTATGCACTGTGTTGATCATACTTGCCTGTGTTGATCATACTTCTGTTACAAGTGATAAACGTTCAAGCTTACTTAAATATTCCATAAGGTCTGTTCGCTTATGGAATATAAAGTCCGCTTTGCTTTTTGAGCTCCTGGAAACGTGATCTTTGTCCTAACGTAATCTTCCTTAAATACATCGTTCTTTAAACATCTTTTCAGGAGTTCTTTAGTTTTATTTTTCAAAGTTTCCTTCATGTAGGTATACATTTTCTTTTTCAAAATTTTCTTCTTTATCTTTAATCTAACAAAAAAAAATGTGTGGCACTCGGGGACTGCCGCGGTGAAGCTATTGCATAGCAATAAAAGAAAATATTGAATAAATTAGAAGTTAATATTGTTTTTTAAAATATTTTTATTATCTTAAAATACATGTAGGTTATTCAGGAATTTTTATCATTGAAACTATCGGTTTATGGTAACTAAAATAAGAGACATAAGTTTGAGACTTGATATCCTCTAAATATCTGGAAAATACCGCGTCAATGGTGGTCCCATATTTTGTTGTGGATTCTTGTGGATCATTATTCATTTTTAGATTTAATTTTTCCGAAAGAAAAGTTATCAACCGCTCTGATTTTTTATCAGCGAAGTTGATGTTGAAATCGCCAGCCAAGATAAGTGGAAATTTATTACCATTTGTACCAAGTATTTTCGACCCTTCTTCAGTGTACTCAAGTAAAGTTCGATGAATAAAATGCTCTACCTCGTCCAATTTTGGATTCGGAGAAATGTAAATTGCTACCATGACTATGTGTAGGCCATTTCTAAGCTGGCATAAGCACGCACAAATATCTCCAACAAATGAGCGCCTAACATTAACATCGCTAACGTCTGCAATATTTATTTCAATATTCGGAGTCATAATATTAGTAACATTATTCTTATTTTGGTAAATAGCTACCCCACCTTTCGAAACAGTATCTCGTTTGAATTGAACAACACAATTGAAATTAGGTATTTCAATCGGATTATCACGCGTCATGCAAGTTTCGGTAAGAAGTAACACATTTGTTTGTCTCGTAACTGAATCTTGTAAATCGTATTTGTGACTATTTAGACTTTGGCAATTGAAAGTCATTATTGAAATGCCATTTCTATTACTAATGAAATCTAAGACACTTTGAGCTATCGTCTGAACACTATTTAAAGACAGTCTTTTGAATTCTTGCAACAAAGGTGCAGTCGATGCAGCTTGCCTTCGATTATGATAAAACTTGAATGTAGAATCGTTTTTTGTCGTGATATACAACTTTTCAATATTAGTCACCCGAGAGAGCGCAACATAAACGAGTTCCTGAGAATGTGCTTTACTATACTCATATACTATTTCCTCAAAAGTTCCACCTTGCGACTTGTGTATAGTTAGAGCAAGAGCTGAAGTTAATGGAAAATGTTTGCGTTTGGCTATACATTTTCTATCCGATGTTAATGAAATACTTGCTGTTCGTAATTCAATGGGAACAGCCAGATTGCCGACTCTATTTTATACTGCTAGAGTGGCTGCTTTTTGTCTTTTTTTTCTACCCACTTTATCTGACCCACGAAATTCCAGCCAAACTCTAATCAATGTGTCACTTTCATCAAATTCTAGATGTACCAATTTCCCAACAGCACCATTGCATAAACCATCAGTAACGTCGATGTTGGTTGTAATAACATAATGCTTTCCAACAACAAAAGGAAAGATATTAAAATTTCAAATTTCGAATTTCTATTTCACGCGTACAGATATTCACTGTTGTACAACGGATGATAGATACCTATACACTTTCTCACAAACAGCTGCTTACGTATTCGTCCGATCTCGGAGCAGCTCGTCTCGATCCGTGCGAGCTTCGTACAGTCAACACGCATACGTCTAGTCGCACGCACCCAAACGCCGTGCCGAAGTCTGCCGAACTGATACGACGTAAGACGATGCACGGCTTTCAACGTTGCACCGCTGTGCCGGTCGGAGTGGGTGGTGTTAGGTTTTTTTTCGTTACGGAATTTCTTCATTCGGTCGCCGCGCTCAAAGCCCGAGATAAAAGCTATGCAATAGCTTAAAAATTTTTTCAAAAAGAATTATGTTTCCAACGGAAGTTCTGCATGAAGAAGTTCTACATATTTAATCAATATTATTACCAGTGCACTCTTTCTTATATGACTCTCTTCACTCTCTACACTCTTCCTTATTATGGCTTCCTTGAGGAACAAAACCTTATAAACATGCCTTGAGGTTACTCTGTGATGAAATGCACGCAATGTTCTCACAGGATTCAGGCTTTTCTAGGGAATGTCTTTGAAATTTACTTTATTTATAGATTCACGGCTTACCGAAAGCCGCAAGTGCGAACTACTTAGAGGGTTTCAAAGCTTAATTGTTTTTGCTCAAAATCTTGCTGCATACTTTGTTTCTCATTAAACAGCATTCTTAGAAGTTTCATTGAAATAATATTGTCAAACAGAATGCAATTGTCACCCACAAATTTTATTGTAGATGAATTAAAGAAATTTTTAAATCCTACGAATGTTGTAAGTAAATGATACATTTGCACTAAGGTGTAATGCACCAAAAATGACTTCGTAGTAAAACCATTTGAAACTCAAGGAATAAACACCAATGAATTGTGCCAAGAAATTTGAAAAACTGTTTTATTTGTTCATTTAATACATATTTATTCATTCGACATTTAATTAATTTTAAAATCGGAAACTTATCTCCGATTCGATCGCTTTCATTATTATCGAAAATAATTTTTTCCCCACTCATAACGATTTGTGATGGCAGTATACAAAGGAACGAAAATGTAAATTTCTTAGGTTTTGCTCAGTATAAATCGAAATAACGCCTGGTAAAGGATTGCTGTTGGGAGAGCGTAAGCTTATAGGAAATTAACACATAAAGGACGACAAATCAGATATAACGATACTTATGATAGTAATTCATAGTTATGAAGGCGGCGTTAAGGATAAGCCTAAAGGAGAACGCCGTGCAATTTTCACTACTGCACCTAGGCAGGCAATCAAGCGGAGGACTCTGATCATAAGCGCGCCAAAAATAAGGGCAGAGTACCTTTAATGACTGCATTAAAGAATTTCATCTAGAAATAGTATGAAACTCAGCGATCGATATCGGATTTAAGTTTGAGCTTCGCTCGGCAAAACCAAATTTCATCATTTGAGTTCTGGTGCAATGTAATAACAGGTGATTCATCATGAGGAATGATTCCCAACACGCTTTTTTTGACAAATCACGGGTGACTCCTGTCAAACTGCAATGTAATTCTTATTCAGTATTGTTTGAAAAATGATCATAGAAACTCTTACACCGGTACAACGTATCCAAATTGTTCAGCTGTATTTCGAAAATCAATAATCTGTGAGAAATAGTTTTCGTACTTTTAGAACAACAACCCTTTGCAAATTCGAAGCCCAGTACACATAATTGAATGATACCCGACCAATAAGATTACATCCAACACGTAGTGAAGAGAATATACTGAAAGTGGGGCTGAACACCGTAACGAATCAATTCGGCGTCATTCTCAAAAGCTTGGTTGGTCGTACGCAAAAACTTGGCGTATTTTACGAAAAAGATCCTGGTTTAAATTCATACGAAATTCAATTCGTGCAGAAATTGAAGTCAGCCGACTTACATTTGCGTCTTGTTTTTAGTGAATTGGCTCTGAACCAGCTCAATGAAAATCCACGAAATTTTGTTCGCTCTTTCGTTTCCCTCTACACCGCTGTGTCCAGGGACCCATGTCAGTTTTACATTTACTCGGGTTGTTGCAGTTTTGAGAGCCTGCCTACAATCCTGCACTAGTTGTGAAACTACGCGGTTAGAGGCAAGCGCTTGCAGTGCCGACTTACTGTCCGAGAGTATTTGTATACTTCCATTAAGGTTGTTTGTTGCCGCTTCTATAGCCGCTTTTATTACAAACACTTCCGATTGGAAAACTGTGGTGTAGCTCTCCAGTTTATAACTTCGGTTGAATTGCGGGTGATCTGGGAAAAAGATTCCGGCGCCGCTTCCCTCATCCGTTTTGAACCATTTTCCATGCTTCTTTAGCCGGAATGTTGATCTTGTATGGAATTGTTGTGTCCAATATTGGTTGAATTCCATCCAGCTCCCTTTTACTTGACGGGGCCATTCTCTCCTTTTTTTCAAAATGCATACGTGCCCCGTTTGAGTGTGGTTAGATAACCCATATGTGGATTTTAATCTGATGGTTGCAAGTGATGCTTCTCTGAAGATGAATTTCGATCGAATGGCATAATATTAAGCATTATCTCCATTGCAGCAGTTGGCGTAGTCCTAATGGCACCTGTGATGCCAAGGCAAGCCATTCGCTGTATCTTCTCTAGCTCTTTTGCAAAGGTTTTCTTTTGTAATGCCTGCCACCAAACCAATGCCCCGTAGGTGGTTATTGGCCTCACTACTGTTGTGTAGATCCAGTGGGCAATTTTGGGTTTTATTCCCCAGGTTTTCCCCACTAGTCTTTTCATTGTGAAGAGCGCCGCTGTAGCTCTCCGTCTGACTGCTCCTATGTGTGGAGTCCCAGTTAGCTTACTATCCAAGGTTTCTCCTAAGTATTTCACCTTGTTTACTAAACTGATATGTTTTCCGTCAATGGTCGGGGGTGTAAATGTCTTCGGTTTACGGCGCTTTGTGTAAAGCATAAGCTCCGTTTTGTCGGCATTGATGCGCAGTCCGTTTAGCTTCGCCCACTCAAAAAGATGTGAGAGTGCGGTCTGCATCAATTCCGACATGGTTTCTGGGAACTCTCCACTTATCAGTATAACGATATCGTCAGCGTACGCTATCGTTTTGAAACCCTTCCCGTTGAGATCTTCCGCTATCGGGTTAACTGGAATACCCAGGCAAGTGATGATACTATGCCGCCTTGAGGTGTACCCCTGTTAGTCCATTTATTCAAGGTTACGCCGTTTTCCTCGGCTGTAATCTTTCTTTTAGCTAGTAGTTCCGTCATGCATTTAGTAAGATATAGGTCTATTGTATATCTTTGGATGGCTGCTACTATGCTCTCAGTTTTTACATTATTGAAGGCTCCCCCTCGATATCAATGAAGGCCGCCAAGGTGTATTCTTTGATGGCAAGGTTCCTCTCTATTCTGCTTACGACTTCGTGTAGTGTCTCTGTTGAGCGCCCTGGGAGGTTTGCGTGTTGGTTGGCGAAAAGCTCCGTTATGTTCACGATGCTTTTTATGTACCCATCCACCAGGCATTCCAGGGTTTGCAACATGAAAGACGTTAAGCTGATAGGTCGGTAATCCGTTGCTTTGTAGTGGCTGGCTTTTGCTGGCTTAGGTATAAAAACTACTTTGGCTTATCTCCAGTCCAAAGGAATATAGCCTTTGGATATGGAGGCTCTATATATTTTCACCAAAATCCGGTTTATTGTGATATCCACTTTCTAAGCATGATCGGATACACTTTGTCGGTTCCTGGTGATTTGTAAGGTATTAATGGCCAAAAGAACCTTTTCTTCTTTTACTATTTCTTTTAGGGGGGTGGGGCACGGCAAGGAGTCACGTTGTTTAATTGTTCTGTCTCCTCATCCGTTGAGCCCAGAAAGTGTTGGTTTAATAGGAGCTTGAGACGTTCTATGCTATTTGTTGTCCACGATCCGTCCTCCTTTTGGAGCATTGTGTCCACGTGTCGTTCTCTTTTCAGAGCCCTGCTTCGCTTAGATGCCTCGTTTCCTCCCTCAATATTGCTGCAAAAAAGATTCCAGGATTTACTTTTCTCTCTTCTTACAGCTGTTTTAAAAATTTTCAGATTTCGCTTATAGTCCTCCCAATCCGTATCTCGGTTTGTGAGGCGAGCTATTCTGAATAATCTTTGAGTATTTTTTCTGATCCATTCCAGTTATTTGTTCCACCAGCTTACCTTTTTTTGTTTGACGGTAGTGGTTGGACACATTTCACTGAAACTATCGACAAGTATACTTGTGATGTATCGCACTTCATTGTCGATGTCCTTTCGACTTCTCAATGGGTTTGACTGGTGTGAACCTATATATCTTTTAGTAGCGATATTGTAGCCGTCCCAATCCGCTTTTCTAGGATTGCAGAAGATCAATGGGGTCTTCTCGTCTCTTCTCACTTGAAAGGTGATCCATTGGTGGTCCGACAGGCTAGGTGAGTAACATACTCTAACATTGTGATTAGAGTGACGTCAATCACTTCCGCTCTATATTTTGTTCTAAAATTTCGCTGTGTTACCCTTATTTGCTAAATTGAGGTTAGTAGTTATTAAGTAATTGACTAACTGCTCACCTCTTTCGTTGCACTTGGTGCATCCCCAGATCGTGTTGCGCGTTCGCACCGCATCCGATGATGGCCCATTTCCCCCGTATATGTTCCGATAGGGTGCGGAATTCGGTTGTCAGCATCGGAGCGTCAAACGGTAGGTATGCCGAGGCCAGCGTTACCTGCCCGTCCCTTCGGTCGAACACTGCTGATGTTAGGTCCATGTTGCTGAAATGCAGTGGAAAAAATTAAATTAACTTCCTTCCGACATAAAATGCAGATTTTAAATTGTTTTGTACTGATTCCAAGTGTCTTTCCATTCAGCTGGTAAGGTTCTTGTACCAGTGCTATGTCGGTGCTCCTATCTGCTAGATGCTTAAGCAGGCTGGCTGTTGCCGCCCTACTGTGGTGCAGATTTGCTTGGGTCACCCGCATCAGTTTTTCGTTTTTTGTCAGTCGTCCGTTTTTGTCCTAAAGAGTGCTAATGTTTTCCTTTCGCATGCCCAGTACCAGGACCAAGCCTTTGTTTGTGACTTTTTTCTCCGCGAAGAGATGCCACCTTTCCGTTTCGTACCCCGTGTTATGCAGTCTAAGCGTGTTGAAGGCTTCCTGCGGTGTCTGCCCCATTTCGAGTGTAAATACCTTGACGGTGCATAACCTCCGTTATGGGGACGACTCTTAACTCCTCGTTCAATGTGGTGTTTACCTTGGCAACTGCAGTCCTTAGATATTCTAGAGACTGCTCGTCGCTACAGGTCACAACCAGATGGCCCGCTGTCGGTTTCATTACTCTGAATATTGGAATTTTGTCTGGTTTGCTGCGTGATTGCTCGAAAAGGTCCTTCTTCAGGGCAGTTCGCAGCTTCACAAGTTGATCATCCTGGATCTCACCTGTCTCATTGAGGTTGTCTTTCACCGCTACTCTTAGTGCATCGGCTACTGCGTCCCGATAGGACTTCCTTGCCGGAGTTTCGGGTTCGGGGCTTACCCTCCGTTCCTTTTTATCGGTGCCTTGGTTGCTATCGTCCGATCTCATCCGCTTAGGTCCGGTTATACCCTTTTCCTTTGCGGTTGGCGGTACAGCTTCATTGGCAGCAGCAGCCAATTTCCTAGGTTTCCCTTGGTTGGCTGCCGCTTTTTGGCTGCTGCCAGGGTTCGTTGGGGTGCTCTTCTTCCCGATTGTGTTTTGACGCTTCAGTTTCCTATGCGCCTTTCTTCTCAGCGTTCTGGCTGATGCAACCATCTTCCCAATGGATGCGGTAGCTGCCATTGCGCTTGTTTTGTTGCAGTCACTCGTCAAATGTACGCCCTACTCCCTCAGCGTACATTTCTGGCCCAATAGCTCTGGGCAACTGGTGCTTGGTGCCGTCACGCCAGTTGTCAGATTTCTCCCCCTCGTATGCCGGGTACTGAGGGTACTTCGTCTTTACGTACTTCCATATTTTTGAAATTTGTTTACCTCTTGGCTTCACTTCTCGCCCTTTGCCTACCTGCTATGTTGGATCCGAAGGTCTCCTGCAGTGTAGCCGCTGGGTTCATTGGAGTTAGTAGGCCCTCTAGTCACGTCAAGGCGGGTAACCATGAGGGGGTGGAGTAAATCTAACCCCACGTTGTATGGATGAGGTGCTTTTTTGAAGTTGTATCCCGAAGGTTAAAGGGCTCCCTTCCACTTTAAAAAAGTAGTTCCGTTAAAACACCAACGCAAAGTTCTGACCTCAATTCCATTTAGCGCATGTGGAACTTCAGAATTAGTAGGGCAAAATATAATCACAACCAAATATTAACAAAAAATGTGTCTAGGTATTATTTTTTTAACTTTTTCGTAAACCGTTTCCCATAAGTCTTTATGGGAGGTAAATTGTCGACTTTGTCTATTTTTACTCAATAAAATTGTAATGAATCATTTAAATGAATCAGATTTCATGTTGAAAATGTTTAATTAATAAATCTGCATTGGAAATTATTCCAACATCACGTAACGTTTATGGTTTTTTTTTTCACTTGAGATTCAAATGGCTCTGTACGAAGACAATTTTTTGTACATGGGAAGCTTGACAATGCAAAATATAAACTGTACTCACAATAATCGCGGAGGAAATAGTGTTGGACCATCAACATTCAAATAAGGATGTGGAATATACTTAAAAATTCAATGGAATCTGGACTTGTGTAATCCTGATCTTTGAACAGTACGATGCAGTCCTAAGCAGGCAAGGCTAATTTGAGTGTCTGATGACCAGCATCTAAATAAGTGAGTGCTAGTTTTACTTACCACAACCTATTAGGGAAATCATCGCTGGTGTTCTTCACTAAACCGCTAATTCCAACACCTTATATGCCAATATTAACTTCCTGTTCACAGTATCGCTAATATCAAACATATTTATGCGAGAAAACAATCGATCTGGAGTTAAAACGGAAGCGATCACGGACAAATCAGTTTATAACTTCGTCACAATCAATATTTACGTACATCGTTGGGCAAAAGACGTAAAGACGTCTACAATTTTTATGATGCATTCTCCAACCTGTCATGGATGTAATAAGACGATTCCAATGCTGAAACATTGGCGTTTCACATTACGTGTTTTCGCACTACCCACCGCTGAATGCAACATGCACTGGATGGATACCGTACAAGAGTGCAGACGGAATACATGAATAGTTTCGCAAAGCATAGAATGATGCAAAAACTTGAAATGGGACTTAAAGAGGAAAGGCAATACTAGTCCCTATTAATAGAACTGCATCGTGCCGTGCCACCTCTGCTTGCTAGGAGAATTCACAAGCTGACGAAGGAATTATTTAAATTGGTAGTTCATGCCTTAAATCAAAACAATCAGAATCGCCTCACTGGTTTGGTGGCCGAGCAGACTGCGCAACTCTGGTATACTGCACATGGAGCTCCTTAGAACAACGTTGCTGAAGTCACTAGTGCGCTTGTGAGGGTTAAATGGTACAGCGTCGTTGGCTTCTTCGTACTCGTCCAAGTGAAAAGGAGGAAAAAGCAAATCAGATTTTCAATTTTAACTTGGACAAACAATCGTTTCAAGTGTTCAATACTGAAAATGCGAGATGCTCCTATTCACAATCTAAAAATATTTATGTATTGCCTACATAGGTAAGCTCTGAATTACTAACCCATTAATGTGGAAGGAATTGTATGCTCTCTATTTATTTGCGTCTAGTAACATTCGTTTGGACGCCACATCTAGTAAGAAAGTGGTTGCATTCCTATTGCATTTTCGAACATCAAAACAAAGGTCTTGATATGCACTTTCTCGGAAAAGTTTTTCGGTTAAAGTACTCAACAAGCATTTCATCACAATTTTATCATTGCTTTGAATGTTAGGCGTACTAATTATAATGATTAACTTCTGCGTTGGCAGTCACTGAAAGACTTCAGAAGTCGTTCTTTGACTTAAGGCCGCTGTTGTTATCTAACAACAACACAAAACAAAACATGCCTGACTACACGTAATTAAATTTCTAGCTGACATGGTTAAGAAAGCATGAACGTTTTTGGCACTAGTTTCGATTGTGCAAGGCTGCAGCCAACGACTTTGATGGACGTTCTGATGCAGCGATTAATTTAATGCTTCTCGTTATAGAAATATTTAAAACGAAAAGAAAAAACAATCAAACCTAGTGATATCAATCTTTCCAGTAGTTCCTTTCGTAACCTGCAAGCCGATAAATTTCATGATATCCTAAGATATTCTAATCATATGCTTATAGTTTTGCGATTTCATTTTAGAATTGTTCATATTAACCCTGATATACATTCTGAGCAAATCGATATTTGTATCATGAAGTGTTTTGTTTGCGCGTTTCTTCACTCAACACGAAAAAATTTGCAAATTTTATCCAATTTCAAAACACCATATTTCTGAGATTGCTAAGCGCCCGTGCAGCTTGAATGTGTGATTGTTTGTTAATTTTGTGATGCAAAACCATTTTATTTGGCTGATAGGATACCCTGAAGTTTTAGAGTAACATTTGCTTGAATCGAACTAACTTATTGCCGAGACAAAATTGATCGGAGCGTGGAATAAAATTTTCTGCCATTTCTATGTGTAATTTTCATCCTAGCATAACCCCTAAAGAGCACTGAAACTACGAACAAATTCCCAATTCTTCGGTGTTCGACGCCAATTTTACAGATACATTGGAATTTGTGCGCGTGCGCAAAACTTGGTAGAAGCAGGAGATTAAGACGAACGTACGGAGAAATCCGAGTGAACATTCTCTTAAACTTTCTATTCACACACAATGACTCAATAATATTATTATTACAATAATATTATAACAAATCAAATCAGATTATACGCCAACACTATTTTTGGGGACAGCCAAGGTGCCTTTGGAGCTGCTAGATCGACCAAATCCTTACTGTCAAACAGGTACATGTAAAATGCTGAGAGTTCAGCATGAACATTTGCCAAATTTTCGTTGACTCAAAGCAAGCATGTGACCGTATTGATCCTAACGTACTGTATAAAATAATCCTTTGATATCCCAACCAAGTTAGTCCGTCATACAAAAATTACAATGACGCCGAGAATCTCCCATGTCCGCATCACTAACCTACTTACCGACACCTTTGACACAAATACCGGACTAAAGCAGAGAGATGGGCTGGCTCATTGCTTTTCCATTTGGCTTTGGAATATGTCATAAGAAAACTACGTGTCAACATATCGCGGTCGCTAATAATCATCAAAGAAGTTGTAATAAATCTCGACAGCGAAGAAACACTTAAAATTCAATGAGAAGGTTAAAAATCAATGGTTAAAAATCAATGAGAAGTAAAAAAGCTCATGATGTTGTCGAGAAAAAAAATATCCAAAACAAAAATTATGAAGACAAGGCTCCAAGTATACAAATCTGTGATGAGACTGAGGCTAATCCAAGCCTAATCCAAGCATTTGCAAAATATATTGAACGCCTTTGAATGACAGGGCCTGAGGTAATTGGAGTGAGGCTAGAGCTGCATAACATTTTTGACGAGCCAAAGGGCTCAACGATTGTAAGACGGCGGTAGCTTCAAGGGGCTGGCCATGTGAATCGTATGGGCCAACAAAGAATTCCCAAAAAGGTATTCGTTGGCAGAACTGAAGAGTGGTAACCAGTTCGGAAACCGAGGAAACGCTGGTCTAACTTTCTTGACAAACACAGTTCATCGCTTCTCGGATTTCAAAATTGGAGAACGCGGACATAGAACCGAACAGTAGTGGTGTAGTGCTACGCATAAGACGAATATTTTTGCATTAATTATATTAATTATTCTCACATAGATTCATGTTGATACAGCTAGCTTTCGTGAACCCTATACTCACCAACGTTGTTTGATTTCTAACATTCAATTTCAATCCATTTGATTCAATCACATCTGGGATTCGTATTTTGGACACTTTTAAATGCTTACGCTATGCTCTATAATCAAACCATAACCATGAGTTCGATTTTCCACAATGATTTTAGAAAGCAAAACTTGTTAGAGCTAGGATAACAGATGAAGAGGCGATACCCATTAACATCCTTTTTAATATTGTTATCATTCACAATGATTCACATTTATTTGAAGATCAGAAAAATTATTCTCACATTCATTGAAGCTCTGAAAGCTAGCTATCGGGATACGTTTATTCATCTAAGTCATTTAATTCCCAAGCTATCTGTCTGACAAAGCTCCCTTTATTTGCTAAATGACGTATTCGAATCTTTTCCTTTATGATGCCCCTCCGGAAGGCCAGCGCTTTTTAGTGGTGACGCTTTTCCCTTTATTGAACAGGTTTTTTGCTCTATCGTGTACATATGAGTTTGTACACTATTTTAACTTCTAGATCATTGTAAACATCATTGTTTCTCTAATGGATTAAGTCTGCAAGGATTAGAGAGCAATTTTGTGCGCCTTTAACAGCTAGCAGCAGGAGTTCTATTCAATTTCAAATCACCATGTTTTTGAGCTTGGTTTTGAGTCTTTGAAAAGACTCTCAAAAACTTCTCTCTTTGCAAAGAAAAGAAGGTTTTGAGAAGACGTTTAAGATTCGAAGTATGTTCACCCCATGAAGTTAATCCTGATAGATTGAAGTGTGTATCACTGGCGTGTGATTGTAATATTGCCAAGTTAGTTTCGCTAGCAAGTCTTACAACAAACTTGGTAGTGAACTTAACTTAGCAATATTTAGTAAAGATTTAGTAAAATTTACCGTTGAAGCTTCAAACGTAATATTGTCCTCATTGTTTTTGAAATAAAAGGCGAAAAAGATAGGATCACAAAATTGAATTTAAAATAAAATTGCTTTTGTTGGGTGATTTTTTAGTTTAGTTATTTACAAGATTCTTTAGCCTCTAACTTGGCTGTACCGAGAATTCTATACTGCATTCATCTGGTTATATACTCCTTGCTTGCAAACCATATCATAAAATTAAATTATGTATATTTAATCTCTCTTTATTTAATCTATGGTAGTGGCATTCTTGCTAAATCAAATGAATGACATCCTAATTTTATGCACTTAAAAATAACAGCATCTTTAAACCTTAATTTACAACAGCATGGATAATCCAAAGGTTTGGCCTTTCATCGAATAGGAACACCTCATCCTCAACAATGAAAACCATCTTTACTGCACATCAACAGAAACTAACAAGAAATCAACTGTTTTACAACCATAAGTTTAACATATTCTTACGGAAATCAAGTTTATCTTATCTACACTAAACAATACTTTAACTATCCGTTCGCTGATCTATGGTGTAGTTATTTGCCCTATTGGTAATCCTGGCGTGCCCATTCTGTGTTTTGGTGAACAAACTCTACAGCAGCCCCCGATATAGTAAACGGTTGGAATAAGGAAATCCGTCGTTCCTAATGTAAAAGCCAAAGAGATTTTCTTTCCCAGTAATCATTGTATTTCGACGTTGTTAACCATTTCAGGACTCCCTGCAGGATAGTGGGTCTAATGAAAGCTTTTCACAATAGAATTTTCTCCTTTGTTCATTTCTGAGAAAAGACACAAGCAGATGGTATGCGTGAGTTGTTTTCTTCCAAACCGAGTAAATGTGAACACTGAACGTATTTGTCGTTTTGAAGACCACCTCCTGTTACTTCTTATGTCAGAAGTAGTGCACCAACTACCCGTTAAACTATGCTCTGATATCACAAAGGCTCTCTGCTCAATGCCCATTTTTTCAAGGTGGATTCTTGAAGATTATCAGCTCGATTTTTTGGTTAACCTTCATCACCCATTTTTGCTAGTTACAAGTTAGCCCTGGTGTCTTTTGAGCCTCCTTCACCTAAAGCGAACATTATGCTTAGATGACGTCTCCAATAAGCCGTCAGCAAAGAAATTTATCTGAATTCTAGGTTTGAATTCATCTCTGAAACCGGGAATATCAAAAGTTGAGAAAAAGCGGCTTAACATGGACACCAGGGCAATACCAAAAGGGACTCAACTAGCTCCGCGTGAGCAGTACTTTATCCAAGAAACTAGCTACTTTTTTTAAAATAGTAACTGGTCGCCAAATTGGATCTGTTCATCAAATTTGAGATCAGTTCTCGGATAAGCTCTTCGATCGGAATGTAATCAAAAGTTTTTTCTACACTGCGGTATGCCATTTGTCTTTTTCGGTCTACAAATTCTTCTTTAAGTTAGTTTTGTAAATGAACAATGCAAACACCGCTGACGGAGCTCTTTTAAAAGAGAAAAGAACAGAAAGAGTTCCTGATTTCTCAGTGAACTATGTGATATCTAAAATGATTAGCTACTGAATTATATTATACAGAGAATAGAATTCGTAATAGAAAAAAATTTGGTGCATTTTCATTACTGGGAAAAACAGTGTATGCGAACAATGAAATAGTATGAGGAAGTTTTTTTTATGAAAACAAATGAATTTCCATCAGCCGCAGCTTTTTTGGGACTTTATCCTACTGCTAGCCTTCTAAGTATTTCAGGGCTCACATACAAAGTACTGTCAAAACGTGCATCCAAGGAATTCAATTGGCAAAATTTAGCCAAGAAGGAGTTCTCGCAGTCGCTGCTCAATATTGAAATTGTTCTCCTCACACATGAATTGACAATATAGTCCTCACTTGTTTTTTGCTCTTGAAGAACTGTCAACATAAATCGTGTCCTCCATGGGTATAGAAAAGGTCAGACCTCCTGGCGGGCACGTACGATAAATCATTTTATTTTTCAGGGGCAAAGCGTTTAATTTAATGTTTGTTAGGGTCTGGGCGAATGTCTTCCTAACGAAGTCAGATACCCTTTCCAACTGTACTCTGTCAAACACAAGAGTGAAAAACTGAAGACACTAATAATTCTACTTAATAACATTCAAATGGCGGGGGTGTGTTCTGGAAAGTAGTTACCTGAGGGTGTCGTTTTAGGTTTTTATTTTGGCTTCTTTTAGGTAAGTCTATCGCGCTTAAGTATCGCACTTATTGAGATTTAAATCTAATCATCGTAGCCTGAATTTTGTAGCGAATATGGTTCTTGGTGGGAGGTCCTTAGTACAAGTAACAATGGTGGCAGTGAAGCTTGTATTTGTGATCTTTCTTCATGTTCTGATGCATTACAGCATACGAATTCATCCCATGATAGCACTATTGCTTCAATCGGATCAGTCCACACGTCCTTCGCACTGAAAATTTACGGGAACCAGAACTAATTTATTGTCCAGCCCACAAAGATCGGATCGTGAATGTCTATTATATTAAACAGGTTTATTGCTCTTTCGAGTATATATTTTATACTGTCTCGGTCCCAATGTCACTGTAAATAATCATGTTCCTATAGGTACATGTTGTTCCAGACTGCTAAAGGACTAGATATCAATTTAGTTCGGATTTATCGGCTAGCATGACGAGCAAATCGCTTGGCATGGAAAGAACCCAAAAAGTTCAGCATGGTAAAGAAGTGAACCTCCAGCATTAGGTCTGCCAGTATTGGGGAATCGCTGCTCGAATCGAAACCAACAGTCAAATACCTGGTTGTGTTATTCGACAAGAAGATGAGGTTTAAGGCTCGATTAATTAGACGACTTCTGATGAACGCTGCGCAGTCTGTTCTATTCTATCGAGCAGAAATATGGTGTGAGGATTTGGGCAAGAAGCTTCACTGAAAGCGATTTGCATCAATGCAAATATGAGGTAGAGATTGTGGTCGCGGGAGTGATCTCTATCGCGTCTCGTGCTAGAGAGCACAGAAGATTTACTAACACAGGAGCCAAGACAAGAAAAAGTGCTCGCCTCGGAAGAAACTTCGAACTCTGGCAGAAGAAGGACGCACTGCAAGTCTCAAGCACTCAATCGCATGACCTATACTTCACCTAGCTCTTAAATGGGCTTTTCTGCACAAGATTTTTCATTTCATTTCTACAGGGGAGGTGCAACTTAGTAAAGTGGGAGTGCCCTTCGAAAACAAAGTTTGCAGGAATACTTTGAATAAATTAAATTATAATCGCGAAGCATATTACGCTCGAGCAGTCCTGGCCGGTTGAAAACGATCAACTAGAGCGTCAGAAAGGGTCGGGGATATAAGGGTCTTATTTAGAGTATTCGCTTCACTACTCTTCCCACTGAAGAAGGGATCCCGTGAACTGAAGGGTCAAGCAGTCAAAAGAGCACTAGGCTTAGTGCGAAGTAATGTCTTAAACGGCTAGGCTCAACGTTGACACGGTTCTCAGGTTAATTGGAAAGGTGTTTAGTGGATAGTACAGGAGCATTCTGCGTCAGAGAGTCCCACAATCAGGAATCGTAAATAGCCGTCACGTCTTTCGACTAGAAAAAATAAGAGAGAAGAGCTGAGACAAGGATAAAATATATGCAATGTAAGGCCTAGGAATTTTACTGACCCGCTTTATTGTCTAGTACTCTAGTACTATAGAATGGAGAGCATACAAAAATAACTAAGAAAAACTCGAGTTTCTTTGGAAATTCTTCTGGAATAGCTGAAGTTAATGGCTTTTTTATTTACTGCTTATAATATTGTAAATAGCGTAAATATCGCTCATAAATTCGGAGATCTATGTAGATACTCGCATTATTATTTGGAATAGAATTTTCAGATTGATTACTTTCGGAGAAAAATTAATCATTTTTTAGGACCAATCACACTATTTCACCCAAATATAACCTTTTTCTAATCTTTCTTAAACAACATCAAACGTTTCAGATAGTTTGACTATTGAAACATGTTTCAAGAATGATTTATTTTGAATGTAATTCAATATAACGATTAAAAACAATTCTTCAAATGAACGCAGTTTGTTGACTAAGTAGAGACGTTTTTTTAAGTATAATATAATTTTTCTGAATTTCTGAGTAGGATAAATTATTCGTTGTCCTATGAAATATCAACGCATTCATTAGTAGAACTCAATATTTATTACAATATTCAAGCAAGGATCAACATGAAGCAGATTCAGTACCTAATGGACCCGGGCTCTTACTTTAGGTTTTATATTATTTTGTTAACAAGTGCAAATACTTTCCTGGATGATACCACTAATAGAAATGAAGCCCACTGTATGATATAAAATCTAATTGGAATGTCGATAAATGATCTTAAATTTACCTTTACTATGATAAAATCGCTCTTATCTCCTCAGAATCGATCCCAGGTGGTTGATGTAAGCAAGGAAATGAATATGTGAGAGGTTTCGCCCAGACGATAGTCGTTTACGTTCTTACATAAAAGCACAACACTGACGTAAAGACTGATGTAAGAACGACAGCACTTAAATTTTAGGACGCTTTTACTATCTGTTTAATAAGGCAATACAATCCTTGCATCCATCCCGAACGAGCTGTGAATCGCAGAGTTTCATGAATAATGGTTTAAGACTTCAGTTTCTTCAAGTTTTTAGTCATGAGTTGAAGAGCTGTCGTCTGTAAGGATATACAACAGTCTATTTCTCACATTCGGGCAAGTCCTCGGGTCTGTTGTTGATATGATTTACAAGTTTTTTTTGTTATTTTTGAGGGCATACCAGATAATGTACAACTGAAAATTTTAAAGGAATAACATTTGTGAAACATTTAATTTCCTTATGAATGAACATGATGTGGTGACAATTGGGAAAATAGTTTTAAATAAAGACATTCCTTTCAAGCATGGACGGATATGAATTCGTTTTCCGCTTTTTAGGAAAATATTTCAACGATGACTTGAATTAAAATATAATTCACGTTGAATACTCCATTTCATTTTTGTATTAGCCGAGAAAATTATTCTTCCTTGTCGAATATTTATGCTACAGCGACTTCAATTGGTCTACTGCTACTACTTACTATGCGGCCTACAGTTTTCAAACACTACTTGTTAACTTTTATTCATTTTGAGCTAATCCAATTTAAGTTTGCAATGTAACTACTCGTAAAAATTTTCTCATTGTGTTAATATGGAAATTTTTCTCATTGATATCAATTTTTGTGAAATTCTAAGAGGATGAGCAGCAAATGAACGTTTACAGCAAATTGAAACTTGAAACACCGTATCAAAGTAATACACGGAATGAAAACATACTCAGATCTGAATCGCAACGAATGATGCTTCCTGTTGAAACAGGTGCAAGTTGAGTTTTGTTCGGAAGATGTCCTAAATGCATCGAAATTCAGCGATAAAGCGTTTGCCGGTTGTAGGTTGTTAAATCCTCTTTAGAGGAAGGGGAAGAGCATGTTGATTTCATTTTAGTCTTTCCCACGTTTGCAGGACTAGGACATAAGACTAATTGTGAACCTGGAGAATGTAATTGAAACTTGACCTTTTTTTAATTTGTTTATTTCTAGTTATAATTTAACTCATTTGAATGCATAATAAATTTTATGTAGAGTCTGCTAAATATTTTAAATGAATAAATTTGTACTCAAATATATGTTATGTAATGATTATAATGATTTATAATTCCCACAAAAATTTCAGGTTCATGAATCATTATTTTGTCCAAAGGAATCATAAAAAGAAATCGTTGAAAAATTATATATGTGTGTGCAAAAGTAGTAAACCTGAAACGAATGTGTAGGTAAACCATCCCACTTTCACACATTCTTCGTCAGTAGACTTGTAAATGTTATTCGTATATTCACTGCTACAGCTCCATTGAACGAAACTGCACGAACACGGATCTATCACGACATATCTGCAATACTAATCGCAACTAGGATAACAGACGAAGCCTCGCAAGGATTGTTTTTACGACGCAAGTTTTTCAGTTGAAAAGCTAGTTGGGTCGTAGAGGAAAGATTCGTGCAATAGCTTGTGCAATTGTAAATTACCTGAACAAGCACAATGTGCATTTTAAAGTCGTACTTAATCCTGTTCAGGGTTCTATTGTAGGATTTTATATCCAAGTTCGTAGGGAATATGATTTGCACACTTTTATCCTGTAACAATGTCTTTATGATTAATAAAACTCTTTTGAATTACCACCGGGGTTGTGCTACCGAATTCGCTTTATGAGCGCTATGAAAAGGGCATGGTTATGTCAATGTGTCAATGTGTAGATGTCAATAAAACTGCCAATAAGCGGAGCCTTTGACGAAAGATTTGATGTTACGTATTTCTAGTTGATCAGAATCAAACATTATGCGGAAATATATAAATTATTCTAACACTCGAACTCACAATAGCTCGTAGTAAATTATTTTACTATCAAATAGAATTATTTTCATTAGTTTTTAGGAGTGTATCCTAAGATTTCTTAGAGGACTTATCGTTTTTGAATGCAACATTCAATTAGTATAAAGGCAACTCTAGCGTATTCAATATATTTTATACTGTATATTTGGCATAATGCTACATAAACCCAACAAAAGTAATAGTTTATGAACGCCTTTCGAATGTAGTTTTTGCAACGATGTTTTTCAGCCTTTGACTTTTGTTTCACTTTTTCTTCAAATGTTAAACATCAAAAACTATAATTTTTCCATTTAATTAGTAAAGCTAATTATTAAACTGTTGATAAGGAGTACCAAGAAGGGCTAGGTACACGCGCGATACCAGGCTAAAAACGAATAACTGGCTTACTTGTATAATTCGTTGGCAAATATTCATTATTGTTCAATCATGTTGTTTGTTGTTAAAACAAACAACATACAAACGTCCTTCAAAAGCTTAACTGGAGCTATTTCAATTACCTAAAATGTCAGTTTTCGTTTGCGAAAGACGAGAACATCAGATGTCATTGCAGTGATCTTCAAATCGACAAAAATCATACTTTTTGTCAACTGGTCTCAAACTCCGCAAACTGCTCTTAGTAAATTAGCATTGTCAAAAGGGATGAATAAAATTACCGGTGAATGGCTTAATATGCCTGATGATAACCTTAAAGTTGAGTATTGGACGGATGAATGACAGGAAGTCAACTGTCCAAGTTAGATTGGAAAAAGGAAAGAGCTTTGACGAAGTCAGTTACACACGACTCAAAAGCCGATTGCAAACACTCAATATTTCCTTGCCATTCATATGAATCAAAGATAATAGAACTCAGGAATCCTCATTGCTACAAGGCAGATCTTCATGCATCAAAATGGACAAGTACCTTCATTACTCATGACGGATTCAAAGAGACGTTAAGAAACCAACAACCTCTATTTTGCGTATAACTTTGCTACAGCCGTTTTTTCCCGAACTTTGTGGTACTTTCGTCAAAAACTGGTGACATATTTATATGTCAAAATATTGTCTATGGCTGGCTGTTTCATTTTTCAATATTTCGGATAGCATACAAACCCAGTATCGAAAAATATTTTCCGGTTCAAAACTTCATGGAGTAAAAGGGCTGGCCAGGCAAGCCATGTGCCGTAAATAAATGGTAGTCAGAGAACTTCCCAGTTTAATATATCAAGGTTCGTTTTAACCACTTTTGTGACGTGAGACCATAGAATTTTGTCATGCTGTGAAATTATTTATAAATGTCTTTCGTAGAATTGGAGAATTTGTCTTTCAATACTTACCTCAGAACGCACCAATTGCATTCGAAAAAGTGTACTTGTTCCCGACCGTGCTAGTAACGTATGATACACTACGCTGAGTTGATCCCACCCACGTCATGATTCGGATCATGACCTTGATGCTGGAAATATTCTGTTGTCGGTGTAGAATCCTTGCTTCTGGATCATTTCTTTGCTTTGAAGGCGTTTCAAAACTACTTTTTGAGTTACTTCCAATACGCTGCATGTCTCCAATTTTTATTCTCCTTTCTCTTCTTTTCTCTTCTCCTACTATGTCGGTTTCGACAACAAACAACCGTCTTTAAATCTTTGGAACCATTCTTTCACTGATAGGAGCCTCATCATAAGCACTTGTGAGCATTCAATAAGTCTTAGTGACAGTTTTGTTTCATCAAATTAAACTTAAAAAACAGCACTTGCCACAAATGACGCGGATTCGTCTTAAGTCTGACGTTTCCTATTAGTAACTTTAAGATACTGATGCAAATCAACTAATATTAAAATATTTACAAGTGTCGAAAATTAAATATCAACCAATCAGAGTAATAACGAAATGATACAAGCCATATTTATTAGAAGAAGACAAAAGCACATCCATTTTTCAAATAAAAAAAACCAATGCGTTTATCAAGAACTTTTTTACCCGAACCAAAATTCTGCGGCTGACAATTAGGCAAGGATATATCACTCTCCATCAGACCAAAAGTATTTACTATAAGTGCACCAATCACCCATGAACATCCGAAGAAAGGAATTGCTCAATATTATGGCATATTAGAAATACTCATATCTCAGCAAACTCCTGATCTTTTTTGACATTTTCGAATTCGATCGAAATCAGTAGAATTTGATTTATATTGGTATATTTTCCCCAGTTTTACGTTTAGCGAAAGTATCAATCTCCAAATGCTCTCCAAATATAAATCTATTTATCCTTTTTCTTTCTGTCTCTGGCAGTTGCTGCAGGAGAATGTCCTCGCTTACGCTAATGTTTGTGCTTACTCTAATGTTTGTGCTTACGCTATCTCCAAGCTAGTTTGAGCCGTTTTCTGGTCGTCTGTCAAAGCTTCAAATTGCTTCTGTTGCTAATGTTGCTTCTCCATATTTAGGACGGGTTAGGTTTGGTGTACTTATTAGCATAGCGAAACTAGGTGCAGCGCTAACACTCCCGATTTACTTTTCTCAGACAGCTAGTAAAGGCACTAGTAGATTTATATTTATATTGCGATTTTTCGTAAAATCTTTGAAAAGGATCTTCAATCTTGTTAAACATAAAAATGTTAAGATATTTAGCAATCCATACATAATTCCATTTATTTTGGTTGAATAGCGTTAGTCTTGAAGTTCGTTCGCTGAAGTTTGTCGTTTTTGATAAATAGAAATACCTCAAACTTGAATGTCATACCGAAGTTCTTATTAACACAGTCTTCTCCTTTTATGTAAGCGTGTTTTGTTCTTTTATACTAAATGTATATTTTTACACTAATAGACATGGACTCGATTTTGGTTTCTCGGTTTTTGGAGAGTTGTTCGTATTACATATTCAAAGAGTCGAAGCACGATGATGAGAAGACATCTGTTTGTTGCCTTGACACTGCTTATATGGCATAAACGTCCATCATTTCTTTCCGAAATTGCCTGAATGGCTCAGAATCAGTGATATCGGGGTTTGCTTTTCTTTTTTAATCTCTGTACAATCACAAGACATATATGTGAATTCACTAGTCTTGTTTGGCAGTCTTTTGTTTTGGAACTCACCGTTAATTTACTACTTTTAACCGACTTTATCAATTCAGAATTCAATTTAGAATTTCCAGGAAATATTTCTAAACACCACTTATACGGTGAACTAAGTCATTGAGTATTCATGACGTCAGTATTCTGGACGGTTATTCAGGAGTGTGTTCCTTTATTTAACCCGATAACCGCAATATCGAAATTCACGACGGTTACAATCCTCAAAGTTTTTATCTTAGTTACACAATGCATTTTTTCTAGGCTTGATGGTGCATTTTAAGAGGTAGCTCAACAGCTCTCGCACTTTCTAGGCTTATTAATTCTTTGATTCCCAGCACCAAGTGTATGTTGACGCCAGTAAAATGAAGTTATGATCAATCCATGGTTGACGTTTGCTGTCTAAGCCGGTTACGATCTTCTTAGATCACACTCATTGTGACCACTGAATCAGTATGTTATGTGAAATTTTGTAACCAAGTCTGAAAGGAAACTTCGACGTATAATTTGTTGTTTTCAGGTGTATTATCTAATGTTTATGCTATTTTAGAGCATAACAAGAACCCTCCCATGCTCCGTATCTCCCAGCCTAATATATTAGGGTTGGTTCCCTTGTATAGAGTTTATCTGGAATACGAAAGTTTCTGCCCGCTTTAGATGTTTTTCTTGTAGGAAAAGTTTGCAAGGCTCATTGATCCCAATTCGAAACTCTCATAATTCGTCAGGATTTTATGAGGGCGTTCATTATCTGTTGCAAGAATTAGATGTTTCCAGTTCTGTTTTTCCTGCCAAATCTTTGATCTGTTAGCAGATATCATTTTGGAGCTTTGTTCTATTATTTGACCATCGTCAACTTAATTAACATTTTCATTTGCCTCTTTATTTACTTCTTGACACTTGGTCTTAAGTTTTCGGAGTAGGTTGATTATGTCAGCTACAATTTCACTTTCTTTTCCAGAAGTTATTTATAAGACAACCTTATGATGTGTGTTGTATTTGATTGAAAAATCTGATGGAAGTAGTTCGGCTATGCAACTTGTTCTACGTTCCGTGGAATACACATGTAGGTTTTAGCTATTCTTTAATACGTTCAACGCCGCAACGTATGATTTGTTGGTATCTTATGACGTTTATTCGATAATTCTGGTTTCGTTAGCTTGAATAACAATTTCCAAGAAATGAATTTTATTTTCTTAATTCATGAAGAAATGAATTCATCATGTTCATTTTTATATTTGAAATTGCATCACGATTTTTAAGATAATAGTTGCTGTCGTAATGGACTCTCAAATATGTCCTTTCACAACGAACGTTTGTTTACAAACCGAAATCCAGGGTATTTATGGTAATTTTTTGAAAAGATCCTGGAATTCTTTCACAAATAATAAAATCTGCAAAACCTTTGAGTTTTCCGAATTGTATCGGTTCTTCCTGGTTCGTAGCTGTTTCTTCCTTCCATTTGCTTTTTCGTTCTCTCCTCGCTGGAAAAAAAACTTGCAGGTCAGGTTTTTTTCCGATAACATTTGCATTCTTTTCAAGAGATGCTTCGACCTTCGAAGCCTTGTGTTACATTTAATTTCTGCTTTTTGAACTTCACTAAAGTATTATTCCGCCTACTTCAGTTACCACTGGCGAGCTTCATCTGAATATTTTCGGAAGCGAGTTCGCAAAGAATAATCAAATTTTCTAGTTTTGTGCTAGATTTTTTCCGTTTGCACTAGCAAAATACAATTTAAGCATTGCGAAAAAAAAGGCAACAGATCAAATGAAATAATAGCAAGGAACATGCCAGCGTTCTCATTTGAAAAACGTGGGCTTCAAAATACATCTATCTGATGATTATGGTTACCTTTAAGTTTCCTTAAAGATATTACCTGGCATTGACAGCTTCCAACAGATAAAAAAATACAACCAAACGTCATTTGAGGACCACCCCTGAAACTCTCTGTATTATTCTTATTACTGAGGTGGCTATGAGGAAATAGTTCTGCACGTGACTTTTGTGTTAAAATATTTAGTGCGAAAGTGGACGCCGTGTTAATTTCTTCATTTAGTACGTCCTTGGGACTTGTTCAGCGACGGGAATTCGAATGATTGAAGCTTGTGACTCTAGGCATGTGTACATAGTCTGCGACGTTCTATTTTCATGCATCGCAAATTCAAACGCTTTGTGATTTGGCCATCACGCTTTTCGACCATCAGTTGAAAATACTGAGTAGACGAGGACAACGTGTTTCACTATAAATTGATGTCTCAAAGAAATGTATAAAATAATGCGTGTGGTCTTTCAACACTACCATTTTAACGGGCAATAATTTTTGAGAAAATTTTCACATTTCGATGAAATATCAATGCGTACTGTGCAGAATCGGAGTCCTTACAAATGAGTTCAAAGCTGTGTGCAATGCGCTAACTCTAATCATTTGTTCAATCTTTATGTGGTAGTCATGGCAAAAAGTTGTCAAGTAGGCTGTTCGACATTGCTCCTATTATATTTCAAGTAATAAAACGCACTGGTACTCAAAGAAGATCATAAACTCTAACTTTTATGTTGCAAGATTTTTACAGCGGGCTCGCATCATTTCATATTAAAACGCAATTAAAACTGCAAATTCTTTGGCGCTGTGCATCCTACAAAGTTATCCCAACAGCAAGTTATTTTTTACACTGGAACTATTTCATCAATAGTGTACTGATGGACTTTCCAGGAGTAATATGCTAATATGCTAGCCTGGCGAGCTGGCGAAGTAAACAAGAGCGTTATAAAGTCATTAAGTGCAAAACACATTCAAGATCCATTAACTAATAAAATGGTTTATGACGAAAACTATGGACAAAGTTTAGCGAGTGAAACAGCAATGAGGGTCAGATGCATTTACTTTTGCGTGGGGATTTGAAGTACCCTCGCACATAAGCATAAACTTACGCTTGCAGGTGTATAACTTAACTAGTGTGGAATTAAGTAGATGGATCAATGCCGAACAGATTTTCATGTGAAATATTTGACTTCAAAAGGAAATACGAAAGAAAACATAAAATATACTTACAAGGAAGCAAGAAAAAAAAATTTGATGAAAGCCATATCATTGTTGGCCTGTTCAATCACTTTAATCTGAAATTAAGATAATAAAATTCAATAACAGTAGCTATGGCTAGGTTATATGAAGATAAATTCGAATTTTTTTTGTGTAGGTTATCAACATTGCTATATTTGTTATCATTTGTAAGAAGTATGCAAAATGTCTTTCTGTAATTCGATTTGAAAAGCCAGATCATCTAGCAAACGGGCGTTCATCAGAACCTTTTTTGTGAGGAAACGTAGTTATTTATGGCCTGAGTGTCGGACCCCGAAACTCTACTGGACTATTGGCTGAACGTCTCCCCTGTCGCAAGGATTACCTACCTTGGAACCGTTTGATACATTTCTTCGGGCGGGCCCCTTAGGGTTACAGTAATTCTTTCTCTACTAGGAGAGACCAGCCAATATTATCTAGTATTAATCCTTGAAAGGGTTTCCACGTTAAGCAAAGAGGGGAAGGAGTTCTGGGCATTTAATGCAAATGCAATGGCAAGTTATTCGATAGACAACTGGTTGTGGCTTGATACGCTTTATCATAAAATAATAAATAATAGTCAGATCTGTTTGAAATAGACGGAAATATCACGAAATTTGAATTGCTAAACAATCGCACTAAAGTAATGTATAATTGCTTGTTAAAGCATATTCATTGAAGAAAATACAAATGATTAGCTTTACTATCCTTGAACTTTATTGCCTCCGCGGTTAAATCTTCTTCAGTCTGCCGTTTTGATTGGGCTTCCGAATTTTTTGGGCCACTTTTCTTCCTTTATCTTTCAGCGTGGCACAAGTAAAACCCAAAGGTTTTTCAAATGTTCAAGTGTTCAATGGTGTTCCTTCTTGCAGAAGGAATCGACGTCAGGTGGGCTCAGATGGAATACAATGCAGGAAGCGTAGCGGCATCTGCTGTATTTTTAGAAAAGCGGAATGTCAGTTTTGTAAACCATATTTTAGAATATTCCTTGACGTAGAGTGGAGAATTTTACCTGGCCCAAGAATTAAAAACTAGTGTTTTTTGAGTATCTTTCCGAGTATCGATCCGTGGCAATCACACCTCATTTGTTGTAGGCAAATATTTTTTCTTATTTCAACCTATCAAAAACTGCTTTCAGATTTGTTTCGGGCTCCAACTCACAAATCCATGAGTCACCAATTGCGATTGCTTTGCTATTATAACGAGCAAGCAATTCCAGCAAAATTTTTAAATTCGTTTTTATTTTTGCTTTTCTGGTCCAAATATAATATTTATCGCAACGTCAGTTTAGAATATGTGTTCCAATAATTTGCCTTAATATTCCTTCCTGAGTGTCTCCAGGTTTTGTCGAGCAACGTTGCTTTCATGTGTTGCAGAAAATACTTGCTCGCCTGCGGGTCCTTTCTTGACCTTTTTGGACTTTTTCGACGCCACGACTTCCTCTTCGGGAAAACTCCCACGTAACATTTCGATGCGAGTGTAATAACTTAGCTCCATTCGATCTATTGCACTGTTCTCGTTGCTTTTTTCGGTTTTTGCCAGTTTTCCTTCAAATCGCCAATCTGATATGATTTTGAAAGTTTTATAACATTCAATAAAGTCCTGGATAGCATTTGAATGTATAACTTTGATGAAGCGTCAACAAAACAATCAAGGACACATAAATCATACACGTTAGCTACAATAGCCAACTGGTGAAACCTTACAACAGTCATTGATCGCGCCTTTTTTTTCGATTAAGTCCATTTGAAAAAAGAAAAGCCGTCACATAGACTTGATAAATTCAAAATACGGTCAAAAAATCAGTATTGTATACATGTATATTGTATAATTGCACACAAATATAGGAATCAAAAAGAAGTCGGGTCAAATCTGTCCTTCAAACATAATTATTTGTTTCCTGAAAGGATGGAAAACCTAGACCTGGGCCTAGTTGCCTAAATTTACGTTTAACATCCCTTATTTCTTAGGATAAACAATCAGATAAAGAAAGAATATTTGTTTCAAAAAAAGAAATTTTTGGAAAAAGTTTGCATAGGTTGAGACAGAAATCCGTTCTGAAAATGACGCATTTTCGGAATATTATCAGAAAAAGAAGTGTGAAGTGATTTTATTTTGTGCTATTTCTATCTGTTCATTTACTTAATATATGCTCAATTTTCACCCAGTTTGACCGGAAAGCTAGTCACCATGATTGTTTTCCGTTGAAGTAAGGTCTTATCTCATTTTTTTTTGTGGTAAGATTCTAAAAGGACATAGGAAGTCAAATACTTTACGCTTTATTTTATTAATTGTGCTGAACCTCTGAATCTGTTATTGCTATTGCTAATTTTTTTTTTTATATGACACATGTAACCTAGTCTTAATCAGGACATGCCAACAATTAGTCTATTTGTCATAATATGGAACAAAACCAAGTAGTGATGAGCTTAATAACGTAAAGTATAACGACCCTAATAATTCTTGGAAGAGTAAAATGCCTAAATTGCCTTCTTTTAAGATCGCTTTATAATATTATTTAGAAGAAAATAAGGAAAATAAATTGATTGATTCCACTGTAAAAAAAACCAAGTGAAAAAAAAAACAAACAAGTACTAAGTTGAATATACATGTCTTTAATTTATACTGATGTAGACAACTGGTTAAGTTTACGTTGCCAAATAATCCCACACAATCGAATCTATTTTAATTAACAAGTTTACCTAAATAAACGATACAGAGCAATGGAACCTTTACAAATTTTCCTATGCTTTAATAGATTTGTTATTTTTTCAAAAACTGCAAGCTGATTTCCAGCATGAGTTTTCACAATTTCTTGGAGAAAGATAGTCGGGATCTACTTCAGAGAGAATAAAACCATATCAACGCTACAATAATCAGACAGTAAGACTAATACGTTGTGTATTTGAACGTGATTATACACTGAACAGAATGTTAGCTATACATAAAGCTATACATAGATTCGTTTTCCGAAAAAGATGGTAAATTTTTTTCAATACTAAGATATTCTAATATCCCAATAAATCTGTATGTAGTTAATAATCTACTAGATCAATATTGATTTTTGTATGAGTGTGGATACAGCATGCAGAAGTTTATTATTTTACTATTGTTTCTTATACATCACTGGCAATAGTAGCTGATTTTCCTTGAGTTCAGGCTTACACATTTTAATTAATGATAAAAACCCTTCTGAATGCATTTAATTTTAAATAGTATAAATTAAAGAAATCATATTTTCTGAAGAAAAATTCTGATTCATTATCGAATCAAACAGTTCGGTCAATCAGAGTAAGCAATGCCATTGACTTTGAATTATGCATTTATAAGAGAGCTTGCAAAAAATTTGGAATTCGTCCTGTAACGAATACATGACAGGGTAATACATTCGCTCACTGAGAAATGATTATCACGTTCTTTTAATTCTCTTTTTTATGATTTTTGCTAGAAACTAATTAACTTTTGTAACATTTCAGCGCAATACATCGTGCGTATGTATTACTACTATTACTATTCTTTTTATCCTGAAATGGCAGTATCTGTGCCTCGTTATTCCCGCTATATACCAGAGGAGCCGACGATACCACCTCACTCACGACCGAATCCAACGATACGAACGCCTACACCACCTCCACGACCCTCGAGTCGGAAAAGACCTGCCAGTTGCCTGACGGAAGCATCGACGTAGCAACTCCCTTTACAAGTAGTTACTGTAAGTATTCAATAAAATTTACTCGTTTCCAGTTTGTATATAAAAGTAGCCTTTCTATAAACAAACGAATTTCCAAATTTCCAAATACATCTAAGGACTCTCCTTTTTCTCCCAACACTTAGATGCACTTTTAATTAAGCTCCTTTGAAAGAGCATCCATTCTTTTTCTTCTCTCTGAGAGGCGTCTTGAAACAATATCATATCAAGTGGATCTGGTCGTTTCATTTTCGACAGACTTGTAAAAGGATCCTTGAAGAAGAAAGAAATTTATGGGCGCTGATGAGTTAACGTGCAACCATGGTAGATGTATTTGTTTAATCAGAGTGCATTCTCTAAATAACGTTGCTTGTTTTTAATTAAATGAAAAGTTTCTGGAACCTTGCATAAAGTTGTGGCATATTTCAACGTGTCTAAAATGTAGAATGCGATGGATGCTGGAATATTCTGACTAACAAATAATGCTATTTAATTTAGCGAAGAAAACGGAATCGGTGAGATCTATTTCCTCTGAAATGAGTTGTCCATTGTGAGCATGGTTTTATATTAGACTCCTGATGGGTATCATATTTCGAGATTGATTTTCGAGTCCAAAACAATGTGCTTGCTTTTAATTTTAAAATCGTGCAACGACGGAAGATTGAATCCGTTTAAATATGAATTCAGCATTTAAAAACGAGAAGACAGGATTGTCAGAAACAATAGTCTTTCCTTGGAGGCTCAACAATAAATTATACAAGAATTTTTCATCTAATAAATAATTGAGCTAATCTGACATTCGGCAAGTGGTTTCTTATGTATGAAAATACGATGGTACGATTCTTAAGAAAGGATTTTGAGATGTATAATGATATATTTGACGCAGGCACGTATGTTCAAGATTTTAATCAAGTTCGTCAGCTGAATCATCTCTAACTTTCAGAAGAATTTGCTAAAGTTCTTATCGAAAAACTTGTGAAGATCATAATTAAATATAGCGCACAGAATAATAAGAGTTTCATATTAACGTATCTAAATATATTTCTACTTTCTCAGACACTAGTCATATTGCACTTCAATCGTCATCATATTACCGCATCTCATTCTGAGGGAGAAAGATATAAATTATATGTTCTCGTCAAGTCCCATAAACTTTGCTGGGAAAGTGCTCGGATAAAGAAAATTTTCTCAGAACGATTCTGCAGAGCGTTTCTTGTACATGCACGATATCGTATACCTTAAAATATCATTACATGTGATGGACTATAACAGTGAAACGAAAAGGAGCTGCCACATTCGACTGAGCCAAAGGAGAGGTAGCGTGCTTAGTTTGATGCTCAGTTCCAAAAACTTCATCAGCTTCCGCATTGTGAATTTTAAAACAAAACTTGGCTTTATAGTCACATGTACAAATGCATATTCATCGTACCAGAAGTTCGAATTATACGGGAGGACACCCGAGAGCGTGGGAGATAGTTGAATAGATAGATCTGTCAATGCTTTATTTTATATGTTGTGAAATGTGCACTTCCTCGGAATAAAGCAAAAACGGAACGAATTCACATCGTCAGCAAATACATGTGGCCAGAGCCCCATCCAACTTCAACTCCTTTCCTCCTTTACGCTGGTAACGGAATGCTATGCTTGCCTTATCTATCTTCATATCCGTCTTCTCCGTGAGAGACTGAAAAGCCGTAAAAAATTTAAAGGGTTTGCGGTTAAACAAAGCAGTAGACGAAAGGATCAGCGTTTTACTGCCGAAGATGTATCATAAAATTGCAAATGAAATTTCTAACATGCGCGCATATCATTGCATAAAAGTCGCGATATGTAGAGATAACAATGCGCTGCATATACGTACACACGTTGCACATATTACCTACTGTGAATATCAGTATTGATTTACGATAATAGTTTTGTAACCTATTTCTGAATAATGTAAAAACAAATAAAGGTAATTACTTCATTTCTCTTATGGAATGTTTTGAATTCGTAATGCATGAATGCAACGTAATATTATTCGGTCGAGCAAAATAAAATTAAAATTTACATTTTGATTAGATGCCACGCTGCCACTACTTTATAACTCGCACTAGCATCAAATCGGACAATATTGGTAGAATCAGAGCTGCCACACGAATAAATCAAAAAGTATATATGCCGATAGTTTGCCAAATTAGATAAAAAATCTGTAATATGAAATGAAATTTATTCATCGGATTGCATGTTTCCATTGTCCTGTTTCGAGCTTTAAGAGTTCTCAAACGCATCAACAAATTCTAGTTCGATTAAAGTGGTGAATCCTATCGGAAACCCTTTACCAAACTTTGTGTGAAGGGTGGCAACTTGGCTGCATTGTGAGCAACCATTGATATATTTGTATGTGTAAGATGTGCACCTTTCTGCATTATTATGTAAATAGATTGTTTTGATTGCTTCTATAAACTAAACGTTGCGATGCAGCGTGGAATGGCAATGGTTCGAAAAGGCCAAATGAAAGACGACCAATAAAATTTGGAAAACGGAAGGTATAGAGCCAGTTGATAGACAGCTCCTCGAATAAGATCAAGGAGAAGTGAGGAACACAAATTGCAATCAGACTAAATCGCATAGAGCCGTAAAGGTGAAAAATTTTACGACATGGCTATAAAAGAGCATAAGAAGACGACCTGAAGTTGATATACCCAACGAATCTCTTTCTTGCCGAGTAACGATGTAAAATAACTAAATACGGAGTAGGAGGACACAGCAACGATTCAGTATCCATTAAAATCATTGAAATGGGCAATGCATGTAGGTTCACTATTGCTAAGGATAAAAGATCAAGTCACCAGCTGTATTTTAATCTTCTCAACAATCTCTGTAAGATTTTTGCTTTTTGTTATTTCACGAGTCAGTTGATGTGAAATAAGGAACAAAGGGGGACTATTTTTAAAGCTGTCCAGCGAGTCATCGATTCTCAGTGAAAAATATTTTCAAAACTTCATACAACTTATAATCTAAATTGAAACAGAACCCGGAAATGAATCAATTTCGGACAGTTTTTTTATCTAGCAACTTTTAGCCACATAAATCATCAATACGTCTCCTATTATGCTGAATATTGTATTTATTTAAAGACCCCTTGATCCATAGAAGCCCAAAGGACATAAAATGAATTTATATATAATTCTCCCCGGATCTTGTGCGAGTGTAGTACACCTAAGTAGCGCATTATAGGCGACTATTGCGAATTGAATTTTCATACATTGCCAAGGAATCTTTCCTTGTGACCTGAGCATTGAGAATAGAAAAAGCGTGAACTCGTTTGTTTGATTGTTCCTTGAACATTTGAGCAATGAAACAGTAACGAGATGCTCTTAAAAACTCATAATTCCGTCTAATCACATTGAATAAGCTGAAGATTATATTTTCGTTCAGAAGACATCGTAATAGTAAATTTAGAGTGGCTCCTAAAGACGGAGGTCTTTTGTAAGTTTTCAATGACAAAAGTCGTAAAAACATGAAAGAATATCGAGCTGGTTTTTGGCATTCAAACATTTTTGCCGATCGGGAAAGGAATATAAAATGGTCGTAAAATGCGACATTTTCAGGAATGCAGTAGCTGATATTATGTGAAGGAACCGACTTTTAATACGCCTGAGGTATTGTGATGGAAATTTAAATACGGATACTAATTAAGTTAAATAATAGAGTCCGTTGTTAGCCACAATAATTATAGGTAATAATCAGCTTAAAATTTGAGTTCGGGACACGTTGCGTTTCGAATTTAAACGTCCATTTGTTTGTAAGTACTTTAGCGAATTTAATATTATGTTGTTCTGCATACGCTACGTGGTTTCAACAGTCTGCCAGATGTTTTTACACTTTAATGGACTATGTAGATTAGTCATATGTGGAATATAGGAATGTGATTAGTTTGTTCCATTGTGAAAGGAACAAAAAAGGATGAATATTGTATCGTTTCTGTTTAAATTTGGAGCTACCAATGAAAGAAGATTCTAAAAATTTATTACTTTGCGAGTTACTACGTGTTGAGTTTGGGAAACGAATGCTGCGATTAAGAATAATCTGAAATTGAAATGTTTAGTGCTTCTTTCTAAGAATTGGCTAGAACCATAGAAAATACGTTTGCAGTCTTTGTGAATAGTCTCAAGAACATATTCTTGACTGTTGCAAAGCCAAGTAATTGGTTGTTGATAAGCTTTGTTTTTCATCCATGATGAAAAAAAAACCAAACTTTGCAATTAAGTAAGTCAAAAAGGTGCTTAATCTCAGTAACAGTCATAAAACATGCGGTAAATTAAAGTAAAATTCTCACTGTGTCACTCACTTTCTTTAAGAGATCAAGATGGTTAGATTAGATGGTTTTAATCAACTACCACGGCAATGCGAAGGATTAAAAGACTTTTCTGAATAAATATCTTATTATTTTCTAAGTATACAAGTTTTTTAGTATATAAGTTGATTATTTCGAGCTATTTTGACTTGACCAACTTGGTCTTTTCTTAAGTGTTCTGTAAGCATAAAGAAAACGGCAAAAGTACTTTCCTTCGGGTTATTTTTCAAGAGAAATCAAAGTTTGGGTACACTTCTAACTTTTTTGGGAGCGAAGTAAAGGTTATTTATGCCGAAATAAAAATCTACTCGGTTATCGACTAAACACCTGCCCTGTCAGCTGCAGTAGTCTAGTCTGGTAACGTTTGACACATTACTTTGGGATAGGCCCCCCCTATTATACGCTTTCCTGCTCCAGTGGTAGGGAAAGGAAAAGGAGGACTGCAAGAGGACGAATCCCATCAACCTTGACGATTCTAACCGATCAAGTATGCCTGCTTTTATTGTACGGTTCCTGGTTTCATCCCTATGCGGACGGAGCTCTCCTGGTTTTACGGCAAGATCACCGCGCAGTCTCGCAGTCTGTCTAATATTTTCAAAGACAAAATGGAAGAATAGAAAGTAAGACAGTCGTCATTTTTCCCTCCAATGCAGAGTGTGCAATCTGGGGACCATGACTAATCAATCTTATGCAGCGAAGACTGAAACCAATCGTATCCGCTGAGTGGCTGCGTCAGGAAGAAGTCAGTTCCACGACGCTTTCCTCTGAATCACTATCTCAAATCTTTGATGAGTCGCGCGGTTTATCGTCCGTTTGGCTCACGATTTCAAGACGCTCTCTGGCAGCGGGGCGATGAGTACCACCCTTGCAATTCGCAACTCCGCTGTCTCAGAGAATGTCTGGTATGCAGGCGCAACCTGCAGTTCTTGTCATGTCTGCACCCACGCTAGTCGTTTTCAGAGCAGCTACATATTGAAAGTTGCTCAACATGAAGACAAATTGAAGAAAACAATAAATGAGCAGTACTCATCGTGTTTCCATATATGGCAGCCGTTTTCGGAGCAGCTTCATATTGATAACTTCATAATATCTCCGTACGACACTCACCGCGAATCGTCATTTTGTGGTAGACTTGCTTGATGGACAGAAAGGAGAGGGATTGCTGAGAGAGTGAACTTTCTTCCCTATGCGCCGACAGGCGATCGACGATGTCCTTCTTCATAGCGAGAACCGCCTGAGCGTAGTGCGACACACAGTTTCATTTGTCTTTAGACACCAGCATCTTCTCCACTTGGGTATCTGGAGAGATCCCCCCTTTTCACTCCCTGAGATGTTCAAGCTGTCTCATGCAACGTTCGCATGTGAAGAAAGTGTGGCAAGCATCATCCGCTATCCCCGGCAAAACAGGCAGTCACGAGACCGTGACTTTCCCATTTTGTACAGGTAAGACTGAAACACCCGTGTCCGCTGAGAAGCTGTGTCAGGTAGTAATCAGTCTCGCCATGCTTTTGTTTGAGCCATGGCTCCTGGTCCCGGATTAGGCGCGCGGCCCACCTGCACCGTGTTTCATTTATCCACCCTTTCTGCCGCAGAGCAAGAGTCCTTCTTCTCTCCTCGCGTGAAGCAGCCTCTACCTTCTCCCCAGCACAGGTAGAGCCACCTCCGTTCCTTAGCAAGGAGCAATATAGGTGTCGTACCCGCGGTGACCAGCACTGCCGGCTCAGAGACAGTGCGAAGTGCAGATGCAACCCGCAGAGCACCTGCATCAGTTGCTTCCGGTACGACTCCTTACTGAGAGCTTCAGCCCAAACCTCGGAGCCGTATAGCTGCACCGACTCCACTGCGGTCATCAGTAGACGTCTCCTGGTCGCGACGGGTCTCCCAATGTTGGCCATTAGACGGCTGAGCGCCGACACTCTATCTGCGGCCTTGTTCGCTGACGCTCTGATTTGATCGAAGAACCTCATCTTTGAGTCAATCCTAATGCCAAGGTATTTGATCGTCTTCTTGGACTCGATGGTCTCTTCGCTGATCTGGATGGGTATAACTCTGGGGATCTGCTTTTTGGTCAGAATGACAACCTCGGTTTTTTCCAGCGCTAAGGTGAACCCACGGTCTATCATCCACTCGCAAACTCGACGCATTATTATACCTAGTCTGAGTTGCGCTTGCGCGACAGTGCGTCCAGCAACTAATGCCGCTACGTCGTCAGCATAGCCGATCAAACGCAATTCATCCGGTAAAGGTAGCCTCAGAAGCTCTTCATACGAGACATTACATACATGGGCCGAGAATGAAACCTTGCGCGACCCCGGATATTACGTCCATTCTTCGCCGACCCGCCAATGTATCATAGACGAGCTTGCGGTCATTGAGGTAATCCCTCAATATCCACATTAGATACCTCGGCACTCTGAAAGATTCCAGACCACTGATAATATCTATCCACCTAGCGGAATTGAAGGCGTTCCTTTCGTCAAGCGTCATGAGTAATAGTATGCGCATTGAGTAGTGATTGTGGGCTTCTGCTCGCTAAACTGCGTTCTCCACTTCTATAATCGCACCAATCGTGGATCGCCCTGCCCTGAAGCCGTATTGCTGCGCAAACAGATCCCCTGCAGCCCGGATGGCCTCCCCGAATCTCTCCGATGAGCTTCTCGAGCACTTCCCGGCGGCGTTCAGCATACACAGTGTCCGATATGCAGATGGTAATTCCGGATTCCTCTTCCCCTTGCTGATCAGCACAAGCCACGCCTCCTTCCATCATTTTGGGAATACATCCTCTTGCAGGCATGCATTGAATATGCTGAGCAACATGTCAGCGCAAAGATGGTACACAAGCTGTAACACTTCTGCTTGGATGCCGACTGGTCCCGTCACGTTTCGCATTTTTAATGTGAGCATCGCGTTGTCCAGGTCCTTCGCAGTTAAAAGCGGGCAGTCAACAGGACTTTCGTCGCATGGAGCACCGAAACGGACGGATTGCACAGAGAAAAGTGCCCGGACAACCTCGTCCATTCTCTCTGCCTCAAGCACACAGGACGTCCGTGAGGTTCCGTGCTTCCGCATGACCAGCTTATAACCCAGGCCCCACGGGTCTCTGTTGATGTTTTCAATGAGGTTTTGCCAACAGCGAGCTTTGCTTTCATTGATTAACTTGCGAAGGAGTTTCCTAGCCGATCTGTATGCCCAATTCGGGAATGTGATTCATCCAGATCCCTTGAGCGTTGGGCTTTGCGGCCAATTGTTTGACATTCTTTTCGCTTTTAAGTGATATCTGTTGTCCAACAGTACACAGCAGGCTTATCGCGTCGTGGCCGTCGCCGGGGCATAGTGACGTCGCACGCAGACGTGATGAGTTTCATAGTAGAGTTCACCACGTTTTCGGCTGAGACTCCCCTAGACCCCGTCGTGATCCCCGTCATGATTTCACTTCCCATGAGAGCTCCGGCGAACTCCTCGACGTCCATTTTGGCGATGTTCCAACCTACGACGGAAGGTCGGGTTGCTGCGTGTCGTGGAGCACGCTTGCTAATTTCGATTGCAATATACTGGTGATCACTCGTCGAGTAGTCCTCCAGTACCTTCCATTTGCGTATCATAGGCACAAAGGACTCTGAAGCGAACGTCACATCCGGGATGGTTCCCGAGCAGCCTCTTCGGCGAAAGGTTGGTGTGTTCCCAACGTTTATGACTACAAGTCCAGTCCTGGGCGCCATTTCTAAGATTCGTTTCCCTCTGGAGTCTGGATGAAGCATTCCCCATTCAACCACCTTGGCATTGAAGTCGCCGCCAACAAGCATTCGCTCTTCTATGCTCGAAACGGCTTCCTCCGATTCGTCGAGCTTGTACTGAAAGGATGACATTGGCTCATTCGGCGTGAGTTAGATACTGACAAATGTCATATCTGCACACCTGATCAGCACAAAGCTATCCCCGATGGTGCAGATGTGATCTGGGAGGCAAATGCTTTCCCGCACCCAGATGGCGGCGGTTCCAGATTGGTCCCAGTATCATCCTGCCTCTTCCCTGTTGCGATGCTGTTCAGATATTAGCAGCAGGTCGACTTCTCTCTCACGACCTGGTCAAGCAAATTCTGTGCGGTCGTGCTACAGTGCAGATTGATCTGGAAGACTCGGATCATAGTTTGCCTTTTCGCTCGCTTAGTGCCTCTCTGAACTGTAGACACTTTCCACTTCCCGGAACATGTGCCAGATCTTCAGGTTTTAGGCCTTTAGGTTTGCACAAAATGCAGCATGCTGAATCCTTTGCCGTAGCCTTATCTGCATTTGATGTGCCCCGAGATACGCAGTTTATAATCTATCAACTAACCCCGGTACTCAAATGATAGTATTTACTCAGAGGGTCTACAAATCGGGTTTGAAAAATTAAGTATGTTTAGCCGATCCCGTGATATTTATCTATTAATTAATATTAATAGAATTTTTCATAAATTTATTGAGAACGAATTAGTTTTAAAAGAGCTAGGAGTAACTTTCATTCTTTCTGATCAAACATATAACTTTATACCGCTCACTTCAATAAGGATAACCTGAAAATAGTATAAGGCATACATTACGCATAAGTAAGAATTTGTTTTCAAACCAGATAAGATTCAATCTATAAAAGAATTGCAACTAACCAGAGCAAGCCAATCATTAAACCTGAAAATCTTCAGTTTTGTTGCCAACATCTTTTAAGAATATCTTGAAGATCTTCTAGTTATACGTTCGTCGCAAGATTCTATACAAGTTTGTACTATAAGTATAATTTTTATTTGATTCCAGACCGTGACAATTTTCGGAAAGGAGGGTAACAACTGAGAATAAAAAAAGGATTATTTTCTTTTTTAACATAATCATCTTATTAGCTTATGTATACCTTCATAATGTTGTGTCTTCGTCCTTAAAATAAGCTAAAACGTTGGTCTTTCACTTCTTCTATTGAAAACATCGTCCCGCGAAGCTCCGTTTTAAGTTTTGGGAAAAGAAAATAATCATCGACAGCCCGGTCAGGGCTGCAGAGTGGCTGATCCAAAATATCAAAGTCCAAATTGTATAGGACAGCCAAAGCAACATGACACTTGTGAAAAGGAGCGTTGTCATGTAAGGAGGACGATTTTGGTTGATTTTCCCCTTCTCTTTGCTTTGATATTTTCTTTTAAACTTCTCTTTGATTGAAGCGTAGTATTTTTCGGTTATGTAGACACCTTTATCTGCAATCTGTCAACAGTGTCTCTCTTAAGTACCAAAAGGCTGTCGCCATGTTTCTACCAACCGACTGTGATACCTTCAACTTCTTGAGTGGTGATCTGCCCTTTTTGTGCCACTGAATAAGGCATTTTTTGCACTCAGGTGCATAGTGATTTTGTTTCGAGCAATCGTTTCGTTTTCAGTCCCACTTTTTTTCACTGCATAGGTCTGAAAACGCATGGGAAATGTGCTGTATTGTTTTTAAGGCGAGGTAAGCATTCTTGCTCTCATCTAGCGCCGAACTTTGTCGTTCCAAAATTATCGTGAAGAATGTTAAAAATTGTCGTATCCAATACTCTCACCATTTTTGTTAGCTGTTTTTTCTCTATCTATCTATTTAATCACTATTAATTTTTTGACATTTTGTAGGACTTCTCGAGTACTTCTTCAATCGGCCGTGCAAGCGGTGGGTCGCCTTCACGTTTGTTCCTGCCTTGTTTAAAGAAACGGTGCTACTTGCAAACTATAGTTTCACTTAGACAAATTTCCCCCGTGACGGATACCATTTCTTCCAGTATGCTTTCAACTGACTTTCCTTGCTTGGTAAGGAACTTAGTGACGGAGCGGTAGTGGATTACCGGGGGGGGGGGGGATACGCCCGGGTACGCAATAGCCTGACTTATTTTTGGCTATCCTTCGGGATTTTTCGTCTCCAGAATGGGCATTAATACACCTTAATTCGTTGGCCACGGAGTCTTGTGCACATTTTTTTATAGTTGCGTATTTTACATTCAATTTTCTGGCGAATCGGGCGTATCTTAACGAATGAGGATGGATGGAAATACACCCACAGAATAAAATTACTTCAAAATATCACCTATGTGAACTTCATTCTACTTGGCCTGAAATATGTCTGACTGTGCATATATGTCTTGAAGATCTTTCCATACCCTTCACATTGAAAATTTTATGTCACTTAGGTCAACGCATTAATAGTCCTTTTTTATCAGGCCCTAAGGTAATACGTTATTGTTTCTCATCTTTTTCCATTATAAGAATCTATTTTTGATGATACAAAGATAAGGTGACACAGACCTATAATGGTTATTAAGTTCCAGAAAGCATTGAATTAAAATGAAAGCCAGAAAATCGCCAATTCCACGGGATTCCTTATTGCAAATGCTGGATTCTCAGTTTTGGAGAGAATGTTGGAGTAATTTATGTTTACTACTTTGTGACCGAATCATGCATGGCTGAAAAAAGTAAAGTACATCAAAACTCAAGTTAAAATGTCACAGCATATTTTAATCCTTAAAACGGCGTCTTTCTAATATAAAACTGGCAAATGGCGGTTTTGCAAAAAACGGTTTCCTCATTTAAATCCCCATAAATATTGAGTTATCAGGATCAAAAGGGAACCGTTATTTTGGTGCTCGTTTAAATATAAGTTATTTTACTTAAAGAAATAAGCATATAATAGCCTGAGTTGTTTTTACTTTTCTTTCTTAGCTTATTGCGTTCACTGTTTGGTCTACGTTACTTAGAAATAAGTAATGAATTACCTGGAAACATGGATGCATTCTTCTTCTTTGGTATAATTTAGCGTTGGAGCTATTATTAGTTGCATTAAAAATACTTTAGATCGTTTTTTTTCTTCGTTTATAACGAGTACTTAACTTATTCACCTGACAATATAAATTAGAGGGAAATGTATATTTTAAGGTTCTTTTTATGTAATTTACAAATGAATACCATTCAGGAGCATGGTTTCTTGATAGTGTGAGTCGTTTGCTTCTAAATGCGCAAGAGCTGCATGAATTAACCATAAAAATGAATGTTTATACACGCTTTATCTCTAAGTTGTATTCCTTAGAGGTACGGATGGATGAACATAATTGTAAAACTCTAGATTAAATACCAGATTCCAGAAAATGTTATCATATTTTAACGAGGAGGAATCTGAATATTTCGTGTGTTGTGATCATAAAACATAAATATATTGAACGGATACCCTAATTTTCTCAGTTCAGACACAAATCATTTGAAACTTCTGAACTTGATACAATTTATTCTCATTTCTATATTTGAAAAGATATAAACTCGAAAATGTGGTGTCGTTAGGCGTAATATGATACTAATCACCCTTATCTTGTCAACTTCCATTTGAAAACCTTTTCTGATGTTTTTGATTCTATTGAGTAGGGTTTTTCGACAAAAAGATATACTTGAAAGAGAAAAAACCAAAAATTATAAAAATTTGTTAATAAATAATTTATTCGCCGTTTTTGTTCACGACCTCTTCCCATTTCTTCGCTAATTTGCATATCGCATTCCGAACGGAAGATGTCGAAGAAGGTACTGAGGCAGTTTTAACGGTGCCCATCACTGTTAAAGCTAAATCCTTTTATTTGGTTTGATATTGAGCAAGAAGATTGCAGATGGTTGGTTCAACTATTCTCATTCAAATTAAATTGAATTTTCTGTGAAATAATTGTCTTTCAAATTAAGTAAATTAGATGCTACTCCCTGAATTCTGTAGGCCTTCTGCTTCGAGCCATAACATCGAGATCAAAGGCGCCATTTTATGCTTCGCAAACTATTTCGTAGCGATGAAAAAGGAAAACAGCAGGTGTAAAACAAGATGAATTTTACCTCTCGGATATACCTCCCTTAACTCAGCAAAATAGTTAAAGCATTGAAAGTAAAGCATTGAAAACGTAATGAAAACCATAGTATATTAAATAAATTTTTGTATAAATTGATACATAAAAAATAAAATAAATTCTCTACAAACTTATCTCGTAAGGTTATAATTCAATTAAGAACAAATAGATCACCATTTCAAATTACGATAATGATATGAAAGGTGAAAACTCTTTGTCGATAAAAAAAATATGCTTCCATCCCAGTATACCCAGGTATCTGGTGATGATTTATTTGAAGTTTTCCGTCTGCCAATTCCAATATAACCTTCTAATATTCAGACTCAGACTCAGACAAAAAGTAGAATACAGATCAAAATGTATTCAAAGATGCTTATAGTTTAGGGTAGCAACTTAAAAGCGCTACAATTAAAAGCGCTGTAATAATGGCGGCACTCTAAGCGAAATTGGACGGAAAAAGGATATAAAATTGACGGTCCAGCTAGATCCGCTCCGACTTGTATAATGCCCATTAATGAATGAATTTTTCTAGTTGCTACATGCTGTCTTCGTATGTCTTAAATCGTAATGCCCCTAAAAATGACATTAGTTATGTTTTGCGGATAAGGATATTTGTGTACAAACTCACTCCATAACAAAAATAAAGAAAAGTTAAAATATGACTTCCTCAAATATTTCGGCATCATTGATTTAGTTTAGAGAATAGTTTTCTGAGCAATTTCATTTCAAATATTTTTTAAATGGACTATCTCAAGCATATGGTATAATGACACGAGTTAAGTGTTTCCCGGAAGTCTACAAATATATGCTTTGACCTATTCAGATTTTCGCTGGACCTACTTAAACACTAATACCGGGCGAAGTGTTGATCGTCCAAATATGAAAAGATATACAAGATATATCTCTACCTAAAAAAAAGAATTCGAGCCCATTGATCTTGTTTTGACAATGAATTCAGTAACAGACTTGAGATTTCTTAGTTGATTCCAGGTGTCCCTCATTGCTATCTTAGAGATGTTTTGCATTTCGGGACTTAATTGTACTTTTGTCTTAGCTCTGCATACAACGGTACCAACGGAAAGTTAAAGACTTTTTGGGTCCGACACTTACAGAAACTGAAAGTAAGCTTGGTTGTATGAAGCGATACAGATTTTGTTGGGTTTAGCATTATGATGGTGTTTGTCATTTTGATTGGTTTGCTGAATAATGTTAAACTTTGCAAGTCGAGTTCTTTACTCAAGTAAAGTCTTCACCGCAACGACATTAAGACGTAAAAGTCTTTGGAGAACAGTAACAATTCAAACCATCCATGAGTCTACCAACTGAAAATTTACTTAAATTGTTGGCGCTTTGCAATCTAGTACTCCCCGGAGAGAAATTTTAGGGGTAATAGGACCACTTCGCTAGTAGACCTTCGCTATGTCGCTATTATACATATAAAATATACAAGGTTTGTTCAAAAAGTATCGCGAATTTCATGGTTTTTCAAGAATTATTTATTTATTCATGAATATCTATTTTGTCCCCTGCAAAGTAATCCCCGTCAGACATTATACACTTGTAATAACGTTTTTTCCAATCCTCGAATCATTTTGAAAAATCATTTTTTGTGATCTTGTTCAGCTCCTCCTTCGATGCCGTCTTTATCTCCTCAATCGTGGCGTAGCGTTGTCCTTTGTTCTTGTCTCCAGGAACAAGAAAAAGTCACAGGGGGCCAGGGCTAGGGAATACGGTGGCTGCGGTTTTATTAGAGTGATGTTTTTGGCTAAAAATTCGTGCAAAAGTAACGATGTGTGAGCAGGGGCGTTATCATGGTGCAAAAGCCAATTTTTGTTCTTCCACAAATCCGTGCGTTTCTGGCAGATTACTTCTCGCCAATTGCGCATTAATTGAAGGTAATATTCCTTATTGACCGTTCTACCCTGCGGCAAGAACTCATAATGCACCACGCCCCTGCAATCGAAGAAAACTGTCAGCAAAACCTTCACATTCGACCGAACTTGGCGTGCTTTTTTCGGTCTTGGCTCATGCAGCAGCTTCCATTAGGATGATTGAGTTTCTACGTCATAACCAAAAACCCATGATTCGTCACCAGTTACGGCTCTCTGGAGCAATTTTGGGTCGTCACGGACAGAATTCAGCAGCTCCTGAGCAATGTTAATTCGATGCTGTTTTTGGTCGAAATTGAGCAATTATGGTACGAATTTCGCGGCGACCCGTCTCATACCCGAACTATTGGTAATAATCGAATGGCACGAGCCAATCCATATATTTAGGTCTTCAGCAACTTCTCTGACGGTGATTCGACGATTGGCCAATACTAGTTTCTGTACTTCATCAATGTTTTCATCTGTTGTTCTGGGCCCTCTGAGAACATTTTGTACCACCGATTAACGTTGCTTTTGTCCAAAGTAGCTTCGCCGTATGCAACAGTCAACATTCAGAATGCATCCGCGCACTTTAAGATGCTCTTCACACAAAACTTAATACAAATTAATTGATCAATATTTTGGAATAGACGAAAATCGAAGACAAGCTAAAACACGTCCACGCACAATAACTGTCAAAAACTGACTGGACATACAAAATGGCCGGAATTTTCAATATAAGTGAGGGTCTTGAGTACCAACATAACGCCACCAAAAGATCAAAAATCGAGGATACGTAGCCCGAGAAAATTCAAAATTCGCGATACTTTGTGAACAAACCTCGTAATACCATTTAATACTTATTTAAATTGATAAGCTTCGTGTTTGCCTTTATCTAAATCAAACTTCAAAGCTACGGCATCGCGAACTCTAACCGGCGAGAAAGAAAGGATTTCATATACACAAAGCAGCCAGAACACTCAAAAATTGGCAAACCAACGAGATTCACCAAATGTTTTACTGGTAATTGTAAATATTTTCACGATAAATATTTTCTCATACTCCGCAAATGCGTGATAAAAACGACTATCTCTTGCTCTATCTCGTTCTGCCGGAAGCCATCTGAGAGTGTCTAAGCGATTTGGCGCTTATGCTTTAGTAACAGCAAAGCAAATAATCAACAATAATGGCATGGGAATTAAGTTAAAAATTAAGTTAATTTTAATTGGAAACTGCAGGATTTTCATTTTTAAGTTAATGTCGTTTTTTGCTTTTTCATGCTATACACAACCATCTGCAAACACAGGAGTTTTCAAATTTGAAAGAAATTTTGGAAATATTAAAATATGTATCTCTAGAATCTCTGAATATAATAAATTATTGAGAAAACATGAGGTGTGAGTAGAGGAAATATAAAGTTTGTTTCTAATGATACAATTTACTACAATGAGAAGTTTAAAGAATTCATTAAAATATGAATAAATGCAGATATTTTGCATAAATAAATAGTTGCTTTACTAGTTCTTTTAATTTTCAATCTAACGTCATTACTGAGTGAGTTCAAGTCACAATAAATTTTTATGTTTAAAGCCAAGAATTACTATTTTCCAATTGTAATCTCCAAAAAGGATCACCTGTTTCTAAGCGATTATGTCACATAAAAATTTAATCGATAATTTTGAAAAAAAAAAACTGCGTTACATAAAATTTTATAGAGCCTTAGTAACACTCAATTTCATTTAGTACTATATTCTAACTAAAATGAAACTTTATAATCGTAATCTAGTTATTTGCTGGACTGCCTCACAGTAAAACAGGCCATTTTATGATAATTTTATGTATTTTGTTGTTGATTAAATTACAATTTCAAGGTAGCTTTCAATAGCCTTGTGGAAAGTGCACCATTTATCTGCCCAACTTGTTTTACCTGAAACGTAGTTTGAAGTTTCATTCGTTTAGTTGCTTAAATGATTCAATCCTAGATAAAACTTACTACAGAACAGGGTTGGTTACTTGAAAAATTATTCAATTTGTCTTTATCGCTATTCGAAAGTCAAAACCGTCCAAGACCAGTTACTTTAGTTGAACACTTAAAAGCAAATATTCAAATTACATTAAAAGGAATTACAACAAACCGAGACAAATTAGTTTCAAAAACAAATTATGGAAAAAGATGTTAAATAATTATGAATTTACGACGTGATTAATGCTTGCAACGAAATTGTATTCAATTATTTCTAATCACGTAATGCCTCAATTGAACTTAAATACTCATGTTATAACTTCTAGACGTGAATAGAAACACATTGAAACTAAGACAAAAGACGCATGTAGATCTTTAAACGAGAAATTTTCATTTTTCCTTTTACGGGGCTCATAAGTAACAGCTCAATGTTGTAAATTGTGTCGACGTTTGAAATGTTAATAAAATTGTTATTAGAAGTGTAATGAAATCTCTCTCAAGGAATGGAACCTCTAAGAGTGCTGCAAATAATGCATTCTTCAATGGTGTTATGTGATCAATCGAACCAGACACTATCTCACCAATGAAAATAACGATGCGTAAAAATCGAATTCGCGGTTAAGAGAAATTCGAATGGCGAGGAAATGGCCAATTTGATATCAATATCCTACACGCATATGAATTTTCTAGCAAATGATTTAGCATACAGGTGGGCGCTGAAATTGGGCGCATCAATCTAAACAAAAAGTTCTTATGCAGCAGAACCACATTGCTGGTCTGTAATTAGTATCAATGTGGCACTTATAGTAGGGGTTGATGCAATAGTTTTTCATATGAGAATACTTAGTGATTTGTTATTGATGGAAGTGAAATGGCGAGAATAACTGATGCATTTTGCGACCTGTAGACATTCAGAACAATACCGAATTTCGCTGCAATCGCAGCTTTTTCTAGTTGTGTACCTGATAGCGTTCTTCAGTATATTACTCGCAGAACCCAAACATATGAAGCGTCCAAAGATTTAAGCTATATTTTTCGAATTGCAAAATGGAATTGCGTTTTACTCATAATTTCATATGAAATTTAGGTGCAAATCAACCGGAAGAAGTAAACAGATCTAGTGGTGTTTGTAATAGCCAAGGACATGCAAGGCTTATCTTCAAAAGCCATGAATATGTTCATTCTCTTGCGTACACCGAACTCACTTACACCTTCCTTAAAGATCGTTCTTTCAACCTCGATAAGTGGAAAGTTATGATGAACAAAGATGAGACCAACACCATATTCATCGACAGATGTAGATGAAAACGCCAAAACGTATAAACGTATATTATACGTAAAACGTATAAACTCCGATACAATCCTCTGGAAAAGAACAGCTGAGTACTTAGGACCCACAATCAACCACAGATTGACTTGGAAAGGCCAAATACGTAACAAAAGAGCCCACTGCCGAGAATAAAGAAGTTATTAAGCTAGCTGGAAACTGTTCGACAAAATAGACAAAATCCCAAGTGGCACCATACAAATTTGCGAATACTGAGATCGATATTTAAGGACAGCACAGTAAGACAGTTTTTACTGTCCTTAGGTTCGGTACCGTTCGGTGTTCGAATGGCTGAGGAAGACCGAGCGATATCGGCCAAAAATCGATTACGGAAAAATTAAAATTTATCAGGTCTTAATTTAAGGTCTAAATTTTATTTCTCAGAAACATATTGCGAAAATGAAATCAATTACGAACATTGAAAACATATGCATGTTCCTTCCGAAATTCTTTAAATTTTTTGTTATTCTTTCCTTTTCTTCTATTAATTGGATGACATTCAATTTTTCACTCCAATTGAGAGAAAATTTGGAATATTTTCCTCAAGTGAAGTTATATTATTCGTTGATATCCTGAAATCGACAGTGTATGTCCAATTTTCGGCAATACACGTCACGTCGAGTATTTTTTCAGTGTTGAAAAATTGTTATAAACTTTCTCCGTGTACTTCTCTATCTCGAATCATTAGTGTTCAGTCTTCTCGCCTTTTTTTGAAGTTGGAGGTTGGAAATTGGTTATTGAAAAAGGACTTTTAATACTTTAAATGTACTTCACTTTTTTTATGGAAGTTAACTATCAACACCTCTGCATCATGAAATAAACAAATTTTTCTTAGTTTAAATAAAATCTCTAATTCGTTGCACAAGGATACGCATATTTTTCACAACTTCCCAAGTTTTTTTTGTTATTTCTTTATTAATGGCAAAAAAATAAAACATCCTCATCTTTTACTTATCGCAGATACTTCGTCCTTTGTATTCTCAATATCCTACTATGTGTACAGCTTTGAGGCTTCTTCTTTTTTCTTGCAAAGAAAAGGTTGAGAGAGATTTCATTGCAATTAATTAAACCTATCCGTCTGTTTCGGATATGGAAGCTTTTGGAGCCGCGTACAAAGGCTTGTGTCCAAAAAACTACGGGAAAATAGTGTACAAAGACGTGAAGGAATGAATCAATCAGGATATATAAGGGGCAGGTAATTAGCAGAAGGTGTGAACCACAACAGTACGGTATAAAACCACTTGCGTAGGGATATTGTGGAGGAATGTCTACGTAATTGATGAGCTTTAACACTGTAAACTAGAGTCGTCAAGTCGACCTAGGTTGCCAACCAAACAACGAGATACATTCGAAAGGATACACATAAGATTGGTGCAATATATCCACTCCTTTGGAGAGAAGCAATGAAGAATTTTCTGGTGGTACTAGAGAGGGAGGTAATATAGGTAGGATTGTGGGATGTAGAGGTAACGGCCGTAAATTTTGCCTGAATGGTATCTTCACGCAGCTTTTTTCCGAAAGATAAAACGTTGTTCGAATATTTCGTCTACATTACTACTTTACTACCACGCCTACCCGCGAGGCATAGGTCCCGGTCATTGCAGACACTTGCAGCATAGCTTAACGCTGTTTATACAACATTAATAATATCAGCTGGCTTCTCTGACAGAGAGGTCGAAAAATATAAGTAAATTAATATTGTTTGATTGCGTCTTTACGCAAAATCTTTGAAAGGGATGTTTTTTCACGCAGAAATGAGAGAAAATTTACCAATCCAAATAAAGTTTCAATTATTTTGGTCGAATAGCAAAAGATCGGGAGTTTGTTCAAGGTGATAGTGCTGGTTGTAGCTACGCTGTGACGGAAGTTTACCTCCATGGTCAGCTGGGCTTGGCATTGGATCCGCGGATATAGGAATCGAGAGGAAAACGATGGATTGATGTACAGATCAAATTGGGCTCAAGGTGTGATGCTTCTTTTGTAGAAGCGATGTTTATACCGTCTCAAAAGGATCATCACACCCATATTACTTCATTTAACTCGAAACTGCAGGTAGGGTTACCTTACCACATGCGCTCGAGAAAGATATAGCCAACAATAGCACCTGGGCGGGTGAGCAAAGAAAGATTCAGGATTACAGATAGTGCTGGCGACTGGCTAAGCGGAAAACAACCAGCCAATATATATGCATATAATATATAATAACATAAAATATATTTTGCTGTTGTTGCAAGGACATGAACGAAATGAAACTTTTGTTTACTTCCTCTGTAATTTTCCCGCATTAGCAAGAATCATGCAACGAACACTGGGTGGTACTATCTTTGGATTTCAGGACCAAATCTCCACAAAAAAAGGAAGAGTTAATATCTTTCTTGCATGAAACTATAGAAACTTCAGCAATAAATACTATGTCCATCATCGAGGAATGACCATTCTGGGGTAATACCTCTATTGAAAAAGTACTTATAGCTTCTACTGCAATTGATGGTTGGGATTCTCGGATTCCTAATAACTAAAGAAACATTAAAAAATAACTGTTCCCGATTCTTGTAGATATGTGAAAGAAAACAAGCAGCCTCTCCTTCTACAATAATGTTTATTTTTCGTATATACGCGTATTTCGGGAGCGACTTACTCCCGTCCAGTAAAGAAAAAGAGTTCCTGCTAATCACAAACAGTTTTCACTTAATAGTAAAATATCCAGTCGACTCTCGTTAATTCGAAACGCGAATGACTCTTAAAATATTTCGAATTATCGAGTGCGTGAAATATCAAATTTTTCGAAATTTGTGATAGAAAATAAATAAAACTTCATATTATTAAGTGTTGATCAATTATTATTTATTAACTGCTATTTTTTAACAATCAGAAAAGTTTAGAGGTACATTCGAGTACATATTTATGACGTGAATTAATAAATCTTTTTAAAGAACTCTGTTATACTGGCTTGCGTCAAAGCACATTGCTGCTGCTCAGATTGCTCAGTAACTATTTTAAGAGAAAAAGTGCCTGAAATGCTTTTTCAGCAGACAGAAGCTTTGCAAGGTATGCTATGAGGCTCTTGCTTCCTTAACTTCCTCATCTTGCTTTTTTTCTTTCCTATCTGCCGCAGATAAAGTTTCGCTATCGGTTAGTGAATCTGAGACAGCAACATCTTCATCCACTTGAACAAAGTCAGAAAAACTCACACTGCTGATGTCAACTAGTGGTTGTATTGCTAGGTCTTCGTCATCCATAATTGTAGGAAGATTTTCCTGATCTTACTTTATGAAACCGGATTTTTGAAGCAGTTGAGAATCGTTAGGGGTGTGACAGCTCTCCATGCCTTGTCAATCAGTAATATAGCTGTCAGAACCGTGATATTCGCAGTTAGCTGCTTTTAGAGAGATTCTGAAATGAGCTTAACAATTTATTTCCACCATCCTTCACTCGCCGCAAAGTTTTTGATGCTTAAAATAGACGTGAACTCTTTTGCTTTTTCCTTTGACAAGTTTCTGCTTCTTGTAATCTACACTGTCTTATCCAAAGTTCCAGGCTTTCTTTCAGATGAGGAAATTCACCTTCAGTAGTTCTTTTTCGTACTCTAGGAATTCGAACAGCATAAACTTTCTCCTTGTGCTATATTATGGTCGAAGGAGTACTCAGAGCAATCTTAAATTCTTTTGCAACATCAGTTTTCTTCTCACCTGCCTCTACTTTTTCGATTAACTTCTTCTATTCAGGAATCGGCAAGCATTTATATTTTTTAGGACTCATAACTAAGAAAAACCTTTAATCTGTATACAACCAACGAAAGATTAACAGTAACTGAAACATAACCAAACAAACAAATTCGTGCGGAAGTATCTGTCGAACTAATCAGAACAAAAACAAAGCCTCGTGTTCGATGACACAAGTTTGAACTTGTCTCAAAATGTACTTACAATCTTTCTGTTTCTTTCTGTCTGCAAATTTGAATTGTTGACTGTTTGACGCCGATGAGTTCGAATTAACGCGTCGTTTTGATACGTGTGCAAGTGCATAAAAATGTATTGATTTAGTTCGAAATATAAAGAGATTTTGTAGGGATCTTGTGATAAGAGTCGACTGTATATACATATATATATACATATATATATATATATGGGTCCTAAGTACTTAGCTGTTCTTTTCCAGAGGATTGTATAGGAGTTTATACGTCTTGGCGTTTTGTCCATCATAATTTTCCACTTATCAAGGTATTTTAGTATCTTAACGCTAAAAGAACGATCGTTTAGGAAGCTATGAACTTGGCTATGACAAACATCACTAGATCTGCTTACTTCTTCCGATTAATTTGTGATGTGTGATGAGCTTTATGGTACATTTGCACCTGATTTTCATAAGAAATTATAAGAAAAACGTAATTCCATTTTCAATTCGAAAAATATAGCTTAAATCTTTGGACGGGTTCTGTGGGTTTGGGTTGCCTGTTGTGTTTGGCTTCTGCGAGTAATAAACTGAAGAACACAAGATTGAAGAACAAGATTGCAGCGAAATTCGGCATTGTTCTGAATGTCTGCAGGTCGCAAAATGCATCAGTTATTCTCGCCATTTCACTTCCATCAATAACAAATCACTAAGTATTCGCATGTATATTTGACTGATATGAGTTATTTCATTTATAATTTGCTCTTTTAAATCAATCTTCTGAATATCTTCTGAAAAAGCAAAAATCTTAAGAGATCCAAAGACAAATTACGGTTAAATTTCAATAACTTGATGCCGCATAATCAACAAATATATTGATATATTTTTCCTTCAACATTACTTGAAGATTTTATTGAACAGAGTTCGTAGAGGGACAATACTCTACCATGCCTGAAAGTAATTATCGACGCCAAGAGCTTTGCGAAAAATAAATACAACATGCACTATAGTATACTGGAAAAACTTATAAAATCATGATTAAGTCTGTTGTCTATTCATGTCGGAAAGGATTTGTGGTAATCTTTTCAGCATTCAGTCATTTTATTAATTTTCAACGATGTAACTAAGCTAGTGTAATTATACCTATCCTATTACAACCATTTTCACTTAGAAACGGGTTTGGATTCCCAATCGATGTCTGAAATAGAGATTAAAATATGGAAGGAATCAGAAACGCAACGTTGCTGGTATTTTAAATTCCATACTTTGAGGTGTAAGTGACAGAGTGGCAAAAATATTAAAATTAAACTGAACGACTTAATCGTACCTATAATCTGGCAAGCACGACATACGTGGCTTGTAAACGCCTTTTTGCAATTTTCGTCTTTCATTCTTAATTATTATTATTACTACTGAAGACTTGATTAGAACGATCATCAGCCTTTGGTGTTGAAAACTGGAAATAATTTCTTGGAAAAGGGCTGCCGATACGACTTCTTAATTTAATCTAAAATTTTAAGATCGAATTGCAACTCTATGAATTTAAAGTCATTCCTAAACTTGAAAAAATAAAGCGTGATCAGCGCTTGGTTTTGCAAAATATGGTATAAATTGATAAATTCAAATGTTATTGCTTCTTCATATGGCTAATACAATGATGGCAACCCTTTTGAAGGAAAAAAAACTCTTCAACAGGGCTTCTTCATCGATCAATCGTTGCCGCTCTCCAGATATCCTTGCTTTTGATTTATCCTTGGATGATTGTTAATGTCATTTTAATTGAATAATGATGTTACAGAAGACATTTTAAACGATACAGAGAATCAGACCAGTAGTGAACGGGGATTAATATTTTTTAGATATACCTATTTGAAATCGAAGATTGTAGCTTTGTGTGTTTCAGCAAAATAAATCATTTTTCGAATATTTGAATTGTTATGGATAAGACATTTTGGTCATTTAAGGGTAAAATATTTGGTTTTAGAAATTGATAAAAATAATGCACATCTAAATCATAACCAGGTTCAGGCTGCATTATTGAAAAATTCATATTGTTAGCAAAAATTTGATAAGAAATTACCTCAAGGGCTCCTTGTTTGACTCAATTATTACCTATTATTATTTCAAAAGATATATTCAGCGATTTGATAGAACAAAAAAAATTCAAAGTTGATTAACTGAGTGCATTCTTACATTCTTAAAACTTCTATTCTTGTGTGAGAAACATTCATCTTATTGCTTTCTTTTGAAAAATGATAGTATGTATAACACTCTACTGGGATTTAGACACGTTATAGCGCAGGAAAGGTTAATAAGCATTTAATATGCTGTTTCAAATAAATTATCTTTATGTTTTAGACTACATTTGTATTTGGACCGAATGCGTTAGCTGCATGCAACTTTGGAATGAAAATCGATTCGGTATGTTATTCTGCATAAGTGTGAGATTGATACTCTAGAAATTGATAGAGTGCCGCTTTTAAAGGCCAAAATTATTAAGCTTGTGTAAGAATAAGAAAAAAGGCATTGTGACTAGGGAAACAATTTCATTGAAACCTTTCATAACTCATACAAATATCAGTTTCGGTCTCAAGAAGTTCGTTTAATATTTTTCGTTTAGGAGTTCGCAATCGTTCGAAGGATGCATTTTAACCTTTTATGCTCCTTTATAGCGTATCACCGAACACTTTAGTCAAATGGCATCGGTTCTCTTTACCTAGCGCTCGATTTGGCATCACCAATACATGAAATAACCTTTCCAACCAAACGATGGGAAGTGAAGTGACGGCTTCTGTCTTTGTTTTCCACGTATCGTGGTCCTGATACAAGTATATGTCGATAAGATCCAACTTAACACGCTTTGGCCATGTGCACCTATAGCCATAGCTCTATTGCGTTCACTATTGTTCTTTATGGCATTAGCATGCTCGATTTTGAAGAAGTAAGGACATAAAAATCCAACTCATCCAAACGCATTACCATTACCAAACACGCATTACCAACTGCAGACTGTTGGATTAATATATTGATATATTTATTAGATTGATATATTGACCCATATTCTATTTTCAAAATGTGTTTCACCAAAAAGCATGATTTCAAATAAAATGCGGATATGATTATTTATATCAAGAAAACTAAACAAGATCCATTTTAGATCCATGCAAGAAGTATTTAAGTATTTAAGAAAATTCCAAAGTATTAAAAGCTCCACTCTGTCTTTTTGGTATTAAATGTACCAGCTTTTTTTGAATTTCTCGCTAGAAACATTTTTTATTTTTCTTCATTTTCATTCTTACGAAATTGTTTTAATCATTCAAGCTCTCAAACTCCCAAAAGTTTCTTCAACCTTCGTATACAAGTGTCACAGATCAGTATTTGGTCTCGTCTGCACAATTTTTTTGATTCACGTTTTGAGGATTATGGTATTTTATAAATCGATTAGGATATAATCAAATAAAACCAAAATCTGCTGAAACAAAACAAGCTACTGAAGAAAAATTTCTTTTTGTTTCAGCAGCTAAATCGTACCTTTAGCCTTTTTTTGAACATAATGGAACGTCAGGATCTATTTTTATTGAGATGAGGTATAATACGATCATAGGAAAGCCTCCCGGGGATCATTACGACCATATATCATACTAGAATTAACCCTCGCAACATTCATAAGGCTGCAAAGAATAACCATAGGAAACTGATTGGTTTTACTAGCTTAGAAATAGGTCTCACATATTTTGTCTCCATCTTAATGCCTACTTTTGCCTACGTTTTTCAGAATCTTCATTTATTTGTGCATCACAGTGCATACTGCAGATAAATAGAGCATTTTTATTATCCCTGGCATTCTGATTATACTAATCCATACTCTATGACTCGTCACTCCCTGAATTGAAATTCAGTTAACTTATTGCTGAAGATCAGATCAGATTTTCTTTATTAAAGTCTGCACATCGTTTTGTACCACACAATCCTTTATGCTGAAACTTACCAATATCATATTTTACAGAACTCGACTTCGTTTGTGTACCCACTTGCCAACTCAATTCTCTAATTTTTGTTAACACTCGAAATAAATGGTCTCTCAGGAAAGACATCCTGAGCTTCTGATATTCAGCAGTTTAAGTATTTTCCGTGTAGTATTAGCAACATTTTTTTTTTGCAATTTCATCTCAAAAATTTTGATGGGTTGTTATAAAGTTACCTTTTAATCTTTTTCATGTCAAAAAGACTGTCAACAATTTCAAACAAATTGGTTCATACACATTTCATGTTACCATAATACTCCTTATTCGTGGAAAACGTTTTTACCGTATATTCTTCTTGCTATGCAATAATCCCGTGGTCATCCCATTTTTTATCGTAATTTACTGTTTTGGAATTCCAATTATTCAGCAAAGGTGAAATATTTTGAATTACCAAGATCCAAATAGTCTGAAGGATGAAAATGAATTGCGGAAATCACATTTTTTTAAACAAAAGAAAGAATAAATACATTTTATGACGCTTACATTATAAATACACGTCAAAGATAATTATTGCTAAATTATTATTAATACATATTTTCTTATTATAGTTACTGTGTTCGTTAGATCTACTTTTTCTTGAGTACTTTTTCTTGAGTGGTCCGATAAGTACTTAGCCTCACTGGTCGATTGTGCCACTATCGCAAGAGAAAAACATTATAGTCTAGTACTTTCTTGTAGACGGCTACTGAAGAAATTTCAGCTGGATCGGACTTGTAGTTCTGTTTTGAGAGTGTGTAAAAGAAAGTTGAAAAATAATAGAAAAGGAGCAATATCAGCGGTGAATCAATTCTTGTTTTTGGAAGGGAAATCGGGCAGTGAAATCAAAGAGCGGTTGGATGCAGTGTATGGGATCGCTTCTCATTCGATGGCAACCGTCAAAAATTTGTTCTACGAATTTCAACGTGCTCGCACGTCGTTTTTTGATGAGGCACGCCCACGTGCCCCGAAAACGGTAACCCCGGAGGATAACTAGGAGGAGCTAGGAGGCATCTCAAAAGACCGTGTGGCGCATATCCTACATGAAATGATGGGTATGAGAAAGCTGTCGGAAAGATGGATGCCGCGTTTTCTCTCCATATAACAAGCGTAGCCGTGTGATCACTTGAGACCAGTGCTCTGCGCTGTTTAAGCGCAATCCGAATGAGTTGCTGCATCCTTACGTGACCGTCGACAAAACATGGGTCCACTGGATCACACCAGAGTCGAAACAGTGGACTTTACCCGGTGAATGGTAAGGTGATGGCCACCGTTTTCTGGGATTCGCAAGGTGTGATATACATCGACTACATGGAGAAGGGAAAAACGGTGACAGAGCAGTACTATATCGAACGATTGGGCCGATTCAACGCTAAATTAAAATAAAAGGGCCCCGTTTGGCGAAGACAAAAGTGTTCTTCTACCACGACAATGCACCGGCTCACACGTCCGTACTCAGCACGGCTAAATTGATCAAATGGTACTACGAACTGTTGCCCCACCCGCTGCATTCTCGTTGATCAGTAATCACCGCCACGGAGATCTACTTTGCAGACCTCGAGAAAACTATAATTTCAGGTGGGTAAAAGAAGTTGGAGCATCGCTGGGTCAAGTGTATCGAACTAAAAGGAGATTACACATATTGAAAAATGAATTGCATTTTTCCGAAAAATTTCTTTTTTCATTTGTAGGCTAAGTACTTATCGGACCGCCCTCATAATTGCGCATTACTAAATTATTCTGTCGCATTTTCAGCACATATTAAGAGGACTTTAAGGTTGCGATTTAAAAAAAAGCTTTTTCTTCGAAACTTTGCACAGTATTTACTAATACTTGACAAAAGGCAGACAACATTTTCAGAATTTTCGTAGCTGTTTTTTTGGATTTCACTAATTTTTCAAAACAACGCCCAAAATTTATAGCGGTCGTGAGTTCTCGTGTTTGAAACATCTGAGAAAAATGGGAATTGATCATTGTTTAAGTGATTATCGCGTGGCATTTTTCCGGCGAAATATAACGAAATGTCGGCCATTTGCAAAAAAAGGAGTTTTCAGGTTAGAAAATCGGAAAATTGATTTCCGATCAATATGATTCCGAATATGATGACTCCGATCAACAACGGCTGCTGGGTTGACGATACTTTGCTATATCTTTAAAATTTTTGCTACTATAGCGGCGTTTTGTTCAAGGATTCAAGTAGTGTCCAGCACAACCTCGTATTACTTTTTACTCCAAATTTGACGACTCTTCCATAGCTGTTTTGGAACATGTCAACCAAATCGATGCATCGTGGGTGATAATGAACGTGATCACTGTTTTATAGACAATTGAATTAGCTTTGGTGTATAGCCCAGTTTCTCAGGTGAGGATTCTGATTGTTTCATGAAGTTACTTCTAGATACTCGAATTGGGGATGGACGGACGGCGGTTTCTCCATTTTTAAAGCGTCTTTCTTGCACTTCTGCTTAACGATGATCTGTCCGAATCTGGCTTGCGAGGATTTTTAAATAAAGTGAATCGGATTTTCTGAACATTAACGTTTTTCCCATTTAAAGAAGTATTTTGGTAGGGGCAGTTGACGTAATGGCTTTTAGGGGGCTTATTTGTGACAAATAAATTATAGTTTCATCCGCAAGTTGAATAATTTTGGCATTTCCTCCTATAGCAGCTAAAGGCGATGCTAACCGATATATCGGAAAACCCTTCTTTGATTAGAACGATTGAATTTTAAAGCAAGAATAGTCAAAGAAATCATCCTTTGACTATTCTTGGTTTTATGCTTTCTAAGCGTTCGAAAAATTGCTTCCTGCGAAAGTTGCAAATCAATTTACAAATCACAATTCTGAGGCAGTTGAAATTCTGTTTTTCTATGTGGGGCATAGAAAAAATTCGCATGCATGTTTGGGTTGGATTGCAAAAGCATTACAAAAGATACAAATTAGATGTTCAGTCTGGATGCAAAATATTCTGACATATTCTTATCGATGTGATATTGATGTAGCATTCGGTAAGAAATGGAAAAGATTTTCGGACATCAAAAAGTAATCTAAGATTGAAGAGCTACTCGGTCTTGAGGAAAAATCTGGAAAGATAAGCTAGGTAGTTGCTTTTTTAGGAGACTAGTAGTTATTCATTAACATGAAGGGTTAAAATGTGTTACATCTGTTACAATCACATCTGCATTATACACTTCAATTGTATCCTGACAATGAATGGGATCGATTTGTCTAGCATGTCATGTGATTTTTAAATGTTGGGTTTTGAAATGTGAGCAGATGGATATCCTTTTATTATAGTAATGAAGAAAAAACTAAATGAAGTGTTATAGGGCTCTTGCCACTTTCTAAATTTAGGGCTCTTCATGACAGTTTAAATTTGCTCCGGTGCTAATTGGAGCCTTTTAACATATTATTTCTTCTCCGTGCGTGTGAAGAAGTGAGGGATTCTATCAGGTTTTAATATATCTTACCGAGGTTTGTAATAACATATATTTTGTAGTACTATTTCTATGTCCATGAACGTCCATTTAAAAGAAAAACAATTTCCAACTAATAAATTTTATTTGCGGATATCCAGAGAGGTTTCGTTACGACCTAAACGTGTTTTTGAAACCTCTCATGGCTACATCATCCTGGTTAAAAAGTTACACTAGATTGCAGGATATAATGTTTGTGACGTATAGATTGCTGTGATCTAATCGGTCATGAAAAATGTTTTTAACCGCGAGGCGAACTCCTACATCTTGTTCATTTATTTTTCTTTTTTTCCGTGATTTAGCGAACATCCAATCGCTTTTCCAATTTTTCGCCGATGGTTAGTTCTCGGAGGTTCTTGGATTGTATATAAACGAATGAGCCAGCGGAAACTTTTTCTGTGAGTAACAAGTATTAAGCAGGTAAAAGGTAGTGTAAAAGGCAGTGATGGAGCAGAGAATGATGGAAATTTAGCTAAATTACCGCAACTTATATCTGGAGTATAATATTTTTTCATACTTACAGTTGCCTAACCATCATATTTGACGCTCTTTTTGTCGCAAGTTCTGAAATTGCTTAGATACACATCAGTAAAATGCTGCATCACCTATTTTGATTTTCGTTATTATCACTACAAATCCAAAACAATTCAATATGTTAGATAATCTAGGATCTGTTACCTCTTTGACTAAATGTTTTAATTTTGATTGTGTCGTTAGTGTTGTCATCACCCTCAGTTATTCTGCTCGCGAAAATAGAAAACGACACTCAAAATTCAATTTTTTAAGGAAAAATGTAATTCAGGAGTAATTGAATATTGATGTTATAATGATCATCCATAGCGCGACAGCCTAAGCCGGATTTTGGCCTCCAGGATTATCTTACTCACGGTTCTGCGTCCTCGTTCTCGATTTGATCATTCCCAAGAAACATCATTTGCTTATCGTTTCGGCACTTTAAACATGCTGTTTAGTTTTTTGGGGCACCAAAATCAAGCGTTATTTTACATAGTGCATATCTGTCAATAGCGTCGTATGTTTGCTTGAAGTCGACAAAGATTTGGCGCACGTCGATTTTATATTCTCATCACTTTTCCAGTGCCTATTTAACAAAGAATTTGACCGATTGTAGTCCGTCCACTTGGAAAAATATTTTACAAATCGGACAGCCGAGAAGGATAATGAGACGTAGATCATCTCTGCTTTCGTCTCTGGTTAGTGGTGAGGTTATAACCTCTTGTTCTGATTCGGAAGCATACGCCGATTGAATTCATGTAGTGTCAGTCGGAACTTCCCGTTGTTGGTCAGCCGCTTCTTTTTTCAGCACACCTTCCTAGTGAAGCTGGTATCTTGGGGTAACCCTTCTTTCTTATTTGATGCTCTTGGAGATGGGGCATCGGAACTTCACGCTTATAAGGCATTGGCCCGAATCGCAAACAACACCAACTGACTCGAGAATGCTGGTAGTCACACTCTTTTGTATAAGAATGTGAACCATTTGTCTGAATGTGCGACCATCTGGAGGTAACCCACTTTTTCGTAGATGCCGTAGAAAGGGAAATGCGTTGAACTTATAATCAAGCTTCTGCTGGTGGTGAAGTCTCTTAGGCGTTATCCATTGTTGCTGGTCTCTAAACAAAAGCATGGTGCGTTATTTCTTTGCCGATTTTTGCATTAAGGTCACCCAGCACAACTCCAATATCGTTTGATTGCAAAGCATCTTCCTTTTAAAATATCGTCTTTGATCCTTTCATCGTTGTCTTCAGCAGGCGCATGACCGTTGAACAGCCAAATATCAAAGAATTGTGTCATAATACGAATTTCACCGATTCGTTCGTTAACTGGCCTAAAATCGGTGAACATTCGTTTAAAAAACGCGTCCACGAAGAAAACCACTCCAAACTCATGACTACAACCGATATCCCGCTTTGAAGAACGGTATGCGTTCGCATATCTATCGTATCATTACCTGGCCATCTTGCCATGTACTGCAAGGATGTTGATTTCATATTTTCTTATTTCATCAAGAAGTTGTCGCCGTGCACCTAGTCTGTTTAATGATCTGACATTCAATGAACTGACAGTATTCCAAGTTCGAAAAGAACAGTGGTCCTTAATACTTTGCGAGTCATTGTCCTTTTTTAATCCGGTTCGAGGCGGTTTTTCTCGTTGCGTTACAGTTGATACTAAGTGCAGCGGTGTCAGTGCTGAAACTTGGACCCTCGTCCTTTATACTGGCTTAGTACAGTGATCACGGAAGCGCCGAGGAACATCCACTGGGCAGAAATAATTATTGATCTAGATATAAAGAGTCTTTTTTTACTTTAACTTATGAGTTTAAATACGGTTTTTGCACTTCCAAGATCTTGGTTAAAAGGGGGCGTAAATAGAAAGGTATGACTTAAAACATTTATGACTTGACTTGACATTCATGACTTTTATTTTCCCTGTACACTTAGGAAGACTTTATGTGAATACGTTGAAATATTTACTCAGTGAAACTTACACCAAAGTTTTGTGAATCCCAACATAGTGTTACGAAACAAAATAAATATTAGACTGATAGAAACACATGAGGTCTAAAGGAGTACCATTTATTGATGACAATTAAAAAAAAGATTAAAGAGAGGTTTATCTTTAGGAAAATTAATTATACAAATTTTAATACACGCAGAACATATTGTAAGGGCAAAATAAGCTGGATTCCATTATTTTTGACAAGGAAATTGGAAACGATTGTTATTGACTTCTTATCCATAAGAAAGGAGAAATTATATTGTACTGATAAAACTTACTTTCTCGATTTTTGCAGATAAAAACATCCTTATTTTACTGGGCTGCTACAGACATGGTTGTGGAGATCGCATGGATCGTTATCTAGTACATAAAACTACTAAAAGTAATTCATATTCCAACAACACATAGTTATTTGAAGGAAACCAGTGCACTACTTATAACCACTTCTATGCTTAATTAAAGTTGAAAATGATGCTTAAGAATTTTGGGTAATGCTTTTCAATGAAATTCATCTGAAATCCGCTGAATGTACTAAACATTTTTAACATTGAAATTTACCACTTTTATCTCTAGTAAGGATTTCCAAAGAAAAATGGTGCTGTTTGGTGCAGAGTTTATTTTCAAAATTTCTCTTAGTGGTCTGTTTGACCAAAAATCAAGAATATTGTATAAATCGTAAATTAAGGATATCAAATACGTCCTAAATCCGTCAACGTTTCAGTTGAACAAAAATGTTGACCTCAGAATTGCAAACAAAAATAAAATTCCTTTTTAATGAAAAAGATTGGTGAGAAAAGACAGTGAGTTAATTGCACCAATAAATAATACTGTTTTATTAAGTTTAAATAATTTATTTTAATAGTGTTTGTCAAACTATTTTCTATATTTGCTTTCTGAAATGCTTTTATTTGAGGACTCAGTGGAAAATTCAATTTAATAATCGGTTTAATGCCGGATGTAAAAGCAAAAAACCAAACAAGATCTAGACTTTTATAGGCTTGATACACTAATTTAAAAATCGGAAATTAAAGCATAACTTTAAATATAAACTTACTTCAAGTAAAATGTAACGCTCAACTGTGCGGGTTGTCGGTACAGGCTGAGTTATTGGATGGAAACCATAAAGTGGTTTCAAATTATAGCTTTTATTTCAAATTCAGAATGGCTGACATTAATATAATTCCACACCCACCTTGAAATTCACTTGAGCTATCACGTATTATGACATTATTGGAATTGTGATAATGCTTAATCTATTTAAGACTAGCACCAAGGGATATGGGTCTTTTAAAGGTTTGGTTGCGAGGATCAATGTAACAACCATGTAGATGAATTTTTCTCGGTAATTCACCAAAAAATGAATTTAGTTTAACTATCTTTGAAATTAATCATGTACCTTATTTATAAAAGAAATGTTGGGAAAATTTCCCAAAGTAAACCTGTTGTTAAGAAATATTGTATGTAATATAAGTTAAACATTTTTAATTAGGTGGTAATATTAAAAAATGTGTTAGTTCTAAAAACTGACAATTGTTTAAAATCTTAATATAAATATGATTTTTTTTATTAATAATTGCAGTCCTATATATAATCATAAACATGGTGAAGATTTCCTGAAATGAATTTTAAAATTAAGAGATCTCAAAAAATTGAATTAAACTAAGAGAGGAAATATGAATCCTTATAAAAGTAAAATAGGAATGTACTATGGTCGATTCGTTCATTTCGAATGCACAAAAGCTAAATTTACGAAAAATTGCTATTTTAGTCCACACAATTTTAACTTTCAACGGAAACATGCGTAGGGTTTGTGTACATGTCTTACTTCAGCCGTGAGTTACAATAGTTTTTGGACCTTTCAAGCTATGAGGAACAAGGAAATTATTCACTTATATAAATAATAACCCATAAATCAATATGTCTACTGAAGCATGTCATAAACTTCTTCCACACATGCATACATGTATCGCCAAAAATTTTTACTGTAAAAGTAATTACTTCAGAGAAATTTCACTTTAAAATAAGAGTCCCAGAATGTGAGAGTGTGTGAAGATGTGTTTGAAAATTGCAATAACCAATACACTAAAGTAGATATGCGCAGAAAAAATGCATTGCTATTTAGAACAATATGACTCCATATACATAGTTAATACATTCGAAATATGTTAATGTGATAACAAGAAGAAAGGGTTAGCCCCTTGAATATGTGTTGGTAGAGTAAGTGTAATCGGAGCGAGATTTAAATTGAAATCAACTACTTTTTTCTGAAAATAAATATCATATATAAAGTTAAGCTTGTGTCATTTATAGGGACTTGTTGCCGGAATTAAAGTCGTTTCGTCATCCATGTGGCCGCGTTTATTAGATTAGAACAATCAAATTGGCAATGGAACGAGCATACTGTGTGGTTTGTGTTGTTTGACCAAGATTACGATTCTGAATGTAAGCTCTTATCTCAGTGAATCTCAATGTGAACTACTAACTTGAACAATATTGTAATCAAACAATATCCAAATATTGCGGATAATAAATTAAATTCAAAAAACTTTGCTGACAAACTTAGCTATATATTCTTTAAATCCTTACCACCTTCCCTGTCACACCGAGTATCTAGCCTGGAACCGTTTGTTACATTACTTCAGACCAGCCCTAATAGGCAGACAGTAGCACTGCGCTCGAGTATTTTGAAAAACACTTTACCAAATAATATTTTTTTTGGAATTGAAAGCTACTTGTGCCCTGGATGTTGACTTCATGAAGGTACAAACCAACTAGGCTACTGATTAAACATTGCCCCTATCACACTAACAACTTAGTCTCCAAATATCGAGTTGTTTGCAGAGAGACCCCCTTCGCTTTGCGAAACCAAGTGATCCGTGATGTCCTTCTTTATAGGAGAACTGTCCGCACGTAATATGACACCCAGTTCCAATTATCTTAAGATACTTACATCTTTCCAATTACATTTTCTGGAGGGCGCATGCCAATTATCTCGAACAGAGGCAAAGAGGGGCCCGACCATCTTCCGCATGCGAAGAAGATATGGCCAGTAGTCCCAGGAAAACCAAGCAGTCAGGAAACGATGACTAGTCCATCTTATTCTGGTAAAAGTTAAAATGCCTGTGCCTAGTGGGTAAATGGGCCAGGTAATAATCGCCTGCATCGCGGCTCGTAGATTTCCTGTACGAAGATATGTCCTTCTTCTTTCCTTTTGGCTAACAGTTTCTTTCTCCTATTCTTTCTGCAACTACGGAAGTAGACTCGCCTTCATTTTTCAACAATTAGCACAACGGGGACTATCTTCGCGATAACCAGCACCGTCGGCTCAGAGACAGTGCGGTATGGAATTGCTGTCCGTAGAGGGTTCTGCCTCTGCGAAGAAAAGCCTTATCTGTTGGTGCTCGAACTTGATCTAAACTCATCTTTGAGTCAATAATCAAGCAAAGTTAATTTATTGATTACTCTAGCTCCATTACCGTTTCTCAACGCCGATCAGGAATAACACGAGGGATCCGCTACTCAGTCAGTATGGCGACGTCAGGCGACCACAAAAGCTCGTCATACGAGACAACTCATAGGTATGGGCCAAGAATGGAGTCCAATGCCACCCCTGACGTCACATCAATTCTTCACCGACGTCCAATGTGTTATGGATGAGCTTCGGGTCCTTCCGGTAGTCCCTCTATATCCGCATCATATACTTCGGTATCCTGAAATATTCTAGAGCACTGATAAAATCTATCCACCGAGCAGAATTAAAGGCATTCTTCACAGTATTTACCTCGGGTGGTGCTTGAGGGCTTCTGTCCGCTTGACCGTGTTCACTATTATTATAGCACTGATCATATATCGTCCAACCCGCAAGCCTGATTGTTGTGGAGATAGACCCCCAGCTGCTCGGAAGGCTTTTCCGAGTCTCTTTTTAATGAACTTTTCCAATGGTGCTCAGCATACATACGGAACGATATGCATATGGCACTTCCGGATTTCCATTTTCCTTACTGATCAGCAAAAATCTCGCCGCCTTCAGCATTTACGCCCTCCTGCAGTCAGACATTGAATCTTCTGAATAACATGTCAGGACAAGTTGGTCCACAAGCCGTCGCACTTCCGTCTGGTCTGATGGCAGCGGTGACAGTTCAGTCACAGAACCAGCCATCCTATTGTGATATCGTTCAGATATCAACAGCAGGTCGGCTTTTTTCTTTCTCACAACCTGGTCAAGCACGTTCTGTGCGTTTCCACTACTGGATGATCTGCCGGCCTTGAATGAGTGCATTTTTCTCCCTACCCCTTCCTGGAACATGAGCCAGATCTTCATATTTCAGGCGCTTGGGTTCGCACAACATGCAGCTTGGTAAATATGTTTATTTGCCCGCCTTATGACTGGGAGTGCCACACTCACGCTTCAAGTTGTTTCGATCTGACCCCTTGCAATTCTGAGGAATGCTTCTGGGATGAAGGCACTTATAGCATCGAGTTAATGCCAGCTTTCGGTGAATCGTACAATCTGGTCAACCGATTTTGATTTTCTCCTTGGCATTGAGCCTTCCTCTAGGATATCTCCTATTGCGACCCTTGGCTCTCTAGGGTTGGTAGGTGTCCACCCATCCCTATCTGCGGTAGGAAGAGTTTTTTTAATGTCCAACATTATCAGTTCCATTTCTAAAGAAGCCACTGGCTGTAACAGAGATGAAAGCTTTAGAACCCAGCAAGTCCATGACGGCACTCCCCAACAGGCCCTTGTCAGTGGACTTCAAGCCAAGTACCATGAGGAGGCCACCTGTTTGGTCAATCATAACGTACATTTGCAGGTTCCTATTTTCATATTTTGGTTCATATTTTGCACTATTTCACTGAGGACATCAACGGAAGTTCTGCTCTCTGCGTACCCTATTTGGACCTGGTCTTCTTAGGTCGCGCTGTGTTCTACGCATTCGTGGTTTTCTGACGTGGGTTTTGTTGTTTCTTCGGCCCTCACAAGCTGTACGTTTTTCGCAGCATTCTTTGCGCTCTGGAGCAGAGACCGTTTGTCATTTAAGAGGTGGTGATATTTGCAATTCAGGGAGTTATATTTGGCTCACCTTCTTGAGGTCTTCCAGATTGCTCTCTCTTAGCCACCTGCGGAGGAAGTTCTGAATCCTGCCGACCAAGTACTTATGTTCGTCAACCCATTTTTAAACTCTTATTGAACTTTAACCAAAATCCAAAAGAATACTTTTGGTAGTGTAGCTCATTATTTTTAAGGATTGCACTTATGTTACGTGTAAGACACCCTTTTTGGCCTTTATCGACGGTTATTCTCGCACCCACCCAGCTCGACTTCCGGAGAAGTTTTCGGTCTGTTGTCAGTTGGGAATCTTATAACTGCCGCGTATCGTTATTTCTGTTTCCTGCAGAGTCCGTAGGTGACTATCAGCAGGGATGACACTTGGGGTTAATGATTCCACTCCCTCACACATCCAATGCGCTTCTTGTAGTTTTTGCTCTTTCGCCTTGAACAAGAAAAACCTGAACAGAAGGATTACCAATTAAACACGACCACTATTGCAACAAAATCTAGCCTGGAATTGCTTGTTACTTAACGTTTGGTTTGGCCCCTTTAATTTTGCCTAGTTCCGCCTTTGGAATTAGTTGAAAGAGGGAAATCATCTTTCAGAACTGCTGGATGGGAGCGAGATGAATTTCCGAGAGGGATTCCCTTTTCTCTGCATCAACGAACGATTGCTGATGCCCTTCTTTATTTGAACAACCATCCGCATGGAATGTGACATGCAGTTCCATTTGTCTTTAAATGTCAGCATTTTCTTCATTAGACTTCCTGGAGACAGGTTGCTTGTTCTTTCGGGAAAGTTCATTCATCAGTGCCTGTACCATCTTCCGTATCAGAAGTTGTTGTTGGTGCAGAACAATCGAAAAGGGGAATCAACTGCCTCAGTTAATGTAGATGTAGCTGTGACAGATAATAATCGGTTTCACCATGCCGTCAGTAAAACCTCAGCTCCAATTCATTGGTGAGATAGTCAGTCCACACGACTCGTTGTTCAACCCGGGCATAAATGTATCATGAATTAAAGTAAATGAGAGTATGATGCATAGGAACTTTGCGATTTTAGAATCCTTTATTCGCAAATAACCACTCTAATAGAGAATGCTTCTGGTCCTTAAGTAATGGCTAACAATTGTTTAAGACATTTGAAACATTCGTAGCGTTCGGGCAGTTGATGTGCTTTGCTGTTGGTTCATATTTTCCCGCTAGGTGGTGCGATGTATTGAGTGTCATTTGTTTAGAATTTTTAGTCTGGTTAGTCCCCGGTTGTTTACATGTCAACCTCAGCTGGAATTATAACCTAAGCGAAATTGAACTTTAACATTGGTTAATTAGAGAAAAATGTTGGCTCGTTCGTTTCGATTTGCGTGGAAAGCTTCGGTCGAATCGGTTCGATGTGTACATAATACGGAAATGTATTTTTCACCGCGCAATTTTCGTGCCGATAGTAAAAATCAAGATGAGTTGGAAACAATTGCTGAAATCGAATCAAATTTGTTCGAAGCTTCTTCAAAGAGGTCTGCTCAAGCAGGATTAAGCTCAACACATTACCTCGTTCAGAAGCATGCACCAGCTGTTAAACCCCCACGGGAGGTGAAACATTTGAAGAAAGAAAGAGTAATTTCACCTGAAATGGAGGACCCAGATTTGAAGTTGAAATATACGAAACTAAGTTTGAACGATCCACTTTTAAGCAAACTCATGGTGACGGCAAAGTCCAAGAAATTGCGAGGGAGAAAGGAGCAAATAGTGGTAGAGGGTCGTCGTTTAATACTAGATGCTATAGCTGCTGGAGTACACGTCGAAACGATTCTGTTTGCTAGTAAATCTCACTTAATGGAAATAGGTGATAGTGTAAGGCAATGCAAAGATGCAAGGATCATTCGTGTGCCGCAACAAGACTTACGATCATGGTCAACGCTTGTTACATGTCCAGGTGTAATCGCAATTTGTCGAAAACCTACTGCACAGGAAATTAAAAGTGCATCAAAAGCGCGTAAAACATTGCCGATCACTGTTATTTGCGACAACATCCGTGAGCCTACTAACCTTGGTAGTATCATTAGGAGCTGTGCAGCAGTTCCATGCCAGGAAGTTATTGTTACGAAAGGTTGTTGCGATCCTTGGGACACAAAAGCGCTACGAGGTGGATGTGGGGCTCAGTTCAACATAGCGGTGTATGACGATTTAACCTGGGATCAAGTTGAAAAGCGAGTCATCCCTTCGGATCAAGAGATCCCACCGCATGTGTTTATAGCTGAAAATAATACTAGCACGAGTAAAGGTTATGGTTTGAACATTTTCGACTATGACAAAGTACAACTCGATACTCAAATCGAAAAGTGTACCCTGGTAATAGGTGGCGAAACACATGGCGTAAGCGAGGAAGCTTATAGGTAGGTTGAATCGTTGCTGAAACAATATATTCGGTTATCTTACCAAGTTTCACACTTTTTAGGCTACTTTTAACATGCAAAAATAATAATCAGGAATACCCTGGAGGATGTCTTCACATTCCTATGTCGCCCTTCGTGGAGAGTTTAAATACGGCATCAGCAGTTACTTTAATACTGTTTGAACTCCGGAAAAAGATTCTCAACTTCTCAGCTCTTTCAAATGACTAGAGTAGTATACAATTGATTGATCTATTGATCAGCTTGAAAGTCACTAGATTAGTTTTTTGTAAAATACATGTTTGAAAAATACTACAGACTTGTTTCAAATTAATATTAGCCGTAGACTTTAGTATTGAATACAAAGTTTATTGGACATAAATTACATATAATATCACATCACATACATATAATAACATCACGCGTAAAATTTGTTTTTGGTTCCAATGCACATTAGCGCCAATTTGATTTCCGCTCGTTTCCTTATGCTTTCTTCGCGAATAACAGTTGCTTCTTTGTTCAGAACACGTAACTTAAAGTCAATGAAAGTTAAAGCTTCATCCAATGTGAAATCCATGTAAATATCTTTTCCAATGTGAAGAACAATCCGATCGGTCTTGGGTATTTTAGCTTGGATGAAATAATCACCTCCAATGTTTACTTGTGTTGTCATTCCATCATTGAAATGTTCTTTCACCGTTTCAATTGTGTTCTTTAGTTGAATATATTCCATAGTTTCGGAATTTCGTAAGTTAAGATGTTGCTCAAGCACTTTCAAATCTTCCTTAAGGTAATCGTTGACAAAAGCTTCAAGTTCCTCCGGACTCATCCTGACAGACGGTTACAATCACGTAAGTTGACATAATGTGACATTGTTACTTCATACGAAATGTCTTTCGCGCTTGGTAATGCAGTTTCAAATCATATGAGTTGTGTGAACTGCTAGGCAGCGCTAAAAGCACCATACGGACATTGACAGAATAGTTCTGTTGATTCATAGAGAGGCAGTGTTGTTGCTTGAGAGTTCATTGGTTTGTGTATGTGTTGAAACTGGAAGCTTAACTGCTGTGTAGACTTCCAGTTGGACACAGTTCGAAAACATTCCGCCAGGAAAAAGAGAAGCTTTCTTAATAATTTATCAATCAGGTGCATAAAAATTTAAGCTTTTCAATGTTGACTCGTGTTTAATGTCACTTGTGAGTAGTTAATGGGAATTTGAAACCATTGGAATTGGTGACCAGGATTTCGATTTCATCGTCGAGTTCAAGTGGACAAGCTATGCTATAATCATTTTTTTAACGAATTGAAAATGTGTCCACAATTCCTGGTCACTGATAAAACATTTGTTTCAGGTTTGGTATGTAGTCGATCTTTCAAATATCTGGTGGAACTTTAAATCTGTAAACTAGGCCTTGGATAGCGGTGTCGATTTTATCCATAGATGTATAAGATACAGAGTCCCTAAGCCCAAATTTTTGTCCGGAAACACCAAAAGTTACGCATATTTACACAAATTCACCACGACTTGCTTAAAAATAGCCATCGGAAGCACAACAAATTTCATGATTCCAACTACAGTAAAAGATATTACAATGTTTGCTTACTATGATTCAAGCACATGTTTTGTTTTGTTTTGATTAAAATGGGGTATTCAAATACTCATAAGCACTTTTTCGTCATTAAACTAATTCAATTCCGAAAAAGTATGGTTACATCAAGTGCCCCATAATCAACGAATTTGTTTTGCCCATAGGTGCAGGGAAGTCGACATAACGGGAATGTTAACACCACACGAACTCCTTTCCGGAAGAATAAAGCTCCGCCCTATTCCATACGATTTTGACAGATGCTTCAGATTTGATTTGTCCGAGCCGAATGAACATGGAGAAATTGCAGTCTTAAGCTGATATCAAGTCAGTATTAAGCTAATCAAAGATGTTCCCATGCACATGAAGTCGAAGTGTTTAACGTGGACACCTGCCTTGAACGGCTTAATTCCACGGTCTCCACAGACGGGGTTGAAACAATGTGTCAACCACCACCCCTAAGATCTGAAACAAGTCCCAGTCCTAGGTCCCAATTTATTTAAGCTACCTAGATTCCCGAACACAACTGGTGTGTGCTCATCGCCACTCTCTAGCCTTCGAAACCACAACCACCACGTTTCAGCCAAGGATAGGCTCCTTACGGTGTAGGGCGCTGGCAGTAACCTGTCATGGGCGTCCCCCTAACCCGTGGTTCAGATAACCTCTGATCAGGTTGCGCTTCTCTAATGTTCCTATGAACAATTTAGCTATTCACGTCATTACTGAAAATGGCCTTATGTTTAGATGTGAAGTGCGTGTGATTTGATATGTAACGCATATGATATATATGACCATTCCTTTAAAGAAATTGTTACTGCAACTGTATTATGAACTCACTGTCTTATGTAAAACCGCAGCTCGCCAATGATTATGGAAAATATAAATACAGTGTGGTCGCGATAACGTGAGCAAGATAAAGCCGAGGCAGTTCAATCTTACGGGGTTGTTGACACTTCAGGGATCCCACATTGACAATTACGTTAGACGAATGTATGCAAGTATGTAGACTGAGCGAAATAATTTATCGTACGGAATATTAAAACATAATAGATAAGAAAAATAATTCATTAAAAAAAAAAAATATACATAAACTTTAGATTAAGACAAACATAGCAACAAGAAAATTCAAATCAAACAATTATTTATTCAAATCAAATTATTATTTATAATTATTATTAATCTTCTTAAAGATTTGGATATATCAATTGATTATTTCTAAAAATTAAAATTTTCAAACAACAAAAGTTATCGTACGATTACTTTTACTTCAGGATATTTATTCACAGTAAGGCGTCAGTACCTGGTTGGGCCTCATTTAGCCTCCAGGACCGCTTGCATACGCGATGGCATGTATTCGACAAGTTTCTGGGTAATATTTTGAGGAACACTATTCCATTCATCTTGCAAAGCCTTCTTCAGAGAACACTTTGAAGATATGTGATGTTTATGCAACTGTTTTTCGAGGTAGTCCCACAAATGCTCGATACGGTTTACGTCTGGGCTCTGCGGTGGAGATTGGCGTAGGTTGATTTTTAAAATATTTAAGTACGCATGCTGGTCCATTCTCCCATCAATGAAAATCATATTTCGACTCCTGACCAACTCATGCACCCCCAAACAAGTACGTTACCTCCACCATGTTTCACGGTGCTTCGCAAGTTTTTAACATCTAGCGCAGTGCCTTTCTTCAGCCAAACTTTTGCTGGCCATCGTGACCAAATATGTTAAACTTACTTTCATCTGAAAAAATAACTCGGTTCCAGAATGAAAGGTCGTCATTTTTGTGAAGGAGAGTAAATTCTTTTCTTTTAAGCTTATAAGCTTCACTAATAAATGGTTTCTTTCTTGCAATTCTCGAAGAATACCCGTTTCTGCTCAAAGATCTCTTCACTGTTCTAGCACTTATCTCTACATTGAACTTTTCTGAGAACCCTTCTTATATTTTCACCCCACTAGCTCTAGGATTTTTGCGCACTGCGTTCACTATTACCCTTTCGCTTCTTTGAGATACCTTAAGCGGACGACCTTGCCTTTTCTTGTATTCCACTGTTCCGGGTTTTTTATAATTTTCTATGATGTGTTCAATTGTTGATTTCGATTTCTTGGTGATTTTTTCTATTTCACTTAAAGATTTCTTTTTAGAAGCCCACAAATTAACAACAACTTCTCTTAAATCACATGATGTCCCCTTTCGTTTATTTTTTTATTGGTGGCATAGTGCAACTAAACTTGAAACTACTTGTCAGTATTTTATCACGATTACTGCGTTGAGCCTGAACTAATTTCCATGCAGTACACCCTTAATGTTGGGTACGGAAAACGATTAAAATACGATGCCGTACGATGATATTTGTCGCCGGTAATAAACGGTGTTCTAGTCTTTTTTTGCTATTATGAGAAAAAAATGTCAGGTAAAAATTGTAATCAAGCATGGTAGTAACACATGTAATAAAATAAATAAGATATGGTAAAACGAGAATGATCTGAAAGTTCATCAATTGTTTATGCTTGAAAATATCATCGTACGATGAATTATGTCCCCTAGTGTGTATATATAGTTCGTTTTTTTATATTGCAGAACCCCCTCACGGTTAGCCGCCTTGTCGTGGCGAGGGGGCCCACTAACTCCAATGAACCCAGCGGCTACACTGCAGGAGACCCTCGGATCCAACATAGCAGGTAGGCAAAGGGCGAGAAGTGAAGCAAAGATGTAATCAAATTTAAAAAATATGGAAGTACGTAAAGAAGAAGTACCCTCAGTACCCGGCAAACGAGGGGGAGAAATCTCCGGGGACCGGACAACTGGCGTGACGGCACCAAGCACCAGTTGCCCAGAGCTATTGGGCTAGAGATGTACGTTGAGGGAGCAGGGCGTGCATTTGACGAGTGACTGCAACAAAACAAGCGCAATGGCAGCTACCGCACCCACTGGGAAGACGGGAGCATCAGCCAGAACGCTAAGAAGAAAGGCGCAAAGGAAACTGAAGCGTCAAAACACAATCGGGGAGAAGAGCTTTCCAACGAACCCTGCCACCAGCCAAAAAGCGGCAGCCAACCAAGGGAAACCTAGGAAACTGGCTGCTGCTGCCAAGGAAGCTGTACCACCAACCGCAAAGGAAAAGGGTAAAACCGGACCTAAGCGGATGAGTTCGCTCATCCCAACAATCAGAGTAATGAAACCGACAGCAGGCCATCTGACTGTAATCTGTAGCGATGAGCAGTCTGTAGAATATCTAAAGACTGCAGTTGCCAAGGCAAACACCACCCTGAACGAAGAGTTTAGAGTCGTCCCCATAAAGGAGGTACCGTGGTTATCCACCGTCAAGGTATTTGTACCCGAAACGGAGCAGACACCACAGGAAGCCTTCGAGACGCTTAAACTACAAAATACGGGGTATGAAACGGAAAGGTGGCATCTCTTCGCGGAGAAAGAAGTCGCCAACAAAGGCATGGTCCTGATACTGGGCATGCAAAAAGAAGACGTCAACATTCGTAGGGACAAAAACGGACGACTGAGTTTTGGCTTCCCCCAGGTGACTGCCAAAGCAAAGGCGACCGAGCCCTTGCAGCAAAAACGAAAAGTCTATACGGGTGACCCAAGCAAATCTGCACCACAGCAGGGCGGCACAGCCAACCTGCTTAAACATCTAGCAGATGGGAACACCGATATAGCACTAATACAAGAGCCTTACCAACTTAGTGGAAAGATACTTGGAATCAGTGCAAAACAATTCAATATCTTTCCCACAAGCGAGGTAGATAAAATCCGTAGCTGCATTATAAGTCGGAAGGAAATTAATTTAATTTGTCTACCGCATTAATTTAATTTGTCTTCAGCAATATGGATCTACATCAGCAGTGTTCGACGGAGGGGACGGGCAGGTAACGCTGGCCTCGGCATACCTACCGTTTGACGCTCCGATGCCGACCACCGAACTCCGCACCCTATCGGAGCATATACGGGGGAAGCGAGCCATCATCGGATGCGATGCGAACGCGCAACACGAACTCTGGGGAAGCACCAAGTGCAACGAAAGAGGTGAGCAGTTAGTCAATTTCTTAATAACTACTAACCTCAACTTAGCAAATAAGGGTAACACACCGAGCTTTATAACGAAAAATAGAGACATTGTGAGTGAGTGAGTGAGTGAGTGAGAGTGAGTAGAGAGCTGTGGAGTATGTGACTCACCTAGCCTCTCGGACCACCAATGGATCACCTTTCAGGTGAGAAGTCAAAGGACATTTCAAGAAGAGAAGAAGTCGAAAGGACATCGACATTGAAGTGAGATATCGATTATTATTCAGAAAGATTATTCAGAATAGCTCGCCTCACAAACCGAGATACGGATTGCGAGGACTATAAACGAAATCTGAAAATTTTTAAAACAGCTGTAAGAAGAGAGAAAAGGAAATCCTGGAATCTTTTTTGCAGCTATATTGAGGGATGAAACGAGACATCTTGGCTAACAGGGCTCTGAAAAGAGAACCGCATGTGGACACGATGCTCCGAAAGGAGGACGGATCGTGGACAACAAATAGCATAGAACGTCTCAAGCTCCTACTAAACCAACACTTTCCGGGCTCAACGGATGAGTAGACAGAACAAGCAAACAACGTGACTCCTTACCGTGCCCCCCCCCCTCTTAAAAGAAATCGTAAGCGAAGAAAAGGTCCTTTAGGCCATTAATACCTTCGAACCTTACAAATCACCAGGAACAGACAAAATGTATCCGATCATGCTTAGAAAGCGGATATCACAATAATACGGATTTTGGTGAAAATATATAGAACCTCCATATCCAAAAGCTATATTCCTCTGGACTGGAGAGAAGCAAAAGTAGTTTTCATACCCAAGCCGGCAAAAGCTAGCCACTACAAAGCAACGGATTACCGACCTATCAGCTTAACGTCTTTCATGTTGAAAACCCTGGAACGCCTGATGGATGGGTACATAAAAAGCACCGTGAACATAACGGAGCTTTTCCCCAACCAACACGCAAACCTTCCAGGGCGCTCAACAGAGACGGCACTACACGAAGTAGTAAGTAGAATAGAGAGGAACCTTGCCATCATTGTTGTTGTTGACGGAACTACTAGCTGAAAGGAAGATTACAGCCGAGGAAAACGGTGTAACCTTGAATAAATGGACTAACATTGGTACACCACAAGGCGGCATAGTATCACCACTTGCCTATGTACTCACAGTTAACCAAACAGTGGAAGACCTCAACGGGAAGGGTTTCAAAACGATAGCGTACGCTGACGATATCGTTATACTGATCAGTGGAAAGTTCCCCGAAACCATGTCGGAATTGATGCAGACCGCACTCTCACATCTTTTTGAGTGGGCGAAACTAAACGGACGGCGCATCAATGTCGACAAAACGGAGCTTATGCTTTACACAAAGCGCCGTAAACCGGAGACATTTACACCCTCGACCATTGACGGAAAACATATCAGTTTAGTAAACAAGGTGAAATACTTAGGAGTAACCTTGGATAGTAAGCTAACTTGGACTCCACACATAGGAGCAGTCAGACGGAGAGCTACAGCGGCGCTCGTCACAATGAAAAGACTATTGGGGAAAACCTGGGGAATAAAACCCGAAATTGCCCACTGGATCTACACAACAGTAGTGAGGCCAAAAACCACCTACGGGGCATTGGTTTGGTGGCAGGCATTACAAAAGAAAACCATTGCAAAAGAGCTCGAGAAGATCCAGTGAATGGCCCGCCTTGGCATCACATGTGCCATTAGGACTACACCAACTGCTGCAATGGAGAAAATGCTTAATCTCATGCCACTCGACAAATTCATCTTCATTACGTATGCATTTTGAAAAAAATGGAGAGAATGGCCCCATCAAGTAAAAGGGAGCAGGATAGAATTCAACCAATATTGGACACAACAATTCCATACAAAATCAACATTCCGACCAGAGAAGCGTGGAAAACGGTGCAGGATTTCACATTTGGAAGTGAGATCATGATCTACAACGATGGTTCCAAAACGGACGAGGGAAGCGGCGCCGGAATCTTATTCCCAGATCACCCGCAACTCAACCGAAGTTGTAAACTGGAGAACCATACCACAGTTTTCCAGTCGGAACTGTTTGCAATAAAAGCAAACACATATATACATATGTTTGCTTATATACAAAGCAAACATATATATACAAAGAAGTATACAAATACTCTCGGACAGTAAGTCGGCACTGCAGGCGCTTACCTCTAACCGCGTAGTTTCACAACTGGTGCAGGATTGTAGGCAGGCTCTTAAAACCGCAACAAACCGAGTAGATGTAAAACTGAAATGAGTCCCTGGACACAGTGGTGTAGAGGGAAACGAAAGAGCCGACGAACTAGCGAGAGCTGAATCAGCCGACCAAAATGCCACTAGAATTGACACAATTAAAGCACCACTAGCAACGGTAAAAAGGGAACTAGACGAAATCCTCTGGAAGGAGACAGATACGGCTTGGAATGATAGGAACGACTGCAGGATAAGCCGAGCTCTTCGGCCTCACCCTAATCAAATGAGGACAAAACAACTCCAAGGGAAAAACCGAAATGACGTTAGACCATTGGTGGCAGTAGTAACGGGTCATAATCTTCTAGGTCAACACGCTAAACGGATGCAACGGATGACACTTGCCGAGCTTGCGGCGAGGAGGAAGAAAGTACAGAACACTTCCTCCTAGATTGCCAGAGTCTGGCCAACAAACACCTTACTTGGCTGAGATGTACTGGCGGAACAGAATTGGAACACTTGGCGACCACAGAGCTGGGCGAACTCCTTGGCTTCTGTAGGACGACAGGATGGACCATCTGTAAACAATAGTACACATAGTACACTACACATGGGGATCTAAGGGCCGAGTTCTGGCTTATGCTAAATTCCAACAAGTGGACCCCAGTACAATAATAATAAAAGCGTCGTATAATTTGAAAATTTAACTTTTGTCACATTGACTTTTATTATATATATAACGATCTGGTGGGTAATATAAACGAGGTGTGTTGGAAAAGTAAGGTAACTTAGTATTTTGAGGAAAAAATATTTCTTTATTTGGGAATATTTATGCCGTCTCCTTCAAATAATCCCTGTCAGATACAATACACTTGTGCTAACGCTTTTTTCAATCCTCGAAGCACTTTTCGGTATGGCCTTCAACTCTTCCAGCAATGCAGTCTTTATCTCGTTAATCAAATGTCCGCCTTTTCATAGCTCTCTCCAGTTTTGCGAACAAGAAAAAGTCACATGGGGCCAAATCCGGTGAATAAGGTGGCTTTGGTATGATTGTGATGTTGTTTTTGGTCAAAAATCTCTCACAAGCAAAGATGAGTGAGCATGGGAATTATTGTGATGTAAAAGCCATGAATTTTTTTTCCACAATCCCGAAAGTTTTCTTCGTATTGCTTTTCGCAAGCGGCGCATAACTTCAAGACAATGCACTTTATTAACCATACAACCATATGGTAGGAACTCCTGATGCACTATGCCACGATAATAGAAGAAAACTGTGAGCAAAACTTTGACATTCGATCGAATATGGCGTGGTTTATTTGGTCTTAGCTATGTGGGCTCTTCTATTGGGACGATTGGACTCAGGTTTCGCTATCTTTACCATAACCTCATGTTTCTTCATCAGTTTTGACCCTTTTGAGCAAATCAGGATCATCATTGACGGCTGTAAACAGCTCATGAGCGATGATCCGGACGATTCTTTCACTCAAAACTAAAAAGTTTCGGCACAAACTTCACTGCCACATGTCTCATGTTCAAAATGTTCGCAAAAATTTCATGGAACGAGCCAACCGATATGCCAACATCCTAAGAAAATTCTCTGATAGTGACTCGACAGTTTTCCAAAACAATTTCCTTCACTGCTTTAACGTTTTCGTCTGTTGTTGACTTGCTTGGGCGTCCAGAGTGAGGCTCGTCGTTGGCATCTTCCCGGCCATCTTGGAGGAGATTGTACCGCTTTTGTAAACATTTTTTGTACTTAAAACAGTTTCACCGTATACCACTGTCAACATTTCAAGTGTTTTGGAGCACTTAATTTCATTATTTACACAAAATTTGATGCAAATTCTTCGATCCACTGTTCTTGATAGCCAAAAATCGTCGAGCACGGAAAACACTTTTAACCGTTATGACTCACACAAACAAACTAAACATATTATGTAGCTGAAGCTGTAAACATGTTCGAGACGAGTGTACCAATAGAAAAAAATAAAAAAATCGATAATCGAATGTATTTTGCTCGCCTTACTTTTTGAACACACCTCGATGTACTAATTAAGTAAAAAAGCTCGAAATTTTATATTGCTGCTGTCTGGTCCCCAAACTCTTAACTACAGTTATTTCTTTTAATGTTTATAACACTGATATTTGGTTAAAGCAAACTTAGCAAACTGACTTTCGGCCCAATAGATGGCTTTTTTGAAAATTTCAATCGCTTCCTTTGCATTAATGTTTGGTATTTCTCTTCCATTATCATTTGGGCTTCGGAATCATTTCTTTTGCGAATTTCTACTTGATTCGTATACTCCTCTGGGACATCAGTGTTCCACTCTTCAATATTGTCAACGGTCAAAGACTCCTTAAAATAAATTATGCACACATTCAATTCAAAGGCATAATATGTAATAAGCAACCCAACATACTGCTGGATAAGGTTTCTGGTACGGGAGCCTGTATCTGTTCATTAGCCAATTCGCGATACCATAGAATATTAAGGGGCAAATCATCATGATCCTTAACGGCTGCATCTTCCTAAATCTCTGAGTAACGGATTTCATCATGTAGCAAAAGTCTTGGTGTCAACCTACTTCCATGCGTGGGTGAGGTTCAAATTGGCATCTTTAATAGAACGATATAGAGTACAAAATAAGAAAGAAAGTGAATAAAGAAAGAAAACATAATGGAAAGATAACGTAAATTAAGAAGAAATTTAAAGTGGGTATAATATAAGCACAAGAAAAAGTAAAAGTAAGAAAAAGGGACCCTTGCTGTGAGTACTGCTGTAATAAATTTTATCATACTATCCGTGGCTGACTGAAAATTGAATATGAGCGATTCGGAACGTGCATGGTGACACTTGAATGAATATAAACTTGCACGCTGTAATTTGCACATCAAAGGAAGAGATTCATTCTGGCAGATACGAAGTTAAGGATATAGTGAAGGAAGACACTCAGGTGAAGTCGCTTTGTACAGGAAAAAACTCATGTTGGAGGCAGCAGAGTTGTTCGGAATCAACGTAACAGGACGTAGACATATTTTGTAAATAACATGATGTACAAATTTACTTTATATTTCATTATATTTGTATTTTGTGTTTTATTATGTATAAAATTTTTAATATTAAAGAGTATGCTTTTCTCTCTGTGTGTATGTGACATGCAAGGATCAGGGCTTTCATAATGTTACATATTATGCGAGTGGCAAAAGCAAATGGAACTGGACATTTGAACAGCTGAAGTACGGAAAAAAAAGTTGAATCCTTAACGGTCCAATGGCCCCATATCGCAGGCCTTGACACTTTTAGTTACTGGGTCCAATGGCGTATATATGGAACCAAAAACTCTTTTATTATTTTTGTTTCAATTACTGTTGCTAGTATTGTGTTATGGCTTTTGTGTGAGTTTTTCTGCTTTTCCGTTATCTTGTACTGTTTTTTTTGTACATGCGCTTTTGTATTATTTGAATACAAATTCAGTCTTGTTTTGATACTTGAAGAAAGCGTACACATTTCAGGGGTTATTTTATACAATTAAGTTTATAATATTTTATTTTGTTTGAAACCGTAAATTATGGCAAGACATTCTGAAAAATAATACACGATGGTGACAATAATTTCGATGACGGCAGTAGTGAGGATGAGCTTGAATTATTAGTATTTCTATTGATGAAAGGGAAGTGACAGCCGCGATAATGACTATAATGGTAGTAAAAGTGAAGTTCTTCCTAAAAAGTGAAGAAGAATACCAAATATAATTTACAGTTAGTATGAAAATCAAGAACATGATACTAATGATGAAGGTATCGAATGGAAAGATATTGCAGAAGGTGATGACTTTCCACCTCGAATAACATTTAATAGTTTCTCGAATTTGCCAGGTCCCCAAGTTCCACCTCGAATCAAAAAACCCTTGGACCTTTTCAAATTATTTTTCACAGACGAATTGATAGATAATGTAATACACATAACAAACAATTATGCTAATCAGAAAATAAAAGCTATGGAATCTTTGTCAAAGGAATCAATGTGGAAAACGGGGAAAGATGGAGACATACAGAATTTTTGACCTTCTTTGGAGTCATTTTCAATTTTCAATTTAGCCCACAAGAAAGAAAATTGATCAACCAAGAAGAATAGTAAGATACAATTTGTTACGTATTCCGATGTGTAGGCGACATAAAAACAAACGAAAAAAAAAATGTATATAAGTGAATGAATAAATAAACAAAATAACAATTAATTTTGAATATAACAAAAATTGTTTTGGTTAAGTTTTAATTTGTACCCTCATATTTTAAGTTAAAAGAAAATCATACGAGATAAAATAGAACTAATAACAAAATTAAAAAAAAAACCATTTATAATTAGATTTAGGTATTAAGTAATATTTAGTTAAATAATATTAGTAACAAACAAAAAAATAAATAAAAAAGTCTCAGGTAAAAAAATGTCAGAAAGAAAATCTCAGAAAAAATATTCCCAGTAAAAAAACAAAAAAAATTATTGGAAGTTATTTGGGAAGAAAATTTCCATTGATATGATTCACTTGTTTGTTAGGTACATATCGCTATAAGAAGAATAGAAATAGTGATTCAAGGATGTAAGGATGAAAAATAAAGTATCTAGTATCAACTGATGCAAAATAAAGGATATAAATTGTGAATTTAACTATTGAGCATAATAAAAAGAATCAGAAATATTAGCAGCTGTTTGAAGTGTTTAGCCCCAGGTGTCCTCGAGCACAAAATCTTTGAATCACAAAGCCTAAGCGAAAATTTTGATCGAGGCCAAGAAGATCGTAACCAGGCAGCCAGAGGTGGTCAGGACGTAGCGCAGCGGAATTCATTGAAGTCCCGAAACCAAGCTGAGGTGGAGATTCGTGTAGGAGGAAGCAGAGGTAGTCAGAATCAGCGCAGCACTATTCACGTAGATTAAATATTTTATATCTACTTATTTATTTGATTTATCTGCTTATTTGCTTGCAATTCTTCATCAGCAAAGAGATTTGTGCTGATTTCTCAGATAAGATCTAGGACGTTCGGGTTTCCGATGACTGGTTGCAATTATAATATGAGGTGGTATTTTTCTTCTTGGCTGGCATTAATTCAGAATTTGATCAGTTGAACTGTCACTTCCTGTCAAATATGCTTTTATTATTCGATATCCCTCCATGTTCTCAAAACAGCTAGCCAACTTCTATAGTTTTATTATATGGAGACCTCTGGCTCGTCTCATTTTTCGTACAAACACGAACATAGATAGAACAATGATCTCAATCAATCTCCATTTCTTCTTAATTCCTCCGTTGATGATGATATTGACCTTTCCACGGTTAACAGTCATGGTATAATGAGCCCGTGATATCAAAAGCTTCGCGCCTATTATTCCTTAGCCGTAAATCAAGATTGTCTACATGTTCTAAGTCCTTTATAGTTTCTTTCGCGGGGTTCGAACATCTAGCGAATCCGATTAATACAATCTTATGCTTCCTTGAAATCAACACAAATCTGATGGACGTCGACGTTGAAATCATAACCCCTTCCCAGAGATTGATGAGTGAACTTAATGAATGAATTTTGGGACGGCTTAGCTAAATTTAGAATGATTTGGACCTCCTTTACTTCCGACTTGTTTAACACATGATTTATTTGACATACAAGACATTGGTATATCTCTGCAGCTCTCTGATTATTGCTGGTTTGTTTGCTTGAAATGTTTCAAAAATTTTCAAAAACTAACATTATCCACAACAGCAAGGTTCGGCAGATCTGTCCTCGATTCCGAAATTTGTGAACCAACTTGAAATGGAGTTTTGAGCTCATTACTCCTTGTTAAATCACTTTTGTAGGGAAGTGCTTGTTGCCCGTCATTTCCTTGTATATCTGCAATTGGATTGTCCGTTCAATATCAACCGAAGTTTTGTGGGTGGCTTTTATTTTGTAGGCGAGCCGAACCCTATTTCCGGTCCATTTTAGTCCAGTTTAGTAGGTGATTTAGGAATTCTCTTGAGTAAGGCATCCAGCGTGTTTGTGTTTTTACATCATCTGCTTTTCTTCGTTTTGCCTTTTTCATAGAATCGTTTTGACTGGAAATAATGACGTAAACTTCTCAATACTTTCTAAGCTTCTCATTATATTTCCTTTTAGCTTTATAATTATTGCTTTACACACTAGCTGCTGTTTCAAAGCTGTCTAATTGTTCCCTGTATATGTTTCGATCTACATATCCTCGTAAGGTTCATTTTTCTTGTTGAGCGCTATCTGCAACTCTGGTCGAATGTTCTAGTCGAGACTCCTCCCTTGAAGCGTTTCATAGTTCATCTCAAGTGTCTTCTATAGATTTTTTGGAAGTGCTTTGTAGTAGCGAAATTAACTGTTCTTCCATATACGAAAATTTTTGTAATTTTCGGGTTTTGTTAGTTTATACGAGAGGTTTTATTATTATTGGTTTTTACTTACCCAAAAGAAACCGAGTTGGTTGTGTGGTGCACCGATTTCTTATAGCACTGTGTCCTGCCGCAATGAGTGTATAGAGCCACAATTCCCTTGTCAGTAAGCCAGGCGTCATATTGCATGATTCCGTTCGGTTTGTGTGAATTTTAAATGACAGTCGCTTTGTGTTCTCATCGTGTTCGCAATGGCTGATTCTCGTGATCAGAGCGCATCTGTAACGTTTTTCTTGTTCCTCGGCAAAATTGGCACTGAGACTCTTGAAATGTTAAAATTCGCGCTACAAGTGGAAAACTGAAGTGTTTGAGTGGTATCACGTTTCATAAACGGGGCCAAACCGACGAAAATTTTACAAAAATTCTCAAAATCTTCTAGGTAGACTTTGAGAATTTCTTCAACATTATCGTCGACCGACTTTTGAAGAAATTCAAGATCGAGTGACTACTGATTTGTAGATAAAAATGCCTTCCAAATTATTTCCTGCTGCCTGCTAAACAAAAGCAAGGTGGAAGGAATTAATAAAAATTTTTTTACAAGGTCATCACAAGTGTTGAATTACGGTGTTATATTTACGATCCTGAAACAAAGCAACATTCAAGTCAATGAAATATTTGAAGTCCACCTCGCCCCAACAGTGTGATAGGCGTCGTCCATTCAGAGTTCCTTAAAAAGTTTGTTACGAAAGAGGTCTGGTTTGTGGTAGTTAGTTCTTTCTGAGTTTGATTTTTCCACCATGATAATGTCCCTGTTCACACAGCCGTGTCTGTGTGCTAATTTTCGACTAGAAAAGGTACGACCACTATCTAGCCATTCCGGTTTTTTTATTTCCCCGAATGGAAAGAGCCATGAAAGGAAAGCATTTTGCTGACATTACTGAATTGAAAAATAAAATTGTTGTTCAAGAAATTGTTCAAGGGAATAAAAAATTGGACGAGTGTGTAAGTTTCAGTGGAGACGACTTTTATGGAGAATGAAGGTTTAAAAGTAAAATATATAAATTTAAAAAATTTTTTAAATTTAAAAAAAAAGATATTCGTTGTCCTTATTGTCTTCAATTGTGGCGTGGACATTTATCAGCTGGATGTTAACAAATCTTGCCCGAATTTGGATGTTATACGATAATTCATTTAACAACTGGAAGTAAATAAGATGATAAAGCTTCAGTTTATTAATCAATTTTGGAACTTCTCCAAACTCACATGAAGAATTTTGAAAATTGTATACGATCTCCTATTCGTTACCACAGGTATATTCCATTTTGTGGAATATATGTTCCTGCTGGTTTTAGTAAAGGCATGCACAACAGCAGTACTGGAAAGTAATTTGCCATAACAAGATCTAATAGCAGCTCATTTTCAGTTTGCGCTGTTGATTCCATCCAACCAATCTGGCCCGAGGGTTTGATGGATTCATGGGATTTTGTTTAATTGGCTTTTAATCACGTAAGACAAGTTGTAACCCGATTGTTCAAACTCTCATCCGCGAGGACCTGTCGGATTGTATTTGAGTCGGGAAAACTCACCTTCATCCTATTCTATTAGTATCGTTGGCCAGGTTAGTAGCTTATAATAAGGACAGATTCTGAATAAATAACTATTTTTAATTAGGGGTCATGATAAAGGATAGCAGTAGACTCTCCTGGGGGCGTATACGTACCCAAAAATTTCAGTTACAGACAAGAAAGGAGCCTGTGTCGATATTTATTTACATTTACAATCATTTGACAGCGATTCTGTAGTCAAATGTCACTTTTGGTGGATATATGACCGGAGTCCATACGTGCAATTTTTTTTAATTCAGATGTACATTTTCCTACCGTTTGCTGATACGGTTTGGTTCTTTGGTGGTTAACAAAAAATATAGCCAGTAAGACCATCAAACCTGACAACAACTTCATGAAGATGGCATGAACTCTTCGAAATACCACGGCTGGATGGTAAAAGCATGCGACATCGTTGTGTTCGGTGTTAAAATCCAAGCAAAAGCCAAACAAATAAATACAGGATGCTTGGAGTGTGGCAAAGTCTATTCTTTGCCATGTTACATTTGATGTTTATAATCAACTCTAGATGGAAAGCCTTTTTGTTTCATCTTTGTTTTTGAATTTTTAAACTACTCAGTGCGCAAAATAAACGAAAAGTGTAAATTTTTGTTTTGCATGAATACTTTAGCAAAAAAAACGCTAATGGCTCTTGCGAAAAGGAAATCATTAACATATTACCATGATTTTCTACTTTTTTTTCGAAAGTTAAGAATGTATACTTTTCTTTTAGTTACTAAAGGTAAGTCTTTATCAAAGCAATACAGCCCCTCTGGGGCGTTCACTTCCTGCAACAAACTCCTTCAACTGGCTTGGTCCATTTACCATGTCCTCCAATTTTGGAATCCTTCGGCAACAGAGTCACACCAGCGTTTCGTCGAGTTTCCCACTAGTCTCCGTCTTGCAGTTCACATAACGAATGCCTTTTAAGCTACTCGTTGTTCGACCATAGGATTCAAATGACCAGCCCATAGTAGCTTCTGCGGACTTAAAGTCGTTGAGACCCCCCATGTCAAATGTTGTGGTTGAATCGAATTCGCCATTATCCGCCGCAGAACTCGTCCATAAAAGACGTTCAATATATTTGCGTATGCTTGGGTTAGGGTCTATGTTTCACACCAATAGAATAACACAGATCTAACCACAGATTCGCATACTGTTTTCCTGTGTAAGCAGCTGCTCTTCATAATTGTCAGAACTGAAGAAAATGTTTCATTTGCGAGCTGTACTCGTCGGCGTATTTCGAAAACAGACAAAACAGACTTCGTTCAGAGTTAGTTGGGCCAATGGAAGCTCTCCAGAATTATCTTCATCTATAGGGTCCCATTTTCTAAAGACACTGCGTGGTTTTGGGCTGATATCCTTGCTTCAAGCTTTTCACTACTTTGTGTTATTGCTCACTATATTTAGATTGATGCTCTTCAATTTGTGGTCATATTATTTTTTTTCTTATTTATAATTATCTTGTTTGTAACACTTCTGAGATTTTCATATTTTTCCCTCTTCGACCTGATTTCCCTACCTAAATATTTTTGCAGGCTTGATTCCTTTTTATCTAATGCATACTGGCATTCGTCAACGAACCAATCATTTCTTTTGGCTCGGGGCTTGATCTCCGATCGTCTGTTCTGCCACGGTGTTGGTTGCCACTTGCACGTCTATCCATATTTCGTTGCTTGTTTTCAGTAAGGTACCTGATAGGATGGAAGTTAGCTGGTTGACGAGGGCCATCGTGAAAGATGATTCGTCTTACTTTTTCAGTTCAGGTATTTCTGGAGTCCCACGTAAGCGATGCCGTATCATGGCTGTCCTTTTAGTGCTAACAGCAAACAGACTAGATTTTGTTTTTCAGGGACATGTGTTGCGTTTCTATCAGGTTTCCATCATACTTCCGTATGGATGACATACACTTTTATATCCTTGTTTTGAACATCGTTCTTACCAGTTCGCAAATCGTAGTTACATACTGTTTACCTTTTTATCATAATAGGTCCGTTCTAGGTCAACCGACCATTTTACTTCTTGTGAAATTAGAAAATCCCTCCCGAGATTTGTAATGGTATCGTTGCTGGCATTCTTGTCTATGTTGAACATTAACATACCGTGTGCGAAAGTAACTGATTTTATGTAATTATAAACAACAATGTCTCTACGATATCCGTTGGGTGTATTTGTCGAGGATACAGAATAGGTTCAGCTGGTCCATAGCCAGCTGGTGTACCTCTAAAATTCGCTGCAGTCCTTCACGGATATCGAGCAGATTAATGACCGAACAGAGAACGAATCGTAGTATAGAAATTCAGGCTTTCGCCAATCCCAGTCCCAACTCAAATATATTAAAATATACAAAAAGCACTCAAAAGAAAATAAATAAATTAGTAAGTTAAAAGATAAACATATAAAATAAAGGAATCGTAAGCCCTTTTAAAGGACCGTCAAGCCCGGTCTATCCGAATGAAGAATAGTAAACTGTGTGACAACGACGGTGTTGCGAATACAGTTCAGGATCAAATGACATTACTTTATCGTACTCAAATATAAATTGTTTGCATGATTCATTATGGTTTGTTGCTATGATTAACATTGATGATGTTTGTTGCATAAAGTTATTTTATTACCAAGTCTAAGCAAGTGTATTAGCCAAATTATCTATGTATGTGTATTAGGCTAATTCTTTAAGTACTATCTGAAATTAGTACACATGGCATGACAATATACATGTTGAATTATACTTAATTATTTAATCACACAATTGCACAATCTCTTTCATCGTTCACGTTTAAGTTTCGAACACATATAAGGGCCTACAACCCTGAAAAAGTCTTTACTTTTCCCAGGTTGTATTTCATATATTTTCCGAGTGATTTTCCGGTTGATTGGATTCCAATGATTCTACATTGCAACATTATCATCATTTTACTTTGTTCAACATTAGTTTCATCACAGCAATCATCGGTTAAGATATTGAATTAAATTTTGAACCCTTATTCATTTGAAATCTGAACTTATTGATAATTCCAGGACGAATCAAAACAGGATGAAACAACGTATGCTTCTTTACGATCCGTTTCTTCGGAATCAAATGAAGCTGAAGATCGTGTGGAAGGAAAATCTTTAATCGGTAAAATTGAAACCGCGAAAAAAGTTGCCGATGTTTTCACGCGTGTTGGTTCGAAAATTTTACCCGATAAACCACTGATTCCTTCTTCCCAAGAATTCGGAAAGCCAAAAATGCGAGCCATACAAATAATACACAGTGTAAAAAAGGATGTAGAAGATTTTGCGAAAAGTAAAAGTTTCAAATAGGTGTTTGGTTAAAATGTGTTTGATTTATTATTTGAAGTGTTGAAAAATGTGTTTTGCAATGACAGTTTGAAGTTATTGACGACTATTGGAAGTACTCTTAAGGACATTTCAAGCGAGGGTACTCTGAGTGTTTGTACTTATTGAACTGCTCAAAGTATACGAGAACGATGAAAGTGTTGCATGAAAAACTACCTTGCACAGTTACATCCTAAACATCCACCGTTTACGTTTAGCTAATACCAATGAAAGCCTTAGTGTTCATTCTGCTGAATGCTCTTAAGGACAATGATTCCATGAACTTCTTAGAGCCTTACATATTCAGCGCCTTTTTGAATCTGGAGTATATACTCAGTTGTAAGTTATATAAAGTTTACTAGAATTTATTTGGAAAATGATTTGATAGTACTACCTTGATCAAAAAGTTCCCGGAATATATTCAGGAAATTTAAAATACAAGGTTATACATCAAAATCAGTATTGTTCCCTTCAAAGAACTTCCTATCGACTGCAACGCACTTATGCAAGCGCTTGATCCAATACTCGAAACATTTTTCATTTTCGCTTCGATGAATGACCATCAGAGCCATCTTCGATTTTTCCATGATCTCATCTCGGGTGCTGAAACGTGTTCCGTGGAGTGGTTTATTGAGTCAACCTAATGGCAAAAAGTCGTAGGAAGCCAATGCATGTGAAATGTTTCGTTTTTAGCTAAATCTTGCATGGTGCAAGATACACTGGTTGTTTGCCCAGAAATCCGATCTTTTCCGGCAAATTGTTTTACGCATAGGACTAATTACGACCAAATAATACTCCTTGTTAAAAGTCTGGCCTTGTGAAAGGAATTAATAATGCACAAAAACCTTATAATCCATGAAAACTGTGAGCATCACCTTCTTTTTCGACTATAACGACGTGGTTTTTACATGCACGGCTCACTCGGTGCAAGCAATTCGCTCACTTGATGTCTGGATTACGTGTCATGCTCATGAATCTATGTCTCGTCATCAGTAGTGATCCGTTGGATGAGTGTTGGGTCAGGAAATCATATCTTTCCCGACGTCACCGCGGTAATTTTTTCGCATGAAGTTTAGGTCTTTCGGCACAAGCTCCGCAGGCTGGTCATCACGTCTAAAGCACACATCACTTAGCAAAATGTCTTGAATGGTTAAAAAATGTTCCATTTGCGGTATACGGTCATCCATTCTTCGATTTTGTTGATGTTTTCGTCGGTTTTCGATGTCGCCAGCCTGCCACTACGTTCATCATCGGAAACGTTCCTGCTACTGATAAACGACTGTTTATCAGTGGTTCTTTAGACTATCGGTGCCGAAACACTTTTCTGACATTTAAAATATCGTCGCACCATTGAAACCGTTTTTAAGGCAAAATTCAATACAAACTCATTGTTGCAAATTCGATTCCATTTTTAAATGGTACAAAATCGAAAACACACAAAATCGCAGATGTTTTCAATACGGCGTCTCTTTTACAAATGTCAAGCTACAAAGTTGTAAATTTTATAGAATGTCAATGACAAATGTGTCAGCCTAAAAAAAGAGAACTCATATCGAAGACTGAGATCTGAGATCGAAATATGCTTCGGGAAAATTAACTTAGGCTTAGAAAAGGCGTAATGTCATTATGAATTGTCTTAAGGTGGAAACATTTTTCACATTAAAATACCGTTATGACTGTCAGCAACAAGTATCTTGAAAATCTTTCCCTAAATGCAGAAAAGATTTAAGAGGATGTGGAAGATATTTGGGAAAACTATCTTCTGCGTCGAAACTCATTTTAAATTAGACCTGAACTGGCATATTTTATAGAAGGGTCAAACACTTATATTTTTCCATGTTCATGTCATATCTCAAATAAAACCCGGGGGAAATGAACAAACAATTTGGGTCGCATATTGAACAAGAATGAGATCTTATATGGAAAATGATGGGGACCTCCAAAACTTCGCAGTGTCGTTGTATGATCAAATTAATAAATAAGTATTTATTTTACTTTAACGCAAATTGATTTTTTATAGAGCCAGCGTCAAAAGTGTTGCAACGTAAAAACCTTCAACATGTAGTCTTTCTAAGAATCAAAGTATACACTTTCCCTTCTCCTTTACGTTTACTATTGGTCTATTATCAATGCTTTATTGTAAAAGGATAATAGTACATGTCTTTCTAAACACAAAATAAGTATTTGCCTTAGAAATTCAATTCAATGATTAACTGCAATGTGACAAAACTATTGCAACATGGTTACTTCGACTCAGGACGTTAAACGCTTGCCAACCTGAAGGGATATTTCTAGCGTGTTTCAAGAGCAATGAAGCGTGTACTGACCAGGAACGGTGAAGAAAGTTTCTAGTCACCGTCTGCGTACCAACGGAGACTGCACTAGAGGAGGAGAATCGCTGACAACGATGACAGCATTACTTCACAGCAGGTTGCTTGACCAAGAATGCAATTAAATAAGTGGTTAGTGTGGTGCAGCGCGGGGAAAAACATGGCACTTTCACTAGAAGTATAGTTGTGCTGCTTACTTTTGACGTCAACAATGCTTTGAAGTGCGCTGAATAGATGAATAACTTAAAAGCGGTCGAGAATCGTTTCCAAGTTTCATAATATCATCTGGGTTTTTTCTTAAGGAATGCACTTTAATCAGCGGTAAGAAGCAGAGTAGCCGAAATGCGTTACTGGATCGAGCGTGGCTTAGAACATCATCCTCAACCATAACCTAAGGGAAAACAGCTGAAACTCTCGAGGGGTACAGCAGCGTAAGCCACTGGACCTACATATAAGCATGGACAACTCAGACTAAATATGCTTATGCGCCGTAGGAGGGATGATATGATATAGATCGGTTTTACCTTGCACTGAATAAACAAAAAATCGCAGTGGTCAACCTAAAACCAGCAGACAATGTTTAGTCAAAAGGCGCATGCCGAATCGAAACGAGTAGTGAATTGATTGGGCGTACTGATCGTACGTATGAAATTATGATGTTTCACTTATTTTATTTTCATTTCACTCGATCTAGAAACAACTTATGGATTTCACACAAAAAAACATTTATTAAACTTCTCTTGATCATTTACTACAAGAACACTTATCATTTTTCTTAAAACTAATCGGACACACTTCATGGGTGGATAGACTCGAAGTTATTTACTCACTGGCTAAGATCTATCCCTTTGCTCCAATTTATACTTAAAATTTATCTGCATGTAATTTGATATTCTTTCAGTATGTTTACATTAATTAATTTCATTGTTTTGGTTTTGTCGTCTTTTGCTAATTTTGATATTTGATGTGTGGGCAATTATTAATATTGTGTTTATGAGATTGGCACGAATCGCAATAATACAATTGTTTATACTTAATTTTCTTATCGTTTCAATTTCCGGTTCTTGGTATTTTTGCTATACTTGAGATATTGAATTATGATGTGAATGCAAAATTTGAAATGAGATTGAACGCATATATTAAAGATTGTTATTATTATGGAATGGATTGAAATGTGATATGTTTACTGTGCATAATTTGCGATTTAAAATAGAGTGTCTTGTTGTGTTACAGAGTTATTTGGTGGTGATGTCATCGGAATTTCCGAGGATATGACTCCTCCCTCCTTAGGATGCGAGTCCTCGCGCAAAGAGTTAAATGTTTGTTTAATACTTGTGCCCTTTTTGAAAAATTTACAATATAAAAGTAATACAATTATGATTATTACCAAAACAATAGAGAGATCGGTGATTAAACTTGTCCATGAAGTCTTATGATGTTCTAATTTCAATACTTCTATATGGTCTATGTTTCCAATGGTTTGAACATGGATTTCTTGCAATGTAAAATTTTGTTTTTCTTTAAAGGATATGTTTTTGATTATGTTTGGTAGGATCACGTTATTATGTATAATATTTTCTTTACTTACAAAGATTTTATTTTCTATACTTATTTTACAATTTGCAAATTTTATAATATTATGACCCTTAATAACAATATTTTGATCATTACAATTTTGGTATATTTTTGTGGAATTCAAGTTTTTTGTTATGATTACATTTTCGGTTATTTTTATTATACTTGATTTGTGATTTTTTCTCATCGTACAATTTTTAGGGTTTTTCAAAAGTGTACTAATGCAAATGTTTTTTATTGGTGTTAATTTATTTTCTATATTCGCTTTTTCGTTATATAGAAATATTTTATCATTATTTGATAATATTTCTTAATATGGTGAAATCAATTCTAGGTTTTTTCTATTTGGAATTGGGATGATTGATAATTTATAATATTTCCTTGAACTAAAATTTGGAACTTGTACTATTATAAGTATTGTCTTAGTTTTTTGCGCTACTGATATTTTTATGTTTTGCAATTTTTCTACATTTATTTTGTATGTTTTTATTTCATCTACTGTAAGAATATCTTTGCTTAGAACCTCCAATTTTGACAGCAACACTATTTCCTCAATTTCCATTACTGAATCTAAGAGTGTTTCTAAATTTTCTTTGATTAAAATGTACGTTTCAAATTGTATTAACCGCTGTTGTAGGCTATTTGTTAAATTTTTTAATTCGTTAATTTTAGAAACCACAACTTCCTGTTGACTATTAATATGTTTGGTCAGATTTTGGATATTTTCGTTTATTTTATTATTGACTTTAATTTGCTTTTCTGTGTTATCTACGAATGATTTCATGTTCGATTCAATTTTTTTAAATTTCTTTCAATATATTTTCTATCCTCGTCGTCTATTACACCGCCGAACCATTTAAGGAATGATCCGTAAGGACTAAATATTGTTCTTTTATTTCTATGAGGTTCTAGGGTAAATAGTTTATTTTTAATTTTTTGTATTACTATCTTGATGTTTGGGTATTTGAATGATATTTCTCCAGTTATAGTGTTTTCTAAGATTGTATGTATGATTGTATGTATGAGATGATGAGACAGATGTATGATTTTGGAATAATTTTCAATAATTTGAACTTGCTCATTTCTGATGAGAGTATACCCATTTCCTTGTGGGATTTCATTTACTTCTATATGTTGTCCTATTGCAATTGTCAGGAAGACGATTAGACAGATGGCTGACAGGTATTGTCTTGTGGAATAGAGTTTTGGAATTTCTTTAATTTCATAAATAGTTTTTTATTAGTTAGGTTGTGATTAGGTTTAACGATAAAAGGCCTATCATGCTTTTTCTTTTTGAATTTATTCTTAATGTATTTAGTATTGAGATCCTCATTTTTTCTATCTTTGTTTTTTCTCTTCAGACTTTGTTCCTGTTTTGCAAGTATTCGGTTTCTAGTGTTTGAATATTCGGAAGATGGTATAACTCCATTATTTATTTCAATTGGTTTCTCATTTGTTGTAGAATGAATTGTGTTATTGTAGTATTTCATTATTTCTTGTATGTCAATTGAGCTTGGTGGAAATTTAGTTTCTGTTATTTTAATTCGTACATGTTCGTTTATTGTGTTATGTAATCTTTCGATACCTGCGTTGCCGGTTTTAATTCCGGGAGTTGTGAAATGTAAGGTTATACCTTCGTGTTTAAGAAAATTTTCTAGGTTACTTGTTAGGGTACTTTCGTTGTCCGTTATTATGTGGTTGGGTTTTCCACATGTTGCAAAATATTGATTAAGGGCTGATTGAATATCCATCCAATTTCTAGATTTTATGGCTATTGCCTGACCAAACTTTGAAAATTTATCAATTATGGTTAGATAGAAATGATTTTTATCCAGGAACCAAATATCCATGTGAATCGTTTCGTGAGGCTTTTCAGGTATAGGAGGTTTTTTGAAAGGTAATTTTGCTGGTTTTCTCTCGTACTTGCTTAGTTGGCATGTATGGCAATTATTTATAATTTTGGCCATTTCTGTTTTTAGTTTTGGATGATAATACTTTGTTTTGATTTCTTTATACACGGCTTCACTACCTCTATGATTACTTTTCCTATGTTCCTTTAAGATTTCCTCTTGGATCTGACCTTTATCGGTACAATCGAAAAGTACATAGTTACACTTTATGACTTTAAGTCTAGTGTAAGGACCTTTCCATTTCAAGTATTCGCTTTGAAATAGGGTGTGTATCGCTAAGTTGGGGATATAAACAGCCAAAAGTCCTTTTCTGGGGGTATGATTATTTAAGATGTATTGAATGTATTTATCATCTATTTCTCTTGAAATACAAATTGATCTAGTTTTGCCAAAGTATCGCTCTTTCTTTATTCTGTTTTCTTTGCCTTGTTTTATTATTAATTGGTTATTAAACATATTTAATGGTCCCTCCGATATAAATATATATTCGGTATTATCTTCGCCTGCACTATGGCATGTCGCTAATGTTTCAATATCTTCTATGTTTTCATCATCATTTATTTCATTACTTTCATTATTTCCATCAGTTATTTCTTCATCTAGTTCATTAATATTTATTATATTAGCATTTATTGGGGGACGTGACAATGCGTCTGCAACATAATTTTCTTTGCCATAGTATATTCAATGTCATAGTTAAACTCGTCTAATTTTAATTTCCACCTTTGTAATTTTGAGTTGGGTTCTCTTAAATTTGCTAGCCAGGTCAAAGGCTTATGATCCATTTTTACTGTAAATTTTCTACCTTATAGGTAAGGTCGAAAATATTTGGTTGCCCAAACAATAGCCAATAACTCCTTTTCTATTGTAGAGTATCGGTTTTCATGGTCATTAAGAGTGCGTGAAGCATAACATATGGGATGACCGTCTTGAGAAAGTACGGCTCCAATGGCATAATTAGAAGCATCTGTAATGAGTGTAAATTTTTTATTAAAATCGGGATACTTTAATATAGGTTCAGAGGTAATAAATTGTTTTAATTTCTGAAAGGAATCAACGTAGTCTGAATCTTGGGAATTTATTTTGGAATCTTTTTTCAGACGGAGAGTCATTGGTTTTGCCACTTCCGAAAAGTCTTTGATGAATTTTCTGTAAAATCCCACCAATCCAAGGAATGATTTGATTTGCTTAGTGGTTTTGGGGATTAGAAAGTTTTGAATAGCTTTTATTTTTTTGGATTTGGTTTTATTCCTTCAGTAGTAACAATGTGACCAAGGAATTCTGTCTCTTTTTTCAGAAATTCGCTTTTATCAATTTGGACTTTAAGGTTAGCTGATTTTAATACATCCAGGATTTTTTGTAGGGATAGGATATGCTCATTCAATGAGGTACTAAAGATTATAATGTCGTCCATGTAGACGAAACAGATTTTTCCGATATATTCGTGTAGAATATCGTTCATTAGGCGCTGAAACGTTGCAGGAGCGTTTTTTAAACCAAAGGGCATCCTGATGAATTCATAGTGACCTTTATCTGTTGAAAAAGCTGTCTTGGGAATGTCGTTTTCAGTAATTTCTACTTGATGAAAATCCTTGGCTAGATCCAGCGTTGTGAAGTACATGCATTTCCCGAGTTTATCTAAAATGTCATCAATACTGGGAATAGGGAACTTGTCATCTATAGTGATATTATTTAGTTTCCTGTAATCGACCACTATTCGCCATTTTGCTTGTCCTGAAGCATCAGATTTCTTTGGAACGACCCAGATGGGTGAAGAATATGGAGATTTGCTTGGTCGTATAATTCCCTGTTCTAGCATTTCACTAATTTGCTTTTGTACTTCTACTTGGTGTACCTGCGGATATCTATAAGATTTTGCGTAAACTGCGGTGTTATTGGTGGTTTTAATCTCATGTTTGATTTCATGAGTGAAGGTCAAATTTTCGCCTTCTTGAAAAAACACGTTTCTATAATTTTTTAATAAATTTCTTAGTTTTTCTTTTTCTTCATTATTTAAATGTTCTACCCTTAACATTGATAAGGGATTGTTTTCTTTATACGTTTCGTTTACATAAATATGATTTAAATATTCATCTAAATCTTCCTCTGTACTTTGATTTATCTCTTTATTATTGATTGTAGTTGATTTGATAGCCGATTTTGAATCCTTTTCTTTCTCTTTTTTTATTCTTATCAATTGTTCGGGAGGTGTGGAAACAGCTTTGTCCACATCTGCTCGTTCAAAAAGTTCCTCTGGACGTTCCCACACAGATATGTGAGTTGATGAATTATAAAAGAATACTTTTCTATCTCCCGTCCACACAACATACCATGGGGTTCCAGAAATGGGAGTGTTTGAGACTAGTCGGGTTTTATCCTGAATTTTCACTACCTGTTTAATTTTCACTTCTTCTTCCTCTTTTGAATAATATAGTTTTAATTTTCTATCGTCAAATTTTATTTCTTCATCATGAAGGTTTATTTCTACTTTATAATTTCTGAAAATATTATTACCTATTATTCCATTAAAGAAATTGTTAAATTTGTATTCGACGAAGTTAAATTTTTCATTTCCTCCAATTTCCTTGAAGGGCTTGATTTTAACCATATGTGAAAATGGTATTGTTGAATTTAAAGTATGGACGTTAAAGCTTTCATTAGGGAACCTCAGTTTTGGGTTACAAAGGTTTGGGTCTATTACACTGATAGCTGCACCTGTGTCGATTAAGAATCTGAGAGGGGTACCGTACGAATCTATTCTAATATAGGGTACGTTGAAGGATTGTTGATTTCGAGGCATGTTCCCGAAAATTTTCAGTTTGGGTAGTATGGCAAATTTGCCTAGAATCATCCACTTCCATTGGTTGGGGTGCGCCGAATTTTTGAATGCGATTTTGAATTGAGTCTTTTTGATGATAATTCTGGTGTTGGTAATTATGGTTTCTAAAATTTTGATTATTGTTACAATTTTGATTTCTGTAATTTGGATATTGATGATTGTACGTTTTAAAATTTTCGTTCTTAAAAATAATTTTTAAAGTTTTGTTTTCTGAAATTTGGGTTTTGATAATTCTGTTTCTGATAATTTAGCCTTTGGTAATTTTGCTTTTGATTAATATGGTTTGTATTTTTGTTTCCAAATTTATCATTATTATAATTATCTCTCTTATTATAGAGATGGCCAGTTTCAGTGAGAATGTATATAGCTTTTTCTAAAGTATCGGGATTTCTACAAAATAGTATTGTTCGACTGGGTTCGGGAATATTTTTCTTTAAAATATCTAGCGCAACGAGTTGATTATCATTAATTAATTGTTGATAATTTACAGCATGTTCCTGTTCAACTTTTAAATTTAAATTTGTTAATCTTTTTTGAATTATATTTATAAAATCTACAATTGAGCCTCTAAATTCTGTAGTTCTAAGTTCATTCATTAATTGTGTACTATTTCGTTGGTCAGAGAAGTTTGCGTATAAGATATTTTTGATGTCCTGCCAAGCAACAATATGAGGGCTTGCATCCAATATTAATTTGGCTCTTCCAATTATTCTGCTTTTGATTATGCTGCTGATAACAACTTGTGATGGGGTGTCGTATTTAGTCAGGATAGGAACCATTTCATCTACCATATCGACGAAACTTTTCAGTTGATCACGGCTACCATCGAATGTTGGGATACGTGACGCATGCTTTACCGGATCAAGAGCTAAACTTAATTTAGTATCACTACTATTAGCTGATTCCATTGGCATTATGGCTGTTGTCACTATTTCGTTGCTTCTACGTGAAAACCTGATGAACTAGACCGAGTTTTAAATTTGCGGTTCGTTTACTTCTGCGTAAATCGCTCCTTGTAAATTGTCTGTCTTAGCACTGATTTGACCGAATATAATTTTCACTTATATTCACTAAAGCAAATCTTTTAAATTAAGACTCATTAATCGATAGAGTCGTTAAGAGTTAAAACTCACGTGTAAAGTTTAATTTTTCTTTTAGTAATTTCAGAATTTGCGTTTCTGAACTGAACTTAACCGCCCGCACTAAAAGTTAAAACTTCTCTTGAAGTTTTTATTAAATTAATCTTTTTACACTCGACACTATCCTACCGACTGCGCCAATTATGATGTTTCACTTATTTTATTTTTATTTCACTCGATCTAGAAACAACTTATGGATTTCACACAAAAAAACATTCATTAAACTTCTCTTGATCATTTACTACAAGAACACTTATCAGTTTTCTTAAAACTAATCGGACACACTTCATGGGTGGATAGACTCGAAGTTATTTACTCACTGGCTAAGATCTATCCCTTTGCTCCAATTTATACTTAAAATTTATCTGCATGTAATTTGATATTCTTTCAGTATGTTTACATTAATTAATTTCATTGTTTTGGTTTTGTCGTCTTTTGCTAATTTTGATATTTGATGTGTGGGCAATTATTAATATTGTGTTTATGAGATTGGCACGAATCACAATAATACAATTGTTTATACTTAATTTTCTTATCGTTTCTATTTCCGGTTCTTGGTATTTTTGCTATACTTGAGATATTGAATTATGATGTGAATGCAAAATTTGAAATGAGATTGAACGCAAATATTAAAGATTGTTATTTTTATGGAATGGATTGAAATGTGATATGTTTACTGTGCATAATTTGCGATTTAAAATAGAGTGTCTTGTTGTGTTACAGAGTTATTTGGTGGTGATGTCATCGGAATTTCCGAGGATATGACTATGAGCGTACTGGGCAAATTAGTGCAACGGCCGATAAGGATGCAGCGCGTCTAAAAAAGGCGATCCACGTAACCTGGTAGTTGATTCCTTGTGAGCACCGCGCAGTCTGTATTTCACTATGGAAGATAACTTTAAGGGAACGTTATTATTAAGTTGAAAATTAAATATGAAAATTGTGAATTACATTGCTACGAACGGCTACCAATGGAGCCATTTAGCATATTATGCTCCGGTTTTCGTGAAAGTTAAAAAAGGCATACTGGAATGTCAGCAGGCGTCGAAGATGAAAGGTTTTGTTTTTGGGATTTCTGTTTTGTTGCCTTAGTTTCCGCTTGAGAAATGTGTCCTGAAGGTACAATTCGTTCTTAAAAAGGTTCCTGACAAGCAAGATGCTACACGGTTCCTGACAAGATGATCAGATTAGATGGGTAGATGCCTAACGCGTAGTCTAGAAGCATAGCATGTTTGGGAGTCCCATATTCGAGAGAGAAGCATGTTAACTTCTTTACTACAGAAGATTGCGCTTTTACAAAGTTGAGAGATTTAAATTTATTTAAAAACGGAAAGATAAGAGAAACCTAAAATAAAAAGAAAATATTAAATATTATACTCTGAAAATACAAAAGCTCAGATTTAGAATGAGAACATAGAATACAATCGAAAAAAAACCTTATGCAAATATCGGCTTCGTCATTTTAGAAAACGTTTGACCCGGAAGCAAGGAACAACTTACTCCCGAAGTCCATGCAAGTCACAAATAACTAGAACTTTGTTAGCGGGTTCTGTTAGCTATGGGTTGTAATAGTCCTCAATTTATTCTTGATGCACTTGTATTTTTCAGCCAACAGTTTTGGTATTTTTCAGTCAAAACTGTTGGCTGAAAAATAACCTGAAGTTGAACCTAGCAGAGATAGAAGACTTAAAACCCAAGTTGTAAAGGTTAGCTGGCAAGAGAGTTGACGAAAGAAAGGCTGAATTTGATTTTGTAATAAGCTCTGAAAGGGACAAAGATAAAAGAAAAAGGCGTCATGGGCAGAAAAAGGATTTCTTACAGGAGATGGAAATAAAACTCTATGAAATATTATCATTTTTTGAAGAAATTTGAAAATGCAAAAAAAAAAATTAAAACAGAATTTTAAATAAAAATTTGGAGATGAGTTCTATGGTATTTAATTCAAATCACAAATACAAAAATTAAAAATACAAAACGTGTCAAATAATACATGAGCAAAATTTTGTTAAAAATATTTATAAATAAATTTATTAATATAAAAATAAGTTATTTGTGGAATGTAGATCATAAACACTTATTCTCAAAGTTTTGCGTCGAAATTGGTCGGCCAATATTATATTATATATAGGAATATAAATACAATACTAAATGTATAGAAATATATAAAAGTGTGTAGAAATATATAGCCATAGAAGTCTCGAGATTCCACAGGAATGTAGTAACCGGCCTCCTTTAGGCTGCCAAATTTGAGACAGTTGACTGAGTGTTTCCATAATAGCATTCATATCATCAGAGGTCAGGCAAGCTTGATCAAACTTCTTTGGACTTGGACAAACCAAATATTTACAAATTTGTTGTGTTGTCAATGAATATCTCTGAGTTTTCTCAGTAGAAAATCTAAATAATAGTATTAAAATACTTAAAATGGCCTGTTTTCGGACCTTGTTTTCAAATCTTTTTAGTAACAATGATGTTGGTTACAGCTCAAACCTTAGAGTTCAAAGTGTTTGAATAATTGACTATTATGGAATATGGAGGCACCTGTCCTGAACGATACGTAGTGAGTTTTGTTTTGAAGTTAGGAAAGCCTGTGTATGCATTTAACTACTATTCTTTAGAGCTCAGACATGTTTATTTTATTTGGGGTGGAAATCTCAGGGAAGAATAGTTGCTTGACATTACATCATAATATGAATAAATTAAAATACCTATTCTAGTGATTAAATTATATATAGTGATTCCAATACACTGGAGCTTGTTTTAATGATCCATTTTCTGGTATACATGAAAACAATGGTACCCACGGTGAATTACTATATTAAAACATTGAACTCTGCGTGAATATGAGTCAAAGATATTGAAATTAACGATGACACGCCCTGTTTTACGCGAAGTATTATCGGTTTAAGTCGTCCCTACACCATCTGAAAACTGATAAAATAAAGGATATGTAAAGTTAAATATCTCCTTTGGCGGAATTTCATGATTTTTTCATGTAACCTCATCGCTTGATTCTTGTCCGCGGACCTATATATGTACATATAAATACACACATCCGCATGCTATGGAAAAACAGAAATAACGTAACGAGTTTTTGCTTTCCTGTAGAATGCAAGGACAACAGTTGTTCTCGTTGCTTTTCTCATTTCTTTCATCGGCAGAACCGATGAATTAAAAACCAACTGCTGTTTGGTTTATCTTGTTAGTGCAGAGTATGAAAAAATTCGTCACACTTGATCCTCAAAAGATTAATGTCCATATCCTTGCAATAAGCATTGTCAAGGTTTTGTTATCTGAAACTCAAAACCTTCTCCGTTTCTTTCAACAATGGGAATAGCATATGAAGATTACGATACATAGAAAAAACTTTTTGTGCGATTTAACAAACGAAAGGCAAACAATCGAAAAGAAAACGAAGTCGAGAATAACTTGTTAGATTTATTTTGCGATAAAAGGACCGTCTTTGGGGTTTGGTAAAATAAAAATTATCTTCTTGACACTTCGTTAGGATGGAAAGAATGTTTTTTTACTTCTTTGTGATCGAAGTTTTGATAATTACTATCAATTCTCTTGAGCCAATAAATGAAGAGAAGAATTAATAGTTAAAAAATTTAAATAATACATGGCGAGGCAACAATAGTTACATGAAAATGTTTTTGCGTAGTAAATTTTGTATAACATAAAGCCAATGGCTTGAACAAGGTTTCTGTAGAAATAAAGAATTGTTACGAATTTGCAAAAAATTATATTACTGCATGATTTTCACTCTACGGGAAAAATAGCAACGAATTTTGCAACCTACATAGGAATAGAGAATAATGGAAACGTTTTCCACTTCCATTTATTATTTGAGCTTATCTTACAGTTCCTACAACCGAATCTGCCAGTTTTTATTTTTAACTCAATCAAAGTATGAAACGCAAACTTTCCCAACATGGATTTAATAGGTTTATGTGAATGAAATACGACCGATATATTCTATGAATACAATTACTTGAAGGTTTCTTGGACAAAAAGGGTGGCGAAAGACAAAGCTCCTTCAAGAGTGGCAGCAGTCAACCTTTCATGGTGAAAATAGGCGAATCATCCTCAAACCTTTTAATACACCACTAAATCCGTACCTTTATGCTGGTCCAAACTCTGGGCTGGCGCCCTCAACAAGCAAACGTACCGGCAATGTTTTATCCATGTACGGAGACGAGAATCCCCATAAATTAAATCATCATAAGACACCGTTCCAGAACCAGGTGTGATGGTTATTGCGGGTATTGTCTTCCTAGCAAGATAGCGTGGACGGATCTATATTGGCAAGGATGAACAGTATAGGAAGGCTACTAGTCGCGAAGAGAGACAAAAGACTCGCGTTCTGTGACAGGCCAATTTGGATCATGTGAGGCGGGGTGGATAGAAGGCCCGAATCCTTGGTGACGTGAGGCCATGGCCTAGGCGAGCAGTCGATGAAGTCAATTACTGCCTGACTCCTAGAAATTTCCTATCTAACCTGTACAAAATGGGAAGGAGGAAGTCCGCCGATTGCTCATACTCTCCGCTGACGTGAATGACGTCGCTCACATGTGCTTCAAATGTAGAAGCTGGATAAACGAGCGCTCTTTTCTTTGTGAGGAAATTGGTAAACTTTCTGCGGGTAGTCTGGTAGATGCCATGATATAATTAGTAGAAAATTGAACTATGTGGTATATTATGCTTGCGTCCTTCATCTGACGAAGAAAGGACAACTAATTGAACCAGAGGAAGAGACGTCTTTCTCCATCGCTCTTTCCAGCTGAAAAAAGAAGCCCTCTGGTCAAAAGCGCTAACCGGGGAGAAAATAAAGCTCTAGCCCGATGTAATGTGACCCACAATTCCAGGCTACGTACTCAGGGTGACAGTGTAGTGAAGTCTAGTATCCTCCTGCCACTGAGAGTCTCGTACTTAAGACGATAACAGCCTTCGTCTCTCAACCACAAAGAAAGAAACGTCAAATGTCAAAGAAACGTTTTCTGCAAATAATTATAAAAATCAAAATATACGCATAAAGTTTTATATGCTTTTTTCTCTCACGTTACATAAACGTAGTTCAACAAAGAATATGGTTTTGAAGGTTCTTCGAATTGTCAGGGATAGATGGTACAAATTCAGTATTATGGCTTCTACTCCTTCTACCACTTTCAATATAAAAAGATTTTAGGACTGATAAATCATCTTCGGCATAGGGAACATCATTTACTTTATTGTGGCTCGTGATATAACCGCGAAAATAGGGGTTTGAATTCTTTAAGAAGTCAGCTCAATTCATCGTGATACCACACGGTTGTTTTTCAACTCAGGAGGATTGATCTATGCTAAGCTTTTACTTGTGGAACACGGGTGAGTCATCGTCAATATCAAACGACTTATCCTTGTTATTTCTTCCCTTTTCAAAACTGGTTTAAATTCCAGACTTTACTTCTATCCACCAGGACAGGGTTTGTCAATACAAAGTATATAAATCTATCTCCGATTGAAAGCTCCTGGTTTTGATATTTGTATCGCTATAACCCAGATCAAAGATTCCCGCATGAGAGGATGCCTTGGGGCCTCAGGCTAAGACTTCCCGGTATGGTAAACGTCCATCGGTCTCAGTCTATCGACCACGTCTTTGAATTAGAAAATCCGACCAGTGCTTCTTGGATTTTCCCTATGGCTGGATTTCGCCTCTTCCGTAAACCATGCTTACCTACAAATATCGTCCCAGATATCCGTATAGAACCATTTGAATCGTCAGATACGTCATGCAGCCAGCAATTATACATTAAGTTTTACTCATATAAAGTACCTAAAAGCCGGCTTTTCATTTGCGTTTACAACCGTAGTTAAACTCAGGTCTCCTCATCACCTTTTATTTTTTTGGAGTTTTGCTGCAAAGTCATTGAAGTTGGCCTGAAAAAATGGGCAACGCAGATGAAAATGTCTTAAACGCGAGCTGATTTCCTGGTGACGCAATTTTCTTACGAAATATTAGAAGAGCCTGCTTTTTGCCTTCTTTTGATTGGACTATATTTATTTCTACCTTATGTTTACGACTTAAGTGTAATTTTTATTATATGGATATGTGTCTTCAAAATGTTTTAGTACAGCATGTTCCGACTGATCTTGTCGTATGCTGGGTTACAATCGACGAAAATTTTGTGAATTTCAAACTCGAACAGCCAGCTTTTTCCAGGACTTGCTTGACGTGAACAGTTAGTTGGTTGATCATCCAGCTTGAAAAACATTTTTTTAATATTTCTCAACGAATGTTTGGCAGCTTTGTTTTAAATTGTTTACTGCATAAAAAAGTGACATGCAATAACAATTTTGACACTTCAGTTTGCCCCTTTTTTGAAGGCAAGGATTGTTATGAAGTTACACCACGCGTTCGGCTCTAGTTACGCGATGTAATGGATCAGCTTGCGGATGGAGTTTTGATTACTGCTGTGTTGAATAAGTCACGCATCAACGCCTGGTGCTTATGATTTTTTAGGCTGTTCATCGCAGTTCTTAGTATTGCAAGTGAATGCATTACCTTTTGATCAATTGTCTTCTTTTTTTGTCATAAAATTTGCGTTTCTCGCACCTAATCATCTTACTCACTAGTACTTGGAGCGTTTCACAGATTTCCTTGTTCATCCTGGTATTTTCATTTGCGTAATTCGCATTATGATCGTTAAAACATCATATCGCTTGCGCCAGGAAATATATGCTTTGATTTCTGTAATTCTGTAACGCGTTTCATGGCTGACTTCAAAATTATCAATAGTGTTTTCATTTGGTTGTCTAGAACGGTAACCAACATTAAGAGTTTCATAAAACTCTTTAGCAATTGAAGTTCCTTTAAGCTTCAGTATTGAACTTTTTTATAGTATTTCCTTATTAAATGCGTTTTGACAGACGACATCGAAGAATTGATTTGATCAGAGAGAGATCCGAGTCATAGCTAGTTATTCAAAATATATGGGCATCAAGTATGCTCGAAGTTGTTGGAAACAGCATATGGTCAATTCGATAATACGTGTTGTCATCTGGTGATATCCGGGTTATCTGCGAAAAATGTCGTGCTAATTTCTTTATTTCCGCTATATGCAAAGACATTGAAAACATATTGCGGCAAATGCAGTGTACATGCAGTGCATGTCTAGGCCATTCTAGACCTCTACGTCATTGGTTATTGGTGCTTTAAACCCCCTATCTACTATGAAAGTGCCTCCAGATTCAAGGCTTTGTTGGCAATGTTGCATAGAATTGTTTAGACCATTTTCTTATTGCGGGGCCATTTTCGGTGATTCTTACCTGTTCGCGACACCATTGTGGATTCCAAAGCTGGTTTTGTTTTTAACGAATGAATAAATGTCTTATCACCCATCTTCAATTCAGAGGGAATGCTAAGCAGCTCATCCTTCTTCATATTACGTGCACTTTCCGTAGAATTCGTCAGGGACTACCAAGGGTAGGTGTGCGTAGGTAGGAGAACTATCTTGTACCCGTTGGTATTTTCCAGGTTTAGTGTTTACCTCAACAAATCAGTAAGTCTAGTTCGATGCTGAAGTCATTTGTTTTTGTTAAACAAGCAGGGTGAACAATAAATAACAACAAGGATTATTGAATAAATTGAGGATATATTTAAATACATCTGAACAGTACGAAAGCTGAATGCTAAGAGAGTGTGGTGAAAGTTTTATGTCGTGAGTTTTGTGTCAAAGGTTGCTATGACTGTGGTCGGCCTTAAGGGCCTGAATACATGAAAAGAGTGAGTGTTTGCATGAGAATGAAAGTTAGGTTAGAGCGCGTACAATTTGAATTATTTTTTTTTACTTTGTTTAACAGTTTTCATATCAGTTTGAATGTCAAAACTAAGACTCTCCTGAATTTGGGACATGTTGAAGGAATTTGGTGGAGACGAAGAAGAAGAGTGGAGCACTACCAATGATTCATTGGACAACATTAAACAGTAGCCAATCAGTAACAGGCCAGCGTAATTTACGTTGATCGGAAAGGAAGACTCGTAATGGATTTACAATCTGATATTAGCGAAAGTGAGGTGCTTTCGCTTGTTGTTGACGAAAAATGGTACGCTTTTTAGTCGCAGAGACTGATAGATATGCAAAAAACGGATCAAAAAAATCGGTAAAAAGAAATAACTGACCATGCCAAACTAAATCGATGGAAATCCATTACTTCTGCAGAAATTGGAAAATATATAGGACTGATGTTATATAAAAAATTATATAAAATATATTAAAAAATATATATATATATAAAAATATGTATAAAAATATTTATAAAAAGTTATATAAAAATATATAGTCTTGGAAGATGTTTGACATTCCTAACACTATTTTCAGGCAATTATCAAAAAGTCTTTTCACAAGGTGAAGTCATTATAATTGACGAAATAATGGTAACTTGGTGGGGATGACTGATATTCAAACTGTACATGACGACAAAACAAGCCTTAGTGTGAGTTCGCTTCTTGGCTCCAGCGTGACAGTTCCAAGCCTGTGTAAAGTGAGAGGGAATGCGGAAAGAAGTCTGTTGCCTAGCAAAATTGAAATGAAGCCGAAAGGTGACTCTGAAGCGGAGTTGAGACGTCATTTTCGTTTGGTCTCTTTTTCTGTGAACTCTTAGAAAATAATTAAGGAAGACGGACGTACTGCTGAATGAAATTAATATTGTACTTGTATTGAAGAAATTTATATAAATTGAAGTGTTGACAGGAAGTAGTTTAGTGGAGTGACGTGAAGCAATGTGGGGTGAAGTGAGAGTGATGTGACGGTTGGGAGGCAGTTAGAAAGGATAGAATGAAGCGTGTACCGAGGACGTCGCAAAACGAGTTACCGTTGGCTCCTCTAGTCCAGGAAGCACCGAGGGGAAAGTGGATGAAACCTGACCGCTGTATGTTGGACGAGTTGGACTGGTGGACCGATGAATAGAAGATGACGCACAAATGGTGAATTAGAGTTTTCTGTATCGCAGGGGAGAGGTCGGACTGAAACGAGTACTGTTGACGTCGCCAATTTGGGTTCTAAATTTTTGGGAATCTGGCGTGTACCGAGGGAAAGTTGAAGAAAGCCAAACCAATGGATGAAAGCTGCTAAGATGATTCGATGGATAAATGTTAACAGAGGACTAAACTTGATAAGAAGTAAGAAGTGGACTGTAAAATTGACGGATTGAATGCAGACAGATGTGTAAGTGAATTGATGAAAAAATTATGAAACTGAATGTGACGAACTGAGTGTTCTGTTACATTTCGAGGACGTGATGTTAAATGATATAAACAGGTCGAAAAGCTCGCATTGCATTATTAACTACGTTGATACGGTGGATGCAAGACTAGTACACCTGCTAAAAGTGAAGTTGAAAATGTTGAAGTAAAATGTTCATTAGTGTGAAACTATATGTGACATTTGTTAACCGGGACCCTATAGACTTGTGCTTTAGGACTTCAGGTGACGCAGGACGGTTAACAGTCCCTCAGTGTTTCTGGAGCCTCGGTCTGTCTCGGACTGTAGAAAAGCGCAATCTGATCAGAGGTTTATCTGAACCACGTGTTGGGGGAATGCCCACGACAGGTTACTTTCAGTCCCTCACACGGTAAGGAGCCTATCTTCGGCTGAAACGTGGTGGTTGTGGTTTCGAAGGCTAGAAAGTATGGTGAGTTTTCACCAGTTGTGTTAGAGAATGCAGATAGCTTAAACAAAACCTGGAACCTGGGACTGAAACTTGTTTCAGATCTCAGGGTTGGTGGTTGACACATTATTTCAGCGCCGTCTATAGAGATCGTGGAATAAGGCCAACACGGCATTTCTTCACGGTAAACGTCTCGACTTCATGAACATGACTACCAAATCTCATAAATATGCTATATGTAAAGCTTATCAAACTGTGCTCAATCAAAAGGTATACATCGTCTACGAACATTTATTCTGAGCGAGATAGCAAGGTGCAAAAGTCTGTATTAAACTTTCGACAAGCTTAAAACTTAGCAGTCATATTTCCAAAACCCAAGACTTATGATGTTGGGACTTTCCGGATCAGCTAAATATTTATGTGGCTATTTGTAATGAAGTACCCATCAATGAGGGATGAAGTGATATCAAGGGAAGATGACAACGGTATTATGGTGCTGAAGGTGAAGGATTCTATCGATGATAGAATGCTCTAACCTATTTTAACATTTTTTGACCTATTTTGACTGATCTTGGATTTTACTTATTGGGGGCATTCCCCATTAATGTTTGCATACTGGCAACCTATAAGCAACATACGAGCAACCGAAGCTCAAAAAAGAAAATAGTTCGATCGACAATAATAGAAATAAAACAAAGAACGTGTACTATAAGAAATTTGTAATCAGTAGGCAACACTTTAAGAAGGATGTGCACCCTATACTACGAGTACCAAAACAAGAAGCAAACAGCTGAAAGCCAAGCAAAAAGATGTAAAAATACTACAACCTAGTGCTCCTATTGTAGAAAATCACTTCACATGTCTTCAAGAATGTTTCAAAACACCCCACGCGACAAAGCATAATGTGATATGTTATCTTAAATATAAATTTAAAAAAAGGCACAAAATAATATATGTATCTATTTTCAGTTCTTTTATTTCAGTTCTTTTATGTTTGATACGATTAAGTTCCGTTTGAAAGTCCAACTGAGTGTCCCTTTAACTTGCATAAAACGGGGGTGGCCCATATTTGAGTGACGAGGCTCCTCTGACGAAGCATACACGTCATTTTGATTTGGGTTGCTCGATGACGAGCGTGTTAATGTGAGTTGATAAAAGAAGTTGTACGAAAAAGTCACGAGCATATTAAGTATTCGATGTAAACTGTCTGCCCGAAATTGAATAATCATCGTTAGGGGATTAAACAAAGTCTCTGTATTATCATTGAAACGAGGATCAATTGCTTCTGGCTTTAAAAGGCATCACGTAGACACATTTATTTGTTACGTATTAATACGCAACCATCTGTAACGAAAAATAGGGAACGTTAATAATTAAAAAATGGCAGGCTCTGCCGTTCTCTCCGACTTTGTATCCACCCTCCGTATGTCGGTAAGCAAATCAGGTGCAAACATTCGCGAAATATTTGCATAAAATTTTTGTAACGAAGAAAAAAGAACATGATTTTCTTTCATGTAAATAAATTTGAATTATTTTTATATTTTCAAGTCTGTCAGACAAATTTGATGTATCCTTGTGAGTAGAAACACACAAATAGTTCAAATGGTTACATATAAATAGTTATAAAAATACTTTAAATAGATTTTGAACGCTTATGCTGTTTTGTGCACTAATATTAGTACCGACGTAATTTGAAGTGAGTCTATTTTCATTTTGCTTGCGGAATATCCAACACATAATCAATTCCAATATTGTCAAGAGAGAAAGGATGCATAACTTTGTCAGCATGTTATGTTCTGCATGCTTGTATCAATTATGTATTTTACGTACTGGCAGTACGGCGAATTGAAAACATATATCATACGCGGATAAAAAGTTGGCAAATTTCTTGAGCAGAATCTTGTTATCATCTCCACCATCCTCATGTGCATGAGTACGTTTTCATTAATGCGTTTCCAGGCTACTGAAAACTGTTGTTAGATGTTCTATTCTGCAGTCTTTGCAGGATTGAAAAGAATGAATGCTGGTTCACAAAACTTCAAGGGATCTGATAAAATGTTTCCTGTGCACTTTTCCTCTTCCGATCTTATTTTGCAACATTTTCGCTTCTACCTATGCCTTGAGTTTTCAATGGCAAGTTACCAAGCATTGGCATTCACCCTATGGCGTCGTCCGAAAAGTAAGAATGGGTAATTCGTTTGAATTGATGTTAAGCACGTTTCCAATATAAAACGAGGCTGCTCGCAAGGGACTCTGTGTAATGAACTCCGTGCGGAACATCCCTTTACGTTTTTTCCATTCGATGTGTACAAAAACTCTGTAAATACGTTGAACGCTTCACAGAAGTTTACTCTGATAAAGGCAATCTATTTTAATTTAGAGCGCGCTGGATTAAGGCGACAATGTCGATGAAATCGGGATGTGATATAAGGTTGGTTAGTGTCCTTTCGAACCTTTATATATTGTTCAAATTTTATACGTAAGTATCGCAAGGGAGCTGTTACTTGTTCTATGCAAATATATAGCATCGTCAAAGCTTGTGAGTTAAGAGTTCATTGTTCGTTGAACTCTAATGTGATTGACCCAGATCAATAAAATTAATTTACGGAATTTTCTTAACTGACATAGACATAATATTAGAAAGTGCCTACCATGAGCTCTACTTAAAGTTTCGATAGTTTCACTGAGCATTCGATAAAACTAACAAACTTCACAAGAGCAATTTGACATATGACGTACCTACCATACTCACGTGTGTAGACACTCATATACACAGATCTATACATATGACTTCAGTTATGACTAGTTTTGTTTGAGTTTGTGAATACTTTTCGCATTTAGGTGTTCTTATATATGCCGAACACCGAAACAAAATTGAATTGAAATAGCTCGTCCAAATAAAGGTTAAATGATTTTCTTCCTATCCTGATCAGAACGTTCTGACATTGCTACATGGCAGCAATATTTTTTCAACGTTTTATTTTCCAACATATATTTTCTAAATTTTATGCTTTATTTACATTTCATGTTGTTTTGTTTATGTTCCATTTGAATATTTGCTGAAGTTGAAGGGAAAACACAGACAAGTCCTTTCCAACTGTAGTACTCGTAATATTCAGCTCTAAATTGAAAATATATACACTTTTTATGGGCGAGTGAATCGGATACAAGGCAGGTTTGTTTGAAGAGAGGGAATAAGAATGTTTGAAATATTTTTTGAAGACTATTTTCCTAAAAGGAAATCTCATGCATTCCGGCAAGGAATTTATTTACTTGAACCTTGGCATCGTCTGTTTTTTTAGAGCTCTAGTTGCAGATCAATTAATAAATTAATGATTCCAAATATATTACAAACATTGTACCAAATTTGATAATTGTGTGAAAACAAGCAAATATTAAACACGAATCGAACTCTCGTAAATTATGACGTTAAAACGATGATCTTTTGACTATGAAGTGGCAGTCTACATCATCCCTATTGGTATATAGAGTATATATTTAGAAAACATTTGAAAAATTGCAATTTCATTTGTTTTTTTCTCTCAACTAAAGTTCTATCAATCATTGGACAAAAACATATGTTGCTCATATAAAAGTATTAAGTAAGAAGGTAAAAAAATAAACAAAAGTCAATACATATGACGTGAAATAATCAAAATTCTCAAAAGAAATATTTTGTAGGGTGTCGTCTTTGTCTGGTAATCTCTCTCAACCTATTAGGGGAGGACTTGAACAGCTGGACTGTATAAGTCAGCAAAATTTCTTATTTCTTATTATTTCTTATCTTTCTATTATTCGTTGAGCTTTTTCTGAGGTCCTAAACGTGCGTCACATCGTAAATCTCTTTTAATTTTTGTCCACATATCTTCTATCAGGTTAATATCTGGAGATTGTGCGGTGTTTCGAGAATCTTGAAACAATTGTAAAGTAGCCTGAATTGGAAAGGATTCTCAAGCTGGTTAACTATGAAATCATGCCTCAATGCAAGGTGCTCAGGGCTCGCATAGGTTGAAATTTAAATGTTCATATACTTTGTTACATCTTTTGTATACAGTCGTGGTCATAGAAATTACATCACTTATGTTTGTTAATTATTTGATCCTAAATGCGTAAGCAAATAATGGGATTTTATTTGTTTCCCTACTAGTATAAGAGAGAATAAAATCGGTGTGTCATAGTTTATAGTCCTGTCCAGAGCATCGAATATTAAGAGCGTTTTTCTTATCATTATGGTCAATAGTCAGAATCTAAAAAAAAATCTAATACGAAAAACAATGAAATTGTGACGCTTGCTGAAGCGCGACTTTCTTCGCGTAAGACAGCAACGAGGGTGAGGTGCGAACAAACAATTGTGCTAAGAATATTAAAAACTAAATAATTCTCAAGGATTTACAGAGCCAAAGAAAGGAACTGGAAGAAAGAGGAAGACAGAAGACCGTTTAGATTGAGTGATGAGGGCCACAACAGTTGACAGAAGATTGAGAGGAATAGGTTTAGAGGTAAGAAAACCAGCCAAAAAACTATTTCTTAACATAAAAATGAAACAAACACACCTTTAAATTTTGAAATTTGGACATCTGATGACTGGAGGAAAGTGATATTTTAATGTGAAAGTAAATTCAACAATTTCAGGTCTGAGGGTGTTCCATATGTAAGACGCCGGCTAAATGAAAGTTCTGACGAATCCTGTACTATAAAAATAGTAAAAACTCTGGCAAGTGCGATTGTCTGGGGATGTTTTTCCTACTTTGAACTTGGCCAAATACACTTCATAGACGGGACAGTGAATGGCGAAAAATGAACAAAAATTTTGGAAGAGAGCTGTATTCCCTAAATGATGATTCCCATCTTACAGGCTGCGTCGATTTCTTTTTTCAAGATGATTCTGCTCTATGCCATAGATCCGAATTGATAAGTTGATTATTTATTTAGATAAATGTATTAGCTGAGAGATATATTATCTATTAATGCGAAAGCTTATATGCATAAGCTGTGAGATATATTATCTTTTAATGCTATTTTGTTTTTGGAAAGGTAAAGCTAACAGAAACAGACAATGAGATCTCCACCAAGCCATGGCCAGGCAATAGTTCTGTTTTGACCCTATAAAGAGCTTGTAGATGACCATTAAAAAAACAAATTAATATTGCCAAACCCTTAGAATAAAGATGAGCTGAAACAGGCACTTGAAAACGTGTTGAATGACGGGATTAGTGACGAAATCACAGAAAACTTAATTGACTCAATGCCAAAGAGGATCGCCTCAGTTATTAGGCCTCGTTAACAATAAAAATTTTATTTATAATTTTATGAATAAATATTATTTATTTTCTATCCTAGGTTTCAAAAAGGAAGGCAGAAAAAGTCTGCGTACAGTTGATGAATTATCGGGTTCCTGGGACTAAGTAGTGTCGAATAAGTTCTTTTTGTGTTATGTTGTAATTATTACTTATTACTACCCAGCAAAAAGAACGATCAGGCATATCAGGCTAATGCGTAACTAATGATTAGTATAAGCCTCAGCTAAGCGTTATTCGTTAGATTGTACTAGTTTTGAACTGTTCTTTTAAAATATTCTGTCTTCATTGGAGTTTCCATGAAAAAGTCAGTTTCAAGTTGTGAAGGTCACTGTCAATGTGTCAATAGGAATGCGAGTGTAGGCGCCACCAAGGATTATCAGTGTGTGTGCGAATTGTACTGGGATGGTGAATGTGAAGCATGTGATAATGAAAAGTGAGTGACAAGTATCTCGAGTGAGACATAATTCTTGGGTAAGTGCTTTTTGCGCAGTGCAATCACCACTTCTATATTATCATGATTTATAATATAGAAGTGTATATATAAAGGTTAAAATAAGGTATATATAAAGGTTACAAGCCGTGTACCTGATTGCCAATGACTTAACCCATGTTGAAATCAGGGATGAAATAAGGTAAAGTAAATGCAGACTGTTTTCGTTACGAGTGAAAGGCCTTATCCACTAAGGAATAAACTACACCAAACTAAGGCTCCCGACACCAAACTAAGGCTAAGGCGCAAATCTGCTCCCAGCAGCCGTATAAGGATCCCATATATTTCAGTTTATTTGGATTATTTATTTTCAATAAGAGTCTTCTCCTCCAAGGAATTATGGTTACATCCAAAGATAATTCCTGCTCTGGCACATATACAGCATTAAATTTTGAAATGTAATAATCAACAATTGGTTAAATTTTTGCACTCCTGCTAGATTGTGTTGTAATTTGTACATTATTAGAGAAATGTGAAGCTTGCCAGATTTGACAAAATCTATTTGTTCTCATAGTTTTCGAAAAAAAAACTGTTTCTATTATGGAATCCATCGACCGGTAATTATCTATGACGTATTTGCGACTTGTGTCATTAAAACATTTGAGCCTATAAACCTTTTCATTTCAGGAACTGTTATATCAGTCCACTTTACTGCTTTTTTAGTTTCAGATTTAAATAAATTGATTCTGTCGTCATAAAGTCAAAGAGATCATATCCAATAAATAAATTTGTTACAAGGATATATGTGTCTATATTGTCTATAATTTCCGGTAAGAAAACTCCAAATCGGTTTCTACGTCAGTATCAGACCACAATTCATCTTCAGAATTACTTTCATTTTCAGAGTCACTATATTGTAGGATATAAATATGTTGTAGGATATAAACGTAAGAGTCTTCTCACAACAATATCACTACTGTTATTATCATCATTATCAAAATTAGTTTCTGAAAGATCTGCAATGTTATCATTTGCCTCATAATCAGATAAAATATTGCACATATTTCATTTTCGTTTTCCATTTTAAACATATTTTATTCGTCAATAAAAAGAGTAAGAAAATTAATAATTTTATAATTTTTTTTAAAATTCTTTGAATATCCGAACACCCGAACGATTAAGATATGACTAACATTCTTTTAAACCCACTACTGAATAATACAGTTTAAATTCGTTTTTGTTTACATTTGCACCGTTATGGGGTACAACTGAAACTAAAATCAGTTTTTCCGTGGAATTATCTCTGTTTGGTAAAAATTATAGTTTAATATTGAGAAAGGTGGAAAGAGCTCAAGCTGGTTTCGAACACGCGTCCCTGCCGCTTCTCGTCAGGTGCCAACTCACAGGACGGGACGCATCGATTGGCACTACCAGCTTAGGTGGATGTCGACTGGTTATTGACTAGTTATGAATATTGCTCTACAGCTTTGAACTTCTCCTCCTAGTTAGCTTAGCAAGGGTATATATCACTTACAATGTTGTAAGTGAAAATGGAAAAATTGATCTACCAAAAACTTCTGAAATTTATAATTTAATGTTCCCAGAATTAAAAGGACCAAAATGAGTTATTCTCTGTAATATTCAAATGACGAATTTACGTCATATGACTGTAGGTGATTCTTTGGGAAATGACGAATTTTCGTCAATCGGACGAATACGTGCTAAGCTTAGTTCTTAAAATAAGAAAAAATTTAAATAACTGATTTTCAAATTATGTTTTCTTGAATACAACTAAACCTGAATGAGGTTTTCCGAATATTTACATATACGATTGAAATTTCCTTGAAAACTCGCAACATTCGAAAAACACAAATTTTTTTTAGCAAAACGAAATTTTTGTGTCAACTTTGAAATTAGGGTGACATCCTCTTTGACGCAAGGCTCGAAGACATCAGTTAAAGCCCTTGTAGATCTCATTGATGGTCACACCTGGTTCTTTATGGATCATGCTATTCCACCAAATGCGCAGCATGATCTACTGATTCTGAATATTTCTTGGGCGACGATTTTGTTCAATGACCGGGAAAATCCCTCGATATTTCGCGTTAAGGATTGCAGTATCGTACTTGGTGTTCTTCACCGGTGAGAAAATTAGGCCGAAATCTTTCCCTTGCCTGTTGTCCGATACCTCTTACAGGTAACTAAATATCCTTCGACATTGCTTCGCTTCAACTCATGTAGGAGCTATGTTCCATTGTTTTACACCATTTCAAAGGCTGCTAATGATTCAAGGACCATTGATACAACGACTCTAGTTTTCAATTGTTTCGTCCAAGACGTTCTTTGACAGCCATGTCAAAAAAAAACTCAATTTTCAATTAAGCAAGCTACTTTGTGAATGGTTCCTCAGCTATTTTTCACAAAGCATTCACTTATATTCGATATCTTTCCTCGACATTTCCCTCATGTAGTGATATTGAGGTAACGCTCGTGGCGAAAAATTTGGTTGGCTGCAAAGGGTGGTATGTGTGATGCCGGCCAAAAAAAGTTCCCTGTATTCAACTTCAAAACCGTCATCTCAGTGGCATTAATTGCAATACTTTACTGCGTTTAATTCAAAAAGGCCAATTAGTTTTTGGAATCATTCACTTAATTTATAGAAGATACAGGAATGGATGGATTTCTCATAGATCATCACATCTGTTAGATTTTCCGTTGAATTCACGTAATCACATTTCGAAAATCTCATTCATACTCAAATCATTTTCTCGCCCATCTTTAGAATAAAGAATAAAACAGTTGTGTCGTTGCAACACACTTACAACAACGAAACAATGCTCTGAATTCATATTTAATTTTTGATTGCAATTGAAATTAAGGAAGACCTGTTCATCGTGTTAAATATAGGAACAGCAATTTAAAACACATAACTCTCTAAATATACACATGGACAGATCGTTTACGAGAACAGTGCAAGGATGAGTCCTTTCATGCGGAAAGCTTGTTTCATATTTTATTCAGCACAAACATTCAAGCAATTCACGCGAGGAAAATTAGGGGATTACTTTATTGTTGCCGGCGTTGTCATTGCCACTCCCAACACTTGAAAAGGACCAGGCGAAAGATAAATGCAGCAGCTTGAGAAGTGGTTTTTCATCTATCATCTATGACGTGCTTTATGTGAAATACGAAGTGCGTAAAAAGTTGCAACAAAGCCATTGTTCTGGCAGCTCTCATAGTTTTGTGAGACAACAAATTTTTTCCCTACATTGTCTACGCATCACTGTTTTATTTTCGTCCTTTTAATGTTTTATTTGTACAAATACCATTGTAACTGCTCTATGTGTAAAATGAATAATATGCAGTTAAACTAATTGAATGCGAATGATATGTATGTACATAGATTTAATATCCTTTAGGCACGGAGAAAACTTTTTTTCCAGAGTTTAAGATTTATCACCGTCAGTCACTTTGTTCACAGTACAGATACCAAGAATTTTTACTAAAACGAACTGCGTGCTATATAATTGCATATAATTTCGAGTGAAACTCCTTCCAATTATAGTTTATGATAGTCTCATACCCTCACATTCACCAGCGTTATTTTAAACTGCAGGGGTTGAAACGAATTGGTTGTTAGGTGATTGAAAATGGTCTCAAATAGCTTTTCTTCTTCATTAATGTCTAGTGTTCAAGGGCGTCATGTTGTTTCCCTTTGTGGGAACCTTACATATCTATGCAATTATAATGACGATGGATTACATTAATAGGATCTTATATTTAAGCCATAAATACTTTTTATTGAGCTTAAAAATATGCTTTCATCAACTTATAAATAGAAGTCTTTACATTATTACATTTCGTCCCGAGGGAATCAAAGCAAATTTCAACATTATTCTTCTGGGAAATTGCAATAGCTTCAGTCAACATTTGCAAGGACACAACCTCTTCGGCATATTCAAGTTACAATGCTACTGGTATGACGTCTGCTTTACAAGAACGATTGGTATATTCAAAATAATTATGATCCGAAGATCAATCACTGTTCTTTTTCACCTGACAAACACGCGCAAAGGAAATACATATATGTATATAATTTTTGCCCGGCTTGCTTCCCTAATCACTGCATTTCATCGGCTTTACCGCAGTGTTTCTAAATGCTAAGATTATTATGCAATTGAACAAACCATCAAAGTCAGAAGCATTCTCGAGTCCTGTCCTGTCTTCTGGGATATGCCTTACTGTCTATGCGAATCATTTAAAACACCGCCACGTGCTTAAGAGAATAATTCGATATTTCTATCAAATATTCTCATACCGTCCTGTGCGCGTAATGTTGAACAGCGTCTGTAAAAGCCCTTATCTAATGAATTTGTCCTTTGGCATTATCCGACAAACAAGTACACAAATAATATGGGTGAGTTTAGCGTTTTCCTGGGCCGGTGTTTACCGACCGAACGTGTAACGAAGTTGTGGGCAAAATGAAAATCCCTTAATCGTGACATCCACTATTTACAAGAAAATTTGTTATTCGCATTTCGCTTTTGCCCGATCCTATGCTCCTTTCAGCCGGTTTCGAACGAATTTTAATGACTGCACGTAATTGGGATTTAGTGCAGCACAAGAGGATTACAACAAATGTATATTAGATAAGTGCTGGGAAGCGAAGACCTATATAGAATTTCGAATGATGTTGCTGTTGAATTAGAGGAGTGCTGAGGATTTTGGCGAATAATGTTACCTTACGTTATATTCCGGGGACAAGCTTGGAATTTAACATATAACGTTGAAAATGTTAAATATGTTTTATGGCACTCGGTTCAGAAGTACAAGGACGAATCACTGCTATATAACAATATTTATAGATTCCACATTTATTTTTCGCTGTGGAAATTCATAATTTGTCTATGGACTAGATGCTATGCATCTTTTGGAATCCAATTTCAAGATGACAAAACTTTTCGAAAATTTCTAGAAACCGCACTTTCCAACAAGAGGCATAGTCATTAAGTTATTGGAAACATTTAAAATTAAACATAAAAACATAAATACATAAACATAAAGAAAACATAAATTTCCGCACTCATTCTTTATCATCACATCGCGGGTTTCAAATCTTGAGCAGGAATCGACTTAGTGGGTTTTTTCTTGGATTATTGACGAATTTTCGTTTCAAAACGAGTGTTACAAGCATAAATTCAAGTGTATTCATTTTGCTGACGCATAACAAAGATTTGGGGAGCATGTATCCAAATGCCTTCTGGAAAATATTGCGTACATTTTTGTTGTTGAGACAGCCTTTATTGACCTATTTCCAAAAAATAAAGGAAAGTGCATTGAAAATGGGGAACGGATTGCTGCGCAGTTGTTAGCGTGAATTATTGCTGACTCAAAGATCAAAAATCCAATCCTTTCCGGCAGCTGCAGTTGCTTTTTTCCAGCTGTACGGCCCTATATGGACTTTCCTTACGTAATGATAGCCTTTTCGAGTCTAGGCGGACCCTTGAAATACCTATTTGGAATTCTACCGTCCCTGAACCGTTATCCGAAACATTTTCACAGTTGGTTCTTAGGAAGAATGGCCGTCGTTAGACAAAACCCCAGTCTTGAAAAAGTTTCTAGGGCGCGCAACTACAAAAAACTTCCAGGCAAATGTATAAAGTATCAAAAAAGCCCTCAACTAGTTAAACATTACCATAGAAAATGTGTAAATATTTTTGGAACTTGTTTTTGCTATGGGACAAGTGCGTAAGGATTGAAATAGGTTTATTGAATCTCGGTTTTGTGGACAGAAACACTCGTTCTTTGAAAAACTTTGACAAGTGACGGATTTCATATGAAATGAAAAGGCTGACTTCTCAACAACAATGAAATGTTGGCTTATGCATCAGTCACCAAGTATCTCCAAGATATAAATGTTTATAAGCGTATTCATCAGTTAATTTTGGGTGAACCGATAATACCTTGGAGACCCAGATTATTTTTCAAAGTCTACAACCCAATCCAAGATGGAAAGTACTGCAAGCAACATGTGTCATTCTGCAATGTATTGTGCTGAAGGAAAGCAATTGATAGCCACAATATCTATATGCACAAAAAATTACAATAGCTTGGACACTATGGATCAACTATTGCAAAATAGAATTCAAATTCGCGGCACTTTTCGAAAAACTGAAGAGTTCCAGATTGCCTGAAAACAATTTCCTTGAAAAGAGGAGAAATTGCCATAACTGAAGAAAACGAGATAAAGTAATACAAGTATGGTAATCAAAGTAAGCATATTGATACATCTTCCTTATCGAAAATGCATTCAGCAAAAATGAAAGAAACCCAAAATATTGATAGAAACATGAAGAGAAAGAAGTAAAATCTAACGCTCTGATCGATTAAAATAAGTTTATAGAAGGCTTTAGCTGACTGGCCAATAACTATCATATTACTCGCAAGCAATGGTCTAAGTCCGGAAAACAAAATTAGGAACAAACATTTTCAAAGTCATTACTGCCCATTGGCTCACTGAAAATATTCCATCTGAAATTGATCAAGACCTAGGTGGACCAATATCATAGATATCTGACATTAAAAACAAAGAATTACCCTCCAGTGAGACTTTTTGTGGACATGTATTAGAACCCAACATGGGAACAGGAAAAACGAAATTTCATGACAATGTCATGTTTTAGAAAATGCCAATGTGATCCGTTAGAAAAGTACACAAAGTAGCGTAGTATAATTGTAAATTTTGTATCGTCAGAGCTTTAACTCAACAAATGTTGTTAATGCCAGTACCAAAAATTATTTTAACCAGTCCACTAAAGGATACATAAATAATATATCCTTTAAAATATATCCTTTCCGTTTTTTTCGATGGCATTGCTTTATTATTGAATAAATTTCCTGAGAACACACGAATTGCATCATAGTTGATAGACTTCTTATACTTTGTTTGGTAAACATTTGAATTATCACAAATCCTAAAACAAATAAATAATAAATCTACACAAATATCTATAAAATTCATGAGTTGGGGATGATAACATCAAATCAACACTAAGATGGAGTAAGTCACATGTTATGCTACATATGCTACAAATGAATACGGTTGCTGTAATTTATAGTATTTCGATATTAATCAATTATAATAAGTGCTTCAATCAAGAACAACAAGAAGCAGCTGTTGTTTTTTGGTTCATTTGCATATGTGGTAGAATCAGAAGAATCAAAAGTAAGTTAGGTTAAAATCTGTTTAATGCAAAAAAGTATAAATATGAACTGCATTCAAAAGGAAAAGATTTAAAATGTAGACCTTGTCGACTGAATTAATGGGTGGACCATGTAAAAAGAATGGAAGAAAACCAGCAACCCAAAAGGACATCGAAAGCTAGAGTTCAATACAAACATCCAGAAAGGAGAGCAAAGATTCGATTTGAAGACACGATAAACACTGATAGCCGATGTTTGTTGGGAGTAATCAACTGGAGGATTAGGTTGCAGAACCTTAATAGTTCGAGTATGGTCACCACGCTCTGAACGATGAATTAAGGTATTCTAAGCTGCATTGGTTTGCAGACTAATTAGAAAATTATCATCGTGTATAAGAGAGTACTCATAAATTGAAAATGAGGATTTTCATTGTATTTACCATTGTAGGATGCTTGATGATCTCAAGTCATGTTCATAGTGATATGTTACATTATGACAATAATCAAACTCATAATCTTCCAGACAAACTATAAAGTATAAAGCAACAGCTTCTCTACAGACCTATATATCCTGTCTGCTATGTCAGAAGCGTAAAGAAGTAGTAGTAGCTACGAAGTAGCCCAGACATTACTTAATTATAGCTATTGAAAAGATTTCGTATAAAATATTGAACTAAAGGCAGATAACTTGGGGATTATATTAGGATTACTTTAGAAACAATTTCCTTTTCTAACTATTCATGGTGTGAAAAATTTGGACTGATGAACGGATTAGATTGTGGTATAAAAAATAAATACATAGGAAGAAAGTATGAATTTATAACCAGTTTTGTGTCAAAAGTTTGATTTCGTCCAACTGAATCATGAAAATTGTCTGTAAATTTTTGCAAATGATTTAGTTGTAAGGAATCAAAAATATCGAAATTTTTTGACATAACAAAATGCGCAGTGTCAGGATTACTAAAAATAAACCGACCGAAGCTGATGTTACTTTAAAAATTTCCGACTTTCAAGCTAGCTCAGAATTATTTGATAAATTAGGGAAGAATTAAAACAACATAACACCCAGGAAAAAGAAGAATCGGTGAAAATACTTGTGTTTCGGATGCACAAGAATTTGTATTGTATGTGCAAACATGATAACTAAGGAGGATTAAAAGCTTATTAATATTATAAAAAATAAAAAAGCCATAATGTCTCATAAGTCGCATAAATCGCTTGAAGTTGATGAGAATTTCATTCAAAAATCATAGATAACTGAAGCAGAAGTCGAAAGGTGTATATCATATTTTGATAAAGAAAAACTGAAACAAAAAGAGGGCTCTATCCCAGACCATTTTATATAATGAATTCTTTATTATAAAAAAACTATTCAAGATACATGCATAAAATCTTTTTGTGTTTTAATACCTGTACATTGCTTAAACGAGATAAAAAAAAAATTTTTGGCTTTCTCAATTGCAGCTTAAGATCTTCGACCTCGTTTTTTCGGCGTTTCTTTTTCTTTATATTGTTGCTCTTTTTCTTTCTTTCATTTTCTAAAAGTGTTAAATTTTTTCTTCACTCCTACTAAGAGCCGATACATGCACATTCTGACATGAAGAACGAACTCTAATTGATTTATTATTTTTGAATCTATTTGGTTTTCAATATATTTCATTCGTATATGTCCTACTATCTCCATTGCTAATCTAATTACTGTAAACTGTATTAAGGAATCCTTTCGATTTTTTAAAAATATTTAAGCTGAATCAGCTTCATTTTAGCCGCAGATCCTTCGTGATTAGCTGAACTCTTAGGCTAATGCACTTCGCCCCAGATGGAAAATTCTACTTCATTTAGTCGTGCTTTTTGAATATTACAGGCATTAAAAATGAAGATTTGACTTTCTTGGTTAACCACCCTTGCACCCATCAATGATGTGAATCTCTTTTCATCCATGGACCGTCCCCAGATATAGTCAAATGATTAGATTCGTTACCAGTTTCTGTATTCAATTCCATCTCTCCTTGACTGCTTTTTTTGTAAAAAAATTAAAATTTACTTAAGAGACCGTCTACATTTAAGATGTTGCATCATAATAGAGATTAAGTGAGAAATTTGAAGTAATATCCTCCACACTCAACACATATTTGAAAGCCAAGACTTCTGTCCATTCGCCGAGAAAATTAAATGTCACCTTCACACTTTTTACACTTCATGTAAGTGGAGACAGTCAAGAACACCAAATTGAAGCACAAGATGACATAATTTATAGTGGTATTAGCTGGAGGTTTAAGGTCATCATTAGATTTTAATTTTTTTGCAGATGAACTTGGTAAATCAGGACTATTTTCATTGAACTTTCTTTTTATTCTCGATTTCTTTCGAAGATTAATTCGATTACCCTTAAATGACCACCTGTTTTAGACATTTTTTTCGAATTTTTTTTGATGAATTTTTAATAAAGCGTGGCTCGTTTGCACTGTACAAATGATACAGAACAATTACCGAGCTCTCTACTATACGCCAATGTATTACAAATACATATATACAGTATACAAAAAGAATCGAAGCAGCTGCCGCAATCATTTTTATACAAGCCTGAGTTTCTTCATATTCACCTACCGTTAGAAATAAAGCTACAAGTTGATTTCTCTTAGGAATTTCAAAATAAAGTTTCGAGAGGATATTTTTGTGAGCTAAAGGACCACTATTATGTTTAAAAATCGATGTTTGAAAATTTTGAATGGGAAGGTCACGTTGAATGGTTAAAATGCAGTAACGAAAAGGAATCCTGAAATGCTAAATTATTGCTTTTGAAAATGCAAAACTTAACAAAATTAGTCCTAAATCTAAAAAAATTGTTGTGGTAAGTTTGCAAGAGGAAGTTTCCGAGTTTCCGAGAGGAATCATAAAAAAAATAATTTCGAAAAAAGAATTTTCGACGAAAACAAGGACTTCAGATGAATTCCTGAATGCCAATAGATGTTTTATATTTGACATTTCATCGAATCGGTCTCGGCAATAATTTATGAAAAATTTATGATGAAGAAGCACGAGAAAAGCTTATTTTCGCCTAAACATGAGCATGCAATATTTGTGCAAGACTGTATGTAACACACATGTGCATTTCGAAATTGTGTATATATGTGAATAACAATATCCAATCTGCACTGAAAAACATCACAAAGACATTTTTGTATATTATGACTTACCTGGTGGAACGATATTGTAATGGATAAACCATTTTGAGAATAAGCATGTGCAATTTGATAATCACCAATAATACTCTTATTCACTCATACAAAATATATTTATTTTTAAACTGAAAAGGGTGATAAAAAGTAATATTTGTAAAAATATAAATAAAAATCTGTGTGAGAAAATTTTCGGATTATTTTTTTCGTGGACATACACAAAGGTTCGACTGTATTTTCAGTATGTTGCTAACAATACATTTGTAGCAACGACAGTACTGAGTAAAAAAGTAATAATCCTACATTATGAAAGTTGACTCGGATTGTAGTTTTTAATGCATAACTCTGGTTGTATTCCATGGTTTAATCAGTTAACATTGCAAAGATGGTAAGAAACCCTTTGTAAAATTAACTTGATAAATAACCTCAACGCATGTGCTCCTAATAACACATCCTTCCTCTATACTGTGCAGCTCAAGGAACCGTTCAATGGAGAAAAGATTTGCCTACGGGTCGCTTATCTTATCACATACCCAGCAGACATTAAATACGAAGAGTATACTTAGTTGTACACGAGTCGAGTTTCCGTTCTATTTAGTTTGGAACGCAATAGAGTAGTTTTCATGGGTGAGCGGCATCCTCATTGTTAAGAACGTTGCGGACTCAAGGGGAATAATAAATATCTAGACGTTAATACTAATCGACAAAAGAATGATTATGGCATATCTAGGATAAAGCTCTTTTTGTTCCGGCTCAAACAATTTACAAACGATCCATTGTACTTTTGCCTGGTAAGTGGGAAATCCACGCATAATATGACACGGTGTGTGCGTAACATGTATAATAATAGCTGCCAACTGCCTTGTTCTTGACACAATTCGAACATGCTCCTATTGAAGATTCATTCGGGGAAAATTCACTAAAGCAAAAACTGCCACGCTATTTTAGTCCTTAACAATTGTCTTAACCCCCAGTAACTTGCTTCAGTTAATGGACAAGCAAGGATAGTGGTGACAATTTATCTTAGAATTTCTAACAAGTTGAAACGATTGGTTAAACATCCCTTAGTGAAACAATTCTCTAAGGGATACGTGCATAGTTCAAGAGCAAAATCATCAAATCACCTTCAGGTGAAAATGGATTCTATAGTGAATATATGAATATATGAATAAGTGATGCATTAAATGATTTTCGTCACTGGTCCTGTATTCTATTCTAAGGTTTCGATCAGTTTGAATAGAATAGATCAAGGAAGCCACAGTTGCAATCCTTGGCAGAAATTAAGTAAAACAGCAAATTACAAATTTATGTCAATAATAATTTATTATTATTATTGTACTGAGGTCCACTTGCTGGAAATTAGCATAGGCCAAAAAACCGCCTTTAGCTCCCCATGTGTAGTACTATTCTTTACAGATGGTCCATCCTGTCGTCCTACAGAAGCCAAGGATTTCCCCCAGCTCTGTGGTCGCCAAATGTTCCAATTCTGTTACGCCAGTACATCTCAGCCAAGTAAGGCGTTTGTTGGCCAGACTCGGGCAATCTAGGAGGAAGTGTTCTGTACTTTCTTCTTCCTCGCCGCAAGCTCGGCAGGTGTCATCCGTTTGGATTCCTATTCGTTTGGCGTGTTGACCTAGAAGATTATGGCCCGTTAATACTGCCACCAATGTTCTAACGCCATTTCGGTTTTTCCCTAGGAGTTGCTTTGTCCTCATTTGATTAGGCTGAGGCCAAAGAGCTCGGCTTATCCTGCAGCCGTTCCTGTCTTTCCAAGCCGTATCTATCTCTTTCCAGAGGATCTCGTCTAGTTCTCTTTTTACCGTTGCTAGTGGCACTTTAATTGTGTCTGTTCTAGTGGCATTTGCTCAGCTGATCCAGCTCTCGCTAGCTCATCCACTCTTTCGTTTCCCTCTACATCGCTTTGTCCAGGAACCCATGTCAGTTTTACATTTACTCGGGTTGTTGTGGTTTTAAGAGCCTGCCTACAATCCTGTACCAGTTGTGAAACTACGCGGTTAGAGTCAAGCGCCTGCAGTGCCGACTTACTGTCCGAGAGTATTTGTATACTTCCATCAAGGTTGTTTATTGCCGCTTTTGTTGCCAATACATTCCGACTGGAAAACTGTGGTGTGGCTCTCCAGTTTATAACTTCGGTTGAGTTGCGGGTGATCTGGGAAAAAGATTTTGGCGCCGCTTCCCTCATCCGTTTTGGAATCTTCGGTGTAGATCATGATCTCACTTCCAGATGTGGAATCCTGCACCGTTTTCTACGCTTCTCTGGTCGGAATGCTGATCTTGTATTGAATTGTTGTGTCCAATATTGGTTGTATTCTTTCCAGCTCCCTTTTATTTGACGGGGCCATTCTCTCCATTTTTTTCAAAATGCATACGTGTCCCGTTTGAGTGTGGTCAGGTAACCCATATGTGAATTTCAATTTGATGTTTGCAAGTGATGCCTCTCTGCAGATGAATTTGTCGAGTGGCATGAGATTAAGCATTATCTCCATTGCAGCAGTTGGCGTAGTCCTAATGGCACCCGTGATGCCAAGGCAAGCGATTCGCTGGACCTTCTCTGGCTCTTTTGCAATGGTTTTCTTTTGTAATGCCCCGTAGGTGGTTATTGGCCTCACTACTGTTGTGTAGATCCAGTGGGCAATTTTGGGTTTTATTCCCCAGGTTTTCCCCACTAGTCTTTCTATTGTGAAGAGCGCCGCTGTAGCTCTCCGTCTGACTGCTCCTATGTGTGGAGTCCTAGTTGGCTTACTATCCAAGTTTACTCCTAAGTATTTCAACTTGTTTACTAAACTGATATGTTTTCCGTCAATAGTCGGGGGGGGGGGGGGGGGTGGAGGTGAAAATGTCTCCGGCTTACGGCGCTTTGTGCAAAGCATAAGCTCTGTTTCGTCGGCATTGATGAGCAGTCCGTTTAGCTTCGCCCACTTAAAAAGATGTGAGAGTGCGGTCTGCATCAATTCCGGCATGGTTTCCGGGAACTTTCCACTTATCAGTATAACGATATCGTCGTTTGAAACCCTTCCCGTTGAGGTCTTCCACTATTTGGTTGACTGTGAGTAACCAGGCAAGTGGTGATACTATGCCGCCTTGTGATGCACCCATGTTAGTCCATTTATTCAAGGTTACGCCGTTTTCTTCGGCTTTAATCTTCCTTTTAGCTAGAAGTTCCGTCATCCATTTAGTTAGATATGAGTCTATTGCATATCTTGGGATGGCTGCTACTATGTTCTCAGTTTTTACATTGTTGAAGGCCCCCTCGATATCAATGAAGGCCGCCAAAGGGTAATCTTTGATGGCATGATTCCTCTCTATTCTGCTTACCACTTTGTGTAGTGCCGTCTCTGTTGAGCGCCCTGGGAGGTATGCGTGTTGGTCGGGGCAAAGCTCCGTTATGTTCACGGGGCTTTTCATGTGCCCATTCACCAGGCGTTCCAGGGTTTTCAGCATGAAAGACGTTAAGCTGATAGGTCGGTAATGCGTTGCTTTGTAGTGGCTGGCTTTTGTCGGCTTGGGTATAAAAACTACTTTTGCTTCTCTCCAGTGCAAAGGAATATAGCCTTTGGATGTCAATAATAAAAGAGAATTATCGCGATTCAAAGAGAACTTCAGCTAGAAAATGAAAGTATTTTGTATGACGAGGAAATCATAGAGATATTAGTAGTCGTAGTTGCAGGTCGAGTGCAGTCGAAAGTATAATTTTTTGGCTTTTGTCACCATCTTATGATTGTCAAATTATGAATCGAATTTTCAGGAGTCCGACGTACTTGTTCTAGTTTATCCCATAGACGTTCTGTGGGACTTAAATCTTGTAATTGAGGGTTAGTTTCAATGAACTTAGTACAATTATAAAGCAACCGTTCGCGTACAATAGCTGACTTATGTGTAGGGTCATTGGTTGGCCAAATGTTTTTTAAAATACTGGAGGACTTTTGCACTGGCGGTTTGGCACCTTCAAACCATCATCAAAAATGAATTGGGATCTTGAGTATTGAGGCGGGTTAGACCAATAGTCCACGAGAGCTGATCTGGTCACGATCACGCTATGCTGCGGGATCATACTCCGACAACAGGAACGGAAAGTCAAAAATCACTGTCACCACTGAGATTCAACACCGTCAAATTTGTATAAGTCAAATGTTTGATTTGACAAGTCAAACCAAATCGGTTGGCAAGAGCGTCACAGGTAGGGAAATTGTGTTACTTTGTCTTGATTACTTGAACTTCTGTTACTCGAGAATCTTGATAGCTCGAACGAAATGTTTGGCCTTTAATTCGATAATTTCAATTTTTGTGGGGAAATCCCGTAATTACAGGCTATTTAAGCCTGCTTTTTTGACGTATTTATACAGAAAGTTCAGTTTCTGCTCTTGGTAGGTTCACTTGCTTGACAGACTAGTAAGTTGCTGCTTAGTAAAAGCTACTCTGCCTATTACATTGAAGACATTTTGCGTATATTTTATAACACCTTACCTTTAGATAATCAGAAGTGCCATGAAGGTACGCAAAGTAAACAGTGTTAATTACTATTGATGCCTTTTGCAAACATGGATTGGTCACAAAAAGGAAAGTTGCTCTTAATAGGTATAAGTAAGCAAGCTCGCTGCTTTCAAGGTGTCAAGTTGTTGCACCGTGACTGTGAAGCAAATTCGAAGAGTAGCCGAAGCAAAGTCGAAGGGTAGCCATTAATATTAGATAAATAATTTAGAAACCAGGGAAGAAAAGTTATTCGATTTCAGTACATGAGACCGTCATCCTAAAACATTTTTTTTTGCTGTCAAATATGACATCTATGTCACAACCACTGGATCAAGGATTCATGCAATGCTTAAAATGTCAGTATCGCCGAAGAATTTTGAAAAAAAAAATGTTTTGAAGTATTCAACGTTTTGAAGAAAACAAAAAGAAAAACATTACATTAACGGGTTTTGTTGGAATAACGACGTAACGCATGGAATATCGACATAAAATCTGAAGCAACTGTAAAACTTTTTGGAAAAAACCGTATCTGATCAGTATTCCGAATGTGAAGAAGAGGACTAAATTCCTCTGATTTTCATAAGTGAACAACTGAAAGTGAAGAAATCCAACTGGAAATTAAGTACGAAGCTTGGAAAAATATTAAAACCATTGAAGAAGGTAGCACCATGAACGATATTTTGAATGTAGATGACGTTATTGTTATTTTGGCGTTTCCTACTGATGAAGATATTACCGAGACCTGCAGATTCGAACCGGTACAGTTGAACAACGAGATGATAATTTCCAACAACCGGCTTCAAACGAATAGGTTGTCGATTCGTTAACTGTCTTGCGCTCCTATTTAGAAGGCAGTGAATGCACAACTGATACCCTGTGTAATAGTTTATACCGATTTGAAGGTTTTTTTTTGCAAATAAAAATCCAAATTTCAGTTGTCATTCACAAACAACCGACTTTTTTTACAGTAAAATATCAAATAAATACAAATACAATACATGTATATAGTTATATACATATGTACTTATATGTCTATTTATGTTGAATGTAGTTTTTCATATTTGGATAGTCTAAAATGTATTGAGCCCTTTTTGTCACCAGATAGTGTTCGTTGTTATATATCGGGCAATACTAATCAGATTGAGTCAAACTGACATGCGTTTGAAAGGTGACAGTCCAGTCCACAATTTCCATATCGACAGTTTTGTATTTCGCCATTTGTGTCAAAAGTTTTTTACTTTTAAAAATGAGTGAAAGTTCTGAAAAAATTCGTTATACTTTACAATATATCTACGATCAAGGTGAGAATGCATCGTAGGCTCGTGAAAAAATTTGTGGTGTCTACGGTAAAAATACTTTATCAAAAGCCACAACCAAGAGATAGTTCGCTCGCTTTCGTTCGGGAAATTTTGATCTCAAAAATGCACCTCGCTGAGGTCGAGCAATAACTGAAAAAGTCCGTGAAATCTTACAAAAACTTGCAGAGGACCGAAACATAAGCAGCCATGACATTGCTATGGAACTGAATATCTATCATCAAACAGTTTTGAACCATTTGCGTAAGGCTGGATATACAAAGAAGATTGACGTTTGGACGCCGCATGATTTAAAACAAAAAAATTTGATCGACTGAATTTTCATTTGCGAAATGCTAATAAAACGCAATGAAATCGAGTCATTTTCGAAGCAAGTCATTACGGGCGATGAAAAATGGGTTAGATACGAGAATGTCGTTCGGAAAAGATCATGATTTAAAAAAAGGTAAATCATCACAAACGACTTCAAAGCCACGACTGACACCAAATAAGGTTATGCTATGTGTATGAATAGATTTGAAGGGAATCGTTTATCATAAGGTGCTAGATTCAATTCGGTTCTGTACTGTCAGCAATTAACCAGAGACTTTGTATTTTTATTCAGATAATAAGAAATTTTCAAAGCTCTTCACAAAGCCAAACCTGCCACCAGTACCGTCTTTACCATAAGGGCACACGGGGCCCGTGCCCAGGGCCTCCAATCTCAGGGGAGCTCCGAAGGACCGACAATTTCTCTCACACATTTATTCTCAGAACATTTTTGTCGGGCACATTACAATTTTTTCACAAATCAGTAATCTTATCAGAAGGTATTTACAAGGTATATACTACGCCATTATGTCGATGACTGCGCCTATTCCTACTGTACTAATTAATAATATTTCCGAACGTGTCCTACCTAATTTACTAAGTACATCATCTGGCGATCACTCACGCAATCCCTCCGATTCCTAAGTCAAGCTGCACCGTCTAAACAAGGCCTAACATAAATGTCGACATTGTCTATGGTTGGGGGAATCCCCGAATGATGTATTAAACTATCAGTCCGATAAGAGTGAGTGGCGTTATTTTGTTTCGTTTGATATCTAAAATTGAGTGAGATAAACAGAAGTTTCGATTTGTTCGTTTAAACATTATTTCATTATGTCGATAAGAACATATTTAAAAGGTTCACAAAAAAGAAAAAAAGTTATAGCTCAAAAAAAAATAACGGAAAAACTTCCAAAGCTCACTTCGTTTTTTACGGTTGAAGAAACAAATAAGCCGAAGGATTATTCATTCTCATCACCGCAAGACAAAAGTACCTCTGAATGTCACCAGGAAAAAGAGGTTACCTGTGACGAAAATTACAAACACACTTTAGATGCTGAACCATCGACTTCAAGCTACTGTAAATTAATAACTGAAAGCTTAGAGAATGTATCAGTGTCTCCCGACCCTGGTACTTACTGTGACGACATTTTACGGGAAGAAGTCCGTGATATTTGGATTCGAAAAGGGCCAGAGTTTTTCCAAAATAAAAAAAGTGACTTCTCTGAAACTTCTACAAGTTTTCCAGATGCAAATGGTAAAACGAAAACTAGATACTTGACTAAAAATATTTTTATTCGTAAATTGACGAACGGTGAGTCTTTAGAAAGAAAATGGCTCCTTTATTCACCAGCAAAGAAATCTGTATACTGTTATTGCTGCCGTCTATTTAATACCACTACTGGTACTGGACATAACTTAAGTTCTCCTGATGGATATAAAGATTTGAAGCATATAAGTAACTTATTGATAGAGCATGAGAACAGTTTACAGCACAGGGAATTTATGATGAATTATGTTGCAAGAATGAAAACTACTGGACGAATTGATACTGAGTTGCTGTCCCAATATAATACAGAAATTAGCTATTGGAAGAATGTACTTAGGAGAATTGTTGCAGTCGTGAAATTGTTGGCTTCAAGAGGTCTTTCTTTTCGTGGTGATAATGAGACATAAGGATCGCAAAATAATGGGAATTATTTGGGATGCTTAGAACTGATTAGTGAATTTGATCCTTTTCTTGCTGATCACATACAAATCTACGGAAATCGAGGAAAAGGAAGTACATCATATTTATCGGCAAATATTTGCAATGAATTTATTAATTTAATGGGACAGCAAGTTTTGAAAACCATTGTCAAAGAACTTAAATCAGCAAAGTACTACTCTATTAGCGTCGATTCTACGCCCGATCTGTCCCACGTTGACTAACTGACTTTCATAGTTAGATACGTAAAAGACGGACAGCCTATTGAGAGATTTTTGCAATTTTTGCCTATGGGTGAACATAATGCGCAACATATAGCAGATACCATTTTAAACTTTTTTAAACTTTTTTAAACTTTTTTAAACTTTTTTTATTTAAACCTATAAAAGATTGTCGCGGACAGAGCTACGACAATGCATCAAATATGTCTGGAAAGTACTCTGGTGTTCAGTCAAGAATAAAAGAAGTTTGCGAATTTGCGATTTACGTTCCATGTGCAGCACATTCGCTAAATTTAGTGGGTGTTCAGGCTGTTGAGTGTGTTACTGAAGCAGTAACATTTTTTCAACTTGTACAAAAATTGTTCAATTTTTTCTCGGCTTCGACAAAACGATGGAACATTTTGACAGATCATTTAGGTGCAAATAGAGTCCTGAAGTCTCTTTCGGAAACTAGGTGGTCTGCACGCACTAATGCTATTATTGCTTTGCAAAATGGTAATTCAAATATTTCTGAAGCATTGTCTTCTATCGCGATTGACATCAATCAACCAGGAGACACTAGAAAGGAAGCCCACAGCCTAGCAAAAAAAAATGGGAAAATTCGAGACTGCTCTTCTAACGGAAATATGGAATGATCTTTTGGGAGTTATGAATAAAACAAGTCTAAGTTTACAGAATAGCACTATGACCATGGACGTTGTAACGAAACTCTACGAATCTCTAATCAGTTATGTCAATACCGCACGCAATAATTTTGATCAGTACGAAACGGCTGCTAAAGAAAAAAATCCATATGCTGACTACAAAGATGCATTTGAAAGAAAAAAATTTCGCAGCACACACATCACTTTTTTTGAAGGATCATCAGAGACTGCACAGTTGAGAGGCAAGGAAAAGTTTCGTGTAGATATTTTCATTCCCATAATTGACACATTAAATACGCATTTAAAAAAACAGACAAGTTTTTAACGACATTAATGAAGACATTAATGCAGATGAGCTCAAAGCAGAATGTTTTTATTTAAGCCAATATTTAAAAAGCAAAGCAAAGCAATCAGTGGATTTAAATATCTCAACCTTACATAACTTAATAAAATCAGATAAATTGGAAGAAACTTTCCCAAACGAAGAAATTGCTGCAAGAATATTCCTTTGTCTAATGGTTACCAATTGTAGTGGAGAGCGGTCATTTTCGCAGCTTAAGAGAATAAAAAATGAATTGCGAACAACAATGTTACAAGAACGACTGAGTAATTTGTCAATTATGTGCATAGAAAGTGATATCCTTCAAAAAATTGACTTTAAGGATGTAATAGAAGATTTTGCTGAACAGAAATCCCGAAAGAAATCGTTATCGTAATCGTCACCAAAAAACTAGCAGCATTCCAATATAATTAATGACATATTATATCATACTATATTTGATTAACTATAATAAATGGTCATACTAATACTTATTAGTATAAAAATGTTATTATAATTCGCTTTTTTACTTTCCAAAAGGGTCCCAAATTCGTGTGTGCCCCAGGGCCCCAGCCTAGTTTAAGACGGCCCTGCCTGCCATCATTTTCTGCATTGCCTCAGCGTTTCTCGAGCGCAACAGGAAAATTTCATACAAATTAACGTAGCCACAGTTGAAATTGCATTTTATTTTGAAAGCCTCTAGTATAATTTTGCATTTTGTTTTCTTTTTTCCCTTACACTAAGCACATTACAAGAATTTAGATTCCATTAAACTAAGTAATTTTAATTTATAATTGAAAGAAATGTATATCATGCAAATCAATTATATGGAAGTCGAAGTCGACTGTTTGTTGCTGTAAGTGTTTCATATATGCTAAAAATGCACTCCACAGCATACTGAAGAATGATGTGAAGACCACTTGATTACGTGCGGGAACGAAGGTGAAGTTAATAGTCTGCACGACAGGCCAGAAGACGAAACCAATTTTGTATGTATCGAAAAATTTCGTTCGTAACTGTAAAGAATATGTAAATAGAAATAAAAACATCAAAACTTACTTTTATTTCTTTTATCCATCCAATGATTTACATATGAAATGATCGCCTTTGGTGATATGAGGTCCAATGCATGAAGTTGTTCAAATTTATTACAAGACATTATTTTTGATGATTTTTATGAATGTAGGATTTAAAGATTTGTATTGAAATTCGAAGTTTTATCTCAAAATCAGATGAAATTACCTCTTCTTTTGCTTCATCATAGGACTTCCCATCGATTAAGCTCATCCCAAAGAGAAAGGTAGTAATGAGCATAGGATCGTATGAAGCTTGCTCTGTTATTGCCTTAGAGAGGGAAGATTTGACGTCGACCCTTGGCCACATTACGGCGGCTAATCTCATCCACAGATATAGTGTAGGTCCAACAAAGAGTCCACCAAACAAGCCAAATCTGATAAAAAAATTCCACTTTTGTAGAGAATGAAATGTTTAGCATTCATCGTTTTATCTTACTTCGCACATCTCATCCAATCTATTGTTTTCAACGTTCTCCGTTCCACAAGTGTCTGTTCAACAACGTTTCCTACTGGCCATAGAAGTGCGTAGGATATCATTCCCCGCACAATCTTATGTTGTCTAGTGAAAACCGCAATTTTTTGAAACATTTTCTGTAAAAGCCAAAAGGAAAATTATTTCGCGTGACGGCCATGATCAATCTTAATGTAATTTTCGATAAAACAATTGCATTAAATTCATTTTTACGGTTTAAAAATTTACGTTTTGGTATTCAATATTAGTATATAATGAACCATATATAATGTGTAAGGCAATCTGATATATTTCTCCTACCTAGACATATTATTTGAAAATCGATCATTCAAAAATTTGTGGTAAATCCAATTTATATAAGTCGAATTTTGATTGCTGCACGAGTGTGGACAACCAACCAAATGTTGTTAATTAATTAGGCTTAATCCAACATTTAAGAAATTTAATTGAACAACCAACTTCAAATAACAGTTTTCTCGAACAGGAAATTGAGGATGAACACATAAACATTGGTTTACATTGAATGAAACCACGAAAAGGAAAAATTGTTCTGGAATGTTTGTACATGTTCTGAAGTGTATGGGATTGTTAAGTGCCTGAAAGCAGTGGTTTGCCATAAAGTTAAAGGTACCTGCCGTATCCTTCTCATACGATGCTAATTGTTTTAATTTAATATACACCATTGTTGAAGCGTTTCAAAATACCATTGATGATCTCGTTTTTATACGTTTTATTCAGTGAATTTTAAACACGCAGTCCTTCAAAAGTATGCTGAAAACAAGAAAACATACAACGACTACATGGTTACCGATAGCTTCTCCTGGCTACCGACCTGAGCTCATTTAGGACCCCCTTTAAGCAAAAAAGTAAGTGCATGCAGTACAAAATCCCACATATTCCACAATGTTAACTTCTCCACCACTCGAATGGTGACCATTTGAACATGATGCGAGAATGTAATGCACTTAGCGTGTAAATTTAATGAGTCTGGCATTGAGTCAAAGCACAGCACAAACATCGAGTTGAATATTTTCGTATCTATTAATTCAGATACTTTGAAATTCGGTTTACTTTGGCAATTTGAAAAAGGAGGAGTTGGAACACTGGAAACTTGGCCGGGAATTTATGCAGTGATGACATCCGCAGCTGAAATTTGAGATCAACATTTCCGTCTAGTTCGTGTACGACATAAATTCATCTGGATTGAAGATACTTGAGATGAGGCTTAATGTGGTCTACTGAAAAGACAGCTACGACGTTGACAGAAAATTCTATACTCTGTCTTCTGACAAGAATGATTCGTTTTCAATTATGGACGTTTTAGCATTCGATTTTAATTAGTTCTGTCATAACTTCCCGCGCAATAAAATTATCAAGTCGACGAGTTGTTGAAAAAGGTTCATATAAACTCCAAATAAAATAGTAGAATACTATTACCAATGAATACTAAATGTTTTAAGAATATTTAATTAACATCAAATTTATTGATTTGTACGTTAACGTCCGGTAATTTGTATTTGATGTCATTTATGTTGCATTTGACATTTAGGGTCATCTTCAACATCTCCGGCTCTTCAGATTACATTTGAATGGATATAGACAACTGTTTAGATCTGATAATTAACTTTTTTAATTTAGATATTTAGAGTTTTGTAAACACCTTCAGCGTAATCATTGGAAAGGGTTAAGCCAGATAAGTATAACGATTTGGCCCCCAAAAAGGAATCTATATCGAAACCTATGTTTTAATATCTACTTGATGTACAAACGTGATTTATGTACATTTCGCGTCCGGCTTCGGCTTTAACCTTGCGGTATAGGAAAAGATAACCGTACGCATAACGATTTTTCAAAAAAATATATCTCAATAACTAATTAAGCTAGGGAAGTGAAACCAACACGAGGCTTAAGTTAACTTTACAGTGAATATTATATATATTTTTTACATTTTTAAGAATTTTTCATAAAAATTTTTTTTTATGTTCTCTGTAAGTTACAATCACGAAAATAATATATATTATGCTCCTTTATGTGCACTATCACGCATAAAAATTGCGTGAGAAAAAAATGTTGTACAGAATGACAAATCGACATCCTCCCACTCACTCTATCGGAATAACATTAAATCACATCCATACTACAATTGTACCAAAGTACCAATACTTTAGAGCTTTTGCTTGCTGTAACATTATTCATGATTCATTGTATCATTGGACCTCAATAAAACCAACAGGTGATGGGCCCAGCACGCTTCCACTGCGCCACAAAAAGGTGAAAAGTTCTAGAACACGTGATACAATCGAATTTGGAAAAATAGTGTGTTGCTTTTTGTGTGTAACGCTACCGTTACATCGAATAATCTGGAACTGTATTCATTGCGCTGAAAAAAAGTGTTTCGTCTCGAAGTTCGTGACATAAAGAAGTCCGCTAATGATAAACTGTACTTGTGAAAAGCAACGTGCCGTTCAGTGCTGTTATTTCATCTAGAACATTCCGAAATCCTCTTCACGCGCAGAAATAGTTCCGAACGTAAATAACTAAATCGAAGCCCGCGGAAGAGAAGTATCTACGCGAATGAAAATTACTAAAAATCAACCTACAGTTGAAACGAGTTGTGTTCGCGCAAAAATGAGCTATACGACCTTGAAAATCGAGCCACTTCGAAAAGACAATTTCGATACGTGGAAAATTCAAGCAGAAGCTTTGCTTATAAAAAGTGACGGGTGGAAATACGTTAAAGGAATCGCTGTGAAACTAAGTGAACCCGCGGAAGCCGTCGCCGCTTGGGAATTGAATGACGCGAAAGCTAAATCAGATCTGATTTTGGCAATTTGTCCCTCCGAATTAAGGCAAATTAAAAACTGCAAGTCTTCGCAAGAATTTTGGGACAAATTGCACAGCGCCTACGAATCAAAAGGTCCGGCGAGAAAAGCGTCACTCCTGAAATCGCTCATTTTAATGAAAACATAAAATTGGTGAAGACATGCGAGACCACATTCGAAACTTCCTCGACGTGATCGACAAATTGCAAGAAATGAAACTGGAGATAGTGGATGATCTGGTTGCCATCTTGTTACTGTACAGTATCCCTGACGAATACGAGTCCTTCCGGATCGCTATCGAAACCCAAGAAAAACTGCCGCCTCCAGAAACACTGAAAATAAAACTCCTGGAAGAATACGAGGCTCGCAAACGAAACGATGGAGGTAACGTTCCAGACGCCATGTTCGTTAACAAAAATCGAAGCAAGTCGAACCAAAACAAGAACAAACACAACCAAGAACGCAAGGAACGTTTCAAATATGCATGTCACTCGTGTGGAAAAGTGGGGCATATGGCGCGGGATTGCAAATCGAAGCTTTTCCAGAAAAAGAAATCGAATGACGAAAAAAGCTCTACAGAATCGACTCGACATGCCAAAGTCGCCATGAAAGTCAACGCAAAGTTCGACGACGAATGGTGCTTGGATTCCGGTGCGTCATCTCACATGTGCTCGAATCGAGAAAAGTTCAACAAAATTGAAACACCAAAATCCAAAACTCTGAATCTGGCCAGCACGGACTCAACGAATATCGAAGGAAGTGGCACTGTAAGGCTGAACACGAAAGATGGCACGACTGCGAAACTTCAAAAAACTTTGTTCGTCCCTAACCTCCGATCAAATCTGTTATCTGTGGGAAAAATTACCTAAAGAGGATACGAAGTCATCTTCAAAAAGAATAAGGCCATCGTCAGAAACCCCGAAATGAAAGAAACTGTTATGACAGCTCTTCGAAAACGAAATTTGTATTTGTCACCGAACCCGCCGAGGAATGCAGCATTGCCCAGACATTTCCATTACAAGAATGGCACGAACGTTTTGGACACCTCAACAAAAAGGACTTGAAGGACCTAATTCGTCGACAGAAAGGATGGAATTGACATTAAATCCAAAGAACAGCTCCCTGTGTGTGAAACTTGCATCAAGGGGAAGCAGACTCAGAAGTCGTATTCAACATCGAAAACCCAGACTAAAGAAATACTGGAACTCGTCCACACCCATTTGTGGACCCATGCGCATCGAATCTCTCGCAGGCTCCCGCCATTTTGTCACGTTCATTGACGACAAGTCCAAGTGGTGCGAAGTCTACTTCATCAAGAAGAAAAACGAAGTTATAAACAAATTCAAGGAATACAAGGCTATGGTTGAGAAGAAAACGGAACGAAAAATAAAGAAAATTCGCTCGGACAATGGTTTAGAATACGTCAGCAAATACATGGACGATTTCTTAAAAGAAGAAGGCATCAAACATGAGCTCTCAGTTCCACATACGCCACAACAGAATGGTGTAGCTGAAAGGAAAAACCGCACATTGGTCGAGATGGCTCGGTGCATGATGATCCAGTCCGGACTCGCCCCAAGTTTTTGGGCCGAAGCAATCTTTACGGCAAACAACATTCTAAATCGCTGCCCGTCAAGAAGTATCGACGGCGAAGTACCATTTAAAATTTGGACCGGAAGAACTCCTACTGTGAGTTACTTTCAACGATTTGGTACAACAGCTTACGTACTCGACAAAAGAAATGGAAAAGGCAAATTCGATTCCAGATCGAAAAATGCGTTTTTGTTGAATATTCAATTCAGTCCAAGGCGTACCGTCTATGGGATCCAGAGTCCAGAAAAATCATCCGAAGCAGAGACGCGACTTGCACTGGTTCTTTTCAAAAGGAAAGGAATTTCTCAGAATTCATCGACGACGAAATTTGGAGACAAGAGCCCGAAATTTCCATTGAAGTCTCTCCTTCGCCATCCCAGAAGCCAACAGAAGAAACAAAAGAAGAAATCCACAATTTCGAGTCGAAAAATGAGGACGAAACTCCAGTAACCCCAAAAAGAGGACCAGGCTGACCGAGAGAAGGATGAACGGGAAAAAGAGGAAGGCCAAAGAAGCTGTTCCGACAGATCTCCCTGAAAGAAGAAGAACTCGAAACACCAAAGGAGCTGCAACCTCCACCGAAAGATCCGAGATCAGAACATGAGGAACATTTTGCCAGCTTTATCGAATCCACGGACCCGAACAGCAACCGAAGCTCTTTCCAGCCCCGAAACCGAAGAATGGAAGGAAGCAATGCTCAAGGAGTACGAAGCGCTGGAGAAAAACAAAACTTGGGTCATCATAGATCGCCCTGAAGGAAAGAAGATCGTCGAATCGAAATGGGTCCTGCGGACGAAACTCAAAGCGAATGGGGAAATCGAACGTCCAAAAGCCAGACTGGTAGCTAAGGGTTTCACGCAGAGACCAGGAATTGACTTCCATGAAACGTTTGCCCCTGTGGCAAGGATCGGGTCGATCCACCTACTGATGGCATTGGCTATTCAACTGGAACTCGAAATTCACCAGCTCGATGTCATCAGCGCATACCTGCATGGGGATATTGAGGAAGAGATCTTCATGGACATCCCCGCCGAATTTGATCAAATACTTCAACAAAAAGAAAAAGAAAAATTTTTTGGCCGAAAAGCGTGCCTCATCAAAAAGGCAATTTATGGCCTTAAACAGTCTGGTCGACATTGGTTCAAGAAGCTCGACGATAAACTAAAACAACTGAAATTAGTGCCGCTAAGCGCGGATCATTGCGTTTACTTACAGCGAGATAAAGAGGATATCACGATCGTTGTGATTTACGTTGACGACTTGATGGTGGCATCGAACAACCCGGAGAGGCTCCGCCGACTGAAAGCGCAACTGTCAAAGTCATTCAACATGAATGACATGGGGCCACTAAATTTTTGCCTCGGAATAGAGTTCGAGCAAAATATGCGAAATCGAAAAATTACGATGTCGCAAAGGAAATATATTCAAGAAGTTCTCAATCGTTTCAACATGGGAAATTGTAAAGGTGTATCAACACCTCTGAACGCAGGCCAAAAGCTATCGAAATTCATGTGCCCAGTGAACGAAGAAGAACGACGAGAAGCCGAAAAACTGCCATTCCAAAGTCTCATCGGGTCTCTTATGTACTTGGCAATATCAACAAGGCCCGACATAGCACACGCAGTAAGTGTACTCAGTCAATACAATTCGGATTACGGCGCACAACACTGGATCGCAGCAAAGTGCGTTCGCCGATACTTGAAAAACACCGAAAACCTCGGATTAGTTTTCAAGGAATCCAGGAGTCCCCTTACTGACTACGCCAATGCAGATTGGTGATCCAATGTCGACGACCGAAAATCGTACACGGGATATGTTTTTCTCATGGGAACCGCCGCCATCAGTTGGGAATCGCGAAAACAAAGAACGGTTACATTGTCAACCACAGAAGCCGAATATATGGCCCTTGCCGACTCCGCAAAGGAAGCCATTCACCTGCGACGCTTTCTACAAGAAATCCAAGGAAACCAACCAAGCACAACTATTTTCAACGATAATCAAGGCGCTGGGTTGTTATTCAGAAATCCCGTGTTTCATAGCCGCACGAAACACGATGACATCCGTCATCATTTCGTACGAGAATGTTTAGAAAAGGGCAACGTGAATGTAAAATATTTGGCCACCGAGGAAATGCCAACAGATGTCTTAACGAAAGCGCTGCCATTTTCAAGGCACACCAAATGCGTAAGTAATTCTGGGTGCGTGACTGTTCCAGCGAAGACAGCTGATAGCACAGGAAAATTAAAGAGAATGTCATTTGAGGGGAAGTGTTGTACAGAATGACAAATCGACATCCTCCTACTCACTCTATCGGAATAACATCAAATCACATCCATACTACAATTGTACCAAAGTACCAACACTTTAGAGCTTTTGCTTGCTGTAACATTATTCATGATTCATTGTATCATTGGACCTCAATAAAACCAGCAAAGAATATGTGCTACACTTGGAAAAAAATATAATGTGATTCTCGCCTTGTCATATACAGGTATGCACGTGTCCACTTTTGTCTATACGTGGGTGTTCCGTCTCGTAACATGCATTCATAGAACGAGATAGTATCCTTGACCGATTTATTTATTTATTTTGTAACTTTACTACTTTGTTGCAAGTATTTTAATTACAACCTAGGCCGACATTCCAAGAATTTTTGTGCTTAAAATAAAGAAAGATATCAGCAATCGCTGATGAAGACCGAACGATCACGGTTGAAAATCGATTCCGCGAGGTAAATAACAAAACGTCAAATTAAAATAAAGGTTTTTCTTTATTTTTAGCCTTCCAAGAACTCAAAAGTGCAAAATAATTAGTGATTGTTATAAACTTTGCCGGATGACTTAGAAAATATGTTCTGAATTTTGAATTCTATCAACATAATCGAACGATAAATGAACAATCTAATAGAGCAGAACTATAGTGAAATAATAAAATGAAACTATCTGAGAAAACCGTTTCATTCCATATGTGTTTAGACGCGACAGTGTGCAAGGTTGTAAGCAAATACGTTCAGACTCAGTATCCCGCTGTGCATTATATCATATATCTTACCAACATCGAATTGTCATCGATATTGTTCTAGGAGGCAGCTTTGTGAGTTGAATGCTTTGGTATTTTGTTTCAAGATTCTAAAATTCGTACTAGCTAAGCCAAATTGTTATTAGTAATTTCGGACAAGTTTAAAAACTGTAACAAGTCCCTTCGTGAAAGTTAATGTTTATAAAAAAGTTATAAGAACTGGAAAGAATCATAACAACTGAATTAATTACTACTGGAACACTTTGAGTCGCAAATAACTTAGTTAGGACTTCAGCAACATACAAGATTCTGGATAAATACCGTCCATATCACAAATAATAAATAATACCTGCCACGTTCGAGCATCTGAAGAAATTGTTACCGTCGGAATTATGATGAATGTATATGCGATGGATTTTACTATTTATAGGTCTTGATTTTACTTTTACTTAAATGATACTAGGTACTGATTTTGCATATTGTACTCAAAGATTATTTTGATCATTCACAATTTCGACCAAGTAAGATACAGCTTGTGAAAATCGGTACAAGCCTGTGAGTAAAATCTTGAGCTGATCTCCAATCAAACGCGGAAAATCAAGTACTTCAGATGATATTAAACGTTTAAGGTTTTTTTTCGGCTCCAACGCTAGTTTTCTGCTTCTTGGCTCAAAGTATTTTCTACGTCTATTCTAGTTTTTATATAGTGTACTATAATGCCGTTTAATTCACCATTCGAATCAAGGTTAGTTTTTCTTATACCGCAAGATCAAAGCCGAAGCCGAACGCGAAATGTACATAAATCACGTCTGTACATCAAGTAGATATTAGAACATAAGTTTCGATATAGATTCCTTTTTGGGGGCCAACTCGTCAGACTTATCCGGCAACACCCTTTAACCAATGCTTGTTTGCTGTCGATGTTTTCCAATCAAATCTTAGCAATAGCCTTTTTTCCTGGCGTTGGCTGATTTATAATAACAAATTTCCATGGTTGTTGCCATGTCTATTAGCAAAGTCCATGTAGGATCACAATGATTTTTGCAATTATTTTCAATTTTTCCCCTAATAGACCAGTTTTCAAACTTTGTTGCGATGCAATGAACTTGTTAAGCTCAGCCCTAGCTCGATTGCTTCTCACAGCACCTCAGTTGTGATGATGCGTACTAAAGTCTTCTATCTTCGAGGGAGCGTCGAGGTATTGTGTTAATTCACGGTCGTTTGGGGGTTGAAGTTCCTCCTGAAGCATGTTACGGGTCGACTCCTCTCCTCAGTGAGCTCGCTAGCCGACACGACGCAACTCTATTTTTTTTTGTTGTTTTTGCGAATGAATTAATTTGACAGTGGGTTATTGCTCAGCCCGCGAGCTATTCTCCACGAAAGAAATATTATTATTAATGACGAATTATATGTTGAAAAATTATTAATCGTATTTATAATTAAATCATGAAAAGGATGATAGGATATATATATGAAATAGGCTGTTCTCTACGAAAGAAATATTATTATTATTATTAATTAAGAATGGTCTGTTGAAAAAAAAAAAATGTTAATTGCATTTATAATTAAATCACAATAATTATGATAGTGGTAAGAACACAAATGATATTAATAATCGAAACCATAACGCTCGCGACGACGGAAAAGAGAAAACCTGCGATTGTCAACCGACGGTACAGTGTACAATACAGCGGCGGTACAGTGCGCTGAGAGCCAGCTAATCAAGGGCTGTAGGGAAATTTTGTTCCGTTTCAACCGCCGCAACAACAACATCACCGCAAAAGCTCTGGGAAGGGTTTGCGCTACACTAAGTGCGGCGTACGGAACCCGGTAATTTCCCCCTTGCGAGCGATCACCTCAGCAGGCATTCATCTTAGCGGGCGACCGTTGGGCGAAAGGAATAAAAGCCGGCGAGCCGGAGCTGAGGCCCTCTTTTTTATCCCATCCGTCGAGGAGTGCAAGAACACTGTCCGACGAGCCGGAGCTGAGTTCTTTTCCTCTCTTTTTATCCCATCCGTCGAGGAGTGCAAGGACACCGTTCGACGAACCGGAACTGAGGTCTGCTTTTTGTTTCCTAGGGAGGAGTGCAGAACACCGTCCGACGAGCTGCAGCTGAGGTCTTTTCCTTTTTTTTATTCCATCCGTCAAGGAGTGCAGGACACCGACAACCACAGTCCGACGTGCCATTTTATCCATCCAGGAGCACGAGTCGTCTGGGAGCCGTACATTTTGTATCTAGAGTAAGTCCTAGGTATAAGTAAGGAGTAGCTTGTTATTAAAATTAATAATTAATATTCAATAAATTAAGTAATTAAATAATTTGAATACTAAATAATTTTCAATCCAGCAACTTAGTTGAGACTCTAGGTGAGAACAGCTCGCGACATTGAGCACGCGGCATATTCATCGCGAGAGACGCGTTTGAAGCGTGGTGGTGGCAAAGCATCCACCAGAGGTTGCAAGTGTCCGGCTTCCGAGGCCAGCCCATCTCCTTTAATGGCTGGGGGTGGCTTATTTGGGTAGAGATGCGCCCACGCCCGTCTCCGACGGGGCTTCCGGAACCCAAATAACCCCACATCAGAGGTGGATTCCTTTAAGCCCTCTTATCGGGCAATTGAACAGATTGCGAGGGGGTAATAAGCTCAAAAGAGCTCCTTTGCGATTTAATTACTTCTGTTCTTTTTAATTGTGGTCTTATAATCTGGCGATGATTCACATTTCTCCTTACGAGACTAGCTGTTCCACCACTCTACCAGACAATCTGCCATTTCCATGCAAAATGTAGTTAGGTAAGTGGAGACATATCCTGGGTTTCAAGAATGTTTCCTGAAGAAGTGTAATATCAATTTTATAATCTAATATAAATTGTTTAGATCCACGGTCTTATGGAATACGTAATTTGCATTCCATGTAAGTATGGAGATGTGGTTCACCAGATACGTGATTGTTATTTGTGTTGATATTGGTGGTTATGTTTTGGGCCGCAATGCCGCCGAGAACATTTTTGCAATCATACCTTGCATCATCAGTTGAAATTGAGATTGCATAGGTGAGAAAAATTGTACCATGTTTACTGCTATGCATGTGGGGGTTGTATGTGGTTGTTGTTTATTTGCAGGACTGAAGTATTAGTTTGTGTTCTTTCGTGAAGTTATTTGTGCAAATGTCTTGTTGAGATTCTTTGGATTTTTGGGTAGAACAACCGTAGTTACCCGGATACTCACCCTTGGAATTGACGCATTTTGGAGCTTGTTGCTCGGGTTCTTACAGTCCTTCGGAGGTTGTGAAGTCTATCACACTTGACGCATCTCGTCTAGAGCGCTTTCCTCCAGCAAGCAGGCTTTAAATATATCGTCACTGACGGAATGCTTGGCCATTGAAAAGGTAGTAACGAACTTTTCGACCATTTCATGAATGGAGGTTTATTTTCTCCTAAAGAAAAATTGTCCCGGGCCACTTTTCAAGGAACAACAATTCCAAACTTGAATTGCAAGAAAAAGTTGCCATGCAAGCCTCATGTTCATGATGAGGCCTTCGGCTCGGTCTTCTTTAGTAGAATCTGAATGGAAACCTCTGAGATTATAGATGGTTCACTGATCCAAAATTAAGGAGATAGTACTAAGAATCTATAAAAATACCCTTATTATAGAGAAAAAACGCGATTACAGACTTAAAAAACTGAACACCAGAAACTGAGGATCTGCTTGAAAGATCAGCTGTGTCGTTGCGTATGGATTATGGGAGAGGATTTGAAAGCTGGAGAAATGACATAGCTACGCATGTGACCCCTTTGTTTTCTATTGTTCTTTTTCTTATTTTTGTGGAATTTCAATGGCCTATTAAGGATTGCAAAATAATAGCTGTTAGACCTCTAGAGCCGGGTCGAAAAATCAACAAAATGCAATGTCAGTAGGTTTAGGCCAGCATAACGATGATATGCTGATTTGTAAGTGGTGCACTTGAGCGGGCAACCAACAAATCCGAAGAAGTGATTTCATCAAAACTCCTGTCAGAAAAAGCAAAAGCAGGGTGGGACCAATCCAAATTTCTTCTGCTTATTTTCATATTATAAATCACATGAAACAATTATGTCAATGTCCTTATAAAAATGAAAAAAATATGAGTTCTGAGAAAGTAGAATCGAGAAAAAACTAGAATTAAGAGCGAAATCACGATCTTCACTTACAAGTACTTTGAAGATTATGCCAGTATTAGAAGCAAAAGCTTACAGCCGAGAGCCTCTAAAGAAAAAACAGGCATCGGGAAGCTGATCACGATTAAGAGACTGTTAATTGTTCCTAATGCTTCTGGATGAGTTTTATTCGGTATTTAAAAATAGCAAAAGGGTTTTAGCAGGGAAATATCAGTGAAGAGTTTTCTGCAGCTCTTGGCGACACGATGAATTTAAATTAAATGAATTTGATTCATAATTTACCCGAGTAATACCCGAGTAATACGAGTAATACATAGTACCCACTCCGTGTTGTCAAACCCTTATTTTTGGGAACATTGTATTCCAAAAGTTCAGAACGAAGTACCCAGTTCTATAAATGAGCTAGGCACGAGCACAAGGTTAAAGACTGCACAATTTCAGCCCCCTGTATCTCGTGAAAACCGAAGTCAGCAAACATGGCTTAAGCTCCTGGAGTCGGATGCTGGAGCGCATTTGAGAACATATAGATAGAACTTCATTATAAGCGTCAACTGTCATGACCTCGACATCTGTCTGTGACCTTCGGTAAAAGAAGTTCGGCAGTTCCAGCGTAAAATCTTATTTTCGAGTGTAAGGGCCAAGTAAAATATTCGAACGATCACACATTTCTCGTCAAGTACATTTTATTCGTAGGTTGACCAACGAAAACAAGGCATACTTCAGGGTGACCTCATCGACAACGAGGCACAACTGACTTGCTCCATAAATTGGTCATGAGAATATTCGGGGCGTAAAACATTCCTTTCATGCGTGATGATGAACAATTAATAAAGTTGCTCGACCATTTTTATCTGTGTTTTCCGTCGGTTTTGACACTTCGATCAAGAAGAGCTCGACTGACTGCTGACTCTTCAGTGCAAAAAATAGGTGAAAGGATGTAGATCATGGTGATACGATTATCGGAGTTACTTCCCTCCGCGTTTAACATTTGATCGTAGCCACCAAAAAACGTATAATCCTTGGCCTGAACCTATTTTATGAGCTAATCCGAAAAATTAGGGGTTGGAAATTGAGGTTGCGGGACTATCGGCTTCCAATCTTTCTGGTAGGCTTGTCTGAAGAAAAACAGGGCTTAAAGTGAATGTAGTGTAGCCTGTATTGAAGTCCAATCTGCTATTTTCGGATTCTTGTACCCTCTGAAATGCAGTTGCAGGTGGAAGTCTTAATATTCACGTGTAACCTTATAAGATTTCACAATACTATCTGTTCTTGAGAAGAGTGCAAAAAACTTCAATATTAATAGTTCACATTTTGTTGTGATTGTTATTCGTTTAGATAATAAAGGGTTAATCACAAGGATGATTCTAAGCTGCATGGTAAAATTATACTTGAAGTCGCAATGGGATTTCGCAGCAACATCACAGATAAAAAAGGAGAGTTTCGCAATACTAAGTAAACTGATTCGAATTTTATTTTTCTTTGATTTTACAACCAAAAAAATTAGCATGGGTATGTTGGGCACTGTACACTATGTAGGAAAGCCAGGCAATGATCTGCAAATATGTTAACAACAATTTCATGATATGCATTGTGCATTCACATTAAATTATTGACTTGATAATTAATTCTGCACACTCGTATCGCCATCTGAACGCGAGAGGATATTGCCTACTTTACTGAGATGAAGGTTCTGAGTTCCATTTGAAGAACAAATATTTCATTAGTCAATGTAGACTCAAGAATTTGTTCAACTTGTGAGGTGTGCTTAACATATTTGTATGCTTTCATCTTATTGACTAGTTATTGTGAGTTCACAAGGCCAAAATGTTCAAAGGAAATGTTGATGCATCCTACTCTCGGTTCAGAAACTGAATAAATATTTACTAAAATATATATTCTAGTAACTGGGTTTACCAAGTAGATTACTATGTTTTGATGCGTACCATATTTGGAAGACTGTTAGCTTCATTTTTAAGAAACCATGTTTTACAATTAAATAGATTTTAAAGAGTTATGGAAAAACTTTGAGTATCGAATAAGGCAATTTGGTATAATTTCCTCGAATAACACTTGTCATCATATTTGTTCACCAATTTGAACAACTTCTAATGTTGTTTTAAAACAATATAGCGACACCTTGTTTTCTCTGAATTTTCTACCACGTTCACTGAATGCTTTAGATCCTTTATGGTTGATTTTTTGAATGGTATATTCTTTGAAAAGACTGAGAGGACCCGTCGTACAACGACATTTTTTTAATAAAAAAAAAGTGAAAACTATAATACGGTCCCTTTATCGTTCGTTGATTGTTTATTTTTTCCTGCAGGAAACGTTCGATTTCGAAAGCAGGGAAAAATAACGGTATACAATAAAGGAACTGTGTTATAGTTTATATTTTTTTGAATGAAGTAGTTCGTTGAAACTGGTGACTAGGATAAATCATACATTTTTTCGTTTATAATCTGAGTCAATTTGAGAATTTTGATTCTATCTATGGCATGATATATCATGATTCTATTTATGGCATATTATTGAGATAGAATACAAAAGGATAGCATAATTCTAAACCGGAAGCGCTTTACAAACAAATGATAAACTTTTGGTATTTCTATTCGTATATTTTAATCAATGAAATATAAAACTTCATTAATTGAAAATAAATCTGAGGAGTTTGCGCTGTGCTCAGAACACAATTTTGTGGTTTTACTTGTCTTACTTGCTTTCTGACACTGTCATTTTCGTCGGAGTAAGTTAAAATATTTGTCAATATCTTGTGGAGTTAATAAATATGGTAGAAATATCTGTTGCGAATATTTTGTGTATGATTTGATATGTTCTTATTGGTGTCCTATATCTTACAAATCAGGTGTTCTTTTTGTTCAATGATTACACAGGCCTGCGACCAATTTTTTTTCTATATAATAATGGGTGATTCTTATGTATTTTGGTGCGCTGAGTTCAGAAATGCCCTCAGTGTTTTTCCAGCACGTAAGCATTTTCCGCAAAATGCATTTTTTTGCGGGATATTTATGAATATGCCGAAAAAGGTTGTTTTTCCACTTTAAGAATTTAAATATTCTTAAAGTGTCTTTCAAAATGTCTTCAAGAGTTTGTGTTAATAATCCTGATAGTTTCTGTTCCATTTGCGGCGAACTTGTATTAAAAAAACAAACTCGAAGTATTACGGAGTTTATTAAAAAAGTGTACTTTGCCTATTTTGGTGTGAAGATCGGAGATCAAGAAAAATCTTGGGCCCCTCATAGAGTGAGTTCAGGCTGTGTTGAAGGACTTCGCAATTGGGTTAAAGGAAAGGTGAAATCTTTTCGTTTTTGGGTGCCTATGATTTGGAGAGAGCCAGTTTTCCAGTACCAGTGCCCCCACACAATTTTGACGATTTGCCAGAGTCATCAGAGAGCGAGTCAGAGCAGTTGGACGATGAGTTTCAAGTCGAAGACTGTGGACCCCAACAGTTTTCACAAGAAGAATTAAACGACCTCGTTCGTGATTTAGGGCTTTCTAAAGAGTCTGCTGAATTACTGGGCTCTAGACTTCAAGAAAAGAACTTGTTGAGATCTGGAACTTCATTCTCTTGGTACAGAAGCAGAGAAAAACAATTTGAGCCAAATTTTTCTCAAAATGGCGAACTTGTATATTGTTCTGATGTTCCCAAGTTGATGTCAACGTTTAACATTCAACATGTGTCAGATGAATGAAGGCTTTTTATTGACTCGTCAAAAAAAAGTGTAAAAGCAGTTTTGCTACACAATGGCAATAAATACGCTTCTGTACCCGTGGGGCACTCTGTGCATCTAAAAGAAAAGTATGACAACATGGCTTTTATCCTTGATAAATTGAAATATAAGGAGTTTGGATGACCTATCTGTGGTGATCTCAAAGTCATCTCTATGGTGCTTGGACAACAAGGTGGCTATACAAAATTCCCCTGTTTCCTATGCGAGTGGGATAGCTAGGCAAAAGCACAGCACTGGAGCCAAAAATTGTGGCCAACGAGAACTTGGAAGGTTGGAGAAAAAAATGTTCACTTTGAGTCTTTGGTTGATCCCAAAAAAAGTGCTTTTACCCCCACGACACATCAAACTTGGACTGATGAAGCAGTTTGTCAAGGCATTGCCAAAAGATGGCAAAACGTTCAAGTACCTTGAAAAGAAATTCCCGGGACTGTCTGAGGCAAAGTTAAAGGAGGGTGTTTTTGTTGGCCCGGACATTCGGAAACTAATGAAAGACAATCAGTTTGAAAACGTGATGAAAAAAGCTGCGAAAGAGGCGTGGATATCATTTAAAGAAGTAAGTTTTTGGGGAACAATAAAGACCCGGATTATGAAGAAATTGTAAATAAAATGTTGAAATGTTTAAAAAGCTTGGGGTGCTCCATGAGCTTGAAACTTCATTTTTTGAACTCCCATTTGAATTATTTCCCAGAAAACCTTGGTGCCGTAAGTGAAGAGCAGGGCGAGAGGTTCCACCAAGACATCAAAGAAATGAAACGGAGGTACCAAGGACGATGGGATGTGAAAATGATGGGAGACTACTGTTGGATGCTCCATAGAGAACTTCCAGACATCCCACACAAACGGAAAAGCTCAAAACGGAGTTTTGAGGGAAAAAGATGTAGATATTATAAAGAATTATAAATCCTTATTGTATATCCATATTATTTTTATCAAATTGTATTTAAAAATGTAAATAAACCACTAGTAATATATTTTTTTTTTCATTTCAAAATGCATTTTTACCTATATGTACTGCGGGTTTTGCATAACTTTCATTTTCATTTTGCGGAAAATCCCTACGTGCTGGAGAAAAACTGAGGGCATATTTGGACTCAGCGCACCAAAATACTTACGATTCACCCATTACGGTGAAAAAAATCAAAAAGTGTCAATTTGCAGGCCTGTGTTATAAGTCTAACAAAGTACATATTTCAAAACGCTTGGTCCCTAGAAAGTTAAAAATTTATATTCATAAGTATTTTGCTTTCAAAAGAATTCATTAGAATTAGAATTAAATAGTATTAAAGACGCATGCCATTAGACAAACAAATGAATTCAAACAAACAGCTACTAATTCTATCGCCTTTGGTCGAAATTCATTAATGAGTCTTTATTTTTATGGTTGTTAATTTTGAACCATAGAAATCAAGACAATACTTTGAAAGGTTTCATTTGAAAACACAAATAGAGAAGTTAAACCCGGGACCAACTTAGCGGATCATTATTATTAATATTATTCATCCTTAAATAACTTCTGAAAAAGATATTCACTGGATGGAATCACAGCTGCGAAAAATTGTTATTATATTGAGCTTCTAAGTCGGTCTGTTTTGTAAGCTAAATCCTAGGTTGCATAGATACATTTGCTGACATTTATTGACAATTCTACTCCCTGCGGATAGGTAATGTTCTTAAGACTCAAATCCGTTAATGTTTCATTAGTAGGGAAAATCTTTACCATGGAAAATCCACGGGATAAAGTTGCAGCTCTCAGGCATTGTTACCATATAAGTCCTAAGTTGATAAGAAAAAGCTACTAACAATTATTGACGCTGCAAACTCTCCTGTAGACAGATAATATTGTAACTCCCCTTTGAAACCCGAAAAGATTTACGTGTCACGATTAGGCAAAAAACTTCAAAGCCATTTTGTGATATGTAAGGTGTTGGATCTAGTGATCTTATTCATATATTTCCCGCAATCTTAATTAAGAAAATAATCGTACGATGATGCAAAGGCATTTTAAAAATATCACTAGCACTTAAAGTTTTCCGTAGCCGTAAAGAGAAAGAGACATACATATTCTTGGCAAAAAATAAAGCGTATTAATGCATATTGTCGAAGAGGTAAATTTAAAAATTAGTTTAGAGGAGGTGATACGGTAGTTGCTTTTATATAACTCGATACCATATAAAACTTTGGCCCAAGGGGAATTAACTGATTTAATATGATTAGTAATGCAACCGTATTATGTACAGTATTTGCTTAAGGACTTGCAAATACTCAGAACTATGTTGACGACGTGGTACTCGTGTTACGACGTTTCGTGTTACTCACATGCTTTAAAATACTGATTGGTAATTCGATGCACAGATTTGTTCTGAACTGTCAGAGCTGTTTTCCACGTACCCGAGGTAGTGAGGATGTGTTATCAGTCCCGTGTGTCGGGAGCAAAAACAGAGTTTTTCTCCGACTGTAGAAAAGCGCAATCTAATCAGAGATTTATCTGAACCACGGGCTTGGGGGACGCCCATGACATGTTACTATCGGCCCACCACAAGGTGAAGAGCCTGTCCTTGGATGAAACGTGATTGTTGTGGTTTCGAAGGCTAGAGGGTACGGTGAACATTCACCAGTTGTGCTCGCGAATCCAAAAAGCCTTAACCAAATTTGGACCTGGGACTGAAACTTGTTTCAGATCTTGGGGATGGTGATTGACATATTGTTTCAACCCCATTTATGGACACCGTAGAATTAAGCCATAAAGGTAAATAAAGGTTCCCTGTTTTTTTAAAGAAATCAAAATACATTTCTTCAAAAAAGGTGCATCCTCCTCAAAAGCACAAAGTTGCAATAAAAGCAATAAAACCTGAATTTAGTTCGACTCCCGCTGTTGACGAAGAATCAGAATCGAAGAATCAGTTCACCTTGATGGCATAGGAACCTTCATGAAAATAATCAAGTTCAAGGCCCATACTGACCGGATCACTATTTCCATTATGATAGGAGCAGAATTAGGGGTAATAGAGTGTAAGTGAATGTTAAGAAATCAATAAATGGAATCATTTTTATGTTTTCAGTTACTCTTATGTAGTCCTTAATTTTCAATTCATGCATTGGCCAGGCTTGAGCGCTCAACACAGCGCTCTTAAGACATTTGAACTGTAGTGGATACAAAACAGTCGCTGGGCCTTTGAAATTGGTAATGATCATTATTCATTTTTCTCACAAATACGTATTTCATCTTTTGCACTATTATCATAATATTCCAGGAAGTTTAATAGTTCATTATTTGACCATTAACTCATTTTTAGTAACCACCTATTTACCACCAATGCACAACTGAGACTGAGTGCAAGCAAACGTGTGAATGCGTCGTAAGCGCTTGCTAATTCCCTTTCATGTTTGTCGAAAAACCGACACTCGATCGGATCGACAACAAGCGCTTGCAAACCTACGCAAACCAAGTCAAACATGCTATCCACACGTTTAAATTTGTGATCGTTTGTTGAGATTTGGCAAGCGTGTGAATCCGGCACTAAGAAACTGGCTTCAAACTGTTTCTCAGAATTCATGATAAATTTCAAGCAAATGCTGCTTGAGATGTTTTTGTGCTCAGTTGCATCGATTTTTTTATAAAATCGTCTGAATTCGATACATTCTACCTGGCAAAATATATTTTGCATCGGTGCGTTGCTTTCCATGCTTTTCGCTCACATTTTTCTCTAATGTAAACAATGAAAAGTGCGCTTCAGTCAAATGTGTTTTATGTTGCCCTGATTAGGTTCGGCACGATTCTCAGTGATGAGCTCGTTTGAATTCATTTTGGCAGTTTCATTCTTTCTTAATAGTGCTTTGTTTTTTAAACGTTGAAATAAGCTCAATTTCGCGATCTAAAAGAAGATTTTTTTCCATTTGTTTATCATTTTTTTTGTGTCGAGTAAAAGAGTAAAAGAGAGTAAAAGTAGTAAGAGAGTAAAAGTTTTCGGTTTGGAATTTCTCCGAACGAAATGACGAAGATTCACGTAACGTGTAGTGCGACGAGTATCAGAAGATACAGAAATCCACCTCAACCTCAACTGAAGAAAACGCAGCAGATAATGCCATTCTTTGTTCAAGTTAGTCCACAAAACAATTAACCAATTACGACTGCCAAGAGAAAACAAAAAAAAAGGATATAAATGACACTAAGGCGGTGAAATATCATCATCTCATCGCCGAAATGATGGCGGCTATACTCAACCAGTGAGCATGGTTGAAAAATCTGGTTTTCAAAGGTTACTAAATGAGACTCTGCCGACATATACAATATCCAGTTGACCGTACTTTGCAAAGAAACTTATACCTGACCCTTATGAAAAAGTAGGAACAAAAATATAAATGATGCTTGAAGACACAGACTCTATATTAGTCACTACTGATATGTGGACATGTTTGCAAAACTATGCTAGTTTCCTCAGTTTCACTGCACACTGGCTTGACAACGATTTTAACTTTAGGCACGCTGCATTGAACGTAAAACACTTTAAAGGACAAAACAGAGGAAAAAATATCGCAAATGCAAATACGGAGCCGATAGATTTCTGATATATAAAATTCGCGCTAATGTTCATGACAATGGGCGCAATATTGTCAAGGCTGTCAGTGAAGCTAAAATCAATTCTGTTTGTTGGATCATACACATACTACAGATGGTAGTCAAAGATTCTCTGAGAATACAACCTGAGGTTGAAGAAACTATGGCTATGGGACGAAGAATAGTAACTCACTTTAATCATTTGGGTACAGCAAAACAAAAATGAAAAGAATTCAGGAAGTGCTTGAGAAAGCCAAGCATAATTTAGTGCAAGAGATAACAACATATTAGAATTCTACCTTTTACATTTTAGAAAGGCTTCTTGAACAAAAATTGAGGCGTTTCTCTGTATTAGTAGCGGATATATCAAGCATATCTTATCTAATTGCAGAGCCGTGAGAGATCGTAGACCAATTCCTGAAGTTACTTAAGCTATTTGAAAAGGTGACAAAAATTACAAGCTCAAACTTTTCCTGCTTATCCGAAGTTATTCCTTATGTTGTAAGTCTCAACCGCTACTGCGACAAGGCCGTTTCTTCTGACCTTGCACCGAAATTAATACGAAAAACTACCAAATTATACAGATTAACAATGATAAAAACTACCTGATGGCATCTCATTTAGATCCAAGGCCTAAGATGAATTTCTTCACGAATCATCTGGAAAAAGAAAGAGCCCGACAATACGTTTTGTTTGATGGTTTAGTTTCAGACAATGATACCAGCAGCGATGAAAGTATCCAATCTTCTTATTCCATGCAGTCCAAACGTAAGGGAACCGATGAGCCTGGAGATGGCTGTCCTGCTCGCACATCTTTCTAGGATTGCTACAAAAGAGTTGGAATTGCTTCAATTTCAAAGAGCACCATATCCTGTGACCTTGATAAGAACTTGAGCATGAAAACTTTAAAGACAACTGACAATCGATTTACCTGGTAGGCTGCATATAACTCAAACTTTTCCCAAAGTCTAGTCAAACTGGCTGCAAGCAGTGTTTATTCGTAGCTACTTTTCAGTGAAACAAGAGACGTTTACGAAGAAAAGAGGAACAGACTTCTACCTGAAAATGCGGCAAAATTGGTTTTTTCGCACCACAATCTACCACTCATTGGCTACAGTTATGATAAGTACACGTATACAATGAAACAAAACAATTAAATTTTAGACAATAATTTAAATTTATAAGGCCTGAATGAAGAATCTAGAGAAGAATTTTCCAAAAATTTCGTTTAATTTTAGTATGGAATTATAGGTAGTTACTTTCAATATGACTCATTACCTTCTTTGATAGCAGATAATGTTCCATTTTAATTGTACTTTTGGTTAGACCCGACGTACCCAAGGTTTGAGGAAGGGTTATCAATCCCGCGCGCCTGGAGCAAAAACTGAGAGTCTTTCTCGGACACTAAGGAAGTGCAACCTAATCAGAAGTTATCTGAACCTCGGGTTGGGGGACACCCATGACAGGTTACTGTCAACCACCCACACGCTGAGGAGCCTATGTGGTTGTGGTGGTTGTGGTTCTGAAGGCTAGAGAGTGGTGGTGAGCACTCACCAGTTATTTTTGGGAATCCAGGTAGCTTTGAATAAATTGGGGCCTAGGACTGAAACTTGTTTCAGGGTTGTGGTTAACACATTGTTTCAACTCCGTCTATGGAGACCGTGGAATTAAGCCATCGCAGTAGGTGTCCATGTTAAACCCCGTGACTTCACGTACTTTTGGATAGATAAGCAAAACTACATTTTTTTGAAATTAAAATGTATATTCTGCGGTATTAAAACTTTTCCCTAAAAGACCCAGTGCACACGCCACGTCAGCATTTTTTTGAAGGTAAGTGAACGTTATCTTATTTTTTTTTTCGGAACTAAAATGAATGTTTAATGTAGTTTCATGCTATTGCGGCTACTTTTACGAACTACACAATCTTAATAACAAAACTCCTTTTTATTTTCAGTTTATGAATTCTCGTTCAAACGGTTTTGAAGACGGGTGAAAGAAATGCTTCAGAAGTTATGTGTAATTTACGCGACCGTCGTGCTCATGTATTTTACGATGAAGAAAGTACGAGTGAAGCTGACGGAGAAGAAGTACATGATGAAGTGTCCGACGTACAAGATTATGACGAGGATTCTGATTTTGATGTGAACCAACCAAGAAGACGACGAGTCAGTGAAGGGTCAGAAGGCAGTAAAACTGATAAAATTCAAGTGCAGCAGGCCGTCCAAGATCAATTGTAAAAGGCAAAAATAATTCCCGTTGGTCACTGAACGCACCTGAGACCAGGGAGCGCCATTCACTTATAGTCCATTTGCCGTCAGCAAAGGAAGAAGCGAAGAATGTGACAACATCTTTGGAAGCTTGGGCCCTCCTATTCAATCAAGAGATGCTTGAAATGATTGTGAAGCATACTAATGAAGAAATTGATCGACGACAAGAAGGAAACGAAAATAATCCTCCATTCGCATAACATACCAATATAGTTGAGCTGAAAGCTTTAATAGGTTTATTATATTTCATTGGGATGGAAAAAAATTATCACGTGAATTTAGAAGATCTCTGGAGCCTTGAGTTTGGCTATAATTTGTACCGAACTGTGATGTCAGATCATCGATTTCAATATTTACTCCAAAATATGCGATTCGATGATAAGAACACACGAAAAGAAAGAAGAAAAAACCACGCCTTAGCCCCAATAAAAGATCTGTGGGATGTATTTATGGCAAATTGCAAGAAATACTATTCGCCATCTTCCAATTGTACGATCGACGAAGAACTATTAGGATTTCGTGCCAGATCAGTATGGCATAAAAATTGTCGCGTGTAATGACGCACAAACGTCATACCTGTTGAATGCTGAACCTTATGTTGGGAGGGTAGAGACAGGCACATGAGATACCGTGCTGTCTTATGATATCAAAAAATTGACTGAGCCAATTCACCGTTCGCAACGCAACGTCACCTGTGACAACTGATTCATGTCCGTAAAAATTGTCCAAGAAATGAAGGACAACTACTCTTTAACAATGGTTGGGACATTACGATCGAACAAGCCCGAGATACCAAGGACGTTCACACAACCAGCTGCTGCCGGTACGGTGCGGTACGCCTACGCCAATGATATGACGTTACTGTCCTGTTGTCCAAAAAAACAAGGTAGTTTTACTATTATCTAGCTTACACAAAGCCGGCCGAATGATTGAAAGAACTGGCAAGGCAGAGATCGTAGCATTTTACAATGAAACGAAAGGGGGAACGGACACATTTGATGAGTTATGCAAAAATTATTCCACAAACCGTATCACAGAAAGATGGCCTATGCGCTAATTTTTTGGAATTTTAGATCAGGCAAGCGTAAATAGCGCAATTTTGTATAACTTACCAGAGATCCAATCGTACCATGAATGGTCGCGCTTTTACCAAAGAATTAGTTCATAGCTTGTTGAAACCGCATTTAGAGGCTCGTTTAAAAATAACAACCTTACAGCGAACTATTAGGCAATTGATTTGCGAAATTCTAGGAATAAATGAACAACGTCCCTTTATGAGTGGAAAACTAGAAAAACGAAAACGATGTTCTTTTTGCAGCTGGAAAGAGAATACAAAAACTCTATACTGTTGTGTCACGTGTGAGACACCGGTTTGCGAGGAGCAACGTAAACATTTTTGCCAAAATTGTGCACAAAAATTAAATATTTTTTAATAAATGGCATTAACGTATTATTTTATCTGTATTTTTGAAATAAAAAATCTGTCTGTGTCAAAGAATTGCCTGTTCGATCATTATAACATGCATAAATCCTTAAAATATTTTTCATTTTCACGTGTTCAAATAATTCAACTTTTTGCAATCCACGCAAATGAGACCACATGCATTTAAAAGCTCGTACTTTCAACTACAAAACCCTGAAACCTTTTCTTTTTTAATTTGTTTATTGCAGAATTACGATTTTTTTTTTAACAAAATCCCATTTTTTCAAGATTTTGCATTTTTTTAAATAACAGTTTTAAATTCCTGACTTTAGCAACTACTGGGCGACTTTAGCAACTACATAGTAGACACTCCAATAAGTATCTCAGAATTTTCGCAAATTTTTTTGAAGTCGAGAAAACTTTGTAAACCCGACTGTTCCCTCAAAGGATCAGTGCACACACCGTGCCCTTAAAAATTGGGTATACACACGCCGGGTTAATATTCGGTATTCGGCGGGATAGCGGAAAGGAGGCGGAATACCGAATTTAAACCAAATATTTGTTACAACCGTAGAAATTAGCGAAAATTAACAACTTCGTGTGAAAAACAAAACCATTATTTACTTTATTAAAGAGAAAAGTCATTTCTGTAATTTAAAGCTGACTATTCTGAACAATTCGACTATTCGACTTTCTCAAAACAGCATTTTTGCACATTCGTGGTTTTCGCATTAATCCGACGACATAATATCATCAATACTTATCATTGCATGAATAAAGGAAGCAAACCAGATGCCGAAAAACCTGCTTACTATATAAGCCAAGGATCAATTCCTTTCGAATAAATGTTAGAGTAACTTCTGCATATGCAAATCAATCAACGAATCTCTACGCCCATTAGTTATTCTGACTTTCTTATTTGGTCTGTCGCAATGCTAAAATATCCTGGCGAAAATCGATTTGAGGACCTACATATAGTCTTGTCGTATGTGCATACAAGTCTAAATATACGCAGACGATTACTATCCTTTCTATTGTTAGCGTTATGTCAGGAGTCAAGTCCTCTATGCAACCAACGTTTCGAATTTTATGCATGCCGTTTGATTATCTTTTGAATTGTCGATTGTCTTGCAGGTTGTCGATTGTTCTTCCGCTCCCACCATCCCGACGGCTCAACAGCACGTTTGTCGGCAAGAAGTCCGTTGAAAGTACATCAAAGTCACGTTCCAGTTGTCCCAGCTGGTGCTCATCAAACTTTACTTCAATGTATGCGATCAAATTCTTACAAACACTTCTCGTCATTCGAATCCCAGCAAATGCTACACTGCATCCGAAAGCTAAAGGTATTACTCAGGTGGTGGGAATAAGAAGCAAATTGCAGCATCAAGTGCTTTTCTTCCGTGCTTCGTGGAATTAGCTATGCATGTACTTTGAATATTAGCCAACAAAAAATCGCTCACCTTTCGCTGAGCAACCAATCGTTGTTTCTGCTGAGATTCAACTGTTACCATATCGAATTGCACTCTTTGAATTCAGAGGGTACTTTCAGCAGATGAACATGAGACACTAATTGTCTTCCAGCTATTCGTATGTCCACATGCGTAACAGTATGCTTCGCGTAATATAAATGACATCCTTTGAACTTTGCTTTGCGTTTGATGCCGGAAGCTCCCCATTGAATTGGTTAAATGACTGGTTTCCATATGAGACAAAGCTGTTATCCTTTAATTTTGCTCCTATACCATTTCGGTCAGCTCAGAATGGACTCGTAAATTTAGTTTTTTACGAAAAAAATTTTCAGAGTCTCACGCTGAGGGTATTTTCGTTACCTTTGAATTTTTGGTACTATTTTTACCGAACCTTTCGCGAGTGTGCCGCTTAGTTTTTACCTACATATTAATTAACAGTGCAATAAAAGAACCACAACAAATCAATTTGGAAAGGAGGCTCTTTCTACAACTGTTTTTCACGGAGAATAGTTCCAGGGTCTATAATTTTAATTGTTCAACCGTTCATAATAGGTTTCGACTTGCTCGGCCGTCCGCATCTCCGCTCCATGTCGTCAAATTACTAATGAAGGAATGGAACGACCACGAAAAGAAATAAATCCACGTCCTGTACAACCCTACTGGGAGTTGGGCATTATGTTGCCATTTCGGAGCGAGTCGATTCCAAGTTGGCATGATGGTAGTTTGAGGTTGAGTAGGTAGATACCGTGCATTGAAGCAGAGAAGATTTTGTGTAAGCCAGAGGTGCAACATACAAGAATTTGTAACAGAATAAATATTGAAAGTGCTCTGGGTACCTGTAAGATTAAAAAAAACGAACATAGTCTTCACGCATACTTTCTTTCCGTAAAGATGAGAAGAATGATTATCCCGAAAGGTCAGAAGCAAATTATCACTTTCAAATAATCCATTTATACGGGCGTAGTGAAGTGTTCGACTAAACCTGACAAAGCTTGGGAAAGGCTCCTTCTATGGTTTTGTATCTATGGTAGATACATTAGTCTTTATGTTTGGTAGCACTGAAGGTAAGCGTACAACTGTTAGCACCACACATTCCAAGTCTGCTTTAATAAAAACCACATCACGTCAAGATGAGGCAATTATTTTTAAATTTCCGGCTATTGGAGACCCGAAGGGGTCGATCAATAACAGTCTTTAGTCTGCAGTACGTTATAGGTTTGTAAAGGCAGACTTAGTCCGAAGCAAATCATTATTAGCGATTCGAAAAATTATCCGTTCAAAATACTTTTTGAATGTGAATCGTAGTCAAAGTCCGAGTGCATGTCTCGCGTCGATAATGGAGATAGTGGTCATGGTAGCGATGGTTGCCATCGTCTCGTTCCATTGAATCTTGACGTGAACCGCAGCTTTTATCCGTGCAATCTGAGATGGTATAATGTATCCATTGTCTGCTCTTAGCCACTGTGACCATCGAAGCATGCACATAAAAATTACAGGGCTGGAGTTTATTGCAACCAATAACCAGTAACCCAATCCGCTGGAAATCCTCTCAAACTTTCGTAGAAGCGAAAAGCAACTGCTCAAATTGGTGATCAATGGATGTGAAATCCTTGAAGGTGCGATTACCGTGTTAATAAATCCGAATGGAAAGCTCGATATTGACTTCATTGGTTTAGGATCGGTTTAATGATTCTTGAAAACTAGTGAAAACAATTGGAAACCTGGCCAAGATTTCTCGGAATTATGGCACGGCGATTTCGCAACATCATGTTGCATTCAGCATTTAATGTATTTGTTACAATGCAATGGAAGATTGCACTGAAAATATAAAATGGGACACAGTTTGTGAATATATGTTAAATCTTGGATGATTTCCTACCACAGCTAAATTTTGGCTCGATTTCAAAGCACAATTCTTTATTGTGACGTGAGATTCCGCGAATTGACGTGAATCCTTCAGGACATTATGGCGTTGGAATTAAAAATGCTAGCGCCATAAAAGACCAGCAAAACCAGCGAAAAATTCAAAATAATTTGTTATCGCTTGAAAACTAATTTAAGGTTGCCGTATATCAAACAATCACCCAACCACTAGGGGATGTGGATGTGGTTTTTGTGTGGGATTTGCTCATTTTGTCAAGGTATTGGAAAAACCAATTTAAAAAATTGTTTAATATTTGCTAAAAAGTTTGATATTCAAATAAATATATGTAATTTTTTATGTAAACAAATCGTTCTTGGCTTTGTCATTTGTACAGTTTGTGTTAATTGATTGCTTACATCCATATATTTCATATAGAAAAACCTTCATTACCTATATGTTTACATGAAATATAAATAATTCGTGATTGGTTTTCTTGGACGGGGCACTAATACAACGAGAGGAATATTTTACAAAAACCTCTTCTAGTTTCCTAATCTAACTTAAAACTATTTTATTATTTACCTGCGAAGAACTGAAGATAGTAAACAAGAGATCACCAGGGAAGAGAGACAACGTTCTCGCAGCAATTAGCAACAGTCCTGGGAACAAGACAATCCCTGACCTGAGGCCGTGGCTCAATCGGGGGCATGGCGAGAACAACTTCTACTTGACCCAGCTCTTAAGCGCACATGGTAATTATCGGTCTTACCTGGAAAAGATGGACAGGTCACGGTGACCTTACTCTCCGTTTTGTGCAGGAGAGATTGGCACACATCCTTTTCTTGCAAAAAATGGGAAAAGCAGTGCGGTGACCTCACCAGCAAAATCGCAGAGCTCTGTCTGGAAACAATGAGAAATGCTCAAAACGGTTGACAAATGGAATCGCGTGGCACAATATGCTTGGGTAGTGCTGACACTGAAAAAATTTATACTGGAGTGATAGGAAGCATCCAGGATGGAGGAATCTCTTTTCAACTACTTCCTTCCTCTCCCTTCCTTCCAACTTAAGAAGAGATTTCTATAATCTAAAGGCGATTCTAGGCGAAACAAGGTGTAGGAACAGGAGGCGTATCCCGAAGTAATGTATCAAAGGGTTCCAGGCTTGGTTCTCACTTTGAACCACGTCCCCTTGTTTAGTGGGTAGGCCAGAAGGATTGGGTGTCTGAGAGTCCCACATTCAAGGGGTAAATAGCTTTCACCTCCATTCCACAAATAAAAACTTGCAATTATTTTTCTCATATTTGCTATGAACTAATTTATAAGCTAATTATTTATTTTTTGTATATTTTACATAACACTAAGTGATTTGATTAGAGGATTCAAACAGATTTTAGTTTATTTGAACAGATAAACTCAACGAAAGCTTTTGTAATAAGCTAAAATCCGCTATTTTGTGTCACAATCTGGAGGGGAAGTAATAGGGTTTGTTTTGGGCTATATTTAAATATTGAATTTTCTGACTTGAATTTTAGCTTTAAGGTACTTAGCGCACTCGTTTGATGTGCCGTCTCCATAGATTAAGGATGAGGATTTTATTAGGAAGACGCATGGGCAATTTTCGATTGAGTCATGGTCAGAGAGACAGAACAGACTTAAATGCCTTAGAACTTATGTGCTCGGTGTGGTCTTTAGACATTAGCTTTGGATCGAGGTTTAGACCCATTTGGCCTAGGAAATTTATGGGTCTGCTAAGTAGCCGGATGAACTTCCGATTTCTGCTAAAGAATATTGTCGGGGTTTTCTTGCTGTTGATTTGAATTTTCCTCCTGTAGCGTTTGTAAATTTTTCCAGGTTGCTTCTACGTTTGAGATAATTCTTTAGGATTGTTTCGTATCAAAAGTATAGAAGAAGTAGTATAGAAATAAGTGTATAGAAATAAGAAGAAGTATAGAAATAAGTGTCGTCTGCAAAAGCAGCTAGTTGGCAGTTTTCGCTAGTCGATTGATCGGACGTTTATGTATTAAAAACTGTTGGACTCAGCCATGAACCTTATGGAACACCAGCAGGAGCGGTGTTCATAGTGGATGATAACCCACGAACTTTATCCTGGTATGTTCTTTCTCTCAGGAAGAATGAAATTATTTTGTGCGAGTATGGTGGGGTACTGCACTGTTTTAGCTTATGAATCAGGCCAGCGTGATAGACCGTATTGAAGGCTTTTTCAATATCAATGGTCAGTAGGCCCACGGATTGGTTGTATGTAGTACTTTTTTATGTTTTTGCAGACAAGTTGTAGTGGGTACTCTATTGAGTATCCATGCCTGAAGCCAAAATGAAATTTACAGAGAACGTTATTATTTTCAACGTAATCAATCAACCTTTTCAAGATAAGCTTCTCAAAAAGTTTACCAAGCGTCGGCAATAAGATTATCAGCCTTTATTTATTAGGATTTCGTGGATCTTTACCAAAGTACAGGATTGACATTATGCTGGCGCGTTTCCAGCAGTTTAATAAGTGGGAAGTTTGCAGACAATATATTTGAAAATGATGTATATTAGCACTTTAGCTTTTTTTGTGGAAGATTTTTGATGGCTTTGTTAGGCATAGTACTTTACCATTCTGTAGCTTCATGATTTGCTGAATTATACTCGTATGTTTCGTTTTCATTAGGGCTCCGGAAGGTGAAAAGGCGAAGTTTGCGTCGTTATTTAGCTACTATTTTTTTGCCATGCTGTTGCTCATTCTTTGGGAGATATTTTGGAAATTATAGAACTTACTTAAGTAACTCTGCTTTCACTGCCACTGTAAAGGATTATGTGCTCGAAAGATCTTTTACCTTGTCGAGTTAAATAGCGTTTACTTTACTGCTATATTTTCGTTGACTATTGTCTATTGCTCTCTAAAATACATTACTAAGTTACTCTATTTTTTGTTTGCTTCTATTTGTTTCTGCCTGTGAATGTGAAGAGGACAGCAGTGTTTGCAGTGTGCTCCAAGGGGTTGAAACTATCATCAGCTAAGACCAAAGCAGTGGTGGATTCGATACCCTGAGGAGAGTAGAAAGTTGGTTCTTGGCAGTGGTGTATTGAAATTGAAATATAAAACTTCTTTGCCTGCTTCGTTATTTCGAGTGCAATTCATATGCGTATGCCGAGCGTTCAAGTCATCTTCCAGCAGGATGTTTTTAAAGCGCTTATTGACACGTTTTAGGTGGCTTATACTTTGTTCTTTTCCCCCCATGGGTGCTACCTTGTCGTGGTGGGGGGCTTGATGAGGTTGCTCGTCATCCAGACGCGTGATCAAGTCACTAAAAGCACCCACCAAAAAAATATATGATGAGTGACAACAAAAATAGTAAATTAGTGGTGGGGATATACACCCCGACGTGTGAGGGAGCCTCGACCTCATGCGGGCTTCTCTCCAGCATTCATGCTGGGGATAAGTCGCCAGGGCATTTTTCAGTGGTGGAACACTTGACCACTGAAGAATCAAAAATTACAAGTGAAATAATCAACGACGCAAGCATGTTCGTCCGAAGGCCAAAACTACTGCGAACTCCGCCTCAAAGAGTAGCCAAGCCTAATCAAGGCAACGAGAAAACATCGTGCAAGCAAACCTCCATCGAACGCTTTGCAACAGCGAAAAAGGTGCTTGTCCAAAACATTCCTCCTACACAAGGCGATGGAGCGAACGATACCAGAAGCGTAGTGGAGGCTTCGGGCAATGGAGTCATCGATCCGAAGTGCCATTCTCCAGGGGCCATTAAAAGTCATATACTGAACAACGTGGAAGGCGAAACCAATGATGCTCAACAACAACAAGACCCTCCTGCTGACAGTATATTGAGAACTTCGCCTGAGAAGGACCTGATAACGAAAATTGCCGCTGACAGAAGTGAGGAAGAGCGTCTAACAAGGAAGCACTATTGCCGCAGGTGGCTACGGGCGGAGAGTGAATTGAAAGAGCTTAAGAAAGTTCCAGAAAATAAAACTCCCTTCACCGAAAATGCTACTCCTCTCGTAAAAGGCAAAAGGGCGGCATGTAGCCCACTTAAACCTGACCGTAGGAAAAGGGCGAAGGGGCCTTCTTCCGAAAAGGAAGAAGGCACCAAACACAGTGCAATGCCAAAAAAGACCAGGAACAAGCAGCGCAGGGATGCTCTACTGATCAAGCCTGCAGACGGGAGAACTTATGCCGAAGTCCTCAAGGAAATCAGGCAAAATATGGAACCCGAAAAACACGGTGTCTGTATACAAACAGTAAGAGTGACCAGAACAGGTGGTCTCCTCGTAGAACTCGGAGCGGAATCCACCGACAAGGGACTGTTCGAGAGCGCTGTCAAGGACCTCCTGGGCTCTAAGGCTGTTATTTCGACTTTGCAGCCAATGGCGTCTTTGGAAATAAGAGACCTTGACTGCATTCCGCATGCCAAAGAAGTAGAAGATTCCATTAGGTTTAGCGTAAGGCTAACGCCTACCAACCCTAGAGGACAAAGGGCGGCAATAATAGACATCCCAGAGAAAGACGCTGTGCAACTCCTGGCCAAGGAGAAAATTAAAATCGGCTGGGTTGTGTGCAGGATACGTCGGAGGGTAGCCCTAACTCGATGCTACAAGTGCCTTGGCTTCGGACACATCTCCTTGAACTGCAAGGGGCCAGATCGAAGCACACTATGCTACAAGTGTGGCACTTCCGGCCATAAGGCGAAAGACTGCCCAAACGAACCCAGTGCAAGGATAAGGGACAGAAGTCTGAAGATCTGGCTTATATCCCACGAAGTGGTAGGTGCCAGGAGTTCAAAGAGGCACTAAGCAAGAACAGAGCAAACACTTGATTCAAGTCCTGCAAATCAATCTCCACCGTAGCTCAACCGCACAAGATTTACTAGACCAAGTTGCAAGGGAGAAAAAAGTCGACTTGTTGCTGATATCTGAGCAACACCACAACAAAGAGGAAGTTGGATGGTATTCTGATCGATCCGGCACCACCGCCTTCTGGGTACGTGATAGGGCTCTACCCACAGCTCGGACTTGCTCCAGTGGAAATTGCTTCGTGCTCATTGGGTGCGCTGATTTGACATTCATAAGCGTCTATTTCACTCCGAATGAGTCAATTTCATGTTTTCAGAGCAGGCTCGATGAACTGGAGGAAGCTGTCTCGAGCACAAAAGGCCGAATCCTTGTTGGCGGTGACTTTAACATCAAGGCGATAGAATGGGGAATGCCTCTGCCAGACTCGAGAGGAAAAAGTATCCTAGAAATGGCGGCTAGGAGGCACCTTGTCATTTTTAACGTTGGGAACACAACAACCTTTCGACGGGGAGGCTGCTTGGGAACTATTTCGGATGTGACATTTGCCTCGGAGTCCTTAGTGCCTAGGATACACAGATGGAGGGTACTGGAGGACTACTCGGCGAGCGATCGTCAGTACATTGCTTTCGCAATTGGCGGCTGTGCTACTCGACGCGCAGCAACCCAACCATCAACTGTAGGTTAGACTATATCTAAAATAGATGTCGACGTGTTTTCCGCAGCTCTTATGAGAGGTGAAACTATGACGGTAACGGGGGGAGCCTCAGCTGAAAACATGGTGAACTCCACCATGAGGCTCATCAAGAATGGGTGCGACTGCTCTATGCCCAGGCGACGGCCTCGACACAATAAGCCTGCTGTATACTGGTGGTCGGCAGAAATCGCCGAAAAGCGGAGAGAATGTCACAAACTCCGCCGCGAATCTCAACGTTTAAGAAATCGAGACGAGTCACACTCCCGAACGCTGGCATACAGGTCGGCTAGAAAAGTTCTCCGTAGGTTAATTAACGAAAGCAAGGCTCGCTGTTGGCGCAACCTAGTTGAGGACATCGACAGAGACCCGTGGGGGCTGGGTTACAAGCTTGCCATGCGGAAACTAGGAGCTGCAAGAAGGCCCTATGTCCTTAAAACGGAAAAAATGGACCAGATTGTTATAGCACTCTTCCCTATGCATCCTATTCGTCCCGATGATGCAGATGTTGAATGTCTCGGAGAATGCTCACCTTTTACTGCCATCGAACTGGATGATGCGGTAAAAGCTTTAAAATCGAAAAAGGCCCCAGGGCCAGACGGTATACCAGCTTGATACAGCTTGCACATCAACTTTGTCCTGAAAAGCTGCCCACCACTTTCAATGCCTGTTTGCCGCAGGGCGTGTTTCCAAATTGCGCGAAAGAGGCGAGGCGAGGCTCATGCTGATCCACAAGGGGAAGGGGAACGCGGAGCAACCATCTACATATCGGTCCTTATGTATGCTGAACGCCGCTAGGAAGGTACTCGAGAGGCTCATTAGAGAAAGGCTCGGAGAAGCTATTCGAACTGCCGGGGATCTGTCTCCTCGGCAGTAGGGCTTCAGGGCTGGTCGATCCACAATTGGTGCAATAGCAGAGGTAGTGAGCGCGGTCCAGCAGGCAGAAGCCCACAACCATTACTCGAGACGAATAGTACTGCTCATAACACTCGATGTGAGAAATGCCTTCAACTCTGCTAGATGGACAGATTTTCTTGGTACTCTGGAATATTTCAGGGTGCCGAGGTATCTGATGCGGATATTGAAAGACTACCTCAAAAATCGGAAACTCATCTATAACTCGTTGGGAGGCTGGCGAAGAATTGATTTGAAATCAGGGGTGGCGCAAGGTTCCGTTCTGGGCCCGGACCTCTGGAATGTCTCGTACGATGAGCTTTTGAGGCTGCAGTTACCGGGGGAGTCGCGCCTGGTTGGCTACGCAGATGACGTAGCAGTACTAGTCACCGGACGTACTGTCGGACTGACGCAGCTCAAACTGGATGCGGTAATATGCCGAGTGAACGAGTGGATGGCAGACCGTGGGCTTAGTCTAGCGTTGGAAAAGACCGAGGTTGTCGTCCTCACTAAGAAGCGAATCCCTGGTGTTATGCCGGTTCGTGCAGAGGAAATGATCATCGAATCAAAAGAATCAATCAGATACCTTGGCTTGATTATTGACTCGAAGTTGACTTTTTTCGAGCAGGTTCGAGCGTCAGCAGTTAAGACCTCCGTGCGGGTATCGGCGCTAAACCGCATTATGGCAAACACGCAGGGGCCAACCTCGAGCAAAAGACGTCTACTAATGAGTGCAATGGAGTCAGTGCTCTTGTATGGCTCCGAGGTTTGGGCTGACGCTCTAAGTAAAGAGACGTACTGAAGGCGTCTGGCACAGGTGCAGAGGTAAGGAGCTTTGCGGATAGCCGCTGCATTCCACACTGTCTCTGAACCTGCAGTGCTGGTAATCTCGAGGGTGGTTCCAATTAAGTTACTTGCAGACGAACGGAAACGTGTATACTTACGTAGGGGGGAGTCGGCGAGAGAAACCGTCAGCCGAGAGGAACGGAGAAGAACCCTAACCTTGTGGCAGCAAACATGGGAACACGAACCGCGAGGCAGATGGACCGCACGGCTGATAAGTGACTTGGGGCCGTGGTCCGATAGAATGCATGGTGAGACTGATTATTTTCTGACGCAACTACTCAGTGGTCACGGGTATTTTCAGTCTTACCTGTATAAGATGGGAAAGACACCATCCCGAACTTGCGTGTTCTGCCCGGGGATGACGGATGACGCCTGCCACACGTTCTTTACGTGTAATAGATTCACAAGACTCCGTTCACATCTCTCGGAGAAAATTGGCGTAATTTCCCCAGAAAATGTAACGGGAAAAATGCTGAAATCAAAGGACAATTGGAACTGTGTGTCGCATTACGTACGGACAGTACTCATTATAAAGAAGGACATAATGGATCGCTTGGCGAGGGAGGGAGCATCTCTGTAACGCAATATTATAGTTACTAATCGCAATTCCTTCCTATCCATCCGTGGAGAAAGAGAGATTTCCCTTAGCCTGAAGACATCGCTAAGCGATGATTAATGAGGCCTAGTCCGAAGTAATGTGACAAACAGTTCCAGGCTAGGTTCTCGGAGTAGCCCCTTCACCTCCCGAACAAAAAAAAAACTTTGCTCTTTTGAGAGTTTTATCGCGGAAAAATACACAGCATATACTTCCATATTGGTTTCTGCGAATATTAACCTTATGTTTTTGATGGACCTGGATTTAAAAGATAGAAGAGGGGAATTCGGAAGTAATTTTTTCATGCCTTTTGGTGGTCACGCCTATAAATTTAAAAAACATGGCGTAAAGTACTTATCGTATGTAGCTGATGGAAATAGAAAAACTTTTGCTTGATGAATGCCGCGCCGTACGGAGAATCCTCAGTTTCTATAGAAGAATGCGTAAGGCATGTGAAAAAGAATGGGGACAAGACTTCGTAATGTTACAATTACTAACAAAGGAATTGGTGGAATAGTCATCGGGAACTGACTGACAGCATCATTAACGAAGTTACAAAACTCAAAGGATTGACAATCCATCGGCATACACAAAAAACCACAGCATCAAAACTGTCCAGACCGCGAAGAGAGCTGGTGCAAATAGTGACAAGCTGAAACTGTGGGTGGAGGGGATTTTTCCTCGGAATCATTTACATTTTGGTGCCAAAATTTTTGAAATTGCTATTTTTTGGCTGTAATCATCTTCAACGTGGGATTTCAAGGAGTAATGAAAACAATGACTACGATAAGATGCTTAATTGGCAGCGATGCGCATTCTTATGTGCAGCGTCGTAATAGTGATGACTTTAGTTGAATTTAATCGCGTTGCTTGGTCTGAGTGGAACGTGAGCGAGCGAGAAACAAGAGCAAGGGCACAACGCTTTAAGAGACTTCCAAGAGCAAGAAGTAGGCGCACTCTTTGGAACAGGCATGCTCGAATAAAGATGATTCAATTATTCATACTTTGAATCATGTTTGAAGTTTTAAATACGATTTATTTGAAACGATTTTTTTTTTCTAACTAGTATCTACGATATTTTAACAACGGTTTGACTGAGAGCTTTGAAATTTCATTGGTAAACTTAGCACATATAATGATTAAACTAGAATAAGGACCCACTACCCAAATAAAAATGATGAAATTTGAATATTTACTTTCAAAAACATGTCAACTATTCAGTTTTCAAGATTTAGTAGACATGGTTCCTTTTGCACTCCTGTAACTCATGTCATGATGAAAATTTTAGTTGCAAAAAATTTTGAATTAATGTTGGAATATTAATAATGTATATTAAAAATTTCAAATTTTAATTTATTCACTTTTCGTCAGGAACAAAATCCGAAAAATACGAAAAGTACAGCCTAGCACACGGGATGACTGCCTTAATCCATTCAAGGATCGTGATACGCTAGAAGAATATACCCGAACTGAATTTTTTTTGTGGACCTAATGCGTTCCTACTTTCGCTTTGGATTTTTTGGTAAGATATACATTGCAAATACATATTAAGCCTTGCAGTTTTAAAATAACTTGGAATATATGAAATGGATTTTAATCGAAGTCCTCTGTTGCAGTATTTCTGTTTTTATCATCTTCCAAATTTTTTTTTTGAATTTTTGAATCAAAATAACATTGTATGTGATTCTCCAGTCAACTTTGTTAATTTTCTGGTTCGGGAGATTAATCATCTGTCGCTTTGCGCTTCCAAAGACTTAAATGATTGATATTCAACAGAGTAACCTTGTGAGTAACATTTCTACCTAGTTACGCTAGTTTATGAACCTTATCCAAAGTGCATGTAGAGGATCGTAATATTTGAATCCTATACGCCTGTAATGTTCCTTGATATCCTTAAGTCTCGTCCATTATTCCAATTTCTCAAAAGTGTATACATTGGCAAGATCCTTTTTTAGGTATGAGTTCATTGATATGCACCTTGTCTTACACTCGTAATAAGTTTTGTAGTTAACATGGACAATAAATCTGACTTGTTTTTCCAGACATCGTCATTGTTATACGGGCGACCCTCGGAGCATATTTTCCGTTCGTTTTCTTTCCAAACAGATTTAATCGTTAACATTAGAGATGGATGTGAAAGAAAATATTTAACAGCAGGGATATATTTTCACGTTTAATAGAAAACGAATGTAGCCATCCTCTGCATGTCATGCCAGACAAAAAGAAAGAATGAAGGAACGTCATCTGGCATTACTATGACAAGACCAGGCATAAATTGCCTTTGCCAAACTGAATGCAAGTGACAGGATGCACAATTATTTATGAGAGGATGAAAATTAAATCCACTTCTAGTCGGACTTTTCGACAACTCAACCAGAAATTAAGTAGCGTTTTATTGACGTACCTTGAATATTTATATGGAATGATTTTGTAAGGATTCCTCAACTATGAGCTAATAATGTGTTGTTAAATTTTTTGGACGGACGTTTAGGATTATCATACAAGAGCTGTACAGTATTGAGCAACTTAAGGCACCAGTTGTAAGGTGATTGTAATTTATCGTTTATAGCTAACTGGGTCAACAATGGAGATGTTGAGAAATAACAATAATTTCCTAAAGATGTAACACTTACTTTCAAAGATTTGAGTTCTCTGTTTAATGATTGTTTGTTTGTCAAGGTGTAAAAGCCTCTTCAAAACATTCACGCTTGTCGATCCTTTTTCGATAGTAAATCCTACTTTCATGCGAACTAACCCCGCGTTTTCTATACACAAACGTATCCACAGACCTTATTTTTTGGGTGTACCACTGGCACGTATTATGCTGGGACATGTTACGCATATCAATGACTACCTACATGCAGCATGTATGTATGCATACCTTCGAGATTGTAAATAATTTATGAAATTCAGACTACGCTTTTTAAAATCCGTGGAGCGACCGTTGATAATGTCGAAAACAACGACACAACCGTCTTGGGCTGTAATCTGAAGACTTTTCAATCCCGTTTATAATTTCATAAATATGAACGACGACAAATAAATTACTTCATTTGCCCTTCTCAAATATTCTTCAACTTTAATTCTCCTTGCTTTGCATTTTCAACATCCTTATAAAGCTATTGGTGCTGCTTGCGAGATAAGACGTCATTGTAATTCTGTAGCAAGAACTATTCCATATATGCATAGGTTACATTAGCGTTTGAACGTTTGCTCTAGGGTTCGTTGGTGTTTGTATAGAATTCAAACGAAGTTTTGTAAATAGAATTCAATGATGTTTGTCATTTCCATTTCAAAAGAAGTCTGATGTATATGAATAACCTCTGTAACGCTCTGAAAGAACTACTGCGTCGCAGAATTACTGATTCAAGTTGAACTAAGTTGACACTTTTGAATTCAAGTTTTCCAGGGAAATTTACAGCACTGCTGTCGGAGCGTTCAAAGTTATATTTTTAGGGGCTTCACTTTTACAACTCGACACGTATATGTAGTATTGAGTGAAAGTATCTCCATGGAAGTCTTATCACTAATCGATGGCAATCTATTCCACCAATTTGAAATGGTTAAAACAAAGCATTTCTTACGATTTTAACAGCAAATGGCGCAAAAAGCTGTTAATGAACGTCACACATTTCTCAGTTTCTTTTCGACATTTCCATTTCTTCCATTACATTACATTTCAGTAATCGAACTTTTCTTATTGTAGATAATCAAAACTTATTTTTTACTTTCCCAACCATGCGTACCTTATAGAGGGCCCCAAAATCGATCCACAAAAAACACTGGTTCATGGCGGGCAGTTAATCTCTGGCCCGGCGACACAGAAATTAAAAACATGAAAGTTCATTTTAAAATGGAAGCCGTCTTACACCAGAATCGATCAGAAAATTTTCGAAATTTAAAAATACTAATAAAATATTGGCGGACGTTCATAAAAAGTTCAAAATCGACCTTTTTTCGATATTTTTTTATGCCAAATAATTACTTTTCATATTTTTTATCAAATTTTGGTCGATTCTGGTAAAGGAAGATTTAACACATAAAATACTTCAAGATTTTTTTATATCGAGCGTGTAGATTCAAAGATTAACTATCCGCCATTTGAAAAATGAGATTTCGAGAAAAACGCACTTTAAGTTAATTTAGTACATATCTTCATTGAAAATTGTATACCTTGTACATCTATTTTTTTTCGGTTTTTCGATTTTTCTAACTTTTGTATAATTATTAACTCTTTTATGAGGCATTTTTCTATGAGAAAGTTCGTCTGGAATGACTAAAATAGAACTGAGAGCCTAGGAGTAATCGAACAATATCGATTTAAATATGTAACGGGTGTTAGGGAAAAAAGGGGAAAAGTTTGGAGCGACAGCGACGTAGAGCACCTGCGGCGAGACGAGAGCGCATTCTCACTAAAGTTAATATATGTATATCTTTTTCGGTTACGAATTTTTGTATAGTATTTTAGGAAGTTAGTTTTCTCGAAGGAATCAAAACCCTTATAAAAAACACGATTTTTATAAAAATTCTAATAGATAATAGAATAATTGGTTGATTTTTTGTAGATAATTCGGACTGAATGTTTGTCCGGCAATCGATATATTGAATGTCAGTTTCAAAAGGGACAGCGCTTGATGATTAGAATGACTCTTGTCTTCACATTCAAATTGTTTGTGAAATAATTCAATTTGAATAGTTCCTTGTTTAAAAGAGGTTTTTGTTGAATTTTCCTATACTATTTTAAATATACCATATACACAAGAAACATTTGTGGTACAAACAAAAAAAAAATACTGTAGATGCAATGAATACCAAATTCAGAACTCTCACTTTAAGATATGAGCTAAGTCCTGTAAATGTTCAGAAACAATAAAGAACTATTATCGTTATTAAATACTTTCTTGCAGCTACAATCTCATGCCACTCATCCCCAATAATTATACATGACAATCCTTAATAATTCCGTAGAACGGTTATTGAGTGTGTTGCTGCTATTTGGAGGGTTATCCAGGATATAGTTTGTATTCATACATCAGTTTAGAACTTTTGTCCTAGGCGGCAGTTGCTATCGGGTATCAAGGGGTAAAGTACATTCTCGCGAAACCCTGACACTAGCAGCAGATTTGGTGTTGGCAAATGGGCGGATGATATTGCCAAAACTGATTATAAGTGGCATACGCCATTCATTCATGCGTGAAGCACTAATCATTTAATTCACATATGCGTGCTATAACTCATGTGCTCTAGCTTGAGCTGGCGTGCATACTCTAACACTAGTGTGTACGCAGCACGTACTTCATGTGGTCTGCATGCTATCGTAAAATAAGCAAACATTTTAATGTAATGCGATATTTCCGAGTCGCTGAAGTAATTTCATCCGTAAAAGCAATTAATAACAGAAAAGATGTAAAAACCACCGCTTGGGTCTGGGGTATCGCCAGCTAACCTAAATAGCTCTCCCAGGCAGTCGTTTGAAAATAAATTAACCACTCGGAAGATGTGAGTCCGAAGCCAAAGGAATATTCCAGCCGCCATTACCCCCACTACCGCCCCTGTCAAAGGTTTAACACGTTTAATTGCGTTTAGAGGTTTTCCTCTGAAGTTTCTGATCTCGAAATAGCCCCGATTCAACCGCATCAAATAGTCCTCACCCCCACAAAGGTTGTAGCTGAAAAAATTGTTTTTCTTGAGATAATTATGGACTGATGTGACGACGGGTGGAAATGTTAGAGCAGGCCCTTTGAAGTGAGCGCAGTGTTGTCGTTGCACTGTTTATAAATTCCTCGTACAAACGTGCGGAGCACACCATACCCCTTGCTTACTACGTATTCTGCGTAGTGTTACACATTCACGAATTTCATTGCCGGGATGTTTACAAACAATCAAATAGGTATTTGAATAGTGAAAATTTCAAGGCTTTGTTGACTCCTAAAAGGAGATCAGTAACACTCATGGTGGTTCCCTAGACGACTGTGCGATGTAACCTTCGCAGGGCATGAAAACATGTCCTTGTTGTCAAGTTGTTAGAGCTCTGAGTTATATTAAGGCTTCGTGTTTATTAGCAACTTCCACCATTTGAATTTCATACAGGGGTGTACAATTTGAACCGTTCCTTCGCCTCGTAAGCGAGTACAAAGAGCATTTGATATTAAGGGAGTACAAAATAACTACAATCACATTCATACATCATTCGGTATGCATTCCGTGCCTTTTATATTTTGATGGGATCAAAACGAAGAATTTTGGGTGTTCGTTTAGCTATTTCCAAGATACCAAACAAATACTGCGAATTGTGATGCCAAATGGTATCTTTGATCTGTGCAGAGACCCAATCAGTACTTTACCACAGGACATTTGTGGTAGTGCTTGAATACATGCTGAGACAAATTTATTTAATAAATATAGAAACAGTTCTGCATAGAAACATTTAAAATGCAAAGTGAAGATAGTTGAATTTAAAATCAGAAAGCCTAGGGAACAGAGAAATCTTGTAATGGCTGCAACAAAGTTGATTTTTGTAGGTAACATGTCACAATACAATGATTATGAATATCATTATAATTTATATGTTAAAATACCATTTATATATTGAGTATGTGCCAATATTTGTTATTTTTTGGTTTCGAATTAGAAATTTCCAAATTTTTTAAATATCTAGTTTATTCAAATTTAATCTAATACACATGTAATAAGCGTTATTCTCTATGACTTGTCTTCAAACTTCCTGGAAGCCTTTGTTGTAAATATCTTCTGTCAAAATCTTCGCCGTTGACCTAGAAAAAGTTTGCTTGTCTTGTACGAAGATCTTTTTCTTGTATATCCTTCGCTGCTGGTAGTTGCCCAGAGACTGAAACAAGTGATGAGGCGTTTTAGAAAGATCGCGAGAATATAGTGGGTGACGTAAAAGTTTCCAGCAAATACACGTTCATTTGCACTGGGTAACTGCAGCTATGTGTGGTCTCTTATTGTTGTGCTTAAAGTTGACTGATGAATGTAGGACGTTTATCACGTCCTATATTCCAGTCGTTTGAGCCAAAATATCGAAACAGCTCGCAAAAGTGTTGCTGAATGCATTGGAACATCAGTTCAACGTCGTAGTCAACAATTGGACGTTTCGACAACAAAGCTCTCAAAGAAAAATAAGACTTGGCAATGCTCTATTTGCCGTATTCTGATGAAATATTTGCGTCTTCACGCAAGCAAAGTTACGTTAACTCAACAACTGCAGTCTACTGACCACGCAAAGCGAAGAGATTTCGTTAAGTGCATGTTGTTTACAAGCAAAATCATCTTCAGCGATCGTACCCATTTTCATCTTAACTGTTTTGTTAATCGTCGAATTATATGGAATCAGAGATTTCAAGAATAAACAATATGTTATAGTTTGTTGTGAATTTCAGAAAATTTAAAATTTTAGAAAATGCGACTCGACAAGCAATGGCTGCGCTGCTCAACTGGCATTTCTGTCTTTACTCAAATTATTCGTTTCCAAAATGTGTTATGTTATAGTATTATTAAAAAAATAATAAATATTTTCTATTAGATTGAAATTTCTAAACAAATTATGCATTATAAATTTAATATAAATTTTGGGTGCATGTCGAAATGATTTATTACAGTTGGTTATAGTATGAGACTGAAAAGCATACTATAGGGTGTCTTTTAGCTGCCTGGGAAGTTTCGATCGCTGTAGTCAATGGTTTGACAGTTTGGACTATCTGTTCATCCACCATCTGTTTATGGTGAAATTTCTGTTTAATAACCCTTGGCAACTCATCATGAATCGTTTAACACCAGAACAACGCTTACTAATTGTGGAAATTTACTTTGAAAGAAATAATTCTGTCAATTCATCGCGCTAAGTTTTGTGCCGTCGTGCTTTGCGGGCGGTTGTTCGATCAAATCTTTTCAATCAAATTTCAAATCAAATTTCTGTTGCGATTTGGAGAATTTCATGACACTAAGACATCTCTTTAATAGTTTCGCCTGGTTGTAGACAAGAATAATGGATCACCCCTTGGGCATTCCACCATATGATGACCATAATTTCTTTTTGATGAAATTTCGGTTTCGATGTGTGTCCTGGAGATTTATTCTTATCTATTCATTTTTTTGATGGTTTTCGATTATCATACAAAATCCACTTTTCATCTCAAGTAATGATTTGGTGTAAGAATGGAAATCGTGTATTGCGAAACAATAAAGATCCGCACTTGCTCTTACGGCTGACTATCTGCAGTTACGTCAATTCGTGCGAAGTATATTAGTCCAATTTTTTGACTTTATTTATTGCACGCAAATGTTTTAATACAGCTTTGTTTAGACCCAAGTTTTCGACTAGCTGGCCATAGGCCTCCTCTCTTAGGCGAGAGGGAATGGGCTATAGTCCTCACGCTAGCCCAATGCGGATTGGAGACTTCACACTCATCTTCCATTTGCTAGCTTTTCGGTGAAGAAACAACATCGTGCGGAAACCTGCATACATTTACAATGAAATAAAAGTAACAATTTAATTTCAATAAGATATTTATTAAGAAAAATCTTTTCTTCGAGCTTTCTGTTCCGCAAAAGTGTCTATGACATCATCAAAGTTTAAAGATCGGGCCATAGAATTTTCAATAGACAGAATAGCCAAGTTACATAACCTGTCTTGTCCCAAAGAGTTTCTTAAATAGGTTTTTATTAATTTTAGTTTTAAAAATGATCGTTCAGCACTAGCTGTAGTCACAGGAATTGCAACAAATAATATTAATGCAGTGCATACTTCAGGAAAGCTGCAGGACATAAAATGATTCTTTATCATTAATAAATCAGCAAGGTCTCTAATACACGAAGACATTTCTATTTCGTCTCTGAAAGTGGACCGAAAACTGAGAATTTCCCCGGCAAATGATTCAGATATGTCTTTTGTATATATATCAACAAATTCTAGAGCTTTTTTAATAGATCAGTGTCATTTAAAGCTTGTAAAGTTTAAGGCTGCTAAACACTGAAATTTGAAACAATTTCATTCATCAGAAGGAAACGCGATTTCAGTTGATTAACAATGATGTCCAATACTCGATAAAATATGTTCACTCTGGACAAACTTTCCGAATCTTGGAGACGCTCATCTTTGCAAAGCTCGTCAAAATGGCGTTCTACCTTCCTCTGACGAGTTTTAGAAAATTCAGGGGTGATAGACCATTTTTCTGCAACACTATTTGATTCCATTTTCAAATTTACAAATTCATGTCGATACCTTTCCAATTCTTCTAAGCAAATTCTCAAACGTTTTAAGGCATTTGAAAGATCGGCGGCATTAGACTGAAGTACTTTAGAGGCTGCATCGGTAGTTTGTAGAATTTTGCAATGGAAAACCAATAACATAATAAAATTGTAGTTTCCGATCTTCTTCTTGAGTGCAACAGCTTCATTTCTTTCATCTGATTTACAATTTAACAGGATTGTTTTCGTTAGCGCTTTTCGGACTTCAACCAACCGAACTTTTAAAACAAAAACAGCATCATAACGTCCTGCCCATCTAGTAGGGATTAATTTAAAAAATTAATTTTATAAAATATTCCATCTTTTGATACTATGCCCAAAAAAATTTTAAATTTGTTGAACTGTATCAAAAAATTTTTGCATATCAATAACCATTGAGTACTAGATTGATGACATAGCATCATTGTGAACATATACGCATCACAGTGAACATATACGCCATTTGGCTCGACATCTTTTATGAGTTTTTGAACTCCACCATAAGTCCGTTTCATTGTGTTAGCACCATCATATCCTTGTCCTCGACACTTATTTAGGGGAATATTTTTGTCATTTGTGGATTTAATAATTTGCTTGGACATTGCTGAGGCAGTTTGACCCTTAACTTAATGAAATCCTAAACATGTCTCTTTAATGACAAGTGCCTTTGGGATCCCGTTACCATCTTTTTCGATCATACAATAACGGTACAGTTCACATAGTTGATCAATTTTTGAAATATCTTGAGTTGTATCGAATATGATAGAGTAGAATGGTGCGGCATTTATTTCATTTATGAGTACATTTTCAACTCTTAGAACCAGAACAGAAATTATCTCATTTTGTACTTTTGGACTTAAGTATTTTATAATTCTTGTAAAATCCGTTCGTATTTTCCTAATAACTCAACAATACTCAACAAGTTCCGTTTGGAGCTTGGCGTTTTGTGGCCACGAAAGGCTAAATTACACGTAGAAAGTGTCCGAGTAACATTAAGGAGTCTAGAAAGTACTTGGCGCCAAAAAGATTTTTCTTTTTTGATCATGGATTCTTGCTCTTCATCGAGTGTTCCATGTAGCCGCCACTGTTGATACGTAAGACAAGAATCCAGATGAATTTTCGATGTTTGGTGTCTTTCTGTGGCATCTGCAATATGTTTCAAGTCGTCATAGCCCTCAATCTAAACATTTTGTATTTTTTTAGATGCCCGATTTCAGAATAACCAACACAGTTCACAATACGCTTTCTGAAGTATTAAAGAATAGGATAGCCATGTACGTTCAAGTTTCACGCCTGACTTGGAAACAATTTAGTAATGTTTTTCTAGAAAAGATCTATTGTCGTGATCTTTTAAGAAAGGGCCCTTAGGTTTACAATGTCCGTTTTCAATCACGAACCTTTTTACTTGATCAGTTAGCTCTTTAAAATTACCCTTAACAGTAACATATGGCGAAGATACAATATTGTTCCCGCTAAAATATAATTCTCTTTGATTTTTGCTAGTACCTTATTGTGGTTGTTCTGGATCTGGATAGACGCTGGTGTTGGGTGCTGCATCTGGTAATTCTGGCATACTTTTAGTAAGGTCCAATTCTTCACTTTTGAAGCACTGTTCACTCGAGTTTTCATTATTAAAGTCATCATTCTGTAAGTACTGACTAATTTTAGGTAGCTTTTTATTTGTTTCTTCAGTCTCCTTCTTTCTCTTTCGTTTTTGGCTCCCACTTAAATATTTTCTAGAACTAGACATTTTAATATCTAACTTTCACAATCAAATTTACTTTGCCACCATTTGCAGATTCAATAAAACAACAAATACGAAAAATCAAAGATACAAATGACCAATTGTCAAAACAATCGCATAAAGAATACGCAGTCAGTAGTAGAGCCCTCATTAAAAAAATAGCAAATCCGGGATTCCCCTTACATCGTGTTGCTACTTCGCCCCCGCGGCAGCGCCGCGAAAAAAGTGCTTTATCGGTTAACACAAGTGAGGGAATTCCCCGATCGTCAATGCTCACCCACGCTAAAAAAAATAAATTTGACATTAAATGTTGACACCAATGGATGCGTTGCAAAATTGATCAACATAGTTTTCTTTAGGATGTGTTGAAATGCTTAACGATTATCTTGAAATTGTATTATGGTCTTCCGTTGTCTCACTTTAATGGATTTTGGGCAGAACTTAAAAAATAAATACTTTTCAAGTACTCATGAAAATAGTACAAAGTACATAGTACATATGTATACATAGTACAAATGCTACAATGTTAAAAATTTTGCCAGCCCTGCCAGCATTTGGCCAGCCCTGCCACCCTATAGTTACGCCACTGGTTGGCGCTGAGAAACCATTGAAGCAAGTGTGGGGTCAAATTGAACCTCTTGAGTACTCAACGTCAATTTAGAGGTAAAAATTCGATATTTTTTACTAATCAAAAAGATAGATTAATTTAAAAAGGCCAAGAAATAAATTTGCAAGTGTTCTTTTTTAGCATTATTGCAAATAATTTGCGATCTATTGTGGGAAATGCTTTCCTGGCTAAAGACACCGGTGAAGATTTTGGCGGCCGTGAATCCTGCTCCAAAGAAGAGCGTGTTTTCGGAGCAATCAGAATAAATTATGAATATTCTGAGATTTCAGTGGAAATTGACCTTGAGAATGCAACCCTAAATAAAAGCCTCTTGCAACAACGCGGAAATGCAGCCGCACTAGGCTGACAAACGTCCACTTTGACCAGTTAAAAATAATACGAAGTGGAAAATGAGAGCTCGTGAAAGGTTATTAGGTTGGAATTTATTTTGTTCATTTACTTTTTCTTTCTATTGTTACCAACACATAAGTTGAAACACTAATATACAAAATTTGAATTTTGAATTTTTCTGGCACAGGATTCAAAATTGTAAAAAGTTAGTAATTTTATGTATTCTTTTTATTTTTAAAATTTGTCTGTTTTAGAATTTTAGAAAATTTCGAAAAATTCCTATTGTTTGTTTGCACTATCCTTTTAAGCACACTGAAACCGTTTTGTCGTACTTCAAAGAAACTTGTCATCTATACATACAGTGGGTCACAGCTTATTTTATGCGGTTCATACTTTAAGTTATGAGACTCTGTAACTACGAAACTGGAAAGAATATAAACTTAAAATTTACGCTGTTTGAAATAGAAACTTGTACATTTTATATATAAACTTCATTTGATGGCAATTTTTATTATTTACAAGGTACAGATCAAAATACTTCCAAAAACATCAAAATTCCATCTCACAGCAAATTTTATGCAGTTACTGATAATATTAAAAAAATGTAAAAATACGTAGAAATTATCTAGATTTTAATATTTTGTGTGATACCCCTTTTGGTCCACAACAGCTTTAAGACAATTTGGCATTGTATGAACTAATTTACGGGTAACATTTGGTGATATTTTACTTCATTCAAACTCCAAAGCCCGTTTCAGATCATTCTTGTTGGAAATTGCATGTTTCCTGATATTTTGTTCCAATATTGCCCATGAATTTTCAATAACATTCATGTCTGGTGATTGTGCTGGTGGCGTCATTAAATGGGGACAGTCGTATATCAGCCATGACTGAACAATACCCGATTTATGTTTTGGGTGATTGTCTTGGTAGAATTGAAAATTGCACCGAATACCCAAATTTTCCGCACTTTGCAACAAATTATCTTTAAGAATCTGAAGATACATGTGCTTGTCCATTGTTGTTTCAATGAAAGCCAGCTGTCCTGGACCGGAAGCCGACATACAGCCCCATACCATAACACTTCCTCCACCATGCTTAACAGTTGGCTTTAGGTTTTCTTTATTGTACTCTGTATTTGGCTTTCTCCATACGTAAGACATGCCATCTGAGCCAAATAGATTAAATTTTGATTCATCGGCAAAGATGACTGAATTCCAGAACTCCTGGCTCTTACCAAGGTGCTCTTTAGCAAAGTTTAATCGACTGAGCTTATTTTTAAGATTGATAAATGGTTTTTTCCGGACAACTCGACCATGAAAATCGTGATCCCGCAGTACTCGGCGAACAGTTTCCGCACTACACTTTTGCCAAGGCTTTCGTTCACTTCGGTGGCCAGTTTTACTGCAGAGAGTCCAGGATTAGCCCTAATTTTTCGTACAATGTATCGCTTGTCAGCTTCATTGAAAATTTTATTTGGTGCTTTTCTTCCTTTATCATGCACCCGGTTCTCGTGCAGGAAACGCTCAATAATTTTTTGGACAGTACATGAGTTCATATTTACTATAGAAGCAATTTTCCGCTGTGATCCGCCGTTTTTAAAATGGTTTATGACCAGCTCCCTCTGTTGTATTGTCGTACGAGGACCTATTTCGTATTCTATTCGTGATAACCTTTTCAATAACAAAATCACACTTCAGACAACAACAAGGCAACTAAAAGACTATTATCAAGGAAGAAACACGAAAAATGCCTTCAGAACTGAATGGCAGAGTGAAAAATCGGTAGCTCTTAGCGACTGCATAAAATAAGCTGTGACATGTAATTTCGATGCTTATTTGTTTTTCTTCGGATTTTAACAGCGAGTGACGCATTTTTTTTTGGTCGGTGGTCGTTTCATATTCTATGAAACTGTGATAACCATTCTACTTTGGTTTTTCATTATAAAACTTTTTCGTTTGAAAAATATGCCGTATGAAAATGAAAGTTAACTACTGCATAAAATAAGCTGTGACCCACTATATATATTAATTCTAATTTATGAATCGATTATTAATTGTTCCAGAAAGAGTGCCTGACCCCGAAAATGAGCAGAAAATGGTGTCGACATTGTTGAATTTTGGGGTAACCTTTTCGATGAGGTTATTAGAAAAAAGCTTGAAGAATATACTAATAATGAAATTGAAGATGTTTTTTCGAAAATGATGGCTGACTGTGCCGCCTGTGCAAACATATCACCACCCTTTTAATTAATTTACTGGAGATATACGCTTGGAATTGGAATGGAATCTAATAAAGTGGAAATCTAACCATGTTGACACCAAAGACTTATGGAGCAAATTTGACAAAACATCTTTTTACAGGTGCATTATGCCAAAATCACGATTTGCCATCCTTGCTAATTGGATACGTTTTGATGTTAAAGACAATCGATCAGACAATGATAGAGTAACACCTATTCGAGAATTGTGGAATGAATTCAGTAAAAATTATGAACTTTATTACAACGTAGCAATGATATAACTGTGGATGAGTATTATTAGATTTAACAAAGGCATTTGATTTTGTTGATTCTAAGGTGATTTTACGGAGACTTTATGAACTCGGCTTCTCTATGAGGGTTATTGTGTGGTTTTTCTCTTATTTGTCAAATAGATCTCAATCAGTCATTGATAAACTTGGAAACCCAGTTGAGTTCCTCAAAACCCTTCCCCTGGTGTTCCTCGGGGCTCTGTTCTAGGCACTAGATTGTTCTTGATTGTCATGAACTCTGTCGTTGGGAAGCTGGTGTTTTGTGAACATGGGCTATTTGCAGATTTTCAACCATACCAGCTAGCTGAAGCTGTCAGGTTGGTATCTCTGGATGTGCAGGCTGTTGCTCCTTGAGCTAATGATGATGGTCTAGCACTGAATTTGAGTAAGACTAAAGTCATGTTAATTGGGCCAAAAAATCCATTGAGAGCGCTTGAAAGAGAGTCTCTCCCGCAAGTTATTGTTGATGGTGTTGCACTACCTTTTAATAAGTCGACCAAATGTCTTGGAATGTATATTTCAAATAATTTCTCGTGGGATTTGCGTGTTTCTTAAACTGCTCGGAATGTTAGTGCAGCTTTGCACTCCGTTAAAGCACGTAAAAATAACTTTAACACCGATATCAGAAGGTTATTGGTCTCAGCAACTATCCTTCCGCTTATTGACTATTGTTCTGTCATTTTAGTATGTGCTACAGAGAAGAATAATTTGAAACTGTAGCGGGTATTAAATTATGCAATAAGATTTATATTTCATCTAAGGTGAGAGGGGCATATAACTCCTTTTAGGCACCAACTTCATTGACTCTCGATCAATGAGCGTAGAATGTATGTGCTGGCCTGCTGCTGTACTTGCGTAAATTATTTGTTGAAAATCCTCTAGCTAGGCGTACTCAAAGGCTTCTGGATAGAAGAAATGGCAGTAATTTTGAGATACCTCACTTCAATTCAGCTTGTTATGAATATTCTTTTGTTGTTGAGGCTCTTCGTCTTTGGGATAGTCCACAACATGAAATCTCGGAAATCGATAGTTTACAACTGTTTCAAATAAGATTATTCAATTACTATTTTGTTCAAGATAACTAACTACCTAATAATTACCTGATATGTATTATACATTAAAACTCAAATGGTGCCTCACCTTGCTCAGTGCCTAATAATAATTTATTAAGAGTTAGTCAAAAATTTGTACCACAGAGTCTGCTTGACCAAAGTATTGCACAGTATTAATTGTGAAATCAAATTGTACTTGCTTAGGTTATATATTATATTTGTCGCTGTAAGTGTTGTCTATTATGTTAAATGTCTATTATGTTTATGTATGTTAAATTTTTAGTTAGATCATAAGCTTTGTATTTTCTTTGTTACTAATCTCTATTATTTTATACCTTGCGAATTGGCCTGTGCCTTGGCGTAATAAATCAATCAATTTTTTTTGTCACGCACTGAGAGTATCCTTTTTCGTTGAAGATGCGCATTAGCTTATCAATAAATTAGACTAGGATGGAAGGATATGAAGACTATTAATTGGAACTTGGAAATCAAAATTCAAATCAAACAGTCTTACTCCATACTGGCAATGATCTTTTATCTGTACCTCTAACCTAAAAAGGCGTTAAAGAAACATACGGAAATATGAAAAAACTACTCGAAAAAATCCAGTACAACCGTCGTTCTTGTAAAATATGTATGAATCTTAAGGTTGTTGGAATAAGTCTGGGACTTCAAGGATGACAGGAGAGCTGGAAATTAACACTACATACAAGAAGGATTGGTCAATGAGGACCGATTTCATCCCTGTTTAAATAAATGTTTCTGAAAACCCTTTTAAATTACTTAAATCTTTCCTCTTAAATTAGGTCTCATTTTAACTTTCGTCAAAACCACTGATAAAAAACGAAGAAAGTTTTCTGTATCTAAAATTTTTATATCCTAGACTAAGTAAAACTTAACAAAAAGAAGGAATTCTTGCCAGGCCAGGTATAAAAATGATCATGAAAAACTCCAAATTTTATTTTAAATCCGAACGGAGAGGAACATATGCGTCGCTTTTTTTCGTTGAAGTGGCGAAATTTTTTAAGGTTTTCTTACTACGCATTTTTGAGAGAAAAAGGAAGTGTACAAACTGTGAGGAAATGGTTTCTTGGTTACTACCCAGAATGTAAAATGTCCTTAAGAAATTATTTCGTGCATTTCCATCTTGACTTCCCCAGAAAACTAAGGTCGACAAACAGGGGAAAATTTTTCATTAGGACATTATTGCGATGGAAAAAAATTTCAAGGAAATCGATCAAAGAAATTAGTTGGATAGATTTTGTTGGAGACGAAAAGGTGATCTTCCATTGTGTTGTTACTAGAAGTAAGCATAGGGTCCAGAAAAATTCTTCAGAATAATTTTGCAAAACTCGATTACGTAATAGCTCACACTTTATTTTGTAGTAAACATTTGATTTACCACGAAACATTACATCAACGAAAATGGGCGTTTGAATTATTTTCCACACACATACGAGGTTTGTTCAAAAAGTATTGCGAATTTTGAATTTTCGCGGGCTCCGTATGTTCGATTTTTGATCTTTTGGTGGCGTTATGTTGGTACTCATGACCCTCACTTATGTTGACAATTCCGGCCATTTTGTTTGTCCAGTTAGTTTTTGACAGTTATTGTACGTGGACGTGTTTCAGCTTGTCTTCGATTTTCGTCTACCCCTAAAAATGTTTCAAAGAATTTGTATTAAATTTTGTGTGCAAAACAACTTAAAATGCGCGGATGCATTCAGAATGTTGACTGTTGCATACGGCGAAGCTACTTTGGACAAAAGCAACGTTTATCGGTGGTACAAAGTGTTCTCAGAGGGACCGAAAAAAGCACGCCAAGTTCGGTCGAATGTGAAGGTTTTGCTGACAGTTTTCTTCGTTTGCAGGGGCGTAGTGCATTATGAGTTCTTGCTGCAGGGTAAAACAGTCAATAAAGATTATTACTTTCAAGTAATGCGCAGTTCGCGAGAAGCAATCCGCCAGAAACGCACGGATTTGCGGAAGAACAAAAATTGGCTTTTGCACCATAATAACGCCCCTGCTCACACATCGTTACTTGTGTGCGAATTATTGGCCAAAAACAAAACTCTAATAATGCCGCAGCCACCCACGTGGCCGACAGTGACTTTTTCTGGTTCCCGAAACTGAAGAGGACGATGAAAGGACGACGCCACGCTAGGATTGAGGAGGTAAATACGGCATCGAAGGAGGAGCTGAACAAGATCCCAAAAAATGATTTTTCAAAATGCTTCGAGGATTGGAAAAAACGTTATCACGAGTGTATAATGTCTGACGGGGATTACTTTGAAGGGGGAAAAATAGATATTCATGAATAAATAAATAATTCTTGAAAAAACATGAAATCCGCGATACTTTTTGACAAACCTCGTGTCTTAACTAATTTTTGGCATAAACCAGTTGCGGATCACGGCAAAAAAAAAATATTTTATGTTATCCGGTGCTGTTAATGCTGCTTATTTTCATGATCTGATAATGCGTTTCCTTGGACGTAAATTGCAAGATATGGATGCGCCCATTATTTGTATAGTTTTAGGTGGTGTGACATTGTATGCAGCCAGAGAAACAATGCAATTATTGCTTCAGTCATTTAATGGTCGTGTAATTTTTTGCTTTGGTGATTTGAATTGACCAGTCGAATCATCCGATTCAACACTGTTGGACTTTTCTTAGGGGTTTTTTGAAGTTAAAATTTTATGATAACAAGCCAACGACCACTAAGGCTGTTAAGTTGGAGATTGGAGAGAGATGTATTAAAAAAATGCAGACAACCAATACAAAATTGTCATGGAAAATTTCAATAAAAGATTGCGTTTGTACCATGGAGGGAATTTATCCGATAATAAAGAGAATAATTTTCGTTTCGTAAATAAACCTGTAGTGTCTACAGTATATATCAATAAAATAATATTACTTCCGATTGATGCATCAGGTTTCATTTAAATTTTCGAGTTCCAAAACTTACACAAGTTTCATTCTTACTGAAAACTAAAACAAAACTAAATTAAAAATTAAGTTTCAATAGAATTTAAAAAAGTTAACCAGCGAATTAATGAGGCAACGAGTTTCATTCATCGGAAGTGAAGAAGTTTCCGATCGTCTCCGGTGATACTCCATATCACGCTATGCTGGCGGAATTCCCCGAAATAATGCGCCTCGATGGTCGTGCTCCATAGATTCGCCATAACAACAGGGATTATATCGAAACCACTCCTGGACCACCTACAGCGAGCAAGTCTCGTCGATTGGATCCAGCAAGAATCGCAGCTGCCCGCAGGGAGTTCGACGCTATGGTCAAACTCGGCACGGCGTGCCCATCATCAAGCAGCTGGGCAGCACCTTTACACATGTCAATTAAACAGGATGGAAACTGGCGACCTTGCGGAGATTATCGCTCACTTAACGCCCGCACAGTTCCGGATAGGTACCCAATAAGGCACATTCATGACTTCGGACAAGCACTTCAAAATAAGAAAATATTTTCGAAAATCGATCTGATGAAAGCCTACCATCAGATATCTGTAGCTGAAGAGGACATTCATAAAACGGCAATTACAACGCAGTTCGGCCTTTACAAATTTCCGTTCATGACATTCGGACTGCGAAACGCCTTTCCAAATACGCCAGACTTTCCAAAGATTTATGGACAAAGTGCTCCGAGGTCTGCACTTTGTTTTCGTATACCTCGACGATATCTTAGTGGCATCTGAAATCCCGGAACTGCACCTAGAGCATCTACGTCAAATATTCAAACGTTTAGCGAAGTGCGGCATAGTCATCAACGTGTCAAAGTGCATATTCGGTACCAATGAGTTACCTTTTTTTGGCTATATTGTTTCCAGCGATGGCATTAAACCGTTACCGGAAAAGGTTGAGACTATTTTCAGTTTCCCCCAGCCTAAAACCGCCAAGCAACTTCGTCGGTACCTCGGAATGATCAATTTTTATAGAATAGGCATGCCAAATTGCTCACACACACAGACACCATTCGTGACACACCATGCTGCACGATAAGATCAAAGGAAACGCCCTGCTCAAGTGGACACCAACAGCCGAAGAAGCATTCGAGAAAACGATGCAAGACTTAGCGAGAGCTACGCTTCTTGCATATCCCAAACTTGGTGCAGAAGTGGGAGTGGTTTGTGACGATTCCGACATCGCAGTAGGTGCACCTCTACAACAACGAGTCGAAGGGCACTGGGAACCACTCGCTTTTTTCTCGAAAAAGCTCAGTCCAACAGAGTTTCGATACAGTGCTTTTGACCGGGAGTTACTAGCAATCTATCTCGCCATAAAGCACTTTCGGTACATGCTAGAAGGAAGGATTTTCACGATCTTCACAGACCACAAACCGCTGACATTTGCCCTCCGACAAAAACTTGAAAAGATGTCGCCCCGTCAAGCTCGGCACCTTGATCTTATCGCCCAGTTCACAACCGATATTCGAGACATTACGGGCAAGGTCAACGTCGTTGTCGATGCGCTATCCCGCGTCGAGGATGTCGAAGTACCCATCAATTACGCTGAGCTAGCAAAATCCCAAGAAAGCGATGAGAAATTGAAGGCTTTGCTTCGTTCGGGAACGTCTTTGCAACTTGAGCAAGTACACATCCCAGGAACAGACGCACAAATTTGCTGTGACACCTCAACAACAAAAGCTCGACCGTATGTCCCACGAGTTTTCAGAAGAGCCGCATTCAAATCGGTGCATCGCCTCTCGCACCCAGGCAACCGCAAAACTCGTAGCATAGCGATTCGTCTGGCCAGAGATTAAGAAGGATTGCCGCGAATGGGTGAGAGCGTGTATCCAGTGTCACCAGGCACGTTTCCGCGCCTGTGGAAACGTGCCAGAAATTTCGCACCACCTTCCACGTGACTTGAACATGTGCATATACACATCATCGTCATGCCCTTATCAGAGGAAAAAAGATACTGCCTCACCTGCGTTGACCATTTCTCACGTTGGCCAGAAGCCATACCGATGCACGATCAAGAAGCTAAGACTGCCGCGAGGACGTTTTGGGAAGGATGGATCAACCGCTTTGGAACACCGCTACGAATCACCACCGATCAAGAGCGGCAGTTTGAATCGAATCTATTCCGTTCACTCAATCGCCTAGCAGGTGCTAACCATTTAAGCACCACATCGTACCATCCCCAAGCCAACAGGATGGTAGAACGTTTTCATCGAGAGCTTAAAGCAGAAATACGATGCCACCAGCACGAACAGTGGACTAAAATCTTACCTAGCGTCATCATGGCCATCAGAGCAACCATCCGCGAAGACTTGGGAGCATCTTCTTTCGAGATGATATGTGGACAATCCATGCGTCTTCCAGGAGAATTTTTCGAACCTACACAACCAGACAACGACCCAGCTCCATTCATCAAAGAGTTACGTCGATACTTCGATAGCATACGACCAGTACCAGTTAGACGACACGGTGCACGAAAACCTTTCATTTTTAAAGACCTTTTAACGACACATGTTTTCTTACGACATGATGCCGCAAAAAAACCCTTTGAAAATGCCATACGAAGGACCTTACGAAGTGGTCAAACGTGGCGAGAAGACCTTTACCATAAGGATTAGAGGAAAAGATGCCACGGTATCAATCGATCGAATTAAACCAGCGTACACCCTAGAGACGCCTTCAGAAGACCGGGAAATAACCATCGACAGACAACCAGTTCCACTTACAGAAGCTAATCCAAATCCTGCAAACAGCTTCGTCGCAGAAAGCCCACAGTTGCAACCACAAGTTTAAAATCAAAAACGATTTGTTAATTGGTGTAATCAGGTGACGTTTTATAAGCAAGTTACGATATTTTTTTCAATCCTGAAAATTTCTTTAATCCTTCTAACAGAAAATTTCATCAAAATTTACAATAAAGGTAAAGTAATTCAAGGGTAATAGATTTCATTCAAAGGCAATGAGAATTTTACTATAAATTGACAATCAAAAGCGCTTTAACTAGTTGGAATAGATTACATTGAAATTGAATGAAAGTTTGCATCACAATTGTGTAGTTATTTTTATTACAAATGTAATGAAGTAAAAAATTACCACATGTACAATGGAATTGATTGCTTTTTTAATGAAAAAAACTCTCCGTACACTTACAAAATAGGCATTGACTAGACTTTGTAATGCGAATCAAAACAGAATAAAATAATATAAAAGAAACCCTTGGTTTAAATATTATTTTTTACCAAAATGTCGTTTTAAGAGTGCTCTCAAATAAATTTTTTGTTTATTTTTTCTAAAGAAGAAAATGTACGTAAAGGACGAGAAGCGCAAATGTATTCACTTATCCGTGCCTACATGTATTTTTGTCAAATTCCTTGGAATGTTTATTTTATAATAGATGACAGGATAACAATGGGTTGATACAATTGATTGTGACAAGACTCGTCCGGAAAGCAGCTAAATGAGGGAAACATTTCTTAGAGGAAATGTAATTTATTGCTGACCATCTCATAGGAAAACTGTGGAAAGTCGGGTGATAGCAAGCGAAAATGTTATTATAAATTAAATACTGAATTATAGTTGCTTTCATTGCACTTTCATTGTTTAGAATGACAAAATTTTAAAACAAAGAAAACACCATGATACATCCTAGTATTTGCAGAGCTTATACGTAATATGAGAGTATTTTCAATACATGGAACGATGCCAAATGAGATCTGCGAAAAATGTTGCAAGGTTTCACCTCAATTAAGACGACGAGTTCTTTTCTTGGCTGCGCAAATATGCGGGTATAGTTCTAACCATCCGGACATCGCTTTGAGCAATTTCATGAAGCACAAATCCACCCTCCTGAACATCAATTATATAAGGAGTAATTCTCGCGAGCAATAGCCACACACGGCACCGTGTAAAGTAAACCCCCGAGTCCCTACCAGCAGATTGTGGTGCAATGTTAACATACACGTACGTATGTGTACGGACTATGCGAACATGTGCTTATCATTCATTTAACTTCCGATAGGTGTGCCGAAAGAGTACTTATATAGATACTTATTCTGCTTGGTGCAATTCTAAGATGTGCTCGGCAATATGGTAGAATTGTAATGTTCCAACATCTAATTAGTTTGACTTGTGATGATCGCGTCCATTCAACCGTTGCACATAAATTGCTTCAAATGCACTCAGCGATATCTTTTGTATGATAAAAGTGCATGCATGTATATACATACATATGTGCATCTCGTATACTTGAATTCATGTTTGTCTCTAGATAAATGCATTTTGGATTGCATTCATTCCATACAATTGCGTACTATGGCTGCTGTCGTCGATGGGAGGAAATGCATATTCCTGAATAACCCTTGGGAATTATTCGAATCGCATGAATGAAATTATCGCTTGCGTATTCTGTACGAATGAAGCACATGAAGAAACTCAACAAAGGCACTCGCAAATTGATTTGTCCCAAGTTTAATTTGCAAATTATATGTCGGCAAATTGTTTAAAAAGTTTTTGGAAATGTTTTCAATATGCCTGTAAGCAACAATGAATCGCAGCTAGTGCAATTCGATGCATTGAATTGTATTCTATTTTTTTTTCCTTCTTATATAACAATTCTGCACAACAACAAAGAATTCTACATACTTTAACTGCTTTCAAGCTAACAACGACAACAACAGCTAGGGAAGAGTACGAAATTGGTTGTGCTTCCTTTTGTCAGTTACCATATGCACAGTCGTTAAAATTATTGTTGTCTTGCATTCTCCACAAATAGTTTCGTCTAAAGTGTGTCTTTAGCTCTCTGGGAATCCTTTGCAAATTTCCAATAGGTATTGTAGGTAGTCCTCTACCTCACAGGGACTGCTATTATTAGAATAGAGAAGGACAATGGAAACAAAATTCAAAAGAGAAATTTGGGATGGTAAGCAAACTTATTCCAAGCATGTCTTTGTGTCGATTGTTTTGCTTTTAGAATGTCTTGTTTGTAATATTATTTCTGGGATTTATTGAGATGACGTTCTGTATTTCATGATTATTTAAATAAATACCAGAATATTTTTTAAAATGAATGACTTTAAGGACATTCTATAAATTATAATACTTTCAGGTTTTTGAGAAAACTTAAAACGTGACTACCCACAAAAAAGAGAAAGCACACTAAAGATGACAAGATAATAGGGTAAAGCAAGCATTATCTGTCCAACAATGACCATATCAGCATACGAGTGCAAAATGTATGATGGCTTTCATGATGTATCCTTTCATCATGATTATCATCAGCCATCATTCAGGGTGCAGCAGTACGAGTTGAGCAGTCTTGTGTTTAAAAAAAAAATAGGATACGTGTGAAACAAATGTTTTTGTTTTTAAATTCGTAAGACTTAGTTATGGTCGTTAATTTTCGAAAATAATGTCTTCAATGAAGGCGGCTTCAATACGTTGCTGGAGCGAAGTTCAGAAGTTTACCTTTAACCCCGTTTACCTTTTCAACAGTTCGCTCCTTTAGCTACAGCATTTTTGAGGGCAACGTTTAAACACGTTTTTCCTTAAGATGATCCGAAAGAAAGAAGTCAGATGTGTTTAAATATAGCGACCTCTTTGATAGGACACCTCTCAAAGTCAATAGACTTTCGGGAAACTTTCCTCTGAAAGCATTTGTGGATTTCAGGCTGTCTGTGATGTTGCCCCATCCTGTTGGAACTAGAAGTCTACAATCACAAAAAGTACAAAACGCTTGTCCAATCGGGGCTGCAGAAGATTTTGCAACATTGAAAGGAAATGTCGTGGCATGAAGGCATGGGGATCATGGTCATACCTCCCATTTTATAGATGTTAGGGCCTATTACGCCGAATTGTGATACGAAATATCACACCGTTAGTAATGGTGAATGTAGAGGTCTCTTGTGAACTGTTTTGAGGTTGCTTTTAAAGCAATAGCGAACATTTTATCTATTCATGATCCCTCTTAGGTAAAAATGTTCTGACACTTGAAGTAGTTTACTGGGTGCAATTCTTGAATTATCAGTATTTTGAAGGGTTGTAAATTCAAATCTAAATGCGGAATCTCCTTCAAACTGTTCTCTGAAACCCCCAATGCAAAAGCGTGCCTTCGGGCAGAACGTCTTGGCGATTGCTCGACTGATGCTGTCACTAGCTCGGCAATTTCTGGTGTTCTGAGGTAAATTCGTCGGCCGTGTGAATCTATTCTCGATGTACGGATTGTGATCGCATCAGGAATAGCATTACTGCGCGAAATGATGAACCGTCGCCGAAAAGGTCTTCGCGTCATAATCAACGATTGATTATTTTCATAAAACGCAAAGAAACGCAAAGAAATGAGACCTAGTAGCGTTGCACACTAGTATCCGAACACGCAGAACTGCTCATTTGGATGTGCTCCAACCTGTATTACAGCACCTACTGTAGTAATATCTTCTGCATCAAAAGACAATCTTTGTCCTTCTTAGACACAGAAACTGCATTGTATTGAGCATATCGAAATATTTTGGACAAGCATGTCTAACTCCGACAAATATATTGTAATTATCCTATCTTTATTATAAATCTAGATAAAGTGATTATAACGGTAATTGTAGATAAAAACTTACTAGAATAAAATTTTCTTTAAGCAATTTACGGGTAACGCAATTGCTAACCACCATTGTAGGTGTAATATACCGTTATAAGTGCTGTATGTCCAGATTGGATTGGAACTTAAGCCGGCCTGCAAAATTCAACTGCGGTTCCTGCATGTCCAGCAAAGTTGAAGGTTTGACATTATGCTTCAAATGCTTGTTTTTTATAATCTGTCAATATGTGATATTGCCTATCTCTCGTTTGTTAAGACTTTATTCATTACTGAAATATGGTTTTGTATTTCGATAATAATAACAATTGTGGATATTTATAAAACTATGGGTGGTCCCTTGAAAGTCGTAAATTATATGAAATTCAACTATTGATAATAATCTGCAGGTATACCTTAATAACAAAGAAGCCAGAGCACTCCAAACAAACTTACCATCCAACGAGATTCGACTGAGGTTAGCAGAATTTTATGAGTAATTGCAAATATTTTTTCGTTCCATTCTTATTATTTCTTAATACTCTCATAACGCATGAGTAAAAATACATTCTACTTGTGAATGAAGGAAACTTTGTCTTTTTCTTCTACCCCCTATTGTCTACCCCCCCCCCCCCTCCCACTCCCTCGAGGCGTTTCGCTATTTTGTAATTAACAAGAACTATTTGGTCTTATATGAAAATGAATCACGGATTGTGGCCGAAAATGGCTCAGGCCATTTGCAATGGCTAATGCAGTTGAAAATTTATTTCGTTACTTAAAAAAAAACAAACCAAAAGTTTTCTTATAAATGCCACTTTCATAAAAAGAGAGCCATTAAAAATTTTTAAGTTATTCATCATGATTGATATCTAAGTGCGAAAGGGTTAAGGGCCGAAATGCTATTTAAGGAGCTATTACCGGTTATAATTTTAAAAAAATCGTTTTTGTAGAATTTATGGATTCCTTACACCTTCAGAAATCACCTCCGTAGTTTTCATATATAAATTCAAAAAATTAAAAATTGCTACAAGTTTTAGTGCATGCGCATTTTCAGTGCACGACAACTGGTTTGACGAGTTTCGGCAGGTGCGCCTCTCTCCATAACACCGTTATTCTATTTAAACACATATATACATATACAAATATACCTCAGTGTCGGCTTTCTCACACGTTTTTAGTATTTATTTGGAAGTGTACATAATCGTTCGATGTATTCAAAATGGGCAAAAATCCGTATGGAAAAGGAAAATAAGGAACTTATGCAAAAAATAGCAAGGAATGAGAGAAAATCTTGTGAATTTCAACGGAATCAGCATACTGCTGAGCACAGTTCAGTATTCACGAGTAATCCGGCAAGTAAATTGTCAAAAAATTATTTTGACGTTAAATTCGACGAGATAGCCATTTTTATTGTGTTTTGTCGTTTTCCCTCGTTTTCTCGGGGTAGGCGTGTATAATACAGTGTTAAACGTGCGTTAAAGATGTGAAACTTACCAAAACTGCAATTCGTGGACTAGGATTCAAAATAAATATTGAATGTGAGTGCGGGGATCGACAGATAAATTCTTCCTTTGATAAATACATCATTTGACGTTAACCGGCGCATTATATTTGTTATCCGATTGATTGGCGTTGATATCAATGGTTTGAATCTTTTTTGCTGACTGATGGATATAACATCCTCTTTTAGTACAACAACCTATTAGAAAATATTAGAAAATGTTAAAATAGTGACAAGTTCTGTCGGTAAATTTGTTTAAAAACAGCTGGCAAGGAGGAAAAACAAGAAAACAATAAAGGAAGCTATTGTTTTTATTTATTTTTTTAATCAAATACGTTCGTTGAAATTAGTGACGAGGATTATCCATAGATATGGCAACCAAGTCGAAGTCGAATTTTTATGAGTTGGTCGATCTGAAGATAATGATGACAAGAGTCAGTGAAAATATAAAGTTCTTGAAAAAATGTTTATTGGAAGGAGTAAGCCCGATCTAACATAAAGTTTTTATCAAAGCACATTTACCTGGAGTCTCCAACCAAAAGAAACTTGTAGAAAAAAACCTTATAAAGTTAAGTACAAAGGAGATGTACAAAAAGATAGCCTCCATAACACTAAAAACTTACCATGCACATCTAAAGCTAGCGAAATATGAAAATAAAGGAGAGTTAAACACCTTAATTCATAAAATCGCTAGGGTAACGGAATGCGAGCAGATAAGGAAGATACTCATACACAATCATAAGCTGGAAAAATTGATTGCAGAAAAGCAGCCAAAAGGGACGGTAACGCAAGGTAACACCACATATAAGCCAAAAGTGGAAATAATCCCTGATTTCGTAATTAATAAGCCAAGTGCAAATATCACAAATGCTGAAATGGAGGTTTTAAACAGGGGCCTGAATTTTGCCATCAAGAGCTGTCCACCAATGGATGACATTATAGTGGACTTGGAAGCAATAATAAAAACTTCAATCAAGGGGATAAACAGAATCTCCGGTAAAAGAAGCGTTATGGATATTCGAAGAATGGCTCGAAAAAAGAAGTGGCACCCGAGATTGGAAACGAAAAGTTAGGCAGTATTCGAGATTAGCGTCGGTATGTATGAACGAGAATTACTTTACCTTTATGGTAAAATACTTCAAAACGAAGGCGGGCACTGCTATGGGCAACCCCTTATCGCCCCTTTTGAGCAAAGTGTACATTTTGTCATTTTGAGGAAAAATGGAAAATAGCCAAATAATGCCCAGAATATGGTGGAGATATGTGGATGATATAATAGCGGTCGTAAAAGAGGAAGAAATTTATCATATCTGTGAAAAATTGAACACAATCCATAAAAACATCAAATCCACGTGTGAAATAGAAGTAAACTCCGAACTACTGTCTAAATGTTTCTTAAATCATCTTTAATTCATGTTTTTAAAAAGTAGACTTCTACCACTTTTAAATATCACAGCTCATAGCTATATAAAATCTGTGAATAACAAACAAACACTAAATTATATATTTGTAAAGAATCTAATTAATCTAAATAGTAAATCTTTTATTTCGAAAGAAATTCCAGTCCTTTTGACCGTTGGTACAGCGTACTTCAGAGTTTGGTATATCTAACAATAATAGACACACCTGGGATCATTATGGGTTCCAGTTGTATGGTTTTACACACTTTGGGGATTCCAGAATTGCTCTTAAACTATTTTTATCCATGACAGATTTCAAATTCAGTAGTTTTGCCTATTGATAAAAGCGTTACATTCAGCGACGATGAAAATATACTACACTAATTCAAGGTAAGTTGAGTATACCTCAAACCACCTACAAACCCAATCGACAGACAATGGCAAACGAATTAACTATTATTACCCTTCGTCTACGATTCAGAGACGCTTACGATGTGGGAGATACCTATCAAGCAATATTTGGTAGGATTGAAAATGTTCCTTCCGGCCTCACTTGAACTTCAAACAATGTATTGTTCTCGCTAAAATTCTCAGATGCTATACCCTCAAACTCTAATTTAATGGAACCCGACAAAAAATGAATAATGGAAGATAGACGGTTATCAGCACATCCAAGATAGAACCCAGTTTATCTCAAATCAATAGACATTAATCTTTCGAAAGGTTTCATTAGTTCCTGAGCATTTTAAGCCAACCGGAGCTTGTTGGCTCTCCTTACACGAATACTCGCTACTATCTGCTGGATTCCGACCAATTGTTTTGCCCTGCCAGCACCTAATACACCAGTATGACTCCATAGAATACGAAATAACCCTAATTTATGGAACGATAAATTTCGTGATTCCAATTTAACTACGTTTGCTTTTCGATGGTGTTAGTGCCCTTTGCATTCTACCTTTCTACTTTACCTGTGCTTAAGATACTCTCGGTCATATCTGGAATTATAATGCCTTCTTCTTCGACCGACTGTAGATAATCGAATTTTGTACGTGAAAGCGCACCCATATCGTCCTGTTCTGCTCTCGAGAGGTACCCATGGGTAGGTGTCCCATGTGAAGCAAATGTATCGTTATTTGATACTATGCTGATGGACTGTGGACGGGAATGGTATTAAAACTGCAACCGAAGTCAAATGCTGGCGGTGAGGACTGAAAAGAGGGATCAAGTATCTACAAGTGACATGAAGCACCGTCAAAGTGTTGGCTTGCTACAATTCCTCGGGCTGTAGCATCCTCCACCGATACATGCTTCGCTCGGTTTCTGCTCCAAGCCCTCAATGACGAATTATAATAAAAAATTTTCATGTTCTCAAACACAATAGCTAAAGTTTCGAATGCCTTCCACTTTGATATCTTCCATTTAACAAGACAGAACACGGCTCTTAGTTGGAACATAACATTTTGGGGTACTCTCTTGGTTATATAATTTTATTGCCTTTGTCGCTTCTAACACGAAGTGCTTGATGTGATGTCGTGATATAACTTCATTAAATTGCGAAATGTGAGTTACATAAATTTCTGGATTCAATGGCAGAGTCGACTCCTTCGTAGCGCAGCGTTCTCGGGAGCGTTTGAATCGATTTTCCGCCAATAAGCAATTTTTCATTCGATTCTCGTCGTCATTGTTGCTTTCACTGTGCTTCGGGAGTTCTAATGTTCACAGACGGAACATTAGTTTGAAAAGCGTTTTTCAAACGATCCAGGGTTTTGACAAGTAATACCACAATTCATATGAATGCTTGTTTTTGTGAGCTTCATTCCCAAATGCGAAGCGCAAGCATTAATAACTGAGAAAGTAGTTTAAGAGCTTAAAAAATATCGCAATTATGGACTCGTTTTCGTAAAAAAAGTAACGCTAGGGGCTGGTAATGCCTCGGAGATGAAGGATGTAAGGCGAAAATGCAAGAATGCTAGGAAGTCTGAAAGAAAAAATAAGTTTTACAATATACATCAGACGTTCTAATGGTTAGAACAATCTTTGTTTCATCAAACTTATTATTATTGTTCACTTCAGAAGTAAAAGAATCCATGGTAAAGTACAAATTCAGTCCTGTTTGGAGCAGAAATCGAGTTTTTCAAAGAAATGTCTGTTTATTACACTTCGTCGTGAATAACCAAAACCTTCGTACGATCTCCAGGAAGTCGGAACGTAATATCACTAAATTTTCTAATTATTTCAATAATGAATATGACACCATTGTCGTGATATCAGCAATATCAATCAAAGCGATGACTTTGAAACTTTAACACATTAAAAAAAATACAAGATTACAAAAGTAAACGAAAGATCGATTATGAAATCCAATCACAAAACAATTCCCAAATTGGTTCCCTCTAGTACATGAGAAAGAGATAATCTCTTGCATTTATTATTAACAGCCGGCCACGAACCTATATTATATTCAGTCATACATTAATCTGAAAGTTAATTTTAAGAGTTATGACAATGGAAATCGTGATTGATTTTATCATAAGGTACGCTAAGGAATGCGGTAGACGATTCCGAAGCCTAGAATGGAAACAGGGAAGACAGTGGGGTATGTTTCTCATCAAAAGGTTATTCTTTTTAACCGATATCAGATCAATTCATATTTTTAACTGACGAGTTCCTGTGTGTTCCAGTTTAACAGGGATTTGTCAAAGCTAAAATTGATAAAACGTAAGTACAGATACAGTAGCCAAAAAAGACAACCTACCAAGATTTCCACTGTTCAGCATTCGATACTGAAACGGTTTGCAGACTATTTGAAATTGATATCATGAGATTTGTTTGAAAATATACATTCATTTTCAACACCAGTAGCACTTTTAAGTTTTTTCTAAGTAACCAATAAAAATAATCTTATTGGAATGACGAGCAATGGAGATCGAGCATAGGTGTCATATACAATTTTCGGTCAAAAATTGACACACAAACAGGGTTGTGTGATCGTTGAATCAAGCTTCAAGTCGAAGTCTAGAAGAATTGCCGCAGGAGTTAAATATTGACGGATCTACCATTGCTAAGGTCTTGCACGCTGGGGGAATGCTCCAAAAAGCTGGGACTTTGGTGCCGCATCAACTGAGAGACAGTGACATAGAACGGTGTTCGGTGACGTGCAAGACGCTTCTTCAACGACAAACGAGAAAGGGTTTCATGCATCGAATTGTGACAGAGAATGAGAAGTGGATGTACAACGAGAACCCTAGCGACCAAACATTGGGTAATGCCAGGTTAACCAGGCCCATCGACGCCAAAACAGAATATTCACGCTTCCAAGGTCATGTTGTGCATCGTGTTGGACCACAGTGGCGTCATATATTGTAACGTCCTGAAATCATCTGAAATAATCACTGGGGATGTGTACCGAATTAACTCATCCGTTTGAATCGAGCTCTGGAGGAGAAACGGCCACAACGGAATGACAGACATGACAAGCTGATTTTGCCAAACGTAGCCAAGCCGATCAAAAAATATTTGGCAGTTGTGAATTGTAAAATCTTCACCCCCCCCCCCCCCCCCCACCGTGTTCCCCAGACATTGCTCCTTCGGATTTCCGTTTGTTCTGCTCTATGCAATCATCCCTCCCTGGAGAACGATTTACTCCTTATGAAGGCATCAAAAATTGGCACGATGCCTGGATCGAATTGAAGGATGGGAATTTTTTCCGCGAAGGAATCCATCTGCTACCAGAAACATGGGGAAGACCATAGCTTCAAATTATGCACACTTTGAATGACGCGACTTTAATGTTGAAATAAACTGAAAATCTTGTCGGAAAAACGGTGGAAACTTATTCCCAAACCGAATAGCAAATCGGGTGAAAAACAGTCAATCATACGATGTGACATTTGACACGAAGTGTTAAAAAACGTCAACTTACTGCATTTTGAACTTATTTTGTAGATCCCTATAATGAAGAACTCGTTGTGAAAAAGTTAGAGAGAAAAAAAACCGGCAGCTGATGGTAAAAATTCGTTGAGCCAAAAAATGCCTTGAAAGGGGCAATAAAAGATCGAAAAAACAGTTCAGGCGAAAAAAACTGCAGGCAAACACGAAAGAGGCCCCTGCTCCAAAAACCGCAGCTTTGTTGAATAAATTAGTGCAAGAGTTGGCCCTTTTTGAATGACCCATTTTAACAAAAAAAAAAAAAAAAAAATACAATCATCAAACGAAAAACCCGAAAAATTGTATTTTGTAAATTTTTCTTTGGCTTGTCGCCATTTTGTCATATTTATTTCAAATTTTTAAAAATAAATAAAATAAAATAATTTTGCTCCACTCGATACCCAGCATCATAATGAGCGTTATTTTTTTTTGATGTTTTCTTTTCAGATAATTCCTCGCTGAAAAATCTGTCGAACCATTTTGTTAATACTAACACAAATGATTGAATAAAAAATAGATTTTTCGGTCAATTTAAAAATGTTATTAGTGAACAAAAAAAGACTTACAACCTATCGTCTATTGGGGTCTTATAAAAAATCTTCAAAATAATGCTTTTTTGCGTTGATAAATGGGATTACTCCTTTAATAAAAGCCTTGGGTTCGAGATACGAAATTTGGATCTGAAGCAAAAGAATGTTCATCCATATGTTTTTGACAATGTTTTGCTGTAGAATAATCTGAAATGTCGGAATAAGGCTTCAGGAAAATCTACTTTGATTGTTAACAAACACAGTCTTGTTGGTTTTAGACCAATTGTCCGTTTCGAAGGGGCAAACTGTCACAAATACCTCGTAGTGGACCCTCGGAAGGTCTGGAAAAAATTGGGCCCAAGAAGGATTAAACATTTGTTTATTTCATCCTTACATAATCCCAGAACTAATTCTCAAAAAGGTTTTTATTTGTAATTTTGAAAGGCATCCAAATGACATCAAATCTCATTGAGCACACTAAATTGATTTTCGTGGTATTTTTTTGATTATCTATAAATCGACATCGCTGCACGGGAGTGCCTGTCGGCCTTTAAATATTGCACACACGTTTAGCGTGTAAAAATCAAGAACGGTGCTTGATGATTTTCAAAGCGTATGTATCACAACGCCTTCATTCTTGCAGAGTATTTATAAATTCATTCAAGCACGTCAAGTAGGACAGGACACGCAACCCATTCAAAATGGGAATTAAAAATTTCAAGAAGCTGAAAATATTTCATGTCATCTTAACAAGTCTTGCGGCAAAAAATTCAATACATCAAACCCTATTAAGGATAAACCGATTTTCAAATGCAGCAACTCACTTCCATTAATTCACCATACATGTATGTGAACGTACTATAGCTATCATATGAGTGAATATGTCGCCTCTTCACCGTCTGTCTGGTGCTCAATGCTCAACGACGGCTACGGCGATGGCCTCTTCTGCTCCTCATGCAAACGTGTATGGAAACGAAGTTAATATCCTGTTGGAGTGCACTTGAACAGAATTTTCACATCACATCAACTACTCGCACGAAGCCTCCATGCTGCTCTGCCACTCCACCATGCTACCTCTAAATCCCTGACATACTTCGGCACATGATGTATTTGACGTAATTCAATCGAAATCTGAGATGCGAGGGGCGTTGGATATTTCGTTTCGCTATCTTCCCAGAATTTTATTATTACATATATTATCATCATCACCATCGTCGTCATCGCCAGCGTGCGATGCGCCATCCATCCTGCATAAAAAGCATCAAATCGAATTAATCTATCCGACGGCCATCCGGCAAAGGGGGCTGACTATCTTAATTACTTTTAATAAAATATGATACAGTCACAATGGGGAGGAATTGATTTCAGCCAGCTTTCGTTGAAGTATGAAATTCAATAGATTTGCAATGCAAAATATCCGACCGTCGAAACGGTTTCTTTGAAATTTATCACATTAGTCGCGAGTTGCTCTGCCATTTATGAGTAATTTATCGTCGATGGCTTAAGAAATAATTCGAAAAAGTCCCAAACGGAGTAGCATGACACGCAAAGTCGAACAAATGGCTTCTAATTAATGGTAATAATGCAAGGCTATAAAATCAACAGAGATTTATGCCTCCAATTATTGGAAACGTTTTGTCATATGAGTAACAGCAAGTTCCCATGCGGAGGATTCAGATCAGATACAAATTGCATCTTGCACAAATTAACTCGTAGATTTTCCCGATTTTCATTGAGCTCCTTCAACAAACAAGATGATACATACAATATTTTTAAGGATACTTCGAGAACAGCTGAAGAACTAATGTAAGATCAACATAAAAGTAGACAAAAATTCATAGGAAACAATCCGCCGACCATTAAAATCTGTTCAAAAAGCGTCGAATGTATTTAAATTGATTTGGGTGCAGTGTGGGAAACATTTCATGCATTTAGTCGTACAACCTTACATTATAGAATCGGGAAAGGTTATAAGCAAATTTGTGTTATGAAATGGTTTGTTCCTGACAGCAATCTCAATAAGCAATTGTCATATTTGGCCTCTAACGTTTAACGCTTTCAACTTCTTCAGTAACGGCTGCCATAAGGAGTCAGTCCACGTTATCACCTAAAGAAAGGCATTCTTTGGGATTTGATTTTAGAAAAACTACAATAGATAAAGGTTTAATTGATTTTTAATCATATGAATCCATTGTTAAATAAAACAGTTTATTTTAACAGAAAAATCGAAGAAAAAAGAAGTTTTGATTGAATTAATTTTGCGATTTTTGAATAAAAATAATAATATTATAAGTCAGCTTAAATAATAAATGTAGAAATATAAGCTGCTCGTGTTGTTGAATCATTACTTTTGTATCATCTCAGGCGGGAAATTCGAAAAGGTTTTATTTAGTTCAGTATGAACGTGGCTTCAGGCTAAACTGGCAAAGTTAATTTACGACCGAAAATAAGAAAATAAGAAAAAACATTTGAAAAATACGTTTTGTAAAACGATGTTTTTAAGGCAATATGTTGTATTAAAATAGTAAAAATCATTATTTCAACATTTTTCTAACTTGATTCTGTTTAACTTGTTTCGGGCGATACCCACACATGTGTAAATAAAATACGCAGTAAGAATTCAAAACAGACTGTTTGATTCATTTCGGAGGAAATGACATTGCAGAATGCAAAAGCTTTGTTTTGTGAAAAGGGCGGGTAAAGTTTTTGTTACAAAATCTTATCAATTTTTGTAACTTAAGCTTAATCAGCCTGTCTTAATAACAGTACAATATAACAGGCCTTCTTGTCCTTCAAAAGTATACACTTCAGCCAATCCAGCTTCGAAGTTTATTTCCGCGAATGCGTCTATCGTTGCGAATATTGACAAATTTTATAGCCTTGGAGCCAATTCTTTAACCATTTTTATTTCAATCTCTTCGATAATGTTTGAAGATAAGTTGCAGATCCTCATTGAAACAGACAGGTAGCGACAGGATCAGCTTAACATCATCATTAATATATCAATTAAGATTTTGTAGAGCTAAGCGGCTTCAACCAGATATACTGGCGGCATTCGGACGCAGCAAAAAAACAATGCGCACGCTGGAACGTCCTATAAGACTAGGGGAAAAGCATGAACAACTAATACCCGAGAAACACACGGAGGGAGAAACCACTGATGATATTCAGATCATGATTCGACGCGATGCTGCCACTGACACTGCTTCTAATGCCATCAGAGCTCTAGATCCTAACGCAAACAAAGAAAGCCCGCCTCAAAACCAGGCGCAGGACAATCTCATTGTATTGGATCGGCACAAAGAAGGGCGTCTCATGCGTAAGGCAGGAAACATAGTTAAAAAGATCAAAGCTTCCTGCAATACCCAGAAAAACATAAGCAAGGACATTAGGGACAGTATTTTAGAGCTTGAAGAGCTCTTAGACCTATCGGGCACTACAGACGCAAATAGCTTAAAGCGGAGGAGGAGCAAAAGACCAGTACCTCAGTCGAAACGCAAGTTATTCCCGCGCATAGCGCTACCAACAGAGTTGCCAGTAGCCCAATCCAAGGAGACCAAGACAAAAGGAGGAAGGACGAAGCAGCGAACAGACAGGTTACGTCGAATGATGGATTCCAGGTGGTGGCAACCAAGGCCACCAAAAAAGCGTCCAGAAGGCTCCTCGTTGAAAAAGTCATCAATGATAAGTTCCTTCCTGGGGACAAAGGAAAAGATACCCCAAACAAGAAACAAGAACCGCGAAGCAAGCCACACCGCAAAACCCTAAGGCACGCACTGCTGGTCGAACCGACGGATGGGAGAACTTACGCAGACGTTTTGCGGGAAATCAAGGGAGCTGTAAGACCCGATGACACTCAAACTGCCATCAGAACCGTCTAGCCAACCAAATCTGGTGGCCCCCTTGTAGAATTTGAACCTGAGACAACAAATAACGACTCCTTCCGAGACGCAGTCAAAAAGGCTCTTGGGGAAAAGGCAACAGTAGTTTCACTTGAACCAATGGCCACACTCGAAATCAGGAATATTGACTGCGTTACGGAGAGGACGGAGGTGGAAGAGTGCCTCAAAAGTAATTTAAGTGGGCTCAAATAATGACTAACCCTTGAAAATAATAGAGGGCAGCACATGGCCATAGTCGACTTAACTGGGAAAAAGCCGAAAAACTCCTCTGCATGTGCCAAATAAATAAAGGTTGGGTGGTCTAAAGAATTCGGCGAAGAGCAGTTCATCTCCGCTGTTTCAAATGCCTAAGCTACGGTAATACAGCACAAGGCTGCAAAGGTCCTGATAGGAGCTCCTTGTGCTATAAGTGCGGCCACGCAGTAAATAAAAGATCAGAGTGCACGGGAGAGGCGCACTGTATCTTCTGCGAGAACGCTGATCCCATACCTGATGACCTGAGACATATTCCAGGGACAGGGAAGTGCCGGGTATTCAAAGAAGCCCTAACCAAAGCCAAAGCAGCTCTGCAATGACCCGTCTCCTGAAGATAAACTTACATCGGAGCTCAAACGCCCAAGACTTGCTTGACCAATTCGCGAGGGATATGCAAGCCGACCCATTGCTGCTTAGCGAACAACACCGATATAAAAATTCATCAGCATGGTACCCTGGTGAATCTTGTACATGTGCCATATGGGTTCAAAACAGCACCCAACTGAGAGTTCGGGGCCATTTGCGAAAAGATGGTTTCGTGTCGGTCCGTTGCCCAGGAATAACATTCTTTAGTGTGTACTTGACACCGAACGAACCAATAACATCTTTCCAGGCGAAGCTCAACACTTTGGAGGACACCGTCTTGAGCACAGAAGGTCATGTTCCTATCGGGGGAGACTTTAACGCCAAGGCTATTGAATGGGGCATGCCTAAGTCAGATGCCAGGGGGAATCGAATCCTGGAGATGGCAGCCAGAGTAGGGCTAGCCGTGGTGAACACGGGTAACACTCCCACTTTCCGCCGCTTCGGCCGCGTGGGTACCATTCCTGACGTAACATTCGCCTCGGAGTCCCTCTCCTCTATGACACACAATTGGAGAGTTCTAGAGAACTATTCGGCTAGTGATCATCAGTACATAGCATTCGATATCTGGACAACGTTCCTAAACTCCCAGACACTCAGCGCTGCGTCTTCGTGTGGAATACTGAGAGGATGGAAGTGGAGAAGATTGTCGACACGCTCGTGACATCCTTACCACCACTTGGCTCATCGCCGGGGACCAGAGAACTGATTGCTGAAGACATGGTGAACTCTACAATGAGTACCATCATCTCCGCTTGTAACTCATCTATGCCCCCCAGGAGACCTAGACACGGGAAACCTCCAGTGTACTGGTGGTCCACTGAAATAGCTGAGCAACGAAGGGAGGGTCTCAAACTCCGGCGAGAAGCTCAACGAGCGCGAAGCCAGGTCTAGGCATGCACCAGAATGACCAATCGGTCGGCCAGAAAATGGCTTCGGAAACTGATTAACAGGAGTAAGGCCCGTTGCTGGCAGAACCTCGTCGAAGACGTGAACAGGGACTCATGGGGCTTGGGCTTTAAACTAATTACGTGGAAGCTCGGCGCTTTACGGGCCCCCTGTGTACTTGAAGTGGACATGATGGACGAAAAAGTACGGGCACTTTTTCCACCACATCGCGTCCGCGTTGATGCCGCCAACAGGGAAAAAACTTCAGACTGTCCACTCTTCACGAGAAACGAACTGGAACTAGCAGTTCTCTCCATGAAGGCGAAGAAGGCTCCGGGCCCCGACGGTATTCCAGCCGAGATACTGCAACTGGCCTTTCACTTATGCCCTGACTTGCTGCTGTACGTTTAATGCCTGCTTGGGGGAAGGCGTTTTCCCTGAGCGTTGGAAGATGGCAAGACTCGTGCTGATCAGAAAGGGGAAGGAAAATCCCGAGTGGCCGTCAGCATACCGACCGTTATGCATGCTAGACACGGCCAGGAAAGTGCTCGAGAAACTGATAAGGAGAAGACTCGTTAACGTTATCCACGCCACTGGGGATCTTTCTCCAAGGCAGTATGGTTTCAGAACGGAACGTTCCACTATAGATGCAGTCGCGGAAGTGGTAGGTGCGGTCCACCAGGCGGAGGAACGCAGTCGATCCGAGCGTTGGGTAGTCCTTCTAGTGACGCTGGACATAAAGAATGCATTCAACTCCGCTAGATGGACGGACATTCGGAAGCCCAGGAAAACACTTTCCAGGTTCCAGAATATCTGATGCGGATAGTCCGAAACTACCTGCAGGATCGCAGTCTGATCTACAACACAGTGCAAGGTTGTTGGAGTATGCAAGTCACATCAGGTGTGGCTCAAGGCTCCATCCTCGTTCCGGACTTGTGGAACATCTCCTACGACGGACTGCTCAGACTTGAACTGCCGGAAGAGTCGCGACTGATCGGCTATGCAGATGATGTTGCGTCACTAGTGGCTCGGTGCACGGTCGATCAAGCGCAATTAAGGCTGAATGTACTAATGCGCCGGGTGGGGAGCTGGGTGACAATTCACGGGCTTAACCTAGCGTTAGAGAAAACCGAAGTGGTCATCCTGGCCAAGAAGACGAACCCCAGAGTAAGAATGGTCCGAGTCGGGGACGCATTAGTAGAGTCGACGCTATCAGTCAAGTATCTGGCCATGCTGATAGACTCTAAATTGAGTTTCTCGGAGAAAATTAAGGCAACGAAAAACAAGGCCGCAGCACGGGTCTCGGCAATTAGTCGACTAATCGCCAATCATGGGGGACCAAGTCCAACAAAAAGGCGTCTGCTAATGAGTGTAGTGCAATCTATGCTTCTATGTGGAGCAGAGATATGGAGTGAAGCTCTCAACAAGGAACTGCACCGAAAACGACTGGCACAGGTGCAGAGACGAGAAGCTCTGCAGATTGCATCAGTTTACCGTTCAGTCTCTGAGCCAGCGGTGTTGATATAGCGGGGTTTTCTTTTCATGCAGAAGATGGGACAAAGAGCGCGGTGATCTTGCCGGAAAAGTGGGAGAGCTCCATCCAGATAGCCTAATCGAAGAGATGCTGAAATGGAATCAAGTGGCACATTACGCTCGGGTAATCTTAGTCATGAAAAAAGGCATACTTGATCGGCTGCAGGCGTCGAGGGTGGAGGGTTTTCTTCTCTAGCAATCCTCCTCTTCTTTTCCATCCAACTGGAGAAGGAATCCCTGAAACGCGAAAGCGCCAAAAGGCGTTAAATTGGGAGGCCTAGCCCGAAGTAATGTGTCAAACTGTTCCAGGCTAGTCACTCCGGTTGACAGGGGAGGTGTTCAGTCGGTCCACTGGGAGTCCGACACTCAGGGTGTAAATAGCCTTCACGTCCCTACCCAAAAAAATGCCAAGCGGCTTAAAGTGCTAATTTGGAATGAACAGTCTCAAATCTAAGTTTGTTGAGGTTTGATTCGATCTTGCGCTCAGAAGCGACATAGATATCGTCATCATCACAGAAACATGGCTGAAGTCGCATGATTAAAAATAAACATGACAACAATGAAACTTATAGGCAAGACCGCCATGGCGACATTGGCGGTGGCAAGGTTTTAAAAATCTATCCCACATTCCCCTCTCCCATCCTTGATCCAACTCGATGAGGAAGCTTATATGCTGATCCGAGCACGTAATTCTTCACGGCGCTAGTGGCAGATAAATCGTGACGCCTCCTTGAAAACCAGCGTAAACTCTCTAACAAGAGCTATCAAGGCCAAAATCACGTACCTCCGAAACAACCACTGGAACAACCTCCTCACCAACCTTGACTATAATGCACGAAAAGAAAAAGATAAGAAAAGGAAGTTGACTAAAACTTTGAAACGAAAACATCATGATGTTCCATATGCTATGAACGACGAAAATGGTGCTCAGATTCATTCTTACGAAAGGAAAGCAGAGTTACTTGCTGATAATATTCCACGAGCACCACAATATCTCCCATAGAATGAGCAACAACATGGCAGAAGTAATAGATGCTAAGTCACTGCTAACCGACGAAAACACTGCCATTTTAACTTTTCGTGCTCTTATAAAAACGAAACAGATAAGCGAGCAAATAAAGAAGCTAAAGAAAGGTAAGATCCCTGGAATTGACGGAATACCCAACACAAGAACTTGCCGAAAAAAGCAATAGTGCTAATTCGCTATATTTTCTAGGCCTGACTGAAAACGTCACACTTCCCAAGCTGCTGGAAACACGCTAGTCCTGATACCCGGTAAACATCCGTATGACCCTAGCAATTACCGGTTAATAAGCTTACCGCCGTCGCTTGGCAAACTTTTCGAGGAGCTAATCTTGAAAAGGTTTACGGATTACGTGGAAAACAATTACGTCCTCCCTCACTTCTAGTTTGGCTTAAGACATGGATACTCAATAGAACATCAACTAGTTCGTGTCTCCTAGTTAGTGTTTTTCCTAGTTTTTCAAGACATAAAAGCAGCACTAACTACAAAACAGTCGGTTGGCCTACTGACCATTGATATAGAAAAGCCATTCCATTCCGACTGGCATAATAACCTGATTCATAAACTTAAAGAGTATAGAACCTCTCCTTACCTGCTTAATCTATCCTGCTTAATTAATCGCATCCTTCTTGAGTGATAGATACCACGTGAAAGTTCAAGGTGCAACACCCTCTACCAAAACCGCTCCTTTTGGTGTTCCACAAGGGTCTTGTCTGAATCTGACACTTTTCAATGTATACACGTCTGACATTCCCATAAGTCAAAACTGCCAATTACCGGCTTTTGTAGAAGACATTTGCCATTACACCTCTAGCAATCATCCTGGCCAGATCATCTTCAACTTAGAAGAAGTTGGAGATGGAAGAATTTCGGAAGAATGGAAGAAGTTGGAGAGAAGTTAGAAGAATTGGTAGAAAAAATCTACCAATTCTTCTACAGGTGGAAAATCAAAATCAACGTCAAAAAGACTGCGGCAATATTCTTCAACAGAAAACGCAACCCCGCCATGCTGCCAAACAGACCCATAAAATTTTTAGGCCGAAGTCATTGGCCTAAAAATTTTAGGCCTAAACAAGTCGAAATCATTTGGCCGAAGAACTGACCTATTTGGGTCTAAAACTCGATCGGAAACTAACATTCAAAAGTCACATCAAGCACGTCAGTTCTAAGCCATTTAAGTATGTTCTGTCTTTATACCCATTGTTCAATCGAAAATCGTATTTATGTCCACGCAATAGAATCCTTATCCTTAAAATGAGTACCCAACCGAATAATAATCTACAGAGCTTCCACTTAATAATGATGCGCTAAATATCTTAAGGCTCAGTTTCAAGTCACCGAACATCGTTATTTCCAGATTACTACACCAAATAGCTATTCTTACCCCTATCAGCAAGCTTGCGGAGGCACGTAGGGCTAATCTGCTCCGAAAATATAAATACTCCCCGAAGCCCCTCATTAAATCTGTTAGTGTTAGATATGTAAAACCAAAACTAAGTGTACTCAGCCATGGATCTGATTAGAGTTATTAGATTATATTTTAGATCATAATTATTATAAGAAACATTAGTTATAAGTCAGACATAAGTCTAATAGAGGTTTTAGGTAAATTTTCCTGTCGATCTAGATATTAATACCCTTCCTCAGGTAACTTATCATGAACTGAGTATAAATTTTATGTTACGAGTAATAGAGGGGTAATAAAGTTTCTTTCAAATATCTAGATATAAGCAAACAACAGTTAGAACGCTATTCAAATGACAATACCAATAAACAATCATGCATTTATCATTGAAATCACACGTTGAGGTTTTCCTTGCAATTTTCACTACCAGTGAGCCATTTAACAAATACTTTGGCGGCATGTCCAAGCTGATCTTTTAAAGCTCTACTTATTGTTTTTGGTATTTCCGCTAACACACCATTTCAGTAAATATTCTCGTACAAAATACTTGTTAATATTATCAACGTCTTCAGAAAAACTAAGAGGATGCAGCAGGATATCCAGAAAAAGTTATAGTTGCTTTACGTACTTGATACCACGAATCTGTTTCTCGTCAGTTGAACTTTTGCGATACGGTTCTACTAGAATTTCTAATCAATTTCATTCTCTTAGTGGAAACAATATTGTTAGTTTTTAAGCAATAAGTATATAGTTTGTTATGTTCAAATTTAATATGTAAATTTTTAATTATTGCAAATGTATACGGAATTTAAAGACGTAGTCAATACACATAAAGATATAACAAAGTTAAAGAGATACGAATATAAAACTGTGAAGAATTATACCGAGTGCGTTACAATAGCGTGGGTGCATCCGCAGGTGGTCACCAAAAGACTGAAATGTAGCTACACTTCAGATGTACTGTTTGCTTCCGTTCGGGAAAGAAGTCATAAACTGCAGGTCAAAAATATGCATAGTTTTTCGGGCATCTGTAGTTGTATTGTAGATAGGAATAAATACACTATATAAGTGTATATATTTGTGCGTGTATCGTTACTATAGTTTAACAAATATCAAAAGGTATATCTTTGGAAGCATCAACCTGAAATTGCTAGGGATAAGTTAGAACAAGTAAAAAGGCATTTTTGTCATTAAATAAGGTTGTTCGGAGTTCATTAAGTACAAATATTTAATGACTTTTTCCTATTTATTTTAAATGACCCTTTAGTTTACAATTAACATGGTATTTTGCTGAGCTAACCCTTGGCCTGTATTACGGTCGCAAACCTTTGATTCGTCAACTTGAATATTTTTTCACAAGTTGACGTAGAAATCGATTGCGAAGTGACTGATATTAACATTTTCGACGTCTGATTTGAGTCTGAGAGCACTTCTTTTATTATATTATATGTCGTTTGTGCTTTATAGTACTTCTAGAAAAAGAAGCGTGATTTTCTCAGATAGCATGATATTATAGACCAATCGGTGATATCATGATGATTATGGGGATAATTTTGTAGAAAAAAAAGTTTAGTAACGCGGCGGTATCCTAAGATTCATTGCATTTGAAAACACCTTACCGAAACTAATTCTCTTCAAGTTTCAGATTAACAATCTTGTATCTCAAATAATTATAAATCGCTGTACCAAATACTTGTCAATCGCGTGTGTAATCGGCTAGCTGCTGTTTTTGAGCACTTGGCCCAATCTTTTAAGTTCTAGTTGTCAAATTTTGATCTTTACGGATTCAGGGTGCCTGGATTAATATGGACATATACATACATATTTTTCGGTGGTAAGAGTTCCTCCTTAATCTGACTCTTTCCTGTGAAATACAATAGATCTCCAATATTTGGCCGCATTTTCTTCTCTTTCATCCTTCCTTATTCAATTTCAGCTAGACTTTGACGTCAAAAACACTATGAGTGTAAAAACGTTCTTACACCAGACGGTAGAATGGGAACGTTTGGCTGAATCAAACACCCCGCAGTGTTTGAATTGCCAACGATTTGGTCATGTAGCTGCACATTGCTCAATGGAACTTCGTTGCGTAAAGTGTGACGAATACCACCAGTCCAAAGATTGTCCGATTGAAAAGGAAGAGGGTAAAGATGCTATTTTCTGCGAAATTTGCAACAATAAACGCCACCCCGCGAGTTTCAGAGGCTGTCCTAAGACCAAGGCTGCTGAGGAGATGAGACGTAATCTTCTACAGAATAAGGAGGAACGGAGGGATTACGTCACTGCTTCCTTGAAAAAAACGATTCAAAATCGTGTCTCATTCGCTAACATGGCAAGGGTCGCAGACAAACCAACTGCAACTCAGCCTGTACGGCAAGCTAAAGCGAATAGTAGTCAATAGCAGCAAAAAGACAGAAACTCTGTTATGAATAACGACTGCAATCAATTCTTCGGGTATGACTTGTTCACTCTCATCCGCAAAGTGGATTCATTCATTCCACAATACAAAAAATTCACTAATCTGAGTGAGAAAAAGGCGGCGTACTTAGACTTCGTCTTCAAAATCTGCTGTTGCGATGAGCTCCATTAAGCTCTCTATCGTTAACGTTTGTTTGCTAGCTCCACGTTTCAAAAGGAACTCTGTCCTAAAGTACTTGAACATGCATAGACCAGATATCTTGTTCATTTCAGAAACAAGATTGAAAATGAAACGCAAAGTTCACTTGGGTAAATATCAAGTCATGAGGGATGACGACCCAGATGGAATCCTTGGAGTAGCTATAGCTTTCAAGGAGAATGTCAAAATTCAAAGACACTGTCTTCAATGTCTGGAGTGTGCTGACGTCATGATATTAAGCTCAGTTCTGGGAGGGTACACCTTTGCATTTGTTGGAATATACGTTAAGCATGGATATTCAGGAGGGGATCTTACTGAAGACTTGGAAGCAGTATCCGCTTTATGTGAAAAGTTTGATTACTTTGCGATAGGGGGTGATTTCAACGCAAGACATCCTTCCTTGGGAAATCTCGTATCTGATAGATTTGGAGCACCTCTATTCAACTGTGAGCATGCAAATATGTATCTCATTTTGATTGCGCTGAACGAGCCCTCCTTTCGAAAAAACTCGTCAACCATTGACTTTTTCATTGTATCTGCCAACCTGGTAAATATTTACCACAGCTGGAGGAATTTCGAAATACGCTCATCTCAAAAATCTCCATAAAAAACTCCTATAGGAATTTTCTATATTACAGAGATCAACCACAGGACAGTTTCATAGCAGACGTAGCACCCTAAGAAAACTACTATCAAGAATATAGCACCGCAACTTGAATGTAGTTAACTGGGAGTACCAGAGGGTTCACCTTCTAAATGTCTCCTGTAATAAAATGGTCTTGAGAAGAAAATGTGATTTTGCAATGACTCGAACAGATCGTAGCAAACATCAGACCCGGTGCCTGGACGTTTCCCCAAATAAAAAAATAACTGGCCGTAAGCGCCTGCTAGGAGTTCTCACTGATGTAGAAAAAGCCTTTGATTCGGTTTGGATCGACGGACTTATCTACAAACATATTCAATTTGGCTTCCTCCTGAGTGTTGCAAAAATAGTAGGCAGTTTCATGAAGGGACGTATTGCCTTTGCGGTGTCTGGTGGAGCTAGTTCCTAACCCGTTGGCATCGATTTAGAGGTCCCTCACGGGTCTATGATAGCCCCTTTCTCCATAATATATTCACGTCTGATATTCTCGGTATCAGAGATAAATTCAAACCTGGAATCGAGGTGAATCTCTTCGCGGACGACTTATTGGCGTGGTCATCTGAGCACAATCTCCGCTTTGCTTGAACACGGCTCCAAAGATACCTGGACTCGTTACTTGCATACTATGGAAAGTGGGGGATGAGGGTTCTTTTTCTGTTTGGAAGGTGAAGGCTGTTTACGCCCTGAGTGTCGGACTCCCACTACTGGACTACCGACTAAACACCTCCCCCTTAACGCCGAGAACCTAGCCTGGAACTGTTTGTCACTTTATTTCGGACTAGGCCTCATTAATCATCGCTTAGCGGTGCCTTCAGGTTAAGGGAAATCCCCCTTTCTAGCAAGGCTGGATTGCTGTTTCAGAGATCCCCCCTCCCCCGCCAAGCGATGCATCATGCGCTTCTTTATGAGAAGAACTGTCCGAACGTAATGCGACACACAGTTCCAATTGTCCTTTGATTGCATCATTTTTCCCGTTAAATTTTCTGGGGAGAGCACGCTTATTTTCTCCGAGAGATGCGAACGGAGTCTTGTACACCTGGTACACGTACAGAACGTGTGGCGGGCGTCATCCGTCATCCCCGGGCAGAACACGAAAGTTGGGGATGGTGACTTTCCCATCTTATACAGGTAAGAGTGAAAATACCCGTGTCCACTGAGTAGTTGCGTCAGATAATAATCTGTCTCACCATGCATTCTGTAGAACCACGGCCCCAAGTCACTTATCAGCCATGCGGTTCACCTGCCTCACGTTTCGTTTTCCCATGTTTAAGTAAGTATGTAAACACCTTTCCATTCGTCTGCAAGTAACTGCAGCACTGCAGGTTCAGAGACAGTGCGGTATGCAGCCGCTATCCGCAAAGCTCCTTGCCTCTGCACCTGTGCCAGACGCCTTCGGTGCGTCTCTTTAATAAGAGCGTCAGCCCAAACCTCGTAGCCATACAAGCGCACTGACTCCATTGCACTCATCAGTAGACGTCCTTTGATCGAGGTTGGTCCCTGCGTGTTGGCCATAACAAGATTGAGCGCCGATACTCGCACCGAAGCCTTACCCGCTGACGCTTGAACCTGCTCGAGAAAGCTCATGTTCGAGTCAATAATCAAGCCAAGGTATCTGATTGATTCTTTTGACTCGATGATCATTTCCTCCACCCGAACGGGGACAACACGAGGGATTCGCTTCTTGGTCAGGACGACGACTTCGGTCTTCTCCAGCGCTAGGCTGAGCCCACGGTCTGTCATCCACTCACTCACTCGACGTATTACCGCCAGTACAGACAGTACGTCCGGTGACTAGTACTGCTACGTCATCTGCGTAGCTAACCAGGCGCGACTCCTCCCGTAACTTCAACCTCAAAAGCTCATCGTACGAGCCATTCCAGAGGTCCGGGCCCAGAACGGAACCTTGCGCCACCCCTGATGTCAAATCAATTCTTCGCCAGCCTCCCAATGTGTCATAGATGAGTTTCCGATTTTTGAGATAGTCCTTCAATATCTGCGTCAGATACCTCGGCATTTCTCACAGCGAGTGTTGTGAGCACTACTATTCGTCTCGAGTGGTGATAGTGGGCTTCTGCCTGCTGAACCGCGCTCACTTCCTCTGCTATTGCACCGATCGTGGATCGACCAGCCCTGAAGCCGTACTACTGAGGATACAGATCCCTGACAGTTCGGATGGCCTCTCCAAGTCTTTCTCTAATGAGCCTCTCGAGCACCTTCCCAGCGGCGTTCGACACACATAGGGGCCGATATGAAGATGGTTGCTCGGCGTTCCCATTCTCCTTGAGGATCAGCACGAGACTTGCCTCTTTCAAACAATCTGGAAAAGTGCCCTGCTGCAGACAGGCATTGAAAGTGGTGAGCAGCTTGTCAGTGCAAAGTTGATGTGCAAGCTGTATCACTTCTGCTGGTATACCGTCTGGCCCTGGGGCCTTATTCGATTTTAAAAATTTAACCGCATCATCCAGCTTGATTGCGCTAAAAAGTGGGGACGAACAGGATGCGCTAAAAATTATCGGGACGAACAGGATGCATAGTGAAGAGCGCTCGAACAATCTCATCCATTTTTTCCACTTCAAGGACACAGGGCCTCCTTGCAGCTCCTAGTTTCCGCATGGCAAGCTTGTAACCAGGCTCCCACTGGTCTCTATGATCAACGAGATTGTGTCTGCAGCGAGCCTTGCTTTCGTTAATCAACCTACGGAGGAGTTTTCTGCCCGACCTGGTCGACCTTCCAGCGTTCGGGAATGTGACTCGTCTCAATTTCTTGAACGTTGGGCTTCGCGACAGAGCCTGTGACATTCTCTCCGCTTTTCAGCGATTTCTGCCGACCACTAGTACACAGCAGGCTTATTGTGTCGAGGCCGTCGCCTGGGCATCGAGCAGTCGCACGCTTTCTTGATGAGCCTCATGGTGGAGTTCACCATGTTTTCAGCTGAGGCTCCCCCCGTTACCGTCATAGTTTCACAGCGCATAAGAGCTGCGGCGAACGCGTCGAAATTTATTTTAGATATTCCAACCTGCAGTTGTGGGATTGGTTTCTACGCGTCGAGTAGTACACTTGCCAATTTCGAAAGCAATGTACTGGTGATCGCTCGCCGAATAGTCCTCGAGTAACCTCAATCTGTGTATCCTAGGCACTAAGGACTCAGAAGCAAATGTCACATCCAGAATAGTTCCCAAGCAGCCTCCCCGTTGAAAAGTTGGTGTGTTCCCAACGTTAACGATGACAAGTTGCCTCCTAGTCGCCATTTCTAGGATTCTTTTTCCTCTCGGGTCTGGAAGTGGCATTCCCCATTCTATCGCCTTGGCGTTAAAGTCACCGCCAACAAGGATTCGGCCTTCCGTGCTCGAGACAGCTTCCTCCAGTTCATGGAGCCTGCTCTGGAAACATGAAATTGCCTCATTCGGCGTGAAATAGACGCTCGTGAATGTCAAATCGGCGCACCCAATGAGCACAAATTCATTTCCGCTGGAGCAAGTCTGAGCTGTGGGCAGAGCCCTATCACGTACCCAGATGGCGGCGGTGCTGGATCGATCACAATACCATCCTCCAATACCTCCTTGTTGTGGTGTTGCTCAGATATCAGCAACAAGTCGACTTTTTTCTCCCTCGCAGCTTGGTCTAGTAAATCTTGTGCGGTTGAGCTACGGTGTAGGTTGATCTGCAGGACTTGAATCTTGAAATGCTCTATTCTTGCTTAGTGCCTCTTTGAAGTCCTGGCACCTACCACTTCCTGGGATATGAGCCAGATCTTCAACACGAAATTTTTAGATGCTTTTTCATTGAGATGATACAAAGATGATCGATGGTGGATTGTTAGCAGCTGTCACCTTGCTGCGCTTTTTAGAAGACAAGAAGTCACGAGGCACGGTTGACTTCGCTGAAGTCAGAAACAGAAGCAAAGAGGGCGCGATCGATAAAGGCCGCAATCGAAAAGGTCGCGACTTAACAACCAAAGAGAAACCAAAAACTCAGATCAAATACCATATTGACCAGAGAATCTTATCAAGGCTGAAAAATGACTCCTGAATGTTGAAAAGGTGGAAGGAATGTGGAAATGTCCACCAACTGCAGAAGTGTAGTTAGAGCTGCTGAAAGATGATTAGGTTAGATGTCTCCACTATAACTGACAGCGTAGCAGATTTTATTTGTAACCACTACAAGTAGTTTATACATACGCAACAAAGCATATGCTAACTCTTTCGTACATTGCCAAAGATATAGATTAATGTCTTAAATTTAATGTTATATTCTGGAAAAAAGGGATAATTTACTTCGTAGTAAAGGTTAAATTGACTGCTTTGCAAGATTTTTTGCATCAATTTGAACGTTTAGTGCGAACTCTTATGCTAGGCTACCTCGTGGTGCACGAAACTTAGCTTATCATGAGGAATGTTTTGAAATAAAGAATATAAATAAGTTAGTTTAAACTAAGGAATATGACGAAATTGAAGTTGGAGTAGGCATTCAAAATTTTCCCATTTTTCTTGCAAACTAAGAATTTCATTCATTTTCAACTTTTTCCTGGTCAAAATTGACTACTTCTAAAATTGATTAGATTCTACTCATGTTCATGAGTATGCTTGAATATTGCTGAGGTTTCCTTGTATTATAATCTTAATTTGGTACAGTAAGCCTGAGTACATTTTTTTCTTATTTTTAAATATAAATTTCTTCATCTTTGAAAAATAAATTATGCAAGCCAGACGATCAGGCAAACATAAATGAACCAAGGATATTTAAAATTATCCTCCGATATCATTTATCAAAAACTTTGCATTCAATCTTCCCTGGACCAGGAGTTTCAGCTTTATTGAATGAATTATAGAAAGATTAATTAAAATTATACCTGGTGCCTGAGAACACTTAACAAATGCCGATTTCACATACTGTGATAAGACTGGTAAGTTAGTGCCACATTTATGTTTTTCTCAAGGTTAAGTAGAAGATTTACTTTGTTGGATTTTAAGGTAGGCCCTTTGACATAGGCATATAAAACACATTTTTTTGCAAAGCGTTAAATAATTTTAATATTGTGGAGAAATTAAATTCATCAAACTGCAGAATCATAATTCCAAGTCGTCTTGATCCAAGCTAAGAAACAACTCCACCTTTGATTTCCTGGTATTCTTTGTTCCGACTATGAATAAATTCAGCGGAAGAACGGCAAATGTACCTTGGTCAAAATACTCGCGATTTTCACAGAATTACTTCATCATCCTAGCATCACATCGTTTCACTTTCCATGGTGCACAGTAATCTTGATATAACATCAATCATCGCACTCTATCATTTCCATGCCGAGTATGCATTTGTAATTATTTCTGACCAGTAATGACGCTGACTCCGCCATATTGGTAACAGTAGAATTGGTTCCAGTTGAAAGCGCCAAGTAAAAATGCAATTAAATCCAACTGACAATCAACCATTTGTTGTACGAAGACGAATTTAAACGGCAGTGAAATGAGTTTGTATTTAACAGCTTGAAACGCGACTAACAGCAACGAAATACGGAACTTGAACGGGCCAAGGTCCCAGAAAAGCAAAAAGCAGTAAAGTATAAATTGAGGTGAAGCCATTTTCAGTTGCAAACAATAGCGAGGGACAAAAAGCCAGCGAGCAAACCTTCATTAAATTATACTTTACTGCGGTTTCTCTGTAAGGTTCGCTCGTCTAGATGTCATTTACTTTAATTTGCTTCAATAAATTGCAGGGCATGAAACGTCTTTTTGTCTCATTTGACGTTTCGTTGCATTGTCGCTCGGCAACGAAATTGATGGGCTCTAATACGAGCCCATTATTTGAGTGCTTGTATTTTTCATCATTTTTATGATAGTGATGTATCACCAGGAGGGCAACCGACTACAAAAGTCTGGCAACATAAGAATGGATTCATCACTGCGCAAATAGATATGGCTCCCTAAATAAATTACTCCTTTACTGCTAGGTATACACTCTGCATTGAAATGAAGGCCATACAAAGGAATGGTTATCATTTGTCGCATCAACGTATCTTTGCTTCCATACGTTACCTTTAAAAGTGGTAAGGGATATTGCAGTAACAGTTACTGCAAGTCTTTCCTTATTTTGATTCTTGCCTTGAATCTAACATGTTTATATAAAATTCAATCGAATAAAGATTGAGTTTATACAAAGGAAATAAACCGAAATAAGTAGAGCTTAATTAAATTGATAAATTATCTCTCGTTATTATTTTGAGTCCTCAAAAAATATAAAAATAATGTTTGGAGAAAGGGGGAGAGGCCTTATTTGTTACTGCATATTTTATGCAAATTATGTAATATTTGTAAGTTACTGCATATTTTATGCAAGGATCAAGAGCAAACGCTTATTATTGATTTACGAAGAAGTTCGAAGATAATTTCATTGACGCTTGTATATGAAAAATGAAGGAAGCCAACTGGAGAAAGTTGGTTAGTATGGAGGAATTACGACACGACCCTTCAAAAAAGAATACTTTTGGAATTCAACAAGATCGTTAGTTGTCTGGAAAATAATATGTCAAACATTTTTTCCCAATGGGGATTGAGATTCTCATTCGCAAATTGTTCTGGAACTGTTAAATAACGAACCCGGCTCGGACTTTCGGTTCCCGCAGCAAGCACCTGCAACTGTCTCAACCCAAGGACCGCGTCCTTCAATTTTGAAATCAGAGCAGCAACGAACTGTGGTTGTCAACACACTCAAACCTGCGTTTCCTCACGACTTTCGATCATCACCACAGCGAGTTCACCACTGGTCTCCATGCTTCAGTTCTCTCAATGAGTACCTTTCTGGGTATATACCATATTGTTCGTTCATACGATTATATAGCCAGCCCATTACAGCTTCCGCAGTCTAACAATCGTTGACCCAGGCCCAGGGAACTCGGGAGATCCCGGTAGGCCGAGCCATTGAAGGGCCAGTCAAGCCGTCGGAGAGCCGGTCCGTATGGCAACGTAGAGAAATCTGCCGGGAGCGATTGACGTAGTTAGTGACAATTCCCTCATTCTTACTCACATTCCTAGTTCGCGGTAAAAATAAAGTATTTGTTTACGTACGTGAGTACGTCAGTCATTTTCTTCGCTTAGTTTTAAGGTTTGTAATTTTAATGGACTGATTACCACATTGTGTCATTAGAATTGTGGTTCAAACTGAGTTTGTAGTTTCAGAATGTCGGAAATAGTGAAAGCTCAAAATAAAGGTGGTGCCCAAAATGCGAGGGAAAGAAAAGCATATTACCCCCTGGCAATCTGTTCAATTGCCCGGCAAGAGGGCTTAAAGGAATACACGGCCGAGGTGGGGTTATTTAGGTCCTGAAAGCTCCATCGGAGACGAGCGTGGGCGCCACTCTTCTACCCCAATAAGTCTAAGACTCCTCCTCAATAAGTCTAAGACTCAATAAGACTCCTCTACCCCAATAAGTCGCCACTCCTCTACCCCAGCCCCTAGAGGAGATGGGCTGGCCTCGGCAGCCGGACACTTGCAACCTCTGGTGGATGCTTTGCCACCATCTCGCTGTAAACGCGTCTCTCGCGATGAATCTACCGCGAGGCCAATGTCGCGAGCTGTTCTCAATTATATCCTAAATTAAGTTTTGATAAAATTTTAAAAATTCTAAATTTTGATTTAATATTTAATTTATTATCTATTAACTGATTTATTGATTTATGATTAACACCTTCTTACAATAAGTACGGCGGGGGCCCCCCAGACGACTCGTGTTCGGATGCGATGGGTCGTCGGACGGTGTTCTTCCCTCCTAGGCTTTTCGCTCTGACGATGTGCTTGACGCTGCTCCGGCTCGTACGAGGTTCTTCCCTCCTAGGCTTTTTACTCTGACGATGTACTTGACGCTGCTCGGGCTCGTACGAGGTTCTTCCCTCCTAGGCTTCCCGCCTCGACGGATGGGATCGGATGGGACGGATCCTCGACGGATGGGATCCAAAAAAGGGCCTCAGCTCCGGCTCGTCGGGCTTTTATTCCTTTCGCCCAACGGTCGCCCGCTAAGGTTAATGCCCGCTAAGGTGATTGCTCGGCGAGGTGATCGCCCGCAAGGAGGAAATTCCGCACTGTACCGCCGTTGTATGCACACTGTACCTTCGGTTGCCAATCGCAGGTTTTCTTCTTGTCCGTGGTCGCGAGCGTTATGGTTCCGATTATTAATATACTTTGGCTTCTTACCACTATCATGCTTATTGTGACTTAATTATAAATACATACAATTCATTAATAATAACAATATTATTTCTTTAATAGAGAACAGCTTATTTCCAATTTATATCACTATGAATTCGATTAATAATTTGTCATTAATAATAACATTTCTTTCGTGGAGAACAGCTCGCGGGTTGAGCAATAACCCACCGTTAAATTAATTCCTTCGCAAAAACAACAACAAAAAATAGGGTTGCGTCGTGTCGGCTAGCGAGTTCACTGAGGAGATGAGTCGACCTGTAACAAGCAAAACATTCAACATATGCGGGAAAGGGTTGCTGCAAACTGAAAAATTTATTTCTGAAGAATTCTGTTAACGGTAGCGCAAAAAAATCTGAAACAAAGCGGTTGACCAGTTTTCCCCATCGCGTTTCGTTTCGAACTAGTCCACTTAAACCAGTCAGGAAACAGTGGTTAAGGAAAAAAGGGGTTCTCAGATCACTTGTGATGATAATGACGACGATGATTTTCGCGACAATGGTAAGTTCTGGTGAATCACCGACTGTTGTTGTTTCTTTACCAATTTTTTTTTTTGACACGGAAATATGATTTTTAGGTAAACCAAAACCCCTGCACCTGTGATTCGAATCGCAAATATCAAAAAACAATACAAATCACAAGATGAAATGCCGTATCAGGATTTTAAAAATTTCACTCCAAACAAGTCAGTGACGACATTGTGGTTCAGCGAGCGTTTGCTAGAAAAGATGGGATTGACAAAGCAGGGCTCACGCTTGATTGAGCACCAACACTTTCGTTCAGTTGCCGTGGCCTTTTCAAGCGAATCTGAAAATTTAGGTTTTTTAACCGCTTGATGACGGTACAGTGAATGTATTCTAAATCTTTGACCCAAGAGGCGCCTGCCGCCACCTTGTTTTTGGACCCTTTCAGTTTCTTACTTCGAATTCGTGAAACGATCAACTACGGTAACTACGGTTTTGCTTTTACATAGATCACGTACGAGCCCTCTCTCTATTTCCAGGTAAAAATGGCATGAGCTACAAAGGTGACAAGAAGGAAGCTGCGTACATTCTAAGTAATGGTAACGATAGTCACGGAAATCATCTTGAAATTTTACCTCTTTTGACAAAACATGACGCAGATCTAAAGGAACACATACAAAAATGTGTGTCGCTGAGTAGTGCATGCCGTGCCTCTAAACCGGAAGGGCGACCAGGTTATGGCAACTTTGTAACTCTAATCTCAAAAAATACTGTGCAACACATTATACATTCCATGTCTGAGTTCTTGAAAGGATAAAATTTCGGGAGATGTTAGTTTAGCAGCAATGTTCTCGATCTCAGGATATCACGTCACAGCAACTATACTCGGTGGTTATTAGATCAAGATACCACCAAGATGATTATTACCAAGAGAGATTGTTGGGTATAATAAAATGTGAAAATTCAAGCGGTCGCGGATTCAAAGATCTCGTTGTTGATATCCTGTAAAAAAACATCGATGTCAAAAAATGTGTTGACTATTCCATTGATGGAGTAGCAAATATGACAGGAGAATATAACGGTTGCGGTCGGTGGCTTACAGGTGAAATACCAGAATTCGTCCATGTATGGTGTTATGCCCACATTTTGAACCCCGTCATTTCTGACACTGTCACCAGTAGCATCTCATGCGCTCCTTTGTTGAGTCTTTTAAAAAAAATTGTGGTACTCTTCAAGGAATCTTATATTAGAATGGATGTTTGGACCAATAGTTTTCCTGCTTCAGATCGCCGATGGTTTAATTTAGTTGGAGAAACCAGATGTTGGGCGAAATAAACATAACCAGATGTTGTGATAAAGGTATTTGGACGAGCAGACAACAGAGAGCAATCACTTTTCTTGACGATTGTGATGGTTCTCGGAAAAATTGAAAATGATCCAAGATAAGCACGCGTTTGTAAAATTATTTTTTACAATTTTAATTTCTGCATCCTTTATTGACCGTCAACGAATAATGGGTCCACTGGTACACATCAGAGTCAAAAAAATATTCAAAACAGTGGACTTCGCTCGGTTAACGTGCTTCAAAATAGGCGAAGACAGTCCTGTCAGAAGGTGATTGCAACTGTTGTCTGAGATTCATAAGAAGTTGTCTTCATTGATTACCTGGAGCATAGTGACACGGTCTAATGGGTTTTGCTATGCCAAACAATTGGACCCATTCCACATCGAACTGAAGAAAGGGAGCCCCATTGGGCAAAGCAAAAAGTATTCTTGCACCGTAACCTTCGCACCCGCTCATACTTCCCCCATTGCCGAGGCCAAATTAGCCGAATTGAGCTACGAACTGCTACCCCATTCGCCACATTATCTGGAATCGACCTCGTGCGACTTCTGTTTACCTTCAAACTAGAAACACTCACTCACTCGGATTTTTAATGGTTTTGAACTATTTTTCAAAAAAATTCTTACCGAAATGTTATAAAGTAGTCAGCGCAAGGGTCAAATTAAGTTGAAAACCTGAAGGAAAAAGAAATGAGAATTTGATTAATTGATTTAGGTAAATTACATTCTAATAATAATGTGAAGTAAAGTTATCATGCAACAATAATCTATTTTTCGCGAACAGCATATCCAAAAAAAATTTTGTTCGTATGCATTGGGCTTGTTCTCCGTCAAAAAACAGTTATGTTAATAATGATTCCAATCACTATATAAAGAAATAAATTTTATATATTGATTTTCCAATCCCAAATGCTGTGTTTTTAATTTTGGTAGATATATATTTCGGGAGTAAGTTGCTCCCTTCTTCTGTCTCAATTATTTTCTTATGAAAAAGGGAGCAACTTACTCGCAAAATATATATCTGCATAAATTAAAAACATATCGTTTTGATAAAAATATTATCTAATTTGGAAGTGCTAAACACGAGAAAATACAGACAGTAGAAATTAATAATGATATACAGTGGCGAGCAAAACTGGATAAATGATATTCGAAATCTATTATATCTACCTATATATTTCTTATTACAAATAATTGTGGAATAAAATCTTCATAGTTATTAGCAATTGAAGTTTATCAATATAATTCAACAAAAATATAGGAAGTATTTAGATGCGGTAACACAGTAGTCGTCAATATAACTCCACTTCTCAATGTATCCAGTTTTGCATGTTTTTGTTATCTTTTGTTTACAGTTAGTTATTTTCTGTTTTCGCTAGAATTTGACATTTTCATTGTTCTGGTTTGTTAGTTTCATCAGATCTGCTTAGATGATAAGTGAATTTTGGTCAGATTATTCTATTATTAACCTATTTTGAACATATAGTCACAATGAGGAGAATTTTACCGGATTTGGAAAACAGTATCGTTTCTTTGACTCAAATGGGTACTCTTCGAGAGTAATTGCTAGGAACTTGAAAATCTGTCACAGAACGGTACTGTTAGTAAGAAAAAGGAAGAATATTTCATTCGCAAGAAATTTTGGAGGGCGTCCAAAACTCCTATCGGATGCCGACGCGCGATTAATGGACAGACTACTAAGGAGTGAAGATTCCAAGGAAGCAAGGACGCCAAAAACAGCAGTGCAACTTATAAACAAGACTGTTAGCGAGTAGACTGCCAGGAGAGCACTAAGAAGAGTTGGCTTTATAGCATCTATCAAGCCTAAAAATCCATTGCTATCCTAGAAAAACATCAAAGAGAGGCTAAAATTTGCCAAATACCATAAAGGCTGGACCGTGGAAGATTGGAAAAGAGTAATTTGGTCTGATGAAACCAAAATTAATCGATTCCAGTCTGATGGCAAAGAATATTTTTGGCATCGACCAAATGAGAGCCTTCAAAAACATCAAGTGAAGCAAACATTAAAACATGGAGGTGGTAGTTTAATGGTGTGGGCTGCTTCACATGGTGGCATCTGGGTCCAATGGTAAAAATAAATGGGATAATGAAAAAAGAACATTATCTTGATATTTTGAAAATTGGCTTGGTGAGCAACAATTCTTGAAAATAAAATGGCCAGCGCAAAGTCCGGATTTAAATCCAATTGAAAATTTGTGAGCCATTTTAAAAAGGAGGCTGGCACAATATGATAACCCTCCAAAAAATGTGATGAAACTCTGGAGTCGAGTGCAAGCTGAATGGGAAAAAATTCCATATGACACGCATGCAGAGTGTCTTGAAAAACAAGGGACTATGGACAAAGTGTTAAAAATCTCCTTAAAATGTCTTTAATTGAAAACGTGCAAAACTGGATAAATGAAAAAAATATTGTTTTATTTTTATTATTTTTTTTTGTAGGAAGCTCATGTATTTTTGTTTTTCTGTAATAAAGTGAATTGTTCTTGTATTATGGTATAATGTCATTGTTATTTCAAAATTACTGAAATTTAGCAAAATCATAGCCTTTCATTAAAATTTTCAAATCATGTAGCCAACTTTTGCTCACCATTGTAGGTACGGTCGCCTTCAATGTGATTGGCACGAGGTGATTAAGCTGGCAAATCAAGTTTGATGAAGCCATTTTGTCATTTTGAGTCTGCGCATAATCTGTCTCTCTGATTGGGATAGTTATTCTCTTGCTAAATTCAGGTTTTATTTTGCATGTTTTACGCACCATAACCCACAATAACAATTCTGCGAGGCGTAGCTCTCAATATTCTCAATTTGTTTGGAGCTGAACTAAGTTTTGGAGAAAACTCCAAACAGAAGTTTTATAGGTTAACCTATAAAACTTCTGTTTGGAGTTAATTGGAGGCTTAATTAATCCAGTCGCGCTTCATGTTTTCATAAGCTCAGGTGAGTCTTTTGGTAACGTGACTTTTGTACAGCAGTAGTTTCAACAGGCAACAGTGTCTCAAGATTCGCAAGTGGGTTTGTTGCTGACCGATAACGCATTTTTTCTTATTGACAAAGCCAACGTTTTTGCGTTTCGAATTCTTAAGCCAATTTGATCCTGTAAGCATGTAGGCCATGATACACCACAATGTGATTTCAACGACACGAATTTTTTTTAGAACGACGTGGAGTCGACTTATTTGGCATATTTTTAATCGATGCACTTACAACTGCGATATTTCCTTCGCTTCAATCGGTTCGGCGTCTTTGGCCACGGAACGTCAAACAGTGAAAATTTAGACTCGAACTTATCCGCTGTAGCCTTAACAGCCTGTCAGGTAGGACGATTATCACTGCCTAAACATTGGGGTAAGCCCTTTTAAAGTTGTGACCACCTACTCGGAATTTCGGTAGTAAAAATTTCTAAACGTTGCTGCTTCGTTTACTTGACCATGATGATAATATTGGCTTTACCTAACGTTTTGACATTGATAGTTCATTAAAATAGTTTAAGGATGCGTTCTGTTCAATACGAAATTGGTGTATCCCGAATGTAAAACCCGATACATTTCAACGATAGTTCTAATTTACCTTCTTGTGGCGTTCTGAATAGTGACAGAATGTTAAAAAAATTGGACAGGACGTTAAAAAATTGAACGAAACTTTAAGTGGAGATAAATATAACTGGAGTAATCTTTGTGTGGATGAAGAAATTTCCTCCAATAATACAAGAGGTAATTTGAAGAGGTATGAATCATAGAAACTATACACATGGAGTTATAAAATAATTGTATTGAGTGGGATTTCAGGTTTTGCCAACAAAAGTGAACAAAGTGAACCTTAGCCAGGAGTGCTGAATGTTTTGGTACCAAACCAACTTGGCTTGGGAGCATCATCAAATATTATTGTCTAAATTGAGCAAGGCTTTCTAGTAAATCAGAATTACCAACTATATTTTGATGATCATTTAACTCTGTGCAGAATTTGACGAATGCAGGCCTTATGAATCTTATGGTAGTGAAATTCATTAGAATACCCGTTTGTAAACTGCCACAATGTGGTGGATATGGATGGTATTGAAGAATCAGATGTCATATGGAGAGATACCAAGGTTGTAATGCTCATATGATGTTATGCTGGTGAATTGTCTAAGACGCAAGTTAGAAGTTAGGATAAGGCTAATAAGTGGAACATCAATATTGATTGCCCTCCTATAGTTGAGGAATAACATTGTCACATGGAGGGAGTAGATTTGATAGACAGTGAGAAGACAGTACAATGAGAAGGTATAAGTTCTTGATACGAAGCAAAAGATGTCAAAGTAGGATTTTCATCATCAGGTCTAACAAGACCTGACCATGGCGAATTCTTGGGTGTCATACAGAAGGGCAAGAAAGGCAAAGCCAATTTTTGTCCTGAAATAGGTGAGACCTTATGTGAAATTGGCACGAACATCAACAGAGAAGATAAAAGATTATTGGAAATTAAATCGACGAGACCGTGCAAATACGTTCCTTCATTGGCAGTCGTACAGGTCCAGACATTCAGGCAGATTGGATAGAAAGAAAAAAGAATTTGATGCAAGTTACCCAATTGTACAGCACATGTAACATTCTGTTACAATTGATTGCTTCAAATCCTTTCAGACCAGATAAGCCTTATTCATATTTTTGACTCAATGCATCAGAAACCTTACAATCATAATAATTTCAAATTAGTTTAATTACAAATATAAGTTAGATTTTTAACATTTTGGACTTTGAATGGTTAAAATGAGAATCGAAGTGGAAGTGGAGAGTTTCAGGAGAAGAGCCGAAAACTTGCAAACATGGAAATACTGAATAGTAAAAACTAGCTGGCAAGCGACCTTATTTAGAAAGAGAAATTCGAAGCAATAAAATTACAAATAGAAAAAAAAGCTTGTGAAAATAAATTTCGGAAAAACGCGAATTCAACGACGATCTAAGTGGTGTCGGTTTTAATGACAGGTGTGCCCATTTTATTACAGAAGGTTTACAGAAAATCCGAGTAAAAGAGGATCTTAGCCTAATAGTTCCTACTGGAATTATGTAAATTTTCTACTACTTATGGTATCATTGTTTTTGTGGAGTGAGGAGTTTCAAATACTAATGTAATTTTTGGTTGTATTTTCCAAACACTTACCATCATTTTGAATGGAACTGTAGTCACATGCATTAGACACCTTCACAGTGGTGACGCCCATTCTTTCTCATTGTATGATTAAGACAATCTACACACACCGCAGTCGTAAATTTTTGCTTTATATCTATTAAAGTAAATTCATTCAAAAATACAGCCACGCTAGTCTTGAAATACAATTTTCTTCTGCGAATCACGCCAAGATTGACAATTTGATGAGATCTTTATGATATGCATTTTCTTCTTTCATATGCTACTCATACGATCGTATGGGTGTCACTTGGATTCTTTTATCACGGGCAGAAACTGCACATTACGTTGTAAGAACGTCAGGATTTGGACAGAATGTCGAGGACGCAAGTACATAGATGAGTGTCTTTTTATTTTAATACTCAATTTATGCAGATATGTGTCGCAATTGAGAAATCGGTATGTTTGAGTCGATAGTTCTCAACTAGGATCAAATAAATTGGGTACGAGTTTAATACTTTGTCTAGAGTAGAAAAGGAGATCAGATTTCTAGATGGAGAAGAATTCTTAGACTTTTTTGCAGTCTTTGGTGCAGCATTACATGAATCTCTAATTTTGTTTTAAATCGTAATTACACTTTTACTACGCATTTCTAAGAGGATATTCTTCAAAGCGTCATGATTTACTATTCAACACTCATCGCAAAAAATTAGAAGAGCAAAGTGGCTTGGCATTCCCGCGAAATTGTTATTAATTGTCTCAATTAACCTTTGATAATGCCTTCATCGGAAATAAAAGCTTTTAAGAACGAATTCCAAACGACATTGTTAATTTATAAATAATGCATTAATAGTCGCAATAATCATAATTGAACATGTTTTTCATTTTTACGTTGGAATGGGCACAATCCAGTGTCGTTTTTGTCGTTACATTTTGCGTTTGCAACTTTATGTACAACATTCATAGGTCCTCGTTAAGTGATTATTTGCGAAACTTGTCAACGTTTGACATGAATTCAATTTACGTTGCGAAAATACATCGTGTTTCTGTATTTCATTTGCGTCAAGGTAGTTACCCTTCAAAATCTCGTATTTAGCGCTCCTATTTCTCCTTGAAACAAAAGGAACATGATGATTGCAGACCACGTTGTCGTCACGTCATTTACAGCTTCCTTGTGTTTAGGATGCTTTCATACGATGGCCGTGCATACATGTGTACATATGTTTGTCGAAATATGCACGTATGCTTGCCTGCAAAAACCCACATCGCAAGAATTCCCACATGGTAGTGCTCAAAGAGCGCCCGCATATTTCGTATCTTTAGATGTTGCATAGAACAAATACGTTGGAAAACGTGCACTTGTTCGCTCGCCAAAAACCACTTCAAAGTATTTTCGATAACTACAGCCTGCACAGCTTGAGATCCACTTTTTGCGATAAAGCTTGTCAACGTAATTTTACACGATGCTGCCGGTGTCGTTGGTTTGCCTTGCGTCGCGGATTTTCTCATTTTCCTTGCAATGCTTTGAATTTCCCTGATTCAATCTCTGTCTGAAAAATTAACATTCCAAGCGATATTTGTCTCGTCAGTCATCTTGGAAATATCACAAATTTTTATCCTTGCACACGTTCAAAAAAGGAGTCAACGAGTTTAATTTTGACTATCGATCCTTTATTGCACGTATCCTTCTTCGAATACAAAAAGTTGTATCACAATGGAATTTTGGAAGAAACAAAGTTTAGGGAACGAAAATGCAGCAAAGGAAACACAAAGTCCAACATAATGCACGGAAAACTCTCACCTTTCTTCACTTTCCACTGATGGTCTTGTATGCATAAGTCATGAACGTGACACTTTTCAGTGAAACTAGATGTGAGAAAGACACACTTTGAGCGTATATACAACATTCTCTGCTGAGTCAAAGTTCAGATAGTTATTTGCTGGCTTTTGTGACGGGAAATGCGATGCTGAGAACAAGGTGTCCTTTGTAATTACCCCCATGGACGCTAACTTTTTCATAGGTTCGAATTTTTACAACTAAGAAAAATTTTCTATGAACAGAGTTCAGTATTTTTCGCCTTATTCTTCTGTTATTTAAATATCGAAATGCCAGGACCCTTAAGTACTTTGAATTTTTCTCATTAAATTCCCCTTCGGAATTAAATCGTTGACAAGCTCCAGGCTGCAACAGATTTCGCTCTTCCTGCAGATTTTACGAAGTGGTTTTCTAGCGGATTTGTATGTTACCATACGAGGGCACAGCTTTTCGCGGGTCCTGGAAGACGCCAGAGGTTGCGATACTCCCTTTGTTTTAAAGCGACGTCTGTTGAACGCCAGTGTACCGGAGTATAGACGAGGCAATCGCGATAAGGCTCATATCAGTATCCACCATGTACATATCTGTGACCCTTGCGAGCTGGGCTGTTTCCGAAGAAAACTTCTATTTAATGGTCCGGTCACTATATCGAAGCAGAAGCAGCATCGATAATTTAAAACTCTACATACTGATGGTGTATTGCCGTGTAGTTCTCTTCTACCCACCAATTTTAACCGCAGGACTTCGAAGCAAGTGATCTAATTGTACTACACATGAGATCGTTTCCTAGCATCTACTCACGTCAAAAAATAAGTGTATGGCAAATTTATCACTACGAGTCCAGTCCGTCCAGCAATTTCCAGGATGGGCCAGCCTCTGCGGTAAGTTCGAGTCATGAAGGGTTCGATGATACTGGCTTTGATTTGATCTCCGACAAGGATGCGTTCTTATGTGCGTCATGCATCTTGAGTTCGCCCATTCATCCGGCTGGTATTGGCTCATTTGGCGTGAAATTAACACTAAAAATTATCATATCTGTTCACCGAAATAGCAAAAAGTTATGTCTCTACACTCAAATTTCAACGCTTCCTTGCACGCAGAACCATTCAGCCTATTCCTTGTTGTGATGTTGCCCACACATTAATAGCATATCAAATATTTGCACCTTCCCAGTCCACTCTAACGATTCCTGGGTGACGACACCTCTGTGTAAATTTATCGACATAACTCGGATCATCGTAGCTTATCCTCTATCAGCTTAGAACCTCTCGAAGTCCCATGCACTTTCCAATGCTTAAGGTATAGGTCAGATCTTATGTTCTCACACCTGCCGTATTATAAAGCTCGCAGCATATCACATATGTGCTTTACTTAGCCTTGTGTCGTTGGACTCCAGTTCTACAACACAGCGTGCTTCGATCTTGCGCTGAGCAGTTTGTTGTCTATATCGCCGAAAGCAAAGCGTTTATAGCGTTTAGGATGGCCGGTCGGTGGACTCAGTAACCAAATCATCTGATTTTGATCTTCTCAATTGCCAGGAATTGTGTTGCTGCTTTTTTCGGAAGGTCTAAATTACCTTAAAACCTTTTGTCCTTTGAGATTTACTGGTATTAGTGAAACTCAAAGCTACGACTTTTCTTGAAAGAAGGTCTGATTGCCTCATCAATATAAGTTCTCGCTGCTTCACTAGAAATTTTTCTAATTTCAACGATTGAAATTTGGTAAAACGTCGAGATTATTGCCTTTTTCTCCAAAGAGTTTCTCAACTGCATTAATAATTATTTCATTATATTTACATTTCTCGTTACTGGTACCGATCATACTGGTTGAGGCTACTGTTCTTTTTCGGGAATGTGAAGATCGACTCTTTTTGACGTCAATTTTCGGGTCTTTTCGGCGCAGATGTGCGTCTCTTTCTAAAGTCCTTTCGACGAGTATTTGGCGTTCTTTTCCACCATTTAATGCGTCTTCGATCGGACAACTCAAAATAATAAGCTCTGCTTATCCTTCATGCCTTCCTCGAGGGGCTACATACCGCTCTTATCCCTATTGTTTTGGGTGGATGGTTTTCTATGGAAATTTTGTTTGATTTCAGTTTGCACTCCCCTTGCGTCTGTAGCCAACTGCGATTTTATTCCTTAATCCTTTCGATGAGTCATTCAAGCTTCAAAATTTTCCGATATCTTCTATTATATCCTTGTAATACTTTTTCGGTTTGCGCAAGCTGTTTTCAGTCTTGTCTTTTTTTCAGTCAGTCTTTCAGTCTCTGATCAGCGCAATAATCAACTGATTATCTTATATTATCAATATCTGTGCTTTCATCAACACAGATACTCTGGACGTGAGGTGGTTTCCATCGTTGTTTTGATCCATTGTCACCAAACTTGGTGTTATCACAAATAAAATGTTCGCTAAGCCAATAGTCAAGTTCACAGTGTCTGGATTACATCTTCTCGTCGAAGTCTTGTTCCACTATTGTTGTTGTGTCGTGTTGCCCGATGTTGTGTCGTCCATAAGTGCAAGTGTCGCTAGTCCTTGAGGAGAGATTCGTATCACTTTTTCTTGCTGGGCGGGCATGCTTGCCTCCACCACTCAATCTCTTCTAGCATCCGGCTCTACAGTTGCAAAATGTCCCACCAATAGTTAAGCTACTGGTTATAATATTTGTAGCCTGATGCCCAAGGAGAGGTTACGGACGTTGGTATCCACCTTGGGGTGATTTACCCACCCTCAGATTAGATCCTAATTCCTTTAAACCAGTGATAATATGAGGTTTTGTTTCCGGGTTCTCTTTACATTTTTTGTTATTTTCCCCCTTCTTCCTTTATTTTATAATGATAAAATTAAGGCTTCTATAACGTTCCTGGATGATGGGCAGTCTCCCCAAGTCCAAATCCCTCTACCAAACATACCAAGATAGTACCGTCGGGAAGAAATACGAAAGTGATTTGGCATAATAAAGTTACAGTTGCAGAAAGAAGAGAAGTTACAAAAATTTCGAGATTTATTAAAAAAACTAAAGAAACTTGCGAAGCAATCAGTCAAAAAACATGAAACTTAAGACAGTATTGACAAAAACTAAATAAAAACTTACATTCAACTTTCATTATTTTAGGTTTAGCATATTAGTACCTTAGAAATAATATGATTGTTTGTAATATCACAGGGATTGGTGAAGGTCACTCGAGATCTGCATGGTAAATGTGTGACAGGTAGTAAAAGTATGACATAACGGTAAAATGGTCAAACTTTTTAAGATGTTAGTTATCTAAGTGTTAATATAAATTGAACAAAACGCAGCGAGCATAAGAGGAAATGTGGAATGTATAGAAGAAGGAAGCTGTCATACGTAAGGAGAGGCAAAGGATTCTGGGTCTATGGCAGAAATAAGTCAGAAATTTAATTTTTCTAATTTATGCCACATACTAATTAAATAATAATTTAATTTATTATATTTATTTTATTTTATTTATTCAATTGTAATTTATAATTTAATTTTTATAATTATTTATAATAATAATTTATAATAATATTATATTAACATTAATTTAGAATTTATTATTTAATTTAATAATCATGCCGTTTTATGTATCAAGTTCTAAAAATTACATCAGAAAGATGATGGCCGCCAGCAGCGATACATTGATGAAAGTGATTTCTGAAGTTTTCTGCCGCATTCTTACATATTCGACTGGTATAGCGCCACTTTCCTCCCTAATTTGCTCTTTGAGTTCTTTCAAGGTGTGAGGCCGATGCTTAAAAACCTTTTCCATCAGGTAGCCGCACAAGAAAAAGTCATAAATGGTCAAGTCCGGTGAGCGCGCGGGCCATCTCACATCACCCTTCAGAGAAACGAGGTGCGCAAGGAACATCTGTCGTAGCTTCGTGATTGAAACTCGAGCATTATGTGCCGTAGTCCCGTCCTGTTAGAACCAGGTGTCTCCCAAATCTATTTCTTCCATTAGCTCTTCCAATTGATGTTCAAAAAAATTGTCCAACATGGGAACGTTACGTTGAGTGTTGACATATACGGTTTGTCCATTCTCCTCAAAAAAATTAAGCCCAATCAAAAATAAGGCCAACGTTTAGCGTAGAACCAGTTTCTTCAAATGTACGCACCCATTTCGCGATTACATTACGGTGAAGGACGGTATCATGACGCGCAAGGTTGAACTGCAGCCGGAAAGCTCGCTTAGTTGCGATGAAAGATCAATCATTTTCAAAAAACGTACGCACGGTGAAGCCCCGTTGTTCACCAGACCAAACCATGGTAATTACTGATAACGGCATGGACCGCCCGACGAAATGAAACCATCATAATGTCCCCACCACACGGGAAGTACCAGCCTTTCAAAACTGCACTGTTTGATTTCCCCACCCTGTAAATTGCGCGTTTTTAAATCCACCAGGGCATATATCCGAAAAACCCATCGTAACATTGTATTTGTGAGTGTTTGTGAGCTTTGTTTTAATTTGTCCTTGTATCACCTGGCCGTATCACATCTTCTTCCTCTTCCAGTCTTGAGCGCAATATTCGTCTCACTGCGTTTTCTACCTGGTCTTCGTGGTGGAAGCTCTCCTCTTCGGTATGATTTTCACCAAATTGCATCTCCAGAGTGTCTGCAAAGGCTTCAGATTTACCTTCGTTGTCAAATTGCAGTACGTTTGAACCGTGAATTGGAGTTGAAGGCTTCAGATTTAACTTCGTTGTCAAATTGCAGTACGTTTGAACCGTGAATTGGAGTAATGACTGCTTTGTTTTTTACTCTGAAGTATTTGGCCATTCGCCAGAACGGCTTTGCACCGGGTTCTAGACTTTGTAGGAAACTCTCCCATTGGCGGTTATTAAATTCAGATGAATTCAAATACGGTCTCGTACTTGATTTGTTAGCTGGTTTGCTTGCGTTTGTAACCTAGGATCACTCGTGCTCCTAGCTCTTTTTCGAACTTGGTTCTTCCTCCTTATCAGAAGCTTGATATCCTAGGGAGTTCATATGGGTTATATACCCTTGCCGGAGTTGTGACTGTTGTGTCCTCTTTTGCCTGCTTCATTTTGTTAGTTATTTCCTGGATCATTGAGTTTATATCTCTGACTGTATTTAAACCTTGGGTGAAACTTTCATTGGGCAGAGTTTTGTGGAAAGCTTGCCAGTTAGTTTTCTTCCTTACTTTTAAAGGCTCATCTATATAGATGTCCTCTTTTAGGAAGTGGACGGGGTTATGATCTGATGAGAGCTCCTCGAGGACATTTGTCCGCATGTTGTGGTGAAAATCGTGAGTTATAGCAAAGTCTAGTATAATGCCGCGTCTTGGACCAAAATGTGTCGGTTCTTTAGGCTGGTGCAGGCTTATTTGTTCGTTCGTGAACGTGAGTGCGGAATCTCGTTTATATCTATGGATCGGTCATTAAAATGATTTTTTCTTTGTTATTAATTATTTTGTTTTGACCGTATGTGTGACCGGCGCGCACTCACGACGCTGAGCTCTTTTTCTATGGATTTATTTTATTATCATGATAAGTTCCCTTTTATTGCTAAGTTTATGGCATTTTGTTCTCGTATTGTCGTTATTTTGTTATTTTCTCCTCGCATTTGTAGTGTTTATATTTCTTATTTAAATTGCAGAGCATGTTTTAATGGTAAATTTATTTTTTATGATTGAAGTTCTTGCTAGAGCAAGCAGGGAGCCACGATTTTCCATGTCCGATGCAGGAAATATTTAATTTTTTTGTTGAATCAACGCCTCATTTCGGATTTCCGCCCCTTAGAGCGTTGTAGCATAATATTCCTGCCTTAAATTTTTGCACGAGGAGCGAGAGCATGTATGTAACCAATACTTAAGTTGCTAATCACGCTTCATGTGATAAGAGCAGTTTTGTGAGGTGTTTTGATACTATCCCCAAAAAATATACTTTCCGTCATGCATGGTAGCACTTTCCAATCAACCATTGAACTCATAGAATTGTACTTTACTGGATTTTTCATCTTTTTGCTTGGCTATCCCCGCAGAAAAGCAACTGAAAGAACGATATCATATTGGGACGGAAATGGAAAATAATTACTTTTCGCATCGAATGCTTTTCAAACGATGAATGATATGGCACTGAATTGAAAATCAGCCCTATGATGGCTCCGAATGTATTTGTTGGCTGCTGATTTTCCAACAATCATGTTGAAATGCGGTTAGCAAACCATTTTTGTTCGGATAAGGTCAGGCGGTGCGGAAGCTATGGGGGCAGAATAAACTACATTTCGCTTTTCACTCGCACTGTGATTTGTGGTTTTCGAATTCCTGAAATATAAATTGAATTTCTTGGCGTCCATTTCACGGAACCGAAGATACATATATAGGTGTTTAATATTTTCACTGGTACACCCAGCAAGAAACTACCAGAGGTATGCAAGGATGCACACTCATGTGCATTAGTACGATATGTTACCTTTACAAAAATGGCGTGATTATTAATCCGGCTTACATATGTTTGCTGTTAAAAACTGAAAATAAGCCGGCATGGTGTACTTTTTTGTTCTCGTGCAACCAGCACGCCATTATCGTCACTCAGTGCTGGTTAGACGAAAATTCGGCTGTAATTAAAGCCATTAACGAAGGGGAAGTTAAAATCTAAGACAATAAAATAAATTCATCAATGAATAATTCATGAGCAATGGTAAAACGTGAGAGTTGAATTTGCGCCATAAAAAATCAAATTATTTTCGAACTACAAATTTTTAATGATTCTCACTCCAGCCGAGCAAATTATGTGAGTGCGATTTATTTTTAATGGCGTTCATTTACGAGTTTTTAAATCGAAAGGAGTAATTAGAGCGTGCACAAAAGCAACAAAGTAACGTAACGCTGGCACAGAGGCTACCAATACACATACAAAACTTCGATATAACCTGGTTGTTGTATTTATGGAGCAAATTATTGATTTTCATCCCAGCATCAACATCACCTGACCCAAATTGAAGCTCCTCAATGCTATCATTCGATTTCGATTTCAATCGAAATTGATGGAGCCATTATTCACTTGTTTCATGGATAATATATTCATATGTGCGCATTTGTGCCAATCAAGTCTCGAATTCAGTTTCATGACCAATTAAATTTGTTTTCTCTATTGTATTTGACTAATGCCAGGATGGAATTGATCGGTTTCAGATGCTTTTCAGAGATAATGGGAAAGCCGTAAAACTGAAAAACAAAACTAACGCAAGTCGCGTTTTGTTTTTGCAGCACGTTTTAATCGCTTGTCTAACAAGATAATGAATTGGAATGGAAACAGATAACAACTGGAAAAATTAAGTCCACTAACATAAAATTCCAGTGGAGAAGAGCAGCAGCAGTAACTTTTAATTGAATAAAGTTGTTTTATGAGGACTCCATAAAGTTACGAATAATGAATTGCAAATTTCATCTCAGACTTTTCCTTGACGAAATATTTCCAGCACATTCGAAACTTGTCCGTTACAAAAGGAAACTTATGAGCAGCGAATAGGACTTCAACATTCGAGTGAATACTAATTACGAGGCTTTCTTGGCCAATGGATTTTCTCTACTATTTAGCTGTCCTTCGTTATCTGCTCCCTGTGAGAGATGATGATATGAAATATGATATGGAATACTTTGCTAAATTGAGTCAGACGGTGGTCGAGTTACAGCAAGCCAAGAATAACGTGAAAAATCCCTTGACACATACATTAGGCAGAGAAAGTCTGCGTTCACATGTAATAAACGTTTTCAAATGACCGATAGTATGATAAATGACCGAACCCAATCGTTAACTTGTAGAATATCCTCGATTCTTTATGACCTCGTGAAGTCGTTTAGGCATCGAATGAACTTCGCTATCTCTTCTAGTGATGTTTTCTCCACCTCTTCTCTGAGAACATTTTTGAATATTTCTTTGCTCATTTTCGTATGTTGTTGAATTTTTCCCTCGTGCTAGTCCCATAAATGCTCAATGGGACTTAGGTATTTTTGTTTTATGCCTGGAACCTGGCCTGGAACCATTTGTCAGATTACTTCAGACTAGAATCATCATGAATCAATGCCTAGCGGCACCTTCTGGTTAAGGGAAATCCCTCTTTCAGCTCGGATGGATGGAAAAGAAGAGGATTGCCGTCGGAAAGATCATCCTTCGGTCTGCGTCGGCAAGCGATCCATGATGCCCTTCTTCATAAGAAGAACCGTCCGTATGCAATGCGACACGTAGTTTCAATTGTATTTTGACTTCATCATCTTCCTCGTTACGTTTTCTGGAGAGGGTACGCCTATTTTCTCCGATAGATGCGAACGGAGTCTTGTCCATCTTCCTCATGCAAAGAACGTGTGGCAGGCATCATCTGTCATCTGGTAGAATAAGCAAGCTGGATACTGATTTTCTCATTTCCTATAGTTAAGACTGAAAATATCCGTCCCCATTGAGTAGTTGCGTCAGATAGTAATCAGTTGATGATTATTATTCCGACGCGAACGGGATTACACGAGGGTACTTGCGCTTCTTGGTCAGTATGACAAGCTCGATCTTTTCAAGCGCTAGGCTAAACCCACAGCCTCTTATCGACTCGCTTACTCGATGCATTATCGCACCCAGTTTGAGTTTCGCTTGTTCGACAGTACGTCCGGTAACTAGTACTGCCACATAATCTGCGTAGCCAATCAAACGTTACTCCTCCGGTAACTGCAACCCCAAAAGCTCGTCGTACGAGACATTCCATAGGTCCGGGCTAAGAATGGAGACTTGCACCACCCCTGATGTCACTTCCATTCTTCGCCTACCGCAGAATGTGTCGTAGACGAGCTTCCGGTCTTTCAGGTAGTCCTTCAATATCCGCGACAAATACTTCGGCACCCTGAAATATTCCAGAGCACCAAGAATATCTACCCGTCTAGCAGAATTGAAGGCATTCCACACGTTACGCGTTACAAACAGTACTATTCGCCTCGAGTGATAATTGTGGGCTTCTGCACGCTGGACAGTAGTGCTTGAAAGATAGATCCCCTGCAGCTTGGATAGCCTCCCCAAGTCTCTCTCTGATGAGCCTCTCGAGCACTTTCCCGGTGGCGTTCAACATACATAGGGGCCGATAGATGTGTGCTCCGGATTCCCCTTCCCCTTGCTCCTCAACACAAGCCTTGCCTCTTTCCAGCAGTTCGGGAACCCGCACTGCTGCAGGTAGGCGTTGAATGTGCTGAGCCCTTATCAGGGCAAAGTTGGTGTGTAATGTGTACCACTTCTTCTGGGACACCGTCTGGCCCCGTGGCCTTTTTAGTTTTTTGTAGTTTCACCGCCCCGTCATGCTCGATGGCCCTAAAAAGTTGGCATACTGTCGGACTTTCTCCGTTTGGAATTTTGGGACGGATGAGATGTACGGGGGAAAAACGTGCGAATAACCTCGTTCATTTTTTCGCTTCAAGCACACAGCGCTTCCGTGCCACTCCTAGTTTCCACATGGCAAGCTTTTAACCCAGGCCCCACGGGTCCTTATTAATGTCTTCAACGAGCTTGTCCCAGCAGCGAGCCTTGCTCTTGTTAATCGACCAACCTAGGAGTTTTCTAGCCGATTTGTGTGCAAGCATCCGGGAATGTAACTCGTCTGGTTCCCTTGAACGTTGGGCTACGCGGCGAAGTCTGTGACATTCTCTTCGCTTTTCAGCGATTTCTGCTAACCACCACTACAGAGCAGGCTTATCGTGTCGTGGCCGTCGCCTAAGCATAGAGGAATTCCCTATGCTTTCAGCTGAAACTCCTCTCATCTCAGCTATGGTTTCATCGCTTATAAGAACTATGGCAAACGCGTCAGCATCCATTTTAGCGATCCATTGATGCGATTAGTCCGGCGCTTCAGACGTTTTAACACCTCTACGTAATACGCAGCATTCACGGTGGTGTTTGGGGGCACAAATTCTTTGTGTATCAGGTCTTTGGAGTCGAAGTCATCTTCTAACGACTCTCTACCCTTCTTGAACCGACTGAACCACGAGTAAAAGTTGCACGCGATACTACACCTTCACCGTAAGCCGAATCGATCATTTTTTTCGTTTCCGCGAAAGTTTTTTAAGTTTATAGCAGAATTTAATTGCGGCATGATGTTCAAATTTCTCATCCATCGTAGAGCTTGCACCGGGGTACTAAGCACACGTTTACTCAAGCACGTCTATCTCGGCAACTAATGAACGGATACTAGTGAAAAATCTCAGACACTACACAGGGATGTAGCAACATAGTACCAGTGTCGTCCTAGGGGTGGCGCCACTCGTACAAGCGCTAGAAGCTATGTTCGGGAACTTTTCCGACATACTGTGTAAGATATGATCAGCCCGGATCTGTTACGACTTTATCACTGAAGGCGATATGTTGTGAAGAAGTCATTCAAGTGTGTTCTTTTAGATAATAGTACACATGTTTTCCTAAGTTTCCTTGTTGTTTCCTGTTTTAATCCTTTACGTTTTACTTCTAATCCTTCGTTTTCCGGTACATTCGGTACATTTTCTATTTTTTCGTGTAAAGTAATCTAGCTGATGTTTTGTTAAATTAATAATATTCCTTTTTTTGTGTAAGGGATTAAATCGGATCTTTTTGGAAGTCACTGAATGTCCTTTGGTGTTGTCGAGGACTGGAATTCAGATAAAATAAAACGTTTGAAGTTAGTAATGATAAGTTAAATTATTTCGGGGTTTCGAATTAATTGCTCCTTTGAATGATCAAATATTGCAAGGAGCCAACCTAGCCATAAAGATTCTTTAAATTTTCCTTACAATTTCTTTGTCGAAGGGATCGAATTGAGAAATCAATCGAATTGAAAATGAATTTGAGATTTATCAGAAAAATCTTGAAGAACGATGCGGTCGCAAAAAGTGTAGTTGATGGACACTCGCAATGCGTCATTCATGTCAACTAGAAATTGCACCGAGACAGTTCATGTGTGCTGCTCATATCATTATTTACCACGCCTTTCACGTCGCTCTACTTCCTTTTCCAACGGACACAATCCCAGGCAACCGAACGCCGGCAGACTCTTCAGATGACAGGGTTCGTGACAATGTTACACAATCGAGTGGAAATTACATTTTTTATTGCTCACTTCAAACACAATGTCTTAGTTTCCAACTCTCAAAGACTCGGTGTATCCTCTTATATGAAATGTGTAGTCATAAAAGTAATTTGATCCGAATGTGTGCTCTGTTTTACGATCGGATTCCAGTTACAATATAAATGTGCTCATATGTTATTATATCCTCTGTGCAGTTGGTTGCCTTGCCGACATGTTTGAATTATCTGCAACCTACCTATGTAGCCATACACGTTGACGACCTCAATATCGCATGGAGATTTGAAACCGAATACAAAAACGCGTTTCTGGATGTGAAACGTTTCAGCTCGAGTCAAACGATTGTTTTGAAGCGTCGAGGATTATGCCAATTTGCATGCGTTCCTATGCATATCAACGATTTGCACACACGAAAATAGAAATCTATTCTTCGAAACGGGTTTCACAATGCCAATTATTTATTATTTGAACTCTTTAGAGACCTTAGACAGTCGTTGTCTGCATTCAAGTTTCGGCGATTATCTCCAAATTGTGATTATCCCAAAGAAATATACGTTAAGTGCACATTAATGAAGCCAATTGAAAGATAGAGTGGCGGGAAGCACCTTAGATACTGCATTGTGTTCACATTTGAATGGCGGTAATAGCTTTACCCCGCGTCAAAGACTTGCGGCTCAAAGAAGTTTTAAGAACGAACACCATTTGGTACTAATAAGCCTATTGCACGCCCAATGCAGCCTTCACACGTACATCAACATCCAACCAATCATTCAAATTCGCGGCCGAGAGGAACACATTTGCATTAAATCGCGCGCTAAAATATTTCCTAATGAGCTTTGGTAACAATTGAATCTTAATTGGTATTTAGTTACGCTGAATTGCAGTTTGAATTGTGCTGGAACGTTTGTTAAACTTTGCGTTGCTATGGGAAAGTAAGTACCTTCGAATGGCGGATGATTGGTTTCATTGCTGATTCTTTCTTTTTGGCGATAGATACTTGTATCTTTACACTGATGACCCTGCGATTCAGCTGTTTTGTTGCTGGCTTTGGTTTGAACATGAAGGTTGCGAAGACAATTAAATCGAAATCAATAAGACTTTGGATACAAATCAAAGTATTAAATAGGGTATAAAAGCACTAAAAATAGACGAACAATGAAATTCTGAGCATTCAACCCAAATTTCCCATATTTCAACGTGGGTTTCATGAACCGCATTGGCCTGCGATTGTACTGCGTACTTCGAAGAGCCTGTTATCATTGTTTCTTTTGTTACTTTACATGAAGGAACACATATTCCAAGTAAAATTAAGCTTCAACTAAACCAATTCAACCCAGCGGCTATGAACTTTCCAATCAAAAAATAATCCATTCAATATAGCGCTGTCAGCTTCGAAGAAACGAATTAAAATCGTTTTGAAAAACGAGCTACAAGCTTCGAGTTTCTGTTTCCCATCGGTTTCAACATCGCGGTTTTGTATCTACGTTGATATTTCCTCGACCAACAACTTATCGTACTTGATCCCTCAGTCTATGATTATTATTGTTTGAAATATTTAAGTCCAGTCCGATTAGTGTCTTTCATTCTACAATCTAAATAAATGAGAATGTGATAAAACCTATTATATGGTGTTACATTGAATAGCACTCTCCAGCAGTGTGTTGAACTGATTTATTATCGTCTTAAAGGCTCTACTTAACATCTTTTTAGAATAAAGCAAATATCTAACAAGATTCCAATCAAATAATCGCAGTGTATTGCTGATGTGGTATACGAAGCGTTTAATCGAACTGGGACAACGAGTACCTACACGGTTTTAATCTATTTGCTGTAGTCTAATCGATCTGGACGCATTAAAGACTAAAATTTCTGGCATAAACAATCCGAAGAATACAAAAATTTCCCTCTCAAGTTAGTAATAGCAAACTGTTTTGTTTCCATCATAATGGAACATTTGGAACCGACTTATTTCTTGGAAGTGTCAAACGGAAAATTCCAACTGATGATCTGTCAAATATTTTCTATTCCGACGAGAGTGGGCTTCAATTAGAAATGCATTCAGGAAATTTTCGATTAGAAATGAATTCAGGAAGAACTTTATTTGAGTATTGAGCGAAACGAGAAGAGGTTGAATGTACAATAAATTTGGTTTCTTTTTTAACTCGGAGTTGCACAATGTAAACAACTATTTGTTGTACCAAAGGAAAAATTCGTTCTCCTGTTTTTCTGGTTTTGAAAGAACCGAGTGGGAAACAATTCGACCGAATGATCCAATTGTTGAACAACACATTTCTGGGCTTCAATCACCTGCTGTCAATCAGTTTGTAACTTGACAAATTCGAAAACAAAGAAACATTTTCTAAGATTTGTTCTACTTATTTATTGAGTATTTTTTACTTATTTGGCATATGTTAGTTCATTTATTTCTGTTTCTGTTTTCTGTTTCTAGTTTTTTCTAGACAAAACATACAAAAGCGTTGCAGAAAAAGTTTGCGCTCACTTGTAATAAAGAAATAGAAAATGGTAAAACATATATAAATTAGTCAGTAACTGGTGAGGTATCTCCGGTTCTTTTTTACGTCTCGGAGCCTTTTCGGCATCCTATTGACGGGTTTCGTTATTTTTTCAGCACTTGTTTCCCCTCACTCTTCTGTGAAAACAGCAATCTAAAGCTTTCTCTGATTTTAATTCTGTCAAAACACAATTGGCTCGTTTATGTGTTACTTGGCAAATGCAACGCGTTTTTTTTTCAGTTGACCGCTGTTGACCACTGAAATGTAAGGTTTTCTACCGAGCAACCCGTCCGTGTTATCCAGCATTTTGAGGGGTATTTTATGCAGTATCCAGTCAAACATTTTTTTCGAATTTTTCTTTGATTTCCGTTGCCATTTGTAATGCAGTTAGCCATGAATTTTTTTAACTGGTGACAAGACATATAACTTTTCCTTGCAAGAGAACTTTGATGGAATCCCGGAACAAGGTGTGGATTGAGTCCTTCAGCCGAATTGGAATTATTTTAATCCCTTTAGACTGACGAATATTCTTTACCTATTATTTTTGCGGTATCTCTGTAGCTTTTCCCTTCTTCAATATATTTATGATAATTTTTCGTTCACTTACATTGCTTTCTTTCGTTTTATCTTCTATTGAGACTACTTTTATTTTAGGGCCATTTCCAAACTTGGTTTTCTTTCCGACCGTTGGTGCAAACTCTTCGTTGTTACTCGATTCGTGAACTGGACATTGTCCAAAATAAATGTGGCCAAATCCTTCGATAAAGATATTTAATCGATTATAACTCCAAAAGAAACAACTGAAAATGTTCAGCCACTTAACGTTCTTGAATATAGAATATCATACACTTTATCAAACTTTTTTTGACAGTATTATATAAATGGGTCAAAATTTGATCTTAAACTTGAGAACGAATACCATTTCTTTTTAATCAGTCATTCATAATCAGCTCTAATCAGCACGTTATACATATATTTTCAAATATTCTTGGTTTATTTGGAAAAAATGAGGTTACATAGAGGCAAGACCAGAGGAATTTAAGAAACCTGGATGTTATGTGTTTGGAAATCGCTGTAAAGGTCACCGTGATAATTGTAATTATCCTTTATTCTTGGTGTCAGAAGTCATTGTGTCTTGAAAATTTGTTTGAATAGTATCATAAATGTAATGCATATAACGAATAAGTTGATCGATCTTCTCAAAAATTAAATGAATGTCTAATCAGTTGTGTTAATATCTCAGTAATTTTTAATTGATAGTTTTGCTAACAGTCTATACCATATATAGTTTCGGATAAATCGAAAAATATGGATTTTGGTAACTAAGTCACCACCTGAGAAGGTTAATTTTGGAGATCTATTTCGCACCCAGGAAATGTTGTTCCACAAATGGACAAATTACGTGTCGCTTAGAATCCGCGGTAGAATAACATATTTCAGAAGCCAATAATTAACTACAAGCGGTCACCTGGGAACCTTTCTTGTTAGGAAGTTGGTAAGAATTCGTGGGCATAAATAACGCACGGGCATTCTACTAAAAATAACTAGGGAGAAAGGTAGGAAAAGTATCCTTAACCCAAAGAGTGAATGCAAATTTAATTTATAGTTTCATTTTAAATGCGAATTCAAGAAAAACCTACCCTATTGATATGTATGTATAAAAAAACTGCATTTACTTACAAAGAATGCCATAAAGGAATTTTTCAAAATTGAATACATACTGAATGACAGAGTCATAAGCATAACTACCCGCGGCAAGCGACTAATGTCGATTGGTACAGACTCCGCCCTTTGTGCGGAAAACGATTAGAGTCAGGATTTGTATTATCGATGCGTTGGATAGACATTCATTACAAAAGATTCAAAACGTGCTTTGCAAAAATAAATTCCTATGAATTCTTTTCTGGACCAAGAGGCGTCAATGTATTCTTGCTGAAAGCAGGAATAACAAAACGATTATAACAAAAGATTACACCTTTTATTCTGAAAACAACAGAGAAGACACTTCTAAAGTAGTATACATAACTGTGAGATTAAACATATCTTGTGCAGGTAAGACTGAAAACAACCGTGTCCGCTCAGTAGCTGGGTCAGGTACAAGTCAGTTTCACCATGCGTTCGACTGGGCCACAATCTAAAGTCATTGATGAGCGGCGCGATCCATCTTTCTTTTAGTTCACGTTCCCATGATTGTTCGTCGAGAGTGCATCGTCTTTCATCGCGAGGAACTTTTTCTTTATTACCCTCGTGTCTTCGGAGGTAGATCCTTTAACGCTTTCTAGCAAGGAGAGCGATGGGTATCACTCCTGAAAATACCAACACCGCTGACTTAGAGACAGTCCAGTATGCTGATGAAATCCGCAGTGCTCCTCGTCTCTGCACCTGTGCCAGCCGTTTTCGGTGCAGTACCTTGTTGAGTGCTTCGCTCCATATAGTACCGTAGATTGCACTACACTCATTAGCAGACGCCTTTTGTTGGACTTGGTCACTCAAGATTGGCCATTAGTCGACTAATTGCCGATACGCCTGCTGCGGGCTTGTTTATCGTTGCCTTGATTTACTCCGAGAAACTCAATTTAGAGTCTATCAGCAAGCCCAGATACTTAACTGATAGTTTCGACTATACTAATGTATCCCCGAATCGGACGATTCTTACTCTAGGGATCCTCTCTTGGTCAGGAAGATCACTTCGGTTTTTTTTCTAACGCTATGTTAAATCCATGAATGGTCATGCAGCTCCCTACCCGGCGCAGTAGTACATTCAGCCTTAGATGCTCTTGATCGACTGTGCGCCCAGCCACTAGTGCCACAAAATCATCTGCATAACCGAAAATTCACAAGGATTCCTGAGTTGAATCCGTTCTCTCCGTGTCTATCACGCATAACGGTCGGTATGCTGACGGCGACTCGGGATTTCCCTTCTCCTTGCTGATCAGCACGAGTCTTGCCGTCTTCCAAAGCTCAGCGGAAACGTCTTCCCGCAAACAGGCATTGAACGCACTGAGCAGCAAGTCAGGGCAAGAATGATAGGCCAGTTCCAGTATCTCGGTTGGAATCCCATCTGGGCCCGTAAACTTCTTCGCTTTCATGGAGAGAACTGCTAGTTCTGGTTCGGTTCTCGTGGAGAGTGGACAGTCTGATGTTGTTTCCCTGTTGGCGGCATCAACGAGGACGGGATGTTGGGGAAAAAGTGCCCGTACTATCTCGTCCATCATGTCCGCTTCAAGTACGCAGGGGGGCCGTAGAGCGTCGAGCTTCCGCATAGTTAGTTTATAGCCCAAGCCCCACGGATCCCTGTTCACGTCTTCGACGAGCGATGTACTATCATTCTGGTGCATGTCTCGTCCTGGCTTCGCGCTCGTTGAGCTTCTGGTCGGAGTTTGTGACACTCCCTTCGTTGTTCAGCTATTTCAGTGGACCACCAATACACCGGAGGCTTTCCGTGTCTAGATCTCCGGCGCGGCATAGATGACGTACAAGCGGAATTTGTGTAGTTTACCATATCTTTAGCAGTCAGTCCTTTGGTCCCCGGCGATGAGCCAAATGATGGTGAGCATCTCATGAGCGTGTCGACAAACTTCATAACGTCCATCTTCTCAGTATTCCACACGAAAGCGGAACGCTGAGTATCTGGGAGTAAATTAACGTTTTCGCGGATTTCAAATGCTATGTACTGATGATCACTGGCCGAGCAGTCCTCTTGAACTCTCCAATTGTGTGTGATAGAGGAGAGGAACTCCGAGGTGAATGTGACGTCCGGAATGGTACCCACGCAGCCCAAGCGGCGGAAAGTTGGAGTGTTACCCGTGTTCACCACGGCTACCCCTTCTCTGGCTGCAATATTCAGGATTCGATTCCCCCTAGGAGCTGACTCAGGCATACCCCATTCAATAGCCTTGGGGTTAAAGTCTCCCCCCATAAGAACATGACCCTCTGTGATCAAGGCGGTGCTCTCCAAAGAATTGAGCTTTGCTTGGGAAGATGTTATTGGTTCGTTTGGGGTCAAGTACACACTCAAGAATGTAATTCCTGGGCACCGAACCCATACGAAACCATCTTCTCGCCCACGGCTCTGAACTGGCAGTTGGGTGCGGTTTCGAACCCATATGACACAAGTACCAGATTCATCAGGGTACCATGTTGTCGAATTTTTATCTCGGTGCTGTTCACTAAGCAGCAATAGATTGGCTTTCATATCCCTCGTGAACTGGTCAATCTGGTCTTGAGCGTTTGAGCTCCGATGTAAGTTTATCTGCAGGACACGGGTCCTTCTTTGAATACCCGGCACTTCACTGTCCCTGGAATATGTTTCAGGTCGTCTGGTATGGGATCAGCGTTCTCGCAGTAGATTCAGTGCGCCTCTCCCGTGCATTCTGATCTTTTATGTACTGCGTTCCCGCACTCATATCACAATGAGCTCCTATCAGGCCCTTTGCAGCCTTGTGCTGTATGACCGTAGCTTAGGCATTTGAAACAGCAGAGATGAACTGCTCTTTGCCGAATTCTTTAGACCACCCAACTTTTATTTATTTGGCACATGCAGAGAAGGATTTTCGGCTTGTTTCCCAGTTAAGTCGACTATGGCCATGAGCTGCCCTCTATTATTTTCAAGGGTTAGTCATTGTTTGAGCCCACTTAATTCGGGTGAAACCCTTTTGAGGCACTCTTCCACCTCCGTCCTCTCCGTAACGCAGTCAATATTCCTGATTTCGAGGGTTCGGGCCATTGGTTCAAGTGAAGCTACTGTTGCCTTTTCCCCAAGAGCCTTTTTGACTGCGTCACGGAATGAATCGTTATTTGTTGCCTCAGGTCCAAATTCTACAAGGAGGCCACCAGATTTGGTTGGCTGAACGGTTCTGATGGCAGTTTGAGTGTCATCGGGTCTCACAGCTCCCTTGATTTCCCTCAAAACATCTGCGTAAGTTCTCCCATCTGTGGGTTTGACCAGCAGTGTATGCTTTAGGGCTTTGTGGTGTGGCTTGCTTCGTGGAGCTTGTTTTTTGATTGGGGTATCTTTTCCTTTGTCCCCAGGAATGAGCTTATCGTTGGTGATTTTTTCGACGAGGAGCCTTCTGGACTGAAGACCTAAACAGAAAGGAGTTTGAAAGGATCATACGCTGACAATATGGTAATGCTAGTCAACGAAAAGCTCCCAAAATCCATCCTAGGCCTGTAGCAGACCGCACTCTCGATTCTTCTCGAGTGAGCAACGTCAAATGCAATACATATCAATTTTTCTATCAATGTGGTATTTTCAAAGCACTGGAAACTAGAAACATTTTTTCCGCCAATTGTTTGTGGAACACTCATGATCTTGGTAAACAAGATTAAATGCCCAGATACAGTTTACTGACTTGAACAAAAAAATGACACGGCGAGTTAAAAACCAAAATCCGCCCTGTGAATTTATGCAACAGCAATGGACCCATAAACATGTATATAGAACACTGATATGGTGGCAAGCACCACAAAACAACTCCAAAAGTACTGGTAAAATCCAGCGGGTAACTTGCATTGTCATCATATTTGCCATTAAGACCACGCCAGCTGCTGTAATAGAGATTTTGTTCAACCTGATGCCACTAGATTGATGCACTTTCTAAGAAACATCCCTAAAATTTCATGTTCCATATTAAAATCCACCTCAAAATATTCTACACGGGACACCTGTACACTATTGAACAAATGGAGAGGATTGCAATTTCAAGCAAAATTGAGTTAGATAGAAGTCAACCGATGGTGGACACAACGATGCCATACAGAATATACTCTAATTTTGAAGTGAAACTTGAGAACCAAGCTGCGACCACGCCACAAAAGCGGAATAATCAACCTTAACAGATGAAGCAAGTCGGCAAGCCTTGCCCGTTATCGCGGAATTTCATACGTAGTGCAGTGCCTACAATCACGCCCTCAGTTCCGCAACAATTCGAGTAACTGTAATACTGACTTGAATCGCAGGTGTGAGTGGCATAAAAGGGGAAAAATAGTGGATGATATTGACAAATAGAGTAGACGCTATCAAATTTCCAGAGGGAACAGAAAACAGGAGCTAGAGGAAACCGCCTGGAACGAGGTAGATATGGCTTGGATTGACAGGTATGACTGCAGGAAAAGCAAAACACTCGGCGTTACCCTGACAAAACAATTTCTAGAGAAAAACAGAAGTGACGTGAGAGCAATGGTAACAATACTCCAAAGCCTGAATCTCTTAGGCTGTCGAGTATTTCCAAGAGCGGGGAGAAAAATGATATAAAATCAGAAAATGGTAATGTGAGAGGAATGGGGTTATTGGTGGGAAGATTGTGGTGAAATAACCATAAATAAAAATAAATAATGTACTTATATAAAATAACCAAATCTAGAGCCAATAGGTTGCACCTGCAGCGAAGAAGGAAAAAGGGCAGAAAGATTATCTCAATTTGAAAATAGAAAGGCTGCATAATGGAGGTCGAAGGAAGTTCCTTTATTTTGACAAAAACTGACTAGCTCACCGCGTTGGCGGTGGGGGGGGGGCTGGTTGGTTGAGGTTTTTATGAAAAGAAACACGACTAAACCCTGAAAATGAAAGCCCTGATCCTTCCACTTACACATATCTCAGCGTACATACGCACAATATTAAAGGTATTACTGGTTCATCTTCTTGTTTCTAAGTATTTCTTAAATTTATTATCTAAAAAAAATAATATAAGCAAACTTTTGAATTATTACATATATGTGCTTAGGTACATGGCCCTCTCCGATTTCCCCAAATTGTTGCGATGGATGTCAGCGAATTTGTCCTCGACGATATCGCGAACTTTGTTAAGCAATGCCTACCGGCTGCAGTTGAACAAGACCAATCTCTTTGCCTGTCGATTTCTTGATTTATTCGTTTCTATTCTTTAGCTTCCGCAAATAAACAGCCCTTCTATCGTTACGCAATCCAACGTCGCTTTTTATTGTAATCAATTTTATTATCTATATATAAAAGAGTTCGCTTTCAACTCAATTATCTTTATCCTTTTATCAATCACCATAGTACACAATTTTACTCGTAACACAAATCAAATTACGACTAAACATTTGCCGAATCCTTCCGGATCGTAGCAGCTTATTTTCAATTGACAATGGTAACGTTCAACGATTTTTCTTCTTTTCTTCACTATATAAATATCTTTAACCTTAAATTTTCTTCTTCTTCACTATATAAACATCTTTAATCTTACTTTTTTTCTTAAGCTTTTTCTTTACTTTTTATTTTTACTTTATCTTTTTTTTCTTGCCTTCTTATGTACTGATCACTACCTTTCTTAAATGTAACTAAACACAACCAACATCCAAATTATATTTACCGTGAAACTATATTTACCGGATTTCTTCCATGCGTTCCGCTGAATGCAAATGGATGAAAGGTTGGCCATTTTTTGAGACTTTAAACGATTTTTTTTATTAGTATCATTTATCTAAATATTACTAAATATCTAAATCTAATTACAAATGCTTTCATTTTAATTCGAGTCTTGGTTCTATTTCATTTGGTATGATTTTCTTTTAACTTAAAATACAATAATAAGAGTACAAATTAAATTTTAATTGAAACTTCATTCGACCATAACAAATAATCCGCACTCAATCGTGCTTGCTCTCTTATTTTTTCATCATTTCTCTATGCTGCCTACAACACAAGACAACGGAAAACGTAATGAGGTCAACACACTAGACGCATTGGAGGGCAAATAGATTACACCTGCCAAGGTTGTAACGAGGAAGAGGATATAATAATGAATTAATACGTCTATTCAAACATTAAACATTAAACATCAAAGAAGAAGTTTTCTGATACTTTCAAGGACTTGTAAGCAAATTTAAATGAAAGACTACATCATTTTAAAAATAATTTTCTTGGTCTTACGTTTCTTGTAACGTTTTATACGCACGTTTATACGTGAATCGTTTACACAAGCAGGCAGGGTCCTTTTATGCGGGTCGGTAAAGTATGTAATTTTTTCTATTTTGAGGGAGTCCTTTGGTTTCGTCTGATGTCATTGTGCGGTGTGGATTTTCATTTTTGTAAAGTTGGGCTAGTGGTTCGAAGATTATATCCAAATGAGAGCTTACTTTACGTTTTGTATGAAGACTACTTTAAGGATGTGTGATGTTGGACTTCGCTTTCCTACTCCGTTTGTCTGTCTATAAATATTATTGTGGAACCAGAAACAGTTTCGTTTTTATCATGGTTTGAAGATGTTTGTGAGCTATGTAGAAAGCTTGGATATATGATATAAGCGGTGAAGGACCACAATCAAAAAAAATGCAAGGAAAGTGTTCTGAATCAAGCGAAAGGACAAGACTAGTATAAACTGCTATTTCTGCTTTCGGTTTCCATTTTTTAACCCCAAAGAACGCAAATCGGTTCTTGTTTACCCATATATAAAGTGTCTGTATTTTAAGTAATGAGAATATTTTTGTCCAGACGTCCATCCATCGTTTTGTCCATCAAAACGCGATTGGACCGGCCGGAGCGAGTAGTGCGGGGTTTAACTTTCAACACGGTGCAAGTGGCAGTCACCTGCTGCCTTACAATGAAGGATGATCGCTCGCGACATTGACATCTCAAAGTGTGTGTAAGCTCAAAATGCAGCGAAAAACCGTGAAGCAATTTCGAAATATCTTTTGGAACGCGTTGAAGATGACCCTCAGTTTTTCGACAACGTCATTACCGGGCACAAAAGTTGGTTCTTCGAATACAATCCCGAAACAAAGCGGCAGAGCTCCGAGTTGCACGTTCCGCAATCATCTCGGCAAAATAAAGCTCGCATGTCGAAGTCCAGGATTGAAGCAATACTGATTGTTTTTTTTTTCGACAAGAAGGGTGTGGTTCACTCGGAATTTGTGCCTCGGATTTGTGCCCTGTGTTGAAGTGTTGGAAAGATTGAAGAGACGAGTGAACCAATTGCGACCAGAAATTAACGCCAATTGGAAACTGCATCATGACAATGCGCCAAGTCACACATGCTTCATAGTTACCGAGTATCTAACGAAAAATGGCATCATAGTGGGGTTCCTCAGTCTACCTACAGCCCCGAAACTGTCCCAGTAGACTTTTTCCTCTTTCCCAAAGTGAAAACCACTCTCAAAGGACGCCACCACGTTTCTCTAGATGCTGCTAAAGCGGCTTGCACGCATGCTCTGGAGGATGTTTCGGTTTCGGACTTCCAGAGAGCGTACGAAGCATGGATGGCACGCCTACGAAAGTGTGTAGATGCTCAAGGAGCATGCTTTGAAGAATACTAGGGAAATGTAGCGATATCAGCAATAAGTTTTGTTTTCTGGATTCATCCTCATTACTTAAAATACAGACCCTATATATTTCGTTAATAATAGTGCTCCTTCGTCAGTGTTTTTAAAATATCATTTGATTGCAGACTTATCATTATATTTGCACGCTTTATGATTCTACCTTTTTTTTCTCAAATCGCTTTTCCTTTCATTGTCTAACATCCATGTAAGAGTATTACTTAATTACCCTAATATTCTTCTCCTTATTCAGAGGGTTTATTTGCACTTATTTGAAATATTTGTAGATGATAATAATCCCTAATTTCTTTTGTTTTGTATCTAATTATTGTTCCATTGTTATTTTGGGGTAATGATCTCCAATATTCGCAAGCAACCGTTAACGGCATCTTCGTGGAGTCTTGAGTTTTTGGTTGTCGAATGATCCAAAGGTATTCGTATACGGCCGGTTTTCTTGTATCCCTTATTACTTGTACTACCTCCAGATCCTCCCAATCGTGTTCGCTTGTCGGTTTGTTCGTTCAACGTATTTTTCTGGAATGTTAGACAAGTGATAGTGTAAATCCCATATTTTTCTTCCTTCAGCTTTTTATGATGGTTGTGCTTAGTCTGAATACAATTTTAGACCTCCGGACCGTGGGTAAAGCTTATACAGATCTGCCCAATGCCTTTGTTCTTCTACTCATGGAGGGTGGTTAAACATTCGGCTTTGAGTCTTCCCTCCATCTTTTTTGATGTTGACAGTATCTCGTCTTAACTGTAGCTGTTCATTTTCGCTAGTTTTGATATAAAGCATCCTGCATATTCAGCTGTTGAATATTGCCATCTTTGTTCGATGCGAGTGGTGGGATGTTGCTAGTATCGTCCTTTATGTGTTTGTGGGTTTTCTGAAAATATTGAATTCTAATATATCATTTTTTCACATTACTTCGGACTAGGCCTCATTAATCATCGTTTAGCAATGTCTTTAGGCTAAGGGAAATCTGTCTTTCTCCACGGATGGATAAGAAGGAATTGCAATTAGTAACTATAGTATTGCGTTACAGAGATGTTCCCTCCCTCGCCAAGCGATCCATTATGTCCTTCTTTATAATGAGTACTGTCCGTACGTAATGCGACACATAGTTCCAATTGTCCTTTGATTTCATCATTTTTCCCGTTACATTTTCTGGGGAAATTACGCTAATTTTCTCCGAGAGATGCGAACGGAGTCTTGTGAATCTATTACACGTAAAGAACGTATGGCAGGCGTCATCCGTCATCCCCGGGCAGAACACGCAAGTTGGGGATGGTGTCTTTCCCATCTTATACAGGTAAGACTGAAAATACCCGTGACCACTGAGCAGTTGCGTCAGATAATAATCAGTCTCACCATGCATTCTGTAGAACCACGGCCCCAAGTCTCTTATCAGCCGTGCGGTCCACCTGCCTCGCGTTTCGTTTTCCCATTTTTGCTGCCATAAGATAAGGGTTCTTCTCCGTTCCACTCGGCTGACTTTTTCTCTCGTCGACTCCCTCCTACGTGAGTATACACGTTTCCGTTCGTCTGCAAGTAACTTAATAGGAACCACCCTCGAGATTACCAGCACTGCAAGTTCAGTGACAGTGCGGTATGCAGCGGCTATCCGCAAAGCTCCTTGCCTCTGCACCTGTGCCAGACGCCTTCGGTACGTCTCTTTACTAAGAGCGCCAGCCCAAACTTCGGAGCCATACAAGAGCACTGACTGACATTTGCACTCATCAGTAGACGTCTTTTGCTCGAGGTTGGCCCCTGCGTGTTGGTTATAATGTGGTTTAGCGCCGATACCCGCACGGAGGCCTTATCTGCTGACGCTCATACCTGCTCAAAAAAACTCATCTTCGAGTCAATCATCAAGCCAAGGTATCTGATTGATTCTTTTGACTCGATGATCATTTCCCCCACCCGAACCGGTATAACACGAGGGATTCGCTTCTTGGTGAGGACGACAACCTCGGTCTGTTCCAGCGCTAGGCTAAGCCCACGGTCTGTCATCCACCCGCTCACTCGGCGTATTTTCGCACTCAGTTTGAACAGCGTCTGTCTGACAGTACGTCCGGTGACTAGTACTGCTACGTCATCTGCGTAGCCAACCAGGCGCGACTCCTCCGGTAACTTCAACCTCAAAAGCTCATCGTACGAGACATTCCAGAGGTCCGGGCCCAGAACGGAACCTTGCGCCACCCCTGATGTCAAATAAATTCTTCGCCGGCCTCCCAACGAGTCATAGATGAGTTTCCGATTTTTGAGGGAGTCCTTCAATATCCGCATCAGATACCTCGGCACCCTGAAATATTCCAGAGCACCAAGAATATCTGTCCATCTAGCAGAGTTGAAGGCATTTCTCACATCTAGAGTTATGAGCAGTACTATTCGTCTCGAGTAATGATTGTGGGCTTCTGCCTGCTGGACCGCGCTCACTTCCTCTGCTATTGCACCAATTGTGGATCGACCAGCCCTGAATCCGTACTGCCGAGGAGACAGATCCCCGGCAGTTCGAATGGCCTCTCCAAGTCTTTCTCTAATGAGCCTCTCGAGCACCTTCCCAGCGGCGTACAGCAGCAGCAGCATACATAGGGGCCGATATGATGATGGTTGCTCCACGTTCCCCTTCCCCTTGTGGATCAGCACAAGCCTCGCCTCTTTCGCGCAATTTGGAAACACGCCCTGCTGCAAACAGGCATTGAAAGTGGTGAGCAGCTTTTCAGGACAAAGTTGATGTACAAGCTGTATCAATTCTGCTGGTATACCGTCTTTTTGGATTTCAAAGCTTTCACCGCATCATCCAGCTCGATGGCGGTAAAAAGTGGGCATTCTCCGAGACATTCAACATCTGAACCATCGGGACGAATAGGATGCATAGGGAAGAGCGCTTGAACAATCTGGTCCATGTTTTCCGTTTCAAGGACACAGGGCCTCCTTGCAGCTCCTAGTTTCCTCATGGCAAGCTTGTAACCCAGCCCCACGGATCTCTGTCGATGTCCTCAACTAGGTTGCGGCAGCAGCGAGCCTTGCTTTCGTTAATTAACCTATGGAGAACTTTTCTAGCCGACCTGTATGCCAGCGTTCGGGAGTGTGACTCGTCTCGATTTCTTAAACGTTGAGATTCGCGGCGGAGTTTATGACATTCTCTCCGCTTTTCAGCGATTTCTGCCGACCACCAGTATACAGCAGGCTTATTGTGTCGTGGCCGTCGCCTGGGCATAGAGCAGTCGCACGCATTCTTGGTGAGCCTCATGGTGGAGTTCACCATGTTTTCAGCTGAGGCTCCCCCCGTTACCGTCATAGTTTCACCTCTCATAAGAGCTGTGGCGAACGCGTCGACATCTATTTTAGATATATTCCAACCTTAAGTTGAGGGTTGGGTTGTTACGCGTCGACAAGCACAATCGCCAATTTCGAAAGCAATGTACTGGTGATCGCTCGCCGAGTAGTCCTCCAGTACCCTCCATCTGTGTATCCTAGGTACTAAGGACTCCGAAGCAAATGTCACATCCGGTATAGTTCCCAAGCAGCCTCCCCGTCGAAAAGTTGGTGTGTTCCCAACGTTCATGATGACAAGTTGCCTCCTAGCCGCTATTTCTAGGATTCATTTTCCTCTCGAGTCTGGAAGAGGCATTCCCCATTCTATTGCCTTGGCGTTAAAATCACCGCCAACAAGGATTCGGCCTTCCGTGCTCAAGACAGCTTCCTCCAGTTCATGGAGCCTGCTCTGAAAACATAAAATTGCCTCATTCGGCGTTAAATAGACGCTTGTGAATGTCAAATCGGCGCATCCAATGAGCACAAAGCCATTTCCGCTGGAGCAAGTCTGAGCTGTGGGTAGAGCCCTATCACGTACCCAGATGGCGGCGGTGCTGAATCGATCACAATACCATCCAGCCTCCTCCTTGTTGTGGTGTTGCTCAGATATCAGCAACAAGTCGACTTTTTTGTCCCTCGCAACTTGGTCTAGTAAATCTTGTGCGGTTGAGCTACGGTGTAGATTGATCTGCAGGACTCGAATCTTGAAATGCTCTTTTCTTGCTTAGTGACTCTTTGAACTCCTGTCACCTACCACTTCCTGGGATATGAGCCAGATCTTCAGACTTCCGTCCCGTACCTTTGCACAAAATACAACTGGGTTCGTTTGGGCAGTCTTTCGCGGAGGAGTTGCACTGCGTCTTTCTCTGGGATGTCTTTTATTGCGACCCTTTGTCCTCTAGGGTTGGTAGTCGTTAGCCTTACCCTAAAGCTCTCTGCCGTAGGAAGAATTTGCCTAATGGAATCTTCTACTTCTTTGGCATCCGCAATGCAGTCAAAATCTCTTATTTCCAAAGAGGCCATTGGCTGCAAAGTCGAGATAACAGCTTTAGAGCCCAGGAGGTCCTTCACAGCACTCTCGAACCGTCCCTTGTCGGTAGTAGCACTGCTAGTAGTAGTAGTAGTAGTAGTAGTAGTAGTAGTAGTAGTAGTAATAGTAGTAGTAGTAATAGTAGTAGTAGTAGTAGCAGTAGTAGCAGTAGTAGAAATAGTAGTTGTAGTAGTCGTTGTTGTAATAGTAGTGGTAGCAGTAGTAGTAGTGGTAGCAGCAGCTTTGTATGCCAATTTATTCCTATGTTGATTGATTCTCTTCTTTACTGTGTGGCTACTTGGAAGTTCATGATATTTCCAGCAGTTACTTCACCATCCTACTTGTTGGGGCGTTACAATTGGGAAGTTACAATTTCAGGCGTTTGAGTGTCTGGAGTGTAAATGTGAGGTTCTTCAAGTTCGTTAAATTTCGAGAATCTGTGGTATTTACGCTAACTGCAACATTTTCCATTAAAGGCACAACATTTTCGAGACATGTAACAAAGGTAAACTTGAAATCTGGGCATTAATAAGAGTCTCGAAATGATGTAATTCTATAGTAAAGTTTTTGTTGGCTTATTTCGCCTCTCAAGGTCCCCTGTTCGAGTTGAAGGGATCTGCTTGAAGCCATGACGTTTGTATCGTGTGTAATTCATTGCAAATGGAGCAACAAGGACATATAAATTGACTGCAATGCTACTTAGTAATCAAACCTGCATCTAATTTGATCCTCAAAATGGTCCATACCCGATTTAACAATTCTGGAATACCGGGTGGTAATTTTATACAAATTTCTTGTAGAATTAACGCACACTGCTTCCTTTGGTTATTATTGCATCAGGTCTAGTAATATTCATCACTTGAAAAACATTTGAATCGTTCCAGAAATAACCCAACATTCAAGAAGTTCGAAATGGCCCGACAAATGAGACCAGTGCTTCGAAAAGAATCCTCATAATTATCATACACTGTTTCTTCTCGAAACAAGTTAACTACTTGGAAAGTGCACTTCATCTACAGAAACTCAGGTTAGTTATTGTCTCAACAGTAGACACTCTTTATTCTTTATGCGAGTTACATTTGCTGGTTTTTACCAAGTTCCTAATTAAATTTAAATTATTTAATTATTAAAAAGTATCCGAGTCGTAAAACACATATAAAAATTACGGAACCCGCTGCAAATAAGTATCAGCATATACGTGAATTTTTTCGTAATCCGTACAGACCTTATTAGAATTGCATTAATAAGCATGTTGATAGACCATTCAATGTGGTACGGAACAATTAATTGAAAGACTCCAATTACCTCAGCCTTGAGCGAAAATATCAAATTGCTCGTTTCTTGCAGCATTCTACCACTCAATTTATTACTTCATTCAAAGATTTTTTTATAATTGATTATAAGAGAGCAAGTTCATTACGAAAACATTTCATGGTTCTATTCTTTCATGCAACACTCATTCTTCGTTAACAGTCGAAGCCATCGCATTCACGAAAACTTACCACAAAAACCTGGTTGCTGCTCAGCTCGTTTCTTCACTAATGGAAAATTAATGAGGCAAACTTATTGATGGGAAATGGCTTCAAATATGAAAACTGGGTCGATTTTATTATGATGAAATCAAAATTCGGAGGGAGAGACTTAATGAAGACAAGGAACGATGCTTAAAAAATCGATAACAAGGAAAGTTTTTTGAATTCGAGAATAATAGACACTAGAATAAGTGACATGGAGTTGTTAAGGAAACGCTTGGGATTGGTACTTTCGTTCTTGGAGGCAAACGTCTAGCCGAGTGCATAAAATGTTTTCCTGGTCCGTCCTGATCAATGTAACAGTCGCAAAGGTTGGAATTCTCTTAAAAGAAACGAATCACACTAAAAAAAAAAAAAACATTGAAACCCTATACAGGGTTGCTTTGCAAGGGTGCAGTTCGTCTGTAAAAAGAATCCTTCGTAACCTCCATAGTTTTACAACCGTTCCGAATTGCAAATTGATTACTTCTGAACAATCGCAGTCCTTTCGTATCCAGCGCACTTGTGCTAGAATACTAAATCGCATCAACTGATGAGGCATTCAACTAATTATTCATTTAATTCCAATGTCCTTGCTTTTTCGATTGGTTCTTGCATCCAACAGCTCGAATTGATTAAATTTAAATAATCTTGTGTCTGCCTAATTAATTTGCGAATCGATAACCATAGACGTTCCATCCAATCACCATGAAGAATGAGAACAAGAAAAGGAGTGGCTGTTCCTGGAGTCTAATAGATTTTCTTGGTGGTAGTAAATCAATTTTTAAGTGATATTGCTTTGGACTTCATTATGCCACACCCTTCACCATTTACTTGTGTCCCTGGCTCTTCACCAAAGCGTATTTTAATTGTCGTAGTAAGTACGGGTTAAGATATCGTTCGAAGCACCTGTCCATAATTATGGTAAAGTGTTTGAATTATTAATCGAGTATAATTTCTTCTATGATTAGGCTAACACGCAAATAGATATTTTCTTTGTACTCAAGGGTTTATAATTGTCCGAATTCATGGAAGGTTCACGTTCGTTTGGAATTCAGTGACAATGCTTGAATGTATTTGAGACTGTGGGTAATTATCATCCAATGAAGGATGATTGAGGTATGTAGGCAGCAGACACTGTATGTATAAGTGCTTACCAAGCCATGCAATTCAGCGAAACCAGGAACAAACTCTGATTTTGTACGAACTATCTCCTAAACTATAGATTTTAGTAATTCGAGTAAATGCTCTACATGCCATTTTAATTGATATGATTCCGTAACTTACTGATTTAATAAGTTTCACAGAGATTTCAACTTTTTTTACTCTTTACTTTTAGGTAAAATGATATGCCTTTGGTAGTGTTGCATTGATAAAGTTAATAGGAAATCGAACTTCCTTCCTTTTCGGTCGAAAAGTATGAGCACTTCATTGTTATATTTAGTATCACTTTGAAACTTGATAGTCTCTCATTTCTATTTTCGTATATTATGACATCAAATATGATCCTTTATAAAGTCATGTAACACGTGTTCACTACAGAAGTTTGAACAAAAAAGAAAATGAGGCACGTGTTGTGATTTTATTGCGAGTTAGCTTCAATGGCTAATATAAATTTTGGCTAGTTATAATGAACGCGAAAGGGAATTTTACATCTCGAATGTCGAGAGAATCCTGTTTTTCCAAGATAAAATTCAGTTAGTTCTCAATATATTTATAATACAGTAGCTCAATAAAGAAGTCGGACACACACCCATTTACACTTGAAAAGGGATTAAACAACAGAAGAATGTATTTTAGAAAAAAACAAAATTTATTTTTTACGCTCTATATTTTTAACTTACGAAAAATAAAAACATTGAAAACATAACTCAATTTTATGATTATTAAAAAAACAAAAAGTTGAAATGCAGCCAAAATTCACGTCAAAAAAGAACTCGGACAGCACTCTCCTTGTTTTTGAGTTTAAAAGGGGGATTCCCCGGATTTTTCGTAGTTGGCAGCTCTTAGCATCTGAGTGAAACAAATTGAAACTGTAAATTTTATACGTGGGTGAAATTGTGTGAATTGTGAACCTTCACGGGGGTGAAATTGTGTAAAATGGGAAGGCAACGTGGTCAAACTTCTTTAGAAGTAAGAGAATTCATTTTGGAACATTATAAACAAGGATTACCGGTCCGTACTCTAGGCGAAATCGTAAATAGATCACACTCCACTGTTCACGACATAATTAAATGATTTAAATCATGCAGATCAGTGAAAAATAAACAAAAAAGTGATAGACCTAGAGTGTTTTCGAAGTCAAATGAGCGATTGATTGTACAACAAATTCATAAATATTCAAAATTAAGTGCTCCAAAAGTAGCTCAACAAGTATCGAAATATCTTAATAAAAGTGTACATCCTGAAACGATGAGGTTAGTTTTGAGACGAAGGAATCTACATGGAAGAGTAGGCCGTAAAAAACCATTCGTTAGTAAGTGCAATAGGAAAAAGAGATTCAAGTTTGCCAAAACATATAAAAATTTTTGAAGACCTATCATTTTGGGAAACTGTGATATTCGCGGACGAAAGTACATTTAATGTATTTCGCTCAGATGGACAATGCTATGTTTGGCGAAAAGCTAATCAAGAGCTCAAACAGTGCAATCTACGATCCACTATGAAACATGGAGGTGGCTCGATAATGGTGTGGGGCTGCATATCCGCTGCTGGTCCAGGTAAACTTTCTGTAATCGATGGAATTATGGACCAAACAAAGTATTTGACCGTTCCGAAAGAAAATTCAGTGGAAAATGCTGAAAAATTCAGAATAAAAGATAACTATTATTACCAATATTACCAGGATAACGACACAAAGCACTCAATGTGCGTTTATGGCTGCTGTAAAATTGTCCACATGTACTGGAAACACCTCCACAATCTCCTGACATTAATGTTATCGAGCATTTATGCGCTTATTTAGAACACCAATTAAAAAGCTATTCAATTCAAAATGAAGAGGACTTGAAAGTAGAAGAATGGGCCAAAATCGACCCTCCCTTTTGCAAAAAACTTGTCGAATCCATGCCTATAAGATTTGAAACCATAGTGAAAAATAAAGGATTGCCAACTAAATATTAAAAATAAGAATAAAATTCAAAAATCTCACAAAGAATTAACTGCCCGAGTTCTTTTTTGACATGAATTTTGGGTGCATTTCGACTTTTTATTTTTTTAATTATCACAAAATTGAGTTATGTTTTCAATGTTTTTATTTTTCGTAAGTTAATAATATAGAGCTAAGAAAAATAATTTCGTTTTTTTTTTCTAAAATACATTCTTCTGTCGTTTATTCCCTTTTCAAGTGTAAATGGGTATGTGTCCGACTTCTTTATTGAGCTACTGTAAATACCAAGTAAGTTTTTTATAAACTCAAATTTGATGAATTTTTTTTAGATAAATAAATAAATACTTATAGAATGAACTTATTGCTATTATATTATTTTTTTGTGGCAGAGAGGTGAAGGCTATTTACCCCCTGATAGTGGGACTCCCAGATACACAATGCTTGTATACTTGCCACTAAACAACTCCCCTGTCAACCTGAGAACATAGCCTGGAACAATTCGATACATTAGTTCAGGCTAGGCCTTAAGTTCCTACGCCTAGAGATGCGTTCAGATCATGCGAATCTTTTCTTGAACGGTGAAAAAAAGCTAGAAAATAATATGGCCTAATATGGCCTTTTTAAGTGACAGCACTGCCCGAGCATATTGTTTCACGCGATTCCAATTGTCGATCGTTTTCAGCATTTCTTCTACAAAATTTCCGGAAAGAGTTCCCCAATTTCGATAAAGAGGTGGTCAATAGGTCTACGTTTTGCAAGAAAATAACGTGTGACAGATGTCATCCATATCTCCGGCACAAAACTCGCAGCTAAGAGACCGTGGCCTGTGAATCTTTTGGAGGTTAGACCGCAAACATGCCTGCACGCTTAAGTGCTGGGTAAGGTAGAAATCAGTCTCACCATCAACTAAGTTGAGCCACCGGCTCAGGTCATTTATCGGGCGTGCAGTCCACCATCACTTGCCTCAAAGGTCTTGCCTCAAAGGTAGTTTCCAATCACTGAGAGAGCGTTGTATCTCTCCTTAGTTTGAGTTAAGTAAAAGTAACGGTACTAGTACGGTTTTGAAGGCCAAAAAAGGGATTATCATTCAGATATATATTTCTAAGCTCCTTTATTTTTTCGTTTTATAAAAAGCATGTCGCATGGCTCCACGTTAAGAATCAGTGCCACTGTAACAAGAAATTCCAAGGGGGCAATAAAATGAAAACAGTTTTACGTGATAATTTGCCGTCAATAGTCATAAAGAACAACAGCAAAATGGCGGATATTTGAAAAAGGCATCTTTTTCGCTATTTTCCGTTGGTGAATTTTTTTAATTACAATCAATTTGACTCCAAAATGTGCTAAAATATTACAAGAGAGCTGAATAAACAAAATACAACAAGCAGCATTCAAATTGTCCGAGTAGATTCGGGAAATAACTTGCTAGGATTTGAAAAAGATTTCGGGAAAAACGTGTTTAAAGTTTTGGTTCATTTTGTTCTTCCTTTATTGAAATTAATAACAAGTTTTATTTATTGCAAATGGTTGATTTTAAATCCCCGTGTTTATAATGAATTTTCGGAGCCCTCCTCAGCCTCCGGTTCTTGTTGCTCCTCTTTTATGGCTAAACGGCCTTCATTCGAGGCGCTCTTAGAAGCCTTCTCAGCCAAAGAAGACTCTCTACTGAACTATTCTTTCGGCGTATTCGTAAGCCCACTGGGTAGCGTTAGTGTAGCCCACAACTTCTAACATCCTTAGAAGTGTCATACGACCCTTGTTGAATATTGACTTTGGTATTTGAACCCCTGTTTTTCCTTCTTGGGGACTACTGGCCAGAGTATTTTAATAGAACACTCATTATTATTCTGAGAATTTTAACTCAGAAACGAGTTACTAATTCGTAATTTGTTAGGTGCTCAAAATCTGGTTAAATAAGTTCTCCGCATTTAGTGCATGTTCGTGCTTTTAAGAGGTTACATGTGTTTCACGGCTTCAAAAAATCGATTCTTTTTTATTATTTTAATTAAATTTTACAATTTCTCTAGAATATTGTCTTATTCTCGTCGTTTTGTCCATTTTTTTTCACTATCTTAGGGCAACTTGTGGGAAATATTTCAGTTCGTAATTACTTTTTAAATCATGATGCTTGTTTTCAGGTTATAAATTTTATTTAATTAAAAATGCCGAAAGTTTCTAGAACTCAGTTATCGCACGGTACTCGCAGAAAAGATAGGCTTGCAATAAGGAGACAGTCATGTAATTCTCAAACTCCTGTAATGTATAATGATTCTTTAACAGGTTAAGCGACAAAAAAATTAAAAGGCGCCAAAAAGGAGAACGTGCTGGAGAAAGACAGGCGTTCATATTCAATCAACCCAATTCAATCTTTGCCCTGGTTTTTTCAATATTTCTGTGTTTTGTGCATTGTTCTAACAATATTTAAAGAAAAGGTGAAGCTTCACTTTGTAATGGGAAATAAGATTTTAGACAATGCCCAAAACTGTTTTTTGGGGGGTAGGGAGGAGAAGGCTATTTATGCCTTGAGTGTCGGACTCCCAGTGGACCTACTGGACTACCGACAAACCAACTAAACATCTCCCCTGTCAACCGGAGAGCCTAGCCTGCAACCGTTTGACACATTGCTTCGTGCTAGGCCTCCCAGTTTTACGCCATTTAGCGTCTTCGGGTTACGGGGATTCCTTTCCCGATAAATGGGAAAGAGGAGGAGGATTGCTAGAGAAGAAAACCCTCGACGCCTCAAGCCGGTAGTCAATAATGCCTTTTTTCATTACTAAGATTGCCCGAGCGTAGCGTGCCACTTCATTCCATTTAACAAATGATTTCAGCGTCTATTCGATAAGGCTATCTTGATGGAGCTCTCCCACTTTTTCGGCAAGATCACCGCACTGTTTGTGCCATCTTCTGCATGAACAGTAAGTATGACAGGCGTCATCCTTGACACCAATGCAGAATATGCAATCTGGAGACCGTGACTTACCAATCTTGTGCAGGTAAGACTGAAAACAACTGTGTCTTCTCAGTAGCTGGGTCAGGTAGAAGTCAGTCTCACCATGCGTTCAACTGAGCCACAATCCCAAGTCGTTGATGAGCCGCGCGGTCCATCTTCCTTTCAACTCACGTTCCCATGATTGTTGCCATATGTCGAGAGTGCATCATCTTTCATTGGGAGTAACTTTTTCTTTATTACCATCGTGCCTTCGGATGAAGACTCTATTGCGCTCTCTAGCAAGGAGAGCGATGGGTATCACCCCTGCAATTACCAACACCGCTGGCTCAGAGACTGTACGGTATGTTGATACAATCCGCAGTGCTTCTCGTCTCTGCACCTGTGCCAGCCGTTTTTGGTGCAGTTCCTTGTTGAGCGCTTCACTCCATATCTCTGCTCCATATAGAACCGTAGATTGCACTACACTCATTAGCAGACGCATTTTTGTTGGAGTTGGTCCCCCATGATTGGCCACTAGTCGACTAATTGCCGAAACACCTGCTGCGGCCTTGTTTGTCGTTGCCTTAATTTGCTCCGAGAAACTTAGTTTAAAGTCAAAAAAAATATTTGTAAAAAAAATTTTGTCAAAAAATATTTGTAAGGTGTGAATTGAGAAATCTGGCCCCATCCGCTTTATTCCCCAGACATTGCTCCTTCGGATTTCTATTTGTTCCGCTCCATGCAATCAGCGCTCACTGGAGAACGATTTATTTCTTATGAAGGCATCAAAAATGGCTCGATGACTGAATCGAATCGAAGATTGGCGATTTTTTCCGCCGAGGAATCCATCTACTGCCAGCAAAATGGGAGAAGGTCACAACTTCATGCAATGCATACTTTGATTGACGGGACTGTATTCTTTAACGTTGAAATAAACTTAGAAGCTTGTCGACAAATCGGTGGAACTTATTCCCATACCCAGTAGTGTCCAATGAAAATAAATAAGTGTAAAATGCAGAGTTGTTGCAGTAAAGACCTTCTTTGACTCCACGTTTTGGTTTTCCACATTAGTTAAGGTTCCTGTTGAGATTCGGCTATGGTTTTGTTTTGCTTCATAAAAAAATAGTTTCATTTTCGCCATTTAAACAGGGTACTAACCCTTAATTATTTCCTTAATGGGTTAATTTTTATTTAATCCTTCATGCTGGAAAAATATTCTCGCTTTAGGTATCCGAACTTATGATGGATTATTCGTAAGTTTTGTGCAAAGGAGGCATATGCATGACTTAATGGTTAGAAATGTTTATTCTCCCAAAACAAGATTTCAAATAGCGAGTCTGCGAGCAATTACCAGGACGTAGTTAATTAGTGTTTCACAACGCGAAATTGCAATTACCAGCAGTTTTATTTTTGTCAGACATGGCACGCCGTTCTCAGATTTCCACTGCAGATAGAGAAAACCCTGTAAAACGCAATTGCTCAAAGAACGATGCAGGAAAAGCCCTCGAAAAAGAAGAATGTGGAAACCGACAAAATGTCTTAATTACCAGAGCTTAAGTACAACGAACTTGAGTGGAAGTACTTAGCCGATGACGACAGATACTTGCAACTCATTGCATCCATTGATGGAGGCAAAGCCGCTTAGGCGACATTACATCGTGCATGACCGAGTATGAGTACTTGCGCTGAAGAATTTCATTTGATACCGTCGCCTTTAATGTATGACACACATATCGAGTGCCGCGCCGATCGCACCGGTCTTTTGTAAGTCTTCCGAAAGACATTACTGTCGCTGCCCACCATTGTCGACACTATCAACTGTTCAAAATGGATGTACCTGCGTCCTGAGCGCTAATATACCGTCATGCGTGCGTATTATGGAGGAAAATAGTTGCACATGGAAATTGTTCATAACCACATGGGAAATGTACAGCACGATATTACTTTGCGATTAGAATAGTGAGTAATCGCGTTACATTTCTCCATTCGTTGGTCGCGACCTCGAAATCCGCATTGGATTCAACACCAAGTCGGAAAAGTTGCCTTTCTCATTCATCAGCGCGGATTTGCAAAAAAGTTGAACACACATACGCTGCCTTATTTGCTAGCGCAGGTTTTTAATCGATAAATGGCTTTGGAAATGGTTCAAACAACATTCGAAGCTGCAGCAATCAATCCTTTTCACAAAAAATTGAATTGATCCCCGTGTTTTTTGCGTGCAGTTTTGCTTCCTCCTGAAACCACGACAATGCTTCGATGGGTTCCAGACAATGTTTTTTAATTAGAAGGAAAATTTGAGGTAGTTGCTTCGAACAAAACTCTTTTCATCGAAGATCGCAAGGATAGGTTTCGCCATTAATAATTCAACATCATGAAGCAATCAAGTCGTGCAGCAATTTCGTCTGAATGAATAATACAACGATTTATTCGCAGACACATTTGATGCTCGCCAACCGCCCATTTGTTTTCCACCATCGCCATCATTAACGCTCAGCAATACTATTTTCCTCCGACAAAATAAGTTAATTGCCCGCCTAATGATTTTCCCATCCGCTATCCCGTTTCCAACCACTTGACTGAAAACGATGTACATTTGTTCACTGATGACCTTAGGTCATTTTTGCGCTCCGGTAACATTCTTCATACTTAAAAAAGATTATAATGAAAAATGTCCGGGACTTAATGATAAATTATGGACTATAAAATGCGCAGAGTAAGTTCGTTTGGCAACTGTCACAGGAAACAAAAAATAAATAACAGAGGGGAAGGAAATGACGGCGACGACGACGGCGGTTCCAAACAATTTGAAACCCTCCTGGCGACCTGCATGTATCTGTAAGCATATACTCGTATCTACACATGCAAAACGGTATTTGCATCTTATGAATCAAACTAAAATTGCTACTGTGCAGGGGAAAAATTCTGTCTGTTCAGCGATATGGGAATCAAGTGTGAGCTCTCTCAAATAAGAAATTATACAAAAAAAAACGAGTCATCTCCGGTTACGTTATTGATGTGGATAAGGACGACAGATGACCACTTTATTTTTTTTCGATTTAAAGTCACATGTAAGCGGTTAGCATATTGTTTTTTGTTGGTTCTTCGTAGTTTTGTATCGAAGTTGACTTCTTCTTTTGATTTCGAAATTTCTTATAGGAGTTGTAATTTTTTAAATTGGTAAAGGCTCACTTTGTCAACATATGAGACATTTACTCTCCATATTTATTAGATATGTCAATAAATAACGGGCATTTTTTAAATTTCGCGGGTTCGGAGAATCCGATTGGGTTTTAATGTTTCTATGCATGTCTCTAAAGTATGATAACATTTTCAGCGGTATACTCTGTTTACTTCATAGAGGTATAAATAAGAATATATAAAGTGCATATATAGTGTCTATATACACTTTATAATGTATAAAGTGAGATCCTTAGCCAGCCTTCTGTTATAACATTATTTCGTCATTGAATTAATGTGCTGACGGAAAATTATAATTATGTTATGTACCCTTTGCACTGCCCATATGGAAACAGGATAATCAACTTACTGGGAATGTTTAGTCCACGCGTACATAATTCTCCGAAAAATCGAGCTCCACCCATTCTATACAATTTGGGCAGATGCTCGACTTAGGGTTTAATTAGCTGGAGCCAAATTAACGTTGGTGAAATCTAGTCGTCAGTTTATGTCATTTCTGCGGGTTGAAATGTCCTTCGCATACATAATGTGAATCGGTGGTAGAAAATATATTATGTCCCAATGCAAAGCAAAGATTTAAAGAAACAAAAGCGACTTCATATTTTATTATTCAAAATTCCAATTCTTATATCAATTTATGTTATTTACGAAAAATAAATTACATAAATAAGTAGAGGAATCGGAATTATTTATGGAAAATTAGTACATTCAAATGGAGGCCGCGGCTGGCTTTAGCGTTCATCATTCGGCTTGCTAGATTCCTGATTAAATTGCAAACTTTATGTGACTCAATTTTTGCAATAGCTGCTTTAATATTTGCTTTCAAGTGGTCAATTATTTGTCAAATCATAGTCCATTCGGTCCGATCCTGTTGTTTAATCGCAGCTCATTCACGGGCTATTATATTCGGCTATTACATTGCGGCATGGCTCACCATCTTGCTTGAACCAAAGCGCGTCTTTTGGCGCTTTTGGGTTACAGGGATTCCTTCTCCAGAGGATGGGAAAGAGGAGAAGGATTGCTAGATACGGAAACCCTCCACCCTAGATACCTCCAGCCAATCAAGTATGCCATTCTTCATGACTAGAATTACCCGAGCGTTATGTGCCACTTGATTCCATTTGCCAACTGATTACAGCATCTCTTCGATAAGGGTATCTAGATGGAGCTCTCCCACTTTTTCGGCAAGTTACCCCACCTTTTGCATGAAAAGAAAATATGACATGCGTCATCCTTGACACCAATGCCGAATATGCAATCTGACAAATTTACAGACAAATACGGCCCAATAATGCCGTCACGCAATAATCAGTACCAAACAGTAACACGCAATGGATGCATTGCTTTTTCCATATATTCTTGTGTTATTTTGGATCCCCAAACCCGAGAATTTTGTTTGTTCACGTACCCGCCGAGATGGAAATGAGCTTCTTCTGAAAAAATGATTTTTGAACGAAATCCAGATCAATTTTAACTTGGTCACAGACCCACAAAATCACTTTTGCTGAAGCTTTTAGCGCTTTGTTTCGTCAACTGATAATTGTATGCTAAATTCCAATGAAAGAAGAAATGACATTATCGTTGCCCGAACCAAAATAACGGTAACGTTAAATCCGAACTGCTTGTTTGCACATACTGTATAAGCGTTTTTCATGTTATTAATTATAGTGTGTCACCTAGTGAAGTGCATGATTCGTTGATTAATTTAAATAACCAATAAAAAGAAATAATAAATCTGAAATAAATGAAAGTAAATTTTGAATTGAATCGAATTTTCAAATAAAAATTGTGATAGTACTATATTTAAATTGCAAGTCTAGTTACCATTTTAGCTGACTAGCAGTTCTAAAAACGAAGGTGCTCGAACATGAAATGCAATGAAAATCATTCATGAATTAATTCCAATTGCAAGGAACTTGACTACAGACCAATGAACTAAAACTAAAGGAAGAGCTATATGGCACACGTACACTGTACTAAAATACACTGTAGTAAAATCGAACGAAGGAGAACATGTAAGAACAAGACAGCGTTAATGAGAACAAAAGAGATGCAAGTGGCACTTGCTGTCAACTAATGACATTTGTCAATAATTAAGCGTTCGAAGTAAAGTATTCGCGCTCAATTAAAGTGTTTTACTAATTACTTAGCGAAGTAATTTTAGTGGACTAAATAAAAAAAACATTGTGAAGTATAGAAAAGTGTAAAAGTATCAAAGTGGCGTGTAACAAACACGAATTGTTATTTACCGTGTAAAATGAAGTGTTGTGTCGCAGGTTGCCGGAATAACTCGTCTCTTCTTCGTGGCAAATCATTTTTCAGGTAAAAATTGTATTGGTTATGCCCGCGGATATTCAAATTTTCGTGTGCATGTGTTTAATTTTTAATTTTGCGATCAAACTCGTTAATATAATAAAGTGAAATCGGTTGCAGTAATATTTGTTTACGTTACTCTACTATCTGTCAAAAGTATAGTCAGATGTTATGAACAGAGTGGCTTTCGGTCAGGATTGGCGGTGATTTACGAAAGTATAGGGGTAGGAATAAATATACTTATACACATTTACTTATTGCGTTGATAAGAAATTTGATAAATTTGTTATTCAAGTATATCTACTTCTTTTTATCAAGAAAATATTTTTCTTTGATTTATGTTTTAGATGATCCGTGCCGTATATATAAATATTTATGTATACGGAGCGTCTTTTCATACTGTTCTTGTTTTATTGACATTAAATACAATTTTTAATATAGCCCTTAACAAATGTTATATTTACACTGTCAATGGACAAACAAATACTTTGGTTTATATCACCAAAACTAGTTGAATTTTACTACGCTAAAAGGGGCATGTCGCTTTTCCTCTAGTATAAGTCCATTGCTACAGACGAACATTTGACAGCTGCTCAGAGGAAAAATGAGTTAAATAATTTTCTTCAGACACTCGCGTACCTCGGGGCCTCTGTGTAATCTAATACCTCTACGGTTTAATTTGTCTATGACAGCCGCTAAAGCGGGGCGTCTTTTTATTACCTCGATGACTTCTTTGTGTGTAAAAACATGGATCAACGAATTTGTATCAATTTTTTTTTATAAAAAATGAAATCAAGTATATCAAAATGAGGCCAAATATGAAAGAGATATGATGACTTTAAATAAAACAATAGTTCAAGAGTGATCTAAGCCGTTAGATAAACGAATTTTCTCAGATTCAGAACACAATTTTTTGAAGTTTTTTTCACCGTCAAATTTGTTAAATATTGTTGAAGTTGTCAACGTTTAAATTTTTAAATGATTATGAACAGGTGATAGAATGTACAACATTTTTTGGTGAAGGGTTATGGCTATAAACTTAATCCTTTGAAATAATGTGAACTGCACGGTTGTTCTCTTCTGTCGAGAGTATATCGGTCGAACGAAGGGTTCTATCCTTTTTTCTTTCATTTTTTCACAAATTTTTCAGTTCCCTGATATGCTTGGAAATAATTAAGTAATTGTCCAATGAGATTATGAATACATCTTCTTGGAGATCTTCAATGTGAACGAGTGCTGTGCATAACACTTCCATGGATCATATTTATATTCTTGAACCTATCAACCTTGAACCTGGATTTTTAAGGTTGTTAATACTTCTTGTTATCCGTTTCCAATTGAAGGAGTTGGTACATTACCGCATATGAAGTCAAGCCAAACAAAACTGAAAAATGAAGTTGAATTAAAATTAATTTAAATACGGACTTAAATAACACAGAAATCAATGACTTTCCTTCGAAAAAAAGTCATTTAAATGAATCAATAGAGTAATTTTCAGAAGGATTTTGTTTTGAAAATTCCATTGTGTAGGTTTCAATTTTAAGAAGTCATCGAACGTCATTCAAAGTTGTGTTAAGTCTAAAATCTTAAGTCTTTCAAAGTGCAAATGCTTTTTGGCGAACTACAATGAAATTATGTGAATTTAAATAATAATAGTAACGTTAATTAGGTGTTGACATTGTAAATTGTTTTGTTATTCGCATTTCCAAAAGTTTTCATTGTTAGCTCAAAACCGAGGAAAAAAATTAAGTGCGAACATAACAATAACACAATAAATATTCTTGAGTTTTTTTCAACAAACTGAGTCATATTCAGCTTGTTAATAATTGTTGACTGCTAAAATCAGTCCCATTGTGCATAAACGAACAAGAAAAAATTACAGATTAAAGTTTTTCGTCAGTCAAATAAGTTGAATCCGGATCATGAACGACGTCAATGTTTCGTATTGGCTTTCACCAGTATTCATCGGGTTCGAAGTGAAAACTCGACTTGTCAAAATTTATTTTTTCAGTGCGCATCATGAATAATGACATGAAAAGTACGCAGGAACACAAGAGGCTCACATATCGTGAAGTTAGATAAAAAAGCCTGCAGAAACTTAAATTCAGGGTAGTCAAATTTAATTTTCAGAAATTTTCGGAATATCGATTGTCTGCGAATTAATTGTTTGTTTAAATTGTTTGTTAAGAAATTTAATACCTTGCAAGTAATTGTTTCAAAGTTAGCATTTTCTTTGCATTGCGATGCATTTTTTGGCGGGTACGTGCATAAGTCTGGATACAATATAGAATTTAATTGAACTATATTCATGATAATCAAGTCTCGAAGTAATCTATGTGAGGAGATCAAATTAGCAAGAGTTTCGTGATACCTTGAGAAAACGATTGAAAAACAAATTACAACTTCCCCTAGTCCTGTTCGTCACTTGTACTCGTATTGCAATATCTGGAATTTCACCACTACATTTTGAGTAACATTATGTCAAAGATTATTTGTTTAGTATCTATAAATTATCATAAACTACCATTGGGAAAGGCAACGCTTATAACTATCTTTACAAGTCAAAAAGGACCAAAGCTGACGGAGTGTATTGATCCCGAATTGGATCGTATTGTAAAGATGATTCCGAATATAAAGTTAAAAAAAAAAATGAAACAATATTCGCTGGAGTAAAACGCGTGTATTGTTTTTCTGTTCTCCTGTCAACTTTTTTATTAATAATAATTATTCCTTTATTTTTATTTTTATTGACTTTTGGCTAGCATAAGTAGGCGAGATTCGCCACATTATTCATTATGACGAAGTAACGATAATGACTTTACTTGTGTTTTAATCTGACGTCCAGAACGTTGTGAGACGTAACGTGAAAAGTTGGGTTGAAATCTTACAGTTCTTTTTGTACTAGGGGGTACTTGGATCAGCCCTTGGGTAGTTATTTTATCAAGTAAATTGTTCTTCTCGTTCATGATGAATGCTGCTTTGAGTCGTTGAAATGAAACCTCTTGCTTCTTTCCATTTTTGTTTATAATGTAGGTGGATTATTTTCGACGAGTTACTTCAAATGGTCCGTCGTAAGGTGGCAGCACTGTATCGTTTCGGAGAAAAACGTAGACGCATGTTTCGAGGCTCTTTTGCAGAAAAGTTGTCCTTTGAGAAGCGTGATTTGAAGTTGGTTGGGGTCTCAAATCAGACATAGTTTGCTTCAGCTTGATCACGAACTCGTTCTGGTGTTCGCCGGTTTGGTCCTCGTAAAACTCTCCAAGAAGTCTAAGTGATGTTCCGTAAACAAGCTCAGCTGGCTAGGCTTTCATGTCTTCTTTCAATGCAGAGCAATATCCCAAGAGAATAGTCGGTGACAAATCGATCCAATTTTTGGAGTTGTGACATTTGATTGAGGTTTTGATCGTTCTATGTGTGCGTTCAATCAATCCATTACTTTGAGGATGGTAGGATGTGGTTCGCAGGTGCTCGATTCCGAGCATTTCGGTCAGCTCATTAAATAAAGAAGACTCGAATCGTCTTCCACGGTCAGTTGTAATGTGACGAGGGACACCAAAACGAGAAATTAAACCATTGTCCCAGCAGGTCAACATCTAACAAAAATGTTGCGAAGGAGGAAATGGTCCAACAATGTCAATGTTGATGAGACTAAATCTTTCGCCAGGAACAAGGAATTTTGTAAAAGGCGGCTTGTTGTGACTTTGTATTTTGGCTCGTTGACAAGCAAGACAACCTTTGGCCATCTCTCCACAATTCTTCTTGATTGAAGGCCAGACAGAACGATCGATCACCATTTGAACAGCAGTTGACATTTCCGGATGAGAAAGGCAATGAATTGAATCAAAAGCTGCTTGTCGCATATACTCGGTAATGAACGGACGGATTCGATCAGTTGAATAGTTACAAAATATCTGTGCTTCTGTGTTAGGAACAGTTCTCTGTGTTCCTTCTCCAGAAGTTCGTAGTCGATAGATGGTTTCGAAACTGCCTCCACTCTTGACAGCATATCTGCAGTCACATTTTTGGAGCCAGCAACGTTTCGAATATCTGTTGTAAAATGACTGACGAAATCGATTTGGCGAAGTTGTCGAGGTGGTGCTTTTTCTGGATTCTTCGTGAAGATGAATACCAATGGCTTGTAACCAGTGTAAACTGAGAATGGTCTTTCCTCTAGTGATGATTAGAAATGCTTCACTGCTTGAAAAACTCCAAACAACTCTCGTTCATAAGTACTGTACCGTTTCTGTGTGTCTGTGAAACGTTATGAGTAGAAACCCAAAGGCTGCAGCTGATCTCTGACTTTTTGATGTAAAGCGACACCAACGGCATGGTCAGAAGTAACAACATGCAGACACAGTTAAGCATTGTTCGATGGGTAAGCCAGAAGAGCTGAGTTGGTTAGTTCCTCATGATCAAAGTGATCAAAGTGATCAAAGCTTCATTGATTTGTCATTCTTTTTGTTGCCTTTCATCAGTTTTTGTAAAACGCCTTGTGAAATGACAGTGTTCGGAATACAAAAGCAATAAAAATTGATGCAAGAAAACGTCGGAGTTCTGAGGTAAAGACTGGCCTAGGGAAATTTTGAATGTCCATCACTTTTTTTGGAAGTGGTTTGATGCCATCATTTTTAGATTAGATGACCCAGAAAGGTTATCTCAGGTTTTCCAAATCCACACTTTGCAGCGTTGACTTTAAGACCATATTCTTTGAATTGCTAAAAAACTATTCGCAAGGGTGCGAGGTGGTCAGCGTGGTTCCTTGATGCGATTCTGATGTCGTCGATATAAGTAAAAACAAATGGAAGTCCTCGCAACAATTGATCAATGAATCGTTGAAATGTTTGGCTGGCATTTCGTAAATCAAATTGCATCACAAGGAACTCAAACAATCCAAAGGGTGTTATAATCGCTTCTAGTCTTTTCGATATCGTCTTTGTGAACAGTGATCTGATGGTACGCTCGAGTCAAATCACCTTTTGAAAAAACTTCACAGTTCTCCGGATTAATTGTAGCATGCAGAATGTATGGTACAGGGTAACGATCAGGAATTTTTCGTGCGTTAAGACGTCTGTAATCGCCACAAGAACGTCAATCTCTATTTCTCAATTATTGGGGACCAAATGTTATGGACTGGCCCATGGTGAACTCGAGCGTCTGGAAATGCCATTTTGGCCATAAACTCGAATTCTCTTATCCGGAGTCAGACAACGGGCTTTGGCATACACTGGAGGGCGTTTGGTCTCAATGTGGTAAGAGACTGTTGTTCGCAAAGGTTTTTTTTGTGTTAAATGTCTCTGGTTTGGTCGAATCGATAAATTCTTGTAAAAAAGTTTTTGTTAGAATCGACGATTAAGAAAGTTATGCTCACCTCACATACATTGTGTGAAAAATCCATTTTTGTCCTTAGCTCCACGAAAGGCTCATCAGCACTGTTTCAATTTGGTGCATTGGTGCCAGCACCCGATTCTTTGTTCTGATCTTGACTCATAATTGCAAATTGTCGTTTTTTGACGGAAAAGCACATGCACTTTTGAGATCACTTCTAAGATGGTTGGTGATGCGCACTTGATTGCCGGCAAACAGTTTTCTCGAGTCGAAACTGTCCTCGCAATCCAAAAAAACGGAAATCTGTGGCGTAATTAAATTGCTTAAAATTGTCTCACTGATTGCATCACGTAGGGGTCGCCAATATAGCTGAGGGAGTGTATGGATCCCGAATTGGATCCTCTAGTAGAGTTGATTCCGAATATAAAGTTTAAAAAAGTGAAATTATATACGTTGGAATAAACGCGGGTATTGTTTTTCTGTTCTCCTGTCAAGTTTTTTGTTAATAATAATTACTCCTGTATTTTTATTTTTATTGACTTTTGGCAAGCATAAGTAGGCGAGAAATTTGAATTGTAGATTCGCCACATTATTCCAATTTCAAATTCACCAAAGTAGATTCGCTACAGGACTATCTACCAATGTTGACATGGAATTCTCAGGAGAAATTTCTAAATATTTATACTTTATTGCGCTTTACTTAATTCACTAGCAACAACTTCCTTAATAAAACCTTGTACCTAGTTTAGTAGTGCAACAATAATTCCTGAACAATTTGAAGGACTATTGGTAAGGTTATGCCTAGAATTTCAAAAGTAAACTGCGCTCTACTATTACATCAGTTCTCAATCGTTTTCAAGCACAATAATTGGACCGGATTGATTGTGCAAAGTCTGTAGTGCTCAGTGTAGCGAGGAAAGTGCACGATTTGAGGTACATCCTCAAATCGTGTTATATTCGTGGTATATTCAATTCTAACTAAATAAGAATAATATTAAATGTGGTCTACTATTAGTTCTCAACCCCAAAAAAAATATTCCCTAAAAAATTCTGCTCGGAATAGGAGTACCAAGGCTCAAAACGGCCGAAGAATTATACTGAAAGCCTCGGAAAATATTTTTACGTCTGAACGAAGTTGCTATCAGAATCTTGTCGAAGGAATATTAAAAGAATCGCGTTTGCATGCGAGACGACCAGAGAAATTCACGAAGCTCTACTAATGGTTGAACAGTGATAAAATAAAGGACTTACTTGACAAGTGCTTCGACGGTATGCTCTCAGCAATAAAAGTAGTTGTTAAAGCGAAGAATGCTCTTACAAATTAGTATAAAGACAAAGGTTGTGATTAATTTTTGATTAATAACTAGTCAAGAAATTTCAGAACGTTGTTCTACATTTCTTCGCTTTAAAAAGGAGCTTCCAGAGGCCAAAGTAAAGATTTCTTCGTATCGTCATCAGCATCAAATTATTCTTAGTTAAATTCGCACATGGAAATAGATTTGATTAATTCTCGAGAAGCATCTCAACAAGATGTTTCCAAGAAAAAGATTTCGAGATAATAGCAGTGATAATTGTGCTAAAAATTTCTCTCATTATTGTGACAGTTGTGGTTTTATACATTTTGTGCGAAAAAAATCCATGGAAATTGTTCTTGATGATACTTCTGAGAAGGTTAAAGTAAAGTCAAAAAATCTGGGACTATACGATGACTTCTCGCACAAGAGAGGAAGCGTTTCGTCAACAAGGAGGAAGTATTAGATAGTTACCATAAATACCATAAATACTGCCATCCTATTACTTGGCGATAATGAGATCTAACATCAACACCGATTGTCGCCGCTCAGGTGATACCCGACCTTCAGTGCGATGGCCCTCGCACCGGAACCACGCCCTCCGACCGCAAAGCCTTAACATTTTTTTAAGACATTGAAAGATGACCTTAATCTTTTGATTTATTTTTAAGGGTAGACTTTATTTTTTTATACAAAAATTAATCTCCTTACATATTATTTTATTCTTCTGTTTCTTATCTTAATCTTTCACTATTTATTTTAAATATTTAAAGGTTTAAAATATCTGTTAGGTCGTAACCTTGTTCGATTGCGCCCTTTTTCGGGACAGTTGTCATCTATGTGTGTGTCAATTTTGATTTTTTCTGGCTAGATCGTTCCTTTTTTTGGACGCTAGTCCTGTGATTTCGTGCGTGATTAGAATCGCGCATCGCGTGTTTTTTGAGCTCAACTAAACAATTTTCGCAACACTTCGTGTCGTATCACCTTGTCATCTCTCTTGATCGCCCATCAATTCATAATCATCCTGTCCAACATCTGCGATGTTTCCATCCTCATTGGCTGTGAAGACGTCATCATCAGCACCGCCGGCGGTAGCCCGAGCAGCATCGTCCACGTGATTGCCGCTATTGGCGTCATTTCGTCTTCATCAATCATTGTCTGCTCGAAATTATCGCCGAATCATCTACATTATCCTCATCAGCTGTCTTCTTCTTATCATCAACAAAAAAAGTACTTTCTTTTGACAATTTTCTTTTTCTTGATAAATATTTGTGGTAGCGCGAAGCCATTGTATCGTCTGCGGGTCAATATCTGTTTATGTTTTTCACAGTAATAAACTTAAGCAAGCCCATTTAACTTTATAAAACTTAAAAGTGTGAAAATGATTTAAGCAGATAGTGTATTCCTTGGCCAGAAACAAAGGTTCCAGTATAAGCCAAAACACATCTTTGGCATTGTAAAGAGTTGACTAGTAGAGTCTTTAGATTTAACAAAAAAGAATTATCGAAATAATAAATCATCCACGTGTAGTTTGAATAAAGTGCTAGTTTAGTTAAAGCTTGTCTAAAAAACTGTCTTTTATCTGTCTGCCAGATTATCGTACTACAGCCTTCAACCGTAGTATTAACGTTTCGCTTCATCGTCGTCCGTTTTTGTAGGTTAAGGGGTTAATTTGCTAAGATTTAACACCTTCAGAACGTACATTTATTTGTATTTTATGACAGAAAGGAAACGAAATGGAGGGGAAAAGTTTGGCACCGATACATTGTGAAAATCTCATGCAGTGCAACGTCTGGAATAGCTGGGTTTCATATCGACAAATATGGCAGGGGTAGGTCTTCGAATTAAATGGGGGGCTCATCATGTAGTTGCAGGGCAGTCCTTAGAGCTCATGAAGTTAGCCAAAATCAAGGCAAGCATTCGTGATCATGACTCCAAGCTCATGAATATAAGGAGGTTTTTAGGTTACATACTTCCAAAAAATTAAAATTTTTTTAACAGATTTTAATTCCAAATACAATCGAAAATACGATGCAAAAGGTTTTAGAACGATATAAAAATTTTAAATTAGTTATTAAGCGCCTATTGCGAAACGGGTGAGAGCGCAGCTTTCAACTCTCCTGCGTTTTTCACGTTCTCAGCATTCGTTTCGAAGCATCTGCTTCAATTTATAATTGGACTCTATACTATATATTACATATTTTACACATTTAGTCTATAGAAAGTCATAAGAACCGAACCTTAAACGATATTTTCCAGAATTCATTCATTTATTCTGAATTTTCAATATGTTTTTGCTGGCATGTTTGTCTATCGTGCATCATTTTGATCGGAAATAAATTTTCCGATTTCCAACCGATATTCTAACCTTACAACCCGATATTTTTTCAAATTGCCGCCATTTTTTTATTTTACGGCAGCAAAACATTATCATATTATAGTTCATGCGATAAATACAAATAAAAAAGATTAATTTCCGATTTATATTTCTTTTCTTTGATGTTGTCAACTCGAGAAAGCACGTCCGCCCAAAAATTTGGGTAATTTCTTTGAGAAATTCGTAAAATCCAAGAAAGAGCTTTGCAAATTTTGAAAATTTTTTCCTACCTAAAATATTAGTAAATCTCTGAATAAAATCTGTGTAAGATTTATACAAAAAACAAATACATAAAAAAATATTTTTTTAAATAACCACAAACTTCAATTCATCTTACAGGAAAAAAATTCCGCAAACTTGTTTTTTGTAAGAAACATGTTTTCCAATGTTCCATATAAAGATTCTCTTGACATAGAGAAGAATCTTTTGGCCAAGAATCTTTTGGCCTCCAAAAACAAAGACCCGGTTGTAGAAACGGAAATTAGAACTTTGCTAGAATTCTGTCTTTGGGAAAACTATTTTCAGTTTGAAAACACTTCCTATAGACAAGAAAAAGGGCTAGCTATGGGTTTCCCTCAGAGTCCGCCTATGGCAGACCTTTCCATGGATTATATTGAGGCAGCTGTTGTCAAATCTGAATTCGCAAGGTATGTTATTTTTTGGTACAGAAACGTTAATGCCATCCTTATTGGCATTACAGGAAACAATTATCATACATCCCTCCATCTCTCCTTCACAGTTGAGCACAAAAATAATCGAAATAATTTTCTGGATCTGACCATCACGGGGAATCTTTTTAATACCCTAGAATTTAACATTTTTGTAACACCTACCTCCTCGGAGGCAACAATTCCAGCTGACTCAGGTCACCCTTGGTCCCACAAGATATCGGCTTATAGATCGATCGTTGACCGTGCGTTTTCCATACCTCTTTCTAAGGAACTTCTGAATACCGAAATTTCAACCATCAAAGAAATAGCAAATAATAACGGTTTTTTGACTCAGCTAATTATTAATAATTTATATTAATATAAAATATTAATAATTGATCATCTTATTAATAAAAAAAATAAGGAGGAAACAATTTATAAAATTTACTCGAAGATAGAAGAAACAATCCACGGAAAATTTGGACTTTGGATTTGGAGAATATTTCTCGAATTTTAGCTAATGATAATATTTACATTCCCTTCAAGCTTACCAAAAAAATGTCCATCCTTTTCTACAATGCCAAACAATCGACGAGCAAATTTAATAAATCCATGTAGAGAATGTAATTGTGGGTATGTTGGCCAAACACGTAGATCCTTTAAAGCCAGGCTTAATGAGCATTTCAAATCCTACACTCATCAAAAATCCAATTCCAACGCAGCAAGCCACTTCCTGGAAACCAACCATGAATTCCCTTCAATTGAAAATTTAAAGATCCTCCATAATTTATCTTAGTCCCGTAGACTCAATATTTTAGAAGCATTAGAAATTCATAGACACCTTAGAATTAATGATTTTACTGTCCTTAATGACTAAACCAACACATTTGAATCTACCCTCTTTGATGCATTTCTATAATTACTTTTTTCATTCATGATTTAATAGTATATAAAAGATAGGCTCAAGTCTAAAATTGTCAAATCACTTGATAATGCTGACGAGTTCAGTGAAAGGCGTCGTGCAATAATTCTTTTCAAGGACCCTAGCAAAAAGTAAGTAAACACTACATCGAACTCATGTCTTCTCTATATTCGAGGAATTGTGAAGTGCATAGTTGAAGGTGAGAGGAGGAGGGAAAGGAAAGGAAGGAACACATCCTTGGATTAGTCTTATTAACCCTGGAAAGATAATCATATTTGTTGTACGGATAAGTTTCAATTGTCTGCTGTGTACGATTTTCTTTACTGATGTGAATATACCCGTTGAGTTTTTATATTTGAATACAAATCAAATAAAACCCATGATAATTAGTGAATATATTTTTATTCATTGACAAACAAAGCACGAACTTTCTAAACTCATCCAAAAAGTAACAAAACTTAACTCTAGCTTAACATTTCATCAAAAAATCATTTTTCTTTTTCTAAATATATCACGTTTTCACTTTAAGATTAAACATTAATAGTATCTTAAGGAAACATTTTGGTATAAAAATAATCTACACACAGTTTTGAGACACATCAATGTTGTGTTCGCGACATCTCACATATCAACACTGATTGCAGGATGCGCTTGCCTTGCGCCTTATTTGATAACAACAAAACGTATAGTAAATACCTTTTTTTGGTTCAGGTTCCTGTACAATTTGGTATAAAATGAACCGGCAGTATCTTTTGACAAAGTTTATCAGATATATTTTTAAAGTTGGGGCCTGTAATTGATGCACGGCCTCCCAGCTTCGCACAGACACCCATGGGACCATTAAGGCGACTACACATACGACTGGAGATACCGGCTCAAAGGGGGGACCCTTTTTAGCATGATGCCTTACAAATTAATACCAACTGAAACAAAATCAAAAACATCGAGCACACTACCAAACCCAGACGACAAATGGACGAACGAACACAAAAAGGCAGAGAGCCTCTACAACCAGAAATACTAGTGGCATTCGGACGCAGCAAAAAAACAATGCGCACGCCGGAACGTCCCATAAGACTAGGGGAAAAGCATGAACAACTAATACCCGGGAAACACACGGAGGGAGAAACCACTGATGATATTCAGATCATGATTCGACGCGTTGCTGCCACTGACACTGCTTCTGATGCCATCAGAACTCTAGATCCTAACGCAAACAAAGAAAGCCCGTCTCAAAACCAGGCGCAGGACAATCTCATTGTATTGAATCGGCACGAAGAAGGGCGTCTTATGCGGAAAGCAGGAAACATAGTTAAAAAGATCAAAGCTTCCTGCAATACCCAGAAAAACATAGGCCAGGACATTAGGGACGGTATTTTGGAGCTTGAAGAGCTCTTAGACCGTATCGGGCACTACAGACGCAAATTACTTAAAGCGGCGGAAGAGCAAGAGACCAGTACCTCAGTTGAAACGCAAGTTATTCCCGCGCAAAGCGCTACCAAAAGAGTTGCGAGTAGCCCAATCCATGCAGATCGAGACAAAAGGAGAAAGGACGAAGCAGTAAACAGACAGGTTACGTCGAATGATGGATTCCAGGTGGTGGCGACCAAGGCCACCAAAAAAGCGTCCAGAAGGCTCCTCCTTGAAAAAGTCACCAATGATAAGCTCCTTCCTGCGGACAAAGGAAAAGATACAAGAAACAAGAACCACGAAGCAAGCCACACCACAAAACCCTAAGGCATGTACTGCTGGTCCAACCGACGGATGGGAACTGCATTACGGACATTTTGTGGGAAATCAAGGGAGCTGTAAGACACGATGACACTCAAACTGCCATCATAACCGTCCGGCCAAGCAAATCTGGTGGCCTCCTTGTAGAATTTGAACCTGAGACAACAAATAACGACTCATTCCGGGACGCAGTCAAAAAGGCTCTTGGGGAACAGGCAACAGTAGCTTCACTTGAACCAATGGCCACCCTCGAAATCAGGAATATTGACTGCGTTACGGAGAGGACGGAGGTGGAAGAGTGCCGCAAAAGGGTTACACCCGAATTAAGTGGGCTCAAATAATGACTAACCCTTGAAAATAATAGAGGACAGCGCATGGCAATAGTCGACTTAACCGAGAAACAATCCGAAAAACTCCTCTGCATGGGCAAAATAAAAATAGGTTGGGTGGTCTGCACAATACGGTGAAGAGCGGTTCCTCTCCGCTGTTTCAAATGCCTAATCGACAGTCATACAGCCCAAGGCTGCAAAATCCCTGATAGGAGCTCCTTGTGCTATAAATGCGGCAACGCAAGACATTAAAGAACAGAATGCACGGGAAAGGCGCACTGTATCCTCTGCGAGAACGCTGATCCCAGACCTGATGACCTGAGACACATTCCAGGGACAGGGAAGGTTATTCAAAGAAGCCCTAACCAAAGCCAAAGCAGCACTGCAATGACCCGTGTCCTGCACATAAACTTACATCGGAGCTCAAACGCCCAAGACTTGCTTCACCAATTCGCAGGGGATATGAAAGCCGATCTATTGCTGCTTAGCGAACAACACCGAGATAAAAATTCAACAGCATTTTACCCTGATGAATGTGATACTTGTGCCATATGGGTTCGAAACAGCACACAATTGAGAGTTCGGGGCCATGGGCGAAAAGTGTGGGTCCGTTGCCCAGGAATAACATTCTTTAGTGTGTGCTTGACACCGAACGAACCAATAACATTTTCCCAGGCAAAGCGCAACACTTTGGAGGACAGCGTCTTGAGCACAGAAGGTCATGTTCTTATGGGGGGAGACTTTCACGCCAAGACCATTGAATGGGGTATGCCTGAGTCAGCTCCTAGGGGGAATCGAATCCTCCAGATGGCAGCCAGAGAAGGGGTAGCCGTGGTGAACACGGGTAACACCCCCACTTTCCGCCACTTGGGCTACGTGGGTACCATCGCAGACATGAGTCGCAGACATGAGCCTCGGAGTCCCTCTCCTCTATCACACACAAGTGGAGAGTTCTAGAGGACTATTTGGCCAGTGATCATCAGTACACAGCATTTGAGATCCACGACAACGTTCCTAAACTCCCAGACACTCAGCACTCCACCTTCGTGTGGAATACTGAGAGGATGGACGTGGAGAAGTTTGTGGACACGCTCATGAGATGCTCACCTACATTTGGCTCATCGCCGGGAAGCAGAGAACTGACTGCTGAAGATATGGTGAACTCCACAATGAGTACAATCATCTCCGTTTGTAAGTCATCTATGCCTCCCAGGAGACCTAGATACGGAAAGCCTCCAGTGTACTGGTGGTCCACTGAAATAGATAAGCAACGAAGGGAGTGCCAGGACGAGGCATGCACCAGAATCGAGGTATATCGGCCTGCCAGAAAATGCCTTCGCAAACTGATCAACAGGAGGAAGGCCCGTTGCTGGCATAACCTCGTCGAAGACGTGAACAGGGATCCGTGGGGCTTGGGCTATAAACTAATTATGCGGAAGCTCGACGCTCTACGGCCCCCCTGCGTACTTGAAGCGGACATGATGGACGAGATAGTACGGGCACTTTTTCCCCAACATCCCGTCCGCGTTGATGCCACCAACAGGGAAACAACATCAGACTGTCCACTCTCCACGAGAACCGAACCAGAACTAGCAGTTCTCTCCATGAAAGCGAAGAAGGCTCCGGGCCCAGACGGTATTCCAGCCAAGGTACTGCAAATGGCCTTTCATTCTTGTCCTGACTATCTGCTCAGTACGTTCAATGACTGCTTGCGGGAAGGCGTTTTCCCTAAGTTTTGGAAGACGGCAAGGCTCGTGCTGATCAGCAAGGGAAGGGACATCCCGAGTCGCCCCCAGCATACCGACCATTATGTATGCTAGACACGGCCGGGAAAGTGCTCGAGAAACTGATAAAGAGAAGACTCGCTAACGTTATCCACGCCACTGGGGATCTTTCTCCAAGGCAGTATGGTTTCAGAACGGGACGTTCCACTATAGATGCAGTCGCGGAAGTGGTAGATGCGGTCCAACAGGCGAAGGCACGCAGTCAATCGTACTTTTGGGTAGTCCTTCTAGTGACGCTGCCATAAAGAATGCTTTCAACTCCGCTAGATGGATGGATATTCTGGAAGCCCTGGAAAACTCTTTCCAAGTTCCAGAATATCTGATGCGGATAGTCCGAAACTACCTGAAGAATCGCAGCCTGATCTACAACACGGTGTAAAGTTGTCGGAGTATGCAAGTCCATCCTCGTTGCGGACTTGTAGAACATCTGCTACGACGAACTGCTCAGACTTGAAATGCCGGATGAGTCGCAACTGATCGGCTATGTAGATGACGTTGCGGCGCTAGTGGCTGGGCACACGGTCAATCACACGCAATTAAGGCTGAATGTACTAATGCGCCGGGTGGGCAGCTGTATGACGGGCTTAACCTAGCGTTACAGAAAACCGAAGTGATAATCCTGAGTCGGGGACGCATTAGTAGAATCGAAACTATCAGTCAAGAATATGGGCTTGCTGATAGACTCTAAACTGAGTTTCTCGGAGCAAAGTAAGGCAACGAAAAACAAGGCCGCAGCAGGAGTCTCGGTAATTAGTCGACTAATGGCGAATCATGGGGGACCAAGTCCAACAAAAAGACGTCTTCTAATGAGTGTAGTGCAATCTACGCTTCTTTATGGAGCAGAGATATGGAGTGAAGCTCTCAACAAGGAACTGCACCGCACAAGCTCTTCAGAATCAGAACTTCCGCACCCATGAGTCTTTGCTGAGTAAGCTAAATCACTTATAAGTTCTAAGTGAAAATGGATAAATTGATCTACCAAAAACTTCTACAATTGGTAAACCAGTTGTCACATGTAAATTCCAGCCAGCCAGGATTTAATCGTCTCGTAAGCCTCTGCTGGCCATAATAACTGAGTGCAGTCACAAAATATCAGAACACAAAATTATTATTATGAAATTAAACTCGTCTTTTTCGAAGACTTTAAAATATTGATTTCACTGCGTCTAAATCCTTACTCACTAATTACAAAACATTGTTGGCTATTTATATTTTGTTTATCCTCTAATTTCTAGTATAGGTATATTGGGTTTTTACCATATTCCTAAAATCAGCAATGATGCACCATAAACGAAAGTGATCATTAGTCTAGCCTGTATACAGGATCTTCACAGAATCCTTGAGATGCCGACAACCTCGTAATGCAATTAAAAAAGGAAAAAGGACATGTTGCAAAACAGTAAAATATCACGTGAAGTGAGTGTGAAAATGAAAGGTAATAAAAAAAGGATATAGTTTAAAAGATTTGAATAGATTAGAGGTTGTAATATCAGGCTCTGATATAACTATAATTTGTCCACAATTATTTCAGATGTAAATAACCGCACAAATATTTAGTTTAATTGGTGGAGATCCCGGAAACTCGCACCAATATTTAGTCCAGTTGAAATCCCAAAAATCACTTTAACCCTTAGCTGGTGTTGATATTTTAAATTACATTCTTGGTATCGGGGGTCCAAGTGGACCCCGATAGAAAAAATTTAAATAAAACGTGCTCTATAAATTAATGAAGGTGAGAGTTTCTTTATATTCAAAGGGCACACTTTTTCAATTATAAAAATCAACTTTTATTAATTCCTTGATAAATCTTATTACTCATAAAGATACAGCCGTTGACTTAAGGTAACTATTTTCAGTCTGTACTTAAAACATTTAAAAAAAATGAAAATATATAAAATAACGTAAGCAAATTCGTTTTTATGCTTTATCATACTCTAAAATTAACAATCTTCTTCTGAGACCAATTATACATGGAAAAAATAATAGGCATTATATAACTTTAAAATATTAGTAAAAAAAACCATTTGCTTTGAAAAGCTCACCGACTACTTATGTTTGGCATTTGGTACACATTACAGTCGTTACTGAATGACTTTTACATATATATCCGCTACATTTAATACACTTTAAGGATTGTTTTTGGTCCTTTTTTCGGTCACATAAATAGCATCGTCCCCTTTTGCGCCCAGATATTTCAGCGTTGGCTACGCTTTGATGATCACTTTTTGATTGGCCTTCTGTAGATGTTGCTGCATTATCAATGTGCTCTAGAAAATTATCTATTCTTTTTTTGAAGCCAATAGATAATTTAGAATATTCATCCTTCCTTTCTTTAACAAATGGTGTTAACAAATCTATGCCAATTTGCTTGATGAAATCATTGCGTTTCATTCGTTTTCCTAGATTCGAAGCTTTCCACAAAACAAAACCATTAGCCGTGGAAATATTCATAATGGCAGAAAATATTACGAATGGCCATTGCTGTGTTCTTCTCGAAACGGAATAATTAGCCCATTTTTGATCTAAGGAATCAACACTTCCCTTAGTGGCGTTATAAAACTGAATAATTTCAGGCTTGCCACTTTTCTGATCTACAGATTTGGCATGATGCATGGATGACATCATTACAATGCTTTGATTTTTTGGTACATATGAAACCAATGTTTTATCATTTGTAAATCCAAAAAGAGTGGAGCCTACGGGTCAACTTTTGAGTGGCAGAAACTGTGGAGGAATTTCACGCTTATTTTTCCGCATAGTCCCCACGAACGTCAATCCATTTTGTTTTAGTTTGTCGACTAACTCAATCGAAGAAAACCAATTATCTCCGGTAATATTTCTATTCGTATTGAAAACTGGTTCAACCAGCGATAAAACAGTTTTGGTTGGGACAGTGAGTTCGTCTTTTCCTCTGGAATCGGATTTGCTACTGTATATGAATGCATTGTAGAGATAATTTGTTTTTGAATCACCGAGGCATATAATCTTTATGCCGTATTTTGCAGGCTTGGACTTCATATAAACCCTGAACAAACATCTTCAGAAGTTTGCGTATCTCATCGTCACTTAGAAATAGCATCATTTTTACTTTGTTATACCGAAAAACTAAAAAATTTTTTGTCTAAACCCGAAACAAAGAACACATACTTGGTATCGAGGGCCCATTTGGACCTCAAACTAGTTCATACCTTCACTTCTAATTAAGATAAAGCAATAAATGTCCGGAACCCACCACAACACGTGACATAATGAGATTGTATCGATGTGCGTGTTCGTAAGTTACAAGTTAGCGATACTGCAACGGTAAATATTTGCAGTGGGGTCCATTTGGACCCCACGATACCAGCTAAGTGTAATTAAGGATAATCATGCGTAATTTTTACGCATATGATCACTATATCCCGAAAATGCCGACACTGTGCTGAACGGCGCATTCATCCCACGAAACCTACAATCTAGGAGTGAGATGTCATGAAAAACTAGCAATGTAAGTTGCATTGTCTAGAGCTAGAGAACAATTTTTCTTAAGTGTATGCGTAATTTTTACGCAGATTATCTTTCCATGGTTAAAAATGTATCCTGATGACGATAAACTCAACAAAAATTTTCTTCAGCACCACGCTAAAGGGTGGCGAATGATCCAGTTCCCACCTGTTCAGGTGTAAAGACGCACATTTTAGTGGCATCAATTGCAACAGGACGATAGACAAATCCAAAAATTGTGCCAGCTTTTGAACAATCTTAATGGAATTTTTTCGACGCATGAAGCTTAATCCGAAATCGTTTTCGAGAGGAGCAAAAACTGAAAATTAAACTGACGTTCATCACTGGATTACGCGCCCCGTGCCTGCCTTTTCCGATCACTCGGCAGCTTCCTTCTTAGGAATGTCTGCTATTAACATTCTAATCAAAATAGACGTTGGTCGTCGGTTTGTTTGCTGTGCAGCGTCAGATCATATTGATATTGATTCTATCGATTCAAATGGAAAATCATGCTTTCCATTGGATTTAAACAGACAACAACGGCCAGCACATTAAATAGCATTTTATTGTGTATTTTGTTTTGTTATTTCGCTATTTGTGCTTACATTGCGTTGCGTGTGTTCCGAACGTGTTCTCATGGGAGCGACTTTGTATTTCCGATTCCAACGGCTCGGGCTTTTATTATCGAGCAATGACGCCAAAAACGCCCGATAGTCGTTGTTCGGCGGTTATCAGGTCTCTGTCTGGAATGTCTTTTGATTGTTGTTATTATTAGTAAACAACATCGAACGGCATTCACATGTACTCCGTGCCTAGGCTCGCCACCCCAATCGCGCTCCCCTCGTCTATTCGCAGCTTACAAATTAAATTAAGCCAATAACCCATATGCCATACCAAGTAGAAAAATAAACACATGAGCGCAACCGAAATAAACTGAAACGTACGTGGTACAGCGTCGAAATGGGATAGGAATTTTATCCTATCAAAGGGTAATTTAAAATCACACCATATAGTAGTGCACGGCGATGGCGACGGCCGAAAGAACCCAACAACACACGCTAAGCTCCACACTTGGCTTCGAATACAATATAGTTAAGAACTTTATAATCTCACGTTCAAATAAAGTACATTTTCGAGTTTGGACGTCAATAAATTACGTTAACGTGCTCAAAAGCCATTGTAATGGCAATTCAGGCTCAGCCAGAACCAACAACAAACGCAACATTTGATTTGAGATGAATTTCTCGCTTTGTACATTGTTGTGTAAGTCATAAATTCATGCCGGCGAATTTCTTGAAAGTCAGACAAAGTTCACGGAAAATAACAATTTGAAATTTGAGTCGAATTGCGAATAACGAAGCTTTGTTCTAGTTTGTTTGTTCGGTGCAACTCGTCATTGAGGTTTTTAGGATACCGCCCCAGTTTCCCCCAAAGAAGGGAAATTGAAACGCCGCGCAATGGCGCCCAATTGTCCGAAAAAGATAATTTTTGACCAGTAATAACTTGAAATATCTGAATACAAAGGTTGAGTGTGCTACAGAGACAATTTATTTGCCAAACAAAATTTCTCAAATCCAACGAGTGTCATTACAATGAAAATCACGGAAGCCCCGTATGGCGCACGTATGAAAGCAAGACCCCAATTTTCGCGGTGATGATTTTAAATAACTGCCCAAATACTCATATCCGCTTCGGGCGACAAATTTGCAGGTGTGCGTCGCACAATGGATGCATTTCCTTCGACGAACGCAAAAGGAATATAAAAATTAGTCGAAAGCAAGATGCGTATCGCTTACTCGCAGGATAATTGCATCCGAATTCAAAAACAGAGGAGCGGAAATTGGATTTCGTCGAACCAAATTTCAGCTGCGCTGCATAAATTATTAATATATTGAATGTATCACTGCTTCAACTGGCCAAACATAAAGCATAAAAGTACCAACTTATCCTAATATAGTTTTCTTAATTAACCATGTCGAAAGTTACCGCCGATTGTGTTAGTGAAATCCAGGTAACATGCTTTAATCCTGGTAGGGGCTTCTGTGAAACGATCAATTATAAGAGTTGCGAAAATTTTCAAATCTGATATGGTATGCAGGATTCTGGCTAGCAGAAAGTATGAAATTCCACTCAAGGAGTAACGAAGTTTACTCTTCCTGCAGTAAAAATGAAACCGGCGGAGTGTATAGAAAATTAATATTCTATTCGAGAGGCAAATAAAGTCGCTCCTTGAAGCTGAACTTATGAGTTTATAAAGGCATAACATTCTGTTCGGAGAGTTCACTGCATGGTTTCGTGTTCGCAAACTAGAGTAGACTGGGTACGGTTGTGATAATTTTCAATGGATCGCCGATAATTTTTTTGAGTATGTTACTTTACTAGAAGACAGATGTCATTTATGGTTATCTCCGTAAATCTACATAAAATTTTCACCTAAGTACAATGGTTAACTCATACGAGCCAATCAGAAAAGAAAATGAAAAATGTCCACTGACCACACCCTAGGGGCGGTTGTGACAGTTCTTGGGGTCAGTAGTGACAAGTTCAAAAATACATGAAAATGGTCTAAAATCACTTTTATTGCAAATAATATCTCACGTAAGGCAACATGAATCTTTTTCTGGAAAAATTTTACATGAACGAAAAACAAGACAGTCTAGGAATCTCTTCATGTGTAAATATCAATTCAAAACGTCTTCTTCAACAAAAACTAAATATTTCTGTAAGTCAAAAATCAAAAAATTGAAGACATCTAAAGTTCGTTCTTAGTGATAAAAACTGAAAAATAAAGATACCGAGGCCTAGTCTAACTCATCACAGGTATGACAAATATAATGACGATTATCACCTAAGGACTCTCAGTGGGACCAGAACTCACGTTTCCCTTGGCATTTGATCCATTTCTCACCAGCCTTACTTTTCGAATATGCACCCAAACAAATTATACAGAAATACTCTTCTTCATCCAATGACAATGGTGGTGTCTTTCTTTCTTCTTCTTTTCTTTGGTTTTCCTTAGATTTTCTCTTTTGCTTCAGAAAGATTTTTCTGCCTGCATAGCTTTCAACCGTCAGTCTTTTTCTTCATAGTCTTGCCTAACTGCCTCTTTTTCAGGTGTGTCTGTATGTATGGTAGATTTATTGGTTCTAGTTAATTTTTTTCGTTGGAGAGCCTTTGGAAAAGGCTGAATAATTTCAGGCGAAAAAACAGGTTGCGTGTTTAAGGATGACGCAGTTGGTTGAAAATTGCTTTGGTTTTGAGTTGAAGACTCGCCCAATAAGGAAGCTGAATGTTGCGGTATTTTATCGATCGATCCAGGATCGTTCTTTTCATAGTCAGGGTTTGGTCGTTCTGTTTTAAAAGAAGCAGAAAAATCAAGTTCTTGTGTTGATGGTATTTTGTTACCTGCAGAAATGTTTTGTTCAGTTTCAGGGTTTGATCTGCCAGTTACGAAAGACGATGCAAAGTCGACTTTTTGGAACAGATAACGATTATACGGATAGATACCAGTTTTGTAGAAACCAGCCTGAATGTTTGCTTGTATGAAACCGAGAAGCATAGCAGTTTTGATCACTCCTGGTATATCATAAATGGTCATAGTTTTTCCAGGGTGACTCTGCATCCATCCCTCGCAAACAGTATTTATTGCTTTTTTAAGGGTCCAAAGACAGATCGATCTAAGGGCTGCAATTTATGCAAGCAGTGTAGAGGAAATGAAATCAAATTGATTCTATTTTCCTTACAAAAATCCAATGTACTGAATTGGATATGCGAGGAATGATTATCCAACACTAGCAAGACTTTATACGTTGGAAAAGCATTCAAAAACTTCTTAAAATGTTTGAGAAACACTTGGAACGAGCCATCTTGCGTCCAGCCACAAGGATTTGCAGTCCCAATCCATCCAAGTTGTCCGTCCCTAATAAAATAATCGTGATAACGAACCTGTGGAAATATGAATAAAGGATGGATGATATTGTCCAAGGTATACACGGTTATACACTAGCAGATTCCAATACTGGTTATATTTGCGGTATATTTCCTTATTAAAACAGCCTCACAACAGTAAAATTGCAAAGACCAGACCTTCCAGCCGCGATAAGGATCCTCTTACATTTATAGACAATGATGCGTAATAAAATTCCAGATGCGCAGGGGTATCACATGTTTACTGACCAATATTATACTAGTTACATGTTTGCTAATGAATTACATAAACGTAAATGTCATTTGACTGGGACAATACTAACCAACAGAAAAGAACTGCCAGATGCAATACAAAACGACACATTCCAAAAAGAAAATCCATGATAGCGTATCATAGAACCAATAATGTTTTTTTGGTTTGGAAGGATAAGACCATTGTTACACTATTGACCAATCATTATAGTTTTCAAACGCTGATTTCACAACCCATTGATAACACAAATTACACTCGCTCACTCACACTGATCTCGCAGATCAGTATTGTTCGATGTGTTGTTTTATGAGGAATATTCGCATAATTAATTTGTGCATTCGGTACAAAAAAGTCAGAGAGCAAAGAAACGAAGAGCTGCTTACACATTTACAGGTTCAAAAACATTTTGTAAATAAATTGAGAGGAGATTTTCGTCAGCCACGAGAGCAAGCTTCAAAATCGACGTCCAACCCTGACGAAGTTCGTGAGAACGGAAAACTTCACCTAATTCTTGCTGCAAAGTTTCTTCGACCCGTAAAAAACCAGGTGGAAGACATGAGGGGACGTATTATTGTGATACATGCTCCGATTCACCACGAATGCAGCTTGGTGAATGTTTAACGCGACAATACAGCCCGTTATTCTTGTAAAGATAGTTGGTGCTTTATAATATACGTAAATTAAAATAATACTCAACATCACATTATTGCTCAAAGGCTACTTGTCTATGTAAAACTGCTTAATACAACATTGTCGCTGAAAATTAACTGTTTATATTTAATTTATAATGAAGTGTAAATAAAACGTCGGTTTTGAACTGGAAATAAAACATGGTGGCAGCGGCAGCGAATAACAAAGGTATTAAGGCATAAATAATTATATTTAAAATTAATTTGAAAGGAAAATGGTGCAAAGCGGAAAAATAAAGGCCGATAACAGTTCTACTGAGATCATTCAGCCCAACCCCAAGCACATATTAGGAAATGATCCGGAGTATCATGATCATTTTATTCCGGAGAAACACATTATTGATTAACGGGCGAAATTTTCGCGGCGATGGGCTCCGTGATCGGCTACAATTGGATGCAAAGCTAACCTCGGAAAAAATCACTAATTTTCGCCGACAACCGGAGTAACTGCAAAGGAAGAAGAAAAGGATGGAGCAAACGACACCAGCAGTACAAGTAGTGAGCGCGCATTCGAAGCGATTTAAAAAAAACCTGGACAAATAGGACATAATCAACAACGGAAAACGTGGGATGAAAAGGCAAAATGCTCCAGATGTCCAGATCGTTCTATCGAAATCCCATCAGAAGCAGGTTCGATCGTTGCTCAGTAGGGGTCACCTTTTTAGGTATTTTTTTATTTGGAATTTAGGAATTAATTTATTTTAATTTTTAGTTTAAGTATAACAATATAATTTTAATTTGAATTTTAAGTATTTCAATCATCGAGCTCTAAATTCATACTAACTTTTATAAATCATTTTTAATTCACATTAAAAACTATTTTTTAAATAGGTTACTCCTTTAAAGTTTTTAATAACGATAAGTTACTTTCAATATTAATGCTCCTTTCAAAATCCGACCTAAAAGTGTTTTCGAAATTAATGCTCTGTACCAAATCACATAAATACGTCCTCGAAAATTAATTTGCGCCCGGACGGGACGTATATTTCCGATCGACTATGATATTACGTCATCCATGCGTGTCTCGACATGAATCGACATGCGTATGGAATCAGAACGATTTCGCTATCGTGAGTGATAGACGTGTTTTGTGTGACCAGTGACGGGTACGTATTTACGCTTACCACCTATTTTATTTATCTATTTAATTAAATGCTTACAAATACATACAATGACTATAAAAATATTTCTATTATATATTATTTTTATAAAATTTTTTTTAGTGTTCATCAAAATGAATGAGAACGATATCAGTGATGATGAATTCAATGTACCGGCAAGTAAAAGAAGGAGACGTATTATGAGTTCGTCATCGAAGTCATCTAATAATGATTTTGACTAGGACACACAATTGAGCGATACTAAGAGTGAAGATAATGAAGAAGTTGATGAAGTTAGTCCTAGCAACAACAATGTCTCTGAAGAATGTGTGCCTCAAAATGCAGAAAGATCACCATTTCCCTTCACTGCACATCTGGGAAAAACATTCAATACTCCTTCAAAAAAAGTTCCTTTATTTTATCTAGAGAAGTTTTTAGATGACGACCTTATAAAATTAATAACAGAACAAACGAATTTGTATGCCGCTCAATTTTTTGCCAATAATCCGGAGTTGAAACCACGTTCGAGACTTCGAAAATGGAAGGATACAAATGAAGCTGAGATGAAGATATTTTTGGGGCTCCTAGTTTTACAGAGGATAATTGGAAAACCAACTTTAGAGTGTTATTTTTCTAGAGGAAGAATTATTGAAACACCCTTTTTTTCTTGAAGCTATGAGCGAAAACAGATTTGGATTATTGTGTAATTTTAAACATTTTGCAGACAATCTAAGTTTTGATCCTAAAACGTCTCATAGAAAAACATACAAAATCGATCCAATTATAAATAATTTGACAGAAAAGTTCAAAACATTTTATGTTTGTGAACGAGACATATGTGTCGACGAGTCTCTTTTATTGTGGAAAGGGAATTTATCCTGGAAGCAATACATAGCAACGAAACGAGCTAGCTTTGGCATAAAGCTATTCATTTTGAGTGAAAGCCAATCTGGATATGTTCAAAACATCATTTTATATACAGAAAAGGACACAAACTATGGTTCAAATTACCCGCAAGAAAAACAATCATCAAGAATTGTTTTGGAGTTAGTACATGACTTACTGAATAAAGGGTATAGAATTTACCTAGATAATTTCTATACTTCAATTCATTTGGCTGAACTCTTGTATCAAAACAACACCGACATTAATGGGACAATGAGAATAAATAGAATCGGTATCCCCAGTGAAATGAAAACAAAACAATTCGAAAAAATGAACATATTGTAAGATACAAAGGCAAACTCATGGTTTTAAAGTGGAAGGACAAAAAGGACAAATTGCTGCTCAGTTCAATTCATAATCACGAAAAGACAATGATTGAAAAGAGAGGAAGAAGTCAAGAAATACCTAATGTTGTCTCGATTACAATAAAAATACGGGCGGCGTAGATTTGGAAGATGAAGTTATGATGGCTTACACGGCTGCTCGTAGTAGAGTAAAAAAATTTTTTCTACAGTTGATTGATATGTGCTGCCTAAATGCATATATTTTGTACAAAAAGGATAAAGCTCATTTGAACCGACTTCATTTTTTGTTAGAGTGTATAGAGAAATTAGTTGATAAAAATGTCGTGAACACCCATCCAAAGCCATCAACAAGCAGCTCTACACCTAAACCATCACGCATAGTGGAAAGGCATTTTCCAGAGCAAATGAAAAGTGATACAGGAAAAACTAAATCCCGGAAATGTCGAGTGTGTTACAAAAAAGATGCTAGAAAAGAATCTACTTACTGGTGTCCGAATTGTAGTGTAGCATTATGTATTAATAATTGTTTTAAACTATATCACACAGAAAATGAGTTTTGAATTTTTATATGCACCTATTGTGTAATTCTATTTTGTTTACTTGCTTGCTTTTACTTGTTTTGTGATTCCTTTTGTTCTTCAAAAATATTAATAAACGATATATATTTCATAGTTTTTCATTTATTGTATGTATAAATCAAAATATAGAAATATGAAATGACGGTCTTCGGGCGTGACGTATTGACATGTCCTAGCGAAACAATAAGCGCCCGGTACATGTTGCATAATTTGAACGGGAACTCCCCGGTGAACAGGTTAAAAACGCTAAAACAGTTCTCAAAAAGAACAACAACAATTATCAAATGGCTACTATCCGTTATAGGCTACTAGCATACAGGAAAACACCATTGGATAATGGTTTAAGAATTTTATTAAAGCGAACCGAAAAGCCAAAAAAAAAAAAATAAAACCCGATTTTCTTTTTAATGCGTTTATTGATTCGTGTAGAGTATACGTATACAGGAATCTAATGGACAAGTACCCCGATGCAGTCTCACACCAGGTTCACGGGATTCATAGACTTGGCCCGTACTTGTCTTTAACGCGAAATCTAACTCACTCTCGCGGGGCCGCTGGGTTCCGATATTTATGGAAAATAATATGCTGAGCTGTTGCAATAATTAGTTTGTGCTAATTGTTGCAACAGCAAAAATCAAAAGTGTGCATATGACACCTGCTTGTGTGTGCTTAATTGATTATATTTAATTAATGATAAAAAAATGCGCGTGGCGGAAATGTAATTATGATCCGCTACGAATTAAGTTAGGAAATTAGCCTTCACCCTAATTATATTAAATTAGGGTGCATAGGTGTGCAATATGATGCTACGGTTCAAATAAGTTCAAATAGTGATGATCAAAAAGAATATGCTATGTACTGTAACATTTAAGCCCAGAAATTTTAGCGGGTATCGATCTTTGTAGACGACCAAATATCACTGAATATAGTAACAGATAAAAACAGCATTATGATGCTCGACATAAATTAACGAATTTGTAACCGTTGAATCCCGGCGATAGTCGATTCCCGAAAATATGGAAGGGTAATTAGAAAACTCGACCGACAACGTTCGTACTTGGTTGAAACTTACAAAAGGACTGTTTGTCGCAAGAGATTTCATCTCGTTAAGGGCATACATCTGACTCAATATAAATCATTACCGACTCGTGATCCATGGTCTAAAGAGGTCCTCGATGGAAATGAATCACAACAGAAAACGCAAGAATTGAACGAGCCAAAGCAACCACAAAAATGATATTGTAGACCAAACTCTCGAAACTCATCACAACAGAGAACATAGCGATTATGATGAAGAAGATCCTTCTATTTTATATGCAACTCTAACCAAATAAGATATTGATCTTGGCAAGAAGTTATGCAATCGATTTCAAAAGCATGATCCTGATAAGGGACAAGCTGCAAGTTTTCAACGCTAACTGAAATTAATGACTGCATTTTACAGGGAACTGTACGCAATCAAACACAATCTATAAGGACTGATTTCCTTCTAAAAACTGCTGAATCATCAACACTGGAAGCTTGAAAAGATAATTCACCAACAATTTCACAAAATTATGAGATAATGAATAGTTTTATTGATGGCAGTATGTTTGCATTTTCTGAAAGGATCGTGGTGAAAATTTTGATATGCTAATGTTTTTACTTTCTTTATGATAATGAGTTTCAGACAATATTTTCTTTTTTCAATGTATAATAAATTCATTATATGTATAACGAAATGAAATATTTAAACAAGGAATTAACTCTCGAACGAGTATTTCTCAATATTGTGTACACCTAATTATCTTTTTACAAGATTTTCTATACACGATTCTTTTGAGAACGTATCTATCGTGTAATAGAAGAAAGGGAGTATGTTATTTTCTGCATATATTAAACATTTCACGTGTGCGTCATTAAATTCGACCCATGCATGGCTTAATGTAATATTTATTCAGAACAATTCATTTTTTCTTTTCTTCTCGGCGAAATAACTCCCGCAGGATATAATTGCAGTAGTATTTTCGCAATATAATTTCAACCCTGCGGTATATATTATGCAGAAACTTCTAAGTTGCAAAAATGTTCACAACTTCTTCATCGCTCAACCAACCCCCGTAATATGCAGTACGCACATTGCATAAATTTAATGTAACATTTAATGTCCAAAACCATCCAACTAGTCCTTTTTTCCGTTACTTCGCTTGGCATCGAATCGGAATGCATGAGCCTGCATCCCTTAGTTTTGTACTATCTAATCCCACATGAGAAATGCCAACTGTTTCCATTTGATATTAATGCCCACCCCGGGAATTTCGAACGTTCTGTACGAGTCGAGCATAGAAATAACAAAGCATGAAATTGAAACATATTTCGTGGCTTTGCCTTCTCCGGGCTCCTTCCGTGCCTACCCCTTTGAAAAAAACCTAACTACACATCTGAAATAGCCAGGAGAGTAATTAACTTGAACTGCGGGTTTTTAAGCATTCTGAAAAGGTTTCAGAAATTCCGTGCCGTGACGTGTAAAACGTGCAAAGGAGGAAAATAGTTCATGAAAGAAACAATAGCGCCATCAATTTGAGCCTTCGCCCAAACCCAAAATGACTTGGAACTTATTTTGATCGCCTGAAATTGCTGAGTTATCTGAGATCGCGGGCTTCGGGATGGAATATCTGTTCGAGTTGATCGATGAGAAACGACATACCTCATAATTTTCTTATTATAGTTTTTTTTGCCCGCCGAGCATAATGGGAATCACTAGGCCATTAGATAGGCTACGAAGTTTTCCTTTCATCCTCGTTCTGCTCTACCCAACGAATGTGCTGTCGATGTATGGACCTTGCGAGCACGTACCTGTACAAGGTGTTTTCAGGACAAAAAGCCATTACACAAGGAAACGAGGGCAGAAAACACGAAGAGGGTGCCGGGCTGAACGGCGGGGCCCGGATTATTTGCAAAAAAAGTTTGCGGTCTTTGTGGAAACAACTGACGAGAGTAAAACATAAATTTCATGTTCGGTTGTCCCAGACTCAACATGAAACCTTCGAGAGTTATGCATTGGTTCCGTGAACGGGTCCGGGCCATTGTAAGACGATTCCAAAGTAATTTAAAATTCCAAAAACATTTTTCGCTCCGCACACAAATCGTGTATTGAACGCTGTCGTCCTGCGTCGGATTAAATGCGACAGATGACAAATGGCACCCCCTCGCTACATGGGAAAGGAAGAAAGGCCATTTGACGATAAAAATCCAAAGAAGTTGCAAAGTGGTTTGTCTTTTTCAAATAAGAAAACGAATACACCGAGCATAATAGGAACATGAACGGCGACGAGATTTCCTTTCAGCCTCCGGAGAAATATCTAAATAGATGTGTATTCATTGATAAACATATGGATATGGTTGCGAGATGGACATGGGCGGGCTTCGCAGAAGTCATATTAGCTGGGAATGTTTTCTTTTTATCTCCGAACAAAGGGTGAGGATTCATAGTTGAAATAATTGTTATAATGTCATACTCGTGAAACTGAATATGTTGTCCTACTTAGAGGTGTTCCAACTTTTAAACAGGCGAGCAGTTCCCAAAAATTCGTCCTCGTGATAGACGAAACTGTATGTACCAAGTGATAATCCGAATATAGGAAGAAAAGCAACATTGTCAGAAGATCAATTTTCAATTTTATGTACGTTATTATTAAAGTAAGTTCTATATACAACGCATCCAGCGCTAAATACGATTCTCTTCTGTTCTTCATACGGAGGACTCAACATGAACAAGATACACGCCGCTATGAAACAAGGAAAAAAGGCGGAAATATTCTTTTGTGAATCTTGAGGTTTTGCTAGAACTATTAATCCTACATTTTGAGAATGTATTCAAATTCGACTAATTCGAGATGACGAAAATTCGTCATTTTTTTCATATTAGAGAGAATAATTCATTTTTGTCCTTTTAATTCTGAGAATATTAAATTATAATTTTTACTGAACAGAGATAATTGGATGCGAGAACTGATTTAAGTTTCAGTAGCAGTTAACAAAAACTAATAAAAACTGTATTAGTCGGTTCTGGATTTCAAAGAATTTTAGTCAAAGCTTAAATGTTTGAGTCTTCGGATATTTAAAAAAATTTCAGCGGTATAATTGGTAATTTTTGACTTTTATTAACTAATTAAATATATTTCAAATCGAAAACGTAAATGAAATATGTGCAGACATTTTACCTGATTGTGAGGCAAATGATAACATTGGAGAATTTCCAGAAACTAGTTTTGACAATGATGATAGTGACAGTTGTTGGGAGAATATGCACACGTTTATATCCTGTATAATAAAGTGACTCTGAAAATTGATGTAGAATGTAAATTATGATAAATGTAAAAATAAATGTGTTAAAAAAGTGACGGCAAGGAAGAAAAAAATATCCTTTAAAATATTGCACAGCTTGCAAAAAGCAACCACAAAATTAAAAAATTGCATATTGGCACATGCTTTGAACGATACCATACACGAAAGAATGACTAATTATTTATAAAATTAAGGATTCAAAAAAGTGCACTTTATTCAAAAAAAAGAATAATTACATTGAATTTTTGAAAATCCATTTAAACTTTTTTATGGATTTCATGTTTTTTTTATTTCTGGAAAGCAAAAAAAATGTTTACATAAAGGCAAATTTGTTTTATATTATTTTCCAAGATTTCCCTGGAAAATATATGATTTCCAATAAGTTGCACTGGATTTATAGAGACCCTATATGATTTTTGTGGTGTCGAAAATTGCCGGTATTTGATGAATGGCGGTGCAAAAAGTTACCGGACAAATATGTATGAAAAATGAATAGACAATACTTTGCAAATGAATATCGTTATTTTCAAAGAATTCATTAGGAAGACAGATACACTTTTGCATGTGGTTGAACCTATTGCCTAATCGTTGTCTCCACTCGGTTCGATAATCTACCAAAACATGGACTTTGAACGCTTCAAAATCTTCTTCGGCAATCGAAAATCGCTGTACACATTTATTTGTGATGCAAGGGAACAAGAACAAGTCGATGGGTTCCAAATCAGGACTATACTGTAGATGACCCATTATTTCGGTATTTTGTTCGATCGAAACGTCATTTATTTCACGAGGTATGTGAAAGCTCGTTTTTTCATGGCAAACAATGATTTGACATCGTTTGCATTTTTTTCCCCCATTTAAACAAACAATTCGAACAAACAAATGGTTTTGTACCAATCAACATTTACCATTCCACGTTGCTGTGGTAGAACTGTTATCATATGTCAAGTCACTCCAAAAAAACGAGCAACGATTTGCTTTGTAGTGTTTCGAAAGTTGTTCGGGCAAACTTTCGTCGGGTTTAGCTCGGCTGGAAAACCCTACTCAGCCGGCTGCTGTTTTATTGTTGCTCATATGCATAAATGCATGATCTGTCACCTGTCACATCTATTGAAGTACCGCGTTAGAATTTTATTTGGATTTGTTTAGCACTAATCGACATGAGAACCCTTGGTTTCTCAACGTATGTGGGATCTAGTTTGAAAACATTTTTTTTCACGGCCAAAAGTTCAGTCTTATGTAATCTGGTGAAACTAATGCCCAGAGATTTTGCAATATCACCGTCAGTCACATGAAAATATTCCATTTTCAATTTTCTCACTTACTGGCAAAATCACTGATTTTGGAGGACCTGATCCAAACTTATTGGTTAGCAAACGGGGTCCACGATTGAATTCGTTTTGCCATTTTTTAAGTGCTTAAGGATGGAGCGTTATCACCAATGTCGATTTAAGTTAATCGGTTAGTTCTTGTTTTGGTAATCTACAACTGAAAACGTAGTAAATCATTTCTCGAAAATGTTCATAATTCTTAGTATTGCCCAAAATGAATTTGTCAAGTTACTTTAGACGTTACTTTGTACTTATGTATAGGCTGAGTATTAAATGCTAAATGTCGAACTCTACGAATATGACAATAGTTTGATTTGGTTGATGCAAGTAGTGTCATATGCCGGAAATACAAATAGCTACCCGTAGTGTTAACATACTCAGCAAGTACAAGAGTCAGCAGAGTATCCCTGTATTAAATTCGTAAAAGAGCAAGAGTCAACAACCGCCAGACATATTACATACTAAAAAAGCTGAAAATATTTCTCCGGAATGGTTGTAGAACAAGAAGAAACGTTTCGATACTATTAACTTTGAGTTCTGTAGCTGTGAGGGATAACAGGCGTGAAGTTAGTGAAAAATTGGATGTCAATTATGTGAAGGAATAAAAGCTGGTTTTTTGATATTTTGTATGAAGTACTATTACTAGTCACGTTGCAGAGAGCTGGAAACTTTGAGTGGTAGAAACCATCTACTTTGTATGATATTTCGTAAATTGCTCGACAAGCCAGAAAAGGGAATAGTGGCACTTCGAACCCATTGGACCCATATGCATGCTGTCCTCCGTGTAAAAAATGTTGTGTTCATCAATGGCGAACTGAAAAAAATTTCAGTGTTTGTTTTTTTCTACGTAGTGCTGAAAATTCAGACTAAAGGACACTTTAGTCTCAATTTCGACAATGAGGACAATGTTCTAAAGCACACCCTTCTAAACTTTACTGAAGGTTAGCATCGTCACTGTTGTTGCTCTATCATCCAGTGAGTGACATTCTTCAATGTAGTCGCCATTTGATGGAAAACACGCTTCCAGCGGTGTTTCCACTTTTTGAAGGAATCCACTTTTTTAGTTACAACCGTCTCTTTGTCATCAAAATGATGTCCTTTGACTGGTTTTTTTAATGCGGAGATGAGCAAGAAGTCACACGATGCTAAGTCGGGATTAGTTGGAGATTGGTGAGGTTTATGACTTGATGTTTTGTCAATTATTGCTGCTCAATGTTCGATGAATAGGCGAACACTATCGATGTTCGATGTTAGTCTAATGAGTTATGTTGTATGCAGCTACGTATGCTGTGATATAACAATAATTCTTCCAAAACGGCTGATGTTTTAAACCCATCATCCTACAATTTACGGACATAAGTAAGTGCTATTTGCAGATATTTCCTGAATATTTGACCTTTTTTGAAATCGAAAATCAGCGTGGAAACATCAACTTGTAAAGTAATGCACATATCTTTCGGAAAAGAAGTCTTAATTCTAGAAAGAGAAAACACAGGTTTAGTAGTAATCACTTTGATTCCTAGGAAGCCGGAAAGAAATTGGTACTTTTGCGAAAAATAGATAGTAGCTCTTCATTCGAAATCAATCTTCATTCGATGGCTGCGTACTGAATCATAATCTTCTCGCTTGTTTTCGCAACAGAAAATTTTGAAGTGTAACCATTTTGACGACCATGTAACTTTTAAAAAGAGTTCTGTACAGGATTTGGTGTCATATTCATACGTACGCGTAAGCGCAGTTTGCAAGTGCAAGAAATTGTTTCAAGGAAAACTTGGCGAAAACGAGAAATGGCAGCATTGTTAATCAATGGTCGGTTTTTGTTGAAGCAGCTTGGGCCGAATGTGCATTCAGTTCTCACATTGATTTTGTATCCATAATTGCAAGTATTTTAATCCCTTTTTGGAAATAATTGTGATGAGGCTATAAATAGTGTGAAATTTTGACGAACAGTGTATATCACGTGAATCATGAATGTAGCTCCCAAAAAATGTCAGTAAACATCAAAAAATTTTAAACCATCTGACGTCCCGCTTGGAAATTAAGCTGCCCTCCGCACTCAATTGCACAATGACACTCCGAAAAACCTCAACACTATTCCCTTGAAAATGTTCGAAAGATCCTTACAATCTCTGAATAATTTTCTGTTCTTTTCATGGTTATATGTCTACATTATCGAAATTTAATTTTTTGTTTGTTTTACTTTTCAGATGTTTTTAAAGATGTTTCTCGGAAAAGCAGATGAGATGCGGAAACAGAAATTCACCAGTTGACAACATGTGCAAAACAAAGTAAGTAATAAGAGATCGATTCTTACTTTTTTCATTCATAATTTTAAAGGATATAAAAGGTAGACTTAAGTCCAAAATTGTTAATGCACTTGATAATGCTGACTAGTTCAGTGAAATGCGTAGTGTGATAAAAAAAAACTAAATATATTGATCTAAATAACAGCAAACTAATTGTTTTTATAAAAATATTCTTGAAAGTAAGTAATTTTATTAATCATTCTTCCATGGCCTGGGCATTTCTCCAACCTAAAATCTTTTAAAAATATGTGAAACCTGTTGAAATTTATACCTCTAATAGCTCTATTGTAGATATAGCAAAAGAAAATGTTTGTACTACCAGTTTGTATGTATGAGTTCTTTCTGCTTTTACTAAGAGATGGAGCCAGCGAAAAGTACGCTTCGAATGAATTTGACACATACACCATTTCGATCATCTGACATTTAACTACAAGCAACGACAAGTTAAGTTCGCCATAACCAACGTGTTTGTTTTAACGTGTTAATCAATCCTGTAGAAATGTGTGCCTGAAAAACAGCATTTGAGACACACATTGCTTTTTTTTCTTTAACTAAAAGGAAAAGGCTGTCGAAAGCTACTGTTTGCTGGTGAAATGCTGGACACGCTCCATCATTTAGGACATGTAAGACATGGTTTGAGAATTCAAAAGTGTTTATTTGCAATGCGAAAGACAGCGACCGCTTTGGTAGACCTAAAAAACGTGAACAGGTGGAATTGCAGGTGTTATTGGATGGTAATCCATTCCAAACTTAACGGCGATTAGCAGAAGCCTTAAATGTATCACAGGAAACGATCAGCAGACATTCACGAGCCATGAGTAAGATCGATAAACTCGGTAAATTGGTCCTACTCGATTTGAATGTAATTCGAATGGAAAATCTCAAAGTCACTTGCGAAATTCTGGTTCGGCCCTACGAACTGAAAACATTATTGCATCGACTTGTGACAGGTGACAAAAAAGGGTTTATATTTTTTTGAAAACTCGAAGCGAAAAAACTCGTGACTTTCACCTGGCGAAACCGGCCCTTTTCAACACCAGGGCCGAATCGTTTCGGCAAGAAGACCATGCTGTGTGTGTGGTGGGCCCGGAGTGGTATTGTGTGTTAACTTTCTAGTAACTTTTACACCAACAAATGATAAACTTAAGACCGCGCATTAATGGAAAAACGACCGGACTGGGCCAGAACACATGACAAAGTGATTTTATAAAACGACAACGTGCCGTCGTACAAAACAAAACTCGTTAAAACCACAGTGAAATCGCTTGGATGGAACATCCTTCTACACCCGCCATACTCCTCAGACTTGTCGCGATGTGGCTATCACTACTGCGCATCAATGGGATACGCGTTCAGATAACAGCTCTTCAACGATTTGGAGGAAGTTGGAAAGTGGCTCAACGAATAGTTTCCCGCAAAAACAAGCAGTTTTTCTGGCATGGTATTTATAAATTATGAAACAATTTATATTATATACATTAAAATTGTATATATTAACAAATTAAGATGAGTGAAACATATAAAAGCCGATGGCCAGTATTTTGATTCAAAAAAAATCTTTTTTTCTAGAAAACTATGTATTTTTTTTACTAAAAAACCGAAAAACGTATGCACCCATCTGGTTAATGGCAAGATCGTGAAAAGTAAAGAAAATGATAATGAGGAGGGTCTTACCGAACTTTAGTATACAGACACAAGTTGTAACTAATTTGTTATGACGTCAAGGAATATCAAAACGCCTTCTCTCTGCTTTTCGTCGTTTAAAAAGAGTGTTTTCAGAGACAAATGTGAAAATTTTTGAGAAAATATTAGCGATAATAATTTTTTGATCGATGGCTGAAGATTAGACCTTAGAAAAATTGTTAAGGCGATGCTAAGGTTGCAATATGAAGAATAAGAGCAAATCGTTCAATTGACCACTTTAGCAAATTCATCGGCTCGAAAAATGCATGTTTGAGCTATCTTAAGTGTTTTCATCATAGCGAAATACTGGAAACATAAGATAACAATTACCGCATGTGGCAAACAGAGTGAGCTTTGTAAAATAGAGAGCTTATGACTTAATTGACTCAGATGAGGAAAGATCGCGATGGTTAGCTTTTAAAATGCCTTAATGTAGATGAGAATATTTTTTCGGTGAAATAGTGAATATTTGTGATTGTGTATGTCTACAAAAATTCAGAGAATATTAATGGGCGTATCGCCGTATCTTCGTCTTAATGTCCTAACTTCAAAAAGTTTTATTTACAAATATCGATGCAACTGGAAAATAGGAGTCGATTACTGGCATATTGGGGGTTTGTTCGAAGTGTTTGCACTCTCTAGTGGTTACGCTATGGGTTACATTTTGAAAGAAGGATATTTACCCATTCTGATGATTATTGAATATATGCAAGTTAGAATTGGTTGAGGTGCGATATATTTTGCAGCCGATCAACAGAGAATAAAGAACTTTTCAACCTAGACGGAACGGTGCCCAGGCGTCGTTCAACTTGTAGTCAAAGGTTAATCTGTAGAAAAATAAACAGCAAAAGCCAAAAAGATGTAACAGGTGACGGAAGAATCGTATCATATGGGTGGAGTCAATAATTGAGTTTGAAAATATATAGAAAAATATGTTACAAAGCATTTAAATATTTGTTCTCAAAACGCCTTTTTAGCTCCACGGAGTATATCTGAAAGAAATTTTGACAATCGATTCTCAACTGTTCATTGATTCTCAAACAATTCTCAACTGTATGAATGTCAAACTACACAACAAATATTCAACTTTTGATGTTTCAGGAGTTATTTTATTCATGAAAATTATAACCGAAATATAACCGAGCGCAAAGTTCAAAACGTTTTCAAAGAGGGGAAAATTTAATATTTATGGCCAAAGTTAGGTGTACACAAGAGAAGTATTGTTGAAATGGTTACAGACATGGTTATGACAGTCCCAAGACTGCGTAAATTGGGAGGAAAGATGGAAGTGGGTCCATGTTTTCCAAAAATGTCAAAATGACGCCTTAGCGCGGAATTGAAGTGGCGTTGAGACATTGCATACGTTTGGTCTCTTGTTGAGTGAACATGTTGAAAAGATAAAAAGACGGCAGACGAACTGGTGTAAGCGTCTGAGTCGATTAAATGATGATACCGAAGTATAGTTGGGGAAGTCGCCAAGTGGTGGTACGAGAAGCAATTCGTGGCGAAGAGCGGAGGTGGATGCAGAGGGAAGGACGGACTGAAGGAAGTACTGATGACTTCGCCAAAATAGGTTCTAAATTACATTATTGAAGCATAAAGTTGATTGATGACAATAGTTGACAAGAAATAAAGAGTGTCCTGAAAAATTTACCAACTGAATGTGGACTGTTGAAAATGATGCTTAATTGTCGATTCTGTAGTGTATTGTTGCAAACTGACAGACGACTAGTGAAACTGAATGTAACGAACTGAGTGTTCTGTTGTGTATCTGAACCACGGGTTGGAGGTCGCCTATAACAGGTTACTGTCAGACCCCCTCACGATGAGAAGCATATTCTTGGTGAAAACGTGGTGGTTGTGGTTTCGAAGTTTAGAGAGTCCGCCGAGCATTCATCAGTTGTGTTTGCGAATCCAGAAAGCTTTAACTAAATTGGGACATTGGACTAAAACTTGTTTCTGCATTCTTGGGCGTAGTCGTTATTTTCAAGCCCCTCTTTGGAGTCCGTGGAATTAAGCCATAAAGGCAGGAGACTACGTAAAATCTCTTGACTTTATGTAAGACTTCAATAAAATATAGATAAATGTGTTATCGTTAGCTTAGAAAGTGTTTTTACGGAAGTTTATAAAAGTATCAGCTGATAAACTATTATACTGCTATTTTCACTTGTTTGATTGGCGGGATTTAGCGTACATTCTTTCTTGTGGATAATGAATTTTATTTTAAAGTAAACTATAAGCCCAGATAATTACACCAAATGTGGGTTAACTGCTTACATTGTCCTCCTCAACTGAGTACACCGACTCAGTAACATGACCCTTTGGGGGAGCGTGCTGACTTACTGACAGTTCAATTTTGAAAAGTCTCGAACATCTTGTTCGTGTTTTAACACAACATCTGTCAAATTTCTTAACGTCACAGAATATCTAAATGGTTTTCTATACGAATAGGACGAACTTCGGCATATGGCTACGTCAGGTTGTGCCATAAATGACGTTTATAAATGTTGGAAATTTCCACTCATGATTCATAATCTTGTAGTGCATATTTATACTGCATATGATTTCTTTCACTATTTGTGATTTTTTAAATAATTTGAATACTACCTATATGTTCACAGATGCATATGTGAATGCAACATTTATCCATGTATGCACATTGATCACATTCTAGGTTGTCAATGTCAATGTTATGCCGAAATAAATCAAAAAAATTGAGAAGGATAATACGTCAAAAGCTTCCCAGTAAAAAATGACATCATTTTTTATTTATATCGGTTTGAATATTTGCAAAGCTTCCTTCATATTTGAAAATTAATCACGAAATTGGAAGGGGCCGGTTCAACACCAGAACAACCTAAATTGGGTTGGCCAGGGATATCGAGACCGGTTGAAAACGTGAAAAGGTAAACCAATTTTTTCGTGAGGAGCCACATCTTTCAATTTGGAGTAGCACAAGAGTTTTGAATGTAGAAAGATCATTATTACACATCTTTGGTATGAGGATCTATAACTGCACTCGTACCATATTGTATTGGTGCAAGAACGCAAACCCCAGAATGTCTTCAATTGTTTGAATTTGGAAACCACGCCATTGATCACTTTTCGACGTTTAAAATTGTCTTGTTCTCGGATGAAGCTTCTTTCCATCTTAATGGGTATGTAAATAAGCAAAACTGCGGTTACTGGGATCTAGTGATTCCGACACACAAGCACAAGAGGCCTCTTGATACACCAAAAGCGTCTGTATGAGCAGCTTTTGGTCCTTACCTGTTTGAAGATGCCACAGGACATGTGATTATCAAATTCAGAGCACTGTGTGGACATGTTAGACTCTTTCTTGTTGCCAGAACTGCAAAACCTCTCTGACTATAATCAAGAAATTGGTTCAAGCAGGGCAGGACAACATCCTTTACGTCCCATACGTCTCTGCCTAGAGTACGTGAAATTTTCCCAGGCAATTTGGTCTCTAGGAGAGGCGACGTAAACTGGCCTCTACGCATTCCTGATTCGTCTCCTATCAACTTTTCTCTGTGGAGTTCTCATCCCATATCCAAGGTTTATAACAATAAGCAAACTTTTCTCACTAATTTCAAAGAAAATGTTCTACGAAATCGCATTAACATGGTTGTTTCAGTACTATTTGCGTAACAAACCACTTGAATTTGACGTCATAACTCATATTGTTCGATTCCTACAGGATATGTTTGTGGAACCGCGTTGTATTTATGGATACGATATGTCAAAAAGATGCTAGAATTGATCAAAATGCAGAATATTGGTTTGATTTTCTACAACTCAAAAAATCAACCTCTTGCAAATAATAAAAATCACAAATTGTACTTATTGGAGCGCAATTATGCCTTTACATTTAACAATTCTCCCGTATACCACAATATGCAATAGGAAGGATCAATTCTTTTTTGTTAATTTATGAACTTGAAATTCTTCACAATTTGATAATCAGGAATAAAAAAAACGTTCGATTTCCCACGCGTTGAAAAACCAAAACCGTGCTCTCTTCAAAGGAATCCAGATTCTATTTTTGGGTTTCTTAATTTGAAGAGTTTGCACTCTAACGATCATATTTGTATTTCCATACGTGTTTGAAGGAGGAAGGAAGCTGTACAATAAATCTACATTTGATGATGCACATATGAGCCATCGGAAGTCCGGCACATATCATTTAGGTGTTGAAGCTCTGCAAGCAAAGGGTCGTCAATCTGTACCAATTCCTATGGTAAAATTCGATACCTCAACGGATCGCCTTTCCGACTTTTCTCCGGCAGGATTGCTAACCAATCTGTAACCATAAAAAACTTTTCCATCCATTCCTCGTGGAGACCAAGAAACATGTGTTGGCTGAAAATCAAATTCATGGCCTTCTTGAGTTACTTCTTGATAGGACAAGGCTACGATGGGAATGGTTCGTTGAAAATAAAAAGCCCCTCAGAGGCAAACTTCGTTACAGAGTCCAGAATTTGAAGATGATAGTGCGGTGGAATTTCATTCCACATTATTCTCAGCCTCGATTCTTGCGCATAAGTTATACCTTTGCCATTGGCTTTCAGTTGCCACATGAGGGGTTCTTGTGCACTTTATTGAATGGCAGAACGCTGACAAAGTACCCTTTCATCCCTTTCTATGCAAATGGAGTATTTTTAAAGGACGGGAAAGATGAGAGCAGCTATTCTCGTTTTCAGGTTTCATCAGTGGAAGTAGCAAGACGTGACCAGTTTACTTTTGAGACACAAGTGGTTGCTTTGGATTTCGTCTTGTATTATTTCAGCTGTTGATTTCTTAACAGCATAAAGTGCTTGTACCAATTGTACTGTATGTAATGTATGTTGTATGTACTCTCATGACTCTATTCATGGCACACTGAAAGCGCTTTCATTGTATTGTATTAACGTTTTGCCGAGCATCTGAATAAATTCATAGCAATGAGATGTATGAATTTGCACGCATTGCTAAGCTTGTTTGTATCTTACCAGTGGAAAACGTTCGTTTTTGTCCTTTTCATGAAGTCTTTTAAGTATTGTTCGCACTAGTTATTCGGGAATAAGTTTAGTCTGTGACGTGAGAGTGCGGTTAAGAATTTTAATTGAAAAAAACCTTGATTTTTCTATAGTGACTTTTCTTCTAGTGACAAAAATGTGTTCGCCTTTGTTAACATATGTTGCGTTTCACATTGAGGCCTCTAGTCGTTTTCGCAAATATTCAAACAACCGATTTTTCGGACAAAAAAAAAAACAACAAAAAAGAAATTTTCAGATAGCGTCGAACTTCGATTTCGAGTTCTTATCCTCTGAGTACTTATCCTCTCTATAAACTTTAACAATAGAAAGAAGAAGCAATCGGAATAGGTCTTCATTAATAGAGTTTCATTTGAATTGACTCAAATAAACTAGAATCGTTATAATAAAAATCATTCTGTTGGTTCCAGTAAAATTCAAGCAAAAGAAATTTATTTGAAAAATCAATTCTGAAACCAAGGCAAATATAAGCCATCAAGAAAAATGTACCCTGTAACCAATGGTGAGGACAGGGACCAGTCAAAAATATTTCGTTATGCCTACACCATAGTTTTCAGTGAGCGGTTTGAGTAGAAATTTTAGGTTTTGGTGAATCGTTCCAGTAATGAAGGTGAGATTAAATCGTACCCAGATCGTACAAAGCCTTTGTCATAGCTCCACAGTTTTTTGGAACTCTAGCAAATGTTTATTAGGTGCTGTTTATTAGGAAGGCACTGCAACAGTTCTGTAGCATTTTTGGTTCCCACTTAGTTCTCATCAATGCTCATCTTCTCGTGGGGAGTGTAGAGCTGTCTGAATATTGTGTTAACATGGTAAATGAGGGGCTGTATTTTAGCACATGGATAGTATCCAGGTCGTCTGGGTCGAGAAAGCTCCCTTGTATCGGCCAGGTAAAGAAATTTCAAAATCATCTGGAAGCGGTTTCTTGAAAACATTCAACGGAACCACGGGTTGTATTGCGAGTCATTCGTAGACCAATACGACGAATTGGATGGCCGTTTTTGTAGACCCATATTTATTATGCAGGCGATGAATGCTTTGAGTTCATTTATCGTCATGTCTTTCCACTTTCGTGCACGGAAATTCGTACGCAAATTTCCTTGAGACAATATATAAAGCATATGCTTTTGTTTCGTTCACTATTCACTATTGTCTCCAGTAGAATACCAGTGAAAAATAAAATAAAAATATGCAATAGGCGCTGCAGCACGGGGAAGTGTGTGGTATGGACCAGGTACTTCCAGAAATTTTTGGTGGCTTCTGGTGGATTACCAGTATTTTGGAACACTTCTTCCCAACATTCTATGCCCGTACCCGAATTTTCTTCAAATTCACTTCCCGATTACGATATTATTCGTCTTTCTAATGAAGTAAGTCGAACAGGCTGGATGAGCGAATCATTACTATTCAATGATACATTGTCGTTGTCGAAACGTGGTGGCACCAAGCTTTCTGCACTATCTTTTCAACTTGCTCTGCCATTGTTTGGACGAGGTATTAGTTGGAAATAAATTAAGAACTCAGTAAAATCTAATCTCAGAATAGAAGAACTAAGGAACACACTTCGACTTTGCGAGAAACCTAATGAGACGGACCATTGTCTGGCTTATACTACTGGCATTTGAGATAATGACTTTAAGAAATAAAAACCAGCGTGGTGTGGTCTACATTGTATTGGAGATAAGGACTAAAGCAAATGACCCTCTGTTCGTTCAATCGTCGGCCTCTTCGTATAACGACCGTTGGTTGATAGATCGGCCCGCGGGCACTAAAAGGGCTAAGAAGTTCGCTGAAAAGAGTATGAAGACGTCCGTAAGGGCTATTGAGGGTACATATTAGGTATATAAACATGAAATGCGGATTTTACTAAGAGATGGCATAACCATTACATATGGTTTGTGTCGGGGATAACTAATATGGCATTTTCGAAGGTAAGCATCTGTCAACAAATTCCAGTATGTCATAGGTTTTGATTGTACAAACAACATAGCATTCGCTTCAAAAATGTCGAATTACGTGCCAGAAAAAGAGGTTTTGCGGGAAGTCTAATAACATTCTTTCATTTCAAGAAAACGGCAGCAGAAACTTATCGATTGTTAGTGGAAGCATTTGGTGAATATGCCCCACGACACTTGTGAACGATGGTTTAAAAGATTTAAATGTGGCGATTTCGATGTCAGCAACAAAGACCTTGGAAAACCACCAAAAAAAATTCGAAGATACAGATTTGCAAGCATTATTGGATGAAGACAACACACAAACTGAAAAACAGTTGGCAGAAGCGTTGGAAGTTACTCAGACAGCCATTTCACAACGTTTAAAAGCCATAGGAAAGATCTAAAAAGCTGGAAAATGGGTGCCGTATCAATTGAAAGAACGAGACATCGAAAGGCGAAAAACCATTTGTGAAATATAGTTTGCCAGACAGAAAAGAAAAGGTTTTTTTGCATCGGATTGTTACTGGTGATGAAAATTGGATTTATTTCGGCAATCCCGAGCGGAAAAAATCATGACCCAGGCCAGCCATCAACATCACAACCAGTCCGAAATATTCATGGAAAGAAGACTTTGCTGTGTATTTGGTGGGATAGTAAGGGACCTTTGTATTTCGAACTGCTGAAACCTGGTGAGAATATTACTGGCAAACGTTACCGACAACAACTGATCAAATTGAACCGCGCACTTAAGGAAAAACGACCAGAATTTCACCAAAGTCATGATAAAGTCGTTTTTCAACATGACAATGCTCGGCCGCATGTTGCAATACCTGTCCAGAACTACTTGGGAAACATTAATTGGGGAGTTCTGCTCCAGCCGCCGTATTCACCCGACTTGGCTCCTTCTGACTACTACTTGTTTCGATCGATGTAGCACGGACTTTTGAAACAGCACTTCCATTCTAACGAAGAAGTTAAAAAATGGCTTGATGAGTGGTTAGCCTCAAAAAATAAGAAGTTGTACTGGGACGGAATCCATGAATTGACAGAAAGATGGGAAAAAGTCGTAGCTAACGATGGCCAATACTTTGATTATTGAGTTCATTCGTTCTGTTATTCAAATAAATGCATATTTCAAGCAGAAAAAATCCGCATTTCATATTTATACACCTATTAGGATCATCAAGTTTGACCCAGTATAGTGGCTGATAATTTACTAGCGTAATTCTAATGATCACATGAAACCGAGTGCCTGTGTGGACAATTTGAGATACTATGAGGAATACTTTTTCGAATGTGAAATGAGGCTTAACATCGAAAAAAAGACTATCAAGTCGGAGCCGAAACTCAACGAATGGAGAAACACCTTACTATGGTATTGGAAGACATGAGCTATAAAACCGTGTCATAATGCTTCCTTAGAGCGATCAGGGATGATTTGTTCGATACTTAGAACAACACAAGTTTTCCGTCGACTACAAACGGACTAAAGACAGCCTATTAACTAATGGTGAATGTATAGTTTTGAAAATTCTTTGAAAAAATTTGAGTCTACTTTTTTGCCATGAAAACCTGCAATGTTTATAGCTCGACATACGAATGGGAATATGGTGTAAACGAGAATAATAAGAAACTTGTAACAAATTTCTTGTATGTTTTCTTTAATCGGCAACACAACCGTCCATATATGTTAACATGAGCTCATTTCAAAATACCATTTTATTTGTTTCATCGCAACGATGTCGCTCTGAAAAAGTTTTACAAATGCACTCCATTACAAACTTGTCCAACTGAATGTGTTTTTTTTTTTGCCAGGTTATCTTTAAGGCAACGACAGCGGTAAGTCTTAAGATTTTTTTTTTTGCACCTCTCGCCTACCTATTTAACATGAAACAGTAAATGGTCATCAACGCGAAGCGGTAGCCATCGACAAGTCTAAACTCCACACTAAATACTCATCAACAAGCACTCTGGGTGCTTGTCCAAGCAACATCAAAATCATTTAGGAAGGTCAGTACCATGCTAACCACGTTGTAGAATCGAAATTCGAATTTAAATCTACATATGAATGCATGTACGTGGTATGGTTTCGTCCATATGTAAGTATCTCCATCCATCCATCTACGCCAGCCAGGTATCTGTGCAGGTATTTTCTTTTGTGGATTTATTTATATTGAGACATGTGATACCTACGCGCATTAACCACAATACAGCATTCTCCTCATCAATGTAGCGCGGCGTGACGCGTCTTTGTAAGTGGGCATTCCTCCAGTGGAAGATACTCGATGTTGGATGTTGTTCGAATCATGGAGTAGAGTATACAAGGGCATCTTCGCCATTTACTTTGATGTTTTCCATATGTATGAGGGGCAGAGAATACAGATATGTAAAAGGGAAAAGTGTCAAAATCCCTTAAAAATTGGAATCAACACAGCTTACAAAATGGTCTCACTATTATATAAGAACCCTCTAAATATCACCCATTTCGGCAATTTAGAGCACGAGTGCTGGAAAACCACAGCAAGAAAAATCCACGTTTTCGGTATGATATTTATGAAAATGAAATCATCTTGAGCCCATTATCTGACCCGTGGTGCACCTCCTAATATTTATTTCAAACAAAATTAGGGAGGTATCTTTTATCGTATCTAATTTCATTTCTTCCGAACCATACGCTCGGCACATGTGTATCTTTTTTGGAAGATACTTACGATCGATTCAGATTCTTCATTCCACCACTGAATAAATTCAAAAATTGTCCGGTTCGTACCACCTACTACACTACCCCAGCACCGCGCGGTGGTGCAGACCATAAAGCGCTTCATTCATGATCACATGAATGAAATTGTTTTGAATAGATTCAAAGGTGTTTTATCGCGACTTAATGGCCACCAATAAAATGAAATATATATTAGAAGACGATTTAATTTAAACATCAATTTACGCATAAGCTAAAGAAAACAATTCCGTCATTTCGTTTACAATTCAAGTTGATTGTTGTTATACTGGCTCAGTCGAGGCTTTTGCATCTGCGTTTCAGTGAATATTGAAGTTTCGGGAAAAAATATAAACGTCCGGGAATTTTTAACGTACTAAGATAAAGTATAACAACAAATATATGTGTATGTATAAAGTATATGATTCGAGGGAGAAGCATTAACCCTTAAATGCATCGCTTTTTTGGTTTGGAAGAAATTTTAGGGAGATATTTTTAACTATGTCTAGAATTAAATATAATAAATCGAGAGAGATTTCTAACCAAATGTGACTATCCTAAAATGACTATCCTAAATCAGTGTGAAGGAAGAGGGTCTTAGTAGCAGCTCTGACAACTATCATAGAATCTGTACAACAGCCTCGTTTGGTATTGGAAAAACTGCAACGACTCACGCAATGAAGTAAGGACTATTCTTTTGGAACTTAGAACATCAGGACATTGAATAGGCCAAGTGCTCTACGACATGTACTTGATGAAGTAAGAAAATGTAAAATCAACATCCTCGTAATACAAGAGACCACATGAAATGCCAATGATACGTTCGGCTTCCAACGGAAAACGTTTTTAACAGCAGGAAATCACAAAGAAATCTTAGAGAGGCTTTCATCGTGGACAAAATTTTCAAGCAAGTTTTCAGCAATTCACGCGTGCTGTGATCTAATTAGGACATTTTTGCATTTAATCACAACTTTTTAATATTGACATTAGTCTTTGTAATCGAGGTGTATATTTAAAGAATGAAATTGTAAGGGAAATCACATTGTAAATGTATAATTACCATAATATTAGCGGTTACTAGCAGGTTATTCATAATATTGAATTCTGGAAAGGTAATTAAAACTTTCCCTTTTATGTTTCCGATGAAAATTTTTGTTTTTGTTATAAATTTAAAACATGCATTTTCAACAACAAAATCAATAACTAATATAGGATCTCCAAATAGGGACTTCCGAACTTTGACAGTTGAGAGCAGCCATATTTTTGATGCTACATCTGCCAAATGGCTGTCGTTTATTCAGTCCGTTTTGCCAAATTACCATGGATGGATATAGAGTTTGAGGATACATGCAAATGATAAAATTATTCTTCCAAAATGGCTGTTCAACACCCATCCGTCGAGAAACCGCAAGATCAGCCGCAAATAGCGCCACTGCCGTGAGAGCGTGCAAGAGAATCCGAGGCAGTCGCTCACAAAAACTTGGTCTTTCACAATCTTTCACCACAGCTTGGCGAATTTCTCGTCGTGACTTTGGCCTGCACTCGTACAAAATTTAACTGATCTAGGAGCTGAAGGGAAACGTTCATAGACAACGACGAAGCAGATGGCAACTGGCCCTTATTTTCATCGAAAAATCGTTTTCAGCGATGACAATGGTTACGTAAACAAACAAAATTGTCAAATTTGATACAAATCCACATGAGATCGAAGAGCGTCCAATGCATTCTGAAAAAGTCATGTTTGGTTTGGATTTTGTGCTGGCTGCATCATCTGTCCATTTTTCTTTGAGAACGACGTTTTCCAGGCCATCCCCAGCAACGGCGAGCGCTTTAGGTCAAAGATTCCCAACTTCTTTTGGCCTGAACTGGATGATATGTACACCAACGGCATGTGGTTTCAACAGGACGGCGCTACGTGCCACACAGCTCATACCACATTCGACATTTTGCACGACCGATTTGAGGGCATGGTCATATAACGTGTAGAAGATGTGAACAGGCCACCGAGATCGTGCAATTTGACCCCGTTCGACTTTTTCTTGTGGGGTTTTCTTAAGTCACAGTTCTATGTGTATAAGCCAAAATAACCCATGCCATCAGTCAAATTCAGCCTGATTTATGCGCTAGAGTCACACAAAAGTTGACATTTCGGTTGAGCGCCACCCAGAGAAGCCGCGGCAGACATTTGAACTATGTTTTATTCCACACATAATGGCATCGATAGGCCTCCCAAAAGAATAAAAATTTTGATGATATGTGACACACACTTTGTTTTATTTAAATTTAAAGAAAGGAAGCACTTAATGAAAGAACCTATGTTAAGAAGAACTTTATTCACATTACTTACAGGTATATATTTGGTCTATAATTTAATTCGTGCGGTTTTTTTTCAAAATTTGAACGTTTATTCAAGAAAAACATATATAAAAGTATCATTCAAAGTATTGCCAATCTGAAGCTATGACCTTTTCCCATCTTTCTGGCAATTTGTGGATCCCATCCCAAAAGAACTGCGCCGGCTTGGCAGCCAAGAGTGAATCAAGCCAATTTTTGATATCCTGCTCTGATGTGAACCGTATTCCAGTGAGGGCGTTCTGCATCGATCGGAACAAATGGTAGTCAGAAGGAGCAAGGTCTGGGCTATAAGGCGGGTGGGGTAAGACTTCCCATCCACTGTTTTCTAAATAGTTCTTAACCGGAAAAGCAACGTGGGGCCGAGCGTTGTCATGATGGAAAATTATTGCCTAGTGTTTGGTCGCATATTCCGGGCGTTTTTCGGCTACTGCTCTCTTCAAATGGATTAATTGTGTTTGGTAGCGTGCTCCATTAATGGTTTCACCCGGTTTTAGCAGCTCATAATACAGCATACCTTCTGATCCCACCAAAAACAGAGCATTACTTTCGCGCCATGGATATTCGGCTTTGCCGTTGATTTGGCTGGTTGGCCGGATTTCACATATGATTTTTTGCGCTGGGGGTTGTCGTAATAGATCCACTTTTCATCATTAGTAACTATCCGATGCAAAAATGACTTCCTTTTGTGGCGTTCCAGCATCATTTCGGACATGCGAAACCGCCTTTTGACGTCTCTCGGCTTGAGTTCATGTGGAACCCAATTTCCTTGCTTTTGAATATATTCAGCTGCTTTTAAACGTTTTGAAATGGCTGCTTGAGTGACACCCCAAGGATTCTGCGAGCTCTTCTTGTGCTTGGCAACAATTTTCATCGAGTAATGCTTCCAGTTCTTCATCTTCAAACTTTTTTGGCTGCCCAGGACGTTCATCGTCTTCCAAGCTAAAATCACCACTTTTAAATCGTGTAAACCACTTTTGGCAGGTTCGCTCAACTAGAGCATGTTCACCATAAACTTCCTCCAAAATACGATGACTTTCGGCAGCAGTTTTCTTCATATTAAAGTAATGAAGAAGAACTCCCCGCAAAAACACTTTTCCAGGAACAAAGTTCGACATATTTGAGTGAAAAAAATTATTGTTGTTAGCGCTTCAAATGAATGACATACACTGAAAATACGTACAATGACAGTAGCTTTCCAACACAGGTTCGGAATATTGGAACGATGTAATATTATACAAGTTACGCCATCTCTTAGCAAACCGCACGAATTAAGTTATAGACCCAATACAATGGTGTCCAATTTCTTCTTATACATTTTCGTCAGCGGAGATAACTACGTTGAGCTCCAGGAAGCTTTGTTAGCTATTACGGTGGAAGATATTTCAGATAATGAGATAGACATAGTGATGCATACTGCTGACCTAAGCGTCCTTACGAACGAAGACAAAGGGACGACGACAACCTTCAAGATATTGATCTCCCAAACTATATACCAAGGACAATAGATGTATTTGACAAAGAAGAAGAAGAGTGGGATGATACTGGTTCCACGATGAAGACTGTAATATGTATATTGTTGCTGAATCAATATCTATGAATAAGTTTATTGAAACAAAGAAATAACTACATTTGGGTATCAAAAGGGTGTCTACTATTATTAAAAACACAATGTTCAAAGTACGACCCCTTGCTAACGTCTAATGGAAAAAATTTAACAATAGCATATATTTTATCGAGATTCACCTATAGATAGTTCGATGGTCAAGTACTTAGGGGGTCATTCGGTCGAGCAATTTGTAAGAGGAAAGCCAGTGTTATTCGGCTATAAGAACTGGGTAATAAGAAATTTTGATGGTTATAGTTATGCGTTCGATATTTATTGTAGTAAATCTACGGAGGCCAATAATACAGAACGGTTGGGCACAAGGGTAGTGAAGAATTTGCTGTCTGTGTTGACATATTTGACATAAATCCAGTTGAACAATCCAAAATTGTCTATTTTGACAATTTTTAACCAGCTATACATTGTTTAAAGCTCTGAAGTATAATTTTGATTGGGCACCAGGTATGGTATGTGAAGGCAGAGCGAAGAAATGACTATAAGAGTCTGTCAAACACATGCAGAAAAAGAGCCGTGCTTATGTTCATTATCGCTTTGATACTGTCAATCAAATTGTATTTGTTGGTTGGCTTGGGGTAATGGCACAAATCAAGACAGTATTCAAAAAGGTAGGACAGTATTAAGGTAGGACAGTATTCTAAAAGGGAAAAGTAAAAGGCATGATCAGGCAATATCATAAATTAGGTAACTCAGGCAATATATAACTCAGGCAATATATAAAAAATTGATTTTGGCATCCTCAAAGTGCTCCAAATTTTTTATCAGGGCAAGGAAAAAATCGATCAAGCTGGCCAATCCATTTCTCTCTACCGCGCAGCTATACGCAGTTAAAACAAGTGGTAGATTCTTTTCATCTATATGCTGGATCTAATAATTGATCTGGCGCTTACATCTTTTGACAAGCGATTCAAAGCTTGATCAATTACATTTTCTCCCTCATATCGTGCGCGAGTGTTTGAGACAAAACAACAATCGAACTGGTCGCTCTTCATCGTTGGCAATTACCCTCCAAAATTGACATAACAACTGCAATGTTCAGTAATCCATGAAAAGGAAGGCTGTCAGTTGAAAAAATCCCAAAAACCTTTATGCATTGAAAAGCAATGTTTCGAAAATGTTCGTTATAAGCCCATTGTGCTCATATGAGGACGGCAAGTTTATTCGAAAAAAAACAAAATTTTGGTTAGTTTTTCCTATTTAACTCATAAATGCTCATATTTCTACATGAATTTTTATATTTTTTAAATCAAATTTCAATTATTTTACTGCGGAGATGCGTTTGGGCATAACGATAGGATCAACTTGATTCGTATTAAGATTCTTTAATGTCTTGCTGGTCAATTCTCTTACGCCTACTAAAAAAAAGTAGGGAAGGATCAAGGACGATTTATGCAGCACCCTAGAAGGGGCGGTAGGTGCCTTACCGTCAAGCAACATTTAAATTATTCTGCGTAACTTCAATGCGAAAATCAGCCGAGAAATAGCATATGTTGCGATGACTGGAGATAGATTTCTCTACCAGCAGAAGCCTTAATATAAGTTCAACGATATGTCCCCAAGAGATCGTTAGCAACCCCAGGTGTTCGTACGACTACGGTCCCATGTGAAAGCGATTGGCCACCAGCATCTCCGACGGGGGTTCCTTCGGCGGCGCTGTCTATTTGGACCAACTCCTTATAAAGATCAAGTTCCGATGCTACAACTCAAGAGCTCAAGAGCAACTCAACGTAGACCCATTCTCAAATATACCACTTCGAAAAGTTAATCGTTAGCTCAATAACATCCACATAGTTGTCAGCGATGAGAATCATATCAAGACATCTCCATAGGCAGGGGAAGGTAGAGGTGACATCAAACGTATTTGGAAACCAGTGAAACATAGTTTAAAAAACAATGGCAGAAGAGGTATTGGGGTATCGCCCAAAGAAAATTCGGATACACGCGAAATGCCAAAAAGCACTGGATAAAAAGGACTAGTATTACAAAAAGAGTGCATCATACAGTCATCCCTGGCTAAAGAAGACCACTGTATTCCGACAACAAGCTAAGAAAGTGTGCCGAAAAAAGAGGCGGATAACTACCAACGCCAAAATTCCACTGATAAACGAAAACGTGATTCTAAATGATGTCAGATCGGCTTATGTTTTAATGATAAACCTGAGAGAAGGATTCGCCTTTGCAAAAGCGAACAAGATTCAACCATATGTAACTCAGACGTAATCAAAACTAATGGCTGCAATATTTCAAAATGCTTTTCACGGAGCCTCCAACAATAATTGAATCTATGAATGTTCGAGAAACAGAACAAGAGGACATAGTTTCACCCCCAACTAAAAACGAAGTCCATGAAGTAGTAAAAAGCAGCAAGGCTTAAGAATAAGGCTCCTAGAATTGGTGCAAATCGGGCAGAACTACACCATCGACTAGGCTGCCAACCAAGTACCAAGTACCAACCAAGTAAATATACCCTAAATTGTTTGATTTTCCATTCCAAAATGCTTTGTTTTTGTTTTAACAGTTTCGACAGATATATATTTTAGGAGTAAAATTTTTAGGAGTTTGCTCCCTTTTAGCGGATATTTATTGGGGGATATTTGCCGCCTTTTTAAGGATATTTATACTGAGCTAACGCAATGTTCTAATTACCTAAGGTCGAATTGCTTAACCACAGCCTTTTTTGATTCCCTTAGTTTTGGCTTCTGCTTTGAGTGTAGAGTGCAGTGAAGTTATCGCGTGTTCTACTTACTTAAATTTTTTTCATCATTTCTAAGATCGTCCTTGCTTCATATCTGTTTTTCTTCGCTGTATCCAAAATGTTATTTGTTTCCTTAACTCCTTATTTTAAGCTTAAGGGTACTGACATCATCCTATGCATTTGTGTGGATACCTATATATCCGTGCGGCAGTGGTCCTAAACTCAGATGAAACAGGAGCTTTGATCCGATTATTAAAAGGAGTCAACATCCAGCTAATCCCCAGTAATGTGTAGTTTCAACTAAAGAGTAGGTTCTAAATACAATGGACAGCAAGAAGAAAGATGAAAAGTGTGGTATCTACAAAATTTAATGCAAACACTGTGATAAAACATATATTGAACGGTTAACATAAAATTCGAGGGACACAAAAAGGAGGCAAAATAAGCGATAAGACGAGCAAACGTGAGAAACGTCAAATCTTCAGTAGCGAAACACATTTGCGAAGGACATCAAATAGAATGGAACGAGTTCACGGTAGTAAAGGAAGTACGAACCATTTTAAAACTGGACGCGTACGAATCGTTGTCGATCACGAGGCAGCCAACCGAAACGAGGCTCAATGATGAACAGGGAAATGAATACTCTCTCAGTAACAAATACCCTTACAAAAGCCTTGTAACATCAGAAAAAAATTGACACCGAAGAAGGGAGCAACTTACTCACGAAATGTTAATCTGTCAAAATCCAAACAAAAAGATAGCATTTTGAAATGGAAAATCGAATAAAAGTTTGGAAGTGCTAAACAGGGGAAAATACACACAGTATTGTAAAACATGGCTAGAGGGGTAGTTGAAAAAAGACTGGCGAGAAACTTTCATCTGCCTTGTGCAGATAAAGGGAGACAAGTTAATGTGTGAAAATCTTAGAGGCATTGCTTAACTGTTCAGAATCACAAAAAACCCTGATTTTGAAAATATTATAGGAAAGGTATCGAAGAATCCTTCGAAATGGACGGTTTAAAATACAGAAACTTTTCCCAGTTAAGCTGATGGCCGTAAGGTCCTGAGAATTAAACACCGACGTGCCCCAACTCTGTATTGACTTCAACCAAACATATGACAGTATCAACAGAAATGCTCTGTTCAAAGTAATCCTAGATTTTGGTTTCCAAATAAAACTAGTCTACATACTTAAAATTACGATGCTCAAAAAGGAGTCGTAGATCAAGTAGAGCTATCAGCTGCAAATTAGACAATGGACATGTCCCAACGCTCTTCAATATTGCGTTGAAGCACGTTGTCAGAAGGACAACGCTTAAGCCTCTGGAACGCTAATGTTCAAGTCCACACATTTTGTACCATACTGCTGAAGTTAATATTTTAGTCTGATTAATTTTAAATGTCAAAGAAGCATTTTTGAGTCTGAAATCTGAGGCAAACCGAATTAAATAAGGAAGCGTAAACTTAAGTCATCGCTGAAACGAGGAAGAACACTACAGCGCGAGAAAACCTGACCGTAGGGGATTATCAATAATATGTAACTCACCGTAGAAGACGTCAATTTCTTGAGGATATTTGTGTTTGTTTGCGTAAGTCAAGCTAAATAGAAAGACTAGCACAGACAAAACAAGCTTCACGTCAACAAATCTAATGATTCCACTAATGTGTAGCCTGTGCTGCTGTATGGAAGTGAAACATGAACCTCAACGAAAAGGCGAATTCGAAAAGGATGTCGACACATTCTACGGTCTAGTGGAAGATGAATTACGAACAACCTGTATCTACTAGAGTAAAGCTACGCAAACTGAAATGGGCGGGATTTGTAGAAAGAGTGTCAGAAACACGACTGCGTATAAGGACATTCTAGGATAGATCGCAAGGCAAACGTCCAGCAAGAAGACCACGGATTCGATGGGGAAACACAATAAACATTGAATACCGACGTCGAAGAACTGTGACAATTGGAGGAAGTCGAGGCTGTGGACCAACACATTTGATATTAAATATTATATAAATATATTATTATAAAATAACATAAAACAGAAGATGCCAAAACCCAAACCGAAGCAAACGTAAAGGACATCAATTAATAAACAGTGAACGCACAGTGTAAGCTTTTGGCATCATAAATACTTTGCAAAATATTCCAACTTCAACAACAAAGTAATATATAGTGAAGACAAATTACTTCTATTTTAGTGTAATAACATATAACCCCCTTACTTTGGGAAAACTTTTTTTGTGGTTGGGAGCTGAAGGCTTTTTACCTCCTGAGTTTCGTACACCGTTTCAACTGGTCTTCCGGATGGGTAGAAGGGATTTCTGTCCGAGTACTCCCTTCTCTCTACAGAGTCGACTGTCCACCGTCCAGAGACCACCTTCAAGCATTTCATGATGCCCATTTCATGATGACATTTTGTGACACGCAGCTCCAATTGTCTTTAGATGTCAATATTTTCCCCATTATATTTTGTGAGAAGAGGACGCCTATTCTCTGGGGGCGGGTAGGTGGGATTCGTAAACGGCAAAACATGCAATGAAGGGACGACGACTTTCCCGTCTTATGCAGGTACCATTGAAAATTCCCTTTGCCCGCTGTGGGGTTGTATCAGGTAATAGTCACTTTTGTCATGCTTTCTGCAAAACCACGGCGCCAGGTCTGTGATGAGTTGTGCGGTCTACCTTCCTCACCAAGCGTGTACCCACATATCCTACTATAAAAGGTCAGTTTGCTTTCATTTCAGCAAACAAGTCATTTCTCAATTTCTCTTACGTACATAGCTCGAACTCTGACCCTCGCGGTATACAGCATCGCCGGCTCAGAGACAATGTGGTATGCCTTGTCACTGTACCTATGCGAGAAGCCCTCCGTACGACTCCTTGATAGGAGCGTCAGCCAAGACTTTGACTGTTAAATATTTCTTGTTTAAAAACCTTAATATAATAATGAAATATTTTATTTTTACTTTCGAAGAAGACTTTAAGGACATCCTCTACTTCGGCTACAGAGTTGAAACCAGCTTTCCAATTTATATCTTGAATAAATCAACATAATTGAGCCAATGATGGCTTACAAAAGCCAAAATATATCTTCAAATATGTGAAAGCAACGCGAGACTGAATCTGATCGAACTTTTATTGAATAATTCATATTAAATGGCAACTTCAACGGAACAACTTTTTTGTATTCTCTTCGCCGTTCATTTCGAAAAATTGTTACGAATAAATCAAATGTTTAACAAACCATTTAACATTACCATAATACAGCGATGGTGAGAGAGTATTGAATTTAAGTTTGATAACAATCGATGGCACGATTCTATCCTAGGAACGTGGGCATTAAAGCGTTTTCGAAGAAACTTGTCCAGAGTAAGTTTATGATTGATAGATGTATCTGTTTACGTAGAATAGATACAACTACCCAATCATAATTCAGTTGGGATTTCTCAAAAGCACTTCCTCCGTGGAACCCATTTTATTAATATAAACAACAAAGAGTGAAATTAATCCAAGAACACCGTGGAATGAAAAGCAACGCAGCTACATATTCGACACAATATAATCCGTCTACACAAGTTCTTTGAAAGGTATTAAAGAACTATTAAATGGGAAAATTCTTTGAAAGTCTGAACGATCTATTGAGGAAAGAAGGACGACTTCATTGTAATTCATGGGGAATATGGGAATGTATCATCCGGCAGAGAATTAATCATATCGATTAGACTCTGGAGGTAATTTGGAAGACCCTTAACACAAAATTCAATGCGAAAAAATGAACCCAACCGGCGAGTTTCACAAATCAAATTTCAAACTATATTTATGCGTATCAGCTCTTATCTGATACTATTCATTATCATACGGCTACATGAATCCTTAAATTGAAATAAACTTTCGACGGAAGAGCCACAAGACTGAAACATATAGTTCTAGATACCGGTAGTGTGATTATTACGTTTCAATTCTGAAAAAAGACTTTTGAAGACATTCACTTGTATTGTAAAGCAAACAGACCAAATTTCAGGAACGTCGCCAATAACATCATCCAACTAAACAGACGTTTCTACAACTCCATTAGATTCGATTGAAAAAGTAGACGACGAAATCAACCTATTAGAGGGAATTATTTGTAATGCTATAGGTTGAAGTGTCCCGAAGAAACAAGAAGAAAACTATTTCAAAAGTATTCAACTGGACTATGAGACGTTAAAACTAATCCAAAAAAGACACAGGTTTACAAAAGCTGGAGCCAACTGCCTTACGTCTACTATTCGGTCTAAAAATTCGGTTACTTCGGAACAGCCAATGGAACTCTATGCTTGATAACCTTGAATATGGTTGTCAAAAATTTTGGAAACTTAATCGTAGGTTGAAAGGGAACCCAACAAGTATACCGTACCCTGCAGAAGACGCGGAATGTAGAATAATTTACTCCAGCGAAGGCAAAGCAGAACTGCTTGCGAATATTTTCGCAAAACACCATTGCATAACATCTGGTCACGCCAACGTAATCGTTGACTCAATGGTGAATAATTCTGTTAATTGCCAGAAACCATACTTCATTTATGCTGGAGATAAGTCACCAGGGCAGTTTTCAGTGTGGAACACTTGGCCACTGAACAATAAAAAACTACAAGTGAAAAAATCAACGACGCAAACATGTTCGCCCGAAGGCCAAAATCCGCCTCAAAGAGTAGCCAAGCCTAATCAAGGCAACGAGAAAACATCGTGGAAGCAAACTTCCATCGAACGCTTTGTAACAGTGAAAAACGTGCTTGTACACAACATTCCTCCTACACAAGGCGATGGAGCGAACGATACCAGAAGCGTAGTGGAGGAGGTAGTGATAACGAAAATAGCCGCTGACAGAACTGAGGAAGAGCGTCTAGCAAGGAACATAAGCGCTATAATAAAAGTGATGAGAAATTCAACGAATGTCCAAATAAATGTCAACAAGGACATCAAAACTGGGATTGACGAATTGGAGGACCTCGTTGATAGGATCCAGCACTATCGCCGCAGGTGGCTACGGGTGGACAGTGAATTGAAAAAGCTTAAGAAAGTTCCAGAAAATAAAACTCTCTTCACCGAAGATGCTACTCCTCTCGTAAAAGGCAAAAGGGCGGCATGTAACCCACTTAAACCTGACCGTAGCAAAGGGCGAAAAGCCGAAATCAGTCAAGACAGGACACATCAGTCAAGGGGAGGAGAAAAATGTTGGCTTTCAATTGGTGCGCTCTAAATCGCAACAGAAGGCCCGAAAAGCAATAGGGCACGAAACACAGCCCAATGCCTAAGAAGACCAGGAACAAGCAGCGCAGGGATGCTCTACTGATCAAGCCTGCAGACGGGAGAACTTACGCCGAGGTCCTCAAGGAAATCAGGCAAAATGTGGAACCCGAAAAACATGGTGTCTGTATACGAAAAGTAAGAGCGACCAGAACATGCTGTCTCCTCGTAGAAGTCGGAGCGGAATCCACCGACAAGCGCTGTCAAGGATCTTCTGGGCTCTAAAGCTGTTATCCCAACATTACAGCCAATGGCGTCTTTGGAGATAAGAGGCCTTGACTGCATTGCGGATGCCAAAGAAGTAGAAGATTCCATTAGGTTAATTCTTCCTACGGCAGAGAGCTTTAGGGTAAGGCTAACGCCTACCAACCCTAGAGGACATAGGGCGGCAATAATAGACATCCCAGAGAAAGACGCTGTGCAACTCCTGGCCAAGGAGAAAATTAAAGTCGGCTGGGTTGTGTGCAGGATACGTCGGAGGGTAGCCCTAACTCGATGCTACAAGTGCCTTAGTTTCGGTCACATCTCCTTGAACTGCAAGGGGCCAGATCGAAGCAAACTGTGCTACAGGTGTGGCACTTCCGGTCATAAGGCGAAAGACTGCCCGAACGAACCCAGTTGCATCTTGCGCAAAGATAAGGGACGGAAGTCTGAAGACCTGGCTCATATTCCAGGCAGTGGTAGGTGCGAGGAGTTCAAAGAGGCACTAAGCAAGAAAATAGCAAAGACATGATTCGTCCTGCGAAGCAACCTACACCGCAGCTCAACCGCACAAGATTTACTAGACTTAGTTGCAAGAGAGAAAAAAGTTGACTTGTTGCTGATATCTGAGCAACACCACAACAAAGAGAAAGCTGAATGGTATTGTGATCGATTGGGAACCGCCGCCATCTGGGTACGTGATAGGGCTCTACCCACAGCTCGGACTTGCTCCAGCGGAAATGGCTTCGTGCTCATTGGGTGCGCCGATTTGACATTCACAAGCGTCTATTTCACGCCGAATGAGTCAATTTCATGTTTTCAGAGCAGGCTCGATGAACTGGAGGAAGCTGTCTTGACCGCGGAAGGCCGAATACTTGTTGGCGGTGACTTTAACGCCAAGGCGATAGAATTTGGAATGCCTCTTCCAGACACAAGAGGAAAAAGAATCCTAGAAATGGCAACTAGGAGGCAACTTGTGATCATGAACGTTGGGAGCACACCAACTTTCCGACGGGGAGGCTGCTTGGGAACTATACCGGATGTGACATTTGCTTCGGAGTCCTTAGTGCCTAGCATACACAGATGGAGGGTACTGGAGGACTACTCGGCGAGCGATCATCAGTACATTGCTTTCGCAATTGGCGACTGTGCTACTCGACGTGTAGCAACCCAACCCTCAACTGTAGGTTGGAATATATCCAAAATAGATATCGACGTGTTCGCCGCAGCTCTTATGAGAGGTGAAACTATGACGGTAATGGGAGGAGGCTCAGCTGAAAACATGGTGAACTCCATCATGAGGCTCATCAAGAATGCGTGCGACTGCTCTATGCCCAGGTGACGGCCTCGACACAATAAGCCTGCTGTATACTGGTGGTCGGCAGAAATCGCCGAAAAGCGGAGAGAATGTCATAAACTCCGCCGCGAATCTCAACGTTTAAGAAATCGAGACGAGTCACATTCCCGAACGCTGGCATACAGGTTGGCTAGAAAAGTTCTCCGTAGGTTAATTAACGAAAGCAAGGCTCGCTGCTGGCGCAACCTAGTTGAGGACAACGACAGAGACCCGTGGGGCTGGGTTACAAGCTTACAATGCGGAAACTAGGAGCTGCAAGGAGGCCCTGTGTCCTTGAAACGGAAAAAATGGACCAGATTGTTAGAGCGCTCTTCCCTATGCACCCTATTCGTCCCGATGATGCAGATGTTGAATGTCTCGGAGAATGCCCACTTTTTACCGCCATCCAGCTGGATGTAAGCGATGTAAGCTTTAAAACCGAAAAAGGCCACAGGGCCAGACGGTATACCAGCGGAAGTGATACAGCTTGCACAACAACTTTGTCCTGATAAGCTGCTCACCACTTTCAATGCCTGTTTGCGGCAGGGCGTGTTTCCAAATTGATGGAAAGAGGCTAGGCGCGTGCTGATCCACAAGGAGAAGGGGAACGCGGAGGAACCATGTTCATATCGGCCCCTATGTATGCTGAACGCCGCTGGGAAGGTGTTCAGCATACAGAGGCTCATTAGAGAAAGACTTGGAGCGGCCATTCGAACTGCCGGGGATCTGTCTCCTCGGCAGTACGGCTTCAGGGCTGGTCGATCCACAATTGGTGCAAAAGCAGAGGTAGTGAGCGCGGTCCAACAAGCAGAAGCCCACAATCACTACTCGAGACGAATAGTACTGCTCATAACACTCGATGTGAGAAATGCCTTCAACTCTGTTAGATGGATAGATATTCTTGGTGCTCTGAAACATTTCAGGGTGGCGAGGTATCCGATGCGGATATTGAAAGACTACCTCAAAAACCGGAAGTTCATCTATGACACATTGGGAGGCCGACGAAGAATTGATTTGACATCAGGGATGGCGCAAGGTTCCGGTCTGGGCGCGGACCTCTGGAATGTCTCGCACGATGAACTTTTGAGGTTGCAGTTACCGGGAGAGTCGCGCATGGTTGGCTATGCAGACGACGTAGCAGTATTAGTCGCCGGACATAATGTCGGACAGGCGCAACTCAAACTGGGTGCATTAATAAGTTGAGTGAGCGAGTGGATAACAGACCGTGGACTTTGCTTAGCCCTGGAAAAGACCGAGGTCGTCGTCCTGACTAAGAAGTGGATCCCTCGTGTTATCCCGGTTCGGGTGGGAGAAATGATCATCGAGTCGAAAGAATCAATCAGATACCTTGGCTTGATGATTGACTCGAAGATTACTTTTTTCGAGCAGGTTCGAGCTTCACCAGATAAGGCCTCCGCGCGGGTATCGGCGCTAAACCGCATTATGGCCAACACGCAGGGGCCAACCTCGAGCAAAAGACGTCTACTGATGAGTGTAATGGAGTCAGTGCTCTTGTATGGATCTGAGGTTTGGGCTGACGCTCTTAGTGAAGAGACGCACCGAAGGCGTCTGGCACAGGTGCAGAGGCAAGGAGCTTTGCGGATAGCGGCTGCATACCGCACTGTCTCTGAACCTGCAGTGCTGGTAATCTCGAGGGTGGTTCCTATTTCGTTACTTGCAGACGAACGGAAACGTGTATACTTACGTAGGGGGAGTCGGCGAGAGAAACCGTCAGCCGAGAGGAACGGAGAAGAACCCTTATCTTATGGCAACAAACATGGGAAAACGAAACGCGAGGCAGGTGGACCGCACGGCTGTGCGGTCTAGTGACTTGGGGCCGTGGTTCTACAGAATGCATGGTGAGACTGATTATTATCAGACGCAACTACTTAGTGGGCACGGGTATTTTCTGTCTTACCTGGATGAGATGGGGAAGACACCATCCCCAACTTGCGTGTTCTGCCCGGGGATGACGGATGACGCCTGCCTTACGTTCTTTACGTGTACCAGATGGATAAGACTCCGTTCGCATCTCTTGGCGAAAATTGGTGTAATTTCCCCAGAAAATGTAACGGGAAAAATGATGCAATCAAAGGACAATTGGAACTGTGTGCCGCATTACGCACGGACAGTACTTATTATAAAGAAGGGCATGATGGATTGCTTGGCGAGCTTATAGGCCTTTAAGCTCGTACTGGCAAGATTGATGTAACTAAATTACTCATATTATTCAGCATCACTACAGATGTTGTCCTGTTTATATTTCTTTGCATTTTCCTGAAAGATAATGAATTGTAGCGAGACGTGATATACTTTTTTTATTGCTTTATGAAGTTGTTTTCATGTCAATGATCCTGGAGGGATCTCGGCCAGAGGCTACACTAAAGTATTTTGTATTGTTTAATGTAAGAAATGTTTAGAAAAAAGAAAAATCATATAACATGAAAAGTAAAATATTTTGTAAAATTATTCAGTAAGGGTTTGAGCTTCAACAATGGAATTCAAAGTTCAAAGTTTTTGTTCAAATTTGAAATAATCTAAGTGAAAGGTATGCGTTTGTTAACATGTTTGTTAATTGCACTTATTGTAGTAATTTTGTTGGCGAAAACCGATTGTAAATACTTCTATTTCTATTCGAATGGAATAAAATACATTTTAATTAGTTGAAATGCCATAAAGTTGGTTTTATTGGAAAAATAATTCTCCGCCCTTTTGATTTAACTTTGATTTCCAGCATGCGAGTGCAACGACTAACGCGGATGAATTCCAATCGAGACGTCAAATTTCGACTACTTTAACCAATAATTGGTGCTGTATCTCACCAAAAACTCGACCAATGTTGTCTTCCAAGTGGAAAAGTGTTACGAGTTTGTCAGCGTTGGCGCGTAAGTTGAGGCACGCCAACAAGAAATTCACCAGTAGTGTTAAATCAAAATATCTTGAAGGCCATTTCATAGGTCCAAAACGAGAAATTAAGCGCTCATTAAATGTTTCCTTAAATAAGTCAATGGTTGCAGCAGTAGTATGGCATGTCGCGCAATCGTGGCAATCAAAGACCAATCCAATTTCCGTACGAAAAAGTAATTATTCATGGCTCCAAAACGGTCAGCATTGGCTATTATTCCCAGCAGTATTGTTGAAGACATATGGACTAATGAATCCACAAGCCCATAAAGCGCAGCAAACAGTGACTTTCTCCGGGTTTAACGGTGTTTGAACGACCGCTTGTGGTTGCTCACCACTCCAGATACGGCAGATTTGATCAGTGACGTAGCCATTCGAGCTATTTCTGATATGAAACTCATCACAAAATTTTCATATGGAATTCAGGATCTACAGAGATTTCGCTTTGAGTTCATACACCAAACTAAGACGTGCCGGTGGTCGTACAGTTGCAATTCCTGCACGAGTTGCATTTTGTAAGCCCGCAAACCAAGATCCTTCCACAAACTCTGCCACAATTTGGATAGACGCATGTTTAATTGTTGAGCACGACCACGAATGGACATAGTTTGGTCTTTATCGATATTACGGTGTACAGTTACTATGGGTTTTCATAACGCACTATTCGACGTCTGACAGTAAACGTAATGTGGAAACGATTAATGGCTAACCGATTTAATTGTTCTGATGGACGATTATGTCGGTCATGAAATTGACGGAGTACGCGCTGAGTGTCTCGAACAGAGTCGTTTTTTTCGAAATAAATCAGCACAATTTGCAGACATTACTCCGACGTTGACATTTTTATGATTAAATGGCATGCCGAACGAACCATAACACGCATGAAAGCTCTCACACCATACGTAGCATTAAAAAATGTTGCCAAGTTAAAGTTCTATGGTTACAAACACAGAACCCTTTCTGTCAACCGAAAAACTCACATTAACGAAGCATCTAACGGTAAAAGTGAAACGGACGTTGAAAATGACGAAATATATGTATACAACAGTCAAAAATATTTTTTCTTGGAAGAGATGGGAAAATATAATGGTGTAATTCGCAACGAAGGACTAAAGGAGAAAACGGTATAACACATTACCCTGGATGTAAAAAATTGATAAAAAAGACAAGTGAAATATTTTGAAAGCTTTTTTGCAAAAGAAATAATTGTTTAGAAATATATAAACCAGAAGATTTATTTGAGATTGGTCACTAACCGTTCCACGGATGGCCTTCTACTCATGCGCCGAATTGTGTTTGGTGGCTTCAATGGATTCGCAACGTGCTTCATATAGGGCCAATTTAAATTACGGGAACAGAAAAACGTCACACGGAGCTAACTCAGGCAAAAACAATGGTTGACCGATTGAGTTTTTTGAGTTTTTTGCCTTCTATTCGGTCCCAATTGCAGCTTGGTGCGACGGCTTGTTTACGTCATGAAAAATTCACGACTTGTTTGTCCATAATTCCTGCCGTCTCTTCCGAATCCGTTCACGTAAACGCCCAAGTACGCCTTTCACCGTTTGACATTTAGGAACGAACTCTTGGTGAACCAGACCACGAATTTGGATGAAAACAATGAGCCTTACCTTGATTTTTAACCAACTTTGACGTCCTTTTTTCGGTTTCGACTCCGTCTAAGTGCGTCACTCGGAAGTCTGTTGACTGGAATGTAAAATTCATACACCTATGTCTCATCACTATTTATAATCCGCACAACGAACGTTGGGTCGGAATTCGAGCGTTCAAGCATGTCCAAAGAGGCTTGTCTACGGTACTGTTTTTGCAGAAAATTTAATTCTTCTTTTTTCTCAAGTCTCATACCTAAATGCTCAAAATGGTACGAATAGACTCTTGAGTGATTTTGAGAACGATTGCTTTCTCTCTTAAGCTGGCATGACGGTTTTCGACGACAGTTTCCATCGTTACATCGACGTTAATTTCGGTTAGACAGTTTGAAGGTCCAGAATGAGGCCTGTCTTGACGATTTCACTGCCTTTTTTGAACGCTTTTTACCACTCATATATACGGGTTTTGGATAAACGTGAATCCGAATATGCGTTTTCCAACATTTTCAATGCGTCAGCACGAGAAATTTCGTTTCTAACACAAAATTTAAGGCTAACTCTTTGTTCAATAATTTCGTTCATGTTGAAAATCGGCACGCAATAACGAGGTTGACCGACTTCACCAGCTGCTCTAAAGAAATTGGTTGACAGATCGCTCTCAAACTACATAACAAATTCCCGGTACTTTTTGACAGAAGGTATATCAATAATCTCTTGCGTATCAAGGCCATAAAAAAAATAAATGTGCGGGAAGCCGAGTACACCGAAAAAGAGGTGTATCGAGCCAGTGATGGTTAAAGAAAACCGAACATAGAACATTATATAACTTGACAAATAGTCGTGTTGATTGATAAATTTTTCACAAGTATATTTGATAAATTGGCTCCATCTTACGTTGCTTTGGTAATAGTAAACCTGGCTTCTGATGGCTTTTTTTAGTGTTGACCCAAACTCGTATAAGCTCCTTCATTGAGCGTGTATCAAACCAATAATGGCATTGAGAGGAACAAACCTTATTTTAAAGGGGAATTTCGTATGTTTGGAGGCCATAAATGCAAAAGGAAAGACCACCTATGCCACGAGATATAAGAATACACGTGTACAAAATTCTGATTGAAGAAGTCACAGGACGTGTATCGAAACTACCGCGAGGATCACAAAGTCCAAGTTCATTATTTCCAAGGAAAAAAGACAGGAAGACTGTCAATGGTTGCTTGAGCTGTAATACCCCTGTATGTAACTAACTGTTGGGTCGTTCAAATTGTATTTTTTTAACGATCTATGTTTATCTTAGAGTTATAAGGAGGAAGTTTTAGAGTAGACTGTACTGTTTTCATAAAGCCAGGCAAATTGAATTTTATATTAGGGAATGGAAATAATTTATTCTCACATAAAAAAGCCTTTGATTCATCAGAAAGAAGAACATCACATTGGTTTTTCGCAAGAGTTATGAAAGTTTGGGGTCTTATTTTCAATTAATCTTGATTAATCGTGTACTTTCAGTTTTTTCATTAACTTATGACTGCAAAGAATAAAAAAATATGATTCAGCACATTCTATTTAACACATGCACACAGTACAGATAACATTTTATGAGGTAACTCTAACTCCACGTTGGACAGGTTCCGCGATTGTTCAAGATGTATGCCGAGGCCGACGATGTCAGGAAAGGGTATTTGGTGTATCACCAGAGCTCAGATCAATCTAACAACAGGAACGACACGTTAAAGACGGGCGAAATGAAGCGCTTACAAAAAGGACTTGAGTAAATGTGCTCCATTTTACTTCCTCCAGTCAACAAGATGTGGAAACAACACTATTTCTCGGAATAGTCCAATCAATCTGCCTCCAATTTGTGATTGACGCTTCAACATTATTTAATTATGAGGGGCGGTGGATTTCAAGTCCATGGTTGACAAACCAACATCTTTGGATGCCTTGGCGGATATATTGAACGCGTGCTTGCTGAAATAAGACCAAATCTACGGGAAAAAGTGGCTTAAAATTGAATTCATCGTAAATCCTTTGCTCGTGGTGGCCATTCACTTACATTGTCAAATCGAAAAATTTTTGGGTATCCTATCGATATTAAAAGTACTGAAGCTCATGCAAAAAGTACATCCCTCAACTGAGCGAACATTGATTTCAAAACGACATTTCTCCAGTGTTTGTACAACGTCATCCTTCAATGATCTGCCAGGCATTCACCATTCTGGTAATTACATTTCCCACCGAACATATGGTTTCGTAATTCCCATCGAATCGATACGGTGCTGCTCATATTCGGGAGAAGTTCGTCACTTTTCCGTACGTGAGTAGCACTAATGAAAGTCCTTGGAGCGTTGCTGGTGTGTTCTTTGGATAGAACAGTCATTCTTACCAACAGCGAACTCATAATCTAAACGCAGCGCGGACACAATTTGTAAGAATGGAAAACATGAAAATGGAAACGTTCTACGTAATATCCATTGTACATTGAATGCATGTAGCCGAGCTAGCACTTGAACACACGGTGCGCTGGCAATCAACGTCTTTTTTATGGCTGCAATAAATTATTCGCAATTACGTCGTTTAATTCCCATTTTCATTAAATTATAGCCCAGTAAATTACACACGGAAGCTGACTGATACCATGGCATGGAATTTCGGCGTTTCCATTGGTCTCATTCATTTCGGCATTGTATGAAATGTGCTCGAGTAATCGTGCGTTAGATACATGCACATTGAGATACTTATTCAGATACCCAAATGGGTGTAATAATCTTGTAGCAGTTGGGTTTGAACTACAATATGTTGGGCTCCCTTAATGATATCGCAGGAGTGCTGCCAACTTGGGTCTCGCGTAGATTCCCACGAATTTAGCTTGGAATCCTTGAAATCGTTTCGCAAAGGATCCTGCGAATGTATGCAGTCGAGTAGGAGCTTGCTATTAAAAAATTCAACCCAAATGGTACCAAGGAAGCCCTTACAGGGAAACTCATTCGTAATGTGTGTGCTAGTTCCATACTCCTTGATGCGGTTCGTAATCAAGGATCAGCGGTGAGCAAAGCATGTTGGTAGCGGGCTACTCAATTCATCACAAGCTGCCAACACTGCCAAGTCAACATTTTCAATTACTTTCAGCCTTGCCAAAGCAACCCACTTTGTTTGCGTTTAATTGAACTCATGCAGTAAAGTTCAATGCGATTAAAACAGTTTGAAGCAGTTTTACGGGCCGAGGCAGGAACAGACCGCCCCTGGTCTGCTTCCAGCCCTGGGCGTTCAACTTTTTCTCCTAATTCCTCAAAGGAACTTGAAATACAAAACACTCTTCAACTTTCGAATTGTATCCAATTCATAACGCCGAAGAAATAGACGCAGCCAAAGCAACAACACTTGAACGCTGCTTTGCTATTTTGTTTTTAATGGTGTTTTTGTTTAATGTTAATGACAGATAAATTTGAACATAAATTATCGTTTTAAAGCATAATGAAGCAGCGTTCGCATTTAAAGGGGAACGGGCATGGATATTTGGAAGAGAATGCGATACTATTGTAAGGCTTGAAACTGGCTATTTGATATTTGTAACTTGTTTAATTAATTTAGATACTGAACCTTTACAGCAGCTTTTGGGCAAGATTCATTTTTTGCAGTGATTAAAGTTAATTTGAATGCTTTCAGGGAAAGCGTTTGCACATTTGAAAATATTTTATGTCCAAAAGTTTGATTTGATTGATTAATTTCAACTGGGTGGAAAAAAAATTTGAGTCAGTTTGACGAGTTGAAATATAAAAACTTTGCAACTCTCTTCATGCGTTCATGACCGTAAAATCGACATTTTTTCGGGCTGCTTTTAACTTATGCTCGCAATCGTCCTAATTTATGTAAGGAAAGTTTCAAATTTGAGTTCAAATGTAATTTATTGGAATTCAATATACCCATAAGTGGTTGCATGGGTGGTACCAGGGAGCGATTTCCTAGCTGTTAAATAAGTACGAAGACATGGCAGGGTCAAGAGGAGCTTCATTGTGTATCTAATATATAGATAAAATAATTCACTTTTGCCATAGACTACATATAAAATATATCCTAAGAAATGCGAACATATCTGGAAGTTGATGATCTGTGCTTACATAGTTTGGATTTACGAGTTGTGCAGGGTTTTTTTTCTTATAGAAAAATATATTTGATGCCTATCTGTTGCACAGTTTATAAAATTCACTTTTTTCGATTATATTTATCAAACTTTGGTTGGCACTTTTTAGACACATAAAGATTTGTTTCTGCTTTCCTACATCACTTGGTAATTGTTATCACCTTTATCCGCATTTGGTGTAAATTTGACACTTTTTTGAATTTAAATTAAGCATAATCCGAAGAAGTCTCGACTAAATTTGCCTGAGATTTTAGCTCAACATAAAAATCTTTTCTGGAGTTTTCAAAACTTTTCGGTAAAACTGAAAAACAACTTTTGCTATCTCGAAATATAAATGCCTATTTTTTCTCATCACCATTAGCTTGCGTGTTGAAATAATTAGTCCTTATTCTTAAGAAATCTTAGACGCAGATTATTTCCGATTGAATATGGTCAATAGTTATGCTTTCCTTATATTTAGGAACGTAAAAATATGCGACACGCTCTTTCTGTTGTCTGTAGTGTACGGAATGAAGGCTGATGCGATTCTCCCTCGTCGTCACGCAACGCATTCAATTTATAATGCACGAATTATGTACTTAAATCCTTTGTAAGGAAAAAAAACAAAGTTTTAAGTATTTGAATTTACTTTATTTCAATATCTTGTACCGATCGTGAACTCTAATGAACTAACTTAACAATTGTCTCTGGGCATATTTATAATATATCGATTTGCTTGATTCCGAAATTACATTTTGTGCTATTTTGCATTTTACCGGAAAATATGTATCGCAACAAAAACAGAAAAGTGCTTACAAAAGTGCTAACTAATTAATAAAAGGTGCGACACGTTTATGGGTGATTGACAAGGTATTGCTGACAATGGATTATGCGACACGTTTGTAGGTGATTGCCCATTCGATGCTGACATAACTCACGCGATGCGGAGAACAATAATGTTCATATGACAAATGTCAAACAGGTGACGTTTCAAATGAAATCTGCTTGCAATTGTTTTAGATTTTTTCAAAGTTCAGAATTTGGAATTTTCCTTCGTGTGGAAAATAATAGCCTCTACAAGGATGCAAGAAATTTTCCCTCAAAATTCATGCGCAATAACCTTAGTATTTATAAAATAATTAAGGCGTATGATTTTCAAATTTCATATAAACGCAATAAAGCATCTGACCAACGTCAAAACACCTCGTTGCGACCATTTTTGGATTTTCCGAATATTTCTCGCCTCGCATCGACATCATTGTACAATGTCATATACAAAGGAATGTTACGAAAACTGATTGGCATTTGCTACGAGACTCTCGTCGCGCTATCGTATCGCAATCTCTCAGTATTGTATCTGGGCCTTAAACAGACAGCATCCATCTAGCTGGTAGTGCCCATCGATGCGTCACGGCCTGTGAGATGGCAACACAACTTACAACTCCCTGCCAAAAAATTGGTTTAGATGTGCGTACGTTATCCCAACTGTTCAAACCAAATTTTCGGTAGTGAAAATAGAGTCCGCCCTTTTTCAGAAGATGCTGTGTATTATGGGACCAAACAAGAGACGTCAGCAGTCTTCATTGCTGCAAATTCCCCGGTCTTGTTTTAGTTTTATTTGGTAAAACAAATCAAATGATACTCATTTGAATACATGTTTTGAATTTTGATTTTTCCTTCGTCTAGCAAATAATAGCCCCTACAACGATTCACGAAATTTTCATTCAAAATTCATTCAAAATAACCCTAGTACTTAAAAATTAATTAACGCGTTTGAATTTCAAATTTTATTTAACCGCCATATTGCATCTGACAAACGTCACGCACCTCGTTGCGATGAATTTTCGTTTTTCTGAATACTTCCCGTCTCGCATTGACGCATCGCAATCATTGTACGATGTCGCATACAAATGCATATTACGAAACATGCTAGACATTTGCTGCGAAACTCTTGTCGCGCTCACGTATCGCAGTCTCGCACTATTGTTTTTCGGTCTTGAAACACAAAACAAACACCATTAACACCACATCCAATTCCATTTGAATTGACACATGCACATGCTACCAAAAACAGGTCGGTGTCATTTGTGCCAATCTGCGTCAAACAATAATGTGAATAGTGCACGCTGCGACAAATGCGTAAAGCCTGTATGCCCAAATCGTTTTATTTTATGTGAAAAATTCGTTAAAGTAATAAAAAAATAAATCGCTTTAATTCAATGTATCCTTTTTTAAAAAAATGTTGCTGGTTTTTGTAAAACCAGTTTTTGTAAAACCTTTTGTGTATTCATTTATTAATGTTCTTCTTGAATATCCTTCATTTCTTTCGTTTAACTATTGAAAATAATCATTCAAACTACAGTGTCAATTTGACACTTCAAATTCGAATTTTTTCCTCAAAATGAAGAAGGTTAACTGTAGGATGAGTGTTAACCACGATATTTCATTGGTAGCTGCTCACGCATCCACGAATGCAGCTTCAGATATGGGTAATGTTACACTAAGCAGGCATTGACTTGACCATGTTCGTGAGCAGCTCGAATTTTTAAGGAAACGTATCCTATAATGGAGCGCTTTGATGTAATATGATTAGCATAATCCGCATCACTTGTACGCAGACAACTAAATTAGTTGTCATCATCTATATCATGATGATAAAGATGATTTCTAGTTTCAATTGTTGTTTGAGAGTCGCGCTACGATATTTGTGGACTTTTTATTTCCATACTTCTTCGCCTTTGGTATTATTTACTATCGTGTTTTTTGGATAGCGAGGTGAAGGACTACCAGTGGCACAACAAACTTCCTGGAATATCGACGAAACACCTCCTCTGCAAACAGGAGTGCCTAGCCTGGAACCGTTTGACACATTTCAACGGGCTAAGCCTCCCATTTTACGTCTTTTGGCTCCTTCGGGTTGAAAGGATTGCTTCTCTAGCGGGGAGGGAAAGAGAAGGAGGATTGCTACAGAAGGAAACCCTCCACCCTAACGCCACCAGCCGATCGGGTATGCCTTTTTTTTTAACTGGAATTGCCCAAGCATAATGTACCATCTGGTTCCATTTGTCAACTGGTTTCAGAATCTCTGTGATTAGGCTATCTGGATGGAGCTCTTCCACTTCTTTGGCAAGATCATCGCGCAGTTTGTCCCATCTTCTGAATAAGAAAGTATAACAGTTGTCATCCTTCTCACCAATGCAGAATATTTAATCTAAAGGCCGCTACTTACCAATCTTGTGTAGGTGAGGCTGAAAACAACCGTGTCGCTCAGTAGCTGGATCAGGTAGAAGTCACTCTCACCATGCATTCAACTGAGCCACGAACTCAAATCGTTGACGGACCGCGTAGTCTATGTTCCCTTTAGATTTACGTTCCCTCACGTTCCCAAGATTAAATTGCCATTGGCATTCCCTTTGCCATTCGTCGAGAGTGCATCGTCTTTCATCGCGAACAACTTTTTCTTTGTTACCCTCGTGCCTTCGGATGTAAATTCTTTTACGCTCTCTTTTTCTTTGTTATTCTCAACTTTTTCTTTGTTACCCTTTCTAGAAAGGGGAGCGATGGGTATCACCCCTGCTATTATAAACACCGCTGACTTAGAGACTGTCCGGTATGCTGATGCAATCCGCAGGGCCGCTCGACTCTGCACCTGTGCCAGCCGTTTTCTGTACAGTTCCTTGTTGAAAGCTTCACTGCATATCTCTGCTCTATATAGAAGCGTAGATGTCACGATACTCATAAGCAGTCGCATTTTTGTTGGACTTGGTCCCCTATGATTGGCCATTAGTCGACTAATTGCCGAGACCCCTGCTGCGGGCTTGTTTATCATTGCCTTAATTTGCTCCGAGAAACTCAATTTAGAGTCTATCAGCAAGCCCAGATACTTGACTGATAGTTTCCACTATACTAATGTATCCCCGACTCGGACGATTCGTACTCTAGGGATCCTCTCTTCGTCAGGATGACCACTTCGGTTTTCTCTAACGCTACGTTAAACCCGTGAGTAGTCATCCAGATCCCTACCCGGTGCAATAGTACATTTAGCCTTAGTTGCGCTTGATCAACTGTGCGCCAAGCCACTAGTGCCAACAACCTTGCGCCGTGTCGTAGATCAGGCTGCGATTTTTCAGGTAATTTCGAATCATCTGCATTAAATATTCTGGTACTTGGAATGAGTTTTCCAGGGCATCATGAAAATGCGTCCATCCAGCGGAGTTGAATGCGTTCTTTATGTCCAGCGTCACTAGAAGGACTACCTGCCGGTTGAACCAGCTGCGAGCCTCCGCCTTTTGGACCACAGTCCCCACCTCCACGAATAGATATATAGTACAACGTCTCGTTCTGAAACCGTACTGCCTTGGAGAAAGGTCCCCAGCCGCGTGGATAATGTCAGTGGGTCTTCCCTTTATCAGTTTCTTGCGCACTTTGCCGGCCGTGTCTAGCATGAATAACGGTCGGTATGCTGACGGCGACTCGTGATTTTCCTTCTTCTTGCTAATCAGCACGAGTCTTACTGTCTTCCAACGCTCAGGGAAAACGCCTTCCCGCAAGCAGGCATTAAATGTACTGAGCAGCAAGTCATGGCATAAGTGAAAGGCCAGTTTCAGTACCTCGGCTGGAATACCGTCTTGGCCCGGAGCCTTCTTCGTCTTCATGGAGATAACTGCTAGTACCAGTTCGTTTCTCGTGAAGAGTGGACAGTCTGATGTTGTTTCCCTGTTGGCGGCATAAACGCGGACGGGATGTTGGGGAAAAAGTGCCCGTACTATCTCGTCTATCACGTCCGCTTCAAGTACGCAGGGGGCCCGTAGAGCGCCGAGCTTCCGCAAAACTAGTTTATAGCCCAAGCCCCACGGGTCGCTGTTCACGTCTTCGACGAGGTTCTGCCAGCAACGGGCCTTACTCCTGTTAATCAGTTTGCGAAGGCATTTCTTAGCCGACCGATATACTGTCATTCTGGTGCATGCCTCGTCCTGGCTTCGCGCTTGTTGAGCATCTCATCGGAGTTTGTGACACTCCCTTCATTGTTTGGCTATTTCAGTGGATCATCAGTACATCGGGGGCTTTCCGTGTCTAGATCTCGGGTGTGGCATAGATGACTTACTAGCAGACGTAATGGTACTCATTGTGGAGTTCACCATGTCTTCAGCAGTCAGTCCTGTGGTGCCCGGCGAAGAGCCAAATGGTGGTAAGCATCTCGTGAGAGTGTCGAAAAAGTTCTCCAAGGCCATCCTCTCAGTATTCTAGACGATAGCGGAGGGGTTAGTGTCTGGGAATGTTGGAACATTGTCGCGCATCTCGAGAAAATTTTCCTGTTCGCGAGTCTCGAATGTTATGTACTGACGGTCAGTGGCCGAATAGTCCTCTAGAACTCTCCAATTGTATGCCATTGAGGAGAGGAATTCCGAGGCGAATGTCAAGTCCGGAATGGTACCCACGCGGCCGAAGCGGCGGAAAGTGGGAGAGTTACGAGTGTTCACCATGACTAACCCTAGTCTGGCTGCCATCTCCAGGGGTCGGTTCTTTCTAGGGTCTGGCTGAGGTATGCCGCACTCAATAGCTTTGGGGTTAAAGTTCCCCCATAAGAACATGACCCTCTGTGCTCAAGACAGCGTCCTTTAAAGGGCTGAGATCGTGTTAAACATTCACATGCATTTTAATGCAAGGACTCGAACTTCCGAAACGGAAAATCAACATAATTGATCGTAAATATGGATAATTTATTTACGTTTTGAAAAGTCATTGGAAATTAACGAGAGATGTGCAGCTAGATTGAGTCTGGTCGTGGAGAAGTTTTCTGTGGTCCTGTGTAAGCTTATACCCGGTTTGTACCCAGTCATGTTATAGAATTATAGAAAACAAATTATCCTTGGGTTTTGTGAACTTTTCAACGAGAGCACAACCAGACCAAAATTGCTCTGCAAAGTTAAAGGAACAAGTAAATACATTGCGGATTCTCGCAAGCAATAAAGCTCTGCATATTTGTATCTGCATCTGTATCTAATGTTATACCTACCGCGAATTATTACCGCTTTTTATTACATCATTGTTGCTGTTGATAGAACAGTCGTGTTGGGTAGAGTACAAAAACTAGCACTTTTCAATGTGGAATCGTAGATTTCCGCGGCGGTGCCATAAACTGTCCATAAAACAGTGGTCTATTGTCTTCGCTGAACCATCAACTGGAAAGCAAAAGAATTTCGCAGCAAGACGCTAAATTGTAGGCCGCTGTATTATGTCGTTGCCGAACGCATAGGATTACGACCTAATCTTGAGGTGAGGCCGCTGCTATTGTTACGGAGTAGTTTTTTTCCAATGTTTTATCAGCATTTCCAAATGGCTTACCTGGCACGACCGCCAACTTATGTCACCTCACAGTAGACTTTAAATTTTCCTTGTAATTTGCTTTGTTTATGGAAGGAACATGTTGACTCGTTCTTTTCACATCTACTTTTCCTTATGACAAGGTTTAAAGTCAAGTCGCATACCCGTCTGTTATATTTAATCACTTGAGCCATATGATAACAATGACTTCCATGCTCTTTGAATTTCTTCGACTTTGTTCAATTCGAGGTGGTGAGATACGTATCTAAATTTATATCGCATGGTTCCTATTCTATTGACTTGTTCAAATATGTATTTATAATGGGTGGTAGGAGTGGCTGCTTGGTAACGTTGAAGCGTTCTTGTACTCTTTGACACCGACCCATTGCTCAGCTCTAAGACAATTTCGGTGAAATTAAACGACTGAAGTTCCCCCGTTTCTTGTCACCTGATCACTGGTTTTTAATTAAGACGAAATTGATTATGATTAAAAGCGCTGTGACAAGCAAACACTCTGAATTCAAATTTGCATCCGAATAAGCTCGGAAATTCCAGGAAGGTTAACATGTTTAGGTTGAGTTCTTGGCGAACTTTATAATGCAAAATTGAACCCGAATGATAATGAACCAGCATTTTGTTGCTTGATATGCATCAAGCATTGAAGAAAAGCGTATACAAAATTACAATAATTTTTTTTTTGGGCATACCAGTCATGGTGTAGTTCTTTTTGAATGTCTCTTGAAAAGCACTCAGTAAAATTCATGCAATAATACACATGTACACATATGTACGACTACGCTTTGATGTTGGGTGAAGCTTACCGTAAAGAGTCGCCATGAGTTGGTTTATTAAGATCGTGAGCAATATGTCAAGTTGCTGCTTAGGGGAATAATTATATGCCATAAAATAAAGTACTTCGATTGACAGACATAAATTAAACCGTCCAAGTATTGCTCACTCATACGCCTGGGTGAACGTTTAATTGTTTTTAACCATTTATCGTTGTTAGAGATTTATAGCAACAGCAGCGTGCTTTTATTTTTATAATTAATTATTACAAGGCCAACGGGAATTCAGGAAGTTTTCATGGTTTTTCACGAATCCAATCACATACACAACAGAATATGAAGACGCATGTTGAGGTAGATTTGGTTGTTTCGAAAATCGAATTTCGAATAAGTTATTTGAAACAGCTGCAGGACATTGTGGTCTCCACTTGAAGGATTCCCATGATATAATAATAATATTCAATCATAAATTTGTAAAATTCACGAGCAAACTATAAATAGTAAATGTTTGTGGCGGCAGCGACTGTACCCTTTATCCACTTTGCTTCGTGCTTTTGTATATTCGAGGACCTTAAAATTTATTCATACAAACTATCTACAAAGCACGTCGGTTTTGAAGATTTCTATTCTTGTTTGCAAGTTCCTTTCGAAAGAAAAAATTCCATTAGCGCGGCTCAGTGCTAACGTATCACAGTGCTAAAATAACTCCTTTTAAAAACTACTGGACCCTTTATATACGAACTTAGTAGGTGGTGATTTTACAATAATATAAATAAATAAATGCTGTAATGTTTACATATGAAAATGCAATTTCGAAAAAGCCACATGCCACATATTTTGACAAATATGTAGATTCGAATCTGTGAATTGTTAATGTTTCCCTCTACTTATTATTCTGGATTCTGGAACAAGTAACATCTATGATTTTTTTGAACTGTCGACGTCGTGGGTGTACAGAAATAATTTGAAAAAATAAAAAAGTTTATCTCATGTAACCCACAAAGGAAAACAAGTGTCAAAAAACAGGTGAGGCTCTCAGGTAAATGTCATATATTTTGTTTATTTTTCTTTTAAGTTATGTTTTTTAATAATAAGTTTGTCAATAATGTACAAAAACGTGTTATTTTATTAACGTGAATTATAGTTATTGATGACCAATAAAATTTCTCTAGATGTTGCAAAAAATGTTTTGATGGTTTATCTGAAGATCATTTGATTAATTATGATCATTAATCGGGATAATTTGATTAGAAAAATAATTTCCTATGCAACGCAACGCAAAATGAACAAAATATTTATCCTCAAAGCATGGTTAAAACAATTATATATAAAGACACGTCAAAACGGACCAACAATCTAGCAAAATAATTAAATTGTTTCTTGCAAATTTTTAATGGATATAGACTTTGAAATAAAAAGGAGTTGAATCTACCTTTTTATTGAATAAACGTTGAAATATGGAGACATCTCACATCATTTTCTAAATACCTTGGACTAATTCTAGCCAGCAGATTTCCCTGGACAGAAAACAGAAAAAAAGAGAAAAAAAAAAACAGACGCCTCATTTTTAAACAGATCATACAACCGACGCTACTCTATGGCAGTACAGGTTTCTGCCAGACGACGAAGACCAACAAAGCAGCATTTAAATTGTGTCAGAAAATCGCTTTGGGGAGGACCTTCGAATATCCATGGTACGTAAAAAACACAGGCATATATAAAGAACTACGACTGGAAACCGTTGACAAATACATACGAGATACAGCCCTTAAGCTGTTCGACGAGGTTGACAATCACGATAATACTACCTTGGCTTACCCTAAGATTTCTGACATATCAAACTAGACATATGTACAAAGCATTACGACAAATAATTGACGGAACAGATCTAAAATCCAACTAAATAGTTAATATGGAAAATCATAGTCCCAAAAGCTAGAAGTGAAGCGAGAAATGTAACCTAAGCTTCAAGAAACCTCGATCTACTATGTCTGAAGTAACTTATCTAGCAAAGTGGCTCATGCAGCTAGAGTTAGTTGCTTTGAACTCTCTTTTTATCCACTTGGTGTACAGGCTCTTGATGCGCATCTTTCTTCTTCGACGAGCCTAAATCAACATGTTCTAGAAAATTTAATTATTTGGAAAACAGTGGACGTTTGTTACTTCCAGCACTATACTCACCCGCATTTTTAATTTCATAGCGCAGTTGGTTTTGCTCTTGCGAATTAGATACTTGTTTCCGAAAATTTTCAAGAATATAATTGTTGTCCGATTCCCTGTAACTTTCATCATCACCAGAGACATCCCCTCCTAAAATCTTATCGATTTCTACGTCGGTTAGCTTTCTGCGTGCCATTTTATCAATTTTCTATTAAACAAAAAAATTTAACACCCCAAGCTATCCAAGCCATCCAGCTAAGGTAGATTGTCTATAAGAAGGTTTCTAACCCCTGCAGTCCATCATCAAATGGTCTGAATAATTATTTAATTTGCGTATATATGCGTATATAGCAGCAAAACAACCACAGTGGTGACCCCGACGTGTTCTGTTAGGCAATAATGGAGGGGGAGGGGGTTAGAAATGAATTGATAAAGGGGGGATTCAAGCAGCGCCGCTAGTGAACCGGGCGTTTATTCTCCCCTGATCACTGCTACGTTCGACATATATTGAATTTTCATGGAGAAAAACTTCTCTTATATTAAAGGTTTCATCCAAATATTCGACCACACTCCGGTAGCCTAATGTGGCACAGTTGATACGCTCTTAATTGACTTAGGCTTAACCGCTCCTTGGCTCCAATACGGCGGTTGACTCCAATGCTTCTCTCAAAGTTATCCTTCTTGTCATAGGCAATTCCCAAAAACACCTAACATTTAAAATCTTCAATGTTTCTTCATTTCCGGTGTGGTTTAAAATCAAATGCCAACTTGGATAGACGTATATGTTTTTCAAGACTGATTCATCAACGAGTTTCGCCAAAGGATAACAATTTCATATGCATTGCACCAACACATCCAGAAAACGTTGAATGCGAGAAAGGACAAATGTTTTTTGTTCTTCTACCGCAAGAAGCAAGCAGCTTTTGACCCATTGGAGTCGTTGAGTGTCTAAAAGCCGCTACAAAAGAATATTTCTATCAGAAACCTTCGCTAAGCTGAGGTTGGAACATAGAATATTAGATAAGAAGGCAACAGTCTGACTCAAAACCCATCCTTAAAAACCATGTTATTTTGATGGAGCTTAGATCATGGATGAGTTCAAGAGTTCAACACTTGTCAAATCTTGGAGAAAAAGCTTTGCCCAATGGTGCAGGAGCCGTTGAATTTCATTTCAAACCGAAAGAAACCCCTTTTGAACCAAAATCTGATGACAGCTCTTTGAAAAGAGCTGTCATCTCTCCCGTAACAATCGGTTAAGAGAGCCTTAAATATATTCCAAAGACAGCAATCACAACCATATTTGAACTCAAGTTCATGGCTCTACAGAGTGTAACTCCTGTCCTGCAGAAGAAAACCCTATCACAGTACTAACACATTTGAGGCAGCACAAGGAACGAAGGTGTGCAGTCTATGGGGATAATTAGGCCAATACATGCGTGATGGAAGGTGAAAAAATGAAATGACGTAGATGAGTTGGAACCAGAAAATGGCTAAAGTTTTACGCGTTCTAAGCAACATTAAAGATTTTAGGATAGAATAAGAATTCTCAAGTTGTCAAGAGTTCTATTCCTGTGTGAAAATTAAAGCATTGATTATATTATTATGCTACAATGGTCAGTTACAGGAATACGGTTCATCACAGATCTAGAATATTTTACCCAAATTCAGATGGACTTACTACTTCCTCGCCCACCCCAACACTACTCCTATCACCCGCATCGCACACCTTTTTCACCCCAACCTCTTACCAACCCGCAAAAGAGAAAGCGTGTTAAGGTATCGTCTCAGGAAGTCTATATAACGCGACTTTATCACTGAAAACATCAAGAGTAATATAGAGAGTTACCAATCCCTAATAAATGAAGAAAAAAAGGAATGAAACCGGGACGCAAGCCACCTAACTGGAACTATTCTAAAATGTGCCGAAAAAGTACATGGAAAACAAGTGCTACTCAGAAATCGAAGGAAAATGAAAGCATGCATCATCACCAACCAACTTCTACCGAGTCTGTAATTGGCCACCTGCTACAGAAATTTGTATATGGCTACAGATAACTAAGTTAAATTAGATAAAATAAGTTCATAACAACTGCTTTTTCTGCAACTAACGATAATGCCCTGAATATCCTAGAGGAATAGATGGACTGCTGCAGCTTGAACTGCTGGATGAGTCACGTTTGACCGGGTATACGCACGATGTCGCGGCTCTGGTCGCTGGACGCACAGTAGACCATGCGAAACTCAGACTCAATATGTTAATGCGGAGGGTAATGTACTGGAGGACCACTCACGAATTCAAGCTGGCACTGGTAAAAACCGAAGAGGTCATCCTAACGAAGAAGAGAATCTCCAGAGCACGGCCTATCAGTATAGGGGACGAGCTGGTTGAATCGAAATCAGCAGTAAAGTACCTGGGCGTCCTGATAGACTCGAAATGAGTTTTTCCCAACAAATCAGGGCAGTAGCTGACAAAGCTTCAGCGCGTGTGACGGCACTCACCCGATTAATGGCCAACATAGGGGGCCCACCTCATCAAGGAGACGGCTCTTAATGAGCGTTGTGCAGTCGCTTCTACTCTACGGATCACAACGGTGGGGCGACGCTCTCAGCATGGAGTTACACCGGAAGCGGTTGGCACAGGTGCAGAGACAAGGAGCATTGCGAATCGCATGCGCATATCGAACGGTCTCCGGGACGGCAGTGCTGGTAATCGCAGGGGTGATACCCATCACCCTCCTTACGAGAGAGCGCGGAAGTATTTACTTGCGCAGAGGCAAGGACCGAAGAGAAGAGATCACCAGGGAAAAGAGACGTCGCTCTCTCAGCGATTGGCAACAGCCCTGGGAGCACGAAACAAGGGGAAGGTGGGTTGCATGTCTAATCCCTGACCTGAGGCTGTAGTTCAGTCAAGTGCATGGTGAGACCGATTTCTACTTGACCCAGCTCTTAAGCGGGCACGGTTGTTTTCGGTCCTACCTGTACAAAATTGACAGAGCACGGTCTCCTAACTGTGTGTTTTGTGCAAGAGAATTGGATGACGCCTGTCACACATTCTTCTACTGCAAAAGGTGGAGCCAGCAGCAAGGGTCCTACTCAGCGAAATTGAAGAGCTCTGTCCCGAAACTATCGTCGGAGTAATGCTGAAAACAGTTGACAATTGGAATCGCATGGCGCAATATGCTCGGGCAGTGCTGGTACTAAAAAAAGTTTTGTTGGAGCGCTGGAAGGCATCGCGGATGGATGGATCTCTTTTCTAGCACTTCCTTCCTCTCCCTTCCTTCCCGTTATAGAAGAGATTCCCATAATCCGAAGGCGCCTCTAGCCGTAGGAACACGAGGCCTAGCCCGAAGTAAGGGAGGTGTTTAGTGGGTAGTCCAAAAGCATTTTGCGTCTGAAAGTCCCACACTCAGGGTGTAAACAGCATTCACCTCCCTACCACAAAAAAAGAGGTGCCATCTTTCCTCATTTCGTGGTAAAGATCCCATATAGTTCGAAATTGAATAATAATTGAATTGAATAATTGATATCGAATATGGCAAACCATAGTTACAATAAGTTGAGAACAAGTCAAAATCCTAGTTAAAGCAATTCTTATCTGACTGTGCATTTACTCCACTTATAACACACACAAATATTATTGTTACTCAAAACTTTCCAGGAAAAAAGTCACGACTAATGTTTCGCTTGTTAACACGTGCTACTCGAGCGCAGTTTGGATAAGAACTGATAATTTTCATCAGAACCATTCATAAAAAATTAAACATGATGATTCATCTAAACATTTCTATTCCTTTTGGGAAGTTGGGAAATTTCACATCTCTCTTCATCTGGCGTCGGTCCCACTTGTACCCTATTTATTGGTCCTGGACTTTCTAGCACAAGAGTTCATTTGAAGGAGGCTTACGATATTGAGGATAGATTTGCAACAGGCTTGAGGACTTCTTACAGGGACTCAAAAATGAAAACTCTTTCCTGACGTCTATGATGAGAAAAATTCCGGAGTTTTTATAGGAACGTACAACAGGTAACAAAGGATTATAATGGGGTAGGGTTTTAGTAAGACTCAGTGGGCATATGAAGCATTCGAGTAAGAAACCAGTGGGTCTGCTATTTACTGTGGCGTAATTTCCGACAGTATAATTGTACAATAATACAGTGAAGAGAAAATCTATGGAAGAACATCCTTTTAGAAGATCGAATGGCAGACCAAGACCATTTGATGCAACGATAACGATATAACGATACTAAACTTTTAAACATTGTAGTGTAAAATTCATGGTTGGTCAACCTACATATCCGGTAGAACATTGATATCGGTCCTTCCTTCTCCTTGATCATGAATTTTATTTGATCATACATTGTATTCATTCAAATTAAGGAATGTAAGACGATATCAATACAACCTCATTAATCTGACCTTTCGATAAAATATTGCTTGGGTGAAAAGGAGACGCTTAATTATGTTAGTGCAATTTAATATAGTTCATTATCACGTCAAAGGTTTTCAGTCCTTGTAATCTCCTCAAGTTTGGGAATTTAAATGAACTGGCCTATATATCACACTTTTATGCTTGTGTAAACTTTATAACATCTGAGTGAAGGTTCAAATAACGCTCGTGGAATGATTCAACTTTTAAGAACACTTAGCAGCCACATGTTGGGAAATATGCTGGATCGCAACATTCCCTGCTTCCTCTTGAGACGACACATTCATAAAAAGTTAATTATCAAACTAATAACAAACTTAACTACAAATATTTCGCTTCAACTCTGCAATGTGTTCTTTTCGCACCATGCGCGAAACTTCCGTTGGCGTAATGATTTGGCCGTCATTCATTATGTAAATGTACTGACACACTTTGCCTTACGTATCCTAGGGCTGTTCTGCTGTGTTGCAACAATGATGAGCTCTTGAAAGTTGTACGTCTACTTACTTTGTTCCTGTTTTCTTTTTTCTCGCTGGCGGTATAAATTTCCTGAAGAAAATCACAAACGCCAAACACGATTTGAATATTCCAGGCGACGCGACAAGTGTTAGAAAATATATCGCAATAATGGGTAAAAAAACAGGCAAAACAGAAATTTAGATTAGGATGAATATTATAACATTGGTCTTGGGTGACACTCGGGAAACGGGAACAACGTTTTCACGACAATCATATAAAGTAGGCACTGAACTAGTTTTCAGCACCTTCAATGCCAATGCAAAAGTTCTTGATCATTTGACGCGGATGCACTTTGGCATGCATCCAACTTTGCCAATTAGTTCTTTCCTTGTTTGTACAATTGCATGGCAAGTGCACTTTTGCATTGAAATCGGTCCAAGCTTTCGCCAACATTTGTATGACTACACGTGCCTGAGAACATTTATCTGCAGCGAACTTAATCATTATGAGGAAATCTGAAGGATTTCGAACTTCACATGCATCACAACTGATTTCCGTCTTGGGAAAGTGTCGATCCGCACACTTTCTGTTTGTGTTGTAGCCGAAATTATTTTAATCATGAGAAAACATTGTAGTCATGGAGACACACGTCACCATCGCTAAAGACGTAAAAATGTTTATGCTTTATTCAAATGTTCATCGTGAACAATTGAATCCTGACGAAAGATGACTCACGCTGCTCATTAATATCTTTCTTCCTCAATAAATCCATCGAAAGAAAAACATGTCCATGCTATCAGTAAACACGGGTCCTTGCAAACGGTGGAAAATAATAGACATAAAATATAATGTCTCAGTGAAATTCTAAAAACAATAATTAGTCTTGTGTCCAGGGTCTTCTGACAAAGTCATTTTATCGCTCCCCAGGCAGAAATTCCTGAGAATTTATGATGTTGACCATGTTATGGCTGCCTTCCATTCGCCACTCCGCAAAAGAAAGCCCGCGCGGAGAAATTTATAGGCAAATAGACACACTTTTCAGTTGTGTAGTTCATAAGTTTGAATTTGATATTAGTTAATAGCCGACGCCTACAGAATAAGAAACAAAAACAAAAAATTCAAATAAATTGTTGAAAAAATTCAACATTCGAAAATATTTACGAAATGTTTTCGTGCTACTTCTGACGAACCAGTAAGGAGAATTTATTCTACTTTACTACGATGATACACTGGAAATTATATCATATTTGTTGGATTTCCAGTTTGCCCACTCCTGGTAATTTAATTGATTGGATAAGTTTGTTGAATCACGAATCTTGAGTGTAGAATTTCGCCATGAATCACCTGAATAACATTGAAAACAGCGTTGTTAGATTCCATGAAATCCATTAACAAGCCAATGGCGTCGGTTCGATGGGTTTTTCGCGTAGATTTTCGGTTAATTTGCCTAATCTGATGAAATATTAATAAGACGGCGTAAACGTGTGGTGCGAGATGACTTTATAATAAAAACAATTGATTACTCTTTGCAGGATCCTGCTGCATAAAATTTATGCATTACGTGCAATTCAATCGGATGATGGAATTAGATGCGGTCATGTGAAGTATTTTAAATTGATTGTTGCGTGTGATCATGCGGAATATTTTAAAATAATTACTCAGCTCTACAAATTCGAACTATCATTTTCCACTTTTGAACTTAAAAGCTAATCGTGGGGTATTTGGTTGCGCTAGATACGAATTTGTATGTGTGACGAGAAAAATGATGCAAAAAGATGAAAACCCATAGAATTCGCACGTAGACCACTCATTTTCAGGCGCTCAAAAGAAACACCGACAAGATCGACGGTTCAATGCGTGGTTCTATGTATTCAAGACAATATTTTCCCACAGTTTTCCCGAAAATTGTTTTAAAAAATTTAATAGAGCTTCCAGGCTACAATTTACAAAAAATAACTTTTTTCCATGATAAGTTTTCATAGAAGGAAAAAAGATATCGTTTTTTTATGATTCCAACTTTGGTCCACTACGTAACCACTTGAAAGAGCTAACGTATCACAAAGTTAGTAATATGAATGTAGCAAAAAGACCGAGCTTTAGGTGATAGAGAGCTTTGATAATAAACGACGTCCATCAGTCACGATCTCTACGGTCGTTATTATTAGCCTTACGAGCTTAAGTGTACGTGGAAATATTTTTTTCGGCTTAATGCACAGTATATGTGAGTTACAGTGTGCGAATGCAGAATTTAACAGCCTGTAAGTGCACATCTCTCTATAATTTTGTATTCATTTTCTATCTCCAACAAGTTTTGCTGGTAAATACCAATGCACCTGGAAAATTGGCAACGAATATCGTTAAATTGGGACTTAGTTACGCTAGTTACGCTGACTGGAGAAATAAAAGGGTTTATAGGGCGCCATTTTGAAATATTGGTCTTGGGTGATTTGAAGTTTGAAATTTAAAATGTTTGGCTTAAATGGTTTGTTTTTGTTGTATTACAGGGACCTTCTATCTAATATTGAATAAAGCGAGAGAACATATCTTAATGTCTTGTAACATATATGTTCAATATGGTAACTCATAATTAACGTTTACTCCGACAAACCCCAAGCCCCAAAATCAGCTCACCTTCTCAACTAGCTATGGAAGTAAATTTTCTCTGGGAGCAGGAAGTTTTCGCGTTTTTTGCTCAAAAATATTGCTCTTTGACGTTTTTTTGTCTGTTCAATTTGTGGAAATATTGGTAAATTTTCTCGAGTGTCATGTCTACGCTATTGATGAAAGTGCTTCCTTTCCTGTCACATTTGTCGCCAGTAAATGTTGTGATTTGGCAGGCATGGTTTCTTGTAAGGTCAGAGGTGTGTGTATTTTACAATGTAGGACTCACACATGAACCTGGTGGGAAAACTGCAGTTTTGTCTCTGATTGTGTCTATAATTCAAAGAATTGTGAAATTTGAAATTCGTTTCAGGCAGGGATTTGGCTATAAGCATCACAAGGAAAAGGTGGAACTGGTATTTAGCGTTTAAAGGAGCTTTTCATACCAAACGGTGCCGAAGGCCGAAGGTCCAGAGTAACCATTCCAATCAAGTGTTTTGCGTTCAATTCGGTTTTGATCCCTTTTGTAACTCGCAAAAGTAGATGTTCCGACGTCTCAAGCCATACTCAAAAGAAGGCACTATGTCTTTATTCCCAACGACTTCGAAATTTGTTTCAGAATTTACAGAGTTGTCCGGATACTGACAATAAACTCATGGGTCTGTTATTTTCAGGTAAGTGTAAACTTTTCCTGGCATCAAAATCGGAACAATTGCTGTCCTCTGGAGATTATTGATTGTAATGATTGGTTTTTCGTGATATCCAGGAGATGTATACTTGTTCATATGCTTCAGTCCTCGTCAACCTGTTGCTGGTTTGATATGTGGTCGGCTTGGTACGCTTACTTGTGAAGACATTTGATCGAGACTATTTAACACTATGACTCCTGCTTTGAAACTGAGGGTTCCTTGAGTAAGGTAATGGAAAGAGTGGATCTAGTTAGTAAGAATCTTTAGTTTTCTAACGTTAGAAAATACAACATTTTCATTTCCATATTTCAAGAAACGCTGCGTTGTTTTCTCTCAAATATTTGTTTTTGTTTCAGTCTTTTTGGGAGTTATTGTTCAGGTTCTGAATCATGCAATTCCATATATATCGTCTAATATCTAACACATCCAACTTGCTCCCCGGCGCCTACATCAAGCCCAGAGAAATAGTTAGGCAACTAAAAAAACTTAAGAATCGCACAGCTCCCGGGATCGATGGAATTTCTAATTATGTGATGAAAAATCTGCCAAAGAAAGGGATTGCGCTCACTTGCCTCTTATATAATGCTTGCCTCAAACTATCTTATTTTTCACTCGCCTGGAAACAAACTGTTGTAGTACCACTGCTAAAGTCTGGGAACGATCCACATGAGCCAGAAAGCCACAGGCCAATAAGCTTATTGCCAGCCGTTGGTAAACTATTCAAAAAGCTAATTCTCAAAAGACTCACAGACTTCATGGGAAATGCCAACATACTTCCTAACTTTCAGTTCGGTTTCAGACACGGCTTTTTAACGGAGCACCAATTGTCTCGCGTCTCAAAGGACATTAAAAAAGCCCTAATAGGGAAGCAATCAGTTGGAATGGTCACCATCGATGTTGGGAAAGCTTTCGATAGAGTCTGGCACGAAGGTTTACTTTATAAGCTCCAAGAGTACAAAACTCCAGCATACATACGTAATTTGATAGCTTCCTACCTCAGAGACAGATCATTTAATGTAAAGGACCGAGAAAGCACCTCTACTGTAAGAAGCATCCCTGCTGGCGTTCCCCAAGGCTCATGTCTGAGCCCTAGCCTTTTCAATATCTGTACTCCCGATCTCCCTACAAGCGAGCACTGTCAAATAGCTGCCTTTGCGGACAATACCTGTTTTTATACACAGGAACTCACCCATGTACAATAACAGCTAACTTAGAGAAAATGCTTTAAAAAGTATACCAGTTCTTCTACAGGTGGAAAATAAGCATTAATATTGACAAAACGAAGGCAATATTTTTCAGTAAAAAACATAAACGTTCCTTCCTGCCTAATCGACCGATTAACATTTTAGGACAAGCCATACCATGGTCCGAAAATCTACAGTACCTTTGGCTAACCTTGGACAAAAAACTCATATTCAAAGGCCACATTGAACGAATAAGCATTAAAGCATTTAATTCTGTACTTCAACAGTATCACTACTCAACAGATGGTCCCAACTGAACATAAAGAATAAGATGATAATTTTAAAAATGGTAATTCAGCCTATAATATTATATGGAGCGCCTACTTCGAGCCAATGCGCAAAACATTTGAAATCAAAGCTCCAAGTCCCTAAAAACAGATACTTAAAAATGGCGCTAAATAAGCCTTTTTATTTCTTATCACGCAAATTACATGAGGTTGCTAATATTAGCCCTAACAATAAACTCGCGCTCTCACGCAGAGATAATTTACTAGCTGGTTACATATAAAAAACATTTCCATTTTCAGAAGTTTTGGTAGATCAAATTTTCCATTTTCACTCAGAACTTATAAGTGATGTATACCCTTGCTAAGCTAATTCAGCGAAGACTCATGGGTGCGGAAGTTCTGATCAAATATTTCGAGTACCTCAATAGTCAATTTAATATTTATAAAGAAAGGTGGAAAGAGCTCAAGCTGGTTTCGAACACGCGTCCCTGCCGCTTCTCATCAGGTGCCAACTCACAGGCTGGGACGCATCGATTGGTACTACCAGCTTAGGTGGATGTCGACTGGTTACTGCAGTTAATTTGCAAGATGCAGATTCAGGTGAAACTGACACCGGCTGGAAAACATTAGAATCGTTTCTAGGAGATGTTAAGAAGTCAAACGCAGGTGTCTAAACTATAAATTTGCTATGAGAAGTAACCTCTCTCTCAGTTGTCGCGTAACCCTAAGGTACAATACTAGTAATCGGTGTTAAAATGAAGAAAGCTAAATTTAATACAGTTGTTTTTATTTCCGATGGAAATTTTTATTTTTTTCGTCCGCTCGACCCTCGACCATGTAATCAGCTAAGGTAGAACACATTTCGAAACCATACATTCAAGCACTAAGGATTTAGATTAAAAGATCAACCTGAGAGATCAAGCGTCCTCATAGTTATTACTAAGTCCTGATAGTTATTACTAAGATCCAGAATAGTATGTAAATAGGTTTTAACATGGGTAGTAGTACTTTAAGTTAAGTTTAAAAGAGGTTTTAGTTTAGTTTTAATAAGAAACATTTGTGGTACAAACAGAAAAAAATACTGTAGATGCAATAAATACCAAATTCAGAACTCTCACTTTAAGTACTACCTTAGTCCTGTAAATTTTTAGAAACAATAAAGAACTTATTAAATAAAAAAAAATCCCATTTTTTTACAACAGGCTCTCTAGTTGTTCTTACTCGTACCCCATTGTATTTCTGTTTCTGATGAGAGTGTTAATTTCGGTATCAACTACATGATCGTGCTCCTACTTTATGAAAGGTTAGATTCAAGAGTTTCCCATTTCAAAGATTCTGTAGTCATCCTGCTTGCTATCAGCAGTCTTCTCTATACGCAGGAAATAGGCTTTTGTGAAACAGAACAATTCAAAGACGAGTTCATGAAGGCCTACTGCAATGTCAAGGCACAATAGACAGGTAAGTGTTTGTGTATAACGCCAGAAGGACACTTAACTCTGATATATTCAGCTGTTTAACACTAAGGACTATTACCGAGGTAGAAGCAGCGCTTTTTCTAGAATATAATTGATATGATAAGTTGTTCTTGCATTTTCTGGACTTCATTAAATCCGTTTATCACCCTTCCGATTAATTGAGGCACATACTCAGCCTCCTTTGCTTCAACATTGATTCCTTTTTTTTGACACATATTTAACACCGCCAACAGCATTCAAATATAAGTCTTAGTCGAGCGATTCAACTTATCGGGGTCTATGGCAAACAAAATGTACTAAACGCACATATAAGATAAAATTATCAAAGATTTAAATAAAATATATTTCATTGCCACAACCAGATAAGCATCTGGAATGAACTCCAAGTGGTACGTGTAAATATTCACATAGATATCGGAGCAGCATATCTGCTCATTGAGGAACTAGCCCAGAAAAGATTTCGTGATCCTGAATTTTTCGGCAGTAAACTAATATCTTATCGTTCATTTGAATCGAGAATAGGTCAGTAGCTGGTTTGATTACAAAATATTGCTGTAAGCAAAATTTATTTATATCTCTGATAATTGTTAAATTATTATTATTTATGAGTGCGCTTTGTATTGCAAGGATATAAATAAATTTCGGTGGACAGCGCCACATTTACGATTGTAATTAAATTTGTTTTGCTGTTTCATTATGGAATTTCATCGTTTAAAAGGAAAATTTTTATATGACTCGAATTATTAAGATTCATCTAACCCAAAAATTTGAAGAAATCATAAAAGCCGATTAAATTCATTATTTTATGAATACATTTCGCAAATAGTTAGTTTTTTTTCGAGGTTGCTTTGTTAGCGTCATGTCTACGATTATCTCAAATATAAATTTTCGCATCGCATGTATCCGATATCCACTTTGACTGTCCTATTTAAGATTGATGAGGGGTAGGGATCCTAGCTTTAGGTAGTACTCATTGACTTTAAGTAGGCTATCACATTATTTAAGCCATGGATACTAAAAAAAATCATTTATTTTTAAGTTTGAATTTCATCATGGATCCAATACATCGCAAACAGGTCCGAATCTAATTGAGATATTTGACAAGGATCTGTCTAATGAACGCAATATAAGTCAGTTTTTCGGAAAATGCTGAACAGGCGTTTTCAAATCATTCAAAATTATAAGCGCATAAGTTCTGATTCATATAAGTTCTGATTCCTGCGGGGCGGGAGGAATGGGAAAGGAGACGCCAATGTATCCTTATTCTGTAGTGTTGCTTTGTTAACTGACAGAACTGTCCGAAATAATGTGGCACGATATACCATTTTCCCATCTTTGTAAGCATTTCTCGAACTAAAGTTACCGCGGAAAGCTTGCTCAGTTTTGCTGAAGGGGACATCTCACTGCTTGCTCGATCATTTGCAAGCAAACACTATGTTACACGCAACACATTCCTCCCTCATGTAAAACATGCAGTTCGGGGCCCTGAACTATTAATTTGAAGCAGGTGAGACTAGAAATATCCTTGCTCGCTCGAGAGCTGGGTCAAGTAGAAATCAGTCTCACCATGTACTCGTTCGAGCCATGGTATTAGGTAAGGGATCAGACATGCAGTTCACCTTTCTTTCATATAGCGTACTGTGGGTTGTTGCAAATAGCTGAGAGACTTTCGCATTTTCCCTAGTGTTATTTTTCAGATTGGGCGATGTACTATGGAAATCTGTTCTGATTCACTTTTAAGCCCACCCGATTCTTTTTGCAATGCATGGATAAAATGATTTATCCAGCCGATTTGGAGGAACCCAATACGATATGAGTATCATATGATCAGGTTAACATTTAGTTGGACTATGAGCAGCTTAAATTGTACTTTGGGAAGGGAGGTGTTCCTCATCAATTAAGAGTCAGGTTGAACAGCCATGGAGTAATTCTTCAATGGTGTTTTCGGTGTGAACGAGGACCTGCTTTTGTAGCAGATTAGTAAACCTTTTATTTTTTTATATAGTAAAAGAGCTATGGCAATTTAAATTAAGGAAAAAACTATGGAGTAATTTTTGAATGAGACGGTTAGTAAAAAGTCAATAGATATATTTTACTACTTACTAACTGCATACAATTATAATCATAACACTTTGTTTTTTTAGTAATTGAGAGGTGAAGACTGTTAACGCCATGAACGTGCTGGTCATCGTGGGTACGACACTTATTGTGCTCGTTGCTAAGGAACGGAGGAGGCTCTACCTGTGTAGGGGAGAAGAAGGTAGAGAGGTTGTTTCACGAGAGGAGAGAAGGACTCTTGCTCTGTGGCAGGAAGTATGGGTAAATGAAACACGGGGCAGGTGAACCGCGTGCCTAATCAGGGACCTGGAGCCGTCCCTCAATCGAAAGCATGGCGAGACTGATTACTACTTGACACAGCTTTTCAGCGGACACGAGTGTTTTCAGTCTTACCTGCACAAAATGGGAAATTCACGGTCCCCAGACTGCCTGTTTTGTCCGGGGATTGCGGATGATGCTTGCTACACCTTCTTCACATGCGAACGGTGGGTGAGACAACGTGTACATCTCAGGGAGAGAATAGGGGAAATCACTCCAAATACTCTGGTGGAGAAGAGTGTCTGAAGACACTAATTTTTTTAAAAGTGTCTAAAGACAAATGGAACTGTGTATCGCACTACCCTCGGGCGGTTCTCACTATGAAGAACATCGTCGATCGCCTGTCGCCGCAGAGGGAAGAATGCTCACTCTCTCAGTAATCCCTCTCCTTTCTGTCCATATCTGCTGAGGGAGTGATCTTTCTTATCCGAAGGTACCGGTAGGCGAGACGTAAGAGGCCTAGTCCGATGTAATGTGACAAACAGTTCCAAGCTAGGTTCTCGGTGTGACAGGGGAGGTGTTTAGTCGGTAGTTCAGTTGCTGTGTGCCACTGGGAGTCTGACACTCAGGGCGTGAATAGCCTTCACCTCCCAACCAAAACAAAAAACGCCATGAACTTCTGATTCTCAGTATCACACAGCAACTGGACTACTGACTGAACGCTTGCTCTATTACATGGAGAACCTTACTTTAGGCTAGGCGCCTGAAGCCGCATAATACCGGCGCTTCCAGGCTCAAGTGATTCGTTGTCAACATGGGTGGAATAAAAACTACGGTTAGCTGTGAAAGTAAGCCTCATTCTCTTTGCCCCGACAAGCTATCGCCGATTTATTTCTTTTTAAGAAAACCCACCCCGATCGTAGTGCGACACACAGTTTCATTGGTCCATTGATACAAGAATCATTTCCACTAAGTTATCTGGATACAACGTGCATGTTGCTTCGTCAGGATGTAAACGATATCTCAACCATCTCTTCACACATGAAGAAGGTGTGACAGGTCCCTGATCCTCGGACAAATCAGGCAATTAAATGTACTCATTGTGTGCAGTTTATACTGAAAATATCCGTGACTTCTGAGATGCTCAGATAATAATCAGTCCATTCGTGGTTTCGGTTGAGCATTCATCATGGATTCGTAATCCTTCATCTCATCTCTCGTGAAGTAGCCTCTCTACCTCGTTTCTCTTGCAGAGGAAGATCCTCGCATTGGGTATTGTATCCGCAATGAGCGTGATTACTGACTCAGAGACAATGCGGCATTTAGCCAAGACTTGGATCAGCCTCATCTTGTACGATGAAGCACTTAATATAGTGCTTCAGCCCGAGCCCCCGAGCCGCAAAGGAGCACCGAATCTATGCGCTCATCATGGGCGTCGCAAGGAGTTTTCCCATGTTGACCGTTAAGCAACTCCAGCTACTGCCTTATCCTTCGATACTCGCATTCGATCGAAGAAGCTCATGTATCATCAAGCCATGGTATTTTATCATCACCTTGGTCTTCATGGGTTAGTCACCAATAAGGATAAGTTTTCCTCTCAGGACCTTCTTTTTGATTGAAATTTTTCCTACACTAGACTGGACTCTCTTTCTGCCACCATCTCATTGACTAGATGCATTACCATTTGACTAGATGCATTACTGAGTTTGAGCTTGGCTAGCTCGACATTGTGGTCGCGAAACGCCACTCACTGGGTAATTGCAGCATCACAAGCTTGCAATTCGAGACATTCCATAGGTCAAGCATGGAATCCTGAAAGTCCCTTGATGTCTTACCTTGATGTCAATTCTTTGCCAACACCTTAAAATGTCTTAGACCACTACCCGGTCCTTGAAATAATTCTTTAATATCCGCATAAAATACCTCGAAACTCTGAAGTCATATTGCTGAGGACCTAGATCCCCTAAGACTCGAGTGGTCTAGCCGAGTCTATCTCCGATCCAGCACTACTTAGTGGTAATTAACATACACAGGAGCTGGAACGCAGATTGTTAATCCTTCCTTAGTTTCCTTAGTTTGCTGATCAGCACAGGAGTTGCCTCCTACCAGTATTCGAGGAATGCATTCTCTTGCTGGAAGACGTTGTAAGTTGTCGAATCATTCATTCGGTATATATATTCGGTATATCAATTGTCCAGAACATGGGTCCTGCAGTTTATAATTATTAATGCTACTGGCATCGAATTGTACAATGTATCACTTTATAGTTTACTGAATCAGCATTTAAAATAAAATATAAATAAAATAATAAAAATAAAATAATACAATAAAAATCTTTATTTTGGCTCGAGCAAATTTTTCGTGGTTTCCAAGGCAAGACTTTTTTTTGTTTGTTTGAGAGGTGAAGGCTATTTACACCCTGAGTGTCGGAATCCCGCTACCGGACTACCGACTAAATACCTCCCCTGTCACACCGAGAACCTACCCTGGAATCGTTTGTCACATTACTTCGGACTAGGCCTCACTAAACATCGCTTAGCGGTGCCTTAGGTTAACCCTAAAATGCATTTTGTATCATAAATGATACATACTCGAAAAATCAATATTAATCGGCATAGAATATCACTTTCATCACAACGCTAATTTCATCATATTTGTAACAAAGTGCTCCAACCATTTTGCATCAGACTGTAAAGAGAAATGCGACAATGATAACGGCACTTCTGATTTTGCGAAGAAGTGACACTTAGGAGCTCATCAGTGGTTTTGGTCGTGCTTGTTTGATTTTGTGTAGGTGTTCGTAATCGACCCTAAGTTTTGAAAAAAATTAATAATATTTGTGAATATCTCCCGATTGTGTCAGTGGTGCTTCCATAAGAAAATAAAGCAGTGCTTTTGATGTAAGTGGGAATTTTGTGGTATGTATCAAATATGTTACAGTGGTCTTTGCTTTATATTTAGAATGAACCCAGGTGAAAGCGAAAGGCCCCTGAAGCCACATGAGCTGCAGTTTATAATTGACAATTGGGATATTAGCGAAGATGAATTCGATCATTCTGAAGATGAAGAAAACTTCGATATCGAAAACATTCCAATTGTTTTTGATTATGAATTAGAAGAGGAAGAATATGATGAACGCGAATTGCAAAATTATAAAGATTCTTTCAAAAATATAATTTGGAAGAAAAAAAACCTTATATTAAATGAAGAGCAAAAGCAGTCCAGAGGAGACAGTAATCTGCCTTAATCGGTATCGACATTAGAAAGTCCCTACGATTATTTCCGATACTTCTTTGGTGATGAATTGATCAACTCAATTGTACAAGAGTCCAACGTATATGCAAAACAGAAAGATATAGGTACTACAAACCATTTCAAGGCTGCAGATGTAAAAAAATATTTGGGGGTATGTATATTCATGTCTGTTATACACTTACCCAATATAAGATGCTATTGGACTACAAAGCTTGGAGTGCCACATATCAAAGAAACGATGAGCCTAAAGCATTTCGGGAATGTGAACAAATTCGTACATTTCAACAATAATTCAAAAATGCAACCTAAGGATAATGACGATTTTGATCGATTGTTTAAACTTCGGCCTGTTTTGGATTATTTAAACGCTAAATTTGCAAGCATACCATGCGAACAATATTTGTGTGTGGGCGAGCAAATATGTTCAACAAAAACGAAGCACTATCTCAAACAATATTTGCCGATGAAGCCCCATAAATGGGGTTTCAAATTTTTAGTTTTGAGCGGCGTCAGTGGATATGCTTATAACTTTGAAATATATACGGGATCCAATATAAAGACACTACCGACAGAGCCAGACTTGGGATATTGTGCTAATGTTGTAGTCCGGCTTCTTCGAGACGTCCCAAAAAACCAAAATTTTCGAATTTTCTTTGATAACTTTTATTCGACGCTACCTTTGATTTCCTACTTATCTTCCATGGGTATAGTTTCTTTAGGGACAATAAGAAGGAATAGAATTCCTAATTGTAAATTGCCTACTGACACTGACATAAAAAAGATATATAGAATAGATATATCTTTTGCTATATAGAACATGGCGGAAGTTCGATTTGAAGTTGCAGAATGCTTGTGCAAATCTGACTGCGTAGTTACACCTAAACGAGGTAGACCAAGTCTGGTCGATATCGAGAATGAAATTCAGGCGAAAAAATTGAGAGGACCAACGAGCTACATCCCCCCGAAACTAATACGTACTGATAATATAGGACATTGGTGCCATTACACCGAAAAGCAAAATGCCATGGTGCAAAAAGCTTACATCTGTAATTTGTGAAAAGTGCGGAGTTGCACTTTGTTTCAATAAAGGAAACAATTATTTTAAAGATTTCCACCAATAAATTTTTATTGCCCCACTAAGAAGGCCTAAATTTGAGTTTTTTATTTACAATGTTAGAACATAACTAATGATTTATTTATTTTTTCATAATTGAATTAAGATTATAATAAATGTTGTGATACTTATTACTAGAGAAAAAGAACTGAATTACTTTTGTCAATACCAAAATAAGAATAACAATAAACTGTACTGCATAAATTGACTTGAACTTTCTATTTTTAATACTACCCCCAAAGGCCAAACTATCATTTCTGATACATACAGGAAAAATCGAATTTTCAGGACATTAGGACATAATTGATTTTTTTCATTATTTTTTCCGAGTTTTACATATTAGAATACATAACTGTGATTTTTTTCGCTCAAAACAAGAAAATGGTGCATTTTAGGGTTAAGAGAAATCTCTCTTTCTGCACGGATGGATAGGAAGGAATTGCGATTATTAGAGAATCGCATTACAAAGATCCCCACTCCCTCGCCAAGCGATCCATCATGCCCTTCTTTATAAGAAGAACTGTCCGTACGTTATGCGACACACGCAAGGCTTATCCCTGACGTTGGTGATCGTGATTTCTGCGGAATTTATGAGTAAGGCCATACCCTCAAATAAAATCCGTAAAAAATTACTATTGCCCGTTTGGCAGCTGTCAGTAATTTCGCAGCCTTGTCAGATTATGATTATGCTATTTGGTGGGTAGCATGAAACAAAATTAATTGGCAAGCCACGGCTAAGAAAAGTGGACGAATACAGGTTATAAAAATTTGAAAATTTTAATTAAAATTAATGATTTCTAAACAGCAACTATCGGTTGAGATTAAAAGTGAAAGGTCTAATCGAAAGTTGATATTCTTATTCCGAAAAAAGCTTGTAAGTTCGGGATCAGCAAAGGCTCACTATGCAACCTATTTAATTTGATGTCACAGGATTGAAAAATTCATAAAATATATTTTTGATAATTGCATAGGCTTGTCTAGGTCGTTCGCACTGAAAAGTTGTTAGTCAAACAGGAAACGAAATTTGTGTCCAATGGACAACCTCGTCCATTTTCTCCACCTGAATCACATAGGACGTCCGTAAGGCTCCAAGCTTCCGCGTGACAATCTTATAACCCAAAACCCATGGGGCTCTGTTGTTGGTCTCAATCAGTTGCTACCTTGCGTTCATTTATTAGCTTGCGAAGGAGCTTCCTTGTTAGCTAACATTCGGAAATGTGATTCATCTCGATCTCTTTAGTTTTGCCAAGATATTGAGACGTTACACGAAAACGTGATGAGAATCAGAGTAGAGTTCTACCCGTATTCCTCTGGTCGTTGTTCTAGTTTCTCCTCCAATAAGAACTCCGGCTACTTGCATCCAGTTTGGTAATATTGCAACCTACGGTGAAAGGTCGGGTTGCTGCGCGTGCGATCCACTGGTAATCAGCCACCGAGTAATCTTGCAGACCATCCTTGTGTGTAGAAGAGCTATTTTTAAAGGTGCGTTTTCCGCTGGATTCACCGCGAACAACGATTAGCATTTCGAACTCGAAAGAGCTTTAAATTCATCGAGCGTACTTTGAAAGAAAAGGGTGGCCCGGACCCAGATGTCGGCGGTGTCACAACGGTTACATTACTGCTCCTGCTCCCTGTTGGGATGCTATTCAAATATCCATAACATGTTTTTCTCTCTTGGAACCTTGTCTCAAAAATGCTGTGCGGTTTTGCTACGATGAAAGTTGATCCTCAGGAGTTGAATAATAGTTTGGTTTAGTTACTTTAATAAAAAAAATTTTTTCACTGCTATATTTTTGAACTCTTTAACCTTATAGTTGGAAGTGCACACTTGAGCAGAGGTTGCTTCAAATGATTCTCTCATGGTCGCTCCTAATTCTTTGACGTTGCAACACAGTGATCATCAAATATTTCTAAAGAGGCCATTGACTGTAGTAATAGAAAAAAGGTATACTACATACCTTTTTTCTAGTAATAAGTATAGTATAAGTAGTATAGTGTAGTATAAGACTAAGAAAAAAGGTTTAGAACCGAGGAGATACTTGATGGCAAAAAAACAAGCCCTTGTTCGTGGACTCCACCCGGGTTTCATGTACGAATTTCGTACGTGTACAGGCTCCACATTTTTTCTTATTTCTTGAAGGAAATCAACGCAAATCTTCCCGTCTACCGGTCTTATCTGCAGAGCAGCATGACGATGCTTGTGACTGATATTTGTAAGGTATCGCGCTGAGTTCTGCAAACTCATGCTTGTAGAGTGTTTATTTGACCATCTCTTTAGCCCTCATACACTGATGTTTTTAAAGCCTTCTGTTCTGCTCTGGAGCATACCAGTTGAAAGTCAGCTTCATTTTCATTCCTTCGACTGGGCTTTGTTGACTTGCTCCACTTTAATCTGTCTCTACGATTGAGCACCAGTGGCCTGCATTCCTGCTTTTGGTTTTCATGCGGAGTGATACTTTCAGTATAGGACATTACATTATAAGTGAATTTGTTGGGCTCTTTCAACTCTTATCTGCCCTTCGCCACCCACGGCGGTCGTGCAGAATCCTATCCTGTCCAGTTGCTTGAACTCGTCGATACCATTTTAAATGTCTCTAATGACATTCTTTTGAACATTTGTGGTGATTCTCACTATTTTTAAGAACATGCTAATGTTCTGTCTTCCTCAATCTTCTCACTCCTCTGAGTCTTCCTCACTTCGATCGACGGCTATCTGCGTAATCAACGCGTCCTGAAGTTATATTTTTCGCCCGGTGTCAGTTGGAGATCCTTGTGGTTGCTGAGTAACAATTTTTCCGCTTCCTGCAGAGTCCAGTGTTCCAAGATAATAACGTTTGGGCTTGACGGTTCCGTTCCTTACCATCTCCACTGCACGTCGTTAAGTTTCTGCTCCATCGCTTCAAGCAAGAGATGAACAGGAGGACTAGTTTAGACTGGCTGCATCATTGCAAATACAAAGCACCAAATTTGACATTGCTTCTCTGATGTTTATTATCATTGCTTATTATTATTATGAGACAAGCTTGTCTGTTGCTTATCTGTTGTTGTCTTCTCTTAGCTCGATTTGGTTACTTATTAAGGTCGTGGAAGTTTTGGCAATGCGGGAAAACACACTTTTCTCGATGGTTTGATCACTTGTACCAGTAGATTGACAGCTAAGTGAAAGCCACCACTGAAAGATGCCCAGGTGACTTATCCCCAGTCTGATTGTAGAAGAGCCCGCGAGAGGTCATGTGTACACGTTGGGGTGCACAATCCCACCCCTAGTTTTTTCTTTGTTGAGTGAGAGTTTTTAATGGGTACTCTTAATGGCAGGGCTATCCACGCTCTGAGTTTCAGAATCCCAGTGGCAACCAGACTACACTTCCCCTGTCACACCAATAACCTAGCCTGGAACTGTTTGTCACATTACTTTGGACTAGGCCAAGCTGCGCCTTCAGGTTAAGGGAAATCTCTCTTTCTGCACGGATGGATAGGAAGGAAGAGGATTGCTGTCATAGAGATTTCCCTTCCTCTGCGCCGCCAAGCGATCGTAGATGCCCTTCTTTACAAGAAGAACTGTCCGTACGTTATGCGACACACATTTTCAATTGTCAGGTAATAGTCAGTCTCACCATGCATTCTGTAGAACCACGGTCCCAAGTTACTAATGAGCCGTGCGGTCCACCTGCCTCGCGTTTCGTTTTCCCATGTTTGCTGCCACAAGGTTAGGGTCCTTCTCCGTTCCTCGCGGCTGACGGTTTCTCTCGCCGACTCTCCCCTACGTAAGTACATACGTTTCCGTTCTTCTGCGAGTAGCTTAATAGGAACCGCTTTCGAGATTACCAGCACTGCAGGTTCAGAGACAGTGCGAAATGCAGCCGCTATCCGCAAAGCTTCTTGCCTCTGCACCTGTGCCAGACGCCTTCGGTGCGTCTCTTTACTAAGAGCGTCAGCCCAGACTTTGGAGCCATACAAGAGCACTGACTTCATTGCACTCATCAGTAGACGTCTTTTGCTCGATGTTGGTCCCCACGTGGTGGCCGTAAGGCGAATGAGAGCCGATACTCCCGCAGAAGCCTTCTCCGCTGATACTCGAACCTGCTCGAGAAAGCTCATGTTCGAGTCAATCATCAAGCCAAGGTATCTGATTGATTTTTTCAACTCGATGATCATTTCTCCCACCCGAACGGGAATAACACGAAGGATCCACTGCACGGTCCGGACGACGACCCCGGTCCTTTCCAGCGCTAGGCTAAGTCCACGGTCTGTCATCCACTTGCTCACTCGACGTATTACCGCCAGTACAGGCAGTACGCCCGGTGACTAGTACTGCTACGTCATCTGCGTAGCCAACCAGGCGTGACTCCCCCCGTAACTTCAACCTCAAAAGCTCATCATACGAGACATTCCAGAGGTCCGGACCAAGAACGGAACCTTGCGCCACCCCTGATTTCAAATCAATTCTTCGCCAGCCTCCCAATCTGTCATAGATGAGCTTCTGGTTTTTGAGATAGTCCTTAAATATCCGCCTCAGATACCTTAGCACCCTGAAATATTCCAGAGCACCAAGAATATCTGTCCATCTAGCAGAATTGAAGGCATTTCTCACATCTTGTGTTATGAGCAGTACTATTCGTCTCGAGTGGTGATTGTGGGCTTCTGCCTGCTGGACCGCACTCAATACCTCTGCTATTGCACCGATCGTGGATCGGCCGGCCCTGAAGCCGTACTGCTGAGGAGACAGGCCCCCGACAGTTCGGATGGCCTCTCCAGGTCTCTCTCTAATGAGCCTCTCGAAAACCTTCCCACCGGCGTTCAACATACATCGGTCCTGGTTTCCCTTCCCCTTGTGGATCAGCACGGGCCTCGCCTCTTTCCAGCAATTCGAAAACATGCCCTGCTGCAGACAGGCAATGAAAGTGGTCAGGGCAAAGTTGATGTGCAAGCTCTAGTACTTCCGCTGGTATACCGTCTGGCCCTGTGGCCTTTTTCGGTTTCAAGGTTTTTACCGTATCATCCAGCTCGATCGCGCTAAAAACTCTCCAGGACTTTCAATATCTGCATCATTGGGACGAACAGGATGCATTGGGAAATAATAATATTAATAAATAATAATAATAATAATAATAATAATAATAATAATAATAATAATAATAATAATAATAATAATAATAATAATAATAATAATGATAATAATAACCAGACTCAGTGTGAAGGTAAAGAAAGGATGTTGAGAAGTTATCATCCTGTATGCATTGAAAGTGGTATGTGACACATGTGATTGCAGTGACTGTGAAATAAACTGTTTTCCTTGCAATTTAAGTCGCTCCAAGAGCAGATTGAAATTGTCAACATCACCTCATTGATTTGGATGATTCTTAGCCCGTTTTCTATTGATGTAGCAAATCTTCCAACGCCTCGAGTTTTTACATGATCCTGTTTGATCTGATGGTGGAATAAAATGATCATCGAAACGGTTAGCTGGTGGTTTTAAGTTATCGAGGTACGGGGTTGGATGAGCTCTGAACAAGCCACGCCTCCTTTGATTCTGCAGCGAAATAATGTATATTTTTTATATGCGTCCTTACTATTGTTACGATCCGTTGTTTGCCTATGAATCAAATACCTTAAAAGCAATCCTGTTAATTTAGTTCCTGCGGCAACAAGTTGTTGGTGTTTTATTTTTTTTCTCGTTTAATTGAAAGTTAAATCGTTTTCCTAGGTTTAAGGTAAGTTTAAGATAGTCGTGGCGATGACCGTAATGAGGAACAACTTACTTTTATGAACTGGAAAATTTTAATTCCTGTTTATTTCTACTCTTCGCGAATGATTTTTACAGCAAAATGATATGAAAATTTTTCCTGATGTGTTAAATATTTCAAGGAAGCCACTAAATCATAAAATTTCGATTCTATACCGAAACCGATTGCACAATTTACGATCTCTCCCTTTCACGTCAATTATGCACGTACAATGATTACTTAAGACTGAATTAAGTACTGAGGCAGAATGGTTTCCACTTAATTTGTGTGTAATTAATTTTCAAGCAGTGACACGCCATTTTGTTGCGAGCTGGAGCTCCCATTTTGTACTCAGTCGCTTTCGCTATCGATCCGCTTGTATCTGCGAATTAATAAACCCATAATAAATTATGAAATGTTGCAATAATATTTATTTTGAAAGTGTTTTCCATGTTCTAGACTTGACTTTGTTTGCAATTTTCAGACGCCTAACGAGTGATATTCAGACATAGACGAAGCAAAAAAAAAAAAACATAAATTTGGCGTATTTTGGATGGCAGCTATACTAAATTGTTTGTGTTACTTCCCGACAAATACATTATCCATATTCGCCAGCTTGGGCATGGCCACGTCGAAAAGAATCGAAAAGGAAAGTCATCGTCGCGGCATTCGCTATCCAATTTCAAATGTTTTTCTGTGGATTGCGATTAAGTTGTTCCGCTTTACTGCAGCAATTTCCTTTTATATTTTCCCAAACCGACAAATCGCGGCTCATCGATGTCGTCATCGCATGCGAATATGAGTGTGAATGCTATATATTGCCGATATTTGGAAAGAAATCAGGAAATTGGCTGCGTCAATATTTCCGCTTGGAATTTATGTTATTTCAAATGAAATTTGGTTCCATGACAAAGCCAATATTTAATGTGCTCCGAAACGCTCTGAGAATGGTCCTCAAGCCGGAATACAACTCGAATCGAAAGTACTAAAACCGCATCCAAAGCGAAACCTGATTACATATTGTAAATATTTTCAAATGTATTCACATATTTGCGGCTTCATTTCCAACCGGAATGTGTCATTCGCATATACGAATAAATTGTTATTTGACTTTACGTATGTGGAGCCAAATGTGGTAATTTCAATTTACAGAATAGACCAAAACCCCAACAATAAGTCCATTTCGAATTTATGACATACACGACACGCTGATAGAATTTAAGTGCTCGAATGTCTAATGAGTGATTTTCCTGAAGTGCTTGGCTTGGTTGAACCCGATCAAATTACATACATGTGTATCTTTCTTGTAAGCTCATAGAATTGTAAGAACTACTTAGCCGTCCATTAACCCTCGTGCGTGTGGAGCCCTTGACTTCACAACACAGCCAAGAAAGGAAGACGAATTTTAAATGGACGCATTAAAAGCAACAATTAAAGATAAACGTTGTGCCAACTTATTTAGGCACGTTTAACACACAATGTAGCCTTAATCTGAATATAATCCCGAAAGTGATAAACAAAAGTGGCTTCAATAAATTAGGTAGATGATGGATAAGAGAAACACTTCATGGTAAGCGTAGCAATAACTTGAATCAATTCGAAATCGCCGTCTGGCCGTTTGTTTGCATCCAATAAACTCACGTGAAGTTAATACTATTAGCCGTGAAATATATTGCACCCAGACTAATATGTTTCACCTCTTCAATAACAACGATCTACACCATTTCTGCGCATGGGTTATGTATAATATTTTTTTATTGCCTACATATCTAGAAATAAAAATCAGAGCAAAAAATAGTCCTGAATTTGATTTTGTGAGTAAAAAGCTGCGAAAATCAAAGTCAATGAAAATATACAAAAATTGACATAGACATGATCTATTAAAAGATACCGAACATCCTTTTGTTCTTACAATAGAAGTTTTAAAATATAGGTAAAATGGTCCTAATGAACACGTTCACGATTCCTGTCATGTTCAGTAGAAGTTTCTCTCATTAACCCCCAAATATAGTCTCTCATCATGCTTTCAGTATACTTGGTAATGTCTGTCCAATTTCATTATATCTTAATGGAAGCGTTAACCTTTATCTTCCGAATAAGCTACCATATTATCTTTAAATTTATCCAAATGAGAATGTAACATATGCATCTTTAGAGACATTCTAAATCCGATAAATGTACGAATACAGATGAACTCCATGATTAATGCTGCCTTGAGAGAGTAGTGGGATTTGCAACAAAAGAGGAGCAGATACAGGATTTTCTTCTGTGTTTGGCATTTGAGCGGATGTCGATAGAAGATCAAGACACGATATTTTCTTTGAATTCCTAACTTCTGAATGGATTCACAATGTAAAAATAACAGTCAGTATGATGATCATGATCTCCAAATTCTCGGCACTGCAAACTTCATTGCTCTTTTCTCACCTCGCTACCAATCTACAATAAGACGGAGCGTATATAACCTATTTAATATTATTATAAAATAGTTGACAAAATAAATATGAAGAGAATATAAGCTCATCGTTCAGATTGTATCTGCAAGAGTTACATTATATATGCGGAGCCCATTTTTTGTCTTGATTTTTAACCAGTGGTTTGAAGTAAGCTTGATGAATTGACCCTCGACTAGTTTGCCGTGGGTGATACTGAGAACTCTTAAATTTTAGATTCCCTTGCGAAAAAATGCGCTACGACACGAATGACCTGCCTCGCGAATAAAATGCGATTAAAAACAAAACGAATGTGCTGCCGGAACTATCTTTATTAACCGGCACGATGTGTATCATACAACCGTTTTCTTAAGACTATTTTCTTACAAGTCTAACTCGTCGTTTTTCTACAATTTGATGTTCTGTAGGCGTGATTGTGGGTGAGCCTTACAGAACGAAGACGAAACTCACTGTTGTGGGTAATTACGAGGACCATAAAGGGATAAACGTTTACAATCGGGACTGGAAATACAAATTTTTATGAGTTTCACGTGTTAAATTTTTAGAACATTCAAAACATATATTAGCTCTACTTGTTAATCCTTGTTTGCAGATTGCTTAACACATGTGGGAAATTCCTTCAAACTACACGTAGCAATAGAGCTCATTATCTATTTGAGAAATCATAAAAGTTGTTTATTTATGTCTGGTAAAATTATTCATATAACTAAGTGTTAGGTATAAATTACATTTGGGACTGAACACTTGATATCCCTCAAAAATCTATAAATTTGTACTTAAATCATACTTTTCCTCTCTCACTTTAATGAATTCACCGCAAATAAAAGTTGTAAAATTGTCAGCGCCTCGTATACAACTTCTCGTAGCCATTGCGTACCGGTCGATACAGCAAAAAAACACGTGGTTTCTCTGTAATTTTCAAACACATATTGGCGTACACAACGAGCGACGCAAGAAACACTACTACACGCCCTCTGACCTCTCTTTGGACACCGATAGCGCGCAAAGACCGACATTCATTGGGTGCGAAAATCAAAAATGGTCAAATCGCTCTACGTCGTTAGAAAGCGAATATTTTCGATTTGTACTCACTATTTTTATATATTTCTATACATACTTATATAATCAGATTATATTGATTAAATCCATGCCCAAAATTTTTTTTATTTTGTTGACCTGTGTAATATTAAAATTGGTAAAGAAAATATTGAGGCTCAATAATTTACATGAAGTCTAAGGCGTACTGTGGTGACATTAAATGAGCATTCAAAAATACGACAATTTAGAAAGATAAAGCAAAATGAATAATAATAAATTAACAAAAATGGGATTAATATAATAGGTGTATAAATATGAAATGCGGATTTTTTCTGCTTGAAATATGCATTCATTTGAATAAAAGAACGAATGAATTCAATAATCAAAGTATTGGACATCGTTAGCTTCGACTTTTTCCCATCTTTCTGTCAATTGATGGATTCCGTCCCAGTACCACTTCTCATTTTTTGAGGCTAACCACTCATCAAGCCAATTTTTAACTTCTTCGTAAGAATAGAACTGCTGTTCCGAAAGTTCGTGCTACATCGATCGAAACAAGTAGTAGTCAGAAGGAGCCAAGTCGGGTGAATACAGCGGCTGGGACAGAACTTCCCAATTAATGTTTCCCAAGTAGTTCTGGACAGGTACACGCGGCCGAGCATTGTCATGTTGAAAAACGACTTTATCATGTCTTTTGTGAAATTCTGGTCGTTTTTCCTTAAGTGCGCGGTTCAATTTGATCAGTTGTTGTCAGTAACGTTCGCCAGTAATATTCTCACCAGGTTTCAGCAGTTCGTAATGCAAAGGACCCTTACTATCCCACCAAATACACAGCAAAGTCTTCTTTCCATGAATATTTCGGACTGGTTGTGATGTTGATGGCTGGCCTGGGTCTAACCATGATTTTTCCCGCTTGAGATTGTCGAAATAAATCCACTTTTCATCGCCAGTAACAACCCGATGCAAAATAACCTTTTCTTTTCTGTCTGGCAAGCAAAATTTCACAAATGGTTTTTCGCCTTTCGATGTCTGTTTCTTTCAATTGATACGGCACCCATTTTCCAGCTTTTTGGATCTTTCCCATGGCTTTTAAACGTTGTGAAATGGCTGCCTGAGTAACTTCCAACGCTTCTGCCAACTGTTTTTCAGTTTGTGTGTTGTCTTCATCCAATAATGCTTGTAAATCTGTATCTTCGATTTTTTTCTTATTGGTGGTTTTCCACGGTCTTTGTTGCTGACATCGAAATCGCCACTTTTAGATCTTTTAAACCATCGTTCACAAGTGTCTTGGCTTGGAGCATGTTCACCATATGCTTCCACTAACAATCGATAAGTTTCTGCTGCCGTTTTCTTGAAATGGAAGAAGGTTATTAGACTTCCGCGCAAAACCTCTTTTTCTGGCACGTAATTCGACATTTGTGAAGCAAAAAAAAACTTTGTTGTTTGTACAATCAAAACCTATGACATACTGGAATTTGTTGACAGATGTTTACCCTCCAAAATGCCATATTAGTTATCCCCGAAACAAACCATATGTAATGGTTATGCCATCTATAGTAAAATCCGCATTTCATATTTAGGCACCTAATATATGTATGCGTATGAGTACATGTGTTTGTATACACTTTATCAAAACATTGCACACAACGAAGTCAAAATAGGGAATCAGTGCCTTCGGGAAACCATAACAGATAATTTTTTTTCGTTTTATTATCACTTATAATTTATTCTTATAAATGCGATAAGCAAAAATTAACGTTTACTTAATTTTATTAAAAATATTTTTATGTGTGCGTTATAAGTCTATATATGTACATCAAAAAATGTCCAAAAACACTTTTATTTTTGTTCAATACTTCAATTTAGTATGACTAGTTATGTAATGTGTACGCGACTTTTTTTTCTAAATACGAGGGTGGTCCGGTAATTACTTAGCCTTACTGTCCGATGGTACAACTATCGCAAGAGAATAGTGTAGTACCTTCATGTAGACGGCTATTGGCGAAATTTCAGCCGGATCGGACTTGTTGTGAGAGCGGGTGAAAGCAAACGTGTCCTTTGATTTCAAAAAATGGAAAAGGAGCAATATCGGTCGATGATTCGATTTTTGTTTTTGCAAAGGAAATCGCGCAATGAAATCAAAGAGCGCTTAGATGCACTGTATGGAGACGCTTCTCCTTCGATGGTGACCGTCAAACATTGGTTCAACGAATTTCAGCGCGATGACACGTCTTTTTTTGATGAACCACGCTCAAGTGCACCAAAAACAGCAAGCTCGGAGGATAACGTGACGAAAATCCACGATCTTGTTTTGGCAGACCACAAATTCGAGGTGCGTGAGATAGCTAAGATAGGAGCCATTTCAAAAGACTGCATGCCGTATATTCTACATGAAATTTTTGGTATGAGAAAGCTGTCGGCAAGATTAATGCCGCGTTTTTAGACTCCGGATAACAAGCGCTGCTGTATGATCAATTTAGAGCGGTGTTTGGCACTGTTTCGCGCCAGTTTTTTCGTCGTTACGTGACCCTCGACGACACATGGATCCATTGAAGCAGTGGAGTCAACCCGGTGAATCTACTCCAAAAAAGGTGAAGGCGACTTTCCCATCCGCCGTGATGGCAACCGCTTGGGATTCGCAAGGATATACATTGACTACCTGGACAAGGGCAAAACGGTCACAGAGCAGTCCTATGTTGAATTATTGGGCCGATTCGACGCCGAATTTAAAAACATCGAATGCCCTATTTGGCGAAGAAAAAAGTGATCTTCCACCACGACAATGCACCGGCTCGCACCTCCACACTTGAAAAAGTCGCTCGCCGGGCAGAAATTGCAAACGAAGGAGGGAGTAATTGCCGCTACGAAGGCCTACTTTGCAGACCTCGAGAAAACTTTTTTTCAGACAGGTGAAAGAAGTTGGAGCATCGCTGGGTCAAGTGTATCGAGCTAAAAGGAAATTATATTGAGAAATAAATTGCATTTTTTCCGAAATTTTTGTTTTTCCATTTGTAGGCTAAGTACATATGGGACCGGCCTCGTAAACCTAAAGATGCTCGATTGGGTTGAAGTCGGGGAGTCGAAGTGGGTATAGAAGAGCAGAAGAAACATTGTAGAACAACCACTCACGCACTAATGTTGCAGTAAACTTGGGATCATCATTGTAGATAATACTTTGTTCATTGTAGTTTCAACAAATACTGAATCATCTACAGCATTTACACCTATCGCACCCCAAACCCATGCTTTATTGCACTCCATGTTTTATTGTAGGTTTCAAGTTTTTTTGATTTCAATGCAGTGTTAACCCTACGCCACAATCGCCGTCCATCCGAACCGAAAATCTCATATTTGCTTTCATCCATGAAAATGACCTTTTCCCAGAACTCCTCAGACTACAACATGTTTTCTTTGGCGTATTGGATTCGTTTTTTGTAAATATTTTTCTTAGAAAAATTGAAATGGTTTCTTTCTTGTAACACAGCCCTTGTAACCTGTTTTATATAAGAAATTCCGTAAAGTTTAGGGGTTCGTGAATAATCTATACACATCTATGCACATATTTTTTAACGTTCCTAACTATTCCTTGACTCCTCCTTACTTAACGTACACTCAATTATTTCTTGAAGCATATTGAGAGCGATACCGAAACTTAAACTTTTTTATTACACTTTGAATGGTTGCACGTGGTCGTCATACGATTTTTTCTATGTCGTCATAATTTTTACCTTCCGCTTTGAGCTTAACAGTTTATTTTCTTACTTCAAAAGTAATCTTTTTCTTTGTTTTCGCCATTTTCAAATGATCTGCGCGTATTAAACTACTTGCCACTTTTGCGAGAACTTTGGGACTGCAACTATCATGAAAACACGAGGGAGCGAAAGCCTGCGTCAAAACCATACCGGTACCCGTATTAACTTGGTACTAAACGGTACCGTTTGTACGAGATTAGTATTGAGATTAGTATATACGCGATTAGTATTTATGTTTCTTCGACGGATAAATAAAACTCTTGTTTTATTTTATAACACCAACTTTATTTACTATAATCCCGTTATACAATTCTTATTGTATACATGAACCGGTATTCGAAAAGGCACCCCAATGCAGCCTCACATTGGGTGAAAGGAGATAGAGGCTTGTCCGTACCTTTGACGCGAAGAACTAACTCTTCGAGACAATTCCACTTCTATATATACTACTCGTCGCCTACTTGATTTGATTTCATTCAATTCAAAATATCAATGTCTATTTTTTTTTAATTCAATTGAATTCAAAATATCAATACCTACTTCGTTTTAATTCAATTGAATTCAAAATCAATGCCTCCATCGTTTTTATTAATTTGATTTGGGTAAGTGTAACAATTAGTATTAATTGTGTGTGGAATTTTCCGATGTACATACAATGACTTACGATGCAAATATTTGTTTTTACATTAATAATATAAATGAAAATATTTGTGAAAAATGAAATGCACGGAAATGTTTGTTCCTTGCGCTTATAAGAGTCAACTATAAGTAACAAAAAATATAAACGAAATCAACTTGTCTTCTTTGATCTAAAAAAGCACTAACCCTATTCCATATTGTGAATGCTGCATGTGCAATTTCCTGATATAGTGTATACTATGCATAAATAAAAGGCACTGCTACTGCGTGTATGCATTGTTCTTCAGCAGTATTCTAATTATTTGTAAGTAGAAACACCATTTTAACTTCGCAGCGCGGCTAATTTTGGTAGTTGAAATCGATAATACATGGTCGCTCGTATAGTAATCATTTAAAGAGTTTCGAATGCAATTAAAATTTAATATTTCATATACAATAGATTACATCGTATCCTTCTGCATCTGAAAAATAACCAGTTCGACACAATATTATTTAATCAACACTTACTACAATACAACATTCCGAAGAAACAATAGTATGCCGACCTAAATAAGAGGCAATTTTTGGGAATTTTTGCAAAAAATAGGACGTCCAGCGGACTCCGCGCAGCAAAGCAGTTTTCATTTGTGTTCTTTGTTATGCATAAACTTGATTCATGTACAAAACTTATTTCATTTAACTTTTCTTATAAATAATCCAGATATTTTGATTTTGATTTGATGATTTCAAATGATTTTAAAATACTCAAAAAGCGTTAAGAAGAAAGTACGAACGAAATTGAACTTTTTTCAAGAAAATCGTAGAAATTATAATTTTTACAATGTGGAAAAAATCTACTCAGGTAAGAATTTTTTTAATGAAAAAATAAATATTTGAAGAATCCTGAAAAAAGTATATTTAGTTAGAATGAGAAGTTGCGAATCTCAGTTTATTTCGTCAAATGGACATGGTGCACTGAACGTGCAAGAAAATTCTAAAAATTTAAAAAAAAAATATTTGAATTATACAAATCATTGATTACAATAAGGATTTAAAGAAATTGTAAGAAAAAATAAATGAAATCAATTACAACAACCGCAATCAAGGCAAATGTACATTTTGATATTCGTCGCACATGGGCTGTTCGCAAGAAGTGCATTGTGACATTGTTTTTCGATTTATTGCGAACTTTTTCTTTTACATTTCACCTTTTCTTACTTGTCAGCTAAACTTTTCTTCCTTTGCCTTCGTTTAAAGCTGTTTTTATTTTGCTGAGTATCGAGGAAATACCGATTCGCAAACTCTTACGAAGCACGTGAGTATTGTACAGACGTTCTAAGAAACGCATCACGATATAGAAACAAATCTATCTCTAAATATGATCCTTCGGCCTCCTTCATCCTATCAAAATGAAAATGAAAACGCACGAATGAAAAATTTCATTGGTGCATGAAAATATCTTACACTAAATGGGTGATATGCGTTATGCACCTAAAAAACTGACCATTTTCTAAGAATTTATCACTAGGCCCCTGTAGCAGGCCCTGCAGCACTAGTGTAACTCTGTCTTGGTCGAATGAATACAAAAACAAAATATACGTTTTTCTTTATTAAATTATCATTCTCATATTTAGCAAAATGGCGGCTATTTCATAGCCGAATAAAATAATTGACATAAAACGGTGGCAAGGATTCTGAAGCGAGAAATGAGTTGCCCAGATTGCACCTCACACTTAACCCTTAGCTGGTGTTGATATTTTAAATTACATTCTTGGTATCGGGGATGTCCAAGTGGACCCCAATAGAAAAAAATTTAAATAAAACGTGCTCTATAAATTAATGAAGGTGAGAGTTTCTATATATTCAAAGAACACATTTTTTCAATTATAAAAATCAACTTTTATTAATTCTTTGATAAATCTTATCACTTATAAAGATACAGCCTTTGACTTAAGGTAACTATTTTCAGTCTGTACTTATAAAATTAAAAAAAAAATGAAAATATATAAAATAACGTAAGCAAATTCTTTTTTATGCTTTATCATACTCTAAACTTAACAAAAACAGGAAGCTCTTCTGAGATCAATAATAAATGAAAAAATAACAGGCATTATATAACTTAAAAATATTAGTGAAAAAAAAACCATTGGCTTTGAAAAGCTCACCGACTACTTATGTTTGGCATTTGGTACACATTACAGTCGTTACTGAATGACTTTTACATATATATCCGCTACATTTAATACACTTTAGGGATTGTTTTTGCCTAAAAAAGCCTTAATTTCCGATACATTCCCATGATTGGTATGTGCTCCTTGGCTGAGGCACTTCTCAAAAAACTCTGTAATTTTCTCGTTAGTGTACTTGCATATTATATCAATTATCTCATCTGTTATCAATAACTGCCACGAATCAAGTGGTGACATGCTTATTTTATCACGAGCTTCCCAATCAATCCGGGAAGATGAATTATAATATTATGAAATCGTGTGCGTGAAATATTGGGAGGTGTTTTCGACCATTTGTATCGATTCTTACCTCATAAGAAGCCGGAGTTTGCGGTGTTATCTTCCTCTTCATCAGAGCTACTTGTGTCGGAGGAGTCACTCTCATGCACAATTACACTGTCATCCGAGCAATCTCCGCATCTTCTCTGTCACTAATTATTTCATCGTCACACACTTCACATGGCAGATGCTCACAATCGGTTTCAATGTTTTATTCATCTTCCAGAAGTTTGCGTATCTCATCGTCACTTAGAAATCGCGCCATTTTTGCTTCAAAATACTGAAAAACTAAAAAAACCATGTTTCTAAACCCAACACAAAGAACACATACTTGCTATCGAGGATTCATTTGGACCCCAAACTAGTTCATACTTTCACTTCTAATTAAGATAAAGCAATAAACGTCCGGCACCCACTACAACACGTGACATAATGAGATTATATCGATGTGCGTGTTCGTAAGTGAAAAGTTAGCGATACTGCAACGGTATATATTTGCAGTGGGGTCCATTTGGACCCCACGATATCAGCTAAGGGTTAAAATTATATTTTACGCTTACACTAAATTTTAGACAGATATTGTTGCACTAGAAGAAAAACTGAACGAAAATTTAGAAGGCAATAACCCGAAAAGTTATCAATATAAACGTTATATGAACGAAATAAGCAAACTAAAAAAAAAAACAAAGATTAACACTTTAGATTTTCGTTAGAATAGTCGTTAAGGTTTTTAATATGTCCTTTAAATCTCTTTGGCAGAAATTCAACAGCATAAAAATGGCATGAACCCCTTGAATCTTCGATTATCGATAGATGGCTACGTCGACTAGCTTAGGAAGCTGTAATTCAAAATTTTAAGAGTTGTCTATTAGATATTGGGCTTCAATTTGTGTTCAAATTTATTGCCGACTAACACAGGGAAACGTTAATCCAGCAGACTTAATGAATGTGTTGTCAATTGACCGAAACCCTCGCGATGATTTCGCTCTGAATTTTATTTACAAATTTATCATCGTCCACAATAACTTAACCTGAAGAATTCTCCTTGTGTAGGACGTTATCCGTCTGAACCATAAAATTATGAAATTCCTACACATTTATTTAACTTATGGTAAGTTCACTTTTGCAAAAAAAAACGTCTTATATTAATTCTATGCATCTTTTAACAACACATCCAACGTATTGCCCACGAAATGAAAAATAAGAACATATGCTAAACAAAGAAATCATCTTATTTGAAATCAATTCTAGCAAAAACGTATACAATGTTATTCCAAGAAAAACAATCTTAACTACATTAAACAAACACAAATAAACGATCAAAGAAGTAGCTTTATTTGAGCTAGAGGATATGGGAAGGTATTCCCTACCTTCATATTCTTCAGTTGTGAGCTGAATTTCGGTATTGGTCTTATTGTTCAGAGCTACGTAAGGTGATTCACGACTCTGGTATAGGTTCCTGAAGTATCCTTCGAAGGGTCGATAATGGCCAAATAAACACTGAAAATTTCATTACCTTGCAACATCGGATCATTATCAGGGTTGGATTTGGAACTCTTACGCCACATGATTTCTTCTATGGTTTCAAATATATCTGATGAAGGTCTAAGTACTCTTAACTGGTGCTTATAGTCATTACTTAAATAGAACTTTATATATTTGTGGATTTCATAAGACATTGAGTGATCTGCGTTTTTAGTTTCAAATACTTTTTGTTTGTTCGATAGTACCTTCTATGGTTAAATTCGTTTCAATCGTTGAAGCGTACGTTTTCGAATTTTTATCAAATGAGTACTCAGTTCAATAGGCCATATAGATTGGCCTGAGGGGGATGGGACCAATCTACTGAGTACGCTGGTCTGCAGTGAGGTGGGCAAGCATGTATTAGAATATGGGTTCTGAGGATTATATTCAAGTACAGACCGTGGTGGTCAGACAGTGAAGCAAATATGGACCACCTTTATGGGTTCATGGGATCGGATAGAATTAGGTGTATAAATATGAAATGCGGATTTTACTATAGATGGCATAACCATTACATATGGTTTGTTTCGGGGATAACTAATATGGCATTTTGGAAGGTAAGCATCTGTCAACAAATTATGTCATAGGTTTTGATTGTACAAACAACATAGTTTTTTTTCGCTTCAAAAATGTCGAATTACGTGCCAGAAAAAGAGGTTTTGTGGGAAGTCTAATAACCTTCTTCCATTTCAAGAAAACGGCAGCAGAAACTTATCGATTGTTAGTGGAAGCATTTGGTGAACATGCTCCAAGCCAAGACACTTGTGAACGATGGTTTAAAAGATCTAAAAGTGGCGATTTCGATGTCAGCAACAAAGACCGTGGAAAACCACCAATAAGAAAAAAATCGAAGATACAGATTTGCAAACATTATTGGATGAAGACAACACACAAACTGAAAACCAGTTGGCAGAAGCGTTGGAAGTTACTCAGGCAGCCATTTCACAACGTTTAAAAGCCATGGGAAAGACCCAAAAAGCTGAAAAATGGGTGCCGTATCAATTGAAAGAAAGAGACATCGAAAGGCGAAAAACCATTTGTGAAATTTTGCTTGCCAGACAGAAAAGAAAAGGTTATTTTGCATCGGATTGTTGCTGGCGATGAAAAGTGGATTTATTTCGACAATCCCAAGCGGAAAAAATCATGGGTAGACCCAGGCCAGCCATCAACATCACAACCAGTCCAAAATATTCATGGAAAGAAGACTTTTCTGTGTATTTAGTGGGATAGTAAAGGACCGTTGTATTACGAACTGCTGAAACCTGGTGAGACTATCACTGGCGAACGATACCGACAACAACTGATCAAATTGAACCGCGCACTTAAGGAAAAACGACCAGAATTTCACCAAAGACATGATAAAGTCATTTTTCAACATGACAATGTTCGGCCGCATGTTGCAATACTTGTCCAGAACTACTTGGGAAACATTAATTGGGAAGTTCTGTCCCAGCCGCCGTATTCACCAGACTTGGCTCCTTCTGGTTACTACTTGTTTCGATCGATGCAGCACGGACTTTCGGAACAGCAGTTCTATTCTTACGAAGAAGTTAAAAATTGGCTTGATGAGTGGTTAGCCTCAAAAAATAAGAAGTTGTACATGGATTCATGAATTGACAAAAAGATGGGAAAAAGTCGTAGCCAACGATGGCCGATACCTTGATTATTGAATTCATTCGTTCTGATATTCAAATAAATGCATATTTCATGCGGAAAAAATCCGAATTACATATTTATACACCTTTTAGATTAGGTGTAATGACAAAATTGTCAAAAAATTAGTCAACTCTCGGGGATGTTACGACACCTGCATTCACCAGTTTCTGTAATGGGAATCACCCCATTGCTAGTGTCTGGCATTCAGGTCCTCTCGAATCAGCAATGAATCACGGGATGCAGCTGATACAAGCATCTGATAGTAGGGATTAGGATACCAATGTTACATGGAAAACAAACAAAGCCCATCGAGTTCAGTGTGAAGACATTTACTCTGCAACCTTTTACTGGTCATTTTATGACAGCTTCGCAATTTGAAACTTACTAATATGTCCATGGTCTTATTGCGTTTTCTTTTATTCAAAAAATGTACCCTGTCCTTACCTTTTTCCCTAAAAAGTGATTTGAGCGAAAAGCAGATCTCGCACAAATTCGGTTTCGATTATGTCAGCCTCTTGTCTTGTCAAGGGAAATTGAAGGATTAATATTGATGGAAACAATGATCAGCCTAGTTTCAAACATAGAGATTAAAAAAGAAATTCAAGAGAGCCATTGCCTTATCTTAATCGGGCAGAGATTCAAAGGATGGATGGAAGGAAAGGATTTTCGAAAAGAATTTGCTGGGAGGTATCCTGAGCCAGTGGGTGTGGGATGGGTTTAAGTGACGGTGGCATCTGTGGTGCTTTAGGAAGTGTATTTCTTGCTTTTTCCGGAAAAATAGAAGAAAAAGTGGTGGAGGAAATATGATCCGGAGTATACTCATGTAACCGCGGTGTACTCAGGAATAAACACTGCTATTTTAATGACAGACACAGATTGTTCAATTTAAGAACAAATCTTCTATCAGTTCTCTTAATGAAAATTGTTTTATTTTATATGCTCAAAACGAAATTGGAAAAAGTTCAACTTTCGTTAGTAATTCGCGGCCTTCTTCTTTTCGAGGGAAGGCTGTTCACAAAGAACAGCTTGTAAATCTAAATTAGAAACAGTGACAAGGATAGGGTCAAAACATTACTAAAGGCCTCACCATTCAATGGAAGAACATTTATTTTCGTCTCATTGTTCAGAATAATCCTATTTAACAACTTCCTAGGAACTTCATAGAAACTTTGTAAGCTGTACGCTTTCGAAAGTTCAATGTACGTCCAATGCGTTCAAAAGTTAAATAATCTCTTTTTCTTTATTGTATAATCAAATCCTTGTAATTCTTGGGTGTTCTATGGCCTCTAACTTTCTTAGTTTCACAATTAACACACAAATACGTTTTAATATTAAGTAGTTCACTTCACAATAACTTAAGTGTGCCTAATTTGTTGTACGCTGCCAATCCCTTGCTTTAACGGTAAAGGATTGAAGAATAAATCTTTGTGTTTGTCAGAGTGAAAAACCCCTAAGCACTTCTTAGATTTTTTTTTATAAAAAGATTTTAACGAAAACCAATGTGGACATTTAAACGCCGTTGTCAAAGAGTTCCTTGGACGCTATCATGTTTGTGACTAAATAATAAAAAAAAAAGAATGAAATTTAAGGACCGAAATATTGAAAATTCAGGGAGTTATTCACAATATCTCAAGGCTCCACAAAAATGACCGGCCTGTTGCTGTAGTAACAGTGACCTGCCTAGTGCATGAAATCAAAATAATCAACAAGCTTATAAAATTTGAAAGCTTTTTCCGTATTATTACCCTGGAAACATTTTAATACAATTAAATGGCGGAGTGATTTAATACATTAAATGGTGAATTGTACGATGATTTTTGTTGAAATTAGATTTTCGAAAAAAAGAGAAGCATATCTTGAAGAAGCTTCAACAAGAGAAAAATTAATCGGATGAGAAAAAAAATTAATCGGATTTGAGTCAAAACTGAGGCAAATTTGAAAAATTTAGTTGCCAGAAAATGGAGTCCGGTCAACGACCGGGTAAAGTCTGAGAAAGAATTCATGAACGTTTTCTCAAAAAAAAAAAAATTATGACCACCCGAATCCTCAATTTCGAAGTGGTTTCACATCCACTTTTCGTCAATTTTCCTTATAATCAATCGCTTTCCTATGTGGAACGTGATAGTGGAAGGACGTGTTCAGATAAGTGAAGTGAAGGGTTTTCCCCGAGCATCTATTGTTTTTCTCAGAATCCTACGAACGCCATACCTTGGTTCCTGGCGTAATTACGATCTTTGGACTTTGGCTGACATACTGGAATACTTTTACAAAGGAAAAGAACAGTGAGTACCCTTTTACTTTCTTAAGTGAAGTGAACAATTGGTGAACATAATATAGCATACATCTAGCACCTTAATATTTCATTCTGTGAATTGTGACATGGAAAAAAACTCTGAGGATAGACCCCCAGACCCAGGGGACCCAAACACCAAAACTCTCAAAAAAAGAAGATAAGTTGAGAACAACGGTAATACAAAAAGCAAGGAAGAGTTGAAAAGCTTTGTTCCAAATAACACATCCTTGTACTCAAACCCCTCTGAAGACATACCACGTGCCACACCATCTCAAGCCCCGCTAGCCAACATGAAAGTCAATAAATATCAACCCGATGCGAAAGGTAAATCCTTTGCAATCCTTATCGATAGTGTTGACACAAATGGTGACAGGGTTAGACTAACCCCAATGAAGATGTTCGTCTACAACAAAAGCTTAAACATCCAATGCATCAAAGATATTAAGCAAGCTGGGTTCAATAGACTCAGGGTAATCTTTGAAACTACTACAGAAGCAAACAATGCAGTCGACAACACTAAGCTGAAAGAATTCAACCTCAGGGCCTTTATCCCCGGCAATTTTGTTTAGAGATATGGAGTCATCAGAGACATCCCGCACGAAATTTACACAGAAGAGATCGTCAACTCAGCTAAGCCTTGTAACAGAATGGGAATTCTATTAGAAAACATAAAGATACTACAAGCACAAAGGTTGAATACCAGAGATAGAAACGACCCTAACAAATTTATACCAACCACAACACTCAAGCTAACCTTCGCAGGAACTGACCTCCCAGACTCTCTGAAATTTGAATACATAATAAGCAAAGTTAGCTTTTTTAAATTTAGACCAAGACAATGCACAAACTGCGGTCTCCTAGGTCACTCGGCGCAGTTTTGCAAAAACAAGAAGAAAACCTGCCTTAAATGTGGTGCGGACGACTGCGACAATAAATGCACCAAAATCATGTGTGTATTATGTAAGAGCGAGGAGCACGAGGCAACACATCGAAGATGCCCCAAATGGGAAAGTATATAAACAAGAGGTAGATGTTAGCTCTATCCTGAACATCACACACAGAGAAGCAAGAGTTATTATCAACAGAAACAAATTTGTGGGTTTAGATGTAGTGGACTTTAACGAAGCCAACTTCCCCAGCCTAACGAACGCGGAAAGACACAATACCAGAAACCCCCAACAGGACACGCAAAAGGTACTATTCAAAAGCTCCTTTTCTCAAATTGCTGGCATGAACAATAAACCCAACACATCAAGAAACATCGTTAAAAATAATTTCCCCTCTACTGAAACTCTCACCACACCACGTAAACCCATTACATGTAACCCACACAAAACCACTGAACTGGAAAAACTCCTAGGAAAGATGGTAGATGAAATCAACAGAAATACCGGAGACAACAAGGAAAACGAGGACTTACTAATAACTAGTGTTCAAGCATGGGCAAAAACACTAAAGAAATACCTCGCCAACTCTGCTAATGAGAACAGTAACACAAGAAAGAGTAACAACAACATTATCATCTAACACATGAACATTTTACAACTAAACATCCAAAGTATCAACAAGCACAAGGACAATCTAGAATACTACTTATACAAGAATAACATAGCCTTCGCACTCCTACAAGAAATACTCAGTAATTTCAATATTAATATGAAGTTTACCAACTACAATATAATCTTCAAAACCAGAGACAACAACATAGGAGGAGGAGTTGCAATATTAATCAGAAAGGACATTAAGTTTAGACAGATCCACACAAGCAGTCGTATAGAAAATGTAGTAATCCAGATCCTAAACCTTAAACACAACATAATTTTAGCATCCCTATATGCTCCCCCCGCCATCAATACCCATTTTTTCAAAGAAGAATTAGACAAACTTTCCAACATCTTAGACTACACTAAAGACATACTCATTGGAGGAGATCTAAACGCAAGAAACAAGGCATGGGGAGATCATCTTAAAAATGCCAAAGGCAGAATTCTGAAAGGTTGGATGACGGAGCACAACCTCAAAACATTGAACACTGGCATATACACTTATAAAACAACAAACAAAAACGGAAAAATTTTACAGTCAACGGCGGATATAACTCTTAGTAACATGAATAGGAATAGTATCCTCGGGATGGAAGACAAAGAGCACATCAGCAACAGTAATCATATAACAATTAAAATCTGCTTACCCAGTACACCCATTTCAAACACCAAGAAAATCAAATATAGGAACATCGCTCAAGAAATAAACAAAACCCCTTTATCACTAAGCCTCAATAGTATATACGATAAACTAAGACACCTAATAGACCTAAAGTCAAACACGATAAGATACAAGCACACACCCAAACACTGGTGGTCCAAGGATTTAGCAAGGCTCTGGAAAATAAAAAATAAGTCACTACTTAATTACAACAGACTCAAATCAAATGCCAACTGGGCAATTCTCCACGAGGCAAAAACAAACTGGAGGCAAAGATCCAAAGAGGCCAAGCACAGAAGCTGGACAGACAAACTAGAAGAAATCAGAGGCAGCGGAAACATAAATAACTTCTGGAGATTTATCAACAGTATCAGGAATAATAAAGAACCCCCCTCACGATACAACCTTGATGAGGACCAGACCCAAACCTACCTCAACATGATTAGATCCAAGCACCACCCTGATAACATCTTAAGCATGATGCCACACAATCCACTGGAACACCCAGCAGACTTCGAACAGGAAGAACTCAATAATGTTATAAATGAGAAACGTAAATCCACAACCCCTGGTCTTGATAACATTAATTACAATCTAATTAAAGCCTTACTCACACATCACCCGAATAATCTTTTACAGGCTATTAATGATGCAGTTAATAGATGTGACATACCCACATCTGGAAGGCATATCAGAATCGTTCCAGTTCCCAAACCCAATAGAAATCTAGAAGACCTAAACAACTATAGACCCATATCCCTCCTCAGTGTTCCCATTAAAATCATAAATAAACTTATAAAACAAAGAATCGAAACACACCTAATAAACACAAATCCACTACCAACCCTTACTTTTGCTTACACAAAAAACAAATCCTCGACAACATGCTTTAACACCCTTTTACAAAAACTTGAAAACAAATCCACTTTCCCCTTCAAAACTGCCTGCATTGTAGATTTTTCAAATGCATATGAGAAAGTCGACCTACAGATCCTGAACAAACTTCTTTCAGACATCAACATCCCAAAAACCTACACCTCATGCATCATAAATCTATATAAAGAAAGAATACTCCACCTCAACCAACAACACACGACAATCTCCAATGGTCTGCCACAAGGTGACGTCTTGAGCCCACTTCTTTTCAATATATACACTTCCAAACTGCACAATATCTCTGACAGCAACACAAGTCTTCTACAATATGCTGATGACTTCCTCATTCTAACTGAGGGAACTAATTTAAAGCACACGATTAACCTACTTCAACTTAAAATAAATCTCTTCACCACAATGAGTGACAACCTCAAGCTACCCTTCAACCCGGACAAAATACAAGCCATTAATTTCCACTATAGTAGGAACACAGATATAATTCTCAAGCACAATAACACCCAAATCAAATGGAGCAATAGCATAAAATACCTAGGCATCAACCTAAATAAAAATCTAACCTTTAGAACACAGGAAGACTACATCCAAACCTTTAACAACATAGCCAACATCATAAAATATCTGAACAGACCCACCAATCCCTTTAGCCCCATTTTGGCTCTAAATCTTTTCAAATCATTAGTCAGGCCCAAAATAGAATTCGGACTAACTACAATGGCACATACACCAGCATACTTATTCGATACCATGGACAGGCTAAAAGCAAAAATTCTCAAGCAATGCCTAGGTTTACCCCCTAGCACACCCAACCTCTATGCTTTTAACATGGCATCCGAACATCAATCTATAGATAGAGCAGCTCTACTAACGGCGAATGAACTAGGTAAACAAATTGTCAACAACACTTTCAGGCCAACATGGGCTGAACAGGATCCAGTCCACAAAAGCAGCTACAATAACATCCTCCACAAATTTAATCACCACGTGAGAAAGGTCAACCCAACTCACCGGACTAAAAGACCAGCTAACCTGTTCACCACACCTTTCTCAACAACGTCCTCTTTCCTCCATACCCACAACCAAACAAAACCCAACCTTACCTTCAAGAAGTATACAGATAACCTTATAAAACAAAATGCCCTGATACTGGTGACCGATGCAGCCAAAAATCTCTTTGGCACAGGGATAGGATTCCTGAACCTTAACAACAACATCACCTACAATTCTAGCGTAACAACTACAGCAGCGGAACTACACGCCATCCTGTCGGCCCTAAATAGGAACAACATACAGAACCACCATAAGATTTTTGTCTTCACTGATTCCAATAATGCTATCAAAAGTCTAAAGGATAATCAAGAATACAGAAAGACCACACAAGATATATGGAAGTTCATTGAAAATTACCCAGAGAAGATCTTCAATTTCATCTGGATCCCGGGACACGCGGGCATCATGCCGTTAGAAACAGCCGAAAAACAAGCCAAAATAGGTGTTTTAAGCCATAGTGTCATGGACACACAATATGAACTGGACGAAATAATAAACTTAATAAAAGAAGAAATAGACGATAAGTGGAAGGGCAGAATTAGAGCTCAAACCACCAACTACGCACCCTGCATATGGAAAGAAGCACACCGTCTCAACAACAAAGGAAAACCATGGTTTCATAAAAGCAACATCACCCCCAAGCATATCAAAACCATCAACAGAATCCTCACAAACAGAGCCTACAATAAACTTCGTCTCTTTCAAATTAAAAAATGCACTACCGATCTATGCATACAATGCAACAAAACTAACACAATAGATCACCAATTGTTTCACTGCACTAAATACGAAGGGATCAGGGCAAATCACAATCTTTTTCTTATTTACAATAATATTAAAGACCTAATTCTCAAAAACGACAGTAACTTACTTGACAGCTTTGGAGCGTTCTTAGCAGAAGCGAACCCTAACATATAACACTCAACGACATATCACTCATACACACACAATCAATCTATAACTAAGCCACAGACTAACTATGAACAAGTAATAATGATATAATACACAGGATCGACAACGCTGGCCAGTGCCATAGCAGCCCGGGCCAATCTTAAGCTGGTATCCTTCCAGTGTGAATCTAAAAAAAAAAATAATCAATCGCTGACTAAACAGTCATTACGTAGCAAACCTGATACCTTCACCGTCAAACGAGAAGGTACCCGGGTACTCACTAAGTCCATTGTTAGTTAGAGCTGCTAACTTGACTTTAAAACAGCAAATAAAAAGTATCGTTTATATTTTTTTATTTAAGGAATTATTATTAGAAACCAAAGCAAAGATAGAAGCGAAGACAAACCTAATTTCATTTTTATTTATTTTAGTGATCATTTTTTAAATTATTCATTTATTCAATTTATAATTTTTTCATTTATTAACCATACAGAGCCATACAAAAGCATTTTTCAAATTCACTTTGCAGTGAATCTTTTCATCTTTTTCTTCCTTCCGGTTCGAAGGAAAATGATGAGTAATGTATGCTTTTGTCCTCGATCTCGAGGATACGCATGTTGCTGGCTGCGAATACGGAAGAAAAACAAGGCCGATGAAAGATTTTATGAAAACTTGTAAAGAATTTTCAAATAAATGCAAAATTTTTTTGCAATAAAATGACACACTCTTATTTAAAACATTCCACATTGGAACTTTTGCGATAAAAACTGCGGATTTATAGATTGAGAAATGACTTTCAATACCGATTAGTTCCATTTATGCAGTTTTTTTTGTCTGAATCTCAAAGAACACTTCTTTTGGACCCTGCTAATATCTGGAAGCTAATCAAAAGTTTTGAATATTTGAATATTTATGATATATTATGTAAATATTTTTGAATTTGAGATATGACGTACTTCTAGAAAACGAGCGGCATATGTTTTCATACCGTTGTGCGACTTGAACTTAGATGTGTTGGACTTGACCCTAGAAATATTCGCGAAGTAAACCAATGCATTCTAAAGATACTAACACGCATTAAAGAGCGAAATGCGAAAGAGATAAATGGCGAAAAAGGTGCAACCACGAAGTCTCCAAGCTTGTGAAACAGGTCTGCATTGGATTCGTATTATGAACACGATGCATGAAAGCGGTTGCATAGAACAGGACTTGCAGCTAAGGATAAGAGGCAAAAAACAGTGGGAAACCTCGAGAGGACTGATCAAACATGTTGATGAGGAAAGTGACTCGCTTTCCGTTAGGAAATTATTTGGATTACAGTCAAACCTGTGTAAGTGTCAACTGCGTAAGCGAGAAAACTCTTTAAGTGAGAGAAATTGCCAGTAACCGTCGTTTTTAGTCTCTAAAACCTCTGTATATGAGAAATTGAAACCTCTATAAGATAGAGTCGGGGAGTCTCAGATATTCGTGTATGGACCTCTATTACTAAGATTGCTTATTATCTTTACCTCTATAAGCAACAGTTGCCCATGTACGCACACGCAGGTAGCTCCCCGAAATTTTACAAAACATAAACAAATGCTTTTTGAAATTTCGGGGAACTACCTAATTTACATTGTCTTTGCGCACATTTGGTCCTTATTGCAGTTGATAAATATCAAGAACGAAGAAATGTTCAGTCTATCTATCGATCTAAAAAGATCAAAGTGGTATCTCTAAGTGAAAAACTTAAAATCGTGAATGCGTTTGAGTGTTGGATATCGCGTAATGAAATTCAAACTGAGTTTAGTGTACCAGAATCCTCCTATTATAAAATTATTAAGTCAAAAGACTCGATAAAGTCTCAGGGTTTTGAGTGACATAGAAATATTAAGAGGGGTTGACATTCCGAGTTTCCCAATATTGAAAACTGCCTTTTAGAATGAATCAAACTAGCCCTTTATAAGAACATTCACATTGATGGACCCTTGTTAAAACAAAAATCGAAAGACTTTACCAGAAAATTGGGGGTTCAGAACTTTTCGGCAAGCAATGGATTGTTAGAGGGTTTTAAAAGGCTTTTAAGGAAACTGCTGCAGGCAGTAAATCTGTCGATCAAAGCGTGTGTAGCCAATGGACTAAAGAACTGCCGAGTCTCTTAACACAAGGTTTACGAAACCCGTCAATCTGATGGATTTGAAATTTTGAAATGAAATACCCAAAAAACCATAGCATTATTTTTAACTACTTTGCATCGTAAATTAATAATTTCATCAAAAGAATTTGTATACACACTTATTATGTTCCTAAGCTTCCGGAATTTTGAAATTTTTATGTAGTATACCTGTCTCTACGAAACCCGTCAAATTGACGGGCTAGCTGATTTCATAAACAATCCTTATATATTTGCTTCGTTGGTAAAATCATTCTTCGAATAATAAATAAAAGAATGAAAGAAAAGTTTTTACTGCGATACCCTCAATTCGTTATGTCAATATCGCTTCGATAATGGGAGCCAAAGCGGATTATATGGTCTGAGTGCTATCGTATTTAGCATTCAATGAAATCGCTTATACCTATCGCCGAAAAAACCTCTAAAACAAGAGACGATCTTCAGTACGGTTGCTGCAGTACCAGTGGTAAGAACAGTTTTCAAAAAAAGTGTGCAAAAGTTTCAGTTATTGTCGACAGCCTACATTAGCCAAAAATTGTTGACCGTCTCCGCTTATTGTAAGTATTTACAACAGTGTAATTGAATTTCAGACATCATAAGGTATTGAACAAAATTGTCAACATCAACGAAGATTGCTCTGAGGATATCTCCGAAGAAGATCAGTATGAATTAGGGCAAAGTGAAGATTACAGTGAAAGTTCTGAATACATTGAAAGTGAAGAGATAGAAGGATCATCGGATAGTGAAGAGGAAAACTTCTTGAAAGTGAATCGTAACAAGAAAAGGTTGCGTATTCTTTCTAGTTCTGACTCGGAGGATGTGAGAACGAGCATATCTCAAAAGTAATGGATGAAATTGAAATTGCAGATGACGGAACACATTGAAAAAAATTCAAACCAGGTAGATCTAAGGGTAGAACGGCCCGTTCGTATGAAATTCAAGGATATCGCAGGGGCTGCTGGCTACGCTTAAAGAAATATCATGTCGGGTTGTGTAACTAGCCCTTCCGAATTAATAATTGAGAGTCACATAATAGAACACATAAAAAACTGCACTGAAATTGAGGCACATCGAGTTTTGAAAAAAGACTGGACAATTCCAGTTGCTGAGTTACGTAGTTTTCTAGGAATTCTATATGCCCTTAGCGCATATGAAGTGAGTTCACTGAAAGTTTCTTATCTATGGTTGAAAAAATGGGGACCCTCTTTCTTCCAAAACATCCGTAATCCGAAATTTTGTAATTTTGTAATCCGAAAGATTACAAAAAGATTAATTTGCGCTGATATCAGAAATATGGAATCGATTTATAAATAATAAACAGGCTCGTTTTAAGCCATATCAAAATATTTCAATAGATGAACAATTATTTCCAACAAAAGCCCGGTGCAGGTTTACGCAATAAATTCCAAACAAGCCTCATAAATTTGGGATTAAGTTTTGGCTAGCAGTTGACGTCCAATCAAAATGTATTTTGAATCATTTCCCTTATATGGGGAAAGATGAAATTCGGAACACAAAATCTTTAGGCGAGTAGGTAACATTAAAATTAGTCGAACCATATTTACAACGAGACAGAAATATAACGACAGAGAATTTCTTCACAAGCATCCCGCTAGCTAAAAAATTGCTTGCAGAGAAAACAACCTTGGTTGGGACCCTCCGATCGAACAAAAGAGAATTGCCAAAACCAGCGAAGGAAAATAAGGACAAAATGATTTTGTTTTCATCACATTTATACAAATCAGAAAACTGCACGCTTACTGTGTATAAAAGTAAACCTGCCGTAAAAGTTCTCCTTCTAAGCACCCAGAATACAGGTGTAAAAAAAGAAGACAGTTATAAACGTATTCCGGAAACGATTACTTTTTACAATAAAACAAAGTTTGACGTGGACGTCAATGACCAGATGGCACGCAAATATAGTGTGAAAGCAGGGTGTTTGCGATGGCCCCTCCAAATGTTTTACAATATTTTAGACCTGACAGCGATAAACGCGTGGATATTATATAAAGAGTGCACCGGATGGAAAATATCCAGAAAGGAGTTTCTACTTTGTTTAGCTGAGGAATTAGCTGGAGAAAACAAGGAGAATATTTGTCAAAGCTCAGGCGCTTCATTTCTGTTATCTTCAACGTCAGACGTACGAAAAAGTTGTCAAGTGGGCTAGTGCAATAAAAATAGAAGCAATAATTGTTGTATATATTGCAAAAAGATCGTATGCGGAAAATGGACAATCGAAATTCAGTATATTTGTAAAAAATGTGCTCAATTAATATGATTACACTATCCTGTTAATGTCATTGTTATCATTTTACCTGATAACTTTCAAAAAAAAAAAAGATGTTTTACTTATTAACAATGTATTTAAACGCGAAGCTGCATATTGTTCAATTCAGACTTATTGTTAGTTTAAATAAATGGTTTTTTTGAAGAAAATGCGTATTTTCGTCTACCCGTCAATTAGACGGGTGCTCGTAGAGATCGGAATACAAGAAATGCCCGTAAACCTAGTGCTAAAGGGGTATGATCCAGACAATAATTACAATGCGGATGAAACTGCTTTGTTTTTCAAGTGTCTTCCTGACTAAACTTTACATTTAAGGGTGAAAAATGTCATGGGGGAAAATTAAGCAAGGAGTTTCTAACCATTCTTCAATGCGTAAACATGACCGGTACTGATAAGCTCCCACTTTTGATAATCGGGAAATCAAAAAAGCCTAGATGTTGTCAAGGTGTCAAGACTTTACCTGTTGATTTTGACAATAACACAAAAGCTCGGATGGTACGGATATTATTTGAAGATTGTCTGAAAGTTAACAAGAAAATGTAGATAAAACACAGAAAATCTTGCTTTTCGTTGACAACTGTGCTGCCCATACCGACCTGCCAACATTTAATGAATTAAAAGTCTGTCAAGCCAAAGTCATGTTTTGGCCTGCCAATACCACCACTAAACTTTAACCTTTAGATCAAGGTGTCATGCACACATTCGAACGCTTTTACCACAGAGAAATTGTTCATCATACTCTTAAGTGCCTCGAAGCAAACAATAGCCTTGATATTAAAGTACTTCTAGCCATGAAAATTGCAAGGGGGGCATGGTTCCAAGTAAGTGATGTTACTATCAAACACATAAGTGGCACAAGTGCAGAGACGGGGACACTGCGGATTGCATCAGCATACCGTACATTCTCTGAGCCAGCGGCGTTGGTAATTGCAGGGGTGATACCCATCGCTCTCTTTGCTTGAGAGCGCAAAAGAGTCTACATCCGAAGGCACGATGGTAATAAAGAAAAAGTTGCTCGCGATGAAAGACGATGCACTCTCGACGAATGGCAGTACTCATGGGAACGTAAGCTAAAAGGAAGATGGACCGCTCTGCTCATCAAGGACTTGAGATCGTGACTCAGTCAAACGCATGGTGAGACTGACTTCTACCTGACCCAGCTAATGAGCGGACACGGTTGTTTTTCAGTCTAACCTGTACAAGATAGGTAAGTCACGGTCTCCAGATTGCATATTCTGCATTGGTGTGAAGGATGACGCCTCTCATAGTTACTTTTCATGCAGAAGATAGGACAAAGAGCGCGGTGATCGTGCCGGAAAAGTGGGAGAGCTCCACCCAGATAGCCTAGTCGAAGAGATGCTGAAATCATTTGACAAATGGAATAACGTGGCACATTACGCTCGGATAATCTTAATAACGAAAAAAGGCAAAGTTGATCGGCTGGAGGCGTCGAGGGTGAAGGGTTACCTTCTCTAGCAATCCTCCTCCTCTTTTCCATTCAACTGGAGAAGGAATCCCTGTAACCCGAAGGCGCCAAAAGGCGTAAAATTGGGAGGCCTAACCCGAAGTAATGTGTCAAACGGTTCCAGGCTAGACGCTCCGGTTGACAGGGGAGGTGATGAAGATTTCGTACAATTTGTCGACGACCTGGCTACCGCTGGATAATTGAACGATGACGACATCGTGTAGAACTTGGTGACAACGTTTACTGACGGAAATGACTGTGAAGTAGAGAACATTCCAAAGAAGAAAGGAATTTTAACTGCACTAGATAAGATACATAAGTTTTTTGAATATTCGCCGGTTGGTGATAAGAAAATATTCGATAAAATTTACGAATAAGAAAAGCATGTACCAAATGTAAATCCGGAAAAACAGGGAAAAATACCAGATTTGTGAAATTAGATATGAAGATTTATTGTTTAATTTTGCGTGTAAAATTTGTGTAGTACAAATACATACATGTATGTATAATACATATGTACAATACATATATTCACTGCATATTTGCTTCATTATTTATTTAACCTCTATGAGTGATACTGGTAATATCTGTACCTCTATAAAGCAGAAACTCGGGTCAGTGAGAAACCTCCATACGCGAAAAAGAGATTGCCATCCCTTGAACTCTCACTTATTCAGGTTCGACTGTATTTCGATTTTCCGCAGATCAACGAACTGAAACTGTTGGAAGTGTGACATGCGGAGCTGACCTGTCTGAAGGGTTAATTAACTAAGAAATCTGAATTTTTTTCTAGAATGGTTGTTAGTCATTTCTCATACTTTTTCGTTCCTTCATGGAACTTCCGAAAACTTTTTGCTCCAAACATTGATGGGCAACTACTTCGGTTTCACAAGTGAGATCCACATAAAAAAAGTCTTAAGCAAACATACGTACATGCATGATAACTAAATAAGTCACCAAGAAAAACTACCGAAATTGCTTAATTGATAATGCCAATGACAATGATGAGTCTCGCCTCGGTGTGCCATAAAACGATTAAACATTCTAAAGCTCCGAGTTGACATCAGGAAAGCCAACTCAAGACATTTTCAGCGGTGCTTCCAGCAACATATCCCCGACTTGAGCGAAAGTAAACCTGGAATTTATTAATTTCAGGCATATGATAAGCAAATGACTTTATTCATGCACGTTAGCTTAACTGATGCCGAGATTAGGTGGGAATTAATGACTGGCGGTTATTTTCGAGCCAACATTCATACGGACATATCCATATGAATGTTGGCATATCGTCGCACCGGCAACCACACATACCCACATATGATATATTTCTTTGTACACATGGCCCCTACTTAATGATGAGTAAAAAGTGTTTGCACGATGTATTTCGACAAAAACTTTTATAATGTTAAAAGCCGCAAAGCTAACAAAGTAATTATACACTAATGTTTGTCGTTACTTTTTTTTGCATGAAGACTTTACGGCGCTGCAAAGGCAAACAGCGTTAAAATATTATGTGCTTATTTCGAGTGAGTAGTGTTTGCTGAGATCCGTGTAAGAAAGACAAATTCTTTGAATATTTTGTCTAGATTTACACAACGCGAGTGCTTAGTGTGTATTTAAATTTTGCTTAAATGCTTTGCCAAACAGAATGGCAATTAAGCGTAAGCGTATAAAGCGATCGTGATAAAGGTAAAATGCGCGCGACGACACAATGCACTATATCCGAACGAACAATATGCAGGCTCATTAGCGGATTTTAGACTGCTCCAACCACTGAATTATGCATTGTTGCATTCAGTTTTTGTGGGCCACACTTTGACCTTACGAAACGAGGCGTATGTTAACGATAAGGCCAGACATGTCATGTCTTCTGCTAATGACAGTCGAACCGAAAGGGGTAGTTCATCTATAATAAATCGCTATCTGTAACCAGGACATGATTCGAAGAAGCTTTCCATATGAAATAGGGAAGAATGCAAGTTATGACTAGTTATATTAAAAAACGAACACTTTCAACTTATTATCTATTATAATTATCTGTTAGCTGGGTAGATACTTCAGTCATATAATGGTTTATCTTATACTGCTTATTACAATTGGCGATCATACTGTTCTGTGATTTGATGACATTATCCCAGTCTGTGGCGTCTGGGTTTCCTGCCACCCATTTCCAGGCTGATCCAATCCAATTAATTGAAAGTGGAAACCTTTCCTTATTACTGCCTCGCAATTGAACCAGCAATCATCGTATCTTATCAAGCTGATGGTGAAGCTAAGGTACGAGAATGCTGGACTTATTGATACGGTGCTGCACTATAGATCTCATATTAACCATAACCTCGTCGAATCTACCCAGGTCTATCGAATGAATTATTTTGAAATCCCCATACATAATTCTGCGAATTCCACGCCTTCAGGTAACCATCGGTCCCGTGTATTCATAAGTATGTACCAAAGCCCGCGCCAACGCCACGATTAATATGAAATAAGAGAGATGTTTTTCAGATGCGATTTGTGAACCCGATTGCCTGAATCAGTGGTAACAGTTACTTGGTTATCTTTAGCTACAACCATTTTCTTAAAAAGGGGTTTGTTTTTAAGTTTTATCCCTTAAGTTTAAATCCCTTCTAAACACCACATCCCCTGCCTTGTAGGCATTGGGTTTCGATCTCCGCTTATTTTGAGACTTAATTTGATTCTTTTGGTTGCGGAGGATTTCGTTTTTGAGATTGCTGCTTAGTTTTGTTTTAAAGTCAACCATGTTTTGATAATTTATTCGCTGCGATCTACCAAGCAATACATCTACTGGTTTTACCTTTGTCACCGAGTGAAATGTGTTGTTATACCTATCAAATACTATGGCCACAATTTCCTTCAGAAAAAGCTCTGTATATTCACTCTGCAGGCACCTCACTATTTCTATTATTGTCGAGTGAAATCTCTCAATTGGGCCATTAATTTCACTTTTCTGAGGAGAGGTCAGATAAACTTCTATCCCCAATGCTTCCAGGAGGTTTATAACCATTGGGCTCAAGAAACCACCTTCGTTGTCTGTAACCAAAATCTAAGGTACAGTGAAATAATGCACAACTCTAATATTTTTTTTCTCGAAGGTGTAGTGCTGATTTATTTTTTATTTGAAAAAAATTAGCAAATTTACTAAATTTATCGATACAGGTTATGTATTTCTCACCAGCAATTTGTGTAATATCCATATGCAATATTTCCGATGGATAATTTGGTACTTGTGTTTCTTGCAGTTCGGGTTTAGGCGGATGGCGATCATAATTATTAAGGTTAGAAATGTCACAAGCCCGCGTATACCTTTTTATTAGCTTTTACTCATTTTAGGGAAATAATATCTTTCCAATATTTGGTCCTTGTTTTCCCTACAACTCCTATGTGCACGACGGTGTTCTTCTTCTATAATACGAACCTTGTTGTATTCGTTCGCGATATCCTTAACTACTCGCTGAGTAAGACGAATCTTGTACTTCGAGAAATGCTCCCTGAAGACATCTTGAAGCGATTGTATAAATGTCTTGGGAATCTTAATGCCATTGATCACATTTGGGCTTAGTGTATCTTTTAAACCTCTGATCAGTCGATAGTTTCGAGTCGTATGTAATTCCTATCGAAGCCGGGATGAGCCGGGCTGCTCATGAGCAATTACCTCGTTGCCTTCGGAAAATATAAGTTGTTTCCTGAAAACATTATCTCACAATATGGTATGAGTTCCGAACTATCCTCCATAGCACTATGCGCGGTTCCTGAAGATGAAATAAGAGTATTCACTTCCAGCGGTAGCCTTGAAAGAGCATCTGCTACTAAGTTAGTCTTACGAGCCTGTAGATCAGTTCGTAGTTAAACTCCTCTATTCTCGCCGTCCATCGCTTGAGTTTTGCGTTATGATTGGTATTGCTCAGTGCAAAAGTTAGTGGCTGATGGTCCGTTAAAATTCTCACTTTCTTCGCACCATATAAGTAAGCTCTCAATTTGTCCAAAGCCCTCACGATGGCCAGCAACTCTCGCTCATTTGTGGCATAGTTCTCCTCTGTCGTATTTAGGGATCTTGCAATATAAATAATCGGTCGATCTCTGCCGATTTCACCTTGCGATAGTACCGCTCCAATTGCGTTTTTGGAAGCATCCGTGGTTAGGTTAAACGGTTTTTCGAAATCAGGGTACGCTAGCACCTCTGATGAAGTAAGAAGTTCCTTTAAATCGTCAAAAGCCTTTAATTCGAGCTCCCCCAGTTAAACTTCCTTTTTCTTTGACTGGTTAGCTTTAACCTGCACATTGTCACCCCTAGCCAAGTTCGTCAAGGGTTTTGCTATGCTCGCAAAGTCCTTGATGAGTTTCCTGTAGTAAGATGCTAAACCAAGGAATGCTTTCAAATCCTTTAAATTCGTAGGGAGCTTAACTCTAGTAATAGCGGCTATTTTCTTGGGATCTGGAAGAATGCCCTCCCTTGATATAATATATCCCAAATACTCTACCTAAGTCTTCAAAAATGAGGATTTCTCCAGGTTTACCTTTAAATTTGCACGCTCAAGCTGTGAGAGTATAGCTTCTATGTTTTGTAGATTTTCGTCCTCCGTTTTCTCCAGGATGATAATGTCATCAACGTACACAAAACACAGCCGTCCGATAAAAGGTTTCAATACATCGTTGATCATCATTTGGAAAATGGCTGGTGCATTTTTAAGGCCGAAAGGCAGCCTCGTAAACTCAAATTTACCGTTTTCGGTAGAAAAGCCGTTTTTAGAATATCCGTTTCCAGCATTCTGATCTGATGAAAACCGGATGTCAGATCAAGGCTAGTAAAATATTGTGAACTTCCAAAGCTGGCAAGTGTGTTCGTGATAGCTGGAATTGGGTACGTATCCGATGTTGTGACTGCGTTTAACCTTTTAAAATCTATAACTACCATGTATTGCTTTTCACCCATTGAATTCGCCTGCTTAGGGAGGACCCACATTTTTTTTTGTTTTTTTTTTTGTGGTAGGGAGGTGAAGGCTGTTTACGCGCTGAGTGTGGGACTCCCAGACGCAAAATGCTTTTGGACTACCCACTAAACACCTCCCGTGTCAACCTGAGAACCTAGTTTGGAACCGTTTGACACATTACTTCCGGCTAGGCCTCGTGTTCCTACGCCTAGAGGCGCCTTCGGATTATGGGAATCTCTGCTCTTACGGGAATGACGGAAGAAGAAGGAAGTGCTATAAAAGAGATCCATCCCCGATGCCTCCCAGCGCTCTCTCAGCACTGCCCGAGCATATTGAGCCACGCCATTCCAATTGTCAACTGTTTTCAGCATTACTCCAACGATAGTTTCAGGACAGAGCTCTCCATTTTCGCTGAGTAGGACCCCTAGCTGTTGGCTCCACTTTTTACAGTAGAGGAATGTGTGACAGGCGTCATCCGGGTCCCCTGCACAAAACACACAGTTAGGAGACCGTGCTCTGTCAATTTTGTACAGGTAGGACCGAAAATAACCGTGCCCGCTTAAGAGCTGGGTCAAGTAGAAATCGGTCCCCCATGCACTCGACTGAACCACGGCCTCAGGTCAGGGATCAGACGTGCAGTTCACCTGCCGTGGAGATAGATTCCTGACAATACGAATCACGTCAGCGAGTCTTCCCCTGATAAATTTTTCAAAAACTTTTCCGGCCGTGTCAAGCATACACAGTGGGCGGTATGCAGCTGGCGACTCGGGATCCTCTTCTCCCTTCGTAATGAGCACAAGTCTCGCCACCTTCCAGCACTCTGGGAACAGCCCTTCGCGCAGGCATGCGTTGAACATGCGAAGGACCAGGTCAGGAAAAAACTGGAAGACCATTTGTAGCACCTCTGCTGGAATCCCATCTGGTCCTGGAGCCTTTCTGGCCTTCATAGACAAGACTGCTTTCTGCAATTCCATCCTCGTAAAAATGGAATTTCCGTTGGTGTTTCATAGTGAACGGCTTCAAAGATGACGGTATGGATACGGAAGAGAGCCCGCACGATTTCGTCCATCTTTTCTGCATCGTATGAGTGATGTGACCTTTGGACACCGAGCTTCCGCATCACTATTTTGTAGCCCAGGCCCCATGGGTCTCTGTTCACGTCGTCCACCAGGTTTTACCAGCGGCTAGCCTTGCTGCTGTTGATAAGTCTACGGAGGCATTTTCTAGTTTACTTGTTAGCAGCTAATCGGATGCATGCCTCTTCCCGGGTTCGAGCTTGCTGTGTCCTGCATCGTAGATTGTGACACTCTCTTCGTTTTTCGGCAATTTCAGGTGACCACATGTATACTGGAGGCTTGCTGTGCCGGGGTCTTCGTAGGGACATTGAATACCTGCAGGCGGATGTAATGATTCTCATAGTTGAGTTAATGACATCTCTTGCCGCGGATTCTCCGTCCTCTAGCATTGCTCCCGACTATGATGATCGTGCCATAAGCACTCCAACAAACTTCTCAATATCCGCTTTCTCAGTATTCCACCGGAGCGCAGAAGAACAAGCGCGTGGTCTTAGAGAAGCATCGTGATGGATGTCCAGAGCTATGTACTGGTGATCACTGGCCGAGTAATACTCTAGCACTCTCCAATTTTTAACTGATTGTGCTAGGCACTCCGAAGCGAATGTCACATCAGGTATGGTTCCGACGCAACCCCATCGACGGAAAGTAGGGGTGTGGCCTGTGTTCAATACGATGAGCCCAGTTCGTGCTGCCATGTCCACGATCCGGTTGCCCCGAGCATCTGACTGTGGCATGCCCCAATCGATTCCCTTTGCGTTGAAGTCACCTCCGACGAGCACATGGCCCTAAATACTCGAAATAGCGTCCTACAAAGCATTAAGCCTAAGTTGAAAGGACGACAACGATTCGTTCGGAGTTAGGTACACACTGAAGAGTGTAGTTCCCGAACAGCGAACCCAAACAAAACCATCTCTTCGCCTCCGATCCTGCACTTGTAGGTGTGCACTGTTCCGAATCCAGATGGCGGCTGTACCGGATTCGTCAGGATACCATGTTGATGAGTTTCTGGTGTGATGTCGCTCGCTCAGCAGTAGTAAGTCAGCTTGCCTGTCTCACGCGAACTGTTCCAGTAGATCTTGGGCGATGATACTTCGATGTAGATTGATTTGGAGTATACGAATCATTGCAGAAGCGCTTTTGCCTTGGTTAGGGCTTCTTGGAAGACCTGACACTTCCCTGTGCCTGGTATATGTTGCAAATCATCTGGTCTCGGGTTATACTCCTGGCAGAGAACACAGTGTGACTCGTCTGTGCATTCATTCTTTTTATGCCCTGTCTTACCGCAATTGTCGCACGAGGAGCTTCGGACAGTTCCATTACATGTCTGTGCGGTATGACCGTATCCGAGGCACTTGAAACAAAGAAGGGGAATGGCCCTTCGCCGTATCCGACAAATAACCCATCCTATTCTTATTTTGCCCTGCTTCAAAAGCTGTTCAGCTTCCCTCTCTGTGAGGTTGATTATGGCCATGCGTTGACCCCTGTTGTTCGGTTTGGCCAGCCTGCCTTTCGTCTCACCTAGTGCGGGGAAGTCTCATTTTAAGGCGTCTTCTATTTTGGGCAGATCCGTAACGCAGGCAATGTCTCTAATTTCCAGTGTGGCCTTAGGCTCGAGTGAGGCTACAGTTGCCTTCTCTCTAGGGACTCTTTTGACTGCGTCACGGAACGCGTCTTTATTGTTTGCATCTGATATGAACTCAACAAGTAGGTCCCCCGAGCGAATTGGCCGTACAGCTTTTGTTGTAGTTTGTATGTCTTCGGGTTTTACCGCTCCCTTGATTTCTCGCAGAACATCCGCATAGGATCTACCGTCGGTGGGTTTAACCAGCAGTGCCTGCCCAATGGGTTTTCGACGCTTCTTAATCTTAGTTTCCTGGGTTATCTGCGATGATTTACTGCATTTCGGTTCCTGTGGATGTTTATCGATTTTGGACTTCAGGGCCGCTTTTTTAGCTGCCTTTTTGGCAGCTTTGGATAGTGCCGTCTGAAAATCCTCCTCAATCGTGATTTGATCGTTCGGCGTCCTTCCTCCGTTTATCCCGATCCCCTTTGATTGGACTGCAGGCCAACCTTTTGGTGGCAGTAGAAATCGGGACGGCTACTGCGCTGTCGAATGTAATTGCCTGTTACTCTTCCTCTGCCTTAAGCCACCTGCCTCTATAATGGCCTATTCGGGTTAGGAGGTCTTCCAACTCCAGAACTCCGTTTTTAACCTCTTTGCTAAGGTTGGTTTGTGCGTTGCATGTGGCAGTGATGCGTTTAATAACCCTTTCTGCTTTACGGTATAGCCGCTCTTCCTCTGCACGATCCATGATCATCGAAGTGCTCCGTGTCTGACGTGCAGGGATTTCTTTATTTGTGTCCCCTGCTTCAGTTGCTTCGGTGGTGATGGCAACAATCATAGGTTTCTCAACCATTTCGCATTTCTCCACCGTGTGTTCGTCTCTTCCAGGTTGCAAGAGGCTCTGTTCTTCTTGTTTTGGTCGCTCTGGTGTGCGCATGGTTTTCTTGCTGCGCCCAAATGCTGTTAAAATCTCTGGTTGTACCAGATTCCCTACTTTTCGTCCATCCGTTTTCGAATGTTTCTGTTCTGACATATTTTCTTTTGTGTATAATACGTTTGTTATCATTTCTTATGGGTCCCCCCTCAGAGCCGCTACCTCCACTCGTGTGTGTAGTCGCCTTATTGGTCCCATGGTTATCTTTGCTAAGCAGGGAGGCCATGCGAGGGTTGGCACCAGCCCTTTGTTACCGGGATTACTCCGGTACGTCTAGGACTTCGCGCGTCCTAGGCCGAAATCCCTCCGGTTGGGGCTCTGGGCTCCGGTAGCTCGTCGAAGACGGGCGTGGGCGCCACTCGCTTACCCAGTTAAAGCCCCGATGAGCCACCGAGCGAGAATGCGGCTCGTCCGGATTACGCTCCTGAAAGAAAAGGAAGAGCACTACTTGACAACACACGGTGCGAAGCCAGAAGAGGAAATTGTCGCCACACCAAATCAACTTCGGAGAGAACACGGAATCCTCACACCACCCCCCGACGTCACCTCCGTGGAACCTCCAACCCACTGTGTACGCGCGCTCCGCGTTCACGCGCACCCCGCTTCGTCGCCACTCACAAAGCCGGAAGGAAACCTGCAATATAAGCAACAATCTAGCTCTCACCTTAGAAAAAGAAAACTTCCGGTAATTCTTGATATTTATTCCTAAAGAAAAATGTACGGCAAAGAACAAAAAAACAAGAAATTAAAGAAAAACAAAATAACACGAGAAGAACTTAAGGCTAGCTTACGACTACCACTAACTAGTCTTCCACGATGGGCCCCTTGCTCCGGTCCGGTCGCGCCGCGCACTCGCGAATTGAATCGACTTAATTTTCCGATAAGTTAGATTTCGCGTGTTCGACTTCACTCACTTGGCTGCACGTCTATCTTCTTGTCCTTGCAAGGTTTATCACTATCGTTTCTAAATTTTACACTAGCACTCTCACGTCTTTAGTCCTTTATTTTTATCTTTAATAGAATTGTAAACGACCACTCACTTTCCTTCTGTTCGTCTACCTCGTCCCATTCCCAACGCTAAAAAAAAGAGAGCGACCGCTATTCACCTTCGTCCTTATATATCTTCCTTAACGGCTACCACCAACCAAGATTCCGTTCCTCGAACATTCACCTCTCGTTGGAACCAAAAATTAACGCTTCCTTCGCCTGCCACCGCTGTAATGCCAGTTCGCCGTAGATCGCCGCAAATCTGTGTCGCGAACTACTTTACCCAACATTCGCCGCGATGATGACAGTTCGCAATGTTTACATAACAAAGTAAATAAACTTCACTGTCCAGTCATATCTAGGATAGGGAAGTTGGTGAGTAAAACACATAGCCTCCCCTGTTTTGTTTTTCGGATTCCCTGCGCTGCGTCCGGTGGTTGACTTCGCCGTTGGCTCCGGGTGTTCTTAGTGGCCTTCGTTTCCGCCACTTCCGACGGCGGTAGTGATCTGGCTGAAATGCCCTTAGTGCCCGTAGTGTTGCTTTGTGGTTGCCGCCGCTCCTCCAGCCTGCCTTGGTAGCGCCATTTGTGTGTAGCGTCGTTCAAGTTTAAGTGTCGAAAAATATCCTCGCCGTGATGTGCCGGCCGTAGGGAGTGATCAGCTTCTGTTCAATTTTCACACGCGCACGTATGTAACCCTCACGCGTTAAAATTGCAATGCCTACGCTACCGTATTAACGTGAGTTATTTCCCAAGGTTAATCCTTGATCCCTTGATCGGTTCTAGGTGAACTTTTGATCACTTAGCTTGCCCAGCTTTTCCCGCGACATTTCACTCGGTCCCAATTGCGTATTTTGCACGTTCGCTTTGCGTGTCGGAAGATCATTGGTTAATGCTACTATTATTACCTTAACGCTAACTTACTAATGACAATGTAGTCTTACATCTATGCTCCTTACCCACAATTCTGCTTCCCCTACTCCGTCCAGCATTGTGGCTTGAAACGTGGTGGCGCTTCTTCCTCCAACTCCGGGTTACCATTCTCGTCCGTATCGCGTTGTGACAGTGCCGCGGAGGTCTCGGGAAGGGGTGAAGTCAACCAACCCGTAACACCTTATGGGGACAGGTGCTCAGGGCCAGACCGGCGCTAATCGGGAGTTCGTCTCAACCGAACCTACACCAATAACTCAATGGTGCGAGCTTCGAACGTACTCCAAGGCCTCCCAAGGTTTTACCGGGACGGAGATGGTATGATCGTTAGATTAGAGCCGTTCACACTCGAGTGTCACCTCTGTGCTACCTTGCGACGCAACTAGGTCCAAAACATCATATCCGCCAGCCCAATGCATCAATTTTGGTTAATCAGTCGAATCGTAGTCCACAATTGGTTCAGGGTCATATTCCGTGATGTCCTCAATTTCCTCGGGTACGTGGGGGCGGCACTACCCAAAGAATACTAGCTTTCAGCAACGGTCCTAGTAACCAGCATTCCCCCTGCGAGCTGTGGACGACCCACATTGGAGAATTATAAGGACTCTTCGAAGGTCGAATGATCCCATCCTCCAGCATTCTCCCTATCTGTCTATCAACTTCTGACCTCAAATTAACTGGGTAGCTATAAAATTTCGTGTAAATTGGGTGCGATGTAGATGTTCTAATTTCGGAGAAAATATATCACTGCACTGACAATAATTACACTGAATTCACAGTATTTCACTTCATAAAACCAGATGCACCGAAATACCTTTACAACAACATGTAAAAACTTCTCACAACACAATTTAAAAAAAGAAAAAGATGCACCACTTGATGGGGTTGCGACGATCAAATAATTCAATGATAAATAACAGTAATCTAGCTACTAGTTTAAAAATTGGGTCATATGATATGATTGCAATAATTAAATATTTCAATAATAAATTACAATAATTGCGCCTCTTAACATAATATAAATGGACATTTCTTTGCTATTCGAACGGTCCGTATAACTCCTTTTTAGCGTAGAACTGGAATTATTGTCATCAGCGATATGTGCATAAGTATGTGAAGAAATGCGTGTGAAGCTATCGCACGAATGGTGATAACTTGCTCCGTTGCACTCAACAGTCTTAATTTGATCATATGTTAACCCTTTGTGCTCTAGCGGTGACTCTCACACGCCACGATGTTTCGCGCAGCAACTCGAATGTCGAGTGAGAGGCGTCAATGTATGTTTAGACGATATTTCGTTATCTCCAGTTGATAGAAGCCCATTATTGGTTTGTGGATGGGTTCCTTAGCTGTCTTTTATTTTAGTCGCAGCGATCGTAGCGAGTGCATCACATAATTTTTCACGCATTTTAACCAGTCATTGTAAAGTTTTGAGGCCCTATAAAAATGGAAAATAACAATGAGATTAGCTCAAGAGAAGATGAGTTTGATTTTGAAATGTTCACCAACTTTTCTATTCATCATGAAATTGGTGGTAGAGCAAGTGAGAATAGTGACGAAGACAGTGACATAGTATTGGGTGTAAGAAATAAGAAAATTAGAAGAGTAGACAATGAATCCGGAAGTAGCAGTGATAACCCACAAGACTAGTAATTCACATTGGATACCTTCTAATGAATCTTCCGAAATACCACGAAGAATAAAATCCAAACCCGGTGGAAAATCTTCAGGGAGACAGGTATCTTCCAACAAAAAACAACTTTTGGATTGTTTTAAGTTATTTTTTACCGACGAGCTGGCAGATCAAATAATAATGGAAACAAACAATGATGCTGCAGCAAAATAAGAGTGGAGAACACTGTCATTACGTACAATTTGGCAAACATGGCACAACGTCACCAAGGAAGAATTTCGGGCGTTCTTCGCTGTTATTATAAATATGGAAACGATGCAACTGGTTGATATACAAGAATATTGGTCCAAAAAACCCAGCAAGCCACATACCATTTTATCCCAATACATTTACACGTGATAGATTTTTACCAATTTTCTGGATGCTACTTATAAAAATAGTGCCAGCACAAGATGCTAACACTACAACGCGTCTTCAGTTAGTAAGTGGCTATATAAATTATGGGGGTAGTAAGGTATTTTTTTCCATTTTTTTTTTATTTTTTTATATTATTCTATAACATCTTAAGATTATTATGTGAAAGTTTGAAGTTCATTAGAGTAACATAGACAGAGATACAGAGAATTAAGTATCTACCTCTCCAATAGGATTTGACGCTGCCGGAAATAGCTACCTGACAGCGAAAACAAAAGCGACTTTTCTTAGAATTTTCTTGCAGGTGCTCCGTTCTTTTTGTCAAATCATCATTCCCCTTCTCCTGTCAATAGACCTACCTGTACAAAGTCACGTACCTGTGTTCGAATGCTATTTTAAAAAGAACATTTACTAGAAAATTGTACGTTCTACCGATCAGTTATACACGTACAGTGAATTTTTGTTTCAATTTTTACTATAATTTAACATCTATTTTTTGAAAAATGCCGAAAAAAATTTGCCGAGAAGATCGGGAAAACTACCAGTCAAAATTGTGTAGACCTGGAACACGAGTACCTCCCCATAAACGTAAGAACGACAATATAACAGCAAACAGCGCATCAGCGAAAAAAATTAAGAAGAACACGTCTCTAGACGTGGCAGAAGATTTCGAAAAACATTATCGTATCGTGGATTTTATGCTGTGTGTGATGGAACAATTACTTTTCAATCCTGCAAAAAAGAAGGCCTTGGATTCATTATCAAAATTACATGTGAAAAATGCAAACAGCCTCGATTTATTCCGTCTTTAGAAAGGATTCAATCATGTGCTTATGAAATAAACTATCGGTTTTGTTTTGTGATGCGAATGCTAGGTTTGGGATTATCTGGGTGTGAAAAGTTTTGTGGCCTTATGGATTTAGCAAGCTCATTTTTATCGAAACCAACGTACAGCTCATATGTAAAAAACATGTGCTCCGTCATTGCAGATGTGAGTAGTAAATTTTTTGTTTCTGCTGTACAAGAAGAGAAGAAAGCAACGTCTGAAGCAAATAATATCGAGGATACAGATGAGTTAACTGTATCAGGTGATGGAACCTGGCAAAAACGAGAGTTCTCTTCATTATATGGCGTGGCTTCCTTGATCGGGCATTACACCGGAAAAGTCCTGGACATTTTCGTTAAAAGTTCTTACTGTCAGAATTGTACAACTTGGGAAAATAAATTAGATTCTGCACAGTTTTAAGAATGGTATGAATCTCATGTAAATGAAGTAAAATGCCATGCTAACCATACTGGACCCGCTGGAAATATGGAAGTTGATGCAATAAAAACAATGTTTAAACGTTCAATGAATAATGGAGTCGAATATCGTAATTACATCGGTGATGGTGACTCAAAAACCTATACTGGTGTCCTAAATTTAAAGCCTTATGGTGATGATTTTATAATCAATAAAAAAGAATGTATAGGACACGTTCAAAAACGAATGGGCAAACGTTTGCGAGATTTGGTGAAAAATAATGTCGAAAAAAAAATCACAACGGGCAAAATTATAAAAAGAAAAAGTTTCGGTGGTAAACGTAACCTTACCGGCAAAATGATCGACAAATTGACTGTCTATTATGGTCTGGCAATTCGACGAAACCATGATTATGTGGAGAAAATGAGAGATGCTATATGGGCAACTTATTACCACTACAGCTCGACAGATGAAAATCCACAGCATCAAAAATGTCCGAGCAGCGTAGACTCATGGTGTGAATGGCAAAAAGCTGCAGTTGAAAAAAATCTCGATTCATTCAAACATAGTTACGAGGCACTTCCAGATAATGTATTAAAAGCCATGAAGCCTATTTATGAGGACTTGAGTAAGGACGCACTTCTGGAACGATGTGTTGGAGGCTTTACTCAAAACAACAATGAGAGTCTCAACCAACTCATTTGGAAAATTACTCCGAAAATTGACAATGGCTCTTCAAATATTGTTGAAATTGCTGCAAATGTATCAGCCTGTACTTTTAATGAAGGTTCTTTTGCTTTGCTGTCATTTTTGCAAGGGATGGAGATCAAAACCGGGACAAGTTCTCATGAATGGGCGCGGAGAGTTGACAGCAATCGACTAAATCGAGCGGAGCTAGAAGCTCAAAAAGTAATCAAGAAAGCAAGAATTCAACGTCGACAAGAGCAAAAGGATGCTCTAGACATCCTGAGCAAAAGCCCTTTGCAATTCAATGTAAGTAAAAAACAAAAAATATTCGTTTTAGAGTGTAAAAATCTTTACAAATCTTCAAACGCCTTTTTCTCACACTTGCCTATTTTACGGTCGGTGTCCCCTGTAGCTTAAAATCTACTGCACTGATTCACTTCAAATTTTGTACAATGTTTCTTTATTTTATTTACGAGGTAACAACGCTGAGTTTTTTTTTAATTTTATCATATTTTAAAATAACAAAGTTTTCGAGTTTTTTGAGGAAAAATCGGTGTTTTGACTTCGAAGCGCTGTAAAAAATTTAAAAATTTGAAAAAAAAACTCGACGTTGTTACCTGCGAAAATGTATTAGCTAATGAAGTATATTTGGTTTTTTGATTTTAGTTGATCCAGTGATGAGTTCTGAGGGACACCGCAATCGAACTTTTTTATGAGACGTCCGCGGAGATTCGCTGCCACCAGCTCATTTCTTCATAAAAATCAATGAAAATTTTACACAATATTCTTTAAACATGACTTTATAATGTTTTAAATTTAAAACTTTCAATAAATTAACTGTGTCGCCTCAAAAATTCCCAAAAATATGCTTGTTTTACACCGAATTAACCTTATTACCCCCTTATGTGAACTCAAAATTTTTTAATCATTTTATACCCCGTGAACAAATTTGTGTTGACGAATCGATTGTAAAATTCAAAGGCCGAGTTACATTTATAACATTCCCAAAGAACCCTACCCAAAATGGCCCACCTACTTACCCCAAAAAAACCAACAAAATGGGGCATTCGAATCGATGTATAAGCAGGTTCAAACACGGGTTATACCTGTCAAATTCTGCCGCACTATGGTTGTCACACAACAGAAAGATTGGTAAGACCTAATCTTCCAGTATCAACTAGAATTCCGTTACATCTGTACACAATGCTGCTGAATAAAATTCCTGGTGCGCGAGGACATCATATGTTTACAGATAGATATTATATTAGCTGTATTTTGGCTGAAGAACGGCGATGTGATTCGACTGAACGGAAAGCCCCATGGATTATCACACGAACAAAGAAAGATTGTAAAGTTTTTTCATATCGAAATAACCAAGGTGGACGGCATTTATGCCGTTTTATGGTTGGTTTTAACAACCTACTATTGTAACACTTGTCCGGATAAACCAACGATGCACCTAGGAGAATGTTTCACGAAGTATCACACAAAACGCATTTATAGAACTCTTTAATTTTATTTTTCAAAATCTAAACAAAAAATCTATATTATAATATAAACATTTTCGTATGTAAGTCTGTGTACAAATTCATTTTATGCTACCTGTAAGACACGCGTAATATATGCCCAAAATCGCTTCGAGTTACTGCTCCGCCCGACTGAAAAAGTCGTCTAGCGCAACGCGTTAAACTGAAACCTGTCATACGTTGCCGATTTTTTATAGTTGAAAGCTTCAGTCCATATAAAAGCGTAGATTGTACGACACTCATCAGCAGTCGCCTTTTTGTTGGACTTGGTCCCCCATGATTGGCCAATAGTCGACTAATCGCCGAGACACCTGCTGCGGCCTTGTTTGTCGTTGCCTTGATTTGCTCCGAGAAACTCAATTTAGAGTCAATCAGGATGCCCAGATACTTAACTGATAGTTTAGACTCTACTAATGTATCCCCGACTCGGACTATTCTTGCTTTGGGGATCCTCTTCTTGGTCAGGATGACCACTTCGGTTTTCTCTAACGCTATGTTAAACCCTTGAGTGGTCATCCAGTTCCCCACCCAGCGCATTAGTTAATTTAGCCTTAATTGCGCTTGATCGACTGTGCGCCCAGCCACTAGTGACACAATATTATCTACATAGCCAACCAGTCGCGAATATTCCGGCAGTTCAAGTCTGAGCAGTCCGTCGTAGGAGACGTTCCACAAGTCCGAACCGAGGATGGAACCTTGGGCACACCTGATGTGACTAGCACTCTCCGACGACCTTGCGCCATGTCAAAGATCAGGCTGCGATCCTTCAGGTAATTTCAAACTATCCGCATCAGGTATTCTGGTACTTGGAATGAGTTTTCCAGGGTTTCCAGAATATCCATCCATCTAGCGGGGTTGAAAGCATACCTTATGTCCAGCGTCACTAGAAGGACTATCCGGCAGTTGGACTGACTGCGTGCTCCCACCAGTTAGACCACAGACACTAGATCCGCGACTGCATCTATAGTGAAAGGTCCCGTTCTGAAAACATACTGAAAGATCCCCAGCGGCGTGGACAACGTCAGCGAGTCTTCTCTTTATCAGTTTCTCGAGCACTTTTCCGGCCGTGTCTGTCACCCAAAACGGTTGGTATGCTGATGGCGACTCGGAGTTTCCCTTCCCCTTGCTGATCAGCACGAGTATTGCTGTTTTCCAACGCTCAGGGAAAACGCCTTCCCGCAAGCAGGCATTTAACTTACTGAGTAGCAAGTCAGGGCAAGATTGATAGACCAGACAGACCAGACACTTGGCTGGGAAACCGACGGGTCCCGGAGCCCATTGCCTTCATGGAAAAAACTGCTAGTTCCAGCTCGTTCCTCGTGAAGAGTAGACAGTGTGATGTTGTTTTCTTGTTGGCGGCATCAACGCGGACGGAATGTGCAAGGAAGAGACCCATCATGTCCGCTTCAAGTACGCAGGGGGCCCGAAGAGCACCGAGCTTCCGCATAACAAGCTTATAGCCCAGGTCCCAAGTGTTCCTGTTCACGTCTTTGAATCGGTTCTGCAAGCAATGGGTTTTACTCCTGTTGATCAATCGGCGAAGGCATTTCCTGGCCGACCGATATACTATCATTCTGGTGCATGCCTCGTCCTGGCTTCGCGCTCGTTGAGCTTCTCGCCGGAGTTTGTGACAATCCCTTCGTTGATCAGCTATTTCAGTGGACCACCAGTACCTTGGAGGCTTTCCGTGTCTAGGTCTCCGGCGGGGCAAAGATGACTTACAAACGGAGATGATGGTACTCATTGTGGTATGATACCCGCGCAGCCCAGGTGGCGGAAAGCAGGAATATTACCAGTGCTCACCACGGCTAGCCCTACTCTGGCTGTTTTGTCCAGGTTTCGATTCCCCCTGGGATCTGACCGAGGCATGCCCCATTCAATAGACTTGGCGTTAAAGTCTCCCCCGGTAAGAACATGACCTGGAAAGTTGTTATTAGTTCGTTCGGTACACAATAAAGAATTTTATTTCTGGGCAGCAGACCCACACGAAACCATCTGAACTCTCAGTTGAATGCCGTTTCGAACCCATATGGCACAAATGCCAGATTCATCAGGGTACAATGCTGATGAATTTTTATTTCGGTGTTGTTCGCTAAGCAGCAATAGGTTGGCTTTCATACCTCTCGCGAACTGGTCAAGCAGATCTTTAGCTGCAGGACACGGGTCCCATTGCAGAGTTGCTTTGGCTCTAGTTAGGGCTTCTTTGAATACCCGGCACTTGCCTGTCCCTGGAATATGTCTCAGGTCAACAGGTCTGAGGTTAGGGTTCTCGCAGAGGATACAATGTACCTATCCAGTACATTCTATTCTTTTATGTCGTGCGTTGCCGCACTTATAGCACAAGAAGCTCATATCAGGCCCTTTGCAGCCTTGTGCTGTATGAGCGTAGCCTAGGCATAGCCTACGCAAACAGTGGAGAGGAAATACTCTCCGCCGTATCCTGCATACCACCCAACCTATTTTTATTTTGCCCATGCGGAGGAGTTTTTCGGCTTGTTTCTCGGTTAAGTCGAATATGGCCATACGCTGCCCTGTCTTATTTTCAGGGGTTAGTCGTTATTTGAGCCCACTCAATTCGGGTAAAACCCTTTTGAGGCACTCTTCCACCTTCATGGGTTTGACCAGCAGTGCATGCCTTAGGGTTGGGCGGCGTGGCTAGCTTCATTGTTCATGGTTCTTGTTTGGTATTTCTTTGCCTTTGTCCGCAGGAAGGAGTTTATCATTGGTGACTTTTTCGAAGTGGAACCTTCTGGACGCTTTTTTGGTGGCCTTGGTTGCCATCACATGGAATCCATAATTTGACGTAACCTGTCTATTTGCTGCTTCGTCCTACCTCCTTTTGTCCTGGTGCCCTTGGATTGGGCTACTGGCAACTCTTTTGGAAAAGCTATGCGCGGGAATAACTTGCATTTCGCCCGAGGTACTGGTCTTTTGCTCTTCTTCCGCTTCCTCCTCTCACCAATGAAGTGTTCTTCTTTATGCCGATCCAAAACGATTCGATTGTCTTGTGCCTTGTTTTGAGGGGGGATTTTTCTATTTGCGTCAGGATTTAGAGCTCTGATGGCATCAGTGGCAGTATCAGTGTCAGTGGCAGCATCGCGTCGTATTATGTTATGGACATCATCGGTGGTTTCTCCCTCCGTGTGTTTTCCAGACATCTGTTGTTCACACTTTTCCTCTTGTCGTGCGGGACGTTTTGGTGCGCGTATTGTTTTTGCTGCGTCCGAATGCCGTCAGTATCTCCGGTTGGTAGAGGCTCTCTGCCTTTTTGTGTTCGTTCGTCCGTTTGTCGTCTGGGTTTGGTTGTTTGTTCGGTGTTTTTGATTTTGTTGCATTTGATATTGATTTATAAGGCATCATGCTAAAGGGGTCCCCCCTCGGAGTCGCTATCTCCACTCGTGTGTGTAGTCGCCTATATGGTCCCATGGGTATCTGCACAAAACAAGGAGACCATGTAAGGGTTGGCACCAGCCCTTATGGGGACAGGTGCTCAGAGCCAGACCAGCGCGAATCGGGAGTTCGTCTCAACCGGACCTACACCACCAACTTAATGGTGCGAGCTTCGAACGTACTCCGTGGCCTGCCAAGATTTTACAGGGACGGAGACGGTACGATACTTTTGTTGGTGCCGTTCTTGTGCGAGTTTCATCTCAGTGGTACTTGGTCCAAAATATCGTGTCCGCTAGCCCAAAAGCGCCAATTGAAATTTGTTGGTCGGTTCCTTTCCAGAGTCGTTGCAGAGTCGTCTTCCACTGGAGGGGGCTTGAAGAGACCTCCAGGTCCTCGGGTACATGGGGACGGTACTCCCAAAAGAATACTGGCTTTCAGGAGTACTGTTGTCGACCAGCATTCCCTCTGAATTTCATTATTGTTGGGTTCCCTCGTGTAGGAAGGTTTATGAGCTGTTGATGTGTCTTCGGTATCACTATTGTCTACTTTTTGGACATATTTCATTCTATGAGTTTGTATTTTTATGCTGGTATATTCTGTGATTTCATACAGATTTTCTCTGTTGAAACACAATAGCTTCCATTCCTGATTTTATTTGCTTTGACTCATTTTTATTTCCAGGTACATGTAAAACGAAATTTCTTTTTGGTGTGCGATGAATAATTCCTTTGACGCCTGACCATTTGAATTCAGTTTTGCCCCTTAGTTTGGTGGGGTCCTTTACAACTTTAACTTTATCTTCGTTCGCAAGCTGTATCTGTGCCAAAGACATATCGTCTTCACGAGCATAGGCGGATGGCAATGGATCTTGGTAGTGAACCGGATTTGGAGAAACTATAGGGTCGTCTTCAATTTGAGACTCATCTCCCTTTTCGAGGTTCTCTTTCAAATCAGGTACAATTACATCGTCCTCATCAATCTCGTTCTGAAAACCGTCGGGTTTTCGCAAAATCTTGCTGAAAACCAAGTAAGATTTTGAGCGAATTTCATTATAGTTTCCCAAAGCATAAGTCATTTTCTGACAACTCCTTTTTATCAATACATTAAAAATCTCGTTTAAATTCAAATAATATTTGTTGCATACATAGCGCATTTCATTCCATATGCATTTCATTCATACTCATTTCCTTCTCGTCGTTGGATATTGAAAATTTCTGAACTACTTTGTTTCGTTGCTACTTTGTTGTAAGAAATCGAAAGTATTAAATCTAGTTACCATTGACAAAACAAAAATATCCTTCCGGCAGTTGTAGCCATTTTGAGCGTCTTGTGGTTACATACGTTAAAAAGCGGTTACATACGGAAAAAGGAGAGGAACATGTTTTTTTTCGAATAGCATTATAACAAAATTTTAAAGATTAATGAGAAGCGAATGTTTAAAAAGGATGAAAGTGAATTCACTCTATACTCACTACGTAAGTCAGCTATAGTGCACGATCCGTTAAAACTAAGATAAAAAGTATAAAAATCTGTCTTCTGAACTTGTTCATATAAAGTAAGTCATGTTAACCATAAAAACTCTTGGCGAATCAACATTCAGCGACGCGTTCAATCCATAACATAAAAATACAGGAAAATGTATTACTTTGTAGCATTGTTGTATACTACGTGTTGGAATCGGTTGCGTGAAAAAATCGTCTAGATACAAAGGAATTGGTTTTTATTCACGAATTATACATGATATGAACGAGTTACTGCATGTTACAGCGTTTCGAGTAGAAGTCGAACATGTCAGGATTGGATCGAATTCGAATGCTTTCCTCATTTCTGTTGATTAACTAAAAAAAATTTATTTTCATTATTTTCATTTCTGAATTTCAAATATTCAACACCCCCAACGTGGTGCAGGCTATGCAGAAAATTTATTTTTTAAATATTTTAAATGTCAGCTTTTGTGTTGTTTTGAGTAAGGTTTATTGTAAAATTCACAAAATGATTATTGGTTTTCAATAAGAATTAAACGTCCGTTTATAAATTTATAGCCATTGCTCAGGAGCGAGCAAGGCACATTTATAGAGTGTTAGAATATATATAAGGACACAGATCAAGTCCTATGAAAATTGAAACCTGATTTGGAAGAGACCGCATAGCTAGAGTTATTAAAGAAGTTTTTAATAAGCAATCACTGGGAACTATTAAGTAATAAGTGGCGACTTCCCTTGGCCATAGACAAAGCCAAACTAGATGCATTTTTGCATTGCGAATTTACTCAAAAGCTTTCAGTGAGAATTATTTGTTTTAAGGATACATAAGATAAAAATTTTCCGATCCGCGTTCAATTCTACTTATTTTGGACTAATACTGTTAGTTTGATTTTGTTCGTAGCTCAGTGTGTACCAACGCTATGACAGTATGATGCAAAAATTCATTGGAAAAGCTCAGGAAGTACTGGTCGTACTCGATTGATAGTGATCCGTTATCCGAACTTCCGGTTAGAAGACGTAGTCGATTGACCCAGACAATTACATGTGGGCGGTGTTACAAGTAGGTGGCCGATTCCTAATAGGAGGAAACGTCATGAAGACAACGTCGTTAAACGTCATAAAGATAACTACGATTCAACTACGCTGGCAATGAGAAAATGATTGAAAATTAAAAGCTGTGGAAGGATTTATAATGAATACGGTGATCTCACAACTCAGATGAGCTGCTCATGAGAAAGCGATCGAAAATTTCCATTTGTGAAGGTATTATAAACTTTCGGCAGGAAAAATTTACGTGCGAATAAACAATTGCAATTATTATTATTTTCGCAACAAAAAATACAAAAAACATGCACAATATACAATAACACATTTCAGGATATTCAGGCTTAGAGGTTACTGCTCTAAAGACAGCTCAAATAAAATGTAGGAAGGTTATTTTAATGCTTCATTGCATTTCATCACTTTCTGATGCTTATTGTTTTGAGGACTTTATGTAAGTATTCTGTACTTTCAAAGCATATCAAATATTTTTAAGGAAAGCATTTGTGGTTAGTGAAAACATCATATTGTCATCACAAGAAAAAATCAGAAGAAAAAACAGCTTATTTAATTGTATTCTTTTCTAAATCTTTTTCGTTAGATGCTTATATATACGGGTTCGACTATTTGACTCAAGCTCTTGTAATTTGTAGATGTGAAATAGAATGGGTTATTAACCATCATTACCCAATCAAAGTTTTGAGTAACTTGAACCTTTGTTTTCAAATATTTATTCTCCATATTCAACTTCATTGGGACCTTCTGAAGGGAAGTGAGTACAGCAGTTATACGAAGTTGAAATCTTTGACACACAAATTTAATACATAAAGGGGCCATGGAGTTTGAGTTTCTGGTCAAAAGTTAGTCCAAGATGTGGCAGAGTTTTGGACCACTGAATCGTTTGTCTTAAGGAATCGATCGGCTGATATGGCAGAAAGGAACGTTTCTCTTTATTGATAAGAAATATTCCCTGGCACAAGCCTTGCAGAAAATAAAAAGCAGACCTGATATCCTTCAAGAAAAATTGATCAAGGAAATCAACAGCAAGCCGGTCTATTTCATCCGGGCGGATAAAGGCAACAAGATTGTTTTCATGGAAAAACAAGAATATGATGTGTCTGTCTACAAAATACTCAACAATGGTAACTTTCTTGAGTTAAGGAAGAACCCCCTTCCTGACTCAATCAAAAGAATCAACAAGGCCTTGAAGGACTGCTAGCTTATCATCGCAAATCCCCAACAGCTTAAAGTCTCCAATCCATGCTTGCAACGAATCAGATGTCTACTAAAAATACATAAATCCGGAGATCAGATGAGAGAAATAATTGCAGCGGTGAACTCACCTACTCACAAAATATCCAAATCGCTTTTACACCGGTTTATCTTGCACAACAACTTCTGTGTAAATACCGTCAAAAACAGCCAGGAAGTGGTGACTAGACTTCAAACCTGTGGCCAAATACTGGATAAAGAACTCTTAGTTTTCTTCGACGTCAAGGCCTTTTTCCCAAGGATTCCGGTAAGAGAAGCATTCGTTCTACTGGAACAGTACCTTTTGGTAGCGAGACAAAATCCAAATGACCGGAAGTGGAGAAATAAGGTGTGCTACCTAATGAAGCTCACACATCTATGTATGAATGAAAACTGCTTTACTTTCAGAGAACGGTTTTTCAAAGGTACAAGTGGGATAGCTATGGGAAATCCGCTCATCAGCGACATCTTTATCAAAAACATCGCGGCAACTCTGGAAGCACTAGGTCTGTTACCTCTATTCTGGATCCGGTATGTCCACGATGTGCTGGCTATAGTGGACAAGCACAAACTGGAGAAAACCCTACCTGACATAAACTCTATCCACAAGAATACATAGTTCAGCATGGAACCCGAAAGCGAAAACACTCTAGCATTATTGGATGTAAATATCAATGGGAATAATGGGGAATTCGAATTTGGCATACATTGAAAAAACAACGCAGGCTCAAAGCACCATTCCGGGAACTTCATCACATTCATTTGCCCAAAAGATGGTACCATACCACAGCATAATATATCGGATGCTGACCATCCCATTATCGAACGAGGAAAGATGCAGAGAAGAAAACTTCATAATGCCGACAACAAAAATCAACGGATATCGCAACGATGTCATCCAAAACATACTATCCAAAAAAAGAAAGGCAAATCACTCGCGGCGGACTAAAATTTCTCTTTTCACGAACCAACTAGTTAGAGGCTACCAGAAGAGCAGTTGTCAAACATGCAAAAATCACAAAAAAATTAATAAAAATACTCAAATCGGCAAAATGCAAACTTATAAAGTCGATTCACTTCCGTAAAAGACCCACCTAAACTTGAAGAGCGGAATGGAATATATTGCATTACTTGTCCGGAATGCAACAAGTGCTATATTGGATAAACAAGGCGCTCGGTTATGGTTCCCTGTAAGGAACATTTTAGCGAAGCTGACGACGCAACCAAAAAAAAACAAAAGACAGGACACACGATCACGATCGAGGACCTCAATGTGATTCGTCAGGTACGCCGGGTACAACAATTAGACAGTGTTGAGAGTCTGGAAATCTATAAAACCAAAAAAAGCTACAGAATCAAGATGAATCAACAATGATTTAGGCAACGCATTTTCATCCCTCTTTAAATTCCTACATTCCTAATTAGTGTTTCAATTAAGATTCCGTATACGTTAATCCTAAAATTTTCTTAATTAGTTTTTTTAAATTCTATTAAAAAAGTTCGTTTTGATGCTGCCGCAGGCCAAAAGTAACTGTGGGTAGTTTGGGTCCGTCGGGCCTTGCTTCGTGGGTTTCGAGGAAGCGTTTCGGCTGTATACAGCCGAAACCCCCGAAGCAAGGCCCGGCGGACCCAAGCTACCCAGATCTATAAAAAAAGCTTAGAACAAGAAATTTTACGAAAGGGTCTTCTGACAGTAGTGACAGTCTGGTGACAGTAGTAATATATATAAGGTGTTGTAGAAAAAATGTTTGTAGTAACCACTGAGGAAGAACCCACAATAGGGTTTGAAATACGTATTTGGAAAATATTAAAATACTCTATGGACAAAGGTAAAATTATTCTTTTATTCTATAATCAATTATTTTTTATCAAAGCTTCTACAAGATACAGGATTTGGTTCTCCAATTCACCTTCGCTTTCAATAGAATCGCCCATCATTTTCCAAGTTTTTTCTTAAGGATACAGACGTTTCTGTAAGACTAGCACTGGAGCCGGGGTTTTTCTTGTTTTAATTAGTCATTCTAAGGCGCTTTGAATTTGAAATGAAAGGCACCGACTTTTTTACGTTACGGCTTTCTTCGACTTATAAATATCAATTTAACGTTGCCTTTTGACATTTGACGTTGTCATCTGATCCACCTCTTGCCGTATAATCCACTTTATCATTTTACTCAACACCGCTGTGCCTAGGGACCCAGTCTCACGTTTTTTCGGGTTGCTGCAACTTTTAAGGCCTGCCTTCATTACTGCACTAGGTGTGAATCTCCTTGGTCTATAATTTCTGCCAGAAGAATCACGGTAAGTTGTCATGCAAGTTACTCGTTCTATCTTTATATCCTTTGGGTCCAGAACGTGTTGATGAAAATGTTGTTGTTTGTTGCACATGATCATTTCATCATGATAAAGTACACAAACCAGCAATGTTTGGAAATCACTGAAAATTACCACCGAAATTCTGAGTCAGTTGTCGCAACTTTAAGAGAGCTTACTCCAACCTTCGGCCGTAATAATCGTCCTACCCGCCAGGCTGTGCGTGCAATGCGTCATTGTCAATATCAAAAAGACGTCGTACCACTCGAAGTGAACGAAATATTACAGCCGTTAGTGCATCGATTCAAAATGAGCCAAATCAGTCGATTCTACGTCATTCTCAAGAATTCGGAATCGCTCAAACGACACTGTGGCGTGTTTTGTGTAAAGAACTTGACTTTCGGAGATCGATTTGACTCAAGTACTGAAGTCATTGGATCATTTGAAACGCCGAAGCTTCCCCAATATGGCTCTGGCAAAGCTTGAAGATAATGTAGAATTTCATCGAAAAATCTTATTCCGCGTTGAACCTCATTTCAGACTCAATGGCTTTGTTAATAAGCAAAATATGCGTTATTGGTCAACAACAAACCAATATGTGCTTCTTAAGACACCGTTGGATCCGCAAAAATTTACTGTTTGGTGCGGTTTTGGTGCAAAAACAACAGCCAATGTGAAATTGCCCACGTTCTGGTCGTTCATTCATAAAATGTAATGCTTGCCGTACACCCATAATAAATTTTCACTCAATATCTCAAATATTCATGTGGTTATATTTATAGATAAAATTGCTATGACCTTAATGGAAAACCCTTTATTTCATTTATTTCTCAATGCCTATTCGTTTGGGGTTGGATAACGTTAACCTATGTATCATTTGTGTAGCCGTTCTAAACAGTTTTTTGCGGATTTCAGGAGACCAATGAGCTGTTCTTTCCTCTTCTCTCTTCAAACATCACACTTCTCACTTCACGTACTCTCCTGCCGTGAAGAGATCTTAATGCCTCTGTTATGCCTCTGATGTACCTCTGATTTTTGAATTGCTTGCACTGACTCCAAGGACCTTTTTATTAAGTTGGTAAGATTTTTGGATCACGTTGACATCTTCATGTCGCATGCCCAGCACCAGGACTTTGCCATGTTGCTGAACAACTTCTCCGCGAACAGGTTCCCGTGAGTTTTGTACTGCAGATTTAACAGGTATTGCAGAATTCCTGTTCCGTGTCAATTATGACCACCATGACAGTGCATAGATGCGGTGCCTCCTTAATGGGAAAGATTTTGAACTCATCGTTCAGAGTGGGTTCACCTTAGTGACTGCAGTCTTCAAATATTCCACAGACTGATCGCCGTTTCAGTCGTTTTACCCCCAGATGACTGTGCCAACTGTCGTTCTCATGCACCTGAACATTGAATTTACTTCAGGTTTGCTAAGTAGGCGATCGAACAGGTCCTTTTTAGACGAGACTGCACTTGCATAAGTTGATGCTCTTGGATCTTGCCTATTCCATGGAGGTTTGTACATCTCTTACCTCATTTAGTTTGGGTTTGGGAGCATACTTTCCGTTACCCCGTTTCCTTTTAGTAATTTTTTAATGCTTCAACATGCTTTGCGCGTATTGGGTTATATTCTCATCCTCGTATTAGGTGCGATAGCATGTTTTGCACGCCCGGATCCAGCTGAATAGATACCTGCATCTCTGGGCAACTGATGCACAAACCTGAAGGTTCTAAAACCTGTAAATCTGAGATTCCAGAACCTCTGAATTCCTCAACTGACATAACGACACTTATTGCCATTTGCCTGGCCCCCGAAAATTTCTCCCACTCGTATACCATCTCGTTAGGATCCTTTTTATATATAGCATCCCATATTCTTAGATCACCTCGTCGCTTCGTTTTTCGCCGTTTACTTACGTGCTGGATTCAAACCATTAGTGCCCAGCAAATCTCTGCTGCAATGTACTCCCTGGTTAGCCGCCTTGTCAGGTCTAGGCTGAAAAACATGAGCCGAAATTGAGAAGAAAGATATCATACGTAAATCAGTATGTCTTCACATTCGGTAAACTGCTAGTTTGGCACGTTATGAAATGTTAATCTTGAACTTCTCTGCTGAACCTTTAGAGGTTTTGTATCAGACCATTTTTGTTCTGACTTTTTAGAGGCCTTGTGTCAAACCAGTTCAGATCCATACCATTTTCTATATGTTGAGGAAGTTTGAAAAACTGATTTTTTTATCTGGGTTCTGAGAAATCTTTCTGTAAATAGGAACTCCAATGGAACAACTGAAACTCCAATGCTAAACTAACTATAAAAAACACTAAAATCGATCATTTACTTGAAAAAAAAACCAGAACAAAGCGTAGCACACTATGTATGAGGATTTATGTTACTCTTAATTGGAATCTGATCAACGCATTATGTATTCATAATATTTGCATCAAGATCGAAGGTATATTCAACTTAGATTAAATTAATTGAGCAACAAATTATGAATGCAAATAAGTCATCTTAAATAAGCAAACAATCAAACTTGGCCTGGTCCTTGGCGTTCATAGAGTATATAACAATTTTGAAACATTTCAAAGATTTCACTTATGAATTTGTTGGGCATTATTTATTTTTAGAAATCAAAGCAACACATTTTATAAGCAAACTTCGCGTGTCCTATTCAGCCGTCATTAATAATTCAAATATCGCTGAATATTAAATATGAATTGGTATTAAATTTAATCGTAATCATGAAATCAACACTATCTAATTTTATTCGTGCGATTAATATTCATCAGTTTAAGTATTACACGAGCTCCGAATTCCAAAAATATTAAAAGGTTTTTTTTTTATTCATATATTTTTAATACTGAGGTTGGTTTTGTGTTTTCCTGCAAATAAGTTGAATTTCAATTCAAAATATAATGCGATTACTTAATTTGCTCTTATTCAGGAAACTTGTCTGACTTTTTGTCTTGACTAATCGAGACGATTTTCGAAAATTTGCAAGGTTTAATGTTAGAGAGTATATAGCAGAGTATGTTAGAAAACCGGTATACTTTCTTGCCGCGAGTTTCAATAGTATATTAACAATTGGTTTACGGAACTCGTCTTTTGACGAAATTCAAAACTTTCATCGTTCGTTGTTAATATCATTAAAAGAACTTAATGAAGTACCACAATATTATGTTGCAAAGCTTTCTAAATGTTAAAATTTTTATGTGGTATACCTATCTTTACAAATCCTGTCAATAATTGTTTCATAACAATCTTTGTGTATTTTCTTCATTTTTAAAATAATTCTTCCAATAGTAACTATCAGAGGGAGACAAAAGTCTTTATATAATGACTATAGATTGTAAGATTATAGGTCCCTAATTCGTTACCTCTTTAGCGTGTCGATAATATGAAATAAAGGGAATCGCATTGCATGGGTGTTACCTTTTCTCCCATTTAGGGACATTACTTACCAAAGTTATCCTCGTGCCATACGAAACTTGTATGTCATGGACTAAATGTAACAACGAAAAATTATTCGGTTCATGTGTTGGCGCAGACATAAAACGCACTCACACAGCCTTCACAGCCGACAATAGATAACGTTACGCTGCAGCATTCTTTGGGTTAACTACGCCGCGTGGATCAGTCTGTACAGTTTTCTAAGAGACTAGTGTAGTTGCTGCAGTGACAGTGGTAAGAACATGCTCACAAGACAGCGTGCAAACGTTTCAGTTAATGTAGTCATTCTTCGCTTAGACAAGTTTACAGATTCGGGTCAACTAAGGGACCCGAACAGATAAAAAAGATTCTTAACGTTATGTAATGTCCTGAACTTAGATATTCAAGGTTCATGTATGTTGGCAGTACAGCATTTTAAAAACGGCTGTCAGCTGATCGCGTTGCATTAAACATCATTTGAAACTTTTTAGTGCTTGCGAATGTGTGAAAGAAAAATAACGTTGCAAAGTCGATTCAAAGTGTATTTGTGATGTTTGTAGACATTTTATGCTCGAATGCACTCAAGGGTGCGTATTTGCAACACTTTGGTTTTGCTGTTGTAAACAATGACAAGCAATCAAATACAATGAGCATAATTTGAAAATCATTGTGGTGTTCTAAAGGTGGGGAATGAAATTTAATTGTGGTTAATTTATTTGTTGATTATAAATTCATTACAGGTTATTGTTATTTTGCTTGGGATGCAGTTTTTTCCTTCTTCGTTACAGCACTACAACCCCTCTGGAGGCTCTTTCTTGTAGCTCATGCCTCCGACCGCCTCAGTCCATAAACCACTTCCTGCAATTTGTAATCTGCAATTTGTAAGGATGCAATCTAGATTCACGAAATTTTGCTGTTTATGGAGAGACCGTGCAGTTCATGATCAATATGAGAGACAACAAAACGTGTCCTCTGTACCATTTGTAAACCCACCGAACTTTAATTGCTACCACTTCACATTTAACTTGCCCTATTGCGAAGGACCGGCACTACAGTACTTAATCAAATTGCTTCTAACCCTGTCAGATGCGAAAATCAGCGTGGGCGGACCTGACATTCAAAAACGAATGAGTGATGTAAAGTGTGCAAGACGTTTAACGCCTGCCGAAGCAGCAGCATGGGCATTTTTTCACTGTCACTCACAAATTTCTTGATAACCACAAATTAAAAGCAAGTAATCAATAATTTTTGGCAAAATTATCCCAAGTTGGAAATTCGAATGTCTCCCAGAATACATTTTCAACATTCACATCTTGATTATTTCCATAAAACTTAGGCGTCACAAGCGATGAGCAAGAAGGGTGGCTACACGAGAAAGAGGAAGGAGAGTGGAGAGGGAGAGAGAGAGAGAATAGTGACACAAAAATAAAGTGAAAATCATAATGTGATACCAGGGATTTTGAACCGAAGCGACTACTGTTGGCCTTTATATGCCATACGGATCCCAAGCAGTATAAAAAACTCAGTCAGATTTTTTATTACACTATTTATTATTTATTTACATTTACTATTTATTTACACTATTAAATTCAGTTACTAATTCCGCCATCGAACCAAAACCACACCCAGCAATACAACTTTAATTTACTTCTATTCTTTGTCCTCTCCCTAACCCCACCCATCCCGCCATATCATTTCTCCCCCTCTACCCAACCCATCCTCTATTAGCACTTGGTTCTTTATGTTTGTGTTTTTGTTTCCTTTTCTTTTTTTTTTTGCTATCATTTCAGGAAATTCGGAGGTCTCTACAGCCGACGAAAATCAAATTTAAAATTAAAATTACTTGCAAAATATGTAAAAAATAAAAAATGTATCTATAAAAATTGTTATAAAAATGAAATAAACCTATGATAAAGCTTAGGCTAGCTAGGTTAAGCATAGTATTTAAGTTAATTTAAAATTTTATTGTATATATCACATATGTAGAAAATAAAATGTAATGTAATTTGCATTTCTGATTCATACTTTTCAACGCAATAAATGGACTTTAACGCAATAAATGGACTTTCGAAACATAAAACATTTTCGCTCAACATTTCGAAAACTAGAACCATAAATAAAAATTTTTGAGCGATGGGTTCAACCTCCAAATTTACCTTTTGAGTAGTTGTTGGTTTCTCAGGTCCAAAACCGAGTAAGCTTGTGCCATTGGAGGTAATTGAATTTGAGGGCCAAGGTTTTTCTTTCATTTTCACCGATCAACCGTTTCTAAAAACCATGAGTAAAAACAGGAGTAATAATAAGGAATCGACCAAAATTACGAACATCAATTAAGATTGTTCTGATTGGATTAGGTAAAAGGGAAGAATGAAGTGAATATGCTGAATACATTGAAACTGAAGAAGTGGAAGGATATTCCGATGGAGAAGAGCGAACTTCTTGGAAGTAAGCCGTAACAAGAACAGCGTGCGAATGAGAATTCGACGAATATTCCAAGCACAATCGAAGTGAAATTGAAGAAATTGAAGTTGCGTCCGACGGAGCACAGTAGACGAACCTGAAAGTATAGTATTCTAGAGGTAGGAAGCACGTTGATATAATTTTAAGGATATCCAAGTGCCTACGACTGGTCTGGAAGAAATATTAAATCAGCTTATGTCCCTAGTGCTTTCGAATTGTGAATTGACACGCAAATTATGAAACACATAAAAGACTGTATCGGAATCAAGGCACAAGACACGCTTTGAAAAAAGACTGGACAAACACAGAGGCTGAACAATATAATTTTCTAGGGATACTTAATGTCCGCGAGACATGTGAAGCAAGAACATTGATAGCATCTCATTGATGGTGCAAGAAAATAAGAACTGCGTTCTTCCGAGACACAATACGCAGAGAAAGATTCATGGAAATTCTGAGACTTATTATCCCTGGCAAAAAAGCCAACGGTCCGAAAGATTCAAATCAGATAAATCTGCGCTGATAACCGAAACCTGGAAAATATTTAAAAGTATAAGCTAGTTATCATCTAAATCAAAATATCACAACAGATGTACAATTATTTCGAACGATATATAGGGAGTGTTTTATTACGTTTATAGAATTTTAAGATGAACATACTTTTTTAATGCTACGTATGGTGTGACAGCTGTCATCCGTTTTATGGTTAGTTTGAGTTGCCATTTGATTATAAGTAGGTTAAAATTTGCAAGTTGTGCAGATTCCACATTCGCTTGAACTATGCATTAAGTTTGGCTAAACATTTGGCGTTCAAGCAAAATATATATTGAATACTTTCCCTTATATGCTGTTTATATGCGGCTGTTTATGTATGATTATATGCCGTGATCCTCCGATTCGTTGAACCAGTTAATAGCATTCAAAAAAGTAAAATTTGTCAAACTACAAAGTCAAGGTCGCCAATACTAAGAAGGGTTGAGATATCAGATAAATTATCATCGTGATTGGCATAAGTGTCAGCTGAGTGGATTTCTTTTCGGCAATTAGACTTGAGGAAGCTAAATGTCCTTCACCTGCAATTATAAGATTCCTTTCACGCATCTTAATGTGTAGCTTGGAAAAATGGTTATTAAATGATTACTTCTTAAGTTCGGGGTCTTGTTTATACATATTTGCTTTGGGTTTTCCTTTTATAACATTTTCTCATCAGATTTCTGGCAATTTCTTTATCTTGAACATCTTTTTCTTTTGTTCTGGACTGAATTCGCCTATTTTTAAATTGTAATGCGTTAAAGATTCTATTTTCTAGATTCTACGAGGTTTGTTCAAAAAGTATCGCGAATTTCATGTTTTTTTCAAGAATTATTTATTTATTCATGAATATCTATTTTGTTCCCTTCAAAGTAATCCCCGTCAGACATTATACACTCGTGATAACGTTTTTTCCAATCCTCGAAGCATTTTGAAAAATCATTTTTTATGATCTTGTTTAGCTCTTCCTTCGATGCCGTCTTTATTTCCTCAATCGTTGCGTAGCGTCGTCCTTTCATGGGCCTCTATAGTATCGGGAAGAAGAAAAAGTCACAGGAGGCCAGGTCTGGGGAATACGGTGACTGCGGCATTATTAGAGTCTTGTTTTTGGCCAAAAATTCGCGCACAAGTAACGCTGTGTGAGCAGGGGCGGTATCATGGTGCAAAAGCCAATTTTTGTTCATCCAGAAATCTGTGCGTTTCTGGCGGATTGCTTCTCGCAAATTGCGCATTACTTGAAGGTAATATTTTTTATTTACCCTTCTACCCTGCGGTAAGAACTCATAATGCACCACGCTCCTGCAATCGAAGAAAAATGTCAGCAAAACCTTCACATTCGACCGAACTTGGGGTGCTTTTTTCGGTCCCTCTGAGAACATTTTGTACCACCGATAAACGTTGCTTTTGTCCAAAGTAGCTTTGCCGTATGCAACAGTCAACATTTTGAATGCATTCGCACACTTTAAGTTGTTCTGCACACAACATTTAATAAAAATTCTTTGATCCATTTTTAGGGATGGACAAAAATCGAAGACAAGCTGAAACACGTCCACGTACAATAACTGTCAAAAACTGTCTGGAGATACAAAATGGCCGGAATTGTCAACATAAGTGAGGGTCATGAGTACCAACATAACGCCTTCAAAAGATCAAAAATTGAACATACGTAGCCCGCGAAAATTCAAAATTCGCGATACTTTTTGAACAAACCTCGTATGCCTCCGTTTTTGTACGTGAATAAGATATGTTTAAAAATGGATTTGGACTGAATCAAAATCTCTATGTCCTCTGATAAATCTTGATCCTCCTATTTATGCAAACATACTTCATAATCCCTTTCTCATATTTGTTTTCGATATTTGGAATAATTTAGGTTAAAAAATTGGGAAAATGTATTTATTATTACAAAAATGAAGAAGAAGTCGATTTATACGATCTCAGTTACATCGTTTGGGGCTTAAAATACAGGTTGTTTTTCCCACAAAGTTCCGTAATTCACCGTCTGTTTCCTTGCACCGGTCACATAGGCGTTTTGGCTGTGTACCACTTCGGGTAAGTCCTTTCGTGCTGAGTTTGTCAATTTTATGTGTCATTATTTATAGGACCGTCGCTTAAACATGCAGGCAGAGGCCCTTTTTTTAATTTTTTTATGGGAGTTGGAGAAAGTGCGTGATTTTTCTATTTAAAAGAAGTGCCTTGATTTGGTCCGCCACGCTCTTTTACCTGTTTACGTTGTGTCATCTTTTCTCGCGGACTAGATATGAATAAACTTCAAAACACACTAGTAACGAAGCAAAGAGGAAGAAAATGATATGGAAGCATGGAAAATATTGACATATGCCTAGATTCAAAAAGAACAGAAACAACGAAGCCTTCAAAACAAGACACAATTTGAGCCAAATTTCTACGGAAAAATACTTATGCCTACTACGGTCAATAAAACCGTAAAAAAGGCAAGATTTCGTGAGCATATGAGGGTATACAACGACAAGCGGTGGTAGCCGAACGAAACTACTGCAAAAAAGACAAAAAATTTATGAAAATTAAAAGAAAGACCTTCCTTTTAATTTTGACCATTTTACTTTAATTTGCAACCATTATCGTTCGGTCTTGCTGAGTGATTGTTTTGGACATGGAACGTGGAAATTCTACTTTTATACCAAGTCCTTAATTATATTTAGGAGTATTTTCTTAAGAGGGTAATTAAAATGGACATGAAGCACAGACCAAACGGATTCTTTCATCAAATCGACGCACCCGCAATAATTGATAGTTTCTAATTACTAAGCCATGATTCACAGGATTTACAATCTTCCACTAAATACGGCAGCCACGGAGAAGGCAATGTAGTATATCCTCCACATTGCAAAGTTGACTGGATTCAAAGAACCACGAAGTATAGCGAGATGTATAATTTCTTTCCAACTCTGTCACTAGCTTAAAAGTTGCTAGCACTGAACACAACCTTGGTTCGCACCCACAGCCTGGTCGAAAAATAAGAGATTTGTGAAAACAAACAAAAGAAACGAAGAGACGTTGGTTTCCGGAAATTTATTATGATCAAAAAACTACACGAAAACTGTGTAGAAAAGTGAACCTTAAGTAAAAGTCCGACTTTTTAGCACCAAACATAGAAATATTAAAATAAGAAGGAACTTCATTTTTAATATTTCTATAGCTTACTCCAGGAACTGTCACTTTTCATAACAAAACAAAGTTTAGGTTCGATTTATACCAAACGATGGGGGCCCTCAAGTTTCTTCTCAAGTTTCTTCAATTTTGGCAGCAATTACTGCACGGTTACTTAGAAAAAGAGCGCACTCGATCGAAGTATCGACGAAAACGCAAGACATGCTTCTTGCAGTATCCCCCGTACCTACCCCAACCTACATAACCCCTTATATAATGAATATCGAACGGCTCTGTTCAACTGGGTGAAGGCAAATATCGATCTCATTTTGATTGCGCCGAATGAGCCCACTTACCGAAGAAGCTCGTCAACGATCGGTTTCTTCATTGTGTCTACCAATTTGGTGAATATCTTTCACAGCTAGAGGAATTTCGAATGAAGATTTCTCGACGTTGAATCTGACCATCTTTTGATAGAACTCGCTTTAAGAGTGAAAAAGGGTGTAAAGCTGGAAATAGCAAACCCACAGCTCTCTATCGCATTCAAGCGCATCGATTGGGAAGCTGTGAATGCTTAAACCTTCCACTCAGGTTTGAGAATATCTCAATCAACAGATCGAGCCATCTATCTATTAATCTATCATCCACTGAGATCGAAGTGGGAATCGCTTGTTTGAATTCAACCCTTACCACGGTCATTTCAAAGATATACATAAAAATTTCGCCAGGAATTATATTTATAGGGACTTAACAGAAGACATTCTGAAGCTACATCGTAGACGCAGCTTCCTCAGGAAATTGCTTTCAAGGATATACTGTCACTACTTGAATATGGTTAACTGGGAGCATCAACTGCTACACCTTCTTATAATGTCTTCTAGAATGATTTCGATTGATTGCTAATGAGAGATTCGAACAAACCCTAGCAAACATCAGACCAGGTGCTTGCATGTTCCCTCAAATTAAAAAAAACTGGCCGGAAGCTCCTGCCAGGAGCTTTTGCCTATAACGGTTACAAATTCATCGATGAAAAGACTGTTGAAGACTCCATCGCAAATCACTTGGTGACAGTTCTTCAAGGGGAGAAAGCATGTTAGGACTCTGCTTTTTATTCACTAGTAAAGAGAACAATATCGATGTTCGACACAGACCACAATAACTTGACTTGACTTGATTTTGAGATTCGAATCCCTCCGTCGAATCTAGTGCCAATACCCTGTTTGTGAGTCCTGAAAGTCTCAGGATGCTCGCACTTGAGCTAAATTCTAAAAAAATCGGCTGAGGCTGATGGAATTACAATTTTTTTCTTAAAAAACTTCCCCACACGTATTTTGTTCTCCTCGCAAACCTTCTAAATAACTGCATTAACATTTGGTACTTTCCACAGCAAGGGAAATGCGCCAAAATATTTGCTAATCCAAAGCAACCCAATAGCACAGACGTTGTCGACACTCGCCCAATATCTTTCTTGTCTAATGTGGGAAAATTACTTGAGAGAGTAATCCTCCAAAGTATCACACAGTTTTCTGCAGGGGCGGGAACTGTGCCGGCAAAACAATTGGGCTTTAAAAGATGTCACTTAACGAAAGACGCATTGCCTGTTTTCCAAGCCCGTATGAAACGAAACTGGTAGCCTAAAAAGTTTGTCGCAGCGTGTCTCATCGACGTAGAAAAAGCTTTTGATTCGATTTGGATCGACGAACTTATCTGCAAACTGATCCAACTGGGTTTTCCGGTTAATGTTACGAAAATTGTAGACAGCTCCATGAGGGGTCGTACTGCCTTTGCGGTGTCTGGTGGAGCTAGCTCTGAAACCTTTACCATAAGTTCGGGGGTCCCGCAGGGTTCCATTCTGGGCTCCTTTCTCTTCAATATATTGACGTCCCACATCCCAGGAACAGAAATGAAATTCAACCTGGACTCGAAGTGAATCTTTTCTCTGACGACTTACTGGTGTGGTCTTCTGAGTACAATCTCCGCTTTGCAAGAACTAGACTCCATAGGTACCTGGACTCGTTAACTTCATATTATCAAAGGTGGGGGATGAGCGTTAACGCTAGGAAAAGGGAGCTGGTTATTTGCAAGGATCTACATCAAAAGTGAGGACGTCGCACGAGGAGCATCCGTGACACCAGAATAAAGCTGAACGGGGAGGTAATGCACTGGTCGAAGCATACAAAGTATCTCGGTACTGATTTCCGATACGAAAAACACCTATAGTACTCACGTGGACGCTGTATTGAAGAAAAGAACATATGCTTCCATCTTCTTGTATCTCTTTTCAGGAAGCAGTCAACAACCAACAAGCGGGTGAGGATACTTCCCTGCAAGGCACTCATTAGGCCTTTACTCATATATGCGGTTCTGATCTGGCAGGCAATAGCGAAGTAGTTACCTGCCATATCATCGTCTTCAGGTGCTCGCAGAGATAAGTACAAAGCCCTTAAACCTGGTATTAATGGATTAAAGGAAGGATCTGCGAGGTGCTGTGATTGGTAACGAAATAATTTTTTTGGTTTCCTATGGCGGCTTGCTGAAATCATTTAAATCATGTTCCAGTTCGAAATCGGTTTAAATGAGGACGCTCATGAATTTTTGTTTTTCTTATTTTAATCAGAGAAATTATTAGATATAAGATTGAATATGGAGGAGCTATCCACGGGTTGTAAATCAGCTTGATTAATTAGCACATATTATTTTCCAATTGCGTTTATTATATTTATGAATTTTATGATATTATTTTTATTTTTATGTAATTTTTCAGTGCTACAATAAAGTTTTGTTTGCTTTCGCATTCGACAGGGATCAATTCTTTCGGTGGTTCATTATATCATTAGAATCTAATGAGGCTTTACAAGAGTCCAATACGCGAATGGTTCAGGTTATATAAACATTATTAAGATTAATTCATGTCGATCGATCGAAGTTTTATCGGGAAGCGAAATGTGAAATTCATTTTAGTGTTTAATTTATAAACCCAGATGAATAAGTAAGCATTTTATTAGCCATATACCTCGCGTATGACACATTTACCATTCAGAGATTACTTTGAATGGCTACGGCAGAGACGTATGGCATAAAGACACTCTACAACGGGCAAAGGCCTTAAACGGCTGAATGTTAGCCTCCGCTTCAGGTTTGTCAATTCTTTGAAAGCGACTGCCTATAGATAAGATACTCGTACTCGTCGACATGAATTGTTTGATAAATGTTGTACAATACCGACAACATACACGGTGGTACCGTTGCCGACTCAATGGAGACTTCATAAACATCAAATAAAGAAATTTTTTTACAAGAAAGGTTAAACCTACCTTCGTAGGCTTTGAAGATATCCCAAAAAGCGACAAATGGTTCGTTCACCGTCGATTGTGTGTACTTGGCGAAACCTACGGAGAACGTTGACGTGCCAATACCATTTTATTGAATGAAGGTTCATTGCATATAGTTTATTTTCCATCAGATAGCATATATGTAGTTTCGCATGTTCAATATACCATTAAACCACCAATAAATCATCTCGGAGGTTGGGTGTTTTTTTTTTTGTGGTTTACAATAAATAAATATTGATCAGTATCTTGCGAGTCAATTTAAGTTTACCAAAGCGATTAGGAAGCCCTCGCAGCTTGTTCACTTTTCTAATCTTTTGGGGTGACGATTGGGCACGTCTCGATCGAATTCGAACTCGAATCATAAAACAGGAATTTCAATTATGCTCAAGATCTTATGTAAATTCCACAATCGCGTCTTTTTCGTATTATAATTAAATTTTGTTTTGATATCCAAAAATTTTGAATTTATGGGGTTACTTTCATTAAGTATGGAGATATTCCGCGTCGAGATAAATTAGAAATGATTTTACGATATTGGAAATGAAATTTCGATTTTTTCATCGTGCTCATCGTCGATGCATTAAATTCGCGACATACGTTTAAGTTTTTTTTTCCAGAGACATTTGAATAAAAATGAACGGATAGTATGATAATTTCGATATCTATTATATATGATTATCATAAGATTTTGCGTTAAGATGGACCATTTAATTTATGTCAGATATTACTTTCCTGGGTTATTAGATGAGAGGAAAACCTGTAAGTTGTAAGTTTATGCAGTGGAGCAAAGGCACGTGTTTCCCTTCACTTCTTGCATCAGAAAGTTGTGACTTGGATTACCTGAACCGCTAGCAGGCCAACAGTCGTTTTTAATATTTGAAAATTTGAACTTTGATGACTGAATTCTGTTACTAATTTGGACACATTTCCTTCGCTGAATTTTTTCTGAACATTTTCGGTGAACTCATTACAAGCGTCATACTGATATGTGACGATCGCGCAAGAACTATAACGAAAGATACGCCTTGACGTAAGCTGGCGGAAGATACCGTCCAAACAATTATAAGACATAAGTGGTCAAAAATTGAATATTTACCAAGAAAATATACTTCTCCAATAGACAGCGTCTATCCAATTTTTTATCGAATTTTTTATCGAATCATTTCAATGTCATGAGCTTGATTATTTACTTTGGAAACGCGACAATCGCGTTATTCCAAAATGTTGTAAGATGAAAAGTAATACTGTTTGTTGAATCTAAGCAAACTTAACAAAATACGTTCCACAGTTCCATAGATGAATTCTTGCTTCAAGCTCTTCAAGCAAAAGTTTCGTTGGCTGCGCTCAATTCACTCAATTCGAAATGTTAAATTATTTTCTTAGTTACAAGTTTACAAGGCAATTTTTCAAAAACAGCTTAATCTTACCGATTTTTCTCCTCTGTATTAACTCTTAGGCCGTTGGATACTCTATGCCAAAGCTCTATCCAAGAAAGGAGTCCCGACGCAATAGCTATCGCTGGGGACTGAATACCTTTTACACGCAATATGAAACTTTCCTGTTTTTAACCTTTCCAGAATTGATATTTTCAAATATTTGTTATTTTCAACATCTATTGTTTATTCATCATAGGAAAATTTTTCATTATTATTATATATTTAACCACACTTTGATAATAAAGACGCCATTATTTGCATATCGTATACTTCAAAATGAAATCCCAGGCACGCATAGCCGGTGGTGCTGGGCGTGAGTATTCTGGAGTATTCTTCACATACCCGAAGACCGTATGGATTCCAGGACCGATGTTTCAGTATCGCTCCTCGAGTGGATGGTGACCCTGCAATGACTCCGAACAATTAACCGAACAACGAATTAAAATTGGGACACTTTTGCTGATGGAGACGATGTTTTGGACCAACCATTTTCGAGGTGAAAATCGTGAATCGCTTCAATATGAGTACTGTACCGTCGCCGTCGAGATAAACCCTTGGTAGGCCTTGGAAGACTTTCGAAGCTGAGTAGGTGGTGTATGTGGGTCGGTTGAGGTTAACTCCCGATTAGCACTGATCTGGTGCTGGGTTCCTGTTCCTATAATGCCAGGTGCCAACCCTCTCATGGCATTTCTGCTTTGACCAAAAAAGGAGTTCTTACCACATGGTCATATACATAATAAAAAGAACTATCTTGAAATTATGCGCCGCTTGCGTGAAGTAATACGAAAAAAACGCCCGAAATCGTAGAAAAACAATTCATGGCTTTTGCACCCCCATAATGCCCCTGTTCACTCATCATAGCTTGTGAGAGAACTTTGACTAAGAAAACACCATAATCATAGTCATCATATTCACGGGATTTGGCCCCATGCGACTTTTTCTTGTTCCCAAAATCGTAGAAACCAATGAATGGATGAAGATTTGCAACGATTGAGGAGATAAGGACTGCATTGATGGAAGGGCTCCAGGCTATACCGAAAAGTGCTTATGAGAAGTGCTACAAGGATTGGAAAAAGCGTTGGCACAAGTGTATTGTATTTGAGGGGCATTACTTTAAAGGAGACAACATAAATATTGATGAATAAATAAATATTTTTTCCAAAAAAACAAATTCATCTATTTTTTTGAACACACCTCGTATTCGAGTAGTAGCAGCATTTGGGCATCCCGTAAGACATTAGGAAAAGTGCAAACAACGAATGCCTGGGAAATATATAGTGTGAGAACCCATCGATGATATTATAAACATTATACGTCGCACTGCTACTACTGATCCTATCGGAGCTCCAGAGCCTCGTGCAAACAGAAAATCTTGCCTCAAAGCCAAGCACAGGAGAGACATATTGCATTGGACAACTATGAAGGAGAATACCTTATGCAAAAGACGAAAAACATAGTTAAAAAGTTCAAGGCTTGCTGCAATGTCCACAAAAACTTGTACTAGAACATTAGGAACCTTATTTTAAGAAGGTGTAAGATCTTGGAAAAAACCATAGACAGCTCTAAGAACGCAAATGGACATAAGTAGAGAAAGACCAAAAGGCTAAGACTTACGTTGAAACGAGAGTGATTTTCGCGCAGAGCAATAAGAAAAGATCTGCCAGCAGCTAAATCCAAGGGGACCAAGGAATAAAGGTGGATGAAGAAGCGAACAAAATGATGCGAAAATGATTTGTCTAATGATGCGTTCCAGATGGTAACCAAGGCCACCAGAAAAGCGACCAAATGCCTCTGCCTCGCAAAACCAGTTGGCGGTAATCTTGGAAATAAATGCGAACGAAACCTAAAAAAGAAACCCGCTCCACTAAGTAAGCCACGTCGCAAACCTCTAAAGTATACACTTCTGGTCCAATCAATGGATGGTAGAACGTACGCAGAAGTTTTTGTGAAAGTCAGTGAAGTTGTGAAGCCTGAATACACTGGAAGTGCCACTAGAGTAGTTCGGCGGACCCAATCTGGTAGCCCAATTGTAGAGTTCGGATCGAAGGCAATATGCAACTACCCATTTCGCGACATTTCGTTTAATAAGATCATTCAGGTAAAAGCAACATTGGCTTCTTTCGGAACAATTGCCACCGCCGCAATTAACGACATTGAGTATCTGACGTACGTGACTGAGGGGGATGAGTACCTGAAAAGCATTTTTTCATGAGTTAAATGGAATCCGAATTCGAGCTATCCTTGAAAATAATAGAGGAAAGCGCAAGTTCATAGACAACTTGACTGTGAAAATGTCTGAAAAACTTTTCGACCTGAGTAAAATGAAATAGATTGAGTGGTTTGCAGAATATGACGTAGAGTAGTTCGTCTCCGCCGGTTAGTTTTACTGTTCAAGACTGCAAAGGACCTGATAGAAGTACCTCGTGCTAGAATTATGGGAACGCAGAGCTCAAAAGAATTGCATGGAGAAAAGAAAAAAATGGCATTCTGGGCTAGAAAGTTTACAAAAGATCTGATTATCCGAACCATATTCCTGCTGGTAAACTTATATCGGAGCTCAAACGGCCAAATCTAGCGTGAGAAGTTGGCAAGGGATACGAAAACCGACCTATTGCTGCTTAGGGAACAACTCCGATCTGTACATTTTTCAGCATGATATATTGATGAACTTGTTACTTGTCCATTTGGATTTGAAACAGTACAAACCTGAGAGTTCAGAACAGTGGTGAAAGAAATGCTTTCTTTTGAGTTCAGTGACCATATGTGTTCGTCTGTGTGTTCCTGCCACCAGCCAAACCAATATCAACTTTTCAGCTGAGTCCTGACTGTTTGGAAAAGGCTGTCCAGAGCGCAGAGGTTAATGTTGTTTTCAGGGGGATAAAGCTAAAGAATTATTTTTATTATTATTATTATTATTATTATGATTATTATTTGTACTGGGGTGCACTTGCTGTAAATAGCAAAGGCCAGCATCGGGCCTCAGCTCCCCATGTGAAGTACTATTGTTTACAGGTGGTTCATCCTTTCGTCCTACAGAAACGAAGGAGCTCGCCCAAATCAGTAGTCGCCAAGTGTTCTAATTCTGCTAAGCCAGTACAGATTCGGGCAGTCTAGAAGGAAGTGATCTGTACTCTATTCCTCCTCGCAGCAAGCTCGGCAGGTGTCATCCGTTTGGATTCCTAGTCGTTTTGTGTGGTATCCTAGAAAATTATGGCCCCTTAATACTGCCACCAATGTTCTAACGCCTTTTCTGTTTTTCCCCAAGAGTTATTTTGTCTTCGTTTTATTACAGTGAGGCCAAAGAGCTCGGCTTATCCTCAGTCGTTCCTGTCATTCCAAACCATATCTATCTCTTTCCGGAGTATTTTGTCTAGTTCCCTTATTATCGTTGCTAGTAGCACTTTAATTGTGTCTATTCTAGTGATATTTTGGTCGGCTGATCCAGCTCTCGCTGGCTCATGCGCTCTTTCGTTTCTCTCTACACCGCTTCGTCCAGGGACCCATGACAGTTTTAAATTTACTCGCGGCTTTGAAAGCCTGCCTACAACCCTGCACCAGTTGTGAAACTACGCGATAAGAGGAAAGCGCCTTCTATGCCAACTTACTGTCCAAGAGTATTTCTCCATCAAGGTTGTTTGTTACCGCTTCTATAGCCGCTTTTATTGCAAACACTTCCGACTGGAAAACTGTGGTGTGGCTCTCCAGTTTATAACCTCGGTTAAGTTGCGGGTGATCTGGAAAAAAGATTCCGACCCCGCTTCCCTCAGATTATTGGTGTAAATTGTAATCTCACTTCCAGATGTGAAATCCTGCACCATTTTCCATGCTTCTCTGGTCGGAATGCTGGTCTTGTATGGAATCGTTGTGTCCACTATCGATTGAATTCTATCCAGCTCCCTATTACTTAACAGGACCATTCTCTCTATTTTTTTCCAAGCTGCATACTTGGCCCGTTTAAGGGTGGTTAGATAACCCATCTGCGGATTATAATCTGATGCTTGCAAGTGATGCCTCTCTGAAGATGAATTTGTTGAGCGGCATGAGATTGAGCATTATCTCCATTGCAGTAGTTGGCGTAGTCCTAATGGAATCTGTGATGCCAAGGCTGGCCATTCGCTGAATCTTCTCTAGCTCTCTGTGCTCTAGTTTTTTTTTAGTTTTTGTGCTCTCTTTTGTAGTGCTTGCCACCAAACCAATGCGCCATAAGTGGTTATTGGCCTCACTACTGTTGTGTAAATCCAGTGGGCAATTTCGGATTTTTCGCTGTAGGTTTTCCCCACTAGTCTTTGCGTTGCATTAATGCGCATTCCGTTTAGCTTCGCCTACTCGAAAAGATGTGAGTGTGCGGTCAGCTTCAATTCCGACATGGTTTCCGGAAACTTTCCACTTATCAGTGTAACGATATCGTCAGTGTACGCTATCGTTTCGAAACCCTTCCCGTTGAGGTCTTCCACTATTTGGTTAACTGTGAGTACCAAAGCAAGTGGTGATACTATGCCGCCTTGTGATGTACACCTGTGGGTCCATTTATTCAAGGTTACGCAGTTTTCTTCGGTTGTAATCTTCCGTTTAGCTAGTAGTTCCGTCATCCATTTAGTTAAATATGGGTCTATTGCATATGGCTGGTACCATGCTTTCAGTTTTAACATTGTTGAAGGCTCCCTCGATATAAATGAAGGCCACCAGTGTAATCTTTGATGGCAAGGTTCCTCTCTATTCTGCTAACGACTTCGGGTAGTTCGGGTCTCTGTTGAGCGCCCCGGAAGGTATGCATGTTGGTTAGGACAAAGCTCCGTTATGTTCACGGTGCTTTTTATGTACCCATCCCCCAGGCGTTCCAGGGTTTTCAGCATGAAAGGCGTTAAGCTGATATGTCGGCTAATAGGTTGGCTGTTGCCGCCCTGCTGTGGTGCAGATTTGCTTGGGTCACCCGCATTAGTTTTTCGTTTTTTGCTCTTACGGTTCGGTCGCCTTAGCTCTGGCAGTCACCTAGGTGAAACCGAAACTCAGTCGTCCGTTTTTGTCCTATAGAATGCTGATGTCTTCCTTTCACATGCCCAGTACCAGGACCATGCCTTTGTTTGTGACTTCTTTTTCCACAAAGAGATGCCACCTTTCCGTTTCGTACCCCGTGTTTTGCAGTTTTAGCGTCTCGAAGGCTTCATGCCGTGTCTGCTCCATTTCGGGTATAAATACTTTGACGGTACATAACCGCGGTACCTCCTGTATGGGGACGACACTTAACTCCTCGTTCAGAGTGATGTTTACCTTGGAAACTGCAGTCTTTAGTTATTCTAGAGACTGCTCGTCGTTACAGGTCGCAACCAGATGGCCCACTGTCGGTTTCATTACTCTGAATGTTGGAATTTTGTCTGGTTTGCTGCGTAATTACTCAAAGAGGTCTTTCTTCAGGGCAGGTTGCAGCTTCAAAGGTTGATCCTCCTGGATCTTACCTGTCTCATTGATGTAGTCTTTCACCACTACCCTTAGTGCATCGGTTGCTGCGTCCCAAAAGGACTTCCTCGCCAGAGTTTTGGGTTCGGGGCTTACCCTCCGTTCATTTTTGTCGGTGCCTTGGTTGCTATCGTCCGATCTCATCCGCTTAGGTCCGGTTATACCCTTTTCCGTTGTGGTTGGTGGTACAGCTGCCATGACAGCAGCAGCCAATTTCCTAGGTTTCCTTTGGTTGGCTGCCGGTTTTTGGCTAGTGCCAGGGTTCGTTGGGGTGCTCTTCTTTCCGATTTTGTTTTGACGCTTCAGTTTCCTTTGCACCTTTCTCCTTAGCGTTCTGGCTGATGCTCCCGTCTTCCCAGTGGGTGCGGTAGCTGCCATTGCGCTTGTTTTGCTGCAGTCACTCGTCTATTGCACGCCACGCTCCATCAGCGTACATTTCTGTCCCAATAGCCCTGGGCAACTGGTGCTTGGTGCCGTCACGCCAGTTGTCCAGTCCCCGGAGATTCCTCCCCCTCGTATGCCGGGTACTACGGGCGCTTCTTCGCGTTGCACTTGCATGTTTTTTATTTGGTTACCTCTTCGCTTCACTTCTCGCCATTTGCCTACCTGCTGGGTTGGATCCGAAAGGCTCCTGCAGTGTAGTCGCTGGGTTCATTGGAGTTAGTAGGACCCCCCGCCACGTCAAGGCGGCTAACTATGAGAGGGGAGTTTCAAGATGACATTCTTAATGAAATATTCTTCATTCAGTTCCATGGTAATGAATCTCTTGGTGCTTGCTGTTGCGAGATATACCTTAGTTCGCAATTATCTAATGCTCTCCCAATAGCAATTTTTGGTTTATGTTTCTTTCGTTCTATGGGTGCCTCAGGAACCCAAAGTGTCCTAGGCTTGAGAGAATTTTGGGTTCATAGCTTTCCGGAGTCAGTGCCAATCAGTTTTTTTGTCGTTCTGAACTCTTTGGGCGCGTTTTGAGCATTTGCTCCTGAATCCAATGAACTTATAACTAGTATTTGTGGTAAGCAAAATACTTGGAATTGGTTTTTATCAATTTTATCAAGTTTTATCAATACCTAATCTGTATTTTATTGAAGCTATCTAAATGTTGAACCGAATTTATAGTTTAGCAATAGAATATGTATTTCAAATGAAAAATATTGGTCTAAACTTTCCCAGATTTCTCAGATTTTCCAGCAAATCTAAACCGTTGAGACCATAAGTGTAAAAGTCAATAATGGCTTTCACAGGCGGGTGGCTTATGAAACTATGGCGGGAGCCATTCATAGAATCATTACTTTGAAAATCTAATTATGAGTTGAAATGATTTTTAACTTCAATATGCTTTCGATTTCGTACCGACCTCGCCTCCGTGAATTCATTTTGAGATTTAGGCACTCAATAAACCATGCATTCAAATATAATTAAACAAAAATTCGAAGCATTCATGATCCAATAACATACATCTGCAATATCCATCACATGCTGAAAAAATTAACCCAACTGTTCCATATGGATTTAATTTATAAACGTTTTAGTAATCAATAAATGAAAAGTATTTTCCAACATTACGTGCACAAAAAGCATGACTGAATGTTTGAACATTGAGTTTACTCACACGAAACGTATGTGCAAGTATGATGTATCTATTGAGCTATGCTGAGTATCACTTCCGCCTCTAAATTCATTGTGTACGATTATGTTTTATGAAATTAATCATTTATGGCAGGCGGAAATTTGTGCAACAACGTCCATATACACTATAACTTCATATTAATTTTACTATCAGTTTAAATTAGCTCAATAAAAACGCAGACGTACGCAATGAAGAGCTGTTAATGGGGTTGTCTGCGAATGGGTAATATACGTGGGAAAGCGATTTTTACGAGCGAGTCTCCAAAAGGTCGAGACGAGATTTCAAATCGAACGTTGCTAGCAGAGATGCAGTGATAATTACATGCAAGCAATATATTCCCTGCATAGCCTCATTACATTATGTAATTTGTTAACATTAGCTTAGATTCTGTGTTAATCCTTGCTCGAATGAATTTCGCTACCGCGATCCAAAAACAAGATGGTAGGTAGATCCTATCTTCCAGTTGTACTCGAAAGTAGCGCATCATATTCTCAGAATTTTTGAGCGAACAATGCCATGGAAATTTCCTTACATAAGTGTTGAGGTGAACTTATTTGACCAGTTTTCTGATATTTTCATGAAATCGATTGGTTTTTTATTGACTATTGTCTTGATTTAGCAACGCGTCGATCAGAGTTTATTTGTAACAAGCTTTACCAAAGAATAACTCGAAACCATATTGAAAATCGTTCCACCATAATCGAAACCACATCCATCCACATATACTGGTGAATCCATTATTTACAATGCACGGCGTGTGGGAAAACCTTAAGGCTTTTCTCGTATTAATGTGGCGTTCATTTGAATCGTTTTAAGTATCGTTTCGTAAAGATTTTCTTTACAGTTTCAATTCAACACAAGACCAAAAAGAATTAGCGTGATACGATAAATTTCGTGTGGATTTGCATTTGAAGCGCTTTAACCTACATTTCTTCAATTTATAAATGGAATACAATTTAATTTTAATTGCAAAATAAGATCAGTCCGCGAATCTCATTATTATTCGTTAATAGGAGTTAAGGTGATTCTTGAATAAATTACGACCCATAAATTAAATCGCAACTTGATACATTTACAATAGGAACGAATGAAGTAATTAAGGTAACTAAGGTTTGAACGAAATGTTCCACACAAGACCTTTATGTGCCACGTTCATTGAGTAACACTTAGAAAATATAAATGGTTCAGGTTATAAGGTTAATTTGAGGAATGAAATGAATACTAACACATTCTTTTGCATATATTACATAATCCAACACGAATTTATGCATTATGTATACCGTTTACGTATACGACTAACATTGCGTTATATTTTGCTAATGGTCCTTGATCAAACCCTTCTAACGACACTCGCGATAGTACTAGAACGAAATAGATATACCGCGAACCTCCAGATTAACCGCGAGAAATCAAGGCCATACATACTGGTCATACTGCGAAACGAGAATACGTACCTCTACACCATTTCCGGCCAAGTTACAGGTCCGGACCAGAGTTTTGCTTTTCTTATCTTTTCTTAAAGATAGACACACTGCAATTCAAACTTCACAAGCGTAACAACAGGATAACCTGCTTAAACGAAAAGACCTCGGTAGCGTTCAAGAAATGCAAATCCTGGACAACTATCATAGCAACTCAGAATTTAACACACAGTAACTCAAAAGTTAATACAAACTAACTCATATATGGGTTATAAATATATAAGTTTAGAGGAGAGAATACTTGAGACGGAATAGGAATTCTCCTGAAGAAAAACATCAAACATAGAGAGATTTGGTTTAAAATAAACTTCAAACTGTGAAAGTTTTGTGTGACGCACTACCACTCCGGAAAATTTCCCGATTTAAGGGTATTTAACCTCATTTTTCGCATGAGTCAGTCTTTGTGAGCAAAACTTGTTAGGGATAAGAGATGGAGAGTCACAAATGAGTCACATATACGTTTACATGGGAATAGTTATCCTCCCATTCAGTCAAGCTCTTTTATGAGCTGTTACACCGCAACATTTTATAATAATTTGTAAAAAGCGCAACAACATGACCTCTCCACTGACCTACGTCGTTTATTTTCTAAGCTCTCTATTTAGCAAAGCTCTTTTTATATATAAAACATGGAATATTCGTATTTGTTTCTTGTGGTGCCCCTCCTAGTCTGGAAAGTTAGCTGTAGTCTTGAAAGTCTAGAAAGAAAGTAGGCCATTCGAGCCATCATGATGAATTTCGGAACGCCCAAAAAAAGAATAGCGATTGTTGCATTAACTCGTGTGATCTGCGGCGTAATAAACTTTGGTAATTTTCAAAGAAACTACCGTTGACCGAACGATTCGTTATTCATAAATTTGCCAAATATTAAAAACAGCCGATGTGCTGCACGAGCTGTGACAGGGATGTCCCCCATGTGTACGTCATTTGAATGTTGTGCTCACTGTTCATGAATGTTTTAGGCTAATGCTGTACGTCATCAGAAATTACTGGCGGGCAGCTGAAATTAACATTTCTTCTTAGTCTATCATTTTTTTTACGTGAAGATCTTCTTCTCCACACGTACAGGTGATTGCTTAAGTCATTCATTGATCCCCAATAGGAATAAGTGCGATTGGTGACATGTCCTGAATTCCTGATTTATTGACTCGCCGATTGGAATAATTACGATTAGTGACATGTCTTAAATTCCTGAAATGATTTAGCTGCAAAATAAATCTCGCGATATTGTCTTTGTTGACGAAAAAAATCTTATCCATTGAGGAAAAAATTAACAAACAAAATCATCGGTTATAATCGAGTAAATGCTGCTTATTCAGCACAGACATTCTATTAGGGTAATGTATATTCAAATTGGTGAAAGTGGCATCAAAACAAATTCCAGTCGGTACAAAAGATTCAATAACCTCTTCCAAAACGGTATTAAACCATGTTGGAAATGGTTATTGAATTCCCAAATACTATATTCGCTGAACGCAAGTGTTGCTGTCAACATGGTTTGACATTGGCACATAGGACCAAACTAATTCAACACTGGTTGCTAGAGCATGTTCCCGAATTCTCGGTCTAATCTCATAAAATGTATGGACCTCTGACGGTCTTTTGCTGTCAAAACCATCTTCGGCCTGTAGAACTGTCTTAAACATCTTTGCAGACCTTAAGGGGTTATATGGGTTTCGCAGTTGCAAAGAATCAATTTTTTTATTGTCTTATTAATTTCTACAACCTTTTCAGAATATTGTGGTAAATTTTCAAGTCGACCAGAATAAAAGTTTTGGAGATACAGCCTTGGGAAAGTGCGCGCTCGAAGTCAGCTAGGCTCCGCGCGCCGCAGGTAAATCGGAGCAGCTGCTAGTCTATCGTTTGTCTGTTTTTATTGCCCTTTGCTTTGACTTTCTAGAGGCAACTTGTTTGAAATACTTCAGTTAGTGATTACTTCTGGAATCACGAGGTTCATTTGAGGTTATCTAAAATGTCTGTCGTTAAATTTATTCAAAATTGCCTAAACTTTCGAGAACTCAGTTAGCAGACTGGGCTCGTAGAAAAGATAGACTAAGGAGAAGGAGACAATCATTCAATCCTAAAAATCCGGAAATTATAGTCTTTGCCTTAAGTTTTTGAACAATCTCATCTTTTGTGCGGTGATCTAACATTATTAAAAATACAGATTGTGAAAATTGAAGAAATGGGAAAATTTAGTAATGGGGAAATTGGATTTTAAAAAATGCTCGAAATTCGGCCTGGGGTTCAAAATTGTGGTAGCATGTGAACGATGTGATCCGAAATATATTTTATCATTTAGCCGGTTCATTTTTGATTGATGGGGCCTGCCAGATGCAAGAAATTTTTCGGGTTGATGAATCTCAGCAGTTCATTTTTAAATCAATTAACATACAATTATGTGAGTCTTGGTAAAAAAATTGAACACGGCAGAGTATTAAGAGTGGAAAGAATAACATATCGCAACAATTTTATACAGCGCCAATCACACTGGAACATCTGGGAACATGGAAGTATCTTCGATTGTTGAAATGTTTAAACGCTCTATTGTAAAATATGGCCTGAGGTACGTCAAATATATAGGAGATGTAGATGCAAAAACATAATCTGGTATTCTCAAAGCCCAACCTTATGGTGAAGACTTTGTTATCAACACAAAAGAATGCGATGGGAAGAAAAATAAGAGGATAGGTACCCGTTTACGTGATTTAGTTAACAAAACAGTTGAGGAAAAACTAGACAATGGTAAAAAAACTTATTTTTTATCAAAAAGATATTTTTGGCAAAGGTAAATTGACTGGTAAAGCCATTTATAAATTGACTAATTACTATGGTTTGGCAATAAGAAGAAATTGTGAGTCAGTGGAAAAAATGAAAGACGCTGTATGGGCTACTTATTACCACTACAGCTCTAAAGACAAAATTCCTCACCACGGAAACTGTCCAAAAGGTCCAGACTCCTGGTGCACCTGGCAGTGAGTACGGCTACAAACACTCTATCATCATTCGAACATGATTATACTCCATTACCAGATGATGTTTTGACTGCAATGAAGCCTATCTATGAAGATCTCAGTAAGGATGAACCTCTGGCGCGATGTATTAGTGATTTCACACAAAATAATAATGAAAGCTTCAACCAGTTAATCTGGAGAATTACTCCATAAATACTTCCTGCTGGTTCAAAAATCATCAATATAGCTGCATTAGTCGCTGCTTGCACTTTTTATGAAGGGACAGCAGCTTTATTATTATTTATGCACGGTATGGATTTGAAAGTTGGCCGGGATTCCCACGAATATGCCCGAAACGCTGATGAAAACCATGTGTGCGCACAGCCTTAAAAAAATCTGCGAGTGAGACTCGCGAAGCCAGGATTCGTCATAGATAGGAGCGAAAGGATGACTTGGGCATTGCAGCTGATGCATGTTCTTTACTTTATGGTGCAGAGATCGAGGATTCAATGTAATTTAAAATAAAATTTTTTTTCTCAGTTTTATTGTTACTCAAAACTTTAAACACATTTTTCTCGAAACTGCGTTTTCAAAATAGGTTGTAGAAAGTGATCGAAAACTACTCAACCGATCTTGATGAAATTCTACACAGGTCTTCGAGATACAATTCTCCAGAACATGGTTGTAATACTTTTCTTTTTCAATTACAACTATTTTTAAAAAAAAGAATGTAGAGAATATTTGACCAAAATTTGCATATTTTTGAAAAAATATTGTTTTTTTCGATTCAGATGAGTTCAGATAGTTCTGCTGACAACGCAGACGTACCTCTCTCCCGAGGCGTCACCAGAAACGACGCCACAATGGCGAAGTTTGAAATATTTTTCTTTGTAAATTACAAAAATTATTGCTCAAATATATATCTTTAAGAATGTTGATACGCTCTAGAGCGCAACAGAAGGCTGAGAAGAGGGCACAGCGTGTGAGCGCCGAAGAAGTGATCAAACCCACGCCTGAAAACCATAAATGTTCGGAACTCGGGGCAATGCCTAGAAGGACCAAGCTCAAGCAGCGCAGGGATGATCTACTTATTAAACCGAGAGACGGGAGGACTTACGTTGACGTCCTCAAAGAAATAAGGGAAAACAGGAGCCTGCATAAGGACGGTACGAGCGACCAAAATAGGTAGCCTCCTCGTGGAACTCGGGGCGGAATCCACCGACAAGGGAATGTTCGAGAGGGCAGTCAAGGACCTCCTTGGCTCGAAAGCTGTTATCTCAACAATACAGCCAATGGCCTCTTTAGAAATAAGAGACGTTGAATGTGTCGCGGAAACTAAAGAAGTGGAAGAGGCCATTAGAAAAACTCTTCCTACCGCAGACAGCTTTAGGGTAAGGTTGACGCCTACCAACCCTAGAGGACACAAGGTCGCAATAGTGGACATCCCAGAGAAAGCCGCTGCGCAACTCCTGGCCAAAGAGAAAATCAAAATCGGCTGTGTAGTATGCAGAATTTGTCGCAGAGTGGTCATGACTCGATGTTATAAATGCCTTAACTTCGGACACATCTCTCCGAAATGCAAGGGGTCAGATCGAAGCAACCTGTGCTACAAGTGCGGCACTCCTGGCCATAAGGCGAAAGAGTTCACAAATATGACATGCTACGTTTTGTGCAAATCTAAAGGCCTGAAACCTGAAGATCTGGCACATGTTTCGGGAATAGAAGGTGTCTGGAATTCAAAAAGGCACTAACCAAAAGAAAAGGCAAACTATGATCCGAGTCCTCCAGATAAATCTGCAGAATTTACTTGACCAGGTCGCGAGGAAGAAAAAAGTCGACCTGCTGCTAATATCTGAACAGCATCGCAACAGGGAAGACGCAGGATGGTACTCGGACCGATCTGGAACCGCCGCCATCTGGGTGCGGGATAGCATTCGGCTCCCAAATCCCATCTGCACCACCGGGGATGGCTTTGTGCTGATCAGGTGTGTGGATATGACATTCATCAGTGTCTACCTCACGCCAAACGAGCCAATGTCATCTTTTCAGTACAAGCTCGACGAATTGGAGGGAGCCGTTTCGAGCATAGAAGAGCGAATCCTTGTTGGCGGCGACTTCAACGCCAAGGCGGTTGAATGGGGAATGCCTCATCCAGACTCCAGAGGGAAACGAATCTTGGAAATGGCGGCTAGGACTGGACTTGTCGTCATGAACGTTGGGAACACACCAATCATTCGCCGGAGAGGCTGCTCGGGAACCATCCCGGATGTGACGTTCGCTTCAGAGTCCTTTGTGCCCATGATACGCAAATGGAAGGTACTGGAGAACTACTCGGCGAGTGATCACCAGTATATTGCAATCGAAATTGGCGGGCATGCTCTCGATGCGCAGCAACCCGACCTTCCGTCGTAGGTTGGGACATCGCCAAAATGGACGTCGAGGAGTTTTCCGGAGCCCTCATGGGAAGTGAAATAATGACGGGGACAAGGGGAGTCTTAGCCGAAAACGCGGTGAATTCTACTATGAAACTCATCACGTCTGCGTGCGACGTCTCTATGCCCCGGCCACGGCCACGACGCGATAACCTGCTGTGTACTGGTGGATAACAGATATCGCTGAAAAGCGAAAAGAATGTCATAGACTCCGCCGCGAAGCTCTACGCTCAAGGGATCTTGTTGAATCACATTCCCGAATGATGGCATACAGGTCGGCTGTGAAACTCCGCAAGTTTATCAATGAAAGCAAAGCTCACTGTTGGCAAAACCTCATTGAGGACAGCAACAAAGACCCGTGGGGCCTGGGTTATAAGCTGGTCATGCGGAAGCGCAGAATCTCAAGGACGCCCTGTACGCTTGAGGCAGAGAGAATGAACGAACATGTCCGGGCACTTTTCCCTGTGCACCCCGTCCGTTTCGATGCTCCATGCGACGAAAGTCCTGCTGACTGCCCGTTTTTCACTGCAAAGGAGCTGGACAACGCGATGCTCAGATTATAAATGCGAAAAGCGACGGGACCAGACGGCATTCCAGCAGAAGTGTTACAGCTTGTGTACCATCTTTGCACTGAAATGTTGCTAAAATAAATGCTTGTTGAATAAAATATTTAATTTTTTATTTAAAGAAATTGTTGAAAATAGACCTTTACAATGATAACTCTGCATATCCTTGCCGACATTCACAAGGTATCGCCAATATATAATGACCCTGCAAAAATGAATGCGCAGCATCTTTCATCGGATCGCATGTTAAACCTGCATAAAATGTAAAAGACCTTATTGAAAGACAATTGCCTTCCATGATTCCTATTCGCGAATTTCATGGATAAATGGTAGATAAAAGTTTCTGGGTTGTACTCCTCTATGGGGGCATTAAAAGGAAGTTTCGTGAAATATTAAGCCCATTATTCCTTAGCCTACTTTCATCAGCGCTTAGGCTGCCGATTTCATCACGGTCGAGCGTGATAGGTACAGCGCAGAGGTACAGGCAAGTATTCCATGCCTTATAACAGAATTAAAGTAATAACCAGGCCAACGCAGGGGGGTTGGGTGGCATGTTACCTCCCCATCCCTGTAAAACCACTTAATTGTTTCGAAACCTGCAGCAGAGTCTCGGAATTTATGGGGCCTACGGCAACGACCTCACAGCCGACAAAAGAACACAAGCGAGGCTCGTGCTGGCTCACAAGGGGAAGGGGAACGCTGAGGTGCCATCTTTATATCGGTCCCTATGTATGTTGTACGCCGCTGGGAAGTTGCTCGAGTGGCTCATTAGAGAAAGACTTGGGTAACTTGGATACTTGGCCATCCGAACTGTTGGGGATCTGTCTCATCAACAGTACGGCTTCAGGGCTGGTCGATCCACGATCGGTGCAAAAGCATAGGTAGTGAGCGCGGTCCAGCAGGCAGAAGCCAACAATCACCACTCGAGACGAATAGTACTGCTCATAACACTCGATATGAGAAATGCCTTCAACTCTGCTAGATGGACAGATATTCTTGGTGCTCTGGAATTTTTCAGGGTGCCGAGGTATCTGACGCGGATATTGAGAGACTACCTCAAAAACCGGAAGCTCATCTATGACACATTTGGAGGCCGGCGAAGAAATGATTTGACATCAGGGGTGGCACAAGGTTCCGTTCTAGGCCCGGACCTCTGGAATGTCTCGTACGATGAGCTTTTGAGGTTGCAGCTACCGGAGGAGTCGCGCCTGGTTGGCTACGCAGATGACGTAGCAGTACTAGTCGCCGGACGTACTGTCCGACAGGCGCAACTCAAACTGGGTGCAGTAATACGTCGAGTAAGCGAGTAGATGACAGACCGTGGACTTAGCTTAGCGCTGGAAAAGACCGAGGTCGTCGTTCTGACCAAGAAGCGGATCCCTCGTATTATTCTCGTTCGGGTAGAGGAAATGATCATCGAGTCGAAAGAATCAATCAGATACCTTGGCTTGATGATTGACTCGAAGATGAGTTTTTTCTACCAGGTTCGAGTGTCAGTGGATAAGGCTTCTGTACGAGTATCGGCTCTCAGTCGCCTTATGGCCAACACGCGCGGACCAACCTCGAGCAAAAGACGTCTACTACTGAGTGCAATGAAGTCAGTGCTGTTGTATGGCTCCGAGGTTTGGGCTGACGCTCTTAGTGAAGAGACGCACCGAAGGCGTCTGGCACAGGTAGAGAGGGAAGAAGCTTTGCAGATAGCGGCTGCGTTTCGCACTGTCTCTGAACCTGCAGTGCTGGTAATCTCGAGGGTGGTTCCTATTTCGTTACTTGCAGACGAACGGAAACGTGTATACTTACGTAGAGGGGAGTCGGCGTGAGAAACCGTCAGCCGAGAGGAACGGAAAAGGACCCTAACCTGGTTGCAGCAAATATGGGGAAACAAAACGCGAGGCAGGTGGACCGCACGGCTGATCAGTGACTTGGGGCCGTGGTTCTACAGAATAAATGGTGAGACTGATTATTATCTGACGCAATTACTTAGTGGACACGGGTATTTTCTGTCTTAGCTGGATAAGATGGGGAAGACACCATCCCCAACTTGCGTGTTCTGCCCGGGGATGACGGATGACGCCTGCCACACGTTCTTTATGTGTACCAGATGGACAAGACTCCGTTCGCATCTCTCAGAGAAAAAAGGCGTGCTCTCCCCAGAAAATTTAACGGGAAAAATGATGCAATCAAATGACAATTGGAACTGTGTGTCGCATTACGTACGGACAGTTCTTCTCATAAAGAAGGGCATGATGGATCGTTTGGTTAGGGAGGGGGGATCTTTGTAACAGCAATTAACAGCAATCCATCCAGGCACTAAGAGGGATTTCCCTTAACCTGAAGGCACCGCTAAGCGATGATTAATGAGGCCTAGTCCGAAGTAATGTGACAAACAGTTCCAGGCTAGGTTCTCGGCGTGACAGAAGAGGTGTTTAGTCGGTTGTCCGATAGCGGGAGTCCAACACGCAGGGAGTGAACAGTCTTCACCTCCCAAACAAAAAAAAAATATATATATATATAAATATATACATATATATATATATATCAATGTCTCTAAAAACATTCGATTCCAAAAATTCGAAAAGTTGTGGCAAAATATTCCATGGAGACCCCCCATAAGCAGCTAGCTGTCATCCTTTCAGATACTACGCTGAAGACAAGCAACGAACTTTTGGTAGAAATGACGGCGATAATTATGGATGGGGGAAAACACACGATCGGACATCAAGCCCAGCGCAAAAGCAATGATTGTTTCAAGGACGAATGCCTGGATGCGTTAGATAACAAGAATTAGGAGTTCAAAAAATACTTAGGACGGAAAACCAGGTGGATAAAGAAGAGTATGAAAATCTTGTAGCAGTGCCGAACAAGATAATTAACGAATAAGATACTAATTAAGGAAAAAATTAGTATGACGACCGATTGAGAAGCATCGATATAAGTCTCTTTAGCAACGATACACAAAAAGCATACAAAGTAGTGGAAAGCTTGAAGCGAGGTTATTGGCTGATGAAAGAAGGAGTAAGGAATGATGGGCTTCATATTCCAAGAAACTTCCCAACTCTCCGGACAGATGCAACCCTCCAGTGATAGACATTCTAGGAAATCTTCCATTCGTCCCATCCAACTCTGGATGCAGTCTGTTCCACCACCACAGACCAAAAGAATAATAAAGCGATGGAAATCGAAGAGATTCGTATGTAGCTCAATCAATATGGTGGCAGCAGAGTACAGACAGCCATCCACAAAATCATCCAGCACATCTGGTTACAAGCACATATGCCAAACTAGTGGAACACATCAATAATATTCTCTATCGATAAAAAGCTGTCTAGCTACAGTGCGAAAACTATCTACTACCAAATATTTACGAAAATCACATCAAAATTAAAATCAGATCATATGTCAACACTATTATTAGGGGGTTTCACGGTGGCTTTAAAACTGTCAGATCGACGATAGACCAATTGCTTACTGTCAAACAAGTACGTGAGAAATGCTGGGAATTCAACATAGACGTTTGACTTTAATCAAACATACCACAGTATTGATCATAACGTATTGTATCAAATAATTCTTTACCTTGGTATCGCAGCCAAATTAATCTGGCTTACCGAAGTGGCAATGACATCGACCACCTCCATGTCTGCATCAATGACCAACTAACCGACGCCTTTGACACAAATATCGGACTAAAGTAGGGAGATGGTTTGGTTCCATTCCTATTCAATTTGGCTCTGGTATACATTATAAGAAAGGTACGTGTCAAACCAAGAAGTACGCTTTTATCCAAGTCAGGCCAAGTGGTAGCCTATGCGAATGACATCAACATTTTGTCACTGTAACGGTGAAAGAACTTCTCCGGAAACACGACCGCGAAGCAAAACTAATGAGGCTACAAATCAGTGAGATCACCGATCACCATTTATGTAAGTTTCTAGATATTACTAAATTTTTATTTTATTATTTCCAGTAGAAATAAGTAGGCCTTTTTCCAGTGGATTTGCCTGGACAATCTGGTACAAAAATTAGAAAGGAAATTTAAATTAGCGAAGACGACTTTGTTCCCAAGCAAAGTGATCATGAGACGAACACAAACGCAAGTGAACCCGACTTTGAGCTTGAAACACTTCCAGATCCAGAAAAAGTACTCTCGTCCGTCAGAAATTATTATTATGGAAAATATAAATACAAATGGACAAAGAGCTCTCCAAATACTGCGGTAAGAACTTCACATCACAGTATAGTATTACGCTTGCCGTGTTCTAAGTTTACAAAAGAGGAAATAACAGAACTGTTTGGATTTCGGAAGAAAATTCTACGCCAGGAAATATGAGATAAAGTTCTGCTTTGAACCAACAAGAAGATGGCAATGTATTAAAAAAATTTTCCATTGAAATTCAACCGGAGGCACACGATCGATACACACGATTTAAATCTAACTACGAAAATGTTGATTTTATTTTTGCTGCTGGATCAAAGGTGATCAGAATTGTGGAGCCACGCTCTTAGCATGGAGTTACACCGGAAGCGGTTGGCACAGGTGCTGAGACAAGGAGCGCTGCGAATCGCATGGGCATACCGAACGGTCCCCGGGGTGGCAGTGCTGGTAATCGCAGCTGTGATACCCATCACCCTCCTTGCGAGAGAGCGCAGAAGTATTTACCTGCGCAGAGGCGAAGATACGAGACGTCGCGCTCTCAGCGATTGGCAACAGTTCTGGGAGCAAGAAAAAACAGGAAGGTGGACTGCACGTCTGATCCCTGACCTGAGGCTGTAGTTCAGTCGAGTGTATGGTGAAACCGATTTCTACTTGACCCAGCTCTTAAGCGGGCACGGTTGTTTTCGGTCCTACCTGTACAAATTGGCAGATCATGGTTTACTAACTGCGCGTTTTGTGCGGGAGAATTGGATGACGCCTATCACACATTCTTCTACTATACAAGGTGGAGCCAGCAGCGAGGGGTCCTACTCAGCGAAATTGGAGAGCTCTGTCCGGAAACTATCATCGGAGTAATGCTGAAAACAGTTGACAATTGGAATCGCGTGGCGCAATATGCTCGGGCAGTGCTGATACTGAATAAAAGCTTTATTGGAGCGCTTGAAGGCATCGGGGACGGACGGATCTCTTTTCTAGCACTTCCTTCCTCTCCCTTCCTTCCCGTTATAGAAGAGATTCCCATAATCCGAAGGCGCATGTAGGCGTAGGAACACGAGGCCTAGCCCGAGGTAATGTGTCAAACGGTTCCAGGCTAGGTTCTCAGGTTGACAGGGGAGGTGTTTAGTGGGTAGTCCAAAAGCATTTTACGTCTGGGAGTTCCACACTCCGGGCGTAAACAGCCTTCACCTCCCTACCACAAAAAAAAGGTGTTGAAATATTTAGGTGCGTCATGACAAAGAAGCGAGTTTTAAATGTGCTTTGCTGCTTACGATTCGACAATGGTTCTGACCGGGAAAAACGAAGAAAAACTGATAAATTGGCACCAATATCAAATATTATCAACAAATTTTTCGCTAGCTGTCAGAGTTTATACAACATCGGAGTCTGCCCTACAATAAATGAAATGTTGATTCCCATCCGAGGCCATTCTTATCTTGTGATGTACATGCCAAACAAACCAGCAAAATATGGCATAAAATTAATGTCTTTAGGTGATACTAGAACAAGCTACTTCTACAATGGCGACATTTACTGCGGTAGAGGCTTCGACGGTGAAATTATAACTACTGAAGAAAAGAAATGTTTGGTTCCAAATCAAGCTGTATCGAGATTTTCCAAACCCTTATTTGGGAGCAACAGAAATTTTACTTGTGACAACAGGTTTACGTCCATTGAATTGATTGACGCATTGAAGGTGCGAGGATCGACATGCGTAGGTAAGCTGAAAAACAAAACAAAAGGGAAATCCCTAGAGATTTACGGTGTTACTGGTCGATCAACTTTGTTATCCTACTACGCGAAGATTGGAAAAACGGTTCTTCTGCCTTCCTCGATGCAACATTCTCAGTCGAATCATAATACCACAGGGAAACCATAAAAAACAGCATACTTGACAATACAAAAGGAGGAGTTGACGATATCGATAGAAATCGTCGATATCGACGATATAGATAGAATTGACGATATCGATAGTCGCCGTACACGACGTTGGTCTATGGCCATGTTTTTTTTAGGATGTTGGACATGAGTACAGTAAATTCACAGGACCTGTACTAATATGATGGCCAAAAATTAATGGAACGAAATATTTTCATCAAAACTTTAGCCCGAGATTTAGTACTTAGAAAAATGAAAAGAAGGTATTACAATACAAAGAGAAATAAGGACGACACTAACAAGAATTTTGATGCGCCTATCATGACTCAAATACCACAAGAATCTGAAAAAAAAAAACATGTATAACCTGTTCTCCAAAATTAAAGAGAAAATCGTCCTATACTATCTTATGCTGCCAAAGATACATTTGCTAGCAAAGAGCCAAAAAAATATGTTCCGAATGTGAATAAATTTCTACTATTTTGAACTTGTCATATTTTTTCCTGTATAATTTTTAAAAAAACTTTGTTTGTTGCTAAAATATGTATAAGACTTTAGATTAAGACCTTAGTTAACCTTCAGTTACTGGCCCTAATTTTCAGTACATAGTTGCCGAGGTTAGGTCATGGTGACACCCTATTTGAAGTCACGCTTTCAATCAAATGTTTATTAAAAATATGTTAAAATTTTATATATTCTGAATGATTATTTGATAAATATTGAGATGAAATCATAAAAACAATAAAAATAAACTTTTAATAGCAATAATAAAAATTAGCACATTTTTAGGAACCTAGTTATGAGTCTTTGGAAAAAAACTAAATAAGTCATAAAATATTTTGACGAAATTAACTTTTCTTCTTATAATCAATAAAAACGAACTCTTATTAACGAGTAAAAATTAATATTTTGAAAGGTTTAATAATTTGAGGCACAATTCTGGCAAACTTTTTGGGTGCATTGTAGACATATGTATATTTTACACCCGACGCACTGATGAGGGGTCTTCCTTTTGAACTTAGATGGGAAAACCTTACACAACTTCCTTTTTTGACTCGTTACGATTTCTTCAGTCTCTTTGTATTTTGCTCTCATAACGCTAAGCTTCTTGTTGGTAAATATGACAATTTTAACTAGCATTTCAGAATCAATAAACTCAGACCACAAAGTAGCAAGATTAGTACATTCTCTTCGCCTCTGAGGTATATTTCGGACTATATTATGACTCATTGATCTACAAGACCTTGGTTCAGGCTCAGAAGAACTCCACTTGAATCCATTTTTACCATAATATGATTTTGCTGTTTTTTGTCGTGGTTCATTATCCGAAGAAGAGTCTTGCGGCGATATCTCGCCAATACCTAAACTTTCCGTATGTATTTCCGGTTGATTTTGCAACTCACGCAATGGCTCTTCTTCCTCAGATTGCTCTGAATCAGTATCATGCTCGCTGAGTAGGTGAAAATCCGGGTCAACCAACTCATCATCACAATCACTAAAATCTTATAACTCTTCGTCTAACCAGCTCTCTAGAATATTTTGATCACTAGGGCTATTTATATTCAGTTGTTTATTTCTTTCACGTCCGATTCCTGATGTACTTGCTTGCGCCATCTGAAAAATTAAGACAAAATTAGCATATATCAAGTTTTTCAGAAAAACATAAAATAGTACATTAACACCGACCTTACGTCACGTTGACACCAGAGGACCGATTACGGGCACACCTGCGAACGTGTTGTGTGTTCACGACTGACTAACAAAAGATCGAGTCAAAAGTCTCTTTCAGTAGAAAGAGACAGATATATGACCCTATTGGTTGTTAAAATATTCCTGTTTCAACTTGCGCGGTGCCACGGTGATACCACCTCAGCAATTAAAGGTTAAAAAAACTTCTTCATAATTCTTTTTTTTTTTGGATTTTCTTAATATTAACTGGACCCAGGTCCTTTTGAATTTAAACTATAAACTGAAAGACTGTAATTATGAATAAAAATTTTAAATACACAATTGAGGTATGCCAAACGTCACTTATATAATGAAAACAACTACTTGTCACCAACAATGAAAACATGGTTTGCAAAATTCATCTACGATTTCGGAAATAAATTCAGGAAGTGTCGCGGTCTAACAGATCGCACGTCACCAAATACATTACGAAAATTCCACGTCACCAGTTAAAGGTTAACTCGTTTGCTTCAGATGACTTTCTCCATTGAGCTGTCGACTTTTCAGTAGTCAAGATATAGGGGGATATATAGTCAAGATATTCCCCGGATAATGGACCATAATTTACATGTCCCCAGGCGGCCTTTTATCCCTTCTTAATTTAGAGGCTCTACTTACTAGAATGGCTGCTTCACTTCATAAGGCATTTTTCTATTGGTCAGAGAAGTGTCTGCATAGTCTGAAATTTCTATGTAGGAAAATTGTGAAAGTCACTCTGATTTCTCGAATTAATAGAAATCATTCATATCATATCGAGACTTTGCAAACTTTTAATTATTTTAATTACGCCACGAGTTATGGATTGGAATTATTAAGGATTGCTGTTGTAACTGTTTACATATCTCCGATTAAAGGATAAATTTTAAGTATTTCAGACTCGATTCGGGATCTGAAAATGTATTTACCTAGAAAATCCGCTTATTTTAGCAAATAATTCAAGTATTTACAATTAACATGAGCCTCATCATATGTGATATTGTTACTGGAAGTTACTGTTACTGATACTGTATTCGATTTAGAACTATGCATGGATTGATTTTCAGTGTTGATGGCCCAAGCTTGTGAGGTTCAAGTTCATGCCATTCTCACGTTTATATGTTATCAATCAATGATAACAGCGTAAATAAAAGTCATGCGATTGCCAATCAGATTCAAGAGCTCTTTAAATTCGTTTGACGCAGATTTCTTTATTTGAATTTACACACTCGAAACGAAGGTTGGAGGTTCATGGCAACCTAACAACTCAGCGCTGGATACGGCTTAGTATAATCAGATTTCGGATTGCCTTCCCAGGAATTTCCAATTTTCCTCTCAAGTAAAAATAAACAGAGAAGAGCTGAATGTGTTGTTGTTTATTCTCTAATTTAAATTAGGCATGTCAACATGTACTTAACGCTACGACACTTAACGCTTTTGTTGGAAGTTACATCCAAAATAGTAGAAATAAATCGACATTCTTTGTTTGTTAATTTCTTGAAATATTCCATTAATAATGTTGATTACGAATCCGGAAAAACTCGTCTATTAAAAAGGTGGAACGTGAGATCTTAGAATATAAGTTTTTTCCCTTTTGTCTTCAAAACAAAATTCCCTGTACTACCGCTGATCGTTAAAAAATTCCCTGAGATAACAACTAAACGTTCTCTCACTATCGCCAGCAAAGACTGATTAACGCCAATCTACAGCATTTCTGCTGGTTATTCGGGTTATACATAATATATTCTTATTGCTTATATATTTAGAAATAAGAATAAGAACAAAAAATAGTCCTGAATTTGCTCATGAGGAAAACATTGGAAAATAGAAATCAATGCAGAAAAAAATCGACATAGAAATAATTAATGAAATGGTACCGAACATCCATTTATGATTTTTTCCTACAAAAGAAGTTGTAAAATATAGTTAAAATGTTTCAAAATGAACACTTTCACTTTTCCTGTCATGTTCAATAGAAGTTTCTCTCATTATCCCCCAAATATAGTCTCCCATCATACTCTCAGTATACTCGCCTTGGTAACGTCTCTCCAATTCCATTATATCTTAATGGAAGCGTTACCCTTGTTCTTCCGAATAAGCTACCATATTATCTTTAAATTTATCCAAATGACAATGTAACATCTGCATCTTTAGAGACAATCTACATCCGATGAATGTACGGATACATATGAACTTCCTGATTGAAGGCTGCCTTAAAAGAGTACTGAGCAAACATTTTGCCGAAATTTCGCTTATGTGAACTAAATTCGGATCGCCTATTCTTCGCCAGAACGAACAAAAGTCGGAAAATAACATTTAGGGCGCGTAAAGACAGAGCGAACAAGGAAATATTTATTTTTCCTATTTTCTGGATCAAATTTTATTTTTATAACAAGTTTGCTCTTGTCAGTGTTCTAAGTGACACTTTTGTTTATCATTTGTTCGTCAGTTCTGAGTGACATTTTTGGTTATCTGTTTTCGGACTCATACTCTCGATTTAAATTACTAATTCGCATCGCGAAATATTCGATTATTTTCTCGATCACGCATTACCTTGTGCAGCATTTTCACAATAGGTTATTTACGCGATCAAAAGTAATCATTTGCAAAAAGTATATTGTTCGTAGTTTACTTGGCGTTCCGAAAGTTAGTCGAGAACTCGTGATTAGCGGAATGCTTATAACGGTTCGGAATTTAAAGAGTGGTAAAGTAAACCTCTTTCGAAACCTTACACTAAATTGTTTTTTTTTCAACACACCACACAATTAACACATAACTCGCGCAGTCGGTAAAAAAATCAAGAAGCTGAAAGGGATAAACCTTGGTTGCGTATAAAACTAATCAAAAAGAACGCACAAATGATTACTTTTGATCGCGTAAATAACCTATTGTGCATGCTGCACAAGGTAATGCGTGATTGAGAAAATAATCGACAATTTCGCGATGCGAATTAGTAATCTAAAACGAGAGTATGAGTCCAAAAACGGATAACCAAAAATGTCACTTAGAATTCCTAGCTGAGACTGACAAGAGCAAACTGATCAACAACCCATAAAAATAAAATTGGATCGAGAAAACAGGAAAAAGAAATGATTGTCCATATCTTTACGCGTCCCAAATGTTATTTTCCGACTTTTGTCCGCTCTGGCGAAAAAAAGACGATTTTTAGTTTATAGCTTTACGCGCCGCATATGCTATTTTCCGACTTCTGTTTGTTCTGGCGAAGAATAGGCGATCCGAAGATAGTTCGCCGATGCGAAATTCCGACAAAATGTTTGCTAGGAAGAGTCAGTCAGATGGTCACTGGTTTCCCATAAAATTCTTGTCGCTGTAAACTTCATTGCTCTTTTCCCACCTCGGTACCAGTCTACAAAAAGCGTAGCGTATATAATACGCTTATTAATGTTATTATAAAATAGGTTATAAAATAAAAAAAGAGAAAATAAACTCACCGCACAGGTTGTAACTGCAAGAGTTACATGACACATGTGGAACCGTTTTTGTCTTGATTTTTAACAAATAGTTTGAAGTAAGGTTGATATGCCTCAAAAATCTTGAAATGTGTACTTAAATCATACTTTTTCGCTCTCATCTTAATAAATTCGTCGCTAATATAGCATAACGATATATTAAAAAAGCAAACATAAATAAAAAATTTCCAATAATCTTCGAAAGTACCACTACAGTCTAGTAGCACTAGTCTCTCGCGGGCCTTCGCTTTCTGCAGCAATCGCCTCCAACTGTCTCGGTGTATAGATCGTGACCTACAATTCCGAAATCTTACCAGCGATAAACTATCTTCGTTAACAGAGTCAGACCAGCGTTTTCACGATTTTCCACTGGTCTCCGCCCTTCATTCATCACAACGAGTACCTTTTCGGGTATCTATCATCCTTCCATACGATTCATCTGGCCAGCCCATTGCAACTTCCGCAGTCTTACAAACGTTGAAAGCTCTGGACTTTTTGTTGGGACCTTGCATTTGATTCAGTCGATTCTACATTTCTACATTTTATTTTTAGTTGTTTCAGCAGCTAAGTTGGTATTGTCTTCCACTTTTTTCTTCAATAATTGATTTATTTTTCTGCTTTCATACGCGTTCACCTCACTTAACCTCATGTTATAAGTTCGCTCTTTTTTGATGCTTTCTTCGCTGAGTGCTCGCGCATATATCCTTTGAGCTAGTTGATTGAAGACTGCCATTCTGTGTTGATCGCGGTTATTTGATGTGTTGGCTATGATCTGTATTGTTTCCCTCGGTTTCGACCTGTCTGACTGATACATACCGAAATGTAAGTTTCCTGTGTTTTTCCACCTCGTATGTAAATTTTATCTTTTTGTGTGCTGAGTTTAAGTCTTGTATTGTTCTACAGGGTGGGCAATCTAGCGTTTTAAATTTGAACTATCTATATTTCGACATTGGAAACGTCAAATAACATTCGGAAAGTGACAGATATTCAGTTAAAAGTATAAAATTTTTCGAAATGGGTCGCTATTCGCTAGAAGAAAACTGGGAAATATTGAAAAAAATTTTCCAAAGTGGTGAGTCTTCAACCCAAACTGTGAGAAATTTGGCATAAAAAAATGGACAGGCAAAAAGTATTGCGACTGTGGCTAAAAGTGTTAGTGAAAATCCATCCACCTCAACTCGTCGTCAATCGCAAGAATTGAACATTCCAACTTTGCGACGATTTGTGCAACAAGACCTCGCTATGAAGCCATATAAAGTTCAATTGCTGCAGCAGCTGAAGCCACTTGACCATCCGAGCCATCTACAGTTCGCAGATTGGGCGGAAGATGGTTTAACCAAAGATGGTCAATTTTACCGAAAAATCATCTTTTCGGACGAGGCTAACTTCCACCTCGGTGGTTACGTTAACAAGCGGAATCGTAGTATTTGGGGCACAAAAAACCCGCACGTAATTGTCGAGAAGCCAATGCACCCAGCACGAGTCACTGTATGGTGCGGATTTTGGTCTGGTGGAATCATCGGCCCATTTTTCTTCGAAAATGAAGAAGGAGCCGCCGTAACCATTAATGGTGAGCAATATCGCGCAATGTTATCCGAATTTTTCTTCAAGCAAATTGAAGATGAAAACTTGGACAATATTTTGTTCCAGCAGCACGGCGCTACGTGCCATACAGCAAACGCTACACTCAATTTTTTGCACCCTATCTTCGAAAGTTGCATAATCAGCAAAAGAGGTGATGTGAATTGGCCTCCCAGATGCTGCGATTTAACGCCGTTGGACTATTTTCTGTGGGGGGCTGTTAAAGGTAAATGTTACGCCAACCATCCAAAAACAATTCAAGATCTAAAGTACGAGATTCAAGCTGCTGTTGCGGCCATAAGGCCTGAAACCATCGAGAAAGTACTCCAAAATTGGGTGGATCGGATGAGCTACTGTAAACTCAGCCGTGGTGGTCATTTTTCCGAAATCGTTTTCCACAAATAAATTTCATAATACGAGGGCTGCTATATATATTTCTGCCTAATAATGAAAATGCGAATATTTATCATCTAAAATGGTTTTATTGTTTTTCAAAGTATTCTCCACGAAGACTATACACTTTTGCATGCGCTCAAACCAATTTTCGAAGCACTTTTTCCATTCCGATTGAGACACCTCCAAAACATGGGTTTTGAACACTTCAATAGCATCTTCTGGCGACGAAAATCGTTGACCACGCATTTTTTTCTTGATGTGTGGGAATAAAAAGAAGTCGTTGGGGGTCAAATCGGGGCTATACGGCGGTTGACCCATCAATTCGATGTTTTGAGTGCTCAAATAATCACGTGTTTGCTGAGATGTGTGAGAGCTCACATTGTCATGATGGAGGATGATTCGTCTTCTCTTGTTCGTTTTGCGAATTTCTCCGAAGACCAGGCAAACAAATGGTCATGTACCACTCAAAATTGATTGTCCTACGTTGCTCAAGCGGAACAGTGGCCACATGACCCATTCGGCCGAAGAAACAAGCGATTATTTGCTTTGCAGTGCTTCGTGCCCGAGCAACTTTTGTTGGATTGGCCTCGTTTTGGAAGACCCACACGGTTGGTTGCTGCTTTGTTTCGGGCTCATATGCATATATGCATGATTCGTTACCTGTGATAATCTTATAAACGTCTTTTGAAGCACCGCGATTGTATTTTTTCAGCATTTCCTTACACCAATCCACACGAGCCATTTTTTGAGCGATTGTCAAATTGTGCGGGATCCAACGAGAACAAACCTTTTTTATGGCCAGGTATTCATGCAATATCGAATGTATACTGGTGGAAGAAATGCCTAAGAATGCTTCTATCTCACGGTATGTCACATGACGATCTTGCATTATCATTTCAGGCACGGCATCGATGTTTTCTGGCACAACAGCTGTTTTTGGACGTCCTTCACGAAATTCGTCTTTGAGCGAGCGTCGGCCACGATTGAATTCGTTGTACCAGTTTTTCGCAGTGCTATAGGATGGCGCTTCATAGCCATACAAAGATTTAAGTTCATCGATGCACTCTTGTCGTGATAATCCACGTCGAAAGTTGTGAAAAATGATCGCACGAAAATGTTCACGAGTTAATTCTATTTTTTTGCCAAATTGATTTTTTCAAGTCACTGTAAACAACACAAATGATAGTCGTACGTCGAAACGTTCTGAGTACGTTTATGCTAAAAAATGTCAAACTTTCTAATGGAAATGTCAGATTGCACCTGGCAACACTGAGTGCTGCCTAGGCCAGAAATATATATAGCAGCCTACGTATAACCTTGCAAATAAATGTTCAACCTTTGAAAAATATCAAGCTGTTTTTTTTTATTGACTTTTTAAATTTAAAAATTTATGTGTTTATGTATTTAGTCCTTTTTAATAACCGCAAAGCAATCGACTACGTATCCTATTCAGTGTTTTGGTAGTTTCTTTCTTCTTCAACGGCTTGCAGAAGAAGCTTGCATTATCTGCAACGGCAGATAATGAAAAACCCATTAGCGCATTTCCTGTTTCCTTATAATATTCCCATCTGAAGACAAATCAGTTCTCCACCAAGCATAATGTTGCTAATTGTTCGTTCGCTCGCTTTTTCGATTTGCTTGAGTAATTCTCTTGTTGAAACAACCAATCCTACAGAATGTTTAAGGCTTCTTCAATTGAAACGCTCAGGTAAAGTGCTTTTACGTCGAAAAAATAATCATCCCTTCTTCATCTAGCTGTTTACTTTTCACAGTTTTTTTGCGGATTCCCTTAATTTTTTTGGATGTATAACATCCTGGGTTTTTCATGTCCCTTAAAACCTTGACAAGGTGTTTTACTATATTGGGCGTAGGTAATTTCTCTGCCGTAATGATATGTTTTATATATTTTGACTGGTTTGTGTACTTCAGGATTCCCTTTCAAGCCTATGAGCAAGGGCTAGGCAACTTTAGCTTCCTATTGCTCATCAAGAAACATAGAATAATGCTAATACAAAACCATGGTAGTGCTCTGTAGTGAAGTCGCGCCTTAGCTTTAGTACATACAGTGCTAACACTTCGATCGAATGGTATTCAACCAAAATTTTTGGAAATCTATTAGATTGGTAAATTTGGTCTCTTTTTTACCGCCTCTGTCTAAGAGCGAACATCATAGACTGTTGGTTCTATACGCAAGTTTGCTATCGTAATACGATAGTAAAACAAACCCCTTACTCTGAGCTGAGCTTTTCAGCTGAAATGGTATTTGTAAGGAAAACCTGTCAGATATAGCATATGCAGACGAAGAGGTGCGGGAACGAACATTCTGATAAATTTTGTACACATGCATGGTGACTCAGATATACTGTTACACCAGAAAAATTAACATATAAAATTAACATATAATCTACGTTATTTAACTTACAAGCTTTCTATCTTGATTAGCTCGCTTTTTTGGCTAAATAGGGTATCTCTGCGTCTACCTTTTTCTACGCGATGCCTCCACAAAACTAGATTGTTTTTTGGTAATTGTGCTATGGTTGTACTATGAGTGCTATGTTATACAACAGTTTAGGGTAAAGACTGCCCTTAAAACGCGCAACTTGTGAATTGGGTGCAATTTTCTATTTGTGTTGTTCGCAGACGTGCGAATTATACACTTTGGCTTGACTCGAAGTTTTTGTGGTTTTAATTGGTACATTTTTTTTTAATTTGTTGGTGGTCTCAAGTGAACAGCGCCTTCTGGTCCTGAAAAATAACTACCAAAATCGTGATATTGATGCTGAGACGGTAAAGGAACTTCGTGGGGTTTTCGGGAAAAATGGAGCACTCAAAAAGTGTTAAGTCTAATGGCTGATAAAGAAAACGTCATTTGAGAAAAATTCGCACAACGCAAAGAATCGCAACTCGCTGTGTTGCCACAAAGCATAACCATAAGTCCAGGTGAATCAATTTACTTATTGACTCCTAAAACGAGCCTTGCATGCAGTTTATTGAAAAGAATTCCGGTTAAAGACGTTCACCTATATCAGTGCAAAGTACAACGACTGTATACAGTACAGCGTAAATTTTTAGCGATTTATAACTACCGTGGCCTAATTATCAGTGATACAAATTTGAAAAAAAACCCGAAGCTAACGGTATAATATCAAAATTTTCCATATGCGATAATATTTGTAAGGAATATTTTTTGGCAGTCGGACATATAGATGGAAGTGCGGTGAGGTGCGCATTAACATTCTGTTTGATTTTGTTCCCATACCAAATCGCATACAAGATGCACATTAACATTCTCTTTAAGTGTGTACCCATAAAAAATCGCATATACGAGGGTGAGTCAAATATAAACCGGTTTTTTGTCTTTATGAACCTCAGACTCTGCCGAGCAGTCTGGTTGGGTCTTAGGTTGGTTTGTTAAGAGTGGGGACAACCGCTCCTGGGCCGCTGATTTTTCCAGTTGATCAGTAGCAATCATGAGTGAGCAAGTGGTTCCTTTATCCATTGAGCAACGTATTATTATCAAATTTTTAACAAATGAAGACGTTTTGCAATCGAGTCTTTTGGTTGGGTTGAAGGTGCAGTTTAGTGACAATACGCTTTCACGGACACAAGTGTTTGATTGAGCTAGAAAATTTAAAAACGAACGAGAAAGTGTAGAAAATGAAACTCACATTCGACGCCCCAGATCAAGTGTAACTGTTGACAATATTCGAGCGGTTCGAAATCTAATCGAGGGTGAACGCCGATTCATTATTGATGAACTCGCTTCAGAAGTGGGTCAGCAAAAGCGGCCTATAGAAACAAAAGAAGGAAAAATGACCATTAGAGAGGTCATTCTCCTCCATGACAATGCCCGACCTCACACAGCTGCATTGACAAAGGATACATTAATTGAGCTGCATTGGGAGACCCTGGAGCACCCTCCCTTTGGCCCAGACTTGTCACCATGCGACTATTCATTGTTTGGTCCCATGATGGAAGCTTAGAGAGGCGAAAAATTTGAAGCGAATGAAGAAGTTGAGGGGGGCGTGCGCAAAAGGTTGACAACTCGACCTGAAACTTTTTATGACCAAGAAATTTTTAAGCTGCCAAAACGTTGGGGAAAATGTGTAGAGCGCGCAGGAGACTATGTAGAATAATGATCAAAGTCTTTTTTAAATATTATTACTGTTAATAAATGTGCATAAAAAAAGTCTGGTTAATATTTGACTCACCCTCGTATTATAACACCGAAAAAGTTTATCTTCCTTGCTTCAAGCTCTGGAAACTGTTCACCTCGATCCCTCCTCCCTACGATGTTTAATTTTCAAGCCCTTTGTTTTGTGAAGTTGGTATTATTTACAACATCAGGTAATCGTCTCAGTTTGTTTGTGATACCCTTCTGGAGTGTTAGTGCTAGTCACTAGTTCCGCTTTGATTTGAACTAATTTTCCATCCAACGGTGTTCGACTGAAATAGATGGAAGTGTGTTAAGATTGACAAAACCGCTCAATTTTGCGTGGAATAAAAATTACCGTCTTAAGGCTTTTGCATAAAAATCCAATACAAATATAAATTTACTTGTACTTTGTCTGCTTATATGCCTGAGAGAAGATAGGGTGTCATGAGGGTGTTATACCTGCGCTTTATTCAAGCCTGCCATTCATCAAGAAGAAGGCAATTTCGTAAACGCTTTGAAAATTTTGGCAGCGGATGAAAAATTCTAAAACAACATATAAAAAAGCCAATCATATTTATCGACAAGGCTCCCTCCCACTTCTACGGATTTGTTGATAAAAAATGCAGGATAAAGAGGACTAAAAATCCGCGAGGAAACCACGAAAAAACAAATGCACGACCGTACAGTATAGTATGCACGTACTGTATGGTTTTTTGGCCGCTTGAAATAATATTCCTGTTTTATTCCGAGGACGATAACGGTGTCCAGTTTAACCTCAATGGAGGTTGTTATGGTCACACGGCAATAACCAGGTCTGGGTCTTCCTTGAAAATACTTCCATTTAAAAACTCTGATTTCAACAGCATGTTGCACAATGCCAAACCTCGCGGCCAACAATTGAAATTATCATAGAAAAATAACCAGGACGAAGAGTGGCATGCCATGTCTTTCGAGCTTCCCTTTTTGACTTTCTTTGGGGTTTCTGTAAAATTTGAAGTGTACGCTAACAAACTGCGTATTTTTGAACAAAATAAGGATATCATCCGTCATTCGTCATTTAAATTCTCTATTGAAAATTTTGTGGGTTGTGGCCTGAAGGTCTCGCTTGACTTATCAATATTAAGGCCAAATTTTACATTGATTCTAAATTATATTTATTTAAGGGTATTCAAATTTGTTATTTAAATTATAATTTAAAAAAAAGAAACAAGTAAATGGGAGTGTGTAATGGTAGGCGTATAGTGCTCACAGACAGGCTTGGGCCTCTGAATAAAGTTATTTTACACTTACCAGACCTGCATCCCGACCTGGGTTGGTTTCTAAAACTCTATTTACAATGTTAACGTCGCTGTATGAATCAAATCATACTATCAGAGAAAAGTATTGACATAACTAGCCTATTAGATTGTCAACTCCGTTCTCGTTTTGTTTATTTTGAATAGTACAAATTGATGTGAGAGAACAACATAATGCCATCTATATCTTAATATATCAATTATGCATCCATATTCACTTATTTCTGTAAAAGCGTAGCAGGATATACTGACTTTTGTAACTACTTTTTACGCGAAGCATTACCCAAAGAACGTTCGATAATTTAACGCGCCATTTGTTTTAATGAGTCCAATAGCTAATCCAGCACATGCGTTTTGGAAATAAAAACAAACTCTCGCTGGTAGATATTGATGTATTGATGATGCATTGAAATGAATCACGAAGGACTAAAGTACACTTCCACGGCTGCCTGATTTTTTAACACTTCCCATGCGGGCATGAGTTACTCGTTTTGAAGAGTGTAGCGAGAACACTCAACATTTTCGTTGTGTAGAAAATATTATAATGGTTGGTGTTACATGAAGAAACACTTGCAAACATCTTAACATGTTTGGAATAGTAGACCATAATTTTGTAATAGTAGACCATAAAAATTCTTTCCTGTTTTTGACAGAATTGCTGTCCATTCCCCTAAAGTCGTTCAAAAGTCGCTTAGCCAGTTTCCAGGTAGGAGCATTTACGGCTGATATTGTTTTACGCATTTCGTTACCTTCCATTTGAATCTTTGGTAGAAACTTTATTCATGGTAAAGTGTGGTTGCTTGGGTCTTACCTTCAAGGACACTAGAGTACCTGTGAATTGGATGCAATGGAAAGCCTTGCAATCAGCCGGGAAAAGAAGAAGCTTATGAACCAGGAAAAAGGAACCTGTAAGTCACCGTTGTAGATTAAGAATCTGTTAGTACTTAAGCATAAATTGCAATTGAACCGAACGATTACGGTCGAAAATCGATTTCGTAAATAAAAACACAAAATCAAAGGTAACAAAGTTACAAAATTAGAATGAAGCATCCTGTATTTGATCATATAAGTATAGTACTACCTGACTGGCAAAAACAAACAAAATTTTAGAGCTTTTCTTCTTTCTCTATAAATATGTATTGTTATGTATTTTCATGTTATAAAATGTAAATAAATAATAATAATATAATTCATTGGCGCAACCGATAGGTCGCACCTGCAGTGAAATAAAGGACAAAGTTAGACAGGTTTTTTTGAAAAAAACAAAGGCCACATAAGGACGGCCGAAAGAAGTTATAAAATATTCAATGTACATGAATTTTTCTGAGCTAATTCTGATCACCTCTGCTGCCTCCAATACAAATCTCCATCTCAGCGAGATTTCGGGACTTCACTTGAGCGACTTCTTTCACTATATCTGGCATCCGCCAGAAACGATCTCCGTCATGAATTACACAACTGTACATATTTATCTTCTTGTATGAGTCGCAGCTTGTAAAACACGTGACATCCATTGAAAAACTCTCTTATTCCGAGCAATCTGGTCGCTGTTCAGCTTCTATCTTTAGTTATTCGATTTACTGGATTCTATATCTATTTAAAACTTGATTCACTTTTCTGGATTCTATCCGTTCTTAATATTTTATTCGCCTTCTTATGGATAGTTAAACACTACTAACACCCGAATTATATTGATGGAAAATTTCTTCCCAAAAATTTAATGGATAATTTTTTTTTGCTTAATACTTTTTATCTAAGTATTACTAACTAACTAGATATTATTACAAATTTTTTCATTTAAATTCTAGTTTAAGTTCTGTTTTATTCGATCATAACAAATAATCATCATCCAGTAGCGCTTGCTCTCTTCTGTTATTATTTTATTTATTTATTTTTGTTTATTTTTAAGGTCGCCTACACAACGGAAAATGTAACAGTATGTCGAAATAAGTTTACCCTCTTCATTGAAATTTAATTTTTATTGAATTTCACCCTTTGCAACGGTCTTATGGTTGAAAACTCTTTATTTATTGTTAATAATTGCATAAAACGCAAAAAGAATAAACATGTGATCAAATGAAATCCTTTCTCACTTGCTTTCTCTATGCACCATCGATAATGGGTCGGATCATTAACTTTGTTGAATACCTTATGTTTTGCTTACCATTATAGCTCATGTCAGGATGCCGAAAATCATATTATAATCTTTTTGATAACATGTTAAATGTCAATTCGTAACTGGCTGCTAACACAGACACACAAGCGAATATAATAATTTCAAATACTGATCTTAATTCTAACGCTGGTCTTCAAATACTATCCTTGATTTCAATTCAATCTTAAACCTTAATTTCTGGCTGTTTCGCAGGTCTAAAGGTTCGAACCTAAGAGTTCCACTGTCAAAACGCTTTGTTAAATGAGGGCTAAGCCCTATAATTTCCGCAATTAAATTTATTTACGTTAGGTATGGAAAATTTATTTACGTTAGGTATGGAGATTTTCAGAGCAGTGTCCCTTCCTGATACTGTTTGATTTTCACCAAAGAGAGGGGCTCTTTGTGCTAGGAAACTCGCAAATTTTTTCAAGTGAAATAAGTTTTGATAAGTTTGACAGAATACTCTTCATAACTTCTTAGATGTATATTCGTTCAAATATAATTAACATAACGATTCTGAAACCGTACAACTTTGTACGTTTTGAAATGTAGCTGCATGTGTCTGGCATGTTAATTTGTCTATTCCAGTAAAAGGACCTCAAATGAATTTTGGGATTCAAAATTGAGTCAAATATTCCCTTAAACCGTTTCAGCAGACACAATAATTTCTCATAAATAAAATAAATTATATTAGCCTATCTAAGACTCTGTTCTTGTGGATATCCTGCCACTAGCTTTCTTAATCTATCGTTGGGAGTCCGACAAGGTTTGCACCATCTCTGTATCCGCTCTCGATGATTCTCGATCATCTGTGGCTCTATGGTCTTCACGTCAAATGCTTCTTTCATAAAATGGCAGAGCACTGGGTTCAAGGCTTAATTATTTTGAGGGCTCCAGGTGCATAGAATATTTTGTGTTTTAGAAGGGAAAACCTAAGTTCTTATAAACATTGAAATATCTTATGATCCATGGTGTCGGTGATGTTACAGAACTTGCATTTTTCACAGATATCCGTATTTATCTTCAGATCTGTTGTCATTGATAAATTTGAGAACAAGTTTCCTACGATGGAGTCAGCTCTTTAATGGTTTTTGAGGTGATTTCGTCATTCCCAATGCATGGTTTGAAGTTTTGAATACCCTCATGTTTTATCATCTACCAGTTAATCATGATTCCATATTATGTTTCTGAAAGCATTTTATCCAATTGCTTGGATAAAAGGAAGAGAAAGGAAGCGACTTGCTGTCGCTCTTTAATGGTTTTTGAGGTGATTTCGTCATTCCCAATGCATGGTTTGAAGTTTTGAATACCCTCATGTTTTATCATCTACCAGTTAATCATGATTCCATATTATGTTTCTGAAAGCATATTATCCAATTGCTTGGATAAAAGGAAGAGAAAGGAAGCAACTTGCTGTCGCTTCCTTTGCCACGCTGTCAACTTTATCGACTTTTTGGATGCCTGCGTGCCTGGGTATTCATACGTCTACGACCCACTTTCTGCCCATGTTTCAGTCGAGATTATAAAGAGGCAGAATATGTTTGAGAATATTTAGTAACGACTCCACTGTAAGGTCGAGAAAATGCCTTCTAAGTCAACCTAAAGAGTGGTGAACATACTACGAGCGATAAAGGCGTCAGAGCTTATGGTGGGTACCAGTACCGAACTCCGCGGTATTGTGACAAAAAATCTAGGTAGGAACAGATGACAGAGTTCACTGTCATTTCTCAATATGGTGTCAAAATGTTGATGTGTTTAACCCTAGAAAGATAACCTACGTCGAATCGACGTGTACAATTTGGAAAAATCGAAGTATGCTCAAATAAATAGTAATGTTTTTGACTTAATCATATAAAAACATCTTATTTAAAATCTATGCTTGCAATGAAAAAATTATGAACACAATTCAAAATTTGTGAACCCAAACGTATACACGTCGAATCGACGTACGGTTATCTTTAACGTACTATAAATTATGGTTATCTCTTTAGGGTTAAAAGGATACCTTATTATAACACTTTTTCAATTTCAATTTACACTCACCTGTATGATCTAGAGTGGATGGGTGCGGTTAAGAGTAAATAACTAGTAAATTACAACACTTTTAGCTCCAAGGGACTAAAAGGTCACTCCCTCCGGGGGAAACTCCACTATTAGCTCTATCTGTTCCTCAGTACTCGAGGAGAAAAATATCCTACCCTGTATACAATGCAACAACACTTGAAGTGTGTGGAATTCTTATTAGAACTGTTCGCCTTGTTACATCTTCATGTAAAACTTCTGACTTGATGCTGCAAAAAAAGGGGGAACTACATTAACTTTGGATCGCTTCCTCAAGACTTTGCTGTATACACAGGGAAATAGAAAACAAAAATACCTTCAAAATGTTTCGGGTAATAATGTTACGCACACATCTATGCTACTCTGTTTGCTCGAGAAATGATCAAAACTTCCAAAAGAGCGAATTTACGGAAAGGGCAGGGAAAGTCTCTTCAAAAACTAAACGTTTAAACAAATTTTATGAATTTGACAAATTTTGGTATTTTTCAATATATTTTCCCTCCCAAAAATATGCTGTATGCTTTGCTCATAAACGGTGACGTGAATTCCGATTTGTTTTATGCTCAGGAAATGGTGGCTCTTTTCGCCCTACGTGGGAGACTTGCAGCAGCAGCATGCTACTAGGGTGCCCTCAAAACAAGTCCTCTGTCACTGTAGGAAATCAGCCTGGAACGGTTATATTTCGTCACACAAGATCTCTGTATCCTCCTCGGTTGGCACCTTTGGTTAAAGATACTCCTTTTTCAGCAAGACTCAGCCTTTAGTGGAAAGAGTATTGGAAAATTTATTTGCACAAAAAGGATTATGCACTCCCAGAATCCTTTCTTCGTCAGAACATCCTGCTGAGCGTTAAATGCCACACATTTATTGATTAGTGATATTATCACATCTATCTAATTTTCAGGATAGAGTTCTCACTAGTTCTTTATCAAAGTAGCGAGCACCCTTTGGACCGCGGCAGTTCTTGTCAATAGTGGGGGAAAACGTAGTCTACAGTCTCCGAGCAGAACAAGCTGTTGGCGCTACGCGTGTTTCCCATTTCGTTCAGCCAAGAAAGGAAAAACCCATGCCCACTGAGTAGCTTAGCAAGGCAATAAACAATTGCAACACGACTTTGACAAGACCATGGCCTCACGTCGGTTAAGGCTCATATTCCTAGTTATTTTACAGCAGAACAAAAGCCTGTATATGCTCTATGCATTCGGTGCGCTTCTTCTCCTGTTCATCACTGTGAAGATGGTTCCGCCTACTCTCTCCTTAAAGGAAGACAATGCCTACCACACAGCGACAGCCACCGATCCAGGTTCTAAAACGCTTTGGTATGCAATTCGATACAATCCTCGTTTCTGAACCTAAAATAAACATTCCCTATGCAAATTGAACGTTAGTTAGCCCACAAATCGAACTTTGTAAAAACTTTGCTTGGTAAAAACTTCTTAAAATGCGTCTTTTGCTTGACGATGGTCAGTTTCTGTTAGCTGTTGAGCTGTCAGTTTCTGTTGAGTGCTAGCACTTTCGCGTAGCTTCGTCTGCAACCACCCTTATTTGTCTAAGGAAGCGCACTTTAGAATTTATTATCGAGGTCACGTACTTGACTGCGTTCTTAGAATCAGTGGTATTACAGTGGAAGAGCCCTGGAGATACGGTTTTACGTCAGTTTATTCCAGTCGTTCCCAGGCTGAATCCTTGGCTGGTCACCCACCCATCAAGTTCTCGTGTCGAGGATCCTTTGAGTTGCGTCTTTTTGATCGAGCACCTAGAGATAAAGGCCACAATGTCACTCTGCCCTAGGCAATCGTAGTTTCAAATGCGCTTTATATGAAGTCTATATGTAAGGCCCATAATGGAACCTTGTGGAACTCCTCTTGTTACGCCCATTACCTTTCGTGCTTCCTATGTATCGTGCTGCACCCCCTAGTCCCACAGGTAATCCCTCAATAAAACCTTCATTAGATAATCTGGGAGTCTGAGGGTATGTCTGAGGGCACTAATTTCGTCTTCTATATTGTAGAGATAAACGCGTTTCTCAATGCCAATGTTTGGAGCCTTGAGTGCTGATTGTGAGCTTTCGTTCATGGAAGTGGACCCACAACCTCTATGACGATATCCATGAGAGATCTACCAGGTCGGAAGCTGTCTTGGGGTAGAATAATCTCCAATTCCTGTGCTTCTTGAAGCTTCTTGATTTAAAGCATTTCATTGACCCCTATTGCAATTAAATGAATGCTCCTGGGTGTTAAAAAGAAATGCATTGTACGGAGACTAACTATGGTTTGATTCTGTTAATGACTATATTCACTACCTATTCGCTAATTGTAGATCTACAATTATATAATATAATAATAACTTGAAAGATCATCATATCTACAACACAATGGGAAAAGTAGAAATTCATCGAAAATATTGAAATCATTGAATTCATTGAACATCAACGAAAATAATTAAAATTATTGGAAAAGCAACGCAGAGAAATTGTATCAAAGACAAATTGAGTTGAATTCGAATGTTCGTTCTTTTTCTTGGCACTGTCTCCCACCAGCAATGTGTTAAATTTCAAGAAAACCCATTAATTTCCTATAAGCGTAAGCATGCAACCATTCACATAAATTTAATTACACTAACAGAATGGAAAACACATTCGTACACCATAAAACTCGCCGTTTTACGAGTTTAAAAAAACTGCATTTTACCTAGCGCGTGTATGACTTCGTTGAGTAGTTTCCATTTGCCAAGCCAAAACGCTTCCGACTTACAAACTAACCAGTGATTAGGAGCTATAAGATGTAACCATTTACATTTTGAGTCCTTCAATCTTTGATCCAAGTCTAAATGGTCCATATATAATAGACTGGTGTCATATGTTTACCAAAAGGATAACCTCATTTACATTATTCTAAGAATGTTCAATCAAACTCGAACATCAACTTATCATTTTATTCAAACTCTTATTTAAGTTAACAACTGATTGATGAACTGAATCAACTGACTGATCAACTGAACTGATTACTGATTTTTACTGGTAGTTAAGTATTTTTGTTTTTAAGTCTACAGTCTTAAAAGTATTAAGCCTTTTTTGTCACTAGATTGTGTTTGTTGTCATATATCGGGCAATACCAAGAAGATGAAGTCAAACTGACATAAGTTTGAATGGTGAGATTCCAGTCTACAATTTTCAAACAAACAGTCTTGTATTTCTTCACTCGTGTCAAAAGTTGTCTTCATTTAAAAATAATTGAAATTTCTGAAAAAATTCGATATATTTTACAATATCACTACAATCAAGGTGAGAATGCATCGCAGGCTCGAGAAAAAATTTGTAGTGTCTACGGTCAAGATACTTTATCAAAAGCCACAGCCAAGAAACGGCTAGCTCACTTTCGTTCGGGAAATTTTGATGTCAAAGATGCACCACGCTCAGGTCGACCAATCACTGAAAAAGTCGATGAAATCTTAAAAAAAAATTGAAGTACACCGACACAGAAGCAGCCATGACATTGCTAAGGAGCTAACAGTTTTGATCCATTTACGTAAGCCTGGATAAACAAAGAAGCTCGATGTTTGGGTGCCGCATGAATTAACACAAAAAAATTTTATTGACCGAATTTCCATTTGCGAAATGCTAATAAAACGCTACGAAATCGAGCCATTTTGAAGCAAATCATCACGGGCGATGAAAAATGGGTAAGATACGAGAATGTCGTTCGAAAAAGACCGTGGTCGAAAAAAGGTGAATCATCATAAACGACTTCAAAGCCAGGATTGACACCAAATAAGGTTATGCTGTGTGTATGGTGGGATTGGAAGGGAATTGTTTATCGTAAGGTGCCAGAACCTGCCCAAACACTCAATTCTCTGTACTGTCAGCAATTAACCAGATTCCAACAAGCAATTCAAAAACAACGGCCAGAATTTATCAATAGAAAGGGCGTTGTTTTCCATCAAGACAATGCCATACGACACACACATTTGATGACCCGGCAAAAATTGACAGAGCTAAGCTGGAAAGTTTTGATGCATAAACCGTATATTTCAGACCTTGCACTACAAACTACCATTTGTTTCGGTCTCTGCAAAGCTTCCTTAATGAAAAGAAATTCACTTCAAAAAGGGACTGTGAAAATCACTTGGCCAAGTTTTTCGCAGATAAACCATAGAACTTCTACACAGATGGAATAATGGCTCTACCCAAAAAATGGCAAAAGGTCATAGATAATGCTCAATATGTACTTAAATAAAATCCATTTTAAATAAAAGAAAATTCAACCGAAAAATTAAAAAAAATGGCTCAATACTTTTTAGACTTTCCAATATTTTTATTGACTCATTGTTATAGATAAGAAGACTTTTGAATATATCATCTGAAATTTATACGCAATTTAATTGTTTTTCATTTCATGTTTTTCAGTAAAATAAGTACTTCAATAAAATAGTTTTAATACGAAGGTGATTTATTTGAACACATTTGTTTAGAATAACGAACATTGATCGATTTTTAGCTAGTCGAAAAATTGATAAACTTAAGAAATCTACAGAAATACATATTTTGTAACTCGAGTTGTTAATAAATGTAGTATGAAGTAATAATAATGTAGAGTTTTATCAGGTGTGCGACCCGTTTGCCTCGCAAATGTTCGCAAAAGTGAATTAAACACACACACAAACTAATTTAAAATTAGTTGTTTGATAATTTATTCTTTTAATAAATTTCACAAACACTTCACACTTAATTATTTTCTTACTCATTCACTTTTATTTAAATTAATTGATTAATAATAAGAATCACTTTCACTCGATTTTTAATCCGCGTGCGAATGGACTCCCTACTTCGCTGTCGCACGGTTGCTTAATCAACCAGACTTCCTTAATCCATAAGACTTCTCTTCGCCGCTCGCTGTAGTCGCTTTTATACATGTTTCAATCAATCCCGAATCTTCCACGTGGATCTTTCTCGAGTTTGAGCGCTGAGTCATTTACCCATGTATTGTCGTACTCAATGCACGCACTGTGTTTACGTTATGCCTATTTCCTCTTTGAAAGGTGATCGATATATTGGTTATTGATACACGTTGATGAATTTTCTCTTATGACGACTACAGTAGTGCGTGACATTATTCGAACATGTCACAATAAAAATAGCGTAAAAGGCTGCTGCGGTTGTGTCAGCTGTCAGTCGTCTTATGGCCACCACTGGGGGCCAAACTTCAAGGATAAAACGTCTACACACAAGTATGATGGAGCTAGTTTTTTGAGCAACTCCAAGTCTTGGCTCATGCTCCCAGAAAGGAGTCGTTCCAAAGGTGTCAAACTCAGTTACAGCCGCACGAAACATTGCGTTACCTCAATACCCAACATAACGGTGTTGCTGGTTATCGTGAGCGTGGTCGTCATAATCCTACTTACTGAAGAGCGTCGGGCGAAGTTAGAGAGAAAATTGCTAGCGGAGTGAATAGAACAAGGGATCTTGTTTTGTGGCAAGAAACGTAGGTATACGAAGCGCGAGGCAGGTGGATCGAATGAATCAATGACCAAGGGCCATGGTTCTGCAGAGAGCATGTTGAGACTGATTATTATCTGTGGCAACTACTGTGCCACACTTTCTTCACGTGTGAAGTATGGCCCAGACTTCGTTTGCAACTTTTCAAGAGAACAGGTTGCTCTCTCCAGAGAATATAACAGGAAAGATGTGAAAATGTGAAGACAATCGGAATTGCGAGCCAAATAACGTGCAAAAGGTTCTTCTTGTAAAAAAAGGCATCCTGGTTCGCTTGTTGGCGCAGAGGAAAGGCGGTCTCTCCTACAGGAAACCCTCACCCTAACAAGCATCCCAGCTGAATGTTCGCCGTTTAGCTTATTGATCGAGAGATTTGCAACTCTTTAAGTTTATGACCAATGTTTTTTATATGATTTTAGTTTTTCCTTAACTTATTTGTCTTCCTTTCACTACGTAGAGCCTAAAGAATTTGTTTTCAATGAAATATTTGATAAACAAGACGGTAAACTTATAGTATTTTCTTTTGGAATATCCAAATCTGCCTAAAAATGCTTTTGACAGTTAGGAGCAACCAGGAAACAGAGTTTTACGTCCTTCTACCATGAAACTAGGAACTTTGCTTGGCCAATGCGAAGCGACCGGTTGGGAAACCCGTAAAAAGTAAGCAATTCGAAACAAAAACAGAAAAAAAAACAGCACGAATTGCACTCCACCACTATAATTGCTACGTTATCATGTTCCTAATATCCCCTTATAACGAGTATACTGCACTACAGGATATGACATACCTCTGAACTAATAAGGATATGTATCTTCTTGTGCAGTTCTTCAGAATGAGTTTGTACTTAAAACACTAGACAGTAGCAGCCGGTGACCAAGTGGGAAGCAAAAGCCCACAAAGGAACATAGCACAGCTGCGACAGGATCACAGGACACTACTGCGGTGGTCATGAATAGAAATAATTAACGTTACTCTTATCAAAGATATAGCTTTCTACTTCAAAGAAGATTTTTGTTACAAGAATATCCAATTCTGCCTAACATACATGTACCTCCTGCATTTAGAGTAGAAAAGTAAACGTACTTTTGATATACCTTCACAAGTTGCAACTCCACAAAAGAGAAGAGGTGTGGTTACGATAAAGTTGTAGTTTTTTCTCATAGAAAGTATTTATCATAAATGTCAACTCCTAACCTTTGAAGTTTTCCCATAAAAAGGGATTCCAACTAACCTTCTGGTTTTTGTATTTTCCGCAATATATTTCGAAATTTCAAAAAATTGTATAAAATTTACGAACTACTCTTTCAATTGGGCAAAACTTCTCGTTTTTTACAATTACTTTCTTGAAAAACTTCAAAAGAAATTATACAAATAATGCACCACTAATACATTATATATCTTATTCTATGTTAATTTTCAGACGAAAATACTATGTTAGGTTAAAGTTTTTATGGAATTCCACAAAAACTATCCGTTTTAAAACAACATCCTTTTCATCCATAATGACAACATCCTTTTCATCCATACTAAAAGCCATAAATACCGGCATTTCATTTTCAACCATGAAGATATTGCTTTATGAAACTCATAAAATGTCCCTTTCCAACTTACCCCCTCAGATGATTGCGTTTTACACCCAAAAATTTTTTCTGGTAAAACTTCAAATACACGCTCTCAACAGTATCCTTAGTTGGCGGAAATTTAAATAAAAGGAATATATACGAATTTATTTATGAAAACGAAACATATAAATGCTTACCTGTATTGTTGAAAAGTTGATTAAGTCAAAATATGTTATTGCAAAGTATTTTATGAGGCAAAACTTACGTTCCAGAGTTGAATTTTTGAAAATACTTCGAAGGAAAGGTGACAGTGAAATGGAAAAGAACATGTGTCATTGTAAAAATAAACGAGAACGCTTTTCTAGACGTAGGGTAGGCGTAATGCGTAGAGTATTTACCTAAACTTTGATATTGTATATTTGGGTCTTTGAACAAGGAATAGAAATTGACGCTTTAGGCTGTTGCCTATAATTATAGCATGGAAAAAAGAAATCAGCATTGCAACAATTTTTTTTTATTTTTCAACATAATCTCCTTGGAGCTCAATACACTTGGTTAGACGTTTCTCTAATTTTTTAACCCGTCAAAAATCAAAGATTTTGAAAGGACCTTAAAATAAGCGTTTCTTTGATCAATAACTTCTTCATTTGAAAAAAACAACCTTGTCCAGCTAGCCCTTTTTTCAGGTTTTTATTTTTTGGGAAGGAGGTGAAGGCTATTTACGCCCTGAGTGTCGGACTCCCAGTGGACCTACTGGACTACCGACTAAACACCTCCCCTGTCAACCGGAGAGCCTAGCCTGGAACCGTTTGACACATTACTTCGGGCTAGGCCTCCCAATTTTACGCCTTTTGGCGCCTTCGGGTTACAGGTATTCCTCCTCCAGTTGAATGGAAAAGAGGATTGCTAGAGAAGGAAATCCTCCACCCTCGACGCCTCCAGCCGATCAACTATGCCTTTTTTCATTATTAAGATTATCCGAGCGTAATGTGCCACGTGATAACATTTGTCATATGATTTCAGCATCTCTTCGACTAGGCTATCTGGGTGGAGCTCTCCCACTTTTTCGGCACGATCACCGCGCTTTTTGTCCCATCTTATGCATGAAAAGAAAGTATGACAGGCGTCATCCTTCACACCAATGCAGAATATACAATCTGGAGACTGTGACTTATCTATTTTGTCCAGGTAAGACTGAAAACAACCGTGCCCACTCAGTAGCTGGGTCAGGTAGAAATCAGTCTCACCATGCGTTCGACTAAGCCACGATCTCAAGTCGTTGATGAGCCGCGCGGTCCATCTTCCTTTAAGCTCACGTTCCCATGATTTTTGCCATTCGTCGAGAGTGCGTCGTCTTTCATCGCGAGTAACTTTTTCTTTTTACCCTCGTGCCTTCGGAGGTAGACTCTATTGCGTTCTCTAGCAAGGAGAGCGATTGGTATCACCCCTGCTATTACCAACACCGCTGGCTCAGACACTATACGGTATGCTGATGCAATCCGCTGTACTCCTAGTCTCTGCACGTGTGCCAGCCGTTTTCGATGCAGTTCCTTGTTGAGAGCTTCACTCCATATCCCTGCTCCATATAGAAGCATAGATTGCACTACACTCATTAGCAGACGCCTTTTTGTTGGACTTGGTCCCCCATGATTGGCCATTAGTCGACTAATTGCCGAGACCCCTGCTGCGGCCTTGTTTGTCGTTGCCTTAACTTGCTCCGAGAAACTCAGTTTAGAGTCTATCAGCATGGCCAGATACTTGACTGATAGCGTCGACTCTACTAATGCGTCCCCGACTCGGACCATTCTTACTCTGGGGTTCGTCTTCTATGTCAAGATGACCACTTCGGTTTTCTGTAACGCTAGGTTAAGCCCGTCAGTAGTCATCCAGCTCCCCACCCGGCGCATTAGTACATTCAGCCTTAATTGCGCTTGATCGACTGTGCGCCCAGCCACTAGTGCCGCAACGTCATCTACATAGCCGATCAGCCTATCTGAGCAGTCCGTCGTAGAGGACGTTCCACAAGTCCGGAACGAGGATGGACTTGGATACTCCGACTACTTTACACCGTGTTGTAGATCAGGCTGCGATTCATCAGGTAGTTTCGGACTATCCGCATCAGATATTCTGGAACTTGGAAAGAGTTTTGCAGGGCTTCCAAAATATCTATCCATCTAGCGGCGTTGAAAACATTCTTTATGGCAGCATCACTAGTAGGACTACCCGACAGTACGATCGACTGCATGCCTCCGCCTGTTGGACCGCATCTACCACTTCCGCGACTGCATCTATAGTGGAACGTCCCGTTCTGAAACCATACTGCCTTGGAGAAAGATCCCCAGTGGCGTGGATAACGTTAGCGGGTCTTCTCTTTATCAGTTTCTCGAGCACTTTTCCGGCCGTTTCTAGCGTGCATAACGGTCGGTAGGCTGGCGGCGACTCGGGATTTCCCTTCCCCTTGCTGATCAGCACGAGCCTTGCCGTCTTCCAACGCTCAGGGAAAACGCCTTCCCGCAAGCAGGCATTATACGTACTGAGCAGCAAGTCAGGACAAGAGTGATAGGGCTGTTGCAGTACTTCGGCTGGAATACCGTCTGGGCCCGGAGCCTCCTTCGCCTTCATGGAGAGAACTGCTAGTTCCAGTTCGTTTCTCGTGAAGAGTGGACAGTCTGATGCTGTTTCCCTGTTGGTGCCATAAACGCGGACGGGATGTTGGGAAAAAAGCGCCCGAACTATCTCGTCTATCATGTCCGCTTCAAGGACGCAGTGGACCCGTAGAGTGCTGAGCATCCGCATAACTAGTGTCTAGCCCAAGCCCCACGGGTCCCTGTTCACGTCTTCAACGACGATCTGCCAGCAACGAGTCTTACTCCTGTTGATCAGTTTGCGAAGACATTTTCTGGCCGACCAATATACTGCCATTCTGGTGCATGCCTCGTCCTGGCTTCGCGCTCGTTGAGCTTCTTGCTGGAGTTCGTGACAATCACCTCGTTGCTCAGCTATTTCAGTGGACCACCAGTGTCTTGGAGGCTTTCCATGTCTAGGTCCTCGGCGGGGCATAGATGACTTACAAACGGAGATGATGGTACTCATTGTGGAGTTCACCATGTTTTCAGCAGTCAGTTCTCTGGTCCCCGGTGATGAGCCAAGTGGTTAGTAAATGATAATGTTTAAATTTCGAGAGCCATTTGGGCCATAAAGTTTTTTTCGTATTTTTATTGTTTAGAATCAGCATTATATTCGTGAAAAATTTGTAACGATGAATATTAAATAAAGCGCTTCTGGCTTTAACTTTGACTGCAATTTTGCTATGATATGAATGACCTGGAGCAGAGAGATCACTGGTTCCTTCTTTCACAATCTCGCTTACAGGTCGCATTTTCCGCTGTACTCGCAGTTCATAAATGCTGATTATTTGGATAATCTACCAATAAGAAAGCTCCTATAGATTTTTTTAATAAGGTGAAAATTTTAGCGATAATTTAAGAGATGTCTTACGGTTAGCTTAACATTTATTCCTTGTAGAGTTTACTCTTCGATTAGTGCTATCATTGCGGCTGTTAAAAGTGAACCTCTCTTCTAGTTATTCTTGTAAATAGCACAAACAGCATATGATAAAACTACATGTTTATTAGAAAACGTCACTAAAATCACTCAAATCAAAATAAGTAATTAATATCAGAAGGAAAGCATAACAAGATATCACATTAAATACCACGTTCACACAAGTAAGAAAGTTGAAAGCTCAGAAAATTACGGATTCCTTATGCTGTGGAGGTTAAATAAGTGGACGAGACTGTACTGGCACTTTTTCCTGTATCACCCATTCTCGTTTGCAAAGTCCGGAGGAATAAGCTGGAATATGATTTATCAGCTCCATAGTTACCGCAATCATAGAAGAACTTATTGGGCTACAGGCGCACAATTCCTACTAAGGACCCTTACTTCCGCTTGTCACGCTCCACCTGGGGTATATCTTCAACTATACTAGGCAAATAGATATTTTTGTCACCCTAGAATTTTTTAAAGTACAGAGGGATCTAATGCGAATCTTGAGGGACTGCCTCACCGGCCGAGGGCTCGGCTATGACACTTGGGAGTCAGCGCAAAATTGACGTAACATCCAAACCTGTGAAATGTCTTACACGATGAGCTTTCCTTTTACTCTTATTTTTAAACTAGAGTTACCGGATGTGTCACGATTAAACGGCTAACTTGAAGACGTAGTAGCATTAGTCACTGGATGTACTACTGAGACAGAGAAACTTAGACTTGTCTTGGTAATGCAATGCAATGGTAATGCAATGAGCAAGTAGATGACAGACGAAGAATTCAACCTAGCGCTGGAAAATATACAGAGGGTGACATTCTAACCGAAAAGCAGATCCCAAAACCTGCACTCATGCTCATTGTATGATAGGAGATGACAAAGAACTTGTCTTGATGATATGCTTCGGTTGAGCTTCTTGCATTGAATCTGACTTTCCACAGATAAGGCCTCAGCTGAGGTAGCGGCATTTACCTGCCTAATAAACGTCTTTTGAAGAGCGCAGTGCAGTCGCTGCTGCTATTCTGCTACGAGGTTCAGCCAGAAGCACTTATCGTATCGGAAGCGGAACATGATAGCAATCGTTAGAAGAGTACTTGATTTGCTCTTTGCGAAGGAACGAAAGGAACGACAAATCCCCCTATGTACGGAGTAAGAAGTTGGAGAGCACGTAGGAAGCACGCCAGCTCCGTGTTGAGAAGGTTAGATGGGCTGTGTAGTAGATGGACTGCGCACCAATTCAGGGACCTGGGATCATGCCAGAACCGAAGGAATGGAAGGATTGATTAACACCTGAAGAAGCTTCCGAGCCGGAAGTAGTATTTTCAGTCTCACCTTGACAAAATGGGAGAGTTGCACTCTCCTGACTATTTTTTTCCCTACGATCGCACCACAGATTCTTCATATGCGAAAGATGGGCAAAGAATCCTGTACATCTTGAGAAAAGAATATGCATGTGCTGTCCAGATAACTTCGTGAAAAGATGCCAGCATCGAATTAAGAATATTGTTGTTTGTCGTACTAGGACCGGAGTGTACTCAATATTGAGAAGAGCTCCTTCAAAATTTGTGATTGATTCCATCTTCGCAAAATATTTTCAACCCCAAAATAATATGTGATTGACGTCACTCTAATCACAACAGAGGCATTGGAGAACCTGCACGGCTTCAAGTGAGAAGAGGCGAGAGGACCCCATTGGTCTACAGCAATCCTAGAAAAGCGGATTGGGACGGCTACACAAACGCTACTAAAAGATATATAGGTTCACACCAAGCAAATCTATTGTGATCGATCGTTTCAGTGAAATGTGTCCAACCACTACCGTCAAACAATAAAAGCTAAGCTGGTGGAACAAATAACTGGAAGACATCAGGAAAAATACTCAAAGATTATTCAGAATAGATCGCCTCACAAACCGAGCTACGGATTGGGAGGACTATAAGCGAAATCTGAAAATTTTTAAAACAGTTGAAAGAAGGGAGAATAGAAAATCCTGCAATTTTTTCTTGCAGCAATATTGAGGGAGGAAACGAGACATCTAAGCTAAGCAGGACTCTGAAAAGAGCCAAACCAACTAATCCAACATTTTCCGGGCTCAATGTATGAGGAGACACAAAAAGTAAACAACGTGATTCCTTACCGTGGCCCCCCCTAAAAGAAATAGTAAGCGAAGAAAAAGTCCTTTAGGCCATTAATTCCTTCAAACCATACAAATCACCAGGAACCGACAAAGTGTATCCGATCATGCTTATGAAAGCGAATATCACAATAATACGGATTTAGGTGAAAATACATAGGGCCTCCATATCCAAAGGCTATATTCCTCTGGACTGGAGAGAAGCTAATGTAGTTTTTATACCGAAGCCGGCAAAAGCCAGCCACTACAAAGCAACGGATTACCGACCGACTTTGCAAAAAAGCTAGAGAAGATCCAGCTAATGGCCGGCCTTGGCATCACAGGTGCCATTAGGACTACGCCAACTACTACAATGGAGAAAATGCTCAATCTCATGCCACACCACAGCTTAACGTCTTCCATGCTGAAAATCCTGGAACGCCTGGTGGATGGGTACATAAAAAGCACCGTGAACATAACGGCGCCTTGCCTCAACCAACACGCATAACTCCCAGGGCGCTCAACAGCGACGGCACTACACGAAGTCGTAAGCAGAATAGAGAGGAACCTTGCCATCAAAGATTACACTTTGGCGGCCTTCATTGATATCGAAGAAGCCTTCAACAATGTAAAAACTGAGAGCATAGTAGCAGCCATCCAAAGATATGCAATAGAGCCATATCTAACTAAATGGATGACTAAACTACTTGCTAAAAGGAAGATTACAGCCGAGGAAAACGGTGTGACCTTGAATAAATGGACTAACATTGGTACACCACAAGGCGGCATAGTATCACCACTTGCCTGGGTACTCACAGTTAACCAAATAGTGGAAGCCCTCAACGGGAAGGGTTTCAAAACGATAGCGCATGCTGACGATATCGTTATACTGATAAGTGGAAAGTTTCCGGAAACCATGTCGGTATTGATGCAGACCGCACTCTCACATCTTTTTGAGTGTGCGAAGCTAAGCGGACTGCGCATAAATGCCGACAAGCGCCGTGTACCATAGACATTTACACCCGCGACCATTGACGGAAAACATATAAGTTTAGTAAACAAGATGAAATACTTAGAAGTAACCTACGACAGTAAGCTGACTTGGACTCCACACATAGGAGCAGTCAGACGAAGAGCTACAGCGGCGCTCTTCACAATGAAAAGACTAGTAGGGAAAACCTGGGGAATAAAACCCAAAATTGTCCACTGGATCTAAATGACAGTAGTGAGGCCAAAAACCACTAACATTGGGGCATTGGTTTGGTGGCAGGCATTACAAAAGAAAACTATTGCAAAAGAGCTAGAGAAGATCCAGCGAATGGCCTGCCTTGGCATCACAGGTGCCATTAGGACTACGCCAACTGCTGCAATGGAAATAATGCTTAATCTCATGCCACTCGACAAATTCATCTTCTGAGAGGCATCACTTGCATGTATAAGATTAAAATCCACAGATGGGTTATCTAACCACACTCAAAAGGGCCACGTATTCATTTTGGAAAAAATGGAGAGAATGACCCCGTGAAGTAAAAGGAAGCTGGATAGAATTCAACCAATATTGGACACAACAATTCCATACAATATCAACATTCCGACCAGAGAAGCGTGGAAAATGGTGCAGGATTTCACATCTGGAAGTGAGATCATGATCTACACCGATCGTTCCAAAACGGATGAGGGAAACGGCGCTGGAATCTTTTTCCCAGATCACTCGCAACTCAACCGAAGTTATAAACTGGAGAGCCACACCATAGTTTTCCAGTCGGAAGTGTTTGCAATAAAAGCTGCTATAGAAGCGGCAACAAACAACCTTAATGGAAGGATACAAATTCTCTCGGACAGTAAATCGGCACTGCAGGCGCTTGCTTCTAACCGCGTAGTTTCACAACTGGTGCAAGATTGTAGGCAGGCTCTCAAAACCACAACAGCCCGAGTAAATGTAAAACTGACATGGGTCCCTGGACAAAGCGGTGTAGAGGGAAACGAAAGAGCGGATGAGCTAGGGAGAGTTGGATCAGCCGACCAAAATGCCACTAGAATAGAAACAATTAAAGTGCCACTAGCAACCGTAACAAGGGAACTAGACGAAATCCTCTGAAAAGAGACAGATACTACTTGGAATAACAGGAACGACTGCAGGATAAGCGGAGCTCCTTGGTCTCACCTTAATAAAACGAGGACAAAACAACTCCTAGGGAAAAACCGAAACGGCGTTAGAACATTGATGGCAGTATAACGGGCCATAATCTTCTAGAGCAACACGCCAAACGAATAGGAATCCAAACGGATGACACTTGCCGAGCTTGCGGCGAGGAGGACGAAAGTACAGAACACTTCCTCCTAAATTGCCCCAGTCTGGCCATCAAACGCCTTACTTGGCTGTGGTGTACTAGCTTAACGGAGTTCGAACACTTGGCGACCACAGAACTGTGGGAACTCCTTGGCTTCTGTAGGACGACAGGATGAACCATCTGTAAACAATAGTACTACACATGGGGAGCTAAGGGCCGATTTCTGGCCTATGCTAATTTCCAGCAAGTGGACCGCAGTACAATAATAATAATAATAATAATAATAATAATAATAATAATAATAATAATAATAATAATAATAATAATAATAATAATAATAATAATAATAATAATAATAATAATAATAATAATAATATAGATTGAGGAGAGCATTTTTTCAGCCTGGAAAGAAAGCGGATGATTCGGTCAGTAATCTTTCTCTTTTCAGACAATTGTTGCTGGAAGAGGAATCTGTGCAACCTGAAGGCACCCCTAGGCGAGAGTAAATATCTTGTTCGAGTTCTGTTATGTGAACGAACGTTCTCGGTGTGACAGGAGAGGTTTGCCCATCCGTTCAATTCTAATCAGTTTAATTTGTGAATAGCCCTCACATCCCAAGCACAAAAAACTCGGTGCAACGAAACAGCTGTTAGAAAACATGAAATAAAAAACAGCTGGAGTTGAGATTAGTCTTCTTTGCAGCATCTATGTATCTTTCCAGACTGCCCAAACATTGAATCTCTGTACTCTGTATTCGAGATTTCCCGATAACATGGATTTCTATCTGTTCTCGTTGATTCAGGGTTTGTGCTAGAAGTAATTCCAGTTTTCGGGACTTGGGCTCAAACTTGCGTTCAAGGTATTTCTGCTCAAAATCGTAAAACCATGAAAACATACTCAGGTCCAAATTACCCTCGAATTCGTTATTGTTCCGATGATGCTTATATTAGCACAATATTCCAGCCACCGGACGCTAAAACATGTCCAAAATCATTGCCTCCAATGCTTCCCAAGCCTCAGATCGAGGACGAGTACTACAAAACTGGATTGGCTACACCAGCAAGATATGTTAACCCTCAACCACTTACCACCGGTCTCTCAGACACCTCCTGAAGTGTTTTTTGTTTTTATTTCGGCGTCAGCGCATCGTTGAGTTTCGTGCGTCCGTAAACCTTCCACCTGTTCTTGTCAGTGTCGCGCGAGCCACCAACGAAGTCGTACGTGCCCACGTTTGTTCACGGTAAGGTCCCAAACATCGTCAGCGGTCTGTGATACCGATGGTAAGTGGTTGCGTTATTTTTTTTATCATTGTTTTTTTTTCATTTGCAGTTAATAATAGCTGCTAATGACGAACTTATTGCTAGATGGTTAGAAGAAGACCTACCAGATGAAGAGGACGTAATAGATGGAGATTTTAGTGATGTTGAAGTCGATATTAATGACGACCACGTCCTAGAAGAATGGTTCTAGAAGACCACGCCCTAGTGGATCCGATTCTGAAATTGAATGTGAGGAGGAATCTACGTGTGCAAGCGGAACCACTAATCTTCAAAATAGAAACTCGCCTCCTATATCGTTCATTCAATCTTCATCAGATGAGGATATGCTGCTGTCAGAGATGCGATCTCGTCCCAGAAAAAAGAATTTTTTTAGTAAAAATCGATTTCGTTGGTCGTCTGAGCCTCCATCTATTCGTTCAAGGACATTACAACATAACATTGTACAAGAAAGAGAAGGTATAAAACCAGAGTACAGATCGCTTTTAAATGCTTCTTCTACTCCTCTCGAAATCCGGAGTCTGTTTTTTACCGACGAAATTCTAGAAATAATTGTAAGTAACACCAACCAAAAAATTCGCGAGATAAGACCTAAGTACCATAAGCAAACAAGTGTTCAAGATAGGGATTTGATAGAACTTAAAGCATTCATTGGATTACTATTATATACCGCCATTTTTAAAGAAAACCGTGAACACTATTCATCATGGTATAAAACAGATGGTACTGGCAGAGAAAAATATACAGGTGTATCATGAGTAAAAGCCGGTTTGAAGTTATACTGAACATCATACGATTTGATGATGCCACTACAAGAGAAGCACGGCGAGAAACTGACGCATCGGCACCTGTTTCAGAGATATTTGACAGCTTTATCAAACAGTGCCAAGCTGTTTATACGATTGGAAGCTACGCCTGTATCGATGAAATGTTGTTAGCTTTGAGAGGAAGGTGCCGATTTAAAATGTATATGCCAAAGAAACCAACCAAATACGGCATAAAAATATTATGCATTACAGATGCAAGGTCTGGCTACCTTCTCAATGCCTATATTTACTTAGGTAAAAACTCTGATGGGGTAAATTTGCCTTCACAATACAGTCGACTGAAAAAACCCACGGGGGGAAAAAACCCAATAGAAGGGTCTAACAGGAATGTTACCACAGATAACTGGTTTACGTCTCTAGAACTCGTGACTTTACTAAAAGAGAAACATCTTAATTAATGGGTACTCTCATAAAAAATCAGCGTGACATACCCCCAGAGTTCTTGCCCAATCGTCACCGAAAACCTGACACATGTGAGTTTGGATTTACAAAAGATGTTTGTTACATCGTTTGTTCCAAAGACAAACAGAGCAGTCATTATGCTCTCAAGTATGCACCACTCTCCAGAGGTCGATGAATGTACAAAGAAGCCAGAGATTATTTTATTTTATAACAGTACTAAATTTGGTGTAGATTTACTAGATCAGAGATGCTCGAACTATTCTACGGCCCGTCCTACACGCCGATGGCCGTTGGCCATATTCTATAGATTACTTGACATGTCAATTTCGAATGCTTATGTCGTTAGCTTATCAATCAACGCACAAAAGAAAGAAACTCGATTCCACTTCATTAAGAAGCTCGCAAAACAACTCACAATACCAAATATGGAGCGAAGAGAAAAAAATATCAATCTTCAACGGGATATCCGAATTGCTCTTCGTCGGATCCTGAAAATCAATGGAACAGACACTCCGGCAGTTGCAGGTGGTAGCTCTGATAAGCTAGAAGTACGTAAGGCTTGCTCCACTTGTGACCCAAAGAAAAAGCGCAAGACACAGTACCTGTGCTTTGAATGTAAAGCCCCAATATGCCTCGAATGCTCAAATAAGCTGTGCAGTAACTGCCGAAAAAAACTATAAATATGTACGTTGCAATTTTACAAAAAAAAGGACAATAATGATCCAAAGATAATTTTCCTGTGTTATTTGATTATTAAACTTCAGGAAATAAGTAGAAAAAAAAATTATTAAGTAGTTCTATTATTTGCGATCTCCGTTACCAAATAAGTCGTTAACATTTGTTAAAATTTGAAGTCTGACTAGAAGTTATGTTTTTTTTTTTCAAAAGAGTTGGTTTTATTTCGTGTTTTTTTTTTCTTTTAATAAATAGTTTATACTTTAGAAATGTCTATTTTATTACAATAAGTCCTTTATCTTTACCTATTTATAATAAACAAGCCACTTAATGCGAGCGGTCTCCCTGACCGGTGGTAAGTTGTTACGGAAGCAAAACAAGTGGTTAGTGGCTAAGGGTTAATACTATCATAAAAACTTAATTATTATCATTTAACTTTTCTCATTCTCCCCAAAAATGATCATGAATTTTTTAGTTTCATGTTTTGAAAAACTTATGAAAGTGCAAATCTAAATATTTGATGCGAATATTTCAAAGGATTCATCCTACTTTTTTCAATAGGACAAAACAAAACGGGATACAAATAACCCACTTGTACGTATGTATCCTACTAAAATAACTGAGACGGAAGGAATATCTTATCCCACATATGAGGATATGGAATGGGTGGAAAGCAGATCTGGGAAGGTCGTTGAAATATTCATTCCTATGACGACGTCCCACCTCAAAACATAAATCCTGGGTGAGACCAATTTAAAAGTCGGATGCAATTTCGAAGACAAATGCACATCAACCTGAAATACGAAGAAAACTTATTCGCGTAAGCATATACCCGCAGAAAATGCGTTTTCTTCTTTCGGATATCATTGCACAACCCTGCAACATGACAAGACCAGCATCAATTCCGAAAATGAAAAACAAAACTGAGTGAAATTCGAAACACACGTTATACCAATTATCATTCCTTGCAAGTGGGACACGGAGGGCATGCACTGAAAAGAAAATCAATTGAAGTCGTGTCGCTATCGAAATAACTATTTGTAACATGATAAAGTTATTACATTGCATTAGATATACGCAGCTGATACAATTGCACAGTATCATGTTTTCCATGCTCGACATATCAATAGCATGGAAACGTAATAAAATTTGTATTGAAAGTTCATGGAAGGTCCTAATCACCAGTTCCCATTGTGAGCTATTTTGGTACACAATCAAATGTAATTAATACTACATATCGTGTACTACATAATGTGCAGGTTCAAAAGGACGGTTATCGTGTTCGTTATCAGCTTGTAAACTAGTTAAGATGAATGCAGCACTACGGAAAAGCTGATGGTGGCATTTCTTGGTAACCTTCGACTTTTCGTAATTGAACGTTGAAATTTTCGCTGCTATTACACTTCCATCAAGATTTTGTTTTGAGAAGAATTTAGCGAATTCATTTAGTTTAGTTTGATAGTCATATTACGACTGCTAGAAATGAAAGCAAGGTTATCGTCTGCAAACTGTATTTCGACCGGCGACGAAAAAATGTTCGGTGGGTTTTCACTTTTTAGGTTTTCCACTTGATTCCACACGGCTCATTTTTAAATCAGATACAACAGCGTTACGCTCATTAGCATTGGAGCTCAAAAATTTCCAAATTATGCAAGTTTATGAAGCTTATTGTTGAAAAATCGAAGAAAATCAAACATAAAAAACCCAAAAGATAGGAGTAAACATTCACACAATTATTTCGATATCACCAAATCAAATCGAAACTTTAAATGCATTCAAAAATAAGTTCCTGCAAATACTGTAGCGTGGATTTATGTTCGACTTCAAACAGTTTTAGAATACAAAGATCCAAAACATTTTCAGGAGCAAAGCGCGGGAAATAAAGCTTTCTTTCATATTACACCGAATAACAAAAATAATTACTCCTGTAATCAATATGTAACAGATTTCTTTATTGATAGGTTCATAGTCAAACATAGCATTATATCATATTCCTCTAACCAACTAAGTGCACAAATAAGGCATGATTATTGTTCTCTAATAGGAAATTAATTCCCCGGTTATTTGAATATGAAAAGGAATATGATCTAAATGCACTTACAGAAATTCAAAACAATTTATCCACTTATGTTTTGCTTATTGTTTTGATTTGTTAAATAGCCGGAATGTCCTTCTCTTTTCGGAAAACATTTTCAGGGTCTGAATAGCATACTCTAGCTAAGATGGTTCAATATTAACAAACAATTGCTAGGCAATAAATTATAATAAGCAATAATCAATTCAAGTAACAGAATCACCCGTTGCTGGCGGTACGAATCTTCATCAGCGTCCAGGACAGGCAATTTTAAATGATCCTCTTGGTAGGCAGGAGGGAAATTTTTGGTCGGGCAATGCACGTTGTGAAAATCGCATAACACATGACGTGAAATCCGTTCAAGGTTACTCTGCTAGGGGAGTTTCGGTCGAGCTGTCAAGGTGACAAGACGCGACGTTTCTAGTGGCATTCATCCAGTAATTTAAATTTAAACTCAAACCCAAGTTAAGACTATAATTCTGTGACTTATGAACAACTGAACGTGATACTTAATAATTAAAAAAAAAAAAATACAGGATAACCCCCGGGCCCCACAAACTGCACCGCCCGCCCGGGCCAAAAAGAGACGCTGTCGTGCGCAATTCTATAGTGGAAGGTGATGAAGTGTGTGTTACATATCAAATGTTCCGCCCAAAAGCCAGTGCTACCCTTCACCGAAAAGACATTACACTTTCAGAGCAAACTAAAACTAAAATCAAAAATAGAGCCAAAATTACGCCTCAGCCGCACGGATCCCCCCAACTACTGCAAAAAGGGCAGGCGGCAATAAAAATGGAGCACCGAGCAAGCTGCAAATGAAAGATGCTCTCCTATCACCGCAAATCAAGGAAGTAATAAGTAGAGAATTGCAAATCATACTAAAAAGAGGAGACCATCAGTTAACAGAGGACGCTATGGTACAAAAAAACGAAAATTCCAAAAAACAACCACCCGAAGGGAAGAGGCAACCACCAGCGCTGTTCGCCAGGACGTCGAAATGGAAAGCGAAGGCCCAATCTGCACCAACAACGAGGCTCAAAGAGAACTCAAAAACGATGCCGAACACTTCAAGCTGGCAACCGGTAGGCTAGTTATTAAGAAAAAGAATGTAGTCGTAGTTCAAAATAATAATATGAACAATTGTAATAGATTTGAAAATATATCTCCCCTAAATAACTCCTCTACTCCACTATGTACTAACACGGCAACTTCAAAACCATCCTGGTTGCCACCGATTTTTATTAATAATGTATCTCCGCCCACGCTCCGCGTGATGATATGTAGCTTGCCCGATGCAAAGTATCGCATCAAATCGCTGTCCCCTTCGTACCACAAAACAGTGATCGACGACACGAAACCCTACGACGGTTTAATGAGCTTAATGCGAGAGAACAAATTAGGTGACCACTCCTTCACCCCAGCCGCGCGCAGGAAACCGGTGGCAATATTAAAAGGTGTTAGCTCTATATTCACAGAGAAAGAAATCCTTGGGGATATCATCGAGCAAATATCCGAGCTCAAACCCGTATCTGCCACCCAGATGACTACCACTTGGTTAAGGCAGAACAACGTGTCCCTCAACCTTTTCAGAGTTGTTCTTGTTCAAGACCTCCGCAAAATTATTAACATCAAATTCGTCCTAAATTGCAAGGCAACTTGGGAAAAGCCCAGAAAGGGTGACCTAACCCATCGCTTTTGCTGCCAGAGGTTTGGCCACGTTGCCGCTAATTATTCCAGCTATTCCCAAAGGTGCGTTGCTTGCGGTCAAGAGCACGAAGACCAGTTGTGTCCTAGAAAAACTGTAATAAACCCAAGAGAAGAGGCTACAACAGACCCCACCATCCCCCCAGTTTTCTGCGTCCTATGCTCAAGCACGGGTCACCCAGTTAACTTTTCAAACTGCCCCGAGCGGGTTAAACTCAGAGCTAAAATTGTCGAAAAACGAGCAACAAAAAACCAACCTTAGTTTAACTTCAACCCTAACAGCTTCCAGCAGCTGAGCCCACCAGCACCCGCTCTCAATATAGAACCTCCCACAGGACTTCTCCCTTGACAGCAAAACTCCGAAGTCTTAAAGAGACCTGCAACTCATCCCGAGCCTGAACATCACGATCAGCCCCGTAACGAGAACGTACTAAATTTATTTGCACAGGAAACTGTCAAGCATTTCGGCGTTTCTTTTGTAGTGCTAGTTAAAAAGGCTCGAGAATTTTGGTTAACCTACAGGAACCTCTCGAATGAGGAGAAAACAGAAGCCCTACTTAACTTCTACATGAAAATGGTCGGGGAACAGTGACAATTATTATAAACTCTCTCCAGAGGCACGAAAAGCGTATAGCACTGGAGCACATTTTAGAAGAATATAAGCCCGACTTAGTGTTCTTAAACGAAACACGCCTTTTAGAAAAGCATAAGCCACAATTCCCACACTACAATATCTTCCGCAACGATGAGGGTAGAGGTACCGCCATTTTGGCATGCGCCAATCAAACCATCTACCAAGTTGATTGCCATGTCTTGCCATTATCCTGTAACCTAGCCTTGCTCCACCTCCGGAGAAAACGGGGCCACATCCGCAAAGTCTTGCTCGGGTCACTCCACATCCCATGCGACAGCGGACATGCCATAGCACCTAAGCTGAACCAAATAATCACAATAGGGCAGGGATATGATGAAATAATTATCGGGGGTGATCTAAACGCCAGACATCCATCATGGGGTGACCACACAATAAACACTAACGGCTCAGTCATCTTGAGCTGACTATCGTCCGGGCACCAAACGTCTCTAAGCGTCATCAACGCAGGTGTGCCAACATTCCCACGAGGAAGCTCTTTCCTCGACAACTTCATCTTATCGGCTTCGCTCTTAGGCTTGAGCGGCCTACCCCTAAATTGCATTAGCATCCCGGCACCATCTGACCATCATGCCTTACTACTTAACGTCGCTCTCCCCGGTGCAAGGATGCCACCACCTCAAGCACTCACCCGATCATACCGGGGCGTAGATTGGCAGATCTTTGATGAACAACTCTCCGACCACCTAGAAGGAAAATTTCCCGATCATCGAATATACAAAAACAATGAAATAGATGAGTAAATTCAAACGCTTTCCTGATATATTCTAGAGTTGATGAACACACACGCACCAGCTAAACCACCCCTCTCCTCCAAATACGGTAACATATCCCCTCAAACAACGAACTTAATTCGAACTAGGGTTAGGTGGCAGCAACACCTTAAAAAGATATTCCACCGAAACTTAAATCGAATTAATTCAGAATATATCACACTAAAGTCCCAAATTAACTGCTTTGAGACACTCAAGGCAGTCACCACTCACCATCATTATCAATAAATGCATTAACAATGGCTACTTCTCTCGCGCCAGGAAAACGGCATTGCTACTCCCCACACCGAAGAAAGAGGCCAACGGTGACCTAAAAAAGCTTAGACCAATATCCCTGCTCGCAAACCTAGAAAAAATTTCGGAGAAAATCATCCTTCTCTCCTTTAAAGTCTTCGCCAAGCCCCTTGTACCAGCACAACAATTTGGTTTCAAAGAAAAGGTGTCAACCGAGCAAGCAGTCCTCATTCTACACGACTGCATATCATCAGGTTTGAAGAAGAAAGAGGCAACTGTGGCTTGCTCAATTGACCTTGAGAAAGCGTTCGACTCCGTGTGAGACAAGGGTCTCTTGTACAAATTCCTTAAAACACAATGCCCCACCTCACTGACTCGAATTATAGCCAACTTTTTACACCAAAGAACCCTCCTAGTAAAAATTTCCAATACCTTCTCTGATTCTATTAACGTACGCTCCGGTGTCCCCCAAGGATCAATACTCGGCCCCCACCTCTTTAACTTTTTCCTTCACGACATTCCAACACAAGTGCAACCGATACACAATACACAGTTTGCTGCCCAAATAAATGTCACCAACTCCCTCCCACACACAATTTTATATGCGGGCGACATACTTGTTCTTGTTACTCACGCGTCCCCCCTAAAGGCCCTGCAAGCCATCGCTCTACACGTGGAATCCCTACAAAAGTACCTTTCAAAATGGGCCCTCTCTATCAACGCTGAAAAATGCGAACTCATATGCTTCCGGAACGCTACAGGCAAAGGACACCGATCTGCGCCAGCCGAGGGTAAAGAACTCTCTCTACAAATTGATAACGTCCCCGTCCCCCTAAGGAACTGCATTAAATACTTGGGGGTGCTTTTCCATCACCGACTCAAGTTTAATCTCCACGCCTGCAGAGCCATCGAAAAAGCCATTGCGCTTCCACAGCCCTAGCCCCCTTACTCTCCAAAAAGTCTGTCCAAGAAAGTACTAAACTTTTAATCTACAAAACCCTCATCAGAGCCATTATTAGCTACTGCTTCCCTGTCTGGCTCACTATTTCGCCTACCGTAGCAGAAGAGCTGCAAATTTTCGAACGGAATATTTTGAGGAAGTATTTGTCCAAGTATAGAAGACCAAACAAGAAGCACTATCGGAGCACCTTCCTACACAGTGAAACAAAAATTAAGCCTATCATGCAGTATATTATTGAGAAGAGCTGTCTCAGTCATTTCAATTGACTCAAATCAATTCATATCGCTGCAAACTCAACAAACATTAATTCAACAAGAAAAAACAAAATCAAATAATATTTTAAGACACCTAAGATCGTCCTTTTAATCAGCCAAAAATTTAAGTCTCCAGGCAAGAGATTCAAACAAATTTAGATCCTGGATTTTCAACGCAATCCTCATGCATCCATTGGAGGCATTTGATGCATCTTATCCATTTCTCTCCCTTTTTGTCTTGGGAAAAGCTTCTAAGACAAACTGGACATTCTGCGTCATCATTGTCACTATCTGCTTCGCCAGTAGAGACCAAAACTGATTCATCTTCAGTCGTGTCCTCGTCAGAAGACTGTTGCTTTTGCCGCTTGTTGGATTCATTTCTGTACCTTTCTTCTGTTTTAGTGTTTTTTGCACTTATGTCTCTTTCTCTTGCTGCTGCTTTTCCATCTTTTTCCTTCCGCTTTCTTATATCAATAATTTCTTGTTTGTGTGGAGAAGCCGTGACTATCATAGCTTTGCCCAGTCTAGTTGAAGTAGAAGGTGTTTCAATAATTGGAATATGCTGCCCATCAGCTAGAACTATAAATGTGGATGAAGTGTTGCCTTTTGATGGCAAAACAGTGATGTTATTGGTCTTCACTTTGTGGAGTTCAAAGGTAATGAGATATCATTTACTACAGATGTCGTGCTGTTTGTGTCGGTTTAGGGATTCACTCAACCTAAGTCCATATAAAAACACGTTGGATACAATGTAATAAAATATATTTATTATCTTCGAAAAATCACGTTTATAAAATGTGGCGGTTCACTTGCGAGAGAGTGATTACAGGAACCTGTCAAAAATTTATATCCTGCCGATCCTTACTTCGTTCCACATTCGATGGTTTGAGTGACAGTGTCGCCACAGTACTCCCTCCTGGATACATTGGACGTCTGACAACTTAGCAAATGTTGGCAATTGAATATTAAACATTGCTAAATGTCACATTTCGATGTTTTGTTTTCGGACCGGCATACGTTGTGGGAATTTGTTTTTGCTGATCTGAAGACGGCTGGATAGCTAGATCGGCAGTGGATTCGAAATATGCAGGTTTGATTCGCTCGGTGCTGATGTTAACATGTTTCCCATTTATTTCCAGCTTGAAGACATTTCCGGACGTTCGTTCAATGCCTTTGTAGGGGCCTTCGTATGGATGCTCAAAAGGTTTTCCTTACTCGGTCGACACGAACAAAACATGCGAGCAAGTTGAAAGGTCTTTGTGGACAAAAACCTTGCGTTTGCCATGACGTGATGCTGGAGTTGCTTGTATGTACTTCATATGTTCACGGAATTTTTGAACGAAAAGCTTGGGATCAGGTGGCATGTCCTCCTTGGAGAAGAATTCTCCTGGCATACGGAGTGTTGTCCCATAGACGAGCTCTGCCGATGTTGCGCCAATGTCGTCCTTAATACTGGTGCGAAGTCCAAATAAGACGGTGGGAAGAATGTCGACCCACTCGTTGCTGTTATGACACATTATTGCTGCTTTTAACGACCGGTGCCATCGCTCGATCATTCCGTTCGCTGCAGGATGATAAACTGTGGTTTGTATTTTCTTGCAGCCTATTAAATGAGTTAGTGATTGAAAGATGAGTGATTCGAATTGTGATCCCTGGTCTGATGTCAAAACAGCAGGAGCTCCGAAACGCGCTATCCAGTTTGCGTAAAAGGCGGTGGCAATCTCATCCGCAGTAATCGTTTTGATGGGAGTCGCTTCAGGCCATCTCGTAAAGCAATCGATGATGGTTAGTGCGTATTGAAATCCTTTTGATGGATTCAAGGGTCCAATTACGTCGACATGAAGGTGATTAAACCTTGCTTCAGGAGTTTGGATATGACCTTCTAGAGGTTTTGCATGCCGTCCGGTTTTACTCCGCTGAGACGCGAGACATGATCATTTGAGGATGTCTTTTGATATGCAGGGCCAAACATACTTCCGCTTGATTATTTTCTTTGAGGTTTGTCCCCCAGGATGTGTCATATCGAATACTTTCCGTCTGAAAATTTTTGGAATGTATGGACGGATTTCCGCAGTTGATACGTCGCAATATACTGTTTTATCCGAGTCGTTGATGCGAAGTTTACGCAATTTCAACGATGTTTACCCTTGAAGTAACTGCTTCAGCTCGTAGTCGTCCTTTTGAGCTGCCGCTAAGTCTTGGCTGGTGATGGATACTGGCATAGTGATTGAGCTGACTCGTGACAATGCGTCTGCTGTGATGTTTTCGTTTCCCGCAATGTAAACTTAAGTCGTCGAAAATTGGCTAATGTAATCCAATTGCCGCAACTGTCGTGGTGAAGCTTTCTCGGATTTTTGATTGAACACGGATGTTAGTGGTTTATGGTCCGTTTTAATAACTAGAGGCCGTCCTTCGATCATGCTACGGAAATATTTCACAGCGCTATAGATGGCTTGTAGCTCTCGATCATAAGTACTGTATCTGCATTGCGTAGCGGTGAACTTTTTGGAAAAGAAGCTTAATGGTTCCCACACTTTCTCGGTCAGTTGTTCTAACACTGCTCCCATGGCAGTGTCTGACGCATCGCATTTAAGTGCCAGTTGGGTATTTTCAATGGGGTGTCGTAGTAGCATTGCGTTTGCAATATGCTCTTTGCAATGCTTGAAAGACGCTTCGGCTTCAGGATTCCAAACTATTAGTGATTTGTTCTTTTTCTTAGCGCCAACTAGAAATTTATGCAGTGGTGCTTGAATTTCAGCTGCATTCCGCAAAGATTTTCGATAGAAGTTGATGGAACCAAGAAATCTTCGTAACTCCGCAATAGTTGATGGTTTTCTGAACTGCAGGATGCTTTGCACGCGCGCAGGAAGAGGACTGATGCCATTTTCATCAATGAGATATCCAAGATATTCTACTGATGATGATCCGAAAATGCATTTTGCCGAAATGCATAAGCCGTATTTTCTTAATCGGCCGAAAATAATTTCCGCATGCTTTTGATGTTCTTCGTGTGATTTCGATGCTATCAAAATGTCATCGATGTAAGCATAGCAAAATTCTCATCCGCGTAGTGCTGAGTCGATGTAGCGCTGGAAGGTCTGGGCAGTATTGCAGAGTCCAAATGTCATCATCTTAAACTCGAAAAGTCCAAATGAGGTGATAACTGCAGTCTTCGGAATATCGTCGGGTGCTACAGGGATTTGATTATATGCACGCGTCAAATCCAACGTTGAAAATATCTTGCATCCGTTCAGATTATGAGTGAACTCATTTAAATGGGCGATAGGATATTTATCCGGGATGGTGAGAGCATTGAGATGACGATAATCACCGCATGGTCGCCAACGGCCACTTTTCTTAGCCACAAGATGAAGCATGCTTGCCCACGGACTACTCGAAGGTTGACATATGCCGAGTCTAAGCATAAATTCGAACTCTGCTTTTGCTTCACGCAACTTTTCTGGTGGTAGTGTCCTTGCTCGCTCAGCTACAGGTGGTCCGTTGGTTAATATGTGGTGGTAGACGCCGTGGTTCATGACCTTTTTAATGCTACCTGGAAGAGTTACATCATGATACCTTTTCAGCAAATAGTGATAAGGTTGGTGTGGTGAAACAGTCAATAATCTAAAACTGGCATTCTCATGAATATCGCCGATGGATTTCAAGTTGGTTTTTTTATCCACGACTAAGTTTCTTCGAAGGTCAACGAATAAACCGAAATGACGTAGTAAGTCTGCTCCAATAATTGGTTGTTGAATCTCTGCAACTGTAAATCTCCAAGGGATCCAGTGTTAAAAAATTTTCGCCGTACGTACTAATGGGTGTATTTTTGGCAGCATATAATTTGTACTTCGATGGTACTTTGTGCTGATTTGATTTCGGAAGGACTGACACGTCAGCACCTGTATCGACCAAGAATCGCAGTCCGGATTTTCTATCCGTAATGATAAGTCGGCGTTGGTGGGGTGAGTCGTCCTCGGCTGCCGAAACGCGAGACGACGAATTCAGTTTTCCGACGTCGTTCCGGAATTCTTCCATTGGCAGGGTGCTTTGCAATTTCTGGCTAGTTTGCCAAAGCGCATGTGGAAAAAGCAAAATTTTCCCCTAGACCGCGATTTTCTTTTGTTCGATCTGCTGCGCGTTTTAGAATAAGATCGATTTTGCGTCCGCAATTCTAATTTCTCAAGACGGTCTAGGATTTGGGATGGCACTTCGTTTTTACCGTTGACTCTAGTTGTGGACGAACTGTTGAGACTCCAGGTGGATTTTGCAACTCCAACATTAAATCTGCCATCTTTGCAAGTTTCTCTACGTCGGGCTCGCTTGCTATGGCCAAAGCTACTCTTATGTTTTCGGGAAGTTTCTCCAACAACAGCGACCGGAGCATCGCGTCCGTTACCTGCTCTCCTCCCGTATTGCGCAGATCCTGCAAGTAATGTGATGGCTTCTTGCCTTCTACTTTTTGGCCTTGGAATATCCGCCTCAATTTCGACTCCGTGGATTCTGCGAATGCCATCAATATCCGCTGCTTTAAGGTTTCGTATCTGTTTTCCAACGGTGATCGATCAACGGTTCCTGGCGATCGAAATGAAGTGAAACAAAATCTCCGGTTCCGCATACTGGATGACGTACTTGAATTTTGTCTCGTCTTGCGTGATGTGATGGGTATGAAAAGTGGCTTCCACCTGCTCGAACCAGAATTCGAGATCCGGTCTGTAAAATGCCGGGAATTTCGTAATTTCTTCTACGAACAGATTCGCGGATGTTGAAAATCACGGCGCGATCGGTGGTAGTACACTTGGGGTTTTAGATGCTTTAGATGTTTTTTTAGATGGGGGTTTAGATCTTTGAATAGGCTTTGCCAAATATTTCTCCGATTTGGTAGTGAGTAACGAGCCGCCCTGGATGATTTTTCAACCAATTTTCTACTGCTTGTGCAGAAAATGTTTTTAAAGGGAACATAAAAGATACATCCAAAGGTTGCATATGATCAATAGAATGAGGTGGAAGACAGAGTACAGATATTCCATTATCTCGAGCAATATCAATGACCTATAAGTTTCTCGTATGGCTGTAATGACTGTCTAATATCAGCAAAACAGGATCTTCTTTGGATGGTTTCACTGTAGATACGAAATGATTCAGCCACTTTGTGAACAGCTCAGGCTGGATCCAACCAGACAGATGATAATAGATCCCGGAGGTGCTCCATCGAGTACACCATTAACAGAGGAATCAACTGACCAGATGCTAACATACAAGTCACAATAGTTATAAGTGCTCCCCTTTCAGCAGATCACAATATACGAACTTATCTTTTGCCTTTCACAGTCACGATTTTTCTGACTTTATTTGGTTGCAATTGATTTTCTTTAGTTCAGGTTTCAAAAAGTCAAAAAAAAGTCCATGCGTTTTCTGCAGTAAAACCATGTACACGACCTCTTAATAAAGACTTTGTTTTACGGAAAGACGATGTAGGATGACGAGCCATAAATAACTTCATCCATTTTTTTCTCGCCTTCTTATTGGACTGCGAAAATGGATCTGGACTATTATTTTCCATTTCCAAGCAGTAGTTTACCAGTTCCTCTTCTAACTGTACCGGCAAGACTAGTTTTCTTTCCATTTTCAAAGCTTTGAGATCTTCCACAGACTTTTCTGAATTTTTCACATAATCTCTTCCAAAAGCTACTCTGCTAGAGCTGCTCCATTTGGAGTAGCTAGAGCAACTCAATTTCTTTCAATCGTTCCGTTTCTAAGCCTTTTTTGATTGATTCGGGATTCCACAGCGGTCTCTTTGACATCTGTATAAAAATATTTAAAAAATTGACTTGAAATAAGCTCCAAAAAAATTACCCAAATACCGTCCCGGTAACGAAATTAGTTCCACATAGGGGCACGATATAAGGAATTCACTACTGTCATAATAAACATTTTTTCCAATAGATGATACCTGGCATTAACAAACCTTTTCACTTATTTTAAAACACACACAAGTACAACTAAATTTGACAAATTAATGATCCTATAAAGCAAGCATAGTAAAAAAAAATCTCACTTTGAGATATAGTTTTCTTCTTTTGATATCTTGTTGTTGAAGCGACGTGGCAACTTCAATTTCTTCAACTGACTAACAGAAGCAACTAACTTAAGATTCCGCAGACGAAAACAAGATGGACTTAATTAGGAGAATAGATATTGAAGGGGACGAAATTAGGTTTGGGGACAAAATCCAGCGACTGTACTTTATCCGTGAACGTAACCGGTTTCCCTGCAAACGAATCCTTAAAGTCGAGTTGCCAAAATGAATACCATTTGTCCGAGGTTATTCCGATCACACTCCAATCATTTCGTGCAGTATGGTCAATAAAACAGTCTTCCAGAGCAGTGGTAGAATGAAAGCTTCTCGAGGTACTCTTCTACTACCATCCAAGGGTTTTGAATAACCTTTCGTGAATCTCTGTAAAGCCACGGTAAGTCGCGATTGGCAAGCTTTCATCATCCCTACGGCTTCGGAAGCAGAATCAGAATCAAATTTTTGGCATTTAGCACATTAATGGTTTTTAACACGTTAAAATTGCGGAAAACGAATTAAAAAATAACAAAACAATTGTCTCACAATGATTTGTGAGACTTTTATTATTAGCAGAAAACTTTTTCATTCATTGAAATTAGTTATTATAGCGAGAATTGAGGAATAATATCCTTGATTTAAAAATATTCGCGAAGTACTTACTTGCTTTGAGTATATTGAGTGCAGTATAGAACAAAATCTAGCCCAATAAGGCTTCAGCTTTTTGGGAGTTTCGGGACACTTTTATGAGAAAGTTACATAGTACCTTTACATGTAACTGAAATCAGAAGACACTTGTCACTTGTAATTGAATAAATAAATAAAAAATTAACTAAAACTTATTGCCTACTAGAAGGCAATAAGTTTTAATTAATTTTTTTTAAGTTAATAAAAATACTAATTGAATCAAACCCGACTACGCAACAAGCAGTATAGTGTCATTTTCGTCTGAAAATTAAGTGAAATTTCGCTTATATTCCAATACTAATTATTCCTCTATATCCTTGCAATTAAGTTCATCGCATTGATCCTATTGATTCTGACTTCCTGCTCCTTTCTTTGTTGCATACTTTAGAGATGCGTTTTTCACCGATCAAATGAAAGTTCAACAAGGTGAAGGCAAATCCCCATTCATCGTCACTATACCGCCCCCGTATGCATGGTACATACAGCCGATAAAGTGATCTAAAATTAAAAGGTTGGCCTTACTGACGTTTCTCCAGGACAGTACGTTTTCAGAACAGGGCCCTCAACAATAGCTGCAGTGGCGGAGGCAGTGACTCTGCGGTTCAACAGGTGAAGGCAAGCAGCCTTTCCTACCGGTGCATCGTTCTCCTAAAGACGCTGAACATCAGAACTGCGTTAAACTCCGATAGATGTTCGGACTTTCTGGATGCCCTAGAAAAGCCATTATCTAGTCAAAAGTCATATCTGTTGCATATAGTTCAGTTGATCTACGACGCGGCGAGAGGTCATCGGAGGATGTTAGTTACATAAGGTGTGTCCCATGGCACCATCCTCTGTCCAGATTTGTGAAGCACCTTCTACGAAGGACTGCTTGGACTTGTGCTGGCTGAGGAGTCACGATTGATTAAACATGCGAATGATGTTCCAGCACTGGCTACTGGTCCTACAGTCGATTAAGGCATGCGCGCCAAGGCATCGTGTGTATGACCACTCATGGTCATAGAAAAACTGAATTGGTCATTCTACAAAGAAGAGGATCCCAAGAATAAGAACGATTAATTTCGGGTGTCCGTTAGTACATGAAGTCGAAGTGTTTTACGTGGACACCTGCCATGTTGGCTTAATTCCACGGTCAATACAGTGGTCTAATGACCACTGCAGTCTTTCTAGGAGGGTAATACTTTTGCATAAATATTTACCTTGCTATCGGTATACACATATTAAAATAATGGAAACAATGACAAAATATTAGGATTCTTAGAACGACAATGCCTACAATGCAATGGTTTAAATAATATGAATGATCAAAAACTTCATTGGTGTCATTTGACCACTCTGGGCTTTCTAGTGTTAAAAACTTAAAATTCAATTCCGATTTTTTTAAAATAAACTGATCAATCCTCTTCGACGTATATGTATATTTCAATAAAATTCAATTTCAATGTTAATTTGAGAAAAGTTTCGTTTTTGAGTTCCTTTTGCTTCAAGAAGAATTTGACATTTTTACAGAACAGAGCGTTTTGCAACCATGTCCAAATAAAATAGTAGAAATTCAACAAAACTTTATTGCAGTTATCAATAGTAGTTGTATTAGACTACTAGTAACAACGAAACTACTAACTACTACTACTACTACTACTACTACTACTACTAACTACTAACAACGAAAATAAAAATTGTTTGCATCTTATAAATTCAATTTTCTTCACTTTCTTCTCCGCGAGTATTTGGTAAGAGCTGTATATTTTCCTCTCCGTTAGAAAAATCAGCGTCGTTTTTTTTTTAATTCATACTGTCATAAGTGTCTGAATAATCACTATTGAAATTACTCAGTCAGTTAGGCACAGTCAAGCATTTGAACAGGACGCTACGTACGCTTGTCTTTACTTCTGTGAGATAATTTTTTTTCACCTGTTTAATTATTTTTATTTTTACAATGAGTGATCACGTGGTGTACAGTGAAAAGAATAGAGGAAAAACGGTATATGGCAACAGCAAGAGACCAAAAGCGTCTCGAAGAAGACCATTGAATCGCTATGAGTTAGAAGCACCAGATGACTTGAATGCCAGTACATCGGAAAAAAAAACCGAATCAATCGGAGGATATGTATTATATCGAAGTGAGCGAAGCGTTTGGTTTTCGTATAATCAACTTTATTGCTATATTTTCGGCTATTTCGAACATCTGTCAGGTATGTCATTCGGAAGTGAAATATACTGAAAGTAGCAAGCGCGGTTTGGGATTCTAACTAGTAGTGAACTGTGAGAATTGTGAAAAGACTGAGATACATTTTCATTTGTTAACGAAGATTATGAAGTAAACCGTAGAATCCTACTTGCCATGCGATTACTTGGAGTTGGTTAGCACGGAATAAGAAAATTCTGTGCATTCATGGAACTACCTCGGTATACCTTTCACTCATTTTACGACGAAATTGTCAAAAGAATGTTCACTGCAACCAATCTTGTTTCCAAGAACAGTATGGTAAGAGCTGCTGAAGAAAAGGAAACGAGTTCTTCTGAAAATGGACAAAATGAAATTATTGTATCAGGCGATGATACGTGGAGAAAACGTGGGCTTACGTCTTTATACGGGTCAGTGGCTCTAATCGGCAGCAACAGTAGAAAAGTCGTTGATTATGTAGTGAAATCAAAATACTGTAAGTCTTGTGAATTTCGGGCCTAAAATAAAGATACCGAAGAATATGCAGAGTGGGCAGAAAATCATAAAGAAGATTGCGCTGTGTATCATGATCGATCTGCAGGAAAAATGGAAGGCAACGCAGTAGTGAAGATTTCTCGGCGCTCTGAAACTTTGTACCAGATCAAATACATTCACTTTATTGGCGACGGTGATTCTAAGACTTTTACCGGCATTACAGATGCTAAGCCGTATGAGGATTTCACAGTTTTCAAGAAAGTATGTATAGATCACGTGTTAAAAATGAATGGGCACCCGACTTCGTAATTCGAAAATCAGATAAAAGGAAAAATCAACTTAACTGGAAAACGTAGAGACGAAATACCTATTGAGTATAGATTAGCAATTTGTAGAAACAGTGATTCAGTTGAAAAAATTAAAAGAATTTTATTGGCTACACTGGGTCATAAATTATCCACTGATGACAAACCGCAGCACGACCAATGTCCTATTGGAGAAGTTTCATGGTGTTCATGGCAACGGGCTAAAGCTACGAATACTTTGGATGAGTATAAACATACGCCAGCTTTTCCAATTGAAATATATGAAGCTATTAAACCAGTCTACGAAAAACTGACCAGTGAAAATCTTCTAACTCGATGCGTCGGCGATGATACACAAAATAGTAATGAAAGCTCCAACTCAACGGTGTGGGCAGTGGCCCCGAAATCCATTGCAAGTGGTAAAACAGTCTTGGATGTGGCTGGGAATATTGTAGTTTGTGTACAATGCCGGATCTTCTTCAATTTATCACATGATGGAGGCAATGGACTTGAAAATCGGACCGAGAAGCTACGAAATGTGCCTGGAAATCGACAAAGAGCGTATAAAGCATGCAGAGAGATCGTTGTCTGAACGAGTTAAAGAGGTCAGAATCACTTCAAGATCAAGCGGAGAAAAAAAACAAGAGCAGGACGATTACCTGGAAAGCCAGTTGTATGATGCAGGCATCGCTGATTAAAGGTATTAAAAAAATTTTCATGTTTTTCTACTACTCAAAACTTCAAACGCGTGTATTTTTTAAGTTGGCCGGAAACATAACTCAGACAATTTTCAACTGATTTACTTGAAATTTTGCAAATATCATGATAGATATATTGTTTATGGAAGTATGTAGGATTTTTTTGAAAATGCGAAGTTCATTTGTTATTGACAATTATCTGATGATTTTTCAAGTAAACTTCTCACTTTTCACTTTGTAAGTGCGCCATTTGTTCAAAAATTAAAATATCAAAAAAAACCTACGTACTTATATAGCAGCTAGTGTATGAATTAAAAAAAAGAACAAAATTCGCTTATTGAAATAAAAAAATTACAGGAGCTGTTTGTCCGGCCGTGGGCCTTGAAAACTTGAAGAGCTGCAAAGCCGCCATTTTGCAATGAACCGCTGCAAGAAAATTTTGCAGACAGTTGTTCATATACATAATAAATATCTTCAATTGGAATCTCAATTTATTCCGTAGTATTTCTAGATAAAAAATCCTAAAAACGATTATTTTTTCGCCTTCTACAGTGGCCTAACATCTTAATTGAATGAAACGGAAATAGACACTGATATCTTTTTCCTACATAGGAATATGTTGGTTGCTTGAGACGCTGCGGCAAAGTTAATTTGATAGAATTAACAGCAGAAATGACGTTATCTTTATTTTGACACAAATGTCACTTGGATCACTTCTGCTCCAAGCTATCCGTATATGCTTTGAACTCCATGGTGAAAATGTTTACAGATGGTTGTCGCACTTCTATAGAGTGCTAAACTTTCTATATCAAGTCCCTAGGTTTTTGACTAGTTAAGGAATCAACTATTTCTCTCAATTCTGTATGATTAACTTGCTGATGGTATTTCTAAACTCACCCGAAAGTGTAAATAGTCTAGTAAGCTGACGTGAGAAAAGGATTGAGTGCAAAAATATGCACAGAAAACGTGCAGCATTCGAGCAACTGGTTTATTGACGAGTGTCGTAGATCGAAGAATCAGGCTAACTCAGACAAAACCCTAGAAAATGTCAAAAAAAGAACAAATGTCGGAAAACGAGATAATAGATAAAGAAGGAATTAAATTGAAATGGGTAGCCAACTGCTTGTAAGTAACTTTTGACAAAAAGCTTTCGCTGATTAGTCATACACGCAATGAACGAACACAATATGCTGGACTACATATTAGTCCTTTCTTTCTTCATCCCCAAGGATTGTGTGTCAAAATATAGTTCTTAAGTGCAAATTGCTTTTACGGTTGGCATTACATTATGATGCTTCCGTTTTCAAGCAGGCTAGACTGACTACCAAAAACGCTCTGTAGTCTTCACAGAAAACGATGAACCTTCACAGTTTTGATAAAGTCTTGATGAAGTCTTCACAGAACCTTGAACGATGTATTTCAAAAATATAATTAATCAGAAAGACTTGGACATTGCAATTGCTGACAAGCACATGGGGACAATTTTGAACTCTCATACTTGGCCCGAATTGAATAGAAAGCTGACTAGCAACAACTCTATCCAATTTTTGTGTCAAAGAAGTATTAAGGGAGGTTGAAATATTAATGCATTGTTTAAAGTGAATAATAGACTATTTATATTGTTGGGAGAATTTTGGGCTACTTCGTCAATTTAGTTGCGTGTTATATATATGTTCAAAATGTTGCTGAAACGTTACTATAAGAATAATTCTCGCATGTAAATCTAGTTCGTTTACGATAACAAATGGTCTTGAGTTACAAAGTCAGTAATAAACGTCTCATGACCAAGTTATTTACGTTATAGATAAATGATTAACGTGACCAGAATAATATTATTAAAATAATTAAAAGTAACAAATGTTTATTTGGATTGGAAAAAAATGATTGCTTATCTCTCTTGAAGTTTTCAGAATACTCCGGGAGCCCCTAATAATATTTTACTCAAACTTCATTTCCGATGTTTCGAGCCAGAAGCCATAAATAAATGCCATAAATATAAGAAGCTTAAAATTTCCCGAAAAACTTGTCGAAGTAGGCAAACTAGATTAAGTGGAACAGTCAAACAAATTAACATTATGTTTCGAAACTTAATTTTGATCGGAACTGGGCGTTTAGGCAATTCGAATAAGGTTGTCAATTAATTTAATTGCACCTAAATAATTATCTTTTTGATGAATTTACATTTTGAATATATTCGCCTAAAAATATATTTCTGTATCGAAATGTTGCTTAATATAAATTCTGGCAAACCAGAGCGTAAAGAAAGTACGCTTCGGATTGTTTTTTATGAAAATTTTATCTTTATCACTTTAAACTTTCAATACACAGCATTTAAATGTTAATGTTATGTCAGTGGCTCTGCTTGGTACTGCGGAATTACTTTCTGGAAAACTTTATGAGCAAAAACAAATTTAATTTTTTCCTTTTACGAGCTCTCCAACAGATTTTTATTGCCGCACTAAAACAGCAGCAGCCTTTCAGTCAAAAGTATCTGAAGTAACAATAAATAAACTAAAATATAGTACAGTAAAAAATAATCAATATCCAATATGAATATGCAAACGAACAGAAACAATTTTTGGAGCTTGGATGTAAGATGTTACGATTTTCGCGGTGACAGACCTTTAACCTCTAATAACAGAAAGAAAATGGTGGTGGATACACTTAATTTACTTATCCAGGATACGTACATACCGGTAGCATTGTGATACAAAATTGTTATACGAACGCTTGGGTGGGTACAATACAATCTGTCATTGTCATGTTTTATTGAAAATATTCGGCATTTTTGTCGTTAGCATGCATATCTGAACTCTTATCTAAGGAATAAAAGCAAAAAATATTAATTACAGAATGTTTATTCAAAGTGTTTCAACTTTTACTTAAATTCACCCAAAATTAAGAGATACCTATATTGACAAGATAATTTTTGTCACTTTTAATGAATATTTCAATTATGATTTCCGTCATATGAACGCCAAGATTCGCTCGGAGTGTCCGTCCGGTCACGAGGTACAATTTTACTGTTACTTTTAATAGTTGGGGCCATATCTCACCAATAACGCGGCGAAAGTTTTCTTGAACGTGGTGAAACGTCTCGGGCTTATCGGCGTAGACAAATAATTTTACGTATCCCCACAAGAAATATTCCAGCGGTGTAAAATCACAAAATCTTGCAAGCCAGTTCACAGGTTCAAACGAGAAATTATACTTCTTCAATAAGTCGATAGTTTCACGTGCTTTATGGCATGTCACGGTATCCTGTAGAACACGAGGTCCACTGCATTATGGCGAGTCGATTCCAGAACGAGAAAGTTATGATAATGGCTCTATACCGGTCACCACCAGCAAGCCTCCACCGGCCCATAAAATACGCTTAAAAGTGGCTTTCAGCGGATATAAGGGTGTTTGGAAAACCGCCATTAGCTGCTCCTCGCTGTTATTTATTTAACCAGAAATGAGCCTCATCGCAAAACAAAGTTTTCTAATGAAATTCGGAGTATGCGCCAATTCGTTCTCGGGCCCGTCCACCGAATCTACGCCGTGCCTGATGATCATTGGGCTTCAACTCCTGCGTGAGTAGGATTTTGTAAGCCCGCAAACCAAGATTCTTCCGTGGAATTTTCCACAATGTGTACTGGCCACGGGTTTAATTGTTGGACAATTGAACTCGCATGGATCTTCGCCGATATGACGCAGTACAGCTGACATTGTTTTTTCATTGCACCCTGTACGACGTTCGGACGGAAGCGACTTATCACCGAAAGTAAGCGTGGTGCGAAATGATTCATGGTGAATCAAATTGACTGTTCTGATCGACGATTATGTCGGCCATAAAATAGACGGAGTGCGCGATGAAATTCACGAATAGAAGTTTTTTTCGAAAAATAAACTGTGAACATAGCTGACATTGGACAGACGTCAACCTATTCCTGATACAATGGCAACCAAAACTACTATAAAATGCTGTCTATAAAATATACTATAAAATATCAGCTGTCACATCACACGTAGAAGTAAGAGGAATTGCCAACATAAAGTTCTATCCGTATAAAGGTAACACCCTGTATATTTTAGAAAGATGGAAAGAGCTCAAGCTGGTTTCGAACACGAAACTGTATCAAACACTTTCCTGTACTATAGAAGGAATTCTACATATCTGAACCTCGACATGTGAGAGTTGTTTTTGGACATCTCTGTGCGGGGTGTACTTAGCTTCTTTTGCGGACATTAGTTATTATAGCAGTAGTCTCTGAAGTTGATGCGCAAGAGAAATTCACCTCTGATTCTCTTACGCATTTGTCATTGGAAGTGATTCGAATTCTGGCGGTATTTCAAGCGACCACTGGCGAGCATAAGACCTAAGCTTTTCAAAACACGATGTAGAGTCAAAAAATAAATGTTTCCTATTCTTGTAGCGGAATATGAATGAAACTAAGCAGCCTCTCCTTCTACAATAAAATTATTGTAGAAGGAGAAGCTGCTTGGTTTCTTCCATGATGTAGTATACCCATCGGTTCATTCTCGTCTAGCCGGTGTATTATAAGGCCCTTGATGCCGTAAATGTTTGACATGGAGTAATAAATGAAGAGGCCAAATCTTCAAACTAAACGTCCTATGTAGCGCTGAGCAAATTAGCGGCGTATAATCCACATTCAGTTATGTTTTAATATATTGGCGAAAAGTATTTGCATTCACAGAGAGACGTTGCAACAAATTCTAAATAACAAAGTAAGTATGTAAGTCAACAAATTTTCCGAGTTTACTAGGATCAAGTACACAAGTAAGTTCAATCAATAAACAATTCAATTAATATGCCGAAAAGTAAGACGTTTTTTCAAGTCAGTTGGTAGTTACTTTATGCACTTTACGACTGTAATTCCTGCGCCGAGAACAAAGGATTGGGAGCTTCCTGGTAGTTATTTCTATATCATAGTTTATACATAGTTTCTGCGTCTAACCGGCAGAGCGATTGGACCTGTTTGTATTTCGCTCATTCAGAAAGAAATTAATAAGCTTTCGACGGCCGTTGGAAATTATGTTGAAAACCACTATTACCAAAGACCAATTAGTCTTTGAATTTACAGTTTCAGTCATCGTTGAATTACAACTGTCAAACTTAATCTAAACATAATCAATGTATTTCGGGAATAGAAAAACAGGCCTATTTATTAATTTACGTACAAATTATGTGACCTCAACCGTAAAATTGTTCATCTTTAATTGTTGACCAGCGCTAGACTGTTTTCCACTTCTTTAAGCATATAACAAATGCATCTTCTTCACATGTTGAAAAAAACCAGACCAGGGTAGTTTCGTGAATTCCAGCTAACATGATCCCCTGCAATGATACTGTCAGCACTGCATACATAACACACTTTGAAGAACAGTATTATTCTCCTCAACACAAGGGGATCCTCGCGTGGCCATTTTTCCCATTTTTAATTTCTAGCAACAGCTCTTGCTCTTCTTCGACTGTCATCACGTCTGGTTCAGCTTGTATTAACCCTTGTAGTTGAATGACATTGCTCAGGGAAACGTCATCTTCAGAGTCATGAAACGGTAACATGTGGTATTCTCTGGAGGAAGTCAGAGCAATAGCTGACTCAGTTTCGCTTGCAGATGAACCTTTTCGCTGTGATCGTTTTTTGGACATCGTCTTTTTTTCTCATTATTGGCAGTGTGAATACCAGAATGACCTCATTCAAAAACATCAGAAGCAGAGATCGATAATCATGAGTCTATATTGAGTTTCTTTTTCCCATCTTTCCTTTTTGGGCAAAAAGTATCGAGTCGGGACTGTTCTTATTTTGCCAAGAAATTGCTGCCAATTAGCTCTGGATTTAACATACGGTCTTGTCTCGGTAGCCTTCTAAAGTTTGGCCTAAAGCCTTCTAAAATTAAATCTAGTTTGGTTGATGTTAATTAATCTAACGCTTTTTTTAACAGATTTGGAAACTGACCTTTAGGTGTTGTCGGCAATTTGCTTCCCATCTGGCTGTTCTTCCAATTTAGTAATATTTGTCGCCAATCGTACTTCAACGAAAATAAGACGAAAGTAAGGAACGTCCAATGGCTGAAGAATTTGAGTAGGATGGGGAGGCAAACACACAAATCAGATGTCATTCTTTTGACATTCGGATAAGACCGCTTTGTTGATATGCGATGCGAGGTTTTCACCAATGACAACTTTTCGCCCTTCCGTTTTCTTCAGTATTGGCAAGAGATGATCGAGAAATCAGTCTACAAATGTAACGCAATCCATTCATCCACTTTAGGTCCTTTTATAACGGGTCCCTTCTGGACCTTTTTCAGTCCAAGTTGTCCAAAGATTTTCAGCTTTATATATAACGGAGGGTGGAACTATGTCGCAAGCAACCAGTACATGCCAGTAAAGGTAATTTTTGTAGCATTTACGATAGTCTCTGGATACTTTGTTCCTCTTCTACATAAGAGCTTTCTATTTCCTGGATCGTGGCAAAGATTAGTTTCATCGTAGTTATAGATGTTTTCAGGTGTAACATTTTCTGTTACTTTCTTAATATTTTCAATGAACTCATTAATGATGGCTTCAGAAACCTGACTGTGAAATCGTTTGATGTCATTAAAGTGTCTTCGAGATAACATTCTGTTTTTTTAAAAGAAAGCAATTTTAGCCAGTCCTTTCCTGGAATGTTTTTAAATTTTGTCACAATTCTGCCCTGCGACTCAAGAGAATCCTTAATAATCATTCAAAGTTCAAAGTCGGTTAGTGGAAATCCGTATTCAGATAGCGCTGTTATATATTCCACAAACGTCTCTTCCTCTTCTTTCGTAAAAACGGTTGAGTTTCCTGGTTTTTTTCCATATCTTTTAATGAATATATTTTAATCGTACTCCTGGGTATATTTTAGCTTTTTGAGGCAGCTCTTTGTGTCCGATTGTTGACCATATAGCGGCTAGACATTTTTCTGTCTGCCATACTATAATCGATGGATCAACGACTACAGGGCTCTCTATGGTACTTAGACGGCATGTTGAATGCTGCTGATTAATTGTACCTAAGAAGGTGGGGTGAAAAGTTTCCGACCTAACCAAGAAAAACGCTGTTATATTTTTAAATATTTAAAATATTTTCTGTGTGTTTATTTTTCAACATAATCTCCATCCACACTGATACATTTCTCATAACGTTGTTCTAATTTAGTTATACCACTTTTAAACGTCGATTCGTCAAGCCCCTCAAAATACTGATTTACAGCTTCGATAATTTCTTCGTCGGTCTTAAATCTTTTACCACCAAGCAATTTTGTAATGCTAGGAAACAGTTAATAGTCGCTGGGGGCTAGGTCTGGAAAGTAGTGAGGATGCGGCATCAATTCAAACTTCAGTCCGTAGATTTTGGACATGGCAACAATCGACGAACGCGCTGTTGCGTAATCGTAATAAAACAAAATTTTTTTCTTTGCCAAATGAGGTCGTTTTATATGAACCTCGTGCTTCAAACGTTGCAATAACTCTCCATAGTATGAACCAGTGATAGTCTTACCCTTTTCAAGATAAACAATGTATATAATTCCTCTCGCATCCCAAAAAACTGTAGCCATAAACTTGTTTGCCGACAAAGTTGTTTTAGCTTCCTTTGGAGTTCGTTCCCCTTTTCCAACCCACTGTTTTGACTGTTCATTATTTTCAGGAGTGTAAATATTTCGCACACGTTCAGCTGACATCGTAAAGCATCTCATGCACCATCAACCTGCGGTCTACCAACATTATTTGATGGATTTTCTCAATCATTTCTGTAGTTGTGACCTCAACGGACCGTCCTGAGCGAGGCTCGTCAGACGTGCTCAAACGACCGATTTTAAATTCAGAAACCCACTGCCTAATAGTTGAATATGATGGAGAGGAGTCTCCTAGTGTTGAATCCATCTCTTCTTTTATTTGTTTTTGTGTAAAACCTTTCAAATAGAAGTATTTGATGACAGCACGTTGTTTCAATTTTTCCATTTTCACGAAAACAACAGAAGCGTCTCGCGCAATGTGCTGTCAAACGCAAACTAACGTAGCAATTGGGCTGAAACTGTACATACAAGCTCGGTAGGAATGGTACTGTAGGACGCGGCTCCAAAACTAGACCTTGTGGCGCCATCTCTTGGCCAGACCTGAAACTTTTCACCCCACCCTCGTATGGTAAAAAGGAAGCTAATTGCATTTTCTCTTCAGCAAAAAATTAAAGGACGCTGGAAACTAAACGCGAATTTGGAAAATTATAAATAATAATGATGGTTTTTTTGCTGAATTATGTCTTGTTTCGGCTTATCTAAGTTTTTTTTACATTTTTGTGTTCATGTTACTTTTAATTTTTCCCTCTGACTCACGGCGGTGAGAAACGTGGGTAAAGAGAACCACCAAATAAGGAAAACTCTTGGGGAATCCGATTTAGAACGCATAACTGATACCGATGCCGTAGATGAAATGGAGCATGCGTATGTTATCCTGCTACCAGAAAGATGTGTCACAAACGTCAAAATCTGTTACTTCTGTATTTTAGAGTAATGACATGTTGAAGTTGAAATAAAATCAAATGTTATATGAAGGTGTGTAGAACAGTAGACCTCCGAGCTTTTATTGGCAAGTTTTCTAATACCGGGTTAATTCGTGTTCACACTGCCAATAATGAGAAAAAAAGACGATATCCAAAAGACGAGCACAGCGAAAAGTCTCATCTGCAAGCGGCACTGAGTCAGCTATTACTCTGACCTCCTCAGCAGAATATCACATATTACCGTTTCATGACTCTGAAGATGACGTTTCCCTGAGCAATGTCATTCAGCTACAAGAGTTCATACAAGCTGAACTGGTCATGATGACAGTCGAAGAAGAGCAAGAGCTATTGCTAGAAATTAAAAATGGAAAAAATGGCCACGCAAGGATCCTCTTGTGTTGACGAGAATAATACTGTTCTTCAAAGTGTTTATGTATGCAGTGCTGACAATATAGTTGCAGGGGATCATATTATCGTGACCTGTACTTCGCAGACCTACCCTGGTCTGGTTTTTTTCAACATGTGAAGAAGATGCATTTGTTATATGCTTAAAGAAGTGGAAAACAGTCTGGCGCTGGTCAACAATTAAAGATGAACAACTTTACAGTTGAGGCCATATAATTTGTTCCTAAATTAATAAATAGGCCTGTTTTTCTATTCCCGAAATGCATTGATTATGTTTAGATTAAGTTTGACAGTTGTAATTCAACGATGTCTGAAACTGTAAACTCAAAGACTAATTGGTCTTTGGTAATAGTGGCTTTCAACTTAATTTCCAACGGCCGTCGAAAGTTTATTAATTTCTTTATGGTTGAGCGAAGTACAAACAGATCATTTTGCTCTGCCTGCCGGACGCAAAAACTATACATAAACTATGATATAGAAATAACTACCAGGAAGCTCCCAGTCCTTTGTTCTCGGCGCAGGAATTACAGTCGTAAAGTGCATAAAGTAACTACCAACTGCCTTGAAAAAACGTCGTACTTTTCAGCAGATTAATTGAAGTGTTTATTGATTGAACTTATGTGTAATTAATCCTAGTAAACTCAGAAAATTTGTTGATTTACAGTGTGAATTCGTTGAACATACTTGGGAAATGCAAGATACGAATCATTTGACCAAATATTAACTTCCCTTAATGATGAGATCAGCGTAATTTATTTAACAACTCCTACGCCCGTTTTCCTCTTGCGCAAGTTTTTCTGTTCCGCGTATTATCATTGTTATTCATGGAAACCATCATTTGCCGCCTGGCTCGTTTTCCGAGTAAATTGATTGACGTAAATAGAAATCACATTGCCATTTTTTGCAGCTGGAATTCAAATTATTTTGCTCTTATCGCAACGTCTTTTCCCAGTCCATCTTCATATCTTTCGAAATTGAATTAAATTGAAAAAGCGTAAATCTGAGCGCGAAATGGATGTGACAAACAAATGAAGAAAGCAAGATCAAATATTTTGCACCCGATTGGATGGACATCTAATCAAATTCTGTTTACACTGACGTTGTTTGCCAGCACGAGGATTCCGCTTGGAAATTAAGGGCACGACTTTCAGCTTTTATATGTTAATCGCAATCACCGCCAGTTATGATTGTCATTCACACTTCATTCATGTGTGCATTCACACACATCGCACGAGTGGATTCAAAAGTATGTCGTAAAAAAAATTATTGATGTCTTTCCAATGTTTTCTTGAATTTAATCGCCAGCAACAAACGCCATCACGCTCCACGCTTAAATTATTGCTGGCAATCGTGACCCCAAGATGTTTCGTAATTGAACTCGATGATTGAAGTACTTTGTAATTGAGCCCATTGCTGGGGGTCAACAGTGTCATTGCTGTACTAAATTACGGCCTAAGCCCCATCCCGTGAGTATACTGTTATGTGAAAATCGTGTGCGCAAGCATCCAGCATTCGCCCGAAGAATCTGCGGAACGAGAAAAACATTGACATCGGTACTGTACGTTTGTCCGCGGAGAATGCAAGCCGGCAAATGTTATTTCGAAATAGTCAAGTACGCGCGGAAAAATGGCAAATTTGCTCATGTAAGACGAGCTGAAATATGTAATTTCTGCAGTTGCCCACTGTGGAAAAACAATTTTCATCACCGCAATTTTTATTGCCTTGCCAGTTTGTTTTCACCAATGGAAATACGGCGTCGGAGCATTGGACTGGGCTGTGCTGTTGTTCTGAATACGTCGGAAAAGATAGAAATTGAGTGCATTCAACTGATTGATTGCTCTCGTTTAAGTTACAATTACGCCCCGAGGAATTGGGACCAGACAATGCTTGACCAATGATTTGAAAATGAATCTTCCATTGTCTACCCAAGTCACGATATTTACTGCATTGTTGACACATGAATCACTAGAATAAAGCGAATTTTTGCTCAAGTACGTTCCTCTTTGCCAAAGATTAATTATTTCAAACAAAAGGACCAAAGAAGCAAATATGATAACTCCAGCGTCGTGAGTGTTGCAGAAGGAATTTTCAAATTACAAAAAGACGATCAAAAATTGTATTTAAATAACGCCCGTTTAGATACTTGATAAGTATCAGACACGTCGCAAAAAATCGTAGAAGTTGATCCTAATCATTTTTCCTCACTACGCTTGTCGATATGATTTTCATTTCCCATTTAAAAAGGAATACGGTTGGCCGTCGTTGTGAAAAGACGCAGCGTCTCTAGTCCTTCGTTAATTAACATTCGAATCTCTAAAACCACTTTTCCTTATAATTTATTTTATTTATGAATATATATCAAAACGGCACTTTTCAGAAAATACATTTTCTGAAATCATTTTCTGATTTTACGGGTTCATACTAAAAAACGAAGGCGACGGCCACGTTATAGTTATATAAGTTATATGCTAATTATTTACCAGCTTATTTGAATATGAACGAATAAAACCACGTAAAGGCCCGTTCATATATTCGTAATATCCAGTGAAGGTCGATATTTCAAGCATTAAGTGCAGCTTGGCACTATGGCTTTGTATTTTTACAAGACAAAGCTAAAAATAAAAGAGAAAATGAAGAAAAGCCTTCCTACAATATTCTCGAGCGGATGATTACACACGCACCAGCTAATCTTCTCTACTTCACATATGGTTGCGTGTTTTCTCAAAAGGACCTTGCTTCAAATCAACGCAAAATGGCAACAACATCTGAAAAGGATCAAGTTCAAATCAAAATCATCAAATTCAAATCAAAGAAGTTTAAATCAAATGAATTCAAAATACGTCAAACGTAAGTGTTATAACTGTACTCAAAATACGCGCCCTTCTTTGCTATAGATAAATACCATAGGTACATGTCATTTGTTACTTACTAATAAAGTTATTCCGTTTCTGTCATTCAACCAAACACGTTGTTTTATTTTTCACACCTAATAATCAAATAATTATTACAGGTTATGGGCCCAGGCCATTCCTGTTTTTTACAACAACTTGTTTTCCGCGACAGTGTGTTCTAGTAATAACAATAGTTGCTGTAAAGAGACAATATAGTTGTGCGTGAAGTGAACTGAATGTGTTGCGGTTGTGCGTAATGGCGTCGAAGTCAAACTATTTAGTTAGCGTGCCTAGACTCAAAGGCCGTGAAAACTATAGCGAGTGGTGTTTTGCGGCTGAAAACTTCCTAGTGCTAGAAGGCACGGTAGGAATCATCAAGCCTGAGCAAGGACAACCAGCGATTTCAGAAGCAGAAGATGCCAAGACCCGGGCAAAATTCATTTTAACAATAGATCCATCGATTTACGTACATATCAAAAACGTGAAATCTACAAAAGAATTGTGGGATAAACTAAAATCCTTGTATGATGATTCGGGATTTACGAGAAGAATAAGTTTATTGAGAAATCTCATATCAATTCGTCTCGAAAATTGTAGTTCAATGGAATCCTACGTAACTCGATTAGTGGAAACGGGGTCAGAAATTGGCAGGCTCATTATTATTGGCATTTCGCCAATGATAATGGCCATTGAGCAGTCTGGAATGTATATTACAACGGACGCCATTAAGTCAAAGTTACTTGACATGGAATCGGGAGTGCAAAGTGACAGTGTTGCCTTTGATAGTTTTCATCATAAAAACCAATGGAGTCAAGCCAGGAAGCATGACCAACCTGTAGAAAAAAATAAAAGTCACGTCAACGTTAAAGATGGCGGGTAGGTGTCAAAATCGAAAACTGTCAAATGCTTCAAATGTAAACAGGTGGGACACTTTCGAAATCAGTGCACAAATAATACAAATTGCAAAGAAATGGACAGAAAACAAACTAATGTATTTAGTGCAGTGTTCTTCAGTGGTGTTTACAACAAATCTGACTGGTATGTTGACTCAGGAGCGAGCGTGCACATGACCACAAATGAACATTGGATTCAGAATGCGTGTTAGGAACCAAGTACGAAAGAAATTGTTGTTGCTAATGAAACCAAAGTGCCCGTTGTATGTTCCGGCAACGTGTGTATTACTACGTGTACTGATGAATCCAATTTTGATGTGACAGTGGAAGAGGTCATGTGTGTTCCAAACCTCACAACTAACCTATTGTCTGTAAGTCGGTTGATAAAAAAAGGGCATAAAGTGAACTTCAGCGACAATGGTTGTGCTATCTACAACAAAAAAGGAATATCAGTGGCTACAGCCACGTTATTCAATGGGGTGTATAAGCTAAATACACCAGTACACCTGTCAGCTGCGGCAGTGGTATCTAGTGATATGTGGCATCGAAGACTACGCCATGTGAATAGTACTTACCTGAATAGAATGCAGAATGCTGTTGAAGGTTTTTCCATTTATGTGAAGGCAGATATTAGCAAAAGTTCCTGTATAACATGTTGTGAAGGGAAGCAAAGTCGTTTACTTTTTACAAGCAGCGATAACAGAAGCACTCAGTTACTCAATGTGGTGCATACTGATGTGTGCAGACCGATGGAGAGTGTCTCTCTGGGAGGAACAAGGTATTTTATAATCTTTGTTGATGATTATAGCCGTATGATTCATATTTACTTCATGAAAAATAAAAGTGAAGCTTTTCAATGTTTTAAAAATTATGCAGTTAAGGTAGAAAATTCACTAAATCTAAAAATCAAGGTGTTACGCAGTGACAATGGTACTAAATTTTGCAGTAGTGAATTTGAAAACTTCCTGAGACAGAAAGGCACAATTCATCAAAAATCAAACCTATATACACCGCAGCAAAATGGGTTAAGTGAAAGGATGAATCGTACTCCCATTGAAAAGGCTCGATGTTTATTATTTCACGCTGATTTGAAGAAGAAGTTCTGGGCAGAGGCAACTAACACTGCTGTATATTTACAGAACGGCACAGTATCAGCCGGCTTAAATAATAAAACCCCTTATGAGTTGTGGACTAATACTAAACCTGATATTAGTCATCCGAGAATATTTGGAAGCACAGTAATGAAACATGTACCTAAGGAAAAGAGGCTCAAATGGGACAAAAAGTCAGAAGAGTGTATTCTAGTGGGTTATGCTGAAGATTTAAAGGGATATAGAATCTATAATCTGAAAACCAAGTTGGTCACAACAAGCAAAGATGTTATTATTATTGAGAAAGATTTGCAAGCAAGTAATGTCATTGTAAATGAAAATATTTCAGAAACTCATAAGGATAGACAGGAGAGTTTGGATTTAGTGGGGGACAGTTCACAGTCAGATGATTCACTTACATCTATAACCAGCACTGATGATCCTACATTTGTGCCGAGCGGAAGTGAAGACTCAGACAGTTCTAGCAGAAGTACGAGCAGTGTAGTAAAGAAGTTACCTGTCAGAAATAGACGTCAACCAGGGTGGTATGGTTTTTCAAATATGTGTACAGAAAGTAGCAACATATCAGAAATTAATGAATTATCATTGGAAGAAGCTCTAGAAGGCCCAGAAAAAGAACATTGGTTACGTGAAGTGCAAGAAGAATTACAATATTTCATGGTTAACAGTGCGTGGGAGCTTTCGGATGCCCCAAAAGGTGCAACGGTTGTAAAGTGTAAGTGGGTCCTAAAGAAAAAGTGTGATAGTGACAATAACATTTGTTACCGTGCCAGACTAGTTGTAGAGTAGACTAGTTATTTTAGTATATTATATCGTTAATCATAAAAGTGGTATTGATTACAATGAGACTTTTTCCCCAGTGATTCGACATACTACCTTACGATTATTATTTGATTTAGCTGTGCAATTAAATCTAGATACTGCCCACCTAGATGTTAAGACTGCGTTTCTTAACGGAGAATTGGAAAAAACCATATATATGCAAAGGCCTGATTGTTTTAAATGTCTTAATGATGATAAATCCAAAGTTCTTAAATTAAAAAAGGCAATATATGGTCTCAAACAATCTTCTAGGGCATGGCAGAAGAGAGTTGATAATGTTATGTTAAGTAATGGTTATAAAAAATCTAAATTGAAACCTTGTTTGTATACAAAATTAGTGAATGGTCTCAGAGCTATAATTACTTTGTATGTAGATGATTTTTTCAGTTTTTCAAATGATAGCACAGAAATGTCATTGTTAAAAGAGACTCTAAGCAGTCAGTTAAAAATTAAAGATTTAGGGCATATCAAACAATGTCTTGGCATAAATGTCAATATTGATAAAGAAAATAATATCATTACTTTGAGCCAAGAGAACTATATTGATCAGTTGTTGCATAAATTTAATATGTCTGACTGTAAAAAATTTGATACACCCATGGAGGTTAAATTGAACATTGTGAATAGTAATGATGTAAAAAGTAAGAATCCATATCAACAGCTCATAGGGAGCCTTATGTATTAAGCAATACTTACAAGGCCAGAAATAGCATATGCTGTTGGATACCTGAGTCAATTCAATAATTGTCATAGTGATGCACATTGGTTGTATGCAAAAAGAATATTAAAATATTTAAAGAAAACAAGGACATTGAGTTTGAAATATTGTAAAACTGAAAATGTTAATATTGTAGGTTATATTGATGCTGATTGGGCAAATAACTGTAAAAAGCAAAGAACAGTAGCACTCTCTAGTACCGAGGCCGAATATATGGCACTAACAGAGGGTTGTAAGGAAGCTGTGTATCTTATAAATTTACAGAATGAGATAACTGAACAAATGTATACAATTACCTTATATAATGATAATCAAAGTGCTCAGAAGTTATCAGAGAACCCTGTATTCCATACTAGAAGCAAGCATATGGATGTACGCTACCATTATTGTAGAGAATATATTTCTAACAAGTTAGTTAAACTAAATTATTTGCCCACAGGGGATATGCCATCAGATATATTCACAAAAAGTAAATTCGATTAAGCATCATAAATTTGTAACCTAAATTGATAACCTGTATTTTGAGAGTGGGGGTGTTATAACTGTACTCAAAATACGCGCCCTTCTTTGCTATACATAACTACCATAGATACATGTCATGTGTTACTTACTACTAAAGTTATTCCGTTTCTGTCATTAGAAATAAACAGCCTGGTGCCACTCAGTAGGGAACACGTTTGAGTTGGTTCAAAAAAAGATTATCTCCAATATAGCCTTCTTCAAACGTATTCAGCTTGGTTTTTGTCTTAACGGGCCTTCCACGTGTCTAGCTTCTAATACGACGAGACTCCATCGAACAAAATTGACCTGCGTTTGCCATGATTTAACATATACCAGCCACTCTATGAGGTGAGCTGCATTACGCTCACCAGTACAGGTAAAACACCACCCAGTACAGAAACAGGTCATCTTCAGACTAACGTACTAACATAATTGTAAAAAATGGCCAACGATTTCTTAAACAGAAACCAACGCTTTTGTTTCACTTTTGTTCTATTCCATATAAGGTCATATATTTATTATTTCAGTGTCGTAAATCTACAGAACTTTTCATTAGTTTCTTTACATGTCCCGATCGGATACTAATCGCCCTTTGCTCAATCAATATCAAAAAAGCCAATGGTTTTGATTGTATCCTAAATTCTATTCACAGCCCGCGAACACAATTTTCAACCACTGCACATTGTTTACTTCTCCTGTGCCTGGAGAACAGCAAACCCCCACACTCATCCTGAATCTCATCCGGTCTGAGGAAGACAGAAGAAACTGAGGCTTGTTCAATTGATCCAAAGAAAGCGTTTGACTCCGTATGAGCCAAGGGTCTCTAGTACTTTCTAATAGAAACACGGTGCCTCACTCGACTGACGCACTTTTTAGCCGACTTTTTCTTTTAAAGGATCCTCCTAATAAACATTTTCAATACTTTCTCTTAGACTATTGACAATCGCTCTGATCTCACCCAGGGATGAATTCTCAATGCACCCCTATTTCTCTTTTCACTCTTTATTTCCCAACTTCTTTCATTAAGTCATCAGCATCCTGCCCAGATCAGTATCGTCAACGCTCTTCTCGACAAAATTACATACACGGATGGCATACCCGTCTCGCACTCGCACATACTCTGTGTGCATCACATATAGAATTCTTACAAAAGAACTCCCTCAAGCATCGCTGGAAAAACGAATTCATATGTTTTCGAAACGCCTCTAACAAAACCCACCGATCCAAAACGCTCACTACATATCGATAACATCCCTGTACGACCCTCTACGTCCCCGTTGAATAATTTCGAATAATTGATTTAGAAGTTTCCCAGTTTTCAGGACCAGTTGATAAATAGCAACAGCAACCGTAGAGGATAATATTCTAAAAAATGAAAGACGTCCACAAGTTAGTGTCGAGAAAAAGAGCCAGGAAAGAATGTAAAAGTAATTTTAGGTACCTGACAGGCGTGATAGACAGTCCGCATTCCGTAAATTTGACAGTGAAAATGTTGAGATAATATTTCATATGAAATTAATTGTATTTTGAAGCGCAGAGTTTAAATTTAGCAAAAAACTCTGTTTGGGCATTTTAGAGCTACGTTTCTGTAGCACTTCTTCATCAAATTTTTCATCTTCATCTTCAAACACAATTTTTTTCCGGTCATACCTGCCTCGCAAAAATCAAGTTAATTTCTTAACGATTTTACTCTGCACTGACCTTGCAGTATTCCTTGTTTCTTGATTCGATTTTTTTCCTAATTCTGATCAGGTTTCCTAACTACTGAACTAAGCCCCAGTTTGCAGAGTTTCCATTACGAAAATGAGCAGCACGTCTATGTACTTCGGTAACCTGAACATTTCAAGGCTTTCGAATCAAGATGTTCACGCGAATTTTTCAAGTTTTTTGTTGTAGGGAGGTTAGGCTATTTAGGCTCTCAGCACATGACTCCCAAATGATCAACAATGCCGACTAAACAACTAATAAGTCCACTAGAGAACCTAGCGTAGAACCGTTTGACACATTACCACGGGCTAGAACTCGTGTTACTATGCCTACAGGTCCCATCAGATTATTGGGATCGCTTTCCCAGCGAGCAGAAAATTAATTGAATGTGCATTGTCAGCGCTTCAGGCTCATTAAAAGTCATTTGATTGGCATAGTATGCCCCCTATCCTAACGATTAATCGTACGGGTGCCTTTAGACGCACTGGAAGCTTTTGTGATTCATTTGAAACTTAACTTCAAGTCTATCAATACGCCGAGGTGTTTTACTGTTGGCTTTCATTTGACCAGCGCTTCCCGTTCGATTTTGAGGAAGCGCTGGTTCGTCACTTTAGGGGCTCGCTTCTTCAGGATGCACAAGAAGTGAGTTCTTTGATTCTGGTTTGGAACCAGAACTTGCGGGCAGCCATCTAACTCCTTACTCGCCACATTTGCAAATTCGATCTGAGTGTTCCGCAAATCCAGACCGAGCATGGAGTCCTACATGAGACCAGGTCTGACTCATCCTGTATTATCCTACGCGTACCTCGCTTCATTTCATACAGTAAGTTGCGATCTTTCAAATAGTCCGTCTGATTTCACATGACATTTTTTAAGGCTGGAGAGAAAATTCAAACACTTACAGACTACGTCACCATATAGTGTAGTTATGTGCATTAAAGACGTCTAGAGTAACCCCGGGACAAACCATCGTGTGGGATTGTCATCGATGGTGGAGAAATTTTTTTTGAAGCCATACTGCTGTGGAGATAGATCCCGATAGCATGTATCGTATTTTTCTTATGCAAATTGAGAGTGTTTCCGACCATATATCGCATACATAATTGTTGGTATGCAGATGGTAACTAGAGATTTCCCTCATCCTCCATAAGCACGAGGCATGCTTCCTTGCAGCACACAGGTAACACCTTTGCGATCAGATATTAGTTGAACGCGCGCTGGGGCAGGGCAGGGAAAAAGGGAAAGACCATATGCAACATCTTAGGTGGACCCCCTTTGGGTCCTGAAACCTTTCTGACATTCATGATCAAAACTTGTTTATTTTCTTCTTTTTTCGAGGAAAGTGGATTTCCCATTATTTTTTGGAGGCAAGATGAGTATATAAAATGGCCTGCTAAAAATAGTTCATGTTTTCCGTCCCATATATTTACATATGTTTATTCAGGTCTAGATCAGAGCATTTTCTTGGGATGCCTCAGAAAGAAAGACTGACCTAGACTATTGTGACGTTTGTGGCCATGGGTGTGACGCCTGATGTTGGGGTTGCGCTGGTGTTCTACAGTCTTCCCTTTATTGTTCTATCAATATTTTTTCACATTTCAAATGTAAAACTGGCTTGAAATTCATTTATTGTCTTTGTTGTCGGTATATTATACACAATTTGATGCAGTAGATTTCCAATCACCAGAAGACCGACTTTCTCCACCATTTTAAAGATTTTCATGGAAACAAATATGACACTGCATAATAGTCTGTGTGGTCAACTCCTCCCATAGATTTAGTGTAGTTTATTGTAATGTCTGGCTTGTCAATCGATATTCTTTCACCATCACGTATTTTCTATTTACTCGGGTAATTTTCTCTGTTTCCCAAGTACTCAATAAGGTGACAATCATCTTGTCATTCCTTGCTAACACGTATGTGTTACAATTGTTTTTTTATGGTAAATTTTGGTTTTGTAATTCCTTGAGACAATCCTTTGCGGTTTGGTTTTATCGAGCCCGTAAGATGACATTTCAGTTTAAGGAATTCGGTAGCTAAAGATACACTTATGTACCGATCTGTAAGGAAAATATGGTATCCTTCAACTAATGGAATTTTTTCTATTAATTTTTTATATAAGTATTATGGTATTCTGGTCGTTATTGGAAATTCTAGACTTGAAAAACTTTCTATCCAGATTTTGACACACATATCCAGATTTTGAACCGGCTAAAACGTATATTCTTAAACCCCATTTAGTTGGTTTTATGGGATTATAGGCAATGAAATCAATTTTGTCCGTAAACTGAACTACTGCTTCATCTACCAAAATACATTGCTCTGGTATGAAGTGCCCTGAAAACTTAGTATCTATGTTTTCTAAAAAAATACTAGCTCTTTGAATTCAAAGTAGTGTAACATCCAGATATTAGATTGAAATTATCCCTTGTAAATGAATCCGAATAGAATGGAATTCCGCTAGTATTGCTTGCTGACCAATATTCAAATTTATTTTCTAACGGCATTGTGCGCATATTGAAAATTACAGAAAGGAAAGCCCAACAATCTATCTTTTCTACATTTTTCCAATTATAACAAATTATTGTTCTGTCAATCTCTTGTCACTTATTTTGCTTTTTGCATAATTATTAGTTTCCTTTATTATATTATCAACTAATTCATCTGTTAAGTACAACTTGAATATATCGATAGGCTGAACAAAATTAGGAGAAATTTGCGGCTCTGTAACTTATGGAGATTTTGTAAATTTTATTTGTTGAAAAATACCATCTCGTTCAGCAACATTTTCCCATTTGCTTCATCTACTACATTTCCCAACGCTTCATCTACTACATTTCTCCAATTTTCTTTTTCAAACACATAAAATTCATCTTCGCGTCAATAAAATTCCAGATCTCTACTAGTACTTGGTTCTTCAACATTCCTATTTCTTTGCCAGATTTTATTAGCCTTAGATTGTGTATATGAAAAATAAAAATAGCGCGCATTTACGCACGACTTCGTCTCTCTATGTTCCAACAAATGTTGCTCCGAAAATGACGTTCAACTTTATTGACTGTATAAAAACGATGTATTTTCGCTCAATGCTCAGAGAGGAATGAGTGGAATGCGACAAAAAACAATTAACGAACGCTCTCGATTGTTGCATGCATTCATAAGATCAAACTTAACAGATTTCCTGAAATATCACGTCATGGGAATAAGTTTCCGCCGTTGGTGGACAGATTTCCTTACATAAACTATTTTACTGTCAGTTGTGGTAGTCTTCTTGGAACTGTGAAGTTGTATGCGTAGACTCACGAACGCAGTCGTCGACATTCCTTCAGAGCGTGAACACCGTTTTTTCCTCGTTTTGAATAAGTCGGCTTTCATACCAAAAAAGTTGCATTTGCGGCAAGTCTTGTTCATTATTTCATTCTCAAGAAAAATGTTGCGGAAACTTATCTTATACTGCTTGGTGGTAAGGGTGATCATGCTCCATCTGAGATGACTTGCAGAGAGTGGTTTCGGCGTTTTAAAAATGGTGATTTTGACGAAACTAGTAAAGATCGTGAAGGGGCACCGAAAAAGTTTGAAGATTCACATCTGCGGGAATTGTTAGATGAAGATTCAATTCCAAGCCTAGAAGAATTGTCACAGGAGTTAAATGTTGACAAGTCTATCGTCATTAAGCACTTGCACGCCATGGAAATAATTAGGTGTCACATAAACTGAGAGAGAGTGACATCGAACAGCATTTGGTGACCTACGAGATGCTTCTCCAACGACACAGAAGAGGTTGTATGCATTGAACTGTGACATGGTCTGAGTAATAGATGCACTACGACAACCCTAAGCGACCAAAACATTAGGTAATGCCAGGTGAACCAGGTCTATTGACGTCAAAACGGAATATTCACGCTTCCAAGGTCATGTTGTGCATCTGGTGGGACCACAGTAGCGTCATCTATTCCGAACTCCTGAAACCATCTGAAACAATCACTGGGGATGTGCACCGACGGCAACTCATCTGTCTGAATCGAGCTCTGAAGGAAACACGGCCAGAATGGAATGACAGACATGACAAGCTGATTTTGCTGCATGATAATGCAAGGCCACACGCAGCCAAGCCGGTCAAAACATGTTAGGAAGGTATGAATTGGGAAATCCTGCCCCACCCGCCGTATTCCCCAGACATTGCTCCTTCGAATTTTCATTTGTTCAACTCGATGCAGTTTGCCCTCACTGAAGAACGATTTACTACTTATCAAGGCATCAAAAATGGCTCGATGAGTGGGTCGAATCGAAGGATGGAGATTTTTTTCGCTGAGTAATCCATCTAATACCAGAAAGATAGCAGAAGGTCAAAGCTTCAAATGGTGCATACTTTGAAAGACGTGACTGTATTCTTTAATGTTGAAGTAAACTAAAACCGTTGTCGAAAAAACGGCGGAAACTCATTCCCATGCCCAATAAAATGTTCATAATGTCGCGAGCATGGAGGCATTCGCTCGTTAAGGGTTAATAGACGGATGATGCTTATTTATTTATTGCTTTGTGGCTAATCCATGTACGCTGAACTGAAGAAGACTTGATAATCACTCATAAGTTACAGCTTAAAGTCTATTCTATCTTTGGCGGTCTAAAAGTTAAAAATATTTTCGTTTGACTAAAAATGTTGACCCGTACGTTTGTTTAAATTCTGAATTTCAATGTTAGATGCTCGCTAGCACATTTACCAATTAAGACAGACGTAACGAAAATAAAATGTTCTTCAATGTTCCAATCTGTAACCTTGAATTGAAAGAAAAATAAACTCCACTATCAACAATTATATTCATGAGCAATTAAAAGGCAAAATTAGCTTATAAATTTTCACATTAGTCGAATAAATAAAATTATTTAACGGGTTTTCGCGGTAGAATGTTAATGCGGTCGGTCAAAAGTCTTGCAGTCATAAAAATAACAAACGGATTCCTTTGCGAAATAACTAAGTGTGTATCATATGTTAGTATGTTGCTCACTCTGAGACGGACATCAAAAATGCGTTTTCATTGTGAAATAAATGGCAAACGGCCAAACAAGTGTTAATGATTTTTTTCTAGCTAATTTATTTGTGCAAAATTTATAAACAATCGGATAAGAATTTTATCGGGAAATTATTCCGGTCTTGATATGAAAATTTTTCGGTTTTTTTTTTCGCGAAAGCGTTTTAACCGCACGGTAGGAATGAAGTTGAATGAAATCCTGCTTTAAATTGTTTATGACCGTTTTTGATTGCCTGATATTAATTGGAAGCGTATTTTTGCAACATTGTAAGGAATTTCCTAAGTAATCATTTCGACTTCATAAGCTTAAGTTCTTGGTTTAGTTTGAATAGAAAAACGAGTTGCCGTTGAACATCGAACTCAGCATGGATTACGACACAGAACTCCTGACCAGGCCACATGTTATGTCATTTGTTTTATGTTGATTTTATTCGCGGTCTTAACAGCAGAATGTGCTGAAAACTTGTAATCCTCGGCGTGAATGGTTGAGTGAAAGCAAATCATAGACTCATGCAAAGTGTGAAATCCAGCGTTCTTTTAATCCTTCTTGCCATAGAATCCATGCATACATAGATGCGGTACTACACTCATTTCCGATAGACACATGACAATTAAGTTAACATACGACAGTGTATTTTTCAATGTGATTAATGTTCTGACCCCAAAAGCTCTCCCGCGGAATAATAGCGACTATTTAATTTGGTTAGCACACATTAAAGACGTGCCTTAATATTATTTGGGAGCAACTGTTAAATAGAATTTCGTGGTGATTACGTTATCGTTGCTTTTAGGAGACCTTCCGGGCGTAATTAGAACCACTTGAATGCCTATCTGTCTGTCAGTGCGTCATGGCTTTTTCCTGCAACACGAGAAGTGTTTGCGTCTTTTCGCAGATACACAACAAGTTTTGAATGTTTCAAAGCCATTAGGTTTCATTTATTTTTTTATTTGAGTTGGGAAAAAAATTCAAAGCAAAAAGTTTCTTTTACATGCAAGCATTATTATCAAGAAAACTTTCGTCATGCTACACGTGAGTGGAAAATTAGGAGAAGATGCGCTTAAAATACGCTTTCCCGGGTTCTAATTGAGTCAGATGCGTTTTATGCTCGGTTTAAAGGAGATCCTTTTCAGGATTTATATTAAAAAATTTAACCACTTGAGGAGCAACAACAATGCAATGGAACCTAGTTCTCAACACACCGAAAACTGTTACTGGTTACTAGAAAACTGTTACTTGCTCTCTTATTGAAATTTTTGATAGTTGAACTACCCACTAAACACCTCCCCTGTCGACCTGAAAACCTAACTCTGCCATCGCAATACAAGGTCGGGCTTTTAACTAACGAGACTGGTTATGAAAAAGTGGTTTATTGTAAAAATTATTCTACAATCGAATGCTCCCCTCCAATAAACTCCAGTTCCCTGGCAATACACCGGTCCATTCGTTTTTTCCGTTGATCAAAGCAATACTGGAAGTCTTCTTTTGTGAGAGCATTTAGGATCTCCGCCGATTTTCGTGTCCCCACTTCCGTTGACTCGAACCGGGTTCGTTTTAAGGCAGGCTTGATCTTCGGAAACAAGAAAAAGTAACAAGGCGCTAGATTAGGTGAGTACGGCGGTGTTCGAGCACTGGAGTTCATCAAGCGGCTAAATAACGCTTCACAGACGGCGTATATTCCTGGTGCATAATTCAAGACTCGTTCTCCACAACTCTAGCCGTTTCTTACGAACTCGCAAAGTAGCCAAAACTTTCAAATAATAAGTCTGGTTTATAGTTTGACCTTCTGGAACCCATTCAATCATCACGATGCTGTTGATGTCCAAAAACGGATAGCATGGCCTTAAATTTTGTTTTTGACATTCCTGCTTTTTTCATTCTTAGCGATGAAGGAGTTTTCCAGTGCATGGATTTCCGTTGAGTTTCCAGATCGCACTGGAATCGCCAGGTTTCATCAGAAGAAATTATGTTTTCCATCAATTCAGGATCTTCATCCAACCCTTCAAGAAAATCTGAACAAATCTGTTAACGGACGAGCTTTTGGTAGATGAGCTTCGAACAACTTAGAACTTCGCACAGACTTTATTTATGTTCAATTTGTCATGTAAAATTTTTGTGACAGTTTCATTATCCGCATTGTCAGTCTCATTTCTCGCGCAATTTCATTGATCGGAATTAACACAGACACAGATCGCCCTGGACGTTGGTCACCTTCGATGTTCCTCCGGCCTTCAGAGAGCCTTTAATGCCATTCGAAAGCACGTGCACGAGATAGAAAATTTTACAGTACGCCTCTTTCAACAATTTATTGCACTCCGTTGGAGTTTTTATAATTTAACCAGAAATTACTTTATTTAAATTATTACAGAAATTGCTCACGGTTTTCGTCACACATTTTCATTGGCACGAGAAAAAAAACCGCGTTCGTTTTTGACTTTACAGAAATAATGCAAATACAACAGCGACAAAAACGTGTTATCATACTGGCGTAGCGGACACTACATGCTAACTAACCCTGCATTCGTTTCACTATCTACCGCTCTAGGACGACTTCTGAGCGGGCAGTCTCGTTATTTAATAGCTAGACCATAGCGTTAACACAAACAGCGCTAACACACCGAACAAACGACTGATCTAACGGTATTCAAAAAATTCTGGAGAATTGCATTGGTGTTCGTAAAAATGTTTATTTTTCTCTATTTTGTCTATCTGCTTCCATTGTGCTTGTAAACAAAACGAGCAAAAAATAAATATTTTTACTAACACTCATACAATTCTGTAAAATCCGTTAGATTGGTCGATGGTCGGAGTGTTATCGCTGTTTGTTCTTACGCTATGGCTAGACCCTGTACATTACTTCATACTAGACGTCGTGCTCCTATGCCTGTAGGGGCTATCATGTCAATTACATCACGGTCACTGGGCATGGATCACACGGACGATCCCTCTTTCCTTCGGCAGCTCAAGTGTCAGTCATCTATTTTGGTAAATTTCTCATCATTACTGGCGGAGAATGAAGCGCTTCTCTTTCCCGGTTGTGAAGTAGTTTGCGGTCCTTCTAATAGTTCGCCTGAATCAGATATTCTGGTAGTTGATAATGATTTTCAACCACTCCTAGGATATTTTCCAATCCAATTTTGACAGCTTTTAGACTTGAAAGAAATTATTGAAATGCACTTAAATAATATTTTCGCAACCAAATTCAGCAGGTCTCTATATAAATTTGGCAAAAAATCAAAACTTTGACAAAAAAGAAATACTAAAAATAATGGCAAAAAAAATGTTGACTAAAAATGGCAGCCATTCTCAAACTAGAGGATGGCGAAACCCGACAAGAGGTTTGATCTGAACGACGGGTTAGTGGGATACCCATAAAAGCTTACTGTCATCCCTCTATATAGTGAGGACCCTATCCTGGCTGAAACGTTGTGTTTTGTAGTTTAATGTGGCTAGAAAGTAGTATTAAGCGCTCACCAATAGTGGATCGGGTATTCTGTGTTGGGATAGGAACTGGTAACCAATCTTGATGGGCGGCGTTGGATGACGCATTATTTCAACCCCGTCTGTAGAGACCGTGGAATTATGCCCTAACGGCAGAAGTCCACATTAAGCACTACAACTTTTTGTGTGTACAGATCTAATCACGCCTTGGTGTGAGTTCACTTTGTGGCTCCATCATGACAGTCCGAAGCCTATGTAAAGTGGGAGGGAGGAACTTGTTGTCCAATGAAGTCGAAATGGAACCGAATTGGGTAACCGAAAGGCGGATTTGAAGATGAATGGACACGACTGAGTGAACGACTGAACGAATGATTGAGTGAACACGTTTGAATGAAGACAGAAGTACTGATGAACAGATTATTGTTTGATGTTTCGCTGAATCTGATGTAAGCCCCTATAAAGAAGAACTGATTTGTGAGGGAGAGCGATGTAACGAGTTAATAGGCAGAAGGATGGATTGAAGCTAGTACTTATGACGTCTCCCATAAGCGCTGTTTGGTTCTTAGAGCTTGTGGCATATCGAGGGAAGGTTGAAGAAAGCCTAGTGGATGTGCGTCGGACGAGTTGACCGAAGTTTTGCTGAACTGTTGGACTGATGATGAAATGATGTAGCATGGCATGCAGATTTATTTTAATCATCATAGATCGTTGCTTGAACGATTTGATGCAAAGCAGAAATAACAATGAAGCAAAACGATGAAGGAAGGCATGCAGAGCTGAAGCAACATAGGTCGCAGTTAGGATGGTCGGGCTGAAATTAGTAGCGCTGACGTCACCAAAAAGGGTCCTATAATGTTGAGAACCTGGAGTGGACCGTGAGAAAGTTGCAGAAAGCCGAATCAATGGGTGATAATTGCCAAGATAATTTGATGCTATGATGCTGAATGACGGCTAGACTTGACAAGAAGTAAGCATAGAATTATATGGTTGATGGGTTGAATGTAGACAGATATGCAATTGATCTAAAGAAAAAGTTGAAAAATTGAAGAAAATGAAAGTCAAAAATGTCGTAGCTAAACCTAAATCTATCTAATCTCGATCTAAATGTCGATATGCATGTTGTGACTGTTGTTAACCCGGACTCTATAGACTTGGGCTATAGGACTCCGGGTGACGCAAGGCGGCTGAGTAGAGCTGGACTGTAGGCGCATACTATTCAGTCTTTGGGGAGTGCCATCCCCATGTACCTGAAATTCGAAGAAGGGCTATCGCTCCCGAGAGGCTGGAGCAAAAACTGAGGGTTTTTCTCGTACAGTTGAATAGCGCAGTCTGATCAGAGGTTTATCTGACCCACAAGTTAGGGGGACGCCCATGACAGGTTACTGTCAACCCCCCACCCGGTGAGGAGCTTGTCCTTGGCTGAAACGTGCCGGTTGTGGTTTCAAAGGCTTGCAGGTATGGTGAGCATTCACCAGTTGTGCTCGGCAATACAGTTTAAATGAAATTTAGACGAGGGACTGAAACTTATTTCAGATCTTGGAGGTTGTAGTTAACACATTGTTCCAGACCCGTCTATGGAGACCGTGGAATTAGGTCAACTAGGCAGATGTTCACGTTAAACACACTTCGACTTCATGTTTACACAGACCTGAGTGATGATACTTTCATTGTGATGATACTTTCATTGAAAAGGGAAATGTGGAAATATGGTGGGTCCACATAGAGTTCGTAGGCGACATTTAGATGCTGATCGACTAAGATCATCGCTAGAAGAGGGCAAATGCTTTGTTTGGAAATCTTGCGCATAAAACTGCAATTCGCTAGAGATCGAAGTCGATGGTCCGGTTCGGAGGGGGTGAAAAAATCGCGCAACGTTCTATTTAGCGATGAATCTAAGTACTTGGCAATGACTCGGCTAGAAACGTATATCACCCGATAGGCAAAGAATTCCATGTTAGGACACAAAAACACTGTGAAGTATGCAAACAGATATATTATGGCTCGGGAAGTTTTTATCGGCGAGGAGTCGGTTCAATATACTGTATACTACATAATATGACAGATAAAGGGAGGTCCTCGAATATATTATGCTGCCATATGAAGAAAATATGCCTTTGAATCGGGTCTTTCAACAAGTTGATTAAGGAATGGTTTGATGGCAACAAAATTAAAATTCCAGGATTACCACTTCAATCTCTGAATTCGAATCAAACAGAAAACCTTTAAGTAGAACTATACCATAAGATCGACACATTGTAAATACATAAAATATTTCATATTTGTGACTTTTTTTAGTCACCAATGTCAAAAATATTTTGGGATTATTTTGCCCAGACCCAGAGGTGGTTGATGAAGAGGCTAAAAACACTTTTTTAAGATGTTTCTTTGATAATTTTACTCTATCAATTAAAGTATAAACAATTTTTGAGCATCGTGAATCTTCAAAATGCAAAAAAAAACTTTCTTTTGAGACAACATTCTTAACAAAAGCAGGCATTTATCTATTATTTTGTATAGAAATAAATAAAATTACAGTTTAAACTAAGTTTTATTGTCCTGAAGGACTTAAGCCTGCAGTTTTCTTTCACTTAGCCAAGTATTTGGAATATATTGATACATATATTGATACTTGTAGTGACTCGTATTTTCATTAAGCTGAATCTTCTAAAACCTAAAATCGCCATGGTGAGATTTTCAAGTCCATAGAAAACCACATGACTAGTGCGAGGAGCATTCAAATCTAAACTTAAAAAGCCTGGCTGGGCTAGGCAACGGATCTGAAAGAGTTCGGGGAGGGGGGATTTGGATGATTCGAGGCATAGCCGACGGCTCAATTGGTTTCTTCAGTTATCTGCGATTTAAGCGAGTGTGAAGTTCGTTTTCGGTTGCACAACGCATCATAATAAAAATTTTAGCGAATCACGGCGTTAAGTCAGCTGAAATGCGGCCCCACAGGGATGAAATCCTTGGAAAAGTGGCATATGTGAGTTACCGAAGACGCCCCAGCGCCGGAATAACGCCTGACAACGTCGCTGTCGTTGGCAGAACGACGACAGGCTGTTGAAGATATTGCAGACTCAATCTGAAGGGACATCGACTTCACTTAAGGGAATTTCAACGGAAGGCTTAATGATGAAGGGGTATATGCCAGATTTATGCCTCAAATGTGGAGTGCTGAACTAATACAAAGTCATTCTTTGCTTTGAAAGCAGAATTCCGTAATGATCCAAATTTTTTCCATAGTCATCACAGTCGACGAATCACGGTTCTAAGGCTACGAACCTGAAACAAAGCAACAGTCGAGCCAATGAAGGAGTTCAACTTCATCTCGCGCCAAAAAAAACTTGTCAAGTGAAATCAAACGTTTTAACAACGTTCAATTGGTCTGAGAGTGATCGTCCATTCAGAGTCTCTTCCACAGGTTCAAACAGTTAGCCAGGCCTTCTTGATAGTTTACTATTATATTATTAGTTTAATACATTGCGCAACAGTTTTCAGCAGAAGAAGCCTGATTTATTGCCGTCCGATGACTGGTTTTCCAGCACGTTAACGATCTCTCCCGCACAGCCATTTTTGTGTGCTAATTTTTGACCAAAAACGGCCTGAACTTACTGAAGTGAAGAAAAAAACAGCAGAGATGCTATTAAAAATTGATTCGGTTTTTTTGGTACCCCCTCGTATATTTGTCACCAACATATTTGCTACTCATACTTATTCCAATACCATTTCAGTCAAAACGAATAGAGCATGTATCTATGTGACGAAAAGACATTAGAATAATTTTAGAATAATATAATATTTAAATAATTTTGAAATTTAGAATAATATAATATAATAATTTTAGAATAATAGAATAATAGAATAATAGAATAATAATATTATCAGCACTGAAATGTGATTATGGGAAACTCAAGAGACGCGTGCAATGCATACGCCATAGAACCGTCATCTCCAAGTCAGTTGGCCAAGCGTCTTCGCTAAAAACGGTTCCGTTCGGGTTGCTTGAATTTTTAAGTGACAGTTGCTTTGTATGCTTGTAAGCGTATACGTACCATATGCGTTTTTGCAATGGATGATTCTCGAGAACAGCGCGCGTCTATAAAGTTTTTAAATTGGCACAAAAACGTTTGAAATGTTTTAAGCGGCTTACAGGATTGTGCAATTGGGGGAAAAACTCAAGTGTTTAAATGGCTTTCTTGTTTTGAAAATGGTCAAAAAATAGTAAAATGATTTTGCTCTTGGCCGTCCACGGGCCGAACTAACGAAAATGTTGAAAAATTCGCGAAACCATCCTGAGAAATCGGTGGCAGACCATTGAAAAATCTTTTGGAGCTTTCTGGAGTGACTTGCAATTCAGTTTAGTGGATCTTAACGTTCCATTACATACAGATGACTTTGGCCACAGATAAAGTTTTCCTTTTTTCCTGGATATGACGTGGCCTCTTGGTGATCTGTAAATGCGAACTCAATACTTGGGAATTGCTGCGAATCGCACAGATAAAAGCTTTGACAAAGAAATAACAGAATCAAGTCAGCTTCATTGTTAGCTAGAGCTACGGAGTTACACGTACAGACTACCGAGAGTAATCGTGTGTGAGTTCTTTGAGGGAAAAACATTGTGGGACATGGAATTTGGCTACGACATAGATAAGAAACGATTTTAGGTATTGACATATTAGAAAAACGATTCTTCGGTTAAGCAACGTTATACTAAAAGATATATTTATATTCTACTTATTTCCTATTGATTGCCAGGCCCAGCAAAGGCAACAAATGGAAGCTTCTAATATTTAAAAATGCAATAAGTTTATCACTGGAATATTCAAATGTAGAAAGTGACACATGACCATCAAGGCAAGGACAATATTAGTGCTATTGTCGAGGCTAGTCATGAAAAAGTTGCTTGATTTATAGATGTAATACAAATCAGTCAAATGTCAGTGATGGCGAAATTATTTCAAACAAACGTAATAGTCAACGCATGCGATTCTCCTGCAGTTATGAAGTTGTAAGTAGAAGTGACGGATCAAATCGGGTACTTGGAATTACTTCAGAAGGAGCTGTTTGCAAAACGTTAGAGGAAGGAACTGTTTCAGGATGATTGCTAGTTCATACAGTTTTCAATAATATGCTCGGGCTTACAGCGTATGCTCCAGGAAACTAGGTAGAAATCTTGGGAGTCCGTTCCTTTTACTGATTGACAAACATATTTTGGAACACAACAACGTCAGGAGTCACTCAAGTTTTTTGTCAAAAATTTATAATTCGGCATGCAAAATTTAAGGCGTTTCATACAAAGCTGTATGCATGTGGGTCTTAAGCACAGTTTGAGACTTCAATATTTATGGAACAGGAAGTGGAGACGGTCATTTTTTTCCGGCAGTACGAGAAGACGTCATTTCATTGACATTCTGCAATATATTCATTTCGGCAGAAAAGATCAGAGGTATCATCGATTGCAAACAGACAAATTCGCTTCAGTTATGCCAGTTTGGGAAAAACTTATTCAAAATGAACCGGAAGTTTCACCCTATATTTGCCGAACAAACCCTAAAAATTTGACATGGCATTTTGACTAGCGTCTGATGAACAGACAGAATATATTGGTGAGTGGCTTTCCGTACTTAGAAAAAGATAAGATTCGAAATGCATTCAATCCCTCTAAGTGAATTGATCGCAATTAAACCTCTTAAACCGTATCGCATGACAAAAAGACCTGGAACAACATATACATTTTGCACAAGTATTGCTTAGGCATGAAAAATATGATCTTAAAAATTCTTCATTGGTTGGAATAATAACGAAAAACAAGCGGGAAGCGCCGAAAATTTGCAAGCCATTGATTGATAACGACACGTACTGGCCAACTTTTTGTCAATTTCAAAAGTGAATAAAGACTGTGAACATCAATAAGCATTTTTCCTACAGACAAGCCATTCTCGGTTTAAAAGTTACTCCAAAGAGGCTGGTTAATCTAGTGTTGAGTTAGAATTCATGGATACTCAGGCCGCATCTTTTACACATCAAACTGATTTACATCATGATGGATTTCGGTCAATCGGTTGATTGAATCAATCAATCAGAACTATAAAATGTGTTTTATCGTTTCTTCTCGTGGTACATAAGTACGTGGGAGAACTTCTACTTGAAAATGTTAAATTTTAAATCCTAAAACAAATGAAGAAAGCATTTTTGATTTAATTCCGCTTTCAACATGCCACATGAGCCACTCATGATCCATGGTCTTTAACATTGATAAGTCCTTCGACCAAATAAATACCAATCAAGCATGTGGCATCAAATCATCATCGATTCTCGGGAAACATGTGTCGCGTGAACAGGACTATTAAATTTGAAAGACAAAAGTCGATTGCAAGATGGGGAAAACTCTTTGCACATATTCAGAGCGTTTCCACCTGAAATTTTAAAAGATGAATTCAACGTGAGGACGTATTGCAATGCTCCAATTCCACTTGAGTAGAACATCTTGAGGTTGTTGAAATCTATCGCGGGTCTGATTTTTTCAAATTCTTGATTCTAATTTTGAAACAAAAAACCACGGTGGGGGCAATGTAGTATTGCATTTTATACCTCATTCTGAGTCCTCGTTGAACAACATAATCCTGTAATCTCGCAGCTATAGTGGGTCGATTGCACGGGCTGGTGCTGTTATTGCAAATTGTGTAAATTGGATTTGTTGATCCATTGCTTCACCGAGTGAAACTGACGGGTAACGACGACTTTAAATTCCTAGCATAGCTTATCAAGTTCTGCAAAAAATCAAGAAGTTATTCTAGCTTCGATGGTTATTTAAGCCACATGGCATGGCGTAGCCATCCACTTTACTTTGAAATAAACACATTGATTGAATGGTCAGTGGATGGGCATAATTGGAATCCCACAGCTCTTCAAAATAAATTCGCTGCCAGATCAGACCCATGCGGAAATACCTCGAAAACATCAATGGATTTTGGTGCACGAAAGTATTCCGAATCGTTGGATTGATTTTGAATGGCATCTGAAAAGAGTATCTCAAAACGAAATTACGTTTGCAATTAAAATTACAAACACGACCAAGGCGACGTCGATCTAAGCTCAAGTTGACTTTTGGACCCATCAAGCCATCCGTGCCAACCAAATTAGACGAATTTCGTGTGGTAATTGTTCGTCTAGTTTTCCAAGTCGATAACAACTAGACGTAGGTTATTGCGGCTGTAATAACGTTTATAATATGGCGGAGCGTTCCGACTTGAAGCTGCTTTTCAATGGACAACATATAGTTCGTAGTGCATGAATGTGCTCATTAAATGGGTCGAAAACGAAAACTCTTGAAAATGAAGTGAATCAGCAGGGACTGCCTTTCCACTTGCCTATATCTGACGTCGAGCACGTCGTCTATGAGCGCTTGTAGATACTTTACTCGTAGATACTTCACCCATAGATACCATTCGCACTCGAGTGCGGATGCAAGTACTGTACAAGCATATACCTCGCATTAATATATATTTATAGCGTATCGACGCACCAGTTCACCACATATAATCAGATCCTCATTTAAAACTAATTACCCATCTCGAATAGATTTCCGCCATTGAAATCGTCACGAACAAATGGTGTGGAAATTTCAAATGAAAAACAGCCACTTTTGCAGTTCATTTTTTCTTGTTTGCTTCTCATTTGAAAATTTCCGCCGTTTGTATTTATCTCCCAGTCTTCACTTATTGCATAGAATAGCCTTTGTAATAATTACGTCTTTTTCCCGACCGAATCTCTGCATTTCCTCGTTGTCCCATAATCAAAAACGAATTTCGTTAGTTATTAAGGAAGCCAGACCTTTATTTTGTTAGTAAAGCAGGCTGCGAAAGAACTCATTAAAAAGGGGAATTGTGCTCAAACTTTTCTAACTTAAAATGACATTAATCTGGCTAATTATAATTACAGACATATGAAGCTATAACGCGATAAGATGGGTTGTGATAGAGGAGACGCTGCCAATTGTGAAGCTTCAGTAGCAACATTTAATTCTCGCAAGTTATCGCCTGCGGCTGAAGTATCTTTGATTACTTTCAGAATTCACAAAAAAATTTCATATAGAAATACATTGAACCTTGTACGTAAGCAACCCATAAGGTCTGCTACAAACTTTTGAATCCTTAATATCTTGCGCTCGAACATAAACAATGACTCTTGAGCTCAGTTCGCTTTGAATATTCTTCCAGTTGATAGAAACCAACGTCTAATAGAGTTATGCTTTTATTCGCTTTAACAGGTTAAGGAAATCAAATTTCAAAATCTTCCTTTCGCTCAGAGGACTTGGCATTAGTAGTATGTTTCTTTAGCGTACAAAATACCGATTCAAGTGGATCTGGATGGTTGGCTCCAGGTCAGACTATCGTGAAATAACATAACAGCAACCCAGTCCGATCAAACTCCTGATCAAAGGGGATTTAACACTTGGTCGCTTAGATTATTATTGTAATCCGTAATAAAATAAGGCAAATAAGCACATATACTTCTAATTTTTTTTTATTTAAACACATTAAACAGTTTAAAATTAACTTTATTCAATACAATTATTACATACAGAGTTTTGGTGGTCTGGACAAACCCAGTTTTCACATTTATGGCAAGTTTTTCGCGTGGTTTTATTTCTGGATCGACCGCAAATATAGCATCTTCCCAATTTTGCTTTTTTTGGCTCTGGGGGTCGAATTTTTTCTTCTATTTTTAACAACAATTTTCCACGTCGTTTCATTTCATGAGGAATTGTCCCTGTGTAGATTCTTTTCAGTATAGCTGGTTTTGTTAGCTCTAGTGATAGATTTTTCAAAAAGTCATTTGGAAGCAATTTAATTTCTTTATTATTTTCTATATAAATAATGTTTGCATTTACTCCTACAGTATTTAGCATGTGAAAAAATACAGTCAGAGACCATGTGCGAGAATATCTTGACACATCGTATAAGTTGCGCATTTTGCCCAACAGATCTACCCCACATTTTGTGTTGTTGTAGGCTGTTATAATCTCAGGTTTATTTTGTTCACCAGTAGTCTGATTTATATTATTGTCAAAATGTATTAATGAAATGGCTAGGACTGTCTTCTTTTTTTTAGATACGTATGAGACTGATGTGTAATTTTTATCGAAACCAAATTTTGAACTATTCAGTTCTCGACTTTTAAATGGTGAAAATTGTGAGGGTAGTTCACGCAAATATTTTTTTTAATCCACCAATGTAGGTTAATTTTTTCTCTAAAAGCTTCTTCACCAAACAAATTGAACTAAACCAGTTATCGGCAGTAACATTTCTATTCGCCCCCTAAACTGGCTTCACTAATCTCAATACTACATCTCCTAGTTTATTACTTAGTTAGTAGAGACTTGCCGGTTGCGTTCCTAAGTACACTTCAACGTTACGAGAAAACATATTATGAACACCAACTAGCGTAAAAATCTTGATCCCATATTAAGATGGTTTTGAAGGAATATGCTGTTTGAAAGAGCTCCTTCCTCGAATAGCAACCAACTATTCGTTGATTGTCAAAAACTCATTTACTGAATAGCTATTTTGACTGTTTTTGACTAACTTTTCAAACAATTCCCGTTTTGGAGCCATTTTATCAAGGACCTTATGAATCTCTCGATCTTTGATATCACCAAACCGCAGGCAGCGCATAAGAATCCGAAATCTTTATTGACTCATTGTAATAAATTGCATCAATTCCGGTCCCTCTACTACTGCCCCACCTGCCAAGAATATTCAACTTACCTGATTTTAGTGTCCCAGTTAACAAGAAGATACCAATCAAGGATCGAATTTCACACTCACGAGAAAATTTAAATTTTATTATATCATTATATATAATTGTATAATAATAGGTGTATAAACATGAAATGCGGATTTTTTCTGCTTGAAATATGCATTCATTTGAATAACAGAACGAATGAATTCAATAATCAAAGTATTGGAAATCGTTAGCTTCGACTTTTTCCCATCTTTCTGTCAATTCATGGATTCCGTGCCAGTACCACTTCTCATTTTTTGAGGCTAACCACTCATCAAGCCAATTTTTAACTTCTTCGTAAGAATGAAAGTTCTGTTCCGAAAGTCCGTGCTGCATCGCTCGAAACAAGTAGTAGTCAGAAGGAACCAAGTCTGGTGAATACGGCGGCTGGGACAGAACTTCCCAATTAATGTTTCCCAAGTAGCTCTGGACATGTATTGTAACATGCGACCGAGCATTGTCATGTTGAAAAATGACTTTATCATGACTTTGGTGAAATTCTGGTTGTTTTTCCTTAAGTGCGCGATTCAATTTGATCAATTGTTGTTGGTAACGTTTGCCAGTAATAGTCTCATCAGGTTTCAGCAGTTCGTAATACAAAGGTCCCTTACTATCCCATCAAATATACAGCAAAGTCTTCTTTTCATGAATATTTCGGACTGGTTGTGATGTTAATGGCTGGCCTGGGTCTAACCATGATTTTGTCCGCTTGGGATTGTCGAAATAAATCCACTTTTCATTGCCAGTAACAATCCGATGCAAAAAAACCTTTTCTTTTCTGTCTGGCAAGCAAAATTTTGCAAATGGTTTTTCGCCTTTCGATGTCTCTTTCTTTCAATTGATACGACACACATTTTCCAGCTTTCCCATGGCTTTTAAACGTTGTGAAATGGCTGCCTGAGTAATTTCTTCTTCTGCCAACTGTTTTTCAGTTTGTGTGTTGTCTTCATCCAATAAATAAATTGCAAATCTATATCTTCGAATTTTTTGGTGATTTTCCACGGTCTATGTTGCTGACATCGAAATCGCCACTTTTAGATCTTTTAAACCATCGTTCACAAGTGTCTTGGGGCATGTTCACCAAATGCTTCCACTAACAATTGATAAGTTTCTGCTGCCGTTTTCTTCACATGAAAGAAGGTTATTAGACTTCCCCGCAAAACCTCTTTTTCTGGCACGTAATTCGACATTTTTGAAGCGAAAAAATCAATGTTGTTTGTACAATCAAAACGTATGACATACTGGAATTTGTTGACAGATGCTTATCCTCGAAAATGCCATATTAGTTATCCCCGACACAAACCATATGTAATGGTTATGCCATCTGTTAGTAAAATATGCTTTTCATATTTATAAACATAATACTTAGTTATACATTGAACAATATCCAGATCAGTCATGCATTCAAAACATTGCAAGTAAGTATTTGCGTTGTTTGGAACACCTTTCGGTCCAGGTTTCTGAAAAGTCTTCTGAATACTTCGAACCCCAGAAGTGGATGCTAATACATTTTTACTCAATTTTGTAACTTCTGGCAGCTCAAGCCTCAATAGCCCGTCATATGAGGCGTTCAGCAAGTCTGGTCCCATTATAGAGCCTTGCGCTACACCAGACGTTATCTCCATATTTCGCCGCCCATCTTGCGTGTCATAGAGCAGACTCAAAATCCGCATCAGAAACACCAGATACCATCTGGAGGAGTTGAAGGCATTTCTGACGTCAAGCGTCACTAACATGACAACTCGTTTTTCAGTTTTGTGCGCTTCGGCTCGATGGACTGCATTCACCACTTCCATGATGGCATCGGAAGTGGAAGTGAAAGTGGAAGTGGATGGAAATACACCTTCTCTAAGGCAAGCGTTAAACACATTGAGCAGGAAGTCAGGACAAACGTAGAAAACCATTTGTAGCACCTCGGTTAGAAGGCCGTCTGGTCCTGGTGCCTTACGAGTTTTCATAGAAGGCACCGCATCCCCAGCTCATTTTTAGTGAACGATGGACATTCGCCTGAGTCGACCTCGTGGGCAGCATCAACACGGACAGGATGAGTTGGAAAAAGCGCCTGCACTATGCCGCCCATCTTGTCTGCTTGAAGTAAACACGGCTTCCGTGAGATACCGAGCTTGCGCCACACTACCTTGTAGCCGAGCCCCATGGACCCCTGTTCACATCGTCCACAAGTTCTTGCCAGCAGTGTGCCTTACTCTCATTGATGAGTCTTTGGAGTTCATTCCTCGCTGATCTGTATGCTGCTGTCCTATTGGATGCTTCCTCTACGTTTCTCGAGCGCTGAGCTGCACGTCGAAGTCTACGATACTCGCCTCGTTTGTCTGCGATGTCTTTTGACCACCGATGTACAGTAGGCCTGTCGCGAAGGGCGTCCCGATGTCGTTCCACCTTCCAGAATCACATTGGCGAAAGTCTCCACGTCCATTTTTCCGATATTTCACCCGGGAGTGAAAGATCGTTGAGACGAGCGAGCAAATGTATCGCCGATCTCAGAAGCGATGTATTGGTGATCGCTCGCTGAATAATCCTCGAGTACCCTCCAGTTCAGCGTCCTCGGAGCGAGGGACTGTGAGGCGAATGTCACATCTGGGATTGTTCCTTCGTAGCCCCAGCGCCGGAATGTAGGTACATTGCTGGTATTTAAAACCACCAACCCGGTCCTCGCCGACATGTCCAGAATGCGTTGCCATGTGGAGTCGGTTTGAGACATGCTCCACTCAACGGCTCTGTCGTTCAAGTCTCCTGCTACGAGTACTTTGCCATCTGTATTCAGAGCAACATCCTCTAGCGCGTCCAGTCTATTTTGAAAAGATGGCATTGACTCATTCGGCGTCAGGTATACGCTGAAAAACGTTATACCCGGGCTGCGAATCCACACGAAACCGTCTCCTCGGCCGTGACCTTGGATCTGGAGTCGCATGCTGCCACGAACCCAAACGGCAGCAGTATGGGAGTCATCGGAGAACCAGGCTGGTGAGGTCTTATTTCGATGTTGTTCGCTCAGCAGCAGCAGATCAGCTCCCTTTTCTCTGAAAAATCTTGTACATTGATGCTACGGTGCAAGTTAATTTGAAGGGACCTGATCATCACCTCAGAGATGCTTTTGCTTTTGCTAGTGCCTCTCTAAAGATTAGGCACGCGCCTGTTCTTGCAACGTGAAGGTGCTCTGTCGGTTGAGAGTTAAGATGATTACATAGTAAACAGCGCAGAGTCTCAACGCACTCTTTTTTCTTATGCCCAGACGCTCCACACTTAAAGTAATGCATACTACGGTCAGGGCCCTTGCAATTCGACGTGGTGTGTCCGTATCTAAGGCACCTGTAGCATCGAGCTGGGATGGCTCGACGGCGAATTCTGCACACCACCCAGCCGATTTTTAGGTTTTCTTTGGCCAGGATATGTGCAGCTTCTTTCTCCGTTACGTCGAGTATGGCTAGCCTTTGCCCTCTTCGATTCTTTGGAGAAAGCTTTACTTTTACGAGAGTTATTCCAGGGAACTCTTTTTGAATGGCTTTTTCGACCTCAGCCGGATCGGCGATGCGATCCAGGTCCCTTACTTCCAATGAAGCCCTTGGCTCCAAGGTAGAGACGGTGGCTTTTTTTCCAAGAACGTCCTTTATTTTATTGGGGAATATCGATTTATCGGAGGAGTCCACTCCAAACTCGACGAGTAGCCCTCCGGACCTCGTCGATCGTAGAGTTTTAATAATCGTCCCTGTTTCCTCCGGCTTGACATTCCTGCGGATATCGCGTGGAACGTCAGAATAGCTCCTTCCGTCGGTGGGCTTCACAAGAATTGCGTCTCCAAGTACTGTTCGGTTTTGTCTTCCTGGTTTGTCCACGCTATTTTTGGTTGTTTGAACAGGCACTGTTTGTTGTCTGAGCCTATGTCCGCGTTTTGCGGATTTTTTTGCCGCCTTAGATATCACGAGTTGGAAGGCGTCTTTTCTTTGTGGCGTTTCTTTTTCTGGCTGAGCGTTCTCTTTACACCTTTTCTCCTGTTCGCTCTCAAGAGGGCTAACAGCAGTCCTCTAGATACTGTAGAGGAAAGGATGGGTGACTTTAACGTACACCGTTTGATCTGGATGTTCTTCTTTCAGCTTTTTCCAGAGTCTCCTGTAGTGGCCAACTCGATCCAAGAGGTCTTCGAGCTCAAACACTCCATTTTTTACATCTTTACTGATGGTTTTTTTTTTTATGCACGCTCCTTGCATACTTTTGAGGATCGCATAACACTTCATAGTCAACCGTTCTTCCTCGGAACGGTTCTCCGTGATAACCTCCTTAACCATCAGGACTTTTTCGCCGACTTTCTCCTCCGGGAGCTTACGTTATATGTTGTGCGTTCCTCCTACTGAGGTCAATTCAGCAGTAGCAACCTTAGGAGAGAGGTGGTCTTAAACCTCCGGAGCCGCATTTACTACCGGCCCATCACATCACATGACAAGCTCTCAACCTTTAAATCGATTATATATTACAGTGATAGGAACATTATAAGCGACTTGCGTTTCCCAGTATTTCTAGCCCCGTTCATTACATCAAACACTGTTGCTTCTAACCTATCGTTTGTGTAAGATGGCAGTGATTTTGTCCATTGATACGTCCTCTGCATCCTGTATAGATAATGTAATTCAATTGCAGTCCAAACGTTCCTTAAGAATATTTATTGAGATAAATCCTTCTGAGACATGCCAATTTTAATAATATACCCAAATTTGAGTGTCAAATTCACAACTTAATGTGTCGTTTATCGTAACGCAAAGGGGAGTTATTTAGTTGTTTCCAAATACCCCAGGGTAAAATATGTATGGAGTAATTGGAAACACCAAAATTACACATCAATTGAAACAGAAAGAAAATATAAACTATATTCTTCTAATAAGATCCCACATAGCAAAACTTAAAAGTTGTTTCCAACTTTTTTCACAATGTCGACTTCAAACAGTGATGTCAGTCAATTTCAAACTTCCAGCAGCTGACAGAAAATCGCGGGAACACTCTTAAAGTGTTCTTCTCTCTTAAGTCTTTTTTAAGACGAGAGCAGTTATATCTTTTGTTTCCACTTAACCCACCTGACAGTATGATTTTTGGAAACTTGTGACAGGAGCAATTTAAACGCGTCTGTATGATGAATTGTTCGTATTGCAAGATCACATTTAGTTAAAAAATTACCCTATTTGCAGAACTTTATTGAACAAGGATATAAGTATTCATAATGAGTTTATCTTTGATAAAATGAATGATTTTTTAAATATTTAAATAGATTGCTTTTGTACTCTAACAAATGGTGATAGTTGGATACCCTTTCGTCTGTTTTATGCTTTGTTTAATCTTTCCCAAGTACTGTGGAAGAGTAAGCCAATTAACTCGATATTTGATAAGGTTTCCTGCTGGTTTTATGTCCAGGAGCGACCTGAAAAAAATAATTACGTAACAAGCATTTATGCATCTCTTTCGCACTTTTAACGTACGCCACGAAAAGATTTCAACACGACGAACCTTATTTTCCACTTCCTACCCTTCGCATCCCGAAGCATACGATTGTATGCTCTGTATTCAAGGAATCTGTGTCTAATACCATTTATTTCTGTATCTCTTCAACAACTTGATAAATGTATCATTCCATCATTAACTCAATTGTTATCTGTCCTTTTGAGATTTCAGTATTATGTTCGTGTGTATGCCTTGCTAAGGGAAAAAAAGGCAAAAGATTCTCCCGGGTCCAAGAAATTGAATGACCATTCGCTCATTCTTTGAACCGAATCGATTCCACTTCAATTCTTCGTGGAGAATTCGAAAAAAGATATCAGCGGTGAACATTAAAAAAGATGGATTGGCATTGTAACGGAGATAGATGGCCGCTTTTCGCTTTCTGAATCGTATCGCGTTCCTTGGTGGCAGCAAGAAAGGCGATTCTTCCATTTGGATGCCATCTTTGCAAAGTTGAATAGTTAAGCCGAAGAGGAAGTGTTGCCAAAGTTACACGACGTCTGACCGAGGATTATGAATGTTTCGACGATGCCTCACAGCGGCGTAATATTTTGCGAGCTAGAATATGACCCGATGGTATAAGTATGAAAGATTGTTATCTTATTTGAATTCTGAATAAGCTCCACAGCCAGAAATTACTCGGATGAAACGAAATGAAAGTATGAACGAAATATGAAGATATTCCAGGATTTTTTAATTCCAGGAATTGTTAATTTTGGCGCAATATCAGCGATTACGAGTTCTTGTTACAATAAAAGCTATTGTTCCGCTTCTATTCTGAGAATCAATTAGAACTGTTAAGAGGTTAGCTCTACATGTTCTCATCGACGTGTAAAAAAATGGGTAAAAACTCTTCACTTTCCTTGGAAAATCGTGAAATCGGTTGAACGGTAGTGCACGAAGCTATCGCTTCCATTAATTGCGGCCCTTTCCTTGCGAAACCATAATTAACTGATGTTATTAAATTGTTTTGCAAGAAGATTGATGGTTGTATTGTGTGAGCTACGAACTTTTTTGCCCGATTAAAGGCCGCCAGTTCGCACAAAAGACTGCCGGCAACCCTGATGATGTTGCACGTATTCATCGCAAGCTGTGTGAATCCATTCCTTTGCAGAATTCATAATATAATCGGATAATAGCATTAATCCAATGGAAACTGAAAACTTTAATCGATAAACGAAGCCTTGTGTCACGTCCGATCAGCACGACACCGCCGCCATGGCTTTCCGTTTGTTGGCATAGTCATTACCTGAAATTTCCTTAATTAATGGGAAGATTTGTACACGACCAGGTGAGTGTGTTTTTGGAGCTGCAGCTCGCAGCCATCACCATTGAGCCCGTCAGCGGCTTAAAGCTTAAATTAATATACGCTAAGACGGAATAATGAATGACCCCCTATGAGTAAATACATATCGTGATCCCATTACGGCGAGCGCTCAATGGCGATGGAGTATTTGGTCTGCGAGCCGCGCGAGCGGTTCAAATGAAAGAAAAGAAACCAACAAAAAGATTTTCCATGAGTTTTTCAGTAATGCGATATCGTACTGAAAACTTGAGAGATTTTTCATTCTGATCTAATTTCGGATTGTCACGCTACGACAAAATAACATGTGAAGACGTCGCACGTATTACGGCTGGATTTTCAAGTCGAGTCACATGAAACGACAGTCGGCCAGAATTGTGTTAGTTTTATAATGCGCGATATATTATTTCCTGCGTATCGACCACCGAGCCCAAGAGCTAGATGCGAAGGCTAAACTAGTTCACGGTGATTCGAATAATTCGAATTAGACCAGAGCAGCATTCATATCGTAAATTATTACTATCGTGACAGCGCAATAAACAAGTGACCAAGCCAACACGTGTCCTCGGCAACATTGCTGACTCCTGAGACAAATCAAGTAATTCCAAGAGTTATTCATTGGTTGCGAAAATTCGAAATTAATTAACTAATCTTCAATGAAAAAGTGGATAAACTCCCTTGAACGTCACTCGAGTGGCAGAAATTCGCATTGAAAAGCGTCAAGTCAGCGTTTTTTCCAGCGCACTAGAGGCAATGAGTTGATAAAAGCGTTTTACTCAAGTAAAACGTTTTAATTAGACAACGGAAGACTTCAATATCAATGGAGTTATTAGGAAATATGTTATAGCAGCGAAATCCAAGAGTGCTGGCACATTTATCAACTGCGCTACACGCTACAGTTGAACGAAAAAGTATGCACACGCTCATATTATTGATGGGCTTACATGTCCTCTTGACAAATATTTTGATCTAATCGTTTATATTTGGGGAGAATTAATATAAACGAACAAACTTTTCTTGCATTATACAAATATGGTTTCCTTGCAATCCTTTGCATTGAACCATTTCACAAATTGTTTGGCAGTCATAGCAAAAAACAATGCCGAAATGTTGGAAAATGTATGCCCACTGTTCTGTATCATTTGCTTGTTTTAATCTCACTCTCTTTTAACATTGCCAAATTGAAGTCCTATATTCTTCGGTGGACGGCTAACATAATTTTTTTAGCATACGCAGAGACCGTGAGAGGATGTTAAGCCATATCTTAAGTCTATACTTTGATTTGGCTGAAGGTTTTATGAGATCATGCCAATAAGCAAGTATCGCTTAAGGGGGGAATAGGGTTTTAAAATTTTTTTCCGATTTTTTATTTTTTGGATGCATGCATAACATCTCAAGAATGTTGTGTCCAAATTGAAAGTCAATCGGAGCAAAATTGACGAAGTTATGTCTATTTTTATTGGCGCGATCAACTGACTCCATACGTATAGGCCGAGCAGAGCAGGAAGCTGGCAAACGAACAAAAGAAGGCAGGATTCGTCGTAGACAGGAGCAAAAAGATGCTTTAGACATCCTGGATAATTGCAACATTCTTTATGGACCTGACATCGATGATTCAGTGTGAGATATGTCGATAGAACTCGCTTATGAACGTTTAATATTAAATTTAGTGTTCAACACTTTAAAGCGTTTTTCCCACAACTCATATTTTCAAAGTCCGTGTCGCTCATAACTTCAAAACTGCTGCACCGATCGCTTTCAAATCTTGAACACTATTTCTGTACATAATTTACGAGGTAACGCTGGAAGAAAATGTGGAGAAAAAAACCCTTTTTTCAAATTTATTAATATTTTTCATTTTACAATAACAAATTAACCAATTTTTTCTTCGCAAATATTCCTTCAAAGTGTTCTCAAACAATGAAAAATTGAAATTTTGGAAAACCCTTTCCAAGGTTACCTGGCCAAAGCGATTACCTAACGATATAAATTTGGTTTTTTAATTTCAGATGATCCAGCACCGAGTTCGAAGTGTCACAGCCATTCAACTTTTTTTCCAGGCACTCCAGAATAATTGCCGTCATTGCTGTATTTTTCAATATTTCTCCATACAATACTTCACACAATATTCTTCAAATGTCATACTATAATGTACCATACGCTTTAATAAATAAATTTCAACTGTTCCATAAAAAAAATCACAAAATTGTGCCTTTTTTCACAGGAATAAACCCTATTCACCCCTTAACCTAACCCTAAAACGACGCCACGTTATTCAATGCGAGTATATCTTAACCCGGCGTGTGTATACTCAATTTTTAAGGGCACGCTGTGTACACTGGTCCTTTGAGTGAACAGTCGGGCTTACAAGGTTTTTTCGACTTCAGAAAAAGCTGCGAAAATTCTGAGATACTTATTGGAGTGTCTACTATGTGGCCCGTAGTTGCTAAAGTCAGGAATTTAAAACTGTTATTTTTTAAAAATGCAGAATGTTGAAAAATGTTGAAATAATGGGATTTTGTTAAAAAAAAATCGTAATTCTGCAATAAACAAATTCAGGGTTTTGTAGTTGAAACTACGAGCTTTCAAATGCATGTGGTCTCATTCGCGTGGATTGCAAAAAGTTGAATTATTTGACCACCTGAAAGTGAAAATTATTTTAAGGATTTATGCATGTTATAATGAAGGAACAGGCAATTCTTTGACACAGACAGATTTTTTATTTCAAAAATACAAATAAAATAATACGTTAATGTCATTTAATAAAAAAAAATTTAATTATTGTGCACAATTTTGGCAAAAATGTTTACGATGGTCCTCGCAAACCGGCGTCTTACACGAGACACAACAGTATAGAGTTTTTTTTAGTCTCTTTCCAGCTGCAAAAAGGACATCGTTTTCGTTTTTCTAGTTTTTCACTCATGAAGGGACGTTGTTCATTTATTCCTAGAATTTTGCAAATCAATTGCTTGATATCTCACTATAAGATTGTTATTTCTAAACGAGCCTCTAAATGCGGTTTCAACAAGCTTTGAACTAATTCCGTGCCTGATCTAAGATTCTAAAAAAGAAGCGCATAGGCTTTCGTTTGGTGATACGGCTTGTAGAATAATTTTTGCACAACTCATCAAATGTGTCCGTTCCCCCTTTCGTTTCATTGTAAAATGCTACAATCCTTGGCTTGCTAGTTCATTCATTCGGCCGGCTTTGTGCAAAACTACCTTGTTTTTTTTGGACAATAGGACAGTAACGTCATACCATTGGCGTAGGCGTACCGCACCGTACCGGCAGCAGCTGGTTGTGTGAACGTCATTGGTATCTCGGCTCTTGTTCGATCGTAATGTCCCAACCATTGTTAAAGAGTAATTGTCTTTCATTTCTTGGACAATTTTTACTGACATGAACCAGTTGTCGCAGGTGACGTTGTGTTGTGAACGGTGAATTGGCTCAGTCAATTTTTTGATATAATAAGACGGCATGGTATCTCCTATGTTTGCCTCTACCCTCCCAGCATAAGCTGCCTCTACCCTCAGCATTCAAAAGGTATGATGTTTGTGCGTCATTACACGTGACAATTTTTATGCCATACTTATCTGGCTTATTTGCAATATATACTTTTGCTCCAAAACGGCCACGAAATCCTAATAGTTGTTCGTCGATCGTACAATTGGAAGATGGCCAAGAATTTGCCATAAATACATCCCACAGATCTTTTATTGGGGCTAAGGCGTGGTTTTTTCTTCTTTCTTTTCGTGTGTTCTTATCATCGAATCGCATATTTTGGAGTAAATATTGAAATCGACATTCTGACATCACAGTTCGTTACAAATTATAGCCAAACTCAGGGTTCCAGAGATCTTCTAAATTCACGTGATAATTTTTTTCCATCCCAATGAAATATCCCAATGAATGAAACATCCCAATGAAATAAAAGCTTTCAGATCAACTATATTGATATGTTTGGCGAATGAAGGATTATTTTTGTTTCCTTCTTGTCGTCTATCAATTTCTTCATTAGTATGCTTCACAATCATTTCAAGCATCTCTTGATTGAATAGGAGGGCCCAAGCTTCCAAAGGTGTTGTCACATTCTTCGCTTCTTCCTTTGCTGATGGTAAATGGACTATAAGTGCATGGCGTCCGCTGGTCTCAGGTGCGTTCAGTGACCAACGGAACTACTACAACCAGCTACTACCTGGATTATCCTGACCTCTATTCGTTAGAGAGAAATTCGAAGCACAAATTTTGACTGTCTCTAAAAAGACCCAGTATACACACGCCGGGTTAAACTGAGTATGTTATCACAAATCAACTTACTTTTCAATCCGCACATAAGCCTATATTAATAACAGGATTTTACGTAACGAAGTTCTCTTTATAAAGGCGCACTGCATATGCCTACTCTTGCTTTCCTTGGAATTATTGCGAAGCATTTTAGAACGAGTTTGCACGACCAGATATTGATATTATCTTACCATAAATAAACTGAAGCGAAGGCTGTTTACGTCATGAACCAAGGACTGCCAAGGCACCAGAAGGCTACTAGACTATCCAACAAACACCTCTCCTGTCACATTGAGAATCCAGCCTGGAACCGCTTGTCACATTACATCGAGCTAGAAATTTCCGTACCCACTATTTGGCGTCTTCGGTTAGAGGAGTCACTTTTTCAGCTGAAGGTAGTTGGTGGAATGCAGGCTACTGCCAAAGGCTACTGCTTCTCTCTCTGCAACAACGGTTGATTCAAGAGTGTTTTTTTTTTCATATAAATAACCGCATGTGTAAATACGCCACACAGTTGCATTTTCCAATTGATGGAATCATCACATTCACTTGAGTTTCTAGTTCACTAACTGTGCAGCACAAGATGGGACGCTCGTTCACCCATCGTCTGACATTGAAAAAGGTGTGGTAGACGACGTCCATGCTCCTCCGGCAGAGTAGCAGTCGGCGAAATGTGTTTTTTTCGTTTTTATACATTTAAGACAGAAAATACCTATGGCCACTGAGCAGTTGAATTAGGTATCACGGTGTCCTTAACTTCATGTCGCTAATGAATCGCAACGTCCACGTACACTGCGTCTCATGTTCCCAGTTATTTTGCTACAGAGTAAGAATCCATTGCCCTTACCCGCATGCGTCGCCACCGTTTTCCTTTCAGCTCTTCAAAATAGACCAACACTACCCTACTAGGTCGACGTTTTTGACTAAAATGTTTCCGGTACGTTTACTCGTTTGAAACGTCAGCAATTCGTGCAAAAACATAAACTTCACAGTTTTCATAAACAGGTGCATTTTGTTTGAGGGTGGATTGTGGGCCACGAGCTGGCTAAATGATGAACCTCTCTCTACAGCCTAGTCTACCACCGCTCTTTTTTGCCCAAGGAAGCTCACTTTCGAATCTGTTATGAAATCCAAGTATTTTATTGCGTTCTTGGACTCAATAGTGGTTTCCTATTAGCCAAGGAAGAATCCCGAAAATGCACTTTTCAATGGCAGGACAAGTCCACGGCTTCTAATCCACATCAATTTGCGTCTGTTTATTTCCCAACCTTGCAGTGTCAAACGCACGTCGTAAAAGGTTTTCTCAAGTCAGCAGCTGTAATGGAGACAAGTGCGACCCCTGATGTTTTGTTCATCACTGATCGTCCTTCCTGTGTGTCGCTCGGCACCTTGTGATCCCTCAGGTAATTTTTCAAACTGGTATCTAAATTTAAAAAATTATGTCCTTAGGTATCTAACATCAGCCTTGCTTCAATTTCCTTCCTTTGGGGCTGTGAGCCTAAAATTAACTCGTCCAAACAGTATCTGAAATTTAAATTGTATAATTGCAATAGAATCAGTCTTGCTTCCTTTCAGAGTAGCAGACATAGCATCCTCCTACAAGCAGGTATGTAAACAACTGAAGTTAAAAATGTATGAAGTTAAAAATGGTGAAACAATTGAAATACCTCAGGTGAAATGCCATCCTAAAGGATGCCGCTTATGCTTGAACGCCATGCCTACGTCCAGTTTTGCTACAGGCATTTAGAGCGACCATAACGGAGTCAGTAAACTGCGTTCTGCCACTGGGCGCAAAAATAGCCACCATTACCAAGTCTGTAAGCCAATTGGGGGCTTAAAAAAAGGATCCTTTTGGTTTTTGTAAATTTTTAATGACAGTTGTTTCGTGTGCACGTTGCAATGGCGGATTCTCTCTAGCACCACGCGTCCGTGAAGTTTTGCTTCTTGTTCCTGGTAAAAAAAACTGGTACAGTAACTGCAAATGTTGAGAACGGCCTACAAAGATGTTGCTGTTGTTACCATTTCCAACATCAATATCAATTGGAAATATCAATTGACGACAAAGCTCGCTCTGGTCTTCCGCCCATCCAAGGCCATTGTGTGTAAATTCCCCCAAATCATCACGGTCATCAAGGTTACGTGGAAACAGGATTTGCTTTGCAAGGAGAGCTTGAAAGTGGCAATGGGCTGCCAATGCACATCATCTATTCTACAGAATGCACTCCTGAATAAAATACTTTCGAACAATTATTACCTTAAAAACGCTAATGCAACGGTGATTATACCTGATCCTGATTGTGATGAAGAACTTATGCTGTACATTTTAAAGAAAATTCATATTGTAAAACTGGAAAAAATTTTGTATTCACCCAAAACATATCCAAAATAAATATGCAATGATTTATGAAGGAAAATCGCTTCATTATTTTTCAAAGTTTTCTCCGTGTACACCCAGTGCCAAAAAATCTACGAGATGCCAATGCAATGAAAATCACTACATATTTTACCTAGTTCTGGAACCGTTCACTTTTTAGATAAAAATACTATTCTTATTGCACGTCGTCCCTGAAAAAGCGTTACAATATTGGAACATTTTTCCAACAGCTTGATGCGTTAAAAAAAAGAAAATAGGTCCCTTTTTCAAAAAAAACTCGCAAAATATTTACTTGAAAATTATTATTCCTTAGTTTTATTTTCTGTCATATAAATACAAAAGAGTAAACATACTGTAAAAACTAAGAAAAAATTAACATTAAAGATATTCAATTAATTCTTATGTATTTAAAAATTATTAATAATTGATCGGCCCACCTTTTGCTTGGATGACTGCCTTCACCGGCCTTACCATGCTGTCATACAAACTTTTTAAGAAATCTTCATTGATTTATTATTCTCACACTTTTCAGGTTTAGGAGAGTTCACGGTTCATTTTCCCTTATTTTTGGACCCATTACCAAAGGCTGTCAATGGGATTCAAGTAGGGACTGTTTCCTAGCTGCTCCTTGAAGCGTGTTACCTGGAAAAGACAAAATATTACAAAGTTGAAAATAACGTACAGAGCGAGCTCGTTGTGCAGGAGCCGACTCGTCTTGGAAGAAAGGATTTGACACATCTGTCGTTAGATCCTCGATTGCTGGAACTACGCCTTCTTCAACAATTTCTCTGTACTTAGCAGCATTCATAGATCTTTCAAGAATAATAAGAGGCCTTACGCAATTATGTTGGATACATCCACAAACCATCATATAGGGGGAATGCTTTACCGTTGCTTGGATACATTCGTCTGAATATCGTTCACCGGTTCTGCGTCTCACTCGCAATGTTCCATCTGGTCCAAAAAGATTAAATTTCGATTCATCTGAGAAAATGACTGTTTCCAATCCTCTAAGGTCCAGATTTTTCTATCTTTGCACCATTCAAGACGAGCTTGCCTCATTCGTTTATTCAAAAGCGGTTTTTTCGCGGGGCGACAAGAACGCAAACCCATCTCGTTGAACCTTCTTTCGATTGTTCTGTTACTGCAAGGTTCATTCATTGATTTCGACAACTCTGCCCGCAATTTCGATGCTGATTCAAATTGTTTTTCCAGGGCCAGGAACTTCAAATGGTCTTCATCCCTGTGCGTGGTACCTTGTTTTCTACCACTGCCCTTTTTTCGCTCAAGGCTGCCAGTATCTTGCTTTTTTTTAATTAAATTCCGAACTGTCCCCTCGCTGCACTATTCTTGCCGTGCGGTTTTCGATTTCGACATACCTGATTGGTAAGAAGCCCAAATTTCGGCCATTTGTCCTAGACTCAGATTGATGTATTTTCGCATCCCTAGGATAATTCTTTAGCTATTAGCTTGCAAAATCAGACTGTTCCGGAAATTTTGCATTCTGTAGTTTATATAGGATCCCGAATTACCACCTGGAAAATTTTATTTGCCTCGGGATAAGCTAATTATGTCATTTTGATGGTAACTTGTAAAAATTCCTAATTCGTAGTTCTTTTGTCACTGGGTGTAGATCGATAAACTTTTGCATGCGTTTAAAACAATTTTTAACACATTTTTTCCTCTCCGTTTGACAGACCTTAACACATGGCTTTTGAACGCTTCAATAGTTTTTTCGGGCATCGAAACTCGTTATCCGCGCAGTTTATTTTCAATCTAAAGGAACAAGTAGAAGTTGTTAAAAATCAAATCAGGGTGCTGCAGCGAGTCAATTCAATATTTGGACGAATCAAAAAGTCAATTGCTTAACGGTTTGTGTGAGACCTCGCATTATAGTTGTGAAGGATAGTGCGACGTCGTTTGTTCTTATTTTTTATTTCACCAAGCACTTTGGACAAACAAATCGTTGTCTATTATTCGAAATTGATCGTTCCACATTGCTCTAGAACTGTCACCGCATAATCATATAGTCAAAAAACAGAAGCTTTTCAATGCTTCTTGCACGAACAACTTTGGGCTGGTTTGATTCGTGTTGAAAGAACCTCACTGTCAGCTGCTGTTTTGTTTCACCCTTATAAGTGTAAATCCATAATCCGTCGCTTGTCTCAATCTTTTAAATATCGTTTCCGAGAGAGAAACTTTATATTGAACCTGTCATACCTGTTTTTTGAAGTGCTTAAGGATAGAACGTTGTCACCAAAAGTCGATTTTTGTTGATTTCGTTGTGTGGAAGTGTACGTCGAAAATCACAGTTAATCATCGCACGAAAACTTTCACTATATAACCTTTATGTTTAGACCCCAATTTTTTGTAACACTTTCCTGGAAATGGAGTCGCACTGGTATCTAATACTGACATTAAATTTGTTCGAACAAATGGTTTCGAAGGTTTCTATTAAGGTATATAGGATGGTAAAAAAACGTACAATCATAATTATCTTTTTTGGTAGAAAAAAGTAATAAAGGGAATCGACAAATCTGACACCTTCAGAAAGTTTTTACCAAGTCTTGATTAGCGAGTAAAATAATCAAATAAAGAAAATCGAACATTTCCTGTCAGCTTCATCAACGCTACCCTGGTTGAAACACAGTAAAGTATTATTCTGGTTGTGTTTGTATCTTTTCAATGTAGTCATTATGAAGGATACGAGGCTCTACTCCTCTCTGGAACGTAGGAACATAAGGTCCTTTCACTTTTCTTATTATTTTTGTTGTCCCCACGTATGTGAGCTTCTGTTTTGATTATACTCAAACGAGCTGCATAGACGACAACTGATTGTCAGCGATCACATTGCGATTGCTGCCATGGATCGGTTTATTTCAGTTGTTAGACGCGCTGAGTGGGAATTAGACCTTTTTTTCTTCCGTTGACAGTACAGTACCATCCGAGTGCTTGCCAGAGTAGACACAACCACTATGAAAATAAACCAGTCTACAGAGTCAAAGTCAGAGTCTTCAGAGACAAAAGTAAGCAGATAATTATGTTCAAGCAACAAATACACAAGTTATACACTAAATGCTTGAATTACCTGCAAAGTTCACTACTAAGATTTTATAATCTGCTGTTGACATGATCTTGACATTTCTTTAGTTGACTTTAGTCTTTCGCTGCGTGCAGTCATCTGCTGCTTAGTATCGTTTTGAGCAAGTTTTCTTTCGTAATGGGTCGCAATACAACACTCGAAGAACGGGAGCTTGTAATCCATTATTTCAAGCTCGGGAAAAGTAAACGCGGAAAAGCAATGATTTTTACCAAGGGCGCGTCAATGTACAACATATAATTGAACGAATTAAAGACAATCGCCTTGGTAATAAGGCTCGAAAAAGTCCAAAAAAAACGTTTTCCGATCGTAACGAACGATGGATAGAAGACTTCATCCGAAAAAATCTGAAACTAAGTGCACCAAAAATTAGAAACTATAAGAATTGTCCTAAGAAAACATAGATTTAACAGTCACTCCCCACGAGTGAAACCGTTAACAAGTTCGAAAACAACATTGGCTACTATTTGCAACTCGGTACTATTCGCATGACCCAGACTTCTGGAATACCATTATTTTTGATGATGAAAGTAAACTCAATGTGTTTGTATCGGATGGGAAGGAAGTTCGAGTATGCAGAAAGAAAAATGAAGAGTTGAATTTGAAGAATCTTCTTACAAGTATAAAACATGGTGTAGGATCGATAATGGTTTTGGGGTGTATGGCAGCTAATGGAGTCAGTAACATTCACATTATTGACGTCAACATGGATAAAATGTACCTCAAAATTCTGCAGGACAATTACTTGCCAGCGTCGAAAAATTAGGTCTTGAAGACAAATTCCAGTTCTATCAAATTAACGATCCCAAACATAAGTCGTTGCTCATTCGAGAATGAAAGCTCTATCATTGTCCCAAAGTTATGAAAACTCCAGCACAATCACCAGATTTAAACGTGATTGAAAACATGTGGGACCATTTAGAACATCGTATTAGGGAGCATCGAATATGCAGTCGAAATCGATCAAAGAAGGTCATTTTGGAGGAGTGGTTGAAAATCTGCCTAGAATTCACAAAAAACTTGTGGCTTTGAAGCAAAAAAGGTTATCAGCTGTTATCGGCTCGCCAAGGGCCTTCACACTAAATATTAACTTGTTAAAGAAAATTCTTGATTTAAATTTTATTTTGCGTTTTATGTATTTGATGGATCATTTTTATTTTGACTGAGGAGCATACATTGTTTTTGTTTATATTATATTTTCAAATCAAATAAATTTTTTATTTACTACACATTTTAAACTGATTTTTCACATCTGAAGTAATTATTTTTAAGTAGCAACAATCTATTTTTATTTATATTTATTATATTTATTATTTTTATACATATTCATTATCATTGAATTACGTTGCAATAGTTTTGCACCGGGTGGATCATTTTCGCTTAGAGTGACTGTATTTTAACCAGGTTTCTTCGGCATGTATGATATTTTACAAATTCTTCCTGGCAACTTGCCTAGCATCTTTTTCAATGATTTCACATTCATTCAAATTTTTTGAAAATAAGAGATTTAGCAGGAAGATTATCACTCTTTTTTCTCACTGTGCCATCATTTAGGTTATCAAACCGAAACAAAAATCTCTCTCTCTCTCACACACATTCTAAGATAAGTGAGCAGGCGCGTTATCGTGGTGTAAAAGGCATGAATTGTTTTTCCACGAGATAATACTCTTTATTGACTCGACGACCATATGGTAAGAACACCTGATGCACTATGCCACGTGATTCAAGGAAACAGTGAGCAAAACTTTGACATTTGATCGAAATTGGCGTGCTTTTTCTGGTCTTGGCTTACCTGGGCCCTTCATTGGGACGATTGGGTTTTGGCTTCGATATCATAACCATAAATGCATGATTCCTCACCATTTACAACCCTTTTGAGCAAGTCAGGATCATCATTGACGTCTGTCAACAGCTCATGAGCGATACTCATGCGACGATTCTTTTCGTCATTATTAAACAGTTTCAGAACAAACTTCGCTGACATACGTCTCATACCCAAACAGTTCGATAAAAATTTCTGACACGAGCCAACCGATATGCCAAGATCCCCAGTAACTTTTCTGGTAGTAATTCGACAGTTTTCCAAAACTTTTTTTTCACTGCTTTAAAGTCGCCATCTGTTGTTGGTGTGCTTGGGCGTCTTGAACGAGGCTCGTCATTGGCATCTGTCCGGCCATCTTGGAAGAGTTTTTACCACTCGTAAACAGTTTTTTTTACCCAGAAAAATTTAATCTTACGACACTGTCAACATTTGAAGTATTTCTGAGCACTTAATTTCATTTTTTACACAAAATTTGATACAAATCCTTTGATCCATTTTTTCCCAAAGCACAAAATTGCCGAGCATGCAAAACACTTTTAACCGTTATGCCTCTCATAAACAAAGTAAACATTTTATGTAGCCGAAACTGTAAAGATTTACTCGTGACGAATGTACTAACATAAAATCCATAATTGAGTGTACTTTGCCTGCGAAATTTGAAAAGTCACCAAAAGTCACAACGACTACAAAACACACTGAACAATCGACTTGCGGCCTGCGAGGCTCCGACTAATACTTAGATGTTGAGCATCTAATGGCACAACCGTTATCCCTGCTGATTGTTTCGTTACTAAAACTGAACATACTGATGTTACCATCTGGTCTTGGCAAATCGGGAGAAGTATCTGAAATAGAGAAATCGAAAATGTTGCGGAGGCTGTGAGGATTTAGGTACATACTCAGCGGTTAATTCTATTTTTTGGCCGAGACGATGTTATTATAAACAAAGCGAATTTCGCGCGTATGTGAAGACTTTCTTAATACGTACATGCTTAAAAAAAATTGCAGAATGGTTACGGTTTCCTTTGGTGAACACCAGTATTGCCATAAGGCAGAAATAAACGTGGAAACACTCTTAGGGCATTAAAAACATAAGAAAAAACTATTATATCATTCTTGATGATTTATTCAGTGAAATGATTAAATATTTTCCAAAGTGATCATTCGTTATTCAATTCACTTAAAAGACCCACTCATATAATTTCAGCAGCTAGAAACTATTGTGGCAATAGCTTGCGTTGTACTTTATGTCTCATTAATTCCGATGTTAATAAATTATCCGATAGCATTGCGTGAAATATACCTTCTGACCATAAAGGAAAGATATTTCATTACAGTCTTGGATCGGCAACAGCAGTCCCATAACACTTCTCAATACCCGACATGTTGAAGGTATGCGTTTTTTCACAACGAGTCTGCAACCAGTCTCCTACACTGGAATAACACTGAAGACCGTATCTCACATTGCACGATATATAATTACAAAGATAAGTAGCACTTCCTCTTTGAACCATTGTTTCTAAATAAAGGAGGTCATTTGCATTCGCACTATTTCTTCTGCATTCACAACAGTTTGTACAAAGATTGATTGCCTGCTATGCTCGCATGTTTTGAATATGAAGCTAGAAACGATATATCTTTTCTTTTTTTTCAATTAAGTAAAATATTAGCGGCACATGTTTCTGTTGTGCACGTTGAAGTTATGCCAGTTTTTTTTTATTATAAAATCGCATAAAAACAGTTTACACAAGTTTCTTCTTGACTAAGTGATGTTCAAGACGTTTTTGATTGCTTGCCTGATCTTTAGTGGGAAAGAGGTTTTTTTTTCCATTGACAAATCAATAGATTCGTTTCCGTTTGACTTTGATGGGTCTTAGAAACCAATTTCAAGTAACTGAGACGAGTGAAACAAATGAAAGAAGTCCGCGAAAGTGGAACATAAAAAATATGTTTCGAGACGAAAACGTGAAAATTCATTGGTAACATTTTAAATTGAAGATGTATTGATAAGGAAACATCTTGTTACGAAACGAAACGAACGCGCACTTGAAAGATGTTGATAAGTGACTTGAACAAATGATGGATGAGCACATTTGCTCGACTATCTTTAGTAACTACACAAATCCCCGAAAATATTTTCTTCCGCGATGGTTCCGATAAGTAAACCCTAATTAAGGATGACTTATATAGAATGCATGATAGTAAGAAGGATTTTCACTAAAATTCAAGAAGTTTATTCAAAGTGAGAGCATCTAATAATGAACAAGATGACAGTATAGAGATACATAAAATAGAAATCTATCCTCTACAGCCCCTGTCCTTGCGAACAAACTCAACTCTGCCATTGGGACTAGACTTGATCAAAAGTGTCAGTTTGCTTAAAATAAAAGCCTTTACCTGACATCTGAATTTTTCTTTTTGTCCTTAAGAGTTTTCGCCTTGAATCGGACTTGTAACGTAAGTGCATAATTAGTGATAATTCTTTCATCGTTTATCTTCTATTGTGGAAGTCAAAAAACCAAGTTTTGATTGCAGATTTACATAAAATTACTCTCAGTTTGGAAATCTGCATTGTCTTTTACAAAACGTGACCTGGAAACTTAATTAGTGGCCTATTTGGTCATATCACACACCTTCGGGTGGAAATTTATTGTTTTTCGAGAGCTTGTGATAAACCGTTGTAGAAGAGGAAGCTTGATTTAGGCCGCGAAATTGAAGCAAACAGCGGAATTGTTGATGTCAATTGGCCACCTGGAACCTGCGATTTGACTCTGTTGGTCTTTGTTTTGTGGAAAGCCGTTAAGAGTAAGTGTTACGCTCAACCCGAAATTGCGCACTAGATTTTCACAACGGTAGTGAGGCCAATAACCACTTACAGCGGCGGCAACAAACAATCTTAATGGAAGAAAACAAATACTCTCGGACAGTAAGTCGGCACTGCAGGCGCTTGCCTTTAACCACGTAGTTTTACAACTGGTGCAGGATTGTAGGCAGGCTTTCAAAGCCACAACAACCCGAGTAAATGTAAAACTGACATAGGTCCCTGGACGCAGCGGTGTAGAGGGAAACAAAACAGCGGATGAGCTAGGAAGAGCTGGATCAGCCGACCAAAATGCCACTAGAATAGACGCAATTAAAGTGCCACTAGCAATGCTAAAAAGGGAACAAGACGGAAGCCTCTGGAAAGAGACAGAAATGGCTTGGAATGACAAGAATGACTGCAGGATAAGGCTAGCTCTTTGGCCTCACCTTAATAAAACGAGGACAAATAACTCCTGGGGAAAAACAGCAACAGCGTTAGAACATTGGTGGCAGTATTAACGGTCCATAATTTCGGAGTCAACGCACCAGACGCATAGGAATCCAAACGGATGACACTTGCCGAGCTTGCGGCGAGGAGGGAGAAAGTACAGAACACTTCCTTCTGGATTGCCCCAGTCAGGCCAACAAACGCCTTATTTGGCTGAGATGTCTTGGCGGAACAGAATTGGAACACTTGGCGACCACAGAGCTGGGGAACTCCTTGGTTTCCGGAGGACGACACAATGGACCATCTGTAAACAATAGTACTGCATATGGGGAGCTAAGGGCCAATGCTATATCCAGCAAGTGGACCTTAGTACAAATAATAACATTAATAGGTTACGCAAGTATTACGCTCACCATCCAGAGCCAATTGACAACTTGAAACATGAAATTGAAGTTCCCATTGACGAAATAAAGCCCCAAACAATCGAAAATATTTCAGAAGTTTTTGGTAGATTAATTTATCCATTTTCACTTACAACATTGTAAGTGATTTGTACCCTTGCTAAGCTAACGCAGCGAAGACTCATGGGTGCGGAAGAATTTTTCGAATATCTTGAAAGTGAATTAATTTTGAGAAAGGTGGAAAGAGCTCAAGCTGATTTCGAACACGCGTCCCTACCGCTTCTCGTCATCGAGCCTCGATGCCCCTATGCCTTGACGTCACGATGAGCTTCATTAACCTCTCTCTCGTTAAGATTGGTTTGCTAGCTCCACGTTATAAACGGAACTGTGCAAGAATACTTGAACACGCATAGACCAGCGTTCTTGTTTTTCTGAGAAACAAGACTCAAAAATAAACACAAAAGTTCACTTGGGGAAACATAAAGTCATAAGGGATGACGACTCTGATGGAATCCTTCAAGTAGCTATGGCTAGCAAGGAGCATCTCAAAATTCAAACACACTGTGTTCCAAGTCAGAAATACGCAGACGTCATGATATTGAGCTGATATCGGGTGGTGGGGGGGTTGGTGTGTACACATTTGCCTTTGTAGGAATATAAACACGGATATTGGGGAGGGAATCTCATTGAAGACTTGAAAACAGTTCTTACTTTTTTGCAAAGTTTGATTTCTTTGGGATAGGAGGTGATTTAAACGCAAGACATCCGTCCTGGGGTAACCCCGTAACTAATTGATATGGAACGGCTCTGTTCAACTGGCTGCAAGCAAATATGGATCTCATTTTGATTGCGCTGTACGAGCCCACTTTCCTCATTTCGTCATTGTTTCTGCTAATCTGGTAAATATCACCCCAAGCTGAAGGAATTTTGAATGCAGACTTATTGACGCTGAGTCTGACCATTTTGGAAAGAATTCGCTTCAACAGTTAGAAAGGGTGTAAAGCTGGAGGCTCTTTATCCCATACAAACGTATCGATTTAGAAGCTGTTAATGTTCATCAATGTGGAATACTTGAAAATATCTCGATCAACAGATTGAGAAATCTTGCAACCACCGAGATCGAAGTGGGCATCGCTTGCTTGAATTCAACCTTTAGTACGGTCATCTCAAAGATATCCATTAAACATCCCTCCAGAAATTACCTTTATAGAGATTAATATTTATGTTTCTTCGACGGATAAATAAAACTCTTGTTTTATTTTACAACACTAATTTTATTTATTTAATTCCCGGTATTTCAAAAGGCACCCCAATGCAGCCTCACATTGGGTGAAAGGAGATAGAGGCTTGTCCGTACCTTTCGACGCGAAGAACTAACTCTTCGAGACAATTCCACTTCTATTTATACTACTCGTCGCCTACTTAATTTGATTTCATTCAATTCAAAATATCAATGTCTACTTCATTTTAATTCAATTGAATTCAAAATCAATGCCTACATCGTTTTTATTAATTTGATTTGGGTAAGAGTAACAATTAATCAGAAGACATTCTGAAGCTTCATCGCAAACGTAACAACATCGGGAAACTGTTTGCAAGGATATACCGTCGCAACTTGAATATGTTTAACTGGGAGCTGGTACATCAGCTGGTACACCTGCTTTTAATGTCCCTTAAGAAGAAGATTTTGAGAAGAACCTCTGACTTTGTTAATGCAAGACTTGAACAGACCCTAGTAAATATCAGACCATGTGCCTTCATGTTCTCTAACTGGCCGGAAGTGCCTGCCAGGAGCTCTCGCCTATAACGGTTCCATGCTCATGGATCAAAAGGCTGTTGCTGACTCCATCGGAAGTCATTTTGCAACAGTTCTTCAAGGGGAGAAAGCATATGAGGATTCACTAGTAAAGAGAACAATATAAAAGTTTGACAAGGGCCACAAGAACCGGCACTTGATTTATTGGTACTACCCTGTTTGTGAGTCCTGAAAGTCTCAGGATGCTTGCGCTTGAGCGAAATTCCAAAAAATCGTCTGGGGCTGATGGAATTTCAAATTTTTTCTTAAAAAAACTTCCCCAGACGTATTTTGTTCTCCTCCTAATACTTCTAAATAACTGCATAAACATTTGCTACTTCGCAAAGCAATGGAAATGCGCAAAAAAATTTGCCATCCCGAAGCAATCCAATAGCGTAAACGTAGTCGACACACACCCAATATCTCTCTTGTCTAATGTGGGAAAGTTACTTGAGAGAGTTATCCTCCAAAGCATCACACAGTTCTCTGAAGGCGCAGAAACTGTGCCGGAAAGACAATTTGGCTTCAAAAGATGTTACTCAACGATAGACGCATTGGATGTTTTCCAAGCCAGTACAAAACGAAACTGGCAGCCTAAAAAGGTTGTCGCAGCGTGTCTCATCGACGAAGAAAAAGCTTTTCATTCGGTTTGGATCGACGGACTTATCAGCAACCTGATCCAACTTGGCTTTCCGGTTAATGTTACGAAAATTGTAGGTAGTTTCATGATGGAATGACTGCCTTTACGGTGTCTGGTGGACGTAGCTCTGAGCCCTTTAGTTCGGGGGTCCCACAGGGTTCCATTCTGGGTCCCTTTCTCTTCAATATATTAACGTCCCACATCCCAGGAACAGAAATGAATTTCAACCTGGAATCGAGGTGAATTTCTTCTTTATTTGTGTGGTCTTCTGAGTACAAACTCCTCTTTGCAATAACGAGACTGCAAAGGTACCTGGACTCGCTCTGAGCCGTTATGAGGAATGAGGGATAATGTTAAAAAACGCGAGCTGATTTTTTTCAAGGATCCAAATCAAAAGTCTGGATGTCGCACGAGGAGCATCCGTGACACCAGAATAAAGCTGAACGGGCTGGTGGTACACTGATCGAAGCTTACAAAGTATCTCGGGGTTGATTTTCGATACGCAAAACACTTTTAGTACTCAAGGAGGCGTTGTATTGAAGAAAAGAACATGTATGCACATATGCATACCATCTTCTTCTATCTCCCTTCAGGAAGCAGTCAACAACCAACAAGCGGGTGAGGCTACTTGCCTACAAACAACTCATCAGGCCCATACTCATGCATGCAGTTCTGATATGGCTGGCAACAGCGAAGTACAAGTAGAGCAAGATAGGGTTTTTTGAGCGAAAAATTCTTCGGACTTGCACTGGCTTCAACAAAATGGAGGACGAATGGCCCTCCCCAATTGACTACTGTACCGATATGCAGAGATGGAACCAATAAATCGGTTGATTTATTAATATAGAGGTAAGAGATAAGTAGTTAATAAGAAGACTAAATATTGTAGTGAATATTGCTTAAGAGTATAAACAAATTATAATAAAAATAATATTATAAAAGTATAAACGAAACGATGGATACAAAAGGCCACACTTAGGGTGTAAGAGTAAATAGTAAGAAATTTTAAGAACATAACTAATTTATGGAACCAAAAGAATGGGCTCAATTAACTCTGTGTATAGCCATTAGGGAAAACCCGTAGGTTAAGTATTACGTTAAGAAAATAATTGTAAATAATTGTACATTGAAGCAAAATCGCACCAATTAAAATTACTTAAAACAGCTTGAACATTCGTGTGCATAATATCAAAACGTATTTGATTTTCAAAATGTTCAACTCGCACTCTTGCTCTTAAACGCGTTTAAATGAAATTTTGTTTTGATGAAGGTTCCAATTTGTTGAGAAATAACTTTCATTACTTATACCAGATAAGCTCGTTTGAAAATTGGGTCTGCGGAGTAATTCTTGAATAATTCCGAAGCACGGAGTTTTATTGCAGACCAAACATTAGATATGCATGTGCAAACATACAAGCGGCATTCAAATAAATAAAATCTACATTTTAAGACCTCGGTTGGAGGCATTAATTCCATCACTGCCAGCCAACACCCTTAAATTGCCGTCGTCGCTAATGCGGTCTTACACTCAGACTTTTGGGCAATTTGAGGTTCATAAAGATACCCTGAAATATAATCACGTTATGAACATTAAAAAGACATTTCTTCGGAATGATGGGACCATCTTTTATCAGCCTAGTGCTCACTCATGAGCATTTATTGATGTTCACAAAGACGCTATAATTTAGATTGAGCTTCTAACTTTACGACAACACATTTCAATGTCGCCACTCGTCTCTGTTGTGTCACATACAAAGCGACTATTGCATGAGTTTCAAAAGATATTCATTTCATTTGTCTTTTTCTTAATATTTACAATTTCTGGAAAAGAAACACAAAACTAGATTTCGCCTTGACGTGCTTGTCGCACACTCAAAAGAAAGAATAATGTGTGAACGCTTCTGCGTAAAAACCACAATTTCCTTGACTATCAGACAATACGAAAAAAGATACAAACCCACTTGAATGACAGATTTTCTTTTCTTTTTTGTGTTCTGCTGTAGCTTAACCATGATAAGAGTTATTTGAAAATATAAATTTTACACAATATTAATATTAATTTTCGGATTTTCTCAGAAACACGCACGTTGGCACGACGAGATCGTGTAATGGCGCGAAAACGATAAAATTTCAAAACACGTATTGAAACGTATGTAAATATGAACGGAATGACGGCGATAATTAGAAAACTTGTCATGACAGATGAGGCAAATAGAAAGTAAAAATAGGCGAGAAGGAAAAGGCAAAAGTTCGTACGGATGCATGCTGCCTTACGGCTGTAAGACCTGCCCAGTAGTTTTCTTTCGAAATTAATTGCAAATGTAAATATGTACATATCAATCAATTATGGCGACGATAACAGAATTTTCATGTACGTGCGATGTGGCAAGTAGGTCTAGTCGAAAACAGTGGAAAATAGTTGAATTAGCATGATTTTATGTAACGTTACTGGTCTTCCATGCTTTGGATCGTGTTAAGCGTTTCCTCGAACACAAAGGTAAGTACGTTAGCAGTTAAGTGCCGAGCAATGACAATCCAGGCGTTTGCACAAGAAGACGAGGCAAGTGATTAAAACGTGGTCTTGGTAATTAGAGCAGAAATCGGTTAGTTTCCAAGACAGGCAAATTTACTGGCTTTGTATTAAATCTGATGACCTATGACGCCGCCAGCCATGTTCGTAGTCTGCATAATGGGGTCATTCCACGTTATCACCTCAAAAATGGCCTGTTCAGGACAGGTCTTCTATTATTTAGGCTTGTTTTAGGTCTTCCTTTGAGAAAACTACAAAAGATGGAGGTGTGATTGTCTTTAGAGTATATAAATCCATTCTGATAGTGTCAGAAAAGTTATTTTTTTTTAATTATTGTACATTGTTCTGTTTCAATAAAAAACTAAAAGCAAACCAAGTACATAGTATACAAGGACGCAAGCTGCTTGCATTTTCGAAAACTCCTGTTTGAATCATCTGACAGAAAATTCGAAAAGATTAAAGGTAGGATGAGGCGGCTGATGCCCGAAATTGAATACTAAATTTGGGCCGAAATAAATACTGGCCGCTTGAAAATCACGTTTTGACACATTTTCTTCTTGACGTGGAAAAAGTGTATATCATTATTTTAGCTTGATTTTACTTTTTACGGGTGATAACTACACTTACGTAAAATGCGTTGTTGAAATTTGAAAAAGACCGGGCGATTCCTTTCGGAGAAATTCATATCGATGCATGCAAAAACGTTGTTTGACGATAAACACATTAAAAGTTTCTTTTAACAAAAAAGTATCCTCTTTTGTAACTCTCGCTCATTCGGCAATACCTGTATCATATGGTATGTCTCCTTTTTCTGCAAAAATATCATTCTCAGAAAATCCAGCTTTTCTTCGCTCAGTTTTGGCCTCTTTAGAAGACATACACTAACGCGAATGCGTCTATCGTAGCGAGTATTGACGTTTTCAGTAGCCCTGGAACCGATTTTGATTCCCATCTACTCCGATGTGAATCTTTAGTGACAGTTGTTTTATGTGATCGCTGTTTTTGCAATGGCTGTGTCTCGTGAACAGCGTCCGCACAGTTTTGCTTCTTACTTCAAAAAACTGGCGCAGACACTCTTGAGACCTTTTAAAAACAGCCTGCAGGGATGGAGCTTTTCGAAAAATTCAATGGTGAAAAAATTCAAATGGTGTAATGGTAGTCTAAATGGTCTTGATCGTCCGTCCACGTCCCAAACCACCGAACATGTTTAAAAAATTCGGAAAATCATCCTGGAAGGATGATCGACTAACTCACGATCCCTGTCTGACGAATTTTGTTTCTTTTCTACATACGTATTATTGGGTGGTTGCATTGTAATTGTCGGTTTTGGACAAAGTAAAATATTTAAATTTTTTAAATAAAAGGAAGTATATTTAATCTTGAAAATAGGTACCATTGGCATCTATGACTCGTTGCGAACGTGATGGTAAACAACATATTCCTGTTTGATAAAAGTCTACCCCATCGAAGAAATTTCATAATGCTATTGCTGTCCTCCCGGTTGGTGAATTTTCGTCCTCGCATTAAGTTATCCATCACCCGGAAAAAATGAAAATCTGATGGCGAAATGTCGGGAGAATATGGTGGACGTGGTAAAGTTTCCCAGCCAATTTCCTTTATGGTTTCCCTGGTGAATGCCGCTGTATGTGATCGTGCGTCATCCTGGAGGGACAAGACTCCACTCCTATTCACGAGCGCTGCATGCGTACGTCGCAATTCTTGATGAACTTCTATTAATTGCTGACTGTACACTTCAGCTATAATGCCTTGGTCAAGTTCCAACCGTTGATATCACACGATGCCTGTGTGATGCAACCATACACACAACAAGGTCTTCCCCTAATGAAGGCTTGGTCTTGGGATGGTTCCAGCAGGGTCGTCTGGCGATAACCATAATCAATTTTTCATCGCACGTAATCACTCGATTCAAAAACGCCTTCCGATTGTTGCGCAACAACAGCGAAGTACAGATCCCTATACGCTGCCTTTTTTTGTTGTCGGTAAGTTGATGAGGAACCAACTGATCAAGCCATCGTTTCTTTCCCAGACGTCGAAGATGGCGACTAATGGTGCTTTTGTCAACGTCAAACTTTACGCTTAATCCGTGCAAAGTTTGGTAGGGATTGTCTTCTATGTGTTGGCAAGAAGCTGCGTGTCATTTATCCGAAACATCGCTCCAGGATGATCGTCGTCTTCAAGGCTGTCATCCCCGGTGCGAAATCAAGCAAACCATCTGTGAGCTTTACGTTCTGACACAATATCGTCTCCAAATGCGTCACATATCCTGCGGGCAGCCGTTGCTGCGTTTGTCTCTAATTTGAACTCGTAGCAGAGAGCACACCTTACTCTTACAGTTCCACTGACCATCTTTACCCTTCAATATTTTCCAAAAGACTTAAGACATTTGAATCACACTCAACCTTTTATAGTGGCCGCCGACAGCCCTTTTCAGGTAGGTATACGGGTGCCGGGAAAATACCCAGACGTTCTGGAATAAAGAGTAAAGAATAAAGAATAAAACGAGTATCGAGTGTTACTGAATGTAAGAAAGCCATAGTAAATGTTTTAAGCAAAATAAATATTTTTGGTGCAGGAGATGAAGGCTATACTCTGAGGGTCCGAATCCCAATGCAAACTGACCAAATCCCTCCGCTGTTACAACGAGAACCTGCATTGGAATTATACCAGGGCGGTCCTATAAGTACTAAGCCCCACTCCACGATTGTGCTTTATCGCAAAAGAAATACACTATAGTGTAGTACCTTTCTGTAGGCGGTCACCGACGAAAATTCAGCCGAATCGGGCTTGTAGTTCTGTTTTGACAGCGTATCCGTTGATTTTAAAAAAAAATGGAAAAGGAGCAACATCGGTTGTGGATTCAATTCTCGTCTTTGTAAGGGAAATCACGCAGTGAAATCAAAGAGCGCTTGGATGTAGTGTTTTAAGATGCTTCTCCATCGTGGTGACCGTCAAAATTTCAGAATTTCAACGCGATCGCAAGTCGGTTTTTGATGAACCACGCCCAGATGCCCCGAAAACGGCAACCACAGAGGATAACGTGACGAAAATTCACGATCTCGTTTTGGCAGACCGCTTTTGAAGGTGCGTGCGATAGCTGAGTTAATTGGCATCTCAAAAGATTGCATGATGCATTTCCTATATGAAATTTCTGGTATGAGAAAGCTGTCCGCAAGTTAGATGCCACACTTCCTTACTCCAGATAACAAGCGCAACCGTTTGACCACTTCACCGACTGAACCATGGATCCACTGGTACTTATCATTGAACTTTACCCGGTGAACCTGCTCCGAAGAAGGCAAAGACTGTCTCATCCGCAGGTAAGGTGATGGCCACCGTTTTCTGGGATTTGTAAGGTGTGATATACATTGACTACTTGTGGAAGGGTAAAACGGTCACAGGGCGGAACTATGTCAAAATATGGCGCCAATTCGACGCCGAATTTAAAAAACGTAGCCATATTTGGCGAAGAAAAAAGGCACGCCAATGCACCGGCTCACACCTTTACACTCGCCACGGCTGAATTGATCAAATCGGGCTATAAACAGCTGCCCTTTCCACCGTATTCTCCAGATTTGGCCCTTTGCGACTTCTTTTTGTTTCCCAACTTGAAAAGTCACTCGCCAGGCATAAAATTTTTCTCGAATAAGGAAGTAACCGCCGCGAGGAGGCGTTTTTTGCGGAAAATTTTTTTCAGACGGGTTAAAGAAGTTAGAGCATCGCTGGGTAAGGTGTGTCGAACTAAAAGGATATGTTATTGAAAAATAAGTTGCATTTTTTCCAAAAAATAAATTGATTTTTATTGTAGGCTACGTACTTACTTTTACTGTAGGCTACGTACTTATCGGAACATCCTCTAATCTCCCTTTATTTCGGACTAGGCCTTTCGGTTAGGCAAATCCTTCTATCAGGAAGAATACACCGAAAAGTTTATGCCTGAATCAACTTCGAATTCAAAATTTAACGTCTAAATCGCTTCATTCACATATTTACATGAAAATCTCAAAGCACTCATAACAATCTCAAGATTCATAGGTGTTTGGGCTCCGCCTTGGAAAAACTTCCCTTAAAACGTCCTGAGCGGTCATCTAAGAATTAAGAATATAATAAAATCTGATTCAACTCATCCTCGGATTTCAGGTTTGTAGGCCCTGCGACATTTCTTTTTTTTTATTTTCCGAATTGTTTGGCATGAAAGGAAAGCCCTTTGCTGACATCACTGAAGTACAGAAAGAAACTACGATGATTCTATCGGGCATCATAGAAAACGAATCAACAATATGTTTTGAGAAATGGAAAAATTTTGAAAAATGAGAGATTGGATAAACATAGTAGTGCAATTGGGGAACATTTTGATGGAGATTGACGGTTTTTTACTAAATCAAATTTTGAAAATTAAAAATTAAGTTCAGTTTCTTTAGTTTACGCCCTCATACATAAACTTATGCGTTCTATAAAATCGAGAAACTTGCGATCGAATGGCGAAGTTAATAAATGTTGGGCAAAGATATAAGTTCTAAGAAGCCACTTATTGTATCATTTTCGAATGATAATTATATTTAGCTGTCATACTGTGTCTAAGGTTCTTGTCTACCTGGATTGGTAATAACAAGCTCATTTGTATTTTTGGAAAAACATATTTCTCCTCTCTTCACAAAAAGTAAAAAAATAAATAAGCATGAATGGTCTCATGCTTTTCCCCGCTTCCGCCCACCTACGCGCCTAAATCGTTTTATTGCGGTGGTTAATCCATGTTTACACTAAAAACTTCTTCGTCCTGCAAACATATGGTCACCAACGACTGGGATTTCCCACCATTTTCTTTATCTGAAATCTCTTCTGTCAGATATGTCTAAACTTTCTTTTCCCCCCGACACGGTCGATTCGCTGAGTCTTCTGTTTTCCGCACTTCGCGACATTCACTTGTTTTCTGAATTTTCTGACCAAGTTTCCTGGAATCTTACTTTCAATCGCTCACAGTTTGAAAAATCTTTCTGTATTCTTTCCCTGTGCAATTACGTAGAGCTTCATGGAAGGCCTAGGGACACACCATGTGTGTCATGGTTCGTTACAGGAGACTCCACGTAGGGATTACTGAGAGGAACCTGCTGAATTTCGTCCTGTTGTCTGCCTACTTCTAGTGTGAAACCGTTTGTTCACGTTCAGCGACCTACTTCACTTTTCAACTTCACTCTACGTCCATCCTCTCACTTCGTTGGTATCTCTTCTGGTTGGCAGTGAATCTCTAGGCCAAGCTTCCTGAAATTACGAGAGGATCTCCCCAAGCGACCATGATGCATCATCTCCAGCTTCGCATCTTTATAATCTGGACATCGCTCATCACAAAACTATTCTCTTTCAGAGATTGTTAATTTAATGAATGAAATTTTACAAACGTTTATTAAAAGTACCACCTCGCGTGTGACTTGCAATTCAACTCACAACCTCCGGATCCTTAACGTGCTGGTTCAATTCCAGGAATGAATTGAGCTAAATTCCTAAGATGTAAACAAGATAGACCAAGTATAAGTAAGGTTTATAGTTTGATTTTTCCTTGAAAACAGAATCCTTTTCCTAGAGAAATGATTAAGCGTAAAGAATCAAGGTCTTATTGAATTTAGTTGCAGTCTCTTTGAGTTAGTTTTTGAGTTGTATTGAACATCAAGTCGATAAATAAACATTTTAAATATCGACTAAAGGACCATCTCATGCGTACCAACTCGATGTGGTTTCCTTGATCAAACTAAATCCGTCGCTAACTTCCATTGATTGCGGCAAGGAAAATGCGTTCGGAAAGTTATTTTGGAAGCAATCACAGCTACGACAGGTTCAAGAATGTTTAATTGATTTACGAGTAAAACTCCACTTCGGTATGCGCCATATAAATCTCAGGGTTATCCGCAAGCATTATATCATACAAGACATCGCTCAGTCCATCTGGTTCTCATAATCCAACACTGAGGTTATCTCTGCAAGCCTAGCGCTGCGAACTTTTTCAAAAGATACTTCTTGATGGCCACAAGTTAACGTAACGAAATGATTTATATCAAAGCTATCAAATGAAACGAGAAACATTAAAGCAAAGCCCGTTCTTACAGCATTAAAATAATGTGCTCAGCGTAATATTTTCATTTTCATTTCTCCATAACGTAACGTTGTAAATTTTCCAAGCTTTAAGCCACGCTATGCTGTTTTATATCAGTGTCGCGTAATAATAATAACAATATTTAATTACTCGCAAGTTTGATATGAGGACAAACGAAAGTTGTTCGACGTTTTCCTTAAAAGTACGTGGAAAAAAATATGTATGCACGAAGTACGCGTGTGCTTACGCGGGGAGTTTTTGTTATAAATTTTGCTAACAAAGCATTGGCAATAAAATTTCATGAGCCATATTATATTCGTACATACAAGTGGAAATAAATGGCAAATATGCAACAATTATTGAACCGTATTGACCTTCATGAATCGTAAAGTATCGAATATGATTGGAAACGAGGACAATAAAAACGTTCATTAATTTTTGTTGGGCTCGATGCGTTTTCCGGGCAATCACGGAAACTTATCGTTAGACAACGAGTCAAGACTGTTTTTGTTGTAATAAATTCGGTTGTGACAAAATATGAAATCAAGGCAAAATCAACGCCAAACTTTGTGAACTCTGCAAACACTTACATTGGCCCGACTCCGAAGCGGCCAGGAAATCCGAAGAAAATTACTGAATATACGTGCAATAAAGTACATCCGAAATAGCAACAATGCAATAAAATGTATTCCAAAATGGAGTGTGAAATGCCATGCCGGCCCGCCAGGACACTTTCAATTCACTCGAAACGCCAAACTCATAAATGCACTCATGGTGCGTGTGATCTTGCCGCTACCATATCGTCCCAGAGGGATGTCCGGTATGAGTTTTATCAATCTCGACTCGCTCGAATGTACTCTGCAAACACTTTTTCCTTTTATCAATTCAAAACAATGCATGTACGGCATTTCTCATTTCTTTGATGTTCTCCGATTGGATCTTGGAATTGTTTTCTCCGATTCTTGCGCTTCAAAGTGTGTCTACATCCAATATTTGTTGGCATCTGCTTGTCGAATTCGAGGGCTGTTGATGCCATGCCACTTTATTTATTCGTGCGTTCGGAAAATCAGGTGCGCCCGGGATGGTTATAGCTTTCCACCACCAACGCACAAAGTGTTTGAATTTCACATGTTGTTCACACACTTATTTCTGCTCGCATGTATCCAATGGCGACTCATGTTCAAATGGTTTATAATTAAATCTCTTAAAATTGAAAAAAAGTGGTTCTCTACACCAGGTAATTCGGCACTGGCGTATCAAGTGTTATTACACATTTGCTTTCTAGCAGCATGTGTGTCAGACCACACCGAAGACAAAGAAGTTCAAGGGAGTTTACACAAACGCGATAGTAATAAAAGCAAATCATAAACCTTGATGATGAGTCCAGTAAATCACACACTTACCTTCCATAATTAATGCTTCCTATGTCTAAGTTGGTAATCATGTCTTGGATTTGTTCGGGCCGGCCTTGAATAAATTTGCGGTGCGAATCGATATATGCCGCGTTAATGACTTTATTGTTACAATCGTGTTAGGAAACTCTTGACCCCTCCGATTCCGAAACGAATCGCCTCCATTTTACCAAGCAGAGAAGCTGAAAACGCCGTTTGAGATAAAAGGAAACGAATTTATGACGTTGACTGTGAGCCAATCTTCCAAGAAAGCCATCGCAGTGCACTATCGACTCAAGTGGTATTTAATTATTATTTATTTCAGGAGCATACCTCCGCATCGCATGAGTAATCCGAGCGGCGAGCATCTGAAACGAAGATAAGACTTCAGGGTTAAACCGCCATGGGATTATTTAATACTTTTGTTTTTCCTTCCGCACTAATCTCGGATCGAATTTCTTTCTAATAGTTTTGCAGGCGTCTGATTCTTCTCTAAGCGAAATCAACTGTTTTGACCTCCATTATGGCTTTGGTATCAAGTTCTACACGCATTCGCGTCTGTACTGCTAAATTCGTCAAGTCCGATGGAATTCTAAGAAAATGAATTTAGTTTGGGTTTCTGTAATTCCAAAATCGGATTGGAAATTTAGTTCGAATCGAGCAACAAGAACAGAGTTCTGATTGTTCGTTTCAAAAATTGGACACTTACCTAAGGCTTAGATTGCAACTTACGATAATTTGCTGCGACTCGTGCCTAAAAAGACAAAAATCTCTTGAATTTAAAATATTTATTTAACTTAAACACTAGAACTACCAGCATTTGTTCTATACGTTTTTCTACCAACCAGTCAAAATTACCGGTTCGATATCTGGTCAGAAAATTATTAAACTTTTTTTTATTCAAATTTATCAAACAATTATTAAATTATCAACAATAATTATTATATATTATTATTATATAATATTATTATTAACAATTCTTAAATTACTAAAATTATTAAGCAAAATTTTAAAAGATAAATCTGTTCTGAAGGAAACTAAAATGTATTTCATTTATAAATTGATGTGTATTCAATAAAGTAAATAAATTTATATAAACAGAAAAAAATATTATACATTCTTTGAAATTATATTTCGATTACAGCATATTTTGCAAATAGAAATTTTTTTTCAAAGTAAATTTACCACAAACATGTTTTTTGCAACTTACACAGATATTATAGGTTTTATTTTCATTTCATAAACCTATTTGATAAGTTTTTCGTATAAAAGAACTTTCGTGGCTCGCTAAGAGATCGGCGAAACTTCCTGGTCCAGATGAATCTTCATATTTTGTGGAAAGTTCTTCTGCTAATTGGACCAGGAAATCTTTTCTTGATAGATTTTCTCCAGTTGTTTCATTATACGAAACCAATGCATTTATTGCTGCTAAGTCAAGAATATTGAAAAGATGTGAAGAGGCCATCTCCGAAAACCAGACTTCACAGTATACTTTCTGGCAATTTGATCGGTAATATCCACCCCAAATTTAGTTTTATTATAAAATATAACAGTATCAGGTTTATTTTTATCTGTATTTTATTTATATGATGTACCCTTGTTAGTCCATTTATTCAAGGTTACGCTGTTTTCTTCGGCTGTAATCTTCCTGTTAGCTAGTAGTTCCGTCATCCATTTTGTAAGATATGGGTCTATTCCATATCTTTGGATGACTGCTACTATGCTCTCAGTTTTTACATTGTTGAAGGCTCGCTCGATATCAATGAAGGCCAAAGTGTAATCAAAGTGTAATATCAAAGTGTAATCTTTGATGGCAAGGTTCCTCTCTATTCTGCTTATGACTTCGTGTAGTGCCGTCGCCGTGTTGGTTGGGACAAAGCTCCTTTATGTTCACGGTGCTTTTTATGTACCCATCCACCAGGCGTTCCAGGATTTTCAGCATGAAAGATGTTAAGCTGATAGGTCCGTAATCCGTTGCCTTCTAGTGGCTGGCTTTCGCCGGCTTAGGTATAAAAACTACTTTATCTTCTCTCCAGTCCAAAGGAATAGGGCCTTTAGATATGGAGGCTCCATATATTTTCACCAAAGTCCATATTATTGTGATATCCGATTTCATAAGCATAATCGGATACACTATGTCGGTTCCTGGTGATTTGTATGGTTCGAAGGTATTAATGGCCCAAAGGATCTTTTCTCCGCTTACTATTTCTTTTAGGGGTAGGGGGCACGGTAAGGAGTTGCGTTGTTTACTTGTTCTGTCTCCTCATCCGTTGAGCCCGGAAAGTGTTGGTTTAGTAGGAGCTTGAGACGTTCTATGCTATTTGTTGTCCACGATTCGCCCTCCTTTTGGAGCATCGTGTCCACATGTGGTTCTCTTTTCAGAGCCCTGCTTAGCCTAGATGTCTCGTTTCCTCCCAACATATGGTAAAAATATGTAAAACTTTTCTTATTGGCGTAGCTTTGTCTAGAGCATGACGAGCTTGTCGCGTAGAAGCATCATCAAACAACAATGAATTCAGTAGAAATTATACTCTTTTCACTGACATAGTAGTAGGAAAAATAGGTATACCTGTCCCAGCACTTGCATATAAATCTTCTAAATTGGCGTGTGATGTCTTCAAGGATCCCGCTATGTACAACAATCCGAAAAGTGCCCGAATTTCCACCGCATCTGTCGGTTTGCAGTCACGTATTCTGTTATACTATTGTGCTTTGCTTTTGAATAAATACGTTGGTATATCTACCAACTTTTTCAATAATATTCTCTGAAATGAATAAACTCCATGCTTGTGTAAATGTTGTCACCCCCACACCATTCCTACGAGTGCCCGCATCTTCCGTGAGAATATTTTGAACTTGACGCCTCACTCTGTTATTGTTAGATTTGTGCCACTTCGTTACTTTATTGCGCCCTATAAAACAGCTTCTTATTTCTGAAAGTGGCAAATCATCCTCTTCTGAGTCCGAGCAGTTTGATTCCTCAGCAGATCGAGGTTCCTCTGCAACGATGGGGATGGAAGTTTTAGAGCCTTGGTCGCTGAGCTCTGATTCACTCTCTTCTTTGTCTTTTCTTAGTAATTCCTCGAGTTTTGCACTTTGTGGTAACCGTCCACGACTCATTTTATATACAAAAATCCAAGCTTAATTCGATAATATTGAATGATGGCCGAAGAACTAATACGAGTGTCAACGAGGGTAATTCGCATTGAGCGTCGTGCGTAACCTTTTCGACGACAGGCGCGTGTAGTCTTTTCGACGACTGCACCGGGACTAAAACAATTGCGATCTGTGGAGTGGGGGGAGCGCCCTGAGTGACGGTTTATTCTTTATTTTACTCCCAATAACATAGCGACAGGCTACTAGAAATGAGAAATAAATGTGATGGGTAATTATAATAAAATGAACGAAAATGTACTAAGCGCGGTCGATTCGACAACGCGCGCCCGCTTGAAAATTAAGTTTTTTTGTTTTTATAAATTGCTTTTTCTCTAAGACACATAAAAAACAAATTTCCGTTTGTAAAAATTAAAAATTATACAAAACACAAAAGCTCCTATGAGTTTTAACTTTTTTTTCAAATAGACTTAAAAACAACAAACTTCAGTCTTTTATAAAATGAACGTATACATAAAAATAGTTTCATATTAGCGTTTTAAGTATATTATTCACTCTAAACTTTTTTTCCTTAAACACACTATTACTTTACTAACAAAACTTTACAAAATTACAAAATTGTGTGAAATTAAATTTATAATTCTTTCCCATTCTCTCATTAAGGATCCTCAACTCTTAAATTTCCATAAAAATATTAATGACATCTTATAATCACATTCGATTTTACGAGATATATCAAATCATCATACTTTTCCTTTGGTATTTGAATTGCATCTTCGTAAGCATTTTCGAGCTCGATATTTTTGAAATCAACTGACCTTCTTTTTTGTAACTTTACAGGAAAATTTCTCAGGATACAGTCATTCTACTTTGAATACCGCTGCATCACAAATTTCAACAAGATGTGGCCAGATGTGTTGAATAGAATAATGTCCCAAGAATAATGCCCAATTTATGAACCCAACGAATACGTCTATATAGTCAAAACCGCCAAAAAACAAGGGCGGCTGTACAATGTTGTCGACACACAGTAAAGTTGTAGGTCGACAGTTTTGATCGGTAGTAAAATGTAAATATATCTCCTCTTTGGGTCGGCAATGTAGTGAAGTCGAAACAAGCAACAAGGTATGAATGATTCTCGGCAAGCTTCCCTTTATCTTTCACTATTAGTTCTTCTCTGCTTAATACTTTTTCTGTCTGATGTCACAAATAGCTTTCTTCCAATATTTCCAATTTTCTTTCAATTTTCGTGTTGAAATGTGTTGAAGTACACAACACATTTCTGGCATTGATCCTTTATAGGAGAGAAAAAGGACAAGTTAAATTCATTACTAAATATGTTTCTTTACGTCCCAAAACCAGCGATTTTTTGCTTTGAACTGCATAATCAGTTTTGTAGTCTCGGTGTAGCTGCGCGATAGATTTACCACCTTCAATAAACTCTTTTTCAGAGCGGGCTCTAGTGTAGTGACTCCCAATTCTGGGTATAGAAGAAAAATATGCTCTCACACCATTTTTCATGCACTCTGGTAAGACTTCCTTCATGTTTCTTCCCCACATGTCTTCAAATATACCCTCTTTTCTTTTCGCTATAAATGAACCGATTATTCACTCCCAAGGTTGAAATAGTTAATAACTTGCAGACCCTGAATTTACTGGCATCTTTAACAAGGTAATATGCACTTTTTCTGGATCGTGCCGCTTCTCGTCAATATTTATAATTCACTATTTATACTCTCATCCATGAGAGTGGCAACAAACATCCTCTGTCCAATATTCCCCATTGTTCTTACTGCGAAAATTACGCGTAACATTTAAATTTACAACTGTCATTACACGGATCCTGCATTTGTCTAGGTGGAACCAATTTTCCAGGGTTTGTTGTTTGTACGCTTTTTGCTGTTCCTTGATTGCTTGATGACATTTCGTTTGCGTTTCACTGGCTCGGCGTTATTTTTCCATAACGCCAAGCGAGTGAATAACGTTTCTTTTCTACTTTCTTCAGTTTCATCCGCCTTACGGTTTTCTTTGTCACTAAGATCCGAAGGTGAAGAAGAAAGGGTTTCCGATACGTAATTGGGGTCTGCTATAGAGTCATCAGAAGAAAAATCTAAACCCATATCTTTATCATTAACAGCTGACAACACGTTTTCAGCATTCGATGTTCCTGAAGATACATTTTCAGGAACTTTCCACTTAGAATCTGTTTCTGGAGTTCGTTTTTCAGTTTAATTCCAAGCATTCCCAGCAGTTTCTTGCTTCTCGACTCCATTTTCGTTTCTAGTTGCAACTATGTATTCTTTTACACCAAAATGGCTTAAAATGAAATATGCCTAAACTGCATAAAAAGTGCATTTCATAATGCCTTTCATATTAAGTATGCAATAGTGGCACAATTTGAAATGAACCAAAATTACTTTACAAAGAAAAGCAGCATTTGATTTTCTACTAATCAATATTGGCATATTGTAAATTGAGCCACCTTGTTTTAAAGAAAATAAGGCAAAATAAACTCAACCTGTCACATTCACTTCTCACTAAACACGTGTCTGAATGCCGATGGCTTAGAATGCACTGACAAGTTGTGCTATAGACTTGTTTGAATAGAGAAAGGCATCTATATACAACAGTGGCACAAGTTCCACCTAGCGGCTTATTATTGAAGTTTCTTTGTGCCGATTTTGTTCATACTATAGGGTATGCTACTGGGAGTCTAATCAACGATATAACTCAAATTTAGTGATTTTCGAAGATGTGCCACTATAGCATTTCGTGAGCGATATGTATAAATATTTGAAAAATGACATATTATTTATAGTTATCGCCTCTAATTAATAATTGATGTGTGTGATATTGTTAGATGCACTTTGGTTAATCTAAGGGCACCTTACATCGTTTACATTGCCAAAAAGTCCTTTTGAAAGATTTTGTTCTTTAAACGTTTGTGGAATGTGCTACGGAAAATGACTCCAACTGTCAGCCTGTACCGTACTGGTATACCGCTTTGTGAAGGGCGTCCCCTAGATTTCGATTCTGATTCGCAAATTTTGTAAAAATCATAACGAAATCGAGCTCTTTTAGATAGATTAAACTGAATGAAACTGAAACGTCCTTTAATTTCATCTATGATTCGTCAACAATTATATGACATTTTTGTGTACGCTGTTATCGGAATCTACTATTCCAATATGTTAGTATTGTTCGTACTTTCCTTCTTCTATCATTACTCTCAAATTCTTTACCATTGTTAAAGGCTGAACATAGGTAGTACCTTAAAAATTTTCTTCAATGCATAGTTTTGGCAAATAAAGGAGTGTGACAGATAGCTCTTTTTGACCATTTCCATTGTACCTTATGCTTTTTCACTTGTGAAATAATGACACTAACAGTAAAATCCCTCTTGTCTAACCGGGAATTACAGGAAACTACTCCTTGAGTATTTTTTTTCATTATGCTGCTGCTTTTCCTGACCTTTGTTTTGCATACAGTTTCGTTCCTTTAGACATTTTCGAAAAATCATCTTATAATACATCTTGTAGCAGCTATAATTCTAAGAACTATAAATCTTTTTCGCTATCTTCATCACTATCACTATCAAAGAAAGCACCATCGTCACGTCCATTTTTCAGGGCATTTATTTAGAATTATGATGGGTATTCATAGATTAGAACGGCTAAGATTAATATTCTGCACCGAACACAGCTGGCACAGGCGCAAAGACGAGGAGCACTGTGGATAACATAAGCATACGGGACAGTATCTGAGGCAGCGGTGTTGTTAATTGCAGTGGTGATACGCATCGCGACGGTAACAAAGAAAAAATTGCTCGCACGATTGTTTTCAATTTTCGTTGCAAAAAATTGGTAAGTCACTGTCTCCAGATTGCATACTCTGTATTAGAGAGAAGAATGGATCCCTGTCGATCCCTGTCCCTGTCGATCCCTGATCTAAACGCAAACAGAAAAAGCCTCCTCAAAACCAGGCGCAGGATGTCTCATCGTGTTGGATCGCTATGAAGAAGACCGCCTCTTGCGTAAGGCAGGAAACGCAGTTAAAAAGATCAAAGCATCCTGCAATGTCCAGAAAAACATAAACAAGGACATTAGGGACGGTATATTCGAGCTGGAAGTGAACTTAGACCGAATTGGGCACTGCAGACGCAAAAGGCTTAAGGCAGAGGAAGAGCCAAAAGCCAGTACCTTGGTTGAAACCCAAGCGATTGCCGTGCATAGGAAAAAAATTGCCAGCAGCCCCATCCAAGGAGACTGAGACTAAAGGAGGAAGGACGAAGCACCGAACAGACAGGTTACATTAAATGATGGATTCCAGGTGGTGGCAACCTAGGCCACCAAAAAAGCGTCCAGAAGACTCCTCCTCGAAAAAGTGACCGATGATAAGCTTCTTCCTGGGGACAAACGCAAAGAAACCCCAAACAAGAAACAAAAACCACAAAGCAAGCCAAACCGACTGATAGGTGAACTTACGAAAAGGTTTTGCGGAAAATCAAAGGAGTTGTGAAATCGCCATAAGAACAGTCCGGCCGACCAGATCTAGCGAGAGACAGAGACAGCAAATAACGACCCATGCCGTGACGCAGTTAAAAAGGCTCCTGGGGAAAACGTTACGGTGGCCTCACTTGAACCAATGGCCAACCTTAAAATCAGGGACATTGACTGCGTCACGGTCATGACGTAGGTGGAAAGTTGCCTCAAAAGGGTTTTCTCCGCATTAAGTGGGATCAAATTGCGACTTACTCCTGAAAATAATAGAGGGAAGCGCATGGCCATAGTTAACTTAACCGAGAAACAAGCGGAAAAACTCCCTTGTTTATCTGTCTGGCTGCAGTATACGGCGAAGAGCAGTTCCTTCCAAAGAAAGCAAAACATATTGCTAAAAGACGAAAGTATTCTAAACTCACAGAATAACAGAAGAAGGAAAAACTACAATTATTTTCTTTTACAATACGCCTAGTACCGTAATCTACAATAAGATAATTTTAGAAAAAAAGAGAGCCAAGGAAATATTCTAAATATTCATAAATTTCTGTATATTTGGACAATTCCATGGAAAATCGTCAATATACAAATAATTTTCCCAAAGGGGCTAATGAGCTGTTTAATGATTTTGAAGTCCTTTTGAAAAATGTGGCATATTTACGGAAATATGGGATCTTGTTTTTGAGAAAGCAAATATTGAATAAACTTCAGGCAGTGTTGCATTCAAAAAATTGTATACAATCTTATAATAGCCTAACAGTCTTCAAATATGGTTTGATGGGAAGGGTAAGGTCTAGAAAACCCAAAACAAATACCTTTAAAAAAGTGCAAGAAGCAAACTGTCTAGAAAAGATAATACGCATCTTAACAGTGTCCTTTATTTGTGAAGTTCCCAAAATTTACACTTTCGGTTTTCTTGTTGGTTCTTATTTATTCTAAACATGTATTTAACACGACAGGAATGTGAAGACAACGGATTTCTTCGAGTATGTAGCGGGGTGTGAAATGCCAAAATATAAAAATTACCGCCATCAATTAATTTTAGCTAAATTATGTCAAATCATTATTGATTATCAAGTTGGCAATCAGGCAGATAAATATAAATAAATATAAAATAAATAAAAATTAATAGTATAAATAAAAAAACGAGTAATATAAAAAAAATTCAATCACTTTTATTACTAAATCTAAGGCACTAATTTTCGGTCGGAAAACTTGAGGACTCACTCGAGGCACTCACTCGAGGCACTCAAAAATTTCGAAAAAAACCTCTTGAAATATAAAGAACATGAGGTTTAGTGTGAATTGCACATGTTAAGCTTACAGTATTTTCACCGGCAATTTTCACCGGGTTAAGCGTGAAGTCAAAATCAGCTCCTAAAAATTTAGTCGTAAGAAATTTTGTAAGTTTTGGAATACTTTGGCCGCTAAAGAAAATTTCAAGAAAATTGTACTGTCATAGTGTAAACTTCCCAAAATATTTATAACCCCAAAAATATGTTGCTGGGGAAATTACCCTAGCTTATCCCCTCTCGTCGGGCCTGCGTGCCTAAGTCAAGTTGGCAGTATTTTCAATGGCTCTTTTTTGAAATTCCCTAAATTAAGATCATGTATTGAATTAGAAACCAACAAATAAATATTTTAAACTAAACTAAATTTTTTGAAATTTTAGTCCGATGGATTTAGAATAATGAGAGATAATATTCTAGACATATTGAACTATTCATTTAAACACAAAATTAATTTTTCTAATTCTTTAAACTCGCTTAACGTCTTAAAATATATTCTAGGTTCAATATAAGTCGAAATCAACCATCGCATCCATCAGTTACGTCACTACATAATCACCATAAGCGACCGATAAACCCTCATTAAGCAATAAAATAAATGTGTGCACGTAGATGAAGCATTTTATCCTTGTAAACCATAAAATGTTTCAAATAACATATTGAGTATTTGTAAATCATAAAATGTTTCAAGTAAAACCATAAAATGTTTCAAATAACACATCATTGAACCTATGTAAACCTTTTAAGATAAGATATTCGAATTCGCATTAAGCAATAAAACGAAAATATTTGTAAATTCATGTATAAATAGTATGTAAAAATCGGGCTAATGCCCAGTTTGTAATGTTATTTGTTAGAATAAAGACGTTTAACATAAGGCGAACGTAATTGGGACAGTCGACGTTCGAACCATAGACTTGGATAAGTGTAAGCTTTTCTCGAAGAAGCTTTAAAGGTGGCGGGGATACAGGACCTTTTAAGGCCCTGCCTAGCATCGAAAAACACGAACAAGGAAAAGAACATATAAAAGAACCACTTCGAGAAGGAACAGAAGAATCACAACAAAGGAGCATAATGGACTACAAAACGGTCGGCATCTATTTGAACTCCATCCCATCATTCGCAGGTGATTAATCAGACCTTCATCCGTTCATCAATGTCATCGATGCAATACAACCAGGGATACAGGAGCTCTCAGCAGCGCAAAAAAACTTGGTGGCATATCAAATCATCGGGAAGCTGGTAGGAAAGCCGAAAGAAATCATCAACGCTCTTCCTAATACAAGCTGGGAAACAATCAAATCAACACTGGTAACACATTCCGACGAGCCTGAGACGGAAACTCGACTCATGAAACGAATCCTAGGAGCTAAATTTACAACTCCCGCCCAATTTTATTCATACATGAGTAAGTACCTGAATCTTATATGTTATAAAATAAAAAATAAAAAAAGATAAAATGATGTGCAAAAAACTTGTGAAATTGAACAGAAAAGAGAAATAGTGAAAATTTGTTTTATGGACAAATGTCCAGAGCCCATTCGAGGTGTTCTATACGCTAGACAACCCACTACATTTGAAATTGCCTTCTCGGTACTAGCGAATTCAGGTTATCTATACTTTGGTGCTAAACGGTATAAAGAAAACACGCGGTATCAACACGGTCCTTTTCAAAATCCGCGTAGAGATAACTATCGAGTTAACGATAATCAAACCAACCATTTACCAGTTCAATTAGTGCCTCAGCCTAATTCTGTCAATCAAAGACATAATTCTAGAACTAGAACTCACAATTATCAAAGAAATGATCTTCATCTTCCTTCTGATGTATCCATGAATACCTCTACAACTTCGGGTTCATCGTTGTTTGCTGGGAATGGAAATTTTCCGTTACCAGCCTCGGACTGCCTATTCTTCGATTAACTATCGAAGGTAAGATACTTCGTTGTCTCATAGATACAGGAAGTACGCATTGTATCATGAATATTAAGTATGTAAGCCCAAAAAGACAGTATAAATTACCACAACCATTGATTATCAATTCTGTTTCTGGAACCAAGGAAATCAATTTTGGTTTTGGCACCCCCTTTCCTTCGGAATTTCATACAAACCATCGAATCGGATGGAAGTTGATGGATCTCGCATCCAACTCGTTCGATTGTATCATTGGCCTAAACGTCGTCCTAGGTACGAAAGCGAGTATTTACTTTAATCTTAAAACTCTAACGATCAACAATATTTCATTACCTTTCAATGCCGAGCATGGCGAACTATACAATGTATTAGCTGCTCAATGTGAAAACATACTAGAAACAGCAAAACATACTCAGAAAATTGAAATTTCTGAAAAAATATCAATCGACAAACAATTTCAAAAAGAAAAATATTCTCAAGAAGAGCAAGATCTTATCGATCGTATTAAAACTGAATTTGCTGATAATCAATACAATGAATATGAGAAATTAACATTTACACATGAAATCAAACACGAACTGAAACTGGGAACTGATAATCCAATATACCAACCAAATTACAGATACCCATACTCTTTAAAACCATTTGTTAAACAACAAATCCAAGAAGATTTGGCACAAGGTATTATACAGCCATCGAAATCTCTTTACAACTCTCCTATTTGGGTAGTTCCAAAAAAGAATGGGAAACATCTGTCAGTGATTGACTACCGGAAGATAAATAATATAACGATTGGGGACAAATACCCGATTCCACAAATTGATGATGTCCTTGGGCAACTGGGACATGCCAATTATTTCACAATCAATGATCTGGCTAAAGGATTTCACCAGATTGAAGTGAAACCAGAAGATCGTCATAAGACAGCATTCTCTACCGACGAAGGTCATTTTGAGTTTACTCGAATGCCATTCGGACTGAAAAATGCCCCGGCAACCTTTCAGAGGTTAATGAATTCAGTTTTCGCGAAATACATCAATAAATTCTGTATTGTATACATGGACGACATTCTTGTTTATAGTACCACCCTAGAAGAACATGAAGTAGCACTTCGAAAAATATTCTCCACTTTACGTAAAGCAAATTTAAAAATTGAAATAGCAAAAACACACTTCCTTAAAAAATCAACTGAGTTCTTAGGACATATAATAACAAAAGATGGTATCAAACCCAATCCTAAGAATTTAGACGCAATTGAGAAATTTCCATTGCATACTACTCAGAAGCAAATAAAATATTTTTTAGGCTTAGCTGGATTTTATCGCAAGTTTATCAAAGATTTTTCCAAAATAGCTCGACCCATGGCAAAATGTCTGAAGAAAGATATTAAAATAAAAACGTCAGATGAAGAATACATTGAAGCCTTTAAAAAACTAAAATTATACATATCCAATCATCCAATACTACGATTTCCTGATTTCAACAAAATATTCACTGTCACAACAGACGCTTCAAACTTCGCAGTTGGAGCAGTCTTATCTCAGAACCATAAACCCATAAGCTTTGCATCCAGAACTCTAAATGAAACCGAGACACGATATTCAACCATAGAGAAAGAGCTCTTAGCGATCATATTTGCATTAAAGTATTTTAGACCATATATATTCGGTCACAAATTTGAGACCACAAACCTTTAACTTACCTTCAAAACTTAAAAGTTGACAATCCAAGGTTGCAGAGGTGGAAGCTGAAACTATTAGAGTATGACTTTACCATTAAACATGTTAAAGGAAAAGAAAATTTTGTAGCAGATGCACTCTCTCGTATTGAGCTTCACGTTCATGAAGAAGCAGATTGCAATTCACTAGCAACGCAGCATACAGCTACAGAAGATAATTCTCATTATATTCCTATCTCTGAAAAACCACTGAATTGTTATAATGTACAAATAATAGTTAAAACAGGAAAAACACAGTCGGTTAAAAGAGAAAAGTTCAAAAGAAAGTAACGTTTAACATTTATATTTCAAAACTTCTCAGAAAAAGAAGCCAAATATATTCTCAATAATCATATGCCGCATACAGGCACCGCAGGAACCAAACTATCCGACAAACAAAAACTTTTAATATTACAAAAAGAATACGTTGAATGGAAACTGGCTCATAAGAAATCGACACTTGTCAATGCCGAAATTTTACTTCATGATTGCACCCTAAACGAGATAGAAGAACTCATTGCCAAAACTCATAAACAGTCCAATCATATAGGCATCAATAAAACTTACGGGGAAATACACACTAAATACTATTATCCTCGATTAAAAGAACTCGTTCTACGACTAAATTAACTCCTGTGAGATCTGTCAGCAATCTAAATATGACAGGAATCCCCCAAAAGAGCCGTTCAAAGAAACAGTCACACCTAAATCTTTCGCGAAATCTACCACATAGACATCTGGTTCCAAAATAAGAACAACCCTTTTATAACTTGCATTGATAAGTTCTCAAAATTCCTTACTGTTGCTTCACTTAAAAACAGGCAATGGGACGCCATAGTTAACACACTTCGCGCAATGTTTAACAAAATCGGTAAACCAAAGCTACTGGTAACTGATAATGAAAGCGCAATTAATTCAGAGAAAACGAAAGATTGGTTTCTTAAAGATAATATTAACTTCCATTTTACTCACCCTAATCATAAAACTGGGAATTCAGATGTCGAAATATCGCATCGCACATTAAACGAAAATATGCGAACATTCCTCATCAGACAAAACGAGGAAAAGAATTTACTGTCTCTTAATCCAGAACAAGAGTGCGTTCAATATTACAACAATACGGTACATTCTGCTCATGGTGAAAAACCAGCAGATATATTCTTTAATGAAATAGATACTTCACATATATATAACAAATTATTGACATATAAGCAAAAACTACTACAAAAAGCCAATGCCAATAGAAAATACTCTTTGCTCGATAATAAATGGGTAAAGAATCCAATCCCTACAAAATTAGACCCTCGCTTCAAAAAAACTAATAAGAATTCAAAGATTCATCCTCAGAATAAAAAAAAACTAAGGCAAACCTCCTGTTTCAGGAATAGTGTCCCTCACACTTCTCGTAACAACTGCAATTGCGCAGAAAATACAAATTCAGCCTCTAACTCAGCAAAACAGTTACGTCACGAAGAAGATCGTTAGACCATTCGAGTCAACTTCCTTAAATAGAAACATATTAATCCACAAAGAAATCTCAAAGTATAACATCAACGCTCTGACATTGACAAACTTTATGTTAGACGTGCTAATTGAACAAGATAAAATTACCATTTTTATTGAAATACTTCTTAAAATCCATTGTTAGAATCAAGTTGATACCACTACCGAATTCAAAGCAATTACAGATCCATTTGCAAACTTACGAATTCCTTGTACATAATGGCATTCAAGAAAGGAAAAAAAATTTTTAGAAACATTTATATTTATTTATATTTGTATGTAAAATGTAATGTAAATGTATGTAAATGTAAAAATTCTATATATCATATCAGAAAACAGTAACCTTATGCTTACTATAACACAGTGCGTAGTTGAAAGTACTTTTGAATTTACCTTAGAAGAAATTCGTTCATAGCGAATTCCGAATAAACAGAAAACAAAAACAGTCGAATTAAAACATACAGGAATTAAATGAATTCAAAGATTCAGGTACCCTCTTTAAAATAACCCTTCATACAACAGCAATTACTTTATGTATCATATCAATGGTAGTATTCTTATTTGGCAAGTATCAGAAGTCAATAGGGAAACTCCGTCAAATTCTCAAGATCACACCTTTGAAAACTGAGGACAGTTTCCATCTTAAGGTGGGAGGAGTTACGTCACTACATAATCACCATAAGCGACCGACAAACCCTCATTAAGCAATAAAATAAATGTGTGCACGTAGATGAAACATTTTATCCTTGTAAACCATAAAATGTTTCAAATAACACATCATTGAACCTATGTAAACCTTTTAAGATAAGATATTCAAATTCGCATTAAGCAATAAAACGAAAATATTTGTAAATTCATGTATAAATAGTATGTAAAAATCGGGCTAATGCCCAGTTTGTAATATTATTTGTTAGAATAAAGACGTTTAACATAAGGCAAACGTAATTCATCGCTGCAATCTGCGTTTTGTTTTACAGAAGAAGTATATGTCCTTCGATGTAAGCACCCCTAGGAAGACTGGATGACATAGTTGCCAGTTTCAGTCAGTTCGTTGCAATCGTCAAATTTATTTTATACCTTAAAACCGACCGAAAGTCGTTCAAAGTAAGGATTCATAATTTTAAAATATGGAAAAATTTATGGGTTAGCAGTTTTTGCCTACATTTGATAACGGCATGCACAACACATCCTAGCTTAAATATGTTTGTAAATTTGCCTGTAGCTGTGACCAGTTTATCTTACAGAAAATTACAGAATTCTTATTCTTAATTCTTACTCTATCCACATGCACACATAAACTATTTGGTCATTATTAGAAATCACAATGCTTGCTAAATTGTTTAATGTAACCCAGAATCCTTTGAAAAGCCTCTCGCTGTGGTTTTCTCGCGTTCATGTGTATAAACACCTTTCATGTTCGTTCGGCGGTTGCGACTTCCAGAAGAATGAGTAAAGCTTCCTGTAAACATTTTGAGATGCGTATTACCCTTTTGTCTTACAAGCCGTTGCTTTGTATCTAATGAGTGGATGTTTCACAATACATACATGAAAATCAAACGAACCGCAAAATTAATTTTAGCTTTTAAATATTGTGAAGTGGCGTTGAAATTCTATTGTTTGGAGTCTTATCAGGTATCAGATCTGCTGCTAGTCACTATGTACAGCTTTAATTCATAAGAAAACAGATTAAATTAAACTTAGGTTAGACCATACTGAGGCTGATTACGTTATTTAATGAGACCATCGTGGGAATAGCTTGCTACGATAACGTTATTTGTTAGACAGCAGTCGGAAGTCATCGCCTTGCGTTTAATTTTCCAAGCTCCTTGTTAAAATTACTCCCACACATTTGTAGATATTCCTTAAATCATGCACACAGTTGCCGAATGAAAACTCTTATATAAGTTATTCAACAGTATGTCTACCCTCTAAAATCTGTTCTATGGTTTTACAAGTTTCTTTCTGTTTTTTTCAGTTGTTTATAAGGGAAAAGGTTCTAACTCTGACTTTCTAGTATTTAAGAGTGAAACTGGAGACTGAGTGAAACTTGAAGACTGTTTTATGTAATGCTAACAAACTGATTGTCAATAAGACACCAACTAAAGTCATTATATGACATTTCTTTATGTATTTCCTCCTGTGTTTGAAATAATGATTACATAGAGCCAACTAAGTATCATACATGGAATAATGCTTTGAGCTTATAGTCCGTGGTATTAATGTTGGATTAAAACATATTCTTAATAACAAACAATGATTTTTGCTTCAAGAACGTTACTATCATTTAATAGAAAAATAGGAACTTATGGTACATACTAATTTTAACTGCCCCATCTTCCCGGAATTGTTAAAGAAGCTTAAATTTTAGTTTTGGGTGAGTTTTTATTACCTAAATTAAGGAGTTTGTTCTCAACCGTTTTTCTCATCATCAGGGGCTTTCAAAACGGTGTATCAACTGAAAAGCAACGATTACAAATCGATTACTTAACGTATAAAATCGAAGTTAGTTACCTTTCACCTGGAGCCCACTCCTCAAACAAAGACCCGGCCAACATTGCCCCGCAGCATAAAGTGTATGGTACTATTGTTTACTGATAACACAAGTAAACACGATTTTTGAGTCTGAGTTCTGTGGTGCTGATTTTGATTAATTATGTCTAACTAAACAAGGAAAAAATGCTTTTATCTAATAAAGTTTGCTTTTATAGCAACCAGAATGAAATTTCAAATTTTAAGAAAATCTAAATTTTATAATTCAGTACAATACAAAAGTAAGAAAAAGAACTTTAATTTATATGTCAATGAATTTTATTTAAAAAGAACAATAAAGGTAAATATCTTAATATGTAAAATAAACAGAAAAAAGCTTTAAAAATGAACATTTTTGGTTTTTCTTTTGTGTAAGTAAGAACTTTCTCGTATTAAACTGCAAATGTAGTCTTCCATCGTGTTCTCATTGCATTGTCCTTGATAACGCTGTTCAAAGTTCATCACGTCTTGATGAAAGCGTTCTCCTTGCTCTTCTGAATATGCCCCCAAGTTAACTTTAAACTGGTCTAAGTGAGCATGTAGCATATGCACTTTAAGGGACATTCTGCAACCCATGAGGTTGAAATTATCAAGCATATTAGAAATGGGCTCTTCATCATTTGTGGCTTTTTTTATTGCCAAGAAAGCCAAGGATCACTGCTTTAAGGCTGAGCCACGCTTGTTTTTCGTGGGCGTTCAGTAACTCTGGGAATTCTTCACTGGCCATTATTTTCTTAATTTGTGGAACGACGAAAATACCAGCTTTAACTTTAGCCTCTGACAATTTAGGGAAAAACTCTTTAAGTATTCAAAGGCTGGAGAGTTTTGACGAAGAACCTTCACAAATAGTTTCATAAGGCCTAATTTTATATGCAACGGGGGCGTCAAAATATCATCGGCCTTCACAATGGGTTCATTCTTGACATTATGTTTTCCTATCTGAAATTCGATCCGTTTTGGCCATGACTTCTGCTTGTAGTGAAGTGTGTCGGCTCTACTAACCCATAAGCAAAGATAGCATGGATGTTTCGTGTATCCGCCTTGCATTCCCACCAGAAAACCCACCATCTTAAAATCCCCTATCAGTGGCCAGGCATACTCTTCATACTTTAACGTTTGAAGCACCATTTTAACGCTTTCGTAATTTTCTTTTAGCAACACAGAAGGAGCCAGAGGTAGAGATGGAAATTTATTTCCGTTATGAAGGAGGACTGCTTTTAAACTTTTTGTAGAGCTGTCGATGAAAAGACGCCACTCAGAAGGAACGCAAGGGATTCCGATTGCTACAAATAAACCTTTCACACCATTGCAATAACAAAGTCCGTCTTCTTTTGTAAAAACTCCAGAAAATATTTCATGACGCTTTCTTTGATCACTTATATTAACATCCTTCTTGAGGAAATTCCACTGTTTTAGCCGGGAAGCTAATATTTCTGCTTTAAGTTTAGGTATGTTTATTAGTTTAAGTATGACTCTTACTAAGTCATTAAACTCTTCTGAATTTAAAAGATGTAGTTCAACAGATACTGATTCGGGTAAAAATTCGCTGGATTCGCTACAACTAGACATTTGTGATAGCGACAGCTGTTCCTTCGGTTTTGAACGGGAAGGCACAGGAAAATGTTCACTGTGGGGTACTGGAGCGGTTGTTGATGGTAGATCTGGGTACTAAATCTTCTTGGCATTTTTGCCAACCCGACGCTTGCGTGGATCAACTACACAAAAGTAGCAATCATTGATGTGATTAGTGGGCTTCCTCCATATTCTTGGTACTGCGAACTTCATACATTTTTTTTCTCCTCGATACCAAGCTGAAAAAAATAACATACATATATAAATATACACGTTACTTGTAAATTCGTTACATTTCGCAATTTTTTTTACAATTAGTATCCTTGAAAGTTATGATGTACTCTCTTACGTTCTAATGTGTTTTCGCAGTTACCACACGAGAATTTAGGGGCCCATATTTTGTCTTGACTTCGAATAGTAAGATTAAAATAAGCTTTATAAGCTTCACAAATCTTGTATTTGTCGAAAGACTAAATTTTCCGGCCCTTACTTTAATGAATTCGCCACAAATGTAACAAAAAGAGTTTACGTAATTTGTACACTTTTTGGAAGCCATTTTGGACTCCGCGCAACACAAATGGCGTCGTTTCTCGGAAATGTTCGTACGCATACTGCCCAGACTACCCGCCGCTCCCCGCTGCACGCCCGTAATCTCCCCGCAACCCCGCCTCTTGCGTGTTAAAATCGTTGTTCCTCAAACATTCTGTCAAAATCTTAAAATATTTATTCTTCATTGTAAAATGTACAAAAGCAAACTTTATTTGTTATAAATGGAGACTGTGGTTACTTTTAGTTGTAGACAATCGTAAAATATTAATTTAATAACAAACCCAAAAAAAAGTTTTTTTTGTTGACTTGTGTAATCTATCCCGTCGTCGTACAGAAACCAAACAGGTCCCCTTATGTTTCGTTACTACCGCAGGACCAAATGCGACCTTTGTTGTCCGACTCGGACAACTTAGATAGAAGTGTTCTGTTCTTTCTTTTTTCTCACCTCGTTTTCCCCGCAATCATCATCCGTTTCGGTTCCTCCTCCTATAATGTGTTGTTCTAGAAGACTGTGGCTCATTAATATGGCCGATTATGTCCTTTTGCTGTTTCTATTTTCTCCTAGAAGATAATTCAATACTCGTTCTGTGTAGGGGAACCAATGAGTTCAGCTCATCGTCGTTTCTATAATCCTTGACCGTGCAGAGCGTTCCTTCTGGTTCTCTTTTCGCCGTTGCTTGTGGTACTAAGATTGTGCCTACACGGGTGGACAAGACATTTTTTCCCATTTGTTTTATTTTTCTGCATAGTCTCCTTCCAACTTTACACACTTCCCCCAGCGATGCTCCCATCTCTTCAACCCGTCCAAATAATACTCAGTGTTTTAAGCTGCAAAATAATTTCACGAAGGTGATTCCCTGCTTATTAAACAAAAATGTATGTCCTCCGAGCTCAGTTTCATGATGAGGGAACAAAAAGAAGTCATTTGGAGTTGGATCTGGTCAGTAATGCGGATGGCCAAGCAGTTCGAACCGGAATTAGTGGATTTCGGCCATGGCAACCGCTAAGGTGTGAGACAATGCGTTGTCTTGGTGAAAAACGATTTTCTTTTTCTGCAAAAGTGGTCTTCCCGCAAAAAGTCTTCCCGCAAAAAGTCTTCCCGCAATTTCTATCTTCAGTTTGGCAATAATAATGCGTAGGATGCTACTGTCATGACTTTTCGTTCCTGAAGTTAACCGCTTATGATAACTCACAGCCATCTCAAAAAACACTCGTCATCACTTTTTCAGCCGATAAAGCAGTTTTTGTTTTTTTGGTTTGAAGTCCAGTGTTATGACTGCATTTTTGTTTCAGGCATATAATGGTGTCTCTAAGTTCCATCTGAAGTAAATAATTAGCGCAAAAACTCGGATTTATTTCATCTAAACTGCGCAAACAGAGCATTGGAAATGTTCATTCGAATACGTTTTTGGTCTGACGTGAACAAACAAGGACTGTTTTCTTGATTTAATATGTGACAGACACGTTCTTTGTTCATTTGCATAACCTCTGCTACCTCTCCCACTTTAACTCGGTAGTCGTCTACCACCACTGGTGAACGTTAGCTATATCATCATCAGTAGTGGTTGTTTTTTGACGTCCCGAACGTTCATCATCTCCAAAGCTCTTACAGCCACGTTTAAATTTTGAAACAGAAAATATCACTCTTGTATATGATGGGCAGGGTTCGCATACACAGAGTCAAACTCATCCTTCATTTCCGTAGGCGTATTTCCTTTCAAAACCAAAAACCCAGTAACAGCTCCAAACTCATTATTTTCTTTCATCCATTTTCAAAAAAATTCTCACATGGAATCACTCAAACAACTGTCAACTAAAAGCTGCTTGTCCAAAATAGACGGAACTTCGGTGAGTACCTGACAAAAACTTCATTCACTAGCTTTAATTGATGTGTGCCGCCATCTTTACGTTATGGTTGGAAATTTTTCAGACCACCCTCGTATTCTCATTGCATTATTGATGGTGATCCAGCTAATGGACGTTCCTCCGTTTGTTTCATTTCTCTCAACTCCTGTTTGTCCTCATAAGTGGAACTACAACGTGAGGGACTAGCACTTGCAGTGTCAGTTGTTCGACTATAAATGTATTTTATCGTTAGATTCCGACTTGCTGTCGAAGAATAAATGCATTTTTCCCGTAAGATTGATTATTAACGCATCCATGGCTAATATCAGTGTAGATACTTCTGACTGGAAAACTATTTGATTTATGGTTATCAAGTTCGTAAATTCTCTTGAGTTGTGAATAATCATTTAAAACTCCAGGCACAACCTCCCTCATCGAATTTGGCTCATTGTATTTAATTTTTGGTCTAAATCATTTGTGTGGATGACTATTTCATTTCCGGAGTTGAAATCCTCCTCCGTCTTCCACTCTTTTCTGATCGATATGTTGATTCTTTGAAGGATCACTGAATCCACTAAAGTTGAATCTTATCGCTGTTGCCCTTCGGGGCCGCTCTCGTAGTTGCAGGGTGCAGAGGTATTCTGATTGGGGTGGTTAGAAGAATTATTTGTTGATTTCTATGAGATGCTCGTCGAATGATTCCTGATGGACGATGAATTGTGGAGAGATATGAGGTTCAGCATTATATCTTTTGGATTAGTTGGCCTAATCCTTATGGCAGCAACGATGCCGAGGCAAATCGTTCATTCTTCGTTGTTTTTTCAATACTTGATTGCAATCTCTGCATCAGTACTTGGTCCATAACAACGCATCGTCAGTGATGGGTCTCACTAAAGTTAAGTATATCCAGCTGCAATTTAGGGCTTTATGCCTGTTCATTGTGAGGAGTTTCGCCTTAGTTCTTCATCGCCCCAAGTACAAAGATTCTAAGTTAGGTTAACCCTTGACATTTCACTTAGTTTACCAAGCTTGCCAATTCCATCAACAATCTTGGAGTCGATTTTTGGAGTCTTATGTAGGGTCTAAGCTCTTTTTTGTTCATATTAACGCGTAGTCCGTTTCACTTCACTCATTCAAAACAAATGAGAGTAAGGTCTCCACCCAGCCTGTCATGGTACCCGATAGTCTTCCAATGGTCAGTACACGATATCTTCACAGTATCCTGCCATTTTGATAGCCTGCCCCTTTATGTATTCATCTATTTGGTTAAATTTGAGTACTATGACAAGTGGTTAAACTATCCCACCCTATAGTATATCCCTTTTAGTCCTTCTCTTGAAGTTTAAGCCACTTTCTTCGGCCTTGATCTTTTTTAAGATGCTTCCATCATCCATTTCATTAGATGTGTGTGTATTCCATATCTTTGAACAGCTGATAATAGGACTTTTACATTATCGATGGCTTCCCCGCTATCGACGCAGGCAGCCAATTTTTAATCCTTGCTGGGAAGGTTCCTCTCTATTCTGCTTGCTACCTCGTGTAGTGCCGTCTATTTTGATTGTCCTTAAAGTTATGATTGCTGGTTGGCATAGAGTCTCGTTATGTCTACGTTGCTTTTTTTAGTTGAAGAGGGTACTTCTACTAACAGTTCCAGGGTTTACAATTTAAAAAGCATCTGACCGACAGGTCGATAATCCTTCGCTTTTGTAATGGCTGAATATCCCAGTACTCTTTGATTCTATTAAAGCTGGAAATTATTTTAGCCTCTCTCTAGCCTATTTTTAATATCCTTTTAGTAGAAAGGCTCTTTACACTCTGGTTCATTGCAAGATCCCCTTTGATAAGCATAAACGGATGCACTTTGCCTGTTCTTGTTGCCTTGCATAGTTAGAAAGTGTTACGTTTGTTAGGTTTATAGTTAATTCTCGTTTACCATGTCTTTTACAGGAGGGTCATCGGAGAGATTACGTGAGTGGTTCGTTCGTTTTCCTCAGTCGTTGAGCTCGGGAAGTGATGGTTTAATAGGGGCGCGAGGATTGTTTTGCGTTTTGGTGCCCATGCTCCATCCCTTTTTGCAATATTGTGTCCATATAGGGTTCTCTTGCCAGAAACCTACTTAGTCTATAAGTCTAGTTTATCCTCAATGCTTCTGTAGATGTGATTCTAAGATTTTCTGACAGCTGTTTTGAAGATTTCTTACTTTCGCCTGTAGTCTTTCCAAAACGTTCTTTGGCTTGGGAGGGGATTATTTATAACAAGCATTTAGTGTTGTTTCTGATCTCTCTTCCAGTTCTCTGTTCCATCAACATACCTTCTTTAATAATGGTAATTGTTGAACATATTTCCTTGAAACTGTCCTCTTGCAAACTTGCGACATGCCTTACTTCTTTGTCAACGTTATTTCGACTTTGACATTCGGTTAAATTATGTCGTGTAATAGTGTTGTAATTGTCATTTTAATTATCTTTTCTTTGATTTTAGATCTTTGGATTTTTCAGCGAGGTCGCATATCGGTTCTTGATAAACCACGCCCAGGTGCCCCGTAAACAGCAACCACAGAGACTTAGATAACGAAAACCCACGATCTCGTTTTGGCAGACCGCCGATTGAAGGTGCTTGAGATAGCCGAGATAGTATGTATCTCAAAAAACCGCGTGGCACATATCCTTCATGAAATTTTGTGTATGAAAAAACTGTCGGCAAAAAGGGTGCCACGGTTGCTCACTCCGGATAATAAGCACAACCGTGTGAGAACAGTTTTTGGCACTGTTTGAGCGCAATCACTGTTGTACTGTTTTGTGGCGTTACGTGGCCGCCAACAAAACATGGATCCAGTGACCAAGGAAAAGTCGAATTAGCGAACTTTACTTGGTGACCCTGCTCCAAGAAGGCGTTGATTGTCCCATCGGCCGGAAAGGTGATGGCCACCGTTTTCTGGGATTCGCAAGGTGTGATATACATTGACTACCTGGAGAAAAGCTAAACAGTCGCAAGGCGGTACTATGTCAAATTGTTAGAAAATTTTTTTTGCAACTCACTTTTTTCTAAAAATTTTACACATTTGTAGCCTAGGTCCTTATCGGACTGCCCTCCTATCTTGGCAATTGTAGTCTTTAGATTTTTGGAGATTGTTGTTCTTTACAAGACATCCATGATTGGCTTAGTCTTATCCTCTCTCTCTTTGGAATCCCTCAAGCTAGTGGCTGTCAGACTACGATACTATGCGATGTCCTTAACTAGAACTATATGTGATGTCGAGTGTAAATCCTCTTGGATCTTGTCTGCCTCATGGAGGTATTCTATCACCCCTAACGTGTGTGCATAGGTTTTTACGATAAGATTTCCTCGCTTGAGTTTCGAGGGCGAGGCTTGCCCCCGTTCTTTTTAGCAGGAGCTTTGGCTACTGCCGTCCAATCTTGGCCACTAATTTCCAGTTCCCGTTTTACTCTTTTCCTTTGTGCTGGTGCACTTTCCATTATAATGGTCACATATTCCCTGGGTTTCCAGGATTCGAGGGAAGGATTACTTTTACTCGATTTCATATTGTCGCTTTAGTTTCCTCTGAGCCTTTCGACTTAGCCCTAATTACTGGGCGCGGTAGTTGCCATTGTGCTTGTTTTATTGCAATCCCTAGGCAAACGGCTCATCACCTGGATCCCACTGGGTTTTTATCAAGCTGCCTCCGGGCAACTGGGTTTTTTTTTCATCAGACCCATTGTTTATTTTCTTCACACTTTTCTCTTTCACATGCTGGGTATAGAGATTACTTTCGTATTGTTAATTATTATTTTAAAGGACCTCTTTGCTTCGCATCTCATATTTCCCTACCAATTGCGTTAGTCCTATCGCCTAAGATCCTAGGAACGTAGCTATAAGAGCTACTAAGCTTCTTGCGACGTCGGGGCAGGTAACGATGAAAAGTAAATGGGTATAAAAGAATAAATAATTAATAAAAAGGTTTTTTCTTTACTTCTCAACAGCTTTTACGCAATTAATAACGTGCGAATTGTATTCCAGGTTTTAATTCTCTACTAATTTCGTTCGTTGTTTTTAATCTTTGATTATTAAGCTTTCAACTATTTGCTAACCATCATGAATAATAGTGCCTTGCTTAAGGGCAAAAATCCCTTTAGAATTTTCAAAAAATTGTTTTTTTATACATATTTCGAAAGTATAATACCTAAAGAATATACTGACCAAGGAAAATCCCAAAATAATCAATATTTGCGGAGTTATCGCATGCGAGGGCTGTTCAAAAAGTACCCGGAATTTTCGTTTTTTCCAAAAAAATATTTATTTATTCGTCTACACCATTGTGGTCCCCTTCAAAGTAGTCCCCCCGAGATATAATACACTTATGCCAGCGTTTTTCCAATCACTATTGATATTCACTTTTTGGTATGTCCTTGAGCACTCTCAGCGATTCGGCCTTTACTACATTTCTTCAATCGAGGGAAAACGCCATCCTTTCGTGGGTCTCTTCAAGTTTGGGAACAGGAAAAAGTCACACGGAGCCATATTTGGTGAATATGGAGGTTGGGGCATGACTATGGTATTGTTTTTGGCCAAAAAATTACAGTGAAGCAAAAAATTACAAAGAGTGAGCAGGTGCGTTATCGTGGTGCAAAAGCCATGAATTCTTTTCCCATAAATCGGGGCGTTTTTTTTCGGATTGCTTCACGCAAGCGTCGCATAACTTCAAGGTAATACTCCTTATTAACCGTACGACCTTGTAAGAACTCTTGATGCACTATGCCATTATAATCGAAGAAAACAGTAAGTAAAACCTTGACATTTGATCGAACTTGACGTGCTTTTTTCGCTCTTGGTGACATTGAATGCTTCCAGGTGGACGATTGTGCTTTGGTTTCGACATCATAACCGTACACCCATGTTTCATAACCAGTTATGACCCTTTCAAGCAAACTTGGATCGTCGTTGACGTCATTTAACAGCTCCTGAGCGATGTTCATGCGATTGTTTTTTTGGTCAAAATTCAGCAGCTTTGGAATGAATTTTGCTGCCACTCTTTTCATGCCCAAAACTTTTGAAAAAATGTTATGACATGAGCCAATTGATATGCCAACTTCATCAGCAACTTCTCTAATTGTTATTCGGCGATCATTTATAACCATTTTTTCCACTTTTCATATTTTCATCGATTATTGACGTGCTGGGTCGACCGGAGCGTTCGTCATCTTGAACGTCTTCGCGGCCATCTTGGAAACGCTTATACCACTCGTAAACAATTGTTTTTTTCATAGTAGACTCATCATAGGCTTTTTGTAACATTTCACACACTTTGTTACACTTTATTTCATTTTTTACGCAAAATTTAATACAAATTCCTTGACTCTTCAATTTTTCCATTGTTTAAACAAGCAAAAATCGCCGAGCTCATAAAAACACGTCAAACCTTAGCGACTACCACAGACAAAGTGAACAGTGAATATAGCTGAAAATTTTGACAATCGGACTCTCCAGACCCGCGAAATTTAAAAATTAGTTTTTGGTAATTTGAATAATTACTTTTTGGGTACTTTTTGAACAGATCTCGTATATTGTCGAGCGGAACAAAAGCATGCGGCCAGATAAACAGCGAATCGGGTGCTCGGACCGTTAGAGGCAGAGCAACCCTTGCTTTACTTCCTACGCTGTACTCTGCTAGCAACCTTTGCTTTCTGATTTCCCTTTTTTTGACCAGGCATATGTTTCGGGAAATTCGGTACGGGGGACATTTTAGATATATCGAAACGATACGTATGCAAAACGAAACCCCGAAAAACAAATTCAGTTTCGTTTGAAATTTTATCGCGAACGGTTGATCTTGAAATACCAGACTAGCCGAAAGGAACTTGAAGCAAGATAGCTCGGAAATGCATGATAAAAAAAGATTTCAAAGAAATCAAATTAAGGCGATGGGGATTCAAAAACTTTTAAGAAACTAAACTGGAACGAAATCCTTATGGTGACGAGTTAACGGTTATAAAAAGTGAGCGCATTGGCCACTTAGAGAAGAGAATGGGCACCAGACTCCGAAACGTGAGAAAAGTAAAAAAAAAAATTTCTGCAATAGGCAAGTCAACTGATAAAATTATTAAAAAAATCACGAAATTTGATTTCAGCATTCAAAGAATTGTGAAAAGTGTTGAAAAAATAAAAAAGTGATTCTGGCTTCTTTTATCATATTTTTTCAACAAAGAAGCAGTCAAATTACGAATACTGTCCAACTGAATCGGAAAGCTTGTGCAAATGGCAAAAGCATCGCTTTTTCGAGAATTGGAAGATCTTCCACCGTTTGTCGGCGAAAGTACCAAATAGCATCTCCTACCAATTTATGAAGATTTGTCCAGAGATGATTTGGTAAGGAGGTGCTTAGGAGACCATACCCAAAATGCAAATGAAAGCTTCAACTCGACGATCTGGCGATTTGCCCCAAAATATTTGTATTCTAATTTGAAAATTGTGGATATTTCGGCCTGCATCGCTGCTGGTATATTCAATGATGACTTTACTTAGATCGTGAGGATTATGAATGCGCTGGACATAGTTGTTGGCACCAACTGCAAAATTTTCGCCGAAACCTCTGATGAGATGCGAATTGTACGGCAAAACAGGCTGAATCTTTCCGAGACGAGAGAAGTTCGTAGTGCCCGGAAAAAACAGCTGGCCGAAGAAAATCAGCTTTTCGAGCAAGGAGGTCTGCTGTACGCTACTGGAATCGGTAATTAATCGGTAAGTCACTGCAATTAATAGTTTTCACTAGTTTAATAGTTCGCTAGTTAATTCACTAGTTAATAGTACAATCGTTCATCGGAAGGATATATCTAAAGTTTGAAACGTAGCGTGTAAATAAATAATTTTTTTGTGGTCAAATCGAAAAAATGGTTGAAAATTCGAACTTTTGAGTAAAAAGGCTCCCAAATTTTCAATTTTGCACCTATTCATAAGTTTTTAGGTATATCCTTCCCCTTAATATGTCAGTAAACGAATGACACTTGTTAAATCTTTTTCAGATCAAAAGTAAAAGATTGACAACTGCAGCACTTTTCGATGTCACGGAAAACAGGCGTTCTAAAACCCTAAATAACGCAACCATTTTTTTGGTAATCCCCAAAAAAAGGTGTGGCAAACTTGAACGCCACAATAAAATCATGTCAAAATTTGAAAATGATTAGATTATTTCATCCCCTCTAGAAAAAAATTCTCGAAAAATAACTATTTTTCACGCTTCTGAAGGGATTTCTGGTCTTAAAGTTAATTTTATTTTGTTGTCAATGCTTAGAAAGGACGTACGGGTCGAAATGGTAACCGAAGTTATGCGCGGATTCATTCCCAGACTTTTGTCTGAGACCATACTTTAGCTTAAACGATTATAAAAGAAAAAAGACTTCAGTTTTTGTTTAGCTTTTCACAATAGCTGTACGGGGATTAAGTGAAGTATTCTCTGATTTTTCTCACATCGCTGGCAGGCAAAACGGACTAAACTCTTTAGCTGCCACTCATCTTGTCAGTATAAAGCTCCACTAAGTAACCTGGCTAATGTGATTTCCAGTTTCACTTCTTTATTACAGCATGTTTCAATTTAGTGGGTACATGGAATATTGTTTGATCACGATTGAAAATTTGATTTGTATTTTTATCGATAAATAGCAATCAACGATAAATTGTCACCGTGACTTGGTTTCAGCGAGTCAAATAGATTATTACCTGAAATACGAGTACTCAACTCGGCAAACATATTCGAAACGAATGATTTGTGAGATTACGTCCTTTGAGTTCGAGACAAATACAAGCGCGTAAATAAATATTAATCTCAGCACAAACTCATTCGTTTCAGAATAATTAGCTTGAGCTTATTGTTTGCAGTGAAACAAAGTGTCTTGATTGGCACAAAGACCATAACTAAGCACAACAGCCGCGTTAACAAAAGTCTTAAGCAACTTAATAGAATTAAACTTGAAGAAAAAAAGTAATTTTCGCAACAGAAATTCTGCTGGTAATATTTGCGCTCTAGTTTTGTGACTGCAAATAGTGCCATTAGTTGAAACAAATGACTTTCAATTGTCCTAAATTGTTGTCCACAATAAAATCGTTCCATTGAATTCATTTGGCCAACTGAAATTGGTTCAAGCTGAAATGAATTCATCATCCAAGACGCATCGATTTGCTCCAATAAATAAAGTGTCATCGAAATTAAGATAATAGACATTTTAAATTCAATGATAACAAAAAATTTACGATGGTCTTTCCAATTCACTGATAACGAATACCATATGTTAATGCATGCGATTTATTGCGCCCCATTGACTGTGGGAACGCAATGGTCAATGGAATTTTGGTAGCATAAGTCGCATTGTGTACAAACCAAACGTGATTAATAATGTACTCATATCTCGAGCAATTTATGACCATATGAATATATCGCAATCAGATTAATATGTGAAGTGAGGCACTAAGTACCTACGAGTATATATGATAGGTGCAATGCGCTCATATTTATAGTCTGCGATAACATGTGCTAAATCCACGAAAATTTGTAGACTTTGGTTACGTTTCTACTTTAAATAGATGATGTCAACTGAAAATGAATATCTACTTTTTGGAGTTTCATGTTTTATTCATGCTGTCGCCGCTTGCGTTCAAGTATTTGCAAACTTCCTGCGTTTTTATGATAATTATTTCTATTTCAAATGAATCAAAGCAATATTCTGCGTTACTTACAGTGTCAACAAATTCTAAATTCTTGGTCCTTCGGAATCGTTCGTAACTTCAAATCAATTTAATTAGTTCATAACGCTATTCTCGTTTTCATTTCATTGTTCAAATAGGTCCCGGCCAAAAAACCAAACACTTACTAATTATCTGCTTATCTGCATGCCGCGGGTTATCTGAAATTTTCATATCTAGATCATATTTGTAAATTAGCTTGAGAACAGAATATTATTAATATATTATTATAAATTCCTGTTCAAGTTATTTGTTGCCTGAGGATTAAGACTTCTGACAAATAAATAGAAGCAAAATACAAAAAACAAAGTTTGAGAAATGCATATCGCCAATTTTTCAAAGTTCTTTATTTGATAACATCATTTTGAATTCAAATCTATTGTCCGGATAAATTTCGGAAAACAGAGCTACAAATTATTTCTTATTCCATATTTCAGGTGAAAACATTTATCAGACATTTTTCTCACGTTAATACAAGAATCTTTTCTCAAAATTAAACAACTAAGTCCAAATGACATGATTTTATGTTTAATATAAATCAGCAATTTATTACTATTTCAATTGCCCACGAGAAATTGGCACTAATTAACATAGAAACCCAATCATACATATATTAACCACAATATGAGTCACTTTCTCTACTCCAACGAAATCCCGCTTCGAAATAAAGAGGTCCTCCATCTCCCTTCTATAGCACAAATAACAATCTTTTAAAATCAAGGAAGAAGGTCGTCTTTCAAGCCTGCGAATGACTCAAGCTACAGTTCTACAAGGATCACCCATCTCTCCTATTCTATACAATCTATCCACCAAGGATATTCTTTCTTACCACGCAGCGAACAAGTAGGGGAGAAGTGGCATGAAGGAGCCAGGTTTTGAAAGAGCCACTTCTATTATTTCGGTACTTTAGGAACGGATTTGGTTGGGGATTTTATTTTTAAGTGGCAACACTGATTTCTTGTCACCCACTCACATTTGACAGTTCGCCGATATCAACGGACGCCGGTGTATTGAGTTAAAGATTTTGGCACTAAAAAGTAAGTATTTTACTTCATTTAAGTTGTTTTTTGGTATTTAACTGTAAACAAATATAGGTACATGAATTGTAGACTGAGTTTATGCATATGTTTGGCTTTGCAGCTGCATAAAAACTGAGCCGCGAAAGGTTTGATATTGTTGTTATTTTTAGGGTTATATTTTTTTTAAGAGCCGAGTTTTCAATGAGTTTCGAAAGGGCCGGGTGAATGGGCCATAAAATAGCTGGCTCTTTTATAACCGGCTCGTTCATAACCCTGCATTTGAATTTTGTAATAAAAGTATACTAATAATAAATCTGCATTTTTTTCATATATCATTAAATTTTTTGCTTGAGATATTGCATTATGGAGAAGCCTGGTCTAAAAAAATGAAAAAGACCCGAAAAATCGGTAATTGAAGACGCAGTCAATGAAATTTCGGAGAAAGGTCAGTCCATAAACAAAACTGCACTTGCTTTAAATACATCGAGGGCTCACTTAGCTAAAATAGTTAAAAAAGTAAAAGCTTCTGGTGAATCATCTTATAAACACTGTCCTAATATAGGAAATAAGAGTATTTTCACAACAGACTAGGAAAATATGCTTGCGAATTATTTAAAGACTGCTTCTAAAATGTGCTATGGCCTAACAAGACATCAAACTAAGAAGCTGGCATTTGATTACGCCATGGCCAACGATTTCTGCCCGGATAAATGGAAGGAAATTAACACTGTAGGTAATGATTGGCTCAAAGGATTTATGAGCAGACACAACGATTTAGCTGTGAGAAAACCTGAAAGCACTTCTCTAGCCCGTGCAACAAGTTTTAATAAAAATAATGTAGACACGTTTTTTGAGAAACTAAGCACTGTTTTACGCAACATCAATTTTTCTCCCCATATGATTTTTAACGCCGACAAAACAGGCTGCAGCACCGTCACCAATCCTCCTAAAGTCATAGCTGAAAGAGGTTCGAAACAAATTGGGCAAGTTACCTCAGCTGAAGGAGGAGCACTGGTGACAACTCTGTTCTTTATTAATGCTGCTGGTGGTTTTTTAGCCGCCTATTTTTGTGTTCCCTAGAGTAAATTATATCAATATTATGTTAAATAATGGTCCACCTGGAGCTCTAGGGTTGGCTCAAGCTTCTGGATAGATGACTGAGGACTGTTTTGTTAAAGCGCTTGAACACTTTGTGATGCATATTAGGCCATCAAAGGAGAATCCAGCAATGATATTGATGGATAACCACAGCTCTTATGTGAATCTTTTTTTTTTTGGGTTGGGGGGTGAAGGCAATTTACGCCCGGAGTGTGGGACTCCTAGCAGCGCATGCTACCAGACTACCCACTAAACACCCCCCTGTCAAGCGAACCTAGCCTGGAACCGTTTGACACATTACTTCGGGCTAGGCCTCTTTTTACTACGCGCTAGGGCGCCGTCAGTCTAGAGAAATCTCCCAGGGGGCAGGATGGAGGAGGGCTGCTGGAAATAAGACCTCCCTAGACCCCGTGCCCAAGGTTATCTATCGAATATTTTTTGGCAATAAGTATTGCCCGAGAGTAACGTGCCACGCAGGTCCATTTGTCGAAACTTTTCAGCATTTCTCCGACCAGATTGTCTGGAGAAAGCTCTCCCATCACTTCCCACAAGTCTTGCCGCATTCTGTTCCACCTTCTACAGTTGAAGAAGGTGTGACATGCGTCATCCCTTTCCCCTGGGCAGAAAATGCAGTCTCGGGACCGTGATTTACCAATCTTGTGCAAGTAAGACTGAAAATACCCATGCCCGCTAAGAAGCTGGGTAAGGTAATAATCAGTCTCACCGTGCCTTCGATTTAGCCACGATCCCACGTCCTCTATAAGGCGGGCAGTCCAGCGGCCATTGGAGTCGCCTTCCCATGACTGTTGCCACTCGAGTATTGTGCGCTGTCTCTCTTCTCGGTTGACAGCATATCTTGAGCCCTCCACTTTACGGTCATAAATTCTCCGTCGTTCTCTAGCAAGGAGGGCGATGGGTATCACTCCTGCGATCACCAACACCGCCGACTCAGAGACAGTGCGGTATGCAGACGCAACCCGCAAAGCTCCTCGTCTCTGTACCTGCGCCAAGCGCTTTCGGTACAGCTCCTTACTGAGAGCTCCGGCCCAAACCTCAGAGCCGTACAGTAGCACTGACTGCACAGCACTGATGAGAAGTCGGCGTTTGCTCGGTGTGGGCCCACCGATGTTGCACATTAGTCGACTCAAAGCTGAGACGCCTATCGCGGCCTTTTTCGCCGTTGCCCTGATCTATTCCGAAAAGCTCATTTTCGAATCGATCAATAGTCCCAAATATTTTATTGCAAGTTTAGACTCAACAGTCGCATCTCCGATCCGCAAAGGAATTACCGTGGGAATTCTTTTCTTCGTGAGAATGACCACCTCGGTTTTCTCTAGTGCCAAACTGAACCCACGGGTGGTCATCCATTCCCTCACTTGGCGCATTAGCATTCCCAGTCTGCGCTGCGCATGTTCGACTGTACGTCCAGCGACCAGTGCTGCTATATTATCTGCATAGCCGACTAAGCGCGACTCATCTGGCAGCTCAAGCCTCAATAGTCCGTCATATGAGGCGTTCCACAAGTCTGGTCCCAGTATGGAGCCTTGCGCTACACCAGACGTTATCTCCATACTGCGTCGCCCATCTTGTGTGTCATAGAGCAGACTGCGGTCCTTTAAATAATCCCTCAAAATCCGCATCAGATACCCTGGCAATCGGAAAAAATTTTCCAATGTGCCAAGAATATCCGACCATCTGGCGGAGTTGAAGGCATTTCTGACGTCAAGCGTCACTAGCAAGACAACTCGTTTTTCAGTTTTGTGCACCACCACTTTTTTTTGCCACCACTTCCATGATGGCATCGGAAGTGGATCGCCCTGCTCTAATGCCATACTGCCGAGGAGATAGTTCCCTGCAGCACGAATTGCGTCAGTGAGTCTTCTCTTGATGAGCTTTTCGAACACTTTCCCGGCTGTGTCCAGCATACAAAGCGGGTGGGGTCTCCTATTCCCTTGCTGATCAATGTGAGCCTCGCCACCTTCCAGCGAGATGGGAATACACATTCTCTAAGGCAAGCGTTATACACATTGAGTAACAAATCAGGGCAAACGTGGAAAACCATTTGTAGCACCTCGGATGATATGCCATCTGGTCCTGGTGCCTTTCGAGCTTTCATACAAAGCACCGCTTCCCCCAGCTCATTTTTAGTGAAGGATGGACATTCGCCTGAGTCGACCTCGTGGGCAGCATCAACACGGACAGGGTGAGTTGGAAAAAGCGCCTGCACTATGCCGTCCATCTTATCTGCTTGAAGTAAATACGGCTTCCGTGAGGTACCGAGCTTGCGCCACACTACCTTGTAGCCGAGCCCCCATGGGTCCCTGTTCACGTCGTCCACAAGTTCTCGCCAGCAACGTGCCTTACTCTCGTTGATGAGTCTACGGTGTTCTTTCCTTGCTGATCTGTATGCTGCTGTCCTATCGGATGCTTCCTCTACGTTTCTCGACCGCTGAGCTGCACGGTGAAGTCTGTGACACTCGCCTCGTTTGTCTGCAATATCTTTTGACCACTAATGTAGAGCAGGCCTGTCGTGTCGAGGCCTCCGTCGAGGCATAGATGAGCTACAGGCAGAAGTGATAAGGTTCATCGTTGACTCCGCCATTCCCTCGACTCCAGCCCTTCCGCTCCGCGAAGGGCGTCCCGATGTCGTTCCGCCTTTTAGAATCACATTGGCGAAAGTCTCCACGTCCATTTTTCCGATATTCCACCCGGGAGTGAAAGATCGTTGAGACGAGCGAGGAGTGGTATCGCCGATCTCAAACGCGATGTATTGGTGGTCACTCGCTGAGTAATCCTCGAGTACTCTCCAGTTCAACGTCGTCGAAGCGAGAGACTCCGAGGCGAATGTCACATCTAGGATTGTTCCTTCGCAGCCCCAGCGCCGGAAGGTAGGTACATTACTGGTATTCAATACCACCAAGCTGATCCTTGACGACATGTCCAGAATGCGTTGCCCTCTGGGATCGGTTTGAGACATGCCCAACTCAACGGCTCTGGCGTTGAAGTCTCCTGCTACGAGTACTTTGCTATCTGTGTTCAGAACAGCATCCTCTAGTGCGTCCAGTCTATTTCAAAAAGATGGCATTGACTCATTCGGCGTCAGGTATACGCTGAAAAACGTTATACCCGAGCAGCGAATCCACACGAAACCGTCTCCTCGGCCGTGACCTTGGATCTGGAGTCGCATGCTGCCACGAATCCAAACGGCAGCAGTATGGGAGTAATCGGAGAACCAGGCTGGTGAGGCCTTATTTCGATGTTGTTCGCTAAGCAGTAGCAGATCAGCTCCCTTTTCTCTGGCGAACTGCTCTAACAGATCTTGTGCATTGACGGTACGGTGCAAGTTAATTTGAAGGGCCCTGATCATCACCTTAGGACTGCTTTTACTTTTGCTAGTGCCTCTCTAAAGATTGGGCATGCGCCTGATCTTGCAACGTGAAGGTGCTCTGTCGGTTGAGAGTTAAGATGATTACATAGCAAACAGCGCGGAGTCTCAACGCACTCTTTTATCTTATGCCCAGGCGCTCCACACTTAAAGCAAAGCATACTACGGTCAGGGCCCTTGCAGTTCGAAGTGGTGTGCCCGTATCCAAGGCACCTGTAGCATCGTACTGGGATGGCGCGGCGGCGAATTCTGCACACCACCCAGCCGATTTTTATTTTTCCTTTGGCCAGGAGTTGTGTAGCATCTTTCTCCGTTACTTCGAGTATGGTCAGCCTTTGCCCTCGGCGATTCTCTGGAGAAAGCTTTACTTTTACTAGAGTTACTCCAGGGAACTCTTTTTGAATGGCTTCTTCGACATCAGCCGGATCAGCGATGCAGTCCAGGTCCCTTACTTCCAATGAAGCTCTTGGCTCCAAGGTAGAGACGTTGCCTTTGGCCCAAGGACGTCCTTTATTTTGTCGCGGAATATCGATTTATCGGAGGAGTCCGCTCCAAACTCGACGAGTAGCCCTCCGGACCTCGTCGATCGTAGAGTTTTAATAATCGTCCCTGTTTCCTCCGGCTTGACGTTCTTGCGGATATCGCGTAGAACGTCAAAATAGATCCTTCCGTCGGTGGGCTTCACAAGATTTGCGTCCCCGAGAACTCTTCGCTTTTTTCTTGCTGGTTTGTCCACAGTCTTTGTCGTTGTTTGAACAGGCACTGTTTTTTGGCTAAGCCTATGTTCGCGTTTTGCAGATTTTTTTGCCGCCTTAGATAACACGAGTTGGAAAGCGTCTTTTCTTTGTGGCGTTTCTTTTTCTGGCTCAACGTTCTCTTTACGCCTTTTCTCCTGTTCGCTCTCGAGAGGGCTAGCAGCAGTCCTCTTGATACTGGAAAGGAAAGGTTGGGTGACTTTAACGGGCACCGTTTGATCTGGATGTTCTTCTTCCAACTTTTTCCAGAGTCTCCTGTAGTGGCAAACCCGATCCAAGAGGTCTTCGAGCTCAAACACTCCATTTTTTACATCTTTACTGCATAACATTTTTTAGTCAACCGTTCTTCCTCGGAACGGTTCTCCGCGATAACCTCCTTAACCATCAGGTCTTTTTCGCCGACTATTTCCTCCGGGGGCTTACGTTCTATGGTCTGCGTTCCTCCTACTGAGGTCGATTCAGCAGTAACAACCTTAAGAGTGAGGTGGTCGTAAACCTCCGGAGCCGCATTTACTACCGGCCCATCACTGCTCCTTCCGCTTGGGGCTGAATGAGACCGTGGTGGTGAACGCAAGGTTTTTCCACTACGGGAAAACACGCCAAGATAATCGTCATGGATGTCAGAATTATCAAGAATCAAAAGCACTGAAGAAGGGAGTAAGTAACCCCCGAAATGCGCATATGCATTAATAAAACAAATTGTAGTAAGGAAAAATTGTTTCTTTTATATATATAAAAAAATTTTTGTCAGAATTATGTTCATCGGCTCGTTTGTTCGTCTCCTCTGCGTTATTATGTTTATTGTTGTTATTGTTGTTGTTTTTCTTCATTTTGTTCTTAAGGGTCCCCCCTCAGAGCCGCTATCTCCACTCGGATGTGTAGTCGCCTTAATGATCCCATGGTTATCTATGCAAGCAGGGAGGCCATGCGAGGGTTGGCACCAGCTCTTATGGAGTCAGGTGCTCAGAGCCAGATCAGCGTTAATCGGGAGTACGACTCAACCGAACCTACACCACCAACTCAATGGTGCGAGCTTTGAACGTACTCTAAGGCCTGCCAAGGTTTTATCGGGACGGAGACGGCGTGATATTAGCCTGGAGCCGTTCGCGCACGGGTTTCACCCCGGCGGTACCGCGCAGAAAGCGACTAGGTCCAGAATATCATGGCCGCCAGCCCACATGCGTCAAATAAAGTCGAGAGTCAAATCATAGTCCGGGTTCGGTGCTGTGTTCCCATTAGTCGCCTCCTACGACAAGTTGGGATGTGAATCTTAAAGTGGTTAAATTTGCCAGACAAGTACAGTATATGTACTGTCACAGTATATGGGCCTTTCAAAACTAGATACCGCATTGCCATGAATGAATGGATGTTGTCAAACCCTGGTAAAACGGTGACTATTTTTCAAGTTGGACAATTTGTAAAAGAAGCATATCTCTCAGCTTTTAGTCCCCAGAATATAACACAAGGATTTTTGAAAACAGGAATTTACCCCTTAAATTCTAATATATTTGATGAAAAAGAATTTTTATCTTCATATGTGACTGATAGACCTGCTTCATCACAGTCAAACGATGGTACTGAGTTGAACTTGGTCAAAGAAAATATTAAAACCAAATTAAGATCAAAACCTCTGCCTTCTACAAAACCACCTGAAGCTCACAAAGAAAATGAGGTTGTAACAGATCAGAATATCAGACCACCTCTCCATTTAACCTCTACTCCTACGGTTGCGATGCCGAGTACTTCAAGGCAACAAATTATACCACCGGAAACGATAAGACAGTTTTCTAAAGCGGGGCCAAGACAAAACACGACACGCAATAAGAGAAAAATGTCCTCGACCATCGTAACTGACTACAAAACAGTCCATAAAAACCCGTAATAGAAAATCAACAATAAATCAAGAAAATTCCGTACTGCAAGGTGACTCTGATTCGTCTGACTCTATCGTATTGGCTGAAGTAAGAAAAAAGGTTGTTCGAAGAAAAACAAAATCCAAAACAAAGAAAAATAGTGATGATTGCGTAGTTTGCAACAAAACATATGAAAACAGTAATCAAGATTGGTATAAGTGCAACATTTGTTCTGGTTGGGCTCATGAATCCTGTGGCATTAATGGGGAAATTTAATTTCTTTTGCAAGACATGCTTCTAATTTCAAGAAAATGACATTATATTCTAAAGTCCTCAAAAAATCTGAATCTTAAACTTAAGCAAATTGAAAGTTAAGATTTTGAAGCTTAAAGTCAGCGATATGTTTTTTGAATGTCTTTAAGATTTAACGATGTTGTTTTTGATAGAAGATATTATTTTTTTATCTTGTTAAATTTTTGTGATTGTTATTAATAAAAAATAATCCTTCTCTGATATATTAAGATTATATATAATAGGTATGACTGAATAATATGTTAAGATTAAAGCACTTGTTAAAAGGACTTAAAATGACTAATAGAATGAAAAATTTATTAAAAAAGTCATTAGTTTATAAAAAGGATTTGTTAGAATTGTCTTTTTGTTTTTTTATAGGGCAATAATTATTATTTTGCATAATTTTCACAGACTGGCTCATTCATAACTTTTGGTGGCTCTTTCAGTACCGAAAAGTTATGAAACAGCCAAAGGACACATTTTTGAGAAATGAATATTTCACTGATTTTTGTAATGTGCTTAAGGTTTTTTCGATTGAAATTACCTACTTTAATAAATAAATAATCGTTTGACAAAAAAAAATCATCATTTCTTTCATTAAAAGTATATTTCTTTGCTCCGTTTAGTAAACTGGCTCTTTCATACCACTTCTCCCCTATTAGTCGGATAGCACCTGCAAATACAATCCCTGATCAAAAATTAGACCAACTACCATTTCATTAATGTTCTCACATTTACCCCGAAAACGCTTCTTTGAAACGACGAAAAAAGTAGAAAAAACATTTTGACATTCCTTGCCTATTTATTAAGTTGAGTCATGAATAACTTCCATTTTTTCATCAGACGTTTATTTCGCTCTAATTAATAAGGAAAATATTAATTTATTGTGTATTCACCACTATCATCTGTAACCTTCTCCCCTATTCTTGGCAGCTTATCAATTCCTGCCGCATAAAATGTGGTTGGTCTGGACTGGGGAAAAGTTTTCTATAGCCTTCCTGACTTGCTCCTCATAATTGATGGTTCTGGTATTCAAAAAGTTTTCTGAGGAATAGAAAAGTTTGTCTGCCGGGACAATATCCTGAGTGTGAAGCAAATGTGGTCTGGAAACAGATTTTTCAAACTTAAGATTATTTCCTTGGGTCCCCTTGGATGTATATGGTCAAGCATTCTGATGTTAAGGAATGATGTTTCTACAATTGACAAGTGCCTGGCTCATTCTATGGAGATATACTTGCACTCTTTGCAGAAGCTGAAAATGTCTGTCAGCTGTAATAGATGAATTTGACTTCAACAACACGTAGCTTATTATCCCTTTAAAATCCCACCATACCCACAACCTAATTTTAGTATCATGGATGTTTGCTTTCCAACTTCGTAGGAGTGGTTGATCCTTACGAAGCCACCGTCATTTTTGGCCCATATTGTCTTAAGGGACTATTACCGGTTACAAGGGCAAAAAATTATCTATGAATAAATTTTTTTTCTCGTATCCTTTATTATAGAACCGTTGATAACTTTTTATATTTTACTAGTACAATATTCTAAATTATAAAACAAAACTTTCTTAATTTTAACATGTACTTAATTATATAAAGGGCGCAAAAATTGAGTGTGGAAAAATGATATTGCTCCATGGCTCGGGGTTAATCTCGAAATTTACGAGTCTGTAACAAAAAATTCAAAAAGATTCTGAAAGATACATTACTTACATTGTAATTTACCACCAATCATAAAAAGATTGTTTTCAAAACAAACTGGCGGATATGTGAAAAAATTGTTGTAAAAATCACATTTTTTTCCCCTTGTCAATTTTTTTTCAATTTTTTCTGTAATTTTCTGGTAAATTGAGATAGAGAACATTAAAACAAAGTTGACTGAAAATTAAAAAGGTCTGTCAAGTGGTTGCAGAGAATAAATCTGAGCCGATTAAAGAAACACAATCTCGAGAAAATTGCCTTTAAAGTTTTTTTTACTGTTTACATTGTAATATTTTTTTTAAATATCTAGTTTCAACACTGACGATTGGTTAATCAGCAATCTCTGGTTCATATAAGAGGAATCCCGAATGAATAAATTCTTGCTGATCCTCTTGCTGGGCTGTTTGCTTTGCCAAGCGAGTTTCCTTCGGAACCGCCGTACTCGCTTTGTTAGCCATCTCAATTCGTTCTTCGTCTTTTTTTTACATAATCGTAGGCAGAATGTCCAATTATGCACCCCATTACCTCTAATATCTTCAAGAGAGGTATTCGTCCTTCATTGAATATGGCCAATGAATTATTAGCAGCAAATTCCGTAACTTCCCGTCGCACAAACGCATGTTTGGGAACGATAGCCCAAAGTGTTTTGTTGTAACACTCATTATTGTTTTGGGTATTCTTTTGGGAAACTTCGTTTCAGTAACCCTTCATCGGTTAGTTTTTCAAAACTCGGTTTGACATATTCTTGTACCTCCGCATTTAAGGCTGGTTTATAAGTGTCTGGGATGCCTTCCTTTTGCGTCTTCAAAAACTTACACCAACCCGGATTATAATAACCCTGTTCCGGATTTTCATCGATGGAGATTTTATGGTAATATGCAGCCCATATTTCCTTCTTCATATCGGCTACAGAATCTGGATTTTTTCGGAAAGCTAATCCGTAATATGTTGACAAATTCTTTATAAGTTTGACAGTCAAGGCTTGGGTTTTAACAGGTGAAGATCTTGGTGGATCCCATCTAGTTTTTTTAAATTCGTCCTCGGGCATTCCATTTGCTTTATTTTTTTTTTTGCTTTTCTTCCTTGCCAGCTTATTTCAAGGAAAGTTTGCCGACAGAACTTGCCACTTTTTCCGCATTTTCTAATATTCTCTAATAGGTTGTTGTATGATGATGTATTATCAAGTATTGTATTTATCAAAAGAATAGAATTGATCTGTCGATCCCCGCTTTCACATTCAATATTCATTTTGAATTCTAGTCCATGAATTGCAGTTTTGGTGAATTTCACATCTTTATCGCACGTTTTCCACTGTAATATACTCGCCAACGCCGAGAAAATGATGGAAAACAATAGGAATGGCTATCGTCGAGTTAAACGTCAAAATTACTTGCTGACAACTTACTTGCCGAAGTACTCGTGAATACTATGCTGTGTTCAGCAGTATGCTGATTCGCTTGAAATTATCGAGATTTTCTCACATTCCTTGCTTTTTTTGGATAAGTTTATTATTTTTCCTTTTCCATTGGAATTTTGAATATATCGAACGTTCGTGTACACTTCCAAATATAAACTAAACATGTTTGGGAAAGCCGACACTAAGGTATATTTGTATATACATGAATTTAAATAGAACAACGGTGTTTTGGAGAGCGGAGAAGCGCACCTGCCGAAACTCGTCAAATCAGTTGTCGCGCACTGAAAACGCGCATGCACTAAAACTGCTACCAAATTCTTATTGTTTTTTATTTTTTGAATTTTTATATAAAAATTTAAGAGATATTTTTTGAATGTATATGGAATCAATAAATATAAAAAACGATTTTTTCAAAATTATAACCGGTAATAGCCCCTTAAGAAACCCATTTACATCCCTTGTAACAATCTTGGCAAAAACAAACTTAATTTTTACCCTTAAGAAGTAGACTTGTGGCGATTGGCAGGCGCACTTCTTTGCTCGGTTTACTGAGATTGCGGGGTACCCATACGCCGAACTTGCAAAATTTCACTAATTTCTGGGGATAGGCCTTAACAGTTGATTGTTGCATATTCAAATTTTCTCTTAGACTTCTTCTTGTATGACGTAGATTTTTCTCTACTATTGCCATAACGTTGTTGCTGTCAATGTTGAAAGGACATCTCGCTTGTGGTTCATCTTTTGAGGACGTATCTCCAGACCGGAATTTTACAAACTATTTTCTAACTGCCCGATTGATTATGAGTTCTTCACCATGTACACTTTGTAATTTTTCAGCTACCGCATTAGCACTTTTGCTTTGCTTGAATTCCAAAAGCATTATATGAGGAATGGTTGTCATTATTTGGCTCTTCAGAGGTTGACCAATTCAGGGGAATGAAAAAACACTTTGACGTAAAGTGAAGCATATAAAACAGTTGACAAAGAAGGAACTGAAACCTCATCTATATCATGAAAACAGAATCTTGACAACTCATAGCGGGGGTCGTGAACGTAAGTACCTCCCGATGCAGCTGAGCTAGTCCATACTAGTAAGCATTTACTTATGACGAAACCCAATAGTAAATTCAAGTTTCTAACATAAACTAGCCAAGCATATGTGCCTTAGCTTACTCGTGACACAGTAAGAGCAATCTTCTTAGCAATCTTAAGTAAGTAAGAGTAAGGAACAGCAATCTCATCATGGAAATGATTGCTATTGTGGATTTTCACCTGAAATTCAAATACAGTCGGAAGTCAAAAATCAATGATCCAAAGAGGACAGAGGACAAGATAATCATATCTACAAGGTATACAAGGTAAACAACAGCTACAAGGTATACAAGGTAAGCAACAGCTATGAACCCTCTGAGCTAGGAGCACATGTGATCCTAGATTGTGCCCGAAAACAAGTCAACTGATAAACCAAATACAGGACCGTACATCCGAATTCAATGTTGATCAATGACAGAGCATCCTATGCAGCCTAAAGCCCGAGGATGACCGAGTGACCTGACTGGCCAAACACTTCAAAAACAAAGCAAATGTGCCATCTTTTCACGATCTCAACGGGCTGTATTTTGAGAACGGTGGATGAATCTTTTGTGAACATTCAGGAGATGCAATTCCATGAAAATATAAGCAAAGCGGAGAGCTGTATTCACTTAAACCTAGTTGATAACTACATTGTTCAAAAGTTTTACTATGTACTAGAAACTCAGCAGGAAGGCTAATCCACTTGAGACCAAAGAGATGCCCACTAGTCCTGACAGAGAAACGGCATGATGCAAGGAATTAATAAGAACAAAACAACAGGATACGACACACTGACAATCATCCTGTTTAGACGACTTCCAGAAAATGTAGTACAGAATTTTGCCATCATTAATGCCATCTTGCGTTTATAATCATTCCTGGAAAAGTTGAAAAAAGCGAACGCCATAGTCATCCCAAAATCAAGCACAGATTTGACTTTTTCGTAGAATCGGAGGCAGAACAGTCTTTTTGCAGTTCAATCGGCTGAACAAGGGAAATGACAATACACATAAAAGGTGATTTTTAAGAGAGCCTAGAACTTTAAGTTAGCAACACTGTAATACACCCTATGGTCTGACAGCTGTCATGCATTTTATGGTTAGTTTGTTTTGCCATTTTATAATGCAACGTCTGCAAATTACACTCATTTATATCTAACATACATATAGAATTAGTATAGAAACATTTATTTTGGTCAGGAAAGCCAAGAGGTATATACATATATAATGCGATACACTGGAGTGTAGGTGAGCGCGCTCAACAGATGCTTAAGCAGCTGTTTAATATAACGGTACTTTTCGGTAAATATGCGATTTTTGTAAGGTTTGTCATTAGTTATACCACAGTCGAAGTTCGTATTTCATGTCGAAAGCTACATATAACATTCCTTTATCGATTATTATTTCAATGTCAAATTTGAAAATTGGATAAAACAGTACAAAATATGACAAGCCGAAGAGAGACCATTAAAAAAGAAATTTTCGAGGTAATCAGTGTACGTTTGAAGATATAAGTAAGTATAAGATAGAAGTACGGCTGTTTTTGCTAAGTAAATGGAAAAAAAATCCTGATTTTGAAGGGAGCCTTAATCCTTCCTTTCAGTCGATTATAGTCAACGTTGCTTTATTTATGAGTTTGCAAAACATTGCAATGTGTAAAACTTGTGATAGTTGAAGTAAATAGTGAAATAAGAACGAAAACAGGACGCGCTGAAAAAGGATCAAGCTTACAATTAGTTATACAGCCTTAGTGGGAATCAGATTCTTGTCTTTCAAGCGACCCAGAAATTTTACTTGGCATTGGCTGTCAAAGTGAAATTAATTTCTGTGGATTATTGGGTACATGCAAAGAGTTCAGTAAAAACACGCATTATGACTTAGTAGAACACATTTGGTATCAGCATCTGTCATTGTAAACTCGGAATTTAAAACAGCAGTTGTAGAAGAGAAAGCAAAAAAAAACGCCGCTGATAATTTGAAAAATCATTTGACATTTGACTCTCTTCTTGTCGACATAGATACTTTAATTGGAAGGTTTTCAGATAAAACTTTTGACGTTATTGTTAAATGTAGTATTTGTACAGCCTGAGAAGGATGGAAAGGAAAGTAGAGGAGTACGTGGTTTGCTACGAGAGAATTAAGCCAAATTGCGCGGCGAATCATGAACGAAGTTAATGGTATAATTGAAATGGTTGAAAGATCAGTAAAACAACATTATAAACACTATGTAAACATGTTTTTTATAAGTTTTACATTGGCAGAAGAGATTCAAAGGCATTTCAACAGATTATGAGACTATGAATAAGATTAGATTAAGATTATGAGCTTTATGCTTTTAAGTGTAAAACGAGTGTGCATTCTACACGATAAAAATAGGATGTAGAATCAGGCCAAGGACGCAAAAAATATGAGAGATGATATTTGGACGCCGTACTATCACAAAATTTTAACCAGCCATACCAACCATAGCACAAGAGTTGTCCTGAAAGAGCTGATCTCGATGCTAATATTGAGCTGTGCAAGCAGAGGGAAAATGGAGAGGGTACAAACACCCCCCCCCCGCCTCTTAGATGATGAGATTCAACCGTTGCTTGAAAAAATCTACGAGGATTGTACCCCGGATGAATAGGTGATACGTACCTTGGATGAATTGCATTGGAGCAAATAATCAAAATTCAAACGACAGCTTCAATTCTTGCGTTTGGCATACTGTTCCAAAATAAACTTTGCGAGGCGAAAAAATTTTGAAAAAGCCTCTCATTATTCATGAAGGATTGTAACCTATATTGAAAATAAAAGGGGTAATGTGAGTCCATGTTGCGGAAATTCTACCAACCGCCGTAGCCTTGACGCTTCAAAGGAGGGCAGGACGGAGTTCAGAGAGGAACAATCTCTTGTTATGTATTTGCAAAAGAACTAAAACAAAATTTACTTAACAAAAATAAATAAATAATAAATAATTATTGGGGGTAACCGATAGGCCGCACCTGCATCGAAAAAGGAACAAGGTAAGCAAGACAGGGTTATTTCAAAAGACAAACGCCGCATAATGGCGAGGTAAAGCATAAAGGAAGGTACTTTTAAACTTATTCACCTCGATCTCATCCTTTGATGTGCAAATTACATCGCACAAATTTATATTCATCCAAGTGTCTTTTTGTGCAGTGAAGATCCTTCGATAATCCGTTAAACAGTAACGGACATTATTCATGTTCCGAAAAGCTCTTGTTCAATTTTCAGTCATCTGCTGATCAGTACGATAAAAATTATTACACTTGTACTCACAGCAAGAGTCCGTTTTTCTCCCTTTTACTTGTCTTCATACTTTTTTCTTTTCTTCATAACTTAGGGTATCCCACTTCGTTTTTTTTCTCTTTATTCACTGTCCTCCTTTTTTTCATCTCTATTTCTTTAATTCCTTTTCTAACAATTTAATTTACTTTTTCTTTCTTCGATATTAAGTTTATACTTTACTCACTTTTCTTTCTTCGATATTTACGTTCTCTTGCTTCAGAGTTTTCTCTTTTGTTCACGTTTTCTTCTTTGCTTCTGCTATATTTTATACTTTCACTTGTTCTTCCTTGTCTTACACTTTATGTTACTTTATTAACATTCCTTCTTTTTTCTTCTCTTGTTCATTTACTTTAACATTTTCACCCATTTATAGCTAGTTGTTGACAACAAAGAAGTGACTTCTATTGCATTAAAATTTGTGGTAAACGTTCCGAGAATTTAATGAAGATTTTTTTATTGAGACTTTTTTCTAATATTATTTAAGTAAATATTACTAAATACCTAAATCTAATGATAGAGGGCTTCATTTTAATTCTAGTATTAGTTCTATTTTATTTTACATGATTTTCTTTTAGCTTATATAAATATTATGATTGCAAATTAATATATTAAGCACAACTTAATTATAACTAATAATCGTACATGCTATCTTTTATTTAGTTTATTTTTTTTTTATTTCTTTGTGTCCCCTACACAACAGAAAACGTAACACTCTTGCAAATGACCTTTTTGAGGAGAAAGAAGGTGTATAACATGGAGCAGGAATCGCTGAATGTACGTAAGATGTAATTTTCACAATTTTTATTTTGATTTTAATTTGAAAAATTAATATTACCGATCGAGCTGAAATTTTATCTGAGTATTCACGACATGCATAGCTTGAGCTCCAAAGAGTTCAAGAATTTTTTATGATTTTTAACAGTTTAAAGTCCGCCATTTTAGTTTTGGTAAGGGTAGGGGATACAGATTTTTTTTCTAAATGTCTTTTGAATTGTTTGCTTGTGGCATTCCAGTCATGAGATATCATGTTAGGCTTTTTTAGGTCACTGTTTCAGCCGCCATTTAGTATATAAAAATGGAAAAAATACTTTAATAATTTTTCTTTTACCAGGTGCGCAAGTTTAAATTTTAAAATGCTTTTTTCATGAAAAATATGCAATTATTTAATAACAATGCCAAAAAATATTTATTCAAATTATTAAAATTTTATTCAAAGTATTGGTACTCGCTTTTTAACACATTCTATCCATCTCTCAGGCAATTTATGGACAACAGTCCAAAAGAAAGCTTCAACTTTCATTGTAATCCATTCTTGGAGCCATTTTTGTACATCCTCGAAAATCTTGAAATGTTATTCAGCCTGTGCGAGTCCCATCGATGAGCAGAGGTAATAATCAGAAGGCGCTGGTGAACACGTCGTGGCTTGGTGAACACGGCCTGGTGAACACGGCGGGTGGGGTAGGAGGTCCCAACCAAGCGAGGAAATGACTTTGCCGTGTCTTCGAGCCCATTCTGGGCGTTTTTCGATCAATGCTTGGTTTAAATTGACCATTTTTTGTCGATAGCGGACGTTATTAAGGGGTCGCACCACCGTAAATTTTTCAAAAAATCTATTTTCAGACTTAAAAAATACTTTGAACCTTTTAGAATATGGGGAAAAATATTTCATACCTCAAAGTATTTTTTTTCTTGTAATTTCGAGCTCTTCCCCAAGCACGTCTGACTGCTCCGAAACGACAGCTGCGTCAGATGAATACATGCTGGGAAGGTACAGCCTAATGTCCTACCTTTTGATTTTTATCTTCTCAAATACACTAAAAGATGTCATTATAAAGCATTTATTTTCAGGTAAAAGCATTTCTAATCAATGGTACGTTCGTGTAGGGTCAACACGTGTACAAAAAGGACATAATTTCGTCGCATGAAATCACGATTTTTGTGTGTAGTGCTGATTTTTAACAGTTTATTTGTAATCTCAGAGTGCATATAAGTTACAATGAGTAATGCAAAAGTGTATCAGGACAAGAAAGGTACGAAAAAATCGTATCCAACGCGGCGTCGAAGCAACACGTCATCGAAACGACCGTTGAATAGACATGAGCTTCTGCGAAGAAATTAAAAGTTAGTGATGAAGATTTTGATATTAATTATGAATTAAGCTATAGAATTATAAATTTTGTTGCCGTTTTCTCTGTCATTTCACGACACGTGAAGTGTAAAACGTGTGATTCAGACATCACGTTTCATGAAAAAGTACTCGGGGCTTAGGCTTCAAAATAGTTATCGTTTGTCCGAAATGTCCAGATGTTGTTATGTCAAGTAATAAATTCATACGAAATGCATATGTTGAAATTAACCGTCGAATCGTGTTAGCAATGCAACTACTAGGAAAAGGACTAAATGGAATAATAAAGTTTTGTGCTTTTATGGAATTGCCACGACCGATATTTCAATCTTTTCACGACATATTAGTGGATATGATTTCAATCGCAACAGCAACCGTACGAGAGGCTAGTATAAAGAAAACAGCGCAAGAAAAGTGAAGAAAATGGACAACTTGAAGGGATAACTGTTTCCGGCAATGGCTCGTGGAGGAAACGTGGATTTTCTTCGCTTTTTGGAATCACATCATTGATTGAATGGTTTACAGGCAAAATCGTTGATGTTGAAGTGAAGTCAAAGTACTGTAAGTCTTGCCAGCACTGGAAGAATAAATTGGAAACAAGTGAGTATGAAGAATGGTACAAAAAACACGTCGATGAATGTCAAGCGAACCATGAAGGCTCAGCTGGTAAGATGTAGATAGACTCTGTCATCGAGATGTTCCAACGCTCCAAAACTTTGTACGGTCTCAAATACGCAAACTACATCGGCGATGGTGACAGCAAAACTTTCAAAGGAATAATGGATAAAAATCCGTACGAAAATTTTAAAGTACAAAAGAAAGAGTGCATTGATCATGTACAAAAGAGAATGGGCACTCGATTGAGAAATCTGAAATAAAAAGTTAAAGACCTCGGAGGAAAAGGTAAATTAACTGCCAAATTAATTGATCAATTAACAATTTATTATGGCCTGGCTATACGTCGGAATCCGGATTCCTTGGAAAATATGAAAAATGAAATCTGGACAACTTCATTTCATAAGTTGTCAACCGACGAAAATCCGCAGCACGACAAGTTCTCAGAGTCTTGGTGTGAGTGGAAGAAGGCGCAAGCAGCGGATTCGTTGGACACCTTCCATCATAAGTCGCCGCTTCCTGAGGAAGTTTTTGAAGCCATCAAACTGATTTATGAAGAGTTGAGCCGAGACGAGTTGCTAAACCGTTGCTTAGGAGGCTACACGCAAAATAGCAACGAAAGTTTTATTGCTACTGTTTGGAATTTGGCTCCGAAATCTTATTCAATGGGCAAAAAAGTGTTGAATATTGCGACTGTTATAACTGTGTAGTATTTTACAATTTATGAAAGTTTTGGAGATTGATGTTTGCGTCCAGTCACATAATTTTTGTCTTGAAGCCGATGCTAAACGGGTTAAGCACGCTGAGCAGTATTTGACAGATGCGGCAAAAGAAGCACGCTCTAATATAAAATCATCGAGGAAAGAGAATGAGGAAGAAAATACAAATATAGAAGGGCAGATGTATGGTCCTGGGATAGCAGATTAATGGTAAAAAAATTTAAACTGTCGAATTTTTCATTTTTTCATGTCTATAATACATTTCAAAACTTTAAATGCGTTTTTCTCGAAACACAATTTTTCAAAACAGCACGCATAACTCAAACAATTTTCATTCTTTTCATTCGAATTTCTTACATCTTCAAAATAAGATTTTGAAGAGAAATGCGCAGGGGATTGTCGATGAGTTAATTTAATCGCTATTTATTAACAAATGAATATCTTTTTTGTTGTTGAAAATTTAACGATTTGATTCAAATACTCGCCAATAACACAAAAATAAATATTTTTAAAATCCCCTACGTATTTCTCTAGCTATAAGCATGTATAATAAGTGTTTTTTTTTCTAGATCCAAATTTGTAGCAGCTACACTGCCGCAGTGTGCCTCAAATTCTACGTGCCTCGCGAAAATGGCTGTGGTGCCGTCATTTTTGAATATTTTTTTATAATAATTTTCTATTTTGTTACTAAAATATACGCTAAGTAACTTCCGCCAATATTATAATTTTAGTACCTTTCCTTGTACCCAAAAAAAATGACAAAAAACAGATTTTTTAGGCTGTTACAGTGGTGTTACCCCTTAACAGCTTCGCTGGGTTTGGAAAGCTCGTAGTATACTACCCCCTTCTAATTCCACCACACACACAGCATTGTCTTCCTCTCAAAACGATCCGGCTTTGCACTCGATGTTGATAGTTGTCCTGGCGTTACCAATGACTTCTTACGATTAGAATTCTCAAAATATATCCATTTTCCATCGCCAGTTACCATTCGATGCAAAAAAATCGCCAGTTACCTTTCGTTCGTGGCGTTAGTGCAGCATTTCGCACACCGTTTTTGGTCTTTTCATCTGTCGTTCGTTTAGTTTGTATGAAACCCATTTTCCAACCTTTTGAATCTTCCTCATAGCTCTCAGGCGATCGGAAATGGCTTGCCGAGTGACATTCAACAGCTCCGCCACCATTTGTTGTGTTTGTGTATCGTCTTCGTCCAATAATGCTTGTAATTCGTCGCTTTCAATCTTTTTTGGTCGATTTTCACGCTCTTTGTCAATTCAATCGAAATGGGCACTTTTGAAACGTTGCAATCAGCGTTCACAAGTCTTGACGGTTGGAGCAAGATCGTCGTAAGCCTCGACAAGAATTCGATGACTTTCCAATGCCTTTTTCTTTTGATTGAAAAGAAAAATCATGACATACCGCAAATGCTCTTTATTTAGCTCGAAATTCGACATGTTTAACACGAAAAAAGAGTATGCTACTAACTCGTAACCAACTAAACGGATATGACGTTTTGTAGCGAGCAGTCTCACCAACAAAATGGCGCTGGTTCGACAGGTTACTCCAAAAGGTTTCATGAGCGATCTCTTGACAACAAAACGACATTTTAAACTTGCGCACCTGGTATATGCGAAAGTTATCAATACATAAAAATAATGGTTCTGTTTAAAAACAATGGTTGAAATTTCGTATCAAAGAACCAGACTGCCCTCTCAAGGTATCACAGATGAACGGTTAAGGCACTCACCCAGTAAGTTACGTTGAAAATGTTTGGTATTTATTTATTTTCAAGCCCGTGTAGAACCTGCTCCTTAAGCGGTTTTCCAATATCCGGAATGTAAAGCAGATTCCAATGTTCGGGATTCAAAGCCGAATAATGGTGAGTAAATTGTTCATACTTTAAACCATGTTTGAATTTTTAAACGCGTTCTATTTAAAACGTTGTTTTTCCTAAAAAAGCTTTGACTAATTGTTTTGAAATTTCATTCGTAAAATTAGCAGATGTAACGCCATCTATTAAACTACAATAATACGAACCAATAACAAAAAAAAAAATTATGAAATTTGAATATTTATATTCAAAAGCGTGTCTATTATTCAGGTTTCGTAATTTTGTAGCTAGTTAGGGCCACTCGCATTCGATAGCTACCATTTTAAATTGAAATTCCATTTTGGTTTTTGAGTTCCGGTAAGCGGATCTGCTGGAATCGCAAGGACCGTTTTCAAGCTTTTTGTGGACATGGGTCCTTTCGCACTTCTGTACCTCATATCGTGATGAAAATTATAGTTAGAAAATTTTTTGAGCTGTTGTTGAATACCAATAAATATATCCTTAAAATATCAAATTGCAATTTTTGCCCCTTTCGTCAACTTTCGCACGGGCTGACTGCCTTAAGGATATTTTTCATTTGATTGACATGGTGAAGTCATACCAGTGTGAGCATGATAGACCGGGAAGAAAGGAAAAGGTGTGAACATGCAGACTGTTTCATTCATCCTTTGCTTAATCAGTTTTCGGAACCCTTCAGATTGATCACCAGGCGACTATACGCAAAGCAAAGAAAGGAGTATACCCTCGGTGCCGATTTCAAACTCTGAACAAAGAACCAAGTCATTGCGCATCGACTTTAATGGAAAGTTTCGCATGGAATACCTTGTTCAGAATTCTTATAATCGGATTAACCACGTTATTATTGATTGTCTCCGAGATGATTGGGGATAAAAATGTTGACGAGACAATATTGCGATATCTTTGAACGGATGGCATACATATTGTTGCATTCCAATTGTTAAATCCAAGTTTTATTCATTGGTTGATGAATTTATATTCCAATATTATTAATGTTTGCGTATTGACAATCCATGCCTGTCATATGTTTGCTTTGTTTAGTGTTTGGTCCTTGTGGCCAAAGGCTGATTGATAGTTTTTTTTTTTCTCTAAGTTTTTATCAACTCTGAAGTGTTGTTTCGGGCAAACCAATCTCAGATTCATCAGTCCGTAGAGTTGTGACGACCACGTAATGTGGTTTATCGTTTTGTTATTAATTTTAATTTCCACTGCGTTCGAATATAAAATATACTTGTTGTGGTCGCTTCGACGAAGCGACCTAGTTCCTTGTTAGGCTGTTCCAGAAAAAAACTGAAAATTTTGTTTACGGCTTTGAAGAGCAAAACAGCCAATCAAATATGTTGTTATTAACTATTTCTTAATTATTTGATGAAATGATGTTGTTCTTGGGAAATTAACCTGAATACAAAGTGTGTTCATCAGCAAATACAGGTTATTATTCAAATAAGGGAATTAAATTACCATCGTTTGCTGAAAGTTTAACTGCCACTTGGCGCTGTTTCAATTGAATGGAAAAGAATGTTCTGTGCTTTTGCTTTGCAAATAGGAAACAATATGATATTAAAGTTTGCCATTTGTTTGTGTTTGCAATTATAGTCCGTCGTATGTAAAGTAGGTGAAGCATTTTCCGCTGAATAATGTCGCATCTATTGTTTGAATGCGAGAAATAACCAAAGTGCTCAGCATTTCAAAGGCAATAATTCATCGCAGACAATCTAACACAGCCAGCTGCCCCAAATGTAAATGAATCGTCATTTCGCGCGGTTGTTTCGGTACATGGAAGGCAATAATATGTTACCATTGTCTGAGCGGTGCATCGTATCCTCAAACCATAGTACAAGCTATTATCCATATTATCGTGACATTCTGCTCATTGTTTCATATTTTATCTGCCTACATGAAATTATTTAATTACCAGGTACGACTAATTCCCGCCCGACTACTCATATGGTGATTTCTGTAAAACCGCATTTCGTTGGCCGTGTGTCGCCTCACCCGCCTCAAAACGTAGAAACACTCACAATGTAATAATAGTTGAACTCGTATCTTTTTTATGGATAAATTTTAAACACATGGCATGCAAGAATCTACACAAAACTCACTTTATCTTGATGAATGTTTTAGCAAGACGTGACTTCATGGTTATTAAGACTATGGTGAATGGTTTAACTTTGTTGCTCGCACAAAGACGTGTATAAGTGATTATCTCTGTAAGAAATATTTTACATGCCGGTTGGGCGGCTTAAGACCGAGCCTAATTGGTAAATACTTGCTGGTATGTACATACAGAAGTATAGACAAAATTATTTACAAAGTGCGAAGATGTTGTAGTCACTGGCACAAGAGGAAATTGATATTTGCTGAGCTCAAACATGTTGACTATTTCGAAAATACTTTGCCAATTAACGCATTATCCGGCGTTTCTTTAAAGGTCCATGAAAATTAATAGTGGCCTCAAGTGAGTCAATAGTGGAAAATTGCGCGCGGCGGCGGGCATCGTATGAATAGGAAATGGACTCTCAAGGAACTTGCTGCAGCAACACGTTTTGGGCACGCACTGTAGCCCAGCCTAATCTCTATTCATAATTCTTCAACTTCAAATGGGAATAAATTTTATTTATCAATTTGATGAATTCGTTACGTATTTGTCCGTTCAGTTATTTACTCTTACAAAAGGCTTTTTCGTCATCGTCTTTGATCTCGTTCGAATCGGCCTAGGTCATAGTTGCTTGCTCCACCAAAGAAAAAAAGAAAACACATTGAGCCGAATCACAGGGAAAGTAAAACCCACATGAAATGGTTCATGATGATTTAACGCACCAGAAAGGGTGAAGATAGAATTTATTGAGCAATCAATTAGCGCCACATTTTGACAAATAATTGAAGCATTCAAAAAAAAAAAACGAAAATTGCATGTTATTAGCTAGCTACAATTTAATGTCGGAGCAAACTGCAGGACGGTTTTTGATTTTCTGTGATTCATCAAGGTAAATACGTTCCATTGAACTTATACTCTTTTTTAATACTTCTTACTTTACATCAAAGTGAATAATAAAAGAGTTTTATCCGATACGTGTTTATCCGAAAGTAGACCTCGATTAGAACATGAAGTCGAGTTGTTTATCGTGGACACCTGCGTTTACGGCTTAATTCCACGGTCTCGACAGACGGGGTTGAAACAATATGTCAACCACCATCCCTAAGATCTGAAAGAAGTTTCAGTCCCAGGTCCCAATTTATTAAAAGCTTCCTGGATTCGCGGACACAACCATCGAAATCGCTAGCCATCGAAACCACAACCACCACTTTTCAGCCAAAGACAGGCTCCTCACTGTGTGGAGAGCTGACAGTAACATATCATGGGTTAGATAAACTTCTGATCTGGTTGCGCTTCTCTACAGTCCGAGAAAAACTCTCAGTTTTTGATCCGCGCGCACGGGACTGATAACCTTACCTCACTACCACGGTTACGTGGGGACGAAACTCCCCAATGACTGAATGGAACAAGCCGAAGCCTAGACCATTAGCCCCTCCGCGTCACTCGGAGTCCTATAGCACAAGGCTACAGGGTCCGGGTTAACGACTGTTACTATATATACTTCAACATTAATACCACAATTTCATTTTAACTTTCGTCCTTAGCAAGTGTACAGGTCTCGCATAAACCCCATCAACAAGTTGATCTGGCAGTGCGAACTTTTCGAAATCCTAATTACACTTAACTCCACTTCGTCTTCATCTATCACGACATTTAATGCGTCAAATTCAGTAATATTTGTTGTCTATCAGTCTGTCTTACAACGGTTCTCCACATAGATCGACTCACTTTACAACACTTTCACTTCACTTAACAACAAATTCATCACCTTCTTCAATATAATCTACACCATCTTCTTCATTTCTCTCTCCATCACCTTCTTAGCCAATTTCTTCATCATTATTTTTATAATCTTCAGAATCATCTTCTAGATCAATATCTTCTTATTTATCTTCTTTGTTCTCTTCTTGGTCACAATTTTCGTGATTATCTTGATGAGTTTCTACTCCAAGAAGGTGTAAATGATGCGCTTAGTCAGCATTTTCACTTACATATTCTTCAACTTCTTCTTCAACAACTATTTGCTTCACCATAGTCTTCTTTATCAACATCTTCTTAATAAGCCTCTTCCCCACCATGTACTACAATACAATTACACACCAGTCTACATTTAGTCCGTCAATTAAGTACACTTCTCTTCAAGTCTAGTCCTTTGTCATCAATCAGTCCATCGATTCATCTCAGCAGCTATGATCCATCAGATCGGCTTCCCTCAGCTTTCCCTCTGTACGTCGCAGATTCGCAACTATTTGGAACTCTATTTGGCGACGTCAACAGTACTAATGTCATTTCGTCCTCTCTTCAGCGACATAGACAACTTCGACTCTTCATTTGTCAGTAATGTTCAAGTCATCAGTACTACAGTCCATCAGTTAAACTCCTCCACCATCCGACATACAGCGGTCAGGGTGAAATCACTTCCCTCGGGACAAACCCCATTGGTAACGTCTTCGGTACTTGATTCATTCAGAGCCCTTCCAACTGCCTCAATTTCTCAATTTACCTGCGGTTTCATCATTATTCAGCTAGACATGTACAACATTGATTTTGTTCTAAAGTACGTCAGTCGTCATTTCCTCTTTTCAACAATTTCACTCCACAAAAGACTCAACAAAGAGAACGTCTTATTTTGCATCAATTCCACCTTTCGGTTTCCCTACTTGGCTTCATATCAACTTCCTAGGACAACAGACTCCACTCCCATCTTCCCTCCCCATTTACACGGGCTTGGGATCGCCATGAGGTAAAACCTAGATTCTAACCTTAAAGCTGGGTTACCTCATTTAACACATGAAGTCGACATGTTTAAAGTCGACAACTGCCATGTGGGCTTAATTCCACGGTCTCCATAAACAGGGTTGAAATATTGCGTCAACCAACGCCGCCCATCGAGATGGAATTCCAGTTCCTACCCCAATACAGGATACCCGAGACGCAAATGGTGAGCACTCAATTCTACTCTCTAGCCACATTAAACCACATACAACCACGTTTCAGTCAGGAAAGGCTCCACACCGTGTAGGGGGCTGACAGTAACCTGTCATGGGCGTCCCCCTATCCCGTGGTTCAGATCGAACCTCTGATCGTGTTTCACAACGCTCTAGTTTGAAGGCTGCTACCACTTCGGACCCTGCGTCGGGTATGGTGACCCCACCTCAGGTTCATGGGAGCGGCAATCCCAAGATCAGAATTAAAGCAGGTACTCTGTCCTAGTTCTGACCCCCTGCGAGATAGCAAGCAAGATTTAAATCACGTAAGAGACAGAACACGAAACACAAGGTGTTACAGAAAGCTAATGCCCTGTAGTGTCGCCACCAACTAGAACCGTCAGCATCTGCCTACGCCTATTGCAGGCAAGCTTCGCAAAGAAGTCCATTCGGGATAACATCTCCACATCAAATAGGGAACCCGAAGCATCTTCCAGGCTGGTAATCTCAAGCAAGCTGCACCCCCTGCGTAAGTCGGCATATGCCGGACACCTGAGCAGTACGTGTCGCCAACACTCATTCTCACATTGACATGGAGGGCAGACACTTTCAATGGACAATTTACGTCGATACAACAAGACTCCCATGTCCCGTCAGCAAGAACCCAAAGTCTCGACTGAAGTCGATGTCCGGGTTTCTCTAAGCTGTCATGACATCAGGGATCCGTACATATGTCATTCGCCCTTTAACACATTCATTCCACCTCGTTTGCCAGCTGCTCAACACTCCTTCAACCAATAGTTTCCGCAACGAGGTCACACTCGTACTTATCGGATCGGTACCTCTGAGCCAATCATGTTCATCAACTGGTATTCCCTCCATAGCCTGAAGGTTAATTCTTTACGGACAATCTCCAGGTCCAGTGGGGGTGCCCCCATCAGCACTTGCATGGCTTCCGTAGACACCGTCCGACAAACAGGGATACAACCTAGTAACAAAACACGCTGACAAGCTCCGATTAGTCTCCTGCCAGTTATGCTCACTGCGGACTTAAAGAAGACCGATGACCCATACGTTGCACAGGCAAGGAATAAGCCCTCATAGATTCTCCTTATAGCTCCTAAGACCCCACTCCTTGAGGTATATTCACCTAACCGTTGCTACAAGTAGCGTGAGCCGTCGTTTCAAGTCCCTCAAATGGGGCCAGAACGACAATCTCTCACCAATCAGCATCCCCAAGTATCTGACCGTAGTCACATACTTGAGAGTACTTCCCCTGTACTGCACCCAAGAAGGACACCTTCGACTGAGACCACCTTTCACCTTTCTTGTCAGTGGACACAGTTAGAACGACACACTCACATATACCTCACAACACTCGACTCCAGCTGCGACCGACCATCGGCCACAACTAAAAAAAGTAGATCGTCAGCATACGCACATTAATTACCACAGTCATTAAGTTTGCTCAGCAAGTCATTCATCACAAGGTTCCATATGAATGGACTCGCGACAGAGCCTTGTGGGCACCCTCTCTACATCTCCAGCTCTACGAAATCAAAAACACCTTGGAAATAGACGCTTCTGCCCGAGAAGTAGCTCCTCACAGCCCACCGCAGCAAGGTTTTCAGAATTTTTGGCCACTGAAGATGGTCAAAAGCTCCTTTAAAATCTATAAACACTCCGAGAACGTACTTAAAATGACTATTATGCACCGTAGAAGCAACATATACCCACGCATCATCAGTGCAGCATCCCGCTCTGAAACCATACTGCCTATCCGACAGACTACAGGATACCCGTTCCTCGATTCGTCGGACCATTATCCTTTCCAGCACTTTCCAGCACGAATTCGGCAAACTAGGGTCCTTGTCTGGCGACTTAAGCAATATGGTAAGACGAGCACGCTTAAAGGCAGCAGGGAAAGTACCAAGCCGCATGCACTTATTAAAAAGACAGCTGATGTATTTCGGCACGGCCCGCCGGATGCTTTACACATCTCACCGGTCTTGCCGTCCCACCCAAGCGATTTTCGACAACGGAGCCTTCCTACACTCGCATCTATCTCCCAGTTCTGCAAAACAGGAGCGTGCTTTTGTTCCGCAGCACTGACTATGTGTGGAGTTCCAGACTCCGCCCTCGGAAACAGTCCCTTCAACAAGTGCATGGCACAGTCAGACCATCTTGGAGTCGCATTGCCACTAACGCGTACGCCCTTCATAGACTGTCTATTGCTTCTACCTCTGCAAACCTTGTACGCCTGCCCCCAAGGATCAGACGCATTGTCACTGACAAAACATCGCCAGTGTTCCTCCTTCGTCTGCATAATAAGTTTCTGGTAGTTTTTGGTAAGTTTCCGCAACTCGTGCTGAAGAGAGGTCACAGTGTCCTGTTTTCGGAACCGGGCTCTTTGGAAGCTACTTTTGGCTCGCCGTACCTCTCGACGCTTGGCAACTGGTGTATTATTCCACCACGCAACATGCCCAGGAGTGATCAAGCGATCTTTCCTGATGTCGTCAACGGTGAGACTACTAAACTCAGCAAGGGACAGAACCTCATTTAGCACAATTGATATTTAACATAATTAATATTTTATAACGTCTCAACCATCATATAAATCTCATGATCCTCTCCAATGGACTACCATCCACGCCGTCAACCCATAAGAACTTTGATATTTTTGATTTTTGAGAGGCAAAAAATAAGGTCATATTTCAAGCCTGTAACGTTTCAAACTGGAGTTCCACAAGGATCACCCATCTTACCAACAGTATACAATTTGTACACCGTTGATATTACCAATCAATAATATAACACCAATCAAAGTACCTTTCGCAGATGGCTGCAACACAGTTTCCAATCGGAGCGAAGAGATAAAATGCTTCATTTTAATTTTGTGATTCGTTGAATCAATGGACTGAAACATTCGCTGATCGTTTCCTATGACACATTTAACCCTCGGCATACAACATGAAAAAACAACTTACGCATACAAGGTGAGGTTCGATTTACCCTATAAAATATTTTTTCAGTTCTGTACATGTATTGAATTGTATACATGCACAGAACCTCCAGCTAATGTAAACATCAATACATTTGGTTGTGTTTTACATAAAATTTGACGCATTTTAAAAGTCTTGGGAGTAAAATAACCCTAAGTTGAATGCCGAACGTTAATGCTTCTGCTAATTGCTGTTGAGTTTTAGTTCACTCACCATCCAATGTCACCATGAGTCATCCAATGAGTAACCATCTCATGGAACTCGTCCTCTTTTATGTGGTCTAACAAAATGCTCATTGTCGTTCACATTGAATAGACCACTTTTGAATGGTCGAAACCAGGTCTCCCATGTTCTAATTGATCAAGTGTATCCACCATATGTTTTTACAAGCAAACGTTGACTTTCAACAGCCTCTTCTTTTTGGTTTAACAAGAAAAGCAATAAGTATCGCAAAAAATCTTTTTCCGGCACTAAATGCGACATGATTGATCGACACGATAAAAAAAGACGCCAATTTGACGGACTCATCTTGTGTTGCTAAATGTCAGCCGATCAAAATTGCGTATGTGTCAAAGTAATACGCTGCGTACGACATCTCTTAGTAAAACTGGAAAGAATTTATGCATACTTTTTTGTAGTTTTATAACCATTTTTATTATTCTTAAAAAACTATTCAAATACTTATCACGCACCCGCTTGTTATACGCTATCATATTTAGTGCAAAAACTGAACTTATGAAGAACTGAAGAAAATGATGACCACTAAATACATACAAAAATTAGAATTTTGTCAAATATTAAAAATTCAAATGTTGAAAAATTTGTTTAAATTAGATATTAATTTGTTTTATAATTTAATTCTAAATTTGTTGGAATTTTTATTTTATTTTGTGTTACCTTACATGTGTTCAATGTATGACTAATGTATATTTTGTACCAGCACGAATTCTTGAATTCAGACAAAACAAACTTGAACCGAGGTTTTATAGCCTAAGAATTGGTTCCCCATGCTTATGATGGGGAATATGTATTCAGGTATATGAATCTGAATCTAATAATATATGAATCTGAATCTAGTAATACATATGTTGGACATTATCCTTATGTCAATTATTTGACTGTGACTGATCCAAACAACTTGCACGGATCAAATTATTAAAACCATTATAAGATATGACACAATCGCTACACGTTACATGATTTGTTTCATCCCTTTGACCGCCCAGGACGGTCTTCGCCCCAAAGGAGCCTTTTCGCTGGTCTCCTGAAATACGCTGAGAAATAACCAGCAAATAAAAACAAAAATTGAAATGTTTCGATAGGATCGAGGTACTTAACCCACAATAATTCATAGAACCTACCCTTCACAACACAACCTTTACAATAATTGAAAAATAGTTAGAACAAAGGAAACCATTTACACTTGGAAAACAATTTTGAACAGTAATGAATACTTTCAAAATCAGTCTGTTTGATATGTGAAACATTGCTAGGCAACAGTCTCACATATGTTAGAATTGCGTTGCGCCTTTTTGACATTCTTCTGAGAGCATTGCTCTCACGATCTGTTTGCGTTCCTATTTTACTATTGAACCTGGTTATGTATACACAAATGTGCATTTTATTTATTTTCCAGCGAAAATACTAATATTTTTCCATCTAGATAAACCTATTTTTATACAATGCTATTTTTTAAGCAGATCCAAATTTTAATTACACAGATAGCACAGTACTTATTGTACTTTTCCAGTAATCTATTGAAAATATATTTACCAAGCTGTCCCCGTAAAATTGAAAACAAATGACTAAAATGATACATTATGACTGAGTTTTGTTGAAATGTATTTTTTATTTTGTTTGTAACTCTACTCTAAGCCCTACAAGATTAAAATTCAAAAGTTATTTGAAAACAAAATCAAGGATAATTCTCAAACAAGGAAGCAACACCGTCATAACCAAGCTCGATGACTGCCGCGTAGTGCATTTTCCGCCAAACATGCAAACTCATTGCGAAACGATAAGGCGGAAAGAATGCTATTTACACTTTACTTATCGATATTTTTTTAAGCAAAAACATGAACTACGAGCGTAATCGAAATTGTCAATTTTGTGTAATTTTTTTGCATCAAAAATTAGAGGTCGTGTTAATCAAATATGTTCATAGACACATTTTCACGATTCAAATACCGTGCGAAATTTAGTTAGAACATTTTTATTACTCTTTCACCAGCATACACATTACATTTTGCGATAACAACTTCTCATAGTGCTAAACAAAAAGTTAACGTATGACTCGCTACAAGGCTCAGCAATTTGAAAAATTGTTGCACAAGGCGGAAATTGTGCAGATGTTGCCACCGCTGTACAAATAACACCATTCCGATAAAAGAACTTCTTGCCAAACAGTCAGATCACTGATTAAAATAGCATTTTAACTAGCCACCGCCTATTTTTCAAAATACTCTGAGAATGTAACCACAAACTTCCCTTAAGAAAAAAACAACTAGTGAATATAGAACACATCATGGACCCGTAAATGTTAGAATGCACTCCAACCCTAAAAACATAAAAAACACAAATTCTGGAACGTTAAAAAACGACAATTTAAATACGCACAGAAAATATGCGAAAACATCGAAGTGTTTCGCACCGAAGGTTAAAAAATGAGAAAAAATCAATAAAAATACAATAACAAAAAATTATTTTAATTTTCCAATAACAAGTGATACCAATCTACAAATTGATTGCGCAGAAGAGAATACTCACAGGTGAAATGAAAACAACAGAAAAATAAAAGAAAATATAAATAAAGTTAACAAAGAAAAATAGACAAATTATCAGATAACAACTAGCTCATGATACCAACCCGAACGGATTCGGAAACCTCGAACTTCAAAACAAGGAAGTTTTCTCACAATAATTTCCTTGAACGATTGCAAAACAATCCTAAGCAAGGTGGAAATTTTCAATGCGATTTCCAGCAATTCCCACGCATAATAATTTGACATTTTCTATTTAATAATATTCAATTTTCTTAATTCCATTTAATTTTTAATTTTTTTAATTCGATTAAAATCAGCTAGGAGACTCAATGAAGGAATGAAATAATACTCATACTAAGGCCAAATGTGTTAAATTATTTCACCCTGAGGGCACCAAAACATATAAGCACCCCAATTTTATTGAAAGTTTTTAATACATACTCGTATCAACGAAAAACAGGACCTTGAAACCAATTGGATTGAAAACGACCCTACCTGCTTTCGTAAACGTCAAACCTACTATGTAGCGACATACAGCGTTAACACTCTCGGGCGCCTTCTTGCAGACAGAGATAGAAAATAAACAATTAGCTTTACCTTATGATCAAAAGAGAACACGAATTTATGAAAATCTCAAAATTTTAATTTTTCTTTTAAGAAAAAAAATTTTAGAAAATTTTTCTTTAAAGAACTAAAATAGCTTTAGGATCCCCTTCAAAATACTCTCGTCCTGCGACAACATATGCATGCCAACGTGTGATCTAGTTTTCCAGTTTTTATAGGCCGCCAAAGGTATTGCCTTCAGCTCGCACAGCGAATTCTGTTTATCGTCTCTATAGTCTCAAAACGCGTTGCCCGCAATGGCAATTTGAGTTTGGGAAATAGAAAAAAGTCACTCGGGCCATGTTGGGACTATACAGTGCTTGGCTGATGACATTGGTCAAATTTTTGGCCAAAAAAATAATTAGTATAATATATAAAAAAAATAATAAGGCCGTATCAGATGGCGCATTATCATGGAAGAACTATTGAAATCCATGAATAGTTCTTCCACAAATCGGGACTTTTTTGCGACTGGCTTCAACGAAAGGCCCATAACGCCTAAATAATATTCTTAATTGACTGTTTGGTCCTCCGTAAGGAGTTTGTAGTGCACCGCGCCACGAACATCGAAGAAAACCGTTCGCAAAACTTTAATATTTGACTGACTTAAGCACTCTCTCTTCAGTTTTGGCTCATTTTCGAAGTACCATTCGGACAATTTTTGTTCGGTTGGCATATCAAATTAATAAACCCATCTTTAAAATTTTTTTCTGAATAGGCCTGTAAATTTTCGATACCATTTATAACCGGAGATAATGGGGGTGTTTCCATCACGTGAGGACAGTTATACGACAGCCACAAGCGCGTATTGTGAGCTTTGTTTTTTGAGTTTTTCTCTTGGTAGAACGAAAATTATCTATATATTCCTTACGATTTTCTTTTAAAATGAATATGTACTTGTGTTGGTCTATTACACCATCAATAAGTACCAGCTTTCCTGGTCCAGAGGCAGCCATACAGCCCCAAACCATCAAAGATCCATGTTTACCAGTCAGTTGAAGGATAACAGGTTTCAACTCCTCATTTGGTCGTCTCCATATATATTTTTGTCCGTCTGACCGAAAACATTAAAAATTTTTCTCGTCAGTAAATAACACTGTGTTCCAATAGTAAATGTGGTGCGATTAATAGTCTTTAGTGGACATAAGTCGCTTTAGCCAGTTTTCTACTTGGAACTCTGCCGTTAAAATCAAACAAGTCACTCCGTAGAACTTTTCTCACCGATTCTGTACTTGCAGTAATATGGAGGTAATTAGACACTTCTGATGTCAATATTGTCACACTCAGCTGAGGATTTTTCTTTGCTTGCGACACGATCCACCGTTCATCTACCTCAGAAAATTTTTCGTTCATCGGATCTATGATGATTTTCAATACATTTATTAATTTCAAACCGTTTAATGATGTCATGAACTGTCAAATGGCTTCTACCGATGATTTCCCCAATTTCTCACACAGACATCCCAGTTTTGTGATGTTTGATGAATAATTTCCGAGCTTCGTTAGTAGTTTCTTTACCGCGACGACCCATGCAAGTTTTGCTTAAGAATTCAATATAAACATTTCGCAACATGTAATTTATTCTTTATTGTACACTTCGACTGCTGTTATGCACACTTAATCCGCTATAATTCGAATCTCAATCCCATCTCAAATGTCGAAAGAAAACCAGCGTTGCCAGTTTTCTGAATATTCAACTGGAATTTCACGACCACATATTTTGAATTTTGGGCTATAACTTTTTTGTTGAAATAATAAAAAAAATTTTTTTTAGATTTTGAACTAGTGTTAATAAATAAATGTATATACATTCTTTTTTTCTTCTAAATGGGATACATATGCAGTTTGCGAAAATAATGTACATGCATGTTATTTCATCTCAGATGGCACAACGATTTCCACGATGTGGAAAAAATGGCGATAAAAAACAGAGTGTGTATTAGAACAGTTCTAAATCATTAAAATTTAAAAAAAAAATACGCCTTGCAACCAACCAAGAGTAGACAATCTTTTGTTTTAATTGCTCGAAATTCAAAGAAGCTGCAATAGACTCATCACCGGTCCTTTTTAACTAGCAAAGGCGGAAGATTTTGCAAGACAACTTAGATTAAAAGATTTTAAGTTCACAGTGGGATGGATCCTAAAGTTTAGTGAAAGGCACATTATTTTTGGTAAAATAAGTGGCGAAGGGGTAGATGTACCAGAAGCGATATGTGCCGATTGGATAACAATAGTACTGTCGAAGTTTCCAGAGAAAGGGTGACTGTTCTTGTAGCAGCAAACTAGTGATTATTGGCAAAGCTTTACGGCCTCGATAATTTAGAAATGTTAGTTAAATCACTACCTGTCGAATAAAAAAATAACACAAGAGCCTGGAGGACATCGGCCTTATTTGTAAAAATTATTTTGCGATGGGACAATAAGCTGATTCGAAAAAAAACATGAAAATTTTATTGGTCTTAGACAACTGAACCGCGTACCCGAATATTAAAAATTTTAAAGCAATAAAATTGGTCTCTCTGTCACCAAATACTACGTCAGTTATCCAACCATTTAAGCAAGCCGGAATAAAGTCACTAAGAAAACTTCAAATCATGAAAACTCGCCGAAAATTGTGTGCCTCAAAAAGTGCATGTCCTTCAAGCCATTTTTCTGATTTCAAAAGCTTGGGATCGTGTTTCTCAACGCACAATACACAAATGTGTTGTAGGATTTTATATAACGCTACAGAAAACTCTTTTTTTTTTCAAGATGAACCACTACCCCTAGCGGCATGGTGCCAAATACAAAATGATTAAAATCAAGTCGAGGATAATCTACCTTTGGCTCAATGGGTCTGCACTTTGGCTGTAGATGACTTGGCATGACAAGAATGTTGGGAACATTTTAGAAGCATTGATGAAGAATTTGAAACGGCGGAGGACTATTTGACCATACTTTTTGACCGATGAAGAAATTTTGTTGTGCCAATTCTCTAGTATGAATCATTTTTGTGTTCTCAACGACCTCGCTCTTTTCGACCATATATTAAAAGTATATTTGAGCATTAATATGGTATTTAGATATATAGCGACCCATTTTCACCGGTCCCTTCGACGTCTTTTTAGGAAATATGTATTGTATTGATGGCATTTAAATAAATTTTGCCTATAAACGCTACGGGAAGCTGAGTTTACTTCCAGATATTGAGTTTCTCGATTTATCGAGGTCAAGCTCACATAATCAAAATATCATGCACGATTAAAGTCAGTTCTATAAAATTTATTGAATTTTTGACGAATTAGAGGAAAGCAACCAAATATGGAAAGCCAATTTGTTTTTTTTTTTTTTGTGATAAAAAAAGATATTGTAAATCAAAAACTTTTATTCATATTTATTATCAGTCATACAGTTGCGCTTAACTTATATGGACTACTTTAAAATTATAATTAAAGAATAATAAACCTTTACTTCTATGAGATCTACAGGAACTTTGGAACTTTGCTCATGAGGCATTTGATCCACATCTCTCCTCGAGTATCTTCAGAAAACAGGCTGTTCCAGAACATATTCTCAGCATATTCTGAGTCAGAAGCATCCAGTCCAATGACGACATCAAGCTCACTGTCTGTGTCAAAATGTTTTTCTCTTCCAACGTCTGAATCAATGGGACTACAGTGAGACTTGATTATAGGTTTTTGCTGCTTTCCTTTAGTTTCTTTCCTTTCTGTTTTTAATTTTTTGCATTTGATAATTTATTTTCTTTTTCTTTCACCTTTTTACTACCGTTAATGAGTTGATTTTTGTATGGAGAAGATGTTATTATTTTAGCTCAGTTATTATTCCATGCGCGAACGGCTCCAGGCTAATATCACGCCGTCTCCGTCCCGATAAAACGGCAGGCCTCACAGTACGTTCCAAGCTCGCACCATTGAGTTTATGGTGTAGGTTCAGTTGAGTCGCACTCCCGATTAGCACTGATCTGGCTCTGAGCACCTCCATAAGGGCTGTTGCCGACCCTCGCATCGCCTCTCTGCTTGCAAAGATAACCATGGGATCATTTAGGTGACTACACATCCGAGCGGAGATAGTGGCTCTGAGGGGGGGACCGTTACGAACAAAATGATGCAAAACAACAACAACAAACAGAACAAGCAGTATAATGCAGAAGAGACGAACAAACGAGCCGATGGACAATATTCTCCCAACCATAGCGATTATCTTGGCATGTTTGCCCGTAGTGGAAAAACCTTATACCGTGGAAAAAATTATATATTTTACCGAAAAAAAAAACCTTATACCGAAAAAACAAATACCGTGGACAAACCGGCAAGGAAAAAGCGAAGAGTCCTTTCGGACGCCACTCTTGTTAAGCCCACTGACGGAAGGAGCTACTCTGACGTTCTACGGGATATCCGCAAGAATGTCACGCCGGAGGAAACAGGGACGGTTAATAAAACTCTACGATCGACGAGGTCCGGAGGGCTACTCGTCGAGTTTGGAGTGGACTCCTCCGATAAATCGATATTCCGCGATAAAATAAAGGACGTCCTTGGGGCAAAAGCCACCGTCTCTACCTTAGAGCCAAGGGCTTTATTGGAAGTAAGGGACCTGGACTGCACCGCCGACCCGGCTGAGGTTGAATAAGCCATTCAAAAGGAGTTCCCTGAAATAACTCTAGTAAAAGTAAAGCTTCTTCCAGAGAATCGCCGGGGGCAAAGGCTGGCCATACTCGACGTAACGGAGAAAGACGCTGCACAACTCCTGGCCAAAGGAAAACTAAAAATCGACTGGATGGTGTGCAGAATTCGCCGTCGAGCCATCCCAGTTCGATGCTACAGGTGCCTTGGATACGGGCACACCACTTCGAATTGCAAAGGCCCTGACCGTAGTATGCTTTGCTTTAAGTGTGGAGTGTCCGGACATAAAATAAAAGAGTGCACTGAGACTCAGGATTCTTATGTAATCATTTTAACTCTCAACCGACAGAGAACCCTCACGTTGCAGGTACAGGCGCGTGCCCAATGTTTAGAGAGGCACTAGCAAAAGCAAAAGCAGCTCTGAGGTGATGATCAGGGCCCTTCAAATTAACTTGCACCGTAGCATCAATGTACAAGATTTGTCGGAGGAAAGGGAGCTGACCGTGATTTGCTGCTGCTGAGCGAACAACATCGAAATAAGACTTCACCAGCCTGGTTCTCCGATGACTCCCATACTGCTGCCGTTTGGGTTCGTGGCAGCATGCGACTCAAGATCCAGGGTCATGGCCGAGGAGATGGTTTTGTGCGGATTCGGTGCCCGGGTATAACGTTTTTCAGCGTATACCTGACGCCGAATGAGTCAATGCCATCTTTTCAAAATAGACTGGACGCGCTGGAGGATGTTGCTCTGAATACAGATGGCAACGTACTCGTAGCAGAAGACTTCAACGCCAGAGCCGTTGAGTGGGGCATGTCTCAAACCGATTCCAGAGGGCAACGTATTCTGGACATGTCGGCGAGGATCAGGTTGGTGGTATTGAATACCGGTAATGTACCTACCTTCCGGCGCTGGGGCTGCGAAGGAACAATCCCAGATGACACATTCGCCTCGAAGTCCCTCGTTCCGACGACGCTGAACTGGAGAGTACTCGAGGATTACTCAGCGAGTGACCACCAATACATCGCGTTCGCGATCGGCGATACCACTCCTCCCTCGTCTCAACGATCTTCCATTCCCGGATGGAACATCAGAAAAATGGACGTGGAGACTTTCGCCGATGTGATTCTGAAAGGCGAAACGACATCGGGACGCCCTTCGGGGAGGGGAAGGCCTCCAGTCGAGGGAAGGGTGGAGTCAACGGTGAGCCTCATCCCTTCTGCCTGTAGCTCATCTATGCCTCGACGGAGGCCTTGACAGGACAGGCCTGCTGTACATTGGTGTTCAAAAGATATCACATACAAACGAGGCGAGTGTCACAGACTTCGATGTGCAACCCAGTGCTCCAGAAGCGAAGAGGAAGCATCTAATAAGACAGTAGTATACAAGTCAGTGAAAAAAAAACTCCGAAGACTCATCAACGAGAGTAAGGTACGCTGTTGGCGAGAACTTGTGGACGACGTGAACAGGGATCCATGGGGCTCGGCTACGAGGTAGTCTGGCGCAACCTCAGTACCTTCCGACAGCCGTATTTACTTCACGCAGACAAGATGGACGGCATAGTGCAGGCGCTGTTCCCAACTCATCCTGTCCGTGTTGATGCTGCCCACGAGGTCGATTCAGTGGAGTGTCCATTGTTCACAAAAGATGATCTGGAGGATGCGGTGCTTTCTATGAAAACTCGAAAGGCACCAGGACCAGACGGCATTCCATCCGAGGTGCTACAAATGGTCTTCCACGTTTGTCCCGACTTGCTACTCAATATGTTTAACGCTTGCCTGAGAGAAAGTGTATTTCCATCTCGCTGGAAGATGGCGAGGCTCGCATTGATCAGCAAGGGGAAAGGGGACCCCGGACTACCTTCCACATTCTTTCCGAACGGCTGCGTTCGGAAAGCTCATCAAGGGAAGACTCACTGACGCAATTCATCCTGCAGGGAACCTATCTCGTCATTTCCGATGTCATTATGTAAGTGGTAAATGCAGTCCGTCGAGCCGAAGCGCACAAAACTGATTCCAAACGAGTTGTCTTGCTAGTGACGCTTGACGTCAGGAATGCCTTCAACTCCGGCAAATAGACGGATATTCTTGGCACATTGGAAATTTTTTTCCGATTGCTAGGGTATCTGATGCGGATTTCGGAGTTTACTTAAAGGACCGCAGTCTGCTCTATGACACACAAGATGGGTGGCGAAGTACGAAGTACAACGGTGGAAAAGGCCGCAATAGGAGTTTCGGCTCTAAGTCGACTAATGTGCAACATCGGTGGGCCCACACCGAGCAAATGCCGACTCTTCATGAGTGCTGTACATTCAGTGCTACTGTGAGGCTCTGAGGTTTGGACTGAGCTCTCAGTAAGGAGCTGTACCGAAAGCGCTTGGCACAGGTACAGAGACGAGGAGCTTTGCGGGTTGCGTCTACATACTGCACTGTCTCTGAGTCGGCCGTTTTGGTGATCGCAGGAGTGATACCCATCGCCCTCCTTGCCAGAGAGCGACGGAGAATTTATGACAGAAAGGGAGTTGGTTCAGGATATGCTGTCATTCTTCTGTGCGGCACATTACTCTCGGGCAATACTAACAGCAAAAAAGTGACCATGGATAACCTTGGGCGCGGGGTCTAGGGGGGTCTCCTTTCCAGCTGTCTGTCCTCTCCCAGTGGGGGGAGATTTCTGTACGCTGACGGCGCCCTAGGGCGAAGTTTAAAGAGGCCTTGCCCGAAGTAATGTGTCAAACGGTTCCAGGCTAGGGTCTCTTGACGAGGGGGTGTTTAGTGGGTAGTCTGGTAGCATGTGCTCATGCAGGCGGTAGGAGTGTGCGTAAATTGCCTTCACCCACCAACCCAGAAAAAATTATTTCAGCAATAGTTGCTTTTCTTCCTCTATTAGAAATTTTTTCTTTTTTTAAGTGGAACTGGGCTGAAGTCATAGGGCAACACTAGATTTAGAGTACTGCAAGCAAACCTGGATGTTGAGGGTTCTGGATCAAATTCTGTTTCTTGTCTTGGTATGAAAGAAGTTTCAGTTAAAATCAAACTATTATGGTGGTCTTGCATCGTTTGTGGATGATTCTTTCGACTGGGAGCGTGATTTTGTTGGAGTGGCATTGATTGTGCAAACATCTTTAACGAAATCGTTTTGGGCAGCAAGGTAGTCAATCTCGCTGAATATGTTTTTAATTAATGTCCAAAGGCCTGTAACGCGAAAGCCGTTTGCTGCGATTTCCCCTGTATGCACTTTCAAGTCAGTCCCTGTATCAACTTTCAAGATCTGCCAAATAGTTTAGCAATGTCACAAGGACTTAGTAGCATGTTATTATTTCTTATCCTAATTCGTAATTCTTTGTTATAATAGTCTTTTAGTGATCCCCATAAAAGTTTTATTGAAAGATTGAAATTTGTGGGTTGTACGTGGTGTTATGGAAACAATTTTTTACACTTTTTTCTTCCTTGCAGTATCAATAACGTCGTTGTTTCGTTGAATCTTGGTTTGAACCACTATAAGCCCGGGTTTGTCAAAGTTCTATATGCGATTCGGATTTTAGTTACCCTTAGTGTCGACTCCTTCAAGAAGATCAAAAAAAGCATCTACTTTTTCTTTACTGAAAACAAAAGCTCTTGCAAAAGACGTGCCAGTTGGCCTTTCCAACGAAAGTTTTTGCCTACGACACTTAAAAAATAGCTTTAGCCACTTTTTTCCAGCCGTTCCGGACTCACCAAACGGCTACTACAAATGATTGCGTTTGGCCAACATATACACCAATCTACAAACACCATTCCTCGTCAAACTATGAAACTTGCATTCCATCTTTAAAATATATTCTACTAGTAGACTTTTGGGGTGATCACCCAAAAGAGATTTTCTTCCTAATTTAGTGGCTGCAGCTTTCTGGAAACACCTTATTTTTCTGACACAATCGAAACAAAGTGGTTTTTGGTACATCTAAGTGTTTTATTGCTTTAAAATAACACATTTTTTCTCTCTAACTATTTGTATAGATTCTGTCATGTGATCTGTATTCCATACTTTTCGTTTTCCTTTTGAATTCGAAAACGCCATTCTAAAACCAAAATTTTAAATTTGCAATCTAGCTAGATGAAATTTGGTATTAAATTTCGGAATAGTCCATATTTAGACCCCACGGACTGTCCATACTCGGAAATTTCAAGCTAATCAAAACGTATGTCAGATTTTTTTCACTAAACACAATCAGAGAAGAGGAAACCTCTGAAACAATCAAATGAACGTGTAATCAAAGCATAGTCATAATATACAATATTATTTCCAATCACGTTTTCAGAGAAATACTTAGTTTTTACGAACTTCAAAAAACTTTTCTCACAACGCCAAAACAAAGCACTCTCACCGCGGCCACAGCGCTCGCCTGACTGATAAGTCGAAACCTGTACCATAGCGTAACAACAAACAGCGCTAACACTCCGAACAAACGACCGATCTAACGGTATTCAAAAAATTTTGGAGATTGCATTGGTGTTCGTAAAAATGTTTATTTTTCTCTATTTTGTCTATCTGGTTACATTGTTATTGTAAACAAAACGAGCAAAAAATAAATATTTTTACTAACACTCATACAATTCTGCAAAATCCGTTCTGGATTTTTCTAGATCGGTCGTTTGTTCGGAGTGTTAGCGCTGTTTGTTGTTACGCTATGCCTGTACGCGAGTCTAATAATGGAAAAAGAAAGAAGACCACTGTATTTTGCAACTAGGAGTATTCGTTTCGTAGAAATTGCGGTTTTCCATTTCAGGGATACTATTCCATACTTGGTTACTTTCCTCTATTGAATTTATTGAATTTCTGTTTGAACATTGACGTAAAGTCTGATTGTGTTAGCGGAACCGAATGAAACTACATGACATGCAAGTAATTTTGTGAATAACTTGTAGTATAAGCTACATACGAAAGTCGAAAAAGAAATGAAAGATATTCCCAACATGTGTAATATTTGGAAAATTGATGCGGAGAAGTTTAAGAATATGTTAAAAAAATGCAACTAAAATGAAAGAAAATACGGATTGAAACGTTTCATACAAATTCAATATTTTCGAAAAGTCTTTCCTCCCTCAATCCGAAACATTTAAAACATGTTCCGGGATAACATCAACAAACTCACACATTCCTTAGGCACACTACCCAATCGCAAAAAGATTGGACGATATTTCACCACGCTTCACGGTTTCTTTTTCAATCTGCTGGAAGTTAATACTCGTATGGCAGTCATTTCCTTCAATTGTATTCAAGCTTTCACATTACTCAAAAACATTTTATCGTTCGGAGCCTTAAAGCTTTGATCTTTTAATTCTTTTATATTTATTCATTGACTTCTTCATGTGGCGTCCTAATTATAATCATTAAAATTTTAATCCACAAAAAAGCTATTTGGTCTGATTATAGTGGAAAATTCAAATGAAAGCATGCGTTCTTGCATATAAATAATTTTCGGCGATGAAATGAAATCTGAATGAAATTAATTTGATTTTAGATTAGAATGGTTTAATCTTGAAATTTGAATATATCTTTTTGGGCCTGAATTTTTGATTTTTATTCAATATAGCGAAGATTGTATAGGTAAAAAATCCTTCTTTAGGTCCCGTTGTTGAGCATGTTATTATCTTTGGAGGGAGGAGGAATAGTAACTAGAATGGTGTCAGAAAGAGAATTTTGCGCATCTTATTGAAACATCCCCAGATTATATTCTATAATTAATGCGGACCGAAAACTGCATAGAGCTTGTCCGGTTATTAATTAACTAGATTTTGTACAGCCATTTTTTTTTTGTGTTGGATGGGACACTCCACTTACTCAAAATGTGGTCATTGTACGTTGAATAATCCAGGGGCGTTTAATCCGATAATGAATTGGTTCCATGTAATCATTTATTTTATTGGATGCAAAGCTTCTACCTTGAGCTTGTCTTCAACCCACGCGCAACGCTCCTCCGCCTCTTTTTTATGTAAAAACGCAAACGTAGTCGGCGATAGGATACCCCAATACATATTCAGGGTGACATGTTTTATCAGCAGCACTTCACCCTTAAACGTTTAAATTTAACGTTGTAATCATATTTCCGCGACATGATAAATTTCTTAATCCTAACCCAACTGCAAAATTTATGGCTACCCAACTCAATGGCACATTGCCTGGGCTCTAAACAGAATTTATTTTCTACCATTTCGAAACTCAAACGTCAATCATAATATAAATCTTCTTGATAAATATGTAAATATTATTTCTGAACCGAAATAATTCCGTCTATGTGTCATGTATGCATATTCTGTTTAGCATAAGAAATGTTTTTGCTAAATGGGTTTTTCAAACTTGGCGTTCGTTGGTTGTAGCTTCACTATCGACAAGCAGCAAAAGTAATCAGTTTCAGTACTGCTGAAAAAATTCAGTATATAATTTTCAACCATACATAGACGAGGCATATAGCTGACGATTTTCTAATTTCTATCGTTTGGTTCAGTAGAACGTGACATGTAATTTTTTCCCAAGGAGATTGTGTCAATAGGAACGGCAAATGGAATTTAGGTTTCAGGGTCCTGGGTTGATTGGAATGAGAGCGTTCACAACGAAAATGAAATAATATTGAACATGAAGGCTCCCTTCTGGTTTCAACGATTACTGAATAAAATTAAGAACGGAAGCATCAAATAAGATCTTAAATATTTATCCACTTCCAATTCAATGGAAAATGTAATAAAGCATGCGTATTAGGCTTAGCAGGAATTCAGGTTTCTACTTAACTCTGCTCAACCATTTCGATAACAAAATTGGAATATTCCCAAATATTTATCACCAAATAGAATAATGACTTAGTTGTGATCGTGCAATAACCCTTGTCGGGTTTTATTTGATGAAAGCTCTTGTACAATTGTTTAGTTAACAACAATAACTTTAATTCATTGTAATTGCCACCCATTCCTGGGTTGCTGCTATTTGCATGAAAATTAAATAAAACCCAGAGTGACAATGATGCGACAACTCGAAACATCTGTGCTAACATTACGATTATTATCAACTTTTTCATGTTTCCATTGAGGAAATTTAGTATTTTCAGCTGTTAAATTAAGTTTATGAGCACAAAGCCATATGCGTGTGAGCGTTTCAAAGGATCCTTGAATAAACGCCAGATAGTGCGCACGTACATATTGAATAGGAGCAACCAAATTAAAATAGTGAAGGTTTACCAGATTATCATATTTCCTCTGAAGGAGTGTCTTTGAACCCGACAGAAACGTTGATATTGTATTGGGTATTGATGCAAAAGTTTCAACTGACTTCCGACAATTTAAGGCCACCTGGAGGCCTGCATCTGACTCTCGCGAAGAGTGCGCGTCAAGAAAGTTTCGCTTCTTGCTCGGAAAAACTGGCGCGGAAACTCTTGGAATGTTAAACAGCCTTCACGAATGTTGCTATTAGAAAAACTTAGTAGTTTTACCGTTTCGAAAATGTTGAATTGGTCCCGCTCAGGTCGCTTGTCCCCGGTCCGAACGGATAAAAACCATGAAATTGGCAAAATCATCCTGGAAGATTGGCGTAAGGATATCGTGCATCTATTGGAGTGACTCAGAGGTCAGCTCAGCGAATTTCACCGGAAGATTTAAGGACGAAATGTGTGTCTGCCAAAAGAAGATTTTTTTCCAATGCTATCAAAGATGTCCAATCACGGTGCTGTAGTTACGACCCAAATGTAAAGCGAAAACCATTCCAGTGCGAGACTGCAGGTTCGCCACGCCCCAAATAAGGGTCATCAAGTAAAACCAAATGCCAAAACAATGTTGATTTCTTTTTTCAATTTGAGACAAGTCGCCCATTCAATGTTTTCTCCGCAGGGTCAGATAGCTAATCAGACCCTACCTGGATGTTTTGACAAGATTGTGCAACAATTTCCGGCGGAAGAAATCTGATTTTCGAAAATGTCACTGTTCACAAAGGCGACACCTAGACAGGCGCCAATTGTTCACCGATTTTCATGCTCCGCAGCATCACCATGAAATGCCACCATGAAATAGAGTGCAGGTTGCCCAGAGAGCCTTGCGAGGATGCATGATGGGCATTACACGAAGAGATCACAAGAGACTACCGTGAATACGAGAAAGGACCCAAGTAACAGACGCGCTACGTAGAGCGAAATCCTTGAAATGGCGATGGGCCGGTCACTTGACGAGAATGACGGACGGTAAATGGACCAAAAGAACAACGGAGTGGTACCCAAGAGGAGTCAAATGACCGAGAGGACACTCAAACACTCGATGGGACTATGATATGAAAAAAAAATAGCCGGCACATCTTGATTGAGAAGAGCTGAAAACAGGCAGACTTGGAAAGCAATGAGGAGTCAATATGTAAGGGAGGCTGCACGATAACTTAGAAATATTGCTGAACAAGTGTAACGTATTCCGATATGCAGGCGACATAATACAAACAAATATATATATATACATATATAAATAAATAAATGAATAAATAAAATAAGAATTAATTTTGAATAAAACAATTAATTGTTTTGGCTAATTTGTTTATATGGATCCATGTTTTTAAGTAAAAAGAAAATCATACGATATGAAATAGAAGTAAGAATAAATTTAAAATAGAAACATTTATAGTTATGTATATTTAGGTATTAAGTTAAATAATATTGATAACAAACAAAAAAAAAACTAAAAAAAAGTCTCAGTAAAATTAAATGTCCGAAAAAAAGTCTCCAAAAAATATATTCCCAGTCGCAAAAAAAAACCAAAAAAAATTTCTTGGAAGCAATTTGCGATAAATTTTTCTATTGATATGATTCACTAGGTTGTTGTGTTCATATCGGTATAAATAGAATAGAAATTGTGAGGTATTGGAGGCACAACCAATAGAGGAATCAATTTAAGTATCAATAGAAGTATAGAGACACACAACCAATAGAGGTCACACAACCAATAGAGGTCACACAATCAATAGAGGAATCGATTGAAGTATCAATAGAAGTATCGAGACACACAACCAATAGAGGACACACTATCAATAGAGGAATTTTCAATAGAAGTATCAACCAATTGGAGAATCAATCAATAGGACTAAATACGATTATCAATAAATAAAGAGAGCTCGATCCAAGGTAGCGCAGCAGAACAAGTAAATCCTGAAACCAGCTGAGGGGAAGACTCGTGTTAGAGGAAGCAGAGGTGTTCAGACTCAAGACAGCACAATTCAGAGATGTTCAGAGTCAGCGCAGCACAATTCAGATGTGTTCAGAGTCAGCGCAACACAATTGACAGGTGGTCAGAATTAGCGCAGCACAATTCACAGGTGGTTTGATCTTTTGATTTTCGATCCTTTTATTTATTAATCTAATATGAAGGAGTAAGCTTTCTCTCTGTGTGTGTGTGTGTGTATGTAACATGGGAGGATCAGGGCTTAAATAAGATCCTTACCCCCACGCCCACGCGGTGAGCTAGTCGGTTACAAGTAACTTTCTTCGGCCGCCATTATGCGGCCTTTGTATTTGCAAATAACCCTGTCTCTTTAAACTTGTTCCTTTCTTTCGCTGCAGGTGCGACCGATCGGTTGCCCGATTATTATTTATTCATTATTAATTATGTACTTAGTATTCTATTATTTTTTGAAAATTCATAACATGGCGCCCAACGTGGGGCCCAATATTAATTTATTATTAATTATATATTTATCTTTTTTTTTCAAGATACATAACATGGCGCCCACCGTGGGGCCCAATTTTCATTTCATTTTTATTAATTATATATATTTATTATTTTTTTGAAAATACATAACACAAACTGAATACGATGATGATGACATGATATGTCAAATTTTTTGACAGAAAAGTGTACAACAGTAACACAATTGTCTTTTAAATGTAATTTATAAGACTTAATAACTGGTAATTTCGAATTAATGTTACAAGTGAAAGTAATTAAAGTGAAAGTGACTAAAGCAGCTCATTAAAAATATTTCAATTGGTAACCAAGTTACATGATTTCTAGCTTGGCAGAGAAAACCTTTATTTTCCGAAAAATATATGTACAAAAGTCGCTGCTGGCAATGTATTGCAATTATTTACATAGGTTTGATTTCGCATCCATACAATGAAATAACTTCATTTATCTTTAATCAATACTTTTTTGAAAGCTTTTACTACTTATGATAAAAACCTGCAGTAAAGTATCTGTTAAGGTTAAAAAATTATGAGTGATATTTGAGATTAACAAAAGATAGGTTTATTGATTAAGAAATGTTATATAAGATATAACAAAATAATACAGATGATAAGTTTGATTGATTGTCTCTGATTGAACTCAATATATAGCTTTCGCTTCTACTCGGTTTCGAAGCTTTACACGAACTGAACAAGAATATTGGAAAAAGGTGAAAAATTGAGGAGTCATAATTCTCACTCAAATCACAACAAGGTCATTAGGTTCCCACAAACCAACTCACACAACGGTGTTTTTTTACACCAAATGGTCACACAAATATACTCGACTGTGTACTGCATGTGAGAATACTTTCAACAGAATCAAATGGCCTTAAAGAAGGAATAGTTACAGGCGTTTAAATTCAAATTCATATGTGCAAGTTGGATAAACACTTGGTTTAGTTTAAAAAAAATATATTTCCCAACAACGTTCGGTATAATGTGTGGCTTTTGACTTACTGACTAACATATCCTTAACATGTGTGGTCTTTACACTGTACAAAACAGATCAGATGCATGTGTTAGCATCATAACAAGTTGCACATGTAACCCGCAAACGGGATATTCCGGAAGATCAACGAAACTCGGAATGTGTTAAGGATGTCACCTTGCTCAGGGGTGATAACTATCTGTCATTTCAACATAGAGCCGGTTGCGTATACCAATAGTTTTGGATTTGACTTGAATGTAGGTGATTTGTGTCGTAAAAGAAACAATAGAAATATTTTTTATATTTACATTATTATATTAGCGGCCCCATTTTATTAAAATGTTTAGTAATGGATTCCTTCCAGATTTTTTTTTAATAGACGTCTGCCTCATGCTTGATTCCATCGAAAACCCACAAATTTCACCCATAAATTTATTTTTTTATCGTCATTTTTTTTAAGACCGATACCCTAGAAATTCTTGTTTCCTGTTTCAATGTAAAAACGATTGCAAAAGTGTCTTTTCTTCTTGTTCCCGCAACTATTGAACATGGTTTTACTTTTATGGACTCTCTTTCAGCAAATCAAATGCCAAGTTTAGAACTCCCTTTGTTACATGATTATTTCACGGCACTGAAACAATTTAAGAGTAAATGCAAGTCAAGGGAATGGAATAAGCATTTAGTAGTCGTCAATTTAATTTTTAAAAATTTTATCTTGCGTTTCATCATCAATCATCCATTGAAATCGTACTATTCAATGTTATTTTCAAATGACTTCACTTCATTTTGCTATCAATATGATTATTGTTTGTGTGGGCTTTGCTCGAACAATAGACATCCATTTTTTTGGTATTAGTAGGCGTTTCGCATTCTAATGCGTTTTCTTCCCACGAATTGACGCGACGATTGGTTATTTGCAGAATTAGCTGAGTCTATTTTCTTGGTCTAATAATATAGTAACATTTATTGAATCCATTTACCCACGCGGTAGCAAATGCAGCCGATGCTTACCAGAATACGATTCATTTTTTTTTTTATTTATTTATGACTTTAATATGCCTTCAAACAATGGCACTCATTCAATTTGATCTTAATCAGGGAACCTAAAATGTATGTTTATTTCAATCAAGAAGACTTCGATCAAATACATGAGAAAGGAGAGTTTTCAGTTAATTGCAAATCAGTTGTGAGGGAAGAAATAAAGGTACCAGAATTTCCTCCATCCCTTATGTGTAATTTAATCAATTGCCTTACGTGTACGAAGTAGCAATTGTGTAATTTCATGATAAACATCCGTAAAATGGAGTAAGTGATAATCAATGCGATGCAGCCAGGCTTTAAATAAGGACAAGTGAAAACAACCACGAATCATTAAAAATTCTTCGATCCAAGCAGCCGTAACGCATTTATGCGCTCGAAACAATTCCCACAGCCGCCGAGATGAAGTGATTAATTTTATTGATTTCTCAACACCCCCCGAGAACTTTAAACGAGAGGAATTGTAGATTGAAATCTTATTTGAATCTTAATTGGTTTATTATTCAGGCTTCCTAGCCATAACAGCATGATTGATGATAACATACAAGCATTTATGACTGTTGTATACATAACAAACATTTATTTATGTATATTGCATGCGCACATTATGAATGGATTTATTTTTAATACGCAGCTATATAAGATGTTTAGATCACACATGAGCTGTAGCGTAAAAATAGGGAAGGAAATTTTATACATTTTTCTATCCAAAGCATGAATGTATGCTTCCGAAATTTCAATACTATACAAAATTGTCAGTTGCGAGACGGAAATTGGATTACATACATCATGTCCACTTCACCATCTAAACTAATTGTTCAAATTTTTACAGCGTCATACACTTCACACATGAAATTGAACAAAACAAAGACATGTGTCTGTAGTGCTCCGATACAAACTTTTATACTTCAATGGCCCCGGCCAAGTCTCTGCGAATAGGAAAAACAATCTATCTTCGTTTAAGACTATAAGCCTATAGAATTTTATTTCCATCCCCGATGCGTGCGTGAAATATAAGTGAATATTCCATGTCGATTCCCGATTACATTCAAAGTAGCTTACTTCCAAGAATTGATGTGAAAATTGGATTCCATAATACACTCGGAGGGAGTGCCATTGGCTACGGCTGAATTTTCTTCAATCTTCATAAGTATTACCTGACAGGCTTCAACATTTCTTTGCCTATGCATACAAATGGTCTTATATAACATCGGATTAAGTTCACTACTTCGATGAATTTATAACTAATTTTTGGGATTTGTGTGGGAATGGAAACTCAATACGCTTCGTTACAATTGCTGAAGTTTTACACAAACGTATTTCGTGCGTTGTTTCATCAGCAAACAGTATAAAGCGCTTCAAACTCTTTTTTTATTCTGGGTTTCAACCATTTAATAGCAATCGTTTTGGCAAAATCAACAACAAATTTCAGCCCGAGAACGCAATTTCCACTAACAACAGAATAATCAAAGAAATGATTAGCAATAAATCTGCTCGGTTCATCATTCACTTTCTTCTTTCGGCGAATTTTAACACCCAAAGTAATACCATTAACGATTCTTTTTCATCTGCGCTTTGCCAAGCTACTTTTTTTATATGTGGGAATGGATTTGCTGAAATTCGCAATCTTAATCTTTATCTCTCTATCGTTTCTTTCATATCGATTCGTTGTACTCGTAAATTATTCAAAATTGGATCACATCTGAAAGTGAGGGGCGACAGTTACTTCGCTGAAGATTTTCTGTTCACATATGAAACCATTTGCGACTATTTGCACATGTCATTGTATCTTGAACATCATAATACTGTGAGTATAACTTGGTGCCCTTTAGGATATTGCAAAGCGGCGTTATCACGTCCGTGGAATTGAAGGAAAGAAGTTAGAGTAAAATACAGAATTATTTCCTTTTTAATTGCTTTCAATATATCAATATATCTTTCAACTGGCTTACGTATTCCTTCATAAAACATGTTGAATTGTTATCAGGAAAATAAACTGCGTTTTTCACGTCAGCTCACGAAGTCCCTTTTTAGTTTTGGGAACAGATAATAATCACTAGGAGCCAGGTCAGGACTGTCGGGTGGGTAAACCTGAGTATCGAAGCCAAATAATATACGCACAGAATATATGGAAGGCAGCTAACCCAACACTACACTTGTAAACAGGCGCATTGTCGTGTATAAAGAGGGCTCCTTTGTGCAATTTTCCCCTTCTTCATTTTGATACATTCTATCAACATCTCTATGATTCGGGCATAGAAGTCCCTTTTTTCTTTGTAACCTACCAAGAGAATCCCTCCTGAGTCCGAAAAGATCGTCACCCTAATTTTACTAGCCGACCGTGACGTCTGCAACTTCTTAGGGGTTGTTGGGCAATTTTTGTACCACTGCATGGAGTCCTCTTTAGATTCAGGTTCATAATGATGAACCTGAATTTCGTCTCCAGTAACAATTTGACTCGATAGTCCGAAAAAAGGCCAAAAATGCGCAAGAACACTCAACGCGGCGTTCCTTCTGAGGGCTTTTGAGAAGACGTATTCTTGACATTCATTCAGCGCTGACCTTTGTCATGCCATGATGGTCGTGAAGAACTTTAAAAAATCAATAAATACCAGCATTTTCCAAAATTAATTATTCGATTTTTGAATAATTTCCGGACTTGGTACTTCGATTGGACGTTCATGCCGTAGATCGTGCTCAAATCACTCCCTGCCATGTTTCAAGAGGCTGTGCCACTTATGAGTCATGATTTCACTCGAGTACTCACGTTTACGTACGCCATTTCTTCCAGTAGAGTTTGAATTGACTTGCCTTCCTAGGTAAGGAACCTAACGACTTCGCGTTGACCGAATTTTTGCCATACTCACTCGAATTTTTTCCATAATTCACACTTACTTCCACCTTCAAATGTTTGATAGACAATATTTCAAGGAAAACTAACCCGACGAAGATAAAACATGCTATTCATACTGATAATTAGTAACTGAATACGTCATAACTCCTTTACTTAAGGCCTTTCATTATGGAAATGGTGAATGCAGTCCGTCGAGCCGAAGCGAACAAAACTGATTCCAAACAAGTTGTCTTGATAGTGACGCTTGACGTCAGGAATGCCTTCAACTCCGCCAGATAGACGGATATTCTTGGAACATTGGAAGATTCTTTTCGATTGCCAGGGTAGCTGATGCGAACTTTGAGGGATTACTTAAACTACTACAGTCTACTCTATGATACACAAGATGGGCGGCGAAGTATGGAGATAACGTCTGGTATAGCGCAAGGCTCCATACTGGGACCAGACTTGTTGAACCCCTCATATGACGGGCTATTGAGGCTTGAGCTGCCAGATGAGTCGCGCTGGGTCGGCTATGCAGATGATATAGCAGCACTGGTCGCCGGACGCACAGTCGAACATGCGCAGCGCAGACTGGGAATGCTAATACGTCGAGTGAGGGAGTGGATGACCACCCGCAGGTTCAGTTTGGCACTGGAGAAAACCGAGGTGGTCATTCTCACGAAGAAAAGAATTCCCACGGTAATTCCTTTGCAAATCGCAGATGCGACTGTCGAGTCTAAACTTGCGATAAAGGATTTGGAACTATTGATCGATTCGAAAATGAGCTTTTCGGAACAGATCAGGGCAACGCCGAAAAAGGCCGTGATAGGCGTTTCGGACGCAATAGATGAGGAGCTTCGCGGGTTACGTCTGCATACCGCACTGTCTCTGAGTCGGCGGAGTTGGTGATCGCAGGAGTGATACCCATCGCCCTCCTTGTTAGAGAACGACGGAGAATTTATGACCGAAAAGTGGAGGGTTCAAGATATGCTGTCAGCCAAGAGGAGAGGCAGCGCACAATACTCGAGTGGCAACTGTCCTGGGAAGGCGACTCCAATGGCCGCTGGACTGCCAGCCTTATAGGGGACGAGGGATCGTGGCTAAATCGAAGGCACGGTGAGACTGATTATTACCTTACCCAGCTTCTTAGCGGGCATGGGTATTTTCAGTCTTACCTGCACAATATTGGTAAGTCACGGTCCACAGACTACATTTCTGCCCAAGGGAAAGGGACGACACATGTCACACCTTCTTCAACTGTAGAAGGTGGAACAGGATGCGCCAGGACTTGTAGGAGGTAATGGGAGAGCTTTCTCTAGACAATCTAGACGGAGAAATGCTGAAAACTTTCGACAAATGGACCTGTGTTGCACATTACTCTCGGGCAATACTAACAGCAAAAAAGGTACCATGGATAACCTTATGCGCGAGGTCTAGGGGGTCTCCTCTCCAGCAGTCCTCCTTCATCCAGCCCTCTCCCGCTGAGGGGAGATTTCTCTAGGCTGGTGGCGCCCTAGGGCGAAGTAAAAAGAGGCCTAGCTCGAAGGCCTCTTTTGTGTGTCAAATGTGTCAAACGGTTCCAGGCTAGAGTCTCTTGGCAGGGAGGTGTTCATTCAGTACGCCCACACTCCGGGCGTAAAATGTCTTCGCCCCCTACCCCAAAAAACAACAAAAAGAAAGGCCTTACATACATCCAGCAGCGCCAAAAATACTCTAGAACAAAAAAAATTTTGTAGTGGGGATAGCAAAAAAAATTTTCAATAAAAAGTACACATTGTTTATTGATGTTTAACTTTACAAAAAAATTTATTTGCTTTATTTTTACAAAAATTACTATATAAAAAATCACGTGATCCCCAACACTAAGAAAAAAAAGTTGCTCCACGGTGTGCATCATATTTTCAGCAAATGTTGATCGATTTGCGAAATTGAAAAAAATTCTTGTAAAATAATGTTTCTGCTATAGTCTGTCGAGTCGGAATTTCGAACATCGAAAAATTTATCAATTTATAGCAGTTTAAAACAAAGTAAACGTTTTACGTCATAAATTTTACACTTCAATTATTTTTATAAAATTTTCGAATGAAAATATGAAAAAACCCGGCTCGACAGACTATAGAGAAAACGATTTTGAATATTTAAAAAACAACACATTAAAAATTATTAAAAACTGTATGAGTTACTACGCCAATCATGGCGGAAAAAATAATTTCGAGAAAAGTGCGTTTGAAGTTTCATGTGTGTCTTGCTCGAAGTCGCGCGCAGCTGAAGCAAGAACTTTATGAATTTTTTATTTGTTCTGGGAACTTACGTTGAATCCTCCATTTCAGCTTCGTATTGTATGCCTTCCTAATCGGTGATTAATTGTTTTTGTTAATTTTTTTCAGTCGACGAACTGTTCTGGCCTCTTTTGTTGCTTTAGTAACGGCTGTTGAAGCTTCTTCAATAGTTTTTACAATTGAATCAAAGGTTGTTTGTGCGATACCTGATGCTAAATCCGACACCGCAAAAAGCTGCATTGCCTTCAATCTTTTTCCTAACAGTTGAATGGCTAATGTGAATCATCGATTTATCTCGTATACAGAGTTTATCAAAGGAGATGAAAAAACGCTCTGGATATTATCGTCACACGTTGTACAAACGACATTCAAGTTGAAACCAAGTCCACGGCTACTTGCTTTCAAAAATTTCACATTTCGACCACATGTGCGACAGACCACACATTCCGACATAGCTGTGAAAACAGCAGCAAACTGTAAAATACCGTATGAGAACGTTGGATTGAATGAAACACTTAATTTTCGTTCTAATTTTTTGCAACCGAACCAGTATATTGAGTTTCACTCTACATCTTGTCTGGACTTTGGGGAGGCTTCTCCTTTTACGGCGTGGAGATTGTTAACTCTTACAGCCTTTACAATCTATACTGCGACGTTGCAACATTTTTAAAATCTCAAATGAGACACAACTGTACGTTTCGAAAGATCAAAGACAACTAACGTGCGCCATTAGAAACCGTAGCAATTGACTCAAAATATAATGCTTTACAAACGTCCTAAAATTTATTTTGCCATAACAAAGCAGGTGGAATCGCTCCAAAAGTGACGGTTAGCCGCCTCATTTGTTTGAGAGACATTCACATATTCTGCCATAACTAACTGCATCTACGAGGAATTTTTACAATCGTCTTTTACAGGAAGAAGCCTGAAACTATAGAGAACAACAATCTGTTAAAAATAAAATCGATTTTTTGAAAATTCTGGAGGAATGTAAGGCATTAAATTTACTACTCCACGTACTTTAAATCTAACCCTCATTATTTCAGTCGGTGAGTTATGCTTTTTACAGCCCTTTTGCTTTCACATTTCGACTCACAAGCCCTCTAATTTTTCACATCATCCATTTTAAATGGCGAACTTTGTGGCTATTGGATGTATTTTAAAAGTATGTCTGAAACATTCTTTTGTTGGTTTTGAGCTATTTAAGCAAGAGTTTTCAACCACTATTATGAAATTCTATTAGGGTGTCCCATAAGATTCTTTCCTCATTTTCATACACATATCGGAATATTCATAACATATTCGGAATATGGAGGATGAGGGCATCCCAATCGCAAACTGCAATAGTGGTTTCCTTAAGGCCAATGAAAAATGCGGTTTGCGTTTGTCGCGAGGGAAAACGATTATAGTTTACACACTGAACAAAAAAATGATTCTCAGGCATCCATACTCTAGTATAAAAATACAAGGTTGATGGTATTAACTTTTTTTCAAACCAGCACTTAAGAAATATTTATAATTCGTGTAGCTTCTGCTCAATCTATAATTTATTCACTCTGTATCTCATATTCTTTTACGTTTAGTTTTCGATGTACCAACTCCCAAATTAAGACCAAATACGTCATCAAACCTTTCATTCCATTGACTTCAATTTTGATTTGATGTTAATCCTATTTTTTTGCAATAAAAGTATATAACCAAAAGGGTGATAGCAATAGTTCTAATAATTAAAAAAATTTATTAACTTATGTGATTATAGCCCTATAAAAAGAAATGGGGATTTGCGTCGAATTTAATTGCTCAAACATGCTGAAAGCTAGTCTATAAAGTCTATAAAGTGTAAAGTCTATAAAAATAATGGTCATGTGATCCATAGATCTGCCTAGGTTGATGAGATTTTAAATTAGGTCATCGTTAATATAAGGTAAATAGTTAAAGTTAATCGTAAGCCTAGCAGGGGTCTTAGAGAAAAATTTCCTCTCGCTACAGATATAGTATTATTAGGTGCGCAACTAAGTTCCCACTGTTTTTCAAGAGATGGCTCCAGTAGTAAGTGCTGGTCGATTTTGACATAACTAAATCGTCATTGACCAAGCTCAGATATATGGTAAGCAAACCGCTTCGACACATAAGTAATTTTGTTTTTGCGTCATATACTTTTGGTTGTGTAAAAATGTTGAATTTTGTGCCGAATAATCGTCATTTGCGGGAAGTTATGCTTTTTTTCTTTCATTGAAAGAAAACGGTAGCTGAAGCTCATCGAAAGCTGCAAAAACTTTATGGAGATACTGCTGTAAGTGAGACAACGCGCCTTGATTGGTTCCGTCACTACAAAGACGATGATTTTAGTGTTGAAGATCGTTCGCGTGAAGGAAGACCAAAAACCTTCGAAGACGCTGAATTGGAGGTATTGCTCGAGGAAGATCCGTACCAAACGCAACAGGAGCTTGCTTCAGTATCAGGAGTTAGCCGCAAAGCGCTTGCATGCGTTGGGAATGATTCAGAAATAAGGAACTTGGGTTCCTTACGAATTGAAGCCAGGAGACGTTGAGCGTCGTTTTTTCGCCTGTTAACAACTGCTCCAGCGTGAAACAAGGAAGGATTTTCTTCATCGCATCGTTACGGGTGATGGAAAATGAATTCATTATAGCAACCCAAAAAGAAGATAATCATGGGGACTACCCGGTTATGCTTCTACGTCTTCGGCTTGGCCGAATATTCACGCTGCGAAGGTTTGGTTTGGTGGGACCAGGGCGGTCTTATTTATTATGAGCTATTGAAACCGAACGAAACTCAATTCGTATCGAACTCAATTGATGCGATTGAACCGAGCAACGCGCGAAAAGCGGCCACAATACGAGCAGAGGCACGGAAAAGCCATTCTACAGCATGACAACGCTTGACCTCATGTTGCCAAACCCGTTTAAGCCTACTTAGAAACGCTAAAATGGGAAGTCCTGCCCCTCCTGCCATTTTCTTCAGATATTGCGCCGTCCGATTATCACTTATTCCGTTCGATGGCACATGGTCTAATGGCTAATCAGCAGTTCTACTCATATAAAGACATCTCAAAATGGCTTGATTCGTGAATAGCCTTAAAAGACGAATACTTCTACCGTGACGGTATTCAATCTCTGCCAGAAAGATTGGAAAAAATTCTCGCTAGCGATGGGCAATGTTTCGAATGATTTATTTTTAGCCATTTTTTCACAACAAAATAGCAATTTCATAAAAAAAGCAGCAAGAACTTAGTTGCGCACCTGATATTTTATATCAAAATTAACCACGAATTAACAATAATCTTAGTTAAACGTTGGTTTAATGAAGAATTTACCCAGAACTCTAGATACAAGCAATCAACTGTCATAAGCTACAAATTTAATAGAAATTGATATTTATATAAGTTCACTATTACTGAGCAATTATTGTGGACCAATATATTTCGGATGCTTTTTTAACTTAGCAACCACGTTTACTCTCACTGATAATATGCATCCAACCAGACGTCGTAATGAAATAAACCATAGCAGCTGTAGATCGTAGCATCAATGGAGACCAAAGTGAGACTACGTGCCATCGTGCTTAACAATGAAACCTGTTTTTCCATTCTGGAAGATTTTAAGGAAGCATTTTGGTAAGCGGACTTACAAAATCCATCTCGTCCAGGAATTGAAGCCGAACACCCATATGGGCAAGACGCACGAGGTGTAACAATTATGTAATGAGACTGATTTTATTGCCGCGTGTGTGGTAAACCTGCGTCCTTTAAATTCCGTTCCCCTTCCCCAACATACTTCCCCTCTCCATTGATATATTGACCATTGCTCTAGTTTGTTTAGTTCGCCTGCTGTGTCGTGTTGAGTAGACGTGTGTTGGTGATGCTCGTCACGAAAATGGAGAAACGAAATCAAGAGCAACGCGTCACGGTAAAATTTTGCACCAAGTTGGGCGAAACAGCTTCGGAAACGTACGCTAAAATTGTAAAAGTGCATGTTGTTTCAGTCGTGCCCAGGTGTTTCGATGGCATAAAGAGTTTAAGGAGGGTTGTGAAAGCTTGGAAGACGAAGCGCAGAGCATGAGACCAGTCGAGGTGCGGACTAACGCGAATGCGCCCTAATCCATGAAAATCGGCGTTTAACAGTTCGAACGTTGGCCTCGGAACTGGGTATGAACCGTTAAACAGTCAGACAAATTTTAAACGACGATTTTGAGATGAAAAAGTTGCGCGCGAAGACGGTTCCAAAGAACCTTTCTCAGCAGCAAAAGCAGCATCGAATGACCGTCGAAGAAGACTGTTTAGAACAAGTGGAAAACGATCCCATGCTGCTTGATCGAGTTATTATAGGCGATGAGAGCTGGTTTTTCCAATACGACCCGAAAATCAAACGCCAAAGCTCACAATGGTTGTCTTCGTTGCCATTTTTGATAGAATTTTTGAATTTCTCCGAAGATTGCGAAAACGAGTCAACAGAGTACGACCAGACATCGCTCGTAACTGGGTTCTTCATCACGACAACGCGCCGTGCTACACCGCCCTCGGGTGTCCCAGTATTTGGCCTCTAAGGGTCAAGGGGTTGCAATAGCGCCTTATTCGCACGATATATCACCCTGTGACTTTTTTTTGTTCTCTAGAACAAAATCGGCGGTCAAAGAAACCCATTTTGAGTCGATTACGGATATCCAGGCGGATATCGTAGATTCGAAATTTCAATAAGTTGCTGCAGATTCAGAATTTCATAAGAAAATTTTTATGCAGCGACAAGACTCGTTTTTGGTTGAATGGCTACATCAATAAACAACACAAATGATGAACTACCATGGACAATTGTCAAAACATCGTTACATCCGAAGAAAATGACTGTTCAGTGTTCTTTATGGGCCGGTTGAATCATAGAGAGCCAGAGTTAACGGCTTTCTCGTGCCGCAATTGACAGAACCTCATACAAGGGACTTCTGGTTTGAACAGTTCGTGCAACCATCAACTTATGGAAAGAAGCATTTAATGAGCGCATAATTTCCCTGTTTGAATCTTCGAGTTTTCCTGCAAGATCATATATTATGTGCAAGAGTTTTCCTGCAAGATCATAATATATTTGATATGGGAATAAGTTTCCGCCGTTGGTAGACGCCTTGTACCAACGTCTTCTACTTCTACTTATTCGAAGTTGTATTCGTAGGCTCACGAACGCAGTAGTCGACATACCTTCAAAGCGTCGACACCTTTTTTTTCTCGTGTTGAAAATGTCGACTTTCATACCAAAAAGCTGCATTTGCGCCAAGTCTTAGTCCATTATTTCATTCTCAAGAAAATTGCTGAAAGAAGAAATTTATATTATATAATTCTTTGTGTTTACGGTGATCATGCTCCATCTGAGATGACTTGCAGAGAGTGGTTTCGGTGTTTTCAAAATGATGACTTTGAAGTGACTGCCAAAGATCATGGAGGGGCACCGAAAAAGATGAAAATTCACAACTACGGGAATTTTTGGACGAAGATTCATTTCGAAGCCTAGAAGAATTGTCGCATGAGTTAAATATTGACAGATCTATCGTCGGTACGCGCTTGTCCGCCATATGAATGACCCAAAAATCTCGGACTTAGATGCCACATCAACTGAGAGAGAGGGACATCGAACGCCGTTTGGTGGCGTGCGAGATGCTGTTTTGGCCACAAAAAAGAAAGGATTTCATGCAGCGAATTGTGACAGAGGATGAGAAATGGATGTACTAAGACCACCCTTAGCGACCAAACTATTGGGTAATGCCAGGTGAAACAGGTGCATCGACGCTGAAACGGAATATTCACGCTTCCCAGGTCACGTTGTGCATCTGGTGGGACCACAGTGGCTTCATGTTTTACGAACTCCTGAAACCATCCGAAACAATCACTGGGGATGTGTATCGACGGCAACTCATCCGTCTGAATCGAGCCCTGAAGGAAAAACGGCCAGAATGGAATGACAATAATGACAAATTTGGATATATTCACACCTTCCAATATTTGGAAGGTTTGAATTGGGAAATCTCGCCACACGCGGTATAATCCCCAGACATTGCTCCATGGGACTTCCATTTATTCTGCTCCATGCAATCGGCCCTCACTGGAGAACGATTTACTTCTTATGAAGGCATTAGAAATGGCTTGAAGAGTAGATCGAACCGATGTTGGACATTTTTTCCGCTGAGGAATCCATCTACTACCAGAAAGATGGGAGAAGGTCATAGCTTCAAATGGTGCATACTTTAAATGACGTGAGTGTATTCTTTCTATTCTTTCTATAACACGTCGAAAAAACGGCGGAAACTTATTCCCATGCCCAGTCAGAAACCCTTCAAGCGAAGAAATGTTAATGGAAACCTTGCAAATGGCGTTATTGAGCCGTTACGTTAGCGCAACATTACGCTAACTTTGCAGAAAATTATCAAAAGTAAAGATTGATACTGTTTCGTCGAGTTTGACTCGAGGACAGAAAAACAAAAGAAATTCGATGAAGTTGTTTTTTCTTCTTTTCTTGTCAGTTGTGCAAGAGCCATTTGTGGCAAATGCAATAACATTAATTTCATCCTTTCGATTTTTCAATAAATATAATAAATATGTTTTTGCTAGTCTGCCAGTGGAACGTTTAGTCATCACATCACAATGTTTTCAGTGATTAAGGGTTAAATTGCTATAAAATTTTGATTAATATTGCATGTCTTTTCAATTCTTATGCTTTCAACAGTGTTATTTGAGGAGTCTTAGAATTATTCAAAAATAAAAATATAAATCTCATGTCTTTATAACATTAAATGTAAAATCCAAGAACTCAAGATGTTAACTTTATGTTGGAGCTAACAGTATCTTGTCTAATCCTTACCAAGGTATAAAAAATGTTCCGGAAGAGAGTACTTATTTTTTGCTATCCAGTGACATGGCAGACTCTGAATCCGGAAATTTATTGTTCGTATCCTGCGCCAATATGTGAGATTTTAACCCTCCGTCCATGTCGTGGGTCCCGGGCAAAAATTTCTACCTGAAATTTCTCGGACACCGGCGACGGTGGCGCCGTTTGAGTGTTACTGAAAAAAAGTTTAGGTTTGAGGGTCTGTGACCGCGCGGGCCCAGGTGTGTCAGTCAGTTATACGCGAAACGCCAAGCAGTGCAAATATCAGACAAAAAACACGACATGGACGGAGGGTTAACCTTATTTATATATAGAAAAATCAGCCTCGTCGAATATTATTTATTTGCCTGTTTCTTACCTTCAACGTTCACTATTTAAAATATCTGTTTATATTTGCATTGAAGTAAAAAACTTGAGTACGTGTTCAAAGGACTTTATAAAACCTCAGAGTGTGAAAATGTTTGGAACAGATTGTTTATGCTAAGCCATGCGGTTTAGAATCAAGGGTCCAGTGTAGAACAAAACATATGTGTAACATCGTAGAGGGTTCGCCAGTAAGATTTTATACTTAAACAAACATTTCAGTCAGCCGATTCAGCACATCAAAAACATATTTCTTTCGAGGGTGGCATGACTAAAGTTCTAATTGAGCTGAAAATTGTTTTTTTTTTTTTTTGTATATTTAATTTTTATAAAAAGCATATCATCAATTAACAATACAATATTTATAACAGCATCGTACTGTTAATTTTGAACCTTATGCACAAGGCTATTGAATCCCTCCTCGGCACTACTCATCGTCCACAAAGCATTTGTCGATGCTTCACTAATAAAGACTTAAGCAGGCCATCCTGATCGCTGCCGATTTCATGATGGTAAAATTCTGAACGAAACAAGTTCTTACGTTCCTCGTATGTATGATGGTGAATATGCATTAACATCTATACATATTTACCAGCCGTTGCCAATGGGAAATTCACTCGGCATCAACGCACAAAAACGAACAAACAAAAAGCAATTATACCGAACACCATGTCTGTTTTGTTGTCAAATCCCGAACAGGGGAATTCATGGCATTATCATAAACATCCGTCTCCATATATCCTGTGCAAACAATTTCCTCGCGAGATAAATACCACGTTGTGTCGGCACACAACTCATAAAGCAACATGAATTTATCATTTATCTTCCAGCGAAAGACGATGATGGTCCATATTTATATGCGTGCATATGGAGATTATGTGTCTCATGTGATAAATCGTTGAGTCGGAACGAATCAACTTGGAACCTGGGCCCCCGCAACTTGCCAGGCACTCAACTGAGCTTCCGCGCGTACAAATGAATCAAAGTTGCTCCCCATCCCCATCCGAATACAAATCACGGCTGGCTCTCCACGTTTCCTCATTTAAATCCGCCAACTTCGCCCCGTGTCACGATTACCGTATTTTCCTTCAATTTCACTCACATTTCAAATTAATTACGTTATTGAAGGCAAGGTAGCTGCCACTCGCGTTCAAATCCGCGATCAAACAACTACTTTTGCCAGTGAAAACTGAGTATCTGGGTGCAATCAACCGGAAAGGAAAGGAGGAAAGCCGTCAGTCAATCAGCATTTCTTCCCTTACAAGCGGCTCAAGGGTAGTCGGTTACAAGCGGGAAGCTAAGCTCGAATGGCCTCATTCCGCGGAGGTTGGAAGCCGTTGATAACAGCCCTGCAAGCATTTCGGAATGGCGGCCGGGGTTGGGGGCAGTGAGTGTGTCTTTTGAATTTCGATCCCATCATTGGACTTTTTATTTTTCCCATAGACGTGGAAATTAGAGAGCTCTCCGCCCTGTCATTAAATCCTCCTTGGCTCGGCTGCTCGCCATTCAGGTTCCAAGTATGGCACACAGCTGATTGCGGTGCAGCGCCGTCGCAACATAAAAGGCAGCCATCATAGATATGGCCGCTGATAGTGTAGCTGTTAATGTAACCGACGAAGATGATGGCGGCGTTGTGGATGTGTTTATTCAAAAGTTGGAAACGAGAGCCGCACCATAACTCTCGTTATGTGCCAGACCATATTAACTCGCAGGCAGACTGCAAGAAGGGCACAGTCACCAAATAAATTATCAATGCATGCGAAGTATTACGGCAAATATTTAGCTCGACAATATTTTTGTGAAATCTAATATTCGAGCATATGTGATGCACACATATACAGCCAGGGCCAAAAAAATAACAACGCCTTACTAAAAGTATTCAAGTTTACATGAATTATAGTTGGGAAGAGCCAACATTATAAATTTTCTTATTACATTAAAAGGCTATTATCCTTATCCTGCAATATGTGTCATGGTAAAAGAGTTAAAATGACTGCTGACTAGGGTTTCCAACAAAATAGCTTAATAGGAACGTTCAATTATTTTCGCAGTGGTGTCAACATGTTTGAGCATAGTGTTAACTTAAATCTGGCATTTTAAGTAGAAACGAAGTACAATTCTTTTCGCACGAATTTCTGTCTAATTTTCATGTCTGAGGATCAAAGAAGACGGCATTAAACATTACAATCAACTTTGTTTCAAAGGCTTTCGGGTATTTTGCAGGCCCGTTTTCCTTTTCCTCCTCGGCCCCATTAAAACCTATCACGATTAAATACTGGCGAAAAGTTAACTTCTCACTGCGAGGATAACCGAGGATAACTGCGAGGATAACCGCACATTATGTATGTTGATAGGGCCGGAAAAGTTCCCGGGAAACTCGTCATGGAAAGACTCGAAGACGATCTCACTAATCTCGACGACCATATACCTTCAGAGTAAGTTGTTCCATCATTTATATAATCGGGGAACTGATGAGTGCAATCCAGCATGTGGAGGAACACAGCTGTTCCACACGACGGATTATCCTTACCTGTTATATGTAAATTACTTTCAACTATGCAAGGTGTATGGATATCCTGGATGCGCTGAAAAATCATTTACCAAAACCCCTGATGCGTTGTCTGAGGAAACATCTGGAGAACCTCACCCTACTCTACCACAAGAAAGAAGACAGCGAAAGGATGATGGCAACATCCAGTGTTGCGCAAAACTCCATTATTTCCCCAAACTCTCGGAACATCAATAGACCAAGCGATCCGGCAACTCAAGGCTCAGTGTTCCATCATAGGAGATTGCCCCGTTCGATCCATGACATGATTGAGCCGTGGGGTGCATAGTAAAGCTTGCGCACCTTAGGCTAGATATGTGAATGTGCGAAGTGTGGGACTGGATTTTTTCAAGGCTACTGAAAATACCCAAGTGTTCAGTCTGTCAAAAAAGACGAGTCCTGTCAGGATTGGGGAAGCGTTAGTCAAATGAAAACTAGCATTGCAAATTAGGACAACGGCTGACAAGCCTACAGCTCGTGTCACGACTATAAAAAAATATTGATTATCCAATGATATCCAAGGACCTTCATTTATTTTGCACGTCTTGTGGCCCCTGTGGCACGTACTCGACTAATGGCGATCACCGTTGAGCCTGCCACATCAAAGAGACGGCTCTTAATAAGGACTGCGTTGTCTGTTTCAAACTTTTGAACAAAGAATAGGCCAACATCCAGTACGAAAAAGCGGTTGTCATAGGTGTGCAGGCAGAGAGCGTTTTGAAGTACATGCGAGTACAGCCACCTCACAAAAAACTTAGACCTAATATTTTACATTTTTCTCAACTCACAGATTTTTTTTATTGAATCTTAAGCTGATATTTGCATTTGGTTCACAAAGCTCATATTTCGCTGAATTTATTATCTAGTGCATAGATTTCTATTTTAAGACGACCCACAAAAATTTGCCCTTTTCTCTGTGCTCATACTTGAAATTTAAAATGACTCATATCGTCCATACCAAAATGTAGGTCTCAGTAATTGTGTCTTCTTTTTTGAACTAATTCACGCGTAACGAACGACTTACTTCTTACCTGTCCTTACGACAGTAACCACAGTAATCAGAAACCTTTACCTGGCCGAATCAACAGAGAAGTTTTCGCGAAAAAAGTAAGACAGCGTTTTGACAGAAAAAGTTTGGCAGTTTAGGGCACACGATAGAAAGGTTTGATTGACAGCCCCCTTGATGGCTCGCGGTGAGACTGATTTCTGCCTGACCAGCTCTTGAATGGGCATGGATATTTCCGGTCTTTCCTGCACAAGTTTCATAGACCACGGTCCTCCAAATGCCTGTGCTGTATAGGAGTGGTGCATGCCGCCTTTCATTCTTTTTTACTTGTAAAACATAAAAAATCAGGTTATTCATATTGTACCCGTTCTCATTGGCTGTTCGGGTTTCCTCTCTGTCAGGTTAACTATGAACTTGCGTTGACCTCTGTTGTTTGGTTTAATCAACTAAAATTCCTAACTTTCGTCTCGTATACTTTATAGAAATTGCATTTAATGTGTCGTCTATTTTGGGCAGATCCGTGACTCAAGCAATGTGCCTGATTTTGAGTTTGACCATAGACTTAATTGGAGCTATTTTTGCTTTCTCTCTTCTTTTCTCTACTTCACACAAAAAGTCCACAAGTAGGCCCCCAAACCTAGATGGCTTCTCAGTTTTGATTGCAGCTTGGATGTTTTACTGCTCCTTTAATTTCTCGCAAAGACTTCCGCATCGCTCTTTCGTTGGTGGGTTTGACTAGGAGTTGGCATACTTTTAAGTCTTAGTTTCTTGACTAACATCTGATGATTCGTTGCTTTTAGGTTCCCTCAGTTTTTAACAGGAGCCCAGTGCTTCTTGGTTAGTATTTCTTCAGTAACATATGATGGTTCATTACATTTAGGTTCGGATGCAAGTTTACCATTTTTCAACCTTTCGACCGCTTTCTTGGCTGCTACAGACGGTGCCATTGAAACTCCTCTTGGCACGCAATTAGAGTCTTCGTCCTTCCTCCTCGTCCTTCTTCCGCTTATTCCATTCTCTTTCAGCCTGCATGAGAATAACCTTCAGTATGAAGTTAGAATCGGACCAACTACCAAGCTGTCAATGGACTTGGTTTTTTTATCTTACTTCAGCCATATGCGTCTGTAGTCACGTTTTTGGGTAAAGAAATCTTATAACTTCAGGAAGATACCGTTTCACAGCATTTCCTGCATTACGGTAGAGTCACTTTTCTTCTGAGCTTACTTTGTAGGGAGTATTTCTATAATTAAATTCTTTGTATCAGTTGATGTAGTGGTAATTGCGGTATTTACGCGTTATTCAACCCTTGCGCTTCCCTTTGCCATGTTTTCTTTCCAGATGACAGGAGGCTGTACTCATATTCGGCCTTCACTCTAAAGTTCGATTGATTTTCCTGCTGGGTTTTAATGCAGTTAGAATCTCTGCTTGCACTAGGTTTTCACTTTTCCGTTCTCGAAAGATTCTGCTCCGTCGTTATTTTTTCTTGTTTTTCACTTTTCCGTTCTCGGAACTTTCATCGTCGTCGTGATTCCTTCTTTTAAAAATTTGTTAGAAATCATGGCTTTATATGGTCGCATGAATAGCCCAATAAGGCTGATTTGTTGGTCAAGGAGAGCACTCGATCGAGATAAGGAAGGTCACTCGAGGGCTTATGCCCCTCTTCTGGGGACAGGCAATCAGAGCTAGGCTTGTGCTAATCGGAATTCTGTGTATACCGAAACTTTCCCCCCACCCATTTGATGAGCTTGAGACATATTCCGAGGTCTACACAGGTTTTACTGGAGCATAGACAGTGGATACATAGTTCGGAGCCGTTCGGAATGGAGTGTCATCTTGGTACTCTCATCGTACTATCGTGAAGAGAGCTTTGTCCAAAACGTCATGTCCACCAACCCAAACCGTCAGTTTCAATTCTTTGTTCGAATCAAGTTCATGTCAGTCCAGAGCCATGATCCACGTAGTTCTTAGTTTCCTCAGGTGGATGGGGGGATGTGCTTCGCAAAAAAATTAGATTCAATGAGTGCTCTCGTCACCCAGCATTCACCTTCCCCTGGTAAATATGTTATTGGGTATAGGTGAGGTTCGCAGTTTGACAGGCGAAGTTTTTTATTGGATGGTCCAAAAGCATTGCGCGCGTCTTGAAATCCCACTCTCTAATGTCCAATACTTCCTCTTCACATACAAAAGCATTTCCAATAGGATGTAAATAAGACAACTGAGAGCGATTTTCTGAAACAACGAGCTTATAGTTCCTTAGTTAAACATTCCCACGTTTTATAGAATGCTTGAGTTCGTTGTCCTTCGAAATTCGAACTTTGAGCGAAACATTATAATGAGCCAATAGTAACATTATGTTTCATAGTTTTTCCATCATTTTCTTTTCCCTTAGTCTAAGTAGAAATCTGAAAGAAAATCTATTCAGTATCAGGTGCCTGCCGCCAACATGAGTTCCTCCAAAAAAAGTTGGTACTTTATAGTCAAAGCCAAGGTTCGATAGTCGGCAATTATTCAATAAAGACGAATAAATAAATATGGACATTTTAATCATTGATGAGGACTCTCGAAGATTGAAGAGATTGGGAGTACTTGTTTATCAATAAGGCATATCCTTCACACAAATTCAATCCTACTGGAAAATCTAATGCAAAATAAAGATGAAAATATTGCATTTTTGTGCGTTCAAGCCCGTTGACTTAAACATGGAGCAACTGTGTAGGAACTGCGGAACGACTGTAGGAAGCCTTAACATTCATAAAGAAGAAGTTCGTGGATCGAACATGCTCCTGGACAAATATGTTGTTTTTTTTAAAAAAAAAAGGTTTCGAGATATGAAGCAAGTACTGAGCCTTGGAAACATCGTAGTATCAATCGGAGGCAATCACCTCTGGCTTGCGTATTCATTGAATTTTAAATGTCTCATAATTTGGATGAAAAATGGATGCACTTTGATTCAACCCAGTTGACTCTGCACGAGGTTTGCCCGCAAGGCTCAGGTGCTCAAAGCTAATAGTCGTTGATCCAACAATGTTATCATCACCAATTTTTTTTAAATCTACCCAGCGCTTTCAAAGGCTCCTACAACTGCACTTTCTTCGTCGATCATCACATAAATACTGAGTTCAGCACCAGGGATGCATTCGTAGAAGTGGTCAGCATTTTCAAGTTTCTCTAGCTTTATCATTTTGAACACTTGTTGCCATTTGAATTATTCCTGCAATTCATTATTGTCATAATAACCTTTGAAAGTGTGGCGATTTATTTCTCAACATAGACTCCTCTTATCTCGATATATTTGACCCAGCGATGCACTAAAGCCTTGCACCCGTCTGAAAAGACGTGTTCTCCTGGACTGCAAAGTAGGCCTCCATAATGACAAAAACCACTTCATCTGACTTGAATTTCTACCCGGCGGGTGACTTTTTCAAGTTTGGAAACAAACACAAGTCGAAGGGGCCAATTCAGAAAAATACCGTAGATGCGGTAGCAGTCCGTAGCCCAATTCGACCAATTTATGCCGTGGTGACGGCGGAGGGGTGCTTCAGAGAGTTGTCATGGTGGAAGAGTACTTTTATCTTTGCCGAACGGGGCCTTTGTTTCTATGATTCGGCGCAGAATCGGCGATATAGTTCGGCACAGTAGAGCCCTGTGTCCCTTTAGCTTTTTCCAGGTAGTCGATGCACATCGCACCTTGTCAATCACAGGAAACGGTGGGCATCGCTTTTCCAGTTGAGAATGCAGTCTTCGCCTTCCTCGGAGCACGTTGACCTTGTGAAATTCACTGTTTCCACTGTTCCTTGGTTCGGCCTGTGTAAAAGTGGACTCATGTTTCATCTGCGGTCACGAAAAGGCTCCATTCGGATTGAACTTAAACATCGACAAACACTTTTCTGAAATGGTCTAACTGAGTGACCCATCCCGACGACAGCTTTCTCATGCCAAAAATTCCATGCAGTATGTAATCCACTTGGTCTTTTGAGGTTCCTACTGTCTTGCGCATCTTCAATCGGCGGCTTGCCAATACGAGGTTGTGAGTTTTTGTCACGCTATCTTCCGTGACAGCTGTTTTCAGGACACCTGAGCGTGGCTCCGCAAAAACTGACGTGCGACCACGTTGATACTCGTTTAAACAATCTTTTACGGTCACTGTTGCAGGAGCAGACTCACAGCACACAGCATCCAAGCACCCTTTGATCTCACTGCACCATTTCCCTTCCAAAATCATGAATCGAATCACCGACTGATATTGCCTTTTCTCCAATATTCGAAAATCGGCGAACCTGCTGCTTCCACACGCTATAATGAACAGCCATTGGCCATTGAATCAGAACCAGATACAAAAATGTGCTTCTTGTTTATTTCTGTTGACTACCTGCGTAAAAAATGGAACCAAAATTTCATGAGACCGGTACTTTGTATATAAACAGTTATAATTTAAAGTTCAATTTCACTTGTATATAAACAGCTACAATTTAAAGTTCAAAAGTTCAATACAATTTATTGATTTCAAGGAAAGCTGAAGCTAAGTAAATCAGTTAGCGAACCTACCAAGATGAAGCGTTGTTTTATTGTTTTTTTGTTTTTTTTGTTTTGTACAGACTATTTCTTCAATCTTAAACTTAACAATATGAAAATGAAAAGAATAGAAAAAGGACATTTCGAGTGACAAAAGGCCTCCTGTTTTAGGGTTTATTGGAAGCTGCATGTATTCGTACCGACAAACAGCGAAAGAGCCTATTAATGTTCCACCAAACAGTGTCCAGACTAGCCAAAGCAGCAAAGAGGATATTTTTCGGACTTCAAAGAAACGGAAAAGTAGTCACGGACAGCAACTCAACGTACTGGTCGGCGGATCCTTCAGCATGCTTTGGAAAATGGCAACGCAACTTTGAAAACGATTAAAGAAAAATCAAAGGAGCGTTATGTTGAGATATAAGTGAGAATATTGCAGACACGGTTGAACGAAAGCGGCATTCAATGTTATCCTCCAGTTAAAAACCCCAAACAGACTCCTGAGATGAAAAAACCATGTGTTGAATGAGTTGAAGAGCATAACAGCTATACAATGGTCAACTAGAAAATTGTATAGTCTTGAAAAACAGGATGATATAAATATCTGTACAACTTATATCACATCCAATCTGTGAAGTTTTACATATTGACGATTTTCATTCTTTTCAGTAGCAAGATGTGGTTAGAATCTTTTGCAGCCCAAACTAGAATTTCTTCTCACAAACTGTGACTTCCTCTCACGAACTGAGATTTTGTCTCACAAACTCACTGATTTCCAAATATTTTCCCCTATATTTTTTCAATAGAGCTATGGATGCATAACAGTATCAGGATATTTTGGCAGCTTGTTTTGTTTCCTCATTGCAAATAACTCATTTCTTCCAAATGTAAATAGATTTATATGCAGGATGGAGCACTGTGCCAAAGAGTAAAGAGAGTCCAAAGCTGGTTATCCTTAGGTAGGGTGAAAGTTCTACCACGGCCTGGCACCTCTCCTAACCAAAACCCTATCGAAATTCAGGTGTCTGCGGTTTAAATCGTTGAAAAAGCATCGGGCTCAGATTTCTCGCTTTCTGTACTACCAGAACACATCTCCTAATATTGAGAAATCCTGCGTCTAATAAAACAATTAGGAGATATGGAGGGAAGAAGTTAAGCCTGTACATTTTTACTATTGTAGAGTAGCCAAAAGGGGCTCCTCAAAATATCGGGTAGTTCGGTGGAGCTTGCCTGGATTCAATTTTCGGAATTATTTTGCGAAAGATGCTTGGATAAATAAAATGAAGACGAAATGCATTTCCTGCTCCCATGTTAAAGCAAACTCTAGCGATCTTCCCTGGCGATATGTTCAACCTTATCAATGAAATCCAAAATCAATAAATAGGTAACCATCATTCCGCCTCTAAGTTTTGAGCAGATAACACAACACCATAAAGGTCACAATCTACACTTAGCATTAACTTTCAAATTTCATTTAATAAAAAAATAATTATAGCGTGAGGAATTTTCCTATGTGAAAGCTGAAGGTGATAGTCAATTATCGTATCAACTTATCTAGGAGGGTTTCATACATCGAATTTTATGACTTATTGTGCTATTGCAACAAATATATATTTTACGAATTTAACAGGCAACGCGAATTTGATAAATTTTTACGTGTCATTAGCAAGTTGCTACATATGTGAATATTTCCGTGAGCTAGTTCGGATAGAAAATATTTTTTAATTGGATATGAAATTGGAAAAAAGCAAATAATAATGGTCATCAATAACATTTAGTATCATATTGAAATCATATTGAAAGCACAGAGACGTGCAGCAATCTCGATATGATATGATTTTGTTTTGTTTAATTTTAATTATAAACATTTTGATTCATAAGATTTTATAAATATAAAAATTATTACAAAAAGAAAATTTAAGGCAAATTAACATTTTGAAAATTTATTTACATTTTTTATTTAATTAATTTTGGGGACAAAACAACGATAGGCATCGTTCGTAAAAAGCCATGATTATTGGCAGATTTTTGTCAACAGTAGGTTGTCAAAGGCAAAAAGCGGAAGCTATTCAATTCACCAGATACGCAATTTGTGATAGCAAAGCCCTGGAGATCCTCATTCGCGAATAATTTAAGAAGAAGCGAATATCGACCCAGAGTTTAGATGATCTGTATCTAATTATTCTGAATGCCCTTGTACTTCCCTTTCATATTCCAAGTTCCTCCAAGTCCTCAGATGGCTAATGTTCGTCAAACTGACGGGCATTCCATAAACAACTATCTTTCCCGTTATAAGTATTTGATTCTCGGGTCTGTACTCCCGGGCCAGCTCAGTGATCACTAATCTGCGTTGTGTAGTAGTCGTGACTAGGCGATAGCAAATTTAATTTTTGAGATAACTGTGTATGCTGCGTCATTTTGCCGAATGTCTAGCTGCTCTTTAACCCTTATTTTTGTACTAATTTTTGCTTTATTTCCTGACTGACTGATTGCAGAATCAGGGCTCACATACGGGGAGATAGTAAATGCTTTGGATAAAAAAAATTTCTGACTGTGTGAATCATATTATGACATTCCTGAAAATGCGGACAATTTATTGATGTACAACGCGGCAAGTGAATTTCACGGCCAACATTTACAAAGCCACCAGACACAATATAAACTTAAGTCAACCAAATATTCGAGCCTTTCGGCTCGATAATTCGGCACAAATGACTAACTTATGAAGGAAAAACTTCTTCTCCGACTACAGTTGTAAATATCGTTTGGAGAGCAAAAGAAAGAAACCTGGAAAACAAAAAACCTGGTCGTTCAGCGTAAAACATGACATAATCCTCAGATCTGTTTTACGTCATTCTGTCGGATGAACTTTGTGAATAAATTTTGAAGCACACTTCCACGCAAATAACTAAAAATATTAGGAAAAGATTTCTTCAATACAGAAGGATATCTGAAGGAAAGAACTGGACAATTTGATTTGCTGCGATGAACGATTTTCTAACCAGTGATGAAGTGTTTCACACTTATTTCTATTTATTTGCATTTCAATATATTTTGAGAACGGTTTGACTCTTTTATGAGATATGTTAGGTTTGTTGATAAGGCAATAAGATCACTTAGCATACAATGCGATCCATTCACACCAATCCGAAAGATATGTCACTTGATGATTCCACGCAAAGCAAATTACATTCCTGTATGCAAAATTACCATCGATGACCAATTGTTGGCATTCCGTGGTTAGGCAAGGCTTAAGATTTATATTTTAAACAAACCTTATGGAGTCTAAATTGAAATAATATGTAACAGTGGAACCACATGCCAGGAATTATTTTGGAAAAATTGCCAAAACTGGAAGACCTCCTCTTGCTGAGTTTATTAAGTTAAGGAATTTACGGGCAGTTTTCATTGACATAAAAGGAATTGTAACTATTATCAACTGGTTTACATGAACCACATTAGTTGAATAACTGCTCTTTTGCGAGGGAACAAATAAGAAATACCGGACGAAATGTAAAATAACTGGGGCAGAGCGCTTGAACCCTCCAATTTTTGTGTTGACGAGCTATCGACTCTTTTGTCGTTCAAGCCAGAGGCGAGCAGGATCGTGTATTCAATATTTTAACGTGACAAAGGCGAATGTGAACCCAACACAAAAAACACTAACCATGATCGAATCCTGCTATTCCACAAAAGGAGGAGTACACATATTTGACCAAATGTTTTCAAATATGTCATGTAACCGCAAGACCAATCGGAGGCCCATGCGAATGTTTTATAATATACTAAACATAACGGGAATAAACTAATACATGTTGCATTGCCATAATGTGTTGACATTTGGAGGTAAACTGGCTTTTTGAAAGAACTTTTTTGAATGATCCGGTTGCTCCGCTGGTTAAGCCGTGGTTAAAAATCAACTTGAAGCAACCACAATTTTTCGAACTATTAATGAAAAAATTGGAACTGTCTTATGAGTTGAGAACGAACAGCACACAAAATGACAAGGTTCAGAGCCTTCTTGTCCCCTTACATCTGAAAATCACTCGACGAAGAAAAAAAAAAAGGCTGAAGCTTATGTTCACACAAAAAAGGCGATTAAAAAGGAAGAATCGTAGACAATGTAAATTTCCACATTGAAGGGAAACTACTGTTGATGTTTGCTCAAATTGTGCTGTCAAAATTTAAGTAATTTTTAAAGTTTTTCTAATTTTGAAACTGAGTCTTCTTACTAACAAAAAAAAATGCAAAGTCAAATTAAAACTTCCTTATTTCTTCATTCTGAATTTGAAGTTTATTGCAGATCTGATTAATACTTGGGTCCAATCAAAATTGTGGTGATTCACTACATTAAAACCGAATAAATGTTTATCTTTTGAAAAATTTTCTTTGATTTGCAATCCTATATTTCTAAAATGATAATTAAAATCATCTAGAAACCTTGTGGTTATTTTTGTTTTTGACCTTTGACATGAAAAATCAACCAGAATAAATTGATCGGCAAAATCTTCACCAACTCCAAAAATTTTGACAACTACTTTTTAAAGTTGTCGTGCAGATGTGTCGCTTAGTTAATTTCCACAAAGAGTGAAAACATAAAATTAAAGCACGAAATAAGAAAATACAAAAATAATGTCTTATTTAACACTGGACGCAGGACGCGTCAGTTTGACACATTTCGAAATTTATAAGGAAAATTATGCAAGCTGTTTGTAATTTCATTTTATCCCTTGTACTAACTTTTGTCAATTCAACGAGATTAATGTGTATTGGAGTCGGTTTTCTTTTAAATTGTTGAAACATTAAAATTTTTTATGCAGTATCCATTGAGGAAAGTAACCAAATATGGAATAGTATCCCTAAAATGGAATACTGTCATTTCTCGGAAACAAATACTCCTAGTTGCGAAAGACATGGATATCTGTCTCTTTCTATTATTAGACTCGCGTAGAGGTTTCGACTTGTCAGTCAGGCGAGCGTTGTGGCTGCGGTGAGAGTGCTTTGTTTTGGCGCTGTGAGTAAAGGTTTTAAGGGTCGTGAAAACTAAGTATTTCTCTGAAAACGTGATTGGAAATAATATTGTATATTATGACTGATTACATGTTGATTTGATTGTTTTAGAGGATTTTTCTAGTCTGATTGTGTTTCGTAAAACAATCTGATAAACGTTTTGATTAGTTTGAAATTTCCGAATATGGACAGTCCGTGGGGTCTAAATATGGACTATTCCGAAATTTAATACCAAATTTCATCTAGCTAGATTGCAAATTTAAAATTTTGGTTTTAGAATGGCGTTTTCGAATTCAAAAGGAAAACGAAAAGTATGGAATACAGATAACATGACAGAATCTATACAAATAGTTAGAGAGAAAAAAATGTGTTATTTCAAAGCAATAAAACACTTTGATGTACCAAAAACCACTTTGTTTCGATTGTGTCAGAAAAATAAGGTGTTTCCAGAAAGCTGCAGCCACTAAATTAAGAAGAAAATCTCTTTTCGGTGATCACCCCAAAAATCTACTAGCAGAATATATTTTAAAGATGGAGAGCAAGTTTCATGGTTTGACGAGGAATGATGTTCGTAGATTGGTGTATATGTTGGCCAATCGCAATCATTTGTAGTATCCGTTTGGCGAGTCCGGAATGGCTGGAAAAAGGTGGCTAAAGCTATTTTTAAAGCGACCTATGCAAAAACTTTCGGTGCGAAGACCCACTGGCACGTCTTTTGCAAGAGCTTTTGGTATAAGTAAAGAAAAAGTAGACGCTTTGTTTTTTATCTTCTTGAAGATGTCTACATTAAGGGTAAGTATACTCCGAATCGCATATATAAGATTCACGAATTCGGGCTTACAGTAGTTCAAACCAAGACACCCCAAGTTACCGGTCACAAGCGAATAAGACCATGGCTTCACTTATCTCAGCTGAAAGAGGCTCATTAATGGCAAAAGTTAAGGCCGAAATACAATACTGCGTGACGGCGATACGTGAGCGCGATACGATTGTCCCTCGTCGTCACGCAACGCATTCAATTTACAATGTACGCGATGCGGGGAACATTAATGTTCATATGACAAATGTCAAATTGGTGACATTTTAAATGAAATTTGCTGGAAATTGTTTTTGATTTTTTCAAAGTTTTGAATTTGGAATGTTCCTTTATTTAGCAAATAAAAGCCTTAACTAAGATGCACGAAATTTTCTTTCAAAATTCATTCATAATAACAAATCTACTTAAAAAGTAATTAAGGCGTTTGAATTGCAAATTTCATTTAAGCGCCATATTGCATTTGACAAACGTCACGCGCATCGTTGCGAGGAATTTTAGTTTTTCCGAATATTTCCCGCCTCGCATCGACGCATCGCAATCATTGTAGGATGTCGCATAAAAATGCATTTTACGAAAACTGCTTGACATTTGCTGCGAGACTCTCGTCGCGCTCTCGTATCGCAGTCTCGCACTATTGTATTTCGGCCTTTATTGCTATGAACGTTACTGACCAGCTACATCCTCACATCATTTTTCCCAGAAAAAATATGAGCAAACAGCTAATGAGCTGCAGTCCTTCAAGTGTTGTAGGCGTTACACATCCATCAGGTTGGATCCAAATGCAAATATTTACAAATTCGTTTACGCATTTCGTGAATTTGACGCGATCGTAATGTAGTCAACATTTTTAGTAAATTAGCTCTACCGTTCCAATTAGTTCTAATGTACCGAAAATACTTCGATCCGTTATTTCTGTTATCTGATGCCGTTATCTCAAGCGTCAGAAGCCATAAGCAACAGTAGAAAGAAAGAAACGGAGAACGTCAATGAAAGTCAGTGAGAGAGATTTCGAAGGCTTCAGTTGCTTAGTTCGAGTATAGATATATAATCTAGAATAACTTTTGAATTAGTAATATTATTGCAACCTCAATTTTATAATACTTTGACAAAAAGCTTTATTTTTCATCTAAAATACAAGATGAAATAATATCTTGCAAAGCAAAGTCACTCTTTTTGAGGAGTGTTCTGGCTCTGAAGAGGATGAAAACGAAGTGATTCGAAACGAGGAAGAAATTGAAATTTTGAATGCTGATGAAAATATGCAGTCAGAAGAATCAGCAAACAGTGAAAAAGTGCATCAACAGAAATAAGGTCTTTGAAGGAAAATGATTAGTATTCTATCACATGTGAATCTGCGAATGAGATGGTCCCGTATTTCACAAACATTCTTTTGTACCGAAGTAGCGGTCGATTCAACAACTTACAGTTTGATAGTTGGAGACGCTTGTTGCAGAAAGCGAAAGCCCGAGAGAGACTGTAGTGCTTAGAAGACGAAGAAGAAGGAAGAACTTAGACGAAATTGGAAGTGGGTGGATATAGGGTCGATATCCTATCAACAAAATCTCAAAATGCAACGTAACGTACTGCATTAAGCGTAACTTAATGCTTTCCATTTGATTATAGCCAAAAACATGACAGAACATACAGTGATGGACAAAATTATTGGCACACCCAAAACAGGCATGTAAAAGTCGATTTTAAAGAAAATTCTTAGATTATTTTGAAAATAGTCCGTCAGCGTCCACTAAAAACGTGTTGGAGCGAAACATTGCGCGATACATTCGGTGCACCCACTGAGGCCAGCAAACCTATGGGTAAGAAGCCTAAACCTTCTGAGAAGCACGTTCCATACCGGCTGAATTTCTGTCGAAATCTCGATAAACCCTAAATGTAAGGCTGCGTGCAAACATTTCACAGATGAGTCGTGGATTCAACTTCACCCAATCGAATCTATTCTGATCGACAGAATAGGACAGTGAGAACCAGTGTCTCCAAAATTTGACATAAAAATCATGACAGCTAGCAGAGTGAGCCGTCGCGGAAAAAGCAGACTTCACATTATTCAGCAAGGAGTGTCTGCTGATACAAAATATTATAGGGAAAATATTCTCTCTCTTTTTGTACAACGTCTTACTAATCACCCAACAATTCAGGGACGAAAAGGAAGTGATTTCGATGGAAGATGGTGCCACGGCGCATACTATTTTGAAAACTTTGAGGTAATATAGGAGCATTTGCCTAATGTATGGATTGATTGGCCTGGCGGTTCCTGTAATTCAAATCCCACCGAAAGTGTTTAGTCCAAATTAAGGGGAGAGTGGCTATAAAGTTCTCAGAACAAAGAAGGGTAGATTCAAAGTGATTCAACAAACAGCAGATTCAACGTGTACCAGTTGAGAGGTCTCTGAAGTTTGTATCGTTGCAAATGAAACGGTATCGATTTTTTCACGTTTTGAAGTTTTTTTTTTGCAAATTTGACTGAAAATTTTGGTCTCATATTTGAATATTTTGGACTCTATTTGGATTTGATTTCAGTTTAATCATCTACGAAAATGAAATAGTGAAAAAAATTTGACAGCGTTGTGTTTTCAACGGTTTGTACCGTTACGTTGTGTTTCCAGTGGTGCAAACTTCAGAAATCTCAAGATGATTTCGACGCAATATTTGCAGACTACCTTAAAAAAGGTGAAAGATAAGGTAAAGGTTAAAAAGGTGGTTTCAGAAAACGGCTTTTGTATAGGGGTGTATAGAAAATGAAGCAGGACATATTTCATCTTGAGACTAATTATGTTTTGCATATTCTCATGAGTGTAGTACATAACTTTTCTTTGTATAGGATCAAATTACAGTGTCACGTAAAACTCTGTTCTTTCAAGTTTTATACAAGGACTTCTGGGGTCAGAAACTTTCATAAAATAAGTATCGTCAAAAAGGAATAGTCATTAATGTTTGTCATGGAAGTTTAGTACCTTTCGCTATGCAAGGTTAAAATAATTGTTCTATTACCTTCTCTAAATTTAATCCGGACGTTAGAATAGAGTGAACCAGCAAAAATAATTGGAAAACGATACTATAACACTGGAATAGCAATGAGAAGAATTATATGTAACTAAGCGTGGATAAAATTGATCCTTCAGGTCGTAGGTATCTGAAGTGTGCATCACTGTAGACGCAACGATGCAAATTGTTAAAGTTTAATTCTTGAAATTCGTGTCATTTTCGTCTCAATATTTCACGTGTAAAATAATTTGGAACCAATATAGAAACGTATTTCTTTTGATCGTTTATCGTGGAATTAGAGTGTTTTTGTGATTTAGTACGTACACATTTAAATTTCAGTAGCCTGCCTTTGTGTTCCTTTGCACATTATTATTTACAGCCTGGAATTCCAGTAATCGTAACAAATAACCTTCGAAAATAACCAAAAAACAATTTATTAGGTTGTTCGATAATTCATGGCGTTTTTTTTTCTCTTATAGATGACGTGAGCTGCTTATTTCGTGTAGCGGTGATTGCGTGACATACTATTATACCATTTGAAAGATTAGACTTTAGACTATCTTCTGTCAGAAACTGAGCGTCATTAGTAAACAAAAAGTTGGTCAAAAATAAACTTGAAAATGGAAATTTAAAGGGAGCATTATCCGCATATTTGAGTGTTTAATTTCCGAAAGAGTAAACATGCAGTACAAGCTCGAAAGAATATGTGTGAATTTAATTGTCTAAATCTTGCATCGCTGCAAATGCAACGGTCACCAATTTTTTCATTTTTGGAATGTGTTTTGGATAATTTGACTTGAAACGATTGAAAGTGTCATTCGCCTTTTTTACGTCTTTGCACTCTACTAGGTTTTCATTACAGTTCAATCAACTACCAACAATAAATTGTGAAAAATTTTGACAGTGTTACGTTTGCAACGATGCAAACTTGCGACACCTGTGAATTTTATGGTAAGAATTGCCTTATTTAACGCCAGTGCCAGCGTTGGTTTGGTAGCTTTCGTGCTGGAAATGTTAATGTGGAAGCTGCACCTCATACTGCTCGCTCAATCACTACTGATGACGGCAAAACAGAGGCGTTAATTGAAACTTCCCGGCTTATGACAACTTGACAGATAAGAGAGAAGCTTGACATTTCGAATTCAAACGTTTACTTGCACTTGCAACAGCTTGGTTACGTAAATTAAGTGAATTTTTGGATTTCTCACGAATTAAATGGCATCTACCTCACCAAACTTATAAAAACATGAGGTGTCTGAAGTGGGCATCGTTTCAAACGCAACGTTCTCTATTTTTTTCACTTTTTGAATGTTATTTCGATAATTTGACTGACATTTTTGGTAAATTGTTTTCGCGTACTTGAATATTTTGCACTCTACCTGGCATTGATTTCAGGTAAACTATAATTAAAAACGATATGGTAGAAAAAGTAGACAGCGTTGCGTTTGCAATGATGCAAACTTCAGAGACCTTAAAATATGTCACTCTCTTGGTTGACCCGGAGCCAAAACGACCCATTTCGAAGAAGATTCACAGAGGGTTATGAAAATGGATTGTCCACGATAAGGAAGGCCGAAAACGCCAATTTGCCAAGCAAGATGAACCCGACAATCGACATTCTAAGCCAATATTCACCAAAGGAAGATAATGCTTTCAGTTAGGGGGGGATGCAAGGGTAAGTGCTTCTTTGAGCTGCCTCCTACAAACCAAACTATTGTTTCGAATGTCTACACTAGTCAAATATCGAAATTGAAGGAAGAAATCAAGGAAAAACGCCCTGAACTGCTTGATCGCAAGGACATAATGATAATACCGGCCCCCTCACCTTTTTGCTAACCCGTCTAAAATAGGCATCTGAAGTTGCATCGTTGCGATCGCAACGGTCTCCAATTCTTTCACTTTTTGAAAAAAAATTTGCAAAATTTAACTCAATATTTGGGAAATTTCATTCGTATATTAGAATATTTTACACGCTACTAAGTTTTCATTATAGTTTAATAATAAAATTAAAAAAAAAAATAGTGCAAAAATTTGGCACCGTTGTGTTTGCAACGATGCAAGCTTCAGACTCCTTCTAAGTTTAATGGAGCTCAAATGGGGACTGGTGCCACATCCACCCTATGGCGCTGACCAGCAGACTCATTTCTTTCGCACCCTTATCATTTCGCCCTCATCATTTCTTTCGCACCCTTAATTACCATTCGAATGGTAAAATTTCAGATACCGATCAGGCTGTTAAAAGTGAGTTGGACCAGTTCTTCGCTCTTAGAAACCAAGTCTTCTTGGAACGTGAAAGTTTTCAACTTACCGAAAAACGGCAAGACGTGATACGAGGAAATGGACAAAATATCATTGTTTTTTGTTTGTTATTAATATAAAAAATTAACTTTGAAAAACATAAAAAAAAACTACATTGAAGATTATCAAATAGAAAATTTTTTTAGATTTCATAATTCGGTACTTAAAAGGGTTAAAACAGTGGAGGAATACGAGACGATTGCGTTTGCAACAATGCAAACAAGAGTGACATCAAGTCCTCTGCTGCCCTCAAAGTTTTATTGGGCTAGAAAACAAGTGATGCAATCATCAGAAATGTCCTTAGACCATGCACCAAGTACATTTTTCTACGCGAAAAAGAAAGTCAATGTCGAGTCCATTGAATGCAAAGAGATTCGACAGTAAACTGCAACAATTGATCTTTGAAAATTAGAAAGAGTCCCTTTGCCACCCATACTCACAATCAACCCTTTTTTTTGTAATGATAAAGCGAAATGGATGGAAGTGGATGGAAGTGGAATAATCGATGAATAATTTGCCATTTGGAGATAATTAAATGGTTTTATGCAATAGTTACTGTGAAACGAACAACCTACGAAAAATCCCAAAGCGAAAACATGGATTTTATATGTAAATTTAAGTGAGCGGATGCGGACGAAGCAAAGTCATGTCTTTGGTTCACACGTTTTGAATGGACAACAAAGCGTCGAAAGGAAAGAATCAAATTTCCCCAGCCCGACAATGAATATGATTTCTAATAAAATCAAAGTTGCTTCGATGGCTTGGATTCGGAGATAACTCACGTGATAGACTATTGAATGGTTATTCACAAAATGAGATACCACTACTGATAATATCACTATTGATAAGGACTCAAACGTCTTCGACTGATTTGTACATTTTGATTGCGAGCTGCGTGTGTGTTACGACAAACTGCAGAATCACGAGTTGAACTGAGATATACTTAGCAAATTATATCCAGAGGATTCAGTGCATTTGGGATGATTTGCCGAACCGGCTACCTCACCGTTTTAGCTTTAGAAGGATCCACCACACAACGTTTGAACGTTAACAATATCGCAGAATGTCAATCGATACACAAAAGACATACTTAGACTCGATTAACCGCAAAACGAACACGAAAGCAGTGAATTTTCCTTGTATTCAAGCACACTCGTATATGAATTTTCACATCCTTTTCAAGTCCTCTCGGTACTATTGTCCATGACACCAAATGCAAGCATAGAAACGGGGCCGGGGGCAGACGGAGGGGGGCTGAGCAAATGGAGGACATATGTTTCAGTTTCCAAATCGTTGAATTTCTTCTTAATGCAATTGTAATTATATCCGATATCCTTTACGAGTACATGCCGTAGCTGAGTGCTGATCTGGCGTTCGTACCACGCCCGGCGCAATGCGCATGGCCGTGCCCAGCTCTGACATAACAGATGTCAGTCACCCGGCCCGTGCGGGTGGCACAAGGGTGAAACTATGAAAAATTGGCCCCAAAAAGGATGCGAAATTAATCGGCGAGGCTATTCAACACTACGGAACACTGTTTTTTGCATGGCAACACTTGATTTTCACTGAACTCGTTTTCTTACCAACTCGGGCCACAAGGACCTGCTGGGGCCGGCGGAGGTTGGGCAGTATGGACAACAGATGAACACATATATAGCAACATTTATGCACTTAGCAGCCACCATCTGGAACGAAATTACACAACACTATGGGCATGCAGAGCGAAAATGCTCGCAGGCGCCGCGACGGGATGCTGTAAGAAAAGTCCTTGGGAGTGGGAATGTCAAGAAAAGTCCGGACGTTTGTTGGTTATCAATGCTTTCTGTATTTCTTCATTCTCATCATCATAATTCGTTTGTATTGACATGACCATTGCCAACAGGACAATTTCACATTTCCATATTTCATTCTACGATATTCGATCAGTACACTTTGCTGCTTCTACATTCACATCGGCTTAGCATGATTCATTAATTTACTGCATCTTTAATAATTTTATTATCCTAATTTTGTTTCGTTATTAATTTTACTTCTTTGGAACTTTTATCATCATCTTCCTCTAGAACGAATGTACAACACAACAATTTTGTATTCTCTTGTAAGTTATTGGATTTTACGCTAATTCTACGCTGGCGTCGGCTGCAGGGATCCTCGGGCTCGCGGGCGGGCGGGCGTGCAGGCACTGCGTCCGCGGGACATCCGAGCTTGCGGTTGTTGTAATTCGTGTGTGATCACCATCTTTACATCATTATTATCGTATTATCGTTATCATTATTATCATTATAATATATAATATTTCATTTATTAATTTTATAGTTAAATGAACAAAATAAATCTACTATCACATTTAAATGCAACGGAAAGCTCCGTCATCATATTTTATCATCGTGTTATATATGCTGTCGACTGTTGCCGCGAGTCCCGTAAAAAGCGTCCTCTTTACGGCGGAGGCGATCTCAATAAACTTTAAATACAGTATTATTAACGCTGAATTATCAATTACATATGTTGCATATATATAGATTGGGTGTATGTACTTGTTGCAGTATATATAACTCCTTTAGCATATTGTTGTTGTTTAATTTGTTATAATAAGACACAAACAAAGAGATATTATGTTTTTTGTTTTCAGTTGTTTATCGTTATCGTAATCGTATTTAGTTTGCTTTGTATGTAACTTCTAGTAACGTAGGTTCTAAGAAACGGTAGCGGCGAGGGGCGGCGGGGCGCGGGGGTTTGGCCGCGTGCGGTTGCGCCGTCGGGTGGGACCCGGGATCGCGTGCTGGGGTCGCCACGCGGGATGAGTAGCTGGAGACGATGCTGGGTGGGTGAATTCAGAGGACCCGTCGCTCCGGCGGTCCTGGGGGTGGTGGCGGTGAGGGTGTTGGATGTCCGGGGAGAAGCTGCGGAAGGCGCTCCGCTGGCACGTTGTTGATGTTGACTTGCTCCTTTCTTCTGGTTTCCTGTTCAATCTGTCTCTTTCTCTCTCTCAATGTTCGTTGACTTACTGCCTACTTGGATCACACGTTGTAGCAGGATACCTGCTGCATGGGGGGGAATGCGGTGGCGGTGAGCTGCGGGAACGTGGACCCGACCGCGCCCGCCGTCATCATGTAAGGGTGTAGTCGATGCGACCTTATATATTGTCTGCGATACTTCTCGCTAAGCGTATGTTTGTCGTCCCGCATGACGGTAGGAGTGCTGTCGGGACCAGCTTGATAATTACTAGGAACTGTAGCCATGGGACTGCGATCCGACAGGTCCCAACGGTGGACCTCGGCGGCGCAGTTGCTGAGATTGTTATTGTTTATGCAGGAGTGGGTGTTGTTGTTGTTGCTATTGGTGGTGAGGGCCGCGTTGACCGCGTTGCTGCTGTGACTGTTGTGGTTGTTGTGGAGGGCTGTGGAGTTGTACACGCCACAACCCCCCGACAGCATCGCATCTCGCTTGCCCACCGGCTTGCTGTACATCGTCTGGCTGGTCATGCTGACTGCCGACGGCAGAGCCACTATGCCCCCAGCTGCCGCGGGCATCGAGGTGGCCACGGCGGCGGCCGTAATCTGGTCCCAGGATGACGAGGAGCTTTGTACTTGATTTTGGCTTTGGTTTTGGTGGTGACTCCGGCTGTGGCTGTGACTGTGGATCACCGCGCGCCTCGCCTGCTCAATGTACTGCTGAGCGGTCGACGAGGACGAAGGCTGATGCTGCTGGACACTTGTCACCGAAGGATAATGGGCCTGCTGAGACATTTGCGACATTTGTTGCTGCTGGAGTTGTTGCGTCAGCTGCTGGTGGTAGTGCTGCGTCTGTTGCACTTGATGCTGACCCTGCACCGATTGCTGTTGCTGCTGATGTCTGTGGTGTTGTTGTTGTGTCACTTGCTGCTGCTGCTGGGCAGCCAAAACCTGAGATTGTCTGGTAATCCTTCGTGAGGAAGTGGACGCAGAACTCGCCGCGGAGTGCACGGACGAGCTGGACCCGGTCAGGTCGTTTAGGGTACACCGCGAATTATGTGGCATGTTGTTGACAAAGGGACTACGCCTCTGGCTCTCCATCTTGCGGAAGTAGCAAGGGTGTATCATGAGCAGCGGTTCGACCCTCTGCCCTGCCGGTGGCTTCGGCTGGTTTGGCAACTCGTACTCCACACTGCAATCGACGTGCAACGGGGTGGTGTAGTCCTTCTGGGGGGCCACCGCCGCAGCACTCGCAACCGCCCCTGAAATGCGGTTCTGCTGGTGCATGCTCACCGGCACATGATGCACTTGGTGGTGCTGCTGGTGCTGGGGCACACCCTGTGACAGTGACAAGTCGTAGTTGGCATAACAAGCGGCCATTGTCATTTTGGCGATTCCGAGTGCTGGCCTGGATCCGGAGCAGGGGATGCGCGGATTCGCGAACGGGGAGCGGTAGCGCTAACGGACCGGTCAATGCCACTTTTTCTCCTCAAGGCTAACTCGCCTGCTTCTTCCTAACCACTGACTAGCACATCGAATTTCTGCGCTCACTAAAATCCACCACTGCACTTTATTCATAAAAACTCTAATCCTCGTGCATTCACTTTGCAACCCTTAAATTCGCCACTTCAATTATCTTTGCCTGGGCCAACTTGAACTCTTCATCAATCCACAAACAAACACTGGCACTGGCACTCACTAACGAATATCTTTCATCAGGAACATTAATCCATTTAAAGCTGAATGTGATGCAGAAGCACGGCCAAGGTGTTCCTCGTGATCTGGTTGTTGGGTAATCCGTTAGAAAATAATTGGTTCGGCGCTACGCCCGCGGGCTAGATGGCACGGTGGAAAGCACGTCGGGGGCTGCAAGAACTCAGTCTTGGGCAACTCGAGGCTTTGTCGCACGAACGAAAAGAGGCAGAATCCGCACCCGAAGGCTGTTCTTGAGCTCAGGCCTTCCGTTCGATATTCGAGCCAACGACACACTCGACCGGGTGACCGTTCTTGCTAGCGGAACGCGTTCGGATCAACTTCCTGTCTCTGTGCGACGAATTGAGTTTTCCGAAATCGCGTCGAATCACGACTAGAACTGAATTTCCACTTAAGCGAATTTATTTCACGCGTAGTCTCGATTATCGCATCCAATCGATTCACTTTGGAGTTTTCTTCTTTTTGTTCTGTTCTATCACAATGGTGTACACAATGTAAAAACCGAAAACGAAATACGACCAGCTGAGCTAACTTAATCGCTCAAGCCCTGCACCTCGACTGAAACGACGGAGCTTCTCTCCCAGTTACATTTGCTGCAGTTCTTGCCCGGCAGGGGAAATGAGCGAGGCAACGTTGACACGGCAGCGCTTGCAAAGTCGCGGAACCAGTCGGCCAGGTCGAGCAAAGCAGAGCCAGACGGTTGGCTGAATGGAGCCGCCAGTCTGGTCGGAGTGCTGGATATGCGCTGAACATCGGCTGAATGCAGTTCGATGCAAAAATGGCCGCGCTCCGAGTGTAATCGAGCTCTCCCTGGCGGCACGAATGCAATCGCCTGGCCAATGAGAACAGCCTGCGATTGAATGGGAGCAAGCAAAGATGGCTCCCGGAGAACTGTCGTGCTCTTGAAAAGCAGTCAGCTGTTCCCTGACCAGAAACGTTCAATGGAAATGCCCGCAATTTCCGTTTTTTCTAACACTAACGGCACGATAATGTCGTGCGGATGTTTATCGCACGATGTGATTTGTATGTGGATGCAATTTACAAAGTTTAAATAGGAATTAAGGTCACACTATTTGAACAGCTGATGCAAAAAGGGCTTCGTCGTTCTGACCAATCAGCGAAGTCGTTCTCCTCGACAAGTTACACCTTATTCGGCTCTCTGCCCCGCTGTAGGATCGTTTTGCTTAGAGCAATGGCGGCCGACAAGAGTTACATCCGACCCCAAGAGACGACGTTCACTCGCTCCCGCCCTATGGTTGCGAACGCGCTGAATCCTTACCCCAACTCGGGCGATGAGAAGAATCAAGAAGAGCGCGCATAAGTTCAATTCTGAGTACTCGAATTTCGGGTCGTCGTTGGTGCTCGCCTCAGCAAGTGCAATCTCTTGGTCGCGCCGTGGAAGTGCTGTCATGCTGTGCTGGGGTCCGATTGGGAGCTGGCGTGCATGAGTAAGTTTTTTTTCAGCTGAAGGTCGTTTGTGTGCGCGCGGTGACGGCGGCGATTCATGTGCAAAAACAGCTGACGTCGTACTCATCGTTCTCGGCGGTGGCGGCGAGCGATTGATGCAATAAGCAGTCATTAGCGAAGGGGAAGGCGACGCGGCAGGCGACCACCAAAGAAATGTAATTTCTTTTCCAGCTGACACGTCCGAGCGCACCAGCCGCGGTCCTATCTGGGCTGCCAGCATATGTGAGAGCGGATGTGTGCGCTGACGAACGGTCGGGCGGGTGGGGGATGGATGCCTTCCTCGTTACGTTGCTTGCTGGTGGGCTCCTCCGCGACTTGGAGCTCTTCCGTCTCGGCATCTTTCTTGTCCGTGTTCTATTTTTTGCGGCCACTGTGCCCAAGATTTGCGATCCGTAGGTTGTCGTCGCATGTAGGCTGGCGCAGATAACAACCCATTTACAATTTCGGGTGTAATTTACAATCCTTGATTTGCGATTGTTCCGCAGCGGATATGGCCGTCGCTTAGACGAGGCCGACATTGTAATGCACTTTGCGGGGGCGGACTTGCAATTAGCCGTTGAATGCCACACATCAGCAGCTCACCCCAACGGCTTCGCATTCGATTTAATTAAAGGCCGAAACGTAATTCTAACGCTAACACATCGCATGAGAGTTGGATTGTCACGGAAAAATTTAAATCCGCGGATCAATAACAAGTGGGAAAGTCGTTCTTGAAAACAAATGCGCTTTGGTTCCGTTGAAGCGGTAAACACCGTCTTCAGGTGGATTTTGTCGAGTGGACGCAGGGATTTCGACGTAATTTTACTAGCAACAAATGTGGGTTTGTGCAAACTTGGCTGCAATCGCCTTAGCGTCATGGCCACCTTCAATGTCTAATGCGTCACAGAAGACGTCCGACATGAAGTTAAGATGGCACCTGCAGCTCGACTTCGTATATTAGTAGCGCAATTCGTGGATTCCCTTCTGTAATTTTCGTAACGTTGACTCAAGCCAGCACTTAAACCCAACATAAACAAAAACGAAGTGTTTAGTGCAGGCAGTTAGCTGTATCCGAAAGTTTTTGAAGCAAAATTGAACGTGTTTGATGCCAAAGAAAACTTCTGTACTACTGCGTCCTTCCCTCGATGAAAAACGGATAAATTTTATCATATTTTCGTCGGGTACGAAATCGCTGCATCTTCTTTCAATCTTTTTAGTCCTTCTTTTGTGAGCATTGTGAGCTACATTTTAAAGTCATTTCTGATCTAAAGTTTTAATTCGACTTAGGCTTGAGATTACTCTTTCAACCTTTGAATTGGACACAGGCAGAAATGTCTTGTTGGACCATTTGAGAAAAATTTTGATATTTAGGGTAAATTATACTAATCCTGGCACCCCACTGGTTATTGGCATGCTTCACTTTTTCATTCGAAATTAAGAGTTACCTGCACAAAAAATTATTTCTGAGCGTTTTTTCCATTCAGAATTCAAAATTTAGCTAAAATTCTGCACAGTCGAGTATCTGGTGACGATAAGTAAAGTGAAATCCAGGCACGCCGCGCTCCAGAGTCCCACGTTTTCCCTGTTTGTTTCTCTTTATAATATTCACAATAGATTATATACGTGTGCAGTTAGTGTTATAATTGATTAATAGTGAATTTAAAAAGCGTTCTTAAATAACGCTTTTCGCATTTACCGATAGGCAAATGTCATAGTTTTGAGTGCCAACAACTGACCCAAACATTTAAGTAACACCACCGTTAGTTGGCACCTACGCCAATTACTAAAATTATGTTGCAAACCTTTCATGCAGGGCATTGAGAGGGGACATTTGCAAAATAAAGCAAAGATACGACTTGAACGCACTAAGAGAGCATCGAATATTAATTTTCAGCACTGCCGATCATTGCACTCTGTGAGGCCAATGCTTGTAAAAGAGTAGAGTGCCGTTCATTACAATATGGATGAGCGGTGTCAATCACCATGTTGTTCAGTTGTGCCAATCATTCAATTTGCTTGCATAAAGATAAAATTAACATCAAATTTCAAAATGTTGTTTGTTTGTGACACGCAAATTTCGCAGATCGGCCTAAGGTCGGGAGCAAAGACATTTATACAAAAAAATTCAGGGAAAACGACTCAGTCCAAGCTATACAGGCTGTTCAGGATGGAATGTCAAAGAAAACTGCTGCAAAGAAATTCGGAGTTCCAAGAGCTACGCTGCAGTTTCGTATAAGTTCAAAGTTTGTGAAATCCAGACCAGGACCGTCAACGATTTTAACAGACATTGAGGAGAAAACTCTGGTTGACTGGATCGTAGTAAGCAGCAGAAAAGGTTTTCGCGAAGAAAAGAAGATGCTTTAGTAAGTTTTCAACTTTAGTAAGGAAGAATTTCAAGTTTACTTTCCATCACGTCCAGCTATTTTTCAGACGAAGAGAAGTTATAAAACATTTATAAATCCAGTATAGAAAAATAAATATTTTAATTTCTGTGAAAATTTATTAATTTTTATAGAGGATAATAACAATAATAAAAATTCAATTTAAATTTTATATTTCTTTAGAGTATGGTACTTTTCGAAGCACTCTCCCATATGAATCCCTGGTTTGTCGGTGCAAGTATCGCAATAAAATTTAGTTTCTCGTCTACCCCCTTTAACCTTTCGATTCGAGCATACTATGCAGTCTGTTTAAGTCGTACTGCGAATTATGTGGAGCTTACCATCAAATCGCTGCAAACCTTGTTCAGTATTAGCGCGTTCTTGAGGTTTATTCAACATATAAAGTCATCTACTAACTAATCAATCAATTCTTTTATAAATTTGTAATGTGAAAATGCTTTTTCGTCTTTATCTTTTTGAACGGACTTTCATAACATGTAGGAATTAGTAACGCATACTTCGAGGCCCCGGAAGAAGTGTTTTCGCCACCATTTAAGGGATTTCCTTAAAAAACAGTAGTTTGCTATATAGGGATCTTCTCGATCAACACCACCCATACTTTTGGTATAGTTCAACACTATGTTAAGCTTTTGGATTGTAATAGGTTCGCAATGTCGTAATATTCGTTGGACGTCCGTAATTTCTGACACATCCTGAGTACTAGGAAGTGTTACAACCCTTTTGTCCTTGCATGAAAAGAGTAAAGTATTATTTTTTCTGCAGGCAATTTAGGCTTCTTTATTATTGCTGGCACAACCTTTCTATTTGTGGTTAATGTTAAGTGGACCAGTTAAATGGCATTCCATTTTCAGTAGCTCAATTGCCAAAGGTATGTTGGTATAATAGTGCTCTGTATAGATATGATAACTTTTTGCGCAGCCAACGTTATCAACAAGCTTTCTAAATAAATGCAAAGGAATTCGAGTAGTTACAGGGAGATCATATCTAGGAAGACTGTCTGAAGTTATGCTGACATGATACGGGAAAATTGTGGAAATGTGCCTGTGTTCGAGCTATTTTGTTGGTTTTTTAAGAATTTCAAGCAATGAAACCTACTCTTCCTTTAAATTTCACAGCAGTCTCATTAACGGAAATGTCTTATATGGTACAAAATACTGTAGGAACTTTGAGTCAATATATACTAGAAAATTGCTGACTTTTTGAATACAAATCCTCATGCTCTGATTGCCGGAACGGTTTTCTTTCGAATGGAGAATCCAAAATATTTGCAAAAATCTCAAAATTTTCTCAAAAATGTATTTCGATAGAATAGTATCGTACTATTATTCTTGGTTCACCGATATTGTTTTCTATGTTGGCTAAAGAAATTGTTCCCATATTGAAAATGAGTTCAAGGAAGGCAAAACATTTTCTACGTTCTACATCCTTACATGTTTTCCAAATTAATTCCTTTCACAAAGGTTCAAACGCTATTATTTTCTGCTTAACATAATTGTTTGTCATATTTATTATACTATCTGTCAATTCGTCTGTCAAAAATAATTTGAAAAAGTCTAAGGGTTTTTTGATGTGAGTTGAAATTTGGGGATGTGGCAACTCCGAAAAAGTATTGAATGTTATTCGAAGTGGAAGGTCATCATCTTCTGTACTATCATTTCATTCGATACTCTCATGATTAGTATCATGTTCTTGATTTTCAACCTTACTGTAAATTATATTTGGAATTCTTCTTCCCTTTTATAAGGAAGTACTTCACTGTCACTATCATTAATAGAAATATCGAATTCAAGTTCATCCCCACAACTGCTATCATCGAAGCTTTTGATACAATCGTGTATTATTCTTTCAGCATTTCTTTCCCATATTTTTAAACAAAATTGTGTTAAAAAAAACTCCTGAAATGTGTACGCTTTCTTGAAATATCAAAAAACGACTGAATTTGTATTCAAATAACACAAAAGTGCATGTAAAAAATTCAGTAAAAGATAACGGTTCATAGATAACAAGCAGAAAAAAACCACGAAAAAAGTGTTTAAAAAAAAATAAGCCCGGAGAAGGTTGGTATCGGCTTTTTTTTAAAACGTCACCCAAAAAAAGCGGCTCGAACATAAGAACCAGTAACGGGCGCCAGCGCAAATGTTTCAGAGTCTAATTTTAGGAAGTGTTTCATGATAATAGAAAATTATTTAAATGAACAAGATTTGAAATGTATTTTTGAAGATCCAACATGGATATTTAACGGAGATGAAACAAACTTCCAACTTTGCCGGAAGGATACTAAAGTGCTGGCATAAAAAAGAACCAAAAATGTATATGAAATTTACCACGAACAAGCCGAAACGTGTCTCACTGTCATTTTCATCTTCGGTGCTCGTCGTGAAATAACGCCGCCCATGATAAAATACCCATTAAAAAGGATGCGAGCCGATCTTAGAGTTTCGGCACCCTCTTCTTGGGGCTTAGGATTGTCTAGTAATGGGTGGATGAACTCAACTATCCAGAACATCCTTCATCCTCATCTTATTAAACGAAAAATACAATTCAACAACATATTATTTGTAGATGGCCATTAAAGTCACATGAATTTTGAGCTCAGCGAATCAAGTACTCAAAAAGGGATCATCATGATTGCTCTATATCCAAATAGCACTTGTATCCTACAACCTGCTGATGTTTCAGCATTCACACCCAGCAAGAATGCATGGAAGAAAAGAGTACTCGAGTGGACAAGAACTAACTTTACCTAGACTTAAACAAAAATTGATTTTGGCCCGATCCTTGTGAATGCGTTAGAAAACTGTATAAATAAATCGGTTTTAAGAGGCATATAGACTTTTGCCCTGGGACCAACTGGAACGCTCCAACTCTGACGCTCCAAAAATTTAAGGAAATAGTGGGACCATCGATTCTGAGATATCTGGTATTAACGCATCGAAAGATGCGCACGAAGGATCAGCATACAGTGCTCTTTGTAAAATTTACAAGTTTTTGAGCGAAGCACATCCCCTTACTGCCGACAATATTCAGGGAGACATGCAAACATGCAACATGAATGAAAATTACGTACAAATAGGAGACGAATGGTTAATGCGAGATGATATTCCGAATTCTTGTATCCCCAGCCTTAAGTACTGACAATTCAACAATCGCTTTACTACGAGATGCTGGTTTGCCTCATCTCAAAACAATCTGTCAATCTGTAATCGAGGAGCCTGCTAAAAGAGAAGGAAATTTCGATCAAACGGGCTTGAACTCTAGTTTACAAAATGCCAAGGGGCTTTTTTCATAGGATGACGCTTTTCCAGGCCCGTCTAATGCGGAAATATCTGCTATGAACGCCACAATACCGAAAAAAGTAAAAACTGCCTTGGAGGACACTCTTGTCTGGCCTAAGACACCATCAAGAAAAATGATAGACATATCGGGAAAACCGATTTTTGGTTTAACTAGCGAGGAGTGTCTACAAAAAGAAAAGTAGAAGCTTGAAAAAAAAGGGAAAAAAGAAGTGCAAATAAATGAACGAAGAAGCAAACGAGAAGACTAAATTCAAAATGCAAAAATAAGGCCGGATCGTCTGCGTTCCGTGAAAAAAGAACTGCAGAGTTAACGACTGAGGATTATTCAAAAGCACAATATCACACTACTATAAAAAAAACTCAAAGAATATGAAAAATCAAAAAACTAACATTTTATCTACCGAAACTATTGTCTCAAATTCATCGAGGAGTAGTAAAGACGATGTTAAACGAAAGAAAATATTTTGCAAGAAAAAAGAAATTCTTGCATTTTTAGATAAAGATTCCGATTCAGATGATTATCAAATACCAGATACCAGATAAGGCAATTTACGCCCGGAGTGTGGGACTCCTAGCAGCGCATGCTGCCAGACTACCCACTGAACACCCCCCCTGTCAAGAGACTCTAGCCTGAAACCGTTTGACACATTACTTCGGGCTAGGCCTCTTTTTACTTCGCCCTAGGGTGCCGTCAGCCTAGAGAAATCTCCCCCCAGCGCGAGGGGGCAAGATGGAGGAGGACTGCTGGAAAAGAGACCTTCCTAGACCCCGCACCCAAGGTTATCCATTGTACATTTTTTGGCAGTAAGTATTGCACGAGAGTAATGTGCCACACAGGTCCATTTGTCGAAACTTTTCAGCATTTCTCCGACCAGATTGTCTGGAGAAAGCTCTGCCATAACCTCCCACAAGTCCTGCCGCATCCTGTTCCACCTTCTACAATTGAAGAAGGTGTGACATGCGTCGTCCCTTTCCCCGGGGCAGAAAATGCAGCCTGGGGACCGTGATTTACCAATCTTGTGCAGGTAACACTGAAAATACCCATGCCCGCTAAGAAGCTGGGTAAGGTAATAATCAGCCTCACCGTGCCTTCGATATAGCCACGATCCCACGTCCCCTATAAGACGGGTAGTCCAGTAGCCATTAGAGTCGCCTTCCCAGGACTGTTGCCACTCGAATATTGTGCGCTGCCTCCTCTCGGTTGACAGCATATCTTGAGCCCTCCACTTTTCGGTCATAAATTCTCCGTCTCTCCCTAGCAAGGAGGGCGATCACTCCTGCGATCACCAGCACCGCCGACTCAGAGACAGTGCGATATGCAGACGCAACCCGCAAAGCTCCTCGTCTCTGTACCTGGGCCGAGCGCTTTCGGTACAGCTCCTTACTGCGAGCTCTGGCCCAAACCTCAGAGCCGTTCAGTAGCACTGACTGTACAGCACTCATGAGAAGTCGGCGTTTGCTCGGTGTGGGCCCGCCGATGTTGTACATTAGCCGACTTAGAGCTGAGACTCCTATTGCCGCCTTTTTCGCCGTTGCCCTGATCTCTTCCGAAAAGCTCATTTTCGAATCGATCAATAGTCCCAAATATTTTATTGCAAGTTTAGACTCAACAGTTGCATCTCCGATCTGCAAAGGAATTCTTTTCTTCGTGAGAATGACCACCTCGGTTTTCTCTAGTGCCAAACTAAACCCGCGGGTGGTCATCCATTCGCTTACCCAACGCATTAGCATTCCCAGTCTGCACTGCGCATGTTCGACTTTGCGTCCGGCGACCAGTGCTGCTATATCATCTGCATAGCCCACTAAGCGCGACTCATCTGGCAGCTCAAGCCTCAATAGTCCGTCATATGAGGCGTTCCACAAGTCTGGTCTCAGTATGGAGCCTTGCGCTATACCAGACGTTATTTCCATACTGCGCCGCCCATCTTGCGTGTCATAGAGCAGACTGCGGTCCTTAAAGTAATCCCTCAAAATCCGCATCAGATACCCTGGCAATCGGAAAAAATTTTCCAATCTGCCAAGAAAATCCACCCATCTGGCGGAGTTGAAGGTCACTAGCAAACCAACTCGTTTGGAATCAGTTTTGTGCGCTTCGGCTCGACGGACTGCATTCACCACTTCCATGATGGCATCGGAAGTGGATCGCCCTTCCATGGATCCCTGTTCACGTCGTCCACAAGTTCTCGCCAGCAGTGTGCCTTACTCTCGTTGATGAGTCTTCGGAGTTCTTTCCTCGCTGACCTGTATGCTGCTGCCCTATTGGATGTTTCCTCTACGCTTCTCGAGCGCTGAGCTACACGTGAAGTCTGTGACTCGTTTGTCTGCGACATCTTTTAACCACCAATGTACAGCAGGCCTGTCGTGTCGAGGCCTCCGTCAAGGCATACATGAGCTACAAGCAGAAGTGATGAGGCTCATCGATGACTTCACCATTCCCTCGACTCCAGCCCTTCCCCTCCCCAAAGAGCTCCCCGCTGCCGTTCCGCCTTTCAGAATCACATCGGCGAAAGTCTCCACGTCCATTTTTCTGATGTTTCACCCGGGAGTGAAAGATCGTTGAGACGAGCAAGGAGTGGTATCGCCGATCTCGCACGCGATATGTTGGTGGTGAATAATCGTTGAATAATCCTCGAGTACTCTCCAGTTCAGCGTCGTCGAAGCGAGTGACTCAGGGGTGAATGTCACATTCGGAATTATTCCTTCGCGGCCCCAGCGCCGGAAAGTACACATAGGTACATTAGCGGTATTGAATACCACCAACACGGTCCTTGCCGACATGTCCAGAATGCATTGCCCTCTGGAATCGGTTTGAGACATGCCCCACTCAACGGCTCTGACGTTGAAGTCTCCTGCTACGAGTACTTTCCCATCTGTATTTAGAACAAAATCCTCCGGAGCGTCCAGTCTAGTTTGAAAAGATGGCATTGACTCATTCGGCGTCAGGTATACGCTGAAAAACGTTATACCCGGGCACCGAATCCAGACAAAACCATCTTTTCGGCTATGACCCTGGATTTGGAGTCGTATGCTGCCCCGAACCCAAATGGAAGCAGTATGGGAGTCATCGGAGAACTAGGCTGGTGAGGTCTTGTTTCGATTTTGTTCGCTCAGCAGCAGCAGATCAGCTCCCTTTTCTCTGACAAATCTTGTGCATTGATGCTACGGTGCAAGTTAATTTGAAGGGCCCTGATCATCACCTCAGAGCTGCTTTTGCTTTTGCTAGTGCCTCTCTAAAGATTTGGCACGCGCCTGTACCTGCGACGTGAGTGTTCTCTGTCGGTTGAGAGTTAAAATGATTACATAACAATCGTGAGTCTCAGTGCACTCTTTTATCTTATGTCCACATGCTCCACAGTTAAAGCAAAGCATACTACGGTCAGGGCCCTTGCAGTTCGAAGTGGTGTGCCCGTATCCAAGGCACCTGTAGCATCGTACTGGGATGGCTCGGCGGCGAATTCTGCACACCACCCAGCCGATTTTTATTTTTCCTTGGCCAGGAGTTGTGTAGCGTCTTTCTCCGTTACGTCGAGTATGGCCAGCCTTTGCCCTCGGCGATTCTCTGGAGAAAGGTTTACTTTTTCTAGAGTTATTCCAGGGAACTCTTTTAGAATGGCTTCTTCGACCTCAGCCGGATCGGCGATGCAATCCAGGTCCCTTACCTCCAATGAAGCTCTTGGCTCCAAGGTAGAGACGGTGGCTTTTGCCCCAAGGACCACCTTTATTTTGTCGCGGAATATCGATTTTTCGGAGGAGTCCGCTCCAAACTAGACGAGTAGCCCTCCGGACCTCATCGATCGTAGAGTTTTAATAATCGTCCCTGTTTCCTACGTACTCTGAGGCCTGCCAAGGTTTTATCGGGACGGAGACGGCGTGATATTAGCCTGGAGCCGTTCTCGCACGGGTTTCACCCCGGCGGTACCGAGCAGAAAGCGACTAGGTCCAGAATATCATGGCCGCCAGCCCACATGCGTCAAATAAAGTCGAGAGTCAAATCATAGTCCGGGTTCGGTGCTGTGTTCCCATTAGTCACCTCTTACGACAAGTTGGGTTACTGTGGATGTATTCTAGCCTCCCCCATTCACAGGGGCTCTACATTGTAATCATTATAAATTGAACCCTGATATTTACTTTGTATGCCAATAATTGAAGAGTTATTATTAGTTACGTTTTCCGTTGTGTAGGCAACACAAAGACATAAAAATCAACAAAGAAAAAAATGAAAATAAAATTCATAAATAAAATAATACATAAAATAATAATAAATGAGAGCAAGCGCTACTGGATGAGATTTATTTTTTATATAAAAGAAACAATTTTTCCTTACTACATTTTATATAAAAAATTTTTTAAAAGCAACTACGAACAACGGAAATATTCAACATGAGATTTATTTGTTATGATCGAATGAAATTTTGGTTAAATTTTTATTTTGTAGTCATATTTTTAAGTTAGGAGAAAATCATGCATAATAAGTTGAACTAAGGCTAGAATTAAAATGATATTTGTAATTAGATTACGGTGTGAAGCAATATTTAGGTAAATATCAGAAGAAGAAAAAAAATCTCAGTAAAAATACGAAAGAAAAAGAATCCCCAAAAAAGCCTCTTATAATTTCTGGGAACTCTAACTGAAAAGAAATTTTCCATTGTTATAATTCAGGTGTTAGTCGTGAGCCACCACCTATAAGAAGGTGAAGTTTATTGTGTCAACTAATCAAGTTGGAGAAAGGAGTTTGTTGAATTTCAGTCGTTGCCTTTTAATATTTGATTTATTTGAATTCCGATAAGCAAAACGCGGTCACGAAGTGTTATTTTACTGTGTGGTGCCGAAAGTCTACGAATTTTAGCACCACACGAATAAGAAGAAAAAAAAAACCATAAATAAGAACGGTATCCTGACAAAGTTATCAACTACATTGACTGACACAATTGAAGGCATTCCTTAGTGATATTCGGAAAAAAATGCTAAGATCCAACAAGCAAAACGGAATCAAATTTAAAGAAGAGAGAAGAAGAACAAACATTAGTATAATTAAATTTAAAGTAGAGAGGAAAAGATCAAAATAAAGTGGAATTAAATTCAAATAGAAAAGCCCAAGAAAAAAAAGTAAATTTGAGTTTATAATGCAAGGAAAAAAAGACTTATCGTGGAGACTAAAATGGATAATGGAAGAGAGTGTGTATTTGTGAATTTTGGATTTCCGGTGAAGAACGCATGCATCGAGTGGAGTGCAGACGTCTGTGGAAAAGTCATAATCAATCAAGTCGCAACACTAGAAGACGTTTGACGTGCAAAATTACAATTGCATCGCTTCTCTGGACGTGATCGACATATGGGCCGTAGAAATTGTCTCATGTCAGTGATTTTGTGTCTTGTAATAAAAAGTTTTGTTACATCCCTATGTTGCAATCTATAACAACAATAAAAAACTTAGAAAGCAGAAAATATCGAATTTTGTTTATATTCTCAATAAGTATTTGCATTTGGTTTTTTTATGTATAAAAGAAATATTGAAGAGTAAGTTTCTTTTCAATGTGAGTGTGGGTACGTGTCCTGAAAGGATCAGGGCTTTTAGAATGTCCCCCACGCGGTGAGCTAGTCGTGTCGTAATTAACTTCCTTCGGCCGCCGTTATGCGGCCTTTGTATATTCGAAAATAATTTCATCTCTTCCTGTTGCAGGTGTGACCTATCGGCCGCCCCATTATTTATTTATTTATTAAATTTATTTTGGTTCTATTATTTTAAAAAATTATCAACATGGCGCCCGAAATTGGGCTTTGTTTTAACTACATTATATATGTTCTTATTCTTATTTTGAAAATACTTTCATATAATATATGTTAGTTTGAAAAAATGAATTATTACTGCACATGCTATTTAATTTGAAAAGGAAGTCTCTGCCAATTACTAATAATTGACATTCAGCCTTAGACAATTGATTACAAGCTTGTTAAGAATGTTTTATTAAGACATTTCACTTAGGATGCCAATCATAGTATACGTAACCCTAGGTTTTACATTCAAATCAAATATTTTACTTACAGTGGCTCAATTAAGAAATCGGACAGCACCGCAATGTGAAATTTTTGTCGGTATCTGTATGAAAAATCAATTCATGCAAAAATACAATGCACATATATTTACCAGGTAACAATAGTTTACAAAATAAGAAGAAAAAAAACTTTTTTATTTACAAATAAAAAATATAAGCCAAAATTCAAAATATTTGTATTAATAATATTGATTGTGAGGGTTCGGACACATCAAAATGAGATGTTGTTGGAAAACCTTTGGTTTTCCCTGTGGCTTTCCGTCATCTTGGAATAGATTCCACCAACGACTTGCAATAAGAGGACTCGATTTTTTCCATTCGTCTTCCAAAATCACGTTAAGCTCGGGCTTCGAAGAGTCCCCCGATTAGAAGCTGTTTTCTGAATATGCCCACAAATGTTCGATAACATTTATATCCGGAGACGGTGGGTGCGTTTTCATCACGTGAAGATAATTATACAACAGCCACATGCGCGTATTCTGAGCTTTGTGTTTTGGGTCATGGTCTTGATAGAACGAAAATGTCTCAGAAATGCCCAATTTAGGTGCAATATTTAAAAATTTCACGCGCGAAAATTCACGCGATTTATTCTTTGTAGCGAACTTTAGCCGCTTTAGCTAACTCTGTTCTTAAAAACGTCCGTCCGTAGAATTTTTCTCACCTATTCTGTACTTGCAGTAATGTGGAGGTGGTTACAAACTTCTGCTGTCAATTTTGTCGCACTAATTTTGGGATTTTGCTTTGTTTGCTGCACGATCAACCGTTCATCTGCCGAGAAAATATTTTCGGCCGTCCGGGTCTCGGTTGACTCTCAATACAGTTATTAATTTCAAACCGTCTATACATGTCATGAACGGTTAAATGGCTTCTACTGATGATTTCCCGAGTTTCTCGCTCAGACATCCCGTTTTGGTGATGTTTGACGACCAATTTGCGAACTTCGCTAGTTATTTCTTTGATTCGACGACCCATGCTAGTTTTTTATAAGAATTCACTATAAACATTTCGCAACAAGTAATTTATTCTTTTTGTTTACAATTTGATAACTGTTATTCACACTAAATCAGCTATAATTCATGGAATTTCCATCTCAAATGTCAAAAGAAAACCAGCTTTACCAGGTGTGCGAATATTTAATTGGAATTTATTATTTTTTATTATTTAATAAGTTCTTTATTGTTTCTAAAAATTTTACACGACTAAGCTAATACTTAAAGTGCGAGTTCTGAATTTGGTATTCATTGCATCTACAGTATTAGTTGGAATTTAACAATTGCATATTTTGTACATTGTTGTATAACTTTTTTGTTGATATTATAGCAAGCTATTTCTTTCTTAGATTATAAACTAGTGTTAACAAATAAATGTATATGCATTCTATTTTCTCCTAAGTGGGATTTACAAAGAGTTACTGCCATAAGTCTTCGTCACAAACCGTAGAAGTTTCAGCGCTAGAACTAGATCTGAAGGACAAATTTGAAACGGAATCAGCAAATTTTAATTCTCTTTATGTTGGTACTAATGTTTGTTTTCTGTTGGTACCAAGTTAGAAAACTTTTGAAGAAATCTGGTAAAGGCTTGGAATTCGCCAAATACTGCGATTTGAGGATCGGGGAATGACAGATCTTCGAAGATATCTTGTATCTTCTATCGTGTATCTGTATGTGCATCGTGTATACGAATTATTTGCAGAAATTTGGAGTTTATTCAATCAAAAATGTGTGACATTTGTAAATAAATCTTTGGTCTCATTCGTATAACATTTTTTGGAGAATGTAATTTCACTGCTACGTTTCAACCTAGGTACATATTTTTACAGGTAAAAAGTACTTTCTTTCGTTTGTATCTAAAGATTTTAGTGGAGTTGTTTACTAATAATTAACTTTCAAGTACAAGCTTAAATGGAACTCATCAAATCTTTTAAGTCTCGTTGAGTATTATGAATAATTTTTTGGAAACCTTGAAAAATTCTGCATCCTTTTTTGTATTTTGACTTTTAAATGAAAATGTAATATACTGATTGTATTTCACTCGCTGAAGACAAATAAACAAGTTATAATTTATCGTTAGTTCTTATTGTGCATTCGTGCCATATATAATATAATAGCGAATATAGATATATTTATCACAATAATTATGATAATTCAAAATATTTAGTGACTAACCGCGGAAATTTTATTATTTCACTTTTTTTTCTTGCGTCTAACGCTGACTGCGTTTTGTTTGACAGCCAAAACGTGAAATTGTTTTCATTTGACATTTTTAGTGGAAAATTTACAGTTTTATATGTGTTAATCGTACAGCCAATTTTTCTACATATCTGGTAAGGTGACCCATATTAACTTAACAATGATGATCAATAACTCAACGTTGAGAAATTGCTTACTTCCACAAGACAAATCATGGGTACCATATTTTAGTTGCACAACTTGCTCCAAAAATTTGTTAAAGTGGCAAAACACAAAGAAACGTTCACTGTTCTTTGGTGATGATGTGGAGGGAACCTACCAATCATGTGAATGACTGTTACTTTTGCTTGACTCCACCCATCCACCACGGTATATCAAGGAAACAGAAACTATACCCTGGTATACCCTGACGCAGCCTCTGCATCGCGACATGTACCACACGGAATCGATTTCCCTGTTCCTTGACATCCCGAAAAGTATCCGGAAGATTTTGAGGATGGAATTAATTCTATGGAAGCTAATTATAATGAGCTTAAAACCTCACAATCGTCATTGTTTGTGGCTGACAAGATGAATGTTAAGATGATTTCGTTATGTCATGCTGTGCATACTAAAGAAACACTACTAAAAGATGATCTATAATACTCAGTGCACGAAAGGCAGATTTGTGGTGATCTTAAAATCATAGCAATGGTGTTGGGTATACAAAAGGCATATACAAAGTACTGTTGTTTTTAGTGCGATTAGGATAGTCGGGCTAGATTTTTAAATTATATAAAAATATATTGGAATCCTAGACTAAGCCTGAATCCTGGAGAAAAGAACGTCAAGCACCTTTCTCTAGTAAGTTTCCGAAAAATTCTTCTACTCCCTTTATGTATTCAATTGGGACTAATATAAAACTTTATGAAAACCCTCAACAGCGATGGAGCATTGAAATATCTGCAAAGTAAACTTCTCCGTATAAGCAACGCCAAATAAAAGAAGGAGTCTTTATCGGACCTAAAATAAGAGACATCTCACGGTGATCATGCTCCATCTGAGACGACTTGCAGAGAGTGATTTCGGTGGCTTAGAAATGGTGATTTTGACGTAACTGGTAAAAAATCGTGAAGAGGCACTGAAAAAGTTTGAAGATTCACAACTTGGTGCAGGAGCTAATGCTGCAAGATACATCGCAAGATCGGTAAGCGCTTGCACGCCATGGGAACGATCCAAAAAGCGGGGATTTTAGTGTCGCATCAACTGAGAGAGAGTGACATCGAGCTGTGTGGCGACCTTTTAATGGCAGCATTATGGCCAAAATATATGGCAGTACACATTGCAGCAAAAAATAGATATATGGCAGTCCAGCGGTAGACCTCGGAACAAGAAGGACACAAAAACGATCCTCGCGAATATATTTGTACGCGCAAAATTAGTAAAATAGCTTTTGTTAATTATTGTATTAGTTAAAAAATAAATATTGTGTTGAAGTTAAACCCCCACAGCTGGACCACAGTGGCGTCAGATATTACGAACTCCTGAACCCGTCCCAAACAATCACAAGGGATGTATACCGACGGCAATCCATCCGTTTGAACCAAGCTATGAAAAACGGCCAGAATGGAATTACAGACATTACAAGCTGATTTCGCCAAGCCAGTCAAGTCTGTGAGGAATGACACTTGGGGTTGACAATTCCCCACAACTCGACAGCGCTTTTTGTGCAAGAAGCTAACTGCAAGAAGCGCTCCACTACTTCTGCTTCATCGTCTTAAGCAGAAGCTGTGGATTGGACTAGCACCTTCGTTACAACTGCAAAACGCTCAATAGGTGATTGACTGTTCTTTGTTTTTTCGCAGCTCTGCGTCAGCTTGGGTACTTTGTGAGACGGTACCCGAAGCAGCTTTGACCTGTGGAAGAACATGCTTGCCTCGATGGTTTGTTTAACTATTATGGTGGTTTGTTTTACTATTAATTCTTTAGTTGTCACAGCTGTTGATTCTTCAGGGGCCAAGTGTCCATGGCCAAGTACTTGTTGTGTAGAAACTCTCATGAGGACATGGCTCTCTCCCGCGTTAGCGTGTATATCACCGCTCCTAATTTTGCTTTAGTTCAATGTCAATCATTGCTCTTGAATGGAAACTTTTAGTGACGGTCACGAGTTTGGAAAACAGGCAAGCCACATGAGGGTAATATCCTTTGGGGAAAGAGGGGAACATATGGAGTACCCATCTGTAGGCATCTCTAGTACCCTCTAGGCTGATTTCCCAAGCGCACGATAGACCTGAAGCATGTCATTGTGGCATTATAAAAAGACAAGAATTAATTTTGATTTCATTTCTGGTATTGGTTACTTTCATTATCATTATAGCGATTCGCAACGAGCAAGTTAGACAAAATTCAGTGCATATAATTGTGTTCCCTTGATCCTTTCAAGAACAATCTTCAGAAGGAAGCAGAAATCGAATTCCATTGTTATTAATTCTATCTAAAATTAATCAATACGACAATATGCATGCGACTGTTTGCTTTTCAGAATGTTTTCGCCTTTTACCATTGAAAGGAAAACGGACGGAAAAGTTCAATCGATGAAATTAGATACTGAGTTGATCAAATAACCAAAATGAATGCCTAATGTAAATAATTCCGATTAAGCTTGAAATAAATATTAATGATTTTAATCAATGCAAATTCCTTGCCGAAACTTTATCTGATTTTACCAACAGCCACAAAATGTATTAAAGCTAATTATAAATTGATGTGAACGTGAACGATTGGAAACGAATCCAAAGTACGTTTTGTTTGGAGCGCTTCTGCGATAGAGGCTAAGAATTCAACGCACTCGGCAAGAAACTAATCCGAATTACATCGAAATTATTATCTTTTCTTGACAAGGAAAAACCACCTGAATAGACGCAAGTATTCTGAGAAGTAAGCACTAACGAGCATCATTCGAATATAATAGGGTAAATCCAATTAAAGTATTTTTAAGCAGATTAACATGGCTCAGCCATTGAGGTTGAACCCTATTCACTACTGTGGAACGGCGGTCGCATATAAGTTTCCTTTTCACGTACGTCCATAAAGAAATAGTAGATGCAGATTCGCATTCAATTTTAGACGGCGACGGATTATATCAAGTTTATTCACTGGCTCGTACAATTGGCCGAATTTAAGTGCATAATTCATATTTTTCTAATTTTGAACAATCCATTTGCCCGCCATTATCGCAAATGAAACGCTCGCATTCGCAGCAAGGCTGCTGGTTGGAAGCAATTTAGTGCATGCGGTTCAACTTACTCATATCTGGAACGTATTTATATATATGTAAAGAATGTTTTGGTATATTTCATCCGGAGGACTGAGAGCCAAATCCCTGCAGCAGCAGATGCACTCAATTTATGCGTCTTATTATTCTTGACTGTTCCGAGTTTTGATAGTTAATGGGCGGCAATAAATCTGTGAATGTTTCTTTTTCGTTCCCAGATCTCAGGGACCACGATTGCTCGACTGTTTCGTATTTTTCGTATAACTTCCTAATAATTTAGCTTTGTCGGCTTTTTCCTACATAATCCCTTGATAGTGTGATTAAGTTCCATGGCTGCCTTGGCTGTGGCTTTCGATATCAGGGGGATATTGACCAGAATGTAGAAATGTATTGGAAGTATAAATAATAGGGAATTATCTCGGAAGATTCATACTTAACAGTTCGAGAGCGATCAAACGTGTTAATAGCGAATTAATACTTTTTTCGATAACTTCTACGGCAGTGTTGAGGTGAACGCATTAAGTCGCCGTAAATTTGATACGTGCACCGAATTTTTATTAAATCATACCATATATGACCTGTAGCTATGCCACGTTGCAATGGCTTTCGTAAAAATTCTCGGTTACTAGTAAGCGGATCTAAACTTTGTTAGTATTTAAGAGTCCTTGATACAAAAACCGCAAATACAAAGTACGTACTTAAGTTATCATAACGCGTGCGCTCTATGTAATGGCGGAAGTAATCTGAAGTTTCGCGTTTGCTTGCTCAAGGGAATGGCAGTGAAAAATAAAGCGAAAACACATAATTCTTGCAGTACTTTATGGTTAAGTATTTCTACAGTTATGTTAAATCGTGTGAAAATAAACCAAGAGATAAGTGGACTTAATAAACATTTTCACCTTTTTAAAATATATTTCACCTTCATTGACATTGCTTCTATTGACAGTTTTAATTTATTTATAATTCTTTCGGTTAAAAAGGTCTGCGAATGAAAATTTAAAACAGAATTAGTCCTTAGAAAACTAAAAACGAAATCTCGAAAAATTAGCCATCACACCACACATGCTACACAACTACATATGCAACAATGGGAATCGGGTAACTATCACGAAGAGTAAGATTCTAATCATTTATTTAGTTACATTTACATACATTACTAAAACATAAGTCAAAGGGTTGGAATACTCCAACCAAATAACAAAGATAATAAAAATGAGTACAATCTAGAATTTTTCTTGTCAAAAAACGAATCTACGTTTTCAATGCTTCAGCTGGACGTTCTCAACAACTTCTTCTTTGTTAACGTAGAATCTAAGTTACTTCAGGTATTTTTAGTATACTACTAAGGTATTACTTTGTCAAATTCAGCAATATTGCGACGCTGGACACAGAAATACGATCATTGTCACAGGTGCTATATGAGTCTTCATTACGGCAACAATCAAAATTCCGGAACCTCATATAATACCTTTTAAACACAGATATTTCGCACAAATAATGAATTCAGGAATATTATCCTTGCATCAATCTACTCTGCTGTTCAGGGTCAATCCTCATGGTAAAGCTTTGAAAGATACCTTAACAGTTGGGTTTTAATTTAATCTGTAACGTCTTGAACCCTGTTTAATTTGATCATCTGTTAAGTTCAAGGACGATAGATAATCCTAAAAGAATTGGCTATGGAACTGAATTTGAATGTATCGAAAAAACTCCAGGGATAACAATTAAATTAAGTTAAATTCAAATTAAATAAAATTAATTAAATAATAACCAAATTAAATATTAAATTAAATTAAATTCAACCATTACACCAACAAAATGAAGTGTACTTTTTAGAGCGTTGAAATTTCATTTGGCACCACCGTTTTAATGTTACGCAAAGTGCGACAGCTGTCATGCATTTTATAGTTAGTTTTGTTTGCCACTTTAGCAAAAATAGGTTGATGCCTGTACAACGTCAGCAAATTGTTCAGATTTATTTCCGAAAAAAAAACAGTTCTGTTGGACAACGTCATCGCGAACTCCATCAATTTTATAGCGGGCATAATCGCCCATCAGAACATCGTTTCCGCACCACGTTTACTCTCACTGATAATACAACAGAATAAATGAATTAGTTCGACATCGACATCAACAATTAAATCTGTCCCCACTCACATTATGGAAGATTTTATGGAGGATGTTGATTTAAGGGCTTTCGAAATGCAACTTGTGCAGGAATTGAAGCTGAATCGCACCGAGCACGGTATGCGTTCAGTGTATGGACCAACGAACAAATAGCTGCAGATGCCGCACTTGTTTGGAGTCGAGGCTCTTCTCCAGTTGAATGGTGACAATAATAAACAAAAATGTCGCATTTGGAAGAATGAACTACCACCGTTACATCCGAAGAAATTCACTGTTAGGTGTGCTTTATTGGCCGGCGGAATCATTGGTTCATTTGTCTTTAAAAATGTTGCTGGGAATAACATTACAGGCAATGGTGACCGCTATAGAGCCATGATCAATGGCTGCCTCATTTTGGAATTGACTCGCCATATTGCAGGGGACTTCTGATTTAAACAGGATGGCGAGACATGCCATACAGCTCGTTCAAGCATCGACTTATTGAATGGAGCATATGATGAGTGTATAATTCCTCGTTCGAACTTGTGAACCTTTCAAGATCTTGTGATTTAATACCGTTAGAAAAGAAAGAAAAGGATATTCAGAAATTCAAGTTATCTCAAGCAGCGAGATAACTTCTTCAGCAGCCACAGCTCAAATCCATATAACCATGGTTGTGATCTCCAAATTAACATCATAACGATCACCTGCCGAAACAGGACTATAATCTATAAGGGCTGCATAAAAGACCTTCATAATCTTTCAGGGATAGGAAATTTTCATACTCCAAGAAATATACTTAGATTAAATATTTAAATAAATTAAACCTTAAACAAATTAAATATTTACATAAATGAAATTTTAAATATAATAAATGAGGAAACTAATTTATTGAATGAATTAACGAAAAAAACCGTGTTGTTAACCTCCAAATTAACAACATAACAATGAAATCATCAAATGATGAAACAGGATTGAAATCTCAAGAGACCCCATTATACAGGGTGGCGTGAAAGTTTCCGACCTCAGTATTCCTTAAATGAATTGTAAAGAAATTAGATTGGTTTAATATTATAATTTTATTATAAACAACACACATTAGGAAATATAATAAATGATCAGGACGGGGTATGCCCACCTTCGTTTTCTATACACTCTTTAAGTAAATTTGCAGAAATTGAGTCATACTCATTTGAACACGTCAAATCAGGTGCTACCAGTTGTTTGGTCTGGGATTCTTAGAGACGTTCTCCTTTAATTAGGACCACACAATTTTTATTGGGCTTAAATCAGGAGAATTACCAAGCTACTCAATCCATTGATTAGAAAAAATTCTGAAAAATGACATTATAAGTTTGCAAAGCCGCATGCGTCTTAGCGCCATCTTCCATTAAAATTACTTCTTTTTCGTTCTTGAATTTTTGGCGATTGGTGAGGTTCTGCGCAAAACTAGGGAGAATATTTTGCCTGCAACATTTTCCACAGAGACTCCTGAACAAAGCTGGACAAAGTGAAGTTGGTTTTTCTCCGCGGCTGCTCAGTCTACCAGCTTCCTTGATTCTTGAGTCGAATTGCAGAGTCTGTATTACGAGAATATTTGCGAGATCGCTAGATATTCTGCCGATTGGGTATTGGATGCAGTTTAATTCACGACTCATCCATAATAACGATGTTTGCACAAAGTATTTCAACACGGGCATTTTTAACAACAATTTCCAGGTTTTTGACATTTCGGCAGAAATTCAGCCGGTCTAAAATATTCTTTCTGGAGAGTTTCTTGCGTTGCTTATAGGCATGGTACAGTTGGTGGACCAAATCTATCACTGGACGGTTTGCCTCGACACGTTTTTAGAGGTCTCCGAAGAGCTTTAATGCCGTCTCGTACCCTTTCCTGGTTTATATCCAGCCAGTGTTTAAATTTTCCTTGTAGCGTATGCCGAAAGTATCAACGGTCGACCCTATGCACGCATTACCTTGCGGTTTCTTTCTCAGCATTGCCTCATTCTTTACGGTGTTCTTGTTGACCCTAAGTATATTGGAGATATTGCGCAGCAGTACCCAATGTAAATGTTCAATCGCAAAACGTTTTTGAATTCGACTACTTACTACTTTGTCATAAAAAATCCAACTTAATCCGTTCAAGATTCACGAAATTCTTAGTCTTTGTACAAAAGATCGTCAAAATTTAGGTCATTCGATGGATTCGGAACTTTTACTTTGAGTTATCAGATCTGAGTGAACCTTAGCTTCAATATCCATCTAATATCTCAAAAAGAAATACCTCAGTAATTGTGGGTCTGTATATTTTACTTATTAAATGGCATACCATAAAAACCTCTTCGAATTTTTGTAATTGTTTATGCTGACTCTCACGACTTATAAATAAAAGTCCTTATTATTGTCTTATCGTTTAAATTCCTGTTTTCACTTTTTGTAGAAATTAATTAAAGCTATGTGGAAATGCGTGAAAATGCGTGGAAAATTTATTCTGGTTGATTCTTCATGTCAAAGTTTGAAACTATTGTACCAACCTGTAGCTCTCCATAATCCTTCAGGGAGAGAAAATGATCATATTCTAAGGAATTGAATTTATAATTAAATTGTTTGGAAGAAAGCGCTTTCAAGCCTACTCTAGCCTTTAGCGTGTGTATGTCCTTTGCTGAACCAAATTTAATTACGGTTTCCACCTTTCGCTCGGGCTCCCGTCTATGATTAGTCTATGATAAACATCATGCCAACAAATTATAGAATATTGGCCCCCGTCTATGATTCTAAGGTACAAATATAAATATAAATACAAATATAAATAAATACAAATATAAATACAAATCTAAATAAATAAAAATTCTTGAACTCTGACTAAGTTTTCCAACTGGCGCATCTATCTTACACGTTTGAGAATTGCCCCCGGAAGCTACAACTAAATTCACTATAAAAGAACTGGTAAACAGCTGCACCATCAGAATTTTCTCGTATGTGTTTGTAATATAGACCGATATACTGAACTGTCAAATATACTACGCCAAAAGAACCTGCAAGAGTCTCACAAATTTTCATGGGTTCTAGGAATGTATGTTCAACCTCGAACGTTCCAATCAAACCTCTAATTTTTCGGGGACCAATGCTTGATTTTCAAGTGGTAGCATCAATTGAAATAGAGAATATCCTGAGGTACCCCTTCTTGGATCCTGATGGAAACTTTTTGGAATATTCTGATCTCGAGGGCAAGAATACTTAAAAAGCGTGGTGTTTAGAAAATGAAAATTTGGAATAAATATAAATTCGGACACCCTCACGAGACCCACGTCAAATTTGGCGACTTTTGCCGAAAAAAAGTGGAGTGACTACTAAATGCCTGGTGAAGTTTTTGATGAAAATAACTACGTTTGCTTTTAAGTTATCTATCTCCTGCAGGATACAGACAAGAGAAGCTATCGGTGTACTGGTGATCAGCGCCGAACAAAGATGTCTCACAAACTGCCATGAGATAGTCAACGGGCGCGGAAGCAGAATGACTAGTGCACTGAAATGGCAGCATAAAGGTACCCAAAAATGTTTTGCTTGACTGATCAATAGAACTAAGACTTACTGCTGTCAGAAGACCGTAGACGTGTATAGAGGCTCGTGAGACCGGCCCTATAGGTTAGCTACGACAAAATTCAGTGCTCTATAGATTCTATGGACAATACGGATCAGTTAAAAAGTGATTTCATCTCGAAACATTCTATACATGCTGGAACTATCCTTCGGGAAACAGTATTAGATTCTTTACTCTGCAAGAAGCAATAACAGGAACTAGCAATTTTTTTAAGGCAAGCGAAGAAGGTACAAGGAGAAGATAGTGTTCCTGCCAAAAATTGGTTCGCAACATTTAAACTGACTTCCTACTCAGGACCATTGTTGTTGGAAATTGTTCGAAAAACTCATAACAGGTAGATTCACTGATTTACCCGCACCAGGCGGATCCTTTTCTGCAGCATAAGATGTTACATAATAGATGCAATCATGGAGGCGGTGACTGCGATCCAACAAGCGAAAGAATGCAGTAAGTCCAGCCAGCCTTCTGACATAGTGGCCCGTAAATAATGGAGATGGAGAATTAATCCATAGAATCTCCTATGGATGGAGAAGGAGAGATATTCCGGGAGCTTTGGGAAAACTCATTCCAAGCGTTTCAGTATCTGGTGCAGATATTTAGCCATTACTTGCAGGACCGCGGTTTTCCGTCAGGGCGATGTGATCCTGGGTTCCTCCAAAACGGCAAAACAGACAAACACACCGGGTAGGTATGACTAAGGTGACGATTTTTTTTATTAGTCAAAGCGGGACGCTGTCAAACTTTATTCCTTTAAAACCTAAATTAAAGTATATAATGAAGTTATAATATCTTTAATGATAAAAATGGAAATGACAATTCATTTTAACAAAGTCTAGTGTGCTTGTTTATTATATTTTTCAGATGAACAAATTTGCTTTAGAATATCAGGTTTCGTCTTCAAATGTGAATGTAGCTGTTGGCATTATGAATTTTTTCCACAGATTGATTCGATTTCGAGTAAACGTTATTAACTGCTTTTCTGTTTTTTCCTCCGAAATCGGTGTTTGCATTGTCTCCACAAAATGTTACAACTTTCGATTCCAATTCATTTTCTTTAATTACCTGCATCAAATAATCCACAACGATAACTGAAGTTTTCCCTGATTGCTCTGCAAACCCTAAAATTTCCACTTTTACTCCTTCCTGTGGCAAAAAATAGCGTACTAAAATTGGAAAAAGCTTTATAGATCCATGGTTTGAAGAATCTGTCAGCAATGTTATGCAAGCAGCTCCACGATGTTGCTGATTTAGTTCGTGTGTTGCCATGGGCGCCAAAACATTTAAAACAATAGCTTCGGATTTCGTACGAGAACATCTAAATTTTGGTACGAAGCATGTTTATATTAAATTCAATGTACAATCATTGGATCGAAAGTTGTGATTTTCTTGTACGGTGTGGCAGGCCCAGGCACCTTCTGTTGGGGCAACTTCAAAATCTTTGTTAGACGGTGATTCCGTTTTCTTAAAGAAATTCAACATTGAACAGCTAGAAGCGGTAGCATATTCAGATTGTCTGTGCTTTTCTGAACGTAAATGTTTTTCAATGTCACTAGCACCACCGTGTGCAATACTAAAATCTGTATGACACTTTTCACATGTGACGTCTGTGGGAACACTTCTTTGTTTAATAAATGGATACTTAGGTTGTAAATTAAAAGAACACTTTCGTTTAGGCATTCTAAAAACTAGTGTGATCACAAAAGAATTGACATAAATAACTCACTTCACCCAATAAGAATGTCAAAGACTTATAACTTGCAGTCAAATTATAGCCTAGATCCAGGAAAACCTAACGGTCTTTACTTCCAATAACACATCCAAAAATATTAAGAGCTCTTCGTAGCTAATGAAAATGTAAGTAAACAAAAGCAAATCTTGCCGCTATCGATAGAATAGTATGGAGATATGCCCACATAACATCAAAAGAGCAATCCCAATTGTTTACATAAGAGCAAAAAATGCTTGACTCTTTAACTACCTACGATTCATCAGCCAAATGATCGCCCTGGTCAACTCCGTGTTACTTTTGTCGTAGTTCATGATATCCATGCTAATTTTAACCCTTGTTAACAGAGAGAAATAAGAGATGCATTTAATATTTTATAAAGAATTGTGGAAAGAGCTCAAGCTGGTTTCGAACACGCGTCCCTGCCGCTTCTCATCAGGTGCCAACTCACAGGCTGGGACGCGTCGATTGGCACTACCAGCTTAGGTGGATGTCGACTGGTTATTTACTAATTATTAATATTGCTCTACAGCTTTGAACTTTTTCCTATATTCCAAATTGCCTTTGGTCTGGCTTTATCAATTTCAGAAGTTTTTGGTAGATCAATTTTCCCTTTTCACTTACAACTTATAAGTGAATTATACCCTTGCTAAGCTAACTCAGCGAAGACTCATGGGTGCGGAAGTTCTGATCAAATGTTTCGAATACCTCGATAGTGAATTTAATATTTTATAAAGAATTGTGGAAAGAGCTCAAGCTGGTTCAAGCTCAAGCTTTCCACAATTCTTTATAAAATATTAAATTCACTATCGAGGTATTCGAAACATTTGATCAGAACTTCCGCACCCATGAGTCTTCGCTGAGTTAGCTTAGCAAGGGTATAATTCACTTATAAGTTGTAAGTGAAAAGGGAAAATTGATCTACCAAAAACTTCTGAAATTGATAAAGCCAGACCAAAGGCAATTTGGAATATAGGAAAAAGTTCAAAGCTGTAGAGCAATATTAATAATTAGTAAATAACCAGTCGACATCCACCTAAGCTGGTAGTGCCAATCGATACGTCCCGGCCTGTGAGTTGGCACCTGACGAGAAGCGGCAGGGATGCGTGTTCGAAACCAGCTTGAGCTCTTTCCACCTTTCTCAAAAAATACTTCATTTTTTACGCGTCAAAAATAAGTGTACAGTAAACAAATAAAGCAAACATCTGCGAATTAGTACTTAGTTTTCTTGCCTTTCGCCTTTAAAACAGCTTCTAATCGTCTTGGCTTTGACCCAATCAATTGTTTAGTCAAACTGACTGGAATTTTCTGCCATTTTTCGATTAAAATGGACTTCAACGACTCTTTGCTTGTTATATTCTGTTTTCGGATTTGTGTATCGAAATAATCCCACAAATGCTCGATGGGGTCTGGGGATTGCGAAGGATGATCCAGCTGCTTAGGTTGTCGATACAATAACCATTCCTGCACTAGCTTTGACTTGCGCTTTGGGTCGTTGTCCTGCTGGAAGACCCATGATGTATTTAACCTTACTTTTGCAACACTAGGTAGTAAATTTTCTTTCAAAATGTCAGAGTAATCATTTTTATTCATCGTAGTTTTATTCATTCCCAACGCCTGATGCCGCCATACACCCCCAGACCATAAACAAACCACCACCATGCTTTATGGTTGAACTTATGTTCTTCTGATCAAATGCGGCGTTCTTACTTCTCTATATTCTGGGTGATTTCTTGGAACCAAATATTTCAAATTTACCTTCACCACTGAAAAGTACGTTTTTCCAGAATGACATATGCTCTTTTTTTATACATTTTGGCATAAAGCACCCGGAGTTTCTGATTCTTTTCAGAAATGTATGGTTTTTTACGGGGTACTCTGCCATGTAACCTATTCCTATTGAGTATTCGGCGGACAGTACTTGCGCTGACACTGTCCCGAGAATCTACTGTTATGTTTTCCGCGATTTTAACTGCACTCACTACTGGATTTTCTCGCACTTTCCTCACAATAAATCGTTCATCACATACGGACAACTTTTTTGGCCTACCGGAACGAAAAGTTTTCAAAAGTTTTTTTTTCACGGTGTTATGGCTTCTACACACCACTTGTGATATTTGCCGTAACGATTTTCCTTCCGTTCTTAATTTTACAATAACTTTTCGCGTTTCAATTGCACTTTGCTTACCCATTTTAGATAATGTAGAAACTGGATCGTTCTATGGTGCAAATAAAATTGCGAATGATTGAATTATCGCGTCATGTCAACTAAGTTTGCATTTTTGAAGAATTATAAACTGAATCTAACCGAAGTGTTCCTGTTAAAAACATTAAATACAGTGTGTGCTGGAAGCTGCACACTTATTTTTGACGCGTAAAAAATGAAGTATTTATTGCTATTTTGTTGGTGAGCTTTTAGTGCAATGTTTTATCATCAAATTTTTCATATCATATTTTCATCATATTTTATTATTGGAAAATAGAAAAATGTTGTCAAAACACAAAAGATTTTTAAAATCCGACGTCTGGAACTCATTTTATGAGATTTTGAATATGCTACACATAGGTGTACACTTTCTTTTGACGCTCACAGTATATTTCGCCAAGTCAAAAATTTGAAATATGAAACCCTTAAATGACATGTCTCAGAGTACTTGAAAATATTTTCCTTTATAATTTTTGAAAATAAAATGATGGCGATGCGAGCGAATGAAAAAAACAGCTCAAAAAATGCCTTGTTCAACCTTACGCCTTTTCCATTGAACTTGCAACATTCTCTGGAGAAGGATAAGTTAAAAAGATGTTTAGTTCATACGTTCACCAATAAAATTTATTTAAAAAAATTTTTTTACTTTAAATTTAGTTTAAACAGAAAAATCGATTATTTTTAAAAGAATCGCGTAGAAAAATGTAGATTCAACGAGTATATAATACTACTCTTTTTAATCAATTAAATTAGGTATAAATTTAAGCTGGATCTGTTCAACTTTTTTTAAAGATATTTTGTACTGAAGTTGAAATAGTACTTTTCTCAAAAAATAGAATAGAACATAGGCAGGGACGCGCTAGACCGACTGGAGAACGCTGCGCTGCCTATAACTAACTATAACTCGAGAACTAATACAAAAGTTCCTTGGAAACTGCTTATGGCATATTTTGAGAGCATTTAAAACATTCTAATGTTTTGAAAAATCGATTTTTCTTTATTTTTTGAACACGTATTTCCCTCTTAATGGAAGAGATCCTGGAACCATGTGGTATTTATGTGTTGTATTAATGTGGTATCAATGTCCCGAAAATGAAAAAAAAAAGTTATTAAAGAAAGACACGAATCTCTTCTTCTGCAAACTTCCTTTTTTATACGCTGTCCTTTCTAGAAGGGATCCCAATGATGCATCATATTACATAGGACAGTTCTGGATAATGTGACAAATAATTCTAGGTAAGGTACTCGGGTGGAGGGGGGAAGTTTTCAGGAAGTATTCGAGTTGGCTCTTTCTACTGGAATTCTCACATGGCGTAAATGGCGTTCACCACGCTACCCCCAAGGGAAAATAATAATAATACTGACTACGGGCTTTTCCATTTTACGGGTGCATGGGGATAAAAGTGCCTTTGAATCAGAGTGAGACACTGATACTTTTCATGCTAGTCAAATGTTACAAATAGGAAATTAATGGTGTCCTTTCAAAACCTACCAAGTGGATGAAAAACCTAGTCCAATTGCTTATCAGTGATCATTCGAAGTCAAGTCTAAAATAATTAGTGGTAATAGGGTAGGGCGGGGCTAGTTGAGCATAGGGGAAAGTTGGGCAATCGAAATATCTCGCAAACTATTCACCATACGCATAGGCATCATATGGCGGAAAGAAAGAGTTGCGGGAGGGGTAATCACCACGCGATCGCTAGTGGCGGCTGGACGAACGTGTGAAGCACCCGTGCGTTTTGTTTATTTTGTGACCAAAAAGTAAAAACTTTATCTTTTTTTTTACTTTTAACTTTATTTTTTTTCGTTTATCGCAAGTTTTCGTCTGTATTAGTCAAATGTTATCTGTTTTCAATCAGGTAAGTGTTAAACTTCCAGAGAATTATTGTACTTTTGATATGTAGAGAGGTTCTGGCTATAATTCTGACGATTTTTTTATAACCTCACTTTTGTTTTAAAATTCCGGGTTGGGGTTAGTTGAGTTATAGTTGCTCAAATTACCCCACGACTCAAACAACTAAAGTAATGAATGTTTTATTTTTTGTTAGGATGCAGACTTACAAGAGGAAGACTACAAGATGTTCTTACACTACTGAAGATTTAAAAAATGCTGCAAAGGCTGTCAACGATGAAGGAAAAAGTGTTAATGCCGCCGCTAAAGAATTTGGTATCAAACGGATGACTTTGATAAGATTTTTGAAGAAATTAAATGAAGATGGTGATTCATCCATGGGCTATGCAACACCGAGGCAAGTATTTTCTCCTACACAGGAATACTCTCTGAAAAAATACTTACTACAAATGGTATCAATCTTCTATGGAAATTCTCCAAAAGACGTCCGTCGCCTTGCCTACGAATGTTCTGTTAAATTTGGCATTAAAATTCCACCCAGCTGGACTGCAAATAAGATGGCCGGAAAAAATGGCTTACGATGTTTTTAAAACAAAATCCGGAGCTATCCATACGAAAAGCAGAACCCACCAGCCTTGGTAGGGCAACATCATTTAATGAGCAGAATGTTAAAGTTTTTTTTGAGAAATTAGCGGAAGTAATGGATAGATATGGATTTACTGCGGCAGACATTTGGAATATAGATGAGACAGGAGTATCCACTGTGCTGAAGCCAAATAAAATTGTAGCTGCCAAAGGTGAGCGCAACGTCGGCGCAATGACTTCTAGGGAACGAGGGACTAACGTTACAGTAGTAACTGCTGTATCTGCTCTTGGAAATGCTGTACCTCCTATGTTTGTATTTCCGAGAAAACAGTTTAAGACACACTTTCTTAACGGTGGTCCCCCTGAATGTATAGGAGCAGGCAATACCAGTGGATGGGTTACAGACGAAGAATTCTATCAGTTTATGCAACATTTTATCAAACATGTGAAACCGTCCATGGAGCGTCCTGTTTTGTTAGTGTTGGATAATCACTCCTCTCACTTGAACGTGAAGACACTAACTTTGGCCAAAGAGAACGGAGTTGTAATGCTGTTCTTTCCACCGCATTGTAGCCATAAATTACAACCGTTGGATGTGTCAGTCTTTGGACCGTTCAGAAAGTATTGCGCTGCTGCTCAAGATGCATGGATACGAAACAATCCGGGGAAGACCCTTACTATTTATGATATATTAAAAATAGTCGCTGATTCGTTGCCGTTTGCTCAGACAAGTATAAATATTGTTAACGGTTTCCGAAAAACAGGCATCTTCCCGTATAATGCAAACATTTTTGGTGAGGATGAGTTTTCACCATCATTTGTAACCGATCGTCTTGAACCAGAAACTATCGAGCCGGAAAAAGATCATCCGGAGCATGCTGTGATGTCCAGCACTGAATCTAATCCTGCTCCTTCTGCCTACACCAGCAAAGCTGAATCCGAACCTGGTCCAAAAAACAAAGAAAACGAGGCGATCGACCTAATACAAGTATTTTCCCCGGAAATTGTACGACCATACCCAAAGGCTGGCTATAGAAAAGCAGCTAAAACTAACAGAAGAAAGAGGAAAGCTGCAATACTAACAGACACTCCTGAAAAGAACGCTTTAGAAGAACAGCAAAATAAAACCACAAAAAAGTTAAGAAGCCAAAGAAGAACATGGATAAGAAAAGGAAGAAGGGTGTCTGTAAAAAAATACTCCAGTCAAGTGAGGAAAGTGATGATGATGATTATTCCTGTCTGATTTGTTGCGAAGGCTATGCTGAAAGTTTACCAGGAGAAAATTGGATCCAGTGTCAAGCTTGCAGGGAATGGGCACACACAAAATGTGTTCCAGGTACTGGTTTTACTTTTGTTTGTGTCAATTGCAACGACGATTAAGTTGCTAAGATCTTATTAATATATTTTTTAAGATATTTGAAGACTGAATCTAATCCTGAAGTTAGTCTTAAGATATGTTAATGTTTTGTTGATTCCAGTTTTAGTTAATTAATCAAAGAAAATTACTTTGAGTTTTGTTGTTCTGTCACTTAAAGACTTTAAATAAAGAGCTGATTGTCAAACACATATTTTACTTCATCTCTAGTCAACATTGAACCCATGGTTTGGTTAGACATTCTTAGTGCTCAACTTGCCTAATACCCTTGCTCAACTTACCTCACGTATGGGGTATATTGAGCGTACTTGACTTTCTGCATTTAAACAGCTGTAGCTCTTAAATTCGACTTGATACAAAAAATTACTTTGGACACTTTTGCTAAGGGATAAATTACTAATCCATCAAGCCACGTAACAACTCATTGAGACTTATTATTGAGGAGCTATATCCGCTCAAAAAATTGCTCAACTAGCCCCGCCCTACCCTACATCTTCATATCGACTTAGGAGAAAGATAGGTCCGGGATGAAAATATGAGTTTCCCTTGGTCAAAACTCATCAAAAATTAAAAATGTTAAATCCCTAAAGAACTTGGAGGCAAGAACCATGATTGGACAATGTTTGGAAGCCGCAATCAAACCAAAAAACTAATAATACTAAAGTAGTGGAACGTCGTTTTAAAACATTTCCGCGGAGATACGCTAGTGTGATCGCTGTGATGCATTTCATTGCGATATGTGTGCATTGAAAACGAAATAAAATTCTTTGAAGACATTAAAATTTGATAAAATAAGGACTCTTTCAGAAAACCTCAAACCTGTCGGAAATTTTTAGCCGACGAGATATCCTTTTTGTTTGGGTTTCCCAGTAAAATTCACGCATGTGATTCGTCATTTGTTTGATAAGCAAAAAATGAAACAAAACCGGAGACGATGCCTTCAAAAGAGAATTATGTCAAATAAACAATACTTTTCTACGAAACAAATGATTGGCTGCGAATACAACAATGGGCACATGTTTGCTAACCAAATAGAATACAGGATTAGCAATTGAAAGGTTCGAGCACAACACTGCAATCCACTTCAATTCAATTATGCTAAACAGACCTATTAACATTCTTGAGAAACAAAATACATAAGAGGCCCCGAAACATTTTAAAAGAAAATTTTCTTAAATTGAAGTTGTTTGCCGGATATACCGACATGAACATTTTTGGAACGGATCGTAGACACATTTTAGCACTTTAGCTTAACATTTGCGGATGTACACATGAACGTACGAGTATATGAGCATCATAACGTTGAACTCGCACGCAGATTCACTTCTAATTTGGCGAGTCCATTGAAACGAAATAGCTGAATCCCTGCAATAAAGTTCTCATATAATAACAATAACGTCAACGCTTCAACGTTTGCTATTCATGCAGGCAACGCAAAGTAAGGCGAACGTCATATTACAAACAAATGTTTTTCAAGTAGTTTTTGGTGCTTTTAACTTTTATTGACACGTTTAAAAGTGTTTCGTGGATACTCAACAGAGTGGTCAAGTCTAGATTTCGAAAGGCGAAATTCAGCCGCTTCATATATTGTAGATGAGCTACTCATATGCATATTGCATAACATACAAAAATTAACTCGGCAGGATGAAAACAAATCCTGGACGTACCAGCAGTTTGTCGTTTCGAAGTAATAATTGTATAATACATCACGATATCTGAAGCAATGTAAGATAGAATCTCCTCGCAAACAATTCACATACACCCTGTTCTAAGGACTTTTATTATACGGGACGAGTTTCGAAACATATCACGTTATTCTTTCCTGTGGGGAACAGACATTTCGAATTCGCAATCGACTTGGTAATCTGAGATACATGAAACATTCGCAGGAGCTCTTAAGTCTGTCGGGTCATTGCATCCTTATCAGATGAATAACAAATAGAACATTTCCAAAGATTTTATTGGAAATCGTCGTAGAAATGTTTACGTACTCGACGCTGTTCACACACGCATTTATTCGAAACGCCGTGGAGGAATATAAATGCAGATCGTGTTTGGCGGAAAAGAACAAGCGAATAAAATGATCTTACATACGCAATTGATCGAGGATGAATTAATGGACACGTACTTACAAACAAATGTCGTTATGTTTGATTGTAACGTAGATTCCCAAACACCGACGTATAATTGATGCTTTCAAAGGTTTTAATTACTATTTCGTATGGCATGCGAAGAGCAACTTTTGTGGGTGGACTAAAATTTAAATTTTATTGAAGGCATCAAGTCGCCCCGTTGATAGCTGCCTCGAGTTCATAAAAAGCCACAACCTTGCATAACTTGAATATTTAGCTGGAAAATTTGAATAGCTTCAGTGCTGATTCTGGCTTTTGAGATTTCAAAAGGCTTTCCAATAATTAATGTCCTACGTTCCATCAACAACACAAACTTAGTGGGTCTCGATCTTCGCACAGAAACATTCGCCGACTCATATGTTTGATATGAAGCGCGGTTCGATGTGATGTTGAATCAATTGAAATTCGAAAATAGAATTTCAAATGTCGTGGCGCGATTCGTGGAATACCAATGGATCTAGAGGTATTTTCAACGCGACCACAAGAATAATCGAGGCTTGCCGAAGACATTGTCAACACGGTGCTATGTACTTAGGGTTTATATGTTCTAATTGCTCAGAGCCAGACGTTGCAAAGTGCTAAAGGTTGTTGGACTAATGGGCCCAGTACTGACATTATTCTTGTTCAGAGCTTTTAATTTTTTGCAAATTACTAAATGTCCACCACCTTAAACACAACTATGGCGAAAATCCTGTATTTTGAAGTAATGATGTATTCCATGAATTTCTCTTAAGTTATTACTGCGATTACATTAGTTATTACTGTGGTACTGCAGGGACGCGAACAACTGGGGATTCCACATCGAATTTGCAACTTCTTAATCCATTTAAATAAATTTTGTAGGAAAGTTTTACCACAAATATAAAGTCATTGTAGCCATGGAGTTTTCGTTGAATGTACTTGAAAAAAAAAATTTGTAATATTAAATTCGCTTCCGAGTAATCTGAACAAATAAAATTAAACAAATTTCAGTTGACCGTAGTTTAATTACTTTGTTACAATGAGTATTTAATTGTCCCTGAAATTGCAGTCCCAAATCACGTAGTATAACAGTTCAAAGGATGTCTCTTTAATCTATGCTATCTAAAGGTTAACCTATCCCCGAGTTATACGGCATCTCACAAACCATTTTCTTGAAAAATGTTAATTTATTATTCCCTAATTCGCTACTTTAGCTAGGCAGGCAGGCTATTACGATAGGTAGAAAATTTATCCTCTCATTTTTACAACCCCGAAACGTTGAAATAAACAACAACAAAAACCGACAAGATTTTCTTTAGCTTAAGTACTTTACATAAATTTCCCATATAAACAGCATATCCATCTGCAAGGAAAGCAAAGTCCTAATTATCTGACATTGTTTCAGCCAAAAAGGTAAGAGGAATTTTATATCTGACACAATGAAATGAATCCAACGAAGGAGGCCAGGTGTAATTTTATTGTAGTCGGTCGTAAAAATTTCCAAGTTATGTTTAGCACGGCAGGAGTAAGGCATATTGCTGGTCTTTATGACGACAGGACGTACTCCTAAACCACTAAAAGGACCAATATCGAAATTTTATGAATTGAACTGAATGTAGTTCGTTGAAACGTGTAGATGGTCGCTTGGAAATTTGGAGGGTGAAATTAAAAGTTTTGAATTATAAAAGAGGGAATTTGAATCGAATGTTTCGTGATAAAAGAAATAAATGATTCAAATTATAACCACGCATAAGATTCAGACTGAATAATTCTTCCTACATTGAATTAAAAAAAAACAATAAAATTTAACAGCTCCTTAAAACCAATCAAGATATAATTGGCTGATTATAAAACAATGTCCATGGAATTGCAGGTTTAAGCAAAAAGAGGGTCTCGTTTCTAGAGCACTAAAGAGCATCGAAATTTAGGGATGTACTAGGCACATAAGGTGAATAGTTTACGAATTTATTGCAGAGCCCCCGTTACACACACTGGCATAAATCCTTTTGCATTCAACAAATACATGCTTGAAGTTAAGTTTTTTTTGAAATTGAAAATGAAAATCAGCCTGAAACACGAAGATAAGAAATATTGTGTTTTTTATGTCACTGGCTGTCGTATAAGCCAACAAATAATTTTTTTGTTAAAAAAAAACTAAAGAAAAATGGCGTCGACTCAAAAAAGTTGTCCAAAAATCGTCATTTTTGTGGTAAATTTGTGGTTTAAAAAAAATTAAAATCGAAAATTACTGAGATTTTCAATATTCTCGCGATACGTGTACATATCAGGTAAATGTAGTAAAAATTCAAAAGGATCAATCGGGTGGATTTTGTGAAATCACTGGCAGCGTACCAAAAAATGTAGTTTAGAGAAAAACGCATTTAAGCCAAAAGAAATTTTATATTCACAGCATTTTGCGAGTTAATCTAGGCTAATCTAGCTATTCTAAATTTATTACCAGATCCACACAGTCTGCATATTTTATGACAGCGAGTCAGATTTTGATGCCCATTACCTCAATTTTGTTTAAAATGGGTGCAAAATCTTCATTGCATTTACAAGCAGCGCGATATGATGCAATTTCCACTTTTTCTGAGCCGTTAAATTGATGCTTAGGCACAATTTTTTTTGTTTTATTTGGTAGGTGAAGGCTATTTACGCCCTGAGTGCCGGACTCCCCCGCTACCGGACTACCTAGCCTGGAACTGTTTGTCACATTGCTTGGGACTAGGCCTCAATAGTCATCGCTTAGCGGTGTCTTCAGGCTAAGAGAAATCTCTCTTTCTCCACGGATGGATAGGAAGGAATTGCGATTAGTTACTGTAAAATTGCGTTACAGAGATGTCTCTACCTCGCCAAGCGATCCATCATGCCCTTCTTTATAATAAGTACTGTCCGTACGTAATGCGACACACAGCTCCAATTGTCCTTTGATTGCATCATTTTTCCCGTTACATTTTCTGGGGAAATTGCGCCAATTTTCTCCGAGAGATGCGAACGGAGTCTTGTAAATCTGGTGCACGTAAAAAATGTATTGCAGGCGTCATCCGTCATCCCCAGGCAGAACACGCAAGTTGGGGATGATGTCTTTCCCATCTTATACAGGTAAGACTGAAAATACCCATGACCACTGAGTAGTTGCGTCAGATAATAATCAGTCTCACCATGCATTCTGTAGAACCACGGCCCCAAGTCACTTATCAGCCGTGCGGTCCATCTGCCTCCCATTTGGTTTTCCCATGTTTGCTGCCACAAGGTTAGGGTTCTTCTCCGTTCCACTCGGCTGACGGTTTCTCTCGCCGACTGCCCCCTACGGAAGTATACACGTTTCCGTTCGTCTGCAAGTAACTTTATTGGAACCACCCTCGAGATTACCAGCACTGCAAGTTCAGAGACAGTGCGGTATGCAGCCGCTTTCCGTAAAGCTCCTTGCCTCTGTACCTGTGCCAGACGCCTTCGGTGCGTCTCTTTACTAAGAGCGTCAGCCCAAACCTCGGAGCCATACAAGAGCACTGACTCCATTGCACTCATCAGTAGACGTCTTTTGCTCGAGGTTGGCCCCTTCGTGTTGGCCATAATGCGACGGAGAGCCGATACTCGCACAGAAGCCTTATCCGCGGACGCTCGAACCTGCTCGAAAACACTCATCTTCGAGTCAATCATCGAGCCAAGGTATCTGATTGATTTTTTCAACTCGATGATCATTTCCTCCACCTGAACGGGGATAACACGAGGGATCCGCTTCTTGGTGAGGACGACAACCTCGGTCTTTTCCAGCGCTAGGCTAAGCCCACGGTCTGTCATCCACTCACTCACTCGGCGTATTACCGCACCCAGTTTGAGCTGCGTCTGTCCGACAGTACGTCCGGCGACTAGTACTGCTACGTCATCTGCGTAGCCAACCAGGCGCGACTCCCCCTGTAACTGCAGCCTCAAAAGCTCATCGTACGAGCCATTCCAGAGGTCCGGGCCCAGAACGGAACCTCGCGCCACCCCTGATGTCAAATCAATTCTTCGCCGGCCTCCCAATGTGTCATAGGTGAGTTTCCGGTTTTTGAGGTAGTCCTTCAATATCCGCATCAGATACCTCGGCACCCTGAAATATTCCAGAGCACCAAGAATATCTGTCCATCTAGCAGAGTTGAAGGCATTTCTCACATCTAGTGTTATGAGCAGTACTATTCGTCTCGAGAAGTGATTGTGGGCTTCTGCCTGCTGGAACGCACTCACTACCTCTGCTATTTCACCGATCGTGGATCGACGAAGCCCTGAAGCCGTACGGCCGAGGAGACAGATCCCCGGCAGTTCGAATGACTTCTCCAAATCTTTCTCTAATGAGCATCTCGTGTACCTTCCCAGCGGTGTTCAGCATACATAGGGGCCGATATGTAGATGGCTTCTCCGCGTTCCCCTTCCCCTTGTGGATCAGCACGAGCCTCGCCTCTTTCCAGCAATTTGGAAACACGCCCTGCCGCAAACAGGCATTGAAAGTGGTGAGCAGCTTTTCAGGACAAAGTTGATGTGCAAGCTGTATCACTTCCGCTGGTATACCGTCTGGTCCTGGGGCCTTTTTCGATTTTAAAGCCTTTACCGCATCATCCAGTTCAATGGCGGTAAAAAGTGGGCATTCTCCGAGACATTCAATATCTGCATCATCGGGACGAATAGGATGCATAGGGAAGAGCGCTCTAACAATCTGGTCCATTTTTTCCGTTTCAAGGACACAGGGCCTCCTTGCAGCTCGTAGTTTCCGCATGGCAAGCTTGTAACCCAGCCCCCATGGGTCTCTGTCGATGTCCACAACTAGGTTGCGCCAGCAGCGAGCCTTGCTTTCGTTAATTAAACTACGGAGAACTTTTCTAGCCGACCTGTATGCCAGCGTTCGGGAGTGTGACTCGTCTCGATTTCTTAAACGTTGAGATTCGTGGCGGAGTTTGTGACATTCTCTCCGCTTTTCGGCGATTTCTGCCGACCACCAGTACACAGCAGGCTTATTGTGTCGAGGCCGTCGCCTGGGCATAGAGCAGTCACACGCATTCTTGATGAGCCTCATGGTGGAGTTCACCATGTTTTCAGCTGAGGCTCCCCCCGTTACCGTCATAGTTTTACCTCTCATAAGAGCTGCGGCGAACGCGTCGACATCTATTTTAGATATATTCCAACCTACAGTTGAGGGTTGGGTTGCTACGCGTCGAGTACCACAGTCGCCAATTGCGAAAGCAATGTACTGGTGATCGCTCGCCGAGTAGTCCTCCAGTACTCTCCATCTGTGCATCCTAGGCACTAAGGACTCCGAAGCAAATGTCACATCCGGTATAGTTCCCAAGCAGCCTCCCCGTCGAAAAGTTGATGTGTTCCCAACGTTCATGATGACAAGTTGCCTCCTAGCCTCCATTTCTAGGATTCTTTTTCCTCCCGAGTCTGGCAGAGGCATTCCCCATTCTATCGCTTTGGCGTTAAAGTCACCGCCAACAAGGATTCGGCCTTCTGTGCTCGAGACAGCTTCCTCCAGTTCATCGAGCCTGCTCTGAAAACATGAAATTGACTCATTCGGAGTGAAATAGACGCTTATGAATGTCAAATCGGCGCACCCAATGAGCGCGCCATTTTCGCCATTTCCGCTGGTGCAAGTCCGAGCTGTGGGTAGAGCCCTATCACGTACCCAGATGGCGGCGGTGCCGGATCGATCACAATACCATCCAGCTTCCTTTTTGTTGTGGTGTGGCTCAGATATCAGCAACAAGTCAACTTTTTCCTCTTTTGCAACCTGGTCTAGTAGATCTTGTGCGGTTGAGCTACGATGTAGGTTGACTTGCAGGACTTAGATCATGTCTTTGCTCTTTTCTTGCTAAGTACCTCTTTGAACTCCTGGCACCTACCACTTCGAGGATTGTGAGTCAGATCTTCAGACTTACATCCCTTATCTTTGCACAAGATACAACTGGGTTCGTTTGGGCAGTTTTTCGCCTTATGACCGGAAGTGCCACACCTGTAGCACAGTTTACATCGATCTGGCCCCTTGCAGTTCAAGGAGAAGTGTCCGAAGTTAAGGCACTAGTAGCATCGAGTTAGGGCTATCTTCCGACGTATCCTGCACACAACCCAGCCGATTTTAATTTTCTCCTTGGTCAGGAGTTGCACGGCGTCTTTCTCTGGGATGTCTATTATTGCCGCCCTTTGTCCTCTAGGGTTGGTAGGCGTTAGCCTTACCCTAAAGCTCTCTGCCATAGGAAGAATTGACCTAATTGAATCTTCTACTTCTTTGGCCTCCACAATGCAGTCAATGTCTCTTATTTCCAAAGACGCCATTGGCTGCAAAGTCGAGATAACAGCTTTAGAGCCCAGGAGGTCCTTGACAGCGCTCTCGAACCGTCCCTTGTCGGTGGATTCCGCTCCGAGTTCTACGAGGAGACAGCCTGTTCTGGTTGCTCTTACTGTTCGTATACAGACACCGTTTTTTTTCGGGTTCCACATTTTGCCTGATTTCCTTGAGGACCTCGGCGTAAGTTCTCCCGTCTGCAGGGTTGATCAGTAAAGCATCCCTGCGCTGCTTGTTTCTGGTCTTTTTTGGCATTGCGCTGTGTTTCGTGCCTTCTTGCTTTTCGGGCGCTTGGTAGGCGTTAGCCTTACCCTATAGCTCTCTGTCATAGGAAGAATTGACCTAATTGAATCTTCTACTTCTTTGGCCTCCGCAATGCAGTCAATGTCTCTTATTTCCAAAGACGCCATTGGCTGCAAAGTCGAGATAACAGCTTTAGAGCCCAGGAGGTCCTTGACAGCGCTCTCGAACCGTCCCTTGTCGGTGGATTCCGCTCCGAGTTCTACGAGGAGACAGCCTGTTCTGGTTGCTCTTACTGTTCGTATACAGACTTTTCGGGCGCTTGTTTGGAATCTATTGTTATCGGTTGGTGTATCTTCTTCGCAGCCTTCTGTTGCGATTTAGAGCGCACCAATTGAAAGCCATCATTTTTCTCCTCCCCTTGACTGTTGTCTCCTGTCTCGACTGTTATCGGCCCCTTCGCCCTTTTCCTACGGTCAGGTTTAAGTGGACTACATGCCGCCCTTTTGCCTTTTACGAGAGGAGTAGCATTTTCGGTGAAGGAAGTTTTATTTTCTGGAACTTTCTTAAGCTCTTTCAATTCACTCTCCGCCCGTAGCCACCTGCGGCGATAGTGCTGGATCCTATCAACGAGGTCCTCCAATTCGTCAATCCCATTTTTGATGCCCTTGTTGACATTTTTTTGGACATTTGTTGAATTTCTCATCACTTTTATTATAGCGCTTATGTTCCTTGTTAGACGCTCTTCTTCACTTCTGCCAGCGGCTATTTTCGTTATCAGGTCGTCCTCAGGCGAAGTTCTCGATATACTGTCAGCAGGAGGGTCTTGTTGTTGAGCATCATTGGTTTCGCCTCCCACGTTGTTCAGTATATGACTTTTAATGGCCCCTGGAGAATGTCACTTCGGGTCGATGACTCCACTGCCCGAAGCCTCCACTACGCTTCTAGTATCGTTCGCTCCATCGCCTTGTGTAGGAGGGATGTTTTGGACAAACACCTTTTTCGCTGTTGCAAAGCGTTCGATGGAGGTTTGCTTGCACGATGTTTTCTCGTTGCCTTGATTAGGTTTGGCTACTCTTTGAGGCGGAGTTCGCAGGAGTTTTGGCCTTCGGGCGAACATGCTTGCGTCGTAGATTATTTTACTTGTAATTTTTGATTCTTCAGTGGCCAACTGTTCCACCACTGAAAAGTGCCCTGGCGACTTATCCCCAGCATGAATGCTGGAGAGAAGCCCGCATGAGGTCGAGGCTCCCTCACACGTCGGGGTGTATATCCCCACCCCTAATTTACTATTTTTGTTATCACTCATCATATATTTTTGTTTTTGGTGGGTGCTTTTAGTGACTTGATCACGCGTCTGGATGACGGGCAACCTCGTCAAGCCCCCCCCCCCCCCCACGACGACAAGGTAGCACCCATGGGGGGGATTATGAAGGGATAACGAAAAAAAAACGATTCGATTATGTTCTCTCTCTCTCTCACTCATACTTCCTTGAGTATCGTCAAGCAATGGCGAAAGACAAAGGCTTCAGTTTTTTTTTTTCATTATGAAGGGATAACGAAAAAAACTGAAGCCCTTGTCTTTCGCCATTGCTTGACGATACTCAAGGAAGTATGAGCGAGAGAGAGAGAGAATATAATTGAATCGTTGACCGGACGCTGCTTTTCATTTGAAATTTTTTGTTTATGCTTTTCCTCGAGTTGTCGGCAAAAAATGCTGGAAGCGGTAGCGTTTACACGTGTTAACACTCGGCTTTGTTTTGTCTCTGAATTCTTTTCTTCCCAAACCAAAATACTAATAATTCAATGGGTCTCCAGGAAGGGGGTGGTTGTTACAGTTGGCCTCTGGCGACGCCCTTGATTACCAGGACCCAATAACTTTACCGTATACGTGGGTGATGGGGTATTTTGACTTGCCCGTACTCCTTCACGCGGCGACCAACCAGGAGAATTCCCCCAAGGATTCTTTGATTACACTGGTCTGCAAAAAAAATTTTTTTTTGTCTCCTTTACATAACTATGAATTATTATTATTAATTCAATAGTACTTAATAGAAATATGGTATTAAAAATTTTCTATCACGTATATTTTTTTTACAATGGAATTTTTAAATAAAATTTCTTTTATAGCATTATATTTTAATCATATATTTATTTATTATCATAATTTTGGATACAGACCATGAAAAAACATTAAAACGTATATTGCAATGTGTTTTTTACTTATTAATATTATTTTACTTTGTGGTTTTCTTTCTTTTCATATTTTCAAGTGGAGTTTCGCGCCGAATAAACCAGCAAAAATCTGCTAGCATTCCTTCTGACCATTTTCCGTTGTAGCGCCTCTCTATGTGCACAATATCTTGATGAAACCTCTCACCATGTTCATCTGATACTGCTCCAAGGTTAGGTGGGAAGAAATCCAAGTGAGAGTCCAAAAAATGAATTTTTAAAGACATTTTACACCCTAGGTCTTTATACGAAGAAATAAGTTCTGTGACAGATTCCTGGTAGTTTTCACTTTTTTTGTTTCCTAGAAAATTATGGCACACTTCGACGAAAGCAGTCCATACCCTTTTTTCGGGTTTGTTCAGTTTTATTTGTAAAATTTGTGTCCTTCATGAGCTCGCGTATTTGGGGACCGACAAAGACTCCTTCTTTTAATTTTGCATCGCTGATTCGGGGGAATTTTGTCTTTAGATACTGAAAGCCTTCACCATCCTTATTCATGGCTTTAACAAAATTCGTTATAAGACCCAGCTTTATATGGAGTGGAGGAAGAAAAATTTTTTCAGTTGGAACTAAAGGTTCTTCATTTACGTTCTTGAAACCAAGCATTTTTTTCGTTTTCCGTGGCCAGCTTTTTACTACGTAGTGTTTATCTCTCGTCCGACTATCCCACTCACACAAAAAACAAAAATATTTTGTATATCCTCCTTGTAGGCCAGTTAACATTGCTACAACTTTAAGATCAGCGCAAATGTTCCACATATACTGTGAATATTTAATTTTTTCCAATAACAACTTCATATTTACATAATTTTCTTTCATATTTGTTGCATGTGCGAGAGGAACTGAAGGATATTTATTGCCATTGTGAAGGAGGACAGCTTTTAAACTTATTTTAGATGAATCAATGAAAAGTCGCCACTCTTTGGGTTCATCAGGAAAACCTAGTTCTTGTAGAAGACCGTTAGCATTATTCCAAATTAACAAATCATTCTCTTTGGAGAAGTAACTAACAAATTCTTCATGTCTGTCTTCATGTCCTCTAACAAATTCCATTGTTTAAGTTGTGATCCGAGAAGTTGAGCCTTTGATTTTGAGAGTCCTAAATCTCGAACAAGATCATACAAATCTGACTGAGTTAGTAGATGAGGTTTTTCTATGTTTATAGATGACGCTGAAGAAATAGCCTTCATCACTATCTTCAAACCCACAACACGGCTAAACTTGTTCTCTTCAGTGATAACTGTGTAGGTCAGAATAAGAACAATGTTATGTTAGGATATCTCGTGTGGCGAATTTCCAAAAACCTGAACACGACTATTTCGCTGAACTTTCTCCTTACAGGACACACAAAGTTTTCCCCTGATAGATTTTGTGGATTATCGAAATAAAAAAAAAAAACGCACTAGAACGTCGATAATCACGAAGATCTAATGAATTGTGTAGCCGCCTCATCCCACTCCGGTCATAATAAGACATTTTCTGCCGAAGATGTTATTTGGTACGACTGGGGCAACTATATCAAACAATTTTATAAGCCATTGGTTGGTATTACTTCATACCATCATTTTAAAATTTCAAAAGATGGCGTTGAAGCGAAACTGTTTGCTGATTATGAATATACTCCTAAATTTGAATAACTGCTAAGTCCAGTAGATAATCCAATGCCAACTTTTATTATTCTTGAAGGTCTCAGTCTGGAATGTTATATTTGTAACAATTTGAGAGATTTGGTTTATGAAAAAGTAAAAGCTGACAAAATTGCACCTCTACCAACCCAGAAAATACCTCGAAAAAGGAGTGCAGCATCCACATCAACAAAGAAAACATCCAAGTCAACGAAGAAAGCTTAAAAATCCACAAAAGAAAATAGAACAACTGAACAAAACACGACATCAGCGCCAAAAAAAAATTATTATGAACCAAATGAAGTTTTGAAAAATAAAATCAAAAGAAAGAGGAAACATCGAAAAAAGCCTAAAGGAAAAAATTAAAATTATTTTTCTTTCTTGTATTTATGGAATTTCTGTTGAACTTGTGCAATTTGTTACAAAGATAATAAAAATACAAATTAATGGTTTGTTTAATGGAAAAGGGTGTTCAATTTTCAATTTCTACAAATTTTCATTAAAAAACATCGATTTTTCCGAGCACAGGTGCAAAAGTTAAAAAACAACAATTCTGGATCTATTTACAATTTTTTCGCGATTTTTATAATTCATTTTGAACTTTAAGGATGATTTCCAGAAAAAGTTTCAAACTTAGGAATTTGCGGTTTGCTCCATTGAAAAAAAACCGTTCAATTTTCTATAAATTTCGATCTAAAAACAAAAATTGATGCGTTCGGCCATAGGTACCTTTCTATAATCCAGGTCACATTAGTTATAATTTTGACAAGAAATATTTTAAAATGGTGGATCCATTGGTGTTTCCGCGAAGGTGCACTGCACAAGGCATGCATATGTTCATGACTTGCAGGCACGAAATCTCGAGAAGGGGTCATCAAAAAAAAAAACAAACAGCAGCATTTTTTTGAATAAGATGACTAAAATGTAGGGTAGGATATGTTCGCAGAGTTGATTTTTTTTTATTAATTTTTTCTCAAAAAAAAAATTCCAAAAAACTCGATTTTTTTAAAGAATTTTACATATAAAAACCAACTAGATAATACAGGATAGGCCATATAAAATTTCAAATTTAAAAAGTCAATAAAAAAAAAACGGCTTAATATTTTTCAAAGGTTGAACATTTATTTGAAATGTTATTTTATGAAATTTATTTGTGGAAAACAATTTCGGACACATGACCACCACGGCTGAGTTTACAGTAGCTCATCCGATCTACCCAATCTTGGATCACTTTCTCGATGGTTTCAACCCTTATAGCCGCAACAGCAGCTTGAATCTCGTACTTTAGATCTTGAATTGTTTTTGGATGGTTGGCGTAACGTGTATCTTTAACAGCTCCCCATAGAAAATAGTCCAACGGCGTTAAATCGCAGCTTCTGGGAGTCCAATCACCTCTTTTGCTGATTATGCGATTTTCGAAGACAGGGCGCAAAACATTGAGTGTAGTATTTGCAGTATGGCACCTAGCGCCGTCCTGCTGGAACCAAATATTGTCCAAGTCTTCATCTTCAATTTGCTTGAAGAAAAATTCGGATAACATTGCGCGATATCGCTCACCATTGATGGTTACGGCGGCTCCTTCTTCATTTTCGAAGAAAAATGGGCCGATGATTCCACCAGACCAAAATCCGCACCATACAGTGACTCGTGCTGGGTGCATTGGTTTCTCGACGATTACGTGCGGGTTTTCTGTTCCCCAAATGCTACGATTCTGCTTGTTATAGTAACCACCGAACAAAATGAGACTCGTCCAAAAAGATGATTTTTCGGTAAAATTGACCATCCTCGTTCAAACGATCTTCTGCCCAATCTGCCAACTGTTGACGGCTCGGATGGCCAAGTGGTTTCAGCTACTGCACCAATTTAACTTTATATGGCTTCATAGTGCGGTCTTGTTGCAAAATTCGTCGCAAAGTTGTTCGTGGAATGTTTAATTCTTGCGATCGACAGCGAGTTGAGGCAAATGGATTCTGACTAACACTTTCAGCCACAGTTGCAATATTTTCGGTTGAACGCGCGGGAAATGGTCGTTGACGTTTTGGTTTATCCACCAACGAGCCAGTTTCACGCATACGCTTCACAAATTGTTGCTCAAATTGAACTGGTGGCACTTTTTGTCTGTCCATTTTTTTGCCGAATTTCTCACAGCATGGGATGAAGACTCACCACTTTGGAAAACAGTTTCCAATATTTTCCAGTTTTCTTCTAGCGAATAGCGACCCATTTCGTACATTTTATACCTTTTACTGAATATCTGTCACTTTTCGAATGGAATATGACGTTTCCAATGTCGAAATATAGATAGTTCAAATTCAAAACGCTAGATGGCTCACCCTGTATATGCATTTTAGATAATATATCTGAGTGTATTGTGCCAAAATTTCAAGGAAACCGGACGAGAAGTTTCCGAGATTAACAAGCTGTAAGGTCAAACAGTGTACCTTAGAAGTTAATGCAAAAGAAAGGATGAACGCAGTTTTGCAGACTCCAGCCAGATTCCTGGCCCATGTAATTGTCCTCCTGTTGACCATCTTGGTTCTGGTTTAGAAGCGATCTACGAGCTTGGCGAGCTTATTTCATGGTTTGTTGAGCTCGTATCCCTCCGGTTTCGCAACGCAGTTTATCAGTTTTCTAGCATCGTTGAAAATGCTGGTCGCAGAAGGCAGGAATTTGGACAATTTCTGCACCACTTGAACTGGTTTTCGGAACCATTGATCAAATAAACACGTTGAAGATTTTGCTGCTACCTTGCGTGAAGCCTCCTTCAAACTTTTCCAACAGTTCATCTGAAGTGAGGTAAATTGGTTCAAGGGCGTCTTGAACGATTGTTGCTAAAGGACTCCTCTGAGCAATCATCCACAGTGCCGATCCCTTTTGATTTTTGCCAAGTGCACCACGAGTTTTCCCTGTTAGAAAGAAGACTGAAAGAAGACTGTCCGACTAGTACGTAGTAGGAGGACAACTGTCATGCAAGGGATTTTTGTCTGTTCAGATGTTGTGTTTGTACGTTGCCAAGATTGCCTTCTTTATTTCGTCTTTGGAATGAGAAAATCTTCAAATAGCAGGACCATAATATACTGTTAACTCATTAATTAGCTTATCGGTAAGTTTTACTTTTCCACCCAGTCCTTTGGTCGTTTTTTTAAGTGATGATGTCGTGAGCCCATCCTTTTCTGCACGTGTCCAATACATTTTTTTTATTACTACTTCTTTGTATAGATTCGGATCAACAATTCCTTTGTAGGGTTTTGAATCCCCATCTCCAGTGCAGCTCGTGTAACGGACAGACAATTTTTTTATTGACCTTCAAAATATTTCCTTGACGATATCGATATTCATGATTTGTGGAACATTTTTCAAGTGTGCTGAGTTTTTTGATCCAATACTCGCAAGCCTTACAGTACAAAGATTTGATTATATAATCAATTATTTTTCCTGAGTAATATCCAATAATCGTTGATACGCCATAATGCGAACTGTAGCCTCGTTTACGCTACGTCAGGTAGGATGAAACAGCCAAAACTAGACCCTTCCCCATTTCTGATGTCAATTTCAGTTCCTCTTGCACAACATTTTTCATGGACACGTTACACACTGTTTCTGCAGCAGTTTTCATATTCTCAGTGGCAGTGGCGTAGAACAAATGATACACTGCGTTCGGTAAATCCATAATCCAACAAAATTATTGTATTCCTCCAATACCAATCCCTTACAGTCGGAATGCGGAGATAATCCGTCTGTTTTTGTCATAGGCTTTGCTGTTGATGAGTGGACTAGTATCAACAATTGTTGGCTCGCAAGTACCGTAAGAAATTACTAATTTTAAACCGAGTCTACGGATGCTCGATTCCGTGAACCTTACTTCACCGTTGGATGTCTTACACTTGACGACGCTGCTAATTAGTTGCAAAACAGTATAAAAATTGACAACTCTATGCCCAAAACACGGCGAAATCGATATCTTGGCCAGCGCTCAGTTTCTTGGCTGCTGTGCTGGTACTTTTCGTTTTGCGCCCTATTTCATACCAATTAGCTGGCCGATTTCGCTTTTTTACACTGGTTGATCGACTCTTCCGATTGATTGTTCCTTTGATATACAGATAAACTCGAGATTCTGGCTGTTGAAATTCCATTTTCGTCGTGAACTTAAACTTTATACGATGCGTGTTTATATGTTGCTCAAACTCAAAACAATGCTCTATAGTGCAATGTGCCGATGATGCAACGGACACTGCTGCTTGTCAAATTGGGCATCATCGGCTAGGAGGTGCGCCACGAACTTGTGCCAAAGAATAGCTGTAACTTCGTCATTGTTTGTGATTTTACCACGGGTGAAAAAGTATAATGTGGTGGATAATGTGGTGAGCAAAAAAACTATTGCAATATATTAAGTCAAAACTTTTCTCATGTAAATCAAAATTTTGGTGGCAGTTGCAAAATAGGAACAACAAAGTAATAATAATAGCAATATGTTCTTCCGGTCGAAAAACTATCCCATACCAACTTGGATACTTTATCGAGGTGGCTATCGATTCTGATATTAATGCAAATTAATTTTTACCGCATTGACTATTCATAAGTTCATAGTAGCAGCAAACAATTCAGTCTAGTTTAGACGATTTTATCCAATTTTCGCGATAATTTTCATAATGAAATGGGATATTAGCTTGGCCAACCTATTTTGGAGAGCTAATTTTTGACGTAGGTTGCCAACAATGTTTCGAAAGACATTCCCTCCTGATTGAGCCATTTTAAAATTAAAAACATTTTTTCACATTCCATCTGAATATCTAAACAAACTTGTAAACTAGTTCACATGCAAATGAACCGTTTATGTACGGTACTCAACTATTTGCAGATTGATTTATCAAAGTTCCCCCATCCCATTGTCTTTTAATTCGATTCATTACAACACGCAACCAACAACATATTTACACGTGTACCTTGGGTCGAAAAATGAATTATTAACGCAAGGAAAAAGAACACGTCAGGAATCGTAAATTGATGGTGTGTGAAGTGGATCCGAGCTTTATAAAATATACAATGATGACTCTGGCTATTAGCAACGCCGATGGCTCCTAGAATTCGTTATAAGCTCAAACCAAGTCATGGGTGTAATTATGGTGTGCTAAAAAGATTACTGGTATCGCTGTATTATCAGGTACGATTGGAAGCCATATCAATTATGCTGGCAAGAAAACTTTCACCTCGAATGCATGGTACTCATTCTCAATGTGTTGTTGGCCACAACGGCTCCAGATAGATCCACGTCTTTTGTTCGATAGTGCATGTGTGGTGCAAAACGACAACCACCCAATTGTACATATGCATATTCGAATGTAACTGGCCTTCACGTGTGAGGACTAAAAGGGCTTGAATTATTTAAATACGTTTTCATTGTAGCGAAGCAGCTTAGCTAGGAATTGGTGAAATTAGCAACTCTTCCTTGTTGGCACTGAGAAAACAAGCATGCAAGCAGCTGCACATGTTTGCTCGACGAAGCCATTATTTAATAGTATTATTCATAGGCTGTAATTATTCCACGTTGCGTACTCGATAAATTGAAGAATTCGACATTTGGAAATGTATTTCATGTTCAGATAATATGTTGTGGCTCTCGAATTTGTTAGTATGCGGCCGTTGAAAATATGTCACATAAGCTGTTAGCAAGTGGCTTTAATAAGGTTGCTTTTATTGGGAAACATAAATATTTATCGTTTCCAAGAACACCTTTTGTATTTAGTGCGCATGGAGGAAACTGCCTGACGATGTAGTACTTGAAATTAAACTCACATATGAATAAAACAGAACTTTACTCTGAAAAAATGCTATCAGTGAATGACCAACATCTTGCAATTAGTATGTAAGTCGCGAATTGACAACAAGTGAGCTTAACACCCGCCGGGGTGGCAAACACTTTCAAAAAATCAATTTATTATATCTGAACATTTTGAAAAATTAGGATTTGAAGAATATGCTGCCAAGTTTTTCATAAGGATATTGATGGTATTTCAAGGTTTGCAGCCGGTCAGGTCCATGTAAATTTTGTCGGCTTATTTTTTTAAATAACACGTAATTTTCCAGAGAACACTTTTTTTTCATTCAAAATATTGGCCAGGGGCTTTCAGGTAATTTATGAATACCATGCCAGAAAAACTGCTTGTAGTTTTCGGCAAACCATACGGCGAGCCACTTTCCCACTCCCTCGAAATGACTGATGACTGCAAGCGCGTGCCCCCTTGATACAAACAGATGATAGTCAAACGGAACCGATACTGGGGAGTAAGGTGGGTGCACAAGGATGTCCGTTACATATTTCACAGTGTCTTTCAATGATTGTCCTGTGTGCGATGGCGCGTTGTTGTGTGAGAAAATCACTTTGCCATGTCTTCCGGCCCATGCCTGTCATTTTTCGATCGATGCGCGGTATAAGTTTATCTTTCGTAACGGTTTCGTCAGAGCTCACGAGTTCAAAATACACTATACCCCCAGACACAAGGCATGGTCGAAGCGATTTGGCCTTAGTGTTGAAGGACCCGCTTCACCAGGCGAAAGCTACGATTTTTTCCGCATCAGGTTGTAATACAAATCCATTTTTAGTCACCCGTCACAGTTCGCTGCAAAATTGATTTCTTTTCGTGTCGTCGAAGCAGCATTTCAGAAGTAGCTTTGCGATTTTCCATTTGACGTTCATTCAAGTTGTGTGGGACCCATTTACCGAGTTCCAGATATATGGCATTTTGATGAAACTGGGGTATCCACTGTACTGAAGCAAAAAAAAAATTGTAGGTGTAAAAGCTAAGCGCAACGTCAGCGCCATGACTTCTGGAGAGCAAGAGACTAACGTTACAGTATTGACTGCCGTAACTGTTTATGGAAACACACTTCCTCTTTTATTTCTGTTTCCCAGAGATAATTCAAAAGCTACTTTCTAAAGAGTGTTTCACTTGAATGTCTAGGAACAAGCAAAGGACGGGTTTCTGATGGAGAATTCTTGTCTTGAAAGAGTGATATGTGTTAAATTTACTCCCGTCCAATACTATTGTAAGATTCCAACAGTCCAGTTCTTCTTTCTAAATCCGTTTCCGACAAATATTTCTTCTTATAAACAATTCTAATCAGTGGATTTTATTTCAAGATACTCTCGCTCTATACGCATTATTGCAGAGAGCTCTACATTTAGTACGGGCACTAACACGGATGTCATTTATGTCAACTAGTTCATACCTAATGCCGCTTGTATTAGAGTTACAACAGATCCCAACACAAAACCCTTTACATCCCTTAACGATCCTTGTTTTATGGCCCTTTATCCCGTTCTTATTGCTTGAAATTTTCGCTGTATTCTGCATCCGTTTTCGTTCCAAAATTATTTTATTACGTTGTTGCCACAAGATCGATCCTTTTACACATATATTTTATGATCTAAGCAAATACGTGTAAATATAGGAAAATCCAAAAATAAATAGAAAAATGTATAAGAAGAAATTTTTATAAATAGTTTAAGAACCGAATGTAATTAGTCAGTAACACCTTGAACGTCTAAAAATAAAATTCATATATTTGTTGAAGACTTGTGTTTTCATTAAAAGAAAACTATACAAATAATTGTAGCAATAGGATTTTCTTTCACAATCCTTGAAAGTTTTCGTTGGTCTTTGTCTGTTAATTTACATGGGCGGCCACTTCGTATTCTATTTGTCCCTTGATTATTGTTGTGTTCGGGGATCCAGGTAGCTTTGAATAAATAGGGACTTAGGATTGAAACTTGTTTCAGATCTTAGGGCTGGAGATTGACACATTGTTTCACCTCAGTCTATGGAGACCGTGGAATTAAGCCATAAATGCAGGTGTCCACGTCAAATAACGTGACTTCATGACCCTTGATTTTTTTTCTGAACCGTCTACCAAAATGTTTTTTGAGATTTCAGAAAAGAATTTATTTTTTCAACGTAACCTTAAAGGATCTACCTACTTTACTTTTTTGAAAGTAAATATGTCTAAAATTATTGTGTCCAAAATGCATAGATAGCGTAGTAGTATAACTTTATTTCGCAATGGGCTCGGTACGTATCGCTCAAGCGTACACGATTGCTCCTCCCGCAGACTAACCCGTATAGTTACAATATAAAATATACAATATATAAAAGTTATAATATATATACAATATTACACTGGAGCTGTAATAACATGGAAAAATGATCTGAGATACTCTCATCCCTGTTTGTTAATTGCATTTTTCCCAAGTAAGGTATACGGAAATACGTGGATAACGTCAGTGCATTATTTAACATGGTAATTTTAAGACCATATTTATCAGGTTTTGATTTCATATAAATGCGAAAAACATCTTCCACGAAAACTAAGTAATTGTTCGTCCACTTTCATATTTTTGGAACGAATTGGAGCAAATTTATCTTCTGTGTTTCGAGTTGCTCTTATTTTCTTATGCTCTTAATGCTCTTAATTCAGTGGCATCAGTATAATAATGCATATGTGTATACTATTCTTCATTTCTTGATATTTATTCAGCACAAAAATCTTCTATTTTTTCCTTGGTTCCATCTCAAGTAAGTTGAAACATCTCATTTGTAAAAAGCGAATCCCAGAAATCCTCAATTTTTTAAATGAGCAGCTTTGTTTGAAGGGACCAGGAACGAAGTTTGGTTCTACGGCACTAAGCCGCTCTGAATATAATTAAAAAAGACTACATGCCTCATCCTAAGAGACTGATATAAGTAGTATAGACAGCACTGCTGGACCATACATGGACCAATTCTGGTGCTTCATCTGCAAGTCACCGACCGAAAAGGTTATATTCTGCTGTCATACTTGCTGCTCCAACAGTGGAACAGCCAACACATTTTTTGAGCCAACGAGATCTATTAATCCACGATTGCTGGAATTTCCATATTTTATTGCACCGAACAATTTCTTTTTAATTCGATTATTCTTAAGATATCAAATAATTACGGAGGATTGTTCCTCTGACTTGATATCATGAGTGGTATCAATGTGGAGGGAGAATATCCATACTAATCTAACATCTCCCGATATTTTTCCTTTCATGAGCTCAGATATGGAATGTACCACGTGTTCCATAGAATTTTTTGAGATGAGAATTACAAAGTTGCCACAATCTAGTCGCCTTTCCGGTTTAGAGGCACGGAGGCTCAGGGACACACATTTGTCTTTTTGTTTCTTTAGATCTGCGTCATATTTTGCCAAAAGAAGTAAAATTTCAAGATAATTTTCTGTGGCTGTCGTTATCATTATTGAGAGGGTACGCAGCTTCCTTCTTGTCACCTCTGTAGCTCATGCTATTTTTATTTTTACGTGATCTATGCAAAAGCTGTTGCTTGTGTATTTTAAGCACGACCAAGAATATTCTACCGAAGCAGCTTGTCATTGACCAATTTCCCATTTTGGGTCATATTTGCCCAAGTTGAAACAACACTGACTCCTCCGAAACAATTCATGATTGACGCCGTAGTTGGTCGTATTACGAATTCGAAGTCAGCAATTGGAAGCTTCCAAATCCGAGGTGGTGACAGGCGCCTCTTGGGACAAAGGTGTTAGAATACATTCACAGTATCGTCGCCAAGTGGTCAAAAAATCCCATTTAAAGATGGGTCTGAAACGGCCAAGCAAACGCCCGCTCGGTCAAACGCCCGCTGAATCATGGAATTTGAAAAATGTTCTCAAGTTTTTAGCTTTTGGCGATGTGAAAAATCTTGACTTTCCGGCGTTTCATTTTGTGATTTGCTTTGTTTTTTACCTTAAAATGATATTTCCAGATATTTTGTTACGGTTTGTTTTTGTTGTACCCCCCTCCCGTGATCTCCGCGGCACCATCACCACGCAAAACGGACGAAGAAGCGCTACCAAGATTCAAGCCTCGGCGTTGGAAGGAGTAGGGGAGGCAGAATTGTAGGTAAGAAGGATATTTATAAGACCACCTTGTCATTAGTTAAGGTAGCGTTAAGATAGTAATAGTAGCATCAGCAAGTAATCTTTCCTGACGCAATTGGGACCGAGTAACATGTCGTAAACAGTTCTTCCAAGAAACTTCTGGCTAAGATTTCCAAACCTAATAAAAAGGATTCAGCTTCTGGCAATAAAACTGATAAAAAGAAAATAGAGAGCATCAAGGAATCAATCTACGCTGATGTACCCAACGACATGTTCTACTGTCATTTGTGCAAGAAGCACATGTGGGATGCACATTCGTTCGAGGGTCGTACCCATTTGATGATGCGCGAGGGAATCGAAGAAAGCTAACGTCTTAAAGCCAACATGATTTGTCAAGAAGCAAGGATTGCTGAACAGTTGAAATTAATTGAACTGGACCGTCTGAAGCGCATGGGCAAGTCTGGTAAGAGCCAACGACTGAGTACTGTACAATGTGCGATCTACACTTCCCCGGCCATTTGTCCGCTCCTAGGAAGTCCGGAGGTCACTCGACGCTGAAGAAGTTTTTGCACCCGAAATGCTTGGAATGTAGCAAAGAATTCCTCACCAGGATTGAATTCGATACACATCTTCTGACTCCGGAAAACTTGGAGAAGGCTGCAGAACGCAACACGAAGGTTGGTGAACGCAAGAAGAACACATCGATCAACAATGTGAAACGGTCACCGTCGCGGCGAATGGCGGGTAACGCAGTTCGCGACGAAGAAACTGCAGCGATCTACGGCGAATCTGCAATTACAGTGGTGACAAAAAAGCTGCGAAAAAGGTGACTACTGGAGCGGGAGATACTTGGCCGGGAGAGGGATTGATATATAAGGAAAAAAACAAGTAGCGGGGCTCTTTTTTCTTTCTTTTGGCGAGGGGAGTTGGTCGAGGAAGTCTTTGCGAAGTTTAAAAGGATTAAAAAAAAAGGAAAATTGTGAATAAGTGATAGACGTGGTGGACAAATTAAAAATTTCTTTTTTTTTTGGCGAGGGGAGTTGGTCGAGGAAGTCTTTGCGAAGTTTTAAAAAGATAAAAAGGAAAAATTGTGAATAAGTGATAAACGTAGTGGACAAATTAACAAAAAAAAAAAAAAACGAGAGACAAGACAAAAACAAAGGGCCCGTAGCGTAAGTTAGTTAGTTAGGTAAGTTAGGTTAAGTGTTCATTGTTTAAGTGCAAAAAATTTTCAAGATAAAAGGAACGTGGGATAAATAAAAGTTTTATTGGTGAATGCACCTGTTTTGGTAGTTGTTCGTTTTCTCTTCTTTTTCTTCTTCTTCCAGGTGTTGCGTGGCGACGAGGAGTGGTGCGTGCGAGACGCGGAGAGCGCGCGTAACATTGGTGGGTGGTTCCGCGGAGGAGACGTCGTGGGTAGTTTGGCGTTTCCCGTATTACTCTGTAGAAAGTGTAAGAAGGATAATCTGTTAGAAGTGTAATCCGGGCGAGCCGCATTCTCGTTTGGCGGCTCTCGTGAGGTCTCCTGGGAAAGCGAGTGGCGCCCACGCCCGTCTTCGGCGAGGTACCGGTACCGTGAGCCTCAACCGGAGGAGGTTTGGCCTTGGGGGTGCGCGAAGCCCTGGCCTAACGGTTATACGGGGTAACTGTCTAAGCTGTTTCCTTTCTAAGGTAACAATTTATTTATGATATTTCCAGGTCCAACGTGCTACGAATAAAAAAATATTTGATAAAGAAACAAAAATAATCGATGATTCACGAGAACTTTTCATTGATTTCACTAAATGGTTCGCGAAAATCATCATCATCATCGTTATCATTATCATAAGAAGGTACCTGGGAATCAGTTTTTTCCTTTACCACTGTTTTCTGGATGGTTTTATTGGACTAGTCCCAAGCAAAACGCGATGGGGAAATCTGGCCAAACGCTTTCTCTAGGATTTTTTTTGCACTATCATCACCAGCATTCTTCAGAAATAAATTTTCCGGTTTACAGCAAGCATTTCCCGCAACTATTAAAAGTTTTGCTTTTCTTTCCCTCGCTTTTGGGGCTTCACTTTTATTTTTTATTATTTTATCACTTGCTTCTTTTGCAATTGTGGTTCTCAGTTTAAATCACAATTCCAATGATACAAGGCGGTAATCAGTACTTTAAAATTACAAAACTTGAAACGAAGCGAAGAAAATGTCCGACGTGAATAGTCAACACGGCGAACAAGGAATGTGAGTAGGAGTGAGAGAATTGCCGCTAACTGCGTCAAGCGTTCCCGGCAGATGTCTCTACGTTGCTATAACGACCGGCCCTCCGACGGCTTGAGCGGCCCTTCAGTTGCGCGGCGCAGTCTAAGTCTGCGTGGCAGTCCCAATTTCACTCAGTTCCCATTCAAATTTGAGTCTAAAAATGCTGTTTGCGTCAGATTGCCCTGGTTTTAAGGCCTAATCAAGTGATAAGGACTTAAAACCAGGCGTCAAGTGTAGGTAAGCCTCTTTCACGATTTTGATTCACATTTAACATGTGAAGCTCTCGCAAAAACTAGAATCTTGCCGTTGTTTTGATCGGAACTTTTGTTTGTAAAATAAAAGTAAGAAAAGTGTTTTTTTTTCAACCCGTTTAGATAATCCGTCGCTTTTTGTCAGTTTTTCGAATACGGTCAAAATCGTACTACGTGCGATAGACATTACCACACCATCATTTCAAATGGGTCACCGCGGAAATTTCCCCAACAGCGCAAAAGTACCCTTTTCTGAGGAGTTCCTAACATACGCGTATATTTTTCGTAATCAATGCCAAAACTTAAATGTGATTATTTTAATTATTTGTTTCAAGAGTATCTTTATTAGGATGAAAAAATTTCAAACCGATAGATACAGTGAGCGTCAAAAGAAAGTAATCACCAACTTTTCATCTTTAAATTGTTACATTACAAAGCTATTATTGACTTGCGATAAAAAGTAATGTTAATGAGTTTACTACTAAACCATTTAGAGATTGACTACTATTAAACATGAAATCAAAACAAGTGGTAACATTGCACAAATTTCACCAAAGTGGAAATGCATCAGATTTTACGCATCAAAAAAGCAAAAAAAAAGTAAACAGTGGTAACACTTACTTCGCTTCTTTTATATTTCGTGGAAGAACCTTAACTTTTGGTGACAAATTTGTACTGTTCGTGTGCTTTACTTCACCAAAAGTCGTTTTAAGTGCATTTATATTAATTAATACTAAAAATAAAGACATAAAAGAAAATAGTTTCACTATGGAAAAGCAAACATCACCTGATACTCGGAAAATTATAATAGACTTAAAAGAAAAAGGTAAATCCTTGCGTGAAATTGGCGAAATCGTGGGCAAAAACCACTGCACAGTAAAAAAAATTATTGATAAGTATACCAAATATCATCTTGTTGAAGATTTACAGAGATCTGGACGCCCAAAGTGGCTTAGTGGTACTGAAGTTAGAGCTGTAGTAAGAGAAGTAAGGGCATATCCAGCCTCAAGTGCAGTTAAATTGTCAGAAGACATAACGCAGGCATCAGGCAAACCAGTAAGTGCGAGTACAGTCAGGAGAGCGCTTCATAAAAATGGTCTACATGGAAAAATACCACGGAAAACCCATGCATATCCAAGGCGAATCGAGGCTCCATCTTTTTGGGAAAACGTATTATACACAGATGAGAGCAAATTCGAAATTTTCGGCGCGAAAAGGCCCCCAAAAATATGGCGTGCTAAGAATGAAGCCTTCAAAGAAAAGTGTGTTACCAACACTGTTAAGCACGGTGGCGGTTCAGTTATGGTATGGGGGTATATGGCGGCAACTGGTGTTGGTAATCTTGTTTTTATTGACTCCACAATGGACAGAATGGATTATTTAGGCATTTTGAGGGACAATGTTGCCCCTAGCGTCAAAAAATTAGACTTGTCTGGAAATTGGATCTTTCAACAGGACAACGATCCAAAGCATACGTCCAAAATTGTGAAAGAGTGGCTACTGTACCGGACTTCTAAGACAGTTGATCATCCGCGGCAGCCCCCAGATCTTAACCCGATCGAGCATCTGTGGGAACACCTTGACAGAAAAATGAGACAAAGGGTCATTTCAAGCAAAGTTGACTTGAAGAAAGTTATAAAGGAAGAATGGAGCCAAATCTCTCCCGATGTTCGAAAAAAACTTGTCGCGTCGATGCCTAGAAGACTAAATGAGGTGCTTCAGTCCAAAGGAAAACAAACGAAATATTGAAAAATTTAAAAAAAATCGACTTTTTCTATTGAAGTTCTGTTATGTTTTGTTTGCTGTTTCCTTTTTTTTTTACGCGTGAAATTTTGTCTTTTTTTGATTAAAGTGAATTTAGCTTTGTTTTGTATTACTTTTGTTTAATGTTTATGTTGTGTTCAGTTTTTATTAAATAATTCTTTAATTCCTTATACTTATTTTTGATTTTGTGTTAATTACTTTGTTTTAATCAAATTCTTAAGACAAGTATCTAAGGTGTTTACTTTCTTTAGACGCTCAAAGTATATCGATATAATCCTCAAGAAACAATTATAGAGATAGCAATTTCTTAATAGGTAAACTGCTTCTGTCGCTAAAAAAGACCGAAAGAAAATCGATATTGAAAATAAATGAATCGTAGAATTATAAGGAAGCATTTTAATATCTCTTTGCTCCGGGTGCATAAAGCAGTTACTGGAGAGACAAACAAATGTATTAAAAATGAAATACTTTTTTTTTCAAATTATCAGGTCTTTCTTTTTGTTATTTTTATGACTATTTATTTTTATAACATTTGCTTTTCATTCGTCCCAAACTTATTAAATAGACAGGTAGCCACATAAAGTTCCGCTGACAATAGATTACATGCTTTAGAGAACCCTTGATTATAAGTTTCCCATGCAAACCCCTTTCCCGCGTTTTAATATAGAAAACGATATGACGTATTTGCTTGTATTCCGCAAAGAATGTCTTGAGAAGCCACACCTGAAACGGCTTCAAAATTACAACATAAAATAAATGGGTTTCATATCAGCTCAAGGTACACCGCACTCATAGTTTAGGGATGCTTTGTCATTTCCAGAACGTTCAGAATTCATTTCATTATTCAAGGAAACGCCATGAGCCATTGGACCATATTTGAATCATCAATTTCAAGCTGTCGAGGGAACACGAAAATTTTCCATTGAATAAATCCATCATATTGAGTCGCTGTACCTATCCCACATGCATATGAATTATCCTATTTGACCAAATCAACATAATTCTACTTGCACATTGATAATGCCGCTTAAAAAGTGCCAGGATGAAAAGATAAACAAATGTATAATGACATTTTTTCAGTCCACGAGGGAGCCATAACGCAAATAGCAGCAACCTATAAAATGAGTTGAGTCCCATTATGAAACCCGTCGTGGGTCTAGCTCTAGTTCTGATTTGAATTGGTAAGCCACACTCGTTCCCTTCATCCGTATCTATTATCTTTCAGTCGTATCATAGGATCTACGTCAACATCACATTGCATTTAGATACACTGGATTGAGTCGAAGAACTTCCAGACGCATGTTGTAATTCATTTCACGGTGTATTTCGCATCAGGAGGCTTCGAAATAAGTCCAAGCCGTGCATGGAGTGAGCGCGTTAAGGGCGTGTTTGAAATCTCTCATTACAAAGAACCACACTACCCTGGAAGAAACGATGTTAGTGCTCAATTGCCTGCGTCACGATGCCTGAAAAATATCCTCCAGTCGTCTACTAACAATAGCCACTGTAAAGATAAAAACGTTTCATAGATCTCAATGTATCTGAATGCCTCCCAGGGTTTCGCAGGCGACATCGTAGGCACATCGACAGCCAGCTGGAAGTCATGGGGCTTCCATGTTGGGCTACAATTGGGATTGATGTGTCCGGGTTGGTTTGGGAATTCTGATGGCGAAGCAGCTTCCTAACAATTTAGAAAGCCTTTCATGTTGATGTCAACGACTGCACTCAATATCCTGCTCCCGAAGACCACTTCACCGACCCTCTTGCAACCTCGATCCGATTTCATTTTCTCATGTTAACTGCGAGTGAGGGTATATCGAGAGTTCCTTTGGGCTGTCGCATTTTTAACTTTGCGACCGATTCGATTTTCAAATATTCAAGAGAAATACAATACCGTACATTAACAAGTATAAGAAATGCCTATCGTCTGCGACCTACGATTGTTTGATTAAAATCACTTGGAATTCATTTAGAAGTTGCCTTCGTTGGACAATGGACTGCTCTGAAAAGTGCCTGCTTTCCATGTGACCACCCTGCGCGTTGTCTTGGCTGGACGGGGCTTTTGAGGAATATAAATTGCCAGAGTTTTCGCTTTATCCTTTGAAGCCTGCATTGACGTCAATGTTAATACGAGATGGAATACATACATTCTAAGGCTTTTGATTAATGTCATACATAATTCTGGTCCAGATAACAGACTCCGAAAGCAATGAACTTTGATTGGCTATCATTGCTGGCAATCATCAAATAATTGAGTTTGGTTGCCCGTATGGAAATGGCGACGACAGTGATAAGAAAATAAACTAGAAACGTACAAAACAAGGTCATTCGGGGACAACTGAATACGCCATTAGAAAGAAACGTGGAATAATAAATAGCATTAGCGATGCTCTGTCCGTGCATTTAATATTTTCATATTTTATCCACTCGTCTTGACATCCATATGCTATCCTCTTGGCATTTTTCTCTAGTTACCATCGAGGCTAACGCGCCATAATTATGATAAGTGACAGAATCCATTAGTCCATAAAAGTCGAATGTGCACAACAAGCTGCCCTCCATCAATTCCATGGGAGTTTTATCGAACGAATACACCCCGAACTGAAAACCCAAATCGCATAATTTATGAGTAGGAAGTTGATTTCAACAGTCGTTTATTTTGAATATTGCTCATGCCGCGAATACTGGAACGGAATCCACCAAAATGCAGACATAATGCTGTACAACGTTTGGACAGACATAAATAATTACTCGCATTCAAACATTTAGTTAAGCGAAGCCTCGGACAGGGAGGAAACAGCATCCCTGCAAAAGGGGTGAACAAATATTTAAATGGCTGAAATTTAAGACTTATTCAAATTGAAAACCCAACGATTGGGAATTGAATATTTATATTTGCCGATCAATAAACTACGAGGTCTGGCTATTAAATAACGAGACTGGTTACGAAAAAGGGTTTTATTATAAAAAATATTCTACATTCGAATACTCCCCATCAATATACTCCCCTTCCCTCACCACTCACCTTTCCATACGTTTTTTCCATTGGTCGAAGCAGTGCTGGAAGTCTTCTTTGGTGAGGGCCTTTAGGAGCTGTGCCGTTTTTTGCTTTACCGCCTCCATCGACTCAAATCGGGTCTCTTTCAAAGCAAATTTTATATTCAGAAACAAAAAAAAAGTCGCACGGTGCCAAATCTGACGAGTACGGCGCGTGTTCGAGCACTGTAGTGCGCTTACCGGCCAAATACTGCTTCACAGATAGCGCGTTATGGTCAGGTGCGTTGTCCTGGTGCAAAATCCACGAGTTGTTCTTCCACAACTCGGGCCGTTTCCTACGAACTCGTTCTCGCAGTGTTGCCAAAACTGACAAATAGTAAGTCTGGTTGACAGTCTGACCCTCTGGAACCCACTCAATCATCACAATACCGTTAATGTCGAAAAAAACGATCAACATTGCCTTGAATTTTGATTTGGACATCCTTGCTTTTTTGATTCTGGGCGATTCAGACGTCTTCCAATGCATCGATTGCCGCTTTGTTTCAACATCGTATTGAAAAATCCACGTTTCCTCGCAAGTAGTAGTGTTTTTCATCAGTCCGGAATTTTTTTTAACATTTCAAGGAAATCTGAGCAGACCTGTTTACGCAAGAGCTTTTGGTCAGCAGTCAGGTTTTTTGGCACCAACTTCGCACAGACTTTTGTCATGTGTAATTCCTCGTGTGAAATTTGTCTAGCCGTTTCTTTATCGGTGTTTATAGCCTTGGCAATCATCAGAATGCTCATTCGACGATCTGCACACACAATTTGGTTGATTTTGGTCACTGTTTCCGGAGTTGAAACAGTGGCAGAGCGACCTGGGCGTTGGTCATCTTCAGTGCTCTCTCGGCCCTCACTGAAGCGCTTACACCGTTCAAAAACACGCGCACGAGATAGATTGTCCCCATATGCCTCTTGCAATAATTTACAGCACTCAGTCGGAGTTTTTTTTTCAATTTAACGAGAAATTTGAGATTGCTCCTTTTTTTTCGTCACACTTGGTTTTCGGCACGAGATAAAAAAACACATTAGTTTCAAACCGGTACTGCACAAATACAATAATAGTGACGAGAACGTGTTTTGGAACGTGCATAGACAAGGTATCTAGATACCCAACTCACTACTCGTTTTTTCCCCACCCCTATACGGCGCCATATAGGCGCGCAGTCTCGTTATTTAATAGCCAGACCTCGTATGCATTAAAGTCACTGTTAATGTTCAGGGTTCGTTTTTTAAAGTCAAATTTGAATTAGTCTAAAAATGAGTAGAAAATAAATGTGTAAATTTTTGTTTTGCTAAGAGGAAGGGAGGATGTGCGTGGGAAACGCAAACAAGGCATATTTTCTTGATTTTTTTTCGAGGTATGAATAAGATTGGTGAAGTAATTTCATGCACACTTTGTAGTATAACATCTCAGGTGAAAAGATTTTCAATTGAAAATATCGATAAATAAGTCCGTGACAGCGAGTCTCCTGAAGAAAGTCGAAATATAAGGGTGCTATATGCTTTATACTTCCAAAAATTGAAATTTTTTGAAGAATTTATCACAAGGACTCTGGAATACATATTAGCGAAATTCTTTTTGAGTTTAATAAAATCAGTATCAAAATGTACGAAAAAAAATTTTACATACTTTTATTATTATATTTCAGAAAACGGCGGCTTCCTCGTGGCTTTATAAAAATATTCACATAAAACAGGGACAATGATCCTGAAGCGAGAAATGTTCTGAAATAAAAACTTAAAAAGGGTCTTATTTAGAAAAACAGTTGCTGTCATGCGTACAAAAATAGTTGAGTTGAAAAATATTTTTTTGAAATTTTCATTATCAAAATTTTCAAATTTCGAGTTCTTATATTTTGTCACTTACAAAAAATAGACAAATGAATATTTCGATAAGTCCAAGGTACACGACTTTGCGCGTGGCGCAGGTACAGAGACAAGGAGCTTTGCGGGTTGCGTCTGCATACCGCACTGTCTCTGAGCGGGCGGTGTTGGTAATCACAGGAGTGATACCCATCGCCCTCCTTGCTAAAGAGCAACGGAGAAGGAGAGGCAGCGCACAATACTCGAGTGGCAAAAATCCTGGGAAGGCGACTCTAATAGCCGCTGGACTGCCCGCCTTATAGGGGACGTGGGATCGTGGCTAAATCGAAGGCACGGTAAGACTGATTATTACCTTACCCAGCTTCTTAGCGGGCATGAGTATGTTCAGTGTAACCTGCACAAGATTGGTAAGTCACGGGCAAGTCATTACTCTCGGGCAATACTTACAGCGAAAAAAGGTACCATGGATATTCTTGGGCGCGGGGTCTAGGGGGTCTCCTTTTCCGCAGTCCTCCTCCATCCTGCCCCTTCCCGCTGGGTGGCGATTTCTTTAGGCTGACGGCGTCCTAGGGCGAAGTAAAAAGAGGCCTAGCACGAAGTAATGTGTCAATCAGTTCTAAGCTAGGGTCTGTTGGCAGGGGGGTTGTTTAGTGTGTAGTCTAGTAGCATGCGCTACTAGAAGTTCCACACTCCGGGCGTAAACTGCCTTCACCCTGCCTCCCAAAAAAACAGCTACACGACTTTCGTCAACCGTTGAGCGTTGGGACAAAAAAAATTAAACACTCTGAATCGTTTAAAGGAACTTTATTGAATTCTATTTTACAACACAACAACTAGCTATTTTCAAAAATCGAACACTCGCAGTTTCAACGATGTTTTCACCATTGAATATATGCTTAGGAGCTATTTGTCACACGTAACTGTTTTTCAAAAAAAAAAAACTTTTCCTATTGTTTTGCGTGAGACAACTAAGCATCTTTCTAATAAGTCATATTTAGTCAAATTTTGACAGATGGGCTTTAAAATTTCATGGACTTCTGAAGAGGCAGCAGCAGGATGGATCATTCCAAGAATTTTAAGCTTCATGTTGTCGATACTTGCATCATAAGTCTGAACCTGTACAATTGCATCACGCATATCTTTTACTAAATTTTTATGACGTAAAATATTTGAATCATGGTAAGTTGACAACTTTTTCGTGTGTTTATTAGAACAGGACAGTTACTAGAGTTTTGTTTTAAGTGGTGTTTTCTTCTTTCCCTGAACTGTTTCTTCTTCGATTTGTTTTTTCCTCCGTTGTTAGAGCCTTTTTTCTTTTGGGCCAGAGCTTCTTGAGCTTTGACTGCGTGTTTATATAACCCTCTAACGGGCAAGCCCGCCGTTAGGCGGCTTCAGTAAAATCTCGTCTATGCACGCACATGAATTTTGCTGGCAATAAATAGACAGTCCTGACTTTTATATTGAACGTATCCATCCACAAGTGCAGTTCGAATGATAGCCGTATTTTGCTTTCAAATGTTCTTGTCAGTGTAGTGTGAGATGCCAACTGATGCGTACAAAAAGCAAGAAGGTAGTTTTCGATGTTGGAAATTATATATAGTTGCTGTTGTTATCAAACCTCAAAATTGTAGTTAAAGTAAGGTGAGTAGTTAAAGGTGTTTTCAATGGAATAGCTTTTAAACAAAACTTGCTTCGCCTGTATTTTTGCTGCTAACTACTTATAACCTCTACCCGCCTAAAGGCGGTCTTGCCGGTTGGAGGCAAAATTTTTAATTCTCTTTCATTGCCATTTTGTACACAGACTTGGCATCAAATACGGAATCAGGAAGTGATTATTGCCCTTAAAAAAATCTACTTATCCAAAATATCATCAGATGAAGCATGTGAGCTTTTAGTATTCATATCAGAAAACGAAGACCCCACCGATGATGAAGATGATGAGTTGGGATGTGATTTTGATGATGACCACCTGGATTTTCCTTTTTTAGCACACTAAATTTATCAATGTATTGAGTTGTTAGATGTACCAACTGATGATGAAGTAGCTGAGACAAACTCGAATAACTCTGAAATCTCCGACAGCATTGCTTTGACAGTGCCTATTTCCAATCTTCAAGTACCGATTTCAACGCAATGCATCGATGCAGAACCACTAACGGCAGCTTCACTTTAATCAACAGTAGCGTATGCTTCATGTTTGACAGAAACATCGCAAGCAGAATTATCAACTTCATCTGCATCATCCACAATTTTCCAACGACGTAAGAAAACTAACAAACGACCTCGTAGTCCTCTCCCAGAATTTGACGAGGATGCTGATATTTCTGGAACCAATGCTGGTGGCTTTACTATAACTGCGCATGAACGCAGCACAATCAAAAGGGTGTAAATCAATTTTATGGCGAGAAGAGCATTTACAGCTACTTAAAAATGAAGTGGTGTTTCATAAAACTGCAAATCTTCCATCAAGCATTAACAATTTGGAAACACCTTACCAATGTTTCACGTACTTTTTTACCCAGGAACTTTTTGACGTAATTGAAGAACAGACAAGCCGATACGCTTGGCAGCATGACGTCCAAACAACATTTTCAGTGGCTGCTTCAGATATTCGCAAATACATTGGCATATTGGTATTCATGTCAATATATCGATACCCAAGTGCTGCTGAATATTGGGATCGATGTTCTTTTGAGCCAATTCGCACAGCAATCACATCCAAACAAATTTATGCGATTCGGAAAAGCTCCAATTTAACAAATCCAAAGAAAAAAAACGGGGCCAACTTGGATTTGATCCATTATACAAAGTTTCACCTTTGGTGAAACATTTCACGCACGATTTCCAACAGTCCCTAAATAACCAAGATTGTGTGTAGATGGGCAAATGTGCACGACCAAAATGGTTTCTTCTTTGCGACAGTTCATGTCAGCAAATCCCCATAAGTATGGGCTCAAACTTTTCGTGCTCTCTGATACCCGCGGATTTTCCTATGGGTTTGAATCCATACCGGTGCTGGTAGCAACACCGTTTTGCCTAATATGCCAGATTTAGGTCCAGCGGCTAATGTTGTCGTACGTTTGTCGCAAACCATCCCTAACTTCGTTAACCACGTACTTTAGTTCGACAATTTTTCTACAACATTACCGCTGCTAATTTATCTCAGAAGCAGAGGAATTCACACATTAGGGACAGTTCGTTCTGTAAGCTACCTAGCTATAAAGAACTTTCAAAAGAAGAGAAATTTTTCTCATCAGTGTATGCCGATGAAGCCCATAAAACGAGGATAAAAAGTGTAGATTCGGGCAGATCAGTCAGGATATGTCTTCTAATTCTAAATATACACTGTCAAGGTCTCGGCAATTGCGGAAAAAGTTGGGTTCACGTGTGGTGCATATGCATTATGCTTTCAGCTGAGACTCCTGCCGTCCAAGTAATGGTTTCACTGCCCATAAGGACTGCCGCAAACGCCTCAACATCTATTTTAGCAATGCTTCAACCAATCAAGTTGTAGGTTGGGTTGCTACGCGTCGAGGACACGCTTGCCAATTTCGAAGAAATGCACCAGTACATTGCTTGCAGAGTAGTCCTCGAGTACCCTGCATTTGTGTATACTAGGCACTAAGAACTCCGAAGCAAATGTCAGGTCGGGGATGGTTCTCAAGCAGCCTCACCGTCGAAAAGTTGGTGTGTTCCCAACGTTAATGATGACGAGTTCCCTCCTAACCTCCTTTTCTAGGATTCGCTTTCCTCTTAGATCTGGGTTAGTCAATCCCCATTCTACCGCGCTGGCATTAAAGTCAATGCTCATAAGGATTCGGCCTTCCGAGCTCGAGACACCTTCCTCCAGTTCTTCGAGTTGGCTTTGGAAGAGTGCAAGTGGCTCATTTGGCGTGAGATAGACGCTGACAAATGTAATATCCGCACACTCAATCTACACAAAGCCATCCCCACTCCCCAGATGGCGGCGGTGCCGGGTCGGTCGCAATCCCATCCAACCTCCTCCTTGTTTTGGTGTTGCTCATATATCAGAAGCAGGTCGACTTTTTCCTCCCCCGCAACCTGGCCGAGTAAGTCTTGTGCGGTTGAGCTACGGTGTAGGTTAATCTGCAAAGCTTGGATCATGTCTTCGGTTTTCTCTTCTTATGTGCCTCTTTGAACTTCAGGCACCTACCACTTCCTGGAATATGAGCAAGGTTTTCAGGCTTCAACCCCTTAGATTTGTACAAGATGCAACTGGGGTTATTTGGCCACTCCTTCGCCTTATGGCTGGGAGTGCCACACTTGTAGCACAGGTTGCTTCGATGTGGCCCCTTGGAGTTCAAAGAAATGTGTCCATAGCTGAGGCGCTTATAGCATCGAGCTAGTACTACCCGCCGACGTATGTTGCACACGACCCAGCCGATTTTAATTTTCTCCTTGGCCAGGAGTTGCACTGCGTCTTTTTCTGCGATGTCTACTATTGCCACCCTTGGCCCTCTGGAATTGCTAGGCGTCAGCCTTACCCGAAAGCTGTCTGCCGTAGGAAAAGTTTGCCAAATGGACTCTTCTTCTTCTTTGACATCCATATCACAGTCATGGTCTCTTATTTCCAAAGAGGCCATTGGCTGTAATGTCGAGATAATAGCTTTAAAACCATGGAGGTCCTTGATAGCACTCACGAACAGGCCCTTGTTGGTGGACTCCGCTCCAAGTTCTACAAGGAGGCACCGTTTTTTCGGGTTCCACATTTTACCTGATTTCCTTGAGGACCTCGGCGTAAGTCCTCCTATCTGCAAGCTTGATTCACAGAGCATCCCTACGCTGCTTCCGCCTGGATTTTAAAGGCATCGCGCTGATTTTTGTGCCGTCGTGCTTTTCGGGCGGCTGTTCGGTCAAATCTTTTCTTCGCTTCGCAGCCTTCTATTGCGATTTAGAGCGCACCAGTTGGAAGTCAGCACATCTCTCCTCCTCTTGACTACTATCCCTTGCCCCGAGTCCCTTTACCCTTTTCCTGCGATCAGATTTTGGTGGGCTACATGCCGCTTTTTTGCCCTTCACAAGAGTCGTATTTTCGGTGAGGGGAGTGCTTTTGGGTATTTTATTGAGCTCTTTCAACTCGCTCTCTGCCCTTAGCCATCTGCGGCGGTAGTGCTGGATTCTGTCAACAAGGTCCTCCAGTTCGTCAATCCCGTTTTTAATGTCCTTATTGACATGACTTGACAAAGTGTTTAGGTGGTAAATATCACAATGTCTTCTTCAATAACTATTATAATCCAAAGAGTTTGATGAAGAACTTGAAGTCTCATGGCATATATGCATGTGGAACTTTAAGAAAAGGTAGAAGAGATTTGTCGACGGGTTTAAAACATGACAAAGATTTACAAATGAATGACTGGCGTGTTAGTAAGGATGGCCTAGCTTTTTGTAAGTGGAAAGACAGGAAAGTGGTTTATTTGCTCAGCAACTAAAATGATCCTTCAGTAAATGATAGTGCGTCGATTAGAGTGATGAAAGTGATGGAAGTCGTCGTGAAGTTACATGCCCGCAAATAGTTGTCGATTATATTAAGCATATGGGTGACGTGGATAAAGCAGATATGCTCAAATCGCTCTATATGGCACTTCCTTGTCTTGGCAGTGTTAAATTCTGACATAATGATCAAATCAAGGCTGCCTAAATAAACTCTTTCGTTAAAAATTGTTATGTATTCCGTTGTGTAGGCACCATAAAAAAAAATAAAAAAAGTTTCAGAAAAAAAGTCTCAGGAAAAAAATTCTCAGTAGAAAAATATAACAAAAAAAATTTCTTGGAACGCTTTTGACGTTTTGAAGATAATAATCCAGTATCAAGTTTTGAGGATAAGGACACAGTATACTAAAATATTGAGGATAATAAAGAGAATCAAGAAGTATTAGCAGCTGTGTGAAGTGTTTAAATCTTTGAATTACAAAGCCCAAGAGAACATTTTGATTAAGATCTATACCAAGAAGATAGTAAACAGGCAGCGGGGATGGCCAGGACGCAGCGCAGCGGAATTCATTGAAGCCCCGAAATCAAGCTGAGGTAAAGATTCGTGTTGGAGGAAGCAGAGGTGGTCAGAATTACCGTTAAATATAAATCAGAATATAGAATATTTCATAGAAAAATTGCGGAAAACTTGGTACAAAATAATATGCAAATTTTATGGTTTGAAAATATGCTGTTAACGTCGTTTTTAAACAATTATCGGACTTGATCAAAAAATTTTCATAATGCTTAATATTGGCAATGGCAGAAGATAGAGGGCAGAAGTTATTTAGATCAATAAAGGAAATATCTTGAGTTTCAATAAACATTACAAAAGTTTTATCAATCGTAACATACCGATAAAGTTTCACCCATCAATGAGCACTTGAAATATCATGTTAGGGAGGCCCAGTCCATTTTCAAATTTTTAATGCCCCTATCAGTTCGCGTCTTGTGTAACTTTATGCACAAGAACAGTAACCGAAAAGAATCTACAACTTCATATCCAAACCTCTTATGGAACGTCCTCACCCCACGCAAGACTCCTGCAACTACTAAACGATAGACGCCTGATACTAAACTCCATTAATTTTAAAGTGTCTCCTGCACTTGGGTACCAACAGCCTAATTTTCAGCATGGATGGCGTATAGAATGGAGTCGTAGGATGGTCATAAAATATATAAATGTGGCAGCATAAGAAAACTTTACCATTGTAGAGTATTTGGGAGAAGTTGCACGTATATACACAAACTCATTCCAGGGGATATCGTAGATGCTGCGATAAGACAAGAAATAGGACCAGCAAATGAACGAAAGGACTTTTATGACCAAGAGCTACCATAAAAGATGCGATTCTCGGGAACGGCTTTGAAATTTCTTTCGATAAAACGCACGAGAATTTCTATAAAACAAGAACGATTCCGCCAACAACTCGAAAAGATACTTTTTAATTAAATTCTCTGATCATCTTAACTTTTCATATTTCTTGGAGCGAATAGATAAAAGAATTTCAGGCATAAAAAATATCCTACGATTGCTGAGAGTAATTAATCACGGATTAAAATTTAATGAGATTGCCGGGCTGACATCGCCCTCGTCCTTGTCTTCTCGGCTGTCGTCCAGGCACGATAGCAAAAGTAAGAAGAACGACCTAATAAATGGTGTCCTTAAAGTATTATCTGCATTGATAGATGGAACATCATATCCGACAGTCTTTTGTTGCTTTCACAGTTGGAGATGAAAAGGACGTCTTTTATGAATCGCAAGTATTAATTTTTTATGTTGCCCGGTAACTGCGAACAGCCAACGTTGATAAATAATTCTGTCCGTTGTTAAACGAAATCATTTTGCGAAACTCTACTTTCGTGAGAGGCAAGTTTTTGTTCCTGTATTGCAAGGACTAAACATGTGACTATTGTTTCGCGAAAAATCATTCAATTGTTTGTTCATATGTAACGTTCATATGTGATTTTATGGCCCTAGTCTTTCACATTGAACAGCGTAATCGCAGACAATGTCAACATCATTTATCCGTTGGGTGTATTCCTGCGGGCATCCCTTCTATATAAGAGCATGAGTACCAAAGATGATAAAATAGATATTTTTATAAGGCATCAGCAAAATCATACTTGACGACGCGAAGAGCAAGAGGAAAAAGGAAGCAAAGAATCGAAATGCGCTAAGCGATGTTTCATGCGACAAGTGAGGAGCGATAACAAGGCGCGGACTTGAAGTTGAATCGTTTGATGGTCCTTGAAGTACCTAAACAAATACACGGGCATGCAACCCCAATTAAATTTTGTTTGTGCGAGATGTGGGACGGCTTAGTGGCTTGTATTTATTTTTACGTTACAGCAACTATTCAGGGTGGTCACGATGCAAGGATTAAGTCGATGGAAAGGATCGTTCAATCGAGCGTTGAAAAATAAATCGAGTGGATTTCTTTGATTTGTAGAACTGGTAGATCTCGGAGAATTAAATTAAATCAAACATATCTGAATCGATATTGGATTTGGTATGTGTAGTCAAACTTATTTTGTTGGGCTACACATATTTGTACTTGTGGCTTGAGAAAAAATGGATTATTCAAAGCTACTTTTCACCGTAGGTTTGAAATAAAATTTTATTTCGATTTTACTTTAACTAGGGTTTGCAGAATATTTAATATTATTTAAGGTACTGCCACGGTCTAGAAGGGCAGTAAAGTGATGATTATTCTTAATTTTTTCTCGGGTCCTTTATTAATTAAAACAAAGAAACGTTTTTTTTTTCATATTCTCATATTTTTAAAGTACAGAAGTGACTTTTTATGGATATTGGAGCTCTGCATTTTTTGTAGATGGCGCTGTAGTTAAGTGATACAAAAAATTTAGTGTCACAAGGCCACGGATTAATCTCGACATTGGCACCACTGAACCAAAAAATTCCAACCGGGTATTCAAAAAGAAAATGAGCTTACATGCCAATTTAACACCAATCGTCAAAAACGACATCACCAAAATGGCGGAAATTTTAAAAAAAGTTAAAAAATGGCACCCTTTTTTGCCCTGTTTTCGTTTGCCAAATTTTGAGCATTTTTATTCAAAATTGTGGTAAATTATCGTATAGGAGACCTTTATAAACAAAACGCTTCAAGCTTGATTCAAATTGGCTAAGTAGATCCGGAGATAGATCGAGAAACACACGTTTAAAGTTTTGGCACGTTTTATCCATTTGATATTAAAATAAAAAAAAAACAAATTTTATTGCTAAAAAATGGTTAATCTGTAATCTCCGTGGCATATAATAAGTTTGCAAATCCCTCCGTAACTTTCCGTTCTTGTGGGTGGGCCTCTTTTCTGGCTAAACGTCTTCTTTTGTGACGATCTTAGTAGCTAGTCAACCATCAACATTCACTCCTGATCTTTTCTTTCGACGTATTCATAAGCAGCAACCATTTGAGTTAGCCCATAAGTTCTAACATCTTTAGAAGTGTCATTCGACCCATGTTGATCAATGATATTTGAACCCCTATTTCAGTTACTTCTTTGCCAACAAAGGTATGCTTGGGAAATACTGCCCAGAGTGTTTCATTAAAATAATCATTACTATTCTGAGTATTTTTTCCTAGGCAACGAGTTAGTAACTCCTCATTACTTAAATGCTCAAAAGTTGCTTTAAGAAGTTCTTGAACTTCCGCATTTAGTACGGGTTTGAGTTTATAAGAGATTTTGTGCTTTTTGTCCTTCAGATATTTACATCATACTTCGCTGCAGTACTGGTGTTGTGGTATAACGTAAGTTGTTACGTAATGATGATACCATGCTCGAATTTCACTTCCCATATATTCGAAAGAGTCTAGATATCTAGATTCTTTGCTAAAAAATGCTAAAAAATATTTTAAGGACAGTCAAATCTTTAGTTTTTAACTCGTGGTTGCCTGTCGTTGTTCTTCTCTTCTCTTTTTCGTGTTTTTTTTTTCGACGAGAAAACAATTTTGGACCGAATTTGACCAATTTTTCGGCTCTGATTCAATTGAACTTTTTTTATTCTTCTTCTTTTTCGGTCAGTGCCTTTTTGACCTCTTTGAGATGTCGAAACATACGCTTACTGACATGCGAAACGAACTCGTGTTTTTTCACATCCAAGTCTTTGTACAGTTTGGATGCTAATAGATTGCTGAAGGTCTTGGAATTTTGGTAATTTTGGTAATTGAAAAAATTTTCAATTAAATATTTTTTTTCTATGGCGTGAATATTCATACCTCCGGAGCTATCTTCATAATTGGGCTATTGGGCAAATCTAGCTATCTTTATGCTCCAAAATTGAGCAGTTTTCCTTATATTTGCTTTCGTACAATTACCAGAAACCAGCCCAAAAAAAACCAGAACATTTTTCGTATTTTTGCACGATTAGCAAGTTTAAGAAGAAACAAAGTTAACTAAAATTTTATTTGAATATTTTGAATATTTAACCACTGTTGAAGCACCGATTGATGAGCTAAAGTAACCTTTAGACCAAGCGCCGTCTCCCGAAACTTGTCATCCGGAATTTTTTTTCTCTTACTTTTTCCCTATCTTTCTTACCAGCTTTTTTCAAGCATATTTAACGAACTGCTTTTGTTGCGATATTGACATTTTCTAACACTGAATTGTATGTTGATATATTAAATTCTCCATTATATTCCATGAAAGGACAGAAAAAATCTGAACCCTTTCGAGCAACCCCACGTGACCACAGAAGAAACACAACTCGTCGATTAGTTTCAACCCCTTCATCCACAAACTTGTGAGAATTTATTGTTCTATCACATGAAATTTTTAATTTTAAATCCTAAGCCACGAATATCAGTTTTAGTACGCTCGATATCCTTGCCAATTATTTCGCATTTGAGCATAGCTGCCAACGCCGAGAACAGCAGAGGAAACCCGAATATACGATATTTATAACAGTCATCAACCTTCATTTCAAAATCAGTTTTTGTTGATAATTTTTGAGCAGAATGACTCGTAAAAGTAATTTGCTAGGCTGTATGCTGGTTTCCTTGAAAATTACGTGTTGTTCTCACATTTTTCCCCCGATGGTTTTCACGTTTAGGTACGAATTTGTTCTCATCTTAAAACAAATCTTTCGACAGCAACCGAAAGACGACTGAGCAAGTATACAGGAAGTTGAAAGGAGTAGTGAATGTATAAATGAAACAGAAATAAAGTAAAGCGGGAATAAAACCGTTAGGAGCGATCGGCAGCTGCAAAAGTCGACGCAACTCGTGTAAGCGTAGGCAGCTATGTAATGCTACAACTTCTTTTTTCTCTTTCGAATTTCTCAACAATTTTATATATTTCTCTATTCTTGATACCTTTAAAAATCGAAAAACGCAAAAAAAAAACATTTTTTGAAATTTCTGGACCGTACTACTATTTTAACATCATCATGTAGGTGGAGATTCGGTCAATGCACGTTAAGCAGTAGGTCCTGATTTCGGTTTTTCGGTTGCTTCACACTAGTGATCACATGCTGAACGGTCCCAGAATCCTTCCAAGTCTGGATCATCGATATAAAGAATGTGTTATTTGATTTTTTCTCTTTCGAATTACATTCGATTTTTTTTTCGGAGATGATTCTTGATACTTTAAAAAATCGGGAAATGAAAAAAATTGTTTTTTAAATTTCTTAAAGTAGAATTCTGGGTGAAATACATTTTATAAACAAAATCAAGTTGCGAATATGTTGTAAATTTCTAAAGCAAAATAAAATTTGGAAAAGAACAATCATATGAAATAAACAACATGGCCTTAACAATTTGACACTATGCAAGAAGTGGTCAAACATGACCAAGCTTTTGAAATATTCCTTACCACTCCATTTAATATTCTTTAAACCGAAAGATTACACAAGTTTACAAAATTTAGCTTTTTGTCTGTTGCCGCGAATTTTGTGGTTGGAAATGTTCAGTTATAACTAGTTTTTGTCAAATCTACCCTCAAAATTTTTTGAGCAGCTCCGGTTACTTTGTATTTGATTTTTGTCATTTAAGTGTATATATTAATCGATACCAGGCGTATTTTACTGTGTTGAGATTAATATCTAACGTTTTTTCGTCATGAGTAGTTCAAAGAGACGTTGTTTAAACAATCCAGATAATTTTTGCTATATTTGCGGAGAATATGTGTTTAAAGATTGTAGAAAAGTTATATCAGAGTCGGTGAAAAATACGTATTTTGAGTATTTTTGGATGCTCTTGGATAAAAATAAGAAGCCTTGGGCTCCCAATTGTTTCTGTAAATCGTGTGTTGAATATTTAAGATTATGGAAAAGTGGTAAAAGAAGTGCGTTTAAATTTGGAACACCGACTATTTGGCGAGAACAACGAAATCATCTCGAAGACTGTTATTTTTGTAGTGTGAACGTTAACGGTTTAAACACAAAAAATCGAGCTAAATGGTAGTACCCAAGTACTAGTCGCGTTCAACGTCCAGTTCAGCGTTCACCTGACTCTTCAGTGCCTAAAAATATATCTGAACTCTTAGAACAAGTTGAAGGACCAAGCTCATCACAAAATGATCCTGATTTTAAAGGTATGTCAAATGAGCCAAAATGCTTTTCCCAATACGAGTTGGATGATCTTGTAAGAGATTTAAATCTTTCTAAACAAGCTTCAGAATTGTTAGCATCAAGACTGAAAGAAAAAAAATCGCTTTCCCCAGATACTAAAATAGCTTTTTATCGTGAAAGATATAAAGAATTACGGTGTTATTTTTCCGATGAAAACGGTATTACCTTTTGTTCAGATTTTCTTCTTGGTCAACAAAGTAGTTACACTAAGTTCCCCTGTTTTATATGTCTTTGGGACAGTGGAGCTAAACAAGAGCATTGGGTAAGAAGAAACTGGCCCTTGAGAGAAAATATGGAGCCTGGAAAGCAAAATATAGTCCAGAATTCATTAGTAGCTCGTGACAAAATTATCCTTCCACCATTACATATAAAACTGGGCATCATGAAACAGTTTGTTAAATCACTACATAAAACGGGAACTGTTTTTCTTACATTTGCCAAAAATTTCCTGAGCTCACTATGGAAAAGATTAAAGCTGGTATTTTTGATGGCCCCCAAATTAGACGACTTACGAAAGATACTCAATTTAGAAAGTCTATGACTGAGTTAGAACTAAAGGCTTGGACAGCTTTTGTCTCTGTGATGCGAAATTTCCTCGGAAATAAAAAATCTGAAAATTACATTGAACTTGTGGAAGACCTTCTGCTACAATTAAAAAATATGGGGTGCAATATGAGCATAAAACTCCACTTCCTCCATAGTCACCTGGACAGGTTTCCAGAAAATTTAGGAGATATGAGCGAAGAGCAGGCAGAGCGTATGCATCACGACTTTCGCATCATGGAAGAGCGCTATCAGGGTTTCTGGGATAAGAATATGATGTCTGACTATTGTTGGTCGTTGATACGTCATTTTCCAAAGTCTACACATCAGATAAGAGCTGTGAAACGAAAGTTTTTTGGAACTTAATGATTAATTTTTTTTTAATAAAAATTTTCTTAGTAAATACGTGTTTTTTTCTGTTTTATACCTACATAGCTGAAACTCAGTAACTAGAGCTGATAAAAAATTTCTAATTATATTTTTGAAAATAGCATATCATATATATTTTTGAAAATAGCATATCATAGCAACAGTTAAAATTTCTTTGGCAACATATGTACTGTAAACTAGTGTTATTGTTGACATTTTACCTGTTCTTATGATTATACTGCACATAGATTTCATAAAACATTTTTAATTTATCCACTGATGGTTTAAATGAAAGAAATTTCGAGCATTCTTAATTTTTTGATGCTTAACAGGCTATGAATAGGAAACGTATATGTTCCATGAACCATTGATCACTAGCGCGGGGTCACATTATCCCCGGAGCACACCTAATACAAAAACCGTTCAGGTAGCATCATAGATCTACAGCTCTGTCCAATATCAACTGCTCAGGACAAGAAACCACGCCTTGGTGTGAGTTCACTTTGCGGCTCTATCATGACAGTCCATAGTCTGCATAAAGTGGGAAGCAAGATGGGATGCAGTCTATGTTGTCCAACAATGTCGAAAAATGCCATAGGGTGGAATTGAAGCGGCGTTTACACAGTGTATAAGTTTTGTCTCTTGTAGTGTGAACTTGTTGAAAGATGAAAAGACGATAGACGAACAAGGTGGACAAATTTTTTGTTTGCAGACGTTTAAGCTGCATTATTGATGATACCGTAGTTTGGTTGGAGAAGTCGCCAAGTGGCGGGACCAGATTCAATTCGGGGTGAAGAGCAAAGGTGGATCGTAGTTGGGAGAAGTACAGAAGCAATTACCAAAAACCTGACGTTTGCCACATAGGGTGTACTGTGGGAAAGCGGATTTAACCTGACCACTGCACATTGTCCTGATAAACTAATGGACCGATTGACAAAGAAGTTAAGATAACGGACGTAATAAGAATCAATGTGGTCTATATCGCAGAGGGGAGGACGGACTGAAACAAGTACACATTTTTGACAGTTGTTAACCCGGACCCTATTGACTTGTGCTATAGGACTCTGGGTGCCGCAGGGAGGCTGATGATCTCGGCTTCAGCTTATTCCATTCAGTAATTTAGAAAGTTTTTCTCGGAGCGAAGAAGCGCAACCTGATCAGAGGTTTATCTGAACCACGGGTTAGGGACGCCTTTGAAAGATTACTGTCAGCCCCCTACACGGTGAGGAGCCTTTCCTTAGTTGAAACATGATGGTTGTGGTTTCGACGGCTGGAGAGTACGTTGAGCAGTTACCAGTTGTTTGCTGGGAATCCAGGAAGCTTTAAATAAATTGGGACTTGGGGCAGAAACTTGTTTTAATCTTGGGGGGTGGTGGTTGACACATTGTTTCAAGCTCGTCTATGGAAATCGTGGAATTAAGCCATAAAGGCAGGTGTACACGTAAAACCTCTCGACTTCATGCTCACAACAAGCAGCTTTATTCTTCCTGTAATTGGGCCAATTTTCTAATATGTTAATATATACTAATATATCTAATATGTTCTAATATCTTATATGTAATTATAAGAACAATTGAAGAAAAAATTAATTAAAGCGATAGTTTTTCGATCGCCCAAGCAACTGGAATGTTTGCGATTTCATGGAATTCAAGCGGACGTTTTTTTTTACTCTGAGCAAATGAGTCGAATCAAGAACTCACACAACCTGCGATTATTATTAATCTTTATGATGTCTTGGCTTGATTATTGATTCGAAGATGAGTTTCCTCGAACAGGTTCGAGCGTCAGTTGATACGGCTTCTGTGGGAGTATCGACTTGCAATCGCTTTATGGCCAACACGGGAGAACCAACCTCGGCTGATGCTCTTCCTAGGGAGCCGTATTGAGAGCGTCTCGCATAGGTACAGAGAAAAGGAGCTTTTCAGTCCTATCTGTGTAAGATGGGAAAGTCACCGACCCTGTTTGCTTATTCTGCCCGGAGACGACATATGACGCCTTCCACACCTTCTTCACACACGGAAGATGGACGCGACTCCGTTCGCACTCTTTGGAGAAAATAAGCTTGCTCTCTCCAGAAAATGTAACGGGGAAGATGTTGATATCAAAAGACAATTGGAACCGTGTGTCGCTTTACTCGCCGACGGTTCTTTTCATAAAGAAACGTATCATGGATCGCTTGGTGGCGCAAAGAGAAGGGAGATCTCTATGCCAGCAATCCTCCTCCTTCCAATCGAAAACGAAAGCTGAACCTGAGGTTTTCTTTTAATCTAAAGGCTTCTTTAGGCGATGGCTAATAAGACCTAGCTCGAAGTAATGTGACAAACAGTTCAAGGCTAGGTTCTCGGTGTGTCAGGGGAGGTATTTCGTCGTTAGTCCGATTGTGACTGGGAACCCAACACTGAGGGCGCAAAAAGCCTTCACCTCTCAACAAACAAAAAAATAGTTTGATGAATGCATCAAATACGAGTGTAAATGACATTTTCCTGTAAAAATCTTCTCATTTTTGATTCATACAATAACGTGACATAAAGTTGCAGACTTCTCTTTTCGGAAAACTGAATTGCTTTCTGGAAATTTATTCAGTCTTCCGCATGGCATTACTATTCTACGTAGTAAAACGATATAATAATAAATGGAATAGAAGCAACAGTCAAGTAAATATTTAGATTAGTTCAGGTTTTATGTATTAAAAATTGTGTTGAATTCAATGAATTCAGAGAAAAGGTATCGGAAGCTATTGATAACAAAACACTGTGATTTCTTCCTTTCCTACTACCTTCAATGATCAAATAATATCGATTTCACGAGAAGTTCTTGAAATTATTTATAATTTCCAAGTTTTTACATGAAGACTTGCTTATGCTTTCCAATAGGGATAATAATAAAATGTGGCATTACGTCTTTTCATCGCAACTGGATGCTGAAAGTGAGTCCTGAAAATGTTCATTCAAATGGGAGCATAAAAGGAAATGCAAATCACACGTGACCGCACGATATATGCCAACGTTTGAATCGTGAAACGTCTGCTAAGATAATTCACTCAAACCTTTGTATTACTTGGACCAGGTTATAAGCAAACACTAGATAAATTTCAATATCATGATCCAATTGCAAATTGGACTAATCATGACGCAAAGCAATGGTTTAATTTGCCTTCCTTCATCCTGTTTCAGAAGATTGTTCCTAGGGTTTCGTAAAACCCCTCCGTTCTGTGAAATCCTCGTAACTACGTCTTTATAAACTTTTTTTCATAACTTTAAAGCTTCTGTGAAATTTATTGCCACTGGTCATGCAAACTCGTCTTATTTGGTTAGTTCCAATTTTTGTATTCCTACTCCTCTTGCAAATATGTTCGCATCCCTTTCTATTAATACTGTAGTATTTTTTTTTTCAAAGAGTGGCCATAAGTAGAATGAATTATTTCAACTTGAGTTCCTGCCATTCTCTTTGTGTGTGTTCTTATTTGCAGTGCCGTTGCGTCTCTTTTCGAAACTACAGAAGTATTTATAATAAGATTTATAATTATATCCTGTAGCTTTGCTATTTACAGCACACATCTGCCAGTCATTCCAGAACTCACCGAAAGTGTTTGCCGTTGAAAGGACTCTAGGTAAGTGTACCTGCCCGGCCAGTACAAGTGAATCATGAAATAATATTTTATTTACCTGAGAAAATGTCTACGCGTCTATTGTAATCGTAAACCTTCATTCGTCTTTCCACGAACGTTTCCAACAATCCAAACATTTCTTTAAAAAATTCAAACAGTTCAAACATCTTTGGGATGTGATTTATTCGAGTCCGTAGCTGGGTATCTGCCGTTGAGATTTTCTCTTGGGATGTTTACAATCTGCGAGTTCAGCACAAATAACCTTCTGGGTTTTCATCGCCGTACCAGTTTCGTGTGCATTACGAATTTAATCCTCGACAAAGCACAAGGATCCCGTTAGAAACGTTTGATCCTTCGGGAATAAACGTACGCAGGGTGGTGTGGTGGTTGGCACTGTAGTACAAATCTGAGTGTTATTTGTCTTTTATCTGAGTAAATCATTTTCTTTACGGCTTCTAACGAATTCCGTAAATACCGTAAAAGACAGATTTTTGTGTGATTGAATTTCATCCAGATCAAGATTTGGATTCGGCCGCCTATCTTTAATGCCTTCGCCTCGGATGACTGCAGCGCAGCCCGTGGGTTGCGGAGGGGTGGAAACGCTGGGAGGTCTCGCAAGGCTGTCAAGGTGTCTATGCATGGAACACTGAGTACTCAGTTCAGGTCATTTGACATTTCCAGTCGAGAGGTTTTGTCATGTTACTTTAGTCCGGATAAAATATTATGCCCGTTCATTGGCGTCGCCGTCTTTCGACATGTATAGATTTCCTTCTTAGCCGCACGGAACCAATAAGCCCTAACATCCTGTGCTCAGTGCCGTCTGAGTAGCGTTGGATCGGGACGAAACGCTATTGTCGTCGTTCCATTTGAGCCTTTGGCTTCATGTGTGCTTTGCCAAGAGTAATGAAATGCTATTAAGTATTAGATTACCATTTCTGCAGTCACTAGTCCGCGTGATTTGATTCATTCCAAACGTCCCGATTGGGTTTCACATGGCCGGGGAAGTATTACCATTACCGCGTACGGCGCGCAGATACAATTTTTAATGTTGTTAGGGTTAGAATAAGTTATTGCTGCAGGGTGTTGATGATATCGATGCAATAATCTTGTTGCAATTCGTTTCTAGTTTTTTTTTCGAAAAATTTAGGGTGGAGATAATTGTGTTGGGTATTGTAATAAATATTTAATTTCGTGCTGTCTTATAAACGTTAAAAAAATTGCTGTAAAGGTTCGAACCTAAATTTTTCCATTTTTACAGACGAGTCTTGCAATAGATATGCACCAAAAAATTTTTGAAACATGTTTATCTCCAACTATTGGAGAAAATTTTGAATAAACCGATGCGGCTTTGTAGTGTTTATCTTAGACGTTATTCCAAATCCAATTGGCTGTAATTGAAAATAACAATTAGAAAGTTTTTTAAACAACGAATTTCAACAAAAATTCTTCATTCATAATTTTTTTAAAATTTTTTTAATTTTTCAATGAATCAAACAAAATATGTCAGATGAAGTAATATTTCATTCAAACTAAGATAGATTGATATAGATATATATTTATTGAGACTTAATACGTACATGATTTTCGTTATCTGATTCGATTACATTTTTATTTTAAAATTTATCCTTTGCTCATAAGGCTTTTTTCATTGATTGATAAACCTTAAACCTAACTTATTCTAACTTAATTCTACGTACTTTTTCTTATTTACAATTTAAAGGTTGATATGGAGGTAGTAATCGGATGGAGGTGCGAGTTCGGAGTCTTGGCTCCGACCATGATGATGTTTCTGTATCCTGCCGACGGCGCGATTGACATTGGTCAATTATGAAGTTCACCCGTTGCTGGCGTAAGTTAGTTAGCCGCGGTCGCCTTGTTCTGTCCGTACATAGAACGGAGGCTTCTTGTTCAATATTAAGCGTGGGTTTGTCAAGGTAGAAGAGTTAGAGCTATGCAGTTTGATGGGCGAGAGGTATGCGGAAGCGATGTTTTCAGCAATATTTCGGGAAACCAATTCACTTATTATAAATTCAGGGTGAGTTACCCATTTCTTTAGGCGTTTCGAGCTCGTCTCAATCATATACTGCATGATAGGCTTGATTTTTGTTTGACTGCATAGGAAAGTGCTCCGATAGTTCTTCTTATTTGGTCTTCTATACTTGGAAAAACACTTCCTCAAAATTTTCCGTTCGAAAATTTGCAGCTCTTCTGCTACGGTAGGCGAAATAGTGAGCCAGACAGGGAAGCAGTTGCTAATAATGGGTGTGATGAGGGTTTTGTAGATTAAAAGTTTAGTACTTACTTGGACAGACTTTTTGGAGAGTAAGGGCGCTAGGGCTGCGGAAGCCCAAGTGGCTTTTTCGATGGCTCTGGGAGCGTGGGGATTAAACTTGAGGCGGTGATGGAAAAGCACCCCAAAGTATTTTATGCAGTTCCTTAGGGGGACGGGGACGTTATCAATTTGTAAAGAGAGTTCTTTACTCTCGGCTTGCGCAGATCGGTGTCCTTTGCCGGAAGCGTTCCGGAAGCATATGAGTACGCATTTTTCAGCGTTGATAGCGAGGGCCCATTATGAAAGGTACTTTTGTAGGGATTCCACGTGTAGAGCGATGGCTTGCTGGGCCTTTAGAGGAGACGCGTGGGTAGCAAGAACAAGTATGTCGTCGGCGTATAGAATTGTGTGTTGGAGGGGTTGGTAATATTTATTTATTTATTTATTGTGTATCGGTTGCACTTGTGTTGGAATGTTGTGAAGAAAAAAGTTAAAGAGGTGGGGGCCGAGTATTGATACTTGCGGGACACCGGAGCGTACGTTGATAGAATCAGAGAAGGTATTGTAATAATAATAAATAATAAATAAATATGTTACCGAGACTCGGCCTACAGTTCAGCAGATGAAAAATTAAATTTGGTTTTTGATAACGTTAATAACCAATATAAGAGGACAGCGAACCAATGATAAATAATGAAAACGAGTATCTAGTGTCACTGAAAGTAAGAAAGTCATTATAAATGCTGTGAGAAAATTGAATATTTTTTTGTGGCGGAGGTAAAGGCTGTACTCTGAGGGTCCGACTTCCAGTGCCAACCGACCGAATCCCTTCGCTGTTACAGTGAGAACTTACACTGCAATTGTATGTTCCTTAACTTTGCACTAGGCTTTCCGGTTAGAGAAAACCTTCTTTCAGCAAAAACAAACGGAAAATTTTATGCCTGAATAAACTTCGAACCCAAAATTGAATGCCTAAATCGCGTGATTCACATATTTAGATCACAATTCCAAAGCGTTCATAACAATTTCAAAATTCATAGGTGTTTGGGTTCCGTCTTGGAAAACTTCGTTAAAAAATGAGTCAGCAGCAAGTCCTGGGTGGTCATCTAAGGATGAAGAAGATAACTGAGCAAAATCATTTTTGTAACCTGATGCACTCTGATTCGACTCATTCTCTGATTTCCGGTTGGTTGGCAAAGTATATTTACATTGGCAAAATAAAAGTAGATTATAATCTACCTATCTGATTATCACTATTACGACTTTTATCACAGCTCAAACTCAATTTCAATAGTTTAAAAGTCAATAGTTCGAATAACATATTTTAGGGCGAATTTCTTCAATATTTTATATTTTGATTCAAGGAGAGCTATAAAGGACCCCATCCTTGGGGCGTTTTCACAATAATTATAGATATTTCAGCGTCAAAACATCCCTGAGATGGTTTTAAATCTTTAATTTTGAGCCTCTGAAATCTGATTAATTTCATCAGATTAATAACAATGATTCTCAGAACCATTGATTGCGGGGAGTTTTTCGGGATGTGTATCTTTGTAAGTCCTTTTCAGTGCTCGTAGCAGTAACAAGTTTTTATGTTCAATTCTACCTCCATATTATGAAAGTTCTTACCTTAAAGCTGAATCAACTCAGAAATAATTTTATTGCGACATTTACAGTTATAAAATTTTTGTTAAAATTTATTTAAACAATTTCAGTTGCTATAATAACATTTTCAAGTTCAGAGAGGTTTCACTGTTCAGATATTTCATGAATTACTGGCATACCTAAAATTGACATAGAAAAAAACGAACGCTGACTTGTTGCAAAAAGTTTTCATGCTAGCCAAATCATATTTTTGAGAGATATTTATCCCTCTGCCGACAGTATAAGACGATGTCATATGTGCCAAGTTTGGGGCTGATGCATATCTTTGGAAGAAGAAAAGGACGGGGCCTCGAAGTCCTCTGTAAAAAATCTTACATTTGCGCATACCTCACAGGCACAAGCGTGTCAGTAGCCATTGCAACGTCAGTGAGCATGGGCGTGTGCAAGTTTCAGGACGGACGGTATAGTCTTATATGGTTGGCGACGTAACTTTTACGAATTTTGCAATATAAATATTCTTTATCGTCATTATCAGTGCTCTGAATGAAAATTGATTTTAATAAAATAATTGTTAGGTGTGATTTGTCCAGAATTTTCATTGTTTGTTATTATGGCTTAAGTCAGACACGAATATCACTATTATCTACGTATCTACGACCCGTAATAATTTAACTATTGAATCGGAGCCTGAAATTGAATGTGAAAGTGAACATTACTTCTCCGATAATCAAGATTGAGAACCAAGATGAGAACTACACGTTAGATTCTGATGCTGAAGTTGAAATTGAAGAGGAAGTTGATCAAACCCTGATTAACCTCCAACAGCGAAGTGCGGACGTCCAAGCAGTGTGATATTTGGAAGGTGTAGAAAAAACCCACAAAATTTAAATAGTATAAAAATTAGAGTGACGTCAATCACTTCCGCTCTATTTTTCGTTGTAAAGGTCGGTGTGTTACCTTTATTTGCTAAGTTGAGGTTAGTAGTTATTAAGTAATTGACTAACTGCTCACCTCTTTCGTGTCACTTGGTGCTTCCCCAGAGTTCGTGATGAGCGTTCGCATCGCATCCGATGATGGCCCGCTTCCTCCGTATATGCTCCGATAGGGTGCGGAATTCGGTGGTCGGCATCGGAGCGTCAAACGTTAGTGTGCTGAGGCCAGTGTTACCTGCTCGTCCCTTCCATTGAACACCGCTGATGTTAGGTCCATGTTGTTGAAATGCGGTAGAAAAATTAAATTAACTTCCTTCCAACATATAACGCAGCTAGGGATTTTATTTACCCCGCTTGTGGCAACAATTTTAAATTTTTTGCACTGATTCCAAGTATCTTTCCATTCAGCAGGTAAGGCTTTTGTTCCAATGCTATGTCGGTGTTCCCATCTGCTAGATGTTTAAGCAGGTTGGCTGTTGCTTCCCTGCTGTGGTGCAGATTTGCTTGGGTCACCCGCCTCAGTTTTTCATTATTGCCTTAAGGGTTCGGTCTTTCTTTCGTATGCCCAGTACCATGACCATGCCTTTGTTGGTGACTTCTTTCTCTGCGAAGAGATGCCACATATCCGTTTCGTACCCCGTGTTCTGCAGTTTAAGCGTCTCGAATGCTTCCTGCGGTGTCTGCTCCGTTTCGAGTATTAATACCTTGACGGTGCATAGCCCCGGTACCTCCTTTATGCGGACGACTCTAAACTCCTCTTTCAGTGTGGTGTTTACCTTGGCAACTACAGTCTTTGGATATTCTAGAGACTGCTCGTCGCTACAAGTCACAACCAGATAGCCCGCTGTGTGTTTCATTCCTCTGAATGTTGGAATTTTGTCTGGTTTGCTGCGTAAGTGTTCGAAGAGGTCCTTCTTCAGGGTGGTTTGCAGCTTCATAAGTTGATCTGCCTGGATCTTACCTGTCTCATTTAGGTAGCCTATCACCGCTACCGTTAGTGCATCGGTTGCTGTGTCCCGATAGGACTTCCTCGCCAGAGTTTGGGGTTCGAGGCTTATCCTCCGTTCCTTTTTACCAGTGCCTTGGTTGCTATCGTCCGATCCCATCCGCTTAGGTCAGGCTTAACTATTTTCATTTGCGGTTGGTGGTACAGCTTCCTTGGCAGCAGCAGCCAATTTCCTAGGTTTCCCTATTTGGCTGCCGCTTTTTGGCTGGTGCCAGGGTTCGTTGGGAAGCTCTTCTCCTCGATTTTGTTTTGACGCTTCAGTTTCCTTTATGCCTTCCTTCTTAGCATTCTGGCTGATGCAACCGTCTTCACAGTGGGTGCGGTAGCTGTCATTGCGCTTGTTTTGCTGCAGTCACTCGTCTAATGCACGCCCTGCTCCCTCAGCGTACATTTCTGGCCCAATAGCTCTGGGCAACTTGTGCGGGGTACCGTCACGCCAGTTGTCCAGTCCCCGGAGATTTCTCCCCCTCGTATGCCGGGTACTAAGAGTGCTTCTTCACGTTGAACTTCAATGCTTTTTATTTGGTTGCCGCTTCGCTTCACTTTTCGCCCTTTGCCTACCTGCTGGGTTGGATCCGAAGGTCTCCTTCAGTGCAGTCGCTGGGATCATTGGAGTTAGTAGGCCCCTCGCCACGTCAATTCAAGTAACCATGTAACCATGTAACGTATTTTCAAAATAATATCAAGATTTTCTGGAAATTATTGTCATATCTAAATTAATATAGATAAATTGGTCCTAACGCCAAATTATCCGACAGTACATTATAAGATACAATATGTTGTTTTATTTCTTCCTGTTCATTAGTAGTTTCAAAATGCTATCACGTGAGGGTAATTTGCCGGGTTAGTCAGAACCAACGGGCACTGTAATTTCACATGTCTGAAGGGGATATAATAACAATTAATGCCAACGCATGGAAAGACGTAGGAACCTTCAGTATTGGGCAAGATAAGATATTGTTGTTGGGACTTAGTCATAGACTCCTTATGCCAGCGTTGTCTAATGGCCATATTACAAACTGTTTCATTATAATTTACCACGAGTAAAAATGTCGAATTCTCTGATTAATCGGTCAGACATATTCGGGGAATTGTAAATGTTACGCTGTAGGTTTGTGCGAAAAGTTAGTTCGGCCTCATCGATACTTAACATATGAACATTTTACGTGCAATATCTACTCAAAACTTCGTAATTAACCTCTAAAATTAGGACATGAATGAAATTCACGGGAAATGAATGTTAATTGTATGACATACTCAGTACTAGCATTTGAGTTTCAATGATAAAGGTTAATTTCTTTCTATTTAGCCATAGGTCAATATTTCACATTTCAAGCAAAATGGCATTAGATACTTTGTTCATTTAATGTTAATGCGAGATGGCGTCTGTTCCAAATGAAGGGTACTAAGGAAAAATGCATTCACCTTTATCACTCACACTCCTGTAATTACATATTTATCAGATGAGGTCATTGGACCCCAGACTACTTTTGAATACATACAAATAGTACATAAAAGTGGATATACGGAGCACTTTGCTACAAAATAATCCTGTGTTCTTATCTAGTTCGTCGATAAAGATACTCTTTTTTTTCATTCGAAAACTGAAAAAGTAAGAAAAATAATTGGTTTTGACATAAAACCTTCCTGTTTTTTTAATACAGTCCTGCACAGTCTTGACATAAAGGACTGCGGTGTTCCGAACACGTTGGTCAAAAACACAATGGTCATGTTTTCTTCGTTTTGCGATTCTTTTCGAAGTTACATAGAGGTAATAGAGCCCTATTTACAAGGATTTCTGTTTCACAAGAGTTCTTTAACGCTGGTTTGTCTACTCTGAAAAAAGATTTTACGCCCCTTTCGATAGATCATCTGAGATTGATGTTCAAAGTCCTTCTCGTTAAATGCAGCGCGACTAAATGCAAAAAATATATTTACTATAATCGCAAACGTTATTTTTCTCTTCTTGTTCGTTTTTATGTCGACGGAGGCCTAGCATTAACAGCAGCTTTATCTGACATACCTGAATGTACTCTTGCAGGTCACCGTTCGTCTTCGGCGCTGTCTTATGTAAAATTCCGGATACGTGAAAACAAATGGTTTCCCTTTTTATTATAATGCAAAACTATTGCTGGTTTGCTATTACTTTTAAGAAATTATTATTGGTTATAACCTTATCCTCTGTGAAGCTTCTCTTCGAATGAGGAAGATTCTTTTCTTTTAATTTTTTTCTGCTGGTATTTCACGTTTATTTTTACCTCTGAAACGGAGGCATACTAGTAAGGCAATTGTCAAAAGTGACAGTTTGAATAGACCCATGACTGGGAGTTAGGAAAAATAACTAGATAACATGGGAAAAATTGTCCGGAATACGCTCCGCCTTATTTGATAGTTTCTTTTTTCCCAAGCTTTGAAAAATGTACATAAGACAGCAAAAAACTAGAAAATATACAGTGAAAAAAATGATCTATAGAATGAAACTTGTACTAAGATATAGGCCGTCTCCACATCATTCAGCATGACGATTTATTCTGTATAGGCCAGTTTTTTGTTTGATTTGAAAGCTGTGTAGACATCTTCCTCGTATATGACGATTTCTTCCTCCTTCCGTCATTTCGTCCCTCTTGGGTTTTTGCTTCCTGCAGCAATCACCTCTTGCTGTCACGATCCCTTGACCGCGACCTTCAATATTCTAAATTCACTTTTATTAGTTAGTATAACTTTGTTTCAAAACTCTAATTGGTTCCTTTGATAAATTTTAGCAAACTTGGGTCTTTTTGTTTTGTCTATGTTACAAAGAAAGAATTTCCTACTGGCTATTGTTGCTTGGTACCCAACATCAAGATACATTTTTCACACCATCGACATACACAATCATATGGAATTCAGTTTGAACTTCACACAGCTTGTAAGGGTCCTTTTTATGTTTCAAACAATAAACAGTATTCTTTCGCAATAAACTCGATCAGTCCTCCCGATTTAGAGGCACTTAAATGTCTGTGAATAAAATTTTCCACTGTCGTATAAGGTATTTGAGCGAATTTTCAATTTCCCAATTAGATTTTCATTCAGTACAAAGGTTCACAACAATTTGACTTTCTTCTGCCAACATTTCGTTTTGTTTATGGCCCATTTTGACTAAAATTTTGAAAAAAAATCATTAGGAGTGTGAAAATTAACAATCAATTGGAAGCGACAAGACTAGTACTTTCCACATTTTAGGACGCATTCTGGTACTTTTCGTACTCTCCGTATTTTATTACGCATTCCAGTTCTTTCCGTACTTTCTGCATTCATTATTTACCGTTACCGTACCGTTATTTTCAGTTAAATAAGACAGACCTTTGAGTGAGGGAATATTTTTTGAATGCGTAAATATAATGTTATGAGTCTCGCACTGCTTGTGCAGAAAAACTACCACTACCGGTTCGGTTGTCAACAACTGATTCACATATAAGGAAGCCCGTGTAAAACAAATAAAACCAAGTTATTCCCATAAAGCCGCAGTATCGATTATTTTATCGTTTGCGAAATGCGAAGCTCTTGAAGCTTAACGGACCCAGAACCATGGCGAGGCATGCAAACGAGTTGAAGCATATAAGTCGGCCAGGAAATGCCTTGGCAAGCTGATCCACAACAGCAAGGTTTGTAGCTGGCAAGATCTAGTGGACAATGTGAACATGGTTCCGTGGATGTGTTGATTCGCAAAGAGAATGGCAATGTCGAATCCCCGTTTGCATACCGTTCGTTACCGTGTCTAGTATGTAACACGGTAGGTGTCTAGAATAACATATGAAGGGAAGACTCACTGACTCGATACGGGATCCATCTCCTCGGTAGCTCGGTATCATCGACGCGACTGCAAAAGAGGTGATCGCAGTCCAAAAGGCGAAGGCATATAGCCGCACCAGGTGACGGATCGTTCTTTTGGTGACGCATGTCACAGTTAGGAACGCTCTGCTAGGTGGGCGGATATTCGGGAAGCGTTGAAAACTCTTTTCAAGTGCTGGAGTATCTTGGGCGTCGCTTTGCAATTTTCCATTTAAGGTTTATTCAAATCGTGTAAAACACATTTACCGATTTTTTTTATCTTGCCCGTTGATCGGTAACTTCTGCTCTAATCATTTCATGTGACACATTTAATGCTTCTGCTAGTTTCCGTTGAGTTTAAGTTGGGTCACCATCCAATAACTCCTGCAATTCCTTGTCATCGCATTTTCGTGGGTTACCAGAGCAGTCATTGTCTTTCTTCAAATTACCTCTGTTAAATGGTCGAAGCCATGCCTCACATATCCTAATTAATGGAACGTGTCCACCATATGTTTTTACAAGCAAACGATGACTTTCAGCAGCCTTTATCTTTTGGTCAAGCAAGAAGACCAATGTGGCTCGCAAATTTTCTCTGGCACAAAATTCTATCTCAGGCACAAAATTCGACATGATTGATCAAAACAATTTAACAAACACGCTTGTTTTGGCAGACTCAACTTGTGGTTATTTGAAGCTAAATGTCAAACGGCCGAAATGGCGTATGTATCAAATTCATATGCAGTTTATTTTTGGCATCTCTTAGTAAAACCTGAAGAAAATTCATGGATACACTTAGTACACGTACTCACCTTGTATATTTGCAAATATTACACAGTACTAATTTCTATTTTTCACTGATTTTAAATAATTTGTCAAAAGCAAGTAAGTAGTTTCAACCAAACGGTCGACGAACAAGTGCTGTCACCCGGCACTAGGACCATCTACATTCTTTGTGTTGAGCTAACTCGATACATTATTGTTTCCGTGCCGGCTTGCTACCGGCATGCTACAGTAATCGTGCAGTGGCTCGCAATAATATTTTAATTTTAATTGTCAAACCATCGGTTTTTATCAGAAATGTCACATGGCGCTACGGAGTGTTAAGATTTTGGAACTTATTTGTATTACGAAGATGTGTGAAAGGAAAGACCTCATTCACCTCGAGGGCCTGGTGGATTGGTAAGCTGCTCAGTTGATTTTGATAAGTAACTAACATTAAAACAAGGATTTTTAGGCTAAACAATGGGAGTAAAAAGTTTAAAGAATTTTCGAAGAAATTTGTTGAAAAGAATTCCGACCAATCGATTCGGTCACAATTTTCATTAGAATTCTCGATACTCAAGCGCGACTTCAGCGTCAATTACCCTGAGTTGGCCTCAACCCGTTCCCATCTGCATTTGGACAAAATCTTTGCTTGACACAGAATGGCACCAGGAATCAATACGCTGATGTCCGATTGAATTTAATTGAACCAGTTCCACCGGAGATTGATGCACAGAACCCGTCTGCCATCCGTGATTCGTGCTCGAGTTCAGGCTCCAACGGATTGTATTATCGGATAATGGAGTACGAATACCTTAAATCAAGGAATGATGGGCGCTGAATGCTTTATTGAATGGGCAATGAATTGAAAATTCTTCTTTTTTTCTCATTACGTACTTTTCCACGTTCGCCATGTAAATTGCAAAGCACTCGCCGATGCGAGCATGGAAATTGGAGCGTCGAGAAAAAGTTGTCTGGGTGTCGACGGTCCCCATTGCATCGGAGCAAATCGAATAGACGTTGATTGCCTCCAATATCGGATTCGAATAGCTGAAAACATTCTTTAAATGGAAGAACATTCTTGCGATATGGCCGACCCACTCGACTATGCGAGTATAATGGGAAGCGAAAGAGAAATGGCCACACGAGCACGCTCATCTATATTTGATCCCATCCAATGCAGTTGATCCATTTAAAATTAAAATGCCTTGTCTGCCCAAAAGACATTCATCATTCATCACGGAGTTATGAACTTGTATGACTGCAAGGACTAAAACAATATGAGCAAAGCACGTTGTGGATGTTGGCTCCTTGTGCCGCATGAAGACTTCTTTCGTATGCTGGAATAAGTATGCAGGAATGTCGTATCTTCGAGCAGCTACGAGTGGATCCGTGTGGTTGCATGTACATACTTCCTAACAATTATTATTTCATGTCCTCTCCAAATAGCGCCAAACTTTTATTATTGATTTATGGCGCCGCCCACATCTCCAAAGCGACAAAACGGTACTTAGAGGACTTGCAGGATGATCCGAAGCTGATGGGATGACGTGGGGATATTAAATCGATGCCAATACGAAATTCTTCGCAATCGAAAACATCTTAGTTAACGCGTGTCTTTCCTCCATCACGATATGTGGATTGGAGACCGTTGCAGAACTACACACGAGCGTCTCCATAAGAAAATGTGCGGATGGAAATGTTATGTTGGAGGAATGTTCGATAGTAACAAGAATAATTTCCAGATATGGAGACCTCCACGGGGATACATTTTCGAGATATCGAAATTCCTAAATGTGATATGGTTGGAAATGGCTTTTTATTCATTTCAAAGAAAGTTTTCCCAACGTAGCGTGGAAGACGATTTGCTTGCGAACGACGTTGCCAAGCTAATTTGCCCGATTTTAATGGAAATTTGAGAACTCTGGCGAAGAATGCACACCATCATTGTCCATTCCGTTGAATAGCTCTGGGAAATAGTTTGCTCAGTTCGGAATCGTTTCCGAAAAGTTTTTCTGCTATCAGCTGGCAATACCTTAAGCAATCAAACTCCACTCTTTCTGCTTCAATACTTCAACTTCAAGTACCCCAATCGACTGTTACGAGAAGTCCCGGAAAAGGTATAAAGAAGGATACAAGCACTAAGATATATTAATAATAAACAGAAGCAACTTCAGACTCTTTCAGATACAGCTGAAACTTTCAGGACATGCTTTCGTTTAGATAAATATCCGATACGGAGAAAAAATTTATATCTAGACTTGCCGAAGGCATTTTGGATTTTTTTTAAATAAAAACTTTCCAGGCCACGAAAATCGATAAATTCCTCTCTTATATATAACATCTATACAAATGATAACAGCAGTATAGGTTAGAAGAATGGATTCAGACAGCAGCGTCCGGACGCAAAAGGAATGTTTATCGTGTCGAGGATGAGAATCGAGAATTGAAGAACAGAGATTTTGTTTGGGCAGTGAAAAATGATAGGGTTGCAAAGACGCTCTCGGCAATTTGTTTTATCGTTTGGTTATTTTCTCCTCACGAAAGCAAAACAGAAAATACATTTATAACAACCTGATTGTAGGATAAAAGCATTAACATAACAAATTTTCTTGATTGAATGGCATCATCTATCATTATTGATTACCCTCGGCAGCTGAGTGGAATAAACTTGATCGCTGGGACGACTCGGGTGGAAAAAATTAAATAATAAGGAATACTGGTGCGAAGTAACCAAATTGGGCAGGCTCCTGTGCTGATCAAATATACTGCAACGCTGATTTGTATCCGTTTTTAACCACCAACCCTTTCCTTATTTCCTAGTGAGCGATGAGATTGATTTTTCTACTATTAACGCATTCTCGTGTATATTCTTCGCTTCAAGATATTTTAAATTACATTTTAAATTATGATTATTAGCTGCAGTACCAGGAGGCACATATTTTCCGATGTTTAAGTGAATTGCATGTACTGATTAAATCTTCGAAGAGGGTAAAGTTGTAAAAGGAATAAATATTGTGCCTTATGTCCACCAACCCATGCTGCATTTTTGTTGAGGACACGTTTCGCGTGTAGCAATATCTCTGCCTTCAAGTAACACGCTGCAAAGATCGACAACGACTCTAATGTAAAATGTCAATGTTCAATCCGTCAAAAACTTTTAGCCGCCATTCGATACACGTCGATTATTTTGTTGACGTTGTTGTTTTCGTGTTCTGATTTATAGAAGCAACCCGAATTTATGCCCAGACGCCTATTGCAAGCTGGGCCATCCAACGTTTGGAATACGATTTTATTTTGGAAGGTTATTAGAAATAAAAGTACTCTTTCGCATGTCGAGTAACCCATAGTCTGAGCAAACATCTAAAATTTTATTGCTTGGGTCTTCTAATTCTCGCGTCCATATAGAATTTTCAAAAAATTTGGTTTTTTTTTCGATAATCTAAAAATATACTATGTTCAGCGTGTACTGACGAGACGAAAAAAAAAATCTCGAATATTTACGAAGTTACAGCTAATATAATGGAGCGTGCCGGAGTACGTATTGTAAAGTAGCGAGCCAGGTAGTCGGAGCGCTTCAGACAAAAGGGCTCTCTCCATTATAATAACTTGAAAAACTTCTTTTGTCCCATACCCGGAAATAATACTTTATATTATAGTATATATGTAAGTATATATATCAACATTTACGTTCCTGTACACGTGTAATATTGCTATACGAATAAAGGTTAGTCGAGAAATACAGGTAGTTTAGCCGGAGAATTCATCGTGTTCAGTTAATTTCGGAACGTAAAAATGCCGAATTATAAAAAAGATACGCGAGGCAATATTGCACGAAATAACCCCAGAAAACGAAAATTTCTGGGCAATCAGTTTACTGATAAAGAAGGTGAAAAATTTGAAGCCAGTACAAGCCATAATGACAGTGCCAGTGGAAAAAAATTGTATACGCGTGATAGTGAAGATATAATAACGAACCCTTTGCACGGGTACAGAATAATTGAATTTTTTACAGTGTTTACAGCTTTGTCTGAAATTGTGAAGTGCTCGGTATGTAATCAGAAGATAAAATTCAGTGAGTGTGGCTCTAGAGGTCTTGGTTTTAAAATTGTTGTCACGTGTCCATGTTTGGGGTGATAAAAAAATAAATTCAGGACTTTTTATCAACAACGGAGTGAAATAAATCGAAAACTAGTGTTTGTCATGAGACTTTTAGGTGTTGCAAGAGAAGGAATAAATGTCTTTTGCAACCTGATGGGCTTACGCACTGGTTTGAGTAAACATTGTTACGCTAACATCGTGGAACACATTTATAATGCAGCTAAATCATCTTTTGAATTACTATCGCAGAAGGCAGTGGAAGAAGAGATAGAAAAAAAAGTCGAGCAAGGAAGAGAAAGAAATATTTTTAACAGTATCAGGAGATGGCACCTAGAAAAAACGTGGTTTCAAATCAAAGTACGGTGTTGCAACGCTCATAGGTTATTATTCAGATAAAATGATTGATTTGAAACCAAAAAGTAGTTACAGTCAAGGCTGTAATTACTGGAAAAACAAGACTCATACAGAAGAATTCCGTAAGTGGTTTGAGTATCACGAGAATGAGTGTCAAAAAAATCACGAAGGCTCGTCAGGAAAGATGGAAGTCGATGCCATGAAAGAAATGTTCTCGACTTCTGAAGAAAAGTTCGGAGTAAAATATGGTAACTACATAGGCGACGGAGATTCAAAAACGTTCAAGGCTATTCTAGATTTAGAACCTTACGGTAATGAGTTACCAGTTGTGAAGAGTGAATGTATTGGTCATGTAGAAAAAAGAATGGGTTCTCGACTTAGGAATATAAGAAAAGAAAAGAAACTTTCAGGAAGAAGAAAACTAACAGATAAAGTTGTGAAAAAATGAACAAAATACTATGGTTTGAGTATTCAGAGAAATATCAACAGTGTTGGCGAGATAAAAAAAGCCATAATGGCAACTTATAATCATATTTTTTCTACTAAAGAAAAACCTCAACATGAAAACTACCCAATAGGCGTTGATAGCTGGTGCAGGTGGCAGAAGGCTATTGCTCTAAATCAAGATCCTCTAAACGAAGATTTAGCTCCATTACTTGGTGAAGAAATAAAAAAACATCTTTTACCAATACACAAAGATTTGTCCAAAGATGATTTGCTTGAGCGATGCCTTGATGGTCATACGCAGAACGCGAATGAAAGTTTTAACGCGACAGGTTGGCAATTATCACCAAAACATCTGCATTCTGGACTAAAAGTAGTTGAAATCTCGGCGTACATTGCTGCTGGGATATTTAATGAAGGTTTTAGTTCAGTATTAAAAATAATGAACGTTCTGAATTTGACTATTGGCACTTATGCTAAAGTATTTGCTTATAATACAGACGAGGCGCGAATAACCCGACAGAATCGTAAGAGCCTTTCAGAAACCAAAGATGCTCGTACAGCTCGCAGGGAATAACAAATGGAAGAAAATCAGCTTTTCGAGGAGGAGGAAGGACTGTTGTATGGAACTGGGATTGCCAATTAATCGGTAAGTAATTAAAACTGGCCATTTTCCTGCACTTCAACTTTAAATGCGATTATCTCGAAACTATATTTTTCAAAACTGCTTGTGTTGTAACTCAAAAAGTTATTGACCGATTTGGCTGAAATTTTTCGAGGTCTTTCTTTACATTAATATCGGAAGGATAAACCTAAAATTTCAGATATTCCGCGTTGATAAAATATTTTTTTGGGGTCAAAAATGTCAAAAAATAGCCCTAAATTCTGACTTTTTTTTAAAGGTTTATTTTATATTGAATTTTATCCTTTATTTTTATTTTATAGGTTCATCCTTTGCGTTTATATGTCCTTAAAAAAACAACTTTCATTTTTGTGTTTCAGATCAACGGTTAATGAGTGACAACTGGAGCAATTTGGGACCTCGCGTTGGAGGCAGCAGACAACAAATCATACTGAGCCACCATTTTGAATTGAAAAAAAAAAAATTATTTTTGTGTTTTAAAAAGATTCATTAAAGTTGTGTTAAAATTTAAAAACAATAAAATTATTTTATCATCGTTAAAAATATTATTAAAAAATTACCGATTTTGTGGCTTCTACATGGACTTCCCCCTTAAGAGATATCACCGCACACTCCCAATTGTTAGAAATCGTTTGAATGAGGCGCGTACATGACGAACACTCTAGGTTTTCTCCAATTGTTTTTTTTATTACTCTCGATATAATTTTCTATCAACAAATCAGAATTGTTATTGAAATCAAAACTATACTTTTTCGTCCATCATCCTAGCGTCTTGTCCGTCTGTGTGCACTTTTCTTTGACATCTGATACAGTGAAAATCCAATTGCAGTGAGTGATTGATTTCTTCGGAATATTTTTCATCAACTCAAGTCGTTCAATCGGTGACTTGACTCAGGCCTATAGCTAGCAGTCGGAACCATTCGACTTGGTGTGACCAAAGCTATGGCGATTCTGAGTCTCCTAGACCTGCAAGTTATCACCTTCATTTATGTAAATTTGATCACTCAGTCATTCATTCTTTTTTCACTTTGTTACTTCTTCATCATTAAACGATCTTCATATTTTTTTTCTGTCGACAGATTTATCTACAACGTAATCGTATATTCTGTTACGAATCCGAACTTGTATAATTGTTCCGACAATCAACGAAAAACGTTATAACATTGATCTTCTGTAACCACATAACACTGTAACAATCTTAAACTTACGTTTTTTCGACAAATAAAAGAGGAAAAAAGTTTATATTAGAGTTTAAGAATTCTCTATTTATCCATTTCCTAATATATTTACAGAAGGTGACATTTGTGAAGATGACATTTCTGATGTGACAGAAAGTTACTTTTATGGTTGACATTTATGAAATGGGTCGCTTCTCTCTGGGACAAGGTTGGAAAATGTTTAAAACTTATTTTCAAAGTGAGTGGTGAACCTTCTACTCAAGCTGTAAGAAATTTGCGAAAAGATTGTAATAACAAGGATGTGCTAAAAGCGCAGTTTGTGGATTAATTTGTGCAGTGAGTTGAGAGTCTTTGAGAAGAATTTGCATAAAGATATGAACAAGGTATGAATTCGTGCAAAGTACAATTAGGGCAAGAGCTAAAGTCGCATGATCGTCCTACGCGTTTTCGGTTTGCTCAACGGGCCGGAGACCACTTGATCGAAAATGTGTGTTAGATATATGCTCATTTTCACCTCGGAGGATACGTCAATAAGCAAAATTGTCGTCTCTGGGACTCGAAAAATCCACATGCCATCGTGATAGAAAATTGAAGTGCTTGTTCGCATATCGATAAAAAGGAAAAAACCCAGAGTCTAAACAAATATTAAAAATTTTATTAGATGGGTTTTCTAATTCTTACCAAATCTAGAGATATCACCACGCACGGCCAATTCGTTTGAAAACCGTCGAACCTGAACGTCACATGTCGAACTCTCTGGGTTTCGCCCAAACCTATTTTTGGTTTTTTTTATCGCTCATGCATTATTTTAGTTGTTTGTGATACCTCAAAGAATTCACATCTTTATATCGCGATCCGATTCATCAGGCTTGCTGGGACCAACTTTGTGGCGATCCAGATTAATCTAGACCAGCAAGTTATCAACCTTGTCATCTCTGATACCATAAAGAGTTCACATCTTAACGGGAGTGAGTGAGTTTCTCATAACATCCTTTTCTTTCTTCCATCAATGAGATAACCCAGGCGCATTTATCGCAGTCCGATTCATTAGGCTTGCTTAAACCAATTTGTGGCGTTTCAGATCAATCTAGACCAGAAAGTTATCACCTTAGTCTAAGTGAGGTAGATCACTCACTGGTTCATTCTCCATTCTATTATTCTTTCATCACGCATTGTTTAATTCTACTTCTATTGTGAACCTAACCCTGTAGTTTGTCACGATCACCAACGGCAAACATTGTAACTCCGCTCACTGTTACTATTCAATATTAAACTATTCTTCAAGTTATGTACCTGTAATAAATAAAAGAGAAATAGTTCAATAGTTATTTTAATAATACTTTGAAAATTCCCTAATGATCCATCTTTTTATAACTTAGCACATTGTCGAGAAATCCATAATCAGTAGATCCACTCACAACAGATTTTGGTTTGGCAGCATTACTGGGACATTTTTCTTCGAAAATGTGCAAAGAAACGCTGTTACAGTGAATGGCGATCGCTACAGCGCTATGCTAAGTGATTTGTTGGATGGACATAAACGATTTGGATTTCAGGACAGCACAACGTGCCACACAGCTAACGTAACAATCGAACTTTTGCGCACTATTTTCGAAAATCGCATAATTATCCAAATCGCTGATATCAACTGACTACCTACAAGCTGCTTTTCGACTCCGTTGGATTATTTTGCAGGAAACCGAAAAAGACAAGTAGTACGGTAACCATCCGGAGAAGATTGATGACATGAAACATGAAATCGAAGTTTCCATTGCAGATATACAGGCACAAACAGTTGAAAATATACCAAAAAAAATTCACATATCGAATGGGATATTGTCAGGCTAGCCGTGGCAGCCTTTTGAATGATGTTGTCATCCCTTCCGAAATGGAAACGTTCAATCTTTCTAATTAAATCATCACTTTCATAAGATATTCAATGGTTATTTTTCTTTCATCAAATACTCCATGGTTTTTTAAGCCGCTTCGACTTATACCTTCGTCCTCGGGCAACAATAAAATGATTTTCTAAGGATATTTCATGTGATCTGATCGGTCATTATGAAACTAAATTAACAAAAGCAAGCCAGCATATTTCGAAAGTCAACCTACATATAATACATGAAAAAAATAAGACGCATATAAGAAAATAAGGACAACAAAATATGGAGTCCCGCTGAAACTACTATGCTTTCCACTTATTGCTAGTTTGAACTCAATATAATAATCAGGGTACTGTCCTTTCTTCTAAGTCAGTGTTGTAATGTTGCATGGTAGGGCCATCAGCTGTTTCATCGGTTGGGGATCGAGTTCAGGTCTGGGATGTTGTAGTTTTCCGTAAATCAGTTTCAGATCAGATCATCAAAAAAAGTCCACTAATGAGCCGACGCACGTTTGAATCCTTCATTGGACAAAGCTAGTCTACCTAAGATACTCCACAGCTTGGTTACCATTCAACGCTCACACTTTGAACCATAGCGTAAGTACATATAGCGGTAAAACATAATAAAACCGATCATATATTTGGATCTTATTATATACATTTTATCTTTAGTGCTACACAAGAAGGGGCCGGAAGTGACCCTTCAAAAGAACCTATTTTTTCAAATTCAAATTATCACCTTATATCTTTTAAAACATTGACAGAAGTCCACTCATTTGTTAGTTTATAAATATAACATCGTCATCTTACTTTTGAGTTCCCTTTTTCAACGCTGGTTTCGTTTCTAATCTTTGAGCTTTTTGGGGATGGGTATCGCCCAATATAATTTTTGGACAGTTTTTTGTTTGCTTGTAGCAAATTGAAGCCAACTTCAGTGTATTCGCCTTCACAACGAGCTGTTGCCTTGGACCTTATCGCTCTTTCTCCGTCAGTTCGTTCGACGAAACTATGAGCCATCTAGCTCTACTTGCAAGTTTCAGATTAAGCCGTTTTCTCTTATACCCTTCTATAAGCCATCGGTGTCGACAGTTCTATATTCTGACAACCAGATATTGATGCCGTCGATCTCATTTTAAATAACATTAAGAGCGATCTTCCGCGCTAATCCAGGAACGACCATTATTTTGCTCAACTCAATTTCGAGTGAAGCATGCAATCCGACTGCCATCTTGATCTTGAACATGGCTGACCGTGCTCTCTCGAGTTGGTGTTAAGGCACCTGCTTCGCCAACTTAAAGCCACGAATTTTTCCACCACGGTTTTTCAAAATAAATCATTTTTTGTCACCCGTCACAATTCGATGCAAAATTGGTTTCGTTTCGTGGCGCCGAAGGAGTATTTCACAAATGACTGCGATTTTCCATTTATCGCAAACGTGTTCTGAACGTTGCCTTTGACACATTTAATACTTCTGCTAATTGCCGTTACATTTGAGTTGGGTCACCACCCAATAACTCCTGCAATTCCGCCTCTTCGCATTTTTGTGGTCTACCAGAGTGCTCTCTGACTTCCACATAGAAATTACCACTTTTGAATGATCAAAACCATGTTCCACATGTTCTAATTGATGGAGCGGATCCACCAGCCAACGATATTTTCTCAGCAAACGATGACCTTTAACCCGTTTTAGCCGTTTTCTTTTGGTTAAACAAGAAAAGCAATGCGTGCCGCAAATGCTCTTCACATTATCCATGACATTATTGTCATGCCAGCGAAACAAAAACACATCATCAGATGTTCTATAGTCCTATAGTTCGCTTGGACTGTTTTACATCCTTCAACTGACAAGTTTCAACACGGTTTGCTCGTATCGTGCCAATCGCATAGTAGCCCAACTTTCGCGGACGCTTCATCAACGGCAACGAGGTAAAAAATAGGAATCAAAATATATTTGAGATATAATATATATCAAACGATTCTGATAAAAATTAGCTACATGAAAGAAAAACAGTTTATTTATTGTAAAACTACACAAAATGGGAATTTATATCTTAATAAAATCATCCAGTTGTGACCCTTTATCATTTTGACCTGGAGCCTAAATTTGCAACTACAGCCTTAGAAGTGTTTTGTGAAATGTTTTGAACTACGACGTACTATGATTAAAACCATTGAAATCTTGCAGCGCTGGAGCAAAAAAAGTCATTCAGTATTGTAATATACCGCTCTGTATTCACTGTAACAGAATTTCCTCTTGGTCTGCATAAAAGTATGGACCAATAACTCATCTTGCTGACAAAGCTGTCCATACAGGAACTTTGAGTGAATGCAGGTGTTTTTGATGCTTCAACTGCGGATAAGTTTCACTCCGGTATCTGCACTTTTGCCGGATTACATACCCATTTAGGTAGAAGCCTCCTCTGACAACATAAATTTTTGTAAAGATGGTGAACTTCTTCTTCTTCTTTATTTCAAGTTCAAGACTGACGTTTTATTTCCACTTCATTATAAATTAAACATAAACAGGTAATTTTGAGCTACAATGTGGTATTAAGTAGTTCGACATAAACAAGTAGCCTTTAGGCAATGATGTGATGTTGAGTATTATTATAATTTACATGTATTATGTGGTAAATTTATTGTTGAACCCGTCTCATCGTCCTCTTGCACATAAACTTTTTAATCAGTTGCATCGATGGAGCTATATTTCTGTGGTTTTTCCTGTATAAACTCAGAAATCTACCATATAACCAGTGCTACCACACAAAGCTCAATTGTCGAGACCAAAGGGTTTCTAAACAGAATCACTTAGATTATCTGGAAGCGGGTTTAACCTGTAAAGCCTGTAAGAAGAAGCCGAAGTATCAAAGCATCGCTTCAAGTCTATTGCATCTGATACTCTCTGATAAAAAGTTTGACAGATCGTTGTCTCCGTAGAAATAAAGCCTTTTCTTTGGTTGCTTTGCATGTACTGACAACACTATACCATCCAAAATAACATATGATTCATCTTCAGTGACAATAAAAGATCAATTTTTCCGTCCAGGATTTGTTTTCTCTACAATATGCCCCACGTAATGTTTGTGGAAAAGAGTTGGATATATTCTACCGGGTCTTCACAATGATGACTTTCTGCCGAAGTTGATAATTTAAAAAAGAAATGATAATTCCTTTTCCACAGTGTAGTCCCCTTTTTCTTTGGCTTTGGAACATTTTCGTCGACTAGAAGGAGGTCACTGTGAGGAAAGTGGTTTATTCTCTTCATCATCGCTTTTTTTACTCGATAGAGATGACTGCGAAATCGGCGTAGATGTTTGCGAAGTACCAGCATTTGATTGAAGACATGGGAATGCAGAGCGCACAGCACCACCACCATTTTTTTGTATACGTCGTAGTCATAGAGGCATAAGATATAGAGTGGCCTTCGACATGTACATGAGTGTCCAAAGTTTTAAATTTATCTTTTTTCTGCTCATCAGCAGTTTATCGGTCGCAGAATCATGCACTTTACAAAATCAACGTTAATTAAAAATGCGAAAAGAGAGGACGAGTATCTGTCATAATCGCATGGAATGGGCGGAGCTTAAATCCTTGGGAATTTACGATCGTGTCGAGTTAACAATCCCGTTAAGCCGATTCTCCTGTGGCCATGGACAGCACAAATTTATTGGTGATAATTTGTTGTTATGTTATTAATTAGAGGACGAAATATTGTTTATGTATGTTCAAATAATATAACGCGAATCTAAACAAAACATGTGCTTGAATTACCTCATGCAAATGTTGGAAAGTTTGCCTCTGTCTTTGATTATTTTTAAGTAAGTGTTGGTGAATTTGTGTTAGAATGAGTAAGTTTTGGTAATTCCGGACAAAAATGTGGGCGTAAGGCCTCTCTATATAGACTCAGTAAAAAAAAACGGCCATTCGTTTTTCTTTCGTAAAGTTCATTTCATAAAACGATATTTGTAATTATTTTTAAGTACAAACATGTGTTGTACTTGAGTAAATGTAAATTTGAATTAACGAGGAAAACTCATAACTTATTTACAAACAAATTTTTGAGAAGAACTCCTTCATGTACCTTACGCCAGTTAAAGATCGATTTTGTGAGGCACGTGTTCAGTACGAGCATGGGCCTTGATTCCACCCAATGTCATAACTGATTGTCTTTGAAAAGACTGTGACTCACGCATGGTATTAGGTGTGTAAATATAAAATGCGGATTTTACTAACAGATGTCATAATCATTACATATGGTTTGTGTCGGGGATAACTAATATGGCACTTTGGAGGGTTAAGATCTGTCAACAAATTCCAGTATGTCATATGTTTTGATTTACAAAAAACATTGTTTTTTTTTCGCTTCAAAAATGTCGAATTATGTGCCAGAAAAAGAGGTTTTGCGGGAAAGCCTAATAACCTTCTTTCATTTGAAGAAAACGACAGCAGAAATTTATCGATTGCTAGTGGAAGCATATGGTGAACATGACCCAAGCCAAGACAGTTATGAACGATGGTTTAAAAGATTTAAAAGTGGTGATTTCGATGTCGGCAACAAAGACCGCGGAAAACCACCAAACAAATTCGAAGATATAGATTTGCAATTTACTTATTGGATGAAGACAACACACAAACTGAAAAACAGTTGGCAGAAGCGTTGGAAGTTACTCAGGGAGCCATTTCACAATGTTTAAAAGCCATGGGAAAGATCCAAAAAGCTGGAAAATTAGTGCCGTATCAATTGAAAGAAAGAGACATCGAAAGGCGAAAAACCATTCGTCAATTATTGCTTGCCAGACAGAAAACAAAATGTTCTTTTGCTTCAGATTGTTACCGGCGATGAAAAGTGGATTTATTTCGACAATCCCAAGCGGAAAAAATCAAGGATAGACCCAGGCCAGCCATCAACATCACAACCAGTCCGAAATATTCATGGAAAGAAGACTTTTCTGTGTATTTGGTGGGATAGTAAGGGACCTTCGTATTACGAACTGCTGAAACCTGGTGAGATTATTACTGGCGAACGTTACCGACAACAACTGATCAAATTGATACGCGCCCTTAAGGAAAAACTACCAGGATTTCACCAAAGACATGATAAAGTCATTTTTCAACATGACAATGCTCGGCCGCATATTGCAATACCTGTCCAGAACTACTTGGAAATATTAATTGGGAAGTTCTGCCTCACTCGCCGTATTCACCAGACTTGGCTCCTTCTGACTACTGCTTGTTTCGATCGATGCAGCATGGACTTTCGGAACAGCACTTGCATTCTTACGAAGAAGTTAAAAATTGGCTGGATGAGTGGTTAGCTTCAAAAAACCAGAAGTGGTACTGGGACGGAATCCATCAATTGACAGAAAGACGGGAAAAAGTCGTAGCTAACGATGGCCAATACTTTGATTATTGAATTCATTCGTTCTGTTATTCAAGCAAATGCATATTTCAAGCAGAAAAAATCCGCAATTTATATTTATACACCTATTACTTGGAGCAAAGCGCTCTCCACGTCTACTCCACACAAGGTCCCGGTCATCTGATTGCCACTAAGTAAACCAGTGCTCATCTGTGAAGAAAACAGCCCCCCATTGTTGAAGTTTCGAAGTGGGATGCTGATTTGCGAATAAGCTTAGTCTTTCTACTCGATACCTTTCCAGTAGCAGAGGATCTGATGCGGGACGTCTAGACACGAGTTTATTTTACAGGAGTTTATTTTCGTACTTCAGAAGCTGTCAAATGACGGTTGCATAATGTGGTTAGTGTAATAAAACGGTCGCTTTAGCCGTCCTAAATCGTGGTGGACCACTTCCTTCTTTTCGATCGAGATTTCCCGTGGCCCTAAGCTGCTGTAGACCACCGTGAATGGTAGAGTGCTGCACCTGAAGAAAATTGGTTATGTATCAGACGCTAAATCCTTCGTTTGCCAAAGATTCTGCCTTAGCGAGATCTTCTCGACTTAAGACCATACTTTTAAGGAAAAAATTTAATTAATTGCGAATAAATTAATTTATCTAATTGATTATTTACCCGAATTCGTGTAAAACAAAAGCAAATAATTTAAGAATCACTCACAAGTTGGCTCAGGAAAGAAGTAAAATGAACTGATTGATGTATTTGTTTGTCTAGACGGTTATGAAAGTCTATTAAGCAAACTAGAACAAGCCAATAATGTTTTGTTTATGTTCTAAGAGGATTACTTATCGATGCAATTATGTATTATGGAAAATAAATAAACACAAATGTCCGGTTTTTGCCGCAGCGTGTATTATTCCTCTACGGTCGTAGTTCACATAGAGTTTGAAGCTCGATGTGAATGTAGTGGCTCCACAGCTCCATTCAATGGGTAGCTCAACATAAATAATATTTGACGTGGTCTCATATTCCTTTTCGCATTTCAAAGCTAATAAAATTTCCTGCACCGACAACCTGCCGAAGCAGAAAATGTAAGTGCTCGCTATGCATAACGGCCTATATATCTGCAGGATCCAAGACCAACGTGTAAAAGTCAAACTAACACTTTTGTATAAAACTTTTGCACACAATTGCATCAAAAACAATTGAATTTTTACGTCTGAAAACTGAAAGTTTACAAGAAAAACAAAATTAAGCTTATCCTTTTCTAAATTTCAAAATAAATGATCTGCTATTTTCAAAAAGACAGATGTTGCATGACGTATGTTATTGATTTATTGTAATTGGGGTTGCCAATGTACATAAAACTATCGATCAAAGCCATATTGACTTTTTTGTATTTGTATTTAATTTGCTATGCTCCCTTATTTGTTATGCTGTACTGCTGTACTAAGTTTCTATCGAAGACCCCCTTAAGGCGTTGCTGCTATCGGGTCAGAGTTAGAATCAAGTTCTCCGTGCGAGGGAAAATGTTATCATATTTGAATAGAAAGGGAGGCTTGGCTGATGCGTGTGTATGCATCATGTTTGCATTTTTAGCTAGATGGTAGGCAATTTTCGTGCGCAATCAGATTCGTGACTTCATGTAGAAAATTATTATTTAAACGAATCCCATTTGAATTAAGCAGAACTTTCATCACCCATTATTAAGCGTTTCAGCTTTTTTTTTAGCGTGAAACGTGAAACAACTTAAAATTCCTAGAAGGAAGATTATCCGCGTACATGTAATATGCATATGTGTGCAGTGTGTTGGCTTAGTAGTTCGCAGAAATGGAAATTTCATGTCTTAACATACTTCGTAACCGAGTTTTTTCTTTTACAGAATGGTAATAGCCACTTAAATATGGAAAACATCGTAAGTGAGCAAACAAACCTACGTCGTCCATTGCATGTTTGCCATTATCTGTAACATTTCGTGCAAATAAGAGTCATCTTTGCTCGCAAACTCATATGGTTCGATTCGATTGATGGGCAAATATCACGAAATCGCCAACGTTGTACTTTGAATCAGTTCTGAACATGTTAACACTTCTGTTTAACCGGTTGTTGCTACTTACGCATCGAAGTGTTATTAATTATTAGTCGCTCCAAACAAAAGTATTGCTAATTTGATTTTATCACAAGTCTGGGATTTCTCATTGGAAATCACACAATGGCCACATTCGCACACGAGTGTGTATGATATGTAGATTTCTTAGTACTCGTGAATTGGAAAAAATTTGCTTGCTTTGTTATTACCTATATTCGTGTAGTATCTGAAATCGATGCATCATTCATCCATCACTCATAATACTTTGAAATTAGGAATTCTATTCAAGTTTCGGTTTTGTTGAATGGCTCTCATGAAACGACATTTAACCCAAAAAGTAGAAATGAATACTTGAGTGTTTTTGCGGCAGCACAAAAAAAAATCAATGAATTTGGCTTTGTGGTTGAAACGTGTATTGCTACAGGGAAACAATATGGGGAAATTATTGAAATCATGCGGAAAAATATATGGGGGCAACATCAAGATATCTTTGTCGATGAATTGATTTCCGAGAACAATGGCCATATTAAATCTATACATAAAAGTTTTAAGCGATTTCAACTTGCTGAAAAGTGGATAGTTGAACACATATGACGTTATATACTTATGTATCCAGGTTCACATTGGTATACATCGGCTACGGCTGCGTTGGATTGAAATTCAGCATTCCATTCTAACCAAATATTGATTTGTATTCAACAATGGTCAAATCAATACACGAAGGCAACAACTGATTCAAAGGCAAAAATACATAAAAAATTTCAAGCGCGTTTGGCAATCCGATAAGGTTTTCTAATCGAAACTATGGTCATTGATTTCATAATTCTCCAATATCGTCAAATAATCGGTGAACAAAAGAAAAAAAATCGAGAATTTCTAAAATTCCTAAGCCAGGAAGAAAAATTTAATGTCAACATCAAATATTAACATAAAAGTTGATTTGTAATCACAAAACAATTTTATTACCAAACAGAACTAAAACGGATAGCAAAAAATATGTTTTGTTTGCTATGCGTCTTAGTAAAACATATAAAATTTTATTTCCGGACTTAGTGGTTAAATACGTTCAGGTTCGTTTTTTCTTGCTACAGAAACTCATTTTAATGCATTTACGAAACATTACAACGGCCATAATTCAATAAAGTATTGATTACATATAGTTCGCTCAAGAGTCGAACTGCCTAAGAAATTCAGAAAAATATTATTTTATCTTATGTTACATCATTTTCACATTTCATTTTACATTTTCTCCTCGTCAACAATTTTGTCTTTTCCGTCGTCTGATAGCAAGATCCCAACTAGAGATTTTCCCTGTTTTTCTACTCTAGGATATGTTGTAATTCTTCGCTTTGTTGAATGCAGTTAAATAAGAAACACAAATGTCCACCATGAAAGTCGACCTTTCTGTTATAGTTCGAAACTTTCTACTATTATTTTATACGTCGAATTTTGAGTCTGGGATCCGTGTGAGTGATTTTGATTAATTATACCCAACTAATTGAACCATTCATATCGAATAAATTTTGCGTTTATCGTTACTAGGACGAAAATTTCAAAGTTTACTATGAACTAACTTCAACAGCATTTTTCAGAAATAAATTTTTCAGTTTGCAGCAACCCCTTCCTGCAACTGTTAAAAGTTTTGCTGTGCTTTCTCTCGCTTTTTGGGCACGACCTTTATTTTTAGCTTTCACTATTTTTGACATTTCATACCACAAACTCAGTTTGAACTACAATTCCAACGACACAGGGCGGTAATCAGTCCATTAAAATTACAAATCTTGAAACGAAGCGAAGAAAATGACCGACGTGAATAGTAAACAAAAGCTTTCTTTTTATGGCGAACTACGAGTGTGAGTAAGAGTGAGAGAATCGCCCCTAAATACGGAAACCGTTCCCGGCAGATGTCTCTACGGTGCTATACCGACTGGCCATCCGACGGCATGACAGTGACATAAATATGCAAATATGCAAATATGCAATTTGTTATGCAAATTTAGCATAAGGTAAATATTGTAAATAGATTTAGAGAAAGCTAATAGATAGAAGAAGTTTAAGAGTTGAGTTGTAAATTAGAATTCAAATCGAAAAATTCATATTCAGTCTCAAAATTAAATAGTCAATTGTTGTGAACAAAATAAGTGTTGTTTAATAAAGTTCATTTTTGTTAGAATTGAAAATACGTTTTTTTTATTTTTGTCCCAACGCTCGGGTCAGGCCGGTCAAAATTTGACCGGCCCTTCAGTGGCGCGGCCCACCGGGAACTCAGGAGAGTTCCCTTATGGCCAGTCCGGGCCTGGGTCACAATGAAGTGTAATTTATTAATTAAATTATAACTGAAAATGTATAAAAAACAAGAAATAGAAATATAAAATAGAAATAGATTAAATGGATAAAATTTCGAAGAACTAAATACAATGCAAGCTAGCAATAAAATTGAAATAAATATGAGGAATTCAAATGGAAAAAAGAAAAATCGAAGAAATATATCAAAAAAACAAGAAAAATACATTTTATTTAGTAGGTGATTATCTCTCAGATTCAAACAAAATTTAACATGAAATTAAATATAATAGGTGTATAAATATGACATGCGGATTTTTTCTGCTTATATGCAGATTTGAATAACAGAACGAATGAGTTCAATAATCAAAGTATTGGTCATCGTTAGCTACGGCTTCCGTCCCAGTACCACTTCTCATTTTTTGAGACTAACCACTCATCAAGCCAACTTGACTTCTTCGTAAGAATGGAAGTGCTGTTCCGAAAGTCCGTGCTACATCGATCGAAACAAGTAGTAGTCGGAAGGAGCCAAGTCTGGTGAATACGGCGGGTGGTGCAGAACTTCCCAGTTAATGTTTCCCAAGTAGTTCTGGACAGGTATTGCAACATGCGGCCAAGCATTGTCATGTTGAAAAATGACTTTATCATGTCTTTGGTGAAATTCTTGTCGTTTTTCCTTAAGTGCGTGGTTCAATTTGATCAGTTGTTGTCGGTAACGTTCGCCAGTAATAATCTCACCAGGTTTCAGCAGTTCGTAATACAAAGATCCCTTACTATCCCACCAAATACACAGCAAAGTTTTTTCATGAATATTTCGGACTGGTTGTGATGTTGATGGCTGGCCTGGGTCTATCCATGATTTTTTCCGCTTGAGATTGTCGAAATAAATACACTTTTCATCGCCAGTAACAATCCGATGCAAAAAAACCTTTTCTTTTCTGTCTGGCAAGCAAAATTTGACAAATGGTTTTTCGCCTTTCGATGTCTCTTTCTTTCAATTGATACGGCACTAATTTTCCAGCTTTTTGGATCTTTCCCATGGCTTTTAAACATTGTGAAATGGCTCCCTGAGTAACTTCCAACGCTTCTGCCAACTGTTTTTCAGTTTGTGTGTTGTCTTCATCCAATAAGTAAATTGCAAATCTATATCTTCGAATTTGTTTGGTGGTTTTCCAAGTTCTTTGTTGCTGACATCGAAATCACCACTTTTAAATATTTTAAACCATCGTTCATAACTGTCTTGACTTGGGTCATGTTCACCATATGCTTCCACTAGCTATCGATAAGTTTCTGCTGTCATTTTCTTGAAATGAAAGAAGGTGTCTTTTTCTGGCACGTAATTCGACATTTTTGAAGCAAAAAAAACTATGTTGTTTGTACAATCAAAACATATAACATACTGGAGTTTGTTGACAGATGTTTACCCTCCAAAATACCATATAAGTTATCCCCGATACTAACCATATGTAATGGTTATGCCATCTGTTAGTAAAATCCGCATTTCATATTTATACACCTAATAATAAGACAACGCAGGAAGACTCGTTTTATTCTAAAATGTGTAGAAATCCACAGGTAGATGATAAGGAAATGAAAAGACAAATAAATGAGATGCAAGAGCAAGGAATTGTAAGAGAAAACAACTTATCATATAATTTCCCTGTAGTTGTCCTTAGGAAAAAGATGTCCTTAGGAAAAAGCAAATGTAGACTAACAATCGGTTATAGAAAGCTAAATTCTGTAATAATAGATAACAAAAGATAAAAAATTCCGATTCCGAACATCGAAGGAGTCCTAGAAAAATTAGGACGAGCGCATCATATCCAAAGGAAGGAGTCCGATATTAAACAATCGCATTTTCCACAGCAACAGGATATTATAGACTGAGAGCTCCGGACCTATCCGGGTAACGGTCGCCCTGTAAAGCTAGAAATTTTTTCAGTCATGATTCATAACATGCAAACTGTATTAGCCTGTGCATCACTAGCCCTTATATTTTTGAAACTGTACATAAAATTTAAAAAAAAACTTCTCGTTGTAAGCGTAAAGTTTTAATACGATTTAGTTCATTAAGTATAAAATATAAAAAAAATTGACAGGCGATTACAATGAGTGCACATACCTGTCAGGTCATCAAAGGTGTGCAAAATATGAGTTCCCATAAACGTTATTCTGATGAGTTGAAATTTATATAAACAATGGCGGACAACTAATTAGCTCACATGCAATAATTCCTTAATTTTTATTGTTTTAATAGCTTAAGCATTTTATTTGAATAAAAGTTCTTCCATAAAGAATTAATTCCATAAAAATGAAAGCAAAACTATAAAAACCGATTATTGTTGTTGCATGTTATACGCATAACGATATCGCATGTTTTATGGCAAGAAATTATGATGTGCCAAAAAACATGAAGATTAGACTATTAGAAAGACTAGATTTGTAACCAAATTTTGTAGCTTTATAAAAGCATTCTTTCAATAGCCTGATGCGAATCCTTTTGAATTGATGACCGCTTTACATCTGCGTGACATAGACTCTACCAGGTGGCGAATCATGCTGATGGGAATGGCATTCCATTCTTATTGAGCAATTTGATATAATTCCTTCATGTTTCCAATTTTCTGATGCTTCAAGGATTTTTTCAGTTCGTTCCAAAGATGCTCCATAGTTTTTTAAATTTTATTCTCCGTGATCCATTTTATTGGATCCATTTCATTTATGTTTGCTAGTGTGTTTTGGATCATTGTCTTGCTGCAACTTCCATACCAGAGGCATATTCTATTCTGCATAGGGAAGCATTACATCTTTTAGTATGTCTACATATTGCACTTTATCCATAATGCCATTTATTTTGTGCAGAGGTCCCACACCATACCAAAACATGCAGCCCCATAGCATCAAATTTCAACCACCGTGATTCAATGTTATCTTAACATATTTGGGATCAACTTCCTTGTTAGCAGGAAGTCTAACATATGTTTTTCCATCTGATCCATGCCTTTTGACTTTTGTTTCATCAGACCAGAGGATATTTTTTCATTGATCAACTGTCCCTTAATGATGATTTCTTGCAAATTCCAATCGTTTTCCACGATTCTTAGCAGAGATTAATGGAATCTTGCGAGCAGATCTTCCAAACAGTGACACAATCTGCGCTGAATTGTTTGAGAGTTGAGTTCCACTCCTTCTTGCTGAACTAATTGTGGAACAATATCAGTAGATGATGTATGGGGGTCCTTTTTTGATAAATTAATAATTTATTTGTCCATACGGGGAGAAGTCTTCTTCGGTCTACACTTCCTTTTAACGTTCCTTATGGTGCCATGCTTTTTGATGTGCTTAATTGCATTGTACACCATCTTTCTGGAACAGTTCACACTTTGCGCAATGTAGGAAATACATTTCTTCCTCTTCACTGCATCGATTATGATTTTTCGAACGTGTTCGGTACATGCCTTCATTTTCCCCATCGCGGCACTAGTATATTTTACGATTTAGAGCTGAAAATACTTCCTTAAACTATAAAATTAAGGTAATTAGAAAAATATTATCAAATCGTGAAATACCTTTACGTTTTACTATCAAATTGCTCTCACTATTTGTAATATGCTAATTTGTTGTCGCGCACTACATAACCAATTGAATTGCTTTCTAACTGCGAAATGCGATTAACGGGATATTTATTTTTGAATTCGCTCAAAAAAACTCAAGCAAATACATCACAATTGTTAGCTTAGATAATTTGTTTGTGTCACTAATCGAGGAATAGAACGACTTTCGTGTTTTTTAGCTGTCGTCAAGTGAGCTATTAAGAATAAGAATGTATTAATCTATTAAGAATGTAAAATGCAGGCGATTCTGGCTAGTATAAGTCCTTGCCAGGGGAGAGAAAAGATAGTATTGGAGCGCGAGTCAATGCTATAACGTGAACTCAGTGGTGCAAATGACATCACGGGGAGGCAAAACTCATAGGTAATAGATATTTTATTTATTGTAATTCATTTTTTTTAACAAAATTTTTAGAAACAATTTCGATTATCCGATACGTCACTATTCACCTCCTTATCATCATCAGAGACGTCATTGTCAATATCTTCATCATCATCGGACAGGTCAATACTATTTTCTTCATCATTTTCGGCTCTCTGGTATCATTTTTATTTTCTTGAAATGGAAAAGTTTTGATAAGTAATGCGAACAATGAAAATAACAATAAATAAAAATTTTCATTCTCTGGGCGATTTCAATAAATTTCTTATGAGGAAGTTAAACAGCTGTACCGTATCTGAAATGTAGCCCTCACCTTCACTGCGTTCGTTTTATTCTAAGTCCTTCATTATCCTAAAATAGTGTTCTATTGTGTTTATGAGTCAAATAGTAAAGACAATGTTTAAACCTACTAATTATGATTATGTATGGTGTTTAGCTCAAGTGTCTATCCTAATCGCTTTTGTTTTTGTTGTTTTTTTGGTGCGACTAGCCTCGTCAGTTTGGTGTCATAATTTCCTGTATCTGTGTTGGGCCGGTTTTGCTCTTTTGTTGTCAGGATGGAAATAGTTTCATATGCGTCCAATTTTTTATTTGTCGTGGCTTTTTTAACGTTCCACTACATGTTATACTGGCATTCTACTATGTATTTTGAGACGACCGACTTATATGCGCTGATTTTTTGGCGTTTCTTTCTAATTTCAACTTCTCGTAGATGCTTCTGACTTCTCGTTGTGACCAGCCTCTTTGTCCGTCCTATGTATGTTCTTGGGCAGCCTTTGTATACAAACCCATGCCGCTGTCGTTTCCCGTTTTATGATGTTCCTGATTGATGTTCAGTCTCGAACTCAGTTTTGTGTTGCTGCTTGTTGACGCTATTGCTATGTCCCACGGTTTGAGAATTTATCCAATTTTTCTGTCCAACTTTGTCAGCGTATCGGCTAGCCATTTCTTCTCTCGCTGGTTGATTTCCCTGTTGTGTTTGAAGAACGCTGTTCTTTTTGCCAATTGATCTACTTTTTCTTCATAATGTTTACGATTTCCCTTTCCATGTATCCGTTCTTCTTTGCTGTGTCTGCGATATACTTTTCTTGTTAAGTTATCTTCGCTAAGTGGAGGTCTCAGTAGCCTGTGTATTCAGGCGTTGAATATTGCCATTTTGTGTGGCCAGCTGTGGTTTGTGTTGGTTTCCTGTATATTTGGTATTGCCAAGTTTTCGCTTCTCTTAAGATCTTGATATCCAAAAAGCTTAATTGTCCGTTTTGTTCTTCAAATTTGTTAATTACAATTTTTGGGTGCATCTTATTTATACTGTTAATATAACGTCTAATTGGTCTTGTTTAACTATCACCAAGATATTATCTACATATCTTATCCAAAAGCTTGAAGGGAGTCCCCGTTTTTCAACTCATCTTCGAATGTGCCCATACAGAGGTCTAAGACGACAGGGTAAAGGATTACCCATTGCTGCTCCTGACATTACTTTGAAGAATTTGCACCTGAACTTGAAGTATGTTTCGGTCATACATAGTCTAGCCTTTTGTAATTTTTTGATATTATGAATTTTTTTCAATAATTGGTAAGATTTCTTTCCAGTCGTTAGAAAAGATGGGTTAAAACCACAACCGGGATCTTTGACGTAGAAGAGATCTTAGTTGCATATGCAATTTTGAAATATTCTTCAATTTCTTTGAAGTCATCCTGCCGTATTCCATGTAGATATTTGAATTATTTTTATGAAGATGACCCATCTTTTGCAACATTATTATAAATATGTCTGTGACAGACAATTTAAGTAAAACGTTGGACATATCATTTTCATTTGGCGTATGAGATAAATGATTTTTGTATCATTTCATATCATTTCATCATTGTATCATATATTTTGTTTTTTTGTTTACACGATAAACGATCATTTATGTGGTGCATCACAGAGTGTTTATCAACTCTATAAGTATGGCATTTGTTGTAATTTACATTTACAATGGCATACCCAATAAACGCTGCAATTTAATTTGTGCTCGAATGTATGATTACAAATTCGACTAGAGCTTCTTTGCATTCTATATTTCCTAGCTCTTTAATAAAATTCATCGGTCGAACTTGTTCAGGACCAGTAATAAAATATTTTATGTTTCGTACTTCATGTCGTTGGGCTCGTTCATAATCCTTAATAGAAGGCTTTAACCAGTTAACTGTGGCGGCCTCGTTTAAGATTGCGCACCGTTTTGCGTCGCTTGAATTAAATAGCCAATGGTCACTGCTTTATACGTTATGACGAGTAAACTCGTCAATACACGAAATCGTGGCGCTTCTCCATGACGAGTATACTCGTCAATCACAGTTAACTGGTTAAGTACATGAAAAAAAGTCCATGAAAATAACAGCATGGTAGCGTTCTGGTTTCTCCAAATCGGTATTATTTTCTTTTAAAGCCTCAACCATTGCTGATTTTGCAATTCTATGCATGGTATCATCATCATGACACAATGCCATTGGAGCGATTGTAATGGGATATGATAATGTTTTCTTCTAAATCAATGTTGTGTTCCATTGACAGCCCTAACAAACGACAAAATAAATTTCGTTGGATACGAATTTCATGCACCTTACCAGCGATTTCCTTATTTTCTCAAATCGTCGTCGTTGTAGCGCTACAGCCCATTTCGGGCCTTGGCTTCCCGCAGGTGTCGCCTCCAGTTGTCTCGGTCCATCGACCGCGTCCTCCAATTTCGGAATCCGAGTAGCGTGCTGCTATCTTCGTCTACCGAGTCGGACCAGCGCTTTCTTGGCTTTCCCACTGGCCTGCGTCCCTCAGTTTTTCCGACAAATACCTTTCTAGGTATCCGACCTTCATTCATTCGCTGCACATGGCCAGCCCATTGCAGCTTCCGCAGTTTTATCACAGTGGAGACTTCTGGCTCGTCGAAAAGTTCGTACAACTCATGGTTGTACATAATTCGCCATTGTCCTCCTTCCTGCGTTGCTCCCACGATTCGTCTTAGGACCCTCCTTTCGAAAGCGCTTAGTATGCTTGCGGAAGCTTGAGTGAGGGTCCATGTCTCACATCCGTAGCACAACACAGGTCTTATCACAGATTTGTATACTTGCAGCTTTGTTTTCCTATGTATAAAGCTGGCCTTCAGAATACCCAAAACTGAGTAGAACGCTTTATAGGCGAGCTGAATTCTACGCTTTATTTCCGCCGTTTCATTATCATCCTTCACTAGCTTGGAGCCAAGATATGTAAATTCGTCCACATTTTCCAGGTTGAATTCGTTGAGTGTTATGTTTTGCCGGTTGGGGGTGTTTCTCCTGGTTTGTATCATAACTTTTGTTTTGGACTCGTTGATTTGCAGCCCCACCTGCTTCGCTTCTTGGTCTAGTTTGAGGCGGAGTTCCTTGGCAGATGAAAAGGATATTGACAGGATATTGATGTCATCCGCATAGGCTACAAGTTGGCTCGATTTGTATAGTAGTGTTCCTTTCGTATCCACAGGTAGTTTCCGTACGACGTATTCTAGAGGTAGGTTGAATAGCAGTGGAGCCAGTCCATCGCCCTGCTTCAATCCTACTTTTATCTCAAAGGCATTAGTCAGCTGGTTATTGATTCTGACTTGTGCTGTTGTTGATGCCATTGTCATTCTTGTCAGGCGGACTAGCTTCGCTGGGATTCCAAGCTGAAGCATTATTTGGTACAGTACTTCTCGATCAATACTGTCGTATGCTTGCTTAAAGTCCACGAAAATTTGGTGGACGTCGATGTTATATTCCCAGCACTTTTCAAGGATCTGCCTAACTGTAAACAGTTGGTCAGTAGTTGATCGTCCGGCTCTAAAACCACCTTGATACTCCCCAATTATTTTTTCAGCATATGGTGTTAATCTACCTTCAAGTATTTTTGTGAGGATTTTGTAAGATGTACAGAGTAGTGATATATCTCTGTAATTTTCGCACTGTAGTTTGTCTCCTTTTTTTGTGGATAGGGATGATGATGGATTGGCACCACTCTTGCGGCATCTGCTCTTGATCCCAGACGTGTTGGATCATCTTGTGGATGATTTTCTGTGCCGCAACACCGCCGTTCTTTATCAGTTCTGCTGGAATTTCATCAATACCCGGCGCTATACTGGTTTTCTGGCTTTTGATGGCATACTTGGCTTCTTCCAGAGTTGGAGGAGCCAAAGGAGACGGTTCGAAGATGTTTGATGACTCTGCTGTTCTTGAGCAGTGTGTAGGATTAAGGAGCTCCATGAAATAGGCAGCCCATCTTTCTTTAATACTATCGTCGTCAGCAATGATGTTACCGCTTTCATCTTTACATAGTGAAGTCTTGGGCTGATATCCTCGTCTTAAGCTTTTCACTACTTTGTAGGCGTTTCTCGATCTATTGCTCGCTAAATTTGCATCTATTGACCTTAATTGGTCATCAAAATATTTTCTTTTCTTATTTCTAATAATCTTATTGGCTACTCATCGGAGGTTCTCGTAAGTTTCCCTCTTCGTCCTGGTATTTCTATTAACATATTCTTTATACGACTGGTTTTTCTTTTCTAACGCATTCTGGCATTCATCATCAAACCAGTCATTTCTTCTGTGCCGGGCTATATACCCAATCGACCGTTCTGCTGTGCTTTTAATTGCTCCTTTCACCTCCATCCATAGCTCGTTACTTGTCTTTTCAGACATATCTCGGAGGATAGGAGCTAGTTTGTTTTCGAGGGAGTCATGAAAATCTTTAGCAATTGACTCCGTTTGTAGCTTTTCGACGTCAAACTTTTGTATTGGACTGGTTTTCGTATTAAATGCCTTTGACAGGCGACATGGAAACGTTGATTTGACCAGGTAGTGGTCCGAGTCACAGTTTGCTCCACGGAATGTTCGGACGTCCAGTATGCTAGATGCCACCTCTGTTGAACGAGCACATGGTTGATTTGGTTGAAGGTGTTGCCATCTGGAGATGCCCAAGTTATTTTATGAATGCGTCGGTGTGGGAAGTACGTTGAACTAATAATCATATTTCTGCTACAAGCAAAGTCAATCAGGCGCTGGCCGTTGTCGTTACTGCTATCGTGAAGGCTGTGGCCTCCTGTAGTTCCCCGATGGATATGTTCATTGCCAATTTTTGCATTGAGATCACCTAGGATTATTTTGATGTCGTTTGTGGACAATGAGTCAAAGAGGCGTTCTAGGTGACTGTAGAAGGCGTACTTCACTTCCTCGTTCTTATCTTCTGTCGGGGCGTGGACATTAATCAGCCATATCTTGAAAAATTTAGTTTTGATGCGGATCGCACACATTCTCTCGTTTATTGCTTTGAAGTCGATAACGTGTGACTTGAATTCCCTATCCAAAATAAATGCTACTCCGGACTCTCGGCTTTCTCCAGGCTTCCCACTTTTCAATAGTGTGTGCGATCTCATGTCCTGTATCTCAGTACCAATTCATTTCGTTTCCTGGATTGCCAGCACATTTAGTTTAGTTTGTATTCACTGGCCTGTTGTAATAATGCTTTAACAGCGCCAGGTTTGTTGAGTGATCTGACATTCCAGGATCCAATTACGTAGTCCTTATTTCGTTTGCGGGGTCGTTTCCGTTGTTCCAATCCAATCCGAGGCTCCCTTACAGGTTCCAAAACAATATTCGATTTTACAGGGACCGGTTATTAGCCCATCGCCCGACCTTCGTTCCGAAGGCGTGGTTATTATATTCCTGTTATCACGCGCAGGAAGTCGCGCTCACCTTCTTGCATCAGTCTTCATAAGAAGTCCAGCGGCCACCAACGTGGAGATTTTCTCAAATAAAAGTCGTTATTTTCACCTGCGACATTTTTTTATATTTCATCTTTGGATTTGAATTTTCTGTTACATAAGTTGACTCAGCAGCAGTCTTCTGATACTGCCGAAAATTTCACGCTTCAAGCGAAAAGTTTTTTTTTAATTTTATGCAAAGTTTCAAAAATATAAGGGCCAGTGGCGTACAGGGCTGATACCTGCCAGGTCGTCGTTACCGTAGTTTCCATGTTATGAATCATGACTGAAAAATTGCTAGCCTTACAGGACGACGGGTTCCCGGATAGTTCACTAGCTTTTGGACTATTATTAGTATTCCAGAACGCCTTTTGGATCAAAAAACCCAACAGCTACGTTTCAGAGAACAATTAACAATGTATTAAAAAGTTACACTAACAAAGTATGTTTGGTATACTAAGATGAGATTTAAATCTGCGGTACATCGACAGAAGAACATGTCGATAGCATTCAAAAAGTCTTCAACAAATCAAGGGAATCTGATTTAAAGTTACAAGTTGTTAAATGTTTTTTTTTTTAAAAAGTTAGGCAAAACTATTTTCTTAAGGACACTTGGAAAATACTGTTGGGGCGAAAGATATAAAACCGAAAACTGATAAATAAAATCGAAAAGATATCTCAAGTTCAAATTCCTCAAAACTCGAAGGAAATAAAATCCTTTTGCATTTAACTGGGTACTACAGGAAGTTTCAAAGAACTTTGGTAAATTGGTACAGCCAAAGACACGAAAATCAAAGAAGGACCAGAAAGTAAATCTGAAAAACAGCCAATATGTCGGAGCCTTTGAAAAGTTAAAAAACTTCTTAGTATCCTGATTTTGCTCGAAGCTTCAAAGTTACTACAGATGCTAGTAATTTCGCGATTGGTGCAGTTTTAAGTCAAAATGGACACCCTGTTTGCTATATGAGCAGGACATTAAACGATAATGAGAAAAGATTATCTGTAATTGGAAAAGGAGATGCTAGCAATATTTTGGGCAGTTAATTACCTAAGACCATTTCTATATGGAAGAGAATTTTATTTACAAACTGATCATGGGCTTATTAATTATGGCTTTGTCAGAAATTGAAAGGAAAAGATATTACTTCAAGATTGCAAAGATAGGACTTAAAATTAGGAGCAGAATTTTTATCATGATTGCAAGAAATAGGAGAAAAAATATGCTCAATTGTGAAAAACGAAAGAAAAAGTATAACATTCAAATAACTCTTACAAACTTATTTGGTATATTAACTTATCCATACTCACTTATAAGCTGTAAATGACTTCCCAGCAGACAAAACGAATTGGCGGCGATACGAATTCGTATCGTCGTGTCTGAAAATTTATTCGCCGGCAAATCTGACAGTGATCCGAAATCGGGGAAGTCACTATAAAACCGCGTAGCACTCAACGTGTTAAGTTAAAAGTGGATCCAGAAAAAAGGAAAAAAGAAAAGTTTTCTTGTTCGCTCTGGCGATGAAAAAACGATTTGTACATAATTTTATGCGCCGCATATGCTATTTTCCGACTTTTGTTCGTTCTGGCAAAGAAAATTAAATCCGAATTTAGTTCCCCTAAGCGGCATTCTGCCAAAATTTTTGCTAGGTTGTACCATTGCTATGCTGATTTTAGCTATTCGACAAAATTTATCTAAACTTCCGGACCTCGACGTCTCCGCTCAAATCAGCAAAGCAATTTTTGTGTTTGATTCTTAATTTTTCTAGTAAATATCGTTTTTTATCAGAGAAACAGCTGAGAGTCTTTTTACTCACTGTATTTAGGCACAAATTCATTACTAGCTATCAATTCGATTTCCCATTGCATATGAGCACTACTGAAAATGTATTATGGTTTGAATTAGTGCATCCTGAAGTGCAGGGGATGATTTTTTCCAGCGGATCTCCCGTTGATTCAGTGCAATAATTTTTCAATTCATTTAAATTCAGTGCAATTCAGTGGGAATACAGCACTCACGCTACAATCAGGAAAAAAAACATGCACATCCACATTCTTAAAAGGATTTTCATGATCCCGAGTGACTCTCTAGTTATTCGTGTAGCTTATGCATTAATTTTGAATCGTAAGCATGACACAGTGGGAAACGAATTCCTGAAACGTCGTCAAAGAAACTAAATACTTTTCATTTTATGTTCTTGGAACCCTTCATTAAAACGGAACGTACAATGTTATAATGTCAAAAAAGTCTGCCTATTCAATTGCATGAAACGATAAATTTTTTCTATTCCCCTTTCCGAAACTATTCACTTTTACGATATCCAATCTCTAGGTCTGCTCGGACACACCTCACACGCTCTTATTTCATATGGCGGATTATAAGTCGAGGACGTTTTCCTAATTACTTTCATGTACCTCTCGGATTCTGTTTTTTTTTCCTTCATCTCTTCTCAACATGTCAGAACAGCAGATAGTAAATCTCCGGAATAATACACTTTTATAAATCCATTGAAGCAGAACATAAAAGAACGTGGACCCGGTTTAAATTCTGAATGCACGTTTTAGATATTATTGTCCTGAGGCTTCTTGTTGAGAGGTTATGCGAATGGGCGAATGAATTTATGAGGAATACAAATGATGTTTTTGCAGCTTCAAAGAGTTTTCGCAGGTTATTGTTTTGGATGGAGAACCTTTTTGAAAAATAATAAAACAGAGGACAATGTAGTACAGCTTTCTTCATTGTAAGATGGTAGTCGTTTCGATTGTATTAACTTTCTTCAGTGAATTTCAACGGTTATTTATGAGTAGTCACGATTTATATTGTTGTTGTGTAGCATTGGCGAATATTCAAAAAAATTCAGCCAATGCGTAAGAAATGTATGTTGGAGCCGTTCCATATATGCAAGAACTATACGTTAAACCCAGCACTACACATGTGTTGTTTAACCTTCCAGCGGGCACGCGGTCATTTGTAACGGGAGCGGGCGCGCGTAACCGAAAAGACCTATGAGATGTATAAGAGAAATAAAGAACCAATTGTTCAATTTTTATTTATTTATTTGTTCTCAGATATGTTATCATTGTCTTTAAAGTCTGATTTATCAAAAAAAGTAATTAAAATTATGAAAAAGAAACAATTATTAAATTAATTTACATAACTCAAATTTTCTTTGAATTAAAACAAATATTAAGAACACGAAATCCTTTTACATATCTCAGACTAGTTTATATACCTAGTCCAGGGTAGGCGAACCTTTATGCATCAACGAGCCATTTTTTCCAAAAAATGTTTAATGGGGTCATTGACGTGCCATCAAATAATTTTGACTTTCTGATTATTTGGAAAATAATAATAATAAAAACTATCAAAACTCTTTATGAAATAAAGTAAACAATCGAGGTACATTTTGGAATGTTTTTATTGCACGCCTAAATTAAATTACTGTAAAATTAGTGTGACTTCTGTTGCTGCAGGTTAGATGACAAATAATTTATGTTAGGGTTGTAAGATATTACTTTTAGCAACATACATGCTGAACTGGATTCATCTGTCAAACGGTTTCTAACCGAGTTTTTAATGTTATTCATCTCTGAAAATAATGACTCGCAGGCAAATGTAGATAAAAACATTGTTAACATAGCATGAGCCAACTTTTTCAAACAGTTAAATGTGTCTGGTAACGGATTCCATGTTTCCAGAATTTTGTTGTTAGCATTTTTAATTAAATTACTTGTCAATCTTTCAGTTTCAATCAAATTCAACTATTTCTTTGTTTTAATAAATTTTTGAATCCATATTGAACGAGATTGGAAATCAATCAGCTGCATTTCAAATTCTTCAATTTCCAACCAATCGAATTGAGAGAGAGAGAAGTTCAGTTGATGAAATGACGTCACATCAGAGTACATAATAAACTTGAGTATTTCCGACAATTCTTTGAACTGAGAAAATCTCCCTGAAAATTCCTTGATTAAAGAATCGATCACAGAAATAAATTCTTCAGTAAATTTTTCTTTGTCTGCTGTCTCGTGAATATCAAAATCATTGATATATTTTTTCAAGTTTGGAAAATACTTGTAGTTTCTTGTGATAATATCGTTTCTGAAAACTTGCAGTTTAGCCTCAAAAACGCGAATGAGATCTATCATGACAATAATTGTTTTGTTTATCCCTTCAAGCTGTATTTAAATGTTGGTATCTGTCTGTAAAAAACATCAATTTTGAAAGCCACAACTCAAGAGGTCAACGGACAACGGACGGTCAAGAGGACAACGTCCAACAACTGTGGGTATTGTTCAATTTTTCCCTCATTTTGCAAAAACAGTCTGATTTCTTCCAAGTAATCAACAAATATTTCAAGTACATTCCCGCGAGTCAACCAGCGAACATTATTATACATCAGTAAGCCATTATACACCGAGTTGACCTCATCCAACAAAGCATCGAACTTTCACTTGTTTAAAGCCTGTGACGGGATGAGGTTGACTATTTTTGTAACTACCGCCATTATATTATCAAGGGATATTGAACCACTCTTAGCACACAAGGATTGTTGGTGAATGATGCAGTGGAATTCAAGAATCGAATGTCCTACGTCTCTTTGAAATAAACTGATGAAACCATTTTTTTACCCACCATACTTGGAGCAGCATCAGTTATTACAGAAACAATTTTTTTTATATCAATTTCTTTTTCAGCAAGCGAATTTTTAACTGTCGTTCTAATATATGTTCCCTTTGTAGTTGTTAGCAACGATTTTATTGCAATTAATTCTTCCTTAATGACGTTTCCTACGCAATACCGAGCAAAAACAGCGTGCAGCGTGTAAACGTGCAGATTTAGTGACGTCAGTGCTTTCGTCAAGATAAAGCGATAGAAAAGAAGTATCGTTAATGTCAATTTTTTGTTGATCTGTTATATTTTCGGCCAGTTTTAAGATTCTTTCTTTTAGAGGTTTAAGATTCTTCTTTTTAGTGTTTCTTGATAGAGGAGTATCTTTGATGCGCTGAATTATCTCACTTTATTATCGAAATCATCAGAAAGAGAGGGCGCGCATGCTAACCAGGCTTCCTTCAAAAAATGTTCTTCTTGAAAAGGTTTACTATGCCGAGCAATGACATTTGCAGTCGCGTTACTTGCTGCGCTCCTTTGACAATTTTTGCAAACGAATTTAATCATAGATGTTAACTGTTTATTTCTGTCATTCAATGCACTTGCAATTAATTCGTTTTGCTCTGCTTCGCTTTTTTGACTAACAGATTTGTGATTTGTTTCAAAATGCCGTTTAACAGACGGTGTTCTACATACATACATACACTGTTCCAGAACATAAAATACACACCGCTTTGCCACCTTTACTAATCATGCCATATTTCTCAGTCCAACAAGTTTGAACTTCGCTGATACACTTAATATCTTGCACTTTTTGTTTCTTCGCTGAACTGGCCATATTAAATATCATTTTAAAATCATAAAAATCACTCGAATAAACTTTTAAATACAATTATGTCAACAAAACTCACTATTACTTTATGCGTTAGCAAACAATGCGTCATTCACAATTGAAACCCATGACCTATAAAAACAAAACAAATCGGTTCGCCTACCCTGACCTAGTCTAATAATGAAAATTAAAAATTACGTCCATTTAACATTGATTGCAAATAAATGTTGTATGACTTTGGCAAATATTTTTCATACAACAGCTCCCGGAACCGATGGAATTCCTAATTCTGTGATGAAAAATCTGCCAAAGAAAGGGATTGCTTGCCTACAATCCTTGCAATTTACACTTGCCTCTTATTTAATGCGTGCCTCAAACTATCTTATTTTCCACTCGCCTGGAAACAAGTTGTTGTAGTACCACTGCTAAAGCCTGGGAAGGATCCACATGAGCCAGAAAGCTACAGGCCAATAAGCCTATTGCCAGCCTTTGGTAAACTATTCGAAAAGTAAATTCTCAAAAGACTCACAGGCTTCGTGGAAAATGCCAACATACTTCCTGACTTTCAGTTCGGTTTCAGACACGGCTATTCAACGGAGCACCAGCTGTATCGCGTCTCAAAGGACATTAAGACAGCCCTAATAGGGAAGCAATCGGTTGGAATGGTCACCATCGATATTAAGAAAGCTTTCGATAGAGTCTGGCATGAAGATTTGCTTTATAAACTCCAAGAGTACAAAACGCCAGAATACATACGTAATTTGATAGCTTCAAACCTCAAAGACAGATCATTTAAGGTAAAGGTCCGAGATAGCACCTTTACTGTCAGATGCATCCCTGCTGGTGTTCCCCAAGGCTCATGTCTGTACCCTACCCTTTTCAATATCTAAACCTCCGATCTCCCTACAAGCGAGCACTGTCAAATAGCTGCCTTTGTGGATGATATCTGTTTTTATACTTCAGGAACTCACCCATGTACAATAACAACTAACTTAGAGAAAATGCTTGAGAAAGTATAGGTGTATCAGTTCTTCTACAGGTGGAAAATAAGCATCAATATTGACAAAACTAAGGCAATATTTTTCAGTAAAGAACGTAAACGTACACGATTAACTTTTTAGGACAAGCCATATGATGGTCCAAAAATCTGCAGTACGTTGGGCCAATGTTGGACAAGAAACTCATGCTCAAAGACCACATTGAACGAATAAGCATTAAAGCATTTAATTCTGTACTTCAACAGTATCACTACTGAACAGAAGATCCCAACTGAACATTAAGGATAAGATGATAATTTTTAAAATGGTAATTCAGCCTTTAATATTATACGGAGCGCCTACTTGGAGCCAATGCGTGAAATATTTGAAATCAAAGCTTCAAGTCACTCAAAACAGATACTTAAAAATGGCGCTAAAAAGCCTTTATATTTCTCATCACACAAATTACATGAGCTTGCTAATATTAGCCCTATCAATAAACTCGCGCTCACACGCAGAGATAATCTACTAGCTAAGGTAGAACACGGGTTGAATCCATACATTCAAGCACTCAGGATATAGATAAATACAGGGTGGGCCATATAAAATTTTAAATTTTAAAAGTCAATAACAAAAACAGCTTGATATTTTTCAAATGTTGAACATTTATTTGAAAGTTTATTTTATGAAATTTATTTGTGGAAAACAATTTCGGACACATGACCACCACGACTGAGTCTACAGTAGCTCATCCGATCCACCCAATTTTGGAGTACTTTCTCTATGGTTTCAGGCCTTATGGCCGCAACAGCAGCTTGAATCACGTACTTTAGATCTTGAATTGTTTTTGGATGGTTGGCGTAACGTGTATCTTTAACAGCTCCCCACAGAAAATAGTCCAACGGCGTTAAATCGCAGCTTCTAGGAGGCGAATCACCTCTTTTGCTGATTATGCGATTTTCGAAGATAGGGCGCAAAAGATTGAGAGTAGCGTTTGCTGTATGGCATGTAGTGCCGTCCTGCTGGAACCAAATATTGTCCAAGTCCTCATCTTCAATTTGCTTGAAGAAAAATTCGAATAACATTGCGCGATATCGCTCACCATTGATGGTTACGGCGGCTCCTTCTTAATTTTCGAAGAAAAATGGGCCGATGATTCCACCAGACCAAATTCCGCACCATACAGTGACTCGTGCTGGGTGCATTGGCTTCTCGACAACTACGTGCAGGTTTTCTGTTCCCCAAATGCTACGATTCTGCTTGTTAACGTAACCACCGAGGTGGAAATGAGCCTCGTGCGAAAAGATGATTTTTCGGTCAAATTGACCATCCTCGGTCAAACCATCTTCCGCCCAATCTGCGAACTGTAGACGGCTCGGATGGCCAAGTGGTTTCAGCTGCTGCATCAATTGAACTTTATATGGCTTCATAGTGAGATCTTGTTGCAAAATTCGTCGCAAAGTTGTTCGTGGAATGTTTAATTCTTGCGATCGACAGCGAGTTGAGGCGAATGGATTCTGACTAACACTTTCAGCCACAGTCGCAATATTTTCGGTTGAACGCGTGGGAAATGATCGTTGACGTTTTGGTTTATCCACCAACGAGCCAGTTCCACGCATACGCTTGACAAATTGTTGCACAAATTGAACTGATGGATCTTTTTGTCTGTCCATTTTTTTGGCAAATTTCCCACAGTTTGGGTTGAAGACTCACCACTTTGGAAAACAGTTTTCAATATTTCCCAGTTTTCTTTTAGCGAATAGTGATCCATTTCAAACAATTTTATACTTTTTACTGACTATCTGTCAGTTTCCGAATGGTATTTGACGTTTCCGATGTCGAAATACTGATAGTTCAAATTTAAAACGCTAGATGGCCCACCCTGTAGATCAACCTGAGAGATCATGCGTCCTCAACTGAGTACTGATAGTTATTACTAAGATCCAAAATAGTATGTAAATAGGTTTCAACATAGGCAGTAGCAGTTTAAGTTAGAGTTTAGTTTAAAAGAGGGTTTTGTTGAATTTTCCTCTACTATTATATATATATCTTCTGAATAAGAAACATTTGTGGTACAAACTGAAAAAATACTGTAGATGCAATGAATACCAAATTCAGAACTCTCACTTTAAGTTATTAGTTTAGTCCTGTAAATGTTTTGAAACAATAAAGAACTTATTAATAGTAATAATATTTTTCATACATAACTTACATTGCGTTTTTGATTGCCTCCTTTTTTGGCTGGACATATTTTACAGGTCCCTCTGCATGTGCCAGAGCTACCTGCTTATGTTTGTTATGTTTTTAGTTTTCTTGGAAGGCCTAACATCGTTGATCTTCATTGGACGTACTCTTTTGACAATTCAGTGTCTAATGCCCGTAAATACATTCGCCTTTTCCGTAGAGTCACATTATTTGCCCTCAATATAACCATACTATTTATTCCTGCAATATCCAGAAGACGAAAGAAGAGTGTCAATGGCCATCTATTATTCTTCCTTGAAACCGAATACATTTTTGCTTTTTTATCGACTTCATCTACACCCCCCTTTGTTTTATTGTAAAAAGTAACGATGCTGGGTGTCGCGCTTTTCATTTGTACTTTCATCAATTCCTGTAGCGCAATGAAGTGATGATATAAGAACTACAGATCTTTTCTTTTTAGGCACGTAAGATACAATTGTAGCTGTATCTGAAAATCCGAATTGACTTGAATATTCAGCTCGGTTTTTATCTATAAAGCAAGGAAGTATTTCTTTCTTGTTTTTACGCATGGTACCCACAACAGAAATCTTATAATCAGCGGCACACTCATATACTAATTGTCGATGGTAAGGTTTCATCCAGTGCCAGAAATTTGTGTAATAATCTTCTTCACGACGTTTGCCGCAGCATTACTCAACTGATATGGGCCTTCGGGCTGCTTGTCAGCATAAACTTCAATATTTAGGACGTAAAATGTAGCAGCATCTACTAGTGAATAAAGTTTGATTCCGTATTTGCCGGGCTTTGATTTCATGTACTGTCGGAAAGTGTATTTGCCTCGAAAGCCAACCATCATCTCATGGATTACATCGTTCTCTCCCACTGAATATGGCATAAGATAGTTTTGTGTAAACATATCTTAAACTTCTCTTTTTGGCGTGGCTTTGTCTAGAGTACGACGAGCTTGTCGCGTAGTAGGATCATCAAACCGCAATGAATTCAGTAGAAATTATTCTCTTTTCACTGACATAGTAGTAGGAAAAATAGGTATACCTGTCCCAACACTTGCGTATAAATCTTCTAAATTGGCGTGTGATGTCTTCAAAGATCCCGCTATGTACAACAATCCGAAAATTTCCACCGCATCTGTCGGTTTGCAGTCACGTATTCTGTTATACGATGGCGCTGTTTTTTTGAATTAATTCGTTGGTATATCTAACAACTTTTTCAATAATATTCTCTGAAATGAATAAACTCCATGCTTGCGTTAGTGTTGTCACCCCCACACCATTCCTACGAGTGCCGGCATCTTCTGTGAGAATATTTTGAACTTGACGCCTCACTCTGTTATTGTTAGATTTTTGCCACTTCGTTACTTTATTGCGCCCTATAAAACAGCTTCTTATTTCTGAAAGTGGCAAATCATCCTCTGCTGAGTCCGAGCAGTTTGATTCCTCAGCAGATCGAGGTTCCCCTGCAACGATGTGGACGGAAATTTCAGAGCTTGGTCGCTGAGCTCTGATTCACTCTCTTCTTCGTATTTTCTTAGTAATTCCTCGAGTACTGCACTTTGTAGTAATCGTCAGCGACTCATTTTATATAAAAAAAAAACCAAGCTTAATTCGATAATATTGAATGATGGCCGAAGAACTACTACGAGCATGAACGAGGGTATGCCGCGTTGAGCATCGCGCGTATTCTTTTCGACGACAGGCGCGTGTAGTCTTTTCGACGACTGCACCGGGACTAAAACAATTGCGATCTGTGGAGTGGGTGGAGCGCCGCGAGTGACGGTTTATTCTTTATTTTATTCCCAGTAACATAGCGACAGACTACTAGAAATGAGAAATAAATGTGATGGGTAATAATAATAATAATACTATGAACGAAAATGTACTAAGCGCGGCCGATTCGACTACGCGCGACCGCTTCAAGGTTAACATAATTTTTAAAACAACGTTCAAGATAAACGTTCAAATCTGTTTTGTTTTCAGTTGTTTTCTAGATCTTACATAACTGGTTTTAATACAAATTTTTAGTCACATGTGAATATGTGAGTTCGAGAGTGGCCGTAAAATTCCAAAGATTCATATCAAAATATTCACATTTATCATAGACAAATTCGTGTTCAAATTTCAAGAGCTCCTTCATTTCTAGTAATTTAACATTTTAAAACTATGCGGTCCGCATTTTTTTTTTTTTTTGTTAAGGCCACCTCAGCAGCCGGCAAAAACCCGGAGTCAAAATTCCAAAATCGAGTTTTGACAAAGCTCCTAGAGTACAAGAGATTTCAATAAATAAACGATAGTGACATTCTAACTAAAAAATGTATTTTTCAAATATAACAATTTTACAATTTTTTACAATTTACTTTTAGAGAATTTTATATTTAAGACTTTGGTGTAAATCTGCTGAAGGTAGTTCATTTTGTGTGTAATCGACAAATAATAGGCACATGTTTACATGAAGCTTACACTACATTTTATTTAAAATAAATGAATTAACCAATCTGAAAACTATGAAAATTAAAATCTGTAATTTCAATAGGTTCATATAGATATCATAATTTTTTTATTGAAATGGTCCATTGTGATGTATTTTCAAAAATATAATAAATATATAATTAAGAATTAATAAATAATCATAATTGGGCAACCGATGGGTCGGACCTGCAGCGAAAGAAAGGAACAAGGTTAAAGAGACAGGGCTATTTGAAAACACAAAGGCCGCATAATGGCGGCCGAAGTAAGTTACTTTTAACCAGGACATTACAGTTTAGGACATTATAAAGTTACAGTTTAGGACATTATTTAAGGGACAACACCACTGTGACCCCCTGATTTTTTGCCGTTTTTCAAGAATTTTTTTTTGTGGGAAAAAACGACATATTCCAAATTTTTTTTTGTTTTGTTTCTTGTTTATTAAAGATACATAAAAAAATTTTTTTTAATATTTCACGCCCCATGGTGGCGCTGGGGAAGCTCCCGCGTCAGGTGCTGTTGCCTCTGCAGTGATCCGCGGCACGCAGCAGAACTGTCTTCAAAGTCGATCTGAAAAAAATGCCGAGTGTTTTCGTTAATAATATGATATTTTGAAGAGAAGTACATAGGGATTTGAAAAAATATTGATTTTTAAATAATAAGCACGCTTCTGAAATTTAAGGTCGATTTTCGAATCAAATTTCTCGTCGAAAAAAGGCTATAACTTTTTTTTTTTATTGAGATATCGAAAAAATCCTATGTGTTTCTTTCAATAATCTAGTTTTATTGATGCAGTCCAAATTTGAAGTGCCGCACTCACAAAAAATGGTTTTGAGAAAAACGCGTTCAAAGTTTGAAGTTTGTTAATTTATGTGATAAATTGGGAAAAAATTTTTTTACCTTTAATCAGCGATTCCGGCACCATAAAGCTGGTCTTCAAGAAGCAAATCAAGGTCCCCAGCATCTTTTCTCGAACTTGTAGAGGCTCTTCGTGCCTCTTTTGCAGCATACGTGAGCGAGTGCTCCGCCTGCTCGATCCGCGCTGCGTCGGTTTCAACGCAAAAATTGAAACAATTTGGGCCGATGGTTACTCTCAACGTCTCCATAACTTTCATGAGGCTTCTGAGGCCATCGTTGAATAATAATACCGCGATATCAGCGGCAATATTGACGATTCTTTTGCTCCCGAACTGACACTTGGGGGCTACTGCCCAAACTGATTTGTTGTAGCTTTCGTTATTGTTTTGGGTAAAGCCACCAAAACAACGCTGCAGCAAATCGTCTCTGCTCAATACACTGGCGTAATTGCCTCCAATACTTCCTTAGGAAGAGGCGGCTTATGGCGATATTCAGAAATATTACCGCTTGCGACCGCTCGCTGCCACGAACACCACGACTCGGCTCCCTTTGGGCAATCGTCATGTTTTTTCGATCGACTCTTCGTCGGATAGCTCCGTTCCGTACCCTTTTTCCCCGCGTACACTTTCTCGTTGTTTATTTCGATAAGCAAAGAATAATTCTGAGCGTTCGATGTTTATAAACGAAACGATTCGGAGCGTTTAGATGCGAATAGCGTGGTTTCTATTCGTAAACTGACGCTATAACGCTATCCCTATACCTGCCTTAAAAATTTTTCAACTATCGCTACCTATATCTTTTTTTCAAACTATATTTATAATAATAGTCGGCTTTTGTGAAGGGAGACAAAAGAATACCTGTGAATGACTCACAGGACTATAGGAAAAGGCCCGGTATACCTGCCGACCGGTTGAGACGCGCACCCGGCTGAGGCGGCGCGGGACCCCGAGTGTCACGGAGCGCTGCACCGCTCCACAAAATATTTAATATCTCCAAAAATAATTATTTTTTCGACCTGGGACCAACGGCATTCTATTTTTAAATGTATTTTAGATTTTTCTAGATGGTTTTCAAAAAATCGATTTTTTGAAGCCGTCACAGTGTTGTTGTCCCTAAAGCCCTGATCCTTCCATGTCACATACACACACACACACACACAGAAAGAGCTTACTCCTTCATATTAGATAAAATTCATAAATAAATAAAAAGGATCAAAGCACCTGTGAATTGTGCTGCGCTGATTCTGACCACCTCTCACGAGCCCCCATTGATATTTATATTGTAATCAAAGTTTACCTTTGTCCAAATGTTGCAGGAAAATGATATAATTCAAACAAGGTTATAAGGTTTTATTGATATAAAGTTTAAAAATGTAGTAACTCTCGGAAACTTCTTAACGTACCTTGTTGATTTAAGCAACGTTTGTTAGTCCTAAATTATTTACATTCAATTAATTCATCAAAAATTTTTAAAAAAAATTTGCTAAAAATTTTCTAGAACAAAATGCGGAAATTTGATACAAATAAATATGCATGCATGATAGTTGTTCAGTGTGTGCAAATTACACATCTTGTTCTAGGAAATTTTTTGCAAACATTTGAACGGCGGTCAGTTGAAATCTGCTCGTACGATTTTGGAATTTTTGTTGTCTGCTTCATTATATAATTCAATAATCCTTTATATAAAATGTCGTCCAAATCTATAATTTTTAGTCAAACTAGAAATCACGAATTATGGTCTAAAATGGCTTCTATTCGTTTTCGCTCGAGCAATTTTGCTGGGCAATGAACATAGTTGGGATATTTATTTGATACACTTTTTCTGAAAATTTTGTGCACATCGAACAAAAATCACGACCTCCAATGTGTTTACAAATTTCCTTAAAGCCAATATACATGGAATGTGTATGTTGTGTATCTTTTTATTTCTTCCGTTTCGATCTGCATATTGTGTACATTTTTTCGAGGTTAATAATTTTACACTTTAACAATTATGACATATGACTGCTTATTTATGGCAGCGCCTCTAGTGGTGGTTATTACAAGGGTTTGACGGATTTATACATAATAGTCTCCCCCCACAATTAATTGAGTTCCCAAATTGAAAATTAAAAAATATCCAGTCTTATAACAACTGTTTGAATCACATAGCATAGTCTCGAAAACGTTTTGGAGGACGGCGAGCTCGAGTAGATCGCCAGAGGGATTCCACTGTTGTTTCTGGAGGTTCAGTTTCGGTATCAGGAATCACGTCCGATCCAGGATTGGCTGGTAGGAGCAGGGGCGCTATTTTTTCGTGGTGGTGATTGATTTCAGGTGATTCCGGATCTGAAGATGCTTGAAGAGGTTGCAAGGGTGGCTGATGGTTGGGGCTGGTATCGACATTGGTTTTTCTCAACTGGTTAGTGTGTCGTTTGTGACGGTAGCCATTATAGAGTTCGACTTGGTAGTGGAGATGGCCGAATTTTTGGATGATCGAACCAATTTTCCAAGTATCCTTGTTGTTCGAATACCATCTTGCGAGTACCCTGTCTCCAATTTTGAAGTGTCGTGATGGTGGCAGGTCGAATCAACCTCGTTTTTGGATTTTGGGAGTAGGATGCTTGAAAACGTCGAGCTGGCACCTAATGTTCCGATTCAAATACAATTCGGCTGGAGTTTTGCCATTCTGGAAAGGGGTGGCTCTGTATCTGAATAATATTTCACGGACCTTTTGTTGAATAGTACCTGGCTCGGTCATACAGTTGAGTTTTGATTTCAAGGATTGTATATATCGTTCAGTCAAACCGTTGGTTGCAGGATGCCCTGGCGCTATGAACTTTTGCAAAATACCATTGTTCAGGCAGAACGTTTTGAAAACGTCACTATGAAAAATTGTCGCATTATCCGATACCATGATTTCCGGGAACCCATGAGTGCAAAAAATGTCCAAGAGCAGCTCTATGGTAGTTGCAGTGGTCGGGGCGTCTTTGATGATGCGAATCTCGGGCCGCTTCGACTTGGAATCAACAAGAACGAGAAAATGGTGATTCAACAAGGGCCCAGCATAATCAATATGCACGCATTCAAAATTACGCTGGGGATCATCCCATTGATGAAGAGGGACTTTAGCTGGACTTTTCTGGGATAGTGCGCATTCTTGGCAGTTTTTACCATTGCTTCTATATCTTTGTCGATGTTTTTCCAGAAGCAGCGCCGTCTGTCCAACTGCGTAATTTTTACTATGCCCACGTGTGTTCGATGCAGTTCCAGGAGAACTTTATTTTGAAGGGCTTCAAGTATGACAAGTATGAAACACGTTGATTCTTGAAAATGATGCCATTTGAAGTGCTGTACTCGGGGTCACGTAGTTTTCCAGAAATGAGATCATGATGAAGGTTTGAAAGCATTGCGTCTTTGGCTGTTTCTTCAGTAATAGTTGAACTGGTGATCATATACTGAACATCAGTAGAAATTTGGTTTATGATCTGGTCTTCCATGTTTGAAACTTCGAGGCTCATGGTGCATTCTGTAGAGGAACTAACTTGTGATGTAACGTAAGTAGCTCTGGAGAGACAGTCAACATGTGCGTGATCCTCTGCTTTCTGGTGGATGACTTTGTAGTCGAAGGCTTGAAGGAAAGTTGCGTATCGAAGTAGCCTCGCTGATGTGAAAGACGGCAGTTTCGTTTCCGGGTGAAAAATTCTGGTCAGTGGCTGCTTATCCGTAATAAGCGTGAATGAACGACCAGTGAGATACATGTATAGTCTTGAAGCACATAAATTTATTGCGAGCGCTTCCCGGTCAAGTTGGGAGTAATTTTTTTCTGCGTTTGTCAAGGATCTTGATATGAAGGTAATTGGTCTTTCTACGCCATTAATGTCGTGAGATAAAACTCCAGCGATCCCTGTGGGACCGGCATCGCAAGCCAAACTCACTAGCAGCGATGGATCATATGGCATGAGGAGTCGATCGCTGATGATTTCTGTTTTGAGCTACTGGAATGCCTTTTGGCATTTTTGGGTCCAAACCCATTGGCTACCTTGGTGAAGTAATTGACGTTGAGGATAGGTTATGGAAGACAGGCTAGTTATGAACCTTGCATAATAGGTAACCATCCCTAAGAAACGGTGTAATTCGTCAGGATTTTTTGGTTTCTCCATGTTCGCAATAGCCTCAACTTTCTTAGGGCATTTCGAAATTTCATTATATCTGACACAGTACCCTAAATATTACTTGGGTTTTGAAAAATGAACATTTTGATTTGTTCAGATGCAAGTCGATTTTTTTTAACCTTCCAAGCTCAAGCCTCTGCTTGCACTCTTCAAATGTAGAGCCGTGGACGATTATGTCGTCATAATACGACATGACTCCATCTAGGTTGGCCAAAATCTGATCGAGGATTCTGTTGAATTCGCTTGGCGCGGTTTTGATTCCAAACAATAGACGATTCATGAAGTACGTACCCCGATGTGTTGAGATGGTTCGAATTAACTTGCTTTTGTCGCAGACTTGAATATGTAAATATGCTTTGAAGAAATCCAGATGGCAGAAAAATTCGAAAAAATTTCGAAGGTAATTAAGAATGTCATCAATCTTCCGTATAGGATAAAGAGCCGATGCGAGTTGTTTATTTACGCCAATCTTGTAGTCAACACAAAGGCGAAGCGAGTTGTCAGTCTTTGGAATAATGACAAGGGGAGAACCCCAGTCACTAGTTTCGATTTTTGAGATGATACCTGATTTTTCGAGGTTGTCCAGTTCGATGTTAACCTTGTCCAGTAGAGCGTATCGGACAGGTCGTTCTTTGATGAAAACTGGTCTTGAATTAGGACGCAACTCGAGGGAGCAAGTGAAACCAGGCACGCATCCAACTTTGGGCTGTAACAACGTCAAGTGAGTTAATATTCGATATTGCATGGTTTTGTTTATCAAGATGTCCAAGCCTTATTTTCAAGTGTCGAATCCAGGTTCTACCCAGCAGTGGGGAAAACTGGGCTGGTACAATGAACAGCAGTTCAGTCGATTTTCGATCACGGTATTGGACTGTAACTTCTGCGGCACCAAGAGGTTTGAAAATTCCTGAGGTGTAGGAACGAAATTGAACATGGGTCGGCCTGAGCACTGCTTTATTGAAATTCAGTTTTTTAAAATCTGGTTCCGGGAGAAGCGTCAGACCAGCGCCAGAATCCACTTCGAAGGTTTGAGGTGTTCCTTCAATGAGAACCTCAACAAAATATTTATCTGAGTCTTGAGCAGGGCTCAATTTTTCGAAGATGTCGATAATTTGATTGATGGCACTCAAGTCACGGAAAGAGTTCATGTCGACAAAATGTGTGCTTTGAGTGTCCGATTTTTTCTTCTAGATTTTCTGTTGAATGCGCGTTGAAATGCAAACGGCTGACACATGACCCGTTCGTTTGCATGAATCGCACCGGAGTTTCGATCGGTCAGAACGGCAATCTTTGGTAGGGTGCCTAAAAGAACACCGAAGGCAGCGGTTGTCGAGTCCAAGATGCTGGTAATTTAGCCGCGACCGTGATTTTGAGTACGAATCACGAGATGAATTTTGCGCACTTTGAGATGAGTATTTCGAAAAACTGATTCCATTATCATGGCTGGTGGATCGATTTTGACCACGCGACCTGTGTTGGCCAATTTTGTTGATGTCGTTTCCTCCAAGAGATACTGATGAAGTTGGTTGACGGTTAGCAATTTCGCGGCTGTCAATTTTAGACGCCTCAAGTGCAAGTGCCTTGTTGACGATGTAGTGAAATTTCGAATTTTCATCATCCAATTGTAAAATTTGTTCCCGTATCGCGTTGTCCCGTATGCCTCCAATGAGGTGAGCACGTAAAAAAATTTCCGCAATACTGAGTTGACAAGTTTCTGCGCAGCGCACAAAAGCAAAATCGAAAATATCGCGACGCAACTGCAAAAAAACAAAACTGCAACGTACTCGGCAATGGACTGACTGTCTTGTTGATACAAAGACAAGAAACGGTGTTGAGCGACTAAAATGTTTCGTTTCGGGCACAAATGGGCTTCAAGCACTTTAAAAATGCCTTCATACGATTTTTCGATAGGTTGTTTGGGAGCGAACAACGACACAATTAGCTGGTAATTACTAGAACCTATTGAGTTCAGGAGCATTTGGGCACACAACGTTTTGTCTTGAAAAATACCTTTCATCGTCAAATAATTCTCAAAACGGGCTCTGTACATTGTGAAGTTTTCTTTTGAAGCATTGAAATTCTCGAACGGCGATATAAGAACTTGTGGATTCACTGGGGTTTGAGTTTGCGGACCACTTTTTGAGAGAGTCTCAATAAATTTTTTTTGATGATTATTGAAGGCTTCCATAAACGATTGAAACTGTGTTTGATCCATTTCGATCCCGGCCGGAAATGTCGAATTTTATACATATGTAAAAATAGATTACCTGGACAAGTAGACGCAACGTTATCGTAATTTCACGTTTCACCTCGTCACCAATTTTATAACGCATCTTTTTATTTCTTCCGTTTCGATCTGTATATTGTGTACATTTTTTCGAGGTTAATAATTTTACACTTTGACAATTATGACATATGACTGCTTATTTATGGCAGCGCCTCTAGTGGTGGTTATTACAAGGGTCTGATGGATTAATACATAATAATGTATATACATAAATTGCTCTCCGCAATAGACTAATTCGTCTGGGGAATTTTGCCTGATAAATTACTCTCCATCCCCACGATAGGTAAACTTCTATTGTGATATTTAAATACTTTCCATCATTATGATGCCTTTACGGAAAGCCAATTCGCTTTTTAACGTTCACTTATTTACCAAAGAATCGTTTTCAAACCTCAACTAAAATCAACCCTTCCATGTAGGTATCGATAATTTTTTCTTTCCGAACTCTATTCATCATATCATAATCGTACCTAACATAGAAAAATAACATTAACATATGAAAACATAAATAGCACAATAGCTTGACCCGACCCGATCATCAAAAACCAAACCAAACGAAATACACATTTCCCACGTTCGTTGCGCGTAGAACCAAGCATGTACGAAAGTTGCAAAACGTTACAAGGAACAAAAGACAGTTTCAGTGACAAAACGCGATAGCGTTCGGAAAAACCAGAATGCCTGAAAATAACGAAAAGGTTTTCGTTCCCTGAAAAACAAAAAGAAAAAGAACGACTGAAAGAACGAAAACGCTTACGCAAAGCGAGGAAACTTTCAGGAACGTTATTCGTTGTCGTTCTAGTAACGCGATCCATCTTCATTTGGACCGTAATGTAACGTTCCGGGAAAATAACGTTACTTAAGGAACGTTTCTGTTCTACCGGCAGCTAACGTTTGGTTTTCACGTGACAACACGTTGGTGTCACCGGACACGTATGGGTTAATTATCATTCGAAGCAAAATCGGATTCGGTGGCCAACTAGAAATCTCCGCTCAAGGACTCGTATGATACTTCGTATACCACGGGTGAAGTACAATATCACTGAATAATACTTAAAAAACTAAATAAACGAAATTATAAAACAAGCCACGACCAAAGGCGATATTTTAATGGCCAGTGATTTTAGCGCAATGTTTCTCGGAGTTTTTTAGGAAAAATTCCAGGAAAAAGTTGAAAAAACAATTTTTACTCCTTTCAAGTTACATTAGACGTTTCTATTTCTAGACAAAGCCAGGACAGCTACCATGTTTCACCGCGTCTAAAAAATAAACGTGATACTAAAGGGAGCAGCTTGGACTAGTTTTGTTGCGTCAAAAAAATATTCGTCCCTTTACTGTTTCAGTGATTGAGTCATGTTGAGCACTTAATAATTAAGCTGAAGATATTGAATTTTGGTAGGCTCGGGGAATGAGTGTGTCGGAATAAACAATGACCAGACAAATTTATTTTAACGTGTAACAAACTATTTTTATTTATTTACACTACACAGTAAACTACAAAATTGAATGTTCACTATTCAGTTTCTTCGATGAATGTGTGTTAGTGTTAACACACTAACACAGTTAATGAGTGTTCCTTTTCTTGAGTGTTCGAGAAGATTCTATTGCAATATTCACTGCTTTGTAGATGTTAGAATGTTGATTAACGATGGAGTGTTACAGTTCAGTCGTGCTGATGAGAAAATTCTATTAATTTGCACACCAACAGCCCGGCTTACACGACTGATGAGTGTCCACGTGATCGCGGCGAGCCTGCAAGATCACCTGATGATTGATTTGAGTAGATATACCACTTGAGTGTCTATTTGAGTGTTCACTAAGGTTCACAGAATGTTCCTGAGTGTTTTTAAGTAGAGTATTGCATTTAATTTCCACTGTTTTAATGTGTTTTCTCGAGACTGAGTATTAAACAAAAAATTGGATGTCCGCACGTGTTCACTAGAGTGTTGGGAATGGCGTAAAGACGCCACTTGGTTCGTTTCATGAACAAGAGGCGGCGCGAGAGAGCACCAGCCAGAGTGGTACGCCATCTTAGCTGACGGCGCGGAAATTGAGTGTTCAAGTTTTCAACAAGTCAGAATTTTCATTACTAAATCAATCAAGCAATAATCAGTCTATTTCCTTACTTCTGCTTCGTTTATTATTGATTTTTTCGATATAATATATAAATAAACGCCTCACTCCAGGCAATAACAAAAAATAAACGTCATTATTATATACCAAAAAAGTATTCGTCTGCTGAAGAGTTTTACAATATTTTACTTATTTTGACATACATGGTTTGGAAAAACAAAAGAATGTGTGTATATTTTGGTCTCCGCCTACTCTGATTAATTACCATTATATTAAAAAAATTCTTGTTAGATTCCATTTTTAGGTTGATATTTTTATTTTGCAACAGACAGCTGTTTCGAGACCGATATGGTCCCTTCTTCAGTGCTATGTCTATAGTATTATGTCTAGACATAACACTGAAGAAGGGACCATATCGGCCTCGAAACAGCTGTCTGTTGCAAAATAAAAATATCAACCTAAAAATGGAATCTAACAAGAATTTTTTTAATTTTTTAGAAGGTTGCAAACATCCGAATCAACAATTGGAAAAAGAAATACCATTATATTATTTGAGCATTTATTCCTTCATAATTTAAACATTCAACGAGTTCGTAGTCTATGCAAATTCTTATAACGAAAAATTTTGTATAAGAAAACTTGGCATAAACTACATTCTAAGTGATAAGTAATCCAATGGGTAGTTTTTTCATTAAAGACGTAAGGCCACTCTAGAATTTTCTTAAAATTGACTTTTTGTGTTGTTGACCCTTAAGATCTTAAAAATGAAGTGCCAAAAGATTATAGTCGGAAAAAATTTCAAAGTACGTGGTTTTGAGATTTTAGTACAAGGCTCTCTGGTCTACCTTTGTGACCACACGAGAAAGAATATTATTTATCTACACATATCTGTGTAACTACTACTATGCCTTCCATATTAATATTGTTCAAGGCTCCTTCGCTATCGATGGAGGCCTCCGTGGTATGATCTTTGCTGGGGTAGTAGGCTAATAAGAGAAATGGAGAGGTTCGTCTCTCTTTCTAAAAGAGTGGTTTCTTCATTCCGCCTACTACTTCATGTAGCACCGTCTCATATGAGTGTCCTGATTTGTTGGAAATAATTCGTGCTTCGCGGGGAAAATTCCTGTTATGTTCACAATCCTTTTAACAAAGCCATCCACTAGGCGTTCCAGGATTACAAAAGAGGTTGTTGCCGGCTTTGATATGAAAACTTTTTCTACACTTTTCCAGCCTAGAGGAAGGGATCCTTTGGATTGGAGAGTTCTGTATATTTTGATCATGACCCGAAGCATTGTGATATTTGTTTTCGTAATCATGAACTCGATCATTTCGTCAGATCCTGGTGATTTGTATGGTTTGAAGATATTAATGAACTATACTATCCAGAAGAGGGTGGCCGTAGGAATCGCATTGGTAACTCATTCGTTCCCCTGATCCGCCGAGCTTGTATAGTGTCGGTTTATGAGCGGCTTAAGCTTTGTTATGCTTTGTTTGCTATTTGTTGATCCAACCCCCTATGAAGAATCATGTGAATGTTCTCTATTTTGAGAATTTCGAGAATTGCAAGTTTATTATTTAATTGGATTTTATTGAAAATGTAGGTACATATATACATGTTAAGCACTTCGAGTTTACTACCAATACTTTTTTATTTTCGTGATCTCAAATAAAAATTAGTTCTCGGATGACTCTTGTTGAGTCAACACATTTGTTTATTGCCTTTAAAACGCGAAAAATATTTCTATTTCGAAATTATACAAATTATCGATGCAGCCGCTAAAGGCTTTTAGTTTCGAACCACACATTTCTCAAATGTATGAAAACTCTTGAAAATTTGTCTAGAAGAATTGGAAGGGTATCGACATGAATTTGAAAAATTTAAAGCTGGAATCTCGCAAACTCGTCAGATGACGGTGAAACACGATTTTGATGAACTTTACGAAGATGAGTGTCTCCAAAACTTGGAATGTTTGTTGAATGCGAACATATTTTATCGAGAATTGGTTATCTCTATTAATTAGCTGAAATCGAGTTTTGCAACCTTCGGCTTTGCTACAGTTCCAGAAAATGCTCTAGAACTGTTGTCATCTGTCAAAAAACTATAAATCTGAATCATTTGCATGGGAAATTCTCAGTTTTCGGCCCAGCTTCAGGGTCGAAATGGAAAAGTCTTCGTGAATATGAAATCTCACTGATTTGTTCACCGGTTGCTGCAGATGAAATGGCCGATTTAGAAATAAAGTTTTAAACAACTGAACTTTTTATATAAACAACTTTTTATATTTGCCAACGAGATACAAGTATATTTATTCCAGTTTCGTAGAAGTCCGAGTTTCTTCTCGAAAGCCTTTTTGACAGTAGCTTCATTATTAAATATTTGTCCTGTCAAAAGTGATCCAAACGTTTACAGAAATGCTAATCTGTTGGTGAGAGGTCTGGTGAAGATGGAGGGTGAGGAAGACTCTCATAGCACAATTCGTTTAATTTTTGAACCGTTGTTCTCTATACATGAGGTCGTGCGTTATCATGAAGCAGTATCAAGATATCCCGGTTGACAAGCCTAGGTCGTTGAACTATCAATTTCTCAGACATTTAATCCAGTTGAGCACAGTATTTGGTGGTTTGATTTGAACAGTGATTGATGGTTTCGCGAGCTTGCAGGAACGTATAGTGGACAACTCGAACTACAGACCACCAAACAGTTACCAATATTTGCTTTGGATGAAGGGCTTGGTTTCGGCATGTGTATTGGCACTTCATCGGCATCTAGCCATTGGGTCGATCGGCGATGATTATCGTATAAAATCCGCTTTTCAACGCAGGTCACAATACGGTACAAGAACGGTTCCTTTTTGTTGCGGGAGAGAAGATAACTTGAAATTTACATTCGACACGTCATGTTTTGCTAGGTAAAATCATGCGGAACCCATTTGTCAAGCTTTTTCACTTTTCCAATAAGGCAGTCCTTACCATAACCTTCTTTCCTTTCAAGCTTGTACCGGGTGTTTACCCCTTCGGAAATAAAACACTCAAATATGCGGGTAATGCTCCCTTTGAATTTCCATTTTCAAGTTTATTTTTGACCAAGTTTTTGTTTACTAATGACGCTAAGTTTTTGACAGAAGATAATCTAGAGTCTAATCTTTCAAATGATATAGAATAATATAAGTCTGGCAATCACTGCTACACGAAATAAGCAGCTCACGTTATCTATTATGAGAAAAAAAACGCCTTGAATTATCGAACAACCCAATAATTTGTTTTTTGGTTATTTTTGAAAGTTATTTGTTACCGCTACTGGAATTCCAGGCTGTAAATAAAAATGTGCAACGGAACACAAAGGCAGGTTACTGAAATTTAAATGTGAACGTACTAAATCACAAAAGCGCTTTAATTCCACGATAAAGTATCAAAAGAAATACGTTTCTATATTGTGTCCAAAATTATTTTACACGTGAAATATTGAGATGAAAATGACACAAATTTCAAGAATGAAACTTTAATAATTTGCATCGTTGCATCTACAGTGATGCACACTTCAGATACCTACGACCCGAAGGATCAATTTTATCCACGCTTAGTTATATATAATTCTTTCCATTACTATTCCAGTGTTATAGCATCGTTTTGCAATTATTTTCGCTAGTCCACTCTCCTCTAACGTCCGGATTAAATTTAGAGAAGGTAATAGAACAATTATTTAACCTTGCATAGCGAAAGGTACTAAACTTCCATGACAAACATTAATGACTATTCCTTTTTGACGATACTTATTTTATGAAAGTTTCTGACCCCAGAAGTCATTGTATAAAACTTGAAAGAAAAGAGTTTTACGTCACACTGTAATTTGATCCTATACAAAGAAAAGGTATGTACTACACTCATGAGAATATACAAAAAATAATTAGTCTCAAGATGACATATGCCCTGCTTCATTTTCTATACACCCCTATACAAACGCCATTTTCTGAAACCACCTTTTTAACCTTTACCTTATATTTCACCTTTTTTAAGGTAGTCTGCAAACATTGCGTTCAACTCATCTTGACGTTTCTGAAGTTTGCACCATTGCAAACACAACGCAACGCTACAAACCGTTGCAAACACAACGCTGTCAAATTTTTTTCACTATTTCTTTTTCGTAGATGATTAAGCTGAAATCAAATCCAAAAAAAAGTCCAGAATATTGAATTATGCGACCAAAATTTTTAGTCAAATCCAAATATGCGACCAAAATTTTCAGTCAAATTCGCAAAGAAAACTTCAAAAGTGAAAAAATTCGATACCGTTTCATTTGCAACGATACAAACTTCAGAGACATCTCAACTGGTACACGTCGAATCTGCTGCTACCCTTCTTTGGTCTGAGAACTATAAATTCACTTTCCCCTTAATTTGGACTAAACATTTTCGATGGGACTTGAATCACAGGAACACATTAGGCAAATGCTCATATATTACATTGCAAATGGCCGCTATCTGTCGAATTGTGAACGCCTAATTGCTCGGCAAGATTCCTTATGGTATGGCGGGGGTCAGACTCCGCTAATGCATGCAGCTCGTCATTATCGATCGATTGTCCTGGGTGTCCACGTGGCTTACGTTCAAGGCCCATATATCCGGGTTGAAATGTTTCGAACCACTGCCGAGTGGTTCGTTCGCTAACTGTATCAGGCTGAAATGCGCTGTTGATATTCCTCGTTGCTTCCGTTGTGTTGTGCTCTAATTGAAATTCGTATAGTAAAAGTAGCCGTTTCTGCTTCACTTCCATGTTTGCTTTGTCTTTTTGTATTTACAATCACTATGAAGTGCAAAACAGAAATGTATTTATATTTCAATATATCAAATCAATTGCGCCACCTTGAACCAACATAATACACTGAAATTGCAGCTAACTTTATGCCATTGCTAAATTAGCCATTTCATCTGCAGCAACCTAATAATTATAAACAAGCATTTTATGTCGTGCAGCTTGCTGAAGTATGTACTGCATTGATGTTAGTTTTTGCAATTCCTGTGACTACATCTATTGCTGAAAGATTATTTTGAAAACTAAAATTAATGAAAACCTATTTAAGGTACTCATTGGGACAAGTCAGGCTACAACGTTTGGCTTTTATTCTGTTCTTCTAAAAACTCCATGAACCGATTTTTGAACATTGATGATGTTATAGATGATTTTGTAGAACGAAGAACTCGGAGAAAAAAAAATTTTTTCAGCTTATTCATCTTATCTCATCTTTTCTCATCTTATAAAAAACATCTTGCTGAGAACAAATTGATATTTCAATATAAATAAGTAAACCTGTCTTTGGAAGATTTTCACTGGGAAGGCCCAATCCAAAGAATGTGCCACGGGCCTCAGATAGTATAGATGTGCCGGTGAAAATTGCCTCTGTTTGAATGTGAATTGTGAAATTTTAATATGTAAGGATTTAAAAAATCTTACTAGTCAATTTTAAGATTTGAATTCTAGCTACTACTAGCATACCTTCTATGTTGCTACACATACGTATAGCTTTACACCTGCATGTCCTTTGCCTTAACTGCATGGCCTGGAACAATTGTTAATAAATAATCTGTATTAATCCTTTGGACAAGTACTTGAGTTTATTGATTTAAAACAAACGTAAGCAGATATTTTAAATAGTGAAATATTAGACAAAAACAGAACAATAAAATAATATTAGACGAGATTAATTGTCGTTCACTTAGATAAACTAAAATCTAACAAAGTCCCATCAAAATCCTGCAAAGGAATGGTATTTTGAAGTAATTGCCTCATGCTTTGTAATTTTCAACAGTCGGAGCATATAGTTCAGTCAAAGATCAACGGACATAGATCATTAACAAGGGTTAATTTACGTTGATGGTCCGATAAGTACGTAGCCTCACCGCCCGGCGATGCCACTATCGCAAGAGAAATTCATTATAATGAAGTATGTACACTCTCGTAGACGACTGCTGTCAAAAGTTCAGCCGAAGCCGACTTGTAGGTTTGTTTCGACTGCGTGTGAAAGCGGGCCTGTCCGCGAATTAGAAAGATAAGAATTAGAAAGAGAAAAAGTTACTTCGGATGATGATTTGATTCTTTGTATTGAAACGAATAGGGCGCACCAAAATAAAAGAGCCCTTGATGCTGTGTACAGTGAATATGCTCCTACAAGTTTTCAAAATCGTCGCACATTGGTTATTGATAAGCCGCGTCCCAGTGCCTCGAAAATGACTACCACGAAGCATAAAGTGATAAAAATCGACTATCTCATATCAGCAAGCCAACGATTGAACGTGGCATTTGGCATGAGGAAGCTTCTTGCGCAATGGCTGCCGGGCTTACTAAATACGAACAACAAGCACGACCGTGAGACTACTTCAGAGTACTGTTTAACGCTGTTTAAGCGCATTCCGAGTCGTCCGATTCGGCTGAAGCAATTTTTGTGTCGTTTTGTGATCGCCGACGAATCATGGGTCCCCTGCTTCACATCAAAGACCGAGAACCAGTCGAAACAGTGGATTTCATGAACTGTGAACTTGCCTAAAGAAAGTTTAGTCTGTCCTATCAGCTCGCAAGGAGACTCACAAGGGGGTGATCTGCATTGACTGCTCGGAGGAGGGCAAAAGGGTCAAAAAACTTTTTCGAATGATTGGGCTGATTTGACGCCGCATTTCAGATAAAAACCCCCAATTTGGCGAAGAAATGCTCTTCGACCGCAATGGCTAAATTGGTTGATTCAGACCATAGCGTAACAACATACAGCGATAACACTCTGAACAAACGGTATTCAACGAATTTTGCAGAAGTGCATTGTTGTTAGTAAAAATGTTTATTTTTCTCTATTTATTTTCATTTAGTTTGTAAACAAAATGTATTCCCCAGATTTGACCCCGCGCAACTTCTTTATAATTAATGTAATTAAGCAATACTCTTACTTGTTTAATAAGGGATGTTAGGCTTTTAAGGGAAAAGTGACTTGGGGTGAAAAAAAGTAGAAAACATTAATGGTACAAAAAGAATAAAATAAGGTGATATTTGAATTTAAACTGCGCGCGTCGAAGGATTTGGAGAATGATTTTTTTTAGGTTGATAGTACTGTCAGTGACATCTATGTCAAATTTACATGTCAAAATATTCATTAGTGTTTGAGATACGCGTCGTTTTGTGAGCTGTTAAAAGTGAGTTTTTCGTTTTTTGCGGTGTCGAAATTTGTTGAGCAAATAATTTGCTTTAAATTTTGTTTGCGGAATCAATTTTCTGCTGCGGATACGTTGAGGATGGTGCTGAAAGGCTTTGATGATGAGGCTATGTCTAAAAAAAATATTTACAAGTGGTATAGTGAGTTCCAAACCGGCCGTGAACGTGTCGAAGATGAAAAGCGTCCTGGGCGACCATCAACCTCAACTGACGAAGCTCACGTCCAAAAAATCAAAGGTTTGGTGTTGAAAAACCATCGATTAACGATTAGAGACCTTGCTGATAAGGTTTCCATATCGAAAGGCTCGGTCAATACCATTTTAAAGGATGTTTTGGGCCTCAAGCGCGTCAAATCTCGACTTGTACCGAAAACATTGAATTTTTTGGAAAAAAGGCGTCGCGTTGAAGTGTGTGAAATGATGCTTTCTGACTATCAGGACAAGATGGTACGCATTATCACTGGAGACAAGACTTGGATCTATGCTTACGACCCCGAAAAAACCGATCAATCGAGCGAATATTGTGCCAAAGGGGAGCCGAAACCAAAAAAATCGCGCCATAGTCACGCAATTATTGTTTTCTTCGATTATCGTGGTGTTGTGCATTGTGAATTCCTTGCGCCGGTACAAACAGGCAACAAGGAATATGATTTGAGCAATATGCGTCGTTTGCGTAACGCTATCCGCCTAAAAAGGCCGGAATTGTGGAGAGATCCTATACTGCACTCGTAATTCGTGATCATTTCGCCAAAAACTCGACCCATATCGTTCTGCAACCACCATATTCACCTAATGTGGAGCCGTGCGACTTCTGGCTGTTCAACAAGCTCAAAAGGACACCGTTTTGATACGATTTGATACGGAACTGAAGGCCATCCCGGAAAGTGACTACAATCTGACTACAGTGCATTGCATTGGGAGTGGATTACTTTCAAGGGGATGAAATTGATTTGAAAGAATAAATAAAGAATTTTCAAAATAAATATATTGTCACCTTATTTTTGGACACAGTAGTATTTGGTCTGAAAGTAAATCATATGTTTGTAAAACCAGTGAAGAAGGGAGCACTTTTACTCCCGTAATGTATAAAAGTATGTTAAAGCAAAAAAGATTGACATTTCCTCACCGGAAATTAAATCAGGGAAACGAATTTGGAAAGGCGGAATAACACCGAAGCAGCGAAGAACTTTTATTTGTTTCCAAACAAAAACAAGTTACTCGCGGAGCAGAAATTTGTGTCTATTGAGGATGTCATAGCCGCCACGGAAGCCTACTTTGCAGACCACGGAAAAAAGTATTAGCCAGACTTGCGATAGAACTTTGATTTGAAAATTTTCGTTTTCTTTTATAGGCTCAGGACACATCGGACCGCCCTCATAAATAGAGGTTCTTCCTGGCTCATGACGCTTTATGTTTATCTATGACGATTATCTGCTTCTGCACTACTTTCTATCCATTGATATGTGCATGCTCGTGTCCTTTTGGCCTTTTCCTGATTTCTTGCTTCCTGATTCGAAATGTATCGAATGGAAATATATGCAAAGAGGGCTGGTAATTGCGATGAAATGTTATTATTTATTGCAAGTAATTAGTGGCCACAATAACGCTGCGCTGTGTCGTTTTTGTAATTAACAATAGGCGCGTACTCCTGTACAAGTTTCCCTCATTTCCAAAGTAATTTCATGTAAGTGGCGGATCCGCAAATAGAAAACTCGTGTTCAAAGCTATGCTCCAGCATGGAACCCATTCCTTTGTACCTTACACCATACTGCTTTGTGCAATGTTAATGGTACGGAAAATGGAGCCGCATGCCCACATAAAAAGGCGAACGACTGTAATTCGTTAAAGGCTTTATAATGTGCATGCATAATGAGCATTAATTTCTAAAACACGAACCTGAGATAACATCCGTGCAGGTACCACTGCCGGGCTCCAGGTAGGATGCTGGTGGTTGCAGAGGATCGCCAACACAACACACGACAAGGTGCAGTTCGAATTGGTCTCCTGTGCATCGCAGCGAACTGTTGGGATTTTGGTATTTTCTTGTACGGGATGCAGCTAAGCTCGTTCACGCACACGTTCTCGTAAGAGGATAGAAAAAAATTGTATTATACAACAAATTCATGTTCCGACCATGCCCAGCAATTATCTTTATCGAATACCAAAATGTTACACTCTCCAGGAAAATCATTCCAGGCATTTGCCACAAAATTTATCGGCATCAGAGTTCCCCCTTTGGTTTTTTTTGTTTTGTTTCGATTGCACCACATTGTGCTTTTCGTTCATTGTGCCTTGTGTGAATTCGAATGTACGGACAAGTATGTAATTTATTCCGGGAAATCATGAAAATCCGATAAAGCATATTTGAAAGCGCATTGTTCTTAAGATTTTCTATAACAATGGAAACATGGTGAAACGCAGGCAAGCGCTGGTTCGGTCCAGAGGGTAACGTCGTGTTGAGTCGCCCATCCTTAGTACCATACGGAATATTTACAATATTTTTAATATCGTGGATGCAGTTGGCTGGAAAGGAAATGTGTTAACCCCAAAAACGTTTCTGGATTATAATCGCATTCAATTTTGTGTTGATTTTAGTCGGAGCGTAGCCGGAATTCGACATGTAAGTTTCGGTGTACGATGCGGCGCTTACGCATTCGCTAAGCGTAATGAACCGTGGAACCGGGTAAAGGGTCCTATTCGGTAAAAATATATTTCCGGAGCTGTTTTTTTTTCACATAGTTCCAGCTCCTATCTAATGACAGTAACATGTGTGCTGGGCCGTAATATTTAATGAAAGTGCCAAAGGGCATTGATGCCGTAAACGACTTCGTCGTGAAAAGGGTAGTGCTTGGATAAATTAAAATTGCTTTGATGAATTATTGATCCTTGGGTAATTTTACAATGCCACTTTTTATTTACGTTAGTGTTCGATGTTTCTCCGTGCCACTTTTTTGAACGGTGGTTTGAGGTTACAACTTCCGAATCCAGATAAGTCGTAACGATAAGTGTTTTCACTGCGCTTCATTGTTTCATAGCAATTGTGCATGTCCCGACCCTCCCTGCTCATTAGGTCTGCTCATTCATTCCTTGATAACAGCACTTTCTTCAACTCATTTGAATTTTCAGAATTTCCTTTTGTATTTTCCTTTTCATGTCTGCCAACGCTTTCCAATCAAATAATCTTTTTATATTCATAGGCTGGTAATGATCAAAAGGCAGAGGATTAGAGCGATGCAGCCAAGGGCAGAGTGGCGTTTCATTAAAAAAGATATTTTTTGTTGGAATCCGTGCCAGCCATGTTTAATAGTCCATTTAATGCGGCATACACGCTTTAATTACCACAGGTTTAATTAACGAAATTTTCGTTGGTGTCTACCATGGCCGTTGGTACGGACTCATTTGGGACTGTGAAATCTTTGCTATTGTCGCATTGCCAGAAATCCGATTAAACTTATCAGGAAAATGTAACGAAATGGTCTCCTTGCTCCAAATTCCTCGGCAGAGATACGGTTGGCAGGGAGTTGGGTTCGTTGATGATACTGCCTCGTTCCGACCGTTTCGAACGTTCAAAGGCATTGATATTCAAGTTTCGCTTCCCTGGAGATGTCTGAGTTTGATGGCCTTCTTTGATACTCGTTCCTGTACTTCTGTCCTGTTTATCGATTTATCGTGTTCCTTATAGAGCAGTTTGAAAAGATTTTATGTACTTTTTTATTCGGCATACAATGATTTTAATGTCGTGCTGGCAGACATTAAGTCACTTTGTGCTTGCTTGTACACTTTCTTGCCAACAGCATCAGTTCACGGAAAATGGCGTAGCATCGAGGCGGGCGAACGAAATATCTTGTAATCGCTTTGATGGAAAGTTGGTGTAGAGTATTATGCAATTCGACTCATCCATATGCAATTTCTGCCGAGAGAGACGTGAACATGGAACACATGCCCATGAGTATATTCTTCAAAGGACTCGGTTAGCATTTAATCAAATGTTACTGCAGATCGGGAATCGTGAAACTCTGCGCTCTCTTTGCTGCTGATTTCTTCTACATGAAATAATCGATACGATAATCGGAAACTGCTCGAATCCTTGCCAGGGTCAAAGCAAATTTGTTTCAAATCAAATACAATTACATCAAACGACATACTTCCAACTTTAATTGAAGTCTTGCATGGTCAATGAAACCATCAGCGAAACGAAATTCGTAATTGTCAAAGTTGAATTTGTAAAGTTTCTCTGTTAAATCCTGCAATTAAGGATTACTTCTCAACTCATTAAGAATGTCTTTTGAAAGTACTCATTGTTCACGAATTTGAAGGTATTCTTTGGTGCAGTATAGTATGTAATAGTAGTAATAAATCCTAATGATCTTCAAAGTTTCCCCAATAACCATTGGTAACTACTGTTCTATTTAGTTTGGACGTAGGATGTAGTTAGTAAAGTAGCTACAAAGAAAAGAAGGCCTGCGGCAACATCAAAACGAACTTCAAGAAAAGAAGACTTTAACTATTTTACAAAAGCCAAACATAAATATTTAAACTTGAAGATAAGAAGGGATAACATTCACGCAAGGATAACGTTGCATGTTTTAACTTAGTAAAAACTGCTTTCTAGCACCTCATCTCAACAAGCTTTCGTATGCATGTTTTTAATGTTTTTTTCAAGAGTAGACTTTTGTAAGTTACAACCTATGCAGCGTCATATCTTTGGGAGGCTCGGACACTCAGCGAGTATCTATAAAAACAAAGATAGAATGTACCAAAAATGTGGCAATATTAGTTGCGTAGGTAATGGTAGCAATAATAATTAAAATCATTATTACATTACAACAAGAGAAACTAAACTACAAGCAAGAAGTGGAATTCAGTTCCATGCTGATTGTCTCAAATAGGAAAGTGATAATTATTCTGAGAAAAAGTTGGTATGCCAGGCTAAACTTTGAAGACAAATCAATCATAGACTTTCCAAATCTAAAGGACATCCAAAGTTCTAATCTTAACCACGGAGATTTTCCTGAAAAATTTTTATCATCAAGTATCGTCCATACAAGCAAACGACATTACACAATTGTACCCCAAATTGATAGCCAGAAATGCCTTTCCTACAGTAGTAAACATCATTTGCGCAACCACATCCATTGATTCGAACCCACATAGATCTTCTGAACTTGGAAAGCTACATCCCAGTATACAGAAGTAATGTAAGTTGAAAAAACCTCACAATACGTTAACTAAAGAAATCACCACCATTGTACCAGAATTAGCCACATTAAATGGCTCTTTAATACAACAAACCTCATGGAATAAAAGATTCCTGATTTTATAACAAAGATAGTACTAAAAATAATAAAAATATTTATAATGATAATAATGGTGATAATAATAATTTTTTTCTGATTGGGAGGTGAAAGGTATTTATGCCCTAATTGTCGGACTCCCACTGGCAACCGGACTACTAACTAAACACCTCCAATGTCACACGGGAAGCCTGTTTGTCACATTATTTCGAACTAGGCCTCATTAATCATCGCCTCCACGTTAAGAACGTTAAGAAAAATCCCTCTTACTGCACGGTTGAATGGGAAGGAAGAGAAAAGCGGTCAGAGAGATCCCCCTTCCGTTTGCGCCGCTAAGTGATCCATGATTTCCTTTTTCATAAGAAGAACTGTCCGTGCGTAATGCGACACGCTGTTGTATTTGTTTTTTGTCTTTTGTCTTTTCCCCGTTACGTTTTCTGAAGAGAGCGCGCCTATTTCCTCCGAGGAGCGAGAACGGAGTCGTGTCCATCTTCCACATGCAAAGAACGCTTAGCAGGCGTCATCTGTCATCCCCGGGCAGAACAAGCAAGTTGGGAACGGTGAATTTCTCGTCTTAAACAAGTAAGACTGAAAATATCCGTGCCCACTGAGTAGTTGCGTCAGGTAATAGTCAGTGTCCCCATGCGTTCTGTGGAACCACGGCCCCAAGTCACTGACGAGCCCATGATTGCTGTCACAAAGTTAAGATAATTCTCCTTTCCTGTCGTTGTTGTGATTGCCATCACAAATTTAAGGTCATTCTCCTTTCCTATCGGTGTTGTAATCCAACTCTCAAGTGTGGCAATCCCGTCACAAGATGACACACTTGCGAGGTAAAACAGACCACAACTGAACACGCGGTGTGTCGGGAGTTTTAGAGAGTGAGTAAATAGTAAATAGAAGGTCGAGAGAAGTATGGGCTCCTCTTCTTCTCGCTTCAAGTAACCAACGGAGGAACGGTATATTAAAATAGATATGGAGAAGTTAAGCCGTCAGTTGACTTTCATAAGTAATGTGCTGGTGTAACGCGACTGTACTTGACCTTTGAATGTATGAAGTTTATACCGGATTGCGACCCGTTGTTTGGGTATCATTAAGAGCATGAACAAACGAAAAAGAAAATAAAATTGCTGAATATATTTGTATCACTGTTTTGGAGCGCGGAGCGAATAAGCCATGTCTTATGGTATGATCATAAGGGTTTTGAAGTTGCTCTGATTGAAGATGTGCTTTTGAATTTCCGTTCATCTTCTTGTTCTGGAGGAGGGAGGCGCTGTTGATCTCAATTTCTTTGTAACTGCGGAAGCAAAGTGAAAAGCCTCTTCAAATTACGCGGAAAAAATGAAACCTAAAATGCTCTTACAATTGAAAAGGGATGCAAAAGATGCAGTGTAAGTTTGTACACAACTATATGCTTTATTGAATTATTATCTAAGCACTCTGAAATTAAAACCTCACAATCTTTAATTTCTTCAATTATCACTTATGTATTCCATATCATTTTGTTAAATATGTTTATAAAAGAAAACAAAACAAAATTTAATATCTATTCCTAGTTATATATACTGAAGTCGAAATGGTTGTTTTGGGTATGGGAATAAATTTTCGTCGTTTTTTCGACAACGTTTTTGAGTTTATTTCAGCATTAAACAACACAGTCACGTCATTCAAAGTATGCATCAAGCTATGACCTTCTCCCATCGTTCTAGTAGTAGATGGATTCCTTGGCGGAAGAATCCCAATCCTTTGATTCAATTCAATCATGGAGCCATTTTTCGATGTCTTCATAAGAAGTAAATCGTTCTCCAGTGAGGGCCGATTGCATGGAGCGGAACAAATGGAAATCCGAAGGAGCCATGTTTGGGGAATCCGGCGGGTGGGGCAAGATTTCCCAATTCACACCTTCCAAATATTTTTTTGACCGCGTTGGCTTCGTGTGGGCTTGCATTGTCATGTAGCGAAATCAGCTTTTCATGTCTCTCATTCCATTCTGGACGTTTTTCCTTCAGAGCTCGATTCAGACAGATGAGTTGCCATTGGTACACATTTAAGCAGTTTCAGGAGTTCGTCGTAGGGGACGCAACTCTGGTCCTACCAGATTCACAACATGACCTTGAAAGCGTGAGTGTTCCGTTTTGGCGTCGATGGACCTGGTTCACCGGGCATTGCCCAAGGTTTTGGTCGCTTAGGGTTGTCGTAGTACATCCATTTCTCATCCCCTGTCACAATTCAATGCATGAAACCTCTTTTTTTTGAAGAAGCATCTCGTAGGTCACCAAACGCCGTTCGATGTTCCTCTCTCTCTCTCTCTCTGTCTCAGTTGATGCGGCAACTGAGTCTTAGCTTTTTGGATCATTCCCATGGCGGGCAAGCGCTTAAAAACCGTATATCTGTCAAAATTTACCTCCTGCGACAATTCTTCTAGACTTCGACTTGAATATTCATCCAACAATTTCCCTAGTTGTGAATTTTCAATCGTCTTTCGGTTTCTTCTCATAAGGTTTATCAGTCACGTCAAAATCACCAGTTTTAAAACGCCGAAACCATTCTCTGCAAGTCATCGCAGATGGAGCATGATCACCGTATAAGTCGAGCATTATACGATAAGTTTACGCAGTACTTATTTTAAGAATGAAATAATGAAGTAAGACTTCCTGCAAATGCAGCTTTTTCGGTTTGAAAGGTGAAATTTTCAACACTAGAAAAAAGCGGTGTTCACGCTTTGAAAGAATGTCGACTACTGCGTTCCTGAGTCTACGCATACAGCTTCCGATTCTGTCTACATCTGTCTACAAACGGTGAAAACTTATTCCCATACTAAATAATAATAAAGTAAACGAAGGAGTTTCAACTCGATCATATTTTAAAAAATAGGCATGTAATAATAAAGTTTTCGACTAGAGTGATAATAATAATAAGAAAAAAACATAAAACAACTCAAACAAAATTAAGCCTTTTTTGAATACTTGTATTGTCTTATATTATCAGTGAAAATCACGATGTAAGATTCGAAAGGTTGTTATAAGCCCGATGTATGTTAAAGGATATTTTTTCTAAAGTAAGTTAAGCAACTACTTTTACACATATTATAGTATTTCGATGTTTCGACTTCATTACTGTAGCACCATGTGATATTCATCGATGCAAAATATATCATCTTGAGGGAGCAGTTGGTTTAAATATGCTTCTTTTTGCAGAATAATTGGAAAATCACCTCAATTAGAAGGCGGATCTGTTATGGTTTATGCAGCTTTCAAAAAAAGAGACGGGTCACGGTGAGAAACCGAATTCATAAATGGAAGAAAAAGTGCTAAAAGAATAATATATACGATAGCGTATTAGTCGTATAAAGGGTGGTCCAACCAGAATGCACGATGTTAATTGTGAGTTACACCTTAAAGTCAAGTTTTTCGCCCAACTTAAATTGACATTTGTTTGTTTCAGTCTTTGACAAATTCAACCATGGACTGGTTGTACCAATCGGTACCACAATTGAGGAGCATGTTAAGATTTTTGAATCCTTTACGGAAATTGGCGTTTTGGTATGCATAATCGACCGCACACTATCGGGAGAATTGTGCGTAAATCCCAGCAAACCCGGATCTGCAGAAAATCCGAAACCACCTGTGTATGCTCGCCGAGTTCGTTCTGCCGAAAACATTGCGATTGTCCGCGATAGTGTGTGTCAACCTCGACTCGCCGTCGTGCTCAACAATTGAACATCTCACGAACATCACTGATGCGAATTGACTCAAGAACAGAAGCCAATTGACAATTTCAAGCGTCGTCAATACACCGAATGGTTTGTTGAACAGACAGTTGGGAATGGTGACTTTAAAAAGAAAATCATCTTTAGTGACGAGGCATACTTTCACCTCAGTGGAGTCGTTAACAAGCAAAATTGCCGCGAGAGGCTAACGGCATTTTTTGGCCAGGAATTGATGATAAGGACCTGGTTGACATGTGATTCCAACAGGATGGTGCCACTTGCCATACAGCCGATGAAACAATGGCTCTTTTGCGTGAGAAATTCATTGGCCGTGTTATCTTATGGGATATAAGATCGTGTCGTTCTTATGGGATATTTTAAAGAAAATGTGTACTTAAACAAGCCAAGAACAATTCAAAAGCTAAAGGATGAGACAAATCGGCAGATTAAGGACATCGTACCACATGAAAATATGGACCCATGCGATAGATGTGTGCCACCGAAGCCGTGGCGAGCATTTGACCGATATTTTATTCACACATAGTTTTCATTAATCGTTCTATCATAATAAAAAATATTAAGATAACTCTCTGAAAACTTTTTGTTTCATTTACCATTAACATAGTGCATTCTGGTTGGGACACCATTTATATAGCCATCCTACTTGATTATTAGATGTAATAAAAAAAAGAAAATTTACCAAGTATTAAATAAAAGACATTTCAGATATATGAACAGAGTTTATAATTTTTCGCTGAATGTTATCTGCAGTGTCATGATTTCTTATTAATATTTAATTTTTGCAAGGGATATAATTACTTTTTTATGTTTGCTAAACTTCCTTAAAGGCATATTATTCAAGCAAATATCCAATTATTGGCAATAAAATCAAGCTTTTATTGGAGAACCAAAAATATGTTTGTGTCCATAATCTTTAAAAGCACTGTAAATAAGAGCTGGCTACAGAAGGTAACGAACACCATACGCCATTGTTATAATCCGCCTCTCAAGTATGGCAATTCCGCCAGGATGACACACTTGAGAGTTATAAATTTATCAACATTCATCTCGCAAGTGTGATAATGCCGTCAGGGTGACACACTTGCGGGAGGAAGAAGGGCAGGGAGCGAACACGTGGTGTTAAGAGAAAAAGAACGGGACTGCGAGATAGTGAAGTGGACAGTTGTATTACAGTCGTCGGGAAAGGAAGACGAAAAAAACGAAAGAAAAAAATCCAAATAAGTGAGGAGTAAAGACTCGACGAAAATAAAAAGGTGGCCGACTCCGGATCTAAATGGTACATTTCCAAAAGAAGGCGAGAGGAAGTTGCGGTGGACAAAGAAAATGGGTTGATTGCGAATAAACGTCGGCGAGTTCCTACCCTTACATACAGTTACATCGCAATAAATATAATTGTGAGTAGCATCCATCAATTGACAAAAAAAATTCCGCGCCCAATTGATTATGTCGTCACAACCAGTGACGATCAATACACAGGCGACATTACGCGAATTAATACCAAAAATGGACATTTCCAGTGAACATGATTTGTTGAAACATTTGTAAAAAAATTTTACAAAAAAAAAAAAAAGAACGGGACTGGGTGGCGTGAAAAAAAAGCAAGTGTAAATTATCACAAGAGATTTAAATTTCCTAACCGGATCAATTGATTCAGTATCTCGGTTTCTATCGAGCTTGTAGAAAACGGTCCAGAATAATTGTTGTGTATCTACGCCATTTTACACCATCCATATGCCCTGAACCATATGGTCCATGTTTCTACTAAAATCCATGATAAGGAGCCTAAAGCGAGTAACGGTATACTGCGCTTGAATACACACAAACATATTCGAATTGATTTTATCGAGATACTTTCAACATGGATATTTTTCTTTTAAATTAATCTAAACTCATGCACTTGATCGAAAATTGCTTTTATGTAATTGTATAAGGGATATCGTTATAGCAGTTAATTGGAATATATTTGCTTTCGATTTGCCTTCTCCTTCTTCTACTAAATGTTAAAATTAGAATTTATAGTTGAATATCACTAATTTCATATTGCTATTTTTTCGTTATGTTACTAATTTATATTGCTTCATAAAACTAAACTATTCTTCACCCCGAGTGCCCTGTTCAGGTATTAGATAATTAGGTATTAGATAATATACAAGAAAGAATGAAAAAAGTGTTCATGTGTTGATCGTATTGTGATAATTTTCATTTATGTGGATTGTAAAGAAATTAAGGACATTTAAGAAGTCCAGCATCACAACACGGTTAATCTCGGGGAGTGAATTTTGGAAATATGAATTCTGATACATAGCTAGAACAGTTTTTGAACAGTGCACCCATGCGGTCAAACTAGGACTGCTATTTCCTTATGCTTAGAGCTCACTCAACAAATAAATTGAGAGATTTATACATTCTTTTCTACAAAACGACTATTTGTGATTTGGTGTTACAACCTAAATTAAATGCTATATATATAAGACAATTAAGACGCAGGTTGATTCAGCGAACAAAATTTGTTTCTATAAATAATGTTTTATTATATTTACAATAGTTACAATAGTTATTTACAACCTTACCTATAAATAATGAAACGATAATTAATGTTCGATGTTATCACTGTGCTTTTTATTAATATTTCTTTAATATTCGATATTAATTCTTTTCTATATTCACGAATTTAATATTTCTCTACTTTAAATTGGCTATTTCGATTTTGACGTTTCTACAATTATATTATATTTTTATTCATCTAAGATTAGGTTAGAATGACAGATGAGCGGAGCATGCGAAGCGCGCCAGATTCAAATTTAAAGAAAGATATTTTCTTTACATATATATAATTAAATATTATATATATTATATTATATAATAATAGTGGTGTTAGGTTGACTGTTTCCATTGATAAGACATCGATGATGCTCCTGAAAGGTGCACTTAGCCAGCGGCGTCCCCCCTGGGTGCGATACAAGGGAAGTGCTCTCAAGTATGTGACTCAGGGCAGATACTTGGGAATACTCATTGGTGAAAGGCTGTCGTTCTGGCTTCACTTTCGAGACCTTTCATTACTTGCATCGACGTTCAGACGTATATGTTGTAAAGAAAGGGGTCTCAGGCGTGGCGCGATTCGAGGAATATACGAGGGTTTATTTGTAGCTTGTGCGACTTATGGGTCAGCGGTATTCCTTGAGTCGGCAATGAGTGCAACTGGCAGAAGACTCATCGGAGCTTGTCAGCGTGTTCTGTTGCTATGTTGTATCCCAGTGTGTAGGACAGTGTCCACTGAAGCCATGCAAGTACTGATGGGAGCCCCTCCGCTTGATCTGGAGATTATCCGTAAGGGACTAATGTTCAGACTGCGAAGGAGAATCCCAGTTGAAGAGCATGAATGGCTCAGAGGCATGGATCCTAAAAGTATGAGTGTGGCCTCTCTGCGTAGGTTGCTGGTCGAAGGAGTGCTCTCCAGCTGGCAGACGAGGTGGAATGAATGTTTGGAAGGACGTGTTACGTATGTGTTGCTCCCTGATGTAACGACAACATGGAGAAATCTGGACTTCGACTTCGGTCGGGCCCTAGGTTTCTTGCTGACGGGACATGGGAGCTTGAATGAATGGTTGTATAGACGTGGATTATCTGTTGAGAGTGTTTGCCCCTTATGTCAGATTGAAAATGAATGTTGGCGGCACGTGCTATTAAGGTGTCCGGCGTATGCCGACCTGCGTAGGACGTGTCGATTGCTGGGAATCACTTCCTCTGCGGATGTGGCGGGTTCTTTATTGGATGTGGATGTATTCTCTCGACTGGACCTCTTTGCGAAGCTTGCCTTTACAAGGCGAACGCAGATGATTGCAATGCTGGTCAATGATCATTCTGCAGGAGATTAAGAGTGTCTAGCAAATTGATTTCCATTCTTTTGTCCTGATCCATGCATGATGTCCCTATTCAGAATGTTACCTCGCAGGGGGTCTAAATTAGGACAGAGTACCTGCCCTAATTTGTGATCTTGGGGCTGCCACTCCCACGAACCTGAGGCGGGGTCACCATACCCGGTCGCAGGGTCCAAAATGGCAGCAGTCCTCAGTCTAGATGGCTGCGAAACCCGATCAGAGGTTTGATCTGAACCAAGGGTTAGGGGGACCCCCATGACAGGTTACTGTCAGCCCCCTACACGGTTTAGGAGCCTGCTTCTTGGCTGAAACGTGGTAGTATGTGGCTAGAGAGTAGAATTGAGTGTTTACCAGTTGCATCTCGGGTATCCTGTATTGGGGTAGAAACTGGTACCCCATCTTGATGGGGGGCGTTGGTTGACGCATTAATTCAACCCCGTCTATGGAGACCGTGGAATTAAGCCGTCAAGGCAGGTGTCCACGTAAAACACTTCGACTTCATATAATAATAGTTTATTTTCTCTTGTTTTAATTAATTCTCGTTGAATTCTACGTAAATTAATTCAAGCTTATTTTTTCTTTTCTTTCGATTAAATCTTTAGGTTAATAATCATATATGATTTAATTATAAGTTAAAATTTAAGAAAAATTAAGATTTAAGTGGATTAAAAGCAGACGAAGCACTAAATCAATAATCTTCTTTCTTTCCATCAGTCGTTCTGTTTCAGGAGGAAGCTGATGGTGTGAAGGTGAGTCGGCTGGTTATGTAGGGCAACAAGTGTTTCGCCGGTTTAATTCGGTTAGAAATCGTTAACCTAAAAACTAAAAATAAAATTCTTCATTTAATTTTGCGTTTTGTTTTAATTTTCGAAGTCACCTTTCGACTGTAATCGTTCGGTTTTCTTCAGCGACTAAAACAACGAATTAAAAGCAACCGCAAAATTGATGGGAGAGTTTTATATTTATTTTTTAGATTAAATACTTTTTGCGAAGATAGTACTCGTGGTTGTGTTCGCGTGATAACTTGCTTTTTTTCTTCTTCCGGGTACATTTCGTTGCCACGCCTCTAGGGCTTTACGTCCGGATTTCGGTGCGAGGCCGACTCGTCCTGTAGTCGTCGCCGTGAGTAGGAGTACAAGTAAACTTTATTGAGTCTTTAAACAAATTGACAGTGAGAACTTAATGACGGTTTAACATTTGACATTGTTTAGCTGTCAAATATACTTGGCCGGTTTGGATATGTTTTACATAAAGGGATAGACGTTTTCGATAATTAAGAGATGCCATTCGCTCTTATGGCTTATTTAGTGAGACAGCTTTATATATAAATTATTTTAAAACTTATAATAACTTAAATCTAAATTTAATCATATTCCTAATTATAATTAATTCTAATGCTAAGCCTATTCTTATAACTAATCTAGGTTAAAGAACTGTTACGCCTATTTTAGTTTTAACATGTTGCATGGTATTAGTGTTTATTGTCATGTACACAAGGGACCTCTATACTCCCCTCCCGTCGGTACCTAACCAGTATGTTCCTGGGAGGATGGACGTCCCGTGCCCGCCACTTAGAGTTGAGTTAGATAGCAAGTTAGAATAGGAAGGCGTTAGCTTAACACTATGTCCCCTGATTAATTTTAGATTTTTTTTTGAACTTGGAGATTTTTTTTTGACTTGAAGATTTTATATTATCTGCATTAGTGGTTTCAGCCCCAGTATGTATTAGGTTGGGATGAAACGTAAACCTGTGGTTTATTTGGGGCGTTTAGATTGAAGGAACCTGGGTGGTATTTGTCGAGAACATTGAGGGGACTAAGGTAAAACGAATGATTTACAGTAGGGAATTCTAAGAGTGCGCGGATACTCCGGAGTGTGTGATTTCTCCACTTTTCTATGCGGATCTTACTCGTTGTTAGCATATAGTGGAGTTGTTTCCTTGAACCCCTGAAGTTGAACCCCTGTTTCTTTGTACAGCACTTTGTTCTTGAAGTATTTTTTGTTGGGTCGTCGATACTTCGAGAGACATTTCCTTAGAGTTTTTCTCTCAAAGACTTGGAGTTCTTCGGCTGCCGTTGGTGACATTTTTAACCAGGCTGGGAATGGGAAGGTGATGATCAGTCAGACCAATGTTTTATACATCAGTACTTTCACGTTCGAGCCTACTGCTTTCGAGGGTAGGAGAGAGGAGATGAGGGCAGCCGCTGCTGAATTTGAAGATGTCTACTTTGTGACACTACTAACCTGTGTCCTTTACCACTAGCATTTCGGAAGCAGATAACTCCGATTTTTTTGCATTGATTTCTAGTCACCACTTTTTTAAATATAAAGCGGTGTTGTTCACAGCGCACTGCAGCTGGGTTTGAGCTAGAGTTGGGAGGGTATTGGTGGCGGTGAGTACGATGTCGTCAGCGTACATGATTAAATCTAAGTCAGAGCTGTTTGGTTTAGGGATATCATGAAGGAAGAAATTGAATAGGTAGGGGCCAAGCTTAGAGCCCTGTGGGAACCCAGAGTGAATTGGGATGGGATTTGAAGTGATATAAGGGATTCTAAGGACCGGGACTGGACATGGCAACATTTTCAGTTTGAACTTGAGCCTGTTAATCCACACTGAGTCAAATGCTTTTTTAAGGTCAAGAGCGCATGCCACTGTGCACTCTTTACGCTGTAGATTACTGGTGACTTTGTTATGTAGCAGCATTATTGCTTGCTCTGTGGACCGTTCGCGCTCGAATCCAAACTGGAAATTTGGAGTCAGGGGAAAGTAAAAGTTTTTAAAACTTCGAATGATTATCTTTTCTAAGATTTTGCCAAGATTTTGTAATAAAGAGATTGGCTGGAAGTTGGAAATTCTGCCCTCCCAGTTAGGCTTTGGTATAGGAATCAGTCTGCTATCTTTCCATGGTTGGGGGAAGTAACCGTTGTTGATATATTATATTATATATCAAGTTGTTATATATTATAGTCAGGAAAGAGGCGATAATTTTCCTACACTTTTTGAGGACTATGTCTGGGATTCCGTCGGGACCATGGAATAGCTTGTTATTTATTGTACGGAAGATTTCTCAACTTCCTTTTTCGAGGTAAAAAAGTCGACAAAAATTGGATGCTGTGGAGAAGTAACTTTATTTGAATTGGAGAATATGGTAAGGTAAGAATCTTCATACCCTTCAAATGTAAGCTGAACTTCGTTATTGATTTTATTGTTTGCAGCTACGTAAGGAGACTCACGTTTCCGGTATAGGTGCCTGAAGTATCCCACCCAAGCGTCGACTTTGTCTGAAGGTGCATTGAAAACCTCATTGCCTTGCCGTATAGGATCTTTATCGGGGTTGTATTTTGAACTCTTGCGACCCGTGATCTGTTCAATGCTTTTATATACGTCTGATGATGGTCTCAGAGATCTTTATCGCTGCTTATAATAATTACTTACATTTTCCTTGATGTATTTGTGTATTTCTCGGGACATTGAAAAGATCTGGGTTTTTAATGTCATCGCCGTGACGACTGCGGACATTTCAATTGTAAATATGCACAACCCGTCAGAAAAAGATCAACCACAACTATGGGTCCGCAAATTAAAGTCATGAATTGGGTTCTGACAAACAGAACACTTATTTCGCGTCTGTTCAAAATCGAGAGAACCTCATCCGGCAAGTGTGATTTCTGCAACAAAATCTCCAAATATTTGATAAACTTCCAACTATTTGAATACACTAAAAGCAACATCTCAAGAGATTTTCTACTTCTTCTATTAGTATAAAGATGTAAATGATGTCTTAAACAGAAACAACTGTTAATAGTTAGAATCCCTCATAGAAGAATATCATTAAAGGAGAATGTATAGCCATTTAGTTGAGATATTACATCTGATGAAGATAAGATAGTTTAGTTACGATATTAACGTCTGTCACGCCTTGGGCTGGCGGATATGATGTTTTGGACCTAGTTGCGTCGCACGGTGAGGTGACACTCGAGTGTGAACGGCTCCAATCTAACGATCATACCGTCTCTGTCCCAATAAAACCTTGGCAGGCCTTGGCGTACGTTCGAAGTTCGCACCATTGAGTTGGTGGTGTAGGTTCGGTTGATTCGAACTCCCGTTTAGCGCCGGTCTGGCCCTGAGCCCCTGTTCCCATAAGGGCTGGTGCGAACCCTCGCATAGCCTCCCTGCTTAGCAAAGATAACCATGGGACCAATAAGGCGACTACACACACGAGAGGAGATAGCAGCTCTGAGGGGGGGGGCCATAAGAAATGATAGCAAACACATTATACACAAAAAAAAAATGTAAGAACAGAAACATTTGAAAACGGATGGACGAAAAGTAGGGAATCTGGTACAACCAGAGATTTTAACAGCATTTGGGCGCAGCAAGAAAACCATGCGCACATCAGAGCGACCAAAACAAGAAGAACAGAGCCTCTTGCAACCTGGAATAGACGAACACACGGTGGAGAAATGCGAAATGGTTGAGAAACCTATGATTGTTGCCATCACCACCGAAGCAACTGAAGCAGGGGACACAAATAAAGAAATCCCTGCACGTCAGACACGGAGCACTTCGATGATCATGGATCGTGCAGAGGAAGAGCGGCTATACCGTAAAGCAGAAAGGGTTATTAAACGCATCACTGCCACATGCAACGCACAAACGAACCTTAGCAAAGACGTTAAAAACGGAGTTCTGGAGTTGGAAGACCTCCTAACTCGAATAGGTCATTATAGACGCAGGTGGCTTAAGGCAGAGGAAGAGCAACAGGCTAATACATTCGACAGGCCAGTAGCCGTCCCGATTTCTGCTGCCAACAAAAGGTTGGCCTGCAGTCCAGTCAAAGGGGATCGGGATAAACGGAGGAAGGATGAGGACAGGACGCCGAACGATCAAATCGCGATTGAGGAAGGTTTTCAGACGGCACTATCCAAAGCTGCCAAAAAGGTAGCTTAAAAAACCGGCCCTAAAGTTCAAAATTGATAAACCTCCACAGGAACCGAAATGCAATGAATCATCGCAGATAACCCAAGAAACTAAGATTAAGAAGCGTCGAAAACCCATTGGGCAGGCACTGCTGGTTAAACACACGGACGGTCGATCCTATGCAGATGTTCTGCAAGAAATCAAGGAAGCGGTAAAACCCGAAGACATAAAAACTGCAATAAAAGCTGTACGGCCAACCCGCTCGGGGGATCTACTTGTTGAGTTCAGATCAAATACAAACAATAAAGACGCGTTCCATGACGCAGTCAAAAGAGTCCTTGGAGAGAAGGCAACTGTAGCCTCACTCGAGCCTTAGGCCGCACTGGAAATTAGAGACATTGACTGCGTTACGGATCTGCCCGAAATAGAAGACGCCTTAAAACGCGACTTCCCCGTACTAGGCGGGACGAAAGTCAGGCTGGCCAAACCAAACAACTGGGGTCAACGCATGGCCATAATCGACCTCACAGAGAGGGAAGCTGAACAGCTTTTGAAGCAGGGCAAAATAAGAATAGGGTGGGTTATTTGTCGGATACAGCGAAGGGCCATTCCCTTTCGGTGTTTCAAGTGCTTCGGATATGGTCATACCGCACAGCCATGTAATGGAACTGACCGAAGCTCCTTGTGCTACAATTGCGGTAAGACAGGGCATAAAAAGAAGGAATGCACAGACGAGTCACACTGTTTTCTTTGCCAGGAGTATAACCCGAGACCAGATGATTTGCAACATATTCCAGGCACAGGGAAGTATCGGGTCTTCCAAGAAGCCCTAACCAAGGCAAAAGCGCTTATGCAATGATTCGTATACTCCAAATCAATCTACATCGAAGTATCATCGCCCAAGACCTACTGGAACCGTTCGCGAGAGACAGGCAAGCTGACTTACTACTGCTGAGTGAGCAACATCACACCAGAAACTCATCAACATGGTATCATGACGAATCCGGTACAGCCGCCATCTGGGTTCGGAGCAGTGCACACCTACAGGTGCAGGATCGGGGGCGAGGGGATGGTTTTGTTTGGGTTAGGTGTTCGGGAACTACACTATTCAGTATATACCTAACCCCGAACGAATCATTGTCGTCCTTTCAACTTAGGCTCAATGCTTTTGAGGATGCTGTTTCCAGTATTGAGGGTCATGTGCTCGTCGGAGGTGACAAGAGGAATCGATTGGGGCATGCCCTTGTCAGACGCTCGGGGCAAACGGATCGTGGACATGGCAGCACGAACTGGGCTCGTCGTACTGAACATAGGCCACACCCCTACTTTCCATCGATGGGTGTATGAAGAGGCATGTATCCGATTAGCTGCTTACAAGTCATCTAGAAAATGCCTCCGTAGACTTATCAACAGCAGTAAGGCCAGATGCTGGCAAAACCTGGTGGACGACGTGAACAGAGACCCATGGGGCCTGGTCTACAAAATAGTTATGCGGAAGCTCGGTGAGGTGACTCTCGGTGTCACCTCACTCATACAAGGCAGAAAAGATGGACGAAATCGTGTGGGCTCTCTTCCCCATCCATCTCGGCATCGTTGAAGCCGTTCACTATGAAACACCAACGGAAATTCCATTTTTACGAGGATGGAATTGTAGAAAGCAGTCTTGTCTATGAGGCTCTTGTCTAAAGGCTCCAAGACCAGATGGGATTCCAGCAGAGGTGCTACAAATGGTCTTCCACTTTTTCCTGACCTGCTCCTTTGCATGTTCAACATATGCCTAAGCGAAGGGCTGTTCCCAGAGTGCTGGAAGGTGGCGAGACTTGTGCTCATTACGAAGGGAAAAGGAGATCCCGAGTGGCCAGCTGCATACCGCCCACTGTGTATGCTTGACACGGTCGGAAAATTTTTTGAAAAACTTATCAGGGGAAGACTCGCTGAAGTGATTCGTATTGCCGGGGATCTATCTCCACGGCAGTATGGCTTCAGAGCAGGCCGCTCCACCATCTATGCAATTGGAGAAGTAGTGAGCGCGGTCCGACGTGCGGAGTCTCACAGTATTTCCACACGAGGGGTCGTCCTGCTGGTTACTCTGGATGTCCGAAATGCATTTAACAGCGCTCGATGGGTAGATACTATGGAAGCGCCAGAAAATCGTTTTCAAGTACCAGTGTACCTGATGCGGATTCCCAGGAACTATTTGAAGGACCGCAGCCTACTCTACGACTCGAAAAAGGGTAGGCGAAGTACAATTCTTACTTCAGGTGTCGCTCAGGGCTCTATCCTTGGCTGGGACCTGTGGAACATCTCCTACGATGGACTTCTACAGCTTGAACTGCCGGATGAGTCACGTTTGATCGGCTATGCGGACGATGTCGTGGCGCTGGTCGCTGGACGCACAGTAGAACATGCGCAACTCAGGCTCAATACGTTAATGCGGATGGTAATGGACTGGATGACCACTCACGGATTAAAGCTGGCCCTGGAAAAAACTGAAGTGGTCATCCTAACGAAGAAGAGAGTCTCCATAATACGGCCTATTAGTATAGGGGACGAGCTGGTCGAATCGAAACCAGCAGTAAAGTACCTGGGCATCCTGATAGACTCGACGATGAGTTTTTCCCAACAAATCAGGGCAGTAACTGACAAAGCTGCAGTGCGTGTGACGGCACTCACCCAATTAAGGGCCAACATAGGGTGGCCCACCATATCACGGAGACGACTCTTAATTAGCGTTGTGCAGTCGCTTCTACTCTACGGATAAGAAGTGTGGGGCGACGCTCTCAGCAAGGAGTTACACCGGAAGCGGTTGGCACAGGTGCAGAGACAAGGAGCATTGCGAATCACATGGGCATACCGCATGGTCTCCGGGGCGGCAGTGCTGGTAATCGCAGGGGAGATACCCATCATCCTCCTTGCGAAAGAGCGCAGAAGTATTTACCTGCGCAGAGGCGAAGATCGAAGAGAAGAGATCACCATGGGAACAGAGACATCGCTCTCTCAGCAACTGGCAACAGTCCTGGGAGCAAGAAACAAGGGGAAGGTGGACGGCACGTCTGATCCCTGACCTAAGGCCGTGGTTCAGTCGAGTGCATGGTGAGACCGATTTCTACTTGACCCAGCTCTTAAGCGGGCACGGTTGATTTCGGTCCTACCTGTACAAAATTGACAGAGCACGGTCTCCTAACTATGTGTTTTATGCAGGGGAACCGGATGACACCTGTCACACATTCTTCTACTGCAAAAGGTGGAGGCAGCAGCGAGGGGTCCTACTCAGCGAAATCGGAGAGCTCTGTCCGCAAACTATCGTCGGAGTAATGCTGAAAACAGTTAAAAATTGGAATCGCGTGGCTCAATATGCTCGGGCAGTGCTGATATTGAAATAAGCTTTATTGCAGCGCTGGGAGGCATCGGGGTGGATGGATCTCTTTTCTAACACTTCCTTCCTCTCCCGTCCTTCCCGTTAGAGAAGAGATTCCCATAATCCGAAGGCGCCTCTAGGCGTAGGCGGTTCTCAGGTTGACAGGGGAGGTGTTTAGTGGGTAGTCCAAATGCATTTTGCGTCTGGGAGTCCCACACTCAGGGCGTAAACAGCCTTCACCTCCCTACCACAAAAAAAGATATTAACGTCTGAAAATATTCAACTCACGAAACACCAACACCTATCGTTCCATTTACAATGTTGTCCTGTCACTTTCATCTTAGAACTAGTAAGACTCTAGTTTTTTCGGTTTTCTTTTCATTTTTTTATAATTACAGGTTAATAGCACGCTTGAACGTCCTAATCAAGTGATAAGATCGACAACGACGGCCAGCGCCTAGTTTATAACGGATGGGCTACGTGCCGAACCCGAGGAAAAAGTTATTCCTTGGCTCAAATTCACAAGTGTCCCTATGTATCCAGCCTCTAGAGTGGGCTCACCCTTGTGATTCTTTAATTAGAGACGAGTTAGAAGAGACTTTTTCGAACAACGTTCCGAAGTATATAAAATAATCCTTCAACAACGAATCCTATAGATTTATCGATGAAATTAAGCTACATAGAATAAGAACTTTATCAAGGTTCCCACCCGACGAATTTACTGAATTTGAGACATGCCAGAGAGAGATAAAAAACAGATTAGTTCGCTTTGCAAAAGTCTTAGCTCCTTTTATGCTCAGTCAGCGACGTATACAGGCTTACAGGCGCTTGTGATGTGAAGGCAAAGTCTTAATAATCTGCAGTCATAGAGAAACATCTTATGATTTAAGTTCCATCCGGATGCCTTGTTTTTGTTGTTTCATCCTCGTCGAGTCCTACACTGACGTCAACTTTAGCCATATTTTCATCCCTTTTTTATGACAACGAAGCCCATTATTGTTGTGTTGTGTGCATGCTACGGCCCGTCTTTCTAAGCTGTTACGAACATGTCCTCTGCCATACAATTCGGAGAATAGAAGAACAATAGTAAATTAAAGTGACACAGTTATCAGTTGGCTATCTGTACATGTACATATAAATAAATGATTACAATGCCCGGGGATAGTCCTTGTGTCCCTGTGACGTTGTTGTTTGTCAAAGCGAAAATGGTGAAAAATTATTCAACTAACTTTTTTCCGACCCTCTTCGAAGCAAATAAAAACAAATAATGATGAGTCGACATCTTCCAGGCGTCCTGGGTGGCCTCAAAGGAACTATACCTATAAATCGGATTCAACGGAATGGTTTATAGCTACATCATTGCATTCATGAGTTTCACTCTCCTCTTTGTTGGTTTGTCGAAGGAATTAAATATTTTCATCACATGACGCGGTAAGCAGAATGTTAATGTGAGGAACTTTGTCAAAAAATTAAACAGAAGCTAATCATGGTGTGTTCTCATTATTTGAGTTTGTCGCGAAGAAGCCGTTGTCATCTGAGATGGATATGTAGAGGCTTAACGAAAAGTACCTTGCGGGTGCAGATTACCTACCTGTAATTAATATAACTGGCATAAACCAAACCGAATCCATGCAAAAAGTTAGTGCTGCAGGAGTAATCATTTAAACATACTGAAATATTTTCTGCTCTACATGCTCTAATTGGCCATGCCAAACATCCAAAGAAAATCAATCGTATCTTTCGTGAAACTTTTCAGCCGGCAGGACTCAAAGAAAAAACCACAAAAAAAGTGTATTCACATGCTTTGCAAATCAGAAGTGTAATTCGTAGGCAAAATCAATTTAACACCGGACTATTTGCGCTATCGGAACGTATCTTATTGTTAGATTTTATGTATGCAAATTCCATAACAATTGTAGCATGAATATCTGCATGGTGAATAAAAATGAAAATAAATTAACGAGTCACGTAGTCGTCCGAAATGAAATGATGCTAATTTTCCATATACGTTATAATTTATTGTTATTGAATACAATGCAGATACGAATTCAATTTGAATTTGACTTAAATTATAAAAGTATTGTGAGCGGATTTGTCAAGAAGATGAAGAAAAAACTTGTTAGAGTAGGCTGCACAATAATATTTTCTATTTGCGAGCGATTTTCAAAGGCGAGATGTCTATGGTTGCGCTAAATATTGATTACAATGCGAATTTAAATGCGATTTCAATGAAATACGCCCATGAATGTTGACACAAAATGTCTGGGTTGCACTAGAAGATATACATATGGCATAAATCGCTATAATTTTGGTCTGGAATGAAATAAGCAATTAAGAGCCAACACACATTTCGATATAAAATACAAATATAAAATCATGATGCAGCTTTCCCTAGCGTCACGATGACTAAAGTCCCGTGGGAAATTCTGCAATAAATTCGGTCAGCGACTTAGTTTGCACAATGTTTGCTTATATGTAGTTATAAATGGAAATCCTTTTCTAACACTTATCCATTTGATCTTTAACAAATTTCCGGGGTATTTATGAAAAATTTTCTTTCCCTTGTGGTGATTTTGTCTGAATAAGCCCCAGAGGTAAATTCGTCTCGTTTTATAGGTGTAACTTTGAACGATGATAACTTCCTTTTTGCTGTCTTTTCCTTTCACGGTTTCAAACACTGTAAAAGGGAGCACCCGCACATACATATATATGTAAATTTAACCAAAACGTATTTGCTTTTGGAGATTGATCACAGCCGTCGGAGCGACAGGTCGAGTTAGCTAGGAAAGTAATTTAGCTAGAAAAGTGATAGGTTTAGCTAGGAAATTATTATCAATGGTCAAACCAAGGCCTAAGCCCTTAAATTCTTGCTGAGGCTGGCAAGGAGCTGATAATATCCATTCATTCCTTTATCATAGTTAGGTTTTATAATTAGTTTAAGTATTATTAGGACAGTGAGCGAACCGATGCCTAAGCCCTTAATTTCTTGCCGAGGCCGACAAGTTGCTGAATATCATTAACCATTAATTTGAATATCATTAAATATTAATCAATTGTCTGGATGGTCTCCCTTTAATTTAACCCCGCATCCAAGCTCTGTCTTGGAAATAGCGGGAATAGGTGACTCAGAAGCGGAGGGGGAGCTCTCCGCGGCAAAGGTTGCTTTCACGCGGAAAGCTAAGAAAAACCTGAAAAGGCTTTGCCAGAAATTTGGGGGAAATATCAAGGAGGATTTCTTGCTAGGCCTTATAGCAAGTTGTAAACTCCAATTGCAAGTCCCTGCAGAAGACCTACCTGTAGATGGGTGTACCACTACAGAAAGAGACGCTCTGACGGATTGTGAAAGTGAGTCCGATGAGGAAGAGTCAATGGAACTGGTCCGGAATGAGAGTGGTCGGAAAAGGCCAATTGTGTCTCCAACTCCGGAGCCAACCTCAAAGCGCTCAGTAAACGTGAGTGAAAGGAGTTTTCAAAAGCTTCAGCAAGTATCACCAAATCTTAGGTCGCACCTCCAGTACGTAGAATAGCTATCGGAGCTAAGGGAAACCCAACCAACATTGCTGCCCCTAAGAAACAGAAAGTTCCACCAATAGTGTGCTATAGGCTTAATCTTAAGCCTTTTAGGAAGAGAATTCATCGAGCATGTGAGAAGAATCAGCTTGATGCCCCAAAATTTGATGTAACCGTCAACAGTTCTACACGAACACCACTACATCCTAAAACCATAGACGACCATAATAGTCTCTTTGACTTCTTAAAATGGGGCAAGGTGGCATGCTACACCTATACACTCCCAACTGAAAAAAAACTGACCCTGTTGCTACAGGGTGTGCATACTTCCTACGAAGACAATGATATCAAGGAATAACTACAAGCCATCCTAGGGGAGGATATTTTGGGAAGAAAACTCTTTCGTCCTTCCTAATTCAATTTAAGCCTGACTTGGACGTCAAAAAGGCTATGAATGTTAAAAAGCTCCTACACCAAAAGGTGCATTGGGAGCGTTTGACGAAATCAAACACATCGCAGTGTATTAACTACCAAAGATTTCGACATGTTGCCTCGAACTGTGAAATGGAATCCCTGTGCGTTTAGTGCGACAAATACCACCCATCAAAAGACTGTCCCATTGAAAAGCTAGAGGGAGAAGATGCAATCTTCTGTGTGAATTGCAATAGTAAGGGTCACCCCGCAAGTTTCAGGGGATGTCCCAAGGCCAAGGAGGCTGAGGAGAGGAGATGAAACTTCCAAAAGAAGAAGGAAGAAAGGAGGGACTACGTCACTTCTTCTTTAAGAAACACCATTCAAAATGGTGTCTCATTCGTTACTATAGCAAGAGGTGCAACCAAGCCAGCTGCAGCTCAGCCTATATCACCCATTAAAAAAAGTACATATGAGTATCAGAATGAATTAAATATTAAACCGGTGATTAAGCATACAATAAATGATTGAATTAATAATATAAGTCCTATGGCCAATGGGTGATTTATTTGATATGGTGGGTGATATCAAAACGACAGGAATACTGTCATGTCCAATGACTGCAGGCAATTCTTCGGGTGTGACTTGTTCACTTTCATCTGCAAAGTGGATTCATTCATTCCACAATACAAAAATAAACTCACTAATTTGAGTGAGAAAAAAACGGCGTACTTGGACTTCGCCTTCAAAATCTGTTGTCGAGATGAGCTCCATTAAGCTCTCCATCGTCAACATTTGTTCTCTAGCTTCACATTTCAAAAGAAACTCTGTCCAAGAATACTTGGACATGCATTAACCAGATTTCTTGTTCATCTCAGAAACAAGACTGAAAAGTAAACACAAAGTTCATTAGGGGAAATATAAAGTCATAAGGGGTGACGACCCAGATGGAATCCTTGGAGTAGCTATGGCTTTCAAAGGAACACCTCCAAACTCGAAGACACTGTCTTCCAAGTCTAAAATGTGCAGAGGTCATGATGTTGATGTTCCTGGGGCGGTATACCTTTGCATTTGTTGGAATATACGTGAAACACGGACATTCGGAAAGGCATCTCATTGAAGACTTGGAAACAGTCCTTACTTTGTGTGAAAAGTTCGATTTCTTTGCGATAGAGGGTAATTTGAACGCAAGACATCCTTCCTGGGGCAATACCGTATCTAATGAATATGGAACGGCTCTGTTCAACTGGCTGCAAGAAAATATGAATCTCATTTTGATTGCACCGAACGAGCCCACCTTCCGAAGAAGCTCGTCAACGATCGATTTCTTCATTGTGTCTGCTAATCTAGTGAATATCTCTCACAGCTGAAGGAATTTTGAATGTAGAATTCTTGACGCCGAATCTGACCATCTTTTGGTAGAACTCGCTTTAAGAGTGAAAAAGGATGTAAAGCGGGAAGCCGCCGACCCGCAGCTCTTTATCCCACACAAGCGCATAGACGGGGAAACTGTTAATGCTGACCTGAGTAGAAGGATTGAAGAAATCTCGATCAACATATCGAGAAACCTCTCACCCACCGAGATTGAAGAAGGCATTGATTGTTTGATCTCGACCCTTGCTACGGTCATTTCAAAGAGCTCCATAAAAAATTTCTCCAAAAATTATCTTTATAGAGACTTACCAGAAGACATCCTAAAGCTACATCGTAGACGTATCACCCTCAGGAAACTGCTTTCAAGGATATACCATCGCAATCTGAATATGGTTAACTGGGAGTATCAGCGGGTACTCCTTTTAATTATGTCCCTTAATAGAATGATTTCGAGAAGAACAACTGAATTTGCCAATGAGAGATTTGAACAGACCAAACATTCGAGCAAAACATTAGCAAACATTCGACCAGGTGCTTGTATGTTTCCCCAAATTCATAAAATTACTGGCCGGAAGCGCCTGCCAGGAGTCCTCACTTGTAACGGATCCATGCTCATGGATGAAAAGACCGTTGCTGACTCCATCGCAAATCCTTTTGCGACAGTTCTTCAAGGCGAGAAAGCAAGTGAGGACTCTGCTTTCAATTCATTAGTAAAGAGAACAATATCAACGTTTGACAAAGACCACAAGAACCTGTGCTTGACTAAATTTTTAGATTCGAATCCCTCCGACGCACCTATTGGCAGCATCCTGTTTGTGTTGAAAGATTCAGGATGCTTGCACTTGAGCGGAATTCCAAAAAAATCAGCTGGCGCTGATGGAATTTCAAATTTTTTCTTAAAAAAACCACCCCACACGTGTTTTGTTCTCCTCGCAATCCTTCTAAATAACTGCATGAACATTTACTACTTCGCATAGCAATGGAAATGCGCAAAAAAATTTGCCATCCCGAAGCAATCCAATAGCGTAGACGTAGTCGACACTCGCCCAATATCTCTCTTGTCTAATGTGGGAAAGTTATTTGAGAAAGTTATCCTCCAAAGCATCACACAGTTCTCTGAAGGGGCAGGAACTGAGCCGGAAAGACTATTTGGCTTCAAAAGAGGTCACTCAGGGTTAGACGCATTGGCTGTTTTCCGAGCCAGTATAAAACGGAACTGGCAGGAAAAAAAGATTGTTGCAGTGTGTCTCATCGACGTAGAAAAAGCCTTTGATTCGGTTTGGATCGACGGACTTATCTACAAACTTATCCAACTGGGCTTTCCGGTGTATGTTATAAAAATTGTAGGACGCTTCAGGAGGGGATGAACTGCCATTGCGGTGTCTGCTGGAGCTGGCTCTGAACTCTTTATCATTAATTTGGGGGTCCCACAGGGGTCCATTCTTGTACCCGTTCTCTTCAATATATTTACACCCGACATCCCAGGGATCAGGGATGAATTTCAACCAAGAATCGAGGTGAATCTCTTCGCTGACGACTTACTGGTGTGGTCTTCTGAGTACAATCTCCGCTTGGCAAGGCTGAGACTCCAAAGGTACCTGGACTCGTTAACTTCATACTAAGAAAAGTGGGGGATGAGAGTTAACGCTAAAAAAAGCGAGTTGATTGTTTTCAAGGACCCACATCAAAAATGTGGACGTCGCACGAGGAGTATCTGTGACACCAGAATAAAGCTGAACGGGCAGGTGGTGCACTGCTCGAAGCAAACTAAGTATCTGGGGGTAATTTTTGATAGGAACAACAACTTTAGTGCCCACGTAGACGCGGTATTGAAAAAAAAACTATGTTGTTTGTACAATCAAAACTTATGACATACTGGAATTTGTTGACAGGTGTTTACCCTCTAAAATGCCATATTACTTATCCCCGACACAAACCATATGTAATGGTTATGCCATCCGTTAGTAAAATTCGCATTTCATATTTATACACCTAATATTTTCATAGACATTGGTCGCTTTAAGCAGTTCGTTGCTTAAGCCGGAGTCGCATTAACGGTTATAGTTTCTCGTTATAAGCGAAGTCGTTAGAAATTCTACTGTATCTAAAATTATTGTGTTGAAAATGAATAACGATCGGAGCAGTATAACTGCATTTTTAGGTGGACTTGGTATATATCGATCGAGCCCACAAGATTGCTCCTCCCGTAACTAATCTCAGACTCTAGTATCTTTCTAGCCGTTCAGTTCTATTTTGAATTTCGAAGCAGCAACATCTCAATTTATTTTTTATTTTTTCATGGACCTTGAAACCAGGCGTCCGGTGTAAGCAAGTTTCTTTTACGATTCATTTTCTTTATTTTACGATCACAGAAAATAACTTTAAATGTGTTTTTCTCAAACCGATATTTTTCAACCTCTTGTTGATAGAATCTCCGAGCTTATCCATTTGAAACTTTAAACACTTGTTCGTAGCGTGTCCAGCTCTCGTGCAAATTAGAATTTTGCGGTGTTTTGGCTTTAACTATTTTTTTTTATCATTTTCAAAATCCCGCCGCCAATTTGTCATTTTTGCATATATGCTCGAAATACGTGTATGTGCGATAGTCATTACCATACTGAATTGAAAATTTTTGGCTTTTTCGTTTCAAATGAGGCATCTCGGAGATTTCATCAACAGCGTAGATGTGTCAATTTTTTAAGGAGATACGAAGATTTACCATTATATTTTGTAATCAATACTTTTGAAAAATTTTTTGATGCATTTCACGAGTGTCTCTTTCAAGCTTAAAATATTTTGTATCGAAATATTTTTACTTTTATTCCTCAGGAAAAAATCGGAAAAATTGTTTTTCTTCAAAACGTTGCAAGTAGGTTCACCCTTTAACTAGCAAAAGGTTGTTCTAATTAGTTTCTTGAATTAATTTAAATGGCAAATACCTTGTAGCAATATTTTTATTTGACTGGAACTATGTATACCTTTGTCTTCAAATTCTTTGATATCTACATATTTCCTTCCCAAAATCAATTTGTACGTCTTACGATAAGTTCTTGTGTAGTGGCAAGTGTCGTATATTTTAGAAGGTCCTGAGCTTGTCGAGGACTTTAATGTGCTACCAGCGTGAATACTTCAGATTACTTGCTCTTTAAAATTTATCGCCGTTAGTGGAGTGTCTGGGGGTTTTGACTTCAGACTCTAGTTACAGTGAATGAATTTAAATGGTCAAGGGGGGGTTTTCTTTTTTATACTATAAACTGTAAAGTTTACCCAATTTTTTTGTGCTTTTGATTTCTTTATTATTGTATGTAATGTGATTTTATTTGAAATAATTTTTTTTTTCGTATCCATACGTTGAATGGTACCTAAATAGACATAAATGAATATTTTTTTTAAATGTTGAAGCGTATGAAGGGTCATAACGACCTTGGACAGGTAGTAGAAAGTGGAGACGGGAGAACGACAATGGCAGCTGCTCCAAAACTAAACAGCATTTTTCTAGCTACTTTTTAGTTATAATTGACACGTGTTCTGCGCATGTTGTATATTTAAGAGTAAAGGTTGTTTATTTTGTTGTTTATTTCTGACAAAAGTTGTCTTGAAGACGTTTTTTTTTCTATTGAATTTGTATGTTAGATTTTTTATTTGTTCATTTGGTAAGTCATCTCATTAAAAATCTGCAGTTTATTATATGATCATAATGGTTATAATATGACCATAATGATTATTAGATAATAAATTAAATAATAAGTACATAGATAAGTAAAGATTAATTTAAGTGAAAAAAAATAAAATGTAATAAATTAAGCATTTCATTTATTCAATTGTTTTCTATCATAGTTTTCTAACAATGGATGAATCAAGGACCAGTAGTACAACTAATGAGCACAGCTGCCTTATCTGTGAAAAATTGGGTTCATCTTCCGAAACCAATTCACATTTAGGTGTTATTCAAAAAATAAATAAAGGAATGATAACGTTACGAGCTGCTTCAAGCGAACGAAAGGATGGCTTGTTACCTTATCTTGAAACTGAATTCATTTACGCTCATACAGGTTGTCGCAAAAAAAAACATCCATAAAAAATATATTGAAACATATAAGAAGAGGCTCAATGAAACTCAATTTTTTCCAAAAAAGAAACTCCGAAGTAGTACTGATTTAGCGAGCTTTGAGTGGGGAAAAAACTGTTTCATCTGTGGCCAAGAAGCTAATAAAGAAAAAGAAGCAAAGTTAAATAAAAAACGACGAAGACAAATCGCATATATTAATGCTCCAACTTTAAGTGACTCCATTGTAAACTTTATAGCTGTACAGAAAAATGATTATTGTCGAGAGATTCATAAAAGAGTTTCTGGTGTAGCAGATTTACAAACACTCCAAGCAAAATATCATGCTGATTGTTATAATTTTCTTAAAAATTCCATTCTTCTGAGTTCTGCTGAGAAGAAAACTGGTTCGAGAATTTCGATGATAGATGCAGCAATGGAGTAAATATGCAAGTACAGTAGAAACTCGATTATCCGGCCCTCAGTTATACGGATTCGCGATTATCCGGACTATAAACTGCGACCAATTAAATAATTAAGTAATATTGAGCCAAGTTACAAAATGTTTAACATATGTACTAAAAGTTGAATTTATGCAAGCACGAACGAGTCGGAACTGGCATTACCCCGCCCGCGCCCCACGGGATCGCTGCCCCACGCGTTTCGTTATTGTTTTAGTTAGTTAGCAATTGTTACTCCGCTCTGATGTGCGTGTCGCGTCTAAATATTTGAAAATGCCAAAGCGTAAGAGAGTGGTGTTATCGCTTAAAGACAAAATAAATATTATTGATTCATTAAAAAAAGGAGAAACCGGTCGTAAGTTAGCTGATGAGTATGGTGTAAGTACATCCACGATAAGTGATATTAAGAAGAATGCCGATTCAATTTTGTTGTACACCTGCAAATTAGATAGTGAAGACGGGAGTAAACATCGGAAAATGATGAAGAAACCGAAAAACGAATTTTTAGAAGACGCTTTGTATTGTTGGTTTTTACAAAAACGATCAACTGGGCAACCGATATCTGGCCCTTTACTCTGTGAAAAAGCATTACAGTTAAATAAAAAATTAGGTGGTGATGAACCGTTTGTCGCAAGTAACGGATGGTTATACAGATTTAAATCTCGTCATGGAATTCGTGAATTGGAAATACAAGGTGAAAAAATGTCAGCTAATGTAGATTCAGCAAACTCTTTTAAAGATGATTTTAAGAAGAAATTGGATGAAAATAACTATGACTTGGATTTTGTTTATAATGCTGATGAAACCGGATTAAACTGGAAATCATTACCTTCAAAATCTTTAGTTTCTAGGTGAGAGAATTCAGCTCCAGGATATAAAACTAGCAAAGAGCGAGTAACTATATTAGTCTGTGCTAACGCTACCGGGACCCATAAAATACCTTTGCTCCTCATCGGAAAATCAAAAAAATCCAGATGTTGTAAAAATATCAGAGTGCCCTTAATTTATAAAAATCAAAAAAGCGCATGGATGAACTCTGAAATATTCATTGACTGGTATGACAACACTTTTATCCCTGAAGTAAAAAAAAACAAAACGAAATTGGCAAGCAAGGTAATGTACTACTTTTACTGGATAATGCGCCAACCCATCCTTCGGCTGAATTGTTAGAGAGAGAAAATGGAAAGTTTAAAGTAAAATTTTTGCCTCCTAATGTGACATCATTGCTACAACCAATGGATCAAAGTATTATTGAAACATTGAAACGACTTTATAGAAAACAACTTTTACGTAGGTTGTTATCTGTTGATGAAGATGATGTAGAAGTCGTTTTATCATTTTTTAAGGGAATGAATTTAAAAGAGTGTTGTTACATGGTTGTAGATGCGTGGGATTTGATTGAAAGGAAAACTTTAAACAAGGCTTGGAACAGAGTACTTAATTGGGAGAATGAAAATTCAATAACCAATACGGATGATTTTATTTTGAAGGATATTAATGAGCTAATGTTAAAGATACAAATATGCCAGGATTGTGATGATGATGATATCAAAGAGTGGGTCACTTGTGACAGTAATGATCAAGGTTTTCAGATTATGTCGGATGACGAAATCGTAGAAAACATATTGCAGATAAATGAACAGCAGGAAATGCAAGAAGATGAAACAGAAAAAAATTTAGACGTAGAAAATGATGTAGGATCATCTCATGATGAATCACTTCAGGCTCTGGAAACAGCTCTCAAATGGTTTGAAAAACAAACAGAGAGTGATACTGTAAGTTTACTACAGCTGAAACGAATTCGTGATATAGCAGCAATGAAGAGAAAAAGTAGCTTACGTCAAATGCCAATTACCAAATACATGTATTTTAAACCAAATTAAACTTATTATTAAATTATTATTATTTTTAATTAATAATATTATTATTTATTAATAAATATTACTATTATTAAACTTATTTTATTTCACAAAACCCGCTTTTCTTCATACATTCGATTATCCGGACTTTCGATTATCCGAATCCCTAACGACAACAATTAGTCCGGTTAATCGAGTTTCCATTGTATATAGAAGAGAATGACGACTGCCAATTTTCTATGCAAGAGTTGAAAAATACTATCACCTCACAGTATACTCCGGATGAAAAAAACTATTAGAAAACGACTAATAGACCGCTTTCATGATGATATTGTTTTATGTATTAAAATGTATTGAAATGTATTAAAAGAAAGCTCGTACAATCAACAAAATAATAGTAAAGAAGAACAGGAGTTACATATATTGAAAGCAGCTAGTGAGATTATTAGGAGGGATACAAGAGCTCAAGTTTACGATAATTAAAAGTATACACCAAGTGACAGAATGCTTAAAGATATTGATGAATCTATTCAAGCATCTTTAAATTTTTTAATATCAGAAATAATACTGAAAGATAAGAAAAATAATACAGAAGCGATTCCTTGTTATGAAAAGAAATGTAAACCTGTCACACATGCTATAATATCAGCTGTACGACCACGATCATTTCTACCACCTTTGCATGTTACTTTGGCTGTGATGTTTCATAGAAAATTTGGTTCTAAAAAAATTATAAATATCTGTCACTCCTTAGGCTTCTGTGCTTCATATAAAGGAGCTAAATTGTCCGAAGCTTCAGCTACTTTTGCAACTCCACCACAAATAGAACCTGGCAGCTTTGTTCAATTTGTGCATGATAATGCTGAATTCAATATCAACACTATTGATGGTAAAGGAACGTTTCATTACATGGGAAGTATTCAAATGGTTACTCCAGCTGATGGTATACAACCTCGACAACCTATCAAACGCTTGAAGATTCTACCACCTGAATCTCAGTTTGTTGAGAAAGGCAGCGAAAATACTTGTTCTAATACTCCACCAATCATTGAAATAAGTGAAGTTGAAGAAAAATAGACAATAATGTAAATTGTTTAAATAAACACATGATTTATTCATAATTTTTTTCTTCTTTCATTTTTCTTCATTTATTTCTTTTTCCTAATTAATATCTCTATATGAATGTAAATTTGAAACCTCTTTTCAAACTTTGCCGCCTGCCCGTTCGGTCAAGTTACCTTCGGCCAGACGGTTGAGTGACGTTCATTACAAACTTCGCATCGGTTGCGGTCAGGGAGACAGACGTCGCTAGACAGACGTCGCTAGGCAGCCACGCTAGGCAGCCACATTTTGCGTGATCATAAATTGTTATTACTTTTTGCTTCACAATTACTATTGTTAATCAAACACTTGGTTAAATCCAACTTGTTGTTGTTTCAGGTATTGTGTTAATCGATATGTTATCAATAATGTAAATAGTGTTAATATGTAACCTTAAATAATATTTAATTACAGTTATTTTACTGCAACAACTCGAGTCGATTTATTCAAACTCAGCCTCTCATACAAACCCTAAGTTTCCCAAATTTGGAACTTATATGAATATATAAATTAATTTAATTTTGGTGTTGAAAAATATTCTACAGCCTAATATTATAAGGTATTGAATCATTTAAACTATTAAAATTATAGTAATTTCGTTATTTTTTTTTATTTAATCGAGATTACAATTTTTTAATAGGTAAACTTTTTTGTATATATTATAAGCTAAACATTCCACTTTGAATTATAAAATTTCATTCACTGTAACATAAATCCTAGGTTTTCATGTTTTTAACGCCCCAGGCGCTCCAATACGTATAGTAACACAGATACTAAAACCTTGGTTGATTGTACGCATTTAGCTCAGGCGTAATTTGCGAAATAAAACCATAGAATTGGATTGGATATCCATTGAAAGTCAATGAATATTGATTGGTGAAACCAACAAAGTAGCAGAAGGGTAAAAGTCGGTAATTGGCACCTAAAGAAACAGACTATCATAACTTTCAATCAATAGAAACTACCCCTAATTTGAAAAATAAAACCTTTCCCTATGGTTCAATTCTCAAATTCAAATGAAAAAAAAACCCGCGAGTTTCCAAAGTAACGATAAGAAAGGAAAGAGTCTCCATTTTATGAGTTTTCATGCTGGTTATTGTTTTTTGTTTTTTGTTTTCATACCAAAGGACAATTACGAAAGTTCTTCCTCGCAAACGCAACACACAAAGTCCCAACGTTTTTTGATAACAAAATACAAGTTTGTAAAACGAAAGATGTTTTGAGATGGTTTTTATTACGATTGTGTAGACTACTTAACACTTTATCTACTAAAATGTTGAGAGCACTTCGGGTTTTATATAGTTCATCTGTTCCTGATAGTTTTTTAGGACTACATGTGATGAAGATATGTTTCGAGCACAGCTGACTGAATTCTCAATGGCCAACAAGTGCCTGGAGGGTACGATATGAATGCTCTATTATACACAGCAGTATACCTTGTGCCCAGGATTTTGAAATTCGAGCCGTAAATTTTATCCACGGCGATTGCGTTTAGAATGAACAATGTGAAACCTCTTTCTTACTCCTCATGTCATTACAGTGTGAACCTTATCAAGGCTCGAATACCGTGTTTTACATATTACAAGTTTAACTATGCGACAAACAAGTTAAAGAAGTTCCATTTTCAAAAAAGTTGCAGGGTTAGAACACATGGACATATTTTAACATTGCTGGAAACATACTTTGTACTCCCGAAGATTATTTATGAGAAAAGTAATAAAATAAGATAAATTGGAACCCGAATGCATACTTGGTCAAGCAAAGAGCTCTTCATGGCATGAAACTTAGGAAGTCCCAAGAACTGGATGAATACATTTTAGAAAAGGCAAAAAAACAACAACAGATAAACCGGAATCCCTGAGTAGACACCATATGTCTTTCCCACCCAATCTTTCGTATTAACTTCTTTCAATTTTTTTCAAATTCCCAACCCCCGGTGATTACACTTTATCCCTGGATCAGGTTCATATCGACGTGCTTACAAAATTGAATGGCATTCGTTCTTTTGATAACAAAAACTACATGCAGACGACCAACTACTCTCTGTTACAGGGTCTTATCATTCATGACAGGATTGCCAAGTTTTGTCGGTTTCATATTTTAAATTCATCAGTTCCGAGCGCTTCATCCAGGATGACGAGGGTTATATGAAGTATGAAAAAGGCGCTATTGTCAATGACATGGTGTTCAGTCGGTACGACATTAATTTATTCTGCACGGCCTTTGATTACGGGGAGCGATTTACATTGGTAATGACTTCGTCCTGTTCGCTGCGGTTGATGTAGTAATAGTAGCTTTAAATGATGATTGTGTACGATGTCAGGGGATTTGCAAGGATTAAGTATATATGCACACAAAGGAATGAAAATGCACAGATAACATTGCATGTAATATAAGGTTAAACTTTCCTCTGGGATTGTGATTAAATTATAAATAATTATAGGTTAAGCGCAAATGCCTTTTCGTAGGGGGTTCAGTAGAACCAGAGACAGTTAAATTAAAATCAGCGCGTGAAACAAATCTTAGTAAATTAGATTTATCTCAAATCAAACTCAAAACACTTTGAAAGACGGTTTTAAACGCTTAGACATTTTGTATTTTGAGAATTTATAATTTTAAAATATTTTGTTGTGATGAAAGAATATTACATTCCTTCCTCTGCACGGCATTCTCCCAAACCTCAAACTGTAAGAGCGGGCTACTTTGCCCATTTTTTTGCTGTATTTTTATATATAGCTCTATAGTTTGCTTGATATTTTATGATAAGTGTAACATCGACATGTTTTTATAGAAACTCGAGGATATGACGATTAATACCAATTGCTTAATTCGAAAATAATCTACATACGATTTTTTTTGTATGGAGCCTTGCGCTACACCAGACATTATTTCCATACTTCGCCGCCCATCTTGTGTGTCATAGAGCAGACTGTGGTCCTTTAAGTATTCCCTCAAAATTCGCATCAGATACCCTGGCAATCGGAAAAAATTTTCCAATGTGCCAAGAATATCCGACCATCTGGCGGAGTTGAAGGCATTCTTGACGTCAAGCGTCACTAGCAAGACAACTCGTTTTCAGTTTTGTGCGCTTCGGATCGACGGACTGCATTCACCACTTCCATAATGGCATCGGAAGTGGATCGCCCTTCCATGGATCCCTGTTCACGTCGTCCACAAGTTCTCGCCAGCAGCGTGCCTTACTCTCGTTGATGAGTCTTCGGAGTTCTTTCCTCGCTGACCTATATGCTGCTGTCCTATTGGATGTTTCCTCTACGCTTCTCGAGTGCTGAGCTGCACGTTGAAGTCTGTGACTCGTTTGTCTGCGGTATCTTTCAACCACCAATGTACAGCAGGCCTGTCGTGTCGAGGCCTCCGTCAAGGCATACATGAGCTACAGGCAGAAGTGATGAGGCTCATCGGTGACTCCACCCTTTCCTCGACTGGAGCCCTTCCCCTCCCCGAAGGGCTCCCCGATGTCGTTCCGCCTTTCAGAATCACATCGGCGAAAGTCTCCACCTCCATTTCTGTGATGTTCCACCCGGGAGTGGAAGGTCGTTGAGAAGAGCGAGGAGTGGTATCGCCGATCTCGAACGCGATGTATTGGTGGTCACTGGCTGAATAATCCTCGAGTACTCTCCAGTTCAGCGTCATCGAAGCGAGTGACTCCGAGGCGAATGTCTCATCTGGAATTGTTCCTTTGCAGCCCCAGCACCGGAAGGTAGGTACATTACCAGTATTCAATACCACCAACCCGGTCCTCGCCGACATGTCCAAAATGCGTTGCCCTCTGGAATCGGTTTGAGACATGCCCCACTCAACGGCCCTGGCGTTGAAGTCTCCTGCTACGAGTACTTTGCCATCTGTATTCAGAACAACATGCTCCAGCGCGTCCAGTCTAGTTCGAAAAGATGGAATTGACTCATTCGACGTCAGGTATACGCTGAAAAACGTTATAATCGGGCACCGGATCCAGACAAAACCATCTTCTCGGCCATGATCTGGAATCGCATGCTGCCCCAAACCCAAGCGGAAACAGTATGGGAGTCATCGGAGAACCAGTCTGGTGAAGTCTTGTTTCGATGTTGTTCGCTCAGCAGTAGCAGTTCAGCCCTCTTTTCTCTGGCGAACTGCTCTAACAAGTCTTGTGCATTGATGCTACGGTGCAAGTTAATTTGAAGGGCCCTGATCATCACCTCAGAGCTGTTTTTGCTTTTGCTAGTGCCTCTCTAAAGATTGCGCACGCGTGAGGGTGCTCTGTCGGTTGAGGGTTAAGATGATTACATAACAAACAGGACGTAGTCTCAGCGCACTCTTTTATCTTATGCCCAGACGCTCCACACTTAAAGCAAAGCATACCACGATCAGGGCCCTTGCAATTCGAAGTGGTGTGCCCGTATCCAAGGCACATGAAGCATCGAACTGGAATGGCTCGACGGCGAATACTGCACAACACCCAGCCGATTTTTAGTTTTCCTTTGGCCAGGAGTTGTGTAGCATCTTTCTCCGTTACGTCGATAATGACCAGCCCTTGCCCTCGGCGATTTTCTGGAGAAAGCTTTCCTTTTACTAGAGTTATTATTGAATTATTATTGAATGGCTTCTTCAACCTCAGCCAGGTCAGCGATGAAGTCCAGGTCCCTTATTTCCTATGAAGCCCTTGGCTCCAAGGTAGAGACGGTGGCTTTTGCTACAAGGATGTCCTTTATTTTATCGCGGAATATCGATTTATCGGAGGAGTCCACTCCAAACTCGACGAGTAGTAGTTTTAATAATCGTCCCTGTTTCCTCCGGCGTGACATTCTTGTGGATATCGCGTAGAACTTCAGAGTAACTCCTTCCGTCAGTGGGCTTCACAAGAATGGCATCCGAAAGATCTCTTGGTTTTTTCCTTGCCAGTTTGTCCACGCTTTTTGTCGTTGTTTGAACAAGCACTGTTTGCTGGCTAAGTCTATGTTCACGTTTTGCGGCTTATTTTACCGCCTTAGTATCACGGATTTGAAGGCGCCTTTTCTTTATGGTGTTTCTTTTTCTGGCTCAGCGTTCTCTTTACGTCTTTTCTCCTCTTCGTTCTCAAGAGGGCTAGCAGCAGTCCTCTTGATACTGGGGAGGAAAGGTTGGATGACTTTAACGTACACCGTTTGGTCTGGATGTTCTTCTTCCAGCTTTTTCCAGAGTCTCCTGTAGTGGCAAACTCGATCCAAGAGATCTTCGAGCTCAGACACTCCGTTTTTTACATCCTTACTGACAGTCTTTTGATTTATGCACGCTCCTTGCATAACTTTGAGGATCGCATAACAATTTTTAGTCAACCGTTCTTCCTCGGAACGGTTCTCCGCGATAGCTCCTTAACCATCAGGTCTTTTTCGCCGATTTTCACCTCCGAGAGCTTAGTTTCTATGCTGTTAGTTCCTACTGAGGTCGATTCAACAATAGCAACCTTAGGAGCGAAGTGTTCGTAAACCTCCGGAGGCACAGTTGCTACCAGCCCATCACTGCTCTTTCCGCTTGGGGCCGAATGAGACCGTGGTGGCGAACGCAAGGGGAACGCAAGGGAACGCAAGGGAAGTGGAAAACCACTACGGGCAAACACGCCAAGATAATCGTTATGGTTGTGGTTGTTTGTTCGTCTCCTCTGCATTATTCTGTTAATTCAGTTTGCTGTTGTTGTCTTGCATCATTTTGCTCTTAAGGGTCCCCCTCAGAGCCGCTATATCCGCTCGGATGTGTAGCGGCCTTAATGATCCCATGGTTATCTTTGCAAGCAGCGAGGCCATGCGAGGGTTGGCACCAGCCCTTAAGGAGTCAGGTGCTCAGAGCTAAATCAGCGCTAATCGGGAGTACGACTCAATCGAACCTACACCACCAACTCAATGGTGCGAGCCTTAAACGTACTCTGAGGCCTGCCAAGGTTTTATTGGGACGGAGACGGCGTGATGTTAGCCTGGAGCCGTTCGCGCACGGGTTTGATCACGGCGGTACCGCGCTATAAGCGACTAGGTCCAGAATATCATGGCCGCCAGCCCATATGCGTCGAATTCATTGTCCGGGTTCGGTGCTGTTTTCCATTAGTCGCCTCTTAAGACAAGTTGAGTTACTGTGGATGTATTCTAGCCTCCCCCATCCCCAGGCGTAAATGTCAATACAATCTACATCCTTATTTTTTATTAAATTTTACGGCCAATGTGGTCTTTTGAGGAGGGTTTCTTCATCCGAATGATTCCCAAAATGAAAATACTCATCCAATTGATAGCTTGCATCATTTTAACCTGGGCAAATGGTATCGAGTCGAATAAGAAATTGCTGCAAATAAGCTCTAGATATAAAAAACGGTCTTGCCTCGGGTTCTACTTTGTTTATGGGGAATATGACAGTTGTTCGAAAACCGGATTTTTCTCCCTATTTGACTGTTCTTCCAATTTAGTAATATTTTTCGCCATTTGCACTCGAATAGTCGAAAAAAGCAACGTCCAATGGCTGAAGAATATGACTAGCATGGGGAGACAAACACACAAAACAGATGTCATTCTTTTCAAACTCGGTCTAGATCGTTTTGTTTATATGTGATGCAAGGTTGTCACCAATGACAACTTTTCGCCCTTCCATGTGCTTCAGTAGTGACAGGAGATTATTGACAAACGAGTCTTCAAATGTGACGCAATCTATCCATCCACTTTTTGTCCTATTATAACGGGTCCCTTCTGTACCATTTTCAGTCCAAGTTGTCCAAAGATTTTCTGCTTTATATATGTAATGTAATATGGAACGGTTTCGCCAGCAGCGTTCCGACATTCATTTGTTATTTTTTAATTTCTTTTTGGCATTATAAAACCCCTTAATTTTAATAAAGTTATAAAAATTCGACTAAACTATAATTGCTTATCACATACTAGTAAATACATATAGCGTTTTTAAGAATACCTTTCTGTAGCTAATTTATTCTACTAAACCACATGAATATGTATAAAGTTTGATCATAGGAGCCCTGATATAATGCGAGCGACTCGTTTTTTTACAGTTCCTGCTTCTACAAAATCGCGTTGCTACCAATCCACTAGAGCACACTATGTCGACTTGACGAACGACGGACTGGGACTGACTCGCGTTGTACCGGGAAAGATAGGAATACACACTTTGTTCCACTTTTGAGGTTGGAATAAATGGAATTTTTAGATTTATTACTACCAATTTAAACAAATTCAACTGAATTAAAAAATACGTGGAAATTTTTTTTAAATTAATATTTTAAAAGCCGTGTAAATGTAAAATCGAGTAAATCGAGTACAGTGTAAATCGGGGGTAGGTGTATTTGAGTGCATTTGTCATGAATTTAGTACGTTTTGCCAACATGTAACATCCATATATGTATCAAAAACAATTTGAATTTACTTTACATAGTTGTTGCTGTATTTTCCCGCGTTCCGAAGCGCAATCGCAGCAAACAATATGTTACAATTGATGCTTAATGCCAGGTGGTCAAGTGACAGCCGTTTCAAGAGCGGACTCCTAACTTTAGACTTCATGCTTAACAATAATCTTGGGCATAGTAATACAAATCTGAAATCGCTCGGTTAAGGTCGATGCCCCAAAACGAACTACTTCGCTCTTCTAGTTTGTCAGCTCCCAGCTCGAATCAGCGAAAGCCAGATCATTCGTTTGTTTTGATACTGCTCTGGCTGCATACGATAACATGGATAAAGACAACAGAATGCTATTATTTTAAAATTTTCATTTATTTTTGCGGCGTTATTATTATTTGTACTGGGGTTCACTTGCTGGAAAATAGCATTGGCCATAATCGGCCCTTAGCTGCCCATGTGTAATACTATTGAGTATGGATGGTCCATCGTGTCGTCCTACAGAAGCCAAGGAGTTCCCCCAGCTCTGTAGTCGCCAAGTGTTCCAATTCTTTTACGCCAGGACACCTCAGCCAAATTAAATGTTTGTTGGCCAGACTTGGGCAATCTAGGGGGAAGTGTTCTGTATTTTCTTCCTCCTCGCCGCAGGTGTCATCCGTTTGGATTCCTATTCGTGTGGCGTGTTGACCTAGAAGATTATGGCCCGTTAATACTGCCACCAATGTTCTAACGCCATTTCTGATTTTCCCCAGGAGTTGTTTTGTCCTCGTTTGATTAGGGTGAGGCCAACGAGCTCAGCTTATCCTGCAGTGGACCCTGTCTCTTTCCAGAGGATTTCGTCTAGTTCCCTTTTGCCGTTGCTAGTGGCACTTTAATTGTGTCTATTCTAGTGGCATTTTGGTCGGCTGATCCAGCTCTCGCTAGCTCATCCGCACTTTAGTTTCCCTCTACACCTCTGTGTCCAGGGACCCATGTCAGTTTTACATTTACTCGGATTGTTTCGGCTTTGAGAACCTGCCTACAATCCTGCAACAGTTGTGAAACTGCGGCGCTAAAATATTTCTTTGATTCGTATTGCCACTCAATGACCTCAATGACACTCAATGAATAGAGTATATACTTCGACTAACTGACAGGTGGAATAACAAAACAAGACTCATATGAGCAGTGAGCGGCCGACAGTAGCAGCGTAGAGCCGTCCCGTTTGTAACGACATGCGTTCGGTTAACGCTACTTTCGCTCATTCGGCCATGAACTAATGAACTATGGAACGGGGAATGAGGGTACTAGTTCGTATAGTTTACCTATGGGAGCGCTGTTACGACCTATTCTGAATTAAACAATTCTACTCAATAACTAGAACAAATTTCGACACACGGGTAAGATGTAAAGTGCAGGGAATTAAAAACAATAGTAGACCCAAATTTGTAAACTTGTGTAATCTCATAAATAGGCTTTGAATTTTTTAAGAATTTTGTTGTTGAGTTCATTTCTCGCGCAAGGTGGTAACAAATACCTTTCATCTATGAAGGAAAACATTGTTTATATATTTATAAAGAAAGGTGGAAAGAGCTCAAGCTGGTTTCGAACACGCGTCCCTGCCGCTTTTCATCAGGTGCCAACCCCAACCTCGTATGGGTACATTTACTGGATATATCGAAATAGCGGTTGTGGATTTGGAAACTCTGACATTCCTCCGCCTTATAACTCATATTTCATTACAATTCACACTTGGCAAATCTCTAATTAAATGCAATAATTGAATAAACATGCATAAACAGAAATAAAACTGGCAAACCTTTAAATTTTCGATAATAAGGGAGAAGTTTTTTAAATAATTCCAAACTAGCATGCAAAGTATCTACGAACAATTATGTGTCGGGAAATGCTTGAGATCTTCAGCAAAACCGATAATTTCGTATGAATGACTTAATAAATTTTCAATTTTCTGCCTTTAATATAATATTTCAAAATATAAACGGAATATATATCGCTAAACCGTCACGCTGACGGCTCAGCAACGCCTATTTAAAGTACATTGAACACCCAAAATATATTCACCTCAATCTTGAGTTATTGTCCTCTGATTCAATTTTCCTGCCATTAGGAACACCCAGTAATTTCGTCCAGTGACAAAATGACAACGACATTATTTCAAGATAATATCTTATCGTCGCTAGGATTCTCTTTTAATGATATTTAGGTGTATTTACGCCTTCAGCATTCATAACTGGCATTCGTAACAAAATGAGAAGCACAACATTTGGAGCTTAACCGGACGAACAGGCAAGTGGAATATAATGGACACAAAGTATTCTCGTTAGGGATTAATTTCCCTCCACTGCGACTAAAATAACATTTCATATTTAATCCACAAGGACATTACCCTTGCTAACAAGCAAATCCATCATTATCTCAACTCTTACCTACACATTTATTTCCGAATCTTACGTTTGATTGCGGACATCTGCGGGTAATGTGAATGTTATCAAGTGAAATGAAATAATTGGGATTGCAGTTGTAGTCTCCTTTCATTGATCTCCTTGTGCAATTTATAATAAGCATCTCATCACTTGCACACCTTAAAGTTGTACGGCATTTAGTCCAAGTCCTGGCAAACCCTTCCACCTTTTCTCATGCTCCCTACGGTGCCATACCAACACATCGGACGAGCATTGTCGTATATGAAACGTGACAGCATTTACTTTTCCAAAATGAAATAAAATGCTGGGAATACTTTTTGAAAAAGGATATCAGAAGTAGCGCAACTACGTACGCTAATACCTTGGAATCCAACCCTTGGGGTATATAATCCATAAATAATAGTACAGGTTGAGATGGCGTGTTCGACGACAGAGTTGCCGACGAAGGCCTCTGAGACGTACGAATGTCCTGTTTCTAAAAGGCATTAAATACGTGTTAGAGCACATAGAGTCTTCATTTGTCATTATATTAACATATTCCTTTCCAACACCAGTTTAACGAGTTTCCAACCAGAAAAAAAACGCAACTATCAAGGACCTAAGTAGATATTATGTGTATGGTAGAATACAAAATCTCAGCAACTCTGGCATCTGTTTTGGGGATGTTTTGAGACGCAGCACAAAAGCCCAAGCGACCAAGGACGAAGGAAAAGGCAACTCGTTGGAAGACGATTCACGTTTTGCACAAAACGAATTTAATTTTCAGGCTATAACATTCAGATGGGAAATTTAATATCATTTGGCGTTGGAGTGTGCTGCAGGAAATTCGAAATGTGCCAAGCAACTATATTCAGCTGAACTCATTGTGACTGTGTAGGATGAGCCGAAGGATAGGGCATGCAACTAAATCGGTCGACACGAATTGTGTTTTCATTTCAGTCTTCCTCCAGTTCATTATTATTCTTAGATCGCTGCTCTTGGATATTTCTTATGACCAAAGTTGAATATAACCCGCCTTGATACGCTCCTTGTTCATGTTTCGTGCCTCGGAAGCATCGTTGACTGGTTCAAATGGCTACGGATGGAAATGCTGATTCATATTCAAACTGTCATGGAATAACTTATCATCGGACATCGATGAGCTCACCACTTTCCCACCTAGTTGTTGGTGCCGTTGTCCTTCTGAATGCTATCTCATGTTTTTCATTTGAACGAACCGTAGAACGACCGGAAAGGCTGGCTCGTGGGTTTTCTTATTACATCTTACATAATTGCAGCTAAGGATATGAGAATACACCTTTAGAATTTCTTCGTTTATTTTTTTCAATTAATGATGTAAGCGAGTTGAATAACTTTTGCCAGGTCATACTCAGGGTAGAAAGAACGTAACGTAAATGCCTTTTCTTCAATTATAAACTGGATTTTGAAATGATTTTGTATTTTTAATTAGGAAAATATATTTTCCATCCTTGATTTATATCACAGGTTCCATGAGTAGAATTCAAATAATTTTACTAACGATGTAACAGGATACGTAGAGGTAAACAATTAAAAATTTTATTTATTAAAGTTAAAGTTTATTTGCGAATGGAATTTAAAATTTGTTGATTTTGCGTAAGGATTTCCCCGAAGGACAGTTGCATAAACAAAGTTACGGCTCACTTGTGCAGATTTGTTAACCTTGAAGAGTGGACGTCATTTGTTTGTAGCACTACCCAGGGTATGCAGTCTCACAGGCGTCTAATAGTGACATCGAACTTTTTTAAACAAATGGTTTCGAAATGCTTGAAAACTTTGTCGAGTAAAATACGTTGGATCGCAGTAAAAAATGCATTTATAGTAAACGTTATTGGTTCAAAAGAAGTAATGAAGAAAATGAACAGCTATCACACTTTTAAAAAGGATTTTTACCCTTGTATTGATTAGCTAGTAAAAAGGTCAAGTGCGGTTTAAATATAAAAAAGGAAACATTATCAGCTTACGATATAATATATAAGGAGCGTAAAAACATGCACTTCTGCTAAGAAAGAACAAAAGTCCAGACACTAGACTACCTCGTCAAAACTTTTAGCTGCCACTGCGCAAAGGGTGAGAACATTGCAAGCATACAGGCTTGTTACATCTAACCCAAACTTCTCTCTCATCCTCTTCTAGATCTTTGATTGACAACTTGTGGCTGTAATTCCTCTGTGACCATATCATTTCCTAAAACTCGACTTTCTATCAGACCCAACTCCCTCAGCAATTTCAATTCGATTACACGTATCTGCCTATGAGGTAACACGAGTGACCGAGAAATGTTTCCGGGAAAAACTCCTCTTTCAACATTCTCAGATTGATACATGTAGAGAAGAATTTTTTTTTTTTTTTGGTTGGGAGTGAAGGCAATTTACGCCCGGAGCGTGGGACTCCTAGCAGCGCATGCTACCAGACTACCAACTAAACACCCCCCCTGTCAAGAGATCCTACCCTGGAACCGCTTGACACATTACTTCGGGCTAGGCCTCTTTTTACTTCGCCCTAGGGCGCCATCAGTCTAGAGAAATCTCCCTCCAGCGGGAGCGGGCAGGATGGAGGAGGACTGCTGGAAAGGAGACGTCCCTAGACCCCCCGCCCAAGGTTATCTATCGTATATTTTTTGGCAATAAGTATTGCCCGAGAGTAATGTGCCACGCAGGTCCATTTGTCGAATTTTTTCAGCATTTCTCTGACCAGATTGTCTGGAGAAAGCTCTCCCATCACCTCCCACAAGTCCTGCCGCATCCTGTTCCATCTTCTACAGTTGAAGAACGTGTGACATGCGTCATCCCTTTGCCCTGGGCAGAAAATGCAGTCTGGGGACCGTGATTTATCAATCTTGTGCAAGTAAGACTGAAAATACCCATACCCGCTAAGAAGCTGGGTAAGTTAATAATCAGTCTCACCGTGCCTTCGATTTAGCCACGATCTCACGTCCCCTATAAGGCGGGCAGTCCAGCGGCTATTGGAGTCGCCTTCCCATGACTGTTGCCACTCGAGTATTGTGCGCCGCCTCTCCGATGTAGAGAAGAATATATGCATTCATGCCACGGATTTAAAAGTCGATGTAACAACATCATAGACTACCCTTTTGTTCGGCATCCACAGAAAGGGGTATCACTGTAACAGTGATCTACTGCCTGGGTCCTAATTTTCATTGTATTCACCTTGGAAAATGACCCCGTGAAGTGAATTATTACATGGAAACCCAGCATCAAGCTTTTCGGAAAGTTGCTGCACCTCTTTACATATTCTGTCCATTCCACACATGAAAACTAGTATTCCTCTTTTTTGACAGATACAGTAAGTAAAAAGAGGCAGTAAAATATGCTCGTGAAAATAATATTTTGATTCTGCCGCTTTGTTCGCATGGGAGTCACAAACCTCAATTCCTAGACTGGTATCTTTACAATCCATTCAAATTTATATACTCGATAGAATGTGATAAATGCATGTCACGACATCCTGGAAGAGCAAAACGGCCCGGAAAAATGAAAAAGTAGCTACGTTTGGAAATGCTGAGTTACGATGATGTCCTATTCAATGAAGCAGAGTTTGAACCACCATTAGGTTACAGATCTTATGCAGCAAGATGTACAAATGACATCAAACCAATCTGTGGAAGTGCCTAAAGCACACTAAGGAGTGGATCTTTCCAATGAGACTAATATACAGAGTGTACCAAATGGAGACAAACTCCTTCCAGTGAAAGATAAAATTCTAAATCATTCATGTCAGCATTAATCATTCATTAATCATTCAGCAGCACATCTAACAATTCTGATATTAAAGAAGGCGCAGTACAAATGATTTTTTTATGAAACTGACATTAGTCTTGAATGCCTCCCATTAGAAGGACCATGTATGTCATGTATGGACTTATAACAACAAACCCGTCAATTGATTCCAACAATGAAAAAGAGCGTCCTGACTATAACTTAAATCTAAAGCCAACGTTTGTAAGAAAAAAGACAAGGAGGCAAAGTTTCCATAAAATAATAAGTAAAGAGTGTTTTCTTTTAAAAAAAAGGGATTGAACTTTAAGTTGGCAACACTATGTAATGTTTCATATGATGTGACAGGTATTGTGCGTTTTATAGTTAGTTTGGTTTGCTATTTTATCATCAATACATTGCCCCGCATTATATGCAAATTATGTAGATTTATTCCGAGAAAATGTTTTCGTTCGAGAAAATCGACGTGCACTTCGTCCTTTTTAGGGCCACAAAATCATTCTTCTGAATAATCATTTCGAGCAATCATGGATCCTTTCCGCACATCATTTACTCTCACTTGTAACACACATCCATCCAAACGTCGTACAGTGCGTAATCAAGAAACCACAGTAGGTGTAGGGCGTGGTTTCGATGAGGACCCAAATCTATTCGACATCGTGCTCAGCAATTGAGCCTGTCCTCATCCACACTATGGAAGATTTAACAGAAGGTTCTTGGTTTGCGAGCTTACAAAATCCAACCCGTGCAGGAATTCAAGCCGAACGATTACGGCGTATGGGCCCCAAAAAAATCCTTTAAGCTCCCGAATTTTATAAAAAAATTTTGTTCAGCAGCGAAGCTCCTTTCTGGTTGAATAACAAACTGGATTAAAAATATAAGAAGAATGAAACTTCCACATTTTGAGTGATGAGCAACCACAGGCAGTTGTCCAAAAGTTGGCCAGTGAAATCATTGGTCCATATGTCTCCAAAAATGCTACTGGCTATACCATTGCAGTCAATGGTGACCGTAACAGAGCCATGATCAATGACTTGCTCATTGCGGAATTTCCTCGCCTTATTGCGGATACCTCTATTTCCAACAGGATGGCGCGACATACAATGCAGCTCGTACAAACATGGACTTATTGAGCGAAGCATTTAATGAGCGAAGCATTTAATGAGCGAATAATTTCCCGTTTTGGACCTGTGGATTGGCCTGCAAAGTCTTATGATTTAGCACTGTTGGACTATTTCTTGTGGGATACGTCAAATCACTCGTCCACACTGACAAATCCGAAAACTTGACCATTTCGAAGACAATTTCCGCCAATTTATTAGCAAGATACGGCCACAATTATTGGTTCAAGTAGTGGAAAATACGACTCCTCGTTTGAACTTTCTCCACACTAGTTATATTATCGTCCATGCGGATAATATCCTCAAAAACTACCTGACAGTCATTTTCGTTGCTAATACAAGCGGCAATCATATAGTTCGATTCTGTTCTCTTCCTCCTCTTGTAGGCCTTGGCGCTTTGGTCCTTCTGCCACTTTAAATCCAGATTAATTAAGTTTCACTTTGATAGTTGTATTGCTCATGTGTTATCATGCTCATGTTTTTTCGCAAGACTCATAGCTTGGAGGATGTTGACTTCAGGGATTTAATTCTCTTCTATAGATTTAAGATCAAATTGTATGGTTTCTTTCCTGTAATAAACTTTAAAATTGTTGATAACACATTGATCCGTTGACTGTCATTTAATTGTATTTTTGGCAGCATATGGAGTCAACAGTAAAAGAAGTAAAACTCATGAAAGAAAAAAGGTTACAAGAATGAGACAAGCCGCGAATATCATGAGCATTCCACTTTCTAGTCTTCAAAAGAGTTACACCCTAAGTAACAACCAAGGAACTTCGTCTTTGCTGTAACACAGTCTGCACGCCTGAGATTGGCGGACACAATCAAGAAAGGAAATGAAGCCACACACCAAAGATGGCATTCTGCTGAAAGCCGTTTATGAACAAATGATACCATATACCCTGTGTTTTGGGGAAAAAAACACAGGGTATAGGAAAAAATCCAGAAAATGGCCAATGTCTTCTACGGTTGTTGTTAGACTACGCTGAATCCTTAAAGTTGAAACACAATTGAAATACGACTTAGAGGTTCGCTGTAAGTGTTTGGTTTGATGGATATGTTAGCACGAATAATTTTTCGCTGCGGAGACCTGAAGCCACTAGCAACAATAGGGCAACGACTTGTAATGAAGCCAAATTTCAACGATTCTATAAGCTGCTTGGAGAACTGATTGAAAAACTCAAATTTCTACCCGAAAACATTTTGAACTGCAATAAAATCGGTATTTAAACTGTTCAAGATCCTGAAGGAGTATGAGCTGCTAAAGGCCAGAAGAAAGAATGTAGGTATGTATAACTAGCTGGGAAATGGGATAAAATATGGGATTGCTTTGAGCCATGAGTGCTGCTAGCGGATATTTTCAGACAGGATCAACTTTGCCCTGACAAGCTGCTCACCACTTTCAACGCCTGTCTGCAGCAGAGCACGTTTCCAGATTGTTGGAAAGAGGCGAGGCTCGAGCTGATCCACAAGGTGGATGTCTCGCACGATGAGCTTTTGAGGTTGCAGTTACCGGAGGAGTCGCGCCTGGTTGGCTACGCCAATGACGTAGCAGTACTAGTCGCCGGACGTACTGTCGGACAGGCGCGACTCGAACTGGGTGCGGTAATACGTTGAGTGAGCGAGTGGATGACAGACCGTGGGCTTAGACTAGCGCTGGAAAAGACCAAGGTCGTCGTCCTGACCAAGAAGCGGATGCCTCGTGTTATCCCCGTTCGGGTGGGGGAAATTATCATCGAGTCGAAAGAATCAATCAGATACCTTGGCCTGATGATTGATTCGAAGATGAGTGTTTTCGAGCAGGTTCGAGCGTCCGCGGATAAGGCTTCTGTGCGAGTATCGGCTCTCAGTCACCTTATGGCCAACACACGAGGACCAACCTCGAGCAAAAGACGTCTACTGATGAGTGCAATGCAGTCAGTGCTTTTGTATGACTCCGAGGTTTGGGCGAACGCTTTTAGTAAAGAGACGCACCGAAGGCATCTGGCACAGGTGCAGATAGCGGACAGCAGCTGCATATCGCACTGTCTCTGAACCTGCAGTGCTGGAAATCTCGAGGGTGGTTCCTATTAAATTACTTGCAGACGAACGGAAACGTGTATACTTAAGCAGGGGGGAGTCGGCGAGAGAAACCGTCAGCCGAGAGGAACGGAGAAGGACCCTAACCTTGTGGCAGCAAACATGGGAAAACGAAACGCGAGGCAGGTGGACCGCATGGCTGATAAGTGACTTGGGGCCGTGGTTCTACAGAATGCATCGTTGGACTGATTATTATCTGACGCAACTACTCAGTGGTCGTGGGTATTTTAACTCTTACCTGTACAAGATGGGAAAGACACCATCCCCGACTTGCGTATTCTGCCCGGGGATGACGGATGACGCCTGCCAGACGTTCTTTACGTGCACCAGATTTACAAGACTCCGTTCGCATCTCTCGGAGAAAATTGGCGTAATTTCGCCAGAAAATGTAACGGGAAAAATGATGCAATCAAAAGACAACTGGAACTGTGTGTCGCATTACGTATGGACAGTACTTATTATAAAGAAAGGCATAATGGATCGCTTGGTGAGGGAGGGAGGATCTCTGTAACGCAATTCTCTAATAATCGCAATTCCCTCTAATCGCAATACCTTCCTATCCATCCGTGCAGAAAGAGGGATTTCCTTTAACCTGAAGGCAACGCTAAGCGATGATTAATGAGGTCTAGTCCGAAGTAATGTGACAAACAGTTCCAGGCTAGGTTCTCGGTGTGACAGGGGAGGTGTTTAGTCGATAGTCCAGTAGCGCGAGTCTGACTCTCAGGGCGTAAATAGACTACATCCAAAAAAAACCATATCCAATCGATGTTGACAGTTTTGATCGGCGCAGTCTTATAAATCTCTCTTTTTCCTGAAATTTCAAGGCCAACGTGATTGAAGTTAATTCCATTTGATTAAAAGATTTTGGTTTATTTCAAATCTTCCTTGAATGATTCTCATTACTATATCTTCTCTAGGCTTAACTTGATAGTACAGCGCAAGTTGCTTATATTGTCATAAAAATACACTATTTGCCTTCAAAACCGCAGATATTGTTTATTCTACTCTGCTTGGCACGGTAGCGAAGCCATTATAGATCGTAATAATCGCTCATTGTTTGATGTATGAAAATTAAAACTTGAAAATTGTAAGAAATCTCTAGTTACTTTCTCAATACTATCTGCTTCCAGTCACCGCTACGAGGTATCCTTAATATTCTAAAACCAAGCGGATCTCAATCTTCCTAGGTAACTCCTCTTTGCAAATTGAAAACATAACATTTTTCATTTGAGCGGTTCAGATTTCGTTTTTATGCCAAATCAATTATCGAAGGTTCTATAATAGGAAGCCACCATCAGGACATGTGTGTTACAATAAAGGAGTCCCTTTCGCAGATACACTAGAGCAGCTTGTGTCTATAACATTGGACGTCTCCAAGGCTACAAAATAGGGCCAGGCTTGTTATCAGGTTTAACGACTTCGATGGTTTCGAATGAAATAAATCGGTGTTATTAACCCGAGTCTTTAGAAAGTCGCATTAAAAAGGATATTATGTTTTGAGGGTGGTTTATTCGCGGAAAGAATTTTTTTCGAATTTCGGGTTTATATTTTCGGAGGTTTATTTAAAAAAGAGTTAACAAATATCCTTATATGAAATAAAAGAAACTACTTTTCTTGCATTTCTAACCCTTTCATTGTTCCTGCAAACACAATAAATGTATCATGAGAAAAAAATTGATTGAAAATCTTTCATTTTTTTTCAATCAGAGGACATTTAATCGTTTTATTTTAGTACCAACGAAATCCCCTTGCATTTTAACATAAACATAAATATGCGCACATGTGTCTTTTAGTTAGTAACAATCACGACCCTCGTAATACTTATTGATTAATTCCAACTGGCAAAATAACCCACCATTAAAATATTTCTTTCAAACAGGTAACAAGAGTGCCAATGCAACCGAGATAATTATCTTTTGGGATAGAGGATTTGATAACGTTCCTTTTATTCCACTTAGGGTTGGTCTTATCAACCATTTGAAAGAAATAAAATGCCTTCAAAGAAGAAACCGTGTTAATTGGTTGCAACTGCCTAGAAATGACTGCATGAGGGTAGATTGATGCATTTCGTTTATTACTTTTTCTTTGTATCGTGTAATCCTAGATTTAGCATTTTCTTTTGTTTTGTCCATTTGAATAGATTTATTTGATTTAAAAGAGGAACAAGACGTACGCAGATGACATTGTAGATAAGGAATGATATTAAGAAACAGTTTTTATTTTTTGCAAAAATGCTTTGAATTCAAAAGATCAGTAATATGTTCTTTCGCTCACTTTAGTGGTTCAGTAAATTTTTACTGGATGAATCATACTATTGTACAATCAAAAGATCTCAAAAGTCTCGATAATTAGTTTTGATTTATTTAAGTGCAATGTTGTGGAAGAATCCTTAAGAATTATATCAAAAAGTTAACCTTCATTAGAGCTTCATTAAGAAATAGAACAACGTGAGAACTACGTTGAATAATTATTATTTATTTAATAAGTTCTTTATTGTTTCTTTATTGTTTTATATTCAATTGGGACCTTCTGTTGAGCTAAATGTGAGTTAAATGCTTTAATGCTTATTCGTTCAATGTGGTCTTTGAACATGAGTTTCTTGTCCAACGTTAGCCCAAAGTACTGTAGATTTTCGGACCATAGTATGGCTTGTCCTAAAAAGTTAATCGTTTACTTTACGTTTTTTACTGAAAAATATTGCCTTAGTTTTGTCAATATTAATGCTTATTTTCCACCTGTAGAAGAACTGATTTACTTTTTCAAGCATTTACTCTAAGTTAGTTGTTATTGTACATGGATGAGTTCCTGAAGTATAAAAACAGGTATCCTCCGCAAAGACAGCTATTTGATAGTGCTCGCTTGTAGGGAGATCGGAGGTATGGATATTGAAAAGGATAGGGCTCAGACATGAGCCTTGGGGAACGACAGCAGGGATGCTTCTTACTATCAGGATGCTAGAGGTGCTATCTCGGACCTTTATCTTAAATGATCTGTCTTTCAGGTAGGACGCTATCAAATTACGTATGTATGTTGGAGTTTTGTACTCTTGGAGCTTATAAAGTAAACTTTCGTGCCAGACTCTATCGAAAGCTTTCTCAATATCGATGGTGACCATTCCAACTGATTGCTTTCCTATTAGAGCTGTTTTAATGTCTTTTGAGACGCGATACAGCTGGTGCTCCGTTAAAAAGCCGTGTCTGAAACCGAACTGAAAGTTAGGAAGTATGTTGGCATTTTCCACGGAGTCTGTGAGTCTTTTGAGAGTTAACTTTTACTTAACTTTAGAGAGTTAACTTTAGAATAGTTTACCAAAGGCTGGCAATAGGCATTTTGGCCTGTAGCTTTCTGGCTCATGTGGAGCCTTCCCAGGCTTTAACAGTGATACAGCTTGTTTCCAGGCGAGTGGAAAAAAAGATAGTTTGAGACAAGCATTGAATAAGAGGCTAGTGAGCACAATCCCTTTCTTTCAGAGATTTTTCATCACATAATTAGGAATTCCATCGATCCCGGGAGCTGTGCGATTCTTAAGTTTTTTAAGTTCCCTAACTATTACACTGGTCTTGATGTAGGCGCCGGGGGGCAAGTTGGATGTGTTAGATATACTTTGCGCAGAGTTATCTATCATCGTTTCTATGATATCATTGCGCCTTTTGTTTGAGATTTTGTAGTAATTATGAAATTTATCCGCCAGAATTTCTGCTTTTTCTTCACAAGAGTAAGTCTGCTGGCCACTTGCGTATTTAAGTGGGTAGGGCAGGTTGTGAGATTTGCTTTTGAAAATTTTATTTAAGCGCCAAAGACCCCTTGAGTTGAAATCTATGCTCTGGAGCATTTGATTCCAGTACTGATTCCGTAGATTTGTTATTTTTATCCGGATTGCTGTAGTGAGTGAGTTCACGCCTAACTTCAAGGCCGGATCCCTAGATCTTCGCCACTGTCTTCTAAGGTTATTTCGGGTTACGAATAAGCTTCAGAGCTTCCTGATCTAATTCGAAGCCTGTATATTTGGCATTAGATTTGGGTACACTGCATTCTATACCCCTCCAAATAGTGTGCTTAAATTCGGAGATTTGCGCTGTGTTCAAAGAATTAAAAGTATTTTGCGAAATCGAAATACTGTCGTTAATATGTCTTCGAAATTTCCTCCAGTCAGCTTTTTTGAAGAGGAAGGCTTGATGTGGTTTATAACGATAAACTGCCTTTGAGTCTAGTGTGAAAAGTACTGGCAAATGAGGAGATGATAGCGCTTGTAATACACTAATGTCTGAAGGGCCTATATTATCATCACCTGATATAATATCTAGGGTAGATCCGTCACCTCGAGGCGAATAGAATGTGGGTTCGGTCGGGAAGTGCATAAATATATTACCTTCACTCAACATTTCATACAGACACTGACCTATTTTATTAGCTCGAACACAGTTGCAAAGCCTATGACGCGCGTTAAGATCACCACAGAGCAAGTACTTTTGGTTTTGATGCGTAAACCTTTTTAAGTGGTTTTTGAAATCAGTTAATTTTTCCTTCGAAAGTTTTGTCCCAGGAAAGTAAACTGGGTATAGTTTGATTTCAGATTCATCTAACATTAGTCCTATGTTTTCAATGGCAGACGATCCAAAAGGGGGCATTCGTGTATGCCTAATTTATTTACGTTGAATAATTAAACTCCGCCTGAGCATTTTCGAGTACACGGTGTGAACAAATCCACGAAGGGATGGCTTATGTGTCTCTTTTTTAGATCTGATGGATCAAAGAAGCCCTCCCAGGTTCGAAGCGTAGTAATTTTGCAAAAGAATTGCATCAAAGTCTGCTGAAGTCGGACTTAAAAACTCGTCTACAAAGAACCTCCTTACACAGAGAAGTCAGACTTCTGATTGGCGAAATTTTCGGGCTAAAACAACGCGAAACTGTTAAACAAAGTTAAAAAAAATAATTCAAATTGTACGCACTAACTTTCACTCTCATGCAAACACTCACTCTTTTAATGTATTCAGGCCCTTAAGGCCCACAGTCATAGCAACCTTTGACACAAAACTCACGACATAAAACTTTCCCCACATTCCTTTTGCATTCAGCTTTCGTACTATTAAGACATATTTAAAAATATATCCTCAATTTACAACAATCCTTGTTATTTATTGTTCACCCTGCCAGTTTAACAGGTTATGGGCCCAGGTTCACGGAACAATAAATATTTTTGTGTTGTTTAAATTTTTTGTTCAAAATCTCGTGTTGTAAGTCCGCCCTCGTGCAACAGTGAAATTTTACAACACCACGATGAAGAACGAGTCAATTAGGATATCAAAACTTAAAGGCATTGAGAACTGGTGCACATGGAAGTTCCAGGTACGCATCGTTCTACTCTCTAGTGGAGCATGGGACATCGTCAGCGGAGAAAAAGAATTTCCAGAGGAAAACACAACCGACGCTCATCGAGCGCCACGTGCATCATGGACCAAACTGGAAAATCTTGGACAACGTATTATTGCCACATCGGTCGATGAGGAACCGCTTCTTCACATCATCAACTGCACGACTTCGAAGGAAATGTGGGACAAACTTTCATCTGTTTACGAGCGAAAATCGGAGACCAGCATTCACATGCTGCTTCAACAATGGTACAGTGTTCAGAAAGATCCAGCTCACAACATCGCTACACACGTCGCCAAGTTGGAAAACCTTGCACATCCTTTGAAAGTTATGGGTGAGAAAATTTCCAATCAGCAGATAATCATAAAAATTTTGATGACCCTTCCCTCCACCTTCAAACATATTATCAGTGCATGGGAATCAACACAGCCCGATGAGAGAAATCTTACCAACCTTATTTCCAGAATCTCAGTCGAAGAATCAAGGTTAGAGCCTGCAAATGCAAGTGACAATGTGGCCTTTATAGCTGGGAAGTCACGACCAAAGAATTTCGATAAGAAATATTCAAAATCCTGTCATTATTGCAAGAAGCCGGGCCACTGGATGCAGGACTGTTTGAAGAGAAAAGCAGCCAATAAGAGAAAAGCAGAAAAGGAGGGCCACTCAAACAGGAAAAACGACGCGCTGATTAGTGCTTTGATTCTCGGTTCGGACAACCTGGATTGTTCCAGCATCTGGTACCTTGACTCTGGTGCTACGGACCACATGTCTCATCGGCGCAAATGGTTTTCGAATTTCGTCCAGTTTCAACGGCCAAAGTCTGTCCGAGTTGGTGATGGCAAGGCGATCGCAGCTGTGGGATCTGGAGACATCGAGGTTGAAGTTTTCGACGGAGAAATCTGGAAGCTGAGATACCTGAGTAACGTCCTCTATGTTCCAGATTTAAGCTTCAATCTTTTCTCCCTAGGAGCAGCACTTGACAAAGGCATGCCTCAGAAATGAGACAGCAAGACATGCTATCTACTGAAAGATGGAAATGTCGTTGCAGTGGGAGAAAGATCTGATCAACTCTTCGAGATGAAATTTCAAATCGTGACGAATGAGCACCAGGCAAACGTCGTCGTCAAACAGGATACACTCCTCACCTGGCATAAAATGTTAGCTCATCAGAATTTCGAGCAGGTTAGAAAAATTTTGACAAGGATGAACTTACCTTTTACGGAAGACAAAGTCAAATGTGATGACTGTACCCTCGGCAAGAAGCACCGGCTCCCTTTTCCAAAGAGTACCTCAAAAACCGAACGAGTTGGTGAGCTTGTCCATGCTGATCTTTGCGGCCAAATGCCTGAGGCATCAATAGGAGGCACTCGTTATTTCTTGCTGATCAAAGACGACTTCAGCCACTGGAGAACTTTGTTTTTCATCAAGACGAAGTCGGAAACAGCACAGTGCCTGAAGAAATTCCTTCTCCAAGCTGAAAAACACCTGGACAAAGGCATCAAGGTCATCAGAACTGACAACGGCTTGGAATTTGCCAACAGGGATGTGGTGAAAATCACCAGTGATCTCGGTGTGATACACCAAACAGTGGTTCCCTACACACCGGAGCGAAACGGGTCAGCAGAACGTGAAAACAGGACAATTGTTGAGTCGACCAGGACTATTCTTCATGCAGGAGAATTCCCAAAGAAGCTGTGGGCCGAGGCAACTCTCTACGCAGCCTACACTTTGAACAGGACTGGAACCAGCAGCAAGAAAGGAGTAACACCTTGCGACCTTTGGCTAGGAAAGAAACCAGACCTTATCTCACTCAGGTCTTTTGGTGAGGAAGTTTTCGTTCACATCCCGAAGGAAAAGAGAAAGAAATGGGATGTTAAGGCCAAAAAGGGCATCTTTGTGGGTTACGGCGAAACGACAAAAGGGTATCGAGTCTGGTTTCCTACTGAAAACAAAGTAAACACCTATCGAGATGTGAAATTCACTGGACAAAGAGTTTCAGCTGAGAAGACAAGAAATGAGCCAGCAACAGTGACCTTGAGTGCCCCTCAAGTTGCTGAAGTTCACGAGGAGCCAGAGATCGTGGACGATGGTGGACATTCTGGAAGCGAAGCTAAAGAACCTTTCTATGAGCTGACACATGATGAAGAGCCACTCGAAGAACCCGTGCCACCGAAAAACTACAACCTGAGAAACAGGGATCAAATTCGCCAACCGGTTCGGTATCCTTCTGTTTTGATTTCAGTGACAGGCCAACTTGATCCAGAGAGCTACGACGACGCCATCAACTTTGAGGACTCTGAAAAGTGGAAAGCAGCCATGGATGAGGAGATAAATTCGCTGCAGAAGAATCAAACTTGGATTCTGGTGGAACCACCACCAGATCAGAAGGTAATCGACAATCGATGGTGTTACAAGATGAAACAATTCCCTGATGGCAGCATCCAACGATACAAGGCCAGGCTTGTTGCTAGAGGTTTCAGTCAAACTCCTGGTGTCGATTATAATGAGACTTTTAGTCCCGTATCCCGTTTCGATTCCATTCGCCTCATTCTATCCTTTGCAGCCTCCCAAAATCTTTCCCTCAAACAATTCGACGTCAAAACAGCTTTTCTTTATGGGAAGCTGGAAGAAGTCATCTTCATGAAGCAGCCAAAAGGTTATGAAGATGGTACCAGCCGAGTGTGCAAACTCATCCGAAGTTTGTATGGACTCAAGCAGGCGTCGAGATGCTGGTACAAACACCTCACGAAGTTTCTGACCAAAGCTGGACTACGTCCAACCAGCGCTGATAACTGTGTCTTCACCAACGGAGATCCTGAGAACACGTTGATGCTGGCCATCCACATTGACGACGGATTAATTGCTGCAAAAGATGAGAAATTGATTGAGGAACTGATAAACAAACTTCGCCAGGATTTTGAAATCACCTTTGGAGATTTGAGCACTTACCTTGGGCTACAAATCAAACGAATGACAGATGGCTCAATTCTTCTCTACCAGGAGGCCTACTGCAAGAGGATTCTGCAGCGCTTCAACATGGAGCACGCGAATGCTGTTGCAATTCCAGCAGACCATCATCATCAAATGAGTGCCGAAATGCATAAAAATGGTGACAAGGAGGCGCTAGAATTTCCATATCGACAAGCCGTGGGAAGTCTTATGTACCTCTCCGTAGGTACCCAACCGGACATCACCTTTGCGGTAAGCAGTGCTAGCCAAAATCTTGAGAACCCGAAGAAAATCCACTGGAATGCGTTAAAGAGAATACTCAAGTACCTGAAAGGTACAAGTGGGTATGGTCTTTACTTTCCAGCCGAGCAGACAAACAAACTCTAGGCCTACAGTGACGCAGACTATGCAGGAGATGTCGAGACCCGAAAATCAACGTCCGGCGTTGTTCTGAAGTTTGGAGAGTCAACCGTGTCATGGAGTTCTAGCAAGCAGAAGACAGTGGCACTTTCTACTACTGAGGCAGAATATGTCGCTGCAACTCAAGCTGTGAAGGACGTCACCTGGATGAAGAGACTCATCGAGGACATTAACATGTGCCAAGATCTGGAGAGCACCCTCTTCATCGACAACATGAGCGCCATCAAGCTCATTAAAAATCCTGAGTTCCACAAAAGAAGTAAACATATTGATGTGAAATATCACTTCATCCGCGACAGTTTTGAAAATAGAATTTTTGCTTTAGAGCATGTCGCCTTCAACAACCAGCAGGCAGATTTGATGACCAAGCCCCTGACGAGAGTTCTTTTCGAGGAACAGAGAAGGATGCTCAACGTACGAGATACCAAGGGTCTACCAAAACTCCACTAGAGGAACTAAAACACCACCACACACAACAACTCAAACAATATTTTATCACAGAATTCACAACACAGTCAGAAAACATTGTAACTGTAAAATCAATTTGAAGTTAATTTTTAGTGGGAGTGTTAAACAAAGTTAAAAAAAAAATAATTCAAATTGTACGCACTAACTTTCACTCTCATGCAAACACTCACTCTTTTAATGTATTCAGGCCCTTAAGGCCCTTCGGATTATTTTTTGTTCCGGTCACTACAAAAAATTTTAGAAGGTAAAACCTTCACTTCAAATGAGGAGATCGAAAACCACCTCGATCACTTTTTTACTGTGAATAATGCTACTAACAGAGAGATGGCAAAAGGTATTGGACGAAAATGGCCAATATATAATTTAGTAAAACATTTGTTCGTTATACGAAAATTGTCTTTCATTTTCACAAAAAAACGTTATTACTTTCCGAATAGCCCAATAGTAACTAAGCCCAATGACTCTTCTATGTACCTCGATCCAGGTACAAGTTTTAAGCAGGTGAAAACTTTTATTCCGTATTTATCCGGCACATGAGCAATGTAAACGCTGAAATTGCAACGAATTCCAGGATGTCCGTCAATGGAACAATAAGGCGATTTGTAATGTATACATCCCACAGATCTTTTATATGGGCTAAAGCGTGTTCTGCTCTTCTTGCATTTCACGTATCCTTTTCATCAAACCGAAAGTTTTGCAAAAGATACTCAAATCGAATTTTCGGCATAAAAGCTAGACACAAATTAGTATATTAGAACTCTGGGTTCTACAGATCTTCTAAAATTGTCTGATTGTTCTTCCCCAGACCGCCGAAATATAACAATCCATGAAAACTTTAAGCTCGACTAAATCGTTGCTCTTACACCGAACATTGACGAGTGTCAATGCTTCTGTTCTTCAACCGATTACTGTATTGATATGCCTAACAATAATTTCGGGCATCTATTAATTCATGATAATTTTTGCTTCTCCTTTCGCTAACGATCAATAGCATCTCCTGGTCCGTTCAAAGTCCACCAGAAATTAATTTTTCCTTTAGAACTAAGCGTCAACGGCCATCAGCCTTTTCGTGAATTCTTTGTTGGAAACTGAAGTCCTCGATGCGATCTTACTGATCGGGAAATTCTTCATGACCTCTTTTCCCTCGTCGTAATATGTGGCGTTATTTATCTACGAACAATTGAGATTTCACTGAATATGACTTTATATCACTGTCTCGCTTGCAGGATTAAAGCTAAACCATAATTCGAGCTCAATATGTACAAGCAAATTTTCATCTACAGCAAAATCATTGACGAAAATACCTTAAACGGTTCCAAAAGCAATGTCCAACTCCTCTGCCATCTCTCTAATGGTCTATTTGCGGTCTACTGTCAACCATTCTTTGATTTTGTTGATGTTTTCGTCGGTTTTCGATGTCGATGGCCTGCCACTGCATTCATATTCGTTCACGAAATTACAAACACTTCTGAAACGTTCGTGCCACTGATAAACGACTATTTTCTTTACAGTTTCACTAATGAAACCCTTTTGTAACATTTAAAATGCCGGCGCACCATAAAAAGCCTTTTAAACGAAAAACTTCATACAAACTTGTTGCTGCAAATTCAATTTCATTTTGAAAATTGTACAAAATTAAAACACGAACAATCGCAGATGTACTCAATACGGCGTCACTTTTATAAATGTCAAGCCATCAAGCTGAAAATTAAATAGAATGATAATGACAGATGTGACAACCTAAAAAAATAACTCATGATAACTCAAATTGGATGACTGCGTGCGCTACATGGTGGTGATTCCAGGAACTTTTTGATCAAGGTGGTATCTTACGGACGAAAGGGCCTTTTGAGTTTTAATGAGACGTTTTATTGTTATGCTAATAAGTCTTCGGGATTTTTAAGACCTCAGGGATTTTTATACTATATTTATATTTGGTGGAATCTTAATGTTTTTTTTTTTTAAATTTAACATTTAACAACAGATGGTCTGATGTAGCCACCTTCAGAAATACTGAAGTCATATGTAGACTGATCCTTTGAGAGAACGTACGTGACTTAAACTTGCTTGCGTCTGCAGATCAACCGTCAGACTCGTGCGTCCGTTGGGCATTTAGTCTCAACTGCTACATTAAAAAGGGATGTTTCTTAGACGGATAGAGCTTTAAGTTGGCAACACTTTTTAATGATGCGTATGACGCGCAGCTGTCGTCTTTGCGTTTTATGATTAGTTTGCTTCGTCATTTTATCATGAATAGGTCGACACCAGAGCAGAGTCTGCAAATTGTACAGATTTATTTCGAAGAAATAACGGATCTGTTCGTAAAACTCATCGCGCATTTCATCAATTTTACCGATTAAAGCCGACATAACCGTTCATTAGAGCAATTAATTCGGTAAACCATGGATCTTTTCCATACCACGTTTACTTTCACTGAATATACGCATCGATCCAGAAGTCCTACTGTGCGTTATGAAGAAACTATTTCAAGTGTAGAGTGTAGTACCGATGATAGTATCCGAGTGAGTCCATTCGACTCTATGCTCAACAATTAAACATGTGCCCACCAACATTATGGATGATTTTTCAAAGTATCTGGGTTTGTGGACTTATAAAATCCACCTTTTGCAAGAATTGAAGCCGAACGACCATCAGCCACGTTGCAGATTCGGTGTATGCACCCAATCACAAATCACTGCAGATGTCGAATTTCATAAGAAAATTCGGCTTAGCGATTAAGCTCATATCATTTGGAAAGATTGCGTCAACACACTACACTCCGGCGTTTGGTGTGATAAGCAACGATAGGCTGTTCTCCAAGTACCGTTACAGCCGGAGAAAATCACTATTTGGTGTGCTTTATGGACTCGTGCAATCATTGGTGCATATGTCTTCAAAAATACTGCTGGAAAAAACATAACAGTCAATGGTGACCACTATAGAGCCATGATCAATTACTATCTCGTTCCGTGATTGACTCGCCGTAATGCAGGCGACCCATAGTTTTAACGAGATTGTGCAACATGCCATATAACTCGGGCAACCATCGACTTATTGAATTATTTGGTAAGCACATAATTTCCCGCTTTGGACCTGTGAACAAGCCTGGAAGATCTTGTGATTCAACACCACTGGACTATTTTATGTAGGGATACGTCAAATCACTCGTCTACGCCGACGCGCTCGTTACGCTTGACCATGTTGGAAAACTACATCGCTGCATTTTTGGCGAGATACAGTCCCCTATATTGGTTAGAATAGTCGAAAATCGGACCTCTCGTTTGGACCTTCTCCGCACTAGTCATGGGGCTCATATGCCTGAAACCACATTCTGATAAAAATTACAGAGAAATATCTTTCAAATAAAATTCATTTCATGGCGAACAAAAGATTGTTTTTTTTTTGTATTGGATTTCATTCTCAAAAACGGTAAACATCCTTTTCATTAGGGAGGTTAGTAGATGTTCGCGCTCTATTCGGGAGAAATAAATTTTAGTCTTAATTTTGACTATTCCATTATATACTCAGTAAACACTTGCCGGGCTAAAATAATATAAAAATTATGTGAAAGTCATTTATAATTGGGGTTTCGACATTAAATCGAATTTTAGGAAAATCACATTCACCCCATTTTCGTGTGACCAAACTAATTAACAATATGGTTTGGACTATCATGACCCATGTATAGTTAATTTATTCTAATTAAACATGCTCCAGCTCAAATCTATTCACACGTGTCGATATATAATATTTAGTCCAATCCTTGCTTGTCAATTTGCTGTTAATAACTTATACTTCAGCATTTCTGTATCACCCCGTTGGCTTTCCAACTAATGTAATTACCACTCTTTGGAAATTACTATCTAAATAACTTAACAAAGAAGTAACAGACATCCTCTAATTCCTGGTATTCATATGCAATTCCTACACCGGCCAGGAGTGATTGGACTGGAGCTAAGTCATTCTCGCCTTTAAATGTTCAGAAATTAACATGTCCCTAAATGGCATGTTCAGAATAAATGCCAGTTCATTAGTTCGTCGTCATTAAGCATGTCAAATTAGTTCCTTCGAACAGATGCATATTAAAAATATACGCAAACATGACTCTAGCAAAAACATGCCAGGCAGCAACGCGATGTAAATTTTTTTCACACATGAATAGCCAACACATTCGAGTGCGATGCAGTTCGGAGCCTCACGGTAAATATTACATATGTGAAAACGTGCAAATGATGTGGACACATTAGCATTGCGACGAATTGGTAAGGTAGGAAGGAGTTTATTCGATTTGGAAATCGTTTCTGATAAATATGCCAAGCCGGCAATTACAATAATAAATTTTACTTTAAAATCTGCTTGCGTTCCGCAGCATTTCCAAATGCGCTTTCATCGATTTTACATCCGTAGTTCGCGTGTGGTAACGAATCAGATGTAAGATATTTCAAAGAGAAATAAATGAATTCAATGCACGGGATTTCGAAGACTGCATGGTTGAAACTATCTTTAATAATCAAATTTATATAAATTCAATTCACAAAAGATGATTCATCAATTCTTCACGAGTTAGCGCGCTTCCCAATATGTGAAGGAAGAAACCAACCTAGCAAGAAGTCATAACTTTGTTTTTATAATAATCATAGTAAAAACTAAAAAATTATTGCGGTTTATTTCTCACATGATTCGATGCAATTAGTAAATCTACATACAAAACGCTCATATTTTGTTCTATACTTTACTTTTTAGAAAACATGTACATAACATGAAAACACACACATATTGTAAATTGCAAGCTAAAGGGCGGCAAATTGATTCGTCTGAGATACACCATCTTGTCCTTGGTTAATGAAGGAGAACAGGATGAACCATCTGTAATACAATAGTTTACATACGCAGGGAGCATACAGAGGGACCCAAGGCAATTCTAATAATAGTCTAAGAGCTAGTGGGCCGCCTGTCTAACGGTATCCCTGTAAGGCTAGAAATGTGTGTATTGATGATTTATACCATGCTAAGCATAGTAACCATGACCTGGCAGGCCTTGGGCCTGCACATCAACAAACCCTAAAATTTCGCAAATGCAAATAAAAATTAAAAAATAAACTTATCGCTGTAAGTTTGAAAATTTATTCGGAGTTGGTTTATTCATTAAAATGTTAAGAAAAAAAATTGCCAGGCAATTCTGGTGAGCACAAGTGCCAGCCAGGTGAGTCAAAAGGTGTACAATATATCCCTAAAAATAAACTTTGTCCTGTAAAGATTAAATTTGAATATTTATTTAAGTAAGAGATGTAGAAACAGAAGATACAATGACAGGCGGTTCTGGCTAGCATAAGACCTTGCCAGGCGAGGGGGAAGATGCTATGGGTGTGCGTCTGAAGAGGGTAAAGTAAATTCAATGGTGCAAGTGATATAATATGGGATCTAAAAATTATCAGATATTATATATTATTATTAAAAATATTAATTTTAATGATTCTAATGACATGTACATAATATTAGAGAAATTGATATACATATATACAATATTAGAAGAATTAGTTTATTAATCATCATCGTCTGAGTCATCGCTACTCATTTCTTCTTCATCATCTGACTCTTCATAATCAACTTCATCTTCTGAAACCAAAAAAAGTTTGATACATTTAAAAAAATTTTTTTTTTTTGTGCAATTACATAAAATCTCATATATTAGTGTTATTGAAGTAATAAGTCATATTTCACCTGAAATATCTTTCTCAGCTTCATTTGTCTCGTTTTCATCAACATCAGTTGGCTGTTGTAAGAGTATCTCATAGATTGAAGTAGGAACTGTATTCCCTTCATACCAATTAAAAACATATTTATCCTCGATTAAATCCCAACCATTACCTTCAGGTGTAAGAACTGTTGGCTCTTTCAAATGACTATTTCGCCAGATATTTGTGATGTATGATGTTCTCAATAATTGGTGTAGTTCACGTTGGAATGGAGGTCAGTTTGATGAATCATAACTGATAAGTTTCTTCGTAAATAATTTAGTATTATTCGTTTTGTATGTGGCTAAAAACTTTGCATAACGTGCATCTTTTACACTTTTATCTTTCATATTACACATTTGACATACAAACTTTTCAAATATAGGAAAAATATTTTCTTCCTTTTCTGTGTCATTGTTTCCTAACGCTGCGAATGCCTTTTGATAACGGATATTTCTTTATAGTAATTTGTATGGCTTCTTTTTTCCTCTCCTTGAAAATGATGGGTTGAAATCAAAACCGATTAATGCATGAAAGAAAATTATTACAGAAATATCAGAGTCAGATGTTTTAATTAGAACATTAGATACACTACTATCCATTTGGCATACATGGTAAATAATCTTTGTGTCTGCTTCTTCATGCTGTGGACACGATAAGTTATCGTCTACACGTCAGACCACAGAGTTGTTAAGAGTACTATAGGTATGACATTCTCTGTAATTTAAATTAACTATGGTATTCCCGATGAATTCTGTCATCTCTTTCGATTTCCAATGATCAATTAAAAATTCCACAAAAGCTTCTTTGAATTTTATATTATTAAGTTCTTTGTAAAAATCAACCGGTCTTACTTGTTCTGGGCCGGTAAGGAAGTATTCTGTATGTCGTGTTTCATGACTTTGGGCTCGTTCATAGTCCTTGATAGACGGTGAAAAATACTGGTCAAAGATTATATCTACTCGTGGAGCATATGTTGCTGTTAATATGGACATAATTTTTGCGGAGATCTTACCGAATGTTTTGGTATGTTTTTCATTGAGTGGATTAAAAAAAATCCATCAAAAATGACTGCATCAAATTGTTGTGGTATGTCATCATTGGTAATATTTGCGTTAAACACGTCAATCATCGCTGATTTAGACGTTTTATGCAGTGTACCATCTTCATGGCACAATGACATTGGCACGACTGTGATAGGGTATGATAATGTTTTTTCCAAATCGATGTTATGATAAATGATTGATAAAGCTAACAAGCGGTCGAATAAATCACGCTGTGCACGAACTTCGTGAACTTTATCTTCTAATTTTTTTTTTTTTTTCTTTTTCTCAGAGGCGAAATTCATTATTTTAATTTTGAGAAAATTTTTCTTCAAATCTACTTCCATTAGTCGAGCATTCTGTGATAAATTGTTCTTTTAATGTTTCTCCTGTACTTAAGAAAGTTAACAAATAATTTTCAACTGGGCTCGAAGCTATTGTGCCATTACCAATATTGTATAAATAATTTTCATCCAGATTTTGCTGAAACGGGTTTAAAAATTTATCGAAATTGTTTATAAAATTCCATAACTGTTCAGAACCTCTTTTAATAGCATAATCTTCCAAGTCAGCTGAAACATCATTTTTTCGTCGTAAACCCGTAACGTTCATCGTATATGATATAATTGTGGTTCTTATGTCATGGCTTCGAGCCCATCGCTGACGGGCAGAAATAGAGTTGGTGAATTGAATTACATCGGTTAATCTTCTTCCTGCATCCGCATTAATAGTTTGTTCAAGTACTAGATCCACACGTTGTCTTGAAAAGGATTTATCGGTGCGTTTGATTCCAAGATATCCTTCTTCCATCGATTTTGCAATCGATGGATGTGTAACTCCGACTTTTAATAAGTTCTCGTGGTATTTTATTAGCCATCGTGAATAGTTAGGTTGGTTAGTAATGAAGAATACACTTGCTATTTTTGATAAAATATATTTATATAATGGAAAGTCTCCAGTCCTTATACTCCGACTCAGCAACTGATAATAATGAACAAGTTGTATGTAAATGACGTAATATTGGGGAGTTTTTCCAAAGGCTCCGTTTCTACATTTTTCCTTATAAGTTTGGTATTCAGTCATCACTGTCAATATCTCTTCATCTTGCATTAAATTTTCAAACGATTCATTATTATCCATCAATATAGAAAGCCTTTTGCTGACATTTTCATTTATTTTAATATTTTCTTTCTTGAGAAATGATTCGAAACATAATATTTCTAATCCCAGTGCCATTAATGGATGCAACCGCTTACATCTATTAAAATGTTTTCCTTTCAACAATCCATCTACAGAACCATTCGCGATTATTTCACTTCCAACAGCTATGTTCATTATGCCACTGTCATCGATAAACTTGCCAATTGCTCTAAACAATGCTAGCATTATATGAAATGGTCCTACATGAATAAACAGATTATCATAAGTTGGCTTTTCTGTACATTGCACTTGCATAGCAATTCTTGTTATTGCCAAATCATATGTTACATTGATGCAAGTTTGATCTATTTCTGTGGCAATGTTCTGACTTTGTTTCATAGTTTCTATGATAACTGAAACATTTGCCGGTGATTCATTGATTGGTGTTAAATAACAGATTTTTCAAATTGTAATTAAATCCAACCTACATTGGTTGGATAAACATTAAAGACAAATAACATTAATGTATGAGATTTTATGTAATTGCACAAAAATAAAAAAAAACAAAATTTTAAATCTATCAAAATTTTTTTGGTTTCAGAAGATAAAGTTGATTATGAAGAGTCAGATGATGAAGAAGAAATGAGTAGCGCTGACTCAGGTGATGATGATTAATAAACTAATTCTTCTAATATTGTATATATGTATATCAATTTCTCTAATATTATATACATGTCATTAGAATCATTAAAATTAATATTTTTAATAATAATATATAATATCTGATAATTTTTAGATCCCATATTATATCACTTGCACCATTGAATTTAATTTACCCTCTTCAGACGCACACCCATAGCATCTTCCCCCTCGCCTGGCAAGGTCTTATGCTAGCCAGAACCGCCTGTCATTGTATCTTCTGTTTCTACATCTCTTACTTAAATAAATATTCAAATTTCAACTTTACAGGACAAAGTTTATTTTTAGGGGTATAATGTACACCTTTTGACTCACCTAGCTGGCACTTGTGCTCACCAGAATTGCCTGGCAATTTTTTTCTTAACATTTTAATGAATAAACCAACTCCGAATAAATTTTCAAACTTACAGCGATAAGTTTATTTTTTAATTTTAATTTGCATTTGCGAAATTTTAGGGTTTGTTGATGTGCAGGCCCAAGGCCTGCCAGGTCATGGTTACTATGCTTAGCATGGTATAAATCATCAATACACAAATTTCTAGCCTTACAGGGATACCGTTAGACAGGCGGCCCACTGGCTCTCAGTCTATAATATTAGGTCTACCAGTAAGGTCTGAAAAGTTGAGGTGAAAAGCTTTGCAGGGTGAGAAGCAAGCGATAATCGGAGAGTACAAGGTCATGGAAGCATGGTGGGCGTGATAGAATTTCCCACCATAGCTCTGCGATTTTCCTTATAGTCGCCAAAGCAGCATATGGTTTCGCACTATCATGATGCAGTATGATGTGATTCATATTGAACTTTGCCGGACTCTTTTTCCATACTTCACTTAAATCATCCATTTTCTTACAGTATCTCTCGAAATTTAGGTTTTCATTAGGTTTCAAAAGCTCCTCATGTCTTTGTCCTTAGATGTCCCACCATAAACACAACATTCTTTTCTTCAAGCTCGGCTTAGAAGTGGAAGGGGTAGGCGGTTCGGGCTCGCAATATGCTCTTTTCCCCACGATCTTTTCGTATGTAATCCAGATTTATTACCAGTGATCATCCGGTCCAGGAAAGGATTGTTTTTGTCGTGAGCCAGCCTAGATATGCATAATGACTCGATCATTCAAATTTCACTTAACTGATGAGACACCCATCTAGAACATTTAAAGACCTATCCTAGCTTCCAAATTTGGTCGGATATGGTTTATTGAGCTGATCTCAGGTGCTCTACAACCTCCGATGTTATCAAAAAGGGATCTTGAGCTACCAAAGTCTTAATAATAGCGTCATTGATCAAAAATGGCGGCTAACACCTGCGCACTCTAAGTGGGACCAGAGCTCACATTTTCCTTGGCATTTGATTCATTTCTCACCAGCCTTACTTTCAGAATATGCGCCCATACACATTATTCAGAAATACTTTTCTCCATCCGATGACGATGTTGGTGTCTTCCTTTTCTTTTTCCTTTGTTTTTCCCTTTTGCTTCAGTAAATTTTTTTTAACTGCTTAGCCTTCAACCGTATCTCTTTTTGTTCATATTCTTGCCTAACTGCCTCTTTTTTAGGCGTGTCTGTATACATTGTCAATTTTTTGGTTCTGGAACCTTTTGATGTTCTTTGGGGAGCCTTTGGAAAAGGCCGAATAATTTCAGTCGAAAAAAAACAGATGGCATTTCCACGTCCGTCTGTTTCAAAGGAAGCTGGAAAATCAAGTGATTGTGTCGATGATATTTCAGTGTTAGCTACAGAAATATTTGCTTCAGTTTCAGGGTTTGGTCTGTCCGTTACAAAAGACGATGCAAAGTCGGTTTCATGGAAAAGATTACGATTATACTGATAAATACCAGTTTGCAAAAACCAACCTGAATGTTCGTTTGTTTGAAGGCCTTAGGCACAGCAGTTTTTAATATAGCAATATATAATAACCTCTACAAGGATTCACGAAATTTTCATTCAAAATTGAATGCGTTGCGTGACAACGAGCGAAAATCGCATCGCGCTCACGCATCGCCGTCACGCACGATTGTATTTCGGCCTTAAGTGTTTCTATCCATGAAAATTCGCAAATTGTCATAAAAAGCTTTGACATTCGTTCTGTTAAAGCTTGTCACTTGAGTAGCTTGAGGTACGCGAACAGAGAGTCATTGACTCATATTCGTGAATGAACGAAACCATTCCTCACGAGCTATCTTATTCTCAGTCAAAGTAGCAGGTCGGACCAGATTGTATTTAGTGGTAAGTCCCGTACCCTTTTCGGAGAAAGGCGCAAAAAATTTTCTGCTTAATGTCTTATATATCTTGACTGGTGTTCTTGCTCCTCAGAGAAGACTTTATTATGAGCGATGTACCCCATGTTGACGCTGTGTTTATTGTTGCTCGTGGCGACTCTATCACGTTAACGAATGTATCGCAATAAAGAGATGCGATTAACTTAAAGTATTTCCGCATCTCTCTGTAAAGAAGTTCCGCGTTTCACTTCTTTCCAATCATCTTCATATTGTATTATATCACACTGCCTTCTTTCGGTCTTTCTCAAACGTTTCTTGGGCATCTAAGAGCAAAAATAAAAATTTTGCTTTTGACACAATCGTACTCTGAAAATATGTCACATGTGTTCCCAATGCACTCCTCCGCAAATAAACAATTGCCATGACAATACCACATAACATATGTACAAAATAATCCCAGCTATGTAACTATAAATGTTTAAATTTACACGAAGAAAAACATGAATTACTATATCTACACACATTTAACAACAATTACACAAGTCAATAAACTACAACTAAAGTAACCACAGTCTCCATTTATAACAAATCAAGTTTGCTTTTGTACATTTTACAATGAAAAATAAATATTTTTAGATTTTGACAGAACGTTTGAGGAACAACGATTTTAACACGCAAGAGGCGTGGTTGCGGGGGGATTACGGGCGTGCAGCGGGGAGCGGCGGGTAGTCTGGGCAGTATGCGTACGAGCATTGCCGAGAAACGACGCTATTTGTGTTACGCGTAGTCTAAAATGGCTTTCAAAAAGTGCAACAATGACGTTAACCTTTTTTGTTACATTTGTGGCGAATTCATTAAAGTAAGGGCTGAAAAATTTAGTCTTTCGACAAATATAAGACTCTGTGAAGCTTATAAAGCTTATTTTAATCTTACCATTCGAAGTCAAGACAAAATATGGGCCCCTAAATTCTCGTGTGGTAACTGCAAAAACACATTAGAACGCACAAGAGTACATCATAACTTTCAAGGATACTAATTGTAAAAAAAATTACAAAATGTAACGAATTTACAAGTAACGTGTATATTTATATATGTATGTTATTTTTTTCAGCTTGGTATCGAGGAGTAAAAAAATCTATGAAGTTCGCAGTACCAAGAATATGGAGGGAGCCCACTAATCACATCAATGATTGCTACTTTTGTGTAGCAATCATTGAGCAAGCGTCGGGTTGGCAAAAATGCCAAGAAGATTAAGTACCATCAACAACCGCTACCATCAACCGCTACCATAAGAAGATCTACCATCAACAATCGCTCCAGTACTCCACAGTGAACATTTTCCTGTGCCTTCCCGTTCAAAACCGAAGTAACAGCTGCCGCTATCACAAATGTCTAGTTGTAGCGAATCCAGCGAATTTTTACCCGAATCAGTATCTGTTGAACCACATGTTATAAATTCAGAAGAGTTTAATGACTTAGTAAGAGACTTAAACCTACCTAAACATAAAGCAGAAATATTAGCTTCCCGGCTAAAACAGTGGAATTTGCTCAAGAAGGATGTTAATATAAGTGATCAAAGAAAGCGTCATGAAATATTTTCTGGATTTTTTACAAAGGAAGACGGACTTTGTTATTGCAATGATGTGAAAGGTTTATTTGTAGCAATCGGAATCCCTTGCGTTCCTTCTGAGTGGCGTCTTTTCATCGGCAGCTCTACAAAAAGTTTAAAAGCAGTCCTCCTTCATAATGGAAATAAATTTCCATCTCTACCTCTGGCTCATTCTGTAATGCTAAAAGAAAATTACGAAAGCGTTAAAATGGTGCTTCAAACTTTAAAGTATGAAGAGTATGCCTGGCCAGTGATAGGGGATTTTAAGATGGTGGGTTTTCTGGTGGGAATGCAAGGCGGATACACGAAATATCCATGCTATTTTTGCTTATGGGATAATAGAGCCGACACACTTCACTATAAGCAGAAGTCATGGCCTAAACGGATCGAATTTCAGATACGAAAACATAATGTCAAGAATGAATCCATTGTGAAGGCCGATGATATTTTGATGCCCCCGTTGCATATAAAATTAGGCCTTATGAAACAATTTGTGAAGGCTCTTCGTCAAGACTCTCCAGCCTTTGAACACTTAAAGAGTTTTTTCCCTAAATTGTCAGAGGCTAAAGTTAAAGCTGGTATTTGCGTCGGTCCACAAATTAAGAAAATAATGGCCAGTGAAGAATTCCCAGAGTTACTGAACGCCCACGAAAAACAAGCGTGGCTCAGCCTTAAAGCAGTGATCCTTGGCTTTCTTGGCAATAAAAAAAGCCACAAATTATGAAGAGCTCATTTCTAACATGCTTGATAATTTCAAACTCATGGGTTGCAGAATGTCCCTTAAAGTGCATATGCTACATGCTCACTTAGACCAGGTTAAAGATAACTTGGGGTTATATTCAGAAGAGCAAGGAGAACGCTTTCATCAAGACGTGATGAACTTTGAACAGCGTTATCAAGGACAATACAATGAGAACATGATAGATGACTACATTTGGAGTTTAATACGAGAAAGTTCTTACTTACACAAAAGGAAAACCAAAAATGTTCATTTTTAAAGCTTTTTTCTGTTTATTTTACATATTAAGATATTTACCTTTATTGTTCTTTCTAAATAAAAGTGATTAACATATAAATTAAAGTTCTTTTTCTTACTTTTGTATTCTACTGAATTAAAAACTTTAGATTTTCTTAAAATTTGAAATTTCGTTCTGGTTGCTACAAAAGCAAACTTTATTAGATAAAAGCATTTTTTCCTTGTTTAGTTAGACATAATTAATCAAAATCAGCACCACAGAACTCAGATTCAAAAATCGTGTTTACTTGTGTTATTAAAATATATCGAATAAAAATACTTTCTTTTGACTGTTAAAAAGTAATATAGTATTTTATAAAGAAATGTGTAAAGAGCTCAATCTGGTTTCGAACACGCGTCCCTGCCGCTTCTCATCAGGTGTCAACTCACAGGCTGGGATGCGTCGAGTGCCAGCTTAAGTGACTACCAGCTTAGGTGGATGTCGACTGGTTATTTACTAGTTATGAATATTGCTCTACAGCTTTGAATTTCTCCTATATTCCAAATTGCCTTTGGTCTGGCTTTATCAATTTCAGAAGTTTTGGTAGATAAATTTTTCCATTTTCCAATATTTTATCAGAACTTCCGCACCCATGAGTCTTCGCTGAGTTAGCTTAGCGAGGGTATAAATCACTTATCACTTAAGTTCTAAGTGAAAATGGAAATCGGTACAAAATTCAGTTGCGTAAGAAACCCTTATCGTTACCCATTTTCTCATGATCGCATCTCATTTAGTAATAAGATTAAACATCTTTGTTTCATTCCTTTAGAACTGTAAATGTGTGTAAATGCAATGATAAAGAGAGATAGTTATATATGCCACAAACCAACATCTGCGTATGGATTGAAACTTGAAGTGACACTATCGGACAGAACTTTCCGGCAGGCCTAATAATAAAAGTAAAGGTCTTCGATTTCCAACGGTGTTATGTTGGTTTTATGGATAATTTTATATATTTTATAACGAGCTTTCAGGATACATAAACCCTTTTCCACAGCGTTACTATTTCTGAATGGCTATCTAAAATTTTCTTATATTGTCTAACCCTCCGTCGTCCACGATAGATCAGTCAAGTTTCTACACCCACCATCTTAGTGGGTGTAGAAACCATCTTACATGCTCAGAACATATTAGTACACCTCGCTAGAAAAAAATTTACGGAGTGATGAAAATTCAAAATTGTACCATAGGGTACCACTTGCACCATAACCACTCGCAAGCGCTGACACATCAAACAAATAAATGAGAATTACTCTAATTGTATTCATTGCCACCGCTTTTATAAATTTTATATTCATAAATAAAGACTCAAATGTACTATTACAACGGAAAAATTATTCTCACATAAATATAAGCTTCGAAAGCTAGCCATCACGATCTGATACCGTGGCTTCTAAGCACTCTATTTTGCAAAGCTCATTTTATTTGCTGCGTTGGATATTCGTATCTCTTTCGTTGACTTGCATTATGTTTGTATACTTTTAACCATCTACAGCACACGTTCGACTCAGTTTTTTGTTATTGGAGGTAAGAACATGTCATGCATTTGAAATTAGTAAAATTTAGCGAGGCCAAAGCCCTAACTCACTAAATCCCCGGGATGAATTATTTTTAAATTATGTCAATTGCAGACATTTTAGTATATCAAGACTCATTTCAGGCATGTCCGAAAAATTAAACTTATCTTTTTATCCCCTCATCAGCTGTTAAATAATCTCTATTCGGTTCTGAAGTAGATTCATATTCAGTATTTTCGAAATTCTATCGAAACCTAGATGCAATCGAACGATTAGAAATATATATACCAGGTGTATGCATAAGTTTTTTCCGGTTTTTCTCAGAGATGGCGCCAGTGAAAACTACGTAGCATATAAATTTCACACATACGCCATTGCGATCAGCTGACGAACGCACAAGTTGAGTCTGCCAAAACTAGCGTGTTTCTTTTATCGTGTTGATCAATCATGGTGAATTATGTAACTCGAATGCGGCGGTAGCGATGTGGCAAGAATTGCTTTTCTTATTTAACCAAAAGAAAAACGATATTCAAAAAGTGATCGTTTGCTGCTAAAAACAAACGGTGGACACGCTCCATCAACTAGGATATGTGAGCCATGGTTTCGATAATACGAAAGTGGTAATTCCAATGTGAAAGACAGAAAGACGCTCTGGAAGACCACAAACAAGAGGAGGGATTTGCAGACGTTATTGGATGGTGACCCAACTTAAACTCAACGCTAATTAGCAGTAACATTAAATGTGTCACAGGAAATGATTAACAGACGTTTACGAGCAATGGATAAGACCAATAAAGTCGACAAATGGGTCCCATACGATTTTATTGAACGTCAAGTAGAAAATCGCAAAGTAACTTGTGAAACGCTGATTTGACGCCACGAAAGGAAATCATTTTTGCATGAGCTGGGTAGTGGCTTGTTTATCGGCATGGTATTCGTAGATTACCTGAAAGAATGACGAAATTTGTAGACGCTGATGGCCAGTATTTTGATTAAAAAATTATTTTTTGTTCTTAAATGCGTATTTTTTCTACCTAGGAAATAACGTATTTTTATCAGGAAAACCGGAAAAACTTATGCATACATCTGGTATGTAATATATTACAATGCAATGTGGTTTAGAGGTACCAGATGTATGCATTTCATAAATTGAAAATTCATGAAAAACTCTTCTATTTACCATAGGCAATTCTCATTAAATAGAAGGACATTTTCATTAATCAGATTGTTAAAAGCATTCATTATCAACTTAACTATTGATTCGAACAAATTTGATTAGCTTCCTGGAGACTTGATAGAGGCTAGAGGGGAGAAGGTTGCATTTTCCCCGTGTTCGTTCGGTTCCAACTAATTAAATCCGAAGTCGAGCATCTGTTAAACCGACTTTATAAGCTATTGGTTGCGTCATCTTCTTTATCTTAATTGACTTTACATTCAACACACTCTTAGGAAGTTGACGTTGACAGAAGGGTAAAAGGGTGATACCCGCGGACAAGACATGAGTAAATCCGTGAACGGGGTACAGCAGTTTTTTGTTTTTTTTTTGTTTTCTAAGTAAAGGAAGGAAAAGTTTGTTGGATTTGATTGAATTTTTGAGTGCGCGGTAACTCGCGAAGTTTGAGATCTCCTAAAAAGTAAACTTTTTCAATAATATCGTTGAGTAAGAAAAGGTAGCTTAAAATAAGTTAAAACCTATTGTGTATTCCATTGTATGCTCTTAGAATAATTGAAAGAATTGCGAAACGGGTGGAATATTTTCAAACTTTAATGTTAACGGCAGTTACAGATCAATTAACAAAAAACTTTTAACATAAATATTGTTTATCTTTAAAAAAACCGTTATACCAACATTGTGTGCAAAATACGGAAAGAAGAAATTGTTTTCTAATAAATCTCGACATCGTTAAAAAAGATGACAATTCAAGTGTTATTATCTGATAAAAAAAAGGAAAGTGAATAAACATTAAATAACACACATTAAAATCTTCAACGTGCCTGATCGGGTAAGGTGTCCTGATGGAATCTTTCTCCATGTTCGTCCGGATGGGAATTGAGAAAATGTATTTTCAGAGACATGTTGCATGCGAATTGCTGATATGTTTGCAGAAGTACTTGTACAAGTTTTCTATATATTAAGTTGTTTGGACTGCTTTGCTATGGTTGGTTTAGATAGTTATTGAAAAATATGCAATTTTCCTTTAAACCTTTATCTAACTTATTTAGCAGTAAGGCTTAATCCCTCATAAGGTTATTATTTTGGGTGAATTTGAAAAGAGATGAATAGGCGTTACCTTGATCTTGATTCATCCTGTTGGTTTTCGGTATTTTGAATATCTCCAGGCTTTCGATGACGTCTAATTTTTGGAACTGTCTTACCTGTTTGATCACTTTTAGATCCTCCGTCCTGATCTTGTGTCCCGTTTCCACAATATGTTTTGCCACCGTTGATTTTATTTCCTGTGTGCTTCGTTTCTTTTTCAACCCGTTCTCTGCTTCGCTAAGGTGCTCCTTGCAGCGTATGATGGCTAGACGTCTAGTTTGTCCTACGTAACATTTACTGCAAACGGGGCAGGAGATTTTGTACACCCCACTTTGTTCTTCTAGGCGAAGTGGGTCCTTGACTGACCTGACTCTGCTTTTTATTTGGAGTTTTCTACTCATGGGTATTAACTCTATACCTATTGTACTCATTAGTTTTTTGAGTGCTCCTGTTGCTGGAGTGTGTCTGATCGCAGCTCTTCTTGTATTTTCGGCTTGTATATTTTTCCCGAAGAGTGTCGACAAACTGTGGAGCTCCATCTGTCTCTCCTTTTTCCTTATTATCCTTTTGATGGTATTACTATTGTAGCCATTGATTTTTGCTGTCTGCATAATATATTCTTCCTCTTTTTGTTTCTCGTTTGTTGCAAGCGGTATGCTGAGCATTCGATGGATCATAGCGTGGTATGGGGCCATTCTTTGAGTAAATGAATGGTAGGACGTGGCCGGAATCGTCCTTTGTGTTTGTGTTGCTTTCCTGTGTATTCTAAAGTTAAATACCCCGTTGTTTGTCTGAATACATAAATCCAGGAAAGCTAATTGGTTACGTTCCTCCGTTTCCATCGTAAAGACTATGTTTTTGTGTATAGAGTTTAAATTCCGAAGCGTTTCTCCGAGGTTGTCTTTTTCCACTATTGCCAACACATCATCCACGTAACGGATCCAAAACCGAGGTAACATACCTAAGTCTTCCAGCGTCATTTCCAAATTGCACATAAACACCTCGCTGATAAGTGGGGAGAGGGGATTCCCCATTGCGACGCCACCTGTGCCTTTGAAATATCTTCCTCGAAACGTAAAATAATTTTCCTGCATGCATAACTCCGTCAATTTCATTAACGCTCGCACTTCTCTTCTCCAAGTCCAATCTTGTTGCTTGCCGTTTAATAGTCGTAATTCTAGTATTGTTAGTGCCTCCCTCACCGGAACGCTCGGAAATAGTGCTTTCACGTCGAAAGATGTCAGAATCTCATTGCTTTTAATCCCTCCGCTATCCTGCAGACGAGCGACAACTTCTTTGTTATTTTTGACAGTTCTTGGACATATGTTGTTATCGATGATACTGTTGATGCGGTTCAGTAGCCATTTCGCTAGTTTGTGAGTCGGTGAATTTACAGCTGCGATTATTTCCCTCATCTCGTTTCCGGGTTTATGTAGTTTCGGCATGCACCTAATTCGTGGAAGGCATGGGTTTGATGTCTTCGCCGATTGAGGGATCTCGATAATTTGTTCACACTCCTTGATTGCTTCATTTATTCTTGTTACTGAGCCAGGGAGAGGATCTTTCCTTAGTTCCATGAACTTGCCGTTATTCAAAATTTTGTTTACTTCTGCCTCGTAGTATTCTTGGTTCAAAATAACTATATTATTGCCTTTGTCTGCTTCTATATAGACAACAGGTTTCTCGTTTAGCTGTTTGATCAAAACATCATGTCTTGATTTTGGTACGCTTATTATCCTCTGGATCATATTTCCAAGTTGATGTCTAATATTCTGCTTGGATTCATTTGTCTCAAATTTTATTGCTGCTTCTACGTCTATGATGACATCCTCCACCGCTCCAAGGTTGCTTGTTGTGGCAAAGTTGAGCCCCATGTTGAGAAGTTTTAATTGTTCTGCCGTGAATATTTCTTTTGATTTATTGATAACAAAATTAGGTATTATTTCTACACTTGTTGAGGACTCCTGGTTCTGTTGTGTATTTGTTAGGTTATTTAATTTAATATTTAATATCGGTATTTGTTTAAAAAAAAAAAAAAAAAAACTTATTAAATAAATTCGATGGTTTAAAGGAAAATTGCATATTTTTCAATAACTATCTAAACCAACCATAGCAAAGCAGTCCAAACAACTTAATATTAGTCATGGCAACCAAGCTTCAATCGGACTATAATAGATTCTTAAAACTTAGACAACAACATGGAACAATCAGCGAGGACATAAGATTCCTGAAGTTATGCCTGAAATTTAAAGTCACTCCAAAAAGTCACAAGATTAAACTTAATAGCACCTTAATATCTTCAGAAAAACAAAAGTATAAATTAGAACGAGCTCTGATAAAAAGTAGCATAAAGTCCCTTTACATTAAACAAAATACCATTGTCTTGAAAACGTATGCGATGCACCTTAAAATAGCGAATGCAGACCACAAGAAGGGAGATATGTGTGAAATCTTGGAAAAAGTGGACAGATCCTGGGAAAGTGTGAAAAGACGAAAACGGAACATCCTTACGCATAAATTAAATAACCTAACAAATACACAACAGAACCAGGAGTCCTCAACAAGTGTAGAAATAATACCTAATTTTGTTATCAATAAATCAAAAGAAATATTCACGGCAGAACAATTAAAACTTCTCAACATGAAGAGAAGTGCGAGCGTTAATGAAATTGACGGAGTTATGCATGCAGGAAAATTATTTTACGTTTCGAGGAAGATATTTCAAAGGCACAGGTGGCGTCGCAATGGGGAATCCCCTCTCCCCACTTATCAGCGAGGTGTTTATGTGCAACAAATACAAATAACAACAAATAATAACAAATACAAAATACAATTATAACAAATACCGATATTAAATATTAAATTAAATAACCTAACAAATACACAACAGAACCAGGAGTCCTCAACAAGTGGAGTCCACTTATCAGCGAGGTGTTTATGTGCAATTTGGAAATGACGCTGGAAGACTTAGGTATGTTACCTCGGTTTTGGATCCGTTACGTGGATGATGTGTTGGCAATAGTGGAAAAAGACAACCTCGGAGAAACGCTTCGGAATTTAAACTCTATACACAAAAACATAGTCTTTACGATGGAAACGGAGGAACGTAACCAATTAGCTTTCCTGGATTTATGTATTCAGACAAACAACGGGGTATTTAACTTTAGAATACACAGGAAAGCAACACAAACACAAAGGACGATTCCGGCCACGTCCTACCATTCATTTACTCAAAGAATGGCCCCATACCACGCTATGATCCATCGAATGCTCAGCATACCGCTTGCAACAAACGAGAAACAAAAAGAGGAAGAATATATTATGCAGACAACAAAAATCAATGGCTACAATAGTAATACCATCAAAAGGATAATAAGGAAAAAGGAGAGACAGATGGAGCTCCACAGTTTGTCGACACTCTTCGGGAAAAATATACAAGCCGAAAATACAAGAAGAGCTGCGATCAGACACACTCCAGCAACAGGAGCACTCAAAAAACTAATGAGTACAATAGGTATAGAGTTAATACCCACGAGTAGAAAACTCCAAATAAAAAGCAGAGTCAGGTCAGTCAAGGACCCACTTCGCCTAGAAGAACAAAGTGGGGTGTACAAAATCTCCTGCCCCGTTTGCAGTAAATGTTACGTAGGACAAACTAGACGTCTAGCCATCATACGCTGCAAGGAGCACCTTAGCGAAGCAGAGAACGGGTTGAAAAAGAAACGAAGCACACAGGAAATAAAATCAACGGTGGCAAAACATATTGTGGAAACGGGACACAAGATCAGGACGGAGGATCTAAAAGTGATCAAACAGGTAAGACAGTTCCAAAAATTAGACGTCATCGAAAGCCTGGAGATATTCAAAATACCGAAAACCAACAGGATGAATCAAGATCAAGGTAACGCCTATTCATCTCTTTTCAAATTCACCCAAAATAATAACCTTATGAGGGATTAAGCCTTACTGCTAAATAAGTTAGATAAAGGTATACTGCCAATAAAAATAATGTACAATGGTTCCTTTTGTTAATTAGGGCATAATTAAGTTTAATTAGGATAGGCATGTATATATAGGGTTGATTTTCCAAGTTAAGAATCAGTTAGCACTGAGGAAGGAAGCAACTGTCTTCCGAAATATCGGTATTTGTTTAAAAAAAAAACAAAAAAAAACTTATTAAATAAATTCTATGGTTTAAAGGAAAATTGCATATTTTTCAATAAGTTTTCTATAGTTATCATCTCTCTCATCGCCCAAAAATCTAATCAAAATCCAAAAATCAAATTGATAACTCCTTTAAAAGCATTCCATACTTTCTTTTCTTTCCCTTCTAAAATTAAACTCAGGATCCTTCATAAGTAGACAAATTGGTGGTCTAACGAAATTGCCTTCTTTAACCTTTGCGTCACTTAACTTAGGAAATTTGTCTTTCAAGTACTAGAAGACGTCCTTCTTTCATTCCCTTGATAAAATTTTTCATCAGACCCAGCTTTATGTGGGAGGGAAGGAGGAAGAAGGACGTCCTTTGGGTCAACGAGGGACTCGGCAACAACGTTATTCTCTGTGATGTTAAGATGTCTTGCTGGCCAGTCAAATTTTACATAAAGAGACCTCCTACTTCCTTCCTGATCCACATGCATAAAAACCAACAGTCTTTAGAGTACCCCAATTACATTCCTAAAAGTGCAAGAAAGACTGTTAGATCACCACAGATTTTCAACTTATGTTTAGCGTAAATGATATACTTGAGGAGGGCTTTCATATTTGCATAAGTTTAATTAATGTGAACTGCATGGCCAACTGGAACAGAAGGAAGCATGTTGCCATTGTGACGTAAAACAGCTTTTAAACTAAAGTTTCAAATTTTCAAAACACTAAAAAAAAGTCCATGTCCTACACTTTTAGAACACAAAGAAATACAAATATCAGCACTAACTACAACATAACCTTTGAGCGAGAGCAGCAACTATGAACAACATGGTGTTTATAAACTTAAAACAGCTTATGAGTTTTCACTTGACAGGTATGCTAACTCCTAAAAACAAAATTTACCCGAACTCAGCAGCTGGACTCAGCAGGTGAAAATTAATAAAAATTAGCTATTTTTGAGCCCGAAACATTTTCCTTGTTGAGGAGTGTTATTAATAAGATCAGTATGAAGTTACAAAATTGTTTTTTATTTCATTTCTTGAATCAACTCTCCGCCGCTTCTTCATCCTTTTCCTATAAAGTAATATATGTGCTTAGATGAAGGTGGCCCAGTACGGGCATGAATTTGAAGTATTTAACGTCCTGTCGTGTTGGCGTAATTCCACGGTATCTATAGACGGGGCTAAAAAAATCTGTCAACCACCACTCCCAAGATCTGAAACATCTTCTTTTTGCATTTTTTTATTTTTCCAAAAAACGCAAATCTCTTTTGTTAAATAAACATATTTATATTTCGGGAGTAATAGTGCTCCCGAAATAAATTTAACAAAAGAGATTTGGGTTTTTCGGAGAAATAAAAAATAGGAAAAAGAAGTTGTAAAGGCGCAAAAACACCAAGGAAACGAAGATCTGAAACATGTTTCAGCCCCAGATTCCAATTTTGTTTAAGCTATCTGGATTCCCAAACAAAACCTCCGATCAGGTTACGCTTTTCTACAGTCTGAGAAAAACTCTCAGTTTTTGCTCCAGACACACGGGACTGATATCCCTTCCTCAATACATCGGAGACGTGGGGACGCCTGGCACGGTAAATGATCTTCCCCACAAGAACCGCCTCAGTAGGCTATCTAGGGAACCAAAGATCACTGTCAAATAAATGCCTGCGAAAGTGGGCTTAGACCCTTTTTATATCTTCGACCTCTATGGATGAACGGCAATACTCGAACGAACGACAGAATGTCATAGATTATTTTTTAAGCATTTTTTTTTTAAATCAGAGGATTATTTGTCTTTACTTTTTTTAATTAATAAAAATGGATATCTATCATTTTGTTTCAATGTCTTGTTTCATGTCTTTGTTTCAACCGTATAGTGTGCACAACAAGTTCATCGAATTATTGAAAACTGATTGATGTCTTCATGCATATGTAATGGATCAAATTAAATTTATCAGTGAATATTTCCGCCGGGAAAAGAAAAACATTTCGTTCCCTGGAGGTACAACGATATCGTTTTTTTTTTCAGATTAAAAAGGAACATAGGGGTCACTGAAACAATACTCAAACATAATCAAGTCAAAATATCAATGCAGCGTTCTAAACCCTACAATGAAATAGTTCTGGCTATTGTGTGTAGAATTCCCAGGACTGCATGCCTATTGGAAGATATAATTCGCCCATGGCGAAAAACCATTTCATGAATTGTGCACAGGTCACGGTAAATTGACAATTAACACAATTCATCTAATTAAAAAGATTAGATGCATATATGCACACAATGCTTTGCATATAGCAAACTTGAATATGCGCACGTTTATAGCTTGGGATTGTTTCTCGTTTGGGGATTTGCTTTATTATGGAAGCTTATAGGAGGCTCAGCCTCACCGAACTTTGCGAAGCTGGTCCCAAAGTTCTAACATATATGATTGATCACATTAGTCATGGGTTATCGCATTTCATTACCCTGTTTACGTTAATTACAACTTTATAGATGGGAAGCATAACGGAAGCAGCTTTTCCAATTGAACGAAACATTGAAGGAAGTTAAATATTAATCATCTCTTTCTTATTTGCAGCGTACTCCTCATCTTTAAAATACACCAGAATCATTTTCGTCCGCATAAAACAAGATTCAGAGAGTATGAAACACGAAGAAAACATGAAATCTATAATCCATTGATTAAATCTTTTTCTAATTTCAATCGAATGCAATATTTTAATAAATTTAGGGGTGTATCTATTTTGAAATTTTCAATGATTCAATTTTTATTGTTGAACGGGTTTCGATTACCGTGTCCTCCAAGAATGTGCAACTGCACCGCTGTAACCTAAGTTATTGCGATTAGATGTTCTCACGCTTTGGAACGTATTTCGTATTAAATACTACTGTGATCAAAGAGTAAGGTGTAATTATCATTTAAAACTCCCTAACTCTAAAGTTGGTAGGACTGTCAAGCGTCTGTTTGTCAATAGGTTTAATTATCTCCGAGATAAACGTGTTTATGTAAACAACCAAAAGTGAATTTTTCGATTTTTACAATGGGTAATTTTGTTGAGCAAAGAACTTGCATCAAATTCTTTTGCGGACACGTTGAAAATGTCAAACTGCCGGGCCAAACTGTCAACGAAAAATACTTTTTGAGTGTTAAGCTTCGTTTGTGTGAAGCTATTCGTTTGAAACGGCCGGAATTATGGCCGAACAACTCTTTGTTCCTTCATCACGATAATGCACCATGTCACACTACATTGGTTCTTCGCGTCTTTTTTGCCAAAAACCCGACTCATATAGTTCCGCAACCACCGTATGCGTCTGATTTGGCTTCGTGTAACTTCTGGCTATTCAGCAAATTCAAAGCGCCAATGAAGGACGCCGTTTTGATACGATTGTGCAGATAAAATGAGAATCCAAGAAGGTCTTGAAGGCTATACCGGAAAAAAACTATTCCGCCTGCTTCGAGGACTAGAAAAAGCGTTGGCAAAAATGCGTTTTATCGGACGGGAATTCCTTTAAAGGGGATGAAATTTATATGGTAAATAAATAAATAATTTACATTTTATAACCAATTTCATCTTACTTTTTGATCACAGTTGTACGTGTCTGGCTATAATTTTAGCGGCAGTGCCATTTTGCATATTCCTCATTTTATGAATTATTTCCTACCTCACATCATAACAAACAATAAACAATAAAGTTGCTAAATGTTTATAGAATTATAGGTTTTAAAATGTACCATATGTGTACAATCTTTATTACTCACTAAGGCGTTGAAGATTAAGGCAAACAACTTAATCCTTTTTAAAAACAAAATTAGCACAATTAAGGAGTTATCTATATGCATCGAGGACAGTTTAAACATAACTTGAAATTTTTGAATAGACGCGCGAAAAATTTAGTGCCAAAAAATGGTTGCACTGGATATCAGACTGGTCTGAGATGAAACTCGATGAACAGCTGGAACCGCGTAACCCCACTTTTCACTATAGTTATAGCCATGAGCAAAACCATCTGCAAGGTTGTATTGCGCAACGAATTTTTGATCATTTTTTGGTAAAACATAGTCTAAAGTCAGCGGAAATTGGTTGAAAATTACTCGAGTATTAGTTTGGGGATGATTGCATCTCTAAGACCCAAGCAAATGACTGGTGTTCCGGTATCCTAAAAGGTCCAGAAGTTGTGGCGGAAAACGTAAACGGTGTTGGAAAACTCATTTTGGGTGACGCAGTAAATTTTCGCGAGATGGCTGAGTAATTGGCATCAGCGTAGATAGTATTTCGTCAATTAATCATGAACGGTTAGGTTTCCTCAAAATTTTAGCCAAATAAGTGTCAAAACCTCTTGATTAAGGGTAGATATTCACTCGCTGGGAAATTTGTATGCGCCCCTGAAGCGGTCTGAAGAAGAAGCAGAGAATTTATTGTGCTGACGAGACATGAGTACACCACTATACGCCTGAGGAAGGAAGGAAGGAAACCGAGGGAGCGGCAGTTAAGGGGGGGGGGGGTATAGTTTATTCTTGATTTAATTTTAGGGAAATTCATTTATTGAAATAATATAATCAAGTACATTATTCGAAGTATGTTCAGTAATTTTTTTATTAAAAAATATCCGATATTAAGCGAGTAACTCCATATGCAATCAGACATAAAAAATGTCTACATAATCAAATGTCCGTCGTCAGCACCTCGTAAAATGTCTACAGAAAAATTGTGCTGGAAAATGCGATTTAAGTTTTTTTTTCATAAATAAACGTTAATTTTTTATTATACTTACACCGAATTGTCAATACCGGGTCCATATCGTGTAGGATCATCATTGAGTCGGTCCAGATGATCTTTCTATTGTTGCCTTAAAAGAATTCAAACTTCTTTGCAATCCTTTGCAGCTTGTTGACCAGCTCTGCTTACCCTAAATTCATCTTCTTTGCGGATTTTATGAGAGCTTATCCCTACGCTTTTGTCCATCTCTTTCATAAATGGTAATGAAGAGAAACTACCTTCATTGTAGTAGCAATTATTGAGGTACCACTCAGGATTTTTGAACTTATTTTTCAAATCAGTTTATTCAACCATTCATTGTTGCTGTGAATGAAACCTCCAACACATCTTCCTAGCAGTGCATCGTGACTTAAATTTTCATGAATGATTAAGATATAAAATATAAAAATAATTTCTCACAATAGCTGTGCCTAAATGACTGGAACTTATTTGTAGGTGCTGCTTTTTACCACTCGCACCAAGAGTCTTCGCCGCTTGGACAATTTTGATGCTGAGGATTTTGATCTGTGGAACCATTGTGGTAGTCCTCATGTTCTCCACATATTACTGAATAGCCAACCAGTAGTACACAATTTTTTCCAGTCACGGTTACAGCACCTTCCTACAGTGCATTTGACCTCTCGCAAGCGTATATCCATTCGTTTTTGAACGTACCCCTAAAATTCTTTTTTGCCGTACACGAAATCTCCTCAATAAACTTAAGACTCCAACACGCCAGCAGACGTTTTTGAGTCGCCGTCTCCGAAATAATTACGCTACTTCACTTGATTATCCACTGAACGTTTAAACATCTCTTTTATGGCTTCAACTTCCATGTTTCGAGACGATCCAACAAGATCCGCAGTGCAGTTTCCGCTAAGTATATGCTTTTCTTTTCGCCCTTCCAACTCTGTAGTATCAAGTTAATTTTCCCAAAGGCACTTTTCACTAAAGTATCTACGATCTTTCCGGTAAAATATCTGATCAAGGAAGCTACACAAGGTAGAGAATACTCATTTTTTCTATGTTCCGTAGCCTGATACTGTCAACTCGGATGTATCTTTTAGGTTATTTGCCGCATACGTTGCATTCTCTTTTTCTTTTCATAGCAGAAGAAATACATATCCTCGCCACATGTTTTATTTTCAAACCCATTTTTAAATGTATGAATTGTATCTTCATAATAAAATTCACTTCATATGCACCATTTTAAATCCTTTCACTCGACTCCACATAACGAGGTTTACAAACTTTTATATTAAATCCAAGACATCTTTTTGCATGTTTCAAACACACTTTTAACATGACCATCAACAAATTTTGTTAATGTTGACAGAGACGACAGAAAACCTAATGCGAAGTCTACATGTCGATAATGTTTTTCGAAATTCTCAGCAAAGCTTTGAGGAGTGCTTATTATATACATATATTTTTTGTTGTCGCTGCACTTATAATTTTGCCCGCCTATTGTTTTGAGGGGGATGGGGGAGGTCTCGCAGTTTTTTTAGGTTCACTCAACTTTTTACCAATGTTTTTCCGACAATTACGATCTACTGACATTTTGTGGTATTTCACCAAGTAATAAAAAATTCGAAAGTATACAAAGAAATGAACTATAAATTTACAAAGCACGTGTGTAGCCGTACTACATATCACATATGCAATCATTCATACAGACGCACAGAACAGACATGTGTCGAAAGACTCTACTATTGAGTATTTAAGAGCTGCAGAGAACCGCTTTAACGCTTTATGCATGCGATTTGGAAGGAATTTGAATTTGAGTGATTATATTCTAAAACCCGTAACTTTGTCAATCGTGCTCGGATCGACTTCAAATTTTAAAGGGAAAAAAATCAAATGAATAATCAAATTGATTTTTGGACCCATTAAAGCAAAGGTCATGGCGTCAGCCCTTGACTTTCTCAATGAACAACGAACTGTGAATGTGCAGTTCTATAGTAACCTTTTAAAAACACCGTAAAGTCTACCTACAGATCAAAACGACGGCGATATTTCAATCCGTAGTGCGATATGGCTACAAGACAGCACCCAACCGTATACAGGTTGACTTTCAATTGCAACAATTTGGGATCGGAAACATTGGAACACCCTGCATACAGTTCAGACATACCATTCAGTGTTTATCATTTATTTGGTCCCTTGAAAGAGGCATTTGGCGGACAACGTTTCGAAAGCAAAGATCAAGTGCAATCATTTTTGATCAAATGACAACGCAATAAGCCGCAAGGAGGCATACGAATGCCGGTGAGCTTGCAAAAATACTGTTGCGCGTTGAGCAGGTGCGCGACCTGTTTGCTATTCGCAAATATTGCTAATAGTGAAATAAAACACTCGCGAACTATTTTAAAATTAATTCTTAAAATTTAATTAAGTTTCTTCTACACTTTATGATTAATTTACTAAAATCACTAATCACTTTAATGAATTAAATTATTTAATTAACACTTATTCAACATAATTAAACACTAATTCAATTATTTAACACTTTTCTCACTTTTCTTATTTTGAGTTTTTCTGGCGCGCACTGTCGCGTACTCTCGCGTTTTTCATTCACAACTGCTTGTCTCGTCGCTCGCTGTAGTCGCTTATATACCACTACCAACCATCCCAGAACCTTCCATACAGATTGTTCTCGCGTGTACGCGTCGAGTCGCTTGCACCGGGATCTGTTGTACTTGATGCGCGTGACGTGTTTATGCTTGCGCACACGAGAACAATCGATGTGTTGGTAGCAGATAGTCGTAAACATGTTTACGACTTTTTATTTACGCCGACTACAGTTCGCGTGACCTGAACACGTCACACTATCCCCGCCTTAAATCTTTTTCGCCCCGAAAAAGTGTGACATTAACCATCTCCGCGTCTTCCTGCTGATAATATGGGGCAAGGCGGTCCAGATGCACAATTTTCATTTTTGCCCTAGGTTTCTGGTGTTCTTGTATCCGGTATACCACATCGTTGATCCGTTTGACGATTCTATAAGGTCCTTCCCAATTCGGCTGTAGCTTCGGAGATCTGCCTTTACGACGCCGGGGGTTATATAGCCAAACCAAGTCGTCCGTCTGGAAACCAGATGAGTTTGCCATTAAGTCATATCTGGTTTTCATGCGATCAGTGGCTGACTCTATTTGTTTCCGCACTAATTGGTGTATCTGACTCAGCCGTTGCCTTAAATCGCTTGTATACTCCGAAATAGGTTGGGGCTTCTCAGGGGGTGTCCCAAACTTCACATCAGCTGGTAGACGAATCATTTTTCCAAAGATGACTTTTGCGGGTGCTTCTCCAGTCGATGCATGTTCCGCAGTTCGGTATGCCATCAAAAATAATGGAATGCGTCGATCCCAATCTCTCTGGTTTTCATCCACCATCTTGGCCAAATGTTTATTAAGCGTGTCATTGAATCGTTCGACCATTCCATCGGACTGAGGGTGAAGTGGCGTTGTCCGTGTTTTCCGTATACCCAGCAGTTCACACATTTCAGCAAAAACTTGTGACTCGAAGTTTCTGCCTTGGTCTGAATGTAGTTCATGGGGTACGCCATATCTACTAACCCACTGAGAAACGATTTGTTCCGCTACAGTAGTTGCTTCCTGGTTAGGAATTGGGTAGACTTCTGGCCACTTGCTGAAGTAATCAGCTACAACTAGTAAATACCGATTTCCCCATTCGGACTCGGGAAAGGGTCCTGCGATGTCCACAGCTATTCTTTCGAATGGTACACCCACGTTATAGGTCTGCATTCGTCCTCGCGTTCTTCGACTTGGGCCTTTGACGGAAGCACATATTGTGCATTTTCGACACCAGTCAAGAACATCCTCTCGAGCGTGGAGCCAATAGAACCTTTCTCGCACCTTTGCCAGGGTTTTGTTTACCCCAAGGTGACCTCCCGATGTGCCTTCATGCATCTCCTTCATTACTCCTTTGACCCGACTCTTGGGAAGAACAATTTGCATCCTATGTGAAGTGCCATCTGCCGTTTCCCATTTCCGTTTCAAAACTCCATCTTCGACCTCAAGGGAGTTCCATTGAGCCCAATAACTTTTCAACACCGTGCCGCGTGCTGATATGTCCTTCCACTCAGGACGTCCAGTTGTCTCCTTCCATACCAACAATGGTCCAACATCATCATCTGCTAGCTGAGCGTCCCGCAGTGCGTGCTGCGTCCAACCCTCGTCGACTTCTGTTGTGATTACACGCAGATCCACGCCTTGTTCTTTTTCCTCAGACCGTCGGCAGTGTTTACAAGCTGCTGGACATGGGCGACGGGATAAAGCGTCGGCATTCCCATGCACTCCTCCTTTTCGATGGACGATTTCGTAATCATAGGACTGTAGCCTTTCTATCCATCTAGCAACTTGCCCTTCTGAGTTTTTGAAATGGAGCAGCCATCTCAGGGAAGCATGATCTGTGCGAAGAACGAATTTCTGTCCGTAAAGGTACTTGTGGAACTGCTTTGTTGCTTCAATTATAGCTAGTAGTTCTTTCCTGGTTACGCAGTAGTTCCTTTCACTCTTTGACAGAACTCGACTGTAGTATGAGATTACTCGCTCCTCACCGTCGATCTGCTGTGACAATACGGCCCCGATCCCGTTGTTACTCGCATCGGTATCAACCACGAACATTCTTCCAGGCTTGGGACATGCTAAAACCGGTGATTCACAGAGCTTATTCTTCAACGTCTCGAAGGCTTTTTCGCACTGTTCATTCCAAATAAAAGGGCGATTCTTTTCCGTGAGCTGATGGAGACACTTCGCTATTTTTGCAAAGTCCTTAACGAATCGGCGATAATAGGTCGCCAGTCCAAGGAAACTTCGAAGTTGTCGTTTGTTATTAGGTTTCGGCCAACTTCTCACAGCTTCTATTTTCTCAGGGTCCGTTTTCACACCTTTTGCTGATACAACATGTCCTAGGTACTTTACCTCAGATGCGAAAAGTGTACACTTCTGTGGACTCAGCTTCAAGTTGGCCCGTCGTAGCCTTGAGAACACCTCTTCCAAGTTGCGCACATGTTCGTCAAACGTCCTCCCTATGACAATGATGTCATCCAGATATACCAAGCATGTTTTCCAACTTAACCCGCGGAGTACACATTCCATGAGGCATTCGAATGTTGCTGGAGCATTGCAAAGACCAAATGGCATCACTACAAATTGCCACAATCCAGTACCCACAGAGAATGCAGTCTTCTCTCTGTCTTTCTTGTCGATTTCAACCTGCCAGTATCCACTCTTTAAGTCGAGAGTAGAAAACCACTTCGAATCCGCCATTGTATCCATAATGTCGTCGATGCGCGGAAGTGGGTAGCTGTCTTTCTTCGTGACATCGTTGAGCTGCCTGTAGTCGACGCAAAACCTAGTGCTTCCATCCTTTTTCTTTACCAGGACTACAGGCGATGCCCACGGGCTGATTGAAGGTTCGATGACTCCTTGTTTTTCCATGTCGGAGATCATTGTGCTTACTTCTCCCTGCTTGGCTAATGGAAGTCGTCTTGGTGCTTGTCGAATCGGCTTAGCGTTTTGTGTGTCAATAACGTGAGTCACCATACTTGTACGTCCTTGATCGTCGTCACCAGTTGAGAAAATGTCGCGGTATTTGTTCACCAATTCCGAGGCTTTCTTGAACTGCTCTGGTGATATCTTGGTTGGTTCCAATAAAGTCGACACTAACTCACGGGATTCCCCAGTATTTCGTTTCCTCGCTGGACATTGGCTATCTCCTACTTCCAAAGATGTTACAGTAGAGACCAGCTGACAGCTCCCAATAATGTCTCCAGCTTTGATGTGGGTAACTGAGTCCGAGGTATTAAGGACTCTAACCGGCACGCATCCACTCTTATTTGTTGTTACGAGTGTCCGTCCCAAAATTAGATTACGCAGTGCCGGTGTTTTTGTTGGCTCAATTAGGTAGGATCTATGGTCTCCAGGATCACCTTCAACTTTGGCCCATACAATGCTCTCGGAAGATCTCGGTACATCAGTGTCGGCATTTACGACCACTTTCGGTGTTGGGATGTTGTCGTAATGACCCTCCATTAAGATCTCAACATTCCGCCATCTCAAGACCCGTCTGCCCAAATCCAACGTAAACCCGTGTGGTCTTAGGAAATCCATTCCCAGGATGCAGTCGTCCATTATATCGGCAACAAGAAACTCATGTTGAAACAGTATATCCCCTACTTGTACTTGGAGTTTGATCTCGCCGTATACGGGTGCTGCTTCTCCCGTTGCTGTTCGTAGCAAAAGTGGTTTGCCTTTGAAGAGAACATGTCCGCTCACCAGATCTGGTCGCAATATTGACCTTGTTGCACCAGTATCAATTGTGAGGGTGCAAGATTCACCGTTGACTTTTCCACGAACACATAAGTCTGCCTCTCCCCGATGTAGCCTAGATACGATGATGGTGGTTCTGGGGACTTTGATCCTCCTAGCCAACCTCTGCCCCACGAAGTTGGCTCTTACGCGTTTCCCGACCCCTTGGATTGAGGGGCCTTATTGCCAGGCTCTGTTTTTGGCCTTGATCTCCTTCTAGCGGCATATGCCGGGCAGTAGCTTAATTTCCTTTGCTGCTTGCAGTTTCGTTGGAGATGACCTCGTTCACCACAATTCCGGATCCTGGCTGTGTTACGAGTTGTTGTTTTGGCAGCTTCAAAATTTAAACAGTATGCCAGGGCGTCCTTTACTGAACATTTTTCGGCTAGGCGGACAGCTTGTTGCATCTCCCTGTCCTGCAACGCACTGATGAAAGCCTCCGTTGCTGCATCGTCCCGATGCTCTGGGTCGTATGCAGGGTAAGCCAAAAGTGCAAGCCTTTCAGTATCCTGAGCCAACTGCTGTAGAGTTTCACCTGGTTTCTGCATCCGGTTGCGCAGCTGCGACCTGTAGATCTGCTTCAGGTGATTATCTCCATACCTCATGTCCAGTGCGTTCATGATAGCGACGGAGCTTGACTGCAACTCGACAGGGACAGTTTGGAGTATTTCCGCAGCTGGGCCTCTCAGAGCAAGAATTAAGGCTGTTGCTCGCTCCTGGTCATTCCAGTGATTCGCTTGAGCGGCAGCTTCAAACTGGGTTTTGTAAATGCTCCAAGCCATTTGTCCATCGAAAGTCGGCGCTTTCACACTCCTTGTTGTGCTACTAGCTGTATTCGTTATCTGGCTCGGGTTACTCGCTATTGGGCTTGCGCTAGTCATTATTGGGCTCGGGTTACTCGATATCGGGATCTGGTTACTCACTATCGGGGCCGGGCTACTCGCTATCATTACTTTCGCTTGTTTTAAGTCTTCTTTTATTCTCTCAATCTCTTCCCGAACCGTCTCTACTTTGCTCATCCTTTCTTCCACTTTGTCCATCCTTTCTTGGAAACCTTCAATTTGATGGTTAAGCTTTCGGTTTAGTTCACTTAAATCTTCTCTTATTTCAGCAGATTGCTTGTCGAATTTCTTGTTAAAGTCTTCTGATTGCTGGTCCAGTTTATGGTTAAAGTCTGCTGATTGCTGGTCCAGTTTCTGGTTCAAGTCTGCTGATTGCTGGTCCAGTTTCTGATTCAAGTCTGCTGATTGCTGACTGAACGCTGTTGACTGTCGGTCGAGCTTCTCGTTTAACTCGGTTGATTGCTTTTGCATTACCATCAGCATCCGCATCAGCCCTTTCGCAGTCAGGATTTGTTCCTCCTCCTCACCTCCAGTGCAACTTTCAGCGTCGGGAAACTCAAACGACTCTGGATCTATCCCTTCCGCTGCCAGCGCTTCGTTCAACCGCGTGATCAGTCTAGCTTTGCTTCCTTCGGTTGAAATTTTCCGCTTTTCTAATTCCTCCTTCAGTTCCGGCAAAGTGAGAGCGTTGATTTTGCGCGGCATTTTTCTTACAAGTTTACTTCAAAAGTTCAAAAGTGTTCACTATAGTTCACGATTTTTTTTTTTTAAGAGTTTGAGTTATTTTTCACTTCACTATTGCACGAATAATCCCACTTCTGACACCAGTGTTGCGCGTTGAGCAGGTGCGCGACCTGTTTGCTATTCGCAAATATTGCTAATAGTGAAATAAAACACTCGCGAACTATTTTAAAATTAATTCTTAAAATTTAATTAAGTTTCTTCTACACTTTATGATTAATTTACTAAAATCACTAATCACTTTAATGAATTAAATTATTTAATTAACACTTATTCAACATAATTAAACACTAATTCAATTATTTAACACTTTTCTCACTTTTCTTATTTTGAGTTTTTCTGGCGCGCACTGTCGCGTACTCTCGCGTTTTTCATTCACAACTGCTTGTCTCGTCGCTCGCTGTAGTCGCTTATATACCACTACCAACCATCCCAGAACCTTCCATACAGATTGTTCTCGCGTGTACGCGTCGAGTCGCTTGCACCGGGATCTGTTGTACTTGATGCGCGTGACGTGTTTATGCTTGCGCACACGAGAACAATCGATGTGTTGGTAGCAGATAGTCGTAAACATGTTTACGACTTTTTATTTACGCCGACTACAGTTCGCGTGACCTGAACACGTCACAATACATACAAATAAGAGGGAGACAACATAGAAAAAGTGTAAAAAAGTGTAGCTTTGTAATTGAAAAATAAAATTTTTGATTGAATGACAAAATGCCGGGTTATATTTGAACAACCCTTGTATGATTTGGCAATCATACAGAACTAGAAACTCGGTCACAGATAGCATTAAGCAATTCGGACCGAAAACTTCCATAATATATCGACGGACCACCAGTCGAAGTAGCCGATTACTTTTGTAAGTACCGAAACGTGAAGCCACGAACTCTTTAACAGGATCCACGCATCAACCTCCTCTCAAAAACGAATGTCGAAAGATTTTAAACCCATATGTGAGGACTTGACAAAGGATGAATTGTTCGGAAAACGCGTTGAAATGTTAATCATACGTTGGTTTCCGCTTTCACTTCCCATGTGGAATGTGTGACGACTTTAGAATTCCATTCGGTATGTTACCTACTGTCGTTTAAGCATCAGCTCAGCTGATGGTTTCCCTTGCGATTAGAAAAGAATTCGAATCCTCCTTCGAAATTCGACGCTACTCGTGTTGTGATATTGCTCTCGTTTTGCAATTATTCTCCGGATCTGCAATAGAGTTAATTGCAGCCTTTCAATCTTAATATTTGATAATGAAAGTCACATTGTGCAGAAAGTAATATTTTACACCGACATATACTGATTAATACACAATGGTTTCGCCGACCTCGAAACCCTTGTGATATGGACATAAAGCAGCAAATTTTCGTTTTACATGGAAATCAATAGAGTTCAATTTCAGAAATTTTTGGTACATCAATTTTTTCATTTTCACTTACAACATTGTAAGTGATTTATACCCTTACTAAGCTAACTCAGCGAATACTCATGGGTGCGGAAGTTTTGATCAAATTTATTCAATGACTCGAAAGTGAATTTTAAATTTGGAAACAAAGGTGGTTTTATGACCAGGTCCCATACTTCTTCGCTTTTTGATGCCGTATGGTACGTCTTTTAATTTTCGTAGAGCAGCTTTAGCTTCTCGGAGATTATAGCCGAATGGGATATAATCTTCGATAGAGTTTCTTCTACGTATGTGTCCGTCAAATGTTTTTTGGTTGGATATTTCCAGATTTTCGAGTGCGTTCAACCATAGTCCTGAGCATGACGTGAGTTGGTATACATTTGTTGTTAGTCATGTGGTGTACAAAGTTTAACTAAGTTGTGGCGTCCAGTTTCCGTACCCTTTTGTTGTAGTCTCTTAAATGCTCACGATATCTTGTCCTGATTGATCGATATAGCTGTTTTGGCATGCACAAGTCCAAAATCGCTCTGTGTTTTGAAAGCCGTTTAAAATTAAGATTTTTTTGATGTTTTTTGAGGTATTCCAGAATTCAGTGTTATACATATAATGTCTTAGTCGTGCATATCATACATAAAATATCATTCCCAATTAAGATATTAGATGCTCCATGTATTCTTATTCCAGCTTTTGAAGGAAGTTTTCCGTGAGAATGGCTGATGTTGGGCTTCCAATTCCTAGTCTGTTTATTTATCTATAGATGTTGTTGCTACGCCCGAAGTAGTTTTGTTGTAATGTTGTCTTGAGGAGGTTCGTGAGTTGTGTAGAAAAGCCTTTATTCTTCTTTCCTTAATATTGCTGGTACTGATTATTTTCTGGTTTTATGGTAATTAATTTGTCAATCAGATTCGTGATGTTAGAAATCGTGTTAGTTTTATTTGTTAGGGAGTTCGGGGATGTTCCTTAACACTTTTGCTATGTGTTTGGGTCGTTTGTATCCTGAAGCCAATTTCTGATTAATTATAGGCGTCATTGGAGTGTCTGGTTTCTGTAACTTTGGTAGCGTGATCAGTGGTGGTGGTGCCGAAGGGTTCATTGTTATCAGCGTGTGCGCAGCTTCAGGATCTACTATTTTCGTTTCCTTCTTTATTGCCTTTTTCCAAAAAGCAATTGATTATCTGCCTATGTTTGGACTACATTGAAATAAAATATAGTTTCCCGTCGAAAATTCTATCGGTAGCCATTTTCCACGCAAAATGAATTCACACACCTCTGTTTCAAAAATTGAACAGTCAGCTAGTGATGGAAGTTGAATTGATCCAGTTTATCGAAATAAAATCAGGCAAAAATATAAATAATTTATTTAAACTTAAATTATTGAGTTGAAGGTCAAAATATTGATTATATTTGTTTTAGATAGGCTTCGGAAATGCATGCATGCAAAAATGGGCAACTGCAAGAAAGTTAGACTGATAGTGACAGAAGTTATAGGATATGTTAACGATATATATGGGATATGCTCTCACTCTATGGAGGCAGACATTGATTGGTCGGGGAAAAGACCAAAATTATTTCTCAATATTGTTTCAGTTGTTGAAAAGATAAACTGTTTGTTTGGGTTGTTTTAGAATGGCTAACAATACCAAGATTCAGTACTTCCTGCTCAAACCGAAAGTCGGAATTATTTGAGTCAGGTGAAATGTAAAATTATTTTAACTTGTATAAATAAATAAATATCCAAACAATAAAACTTATTTTTAATTAGTTTCATGATCATAAAGTACTTCTGAGTATTCTTCTAAATAGAATTTTTGAATTGTACAGAATTTTCGTTATTCTTTAACCTTACGAAATCGATTTTCGACCGTGATCGTTCAGTTTTCATCAGCGATGAAAGGTAAATGAAAAATAAATAATATTATAAGGAAGAATTTTTCTTTATTTTTCAATAGTATTTTTTCGCAGCATTTATCTACTAAATCTGCAATTATGCGTATCGTATGAGTGGATTATACTTTAAATTAATGAAAATTGACCTCTTGAATGATAGATTATTCTATCCTTTCTTTTTCTATAGTATATAACAAGAATAATGGATCAGAAAAAAAGAAAGCAGCAAAATAATCAAACAGGGAGAAGAATTTTTCACTGAAATCAATGTCATCGTTTTTGTGGCAGTTTGATGTTTTCCTGATTGATTGTTTTCTGATAACTATTCACTATCTAACTATCGAGAATGATTATGCTTTAGGAATACAAAGTTGATTTCTATATTTTGGCTCAGCTCTTCGCAATCTATCAAGATAGAAATATCAAAAAAGTATTGCATTTATTTAAATTCATATTATTTAATAATATTTCAGGCAGTCAATCGGTTTTAGCTCAAATCGGTCTGGAAACGGATGTCCATTGTGTTTTTATAAGATCATAAAATAATCTAAGTCTCAACAAAGGCAATAATTTTGTATTTCTTATTCTTGCTTTGAATATATATACAGGAAATAGAACTGATAATAATTTTTTAAAAAACTAGGATTTATTGATAGCTACATACAGTGGACCTCAGAATACCAGTTGTACTCCTTAGTACGTTTATACAAAATTTGTCCATTCATTCCTTACATTAAATTATAACGAATGCCATCAATTATTTTTCTCTAATTGTGCCACCTTCTTTCAAAATTAACATAAGCAAAGTTATAATTTTAAGGATTGCAAAGCCATGCCATCGTACAGTTTTTGGTGATCACCACAATATCTTGGAAGCCCTGAGAGCAAAGCAAAGCAAAATGTATAATTATTCTACTTTCAGTTTTCAGATTCATTCATTTTTTTTAGAAAAAGGTTACTTCAGTTTCTAAAATACTCGAATCATTCGTTCATCAGAAAATCCTCCACCACCGCGAGCAGCCAAGTTTAAGCGTTTAACAGTTGAAAAGGATTCAATTTTTTATCAGTTTAGTGTAGTTTAACAATGCTGAAGGGAGTCGTAAAGCACAGCCAAAAATAAAAGTCTCTGTAACAAGCGAAAGGATGAAAATTTAGATATATTTGTAGAAGCACGTTCCAAAGAAAATTTAATTTCTATAGATGATGAACTGCTTAAAGGCTCAAATGTCAGTGATGAGTTGTTAGAGAACGCGAGCAAAAAAATTCATAGCAACCTTGATCCGCTTTCATATCCATGAAACATAATTCTCTATTATATAAATACGTTCGCGGCACTTTGCAGACATGTCTGCCATATCTAACAACCATTTAGAAATGGTTTCATAATATTCACGGAAACCTTTATTTATAGTGGATGTTTCAAAAATCTGAACAATTTAGTGAAAGCAAAAATCGGAGTAGCTTGCAGTCTTGACATTGAAAAATTGACGTGAGGTACTGCTGTCAAACGAAAAATGACAAAATTTGAAAATGAAAAAATGTTCCAAACAAACTGGCTCAGAAACTTCAGGAAAATTGGCCTATTTCAACTGAACATAATGTTCTGACTGAAGCTAGGGACACTAGCTTAAGTCAGTTATTGCCAAAGATAATTTTCACGAAAAATTAAAACAAAACTGCAAAATTGACTGAAAAGCCAAGAGAAAAGTATAAAAAAAGCAACAATGCAAAGCGTACAATGAAATTTCGAGCCAAGGAAACCTTTCAGAAAGCTGAACGTCGGGAAATCAATTCTGCTGTTGCAAAACTTGAATTTGGTTTTCAATGGGCTGCTCCCATTGTTTGACACATAACTTGCTTTACTAGAGAGCATAATTAATTTTACGCCAGTGAGCGCCATCGAAAAGAGATGATGAGAAGTTGTCTTACTCTGTCTAACCTGGATGAGAGCCAGTTGTTGATAGGGTTCTAACTTCTGTTATGTATATTCCTAATAAATACCTTCATTTACTCACACGTGTTTCTAACACTTAAGAAGGCATATGTGCTCGAATCAAACAACGTTTATCCATTGATCGTCATTTTTGTAGATAATGGATTGGACGAAAACCCGGGTTATCGTAAGTAAAGAAGTTCAAAGAATACCACATGCACACCCTATTCATAGTGACAAATGCTCCTGGGTGAAGCGCACGCAACCGAGTAGGGCGACGCATGGCCCCAATCAGCAAAGGTCTATCTGGCTTCATCCTGCCCCATGAATATTTTCGATCCCATTTCAATCACAAAGGAATTACTATCGATGACGATTTCGAAAATCGCAATTTTCAGCACATTAGGGAATGAATTGCTGCCTAAGCCGCTCATCAAAGTCTCGCCGTCTTGTTGAAACTAAAGTTCCTCTGCATTAAGGCAAATCAATTCCGAAACAAATAATCAACAGCAACTAAATTGTGAAACAGTCAATGTCAACATAACATCACCATATGAAGGAGGGTTTCTAGATAGGGGAGATGAGGAATCAGCGTATGAATCTGATCCAAATTTTTCCAGTAATTCTGAATATGAAATCAGTGCACATCCATAGTAACGAAGAGAGTGACGAAGAAGAAGACTCAGAAAATGATGTGGAGCAGCTTCGACAATGGGTAACGACTTCTCAGATCTCTCATGAAAAATTGATGATCTTTTATTGATTTTAAGAAAGCGAGCTTTTTCCCAGCTTTCACGAACAGCAAAAACGTTTTTAAAAACAGCATCTACCATATATGACATTCAATCACTGTCAGATTCATCGGAATTTTTTTATTTTGGAAAAGAGTCTCAATTGACAAATATTGTTGAAACATCACTTCATTCCAACTTGAAAATAGAACTGATATTCAATGTAGATGGAATTCCATTATTTAAATCATTGTCTAAACAATTCTGGCCAACCTTATGTCAACTTTATCATCCATCTGTTTCATACAGACCGTTTTCAGTAGCAATATATGCAGGATACTCCAAACCAAATGATTTAAATCAATATTTACAACATCTCGTTACTGAAATGAACCAACTACAAACTGATGGTATTTCCATTGACGATAAAATTTTTAAAATTTCTATAAAAGCATTCATTTGTGATCAACCAGCTCGCGCTTTTATTAAGGCAGTCAAAAATCATGGTGCATACTTTACTTTTGAACGGTGCAAGGTCAAAGTTGTGAGAATTGAAAATCGGACAGTTTAATCGAACTCATCAAAGATTCTGTAGTCAACAAAATCCTCGTTATCATACAGTAGTATCACCTCTCGTAAATTTGAATAATTGTGACATGGAATATGTTTTTATTAGACTCCATGCACTTAGCTTGCTTAGGAATAATGAAAAAAAATTTCACTGACTATTTGATTAATAATAAATCAGCGAAAAAGTTAGGTTACAGAGAAAAATCACTCCTCTCCCAACAATTATTATCTAGAAAATTGCTGATACCGGATGAATTTCAAAGGACAGCTAGTGTTATTATTGATATTTGGAAGTGGAAACCGATGGAATATCGCTTTGTTCTACTATATGCTGGACCTGTAATTCTAAAATCATGTTTAACAAATAAAATGTTATTTTCTTTTGTTCAGTATCGCTTGTCGTATCAGTATCATCTGATCTAGCGATACATTGCAATGGCCATGCCAAGTCATTTTTACGCGATTTTGTTGACATTGCTAAAATTATATAATAATAATGAATAATAATAATAGTAATTAGTATTATTTATTATTAGGTGTACAACTTTGCTTCCGCCGTTTTGCAATAGATAATTGTAGCGGTAAGTGGTAGTCAAAATAAATACATCGCAGATACCATACAATAAGCTTAAGTATTTGTAAACATAACGCCAACGAAATATTAGTCAATTTGTGTCTGCATCATAAAGTTATTCTCGATTAAACATGTCAGCTTACGAGCCAAATTCTCGTCATTTGCGGAAGGTTTTAATTTTCTGCTTTAATATGAAGAAATCTGCGGCTGAGGCTCATCGAATGCTCTGAAATATCAATGGTGAGGCCACTAATAGTGAATTTAACGTGTCGAGAGTGGTTTCAACGCTTCAAGAACGGTGATTTTGACGTCGAAGACCAGCATGACGGTGGAAGAGAGAAGGCTTTCGCAGATGCAGAATTGGAGGCATTACTTGATCAAGACTCGTGTCAAACGCAACAAAAATTGGCAAGATCATTGGGAGTGACGCAATAAGCTATATCAAAGCGCCTGAAAGTCATGGAAATGATTCAGAAACAAGGGAATTGGGTGCCGTACGAGTTGAAGCCGAGAGATGTTGAACAGCGTTTGTTTGCTTATGAACAGCTGCTTGTAAAACAAATACGGAAGGTATAACTGTATCGCATTGTAACTGGGGACGAAAAATGGGTTAATTACGATAATCCGAAGCGCAGAAAATCATGGGGATACCCCGGCCATGCATCCACGTTGACGGCCAAACCGAATATTTACGGTTCCAAGGGCATGCTTAGTATTTGGTGGGACCAGCTCTGGGTAGTGTATTATGAGTTGTTGACACCGATTAAAACAATCATAGGGGATCGTTATCGAACGCAATTAATGCGTTTGAGCCGAGCATTGAAAGACAAACGACCGCAATACAACCACAGACATAATAAAGTAATTTTACAGCATGACAATGCTCGACACGATGTTGCGAAAGTGGTCAAGGCATACTTGGAAACGTTGGAATGGGAAGTCCTACCCCACCCTCCGTATTCTCCAGACCTTGCTCCTTCAGACTATCACTTGTTTCGATCAATGGCACACGGAGTGGCTGACCAGCACTTCCGGTCTTATAAAGAAGTAAAAAATTGGATCGATTCATGGATCGCTTCAAAAGATGATCAGTTTTTTCAACGCAGGATTCGTACGCTGCCCGCAAGATGGGAGAAAGTAGTGGCCAGCGATGGAAAATACTTTGAATCATAAATGTATAACCACTTTTTTACAATAAAGCCTCGAATTTCAGGAAAAAAAACGGCGGAAGCAAAGTTATACACCTAATAAATAATATTAAAATAAAAACTTTCATTAAAAGTATTTTTTATTGTGTGTAAAATGTATAATAATAATTTATAATAATATTTATAATAAAACATGTTAACATTACAAAAAAAGAAAGAGAAAAGAAATAAACAGGAACCTAAGGTAATAAAACAACAGGTGCAATATGAAGAGATCAAGTTACGCTAGGAGGCGTAAACATATGTTTATGTTTATACGTAATATTACGCATCATAATTGTACGAACCTACGAACCAGCACATGCGTGAATCATAACACAATAGTTAGTTCGAATAACTTGGTTAGATTTTTAGTTCATTTTCGTCATCTCAATGGTGAATAAGTGCAATTGAATTTCGTTTTTAACAATTTTATCGAATAATTCATGACAATAAGTGTGAATTCTCTAGTGCTTTTCGTGGATGATAAAGGCCCGAACGATATAGATGTGGTGCCAAGTGAATGAATTTATTGTTACGAGATAGATGAACACTCACATTGTCGATTTATACATGAAAAGCCGAGGCCTGAATAGTCTTAAATATTGCAAGATCTAATTAAACCTTACCGTGCAACGTCGGGTCACTCGTGCCTTGGCGAAAGTGATTGTCATCTGTACCTGGAAAAAAGGGGGGGAGGGCGGTCCCAAACTATGATGAAAAAAGTGTGTACTAGTACCCTACTAGCTCCCGAAGGGCCGACGGTTTAGTGCCACAACAGCAGTCGTGAGAGCCGGACGAAATTTCGGAAAGGCACGAGTGACCCGACGTTGCACGTTACATTGATTTGAAATCGCAGGTGAGTGAAATGTTTATTTTAATTTCGAAGGTTTTTTTCATGTTTTTTCATTTAGAATTGATAAATTAATCTTATATATATATATATATATATATATGTATATATATATATATATGTATATATATATATATATAAAGAAATTCTATTATAGTTTCCTAACCTAACTTTGAGAGTTTCCTAACCTAACAGAACACGTGTTCTGTTTTCAAATTTTCATATGTTTTTATTATTATTGTAATCAAAATGTATGTGATTGTTATAAGAATTTCAATTTTGTATTTCAGATTCAATGGCGCAAAGATTAGATTTGACAATAAGTCGCGTTTTACGTGAACGAGATCCCGAAGTTTATTACGGCGACGATGTTTCGGATTCCGACAACGAGGATAACGTGGAGAATATGGAGTCTAGCGAGTCTGAAGTTTCGTGTAACGAGTTCAGCTCTAATGATGAGGAAGAAGAAGAAGCACCTCAGCGAAGAAAGTGCAGATTTGCCTACGGCAAGGACAAATTCAAGTGGAGTCTTGATACTCCGGAGATACGTGGTCAAAGATCATCTTTAACGATGCATTTACCTGCAGCTAAAGGTAACAGCTTAAAAGCAACAAACGCATACGAATCTTGGAAAGCGCTATTTTCGGACGACATGTTGGATCTAATTTTGAAATGGACAAACGCGGAAATTCAAAAATATAAAACTACTATCACGATTGACGTCGCTGATTCAGCAACGTTTTCTAATTTGTCGTTAAACGAATTAAAAGCATACATAAGTTTGTTGTATTATCAAGGAGTAAATAAAAGTAATCACGTGCTTCTTGATAATTTATGGTCCGATAAATTTGGCTCAAATTTATATAAAACGGTGATGTCGGTGAGGCGTTTCAAATTTATCGGAGCACGGCTTCGATTCGATGATAAAACCACACGACATGAACGACGCGAGAGCGATGTGCTGGCTCCCATACGAGAACTGTGGGATATTTTTATTGGAAATTGTATAAGTAATTACACCCCATGCGACAATGTTACTATAGATGAACAGTTACTGGGATTTCGAGGAAGGTTTTCAGCTCGCGTATATATAAAGTCGAAGCCTGCCCGCTATGGTATAAAAATTTTATCGATAAATGCCTCGAGGACTTTTTACATGTTGAATGCGATTCCCTACACTGGTCGAGTTACTGAAAGAGTTATCACTTGTGACAATTGGTTCTCTTCTGTCGAATGCTTTCAAAATATGTATAACAATCATAAATTGAAGATGGTCGGTACTTTGAGAAAAAATAAATGACAGGTACCTAATACATTCAAGTCCCCGGCTTCAGCTGGTACCATGAGAGCAGGTTACGCTGGTTTACTTTCCTTGACGTCCTATTGTCCGAAAAAAAAACAAAGTCGTGCTCTTGTTATCATAGGTGCACAAATCGGTCAAGATGAACAGTGATAAATGCAAACCAGATACTATTTTGTATTATAACAAAAACAAATGTGGAACAGATGTTTTCGACCAGTTGTGCGGTAATTATTCGTGTGCACGAAAAACATATCGATGGCCGTTGCGTTTATTCTTCGGTATTATCGATCAAGCTGGAGTCAATGCCTGCATTTTATGGAATTTATTATCTGATCACGATATTTTGAATCGCAGCGCTTTTTTGGAGGACTTAAGTCTCGCTTTGATAAAGCCTCATTTGATCCATCGGATGCAGCTACCACGACTGCCTAAAGCAACGAAAACGAACATTCGCATAATATTAGGAGCAGACGTTACAAATAATACTCTTCAGCCTAATAAAATGGAGAAAAGAAAACGCTGTGCTGTCTGCAATCCGAAAAAAGACGAAGAAACGTATATTTGCTGTGCCAAATGCCAAACGCCTGTGTGTGAAGAGCACAGATACGAACTATGCTTAGTATGTGCGCAATAATTTATCCTTGGTTTTTTCATCATTTTGTATTTTTCATGTTTCTTTAATAATCCATTGTATTTCATGTCATTTCGATAAATAAAATTGAGTAAAAATGAATAAAATGTGTATTTTATTGTAATTTCTATTTATTTACGTACTTTTAAAAAACGTGATTTTGATGCTCAAAACCTAAGTATCCCATTACTTCATACATAATTCCACTATTTTTTTTCTTCAAAATACTATTCTGCAGCTTTAATTTCCCGTTTGAGTTTTTGAATTTTATTAATTTTTGGAAAGGAAATTGATCAGTTCCTATAAGTTCATCCGATGAAGACAGCTTCAAACAAGAGTGATAATTGCAGTAGCTCTACTTCTGCATCAGAAACTAAAACTGCAGTTTCAAAATCAAGTAGTTATTTTTTTAAGACAACCTGATCAAATGTTATTGTTAATTAGCATAAACAATTTCACTACAATACCTCTATTCATTAACGTAGAACCGAAAGGACATAATCAAACAGGCAAATGCAATTTTATAAATCATCCACGAGCACTTCAGTCAACAGAAAGCATCCTGAACGTTCAACATATCTAATCGTAAAGCTAAATGAGGTAATTTATTGTGTTTTTTTATTATCGATGAGCCTAAATATCACATGAGCCTAAAATATTTGATAATATTAAAACTTACAGCTGTTACACCAAACAGTCCTATTAATGATGAACACCAAGGAATTGCCGGTACATCAGAAGATAATCGTTCAGGAAGAGGTCATTCTACCGTGAAATGTTCAACATCTGAATCTCAAACTAAGACAAGTGCAGTTCCAAAATCAAAACGCATAATTTTATTAGAGAACTGCCGGTTTGGAATATTAACATGCCAAACAGAACTTTAATTCAAAATACCTTCAACCTAAATACCTTCAACATTTACCTTATATGATGCTGTGGGCAGAATTATTATTAATACGAAAACTTGGAGCAAGGAAAATAAAAAAAACTTATTAATAATTAAATGTACTTTTAAATTATACTATACTAAAACTTAAAAGTCTCAATAAAGCTAAGGTAAAAAACTAATATTCTTTTATTTTAGATCTAATTAATATCTTAATATATAGATCTAACGTTAAAGATAGTTCAATTCTTATCGTTACGTAAACTATTTTGATAGAAATCTGATCAGAAAGACTGATCATCCGTAGATCCGATGCCTTTATCCGTTCCTGAAAATAATTTATGATCACGATCAGATCCTTCCAAAAAATACAGAGCGGATATATGTTCTTTATAAGACCTGTAGAGAACATACGAGGCGTGACGTTTTTCGATCATCTTCGGATCAGGAAGCCTGATTTATCCCTGATCAATCATCAGATCAATCAAATCGGACCCTAGCTTGAAGTAATTCTAGTCTGGTTGTTGATTTTGAAAATAAACATTTCTTTTTCATATTTGTCTCATTGGTTTTTACACATCCTTAGTGCCTTTGGTCCAAATAATGTTAGAGCTTGGCAAGGCTTATCTTTTACGTTTTTTTTTTCTGTTGGTATGGGCACATATTTTGTTGATTAATTAATAGCGCAATAGGTTAGGATAAATCATTCGATTCGAAGTAGCGGAAACAATGTTGCGAAATCGAAAAAAAACAACAATAGAAATATTCATAATAGAAATATTCTATTGGGATTTGAGATTTAGAATGACTCACTCGATAACTGTACAAAACAAGAGAATTATCTCACAAAAGGACGTCATTCAAACTAGCGAGAACATTTATATGGTTTCTTCGCGATAACGTGCGCCTATATCCTTGCGGGAGTTCCAACTCTGACATTTAAATATGTACATTAGCATCACATAATAAAATATGATTGAAGCAGCGTCTAGGTTCGCTGTATGCGATGTTTTTCAGAGAAATGACGCCAATTCCAATGATTTTTCATAAAAATTGAATATTTGCACTGGAACCATTTGCCTGGGGTCGATCTGCCGTAAAATCCTTATGACGCCCACAGCTCTCTCGTCTGGCGTAGCTTAATCTGTTTTGAAAAACTAAATGGAACTGCGTGGAGACGAAAGCATTGTATTTACTCTATTTCCATGTCATTGCCAGGACTAGTGGTGAACCCATGCAGTTTGCATGCTACTCTCCCGGATGTGGAATGACGGCAAAAACACAGCAAAGTGTCATTATCTACAAATGCTACGACCAAAACATTAATCACGCAGACATCCCATCAGCATGCTGGCGAGGAGCTTCTGCGGATTACGTACAAAGCGGGCAAACAGCAGCGGCCAAACACTCTGCAAGGAAATTATGTCCGGAACATGAAATTATATACATTCAGAACGCATAGCGAATGCGAGACCATTATGTGTGGCACAGCTCGGCAAGGGGAGTGGTGCTCGGAATTTCTCCAGGACAATACCCGTCACTCGCTCCGAGTCCGACAGACCGTATCCTGTCCCGTCCCACTTTTCTTTCTCACAACATTAGATAATAACATGCCATCGAGTGGTTTAATTCGTGCATGCCAATCTTCACAATAACGAGACTTCTTATTTGGAGACTCTTCCGTTGCTCCTTAATTCCACGTTTCGTTTCTTGCACGCCAATCACCACGGCAAGTTCCAACTTCTCGAGAGAAGACACGCGTAGGTTTCAAGGGCTTGTTTGTTAAATTATGTTTTAGAAATATGTGGTTCGGGACGAGTATGGCCAAATTGGAATTGGAACTGGATGACGATGTGATGAATACAGAAAAATGCTAGCTACGAGCTGGTGCCTTGAGCACGACTGGGTACTGGGTACTACGCTCCCATAATTGCTTCTTCCTAAGTAAATACGCCTCACATGACTAGCATTTCTTCGTTATAATTAAATGAATGTCCTGGAGACACGACGGTTCAAGCTCTATCGAGGCTATTCCATCCTTACACTTAGTCACAAGGGTAATTTGCCCTGAAATTCGGAAATCTTAAAACATTGTTAAGTTTCGGACTTTTGAAAATTTACTTAACATATTCAAGGCAAGGTTAACATATGTCTCTCGTACGAAGATAACACACACAATAATTTATTTGACTCCGGGTTCACCTGCTCGAAAATCTTTTAGATACCAAATTTAACAGCATGACCATTAACGCGTCTCGTTTGTGTGATTTCAAGGAGCACATGGACACTGATTGTACCATTCTGAACACTGATCGGATGATTTTCATTTCCTTTTACTGTGCACAGCAGCATGAAATCCACTTTGTGCAAGAAATGGGACAATTTCCAAGTGCTTGATTGACATATTTTCAAAGATTGTCTGCGACATGAGGCCTGCCTGACATCATGTTATTCTTTCAGGTTGTATGCGTATGCATGAGGCATATCTTGAATTTCTGTTAGTCGAAATGTTGAGAATGACACTCCAGGAAAGTAACTACACAAAGGATCATAATTATAGTATAATGCGTGTCATTTGAAGTTGAGTTCTGGAGAATTGTGTACATACATGTGCATGCATACCCAAATAGGAACGAGTGGCAAAAGTGGTATTTAAAGGAGTCGGCTGTTTAATTACGTTTACTCAGCAGTTTTACGGATGTGAATGTTTACAATGCAGAGAGGTAGGCGGGTATAGTTGCAGATTCGATATCGCAGGGTAGAATCGTCTTGGAAAATTAATGTTGATGGTTTTCCGAAAAACACAATAGAAAGTATTTGCATAAATACAATCGCTTGGCAACGCAATCGGCTTTTCTATCTACATATTCTAGTGAACTCTGGTCAAATAAATATGAGTGGAAGGACGTCTGGTTTCAAGTGCTAGCAATCAAACCACTAATTTAAAATTAGGATTAGAAGGGATTTTCTTTTTTTTTTCCTGAAAAGTGAACACATTCACATATGAGTCTCATATGTGAATCAGCAAAGGCAATTAACCCATAACAGCATAAACTCCGATAAATCAGATACAAATATTTGGTGATATATCGATTCGGTTATTTTTCGTCTTTGATCGATAGTCTAGTATTATTTTTACATTGGCAACCCCATTTGGAACGAATCAATAACATAAGTCATTGATCATCTGTCATTTTTGAAATTTAAGAAAAGAGTAAGCTTCATTTTGTTTTCTCGTAAATTTTCAGCAACAAACGCTAAGAAATTTTCTTAGGCAATAGTGCATATCAACTATAATGTAAGCTTTATATTGTGTAAAATTTTTAAACGTTGGACTTAGATGCCTTTACAACGTCCGATATATCAGACGTCATATTTAGCGAGCAGTAACGCGTTGTGTTTCCGCTCGTTGTCGGTGCAAGAAATTTAACTACCTTTGAAATACAAAGAAGAATATGAAACCGCGGAACATGTTATTCACGTGATCCACCTATTGAAAGGAGTTGTCAGGCTTTAGATCAGGCTAGTCGGACAACGAACATGGCCCCAACCAAAACCAACCGGGGCGCACTATGTTTTGAACTCGATGTAAACTACGAAGTTAAAGAGAAAATTGTAGTGGTGCTGTACGTTCTACACCCGCATTTCTTCAGTAAAATGCTGGTACTTCGCAAACATCCACACTGATTTTGCAGACATCTACAGAGAGTGAAAAACGCGATGATGAAGATATTGAACCACTGTCCCCTCAGAGAACTCGTACTAGTCGCCAAAAAGATTTGAAAGCCAAGAAAAACGGTACGACACTGTGGAAAAACGAATAATTATATTTTACCCATTTTACAATATAACACACAATCAACATCAGAAGACAGTCAACATTGTCAAGACCTCTTAGAATATTTCAAGCTCTTTTTCCATAAAGATTTAGAGGGCCATTTTGTAGACTAAACAAATATTCATGCGGGTCAGGAGACCAATTCGGTCCTTGATTTTCACTGCAGATTAAATACATGTAACTTTAGGCGGTATGTTGTTGTCGGGCTTTATATAAAGCTACCAAATAAAAAGTTATACTTCTCCAGAGACAACGATGTTTCAAAGCTATCATCAGAGAGTATCAGATGCTATAGATGTAAAGTTATACTTCAATGTTAACACCCAAATGAACTTACAATTTTCTCGGCTTACATAGCAAGTAGCTATAAAAAAGTAAAAAAATAAGACAGTTTTTGGTCGTACTTTCAACAACGCATCTGCTAAAATTGACTTCAAAAACTCTTTTCTTACTATATACCTTTTCTTCGCCAGTATATCGAGAGAATCCTACAATGGCTAAAAAGGGTTATGAGCTGTGGTTTATGTAGGACGTACCAATTGCTTCAATGCCCCATAGAATAACAATTCTTGCAATAATTTCGACTTGTGCTTTTGGTTGCGTCCTTGCTGCAGAGAGTAGAATTTTATGTGTTTGGTTTGGTTGAATTTTGATCACTATGTTTATTTGTCAAGTTTTTAATTTTTGATTGTAAAAAAAAATTTTCAGTAGACAACATTTTTTCTAGATCGAGAGTCCATTATTCATTTTATGATTTTTTAAATACGACACACATAAGAATGGCCCTCACAGTCCATTTGACAAGATGTTCTAGATTCTATTCTAGATGGAATAGAATTGGGGCCGTAGCGTTGAACGGATCTTTCTTATTTGCTTGTACATTAATCTCATTTCTCACTTATTATTTATAGCACTCATCTAAATATCCACGTTGAATAGTTGGCGGCAAATTGTGGCGGGCCGTACTTTATAACTGGGCTAGAAGTCTCCACTCGCACCCATGAACACATGACCCTAAGTAGCCTTGATTATCAAGAAAACTTGTAAGGCGATTCGTAATTGGCTAAATCTCGTTGGGAACATCAACAGGAACCCCTGAGGCCTGGGCTATAAGCTTGTCATGCGGAACCTCGGAGCCTCACGTAAGCCCCGTGTGCTTAAAGCGGTAAAAATGGACGACGCTGTTCGTGTACTTTTCCCTGTGCATCCTTTTTGATTTAATGCTTCAACGAGGAATATCCTGTTGCGTGCCCGCTTGAGTGCCATTGAGCGGAACGAAACGGTATCCCAGCGAATGTCGTACAGCCAGTACATCAACTTTGTTGTGACATGTTTCCCAGTACGTTCAACACCTGCCTTCAGCAGGGGCATTCCCCGAAATGCTGGAAATAGGCGAGCCTTGCGCTAATCAACAAGAGTGAGAGGAGTTCGGAAAAACCATCTGCAAATCGGCACCTATGTACGCTAAACGCCACTGGGAAAGTGTTCGAAAAAGCTCATCAGAGAAAAACATAGGGAAGCAATCATAGTTGCTGGGGGTCTTTCACCTCAGCAGTATGGCCTTAGCGCTGGCTGATCCACGATCAATGCAATAACAAAGGTGGTGAACGCGGTTCAAGGGACAGAAGCCAACAATCACCACTCCAGGCGAACAGTTTTGTTGGTAACACTCGATGTCAGTGTCTTCAATTATGCTAATTTGGCTGATATTATAGCAGCAATAGTCGCCGGACGTACTGTGTAACAAGTGCAACTAAAACTGTATATGATACTGCGACGAGTGAGTGAGTAGATGACAGGCCGTGAGTTTTCGAGGTCGTCATATTACACAAGAGCTGGATTCCTCGTGCTATTCCCGTTTGGGTTGGAGAAAAGACCATCAAGTCGAAGGAATCAATAAAATACCTGGGCTTGATGATTGACTGAAAGATAAGCTTCTTCGATCAGGTTCGAGCGTCGGTGGAAAAAGCTGATGCGTGAGTGTTGGCTCTCAGTCGACTTTTGGCCAACACTGGAGGACGAATCTCGAGGAAATGACACCTACTCGTGAGTGCAATGGAGTCAGGCTCCGAATTCTGGTTTGACGTTCTTGGCAAGGAGTCGTACCTAATGCGTCTTGTACTGACGCAAAGACAAGGATCTTTGCGAATAGCAGCTTTATACCACTCTGTCTCTGAACCGGCAGTGCTGGTTATTGCAGGAGTGCTAGTTGCAGAAAAAACGCAGGCGAGTGTACTTACGTAGGAGGGACTCGGACAGTAAAGCTGTTAGCTAAGAGGAAAGGGCCCAAGTTTTGTGGCATGAGACATGGATAAACGTGAACCCGTGGCAGGTGGACCCGTGGCTCACCAGTGTTTTGGGGCCGTGGTTCTGCAGAAAGCATGGCAAGACTGATTATTATCTGGGTATTCTCAGTCTTATCTGTGTAAGATGGGAAAGTCACTGCCCCAAGCTTACTTGTTCCGCCCGGGGATTACCGATGACGCCTGTTACAACTTCTTTGCATGCCGAAGATGGACAAGACTCCCCTCGCATCTCTCGGAGATATAGGCGTATTCTCTCCAGACAACAATTCGAACAGCATGTTGCAATAAGCGCTGACTGTTCTTCACCGGTTTCAAATTTGATCCATTTTGTTCTTTCTTTTCTTAATTTTATTATCATTTAGGATTAAAAATTTCTTGTTTCCTTATTTTTCTATTTATTTTATGTGTTGCGTTTTCGAGTGGTGAATAATAATATGATGACTTGCTGAGACACGATTTTTGTTTCATTTCTCCAGATATCCATCCTTCATTCCCTCTTCCTTCCTTTCTGCAAAATGTGATGTTGTGAGTGGTGGATGAGGCCAAGCACGGGCAGTGATCTCCGGAAGGATTTTGACAGCCTGCACCCAACGGGCTTTGGCAACAATGTTTATAAATAACCCGGCCTGTGAGATTGGGAAATAAATTCATCTAACATCTTGCATATTGCAAAATGCTAATTCTCTGAATTTCAAAAGTCCTCATGTTTAAAATTTTTGTTGATTACATGGTCTTACAATTAAAAGCAAGCATGTAAATATTTCGTTGGAGACAAGTCTGCAAACAACACAGAATTGCTGCCTTAAAGGCATTAAATACCTTCAGCACATCAAACAAATAAAACTTAGCTGGTTTTATGGATGTTCTTAAACATAATCTTATTGCACGAAGCTCAGGCTGGCTCAGGTTAAGATTTAAATCAACCCCACATAATTCAGGAAAAGCACTTCTCGGGCACGTATGCATATGTGTACGTACAGATAAGACCAAGTGTAATAATATATATGCAAGATATAAAAGTTTATGCTACAAAGTTTGAAAATGTGCGATATGACGAAGACCATTATCTCATAAACGTAACCGGCCGGAGGCCCATAAAACGAAATTCAAGCCATAAAATTTCAAGCTTAAACTTAAAAACATTTTCAGAAAGGAAAGATAGCATTGTTCGGGGATCAAGTAAATTTGAATTGCTGCAAGTTGTGACTTTTTATCAGTTGCATAACTATCATAAACAAATTTATTTCGTCTCACAAATAGTCCGGTGATTTTATCATGAAACTTATATTGTGGTTGTTCTAGGGGGAAGCAATGTAATTTCCATTTAATTTCCCTCTTATTGCCTACCTCCTAGTTCAAAATATTTATTTTGTTCCTATGTTGTCGCCTTGTGTCACTGGATTGTTTAGTTATTTTTTATTCTTGTGTCCACGTAGTAAATTGTATAAAATATCCGGCAGGAAACGCTTTATCTTGCCGTCAGTCCGAAAATGGTACCAAGAGTCCAGTGCCTATTTCTATTAATGCGGTTCCCTGCATTATGTTTCCACCATTTACGTTTATTGTGTTTGCTTCTTTTTATGTTTATTACATTCACTCCAATTAGATTGAGGAATATTTTAAATTTTCAATAAAAATAACACAAGAATGCCGAACATGACAGCGCCTTTTTTTTTTTGTAGTGATTTCCAGTGAAATAGAATCCTCACTATTCCACTACGAAATGTCTGTTTTCCTAGTAGAATTTCCGCATAAAAGCCTTGAAAGTAGCATGTATAGGAAGCATTTCATGCTTGTAATTTGTCGCGGACCACATTTCCTCCCAACAACATCGTCCTGCCGAAAACCTCTTGAAAAGGGAAATTTATGATTGGGCTGCGACTATAAAATTCCGAGCTATAAAATATCCGGGACAACTTTTCGAATTCGTTTGTTGTATAATTTCGATTTAGAGGACTGGATCTTGAATTTCAGGAAAATGAGAGAAGGACATTGCCTCCATCCTCGCTGACTGCGGCTACACAAATTTTTCAAAGCGCTGCCGTACGATAGTCGAAGTGGATATTGAATAGACGGACGACGACGAGCATGTTTCGGGTTAATGGAAATTCATTTATTTTTATGGCGACGAGCAATGTTTATTGGTAATATAAAAATGCTTATGGAGGTGCCAATATGCGTATTTGGCTAGGAAACGGTAGGAAAGATTATTGCACCAAATAGCGAAAAAGGTCCTCCTGAGTTTTTATTGCGCTCTTACAGTATCGTTTTATAGATCTCATAAAACGTATTTTGAATATAAAATATCATTGAAATTGCTTGCTTCGAAATCGACTATAACTTGGAGAAAGTTTTCGATTATAAAGCCATAGCGAAAATGAGTATATATGAGTTAATGTGGTCCACACTTTGTAACAAAATACATAGGTGGTGAATGAACTTGAAACAAAACATCTTCAAAAACTAAATGATAACTTATGTCCTCATGAATTTGAGGTGTATCCAAATAACTGTGGAAAATTGCCTGAAGTTATTGGACCAACTTTTTAGCATATGGAGTGAAAACTAGCTTCGAAGGATTTAAACTTCCTATAAGTATTATTATCGCTAGAACTACAACTTAAAAAAATCAGCGTTATTCATAAAAAGGGAATCCACCGAACATGTAAAGAAATTTATTTAAAGATTTTCATCGCTATGTACATGAAAGTCTTTTAGTATGTATATACATACATATATACTTAATTTTATCATATTATGTAAGTCCAATGTGTAATTGAAAAAAGGATGCAAATCGCGTTTAAAAAAAAGACGCTGAATAATGTTCATTGCGATATTGAAGGAAAGCGCTCACGATATCAAGAAACTCTCGGAGATGGATTATCTGAAATAGTGAAATTGATAAGATTTGTAAAGAATATATAAGAAATTAGTCGTTTACGTATCCTTTTCTCGAAAAAAATAGTTTATAAGTAAGTAAAAATTGTACAAATCTGAAGAGCCCGCTTTAAAATAAGCTTTTTAATATAATTTTCCTAATAGAAAATCGAAATCACAAAATAATAATAAAAAATCCCACGTTTAAGACTAGATACTATTATCGTCAGGAACTATGCAAGATATATAGCAAATCCATTAACGAAAAATGTGATAATTTTCAGTCATAGATCGTCATGAGCATGCTTTGTAAAACACGCTTTCAAATTTAGAAAATTAGTTTAAGGTCGTCAGGAAAATAATGTAATCTTGCGAGTATCAAAATTCCCGTAGAACTAAATACCGATAAACTAAATACCGATAAATAGACCCAAACTCTGCAAAACTACTACTCAACGCACTGCACAAACTCCACAAGCCCAACATCATCATCAGGTCCCTGTCCTTAACTACCGCCCAGCTCCGTTCAACAAAATAGAAAAAGGCCTAGCATTGCCACTAGTAGACGTCCTAAACCTTGAAGACATGTACATAAAAATAGTCACAAACTAGCTGCCTCATCTGAATCTATAAGGATGAACGACAACCATAAACTCCTAGCGTTGAACCAAATCCTCACGCCTGTGAGTGAGACCCTGACTATAAAAAAGAAAGAATACTACTAAATAAAAACCGACGATTCACAGAAGAACTAATAAACCTCATCAGGACCACACTCTATCAAAACTACTTTCATTTCGACGACAACACCTAAATTGCTGAGCATGATATAGCGCATGGGTCACCCAATACTATCAATGATGTCCCAAGTGTTCTAACAAAGCATAAAGGAAATGCATACACCGATAAAAGTGGAAAGTTCAATTTCATATGCTACAAACGATATGTGGACGACTACTTCATCATCATCGGCTCATAAGCAGAATACGATATCCACCATAACATCCAGTTCACCATGAAAAGATAAACAAGCGGAGAACTCAACTTCATGGATCTAACCATCACAAGGAGAGAAAATCATTTGGAACACAAAGTTGGCAGGAAATCAACTGTTCCAACTAACCATCCTGGCCAGCACAGACTAGCAGAAACAAAAAAGCAGCACAAAAGAAGAAACAAAACGCCTACAACCAAATATGCCAAAGAATGCTCAAAGATGGAAAACATTATCGCACACAGACAAGGAGACGTACAAATTGGCTAGCTTCAAGAAGTACGAGAATAACTGCGCTCAAAACGAACAACAACAACATCGCAAATCAATGCCCAACAGTATAACAGCTTACGAAAACAAAGACTTATACAAACTGAAATGCAGGGATTGCGACATGGTATACATAGGAAAGACGACACCAAAACTGGCAACTAGATACAAAGAATCTCTGCGTTCGTTCATACACAACAAAACAGAAACACACGAACCCGACATCGTGATAAATTCAAGACAATTATGACAAAAAAACAACAAAGGAATAAAACATACCATATAAGAAAACAAGAAATCTACAAGACCAGAAAAACGCACGGAAAAATGACTAACCAAAAACTAGTGACAAGCTCCGACACATTATTCTCAGTATTCGACCCAATCCTTATTAGGAAAGAATACGTGACGAACCCGGCAATAACAATCCTTCGAACTTGAAAAGACCCTAAAAATAATAACCTCCATTACAGAGTAATCAACCCGACCCATCCCCCTGCGCTGACTTATAAACATAAAAGTGTGCAAGGACCTCAAAATGAGCTGATAATGGCTGCATTAAGCCGAAATCGTCGCCGACAAAAACATGAAAAAAAGGCATGGCGGGCCCAAGCAGCAACAAAGAAATTATAATTTCTGATGTGCCGTTGTAGCTTATAGCATAAATGTTTGATAGGATCAGGGCTTCAGGATGAAGTTTTCAAAATGTGCGACAGATTCCACATGATCCACACTATAATTACAACTGTATGTTTCAGATCGTCGTCATGTTGGAAAGAGAAATATTGATCCAAATTTAGTTTCTCGGCCGATTTTGATTTTAATTTCCAGAAATTTAAATTTATGTACGATCGTCTTGATAACTTTCAACTCTCCTGCTCTATTTGAAGCCATACAAATATATATCATTACTCCTCCGCCAGCGTTCATATCCGATGTGAAAATATTGATTTTTTTCTCATCCGAGGAAATCACAAGTTCTCATCATCGAATTCCAATCTTTTTTTCCTATTAGTATCGCTTATATATGGTTTCATACGTCCTTCTCGGGAATCTTACCCATGTTGGCTTATGGCCGTTCAGATCGCGTTCACTTGAATTTCTTTCTTCATATTGCTTTCAAACTATGCTACTATTACCATTGATGTAATTTTTCGATCTTTTTTAAACATTATTATTCATTACTCATGACTTTTCCATTTTTGGTGTCGCCCTCTATCAATCATTTTTTCTAAATTTTCCATGTTATCATATCTTCTTATAACATTTCAGCTTTTATATCATTTCACATTTATAACACATTTCACTGTTATAACATTTCATCATAACTGTCTGATTTTATTTTATCTATGTAATTTTAGAATAAAATCCCCCTCAGTTTTATTAGTTTTCTTTCTTATATTTTACATGTTTCACACTTTTAACTAAAAGGGTAAAGTTTATTCGAACAAACGCACAGTAGATTTAAAAATTCATCAGAAGTAAGCCAAGGCTTCCCCACATCTGACGTTTCTTAATTTCATATCTCAAATGGGGTTGCCAGCCACTAGTTTTGGAGTCACTTTGAAATATGTCCACAATTTTGTCCCACGGAATTCAACTGCTTTTAAATTATTTTTGCAATATTTTAATTCAAATGCAGTTCCTTCTGAAAAATGTTGTAATTAAATAGCGAACATACCTATAACTATTATTCCGAAAATATATCAGAATTAACTTTTTATTTTTCACTTATTAACAAAAACACGAAGAAAAAACAAGGAAAATGTCCACAAATATGTTTGGCACTATATGGATAATAAAGCGTCCGGTCACAGATAGTTTCCTTGACAACTTTCAGATTTACTACGGTCATGAGCCACACATGCTTAATGCAATAATCGTTTCCATTTTTCGCCTGACCCGGACCTGTAACTTGCGTGGAAGTACAGTATAGGTGAATACATTGGACATATGGAATATTCTCGTGACTATTTTATGAAGCCCATAGAGAAATAGGATATAGAGAGGTCCTAAGCCCAGATTTTTGTCCGGAACCACCGAAATTTACGCGTATTAACAGATATTCACCAATATTTACTTAAAAATAATCATAGTTAGTATAAGTGAATGTGTGAAATTTTTGTCATCTGAACTTTGATCACAAGCATTACAGTCGCGCTTTATTATTCAAATACTCATTTACAATATTTCGTCCTTAAATTAATAAAATCACGAAAATATCTAATTATTTTACGCGCCCCATTGTTAAGAAATTATTAATGCTCATGGACACAGGAAAATCGACTTAACGGGAATGTTAAATCCACACGAACATCATTTCTCGAAAAATTAAGCCCCGCCCATTCCATACGATTTTGACAGATTGCAATTCTAAGCTAATATTTAGGCTACACTAAGCTTATTAAATAAGTTCAAATCAATAATTCCGTTGTTAATGTCATTAATGAGCATATCCTTATGCTTAATGAAAATTAGAAATGCTCAGTATTAGCGTTTCCACATTTTTAATTAACGTTGACTGAGTAAAGTGCATGATTCAGCAACCGATCTCATAATAATTTCAACATTCAAGTAATATGTGTGAATATTCCTTGAAGAAATTTATATTCTAACTGTAATGTTCACTCGCTGTCAAATTGTACTGTAGTGTCTCTCACTGCCAATCGAAGGTCAGAGGAGATTATGGAAAATATGAATATTGATATTATTTTTACATTTCATGAATGAAAATATATTCGATTTGCAAATTATATACGCTTATTAGCTAACTTTTATATATGAAATTGTCGGTAATAATATTTATGGATAATTTTCAATTTGAAGGCCGATATACAAACTCCTACAAAACATGCAAAATTAATGCATTTTTCAGCTTTTATTAGTGATTTATGAATGTAGTTTTCGTGTTTTTACCTATGACTGAATGCTACATTGTGGATATTAAGTGTTCTGATCGCCTGGAAAACATGGAAATTTCCATAGACTTTCGGATATCATATTGCATATGACACAAATGGCAGGAACGAAAGTAGCCGAACATTTGAACATTGAATGAGGGGCAAAAAAGACAAGTTTAAAACTTCAGGCACTCACATGCGTTCATGCACGCGGGTAGGGCCTCTCTGTATCTTATAACTGTATTGTGCGGTCGCAATTTGTTTCGAAATGAACGAACTGACAGAATTTATGGTTATACAATGTAAAGTGGTTCCGTGAACGTGAAATTCCTATGAACGATGTCTCTTTTACGTTTTTGTCGCTTGATTGACCTTTTAAACTTACAGCGACCATGTTTTCACGAGAACAAACTAGTCGTGAATTTCTCTATCCTTTAGGACCAGGCCAGTTTCATGAAAATGTTTAAAAACTCAGTTCATTGTCGACTCATCAACACGTTTGCGTTCGCTGAAATAGTCCTTCAAAAGTAACTATTTTCAGTTTAGTTTAGTATATCGATTTTTTGTTGCATTTTAAATGTATACATGACTCGATTTCTCCAATTTTCACCTGACTATGCCAAAATAATTGTTTTTCACTTTCCAATAAGGTAATCATGCTATTCTTTTTGCAAATAAGCTGTCTTAAAAATTGAAATGGATTGAAACAAAGTCATATGTAAAATCAAATGTGCGGATACGGAAAAGAAGAGAATTTTTGAATTTCCCATAGGTTTATTTGCATAGGATGAATGCGCTCGCAGATGTTGGGCGTGGATGGTTTTTTTTATGGGTTAAAGGAATTAGATTTGTGCATGGGTGGTAGGTGTCACCCCGTATCTGCGGCGGCAGGTATGAGGAAATTATGGTTTTGAGAATGTGTTGCGGGTATTTCGTCTTGCATGAATCTGTGATTGGCATTTCGAGTAATGTTCTTGGCAGATACGGCGGTGAATCCAGTTAAAAATTGAAGGGTGAGTGTTTTCACTGAGTGCGTTGTGTGGGGTGTAGTGGTTTAATAATAGTTGGGGAAGTTGGAGGATGGTGGTCGTCTGGTAGACAAGTGGTGTCCGTTTTGGAAATGTTTTTTAGAACTCATTTTTAGTGCTCGCTTTGGTACAGAGCACTAGTTTCGAAAGTACTTGTATGACGGATATTGAAAGGAGCATTAACATCGAAAACTAATTATTGTTATTTAAAATATTTAACAGAGTAATCTATTTAAAAAATAGTTTTGGATAAGAATTGAAATTTCAAAGAAAGTTAAGTTGCAATTGAGAACTCGAATAGATAAGAGCAATTAAAATATAAATTTTAGTTTGTTGCTTAAGTTTCCATTACGAGCAATTAAAATATAAATATTAAATTGTTAATTACTTTGTTAATTAATTTATATTAAAATGTAAAATAAATGTGAAAAATTCCTAAACTGGTGACCCCGACCGAGCAACGCCTTTTAGAACGTTATAGACGGATACTTCCAGGAAGTTCTAGCATCGCCTCTTCTGTCGTCCGAAGATAATGAAATTCAATTGCATAAGGATGATTCGTGGAACACCCACGTAATGCGTAACGAGAACCAAGTCGTAGATATACCGAACAAACAGCTGCAAAAGGTTGAAGTTATTTCCGACAATCCCGAAGTTAGAACTACCGAGCCAGATGAACATATTGGAGTTTTACAAGCAGTGCACTTTGATATAACCCTAAATATTTCTGGAACACGAGTTGCACGAAGAACTTTGTAGCAGTCCTTTTCGTGTTTGGTTTGCCAGCGTTTACATATAGCGAGCACTGAACCAACATCTACAAACAGTGAGCCGACATCAACTGCTAGCGATTCCGATGATGACTCACCATTAAAACGTAAAACAACATCTCTTAACAATATCTATCAAAATCAAATTAGGTATTTTTTTACGGAGCCCCATTAATTGGTGGACCGTTATTTTTACTATTCTTTTGAATTAAAATAAATATTTTTCAATAATAAGTTTCAAAATAATTTTAAATTTTAAAATAAAATTTATATAAATTTATTGATTGACAATTTTATAAATCTATTAATGTTCCTTTCTCAATCTTTGGATTAAAAAACTTCTTAATTTAAAAATTACATTATCAAACGTTAGTATGTCGAATGACGACGTTTACCGCGATGCTCTGGCCACGGCGGGAATGGGAAGTGGGGACGGTACGCCAAACCCATCAGCGGATGAGAATGCGCTACTTAATATTAACGCGGTTTCTATTAAACCTTGTCCTTTCTGGAAAAAATTTCCGGAGGCATGGTTTCTGCAGTTCGAGGCTCAATTGCAACGTGCCGGGATAACTACTGAACAAACTAAGTTCAGCAATTTATTAACTGCATTAGATCAAGACATTTTCAGACTTCTTAGCGATCTTATTACATCCCCTCCCCTTACTAATCCATATAGTAGTTTCAAATGAGCTCTTATTGATAGACTTTCTATATCTGAGAGCGAAAAAATGAAGCAAGTTTTAACGGAAATTTCATTAGGCGATAATCAACCTTCACAGTTCTTACGCGACATGCGTACTATGAATGAAGGAAGGTTGAACGATTCGATTATTAGAATTATATGGCTGCAAAGACTGCCTCATCATATGCAAGCAATTTTAGCATGTTATACCGGTTCATTAGACGAAATGGCAACTTGCGCTGATCGAATAAATGAAATTCCAAGCGCAAGTTCGGTCTATTCTATGTCTTCAGCTCATACGTCGCCTTCAAACTTGAATAATCCCGCTTCAATGTACGCTAGCAATCACTCAAATACGGACTTAGTTAATGAACTGTCTCAACTAGTGACCAAATTGTCTATCGAAGTTTAGTCTCTTAAATCTCAAATTCGAAACATTAATAGATCCAGAAGCTCTAGCAGAAATAATAGATATAATAAGCATTTCAACAATAGGAATTCCTCAAAAAATAGAGGGATAGAAATTTGTTTTTATCATAAAAGATACGGCACCAAAGCTTATAAGTGTATTAAACCATGCAAATTTGCGGACGAACAATCTTTAAACGAGACGACCGTGGGTAAAGGAAGCCGAAATAGTCGTCTAGACATTTTCGATCCCCTGTCAAAATTAACGTTTTTAATTGACACAGGCTCAGAAGTCTCGGTTATTCCTACCAAAAATAAATTAGCCACTCAAGACTGTAATTTTTATCTTACAGCTGCTAATGCCACCAAAATTAAAACTTACGGGTTTAAGGCATTAGTACTTGGTTTCAATTTAAGACGCAATTTTCAATGGAATTTTATTGTTGCCGACGTAGTCAATCCAATTATTGGTGCAGATTTCCTCAAACATTATGGTTTAATCATAGATATTAAACGAAAACTTTTAATAGATCCACTATCTAAAATTTCTTGTAAAGCAAGAATTTCAAACTCCAATTCCGAATCTTTGGCCATTTTAATTAACTCAATCAATAATTCTAAATTAGAACTTTTATTGAAAACTTATAAAAACATTATCGTTGATGATGGTTCTTTGAAACCAATTAAACACTCGGTCATTCATCAAATTATAACTTCAGGTCATCCTATTTCATCAAAGGTCAGACGTATGAGTGGTGATAGGTTATCTGATGCCAAAAAAGACTTTTATAAAATGCTGGCTCTTGGCATATGTCGTCCATCAAAAAGTCCATGGTCCTCTCCACTTCATATGGTTAAGAAAAAAAATGGTGAATGGAGACCATGTGGTGATTACAGACGTTTAAACTATATAACAGTCCCAGATAACTATCCTATACCACACATTCAGGATTTCGCAAACAATTTATTTGGTTGTCGTGTATTTTCAACATTAGATTTGGTTAAAGCTTATCATCAAATTCCAGTTGAACCATCTGACATTGAAAAAACCGCAATATGTACTCCATTTGGCCTTTTTGAGTTCACAAGAATGACGTTTGGATTGTGCAATGCTGCGCAAACCTTCCAAAGGTTTATTCACTCAATTCTTAGAGATCTTCCTTTTTGTTTCGTCTACTTAGACGATATTTTAGTAGCATCAAAAGATGAACACGAACATCTAAGTCATTTAGAGTTACTTTTCAATAAATTGAGTGAATATGGTCTTATAATCAACTTGGAGAAGTGTGCATTCCTGAAAGAGGAAATAAAGTTTTTAGGACACTGGATTAGTAAGGAAGGAATTAAGCCATGTCCGGATCGAGTAAACTTAATTCAACATTTCAAAAAACCCGAAACCATTAAACAATTAAGACGATATTTAGGAATGATTAATTTCTATCGACGCTTCATTCCAAACGCTGCTGAAATACATCGCCATTTAAATAAATTTCTTGTTGGAAGCAAAAAAGATGGTAACAAAAAAATAAGCTGGGATAGTGTTGCCGAAGATGCGTTTGAACAATCTAAACAACAGTTATCCCAATCAACACTGCTTCATTTTCCTTCTGCAAATGCTCAATTATCACTTTCAGTAGATGCATCCAACTTTGCCATTGGAGGTGTTGTTCAACAGCAGTTCGAAGGGTCATGGCAACCTCTTGGTTTTTTCTCAACCAAATTGTCACCGTCACAAGCGCGCTACAGCACCTATGATAGAGAACTTTTGGCAACCTACTACTCTATTAAGCATTTCAGGCACCTACTAGAGGGTCGTCCATTTGTTATTTTTACCGACCAAAAACCTCTAGTTTATGCTTTTCAACAAAATCCAAAGAAAGCATCTCCCATACAAACTAGGCATCTTAATTACATCGCGCAATTCTCTACTTATATACGTCATATTTCAGGATCTAACAACTTGGTCGCAGATACCCTATCGCGGATAGAAGTGATAAATTTGCCTCCTTCTATTGATTTCAAAGAAATTGCGCGAGCACAACAAAACGACCCAGAATTAATTTCTTTGATAAATAACCCGTCGTTTTGCTTTAAGAAAATTAAAATTGCCGATACGAATGTTGAAATATTTTGTGACACTAAACAAAATTCAAATAGACCTTTTATACCTCAGCAATTTAGGCAACAGGTCTTTGAAAAAATTTACAATCTTCATCATCCAGGCATTAAAGCCTCGACTAGGTTACTCACCAACAAATTTATATGGAGTAAAATGAAAGTTGACATTAAAAATAGAGTAAAAGCGTGTTTAAATTGTCAGAGATCAAAAATCACAAGACACGTTTCCTCACCTCTTTCAAATTTTGAGCTTCCTTCCGAACGTTTTGAAACTGTACATTTAGATATTATTGGTCCATTTACTCCATGTGATAGTTATAAATATTGTCTAACCATTATTGATCGCATGTTGAAATGGACGGAAGCCATCCATATGATAGATTCTACTACGCAGTCAGTTGCACAGGCCTTCATAAATAATTGGGTAGCTCGATTCGGCATTCCAAAGACAATTATCACAGACCAAGGAGCTCAGTTCGAATCAAAACTCTTCAAGGAATTAGCAACCCGACTGGGGTTTAAACGTAAAAGATCTTATCATTCTCAAACAAACGGTCTGCTTGAAAGATGGCACAGAACACTTAAAGAAGCTCTACTCTGTCAGGAATCACTTTCCTGGTACGAAGCATTACCTTTCGTTCTTCTTGGACTCCGAACTACGCTCTCTGACCAAAATGAATTCTCACCAGCAATAATGTTATATGGCGAAAACATTCGCGTACCGGGAGAATTCCTCAATGAATCAAAGTCTACCATAATTTTAGAGCATGAGTTAGTTAGGAAACTGCAACATTTCATTAACTATATGAAACCTGTAGAACCCTCCAACAACTCAAAACATAAAGTGTTTATATTCAAGGTCTCAAGGCATGTTCTCATGTTTTTCTTAGAAAACCACCAATTCAAAAGTCTCTCTCTCAACCATATAGTGGTCCCTACCAAGTAGTTCACCGCACTGACAAAATTTTTACAGTAAACGTAAGGAATAAATTAATTAAGGTATCTGTAGACAGAATCAAACCTGCCTTTGTTATCAATTTTACACCAGAACTAACTAAATTTTCTGCAGTTAATAACAATTCAACCAAAAATCGACGCGTGAGATTCGAGCTGTAGAGACCAAGTCTTTTTACGCATTCTTATGACTTGCTGGTGGGGGAGTGTGTGATGTCCGTTTTGGAAATGTTTTTTAGAACTCATTTTTAGTGCTCGCTTTGGTACAGAGCATTAGTTTCGAAAGTACTTGTACGATGGATATTGAAAGGAGCATTAACATCGAAAACTAATTATTGTTATTTAAAATATTTAACAGAGTAATCTATTTAAAAAATAGTTTTGGATAAGAATTGAAATTGAAAAGAAAGTTAAGTTGCAATTGAGAACTCGAATAGATAAGAGCAATTAAAATATAAATTTTAGTTTGTTGCTTAAGTTTTCATTACGAGCAATTAAAATATAAATATTAAATTGTTAATTACTTTGTTAATTAATTTATATTAAAATGTAAAATAAATGTGAAAAATACCTAAAGACATACGCGATTAGTGAGATTTTATTGTTGATTGGATGTTTGAGGGTGAGCGTTTCCTCCTCATTGGCCTGCGGAGGTGGGTTTTCCTCCTCGTCAGCCCTGAGGGCTAGAGGATGAGTTTTTCCCCCCTGGCCTGAGAGACGGGTGTTCCTCACTACCGCATCATGGTATCACTGAGTGGTTTCCCCAGCGAATTCTTTTAATAAACTCGAGGTTATTTAATTTGTATGAGGCGATCGCTGCCTTCCACTAGTTGGCAGAATTATCCACCGCATACTCAGGGGGGTCCCCTTTTGTGTTTTTCAGGTCAGTGCAGTTCAGCCGTCGCCATTCCGTCATCTCTGTCCGAACATCATTTAGAATTTGTGATGAAATTCATTTGAAAAACATGATGAACATTTGAAAACTGTGATGTTGATGATATCTGTAATATCGTGATGCCTCTTTTATTAGTTCGTCAATAGTAGGGATGAAAAGCGAGTATAGCTAGAGGGAAAGAGCAGCCGGAGGATATGTTTGTTTTACAAACAATTTATAGTTTACTAGGAATTAAAACTTTCCCGATACATGAAACTGTAGCAGGGATTTTCTAAAATGTTCCGAAACCATCACGGAAAGTTTGAATCAGGAAGAAGCCCAAAGTTTACGATTAAGATAATCTTTACTAAGAGAACCTGGTCTAAGTTTTCAAGTAAAACACTTTACTGTGCGGCGACTAGTATCTGTATTATGTAGTAGCACGCAATAGAATTCACTTAACTAATTTCCTGGGAAAGTTGATCATGTTGAATAGTTTTCTGCCTGAAAACTTTTAAATTTTTCTCCCGCTTGATTTAAGAATGCCAAAGCATCTTCGGTGAGATCTATAGTTCACAATTAAATTATTATTCAACATTAAACATGCCAACCTAATTCCTCTCATCAATGATCCCATTCAATAACAGTCGTTTCAGCATATTCAAATGAGTCAGAGATTGTTTGATCTCCGTGTGGCGCAACTAAAGTGCTTCACTTCATATGTGAAATCTGGAAGGTGAGTGAGTACCCTTTGTATGTACTTAAATCTACACTCATGTATTTGCACAATGCATGTTGTAGGTAGATCTGATAATTTACACATTTGTACGCCGTGTCGGCCGTAAATCGTTATTCAAATCACGTCTTGGTCCTTAAGATTCCTGGCACACACGAATTATTTGAATATCCTGTATTGTGTTACCGGTTCCAACTTCAAAGAATGATTTTCAATTAGTGATAAACTTTAAAGCCAACAACGTCTCGCCCGAAGATTGCCCATGATGAAACCCTCGAAAGAGAGCGGTACTAGGGCTATCTACTTACATTGAAGTATCTTTTATGCAAATAACAACAAGAGCAGAATCGTCTTCAACCCAGGAAATGTATTGTTGGCATTATTTCATTATATTAATCAATTCAATATGTAACATATGCAAATATATAGATAAACATATATGTATTTTAATCCTTATATGCTTAACATTGTGCTCGAGGTGTATACGCTATGACTTTATACGTTAATTCCACATTACAGAACATCCTTTTAGTGTAAAATTGGGTCTTATGTTAACAGGGACACTACACAGTACTAAGTGCCAGGGTATCTACAAAAAATAAACCACTACGTATTAACATGTGTATATCATACGTTAACATGTTAAGTTTCATCTATGGCTCGTATCGCCCATGGAATGTATGGTAATAATTCAATACCCAAACAACAAAAGCTTCTGCATAAAGAAAAGAATGTAAATAAGCATTTTCCAATGTATGACATGTTCCTGAGGTGAATGTCTGTTGAACAAAAAGAAGCAAAAAAAAAACAATTGTACACGTAACACAATATGAAAAGTATGAGAGTAGTATGAAGTAGAGAGAGTATGAAAAATGTTGTTGTTTTGCGACGTAAATTTGAGGACATAATAAATTGCCACTCTAGAATTGTACTTCAGTTAACTTGTGCTTGCAAAATTTCCGAATTTAGATCAGTTTGGTAAGCAAGGAAGCACAACCCTTTTGTAATGAGCACATAATAAACACAATCGAGACTACAAAATACTTTGCTATATATATAGAAACTTTATTGGCACTATAACATTATGTTACAAACAAATTGATTATAACTAGAGATCTTGTTATGTATTTTCAAAAAAAAATATAATAAAATAATAAACATATAATTATAAATAAATAATAATCGGGGGGCAACCGATTGGTCACACCTGCAGCGTAAGGAAGGAACAAGTTTAAAGAAAAAGGGTTATTTGAAAATACAAAGGCCGCATAATGGCGGCCGAAGAAAGTTACTTTAAACCGACTACCTCACCGCGTGGGCGTGGGGGTTAGGACATTATTCAAACCCTGATCCTTCCATGTTACATACACACACACACACACAGAGGAAAAGCTTACTCCTTCATATTAGTTTCAAATAAATGAATCAAAAATCAAAAGATGTGAATTGAGAATTGTGCACCTGTGAATTGTGCTGCGCTGATTCTGACCATCTGTCAGTTGTGCTGCGCTGACTCTGGAAACCTATTAATTGTGCTGCGCTGATTCAGATCACCTGTCAATTGTGCTGAGCTGATCCTGACCACCTGTCAATTGTGTCGCGCTGACTCTAATCGTGCTTCCTGTAGCATGAACCTCCACTTCAGCTTGTTTCGGGACTTCACTTGTTCTGCTGCGCTGCCTCTAATCGTGCTTCCTGTAGCACGAATCTGCACCTTAACTGGTTTCCTCGGATCGTGCTTTCTATAGCACAATCTGCACCGTAACTGGTTTCAGGATTCGCCCGTTCTGCAGCACTTCCTCGGATCGTGCTTCCTCTAGCACGACTCTGTACCTCAGCTGGTTTCACGATTCCCCGGTCCCGCTACGCTACCTTGGATCGAGCTCCCTCTATTCATTGATAGTCCTATTTAGTCCTATTGGTTGATTCTTTAATTGGTTGATACTTCTATTTAAACTCCGATTGATATTTCAATTGAAACTTTATTTATACTTCCTCTATTGATAGTGTGTCCTCTATTGGTTTTATGTCTCGATACTTCTATTAATACTTGAATTGATTCCTCTATTGGTTATATGTCTCGATACTTTTATTTATACTTGTATTGATTCCGCTATTGGTTAACTCGTACCTCACTATTTCTATTCTATTTATACTAACGTACACAACAACCTAGTGAATCGAATCCATAGAAAAATTTATCGCAAATTTCTTCCAAGAATTTTTTTTTCGTCTGGGAATATTTTTTTCTTTTTTTGAGACTTTTTTTTCTTTTACATTTAATTTTACTGAGACTTTTTTTTGTTTGCTATCAATATTATTTAACTTAGTACCTAAATCTAACTATAAATGTTTTTAATTTAAATTTATTCTTACTTCTATTTCATCTCGTATGATTTTCTTTTCACTTAAACATGTGGGTACATACAAAAAACTTAACCAAAACAATTAATCGTTATTTTATTTATTTATTCATTTATTTATGTATATGTATATATATATATATATATATATATATATATACAAGCTCCAGATCTTTTAGATAGATGGTTCTCGCTTCCTAGTGACGAATATTACTCTACTTTTGCTGACGTTGATTTTGATCTTCCAGTTATGGAAATATTGATAGGTCTTGAACACAGGTTCAAAGTAGGTCAATTGAATTTGGGTCAGTTCCTTTCACGTAAAAGCCTGTGTCAATATTTTTTACTTATTTAACAATAACAATACATATTCTATCAGAGGAAACTTATGTATGCTTCCCGACAAATGTTTGAACTTTCTGGGCCAAAATATTCCATGGGACGTAGAGCTAACGTATCTCGGAATAGTGTTAATGCCGAAATACAATACTGCGTGACGGCGATACGTGAGCGTGATGCGATTCTCCCTCGTCGTCACGCAACGCATTCAATTTACAATGCACGCGATGCGGCGAACATTAATGTTCATATGACAAATGTCAAATTGGTGACATTTTAAATGAAATTTGCTGGAAATTGTTTTTGATTTTTTAAAAGTTTTGAATTTGGAACGTTCCTTCGTTTAGCAAATAAAAGCCTTAACTAGGATACACGAAATTTTCATTCAAAATTCATTCATAATAACCAATGTACTTAAAAAGTAATTAAGGCGTTTGAATTTCAAATTTCATTTAAGCGCCATATTGCATTTGACAAACGTCACGCACATCGCTGAGAGGAATTTTCGTTTTTCCGAATATTTCCCGCCTCGCATCGACGCATCGCAATCATTGTGCGATGTCGCATACAAATGCATGTAACGAAAACTGGTTGACATTTGCTGCGAGACTCTCGTCGCGCTCTCGCATCGTCGTCTCGCAGTATTGTATTTCGGCCTTGAATCGTGTGACTTGGCCGCTAGTTGAACTATTCCAATGGTAAGTCTATTTCGTACTGTTTTAGGAGGTTTAATTACGATGATTGTATAAAATTAATAAAATAGCAAGTATGTTGCTGCATCTATTTCTTTAACGTGATATATTGGATAGTTTAAAAAGTATTGAGCCTTTTTTGTCACTAGATGGTGTTCGTTGTCATATATTGGATAATGCTAATCAGATTGAGTCAAATGCGTTTGAAAGGTGACATTCCATTCCACAATTTTCATATGGACTGTTTTGTATTTCGTCATTCATGTCAAAAGTTGTATTCATTTAAAAATGAGTGAAGTTTCTGAAAAAAATTCGTTATATTTTACAATATCACTACGATCAAGGTGAGAATGCATCGCAGGCTCATGAAAATTTGTGGTGTCTACGGTCAAGATACTTTATCAAAAGCCACAGCCAAGAGATGGTTCGCTCGCTTTCTTTCGGGAAATTTTAATGTCAAAGATGCACCTCACACAAGTCGACCACTGAAAAAGTCGATGAAATCTTACAAAAAAATGAAGAAGACCGACACATAAGCAGCTATGAAATTGCTAAGGAACTGAATATCCACCACGAAACAGTTTTGAATCATTTGCGTTAGGCTGGATACACAAAGAAGCTCGACGTTTGGGTGCCGCATGAATTAACACAAAAAAATTTGATTGTCGAATTTCCATTTGCAAAATGTTAATAAAATGCAACAAAATCGAGTCATTTTTGAAGCAAATCATTACGGGCGATGAAAAATGAGTCAGATACGAGAATGTTGTTCGAAAAATATCATGATCAAAAAAATGTGAATCAATCAACGACTTCAAGGCCAGGATTGACACCAAGTAAGGTTATGCTGTGTGTGAAGGATGGGATTCCAAACACTCAATTCGTCTCTGTACTGTACAATTAACCACATGCAACAAGCAATTCAAAAAAAAACGGCCACAATTGATCAATAGAAAGGGCGTTGTCTTCCATCATGACAATGCCAGACCACACACATCTTTGATGACCTGACAAAAATTGACAGAGCTTGGCTGAGAAGTTTTGATACATCCATCGTATAGCCTAGATTTTGCACTATCAGACTACCATTTGTTTCGGTCTCTGCAAAAATTCCTTAATGAAAAGAAATTCACTTTAAAAAGAGACTGTGAAAATCACTTGGCCAAGTTTTTCATCGATAAACCACAGAAATCCTACACAGATACAGATACAATATGGCTCTACCCAAAAAATGGCAAAAGATCATAGATAATAATTGACAATATGTACTTAAATTAAATCCATTTTAAATAAAAGAAATATTCAATCGAAAAATGACAAGAAAAAAAAGGCTCAATATTTTTAGACTTACCAATATTTGAAATGATTTTATGGTATTTTACATTTATATGTAAAATGACAGTCCCCTGGCCACAGTCCCCTGTCATTTTATAATACAGGGGACTATTCTATACCACAGGGGACGCGAAAAAATAATGAACGAGAAAGACCTTAAGATTCAGCAATACAAACTGAAGGTGGAAAATTATAAGAAGAGGTTACAGCTGTTAGAAAATAAGTTAGCAAATAACAGCAAAAAAACCGAGACAATAACACAAAATTTACAAGAATGTGTGATACTCCATCAACTCGCAGAGAAGTTGTTAAAAAGACTCTGTTTGGGGAAGTATTGAATGAACAGTTGAAAAAGAAATTCGGAAGATTAAAAACACATAGAGAAAAACAAATTTTTGGGAAAGTTATATCTGGTAAAATAGTAAAAAAAAATACAAACCACGGAGAAACAAAGACAGTGCTGTATCGTATAAGAGACCTCAGAGCTCGAAAAGTAAGTCGACATTATTATCCACAACCCGAACTCGTGTAGGTAGCATTCCATCCGATCTTATAAAGGCAGTGCAAAATTTTTATGAATATCATGATAATAGCCGACTCGGTGCAGGAAAGCGAGAATGTGTGACCAGAAAAGAAGTCAAAAAACAAAAAAAGATACTTGTTGGTGTAATCAGTTACCAGACATTTTGTCGCTTACGTTGTTTCTGGGTGGTTACCCCAAAGATAATCGAACGAGATACATGCCTTTGCATTAAACATGCTAATCTTGATTTGAAATTGTCAGCTTTGTACATTCGCAATATATTGCGTGACGATAATCAGAATAAATTACTGGAAAACATTTGTTGTAATCATTATGATGAACAAGAACAAGAAAAATGACTTACATGGGTATTATAGCGACGAAAGAAATAAATTCCATCAGTACAAAGCTCTCAAAAACTTAAAAGAAAATCTGATCGAGTACGAAGTTGTAATACTTATGGATTTTTCGGAAAATTACTGTACCAAGTATAGTGCAGAGATACAGGCATATCATTTTGGCGGGTATAGACTTCAGCTGAGTCTTCACATTGTGGTTGTTTACACCAAAGGCTACACAAAGTTCTATTGTAGTTTTTCCCAAAACACAAAACACTCACCCGCTCCTGTATGGGCACATTTGAAGCCAATTTTCAGACGGACCCGTAACACAATACCGGAATAAAACTTTGTTTTATATTTGGCCACAAGGCTTCGTGTAGAGGTCCCAAGTGTAGAAAAGTTTGCCTTATCAGAGAGTGGGAAAAAGTGCAATTAATGGAGTTGACGCTACTCGCAAAAGAACTGCAGATGCCATCGTTGCTGCAGGAGGTCATATTGATAGTTTGGAATCTTTTATAGAGGTTTAAAAACTGTTTAACCAAGAAGACAATTTTGAAATGTTTAATACAAGTGAGCATTAAGAAGAGTCATCAAAATAAGTGAAATTTGTTTGAAAATTCTTGATTTATTCGTAAAAATACAGATTGCAGGAAAAAACTTTTATAGCTTGAATTTAATAAAACCTGGTTGGTTACAACAGTCCCCTGTCATGATTTTGTAAAAAATCGTCGGTAACTTATAAATAAAAAGAATAATGTGTTAGCTTTCGGAAGATACATACTTAACTTAGTGTTGTCCTTCATTGTATAAATATATTTTCTCATTATTTAATAAAATTTGCTTGGGACACTCTTGTATGGGATAGTTTCCGAATAGTAGAGAAACACTCATATATTATTTCCATATGACCAGCCGCTCCTCTGTGATTGGCGTTATATTTTCGATGATTCTCTGTCATGTCCAACATTTTCTTTCAAGATTCACATTAAAGTACGAGCACTTCACAAGCACATTTAACAATTGAAGTACTCACACCACGTAATAACGCAAATTGACGCTTCTTCCAGGTGTCATCTCCTGAAACATATAAATGTCGTGTATTCAATGCCGTTTTCAAAGCTCGTTTAAAGTGTTTTTTTTTTGCAGCAGAGAAGAAAAGTGTCTCAATAAAAGTCGTAATACATTCATGTATTTAATCTAAAATCATATTTAGATTGATTTTAAAAGGAACAGTTTAAATCCATTAAACCACAGAACGTCTGACATCCGGCAAGCCACAAGCTTCTCAAAGTATAAATGAACCTACGGTTCACTTCATACACTTGCCCAATTTGTCGGTACAATAAAACAATATCTTGTTATGCTGTTTTTGCCGCACCGAAACATCCCATATGGAATATATCATTGCAACCAAAACTACCATGCTTCTTTGAATGAAACTTCACCAACACCAGAAATCTCGTGACAACGAAATCTAAATCTCAGGGAGGGTTCATGGTGCTTAAGGTGAAAACAGAAGAAACTGTTGTCACTTGTGGTCTTAGTAATTTTTTGTAACACCATAAAATTACAGTATAATACGGAGAGAGAGGAATATAAAATTCATATGAAAATTTCCAAACCCCTTTACGCCATCGACCATAATGTTGCGATAAAAAAAAATATGGTTTCACTCAAACCATATCCCTTTCCATTACGATGTCACGCCGATGCTGGAAACAACTTTGCCTTTTTATAATTTGTTTTTAAGAAAAGTTATATTTTACATGATAAAATTGAAATTATTTATTTAGATAAATAATTGGAAATAAAATAAACTGTTATAATGTGAATGTAAATGAATTTAATTTAAATATTATATATTATGTGAATGTAAATAAATTCAATTTAAACCTCATACATTATGTGGATGTAAATAAATTCAATTCAAATATTATGGGCACATACATATACATATAACAATAATTAATTACCTCCAATCCGCTGAGAAGAATCCAGTGCGCACCAGCTCCACCCCAACCGACATACTATTTGGAATCAAAGTCAATATTTATATATATATATATGCAAATCACTAATAATTAAAATTTTCAGATGGAAAGGAAATACCTATAAGTGCAATAATTTCTAACATTTTATACTTGTTCAGTTCAACTCGGTTTCAGTGACGGTACGACCGCGCACATAAATCGACCTCAGCAAACTGACTCCCGCAAACTGACTCCAACAAACTGACTCCAACAAACTGACTTAATCTGATTTCAACAAACGAACTCCAGCAAACTGACTTTCAAACAATCTGACTCCAATCGACCTCCTTCCAAAACTGATTTCAACGAATTGACTCCAATCGACCTCCTTCCAAAACTGATTTCAACGAATTGACTCCAACGACCGACTCCAATCGACCTCCTTCCAAAACTGATTTCAACGAATCGACTCCAATCGACCTCCTTCCAAAACTGATTTCAACGAATTGACTTCAACGACCGACTCCAATCGACCTCCTTCCAAAACTGATTTCAACGAATTAACTCCAACGACTGACTCCAATCGACCTCCTTCCAAAACTGACTTCAACGAATTAACTCCAACGACCTTCCAAAACTGATTTCAACGAATTAACTCCAACGAACTGACTTTCAAACAATCTGACTCCAATCGACCTCCTTCCAAAACTGATTTCAACGAAGTGACTCCAACCACTGACTCCCATCGACCTTCTTCCAAAACTGATTTCAACGAATTGACTCCAACGACTGACTCCAATCGACCTTCTTCCAAAACTGATTTCAACGAATTGACTCCAACGACCGACTCCAATCGACCTCCTTCCAAAACTGATTTCAACGAATTGACTCCAACGACTGACTCCAATCGACCTCCTTCCAAAACTGATTTCAACGAATTGACTCCAACGACTGACTCCAATCGACCTTCTTCCAAAACTGATTTCAACGAATTGACTCCAACGACCGACTCCAATCGACCTCCTTCCAAAACTGATTTCAACGAATCGACTCCAATCGACCTCCTTCCAAAACTGATTATAACGAATTGACTCCAACGGCCGACTCCAATCGACCTCCTTCCAAAACCGATTTCAACGAATTAACTCCAACGACTGACTCCAATCGACCTCCTTCCAAAACTGATTCCAACGAATTGACTCCAACGACCGACTCCAATCGACCTCCTTCCAAAACTGATTTCAACGAATTGACTCCAACGACTGACTCCAATCGACCTCCTTCCAAAACTGATTTCAACGAATTGACTCCAACGACTGACTCCAATCGACCTCCTTCCAAAACTGATTTCAACGAATTGACTCCAACGACTGACTCCAATCGACCTCCTTCCAAAACTGATTTCAACGAATTGACTCCAACGACTGACTCCAATCGACCTCCTTCCAAAACTGATTTCAACGAATTAACTTCAACGACTTGACTTTCAAACAACCTGACTCCAACGACTAACTCCAATCGACCTCCTTCCAAAACTGATTTCAACGAATTGACTCCAACGAACTGACTTTCCCGTCTTTTTTTTCTCCCCATGAACTCTAGATCTAAAAAAAAAATTAGTTTTTTGTTTTAATATCAATTTTCACTTGGAATCTCAAAGTGAAAATTTTGTACTAGATTTCTTACAATCTGGGTTCACAATATTAGCGATTCACCATTAAACTTACTCCGAGACCCAATTTGAAACATTACTTAAACTCCACTCTACCATTGAACACTTTTTCTTCCCCTCTATTTTTAATGTTAGAACACTTAACGAAACACGATAATTTTGTTTTCTACGTGCAACTTCTGCTGAGTTCTCGAAATTTTAGGCATTTTGCAAATTTGTACAACACAAAACGAATATAACAACAAATAAACCTCGTGAAACAACACACAATGATCAACCGAAATATTTAAAACTAGTCACCCTTAGAAAGTGTAAGTAACTAACAAGAAAGATCGACTCACAAGACCAGCCTAAATATACTTCCGGCGTGCTAAGCAAAACGGGTCCTAAGGGTTGAGTCTTAACTTTTACTCGTATCGACTTGAAAATTGTTGATAGTATTCGAGAACCCTTTAGCATTTTATTGGACGAATAAATTAAGATATTTTTCTAAAGCTTCCAAACTCACTTAACTCTTTCAGTCACACTTTTACAATAGGAACATAATTATCAATTTCTGTTTATTTAAGCAACTTTTACAACTAAAATATCACAGAAAATAGAAGAAAACAAAAATTTAGGTATTAAAGCTTTCAAGGAATGAGGTGGTCACTAACGTCACCATGACTATTGCTACAAATAAAACTAGGATGATTGTGAATGTTATTTATTAGACGAATCATCATTACAAAAGCACAAAACTAACAAAAAAAAATTATTTTTTATGAAAAAATTCCTCAAAAAGGCCTCAAACACGCGACGGGACAAGCGAAAATTACGGAAAGGAACCTTATCAAAATAAGCATCAAGCAATTGTACAGCAAGCTGAATGAAGCAACGCTTAAAACTTATGAGAGTCACCTAGAGTTGATGAGACGATCAGAGCATTGCGGCAAAGTTCATATGGGAGATTTATTAGAGAAGGCTGATAGAGCATACCAATGTGAGACTGAGAAGAAAAGAATAACTCATTTGCAGAAATTGAAAAAATTAGTAGAAGCTACCCCGAAGTTCTCCATAGTTTTCGAAGTGCAAGAGATTCCAGGACTAGTGGTCAACAAATCTACGGTGACATTCAAAGAAGATGAAATGCGGCTACTGAATAAGGGTCTCAACTATGCGATAAAGCCAACAAGGGTCCCGAAGGAAGACATAATCGTGGAGATGGAAGCAGCCATTAGCAAACTGCCGGAAGCACATAAAACATCAGCGAGGAAGGAGATAGCAACAGTAATAGTGGGAGTCCAAAAGTCAACGACGAACCCGGAAGCAGCCATAGTCCTTGAATTGAAGAAAAAACCGGTTTATTTCATCAAAGCGGACAAAGGAAACACAGTTGTTATTATGGACAAAGACAAATACGAGGAAGCGGTTACTCAAAAACTAAACGATGGCAATTTTTTCGAACTTCGCCGAAACCCTTTGGAGGATTCTATCAAACGATTTGAGAGGACGATCAAAAGCTGCGAGTCACTAATCGGGGAACTGACGAAAGTGAGAGTAACGAACCCGACCCTACCAAGGATCAAATGTTTGCCCAAGATCCACAAGGAGGGAAATGAGATGCGAGAATTCATATCAGCTGTGCCCGCTCCAACACAAAAACTAGCTAGATGGCTAGTTGAGGAATTTATACAGATGCAACCAATAGAAAGCAATTCCGTCAAAAACACCGAAGAATTCACGGAAAAACTGTTAACATACGGCCCGCCAGCAGAAGACGAACTGATGGTATCGTTTGACGTGAAAGCTCTCTTTCCCAGCATACCAGTGATGGAAACACTTGGGTACATCGAGGAGTGGTTACTCAAACAGGACAATTCTATGGCATGGAAGGCGAAAACGAGACAGTACCTCCAGTTAGCAAAGCTATGTATGACAGAGAGCTATTTTACGTTCAAAGGAAATTTTATAAAACTAAAGGAAGAGCAGCTATGGGAAATCCACTATCACCATTTTTTAGTGAAATGTTCATGACACGACTGGAGGATGGACTTAAAGCCAAGCACCAATTACCAAGATGTTGGATTAGGTATGTGGATGATATTTTCGCTTACGCGAAGAAAGGAGATCTGCCACAAATCCTGGTGGAACTGAACAAGGCGCGCAAGAACATCAATTTCACGGTGGAGGAAGAAAAAGATGGAAAGTTAGCTTTCCTGGACACATTGGTATCAAGAACGAGTGGTGACATCAGTTTTGAAATCTACAGAAAGGCAACACACACACAACGGGCGATTCCGAACACATCAAACCACACGCAACAAGTAAAAGTTTCTCATTACCGAGCCATGATTCACAGCATGTACGATCTACTTCTAAATACGGCAGCCAGGGAGAAGGAAATGCAGTACATTCTCGACACTGCGAAGTTGAATGGATTCAAGCCCTCAACGATCAAGAGAATTGCGGATAAAATAAGAAGAACACGTCATAAGAAAGAACGATCAACATTACTCAACCCGGGTTCTGAAAAAGCGTACTGGAAGGTAGTTAGTTACCACGAAGGTGTCACTGACAAATTGAAAAGGAGGCTAAAACATTACGAGTCCATACGCATAATCGAGTCAAGCAGCAAAAACCAGCTGAAAAACATCTTCGGATCAACTAAGGACAAACGACAACCACACGAAAAATCAGGCATGTACCGGATCGAATGCCCCGACTGCCACGAAGTTTACATTGGACAAATAAGAAGAAACCGTGCTAATGAACAACGACGCAGGTAATTGCAAATCCTGGCTCTTTAATTTAATTAGTTAAGTAATTTCTCCAAATGTAATTAAAATAAAGTAAATTTTAATACGGCGGTCAATGGTAGCGGTAATATCGGCGCTGAACTGGGTTTACTGGTTCCCCATGGGATGCACTAAAACCGAAACTGAAATAGGCAACTCCAAAAGCCCTGCTACCGAATCCTACTTGCAACCTCCACGTTGGTGGCCGCTGGGCTTCTTATGAAGACTTATGCAAGAGGGTGAGCGTGACTTCCTGCGCGTGATAACAGGAATATAATAACCACGCTTTCGGAACGAAGTTTGGGCGATGGGCTAACAACCGGTCCCTGTAAAATCGAATATTGTTTTGGAACCTGTAAGGGAGTCTCGGATTGGATTGGAACAACGGAAACGACCCCGCAAACGAAATAAGGACTACGCAATCGGATCCTGGAATGTCAGATCACTCAAAAAACCTGGCGCTGTTAAAGCATTATTACAATAGGCCAGTGAATACAAACTAAATGTGCTGGCAATCCAGGAAACGAAATGGATTGGTAATGAGATACAGGACATGAGATCGCACACACTATTTAAAAGTGGGAAGCCTGGAGGAAGCCAAGAATTCGGAGTAGCATTTATTGTGGATAGGGAATTCAAGTCACACGTTATCGACTTCAAAGCAATAAACGAGAGAATGTGTGCGATCCGCATCAAAACTAAATTTTTCAAGATATGGCTGATTAATGTCCACGCCCCGACAGAAGATAAGGACGAGGAAGTGAAGGACGCCTTCTACAATCACCTAGAACGCCTCTTTGACTCATTGCCCACAAACGACATCAAAATAATCCTAGGTGATCTTAATGCAAAAATTGGCAATGAACATATCCATCGGGGAACTACAGGAGGCCACAGCCTTCACGATAGCAGTAACGACAACGGCCAGCGCCTGATTGACTTTGCTTGTAGCAGAAATATGATTATTAGTTCAACGTACTTCCCACACCGACGCATTCATAAAATAACTTGGGCATCTCCAGATGGCAACACCTTCAACCAAATCGACCATGTGCTCGTTCAACAGAGGTGGGCATCTAGCATACTGGACGTCCGAACATTCCGTGGAGCAAACTGTGACTCGGACCACTACCTGGTCAAATCAACGTTTCGATGTCGCCTGTCAAAGGCATTTAATACGAAAACCAGTCCAATACAAAAGTTTGACATCGAAAAGCTACAAACGGAGTCAATTGCTAAAGATTTTCATGACTCTCTCGAAAACAAACTAGCTCCTATCCTCCAAGATATGTCTGAAAAGACAAGTAACGAGCTATGGATGGAGGTGAAAGGAGCAATTAAAAGCACAGCAGAACGGTCGATTGGGTATATAGCCCGGCACAGAAGAAATGACTGGTTTGATGATGAATACCAGAATGCATTAGAAAAGAAAAATCAGGCGTATAAAGAATATGTTAACAGAAATACCAGGACGAAGAGGGAAACTTACGAGAACCTCCGACGAGAAGTCAATAAGATTATTAGAAATAAGAAAAGAAAATATTTTGATGACCAATTAAGGTCAATAGATGCAAATTTGGCGAGCAATAGATCGAGAAACGCCTACAAAGTAGTGAAAAGCTTAAGACGAGGATATCAGCCCAAGACTTCACTCTGTAAAAATGAAAGCGGTAACATCATTGCTGACGACCATAGTATTAAGGAAAGATGGGCTGCATATTTCATGGAGCACCTTAATCCTACACACGGCTCAAGAACAGCAGAGTCGTCAAACATCTTCGAACCGTCTCCTTTGGCCCCTTCAACTCTGGAAGAAGTCAAGTATGCCATCAAAAGCCAGAAAACCAGTAAAGCGGCGGGCATTGATTCATTCCAGCAGAACTGATAAAGAACGGCGGTGTTGCGGCACAGAAAATCATCCACAAGATGATCCAACTCGTCTGGGATCAAGAGCAGATGCCGCAAGAGTGGTGCCAATCCATCATCATCCCTATCCACAAAAAAGGAGACAAACTACAGTGCGAAAATTACAGAGGTATATCACTACTTTGTACATCTTACAAAATCCTCACAAAAATACTTGAAGGTAGATTAACACCATATGCTGAAAAAATAATTGGGGAGTATCAAGGTGGTTTTAGCGCCGGACGATCAACTACTGACCAACTGTTTACAGTTAGGCAGATCCTTGAAAAGTGCTGGGAATATAACATCGACGTCCACCAAATTTTCGTGGACTTTAAGCAAGCATACGACAGTATTGATCGAGAAGTACTGTACCAAATAATGCTTCAGCTTGGAATCCCAGCGAAGCTAGTCCGCCTGACAAGAATGACAATGGCATCAACAACAGCACAAGTCAGAATCAATAACCAGCTGACTAATGCCTTTGAGATAAAAGTAGGATTGAAGCAGGGCGATGGACTGGCTCCACTGCTATTCAACCTACCTCTAGAATACGTCGTACGGAAACTACCTGTGGATACGAAAGGAACACTACTATACAAATCGAGCCAACTTGTAGCCTATGCGGATGACATCAATATCCTGTCAATATCCTTTTCATCTGCCAAGGAACTCCGCCTCAAACTAGACCAAGAAGCGAAGCAGGTGGGGCTGCAAATCAACGAGTCCAAAACAAAAGTTATGATACAAACCAGGAGAAACACCCCCAACCGGCAAAACATAACACTCAACGAATTCAACCTGGAAAATGTGGACGAATTTACATATCTTGGCTCCAAGCTAGTGAAGGATGGTAATGAAACGGCAGAAATAAAGCGTAGAATTCAGCTCGCTTATAAAGCGTTCTACTCAGTTTTGGGTATTCTGAAGGCCAGCTTCATACATAGGAAAGCAAAGCTGCAAGTATACAAATCTGTGATAAGACCTGTGTTGTGCTACGAATGTGAGAGATGGACCCTCACTCAAGCTTCCGCAAACATACTAAACGCTTTCGAAAGGAGGGTCCTAAGACGAATCGTGGGAGCAATGCAGGAAGGAGGACAATGGCGAATTAGGTACAACCATGAGTTGTACGAACTTTTCGACGAGCCAGAAGTCTCCACTGTGATAAAACTGCGGAAGCACCAATGGGCTGGCCATGTGCAGCGAATGAATGAAGGTCGGACACCTAGAAAGGTATTTGTCGGAAAAACTGAGGGACGCAGGCCAGTGGGAAAGCCAAGAAAGCGCTGGTCCGACTCTGTAGACGAAGATAGCAGCACGCTGCTCGGATTCCGAAATTGGAGGACGCGGTCGATGGACCGAGACAACTGGAGGCGACACCTGCGGGAAGCCAAGGCCCGAAACGGGCTGTAGTGCTACAACGACGACGACGAATTTTAATACCCTCTTGTTGAAACACCCCTCAAGGTAATTAAGGACTTAGTATATAAGTAGAATTTTTGGGTTAAGTAAAACAATCGCTGAAGAAGACCGAACGATAACGGTCGAAAATCGATTACGACAAATTAAAAGGAAGTTTTTTCAGTTATTTTTCAGAAATATTTTGCGAAGATGAACTCAATTACGAACATTACTTTTTATGAAAATCTGCAAAACATGTTTTACCTTTGCGTAAGTAACTTTAGATGTACTACACTGCCATACAGTACGCACTGGAGATATTTTAGTGATACAATTGCAGCATCTTCTTGATGTGCTTCTTTCAGGTTGATGGCTACTGGATTCTAGACGAATTTCCTGAGGGACTGTAGGTTTGCGGCGTTTTATAAATGCAGGTCCTGGAGAACAGGCCGCAGAATTACGGCTGCTGTTCACTGAATCCGGCCTATGTTTGTCTATGACATATGCTGGTGCCAGTAGGCCCCGATATACTTCTCGCCTGAATTCTTTCAGAATCAGCTTGTCTCGGTCTGGGCGTGAAGAGGACTGCAGTTCTTTATAAATCAAAAAAAAGCATTGACAACACAACAATCAAGAAAGTGAAAAAAAATCTTATGTCACCACTTATTTTTCTGTCAATAGCATAGCTTCCTTTGAGCTGATCAAATTTGTCGACAAAGTTCATGTTTGCGTTGTAGTCGATGACGGCTTGAAGACAGGACACTTTAGTACTGGTGCCATCACGCTCTCTGCGTTTTACATTTCCCACATTCTTCGGATCATGGTAGTTTGACAAAATAAATACTGATCTCTTGTCCTTCCATTTTAGCAAACTTACTTTTGTGTCACTAACCCGGTAATCATGTTGACCTCTTTGGAAATGCTTGTCATCTTTTAGCGTTGGCAAGAACTTTCTATATGAGTTCACAGTTCCACAAGCGAAAATCTGGTCCTCAAGTAGTTTCACTTGCAAGGGATAACTATTGAAATAATTGTCAAAATAAACCTTATGATTTTTACTTTTCAAGGTTTCGCAAATATTCTTGGCAACTTTTCCACCGAAGTCAGTTTCAACGTTACTACCCTTTTCGCCTGTGTAAATATAAAATTCTAGACAATAACCTGATTATGCACACATCATCCAAACCTTGTATCCACGTTTCGTCGGCTTTTTTGGCATGTATTGTTTTAGTGAGTTTCTGCCTTTGAATTTGATCATGCTTTCATCGATTGCAACTCTCTCAGATGGCTTGTAATATTTTTGAAAATTGTTTTGCAATATGTCGAGTAGAGGTCTAATTTTATAAAGTTTGTCGTAATTAGGGTCAGTTCGGTCGGGCATTACACTATTTTCATTGACATGTAAGTTATTCAAAAGCCAACTGAACCTGTTAAAGCTCATGAACTTCGAAACATAGCTGTCATGCAAATCAGGCGCTGTAGACCAATAATCTCGGTAGCTCGACAATTTTTTTATACCCATCACCAAATTCAAGGCAATAAAAACATCAAGCTCTTCTGTTGTGATAGATGTACATATGTATATGGCTTTCCAGCTTGAGTAGCGTAAAGGTTAGTTTGGTAACATACTAAAATAGTAAAAGCGTTGTCACATTCTCTATGCTTAGAATTTGATCTGAAAAACCCACTCTTTCAGAAAACAAACCAGGCATATCCATTCTATAATTCTTCTTCCATTTTGGAGCAATCATAACCGGTATGTTTGAACTTACATTATTAGACTCTGTAGAATCAGGATTCCGTTGCAACCGGCTAGACAAAGGGAGGTCATCATCAGAATCTTAAATGTCGTCATGAGCAATTTGAACTCCAATCAAATCACCTAACACCATCGGATTTGGCTGATTTTCTGCCTCTTCTTCGTCATCTTCATAGCTACAAATGCTCTCGTTACCTGAAGGGATGTCTTCAAACAAGTATTTTTCAATCTCTTTCTCTCCTAAGCGGCGCGACATACTGTAAAGAATGTGAAAAAAACAAATGAAGTTACATCCATAAGCTAACCAACCACCGTCATCGTCATGGTGGTTTGTAAGCTAACCACCAAATTCCCTTTGTAAATACTCATTGAAAATACGAAAGTAACAGTACTTACATGCAAACACACATAAAATAGGTATATGAGAATACGTTCAATAAAAAATATTACAGAAAAAAAGTTACTTACCCGTTTTATAGATTTTTTTATCAGACACTCGAGAAAAAGTACGTTAGCGCTATATTCAATTCAGCTGGTATGAACTGTCATTCGTTCAATTTACCGGGAAGCTGTCATTTGTTTTGAAGCGCAGTCCAAACTTTTATAATAATTCAACCGTTTATCGCTAGATGGCGTGGATTATAATTAACGTGTGGCAACACTGCCACTCAAACCATCGAATATGAAACGAAGTGAGGATCGGCAGGATATTAATTTTTAACAGTTAATCCTATAATCTCCCTCGCTAGTGAACCGCCTTATTTTATAGACGCGATTGTTTCTAGCTAATAAATATATTTTATTACATTGTATCCGACGTGTTTTATTTGGACTTAGGTTGAGTGAATCCCTAAATTGGTGACCCCGACGTGATTCTCCTGGTTAAAATAACATTTCGATTGACTCTAAACTGTGAAAGTGCAACGCATTTCTCTTGTTTTCGTGAAGTGAAACTCAATTCTCAAAATGGCTACCGTACCAAATGTTGAGACCCCGAAAACATCTAAAAGCCCAAGTTTGTTACCACCGATCGCGCCGCGACCTTCAACATCCGCGAATCTGTTTGTAGAAGCGTCGCGAATTACGAAATTCCCGGCATTTTACAGACCGGATCCCGAATTCTGGTTCGAGCAGGTGGAAGCCACTTTTCATACGCATCACATCACGCAAGACGAGACAAAATTCAAGTACGTCATCCAGTATGCGGAACCGGAGATTTTGTCTCACGTCATTTCTATCGCCAGGAATCCACCGTTGGAAAATAAATACGAAGCCTTAAAGCACCGGATATTGATGGCATTCGCAGAATCCACAGAGTCGAAATTGAGGCGGATATTTCAAGGCCAAAATCTAGAAGGTAAGAAGCCATCACATTACTTGCAGGATCTGCGCAATACGGGAGGAGAGCAGGTAACGGACGCGATGCTCCGGTCGCTGTTGTTGGAGCAACTTCCTGAAAACATACGAGTCGTTTTGGCCATAGCAAGCGAGCCCGATGTAGATAAACTGGCAAAGATGGCAGACTTAATGTTGGAGTTGCAAAATTCACCTGGAGTCTCAACAGTTCGTCAACAACCAGAGTCAACGGTAAGAAACGAAGTGTTATCCCAGATCCTAGACCGTCTTGAAAGATTAGAATTGTGGACGCAAAATCGATCATGTTCTAAAACGCGCAGCAGATCGAACCAAAGAAGATCGCGGTCTAGAGGAAAGTTTTGCTTTTTCCACACGCGCTTTGGCAAACTAGCCAGAAACTGCAAACCACCCTGCCAGTGGAAGAATTCCGAAACGACGTCGGAAAACTAAATTCGTCGTCCCGAATAACGGCGGCCGAGGACGACCAACTTCGATTCAGTAATCGCCGACCTAATCATCCTTGATCGAAAAAGCGGAACGCGTTTCCTTATTGATACTGGGGCCGATATTTCAGTCCTGCCACGGGACAAAATTCTGAGCACTCCAGGAAAATTGGAATTGTACGCAGCCAACAACACACCGATCAAAACATACGGCCAGAAGGTGATGACGCTTGACCTCGGACTGCGAAGACCATTTGCCTGGAGATTTGTAGTTGCGGATGTAAAGCAACCAATAATCGGAGCGGACTTATTGCAACATTTTGGCCTAATAGTTGACTTACGTCGGAAAAGGTTGGTGGATGGCGAAACAAAATTAGCAGCCAACACTAAACACACAAATGAAGCCCATGTGACGATCATGACAATTAAAGCAAACATGGAGTACCACGATCTACTGAAGGAATATGTCGATTTAACTGTTCCTTCAGATACGAGAAAAGTGATGGCTCATGGCATTTACCACCATATATTGACAAAAGGACCTCCAGTCGCCGAAAAGGCAAGACGCCTAACTCCCGAAAAGCTTCGTCAAGCAAAAACAGAATTCGACTTCATGCTTCAACAAGGAATTTGTCAGCCATCATGCAGTCCGTGGGCAAGTCCATTGCATCTTGTCCCGAAGAAAACCGGCCAATGGAGGCCATGTGGAGATTATCGGCGTTTGAATGCGATCACTGTTCCGGACAAATACCCGATCGCTCATCTTAGTGACTTTGCTCACAAACTGAGTGGGTGCACCGTATTTTCAACGTTGGATTTAATGCGAGCATACAAACAAATTCCCGTGGCTCCAGAAGATATCCCGAAGACGGCCGTAATAACACCATTCGGGCTGTACGAATTCAAAGTGATGACGTTCGGCTTGTGTAACGCGGCTCAGACCTTTCAACGCTACATTGATTACGCTCTACGAGGCCTGAACTTTTGCTACGCGTACATTGATGACATCCTCGTTGCTTCCAAGACACATGAGGAGCACCGCGAACATTTAAAAGTCATTTTAAATAGACTGCGTGAATATGGATTGTCTATAAACGTAGGAAAATGTACGTTTGGAAAACCAACGATCGAGTACCTTGGCTATCTCATCGAACAACAAGGCATCAGACCTCTTCCAGGAAGAGTTGAAACGATCCTCAACTTTAAGAAGCCGTCAACTATTATGGAACTGCACAGATTCCTGGGAGCGATTAATTTCTATCGAAAATCACTGAAAAACGCAGCTGCTATCCAAGCGCCTCTCCATAAATTTCTCGTTGGTGCAAGAAAGAAGGATAAGCGTCTGATTGAATGGAATCAACAAGCGGATAAAGCTTTTGAAGAGTGCAAGAAGCAAATTGCTAATGCAACCTTGCTAAGTCATCCAGTTGAAAACACACCGCTTGCGATCAAAACTGATGCGTCAGATACAGCGATGGGAGCAGTGCTGGAGCAGTTTACCAACAATATTTGGGAGCCTCTAGGATTTTACTCAAAGAAGTTTACGGAAGCGCAATGCAAATACAGCACGTATGATCGCGAACTGCAGGCAATCTATAGTGCAGTAAAATTCTTCCGGCACATGGTTGAAGGACGTCCACTTATAATCAAAACTGATCACAAGCCCATCACATTTGCATTCAAACAAAAAGCTGACAAGGCATCACCACGACAGTTGCGTCAATTGGATTACATTAGCCAATTTTCGACAACTTTAGTTTTCATAGCAGGAAACGAGAATATCACAGCAGACGCATTGTCACGGATCAGCTCAATCACTATGCCAGTCTCCACCAACAGCCAAGACTTAGCGGCAGCTCAAAAAGACGATGACGAGCTGAAGCAGTTACTTCGAGGGGAAACATCGTTGAAATTGCGTAAACTTCGCATCGACGACTTGGATACAACTGTATATTGCGACGTATCAACTGCGGAAATCCGTCCATACATCCCAAAGATTTTCAGACGGAAAATATTCGAAATGACACACAGCCTGTCTCATCCTGGGGGACGAACCACAAAGAAAATAATCAGCCGGAAGTATGTTTGAAGTATGTATGAAGAAGTATGTTCCAGATCATGTCTCGCGTGTCAGCGGAGTAAAACCGGACGGCATTCAAAACCTCTACAAGGTCATATTCAAATGCCTGACGCAAGGTTTAATCACGTCCATATCGACATAGTTGGACCCTTGAATCCATCAAAAGGATTCCAATACGTACTGACCATCATCGATCGCTTTACGAGATGGCCTGAAGCAATTCCCATCAAAACGATTACTGTGGATGAGATTGCCACCGCCTTTTACGCGAACTGGATATCGCGTTTTGGAGCTCCTGCTGTTTTGACATCAGACCAGGGATCACAGTTCGAATCACTAATCTTCCAATCACTAACTCATTTAGTGAGCTGCAAGAAAATACGAACCACAGCTTATCATCCTGCAGCGAACGGAATGATCAAACGATGGCATCGGTCGTTAAAAGCAGCGATAATGTGCCATAACACCTACGAGTGGGTCGACATTCTTCCCACCGTCTTATTGGGACTTCGCACCAGTATCAAGGACGACATTGGTGCAACATCGGCAGAGCTCGTCTATGGGACAACACTCCGTATGCCAGGAGAATTCTTCTTCAAGGAAGACATGCCACCTGATCCCAAACTTTTCGTGCAAAAATTCCGTGAGCATATGAAGTACATACAAGCAACTCCAGCATCACATCATGACAAACGCAAGGTTTTTGTCCACAAAGACCTTTCAACTTGCTCGCATGTTTTCGTTCGTGTCGACCGAGTAAGGAAGCCTTTGGAGCATCCATATGAAGGCCCCTACAAAGTCATTGAACGAACTTCCGGAAATGTCTTCAAGCTGGAAATAAAAGGGGAATATGTTAACATCAGCACCGAAAAAATCAAACCTGCATATTTCGAATCCACTGCGGATCCGTCTATGCAGCCGTCTTCAGATCAGCAAAAACAAATTCCCAGAACGTATGCCGGTCCGAAAACAAAACAACGAAATGTGACATTTAGCAATGTTTAGTATTCAATTGTCAACATTTGCTAAGTTGTCAGACGACCAATGTATCCAGGAGGGAGTACTGTGGCGACACTGCCACTCAAACCATCAAATATGAAACGAAGTGAGGATCGGCAGGATATTAATTTTTGACAGTTAATCCTATAATCTCTCTCGCTAGTGAACCGCCATATTTTATAGACGCGATTGTTTCTAGCAAATAAATATATTTTATTACATTGTATCCGACGTGTTTTATTTGGACTTAGGTTGAGTGAATCCCTAAAAACGTGTAGGGCGCTCGCAACGACACGTGCGCCAAGGAAAACAATCGTGGTCAACGCCATAACTATTCAGCTGTCAAACGAGTCTAGTCGATGGACGATCCTGTAGCAGCACGCACACAATCTGTATTATATATACTTATAAATATTCATGTAAATAAATAGTGTTATTCGTCAACACTATATAACGTAATCGAAAAGAGGTGGTTAGTAGCACTAACCACCAAGACTTAAAGAGTTAAGAATATATTGAGATAAGGAATCTGTTCCCCACCTCCTCTGTTTGTTCGCTAACTTTTCGACCTCCTCTCGCTAGAGATTGGGCAAATATTTACATCCATTGTTTGCTTGCCGAATTTTAAACGAGTAGATTCCAGAATTGTTTAACGCTCTTCGAGAAATTGTTTTGTATTTCCCAGATATCGAAGAAAAATCGAGTACAAAAGTGAGCTCTGTGCAATAAATGAAAAGTAGTAGAGGAAGCCACAATCGTCCTGTGCCTACATAGTATGTATCCAAGTGAACTGATCCAAGCAACTGCATGCTCGGCTGAACGAACATTCCTATTTGGATCCTCCCTCAACAGAAAATTTAGAGCTAAATTTAACAAGTTCGGCGTAATTGGATCAAATTAAAACTGAGCAATCAATTCTTCTGAATACTATATATTTGTTCACGATTTCTTGATTGGCTTTTTTTTTGTTGATACAATATGGTTTAATAAATTGATTTTTCTTAAAAATCTATTCAACCAAGTTTTCGATTTTCCACAAGTTTCGAGATGTTACTCTTCTAAATTTAACTTCATTTATTTTTGTGTTTTTGCATATTATTTATTAAAATACAACAACAATAAAATCTTTATGAATAATAAAATCTCTTTACAAAATTATGCTAGTAAAAGAAATATATATTTCTAACAGAATACTTTCAAATATATATTTTTCTCCTTCTAACTTTCGTAAAAATTAGTAATTGATCATAAAATTCCTCTTTTGGTCCTTCATAGTGTATACGAGTGAATATTGTAAAGTAATGTGTTTTACAATAAGTCGTAAATATCATAGTCGTGGCTCTTCTTTCAATATCAACGTAAATAAGTATGCATCCGTAAATTCATTGATAAAAGAGATGGATAAAATGTTCATAAGTTCATTTTGCTGCCTATGTCAAAACGTTCACTTCTACTCCATGAAATGTTTTCACTTGTTTTACATTGTAAATGTTTGCTAGTATATTTTGCGTTATTTAGATTTTGTCAAATACATTGCTTGCAGTTTCAATTCGCGGGGACACTTAGGATTTGGTCTTTAGAATAGAATTCTTTCTATAGATGTGTTTGTTCTTGTCTATGTGTTTATCTTAATATGTTTTTGAAATGTTACATAGATTACAATGCATTAATCTAAAAATGTAATGCTTAATTTCTCCTTCATGAATACTTTTAAATTTTATTTAAATATTTATTTAGTACTACATCGCTAAAAGTCTAGTCTACTGACAAAGTGAATTCTATAATAGATTTATAAAACAAAATAAATGGCTTAATGGACAGCGTCAATGTCTCGCTGTGCTCGTGATATTTTCAATTTGTCTTTTGGTGTTTGATCTTCCCCAGATTCTAAGGCAAACATCTTCATTTTTTCCTTGAAGGATAATTTCTCTGGCACGCCGTCTCCAGATTTCTGCTGCTGCTTCTGTTGTTGCTCTTGTAGACGTCTTTGACGGGGATCTCTGCGAAGTTTTCGAAAAATTCAAGATTAAATTGTGTCTTCGCTGCCGGAAAATATCCACTTACCTATAAACTTCCTGTGCGCCAATGACGCCAGGCGTATGTTGTACTGATGTGTTCCACATTTCAGTTTCTGGTGTTGTGGGCGTTTGCAGGATTGCAGTTGTTTCTTCCAAGAATTTCTATAAGACGAAAATTAATTTCATTGCAGATAGTGTAGGATTTGTGCTTGAATAGTACTTACATCAGGATCTTCTCTGATCATATTCAAATCTCCCTTGTCCCCGATAAATTCTTGAGGAGGAACAAAATTGTTTTCTTCGTCATGAAACGAGACGCGTTTGCCGTCTCGCCCGATAGTGCTTGTACCACTGCTAATTGTTGTATTCGTGATCACTGTCGTTTGCTGGATATTACTGTTATTAATCACTGACGTAGTCGTTAGCATGTTGGTCACTGTGTTGTTGTTATTCGTCAGCAGGTTCAATGGCGGTCGTTTCGCTGTCATTGTATGCTCTAATGAAGGACTCGCAATGGGCGGTTTCGCAGTGAGCAGGTTATTGCTGCGATATTTCTGCTGTTGTGACATCACTACGTAAGAACTGTTTCTCTCGGGGGGCGGCGGAGGAGCAGCGATAACGCTATTATTTTGCGAATATGAATCCGAAGGAGATTCCTTTGGTTGGAACTGTTGTAGGTGAAGCTTGTGATCATTTGTTTCGGGGTGTGATTGCGATGTCTTTGTATATGTGGATGTATCGTTCTCAATTGCAGACAAGTTTACATTACTCATATCCTTCGAGAGCTGCGATATCGCGTGTTCGGCTAGTAGTCTTCTTTCGTCTGCGAAACTAGTTGACTTATGTGATTTCGAGGGTGAGGAAGGTGTATTTATGTTTGGTCCGTCGTATCTGTTATTCTTCAGAATACTTTTCGGTTGTACAGTTGGCGTTGGAACTATTTGGCTTTGTTGAATTGGGTACCCCTGGAAAGATTGTTGCGCCTCTGCCATGGGGGGTGTTGAACGGGAAGTTTCGCTGTTGGGCGGAGAGTGCTGCTGGTTTTGATTTGCGGGCGGCGGAACGTTTCGAATATCAATTTGTTTCATACTTGTGACGGGCGTCGGAAGGGGTTGGTTTGAAAGGCGTATTACCTCTTGTACGTTATCTTTACTGTATGATGTCTCATTGTCATCTTCTTGATCCTCAACCTCCAGTGCACGCCTTTCAAAATCACGCTCCAACACAAGAGTCTTTAGTTGTTCTTCTTGCTGTGGAGTTCGATGAAGTAAAGCTGAAAGTTCAACGATTTGTTGATCCCGCCATTGACGAACCTGCTCGCGACGCAATTCATGCTCTTTTTCACGTTCTTCCCTCTCCCAAGGGTTTCCTCCAATGAAATTTTTCCCGGGTTGAGACTGATTTGATGCCACAGGATAGTACGCTACCTTTGGAGGATCCAAAGAACTTGCTATGTAGTTTATGCTGCCGCCGGATGTTAGGGTGTTCGTTTTGTACAGAGGATGAGTTGCGCTTGGTGGTAAAGGGGGCGAAGATTCTTCCGGACCTGGTTGGTAAGGCGGCTGTAGCGGTTGTCGGCCAATTTGAGGCTTCGGCGCAGTGGGTGGAAGCTGTTTAATTGGACTCATTTGTTGGGCTTGAGAGTTGGACATTGAAACGTTATGTCTATTCATTGTCGACGCCATCATATTCGCATGCGGCATTCCCGAACTAGTTAATTGATTGTGTGTTTGCAAATCCATGGATGTGATCCCTTGGTCCTGACGTTGGTTTCTCCGATTCAACATTTCACCCATTTCAGCCATTTTGGCTTGTCCTCTGAGATGAGAGAGTGTTTGGTTTCCCGACATTCGTTGCTGATGATCATTCACTAACATCATATTCGAGTTATTATTTCCCATATAAGCGTTATGATGATACAACTCTTGTTGGCTACCCGGAATCATATTAACATTTTGCATACTTTGACTTGATGACATATTTGTTGGATAGCCACTGGAATTAGCAATGTTTGGCATTGATGGCGCCATCATTTGATTCATACGTAGACTTTGTTGAGTTTGATTTTCGCGCATAAATCCGTTATTGCCTTTCATACGATTACCTATTTGCATTGTTTGATATTGTGGCTGGTTGTTGTTAGATATGTTTTCATTCATAGTGTTGTTTAAGGTGCCTTGCGGCGTGTTTGTTATATAGGACATGGAACTCGATGAAGGCATAGTGTTTGCTAGTGTATTATTGCTATTATAATAGGCTGAAACTGGACGGCTTAATACAGTAGATTGATTCGAAAGATTCGTTGTGGTTGTTGGCATTGTCATTGCACCACCGGCGGCATTTATTGTCGATTGCTGGTTTAGCATTAGAGGTGGCCTGAAAAAATTTATTTACTTGTAAATTGGACTGCTGAACTATCATATAAAGCAGATACTTTGAAAATTTGTTTGAACTTTAATGCGGTAATTCAAGAAGGAGAGCGTGACAGTGTCGATTATATCCTTAACTTACAGCGAGGCATAAAGATGCAAGATTCGCGTAACATACGTGCAATCATGCATACCATCGTACAATGGAATCACTATACCCACAGACGTAAAGGACCAACACAATGTAGGAATTGTCATTAAGCCATTGTCACTTGCCTACAAGATGCTCCATTTGTAGTGGTGATCACCACTTCTCACAATGAATGCAACATTACTACTGAACAGAGAGATAAAATCGTATGCTGTAATTGTAAGGGTACCCACTTTTCTAACTATCCAGAATGCAAGAGCAGATCAGAATTCATTTCAATCAAAGAGAAACTGTCGAATCTGAACAAAAAGCAGAGAGTGACTACTATAAATAAGCAAAAACCATTCAATATCACTGAGATAAATTTTCCAAAGCTTCCATCACCACGTCAACCGTAGGCAGCAGCCCAAACTTATTCCGCGCCACGTACATCGTTTAATTTGATCGCAAAGCAAAGCTCTGATCTTAAAACCAGCTTAAACAATGAGGATCTTTTCCTGTTGAAACTCTGGTACAAATAGCACAGGAAGTCATTCAAAGCCTAGCAGGCTGCAAAACCAAACAGGATCAATTCAACATTGTTGTCAATCTATCAATTAAATTCTTATATGGATGAAAAAATTAAAATTTTGTTTTGGAATGCACAAAGCATTCGTAACACGTGTAAAGAAATGTTTGACTTTTTAGTGATTCATAAAATAGATGTCTGTGCCATCACGGAGAGATGGCTGAGAGCAGAAGCAATGGAACTGCTTACGATCAAATCGAACAGGGAGAATACTCCGCAAGCTTTCTAGCGAAAGCAACATTTTACTGATCAAGAGGAGCTGGGTCTGTCTTGGGTATAGTACTTAGCGAGTAAAACATTAATATATCAGAACTAAGTGTCCAGATGCCTTGCCATCTCCACATTTACCTGTGTTATTTTCTCTAGACAACACAATCAGCTCCCGCGATGATAATCACCAATTTTTTGATTTAAAAAAGCTTTGTGGCCTAAATACAGAGAGATTATTAATGAAAAGTTAGCTCTAAACAGATTAACTTTCGAATCTTTCAAATCTATCGAAGCGATAGTTGCAGGAATTGAAAGATTCAAAAATATGATAAGCTATCCGATTAAGTGTTCCTAAAGCAAAGCAGAAACATAAATGTTTTGTGTTAGATAATGAGGCTCACAATCTCATCAGGGTCAAAAATACTTTACGGAGAGAATGGCAAAGAAGTCGGGATCCTAGTATAAAAAACATTGTAAGCAGCCTCACTTTAGCAATCCGGAAAAAAGTAGCGCTGCTCCGGAACAGCAGGTGGAGCGATATGCTTAAAAAATTAGGATTTTAATTCTCGAAAGGTATGGAAACTCAACCGACTGTTCAAGAGAAAACAACACAGTGTTCCTTATTCCTTGAACGCTGGAAACGGAAGTGTAGCATTTTGAAATACTGAAAAAGATTAAATCCTTGCCGAAGAGTTTCACTCATTCCATACCCTCACAATTTTACCACCGGAAAAATATAGTGTCGAATTCCCTTGAACAAATGCCTTCCTCCTCGAGTGTACCAGATCGATTCTTAATCAAGCCAGCGGAAATAGCACTTGAGCTAAAAATATGAAAAACAATAAAGCTCCTGGTAAGGACGGTATACGAAACATAGCTTTAAAGAACCTCCCAGGCAAAGCAATAGTCTTCATGTGTTTAATTTTTGATGCATGTCTTAAACTGAGTCACTTTCCACCTGAATGAAGACATGCTTTTATTATCCCGATCCTGAAACTAAGAAAACATCCACACCTACCCGGCAGCTATAGATCTACTATAAGTCTACTACCAGCGTTCGCAAAACTCCTTGAAAAACTGATTTTGAAAAGAATTTCCGAAATTGCGAACAGTCAAACTATGTTTCCTCATTTCCAATTTGGCTTCAGGCGTGGATTTTCAACAGAACATCAATTGTTGCGTGTTAAAAAAGACATAAAACCTGCGTTAAATAAAAAATGTACAATAGGTATGGCGACTCTAGATATAGAAAAGGCCTTCGACACCGTGTGGCACAAAGGGATCCTACATAAGATGCAGGAGTATGAATTCCCAACTTATTTAATAACACTAATAGCGTCGTTCCTACACGACAGGAAATTTCATGTCAAAGTGCGAGGATGTTCTGCATCAGTTAAAAATATCACTGCAGGCGTTCCCCAAGGCTCTTGTCTAAGCTCTTCTTAGTATATTATATCTACATCTGACTTCCCATCAAACCTTAATTGTCAAATCGCAACATTCACAGACGACACATGCCTTTACGCGGTGGGAAAAGACCCACAAACTATCATTCACAACTTGGAAAAGGCACTAGACCGTACCTATCAATATTTCCACAAATGGAAAATCAAAATAAATATGAACAAAACTAAAGCAATGTTTTTCGGCAAAAAACATAAACACTGCCTGCTTCCAGACAGGAAAATTAATTTCCTTGACCTACAGAACCCATCGTCCAATGAGCTGACATACCTTGGACTAGTATTGTACAAAAAGATCACGTTTTGAAACCATGTTGAACAGATATGTAATAAAACATTGCAATCAGTTGTAACACTCTACCCATTACTAAATAGAAAGTCCCTTTTGAACTTCACGAACAAAGCAATGATAGTTAAAATGGTAATTCAGGCCATGACTCTATATGGTTCCCCTTCATGGTTTGGATGTGCTGAATACTTAAAATCTTAGCTACAAATCACCCAAAATCGTTACCTCAAATGGCGCTCAATAAACCGTTCTATTTCCCTACTCGAACGCTACATGAACTGGCTAAAATTAAATCCATAAGAGAATGCGCTCGTTTGCGCAAAGACAGATTGTTGGCTAAAGCTTTTCAAACCTCCTGATAGCCGCGCTTTGCACTTGACACGAGTATGCTAGGTCATTCTTATTGTCTCAGCCCTGCCCACCCTTTGTTAATAGTGAAATTTTTGTACACATTTCAAGTTCATGTAGGATTTTTTGTACTATTTGTACATCAGTTCACTTATAAATTACAACTTTAGTAGAAATGAATGTTTATTAAGAACTTTTAAATGTATCGACAATGTTTGTAAAATTATTATACATAATCAATAAAGTTTCATATACGAGGTCTGGCCATTAAATAACGAGACTGCGCGCCTAGAGGGCGCCGTAGAAGGGTGGGGAAAAAACGAGTAGTGCGTTAGGTATCTAGATATCTTGTCTATGCCCGTACCAAAACACGTTCTCGTCACTATTATTGTATTTGTGCAGTAGCGGTTTGAAACGAACGTGTTTTTTTCTCGTGCCGAAAACCATGTGTGATGAAAAACAGGAGCAACGTATCAATCTCAAATTTCTCGTTAAATTGAAAAAAACTCCGACTGAGTGCTGTAAATTATTGCAAGAGGCCTATGGGGACAATTTTCTATCTCGTGCGCGTGTTTTTGAGTGGTATAAGCGCTTCAGTGAGGGCCGAGAGAGCACTGAAGATGACCGACGCTCAGGTCGCCCTGTCACTGTTTCAACTCCGGAAACAGTGACCAAAATCAACCAAATCGTGCGTGCAGATTGTCCAATGAGCATCCGGATGATTGCCAAGGCTGTAAACGCCGATAAAGAAACGGTTAGACAAATTTCACACGAGGAATTACACATGACAAAAGTCTGTGCGAAGTTGGTGCCAAAAAACATGATTCCTGACCAAAAGCTCTTGCGTCAACAGGTCTGCTCAGATTTCCTTGAAAGGTTAAAAAAAGATACCGGACTGATGAACAACATTATTACTTGCGACGAAACGTGGATTTTTCAATACGAAGTTGAAACAAAGCGGTATTGGAAGACGCCTGAATCACGCCAGAATCAAAAAAGCAAGGATGTCCAAATCAAAATTCTAGGCAGTGTTGATCGTTTTTTTCGACATTAACGGTATCGTAATAACTGAATGAGTTCCAGAGGGTCAGACTGTCAACCAGATTTACTATTTGTCAATTTTGGCAACACTGCGAGAACGAGTTCGTAGGAAACGGCCCGAGTTGTGGAAGAACAACTCGTGGATTTTGCACCAGGACAACGCACCTGCCCATAACGCGGTATCTGTGAAGCAATATTTGGCCAGTAAGCGTACTCCAGTGCTCGAACACGCGCCGTACTGGCCAAATTTGGTACCGTGCGACTTTTTTTTGTTTCCGAAGATAAAATCTGCTTTGGAAGGGACCCGATTTGAGTCGATGGAAGCGGTAAAGCAAAAAACGACAGAGCTCTTAAAGGCCCTCACCAAAGAAGACTTCCAGCACTGCTTCGATCAATGGATAAAACGTATGGAAAGGTGTGTGGCGAGAAAAGGGGAGTATATTGAAGGGGAGCATTCGAATGTAGAATAATTTTTATAATAAAACCCTTTTTCGTAACCAGTCTCGTTATTTAATAGCCAGACCTCGTATATCAATATATAATGCGGTAATTCGCAACAATTAAAAGTCGAATGAAGTCATCCTTTTCCTTTTTTATCTTCATATAACTTAGTAGGTGGCATTGGCTACGGTGCTGTGCACATTGCCCAACGAATTATACGGTTTACAGTGTCTTCTGATCTAAATGTACTTTGGTGACTTTGTTAGTGCTGCAGATGTTTAGCCGGGTAGCCGGACGAGCCGGTTGACGATATAGTTTTGATTAGAAAGTGTAAATGGTGGCTTGAGTTGTGGTTGATTACAGCTCTAACTTGGCTTTTGCTGAAAATTTGGTTAGTTTTCATATATTTATTTTAGTCTTGGAATTGAAGATTTTATCTAGCAAGGATAACTCTTGAAATAGTGAAAATTTAATTTTTAAATTGTCAAAGTTAGGGCATATGAAAATCTAATGCCTTAGTTCATCACGGCTATTGCATCAACTGCAATTTTCAGATGTGTTTATATTTGCGTGTTGCAATCTAGCCATTTTGCATGAGCATTTTAGATTAGGTTTCCCGATTCATCACATTTCAACATTGTTCATTTAAAATAGGTAAGTGAAGTATGACTATGCCTTACTAAGCCGATCCAATCAATCGCAGCCACATGAGTGTGGAAGCTCGGATTGACTCAATCCAATTAGATCGTAGCAAAATTATTATAGAAAGTAGAGTGGAAGGGACCACGTGGGTGTCAAACGTATGTCCATGTTGGTGCTCCTCAAATGCCAAATCCATGACAGACAGTGGTTAATTGCTATTACGAGCTTGGTGAACGATTGACATTGCACACACTTGTAACTGAGCGCAACTTACTCTTGTGAGTTAAGCTTAAATGAATCCTATCTCCAAGTTACGCTCTTGAAAAGTTGAAAAAAAAAACTTGGTCATAAATGTTAACCCTTTGTTTACTAGTCATATGTAACCACTTAAAAAACATTTTTTTATTTTTTGGTTGTTATAATATCTTCGAACCACTTATGGGGTTCAGGGAGGGGATATTCTTGCCTTATGAGCAAATTTTTTGAACAAGGAAAATTTGTTAGATAAGGCATTTGCAGTGTATTCTTTGTAGGGATAAGTCGAGTTTAAAATTTTTAGTTTTGTGATTATTCAATCTTTGTTTTTACTTTGTTGTAGTCCGTGATGCATCGATCGAAACAAGTAGTAGTCAGAAGGAGGCAAGTCTGGTGAATACGGCGAGTGGGGCAGAACTTCCCAATTAATGTTTCCCAAGTAGTGCAACATGCGGCCGAGCATTGTCATGTTGAAAAATGACCTTATCATGTCTTTGGTGAAATTCTAGTCGTTTTTCCTTCAGTGCGCGGTTCAATTTGATCAGTTGTTGTCGGTAACGTTCGCCAGTAATAGTCTCACCAGGTTTCAGCAGTTCGTAATACAAAGGTCCGTTACTATCCCACCAAATACACAGAAAAGTCTTCTTTTCATGAATATTTCGGACTGGTTGTGATGTTGATGGCTGACCTGGGTCTACCCATGATTTTTTCCGCTTGGGATTGTCGAAATAAATCCACTTTTCATCGCCAGTAACAATCCGATGCAAAAAAACCTTTTCTTTTCTGTCTGGCAAGCAAAATTTCACAAATGGTTTTTCGCCTTTCGATGTCTCTTTCTTTCAATTGATACGGCACCCATTTTCTAGCTTTTTGGATCTTTCCCATGGCTTTTAAACGTTGTGAAATGGCTGCCTGAGTAACTTCCAACGCTTCTGCCAACTGTTTTTCAGTTTGTGTGTTGTCTTCATCCAATAATGCTTGTAAATCTGTATTTTCGAATTCTTTTGGTGGTTTTCCACGGTCTTTGTTGCTGAAATCGAAATCGCCACTTTTAAATCTTTTAAACCATCGTTCACAAGTGTCTTGGCTTGGGGCATGTTCACCATATGCTTCCACTAGCAATCGATAAGTTTCTGCTGCCGTTTTCTTCAAATGAAAGAAGGTTATTAGACTTCCCCGCAAAACCTCTTTTTCTGGCACGTAATTCGACATTTTTGAACCGAAAAAAACTATGTTGTATGTACAATGAAAACATATGACATACTGGAATTTGTTGACAGATGTTTAAATGCCATATTAGTTATCCCCGACACAAGCCATATGTAATGGTTATGCCATTTGTTAGTGAAATCCGCATTTCATATTTATACACTCAATAGAGTCGGAAGTTTCCGGATCTATTGATGATGAATACGAAGAAACGTAATCATCGCAGAGAATTTGGAAACCGAAAAATCTATCTTGGATAGTGAGGATGAGTTCCCTTTTGTTTTTAGTCGAAACATTTAGTTTGGACCAAAAACGCCGATTTTTACGCTCATGGAAAAATTTAATGAGGATAGAATAATTTATGGAGGATAGCGGCCCCAGCGTCCCGGAAGAACTTGAAATACCACTGGATGTATTTCTTCATATTTTCCCGGACGAATTGATTGATTGAAATTTATATGCTGTTCAAAAATGCGGTGGGAGCAATTCGGTCCAGGTAACTGATCCACGTGAAATGAATTATTTTTTGGCGATCAATTTGCCAATGGGTGTAAAGAAACTGCGAAGTTATTTGGATTATCGGTCGTCAATGTCTGAAATAAGAGACCATTGCATAAGCACTCTGATGCCTAGAGGTCGATTTTCTTGACTTCTCCGCAATATTCATCTGAAGGACCAAACAAAAGAAGCTGTGAGAAGTAGTGAACAGTATGAAAAATTGTACAAAATAAGACCACTGATTGATGCATTATCGAAAACGTTCCATACCTCAGGACAGGAAAGCGGTTTATTTGCTGAGCAACTACCATGATCCTTCAGTAAATGATACTGCGTCGAGAAGAGAAAGGGATGGAAGTCGTCGTGAAGTTACATGCTCGAAAATGGTGGTCGATTATAATAAGCATATGGGTTACGCGGATAAAGCAGATATGCTCAAATCGCTCTGTGTGGCATTTCCTAGACTTGGCAGCGTTAAATCTTCACATAATATTCAAAGCAAAAATAACCAAAGTCCGCGAAAACGCTATGCAACTCAGGCGATCTCATGTCCACCAACGGTGAACCGGAAAAATCAACGAAAGAGATCACAAACGATAATTGAGAGACCTATTCCGCAACCGCTCCGATATTAATAGCCAAGGTATAGCTGCCCCTGATTAGGAGATAAAAGCGTGAATGGATAGTTTAGTAAATGCTAAACAACTTTTGGAGGGGCGAAGTTCTAGCGGTCTGCGATGTTTTACGCCAGTCAATCAAGCTATTTGATTTCGTCCCGGTGGCCCGCAGCCCTAAGTTCAAAAAACCAAGCAATGACGTGCTGCATAAAGTCAATCTCCCAATGAGGAAAATAATTCTGTAAGAGGTTTGCGACTTCGCTGGGTGCAGGTTACGGAACTGGAAAATTTCCCTCCGGCGAGATCTCGGGCAATCACCGTAGTGGACGAACATAGGGCGGCGAATACTACAAGTCGTTGAGCCGAGATTGATTCCCTTTTTTTCCCGTGAGTTGCGATCCATCGAATGGGAGCGATTGCGGAACGAGTAATTTCCTCGCCGAAACGATTGTTGTAGCGGATTTTTGTCGGGCTCGCCGTCGAACGGAGCTAGATGTTAATTAGTTCGTAAGTCTTATAGATTGTTGTAATCCCTTTAATTTTATTGAAGTTAGCATTCGCATATAGGTTTGTGTAATGTATCTCATTGTCTAATGAACATCTTCCGGTAACGCCATTCGCGGAGAATAAAGTGCAAGAGGAGTGGTAGCAGAGTACCCCTCGCGATATTGCCGGTGCTTAGCAGTCGCGACCTCCTTGGGTAGGATAAAGTGCATGCGAAGCAGGCCAAGATCCTTCCAGGGTTCGGCGTCGCGTCAGTGGGCGGAAGAGTAGCACACAAACACATCCTGACAGGGCTTACCGGGACTCAAGTAACCCCACTTCGGAGGAATATTTCACCACGTTTAATTTCACTTAGTATCATCGGGTGTCGCGAAAATTGCGCGTAACAGAGACACTCTCAAGCAATGTCCTAGTTCGCCTAAAATATCGTTGTTAGCTATGTTAGGTTTATGCATTTTGAGTAATGGTTCCAGGCGTTGGGTTAAAGGGTTAGATTCCATTTATCGGGATGATGCCAAGTTGATTTTATGGTCGGTTAGTATTTGGCTGTGGGATCTATGTTTGTTCTGGTATGCTCGTTGAAGTCAATAAATTCTTTAGTGAGCTTGTCGTAGTTTCAATTAAATATAACATTAAGTCAGATATTAAATTTACTATAAACGCAATCGGCATATTAATATACGACGCGTCTTAGCATTGGCGCAGTAGGAACAAAAAAAATTATTCAAGTCAGTTTTGGTAAAATTGTTGTAGACTTGAACTAGCCGCTACTCATCAACTTATCTCTTAACTGTGTTAAAAACGAACACAAAATATCTTTTCGAACAACAAGCAAACTTCTTTAATTTTCATCACATTTCAAGTCATTGGCTGAAAATTAGCAACTCATACCGAGAAAACCTTACTGAATATCTTGCGTGTAGTGAGAAAACTGTTTGGAAAGAATGTTCTAATGTTGTTATTAAATGGTCAAGAATAAATTAGCCACGTTTAAAAAAACAGTACATTTTTTGTTTAAATTAGAAGTGTCGTAGATTTTGTTGTCTATTAATAATGCATGCCTGTTGCCTATTAATAATGACTGCACTTACCTCTCGCCCAATGTAGGATGACTTTGGTTTTGCGCTCTATACACACTTAAATTCTGATAAAAGCCTTGCTCATTATTATTAGCAAGGTTATGAATGCTGCGTGATTTGTTTGACATGCCTGGAGTAGAATAAATACATGATCACCTACCAATAATATTTTATTACTCTGCTAAGTTTACCTAAGTTACCAACGTGATGGAGAGCTGGTACAGATTTACTATTTGGTAAGTGCTGATTAGAAGTTGTTGGCATTTGGGTTTTTACATCTGCTCCCATACGACTTAAGTCTCGTTCAGACATTCGACGATTACCTGAAATCAGGATATTCTATTAATTTGTATCGGACAATTAATGGTATCTTGTTTACTATACACTGAAGTGAATGATATATAAATTCAGAATAAAACATTTTGTGGTGCTTAACTATATAAAATGCTTAATTTCAACTATTAAAAAGTGCACGGCAGTTTGAATTCAAACAAACAATTGCATTGATATCGCATGGAAGCATATAATTGTAATTGAAAAATTAAAAAGAGCAAATAACAAATAACATGCAACTTCTCCGCTATCCCTGAGGATATTCTTAAATTGTTCTAAGATACAAGACAGTATCAAAAGTTAGTATTTATATTAGAAAATCTAATATTTGACCTATTTACATAAGAAGTTAACTTAACTCCACTGCTTTAGAAATGAAAATGCCCAAAATAAAATGTCTATAAAGACACAAGAATGTGTTTCTGTTTACTGGTTTTGTTTGAAAAACACCTTCCTCTGCAATCGAAATTTATATTGAGATTTGCAAACAATAAATGAAAATTGCGACATGCGAACCAAGGAAAATAGGCTAACCGTTGAACTCAGAATAAGCCTCAACGACTTATAACAATCTACCAATCAAATAAATGAACGTCGAGTCGTTACAATTTGTTTTAAACATACTGTGTCATCTTGGTTCGATTGTGTCATCACATTCCCATGACATTTCCGCAGACTTCTGCTTGCAATTTCTTTTCAGTTTTCTCAGAGTCATGAAACGAGATGAATGAAACGGACTCGGATGAAATGGAATGGGTGTGCGCTTGGATAGGTTTGGACAGCTTCTGTAGCATGCATTGACTAAAGGTACAGTGTTCATATATTGTTTATGACAATGACGCGGTTTTCGGAAAATGCAAGACTTTTCCGGAATTATGTTGGTCTTTCCACTGGACATATGAAGGTTTGGTTCACTTTTCCATGTGTCACCTTTTGTTTCTGATTTTGTGGAGTCTTCAATTTCTTCAAGTGTTTCTCCTCCACTTGTTCCAAAAATGCTCCACTTCTTAAGCTGAGCCAATATAACGCTTTCTTCATCTTTTGTCAATTTATTTTTATTTGAGTTAAGCTCTGGGTTCGACTTACTCTTATTCCTCGATGAACATTTTTCATCAAAATATTTGGCTAATACTTTAACTTTACCATCTCCAAATTTTTTGGTTTTTAAATCTTCTTCGAATTTCGAAGTTATTTCAAAGGAACTGTTACTCTTTTTCAAAGGAACTTGACATTTGCGCGATGGAATGACTGTTTCTTTTATTTCTTCTACAACTTCTTCTTCACTCACTTCATTCGTTGATGAGCTTGATGTTGAGTTCACGTGTGACAAGTCTAAGTTTAATTCGCTTTGGTCTATTTTAGAATATTGCGGCCCCTTTGGCGCATGCTGCTGCTCATCGTAATCATCTTCTTCATAATCACAATCGTAGTCAATTGAGTTGGTCCCGAAATTTTCTAATCTAGCATCACTAATTACCGAACATGTTTTGGATTTATTAAAGGAAAATTCAATATAATCACTACTGTTCACTTTTCTATCCTGATAATCTAATAAATCGAAACTGACGGTTTTCCTACAACCACTACTTCTTCTAGATGCAGAATTCTTGTCTACCATGATGCCTGCTTTTGAGTTTTTTGGCACAATTATGTGCGGAGGAATGTATATGTTTTCCTGATCTCCCGGAGACCCGTCATCGATGAAGGGAATGTCATCAGAATCAGCACACGAGGCTATGCTATCTTCGTTTAGAGGTTGATGTGCATCCGAGTAAGATGTCGTATTATTCAAAGATTCTGTTGAATTGACATCGGCTATATTTTTATCATTGTATTGTTCTATGTAAATTGAAGGATTCGTATCCCAACGGTTGTAACTGGCCTCTGCCGCCGCGAGGGCGAGATTCGAGGAGCTTCTCGCAATCGGTCGAGTGTCTCTATATCTTGGATCAATATGTAACTCTTGAACCCGATGGAATACATCATCTTGCAATGGTGAAGAGCTTCGTCTTCGCATTTGCAGATACGTGGGTGATGGTTGGCGTTCAGCGTACCTAGAGTAAGGTCTGGAATAACGATCAACCGACTCGTTGACATATTTGGAAAGACTATCATCCGAATCAGACAAATATGCTGCATTTTGACTTTGTGGCACAAATTCGAGACTGTCATCCATTTCTGATAGGCAGCAGTTTTACATATAAGTTAGTAGTTAGCATAATTACATCAAAATTATATTGTAAAAGATTGAAATCTATCGTCAAATACGTTTAACACCTACCTCTTTGAATGATAGGACTCGGTTGCTGTAATAGCGTCGCTAGTCCATGGTAAATTGCGCCTTGCTTAGCAACCTCAAGAGTTACGACAGGTCCTGTACGCACCAAGTAGTCGGCAGCCCTGAAAGCAAAGTTAGTTTTTATTTAAATAAGTTGTATTGAGTACAAAATCGTGTACGACATGGCTGCTATACAAACCTTTCTTGTGTTATTCCTATCAAGCTTTGTCCGTCAACTCGTAAAAGCTGATCCCCTGCCTGCAATCGACCATCAGCATCAGCTGCTCCTCCAGGTACCACCGACTTTATATAGATACCAAGACGTTCTTGTCCAGCACCTTTTGCAGCCACTATAGACAAACCCATCCCATTCGAGTTTTTATGTAATTTTATAACTTGTACTTCAGGTTGCGGGAGTTTATTTGACATCGCACTTGGAGAGCGAACCTGTTAAAGTAGTGAATTAAAATTTTTCTAATCGTTTCACTGGATTTAACAAGACATTACATTGAACTGATGCATGTATACAGTCCATAGACCAATACTCGTTGGTTGTGCCGCTAACCGGCACATCCCAGCACCTTGCAATGGATTTAAAAAGTCAACCAGTCCAGATGGAATTCCACGCACTACATCGCAACTAAATCCATCGTCCGGAAGAAGCAAAGCCAAGTGCAATTCTGGCGATTCTTCTAGTCGAACTTCACGTCCGTCTGCTCGCGTCAATTCGTCTGCCACCGATTCAGCCATTCGGATTGCGGTGTCAGCTAAATTTCGAGGTATTTTTTCTTGTTGCAATAAAGCTGCCATTTGTAAGGAATTCAATCGAAAGCAGGAACATGCTAGTTGTTGGACTTCTTCGACAGTTGTTTTCGGTGCCTGCCAAATATGCAATTCACAGATTAACAAATAACGTTCGGACTAATGCAACATACTTGTAAAAATTGAGCACACTGATTAATTTTGGCTAGATGACAATCAGCAGCCAATTCGAGACCCTGTCGTTCCGCCCACAGTTCGAGTAATTGCAATCTTTCTGTCATCACCTTGCCCCATTCTGCAGTGCACATGTGCGAATTAGCTACTATCTGTAAAAAGTAAGTTTGTCATATTAAATACTTAGCAATGAAACTTTGTCTTGCGATTCGTACGAGCTATTTCTTATGTTAATAAATATATTTTATAGATTAATATATAATATAACCCTTTTTGCAATCAAAAGCACAGTTAAATCAACATATGATATGATCTTGGAATCTCATCTCTTGAAGTCTAGGGAACTCACGCAGCGGAGTCTCATCCGAACATAAACAGCATTTATGAAGAAAACGTGTTAACAGAACGAGCATATCAACAGAGGCTACAGCGCTTCCGTAATGGAGAACAACGAATTATAGATCAGTCACAATGATCAGCTCGGCCGAAGGAGGTGACAGATTATGCTCCATTAGAAGTCATAGATGCAGGTAATAAGCCGATCGACGCAGAATTATCCGAAAAGTTACAAGGCCACGGAACTACTATAAAGAGAATAATCCATGCGCAAGAATAGGTGGTAAAGTTGGATACTTGAGTACCCTACGAACTATCGAAAAGAACCAAGGAAGACAGAATGACCTGCAGTGTTTCCCACCTTGCTCGTCAAACTAATAACGGATTTCGCCGACAAATGATTATTGGAGATGAAAAGGGAAGCCTGACAGATAACGTGAAAGGGCCCCGGATAGTTTGCAAAAGAGGTGAACAACGGAGCTTCTGGAATGAAATCAAATGTTATAATGCGGAGTTGTACTGTGAGTGCTTCCCCGGAGCAACTTCTACAAGCAATTCGTGATAAAATCCGTCCTGAATTCGTCAACCGTTTTGGAGATATCTTTCAGACACAAACCGTTCACAGCCGCAGTTATCCCAGTTATAATGGTTTTGGCACATTGCGGATAGCATCCAGGCAATGCCTTGGAAAATATTGGAATGCTCAAGCACAAATTTTATCTGTTGTATAGCTAAAAGGTGTACGGTATCAAATTATTGTGAATTTTTGGCAACATTCACATATCTATATTTTGCCTTTTTCTCTTGTAATAAAGTGCAGACGGATCACTTTGTTTGGCTTGGTAATTGGTTTATTTGTATATTCTAAAAATGGACAACTTTCAGTTCCAACAAAACGATTGGTTTCTGAAAATCGCGAATGTTTATGAAGGAAAGTAATAAAAATGAAGGGATACATGCATAGACAAAGAAAAATACCAAAAACTCATGTTAAAGTTCGGGAGATGACCAATCATTTGTTTGCATTGCAAAATACCCAGTTATGCTCTGTGAAGACAGTAGGATCTATCATTACTCCACCGAACAAATAACTGTGACAAAATTGAGCATTTGAAGCATAAGTGGAAATTCCACTTATGCCAACACATAAGGACATGCGTTTTATTATTTATAAATTTTAGCATTGTAGGCCTTTTCGAGCGATTTTGGCAAGTGTAGCTAGAATTGGTTTTCCAGAGTTGCAACTTATATGACGATAGCTACAGCATCGCTAAGCATTATAGATTTGAAAAGAGAAAAACACCGATTGCGGAAGAAGTAAAAGCGACTACAGCGAGCGGCGAAGAGAAGTCTTGTGGATGAAGGGAAGTCTTGTTACATAAGCGAAAAGCGAAAGTGCGCGTGGAAAGTAGTGCAGTAATCAAATAGTGTTGAAGTGAAATAAAATCGTACGCGGATAAAAAAGCGAGTGAAAGTAATTGTTACAATCAATTAATTAAAATAAAAGTGAATATTTGAAGTAGTAATTAAGCGAAAATAATTGTAAAGTGTTAGTGAAATTTATTAAAAGAGTAACTTTTGCGAACATTTGCGAAGCAAACAGGTCGCGCTACTGAGAAAGCGCAACAATATCTATGATATCCATGACCGATATAAAATAATAGCCTAAGTATAACACCAGCACCAAAGCATATTGGGCGATATATATATTAGCTATTCCATTATACGGTGAGATTAACCGTCGAGATAACCAAGAAGAGGCTGGCGGTGGAAGTCCCTGTGAGTATACACTTGTCGTCACGCTCAATATAACTGATTTTGAGAACTGCACATCAATTATTATATAAAAATAATTTGATACGAAGGCAGAGAGGAGCAGATCTTCTAAAAGCTGCCGCAGCATGCGAAACGATTCTCATAGGGATGCTTTGATAACGTCCGCGGAAATTAATTATAAAAAGCTTCTCAAAATAATTGATGCTATTTGAAAATTCAAAAAATCGAATCAACTTTTCAATGGAAAAGGAAAGACATACATTCCCAAACAAGTGTCTAATAAACAAATTTATGTGTGTCAATTAGAAGCAAACTAACTTCCTAGGGAAATTTGGAAAGATAGTTTAGAGGGAAAGCTATCATCTGAGGAACTGATGAAATTATGGTGAGCCAGAGCAAAAGATTTCTACTAATCCCAGCCAGTCATTATAAATTAGAGATGAGAACAAATCATATCTAGTCCGAAAGCTACAAAATAGATGTTAATTGTGCTTATATCGCCAGACATTTATGGTACGCCTCAATGGGTCTAGTTCTGAATAATTATAAATAAGTTACAAATAATTTTCAACTCACCGTATTGAAACAAATAACGTTGATATAGTGGAACAGTTGTGAGAATAATTGTATAGTGAGGGCAGCATTTACTCTACATCGACGTAACAAAGCCATCGCCGAGCCGAGAACAGTCAAAACAAGTCCAGCAGCTGAGTCATGATCAATATTTTCAGAAAGGAATTGGTTAAGCGTTTGTGATAGCTCTACTCGAAAACAATTGACTAAATTACGAAATGCTGTTTGAACACTTTCAGCTAAAACTTCTTGCGCCTGCACGCTAAATGCTGATATATGACGATCTGATTTCAAAAAGTGCAGAAATTCTGAACTATTTGCCATCCAAAACGCTAATATTCTCGGATCCGTGTACTGATCCTGCACAACATTAAAGATTAGATTAGCTACATGATGAAGAAATATGGTCAATTTATGAGCACGCTCGGTTGGCTGCAAATCGGGCCGGTAATGTGTTGACGCCCGATACCTGTAACGAAAGAATTTTCAATGAGAATATGAGTGTTGCGAAATACAAATTTTCAGTATTACTAGCCATTAGTAAACATCTATAAAAGTACAATATGCAATCATGCAGCATTCACTTTACCTGGCACAAAGATATAAAGTATAAACAGGAGACAGCTTAAATGTAGGAATGTTAACATCTAATTCAGTGATAACTTGTCGCAAAAAATTCTCTTGATGCGTTTCAGGAAATTCCAACACTGCTGGTAAAATCGGCTCTTGTCCACCACCTTGAGGATCGCTTGCACTGGTTGTCGGCATTTTTGGATGTCTATAAGACAGATGTAAAGGAAACAAAGCATTGTGTAAATTCTAATTTGAATATTCTACTTGCTATTGTCTAACAAGTCTACTAACTTTCAAAAATTTTCATTTGATTTAATTGAAATTGCTGACATAAATCAGATTTTTTCACATATCTGCTCTGCGATATTAGATGTTTTATAAAGTTGCAACAATTTTTTACTTACTTTATAGGAAAAGTGTGCAAATTATTGCATAGATTCTACTCAAAAACATTTAATAGCAATATATTACGTTCGACATCTACAAAATATATTCGTTATGCAGCAAATTAAATACATGATTGCAAAGTGCGCAACATAAAAGAGACGATTAACAACACTTTGAAACGAACATTGTATGAGATTGTTGCAACATAAAAAGTGACTTGTGTTGAGATAAAACCAAAAAATAAATAAAAAAAATATACCTTGTTTCTTGATTTGACCCGCTTGACTTGTTACTCGATATTGACTTTGTTTCATTATCGCCGTTACCATCTATGTCGGCATGGAAATTCATGTCCAATTCTTTTGACTTAATCCCATCTGAAGGTTGGCTCAAATAGCTGTTTCGACCCTTATCTTCTGTGCTTAACATAGAGGGTAAACTATTATGATGTATTTTTTCGAAGTCAGTTCGTCGACTTTGACTCAAAGCCGAATCGGCTGTATCTAAAAACGATTGTTTTGACCCTTGCATAGGTCCCTGCGTCAAGGAATTGATTGGGCTCAGCGCGCGATCTTCCTCGTTCCACGACGGAGATATTGGTGATCGACTGTGTTTTCATAATTTAAATAATTCATATTCGGGTTGTAAAATGTGTCATTTAATATGAAAATGTTAGTAAAAAAATAAAACAAAGTCATGTTGATCTTTTCAATGATAAGATTATGTGTGATTGTTATGTTGAGTTATGTTGTTTGTGTATTTTACAGAAAACACACACTTGTACACACGACATTACAGAAAAGCAAATATATTAAGCGATTTATAAATATTGCAAGCATGGAAGTAGTTCAATTGTTGTCAAAAACAAAATGCTACAACAAGCTTTGTAAATTTAGTCACTTCAAATTAATAATACCTTTCATATAGACATGCTGAATCCAATTGGGATTGAGATAAAGCCAAATTATAGCGGCCGTCAGACGGCGAATCCACAAAACGATAGGATGCGACTCTTCCAAACATGACGACCGAACCGTTCTGTAATGAAAGTTTTCTATTTAATAATAATAATACGTTGTCAAGTGGTTCAAGATGTTAAAGCCAAGTATGTTGAACGAGTGTTCAAAGTATTTAATTTTAAAGGATACAAGCTTGCAGTTTCCGATCGATACGTCATGGACATACTAACATCAACACTTTCTGAGCAATCAATTTATTGAAATTTTAACTCAAAAAGACTTTGTTTAAAAATATGAGAAAATCATATATATATATATATATTTATAGTCCTATCAACTCCAATATACACGTTAACTCAAAGGCACTGGCCACTTAAGATTCTATTTTCTACTGAAATAATTACTCGTGATTGAACGCATTCGTCTCTAATATTGAATTCCACTCTAGTCATCTGGCTTCAGTTTCTGCCAGATTTTATCATGTAAATATCTGGTAACTGTGCGGCTGTTTACAAGTGCGCGGTATATCGTGTTGTCCACCCACTAATTAGTGGCTGATAGACGCGATTGAACAAAAGATTTGTGCTAGGAGAAAGTTTGATATTGCATTCATGTAATTGTGATTATTTAGCAGTATCGCATCTAATGATTTATTCTGAATTCATCCAATATTTTGCAGAAAAAAATGAGTCAATAAGCTCCCATGAATCGAAAGCAACTATCTGTCTAGTTTCATGCAGAACTATTTGGTCGCTGAAGTTAAGTGTATGCTATTAACATTTAATTGATTCAGAATAGCGTTCGATATTTTTGACGTACTCCATTAGCGGTAGCACTTAAATTACTGGATATCAAACTTAAAAAAGAATTTTACACGCAAATGAATAAATAGGTTCAAACACATATCACTTGGCAACGACTCAATAAGCAAGAAATGCTTTAAGTATAACACTTGAATTCCGTGGCATTGATAGTTCTGATAAAACCGACTTCATCAGTGATTAATTATTGACGAAACGAAAAAAATAAACCAAGTACGTATCACTTGTGCAAATGCAAAGGATATATGTGGACTATGTTCATTTACTTAATGTGGGTAGGTATAATTACATGTAGGACAGTCGGCTGTTGAATGTGATGACCGTTTACAAATGTTAAAGCGTCTGCATGAAGAGGTGTTACGGTGCATACTCCTTCCAGCAATGATATCAAACAATGGCGTGCCTGTATCGATGGCCCAAACAGCTGAAGAGTATTTGTATTAGCTGATCCGACCTATAACCGTGATAAATTATTATATTAGTTGAAAAGTTTCAAATTTATTTCAGTTGTGCAATGTGTACCTCTACTGGATCGCTGCCCAATTTGATTCGCCGACCACCATCGCCGCTATGCGTTACTTCAACAAGCATGGGACCTTCTCGTTCGCTGAGCATACTATTCGATCCATTTGACACGCCTAGTGGTTTCTTTTTTCGTCGTCTTGGCTGAGAGTCCGCTGGCCTTCTCCGAACGTGAAACATGATGGAACCTATCAATTTAGAGAAAAATAATGTTGCTCAGATTATTTACAACAATTTATTCAATGTTTGTTTTACGCTGATTCTTTCAACGACATATTGCTTTCCTGATCCGATTTAAATGCAAATAGGCCCCGAGAACACAATAGATTTGTAAAATCGAGTCTACATTCTGTACCAAAAAAACATTTACGCTCACGGATCGATGATCGAAGAAGTTACATTTAATAACGAAATATCTGATAAATGATAAATTTTAATTCAATTGGGAATACTCAATTTCGTTATGTTTTAGTTCGAAATAAATTATTAGGGTACAAACGCCAAACTAGACTATATTCCTTCCATTGATTTACAGGATTGGACAACAGCAAATTAAAACTGAGTCATTTTACGTGGGACGTATCGTGTCATTGTTACAAAAAGGCTCGTCATCTGCATTGACAATCATTACGTTTAGTTAATTAATTCAACGTTCATTGTTTGTTTGCATGAGCAAAAACGTTTTATAATTTTGCGGATTTCATATTCACTCGAAATGTAGAACACAATTTCGGAGTGGAATGTATAAGATACTAATAACTGTATCTCGCATAGAATTAGCTCTTGCATATTCTTAAACTAACGAACCGTATCGAAGATGACGTAGTCTCTATATTTCGATTCAGTACTAGTAGCGCACCTATTGTATTTGTTTCTCCATGGCCTAATGAGAAACAAACAGTTGCATGGAAACTACAACACAATTTCAATGGGAGCTGAAACTCGTGATATATTGTTTGGCAATTTCGTTCAATTTTTTTAGCACGTAACAAAAAGGAATCGATTACTGGTTTTAAACAATATCCGAAATTGTAAACGTAAACACTTTACACACAATGACTCCATTAGGCGCAAGGATAGTAGAATACCTCATTTAAGGAATGCGACAAATCGAGATTGATAGTTGCCGTCAGTGTAATTCACATTTCAAACGAATACAAAGAAATTAGACCTTAAGTGTAACTCTTATGTACACTAATTGGCACTTATTTACACTCTTTTTCAACCGGCCATTTGACATTTATAGATTTTCTTTTAAAGGTCACGCTTAAGTGCAACCTATTTCACACTATCACAAAAGCAATAGAACGATTGTTTTGAGATGCAGAAAATGAAATTATTATGCCATGAAGGGAGATTCTACACAACGTCAAGTTTCTGCCGACAAGAGTCTGAGACGCATACTTACGGCGTATCCCCCAATCCATCATATTTTAAAATTTTCACTTCTACATCAACCAAACAAAATCAAACTAAAAACAAGGCCGAAATCAACCCGACAACAACTGTATCTACTGCATCTTGTCAATAGCGAATCGTACTGAGTTGAAATGATTCAGTCAATTCACATCACTCTGTGAAACCAAGTGCAAAAATGCAGAATACAGAGCACGTAGCTCAAAAGACATGAACACGGCGCGAGCACCTGTACCGAACTAGTCAATTTTGGCATGCCTTTTTCCGTCGTTCGTCTTATCTTCATGTCAACATTCCTATGCTGGTTTCCTGCTAACCCCACCAGTACCCCATCTCACCCGCTGACCATATCCTGTATCCTTGCTATGATCTGATAGACACTATCAAGTGACTGTCTGCTTGTATGTGCTTGACTATCGAAGGAAGTATCGAATACAAACACACCGTGCAGGACCAGCAGACACATGATTGATGACATTTCCCTGTTTGCTACGCGTCATCCAATGCGGAGCCCAAGGGAGTCTCCACTGGCAACGTAGTTGCAATAGGATTTCAGAGATGTCGTCGTCATGCCATATCGATTTTTCGCCAGCAAGCACTTATGACCGTTGTAACTTAAATGTTATCTCTGAGCTCAAAATTCCTGGTCTATCAGACAGATAAAAAATCGAAACGTTCATTTGCTTAAAACTGAAGTAATGGATCATATACCTTTTAGCTGTATTGCCCTTATCATTTATGTACTCTGTAGTTCTTGTACAAGTATGCAAAATATTTCAATTAGACATGTTATCAATTCCAACATCTTATTTGTACGTTTGCATTCATAATCTGATTATCTCAACTGGCTGCGAGCGACATTCAATGCAATCCAGGTATAGGATTGTTGATTGCAACTTATAAATTCAGGGTAATCCGTCAACAATCGCGATACTCACATTACATCCTCCGTGCTCGCTATTTGTTTTTGCAACTTATATCTGATTATATCGTAAACACTATTTTAATTTTTCGAAAAGTAATAAAGAGTGTTTAACTTATTGGCCCCGGTTTTGCCCAAGTCATCTCTTAATCCTGGGTGTTTGCAAGTAGTTCATTTATTCAGAATTTTTCCATAGATAGCAAATTACGATAAATGTGCAGACAGGCAAACTGATAAATAACTTAATCGACATACCATAACCTGGTTTGGTCCCATCGTTTAAGCATTGAATGTTTTTTTAAGTATTTCATTATAAATGTTTATTAGAAATGCGATTTCGGCTACTAAATTTTTGCAGGACGTAGAAAATTTAAAAATTAATGATGAGCAGCTCCAGCAAATCTCCGTGGTTAGTTCTATATTTCTGTTTCAAGAAACATAAAATCGTGTAAATTTTGATGCAACAAAGATAGGTGTAAGTTTAAGTAAAACAGAGATTACGTAACGACATCTCGGATAAGGTATTACAACTAAACCTAAGATTTATATAGATTAAGGAAAGTGGTTCTGAATCCCATGCCAGAATTGTAAGTGTTTAATTTGGAGATCAGTTGACCAATAAGTTTGCATTTGCTAACCAGAATATGGCCAATATATGACCAATATTTGGTTCATTTCTCAACACAAAGGATTTTTTTTGAGACTTCATATTGTGTATGTTGTTGATTGTTATGTCTTCATATTGTCATGTTTAAAGACATATTCCAGGAGCAGTTTTTGATTATGTATAAGAAATACTTTTGAGGATCAAAACTATTTCATATATATAAAAATATTCATAGAGTTTAACGGGGGTTTAACAATAAATTTTATCGGGAAATCGGATATAAAGTTAAATGTTATGAACATGCGTTATATTAACTGGTGGGGATAGAGTTTGAAGTACTATAATGTTTTTTGTTGTTGCTTGGTTCCCCCGGGCCTTGCTTGTTTGTTATCGAGGACGCGTTTCGGCTGTATGCAGCTTTCTACAGCTCGTTCTGAGGTCCTTGTGGCAATGTGCATCTTTTTTGAAGAAGCTGAAGATGACAGCATACAGCTGAAACGCGTCCTTGTGCAAAGAAACAAAGCAATCAAACAACCAAGGCCGGCGGACCAAAGCAACGACGAAGTAATTTTGGCCTGCGGCAACGAAAAACAAACTACCATAATACTTTTTATCTTTTCTAAATTTAAATCTCGTTGATTTATAATAAATTTTATTATTATAAATTAACGTATTCTTTATAAAGGTTGAAATTCTAAGGTTGTGTGACTAAAAAAATCGAATATAGAAAAACTGGATATTAAATTTTTCACTCAAGTAACGAAAAATTGATGCGAGCGTACAATTTAACACATTTTTTTGTGGAGAAAGCATTTCACAGTGAATGACAATAATTATTGAGTTTTACATCCATTATACTCATTTTAAAGATGGATGTTAAAGTTTGCATTCTCTAGGGGTTTTTTTTTTACACTTCTTCAATTCAATTGATCACCACAGCATGTGCATTTTCGCTCAAAAGAGTACTCGACAAATAATTCTTAATATTTTATTACCTCCTTCCTCAATTTTCCGTCGTTGACCGTCGCCTTTTTTTGTTATGTTCGAATAGGTATCTCAGCTTTGCATCATCTAATTGTGTGTGGTTTCGTTTTCAGAATGAAATCGAAAGGGGAACGGTGGATTTTCTGTCCGAAAACAAAATATTTCCATCATTGTCGGACAAAGCACGAGATTTATAAAGAGACAAATATTAGGAGGGCCGAAATGAAATGTCCCTTTTCCACATTCAATTCCCACGAATAAATGATATAAGAAATAATATAAGTGCTTATTCTAATCAATAAAATAATGACCCTCGTTATCAACGAGGGTTATCAACAACCTTTTCCCGCATACTGCTTAAATTTACAATCTCGGATAGATAATATTCAAGATCTCTGAATTTTCCATCGTTGCAAACGCAACGGTCTCGATTTTTGTCAAATTTTGAATCATTTTTAGATAATTTGGATGACAGTTTTATGATTTCTTTTCGTAATGTTGACTCTACTGATTCTCTTTTAGCTTCGAAAATTATCATTTCAATTATTGCAAAGATGCGAACTTCAGGCATCTAAAATCAATTGATTTTTGAGTAAAATATCTGGGGATAGCATTTTGGACATGGTTAAGTCATCTAAAATGTTTTCCACTAAGGAAATTTTGTTGAATAAATGGAAATTCGAAAGAGCGATGTAAGCCTCTATTATTGAATTTTCCAGTTTTCGCCTTGCACAGAGCAGAGCGATATTGCATTGTCTTACTGCAGAATGAAGCCGTTTCTGTTGACAATCTACGAATAATTTGCGATTAAAGATCACTCGATCCATTTGTTCACAATAAAGATCTGCATGAACAAGTTTTCCAGGTCTCAGCGCTTTAAATTGAACAATCCTCCGAATACTCCACCAAAACCACTAAAAGGCCATTTCGGGATGTAGTCCAGTCATCGCACTACTTCATGTTGATTCGGAGAGGGCCGCGGCCTTTTGCATTTTGGGTTATTATAAAGGACCAATTCTCCGTCTACAGTTATCGAACGATCAAAAAAATGCATAGTGCCGTTGAAGCAATAGGTAGCATGAGATGGATCGATTGACCTTGATCACTTCGGACTGAATATGGGGTACCCAACCACCTGCTCTGCTTATACATCCAATATGCTGTAAATGTTCCTGGATAGTCGACCAAGGTTGATAAAGGTTATTCGCTTCCACTTCTCTTCCTGGATTGGAGAGCTCAAAATTAGTGGATCTGAACCTGAAAAATCAACTTTGGCACGTCTTTCGCACTTGGTCGCAAATCTCAAAATGCATACATCAAGGCAAAGGCATAGGCATATATACGGCATAAGATATATATGCTCTTCTGATATTTGGTTTCATCATTACGGCCATCGTATTGAATTCCTTAGAACGACTTTGGCACGCTTTCAGGATACAAAATCAGCTGACAAATCGCAAATGGCAAAGTTTTCCTAGACCAATGGAATGACAGGAAAAGGATAGTTTTCTATCTTAATCGAGGCCATAATAGCATAATATTATTAAGGAAGCTTGGAAAATAATACGTGAAGGATCGAGAATGATGGAAATTGTAGCTTATGGTTATTTGAAATAATTAGAAAGAAATACACATCCAGTTTTTTTTATAGCTATTCACCTTTTGTAAATAACATTTTGACATCGTAATAAGTAGATTATGGTAATTTTATGACTTGCCGAATATTAGCAGAAATGCTAATGAAACTTAACTGAATCTCATCTCTGAAGAAAATCGAACGATTCCTATTGGAAATCGGTTTCGACAATGAGGGTCTGCAATTGGAACTTTGCATTAAAATAAAGTATCTACCACAGATACGAGGTGTGTTCAGAAAATACAGAGAATTTAGCCACCAAGGATGGACGTGTTTATTATAACTGAATGATTTTTATTTTTTATACTTTATACTTTATTATATATACTATATTTTATACTTTAATCCATGTATTGTTACCCAATTTTGTGTAAAACATTACAAACAAGAGTTTACGAGTTATTAAGCGTTTCCAAATCGACCGGGAAGACGTTCCCAGATCACACGGAAGACCCAGCACATCAGCAACCGATGAAAACGTGGAAAAAATGGTTATCAAGGAGAGAAATGGTTATGAACGCTCACTTAATCACAATCAGAGCAGTCGCTGACGAAATTTTTTCGGAAGTTTATGTATGCAACGAGAGGTAGCAAAATTTGTTTCAAGATGGTTGAATTTTGAACAAAACAAAACAACACGTTTGAACAATCTGCATCACCAAGATCCAAAAAGAATTCACAAGTCCTGACGAACATTAACGTTTTGTTCCGTTTTTTTTTGTGTGTATGGCATATCGTCCTAGCCACGAGGTCAAAGGGTCAAGACGTTTCACCTGCAAGGTCAACGACGTTTATGTGGAACAATCCGAAACAACGATCGGATGTGCAGCAACATAATTCATGCCTTTGACACCACGACAATGCACATGCTACACTTCGTTTTTTGCTCGTGGATTTATGACCAAAAACAATACTGCCACGGATCCCCCAACCTTCATATTTGCTAGACATGGCTCTATGTGTCTGTTTCTTATTTCTAAAAATAAAGAAAAACTGAAAGGACCTTTGTTTTCACAGTATAGGTGACATTAAATGTCGATCCCAAATATCGCTTTTGAGAGGTGTTGCGAGGTAGATGTTCCTTGTGTATGAGTATGAACGTGATGAAATACCAGTCACAAGAAAAAGGCGAGTTTTCGGTGGTTCTTAAGTTATCAAGTTAATTTGACGGTCATTATTACAGTTTAATAAATACGAATTCCTTTTGGTTCTTAGTTAAGTAAAAATAGGATTTCATTGCGAAAATGTTGACTAAATTAAAAAACAGTCCCCAGTTATGGTAAATAATTCTGATTTCTATTTAAAACTATTCGCACAAATTTTAAGTTACCATTGTCGAATTTACACTACAAACGTACTTCTGACAAGATATCTTGAGATAAATGATGGTGAGTTAATTTATTTTAAGATATGCATAATGGGATTGATTAATGCTAATCCGTAATCATTTCCAATAGAGAATCAAACATTCCACTCGCCTGAAGTGACTAGCATCGATATTTTGTATTATCGTGCAAAATATTCTTTAACTATATCTAAAGTGCACAAATAAGCAACGTGAATGTCACGTGCTCATTGTCACACACATTGGCCACTGATTAAGCTATATTTAATTTTACTATACTAAAAATTGATATTGATATATAGAAAATTGATATTTTATTATAGAAAGATGTAATGAAATAGTCTCGTATTACTTTGCTAGACAATGACAAACGTCTTATTTCGAGGGGGTCTAACTCAAGTTAGCGAATTGGAATTCAGTTTTCATCGTGTGAGCAAGAATGACGACTTCAACAGCCTTAAAAACATTAAAACAAATTTATTAACTTGTTAGATGCACTTTCACACTCTTAATATTTTGGTTTTCTGATACTTTAATAACAACTCAAGCAATTATGCTTGAAGAAAATCAACTTTTCGTTTTAGATAAAATGTGGAGCGATCCGACGATGGTAAATTTGGACAAACTTAAAATTTGCAATTCTTAGTTTCAAAAATCATTTTCAGAATTCGAGTTTGTGCTCAATCTAGATAAAACGTATAATATTTGAATGTCGTAAGCTTTTTTTTAAATGTCATGAACTATTTTATCACTTTGTTCTTTATATAGATAAACATAATTGTGTGGGCTTGTAGAAGTTTTGTATGCTTTCAAAACATATTTTCAATTCGAAACAAAATTTTCGGAAAGTCAGTATTTATGAAGCGATTAACCTACCTCTTGACGTCGGGTGATTCATAAGTATCGACAGCGGGCATTCATCATCATCTAGAATATATTCAGTACCATCACTGTTGACCTGAAAAATGTACAAGCTCTCACTTATTTGTTGTTCAAGATTAGTATTGACTTTGTTTGAGTAACTTACTTGTACTAAGCAATAGTGCAAAGGATCAGCTTTATCTAAACCATATTTCGAAAGCATTTCACGAACTACGGCTTGAGCGCAATCCCGAATGGATAATAATAAAGTCTTGTAGGGTACATCGCGACATAAACTTTCTCCATATATTTTCAATGTTCCGCCTGCATAATTGAGAAAGCGAAATCCAAGTTAGAGTAGCTCAAATTATAAATTTGGTTGTTCATTGCAATGCTTACCGGTATCTGGTCCTCCATCTTTCGATCGAAATTGCTGTAATTTCTTTTCTAATTTCTGCTGTCTTCGTCGCCGCATTACTGCTTCTGGATTCGATATTGATCGTGTGAAGGATGTTTCAGGCAATTCAGTGTACAATTTTTCAGCAACATGATTTTCAGCTTCGCCACCATCTGAATTCAATTTGGCCAATTTTTCACGTTTCTTTTGCTCTTTCTTTTCGCGTTTTGATAGTTTCCGTTTGAAATTCGTGTCTGCACTCTCAATCTGTTTAGATATGAACAACATGAAGATATCTATGTTTTATATGCTTTGCTAAACTATAGGAAACATTTTTAGATTCATCGAATATGATATAATGGAAAATTCAAACACGTGACTTCAATATGTGTTCAATGAAATGTAATGCATTAATAAAATGATGGCCACGTTTCACTGAGATAATCACATCTTAATGCTTACATTTGTACTGAAAAATGTTTCTATAGTTTGGAAATATTTTCAAAATTGATTGATAAATCGACGAATTTTAAAACAATTTCACTAGATGTAATTTTAGATATTGCGGACTGGATGTTAAAACATTTTTTTTTCAACTCAAGGTAAGTTATATTCAAATCGGAATCAATTTGACCATTCAAAATTTAATTGAAGGGAGGAAGTTTACCACAAAAAAAAAGATTCTTATTTAGGGAGGCATATCGCAGATTTTTTCCCTTTTCTATAACATTTATCGCTTTAAAAATTCCAATTCATGCGACTTACGCTATTCTTTTGATCTACATTTCTAAGTAAAAATCGTCCTTCTCTGTCGTCGATATGCCAATTTAATTGAACTAATAATGGTTTTTCGTCTGGATTCAGTTTCCGCTCTTCGCCATTCGCATGTACTTCGTACAAAGCATAATTCGGCAATGAAAGCATTCGCATATCAGGACGAAACTTTTCAATTAGTGTCTCTGGAAGCAGAACAAAAAGTCAACAAATACGAAAGAGAAATCATAACGTGTGGACGCTCACCTATCACATCTGAAACGGTAGCATCTGATGCTACTCGAATACATTTCGTTGCTACCTTTTGACCTGCATCTTGAAAATAAAATCGCATTACACCATGGAAGAGAAGATTCTGAAAAAATGTCAAGTGCATTGAATAACGTATTCAGTGTGTGTGTGTTGGAAAAGATTTCCAATATTGATAGCACTCACTTCATCCGGTTCCGAGAGAGCAAATAAATCTAATCGATTTGCATTCCATTGCTGAATAACTGAACGAACCGCTTCCCTGTCCAGCATTCGTTTTTCATGCGTTGCCATTGTTTAATACCTGGAAATAATCAAAATTAAAAGAATAAATCAATAACGAGAAATAATTTACACTGGTTTCTCATACACTTTTTCCTTAAAGACTGTGAACGCAATTCCAAAGCTTTTTTTGGAAATGTGCATTATAAGATGTATTTTAAAGGATATAGATTCTAAGAATAATTTTTGAAATTCAATGGTTTCGTTAACAGATTTTATTTTATTTCTACTATAATCACGTACTAAAGAACTCTACGAATATTCTCGACATCGTGTTCATCTTTTGAAGAAATCAAAATGGGAATTCTTATTTGTAAGGCGGGGAAAACACCCTTCTTTGGGTTAAAAAAGAAAATCAGTTATTATTATGTTGTATGACTAAGCAAAAGGCAAAACGTTGAAACTGTCAAACACCACAAATTCATTAAAACTTGTTAGTATAACTGATTACATCATATGAGATATGGAATTAAATTAATCATGAGTGTCTTCTCCCGTTCTGTCTAATTACAGTTGCAGATTTATTCGGATCGTTCTAGCCGAAAAACATTTTTTTTTGATAATTTATTTGTGACTTATAAGTGTATTTTACACAATAAAATAAGAGCGATTCTGATCCCAGAGCCGTAACGATTTTTGAAGCCCCGTCAATTGTAACGTATCACGGCTTTACAATTGGAAGTTGAGAAAACCTTTGGAACCGGTATCAGAAAAACGTGAGATTATCCCCGCGGAATTCACTCTACCTTCAAATCCATTACTTCGGACAATTGGTACCCATGTCAGCAACCTTACCATTAGAAATCGTTTGCTCGAAAACCAGCAACGTTCACGGAGGTATAGTCATGACAACCAAGACAACCTTCGGGCTCTACGGACCTGCTGCGTCGGGTACCTAAGCCTCACGGCCAAACCTCATACAGCTGACACTTTGAGTTGAATCAAGATGGGACCGTTTTAAATCCGTCCAGATCAGACATTTGAGATTCAAATTTGTAGGCTCAAATGAATGCGCATTTAAGAGGACCTCCCTGCGCTGCCCCAGCTTCGCCACTTCAGAGAACTGCTCTTACGGAAACTGCATGCCCGGAGTGTGTTCGAGTAGGGCACGAACTGCTACTTATGGGCCCCAGTTATCCGGGTAGTTCATGTTTGACTGTATGGAAAATCATACAGCCGAGATTCAGGTATACTTCAATACATAGATTAGCTTAGGTCCGTAATAATTATAATTTAAATGTTATATATTAAATTATTCTTAGTTCTGAAGTTAAAGGTCCTTATTTTATTTCGCCACATATTTAAGTTATTCCGTTTATTTTATTTCCAGTTTAGTTTCGTGCTTATTAGTTATGCCTTCCATGTTATCCATTTTTTGAAACCAAGAGTCATCATTCACGACCGCTTAACTGCGATTGGAAGTTGGAATTGGAAAAACGGGCATCTCTTACGGGATTCATTTCTTCCTGGAAGTATTCCGCCCAGGATCCCGTACGATCTGCTAGAACGGGCATCTCTTACAGGGATCCTTTCTTCCTAAAACTCCACATTTTGGTTACGTGAAACATGAACACCGTTTTGCAGTCAGGCTGGCGCTCTACGATAAACTCCAGGAGTTCAATATTTTTCCCTATTTTAATTGATCCAATTTGTTTATGCTGCATATTTTATGTTTTTCCATATTATCATATTCAAATTTATTTTTGCATGTATTAATTATGCCTTCCTAGTTCATCCATATTATTTTATTCATAAAATTCCATTTTTATTGATTTCCCCAGTCACACCGTTTCCCTGAGCTCCCTGGTGGTTGCATCGCGGCTAAAATGCATCCGTTTTTGCAGGCAAAGTTAGAGCTACTGTTTCAGGCTCAGCGGGCTCAGTGCGGTGGTTAGATCGCCAAGTGATGGAGCGCGGGTTTGTTAATTCCATTTATAATTACTTTATGCATATCACTAGTATCTTATGTGCTATTTTCCCTTTTTTATAGGCTTGCTAAACGAGTATTAATTGCTTCGTTAATTATTGCTACTTCCACTTTATATTTTTATATTAAACGAATTTGTTTTATTTAGAGGTTTATTATTATAGGTTCTGTGTTTAGATTTGCATTTATTTAGAGCCATACATTCTAGTTATATGTTCCAATTATTTATTATAGACCTGATTTATTTGTTGCTGGGAATCACGCAGTACCAGTCTTCATTGGGGAAGTCTCAAACTTACATCCTGGTCGTTGCGGAACCTAGCTATTCCTGACGTTGTAGGGCAACGCCATCCATGTTGCACCACACCTACCGCGATACTCCCCGAAGAGCCGTAACCCAATAAACTGATCCATCCGAAGATGGGGGCTTATCAGTTATCCGAGATACCTGAATATACCTCCAGGGTTGAGGTTCGTGTCCCAGTCGCCTTTCGGCACGACTCCAGACTCCATTCGGTAGTACCGCGGCGAGCCCGTACACTATACTTTTAACTCAGAGTCTGGTTCGTAGCGTTTTTACCGTCGGCTTCACTGGAATCGAATCTTTAACCCAAAAATAGGGAGAAAGATTCTTTCTACCAGATCCACCGCCCTGCGGGCTGAATCTTAATGAGACGAGAGGAAAAGCGTAAGTTCCTTTTTACGGATGATATAAAGTGTTTTATAATGACGTTAGACATGCGAACATATGGACAGGAAATGATGAGGTGGATGGGGTCGGGATTTGCTTGCAAGGTAAAACTAACATTGTTTTTCTGAATGCAGATAAATAAACCACATAATAAAAACCACGGAAAAGTTCACGATAAACCACAGAAGTTCTAATCAGAAGGAATTATGGCACTACCGAAAAAATGGCAAAAGATCATAGATAATATTGGACAACATGGACTTAAACAAAATCCATTTTAAATAAAAGAAATATTCAATCGAAATATGACAAACAAGGCTCAATACTTTTAAGACTTACCAATAATTTAAAGTTTGAAGAAGTTTGCATCGTTGCATCCAAAAATGTCTCGATTTTCCCCCCAACTGTTTTAATTTACTTGCGGATGTTTGTAATTTTCTTTCGTAATTATGTCTCTACTGGCACTACTAGTTTTGCGTTTTTTTAAATTGTCGTTAAATATAAATAAAATTTTTCAATATTTTATACCATTTTTCATACAGTTTTACCCTTTGGAAAAGCATATTACATATCTTTTACAAAATTTAAATAAGATTTGTGCATAGTTAGAAAATCGTTGTACCCTTTCCGTGATTAACAACTAGGAGGTTTTCATGAATCACAAATTTTTTTGAAGAAAAAGTAGTACCAATAGAAGCAGTAAAAGAATTAGTAAAAATAATTAGCATTTTTCTTAAATCGAATGCAATACATAAGTGAAAGGTATTTGAAATTAAATTTATTCTGTTTTATTTTTTAAAAATTGGACATTTTAAGTTAAAAGCATGGTAAAATTCCCACATATGCCAAAGATTTTTTGAAATTTTTGCATATACTTTGTGTATGTTGGAGGTTGTCGCACTGCCAATTAAGGTACAAGTTGGGTATACGAAATAAATTTTTGGAAACTGTCTCACAACGAAGTTAATAAATAAAAGTTTATGTGACTGAAGTTTTAATTGATGTATACGCAATGATTTCTTTTTTTGCAACTTCGCTGAATAGTTGAAATGAAAATTATGGGATTTTTTTCCCTCAATTTTGACTTATTTTCACAATATCACTTTTTCATTTTATTCCAATCAATGACAAAATTTAAAAGGTAAATACGAAGTAATGAAACCTTCCTTTTAATTTTATGTATTGTTATTTACCTTGCGGAATCGATTTTCGACCGTGATTGTTCGGTCTTCATCAGCGATTGATTTTGTTAACCTATACATGGTGCTTATATACTAATCTTAGGTAGAATAAAAATTAAGTTCACAGGGAAACCTCACTTAAACTAAGTAATTAAATTTTAACTAGGCAATCAGCCTAAATAGCCAAGATTTGCAGTTGCCTTCATCACCGTTCATTAGGGTATTCCTTTCCCTAAATATCGCTAGGGTTTTGAAGGCATCTAGTTCCCTCATGTCTCTAGCTTCTCTAACTTGTGTTACGTCGTTGATGGTGATTTCGTGCACTTTCGTGATGATGTGTTCCGCAACTGCTGACCTCAAATTGCTCTGCTTTCCTTTCTTCCTTGCTGCTGCTGCTGCTTCGCTTAGATGCTCTCGGACTCTTGTGTTGATCAATCTCCTTGTTTGTCTGATGTTAACTTCCTGGCAGTTAGAGCATTCGATTCGGTATATACCCGATTTTTCATGCGGCTGTCGCTTGTCCTTTGTGGATCCAAGGATATTTTGGAGCTGCTTTTTACTGCTGGATTCGATGAGCCGTATTGATTTGTGTCGTTTGAGGTTCTTTTTTAAATTTTTAGTAATATCTGCGTGGAATGTGACTGCCTTCCAATAGTTTGTTTCAGAGTCTGGGTTGACTAATGTTGATCTCTTTTTCCTTTGTCGAGTTCTTCTGATTTTCTCTGCAATCCTTTTTATTGTTGATGATTGGAACCCATTATTCGACGCATTTTAAAAATTCCATCAAGAAAATTAATGAAACAATGAAAACTTCAGATACATTCAATACCCAGTTTTTGGATAATAGTAAACTGACTTAATTCCCATAACTTTTAGGTGTCTTAAGCTTGCATCGTTGCAACTGCAACGGTATCCAATTTTTTTCAATTGTTGACGGTTTTTTTGGATAATTTGACGTAACATTTTGTTCAATTTTATTCGCATATTTGAATATTTTGCACTCCTATAGGTTTCCATTTCAGTTTGAAAATGTATTCAAAATAAAATGGATAAATTTCACACCGTTGCGTTTGCAACGATGAAAACTTCAGACACTTTAACTTTTTAACATATTTAAATACAAAATCGGAAGAGAACGATTAAAATGAATAAAGTTTTCAAATATTTTAATGTAATCCAGCAATTAAATCAATACTTTATAGCAAAAGTTCAGCCCTAAAATTCAATTCAGCTGGTCCTAAAACGCAAAGCTCCTCGTTCAAATGATTGAGTTCGGCGACAAAATCGTCGGAATTCACTTATAACTCTGCGTTTAAATGTTTCATTTGACATTTCTACATTTTAACATCGAAAAAATTGTTTTCGAGTTCTGATAGTGTCAATCATTTTTTGACACCAAAATTCTTTTGCATTTTTTTTACATACTAAAGATGTATTTTATTGTGAAAATTCATTTTTTGTTTTTTCTTTTATTCTATGAATTGATAATAAAAAGCGACAACAGCTGCTCTTATCAACTGAGCTCGTACAAAAAAAAAGGTCATTCCAATTATGGTGCAGATATTGTTAAATATAAAGTTCCAGGTCCATTTACGGACGTTTTAGTCTCTTTATTGGCTTAGTTTTTGCAATCAATCAAATCATGCTGCTAATCTATATTTGTTAATTTTACAATATTAATAAAATAATTACTATACTGAGAAGGTGCAACTTTGACTTTAATGTACTAAATTGTAAAAATTGTTTGAATTATAACATACAACTATTGCGTAAAGCACAAATATGTATTAGTAATTTGTATAGAGTTTGCGAGAGGTATAGAAAAAAGAAAGTATAGAAAGTATTTCAACTACACAATAGTATGAGGAAAGGATATTTGCAATGCAACATGCATTATGGAAAAATTTCATTGCAGAATATCATAATTTTATTTGCCTAAATAGAATTAAAAATACTGAACCTTTTTTATTACTTATTTTAATATGCAAACGAACATTTTTATGCAAATTCGTTGAATGCCAATCAATTATGAATTGGCGGTAACTGCTAAAGCACAATGGAAATAACTGCTCGTCCCTTTACTAATTATCATAAAATAACTATGAACAATTTTCACTAAGGAATTTCAACGTGCCTAGTCGGTTGCCCATTGTTATCAATGGCTTAATCATATGCCTATGATAAACATATGCACATATATCTTTGATATTAAGAAATCTTTAGTAAACATGTCGCAATCTGTTCCGAAAAGGTAATTTGTGAGCCTTCTCAATTACAAACGACGTCTCAGTCGTACCACTTGTGCTTGGAACAATGGTCTTGAAGTACTTGAGATTATTGAAATTCCAAACATAACGCAGTCACCAAATACTAAACACGAAATACATTTTAAACCTACAAAAAAGTCATGATCTTACGTAGACAATGATTGTTATTTCGTGGTTTTTTTCTTGGTTGGCCCATTTTTGAGTCACTCTCTCCGTTTTGAAATTTATCTTAAGGGGCGTTCTTCTGGATATGATTGAAATCACTCAAAAATAAGACAAAAACCATGCGCAGAACATTGTGCTTAGATTTGTGATAACTCAATTGAACATTCGACTATGCAGCTTAGTGCTGGAATTTTTATTTATCCATCATTGTTGTTCCAAGGCAATCGGAAATTTTTTCAAAAGCCTTCACCTTTTGTTTTGAACGTAAATAAATTTTCATCAGAGTATTATTTCACTTGAGTTAATGAAAATCGATGTTGCATGACATTACGAATGACTCGTAAAATTAAAGTATGACTAGTTTACGAGATGTGTTTCTGTTGCTTGGAAAATTTTCCAAAATTTATTATTAGATTTCACAATGTGTTATCTGTTTTGGAGAAATTGAACCAATAAAATGGCAAATGCCGAGGTTTGAAACAAGCTAAAACAGAAGAACAACGAAATTATTGTAGAAAGCTACATAATGTAGTAGATTTCAACATTAAATTGCAATAAATTGCCTTGGATGATTGGGTTAGGATGGAATGTACAGAAAGTTACAATTTTTGAACTGAAAATATCAACAACTAAGCATATATCAATGAAAACTGGATAGGCGTGTTTAGAGGTGTCTGAAGTTTGCATCGTTGCAATAACGCAACGAGCTCGATATTTCACTTTTTAGTATTCACGACGATTGGATGGATTTGAAAAAACCTAAGAGTCCGAAAATTTCAAAATTGCGTTAAAATTTACAGAAAAAAAACTGGGCGAAATTATTCCCAAATAAAAACAATCCCAAATAATGTAAAAAAAAACGAGAACATTGAATTGACACGGACTTGCCTTCGCGGTCCCACGTGAAAACGTGCACGAGCGCAATCAGTGATTAGTCACTAGTAACGAAGTCACGAAATCGACTTAAATTTATTTAAAGTGTCATTTTGAGTTCGCAACATATTATTATTATTATTACTAATAAAACGACGCCGAGACTAAACAGAATTTCAATTCCAAAACTGACATCCTTCAGTTTCAGGACGTGACAATTACGATGAGCTTCAGTTGAATAGAAATGCTCTTGAAGAATGCTAGATTGGATCCTTTTAGGGTTCAGTTAGTAGCCTTAAACAATAATAATAATCAAGACCAAACGAATCTTTATGTTTGGGTTTTTATATTTCAGAAAATGATCACGATCCTTTTGCGTTTCTTGTATACTTTGCTGCTAGGTCTGGGTGGCCTATGTTTTAATTTTTTAAGGGAAATTTTTTTTTCAGTCTCAGAATGGGAACTAGTGAAATCATCAAATCAAATTTTTACTTCAAGGCTTCGACAACAGTTTCTGGGATTCCGTCAAAAATAATTTTTGATAACTTCGATAAATTTTGAATAAATACCACTAATGGTGAAATCAACAACAGTGTTTGCTGCGAAATATCGCAAAAAAAGGAAATTTTCCTGAACATCGGTCCATCCATAAACGAAGTTAGTCTTCACATTCATGAAAATTGCACAAATATTATGGCAGAATTAAGATAACTGACGCTGACGCAAGAAACTGGGAAGAAATCAAATGCGTTGGGATTTTTGTATTTAGCAATACAAAATTACTATTCACGTGATTGTAACTGTGAGTGTTGCGATTAAGCTAGGAGGCAAATCCGCCAATAAGGTTCTGGTGATTTTGAAATTCACCTCAATACACGGGAAATTGAAGTATTATGTTTACAATCCTATAACACGGCTTAGTTTTTTCTATTGACGTGTAGCGCGAATGCATCGGCAAGCATAAAAGTCTTAAATATTCTTAAAATCTTTCAATATTTGTCGGAGCAAACCAGGAACGAGATCAAAAGCGGATCGGATACAATGATGAGTTTCAAGGCATATTCGACGAGCCAAAAGTCTATAATGTAATAAAGCATCAGAAGCTTCATTGAGTTAATCACTTGAGTGAGAAATACGGGGTTTGTCCAAAAATCATCGAGCCTAACTTTATATCTCTAAACTGGTGTTAGTTTTTATGATCCCACGGGTGACATCCTCTTTCTTTTTTTTTCTATGTGATTGAACAACACTCTCCCAGCAGTGAGGTCACTCCACTTTGTGAAGCATTCCTAGAAGTCACTTTTCGAAATTGCCTGCGGGTCATTCGTGGCATTAACCATCTTTTTGGCATCGAACTGAGGTCCTTCTGCGACATTTTTAATATTGGAATGAATCAAAAGTCGCAAGGAAACCGCAAGAAGTCGCAAGCATACGAAGCCCAACAACGTGTTTTTTTGTCAAATATCGCATTGTGCGCATTGATGTATAAGTGATAATTGGCTGCTTCGCCACGTCCAAGAGATTTAAATTGAATAACATGTAGTCGATTGCTTCTTGCTGCATCACACGATCTTTTCAATACTTCATTGTAGTATCTTTTATGGTCGTCAAACCTCTCGAAGCATATTCGTGGTGTCAAACACCTTCATAATCCAATGCGTCAACTTTGATCCGATTTTGACGTGTTGTTTTGCTTCGATAAGTCAGAATGCTTCCACTATGAAGACAGTCGCTCCTTTTCTGAATTATAGCCGTAGACCCAAGATTTATTAGAAATATAAACTATTTGAGCTCATTATCGTCACAAAAAACATTTCTGAGTCGGATAAATTTTGTTCACATAAAGTTAACCCCAATATCTCATTAAAATTTTTCATTGATTCCTGCTTTGCCAATAAACTCCATTCCGAAATGAATTTTCAGCTTATCAAGTGACTCTGACCGAGTCTTTCCAATATTAGAACAACATTTTTGTCATTTTTGTCAATAAGGAAACACGAAAAACTCTATGTTTAGATTGTGTAAACTAAGGAGTCTCGAGGAATACTGAAGAATCGACAGACTTCCTCGAGAAGTGTACTTTATATTGATACCCGATAGAGGGGCTCGCACGTTATGGCACAAACGATCGATTTTTTGAAAGAACGTAATCACCGGCCGGTTGTTCGTTGCCAGCGATGATCGGGCGAACACATTGGTATTCTGAATTAAATTTCTTACATTCCTTTTCTAATTCGAGAACGTTTTTCGGGCTAAAAAAGGTGTCTGAAGTTTGCGCCGTTATAAACCCAACAGTCTTTTTGACTTTTTCCAAAACTGAAAACTCAAAAAGTGAAAATAGCGAGACCATTTCATTTGAAACGATGCAAACTTAAGGCATTTGGCAGAACATAGGATTGGTATCATTAAATGCAGAGAGGAGAGACATTCAAGTCTTTGTATTCTTTGTTTCGACTACACCACCTCAGTGTTGAAAACATCAAAAACAGTCGCATATGTTGAAAATTAAAAGGTTTTATTTATAATACGCCAATTTACAGATTTATTATAAAAATAGTTTCTTGTTTTCAGACTGGTAAAATCAGCTCAATGTAAAGAAAACTTTTTGGCTTACAATGAACGCATACAATTTGCAGTTTATAGCGTCTTATCAATTCACATTTTGTTACAATGAAACCATCGAAAATTACCAGGGATAGTGAATTAGGTCAAAAAAAAGAGTATGTCACGAAATCAACATTTTTTTCCATGTTTTTGAGTTTTCTACGTTAAGTGGATTTGTATAATTAATTTCGAGACAACATAACTAAGCAAACTATACTTTTTCATATTACGTATTCTACGGTAAATGTTAGATTTTTTAATTGAGTAGAATTGTGATTGAGTAGAAATACATCCGCGTTATTATTGAAATATAGAAAATAAACACAGAGGCTCTTCTAATGACCGGCACAGTCTGAGTAAAGAACAAGTGAAAACAGGGCTCATTCATAAGTACTTGTTGCCGTCTTGGATGCGGGTATCTTTGATGGAATTCAGGTTTTTCGAAGTGGATTTCAGTAGCCAGAGCAATTTTTAATAATATTGTGAATTTGCCCCTACACTTATATTTTTAGTATTATGTATGTGAAATACTTTTTCTGCGTACGGAAAGAGAATCTTGTAAGAAAATTACCACCTACTGTCCGCAAATTCATTGAAAGAATGCACCAAAAATGAAAATATCAGTGATTAGAAAGACTAATCGAAAACGAAAATGTTAAGAGATTTATCCAATGATGTTTGCACCCCTTTTGCTTTGGCACCTAACAATAAGTGATCTGGAGCTAAGGTTTGATACTTTTGTTGTAAACAATGAACACAGAAATACGCATAGAGCAGATTGTGAAAGTATTGGAAGACTAGCAACATTTTTTGACATTGCTTATTGAATACTCAACTGAAAAGATCGTATTTTCATTCATTAAAAATGTGTCTGATTCATGATCTGGAATTCACTGACCACACAACGTGCACTGAATATATTAAACAGCAACTTAAGTTTCCGAATACTAAAATTTGCACTATTTGTCAATATAAAATATTTTGAGAATTTGGGATGACAAATTCTGACCTCTAAATGTGCATATGGATATTTGAACTTCAGGCTTTTACATGCTATACAATCTGGATAAGCTTTTGGAGTTATATTATATCACAATATTTAAGCAGAAATTACTGTTATTGTTCCTTGGTAACTAGTGCAAATTGCATTCATTATTCTAATTATTTAAACATATTTAGGCCGTCATAACAGTTATTACGTTGAACAAATTTATAAAATTTAGAGAAGCACTCTCAGCCGAATAAGAAAGAACTAGAACTGGAGAAGAACTGGATCCTTTTATGCCGACATAGATGTAGAGGCTGCTATCTAAATCGTCAGTTTAAGAATGCTTGAAAAGTGCATATGTTCACAATTCAAATCATGAATGATATTATTGCTTAAAAATTGAAACTGACATTTCCCCTTGGTTTTGTTAATTGAGCTTGCTTTTCGGCTAAGTTATCACGTTAAGCTTGAGTCTTAAGACCGTAAGAGTGTGTTGTCGAATTACCTCAGCAGTTAAAGATCTAGGCTATCACCCCAGTTAAACCATTTCAAGTTAAGGCCTTTACATATTTTATATAGAAATTTCGGCAATTCGAATTAGCGTGAATTATTTCGATTTCTTTGGAAGAGTTAATAAATATATTGCACCTTTCAATGGCCCCCTTTTTTTAACACAATTTCAAATTAACTTCTCGCCTTCATATTTTCGAGAGAAGATCATTTTTCTTAAGTGGTATTTTTTTTTATTTATGCCTAGTTGTCTGAAATTTGCATCGTTGCAAACGTTCAAGCTTTTGCACAATTTTTAATTATATGATTAATCTGATATTGATTATGATTTTTATCATGATTAATCTTGCAAATAATTCAAAATTTGTTGAGTTGAGTGCAAATGATTCAAAATTGCGAAATAAAATTTACCAAAATTTTGAGTCGTCTTATCCAAAAAAACCTTTAAAAAGTGAAAAAATGGTGACCGATGAGTTTGACACGATGCAAACTTCAGATACATCGCTCTGGGTTGTAAATGCGTGAAAACCAATGCACGACTTTCGATTTTCTATGGCATAAGCTCATAGCTGTCGAAGAAAATTCTACAAATGTAGAAGCAATCCAAGTGTCAATGCAACAATTTGAATTTTCTGCGTCCAATCGTATGCAGCTTTGCATTCTTAGTTTTGCAACGATTTCTGTCCGAAGCGTTTTACAATAAAACTGGTAGATAACAAAAAACAAACCAGGCTTGAGTATTTGAGTAAAATAAACCTTATTTTACTTTCATTAATCATAATTAGACTTTGTATTTATTAACAAAAGGTCCGATATGTCCTAAAATGAGAACTCAAATAACAAAAGCAAAATGTCACATCAGGTTTTTTCAAAACCCGAAACCAAGTCGAACTTTTTGAGTACCCCCTTAAAATCTAACGAAATGTATCTTCTGTTCCGACAAAACATAAAAACCTTCAAGTAGAAAGCAGAATGCACAAGTATGTTACATCGAGTATGTATGGAGCGTTTTACAAAAATTACTCTTTCGTTGGATCATCTACAAAATTTTTCGCAAAAAGTGAAAGAAACCAACAAATAAATCTCGACTTGGTCATCTGTTTTTATATCTTTGAACTTAGTTGATTACAAAACTAATTGTTGGTGAGATTTAGGGCAATGAGGTTGATCCGTAATCAAGATGAAGTAGTTGAATTGTTGGATTTGATTGTTTGCCCAAAGGTTTAGCGGTCATAAATTATATTCTTATGCTATTTATCATTTTATATGCGTCGTTTTATCAAAACCATCAGTGTGTACTTTTGAAACTAATTCATTTAATAATTTTTATGGTTATTTGCTAAGGGAAAGCATATGAAAGTACATCACAAGATAAAAATTCGACCGATAAAGTAACAGAAAAGACCTGTCACAAGCCTGAATTTTTCCAAGATGTTATGAAGAAACAAAGTTTCTTGAATCATAAATGACTCGCGTTGGTACTTTGAAATTTCACCTGAACTCAAATTACGCCAGAATTTTGATTCAAAAAATGAAGGGTGTGCTGTTCTAATTATTCTATGTAAAATGCTGGATGTTTCCATCTTTTCTCATGGATGAGCTATGAATTGGAACAGCAAATTAATGAGAAGCAGGGCAGCTATGTGTTGAATAAAGATGCAACTGATCGGGCTTCAAATTTCCCACATTGAACATGCGTGAATGTGCTTGAACCTTTTATAAATGAATTGATGTTCCATTATTAGCTTGAGAAAACATTTACATTTATTGCTTGCATGCATTGTGCAAATAATACAGTTTAGACATTTATTAACATCAACAGCTGTGCTTTGAAGTGTGTCATACATGCATTGCATTCATTAACATAAACTTAACATCAAAAAAGAGTTCTTTCGGCTCGTCAATCTGAAGGTGATTTGATTCGAAAATTGATAATTCATAGACGTTGGTTTAATTGGAGCATTTATTGGTTTGGAATGAAATGTGTAAATGTGGATAGTAAGTTAAAAATAAAATTTTCACAATTAATTTTTGTTACACACTATTAACTGACTTACTTACAACTACGAAAGATTCATTCACCGATTGCAACCAGGTGCAAATATCACTCCGTCACGTCTGGATCGGAAAAGCCAGTTTTGAGTTTTCTTTATTTTTTGCACAAAGACGATGTCTATCTCCTTACCACGCCACCAAACAACCTCTCAAACGGAAGATAGGTGCACATACGTAATCATGTCAGTTAATATACGAGAGGGGCTGCTGACATTGACAGAGGTAACGTAAACGTTAAGAAGAATAAAATGCTCGGCGGTACGTTGAAATTAAAATTAAAAAAAAAAAAAATACACGAAGAAAACTTTACGGTTCACTGCACTTTTTAATAGGCATAGGGGCTGGTTGCTGGTTACTCATGGTAACTTGTAGCAACAAATGTAAGGCAAGAAGGAAAATTGTAGCGAAGAAAAAGCACGGTTGACCGCTTGCCAAGCGAAAGGTAAGGAAAAAACTAGAGTTTAGCGTTTTGTCGCTGTCCACCGATTCATGCTGTTTAGCTCTACTTTCTACGTGTGTTTGTTTGTCGAATTGAAATGTCCCATCGTGAGACCGAAGAAATGATGCACATTTTTCTGCGACAAAAACTATCAACATATTTGCTTCACGCACACAAAATGAGGTCCATCCGCGATTTAAAAATGCATTGAGTGCAAAGAAAAGCTACAACACTACGCAAAATACTACGTTAAAAGTGGAAGTACATAATTGAAAATGTCGTTGCCTTGATGGCAGTTCGTGTTTATATGTATCGTTTGATCAATATAGGACTTGGAGACTTTAGTTCTATCAAAATGTAGTTGGATATAATCAATTTGAGTGCGTGTGATAGTAATCAATTTTGATGGGAAATTCTTCGTTTTAACGTTTTCCTTCATTTTCTATATGATATTTACAAAATATTTGGCGTTCTAGTCGCCACTTTCAACTGACTGTCATTGCTGGAAAATTGAATTCATATTGCGCTTGGGCATTTGGCCCTTTATCGAGCGATTTCATATTTTGTCCTTTCAGGATAACAAGCTTTAAGCCAGCACTAATTTGACAGTACTAACGTTTAAGTTACGAAGACTTTTAAGATTATATTGAATTAAGAAAAGTTGAGAATTTGCAGTTCTTAACATAAAGGAGGGGAGAAATATGGATAAGCTCTACAAAAGTATGCAAAAACTTCAGTAGTACAAAATTCTGGTTTTTTCCCTCGTAGTGTAGCGATTTAAGTTGAAATCATATTCATTTCTTAAGTGGAAAATTCAATTCTTCAATTATAATTTCCAGAAATAGGAAACCAAACAAACTTCCAAATTCCAAAGATATTTTAAAAAACTTACAAAACATAGCCAAATTATTTGACTCAAGGCAAACATGCGGTTTAATGTCGAAATTATGAGACGCTCTCAAAGAATGGGCACAAGTAATTTTACTTTAACCGTACTTTATAAGATTTGAAAAAACCTAATATAAATTTTAGTGGCACTTCTGGTTGGTTATATTGGTAGAAATAGAAACGCACTGAAGTGAAATTTACTACATGGGTTGAAAAGTTCCGGGATTTTTCAATAGGTGGCACCAACAGAATATGCACATGACTATGTCGTATGTCTATGTCAGTTTCATGACAATTCGTTTATTCGTTTACAAGCTACACTCGTTTGCGTACCGCTACTTTCGCCTTCGTAAACAAAACGGAAAAACAAGAATATCGCGTCATGATCAAACATTTTTTTTGATGGGAAATTTTTTTTTTTTGAAAAATCACTGCAATGATTGCAGAAATGTTATCCCACATCTGCTCCTTCGAGAACAACAGTTTATCGGTGGTTTAGTGAATTACAAATGGGTTCGCAAAACCACCGAAGATGCACCTTCGAAAAGCTCCTTTTTGAAAGAAGGTCAAAAGAAACAACGCATGCGGAAATCGTGAAGCCAGTGAATCGAATCGTCTTGAATGATTGTAAGGTGAAGTTGCGCGAGTTGACGAGGTCGTGGGCATCTGGAAAGAACGGGCAGGATACATTTTGCACCATATTTTGGAGATGATTAAGCTATCGGCGCAGTGGGTGCCGCGTTTGCTGACTGCCGACCAAAAACAGAAGCGCGTTGATGATTCAACAGCCGATAAGGTGTTGTTCCAGCATTATCGAGTAGACTTTTGACGATGTCCTGTGACAATCGATGAAACAGGAGTCCATTCCTGTACGCCTGAGTCCATTAGGTAGTCTGCAGAGAGGCTGGAAAGCCACAAAAGCCGACCCGAGTCGTGAAAAAGCAAACGCTCGGCAGGCACAGTTATGGCTCCCGTTGTTTGGAAAGCCCATGGCAAAATCTTCATCCTGTAAATCAATTATCTGTAGAAGAGAAGAGCAGTCATAGGAGAGTATAATGAAGCGCTATTGGAAAAACTGAACGACAAAATAAAGTATAACCGGCCCCATATGGCGAAGAAGAAAGTTATGTAACATGACGATAACGCAGTGTCACACACTTCCTTAAAAGCGATGGTCAAATTGGTCAAATATATATATATATATATATATATACTGGTATATTCTGAGGGTGGATTTGTGGACGATATGTGTTTAATTTGTAATTGGTGATTAGACACCAACGGTGTTGATGTTTCCTCGTGGACTGGAAGACGTTCACTTCGCAAAGCGGGTTTAAAAAAGAAGGCGAAAATAACTCCGAATATGTGAAAAAAGAAGGCAGGGATTGCGAACTTCGGGTATGTGAAACTCCGAATATGTGAAAAAAGAACTAATAGAATGTGCTTTTTTGTTGTTTATATTATGTTTTTTATTTGTTTATATGCAGAGTTCATGAACGACCTGTCTGAGTCACATAACTTGTCCATCTAAGAGGTATAAATTTGAGTTGTACGGTCTTAAATTTTTATCACTTTTTGATTTTTTGGGGATAATTTTCCAGTCGAATCAGCCACAAAATTCAAAAAGTGAAAACTATCAAGACGGTTGTTTTGGAACCAAGCAAACTTCAGATACCTCCAACCAGGGACCCATCATCATGTCCCGTATATATTGAATGTGCGTGCATGTCTATCATATGCACAGAAAACCATATGTATGCAGATCAAGGTTGATGGAGTAAAGGCAAACGTAGTGAATATTTTTTTAACATTTTTATCAATGAATGACATTGCGCTGTACAATGCTAAGATTTAGATACCTCGAACTTATAGCGTTCGAAGTCAACAAAATTAATTTTTTTGCTTTTCAACATTCAACTTGCGCATTCCAGTCAGTGATGGAGTGGCAATGTAGCATCACAAAATTCGAAGTTTCGATTACAAGTTCAAAAACTCCTTGATTATTTGCATTCAAAAATCAATCTTTCCGAATTTTCAACTTAATATTGCAGGAGGAATACAACTACAGAAAGGATTGTTTATAATGAACATCATGGACTAACTATCGAACCCATAGTGTTCATTCACATTGTAACATTTATCACATATCTTGTCTTTCATAATTCATGAAGCAAAATTAGATATTTTTGTCGGCGAAAATGCAGTCGTGCAGATTTTCATTTCTGTGTTTAGTCTTTTTGACGCATATTTCCAATATCAAAGGTAGATGATGATTCAATTTTAGCCGAAAGATTAATATCTTATTGCATTTCAATAGCTGAAGAACAGCGAAAACAAGACATAAATCACTTAAAAAGCGAAGATGGTGATAACGGCTGACGAGAGGATGAGGGTAGAAGAACGCAAAATTATCTAGATCAAATAATTGAAAAAAGGACAAACAACAAGTGGTAATGACTGGAGATGAAAGGGAAGTTATCTACATGAATTACTTGAAAAAAAGACAAACAATAGATAAAGATTATGTGCCGTCACTGCATAAACAAACGAAGTCTCATTTGAAAAAGAAATGGTTTCGGTGCCACTTGAACAATGTTTTGAAGGACACTTGCGAAATTGTTTGACGGATATTATTGAATTTTAGTTCGGGATATTATGACCACGGCCAAATAAATTCAATTTCGCCAGTTGACTTTTCTCTTGTTTTACTTTAAAGATGACTTGCTTCGCTGTGCAAAGATTTCGTTATGCATTATGCATATTTTTGCCGACTTCCGAAAGGAATAAAACTAAGGAATGTGTATGTTATTTTGTCTATGATTTCCTGCGTTTTTTTGCGGAAACACTATATGTGCGCGTCAAAGATTCATCGATAAAAATTATAATTTGTGATTATAAAATTAAAATATTAAATCGTTAACAATGTTTTAAATGCAAATTATAATTAACCTCGAAATTCTCGATAAGAATATCTATTGTTTGGTTTCAGTTCTATGTTGAAAGCATTTTCCTGATGGGATTTATCTTTTCCTGTTCCTTGTAGGCGTATTGATTTTTTGGAAACCGTAATGATGAGCAATAGCATAGTTTTTATAGCAATTATATATGTCTCATTACTAGATTTCGTTTAGATCTTCACCTATACAAGGATTCGGCTAATTTTAATTAAATTGCTAGTCACCAGCAAGGAAAAATAATTTATTCATTGCATCACTTGATTTCGGCAAGCCTAAACTTCGAAAAGAAGTCATTGGAGGTAATTGATGATCACAATACTAATAGAAAAATCGTACGAAGTAACGACAGTTGCTTCTAGCTTGAATCGTAGCAAAACTCTAAGATTTTCTTTTCTTTTTAATACTTGTTGGAGGTTTATCTACTTGTTGGAGGTTTGACTCAAATAGAAAACTCGAACTGAAGTAAAATTAGATTCCACTGAAGTAAAACTGAAACTAGAGTCAGTAATGTCAAAATTACGAAAAGAAGTTACGAAAATTTCATCCAAATATCCAAAAAAAAATCAAAAAGTTTCGCAAAAGTCACAATTTCAACATGTAGCCACGACATACCTTTATAATAGCTTAATTTTAATTTTGGCAATTATATTAATGATATCAAGTAAGCAGAAATATTCAAAAGTCAAAACTAGGAGTTAATATAAATACGGCGTATGTCACTTGGATTTGAATTATTTATTAGGCGTTTCATAATGTGTAGACGGCAATTTATATATCTTCAGGAGAAAATAATATTTGGCGTGAATATTCTCATAAGCCGATGTTTTCTTTGCATCATCGGCAATGAAACAATAAGTTTTTGTGCATAGACTAGAATGGTCACATATCAATGCCAAATTTCCTTGAACTGCTGTTTGCATAGGACTAAATACCATTCGATGTCTCTTGGCATCAACAAACGTGAGAATAACGTGCATTGGCATTATTCTATGGGCCTTGAGGCGTTTTTCAACTGTTGATAAGTAAACTGCAAACTATTCGAACAACTAAGGCAAAGACAGGATTTTAGAAGCCGTTGTCACTATCTGTCATCACAATCATCCTCGAATATTTTCGAGTTTTGGTGCCAAGATATCAATACCCTTTTCAGTTAGATTGCTCATCGCATCTCATCAACATGACTATTGACATTACGGGAAATTGAGTAATGCCATTTGTGTGCGATTTAATTACAGCTCCATGTATATAATCTTTTATAGTTATCCAACAAGTAGCACAGAATAGATTTTCAACATATGTTTCATATGCTGCAGGACCAGGACAGGAACAAGGACAACTTGAAAAAAATAAAAATATATTAAAAATTAAATACATGCATGTGTATCTTCTCTTGCAAAATTGCGGGAGCTTCAGCGCTTTTTCGAATGGGGTGACTGAAAAATTCGAGGCCTAAGGTACTTAGCTTATGCTCGTAATTGCATTACTGATAATAATAGTTGTGTGACTCGTTATAAGTATAAACACGCATTTCTCAATGTGGTTCATTCAATGTTTTTTATTCCAACAAGCCACAAAACCATGTCCACCGAAACTGGAAACTCTCGCAAACTGATGCATTACGTTGTGATAAAACCATTGTCGAAAAAGAGAATTACATTTGTTTTCAAGATTTTTCACCGTTATATACGCTGGTATGAAATGGGCCCTGGTATTCAATATGAATATGGTAAATATGTTAAAAAAAGACTTTGTTCAACTAAAGACTGCCGCACTCAGTGACGGCTATGACCGATGGAAATGTCCAATTCCCGAGAATTTGGACTGATTGAGCGAAGAATCTTACTATGGTAGATAGCAGAAGGCAGATTTCTAATGGATGATATAAAGATTTCACGTGAACTTTCGTACATAAAGAAATATTGTGCACAGCTTGAAAGGACTGACGATTGGAGAATTGTAAAGAGTTTTTTATATATCATACAGTGTAATTTGGATGAAATTTATAATCTCATTTTAAACATTCAACATTTTAACTCAACATTTTTTAAACATCAGCCAGCATCCAAACAAGAGTAATTACACTGGATGCAAAAGAGAGAAAGTCCTCTAAAGAAATTCAAAATAGAGTTTTGGCGGCGATGATTATGGCTTTCAGTTTCTGGAATAGTGATGGTAGTTTTTTGATTGATTAATGACTTAACGAAATACAATGAAACAAACGAAACTGGGTTAGATACGTGTGACAGTTGGTTGTGTAGAATAGGGTAGACAAGTCGGCAAGGGGAGTGTTACTTATGCAAGACAATCCGGCCGTTCACACCGCTCGAGTTGCGAAATTGAAAGCTACGCAGTTACAGCATCCCGTAGGTCAAAAGATTACAGGATATCACTCACACTACCGTTCCAAAATGGAACCTAGTGCATTCGTATTATGTTCAAAATTAAAAAAAAAACGAAGGTTTTCGTACGGCCGTGATATGAAGGCGGGATAGAACATCATTTTTATAACAAATCTCACGAATTTTTTTTTAGTAGTATAAGTGTATTCTACATGACGATAATGTGGAAAATTTAAAAATACCAGGCTACCACAAAAGTTCCTTCGGTTTTTATCTGTCAAAATAAAAATCTCGCCAATTTCAAACCATAAATTTTTATTCGGAGAAGTAGTCACCATTTGCTTCAGTGACCCTCTGCCAACGCAAATCATAAGTACAAGATCATAAATGCCATTTTTATAAAAGTTTGGATTCTTTGACGCAAAAAACAACTTTATTTCGTTTTCGACAACCTCTCTCGTTCGGAACTGCCGATTTCGCATATGGTTGTCCATGGCTCAGAACAAGTGGTAGTCCGATGGAGCGATGTCAGGGAAGTACGGGGTATGTGGAAGAATTTCCCATCCAAGCGAGGTGATCACTTAAACAGTCGTCTTTGCTGTATGCGGCCTGACATTGTCCTGATGGGGCAGAACAACTTTCCTGTTCACCAAAGACGGTTCTTTTTTTGCAAGTGCCGTTGCAACCCTTCGTAGCTGGGCCGAGTACACATCTTTATTAATGGTTTGGCCGCTCAGGTGGAACTCAAAATGAATGACACCGGTCGTGATCTATCATACGCTCTACATGACTTTCCTTTGGTGAATATTGGGTTAGGCGGTCAGGTGGGGAGGGTCATTTGCTGATAACCAATGGTACGTTCGCTTTCTGTTATCGCAAAGAACCCAGTTTTTATCATACGTAACAATGCGGTCGAGAAACGGTTCCTCCTTGTGACGAGAGAGCAGCAATGAGCATATGGTGAGCGTCTGCTATTTGTTCGCGGCGGTCAGTTGATGAGGAACCCAATTACAGAGCCGCCACGTTTTTTAAAGTTGATGCAGTTGTCGACGGATGGTTTTATCGGATACCCTGAACTTTCTGCTAACAACTGGCTTGTTAAACTTGAATCCACTTCAATAGCCTCCTTCAATTGCGCCTCGTCAAATGAAGATGGCCGACCGGAGCGAGGGTGATCTTCTAAGGTCGTACCACCACTTCTCAAAATTTTGTACCAGATTTGTGCAGTACGCTCTGTCATTGTATTCTTCCCAAACGCACTACAAATTTTTCTGGTCGCTTCTGCAGCGATTGTGCCCAATTTAAACTTATACAGTAAACAGGCCCTGATAATCGCGTTTGACACCGACATCTTCACTGCTACCAAACACCATTATGTCGACTAGATGAATTCGTCTACCAATGTAAACTAAGCACTATTGGATGAGCTTTTAGGAAACTATAAACACGCCCTCTTTCGGCAAATGGTCGTGGCTCCCTGGTCATTCGAAAGTGTCACCTTGCGTAAACTGAAAGAACTTTTGTGGTTACCTTGTATATGACTGAATTTTTCAATTTATTGAGCCCCATTGATCGAAGCCAGAAAGTGCAGATTTTCAAAAATAGATCATATGGTGCTAACCTAATTAGAAGAAAATTAATTTCAGTATGCATCATGTATTTCGGATAAGCAAATACGTAACTCAAAACTGAAGATTTCAGATGAACCACAAATATAGAAGCTAAGATCTTGAAAAGTTAGCGCGTATTAACAAAACTAGTGAGCTAGACGCATATGTTCACTCATTATGGGATTTAATCACATATACGAGACAACTATATACGAGCTAATTGAACCCAGCTGAGATTTTTAAACTTTCAAATCGATCAAGCTTATCGCATGTACGAACGTTCAATAATTATTTCATTTATCAAATCATTTTAGTACCATGCGGAAACATTTGCAATGTATATGAAAATTTGATTTGCTTTATTAAGTTTTCTTGCCAACTGAATTATCTTGTTTATTTCAATGTTGCCTGAATAATCTTTTCGATTGATGCTAATTATGATGACATAATTTCTAACATTCTCTACAGATAAATCCTGACAATTGTTATCAACATGTTTTTGAAGTAAGTACTTTAGTTTTGAACATTTTTTTATCAAATTGAATATGTGCATCTTTATTTCTCCGTTTTCAATAAAGAAACTCTCCACCAAATTCATGGTTTGTTTTGGATGCTGTTTTTACATATTCATTGCATTTTTTTATTGAGTTAAATTTTGGCGTTGTTTAAATCCGTTGCCTTCACTATAACTCTTACAAGAGGTTTCCAACTTGTTATTGAACAATTTCCTTGCCTTTCACCACATATTTCGCTTCAAATTCTCACAGTTGTGTAAATACTATGACTGGGACAGCGAAAACTGTTTCAATCAAAAAAGACTCGATAAATCTAAAACGGTCGATTATGGTGATTCAGATTTTCTTGTTTTGCTTGGCATTAGGTAACCATGGTTCGTTCATAAGCATTTTATCTCACTCAATGACAAGGTCAGCGTTTCTGCTTTATGCTAAACAAGATTTTTAACATAAAATGAATATTGAATATTTTATTATTGCCGAGAATTTTTACTATCATTTGGAATCCATCACAATGATAGGTGGCATTTAAAAGCGGTTTAGACGATTTAGTAGAAGTAATATTGTAATTGTTTGATTTTAAGAAAAACACATATGCATCTCTTATTACACAAGGTTTGAATATTAAAGTTTTTTTTCGATACTTGCATTCTACTTAAAATATAACATCAATATCTGAAGTACGTTTTAGGAATGCAAGCAGTCATACTTTTTACGTTTATCAACTGCTAAATGAAGACTTTAGAACAAACCTAATTGACATTCAACGACCCAATGGAACTGAATTAACAGACCATTGACCTTTGCATCATATATGGTTCCCAACCCGCAGTGGGATCTTGAGGAGCAATGATGATGCATGAGCGACGTTCCTCCCCATATGAGACAATCATTAGGGTATACTTATCAAAGAAAGCCATTATAAATAATTGAATATATTGCAGCAGCTAGCGGGAGAATATTGATGATTTGTAGTCGTGGAGACAATCGTAGGAAATTTATATTAATCTCTAGGGACAGCAATGGAATGGACGGTGATAGTTTTGAAAGTGGAGGAGCGTTAATACTAAACTTAATAAACTGCTGGAGTCTCCAAGTGCATCATAGTTTAATGATAATGGTTGCTACTCCACTTTAATGGGATGAGAAAATTCCTTCGTATGTTGATATTGACATTTCTCGAAATTCCAATTGCGTACACAATTTGCATAGCAATCCTAAAAAATGCTGAATTTACCTTAGCGTAGTACCTCCAATCTCAAAAATCGGCTTCGTATTCAGACAGTTCTATTAGTGATTGTGTGAAGCGAGGTATAAGCCGAGGCAAACGGACAGTATCACGCTTGAAACCGCAATGGTGTTCTTGTTATTATCCGTTCAACAAAGCATACGGAATGTATAGGCAAATCATACGGAATGTGTGAGGACGGGTTTCGCGGTTTTTCTATTTATCATATTCTCGCAAAAATGGATTCAGATTAGCTTTATCTGTATTGCAAAAATAATGCTTAAAATTCAATAGTGCTTTTTATTTTAGCCGTAACCGTGACCTTTCTTATGCTACAGCAGCTTCTGAACTAGTTTCTTTGGGAATGAAGTTCCAAAATAAATGAAAAAGACTTGTAATATCCTTAAGTTGTCGGATTTTAAGGCCTTTAAACACAAGGACTTCGAAGTTTGAATCGCTCCAAATGCAAGATCTCGATTTTTACCCCTTTCCAAATTCCTTGGATGGTTGAAGTGAAATCTTTAAGGTGAAAATTTGGTTTGTCAAACCGTCATGGAACGTTCTTTAATTCGTCTTTCCTTTTATAGGGACAAGAGCTTGTCATCAAAGGATAGTTTGTCAAGGATAGTAAAATACTAAAATCCAAATGGTATACGTATACACGCAGTGTTATTTGGAAGCTTGTGATTAACCTAGTAAAAAAAATATTTGAAAAATAAATAATTGCTGTTAGCCACACGTTAATGTCTTAGATTAGAATTGAGCTAAACTTCTAAAAGAAGGTCTGAAATACAGACTAGGATATTCTAAACATAATGATTGTCTAGAAGGTTGTATAGTCAAATGACACAAAACTCAAGAGCTCTTTTATACCCTAATTACTTTTTACTTTTATTGGGTATGGGAATAAGTTTCTACCGTTCGTAGACAGTTTTCCTTCCAGATACTTTTTTAGTGTTTAATGTGGTAGTGTTCTTGGAATTGGAAGTTGTATTCGTAGGCTCGAGAACGCAGTAGTCGACATTCCTTTAAAGCGTGAATACCTTTTTTTTCTCGTGGAGGAAATGTCGACTTTCATACTGAAAAAGCTGCATTTGCGGGAAGTCTTAGTTCATTATTTCATTCTGAAGAGAAGTGCTGCCAAAACTTATCGGATAATGCTCGATATTTACAGTTACTTGCAGAGAGTGGTTTCGGTGTTTTGGATAATTAGAGAAATCTTCAGGCCCTTCCTTGAAACATGTAAAACGTACTCTTTTTTAGCAATTAAACCAGGTTTTCAGCATTATTAGTCAAAAAAAGAACGGGATACATTAGGCTTACCCATACATATCTACTGCCATCTTTCGGGATAAGTTATTCAAAATTTTATATCAGGCCGAGGTTTATGTATCTACCGTGCAACGGTGGTTAAAGTATGTCACAGGCTTTACTAAAGGATCATTTTTAACAGTTTTATGATTAATACCTGGGCTGTTTTCGGTCTCTGTTGTCCCATTTTCAAATAAAGCAGCAAAGATTTGCTGTTGCAGATGCAGAAGCTGCCAAATCGATTAGATTTGTGAAATTAGTTCTCGAGAATCGATGATTAATAATCAGAGTCCTTACAGGCATCGTTGGAATATCGGGCGGATCAGTGAAAACCATTTTTGAAGATCATTTGGGCCTAAGAAAAGTGAAAGTACGATTTGTTTCAAAATCACTATTTTCTTGACAAACAGCGTCGCGTTGACGTCTGTAAAACAATGCTTTCCGACTACCAGGATGTCATGAAACGTATTATAACTGGCGATGAGTCTTGGATCTATGCTCACGACCCGGAAACAGATGATCAATCGGCCGAATATCGTGCCAAAGGTGAGTCGATACCGAAAAAAACGCATCTAAGCAAGTCAAAAATCAGGGTCATGTTGACCGTTTTCTTTGATTATTGAATTGTCGCGCACTCTGAATTCCTTTCGACCGGCCAAACTGTCAACAAGGAATACTATTTGAGTGTTATGCATCGTTTGCGCGAAGCTATTCGTAAAAAGTAGCCGGAATTATTGGCCGAGAACTCAGGGTTTTTACATCACGATAATGCACCATCGCATACTGCATTGATTCTTCGTGAGTTTTTCGCCAATATTTTAACCAATATCGTTCTACAACCACCGTATTCGCCTGATTAAGCTTCGTGGGACTTTTGCCTATTCAGGAAACTCAAACGACCGCTCCTGGGAAATCGTTTTGAGTCAATTGGAGACATTAAACGTGAATTGCTACGCGCAGTGAAGGCTATTCCTGAAATTGACTTTAAAAACTATTTCGAGGATTGGAAAAAACGTTGGTACAAGTGTATTGGGGCCGGAGGGATTACTTTGAGGGGGGATGAAATAGATTTGGCATAATAAATAAAGAATTTTAAAATAATTAACAAAGTCTTACTATTTTTTGGCCAACGTAGTATATGCAAGAGTCAGTCTGTTTTCCTAGAATATTTTATGTGTTGCATTTATTTTGATTCGAGTTGTGTGTCACTCTGCAAAGTAAACTTATTTTTTTTTAAACAGCACTCAGAAACAAGAATAGTAAAACAAAGATCTCATTGAAAGCCAAATCAAATATTGAAGACGAGTCTCCTACAGGGTGTAACATTTAGTAAATTCGGGCAATTCTAATGATGTCAACTAATGTCTGGTCATACGAAACTTATAAAATTTACTGGAGATAAATATTTCAAGTTGCGTATTAGGGCAGTCATTTTTTGACGCAAATTAGAAGCAAGCGACTACTTTTACATAATATTTATTAACATAACTATATTTTGGGATGGCTTGAATGAAATGAAACCTAAAGGATCAGTTTATGTTCAGGAACTCTCACCGAGATAAGAATTACTGCAGATTGTGCACATGCAACAAAGGATTTTGCTTCAATGGATTGGGAATTGATAAGATAAACATCAAAAAAAATATTTGCATATACAAATCGCAAAGATTTTTGGCCAGCGCTTAGCTGGATCAGTAAGCCGAAAAACTTATTTCACTTGATCTTCATATTTTTGCTCATCTTCCGGACTATATTTTCATGCCGTGGCAGATGTGCATGAAAATTTCTGTTGTAAAAGAAAATTACAGATATGTTCTACTTTTCCCAGTAAACAAAGTGCTACCGTTCCTAGTAAACATTGTGCTACAATTTAAACAGAAAACACCACAGGGTACAATTTTCAGCTTGAATCAATGAATAACCATCGTAGAAGACATACAAAACCGAGAAACAAGGAAATTAGCTTCAAATTGCATAACAAATAAAGTACTAAAAATAGTATTTTACGTTGATTGAAACTATAAAGCATTCGCCGGAGCATTGCTACATTTCCTTTGAAAAACTGTATTCAAACCGCCCTCACATTCGCACTCGTCGGCTATTAGCACTGGAACTAACGCTCCCGCCCAATATGTGTGAGTATATGCATTTTGCAAAACGAAAAGTACTTTTCCTCGTCTTTATGTTTTTAAACAAATTTCCAGATCGTTATGTTCCTTTTTGCTTCAGAATATTCAATTCTAAAACTGATGGCGTTTATTGCTTTCGGAATTCAATTATCGCGTCAAGTCGTTCATAACGAATTAGCCGTATGTGATGTATGTTACCCGAACTGCATTTCGATGTTATAAGGTCAGGCTGAAGATCATGATACCAGTACATTGAGATGGGGTTAAAATGGATGGTAAATACGAACGATATTTTAACGCACCCAGCAGCGATACTGCTATAATGAAATACGATATGCGCCTGACTCAAAAGAAGAGAGAAAAAAAATTAATTTAAATTTTTATGTTGAAAAATGCTTTAATTGTTTCCATTTCCGCGGGGCATCCGGCGAATTCATAACATACATTATGTAACGAAAAACTGAGTCACCGCTGAAGAGCCACTTTTTATCAAACGTTGAGATTTTTGTACAGATAGAAAGTATTACGTTTAGTCCCAGCATCTTGAGCACGAAATACTCTTGCTTTCTTGAGTACGGAATACTTTTGTTTTCAAATATTGTAAAATTTCCATAAATCATCTAACTGAATATATTTTTGTATTGTAATAAGTAGCAAAAAACTTTGAAAGGAGAACGGTTGATTTTTGAGATACCAAGTTTGACTTTTTTGTGTGAGATCCATGTATAATAATGAATTTTGATAACCGCGAACACGTCTCGACTGTTGAGTGGAAGTTCCGTCTAAGAAGAAGAAAATGTTATGCTCAACAAGTTTGTGGATATTAACAAATTAATAGCAACACTACGCGCAATATGGAAGATTTGTGTATTTTTTGTTGGTTGCCATTATCTTTTTCATCATACCTATTTACTTACGGATGTAATTAAGTTTTATATCATCGCTCAAAGCACTGCATTTACTTCTTCGGACACAAACTGTAGAGCATACTCATATGCCACTATGAGTACACAATGCAGTACCAAAAATAACACACCATTGTGTTTACTTTTGCCGCCATGCATTTTATACCGGCGAGAAGATTTGAAGAAGATCGACATGTTGCATGATGCTGTTTGTGTAAGATACTCAATTTCTTTAGCTTTTGAATGCTTTGGGCAAAGTATGGGGTGTATGTAATCCAAATACTCTAATTCTAATTCGAAAAGAGATCCGTCATGCCCTATTTGTTCCCAATTGAAGACTTATTCACGTTCATTTTGTTTCCGGCTTTTTGTTTTCATTGACTGGATGGATTTTGATAACTAAAAGCGTTCAATGGACCTTAAGACAACTTGCATTAATTTACATCAATTGGAAATTCGGTAATTCATTATGAAGGCCAGTTGGAAAATATGTTGGGGTCGACGAGCCGAAACAGATACTAATGCTTTCGATAAAAGTTGAAAACATTGATACAAATTGCTTTGCAATTTTTATCAATGAGGTGAGAGATCAAGAAACATCAGAGAGATCATAAATAACGATTTAGAAACAGAAAGAGATAAAGGTTTATATTTAGTAGATTTTGGAAAAAATTCCAGTGATTTTTAATATTAGATAAAATATTAAAATGTATTTAATACATAATATTGAAAGCTATTGAAAGTTTAAAACATTGTTTTCAGTCCATACACTGATTAACCGTCGAGCACAGATCCCCATTCACAATACATTAGTTAAACTAGATTTATAGCCTTTTTTTAGGGGTAGGGAGGTGAAAGCTATTCACGCCCTGAGTGCCGGACTCCCAGTGGACCTACTGGACTACCGACTAAACACCTCCCCTGTCCACCGGAATGCCTAGCTGGAACCGTTTGACACATGACTTCGGGCTAGGCCTCCCAATTTTACGTCTTTTGGCGCTTTCGGGTTACAGGGATTCCTTCTCCAGGAAGATTTGTAGCCTTAAATCTTATCCTGTACGTTGAAATCACTGAAAGAGCTTTATTTAATGTTCCGCGTACAAATCTATCTTTAAAAGTACGAGTAGCTTTTTTTAAAAAAAAGGACATGCTTCGTCGCCTGCTCCTCTAAAAATGGATTAGTGTGTATAAAAAAAATACAAAAAAAAATACAAAGTAGCCCCCATGACAAAGAGTAAGGATTCGAATTTCCATAGTGATGTCAAACAATATTGGGAAAGCGCTGGTTAAGTCAAAACCAGCAGTAAAATAAATGGGCGTGCTAATATACTTGGAGATGAGTTTTTCCGAGTCAATTACAGGACGATCGCTGACCGAACACCGTTTAGCGGCATTCACTCGGTTAATTGTCAATATAGAAAGACCCACAGCATCAAGGATAATGCCAAAGAAAGCTCATCTGCGAGTCTCTCAGTGATTGACAACTGTTGACAATTGACAACTTATCCCTAACCTAATCCGTGTCCGTGGTTCAACTGAGTGGTGCGAGTGATATCGACTTGACTCAACTCTTGAGCGGGCATACATTTTGACGGGCTTACTTGTACAAGAATGCTAAGCCACTGTCTCTCTCAGTTGAATGTTCTGCAAAATGGAGATTGATGACGCCTCTCACATACTTTTTGCTTGTAACAATAGTGTGAACATATTGATGGCCTCTTAAGCGTTATGGAAGTGCTTTTGCCGGAGACTATACTTGGAGAAACACAAAGATTGATAAATGGATGTAACGTATCATTCTCGACTGGTTCTGATACTTAATAAAGGGATTCCGGGGCATCAGGAGGCATCGGCTATGGAGGAATCTCTTCTCTAGCCCTCGCTCCCATCACGCAACAAAAAAGGGTCCTCATAATCTGAAAGCATCTGCATGAATAGGAATACGTAACGTGTAAGGAAGTAATGTGTCAAAAAGTTCAGGCTGACACAAGATACTTTTAGTGGTTAGCATTGAAGCATTAGTCTGGGCGTCAAAAAATACTACGAGGATTTGACAAATCTTTAAAAAAAAAATTTTTTTCACAAATAAAATTTTAACGAAGAAATATATATTTTTTTTTTTTTGGTTGAACGTAATTTAATTTTATTATATTGTATTGATATTGTATTTTAAAAAGGTGATTATTTTGGATACTAACATTACGATGGTCTTTTTTCAACCATCTGTTATTTGTCAATTATTGGAATGAATTGAAAAGCCAGTGGAGGGCAATTCAATGCAAATATGCGCAAAATGAATACAGAATTAAGGATGAAAAAAGGGAAAGCGTCGGTCAAATTATCCAAAATAATTCAAAAATTATAAAACATGGACACTGTCATGTTTAGAATCATAGAAACTTCAGTTTCCAAGATGCCTACCAGCTAACAGGTTGGCTGAGAGTGTTGCTTCCAAGCTCATTGATTCCCACAATTTCTTTCTCCACATTTTCCGTTTTTGAATATTTAAAATTGGATCTAATAAATCCTAATATGATAAAAAAAAACTATTTTTAAAACTAAAAAAAGGAAATAAAACCGATGTCTAGTCTATATCTACTTGGGTCAGATGACGACCTCGTTTCTCGCTTCTCAAGTTTAACAACTGGTTCTGATGGCTACTGCAATTATCTCCGCCTATTCGTATGGGCTTCGACGCGACTTGCACATCGAGGAATCACAAGCGTCATGAGGACAACGTCAACAGGGACGATGAAATAGTGATTGCTGACGAGCACCTTCTAAGCATCAAATTAAAAATCAGGAAAGGAAAACCTTCAACCAAAAACGTTAAAATTCATTCAAATGAATTGAATGTTTCAATTAACTCTTTGTGTCCCACTGGTCACTCCATGCAACCACCAATCTAATAATTTATCAGCCGAATCCTACTGGTTATATGCTGCTTCTGCTAGTGCTTAAAATTAATGGTAATGGTGTTCTGCCTACATTAGATTAGTTGCAAACAATTTGTTTATGAATTTGAAAAAAAGGGGAGTTGTTTTTAATGGCACGTAAGTAATTGCCCTAAATACTGTATAGCTTCGTTTTTTACACCGCGATGGTCAAGTTTTTAATTTTTACTCCATTTTATATCTTGTGATAAGCGGTGGTTACCGGGAACATATGTGGGCCTCTAAATAATTTTATTTTTCTGCAATTGCAGAGGAAGGAAAAAAAAGCCTTTTGTGGAGCTTGAAGCAATAGGCGATAGAGAAATAAATGACTTGCTGGCTGAAATTCCGTCAGATGCCGAATCCTTGGCAAGTGACTATTTATCAGGGGAAAAAGCTGAACTTGACCATATAATTGGTCAGATACTTGGATATCTTGATGAAAATATTATTGTTGAGCAGGACGACCCCGTCGCAGAAATTTAACCTGAAGAAACTGAGATTGAGAGTGATGAAGACGAAACGCTTGCAAGAGTAGCTGAAAGGTTAGCTGCTACATCTGTACCCAAATTTGCCGGTGCAACTTGGACTAAACGTAATTTTTATCAGCAACCTCCAACATTTGATTCATCTGGGATCGTAAATATGGGCGAAGCAATCGAGTTTCCTGTAGATTTTTTTTTGTGCTTATTCCCAGATGTTTTGTTGGAGTCAATTGCATGCAACACAAATTTATACGCTACTCAAAAAATACAAATAAAGGATATGAAACTGTCCAACCAACTACATCTGAAGAAATCAAACCATTTTTTGGAGAGGAAGCTTCCTAGCTTGAAGGACTATTGGTCTTCACAAAAGGAAGTCAGAGTTGCCTATATTAGCAAAATTATTTCTCATGACAGATTTTATTGTTTGCTCAATTTACATTATTTACATGATTACAATAATTTACTTTATGCAGACAATACTCTTCAGCCGAAAAAGGGGGAACTAAATTATAATAAACTCTATAAAGTCGGATCGCTTTTGTCTACCCTTTCTCAAGCATACAAGGAGTACTATTCTACACGAGAATGACAAGCAATTGACAAAAGTATGATCATATATAAAGGCAAATCATGCATGAGACAGTATATGCCTGCAAATCCTACTAAGCGTGGATACAAAAAAAGATGCAGCAGAGCGACGCTTTGCTTGAAGCAATTTAGAATCAATGTTGCTTCAAGATTGATTGCCACTGGAAATGAACCCAAGATAAAGGGATGGAAGTCAGTGGAAATTGAACCTTAATTCAACCCTAATTCCTACTGGTCAGCATATTAGACCACAATTTTTTGAAGAAAACCTGATAGCCCAAATTCATTATACCTTATTTTGTGATTAATTGTTCACTTTTGTGTTAATTTTGTGTTAATTGTAGAAAACATTATATACAAACAAAAAATTATAAAAAAAGTTAATTCCGGACTCAAAGGGTCAAACAGGAAAGAAGAGGACATTAACAACTCGGCGGCCCTAAAACAGATGAATGTACAGGAGTTTTAAATAAAATGACATGTTTAACGTGTAACGTTCAGCGGTTAAGCGCTTAAACCAATTTGGGTACCCCGGACCTTCTGGAACAGACGAACTAAAAAGGGTAAATTTCATCCGCCAAAACATGGTCACTGAATCGAAATATCACTAGCAACATTGAAAAAATGAGTCAGGCGAAATTTTTCAGAACTATATAGATTCGGCTTAAAATAAAAGCTAAATTGTTCGAGCCATTTGGATCTTATCCTAAGGAAACGTGGTCCAGGAAACTTCTAGGCCACTGAAGAAACGTCATAAGAACATATGAGCTAGATTTGTGTACGCATTGAAGAAGTCTGCAAGAAGATACCGAAATATATATTTGTAAAAGTTAATGAAAAACCTAGCTAAGCAGCGGTTTTTTATGAATTTCATATCATTAGCAAGGAACTTGACAAATTGAAGTTAAGAAGCCCTGTTGAAGACCTTTTCGACTAGTAATTCAATTGGATGACTTATCCTGTCCCGTTCAGGAAGACAGCGCGGCAGAATTCTTTCTAGACGGTCTTAGCATTACTCAAAACCTTTGAGGCAGAATGAAACACTAGTTCTGGAACGTCTGTAGACCCCAAAACTAGGGGATATCTTTAGTTTCTATGAAAAACTTCATCTGGAGAACTTAAATTATATACGAATTCCTATTCCCAACGTTGTCTATGATGAATCTCACTAATAGATATCGAAATCAAGTAAAATAAATAAAATTTGGCGGAATATTCTGAGTCAGTCATAAGTGCGTACAAGAATTCTATTACAAATTATTGTGATCGTCGAATTGCATGTATACGAATTTGCAAATTTGTAATTATTGGAATGAACATCTTAAGAAGAATTTGCAGAACAGTTAATATTTGAAGTTCGCAACAAAAGCATCATTTTGCAATTTTGATGTTTGAATTTTCAAGATGTCTTTCTTGTGGGAAAATATTACTTAGATAAACTTTTCCGGATTTGTGTTTAGAGGTTGGATACACTGATAACCTTTCATTCTTTTGATTCAACCCGTTTATGTAAAATCAAAAGTAAAAAAAGGAAGGAATCAAACTCGAGAAAGATACACAGCAAGAAGCAAATGTACAAAAGAAATATTTTTATTTTAACAAAACTACTTTTTGTAATGGGTAGGTATTCCTTCTTAATCAATGTATTCTTTCATTTCTTAGAGAAATTTATTCAGAAGGTGAAAGTGTTGATGGCACTTCATTATAAGAGATCATGAAAATCTACAAAAATACCAAAAACAGTAAGAAACAAATGCGTGAACTACGTTGCATTACATATACACCTTTTAATTTGTAGGTCGATTGCTTTAGAAGAGAAGTTATCACTTATTTAGGGAGAGGCATTTATCTTACGAGCGTTATGGAGTATGCTTTGGACCACAAAAAATAGTTCCAACTAAAAATTTGCTGTGGGTACTTTTTGTAAAAACGACAACTGTACTCTGTTTGGCTACTTTTGAAGAAAAAAAAAACCAACAAATTATTTCGTTTCTCGTTTTTTTCGCTCAAACGAATTAAGGTTTTTTATAGAGTAAACTTTCTTCTGGTCTTGATTTCTAGCTTCTTAATTGTATTTCTTGATTAGAGGTGACAAATTCGCAACAGTTTGCATCGTTTCAAAAGTAACGTTCTAATTTTTTTTTCTTTTGACATTTTTCGACAGTTTAATTGAAGTGAGAAACAAGTAGGGTCACAATTCTAAAAATAAATTACAAAAATTTAATTTAAATTACCCAAACATATTCAAAAAGTAGAAAAACCTAGACCGTTGCGTTTGCAACGATACAAGCATCAGCCGGCTGTATCCCGAAGAGTTTTTCTATGTGTGATAGAAAATACAGGTCATTTTAAATTCTGTATATGTGCGGTCTAGCAGCTATTAACTTATGAAAAATTATCCTTATGCGAATCGGTTATAAAACTCCAAGTCTTTAGTTTTACACTAGTATATGGAAATCAAAAGTGTTTGCAAGAAATAGTGATTGACATAAAGAAACCAAAACATTAAAAATGAAAGCACACAGCCGAAAAGACTGGGCAAAAAGACAGGGAACAACGGAATTTCGTTCCGAAAGCAAACAAACAAAATATTTTAACTTTTTTCGTGGTAAATTGGATACCCAAATCGTTCCGTGTATTTTCTTATTAAGTCGGATATGGAATCAACATGAGAAAGTGTAAAGATTTTTTTAGCAACAAGTGGCGTTCATAACTATGTTACTAAGGAAAAGTTGTTTTTCTTTTGTGAAATTGCTAGAATGGAGGTTTTTCTTCAAGTTGTCTGAAGTTTGCAATCGCAACGCTGTCAAATTTGATTAGGTGTGCAACTAAGTTCTCGCTGTTTTTTTTTTATGAAATTGCCACTTTATTGCGAAAAAATGGTTAAAACTGAATCATTCAAAATATTGCCCATCGCTAGCGACAACTTTTACCTATCTTTCTGACAGAGCTCGAATACCGTCACGGAAGAAGTATTCGTCTTTTGAGGCTATTCACGAATCAAGCTATTTTGAGATGTCTTTATGAGTAGAACTGCTGATTAGCCAGACAATGTGCCATCGAACGGAATAAATGATAATCGGACGACGCAATATCTGGGGAATATGGCGAGTTGGGTAGGACTTCCCATTGAGCGTTTCTAAGTAGGTTTTGACGGTTTTTTAACATCGCAGCGTGGATATTCGGCCGACCCGAAAACGTAGAAGCATGGACGGGCAGTCCTCTTGATTTCCTTCTCTTTGGGTTGCTATAATGAATCCATTTTTTATCGCCCGTAACAATGCGATGCAGAAAACCCTTCCTTTTTTGCCGCTGGAGCAGTTGTTCACAGGCGAAAAAACGACGCTCAACATCTCTTGGCTTCAATTTTTAAGAAATCTAAGTTTCTTGTTTCTGAATCATTCCCAACGCATGCAAACGCTTGGAAATTTCTTGGTGGGTAAGTCCTAATACAGAAGCAAGCTCCTGTTGCGTTTGCCCGGATCTTCATCCAGCAATGTCTCCATAAACATATCTCCATAAACTTTTTGTAGCTCTCGATGAGGTTCAGCCGCCGTTTACTTCGAATAAAAAAAGCATCACTTCCCGCAAATGACGCTTATTTGGCACAAAATTCGACATTTTTAAACAACCAAAAGTATATGAAACAAAAACAAAATCACGTATGTGTCATAGCGGTTTGTTTATCTTATGTCTAAGTTTGGTCCATGAGGATTTGGTTATGTCACAATCGACCAGCACTTGCTACTGGAGCCATCTCTTGTGTGGGAAAAACAGTGGGAACTTAGTTGGGCACCTAATACTACTGTTTGTTTTTGGTAGATGATTAAACTGAAATGAAATTTTATAAGAGTGTAAAATATTCAAAAATGTGCATAAATTTTACCATAATTTTAAGTCAAATTATCAAAAATACATGCAAAAAGTCAAAAGTTTTTAGACCGTTGCGTTTTCAATGATGTAAACTTCAGACGCATTTTCTTCAAAGGGGGTACGAATCAATAACATTGTGATTTAGAGTTGTTTGTAAACTGACAGCAAACTAAAGAAAAATCACAATTGAAAAAGGAGTACAACGACACCAAAAGACCGAAAAATCATACAGAACGCCTGTAAAAAGTCTGATTTTCGTCCGTAAGAAATTTGCATCAGAATCCGGTTGCCGAAGGAATTATTATATTGCGGGACACTCTCAGGAGACGACTAAGAGAAACGAACTTACATTTGGTGGTATTGCTCGTTTCGAAGCTGAATTTTCGATTTTGGATTTTTATTCTTATTTATTTTTTAGAAAAATGCAGGTTCGAAGCGGCCACCAGTTTGCTCGTAAAAGACCATCCACCAGCTGATATGGTATGGTCTTCGAATTCAGCAGTTGTGCTTGGACCACTATATTTTGTCAACTGGACAATGAACAATGTCCGTGTTTCGAAGGTCCTGAAGAACACATTGATTTTATATTTCAATTTTTTTGGGGTGCATTGGAACTTGCTGCATCACTTTTATGCATGAGATGTCTGCAGTTTGCATTGGTGCAAGTGCAATGGTCTCGATTTAATTCCACGTTTTTTTTTTGTTGACAATTTGAATCAAATTTTCGCAATTTCTCTACATTTCTTTTTTTTTTCTGTTTGCAACGATGTAAGGGTGCTCCAAATCATTGTACTCAATACGGGCAAAAAATATTTGTGTATGGCACCAGTATCCCTGGTTATCCTTGGCTTGACTTCCCCCGACCCTGAACTTTTTCGACCTGAAACCCGTAGGATATATCTCTACTAATACTATCTATATTAGAGAAATAAAATACTATTGATTTGTGGGAAAACAGTACGAAAATAACGTTATTGATTGATAAATGCAGACAGTCAAAAAATTTCGACACGTTTTCTCTAGTTAAAAAAAATAAGTGTTCCAAATATTTTTATGAAAGTATGTTGTGTTTGACATTTATTAATAAGGCGGACGGACCGATATGTACTTAGCCTCACCATCCGATGGTGCCACTATCGCAAGAATACATTCTCGTAGATGGCTATTGTCGAAATGTTAGCTGAATCGGACTCGTAGCTTTCTTTTGATCGCGTGTCAAAGCGGACGTGTCCGCAGATTTGGAGAAAACGCAGAAAAGACTGAAAGAGACGATCTGTGTTTTAAGAATGGAAACCGCGCAGGGAAATCAAAGATTTCTTGAATGCTGTGAACTATGACTCAGCTCCTGCGATGACAACCAGGCAAAATCGGTTTAACGAATTTCAATTAGGTTGAACGTCGGTTTTTGATGGTCCACGCACAGGTGTCCCGAAAACAACTACCACGATAGATAACAAGACAAAAATCCACCACCTCGTATTGGTCGACAAACGATTGAAAGTGCGCAAAATATCGTGGTGCATGAAATTTTGGGTATGAGAAAGCTGTTGGCGCGAGGGGTGACACGTTTGCTCACTCCTGACATCTAGCGCAACTTTGTGATCGCTTCAGAGCAGTGTTTGACGCTGTTAAAGCGCAAAAGTGGTTGTTTCGGTCGTTTCGTGACTGTCAAAAGAACATGGGTCCACTGGTACACACCAGAAACTAAGAAAGAGTCGAAACAGAGGAGTTCACTAAACGAACGAGCACCGAAGAAGGCGAAGACTGGATACCGGATTGAATTCACAAGGTGTAATTTGCATAAAACGGTAACATGGCTCTACTATGATGAATTATTGGGCCGATTCGTCTCACAACTTCACACAAAAAGACCAATTTGGCGAAGAAAAAAGTTGTCTTTCACCATAACAATGCTCAGGTTCACACATCCGCCGTTGGTCACGGTCAAATTTGTGGAATTCTGCTACGAACTGCTACCCCATTTACTGCATTCTCCAGATTTGACCCAGTGCGAATTGTTTTTGTTTCCAAATTTGCTGAAGTCACTCTTTGGGCAGAAATTTGAATCGAAACAAGGGTCTTCGCTGCCACTCAGAACTACTTTGCACACCACGAGATAACGTATTTTTCAGACGATTTAAAGGAGTTGGTGCATCCCTAGGTAAAGCATATCGAGGTTAAAAGGGGACTATGTTGAGAAATAAATCGCCGCTTTTCCAAGATTTTCGTTTTTCATTTGTAGGATAAGTACTCACCAGACCACCCTCGTATATACGTGTCTGTATTTGCAGCTGTAGCTTTTTAATATTGTTTATAATCAAATAAATATAAACAGTTATGTTATCTCACGAATAATGAACGAGTTATAAAGAAGCCGTAATTACAAAAATTTAAGTGCGACCTTAATTAAAGAAAAGAAAGTTTCAGATTCAAGCAGACATTGTTCTAAAAGTTTTATGGTTGAATATAGAAGTACGCCTCAGTGGTAAGACTATTTAAGGTTAAAGCCATGAAGAAATTGCTCTAAATCGTGAGCTATAGTTTAAAAAATTGCCCGTCATAATAATATTTTGGCAAGTTGCAGCTAGAGTTCAACTGACCACCAATTGAGAAGCACAAATCCATAATACGTAATAGCCCAAGTAGTCAACATTTGCTTGAAAGGACATAACGGCCTCGATTTTTAGGTCAAGCAGCCACTAATGCAAAAAGTCTTAGTCATGAGCCTCTAAGACCTTCTGTTTGCTACCACTGAGCTACTCAACCGATTTCAATTTAACTTCAAAGCAGAGTAAGTAACTTGTTTCAAGTGGATACAATTTATGCCATCTTCTTCGGCAAGTCCACTTCAAATGAAAGGGAAAAGATAATTCAATTAGAGCATAGACCGCATCTATCATAATGACTTGTGCTTTTCTGATAACTCACTAATGCTTGCCAGGTATTTATGCTTGTTGGTTGCAATTCATCAAGTTCTACATATGCATACTGACTCAATTACTACTCAATTTAATCTGAAACGGGCCAGAACTAAAAATTCAACACGCCTTGCGTTAAACATTCCAGCGATGATTCATTCAAATGATTATTACTTTATTGTTGCCTCCAGATTCCTCTTTTTCGTACCACGATGAACTAATTCCAACTGGCTTGGCGCTGTTGAATATTCTTAACATTGTTTGCATACTTCATCACAATTAAATTGTCTTCATGTTTCTGCAAATGAGCCAAGTTTGCAGATTTCTGTGACTAATTATAGCGAAATTATTATTAATTCTCTTCCTTCCTGGAAGCAATTCTTACAAGGAAATGCGAATAATTTTAGTAGTAAAGTTTACAAGGTTTCTTTGCGTTGTTAGATTGAAATTCCAAAGGTTCCAATGACCTTGTTGTGCTGGAGGCAGTGAAGCTTTTGTGTAGCGCTCGTACTAGGTTTAACAATAAACTGTGAATGAATGTATAAATGGAAATAATGCATTTTTGACGTTACGTATCTTTGCGCTTCAGCACAACATATCATATCCACTTGGCAGTTTTTATGCAAACTATAAAAGTGCTTTAGTTGGCTTCGTCTTTGTTCCAAGTTCGCTAAGTATTGTTTCTTTGTGCCAGTCTTTAGATTGTAAGTGATGATATCATCAAACGAATGTTGCAGTTATCGAGTTTGCAGCATGGGAACAAAACTCGTACGAAGTGAATTAAAGTGGAGTGGTAAAGGTTGACGAGTAACGTATGTAGGCGTCTCCAGCAGCTTATAATCTACGGAACTCATCTCATTGTACCTCAACCTTAAATTGAAAATATTTAAAAAATTACGCAATATAAAAATATTGTCACACATTGACATTATTAAGGATCTCGAAAAATTCGAGCACTCAGCAAGGCGTAGGATCCACTTTCCTTTCTCTGAAACTCCTTACTATGGTGTACTCATTTTAAGACTTCCTGCTTAGCGATGTTTATTATCATAAGAAACATGATTTGTACGCAATAGCTCTACCTTGATGACTATCCGATTAGAAACGTTTTCACAGGAATTAACATTCCAAAGTGATAAAGTCACGCAACAGTTAAGGACAAACTACTAAAAAAATCAACATGCACCTTTTCGTCTATTCAAAAACAAGATTAACAGGTACATTTAGGGGTCGAATTCTAAAGATAAATGGTATGGGACATCGTTATTGGTATATTTTAAGAATTTGGGTGACTCCGTTTTGAATGAAGGCTCGGCGACTCTTGAGTGTTGATTGTTTACAAAAAATTAAGGACGAGGAATTTGCAGCAAGTATCGGGACAATGAAATGAAATCGGGAAAACCTAAACTAGAGAATAAGTTGGAGTTTTGATGGACAGTATTTCTCGTATGTTTTGATGCATAAACGTTAGCATTCAAAGTTTAGGAAAGCATTTTAATTTATAAAAGAATTTAACACGCACTTGATGATTAAAATTAGAATATATTATAGAAGCAATGAATGAAATTCGTCTTCCTTATGCGGAAGGACTATCCCATCCATTTCATGTTAATGAAATACAGGGAATGCGTATTTTTTGAACAATTCTATCAATGGTAACATATGTTACGGTCGCGATTTTTTCGTTTTTTAAATTTTGACGATGATTCGACTGAAATAAAAACCAGTAAAGTACAAATGATTCAATTTAGAAGTATAGTTTATTATTAAAATTTCAGTTAAAGTACTGAACGTTGCATTTACATCCATGAAAACTTCAGACAACTTCAAAAACAATAATTCTGAAGTTTGCATCGTTCCCCATTTTTTATTTAAACTTTTTGAACGTTTTTTTTCGCAATTGAAATATGACGTAAAATTGTGGTAAATTTTATTGGCGTTTTTGTTTTTTTTTCAATCTACTAATTCATCATACTATGTATGATTAATTATCTGCTAAAAAAACAGTGCAAAGATTTAAATAATAATTTAAAATTTTAGACACCTTCAAATGCAACATATTTTCTTTCTTTTTTTTAAGTTTTCGTTTCACAAAATGTTAAAACTGAAAGTATTGACCCTTGAATTTACATCAATGGGAACTTCAGACAACTTCGAAAGGGAGGATTCTGAAGTTTGCGTCCCATTTTTTACGTTCTGGATAGTTTAAATAAGACTTCAAATTGTGGAAAATTTTATTCGCGTTTTTTATCAATCTACTAAATAGGTGTCTGAAGTTTGCATCCTTGCAAACATAACGCTGTCAAAATTTTTCACAATTTGTTGTTGGTAGATGATTGAATTGTAGTGAAAACCTAGTAGAGTGCAAAGACGAATGACACTTTCAATAATTTCAAGTCAAATTATTCAAAAAAACATTCCAAAAATGGAAAAATTGGAGAAATTTCAGATGGATGTCATCTACTGAAAAAAAAAAACAGTGCAATAATTTGACAGCGTTGCGTTTCAATGAAAACTTTAGACACCGTCAAAAGCATTTGTAAGTTTTGTTGTCCGTCATTCATTCGTCACCGTCATTTGTAAGTTTTCATTTTACAAAATGCTAAAACTGATCAAAAAGTCGAAATGCTTCCTTTTAATTTTATGAATTTTTTGTTATTTATCGTCGTTTATAAATCGATTTCGTAAATATAAAAAAAAACCTGGCAAATAAGGAAGCATTCTATCTTTTCAGTCGGTTCAACATATTCTCACTTGAACCCGGGACCTGGTGTACATAAAGCGTGTTCTTTACCACTACCATATCTGGTAATTTCAATCGAAAATTGATTTGAATCCTTTTTAATTCCTTTTTTTCTCAAATGAACTTCGTAAAAGTATGTTAAAAGGATTGAATGGGGGCAGTATTTATCTATGTCTTATTTGTTAATTTACTATACGAAATACATATCACTATGTAATTGGACCATATTTTGGCTTTTAGCATCGTGGTCATTTGTTGTATCTCAGCGATTTGTTGAGGATTTTTTTAGTTATCACTTTTCGTTTCGATTTTACGATATCTTAACGCATAAATAATAAAGCAATACAAAACCCGGAGCTTTTTTCTTGGTTTTGGAAACAAATATTTTGGGAGATGATAGAAGCAATAACAGGTGTTTGAAGTTTGCATCGACGCTGTCATAATTTTTCACAATTTGTTGTTTTTAGATGATTGAAGTTTAATTAAAACCTAGTAGAGTGCAAAAAAGTCAAAAATACAAATGAAACTTTCCAAAATTTGAAGTCGAATTATCCGAAAAATTATTAAAAAATTGAAAAAACTGAAGACCGTTGCGTTTGCAACGATGCAAACTTCGGACACCTGCAATAACAAACATTTAACAACAAGTTTTTCTTAGAAATATGTATATCCCTTTCCAGGAGTTACATTCTTCGTTTAATTGAATTGAAATTGGTTATTTTCAGATCCAATTGATTAGAATTTGAAGATATTTTCTGATTTTTGAAATAACTATCCAATCAAGAAATGTTAAAATTCTGTATACGCCTATCATCAACTTTATATTAGAAGTATTTCAACATTCTTAGGACAATCTTTAGTGCAACTGCAGATCAGTTTTGGATATTTGTAAGAGTTGAAGGAAGGTTTCTGGAATTTGAATAGCTGGAAAGCAAAACGATCATGCATCCATACCTAAAAAAATTTCCAGCAAACCGGGAAATATTTATTCTTCACCAAAAATTCAGTCGGGAAATCTTGGTCGGGAGTATTTTTATGGCATATTTTTAAGGTGTCTGATATTTGCAGCGTTGCAAATGCAACGGACTCCAATTTTTACACTTGTTTCTTGGATAATTTGACTCCAAGTTTTGGTAGATTCTGTCCGCCATTTTATATTATTTGCGTTCTACTGGGTTTTTAAAACAGCATTATAATCTATTAAAAATAAAAAAGTGAAACAAAAATTGACGGCGTTACGATTGCAACGATTCAAACTACAGAAAACTTATTATGAAGTTGAACTAGTTCGTTATTTCATCAAACTGAACTAGTTCAACTTCAATTAAAGAGAAACAACAAAGGGAAAAAATATTAGAAAAACTTTGCTCAATATTGTAGCATTAATTAACACAAACAAAAAAACATGTAGATAACGCATGAATCAATTATACAAAGTAAACGATTTTAAGAAAATCGTTTGAAATTGTTGAAAAATTGTTGAAAATGAATTATGTTTATTTTTTAAATTCTTATTATTTTCCTTTTAAAGTTGCGGTTTTTTTATTTTTATTTTAGAACAGACACATGTTTCGAGGACGATATGGTCCCTTCTTCAGTGTTATGTCTATTAAAGTATAATTGGGCGAATTATCTTTTTTAAACGTTTGATATTTATCTTACAATAAGTTACACTTCATTATCCTAAAACATTTTTCTATCGTATTTATGACACCAAATCGTAAATACCATGTTTAAACCTACTAATTATTATTATTGACTCCGTGTTACTGTTACTCCGTGCTTGTAGGACTAAAGATTTCTACCTTGCCCTTTAAGTTTACCGATAGACGTTCTGTTATCTAAGGCTCGCGGATATGCGATAATAGTTGAACGGATACTATATGAAAAGAGATGGTGACACAAATTGAAAATCCATGTACTCTATGTGGAGTACCAACCGTACCAGGGACCTGTCAAAAATGCATGACGTTTGATTTATACATTTCCCAATCATAGCTTTCGAACTGATGTTACCTCTGAATTTCTGTAAATAATGGAGAAAACATACTGTACAAACAAAAGCATGGTTTGATAATTTTTTTTATACAGCGTCCCCACCATATTCAACCATTTAGTATTGGTTTGCTGAATTTACTCGTGACCGTACGAGCACCAGGGATACCCCGCGATCAGGAAGGCCAAATGAGGTTCTTAGTTCGGAAACATCACAGAAAAGTCTTGTGTTGAATGATCGCAAAATCAAATTGAGTGAGATAGATCACATCATAGGTGTCTCAAAGGATCGCGTTGGACATAGTATTCATGAATATATGCAAAAGTGAAAGTTGTGGGGGTGTCGCGTTTCCTAAAAATTAGAAAACCAAAAGTTTTTCGTCTTCCAAAGCAAACAATTGGTGACATCAGACGAAAAATGGATTCATGACTTCAAGTGTAATAGTTTCATCACTGCAGACGTAATAGATTCATCACCCGCCTGATTCCAATCGGCGGAATGGTTATTACTTGATGAAAGCGGTAGAAGGGGCCCGAAGACGAAACAACCAGTTGGTAAGGTTCTACAATTTTTTTTTGGATGAACATTGTAGAAATTTCACAGACTATCTTCAACATGGGATACAATCAAGGAAACAATAAAATTTTGCATTAATGGATTGATTGCATAGGTCAATCAAGTCTAAGCAAATTCATTTAGTAAAGAAAAATGATGTTTCACCAAGACAACGCTCCAGCTCATTCTCCTCGGAATACGACGAGTGAATTGAAGGAGATACTTTACGAAGTGGTTAAAAACCCACACGTGAACACGTCTGATTTAGCCCGTGCGACTATTTCCTGATTCTCTGGTTGAAAGCTTGTCTAAACGGGATCAGATTGTATCTAAATTAGGAGCTCGAGTATGAAAAAAATAGACACAGATCACTATAAGAAAGGGATCAAAATGTTGGAAGATCGTTGCACTAAATGCCTAACTCTAGATGGAAATTATGTCAAACAATAAGATCGTTTTTGCACTTAAAAATATCATTTGAGATCATTGCGAGGCCAAGAATTTTCATCCCTCATATCATAACAACTGTTTCGCTAGTTTGGAGGCGTGCTTAGGGTCATTTTCTTGCATAAAATCCTACGTTAGTCTCATGTTATCTTGAGTGAATGGTAGCAAGAATGCGCTTCAGGTTTATCGCATAATTGACTTAAAAACATATATTTTATCAAAAAGTGGGATCAACCCCAGAAGATCATAAAATGAGCACAATTATAACGTTATTACAAAATAGCAACAATACTCCAAACCTTATCTAGCAAGATCCAACCGATATTAATAGAATTTTATTTGTATTGGTAAATATGTTCGCATTTCATTCTCTTACTTTGGTTTTATAAAGAAAAAACACTGAATGATTATATAAAAACACAATTCTACTATAAACCCACCATCGCTTGCTCTACTTCTTTCATCAATATGCTTTCGAGAGTTGTAGTGCTCTTTTGTGATAGAGTGACGTCCCGAATATATTGAATTAAATTTAAAAAATCTACTCAAGCTACATGCTCTACTCTTCAATGATGTGTAACATTCTTGGGTTGTAGGTTCAAATGAACGATAGTATTTTTCGAACATTGCGTAATATTCGATTCAACTTTTGTTTTTCAATTTCACGTCCCATTTTCGCAAATTTCCAGCATATTGCATGAAATTCATTCTGATAGTACATAAATTAATCATATTACAATATTTGACTGTAACAAGAGTTCAGTTTAATTTGGGTGTTATTGATATATATCCTGAATTTCTTATGTTTCTATCATTTCCTTTAACGTGAACTCACAACTTACTCGCAGTTTTCAATTTACCAAATAAACCTGGTGCATTATTCATAGCAAATCATGTCAGTAGTTATTGATAGAATTGGTATTGCAGAAAGAACTTTTTAAAAGATAGCTAAAACACTGACCGGTATAAAGGTTATTGATTGCTTCGTTTATTTTTCCACCATCATCCACATGTAGTGAATTTACATGTGCCAAATGCAGGAACCCTAGGTTACTATTTCGCCAACAAACGAACTTTCAGGCAAATTTACAATTGATGAAGAACGTTAATTGATTTTATTTTTCGATAACGAATTTAGTCTTGAATGTGAATTTCTCATTCATTTTATGCCTTTTTTATCGATCGCCAAAAAACGAGAGTAAAACCTGACCATGCCATCGATTTCTTAGGAAAGACATTAAAAACAACATGTATCAAGTTATTTCAAGGAATCCAAGAAATGCCTTCACAGAAAAGAGTACATCACAAATGATTTGTAAGTTTGATGAATTGTAAATTGCTTTTGACAATCAGGATATACTTGAACCGTCTACGCGCGGCTCTCGAATTTTATTATTCAGGTTTATTTTGCTTTAAAAAATTTTTTCGAGTTTCAATTAAAGTTGTTTTTTAAATGCCTATAGATAATTATTTGTTTTTGAGTCCTGCAGAAGTCAAACTTTTCAAATTTATCAATGAATTTGAAAGAACTGCCTCCCAATAAGTGCTCTTTTCATCTTTGCAAACCGCCGATTTTCAGACTCTATTTATCTCTTGCATATGTTCATTGATCCGATTTCTTCAGTTAGAAGCTTTTTGCTTTTTTTCCATGATTTTTAGGGTTTTAAGAATGGGGATTTCTGCATTGTGAGAGTAAGTATGTATTACCTGTATTCAATGATTAAAAAAAAACGTGTTCATCACATTTTGGACCCGCAAATATTAGCTCTTATCTTGTTTGATACGTGAAATTTTTTTGCCTACGTTTGAATAATCGATAAGAAGTACCTTGTGCTCTTGTTTCTTGTCGAGATAAACTTGTAATGAACATGGTTAAGAAAAACTAATTTGATTTTGTTAATAAATCGCATTTCCGAATATTCCGTACTCTTCTAGGTTTTCATTTCAGTTAAATCATCTACTTTGTAGAAATAGTCAAAAATTTTGACAGCGGTGAGTTGGCACCGATGCAAACTTCAGAAAGGGACACCAGGAGCTATGGCAGAAAATGGAGTCTAAGGTCAAATTATGCTTAATTTTTACTAGACCTGGATTTACATTGTTTTATAAATTTTGGGATATGAGGATATTTGCAAGCATTTGGTTTTATTATGGAATTGATTTGGGAGGAATGCTCAAATATACGACAAGGTATTTCGATTTTCGGTCATGTTTGTTTTAAATAGGACGCATATAACAATATGACCCAAAATCACGAGATTTCACGTAAGATTTTCTGATTGTTTGAGGTTTGCATCGTGGAAAACTCAAAGGAACAGCTAAGGATTATTAGCACAATTCTTAGATGCCTTTAATTTTTGACTGAGTTTAGGAGGTGAACAACAAATCTGGCTGCAATGTATCTACCTGGCATCTAATCATGGAAGCTATGGATTACTTTTCTAATTACTACTTACGTCAATTTATCGTGAATGAAGGCGACAGGCCAATCTTTATTAACAGGATAAGAGCAAGGGTTACTCAAGTCACTCTCATCCATACCGAAGTACTAGATGGCTTTCAGGATTGAAGAGTTTCACAACCTTTCGACGTCGCAATAGTGGATTGATAAGGAAGTGAAATATATCACGAAAACTTCATTTGGTAGCATAAGAGAACTGTGCCCAACCACTATCACCAAATGAAAGGGGGTAAGTTGCTGCAGCTAGAGAAAATCAGTAATAATAAACAAAAACTACGCCCACATCATAAATTGAATGAAGATTGAGAAGTTACAAGCGTCTTAATACCTTCAAATAAATCGTAAGAGAGAGAAAAAAACCATGTTTGCAGCATTAACGATGGTAAAAATGAGGAATCCCGGCTTAGCAGAAGCCTGAAAAGGGAGCTACACGTGGACACAATGCTTCAAGGGGTGATGGAGAGTTGATGTCTAGCAACGAACGTCTTGAGTTTCTACTGAAAATACTCATGCCGGGCTCAAAGGATGGGAAGGTCGAGAGCCTACCCTTATTGAAATCATGAACGAAGTATGTGCTCTTTGGTGATAATATGGATCTCGATTAATATATTGAGATTACTAAAGGCATACATTCGGTAGAAACAAAAAAGTGTTTATACTAAAGCACCACTCCAAAGCTAAGTGCTACAGTGATTTTGATGTTGAAAACACTGGAGCGTCTAGTGAATGAGTACAGAATTAGCACATTGAGTGCTACAGTCCTACGTACTTGCTAAGACGCTCAAGCGTCATGTGGTGCCGGGAAGGAAGGGGTAAAGATAAAACTAATTCAGTAGTGCACGCAATGAAATCTTGCAGCAAAACGGCACTTCTAGATTCGCACCCATGGGGAGGATGGCCCAGTCAACTAAGTAGGATCGAAACGCATATAAATAAACCAGCAGTGAACGCACAGATCCTTTACAGGGTGCACGGAATATTGGACATTAGTACAGAACTTCACCTTAGAGAGTGAAATCATAGTCTAAATCGGTGCATCTATGGCACAAATGGGGACCACAATCGGTATTCAAGCCTGTGATTTTCTGCAACTCAACCTGAGCAGCTTGTCGCTTAGATGCAGTCGGGAATTCTTCCAATTAAGGCAGCTGCAGAGGCAATAAGCAGCAAGCCGAATTCTATGTGCCGGATGAAACTGATAGCTGATAGCGCTTGCTTTGAAGCTCGTAGCCTCGTTAAGGTTTGTGTAGAACTGCAAGCGAAAAGGAATTCGAAAAGGGAGCTTTGTTCCGACTTAGAATGAATATCGAGACAATAACCCAAGCTTGTTGGGTTATTTTTTGGCATTTCTTTGACTACTACATGATGTTGTCCCAAACGGGTATTGGGAATTTAAGACGGATGTTTACAAAGTTCTGGGAACTGTCAGTCATTATATTACGCACAACATGTAGGCAATGCCAAGAAGGGCCTCCACTCGAGACGCGTGCAATCCCGTCAGTTGGAATGATAATGCTGACTGTATTCTGGCATTGCCAAGAGGTTCTTTTTAATGGCGGCGAAAGGTACAATAAACCCTGAATATTATTAGAACATACTATACGAACCATTGCGACAGGCACTTGTCAAAAAACGGTCAGGAAGGTTGCATAAGCCTCCGTTATTGCAACAGGATAGTACAAGAAAATAACGAAGAATATTTTGAACGATTTACGATGGAAATTGCTTGTGAATGCACCTTATTTCTTGCATTTGGCATCCAGTGATTATCTTCCGTTCCCAGATTTGATAAAACCCTCATGGAGTGTTCGATTTGAAAGTTTAACTGACGAATTACGTGCCATAAATTGGTGGATTAGGTGTTCATCGACTCCGATTGGTGGATGGACGAGACACCGAAAATTTTCTTTGAGGACGGCCCAAAAAAATTAGTTTATAATTGGGACAGATGTACTGAGTTACATGGAGATGATTTTATGAGATATCCCTCCTATCCCTTCGTACATTTGATTCCAGAAACTATGCCACGAATGCGTTATCTGGATATTTTAAAAGAAAACTTTGAAGATAGCGCAATAGGAATTTTAGCGCGTTGAAGAAAACAAATAGTGAAACAGCGAAAAATAGAACGCGATAGAAAATTTAACAGCGTTTTTTTTTGAAACGGTGCAAAGTTGCGACATCTGTAGAAAATTGTTCCTGTATAATTGCCCTAAAGTTCTTGCTTCGACTTGGGCAGTAAGACAAAATTAGCGGCAGGAATGTCTTAAACATAAGAACTCTAAAGCATACAATTATGGAGGAATGGCAGAAAATTGTATGCTGGTTTTGCAAAAACTACTTGTGGAACGTATGCCAAGACATCTTGACGTTGTTAGAACGAAGAAAGGAAATTTCACAAAATATTATGGAGCAAATCAAAGCTATACCAAGACAATATTTGAACGTGTTCGATTTTGAGTGTGAGTCATATAAAAAGAAATGTATTAAGTGTACAGATAAATTTTGAGAGATTTACAAAAAATGGCAAAATTAGTATAACATTGCATCCGACTATCTTGCAATGTCTATATTCATGTTGAAACGTTACTTTTTCCTCTCATAGTATATGTCATTTCGTTAAAATGTAAACAGGCATTTTTTAGATCGATTTTTTCTAACTTTTTGAATATTTTTGGATAATTCAAATGAAATTTTTGTAATTTTCTTTTCTAATTAAGAGTCTGCTGATACTATACTAGTTTTTTAACTTCACTCAAATTGTTGAAAAACATGAAACAGGTTAAAAATTTGAGACCGATGCGTATGCAACGATGCAATCTTCAGACACCTCCTTTTCTGTTTCAATTATGCTTCAACTAACTTCATTTTTATGCCAAAAAAGCATTTACGGTAAGAGCTGCTTCTTTACTTCAACTTGAAGAGAAGCGCAGCTGAAGGACATCGACTGCTCTATGAAGCATATGGAGAGCGTACTCTAGCAATAAGATGTGGGTATGAGTTCAAGCGTTTTAACGATGGCGCTTTCGACATCAGTGACAAGGAACACGAAGGGAGGCCAGTATAGTTTGAAAGCGCTGAGTTGAACGCATGACCAGACCAGGATTGTAGATGATGCCAAACTGTAGATGAGCTTGCCCAAACCTCGAAAGAGACTCAACAAGCGATTCCAAACCGTCTCAATGGCAATGGATATGGTTCAAAAAACATAATGGATTCCGTATGAACTTCAGCCAAGGAATGTCGAACGTCGTTTTCCCCCTGAGAACAAGTGTTTCAAAGGCAAAATTGGAAAAATTTTTCACATCGAATAGTGACGGGAGATAAAAAGTGGATCCACTAGGACAATCCAAAAAGCAGGAAAACGTGTGAAACCCGGCCATGCAAAAATATTATGCTGTGCATCTGGTGGAATCAAATCGGATTGATCTGCTATGAACTCCAGCCTAACGAAACAAATACTGCAGAACGTTATCAAGAACAATTGGATCAAAAACTCCCCCAATATGCCAAAAAAACTTGACAAAGCGATCTTTCAACATGACAACGCCCGGCCACATGTTGCTAAAGTTATCAAGTAAACTTTGGAGGTACTGAATAGGGATGTCTTGCCTTACCCACCGAATGCACCAGAAAAGGTGTCTGAAGTTTGCATCGTTGCAAACGCAACGCTGTCATAATTTTTCACAATTTGTTGTTGTGAGATGATTGAACTGTAATGAAAACCTAGTAGAGTGAAAAAAGTCTAAAATACAAATGGAACTTTCCATAATTTGAAATCAAGTTATCCAAAAAATTATTACAAAATTGAAAAAAACTGAAAACCATTGCGTTTGCAACGATGCAAACTTCAGACACCTACCAGAAACTCCTCCTTCCGACTACCACTACAGCCGGTCAATGGCTCATGAGGTGGTTGAGCAGCACTTCACTTCTTACGAAGAAGTGATAAATTGGGTCGATTCCTTGGATTGCGTCAAAAGATTGGGAATTTTTCGAAAGCAGTATCCGTATGCTGGTTGTAGGATGGACAAAGGATGTAGAATGCAACCGGCAATATTTTGAATGATATAACTTGTACTAGTTTTTCGGAACAAAACTTTATAATTTGAAAAAAAAAAAAAAAAAACCATACAACTTATTTGTTTTAAGTCTTAAGGTTTTTTAATTTTGTTTGATTAAATTTGTTGTTTTCTATTTCAAAAATTGAAGTTCTGGGTTATTTTTCATTGTTTTGGTTCCATTTTGTGTCAGTAAAAAAAAATAACAATAAAAACAAAAAGGTTCAACTTTAGAAAGGAAAATCTGTATTTCCTTTCTTCATGCGAATGTTATCCGATAGTGTTTTCGTTGGTCGTCCGACTTTGAGTGTGACTGACTGTATGACATTCATGCGAATGAATGTCACGACAGTTTCCAGGTATGTGAAATCGTTTCTTTTTTTTAAGTCGGAGAATATTGCAACCAACACTGTAATTACAAAGAGTATACGTTGCTGTACGAGTTCGTGTGTACGTTACATAAATTTGGTCTGCATTTAATTCTCAATGTTTTTTCTTTATTTTGATTGATGGAGTTTCCAGGGTTGGATGATTCATTCATTATTTAGCGATCAATTTCGACAGGTAATGTTTTTTTCTTTGTTTTCACAGCACGGATAGCCTTAAGTCGACTTTGAAATCTACTTTGTTCACAGATAGTGGAAATGATTATGAGGGATTGAAGTGAGAAACAGTGAATTTTTATCAAATTATCGCTGATGCCAGTGATATTTGCACCGGCATTAATCGATACATTTGGACAAAGTCAATATTACAAAAAAACGTTCGAACAAGTTATCGTCAAATTGGGTCAACGGCCAAGCATTTGCCACTGGCAGATAAGGCGCGCACACCGTAACGGTCGTATCTAAACTTCAAATCGAACGCGTTATCTTATCATGGCGCAATCGAAACCGCGAATCGCGGTAGTTGTTTGGATGACGAGTGCCCCTAGTCAAGGCCACCAACAAGTCGTCACAGATCAATAAGAAATTTTACTCTACTACTCGGGCACGCTATCGTTTCCCGCAAAAGCAAAAGTCCATGCGAAGAAAAGTGTTCGCCGCCCACGGTCCGGCTCTCGGCGACATGCATGGAAAACGTAAGACGCGATTCCCCGAAGGTGGGTGCTAATAAGAAGCACCCGCTCGTCGCGTCGCATTTCGCCAGGTAAGCTAACAGGTAAGTTTGCGGCGTACTTCCCAACGGCCAACCGCAAACATAGCAAAAAATGTGGCAACATGGCTCCCAGGTGAGTGAGTCTTCCGAGGTGTAGTTGTTGTTTGATTCGTCATCGCAATGCAATTCGATAAACCAAAAGCGAGTCTTGGATTCTTGGGAATCGCAAGACGAAACCGTCGTCAGAGCGGCACCACACCAAGCACAATCACAGCGACGTCACTCCGCCCATGCTCACTCGCAGTCCTCACAAGAAATTAGCGAGGAGGTAACTACTATTGCCACTATACAAACTACGTATGTCATTGCGAGCCCGCAGCCAGGAGTCGGCGTGACTGACAGGTATGTGACCCGCGGAACAAGTTCGTCCTGCGGAGGTTGTGGACGTCCCGAATGCTTTCCACGTCTCGAGCGGCGGCCCGAGAACAATGGGCGCTGATGAGCATCGTCTGGGATCGCAGGCGTGCAGGTGAAGGTAAACAACTCCTTGTCCTTCCTAGGTGACGCGAGCCTACTCGGCAGCCAATCTCTTCGGCATATAACTGACCTTGCCTTTCAAATCTCACAACCGCGAGCCCTAACTTTCTTTGTGCGTTGGCTTCAAAGAAATTAGCGGTGAAGGTAGAATCTTCGCGTCTAGCGTTGGAGAGTTACCGCGGCGGCACCCAGCGAGGCTGAGGCTTTCGTGATGGAATTTGGCGAGGTCTCGCCCAGGGCAACGTTCGCACGGACAAGGTGCTGGGAAACCAGCACCAGGCTCCCGCGCCGACGTTCACATTCCGTTCTTAAGCTATCGTTTCGTCATTATTTCTTTACCTTGCACTAAGCTCTATACACGGGAGGCGACGTCCGCACCGACGACATGAATCCGATTCAATTTAAATCAGAAATCCAGTTACGTTTACTTCTCGCTGTTCAACTTCAGTTTCAGGTCCGCATTCAATTCGAACATCCAGTGGTTGACATTTCTCTTCATCTCTGTCCGGCCAACGGGCTGGCAGCGCGAACAATCACTGAGATATCTCACTCTGGCACTCACTCACTACCACCGACTGCACTCCGCGATATTGGCAACAACCGAAACAAGAAAGGCGATTATGTTTTCGCTAATTGGAGCGTTATCCTTGCCAAACTTTGGGTTAAACTCGCGTGGAACGACAACGGGCACAGTCGTTCTCACTTGAAAGGTACTTTCGCTATTTTTTATGGGGTGTTTGCTAGGGAAATTCACAAAACAACACGCGCAGCGAGACACCACCGACTTCGACAACTCGGCGTTCTTATTTGGACTGACGCATGATCGGTAACCGGCGCTCAAGTCGTTACAAAGTGTACTATCACAGGGCAGCACATAAGCACCAGTAACTGTCAGCGATACCAACGTCAATAACTTTCGAGCCAACCAGCAACACAACCCACATTCGAACGTTAATCAGTTTCCTTTCCGTTCATCGTTTGTCACAGTTGCATTCAAACGGCTTCATTTTTATTAGGGTCAAACAATTTAATGGAATTAGGCGTTCACGATTGAATGAGCTCCGTCTTGCGATGCCCGTGATAGCTCTTGGATTGTGCTTGGGCATTAATTTAGCACTGGAATGTTTATCTTGAATTGAAAATGGTTTGGAAAGAGGATCGAAATTGTTATATTCCGAAATAATTTTAGTACAGTCGAGACACACACCGATTTCGTTCAAACGAACCTCGCATAAAGGTGGTTTGTGGATGATCCCATTAAATTCTATGAATTTGCCGTGACTTCGGCTAACTCGAATCACGAACCGGCTTGTCCTGAGAATTTGCTGAATCGCTAACGCAAAATACACAGTAAGAAACATAATTCATTGAAAACATACCAGATTTTGGAAGCTGAATAATCAGATAAATTTGTGTTTCCCTCTTTTCTCTGTTGTTTCGGTGATCATAAAATACTAAAAAATTAATTTCGGAAGTTTTTGGTAGATCAATTTTTCCATTTTCACTTACAACATTGTAAGTGATTTATACCCTTGCTAAGCTAACTCAGCGAAGATTCATGGGTGCGGAAGTTCTGATCCAATGTTTCGAATACCTCGATAGTGAATTTAATATTTATAAAGAATTGTGGAAAGAGCTCAAGCTGGTTTCGAACACGCGTCCCTGCCGCTTCTCATCAGGTGCCAACTCACAGGCTGGGACGCGTCGATTGGCACTACCAGCTTAGGTGGATGTCGACTGGTTATTTACTAGTTATGAATATTGCTCTACAGCTTTGAACTTTTTCGTATCGTATTTCCTATCAGATGTTTTTGGTAGATCAATTTTTCCATTTTCACTTACAACTCTGAAGGCGATTGATACCCTTGCTAAGCTAACTCAGCGAAGACTCATGGGTGCGGAACTTCTGATCAAATTAGTCGAATACCTCGCAAGTGAATTCAATGTTCACAAAGAAAGGTGGAAAGAGCTCAACCTGGTTTCGAACACGCGCCCCTGCCGCTTCTCGTCAAAAACTTCTGAAATTGATAAAGCTAACCAAAAGGCAATTTGGAAAAATAGGATAAGTTCAAGCTGAGAGCAATAATCATAACAAGTAAAAATGACCAGATGACATCCACCTAGCTGGTAGTGCCAATAGACGCGTCCCGGCCTGTGAGTTGGCACCTGATGAGAAGCGGTAGGGACGCGTGTTCGAATCCAGCTTGAGCTCTTTCCACCTTTGTTTCCAAATATAAAATTCACTTTCGAGTTATTTGATAAATTTGATCAGAACTTCCACACCCATGAGTCTTCGCTGAGTTAGCTTAGCAAGGGTATAAAACGCCTACAATGTTGTAAGTGAAAATGGAAAAATTAATCTACCAAAAGCTTCTGAAGATTTTTCTTTTTTTTCTTTGGCCATTTTCTTATCAATATTAATGAGCCAGTCTTTGAAAATGGAAGAAGTTATCCATGGTTTTGTATTTGCTTCATATTGCAAAGGAAGTGATCTACATGTTGAAAAACAAGGAGGTTTTTTAGATTTGCTGATGACCAAGTGTGAAAGTTTTTCTTTGCCCGACATGTTTGCTGCTGGCAGAATCATTTTTAAATCATTTTTAAAAGTTAGAGTCTTATCTGGAAGACATTTTAAAAACAGCCCCTTTTGGTCAGCATTAAAGTTATTGTCAGGTTCGTAACCATGCAACAAATCTTGCAATTCACTTTTTCATTTGTTACAGGTTTCAATGTTGATACTTGCACTTTCCCAACAAATTTTTTTAAAATCAAGTTCATGTCTTCTTTTAAACTTTTCCAGCCATCCATTACGGGCCCTGAAATCAGCGAGTCCCAATCATTTAGAATATATTTTGGCTTTTTCTTGCAACAGTGGTCCACAAACACTGATATTTTGGCTCAGACACTGCTCAAACCATTTAAGTAAGCACTCCTCCAAGCCCGGAAATTCTGCAATTCGTCTTTTTTTGCAGGACAAACTTTGACCGATTTGTATTTGTCTCATGATGTCTGATTCATTTTTATTATTGGTGACAGAATACTCATTGGCAGGCCAAATTGTTCGGCAACATCTTTCTTCCTTTAACAGCTCTTCACAGCTTCGAGCACTTCTAATTTTCGCGCAAGACTTGAAGTTTTCAGCTTATATTTCACAGCACTCTTGTTTCCTACAATTTTATTTGTAAACTGTTGTACAAATTGATGTGTATTGCAGTAGAACCAATCTACTTCTGCCGATATTTCGACATTTTCGAATATTTTCGACAACAAATGACTTGTTTCGCTAAAATTCAAATGAAATCAAAACTAATAAAATGGAACACCTGACACCAAGCAAGCAAACACGTGTTGACGCTGGTCATAAATTTGTGGTAATTCTATTCATTGTATACTCCTAAATTGCTTTCTAAGAAACAATGGTGTACTTACACTCTCGGCGAATTTTTAAAGTCGGTAACTTATTTTTATTCGAACTATGGAGGTCATGAGTCTCAAATAAGCGAGTTGTAAAGGTTTTAAAATAAAATAATGCTATGTTCGAGTTAACGGGGGTAAAATTTTATTTTACCCCCGTTTTTTTATTTTATTTTTAACTGATTATTTCGACTAATAGAGGGTTGGGTCGACTAATAGAGCGTTCGAGTAATTGAGGTTTTGGTGAGGTGAAGGTGAGGTGAAATTTGGAGGTATTAAACCTATCGAGGTTCAACTTTTTTAGGTTCTACTGTATTTGAAAATTTGTTAGACATAATAGATATTCAATTCAAACAGGAAAAAGTGATGATAAAAAAATTTATTTCGAAAGCTAAGTGTTTATTCTAATTGTTTTCGATAAATAACATTGTTGGTTTTGTTTTCTGGCGCTTAAGAAAATAATGTTGATGGGTTTCAGAGACGGGAAAAGGCGACATATAATTGGCTATGTGAAAAATATGGATTTTCAAGATTGTTGCCACAAACACTTAATGACTTTTCTAGAAGTTGTTGGTAGATCAATTTATCCATTTTCACTTAGAACTTATAACAATGAATGTTGCGCAGAAATTTGACTTTGACGAAAGCTGACGGAAAAAAATTGTTATACTAAATTACAGTTCAGTGTATAGACTTCAGTACTAAATTTAATTCATTGGCGTACTTGTTGAATATTTCTTTCCAACAACGACTGACTAACTGAACTATCCACATTGCAAATGAAAGCCGCATTGGAAATTGTAGCCGGTCAAAATCGCATGGCATGTCATTCGAAATCATAGGGATGAATGGAATCAGAAGATCTTCGCTTTTGTACTATCTTTTCATGATGACGTTGTTCGATCACTTCGTTCATTCGCTTCGATGACGTTGTTCATCAATTTCTTCACCACAAGTCGGGTGTCATTACAAAGCCGTGGCTGGTTTATGTTCCGTACATAATGATAACCGATCCGACTTTTAATTGCAATTAATGAGATGACAATAGGGGCGATTCCAACGAATTTGAAGATTCGGTTGGACACCCGGTTCACACGTCATTAATTCGCCAGCTTTCTTATTTGGAATCTGAAAATTCATTTCCTTGACGTCAACGACTTTTGCAGCCAATGTAATTCATCCGCTTAACCCAACACGAATTTTGTAATTTTAAGCAATGTTTGGGAAAACCACCTCAGTATGTTCGGACTTTGATTCAGTAAAGTTACAAAAATTGGCAAGGAACGTACTGTACCCAATGTGTTGACAATGTGTCAACAGGAATTTTTCCATTGCCAAAGTCGTGCAGTTGTTTGGAAAAACTTCTCCAAATCGGTCGTTTTGCAATTCGAATAGCATGTTCATATTTAATTTGAGTGTTTCGATGCACTCCCGTAAAATGGACGAATTCGAACATGCATTCAGTTTATCGGCTGGCATTGGTCGTGGAATAACTAGCAATGTAGGTCGAAAACAATTGCCAATAGAATCTCTACTTGTCAAATCTTCTCGCTGGAAGTGATAGGTTGAAATGCAAGGAATGCGCGGGCGACGAGCAAATGTTAAAGTGCGAGGGAAATGCCCCCCCCCCCAAAAAAAACTTTAAAACTCTTTTGCGGCAGATTTGAATTGATTAAAAAAATTTTTTATTAAACATCAATGAGTTTTATTTAAATTTCGAGTGCAGATATAATTCATAAATAAACACTGATTTTATGACAAGAAATTAATGCATCACAGGAGTATGTATAGGACTGAATAAATGAAATATTACATTAACTACATATGAAATCAACTATAGATATAACAAAAATTAATTCAAATTTGCATGGTAGTGTTTTACCTATGCAATTTATTGTACTCGTAAGTTGCTGGTTTCACGCGTTTGAGTACTGACTCAGGGGGATCAGAAGGACCCTTTTTAAAGGCTGAGCTAATTTCACTCTGATTATTATTTTTTTATGGTTGGGAGGTGAAGGCTATTTACGCCCTGAGTGTCGGACTCCCGGTGGCAACTAGACTATCGACCAAACACCTCCCCGGTCACACCGAGAACCTAGCCTGGAACTGTTTGTCACATTACTTCGGACTAGGCCTCATTAATTGTCGCCGAGCGGCGCCGTCTTCTCCTCCTTCATAAGAAGAACCGTCCAACTCGCAGTTGCAATTGTCTTTTGACTCCATCATTTTCTCCGTTACGTTTTCTGGAGAGAGGAAGCCTATATTCTCCGAAAGATGCGAACGGAGTCTTGTCCACCTTCCGCATGCAAAGCACGTGTTGCAACAAGCAATCTGGGGACGGTGATTTTCCCATCTTATGCGTCTTACGAAGTGTGATCAACAAAAAGGTGAATATTTTTTTATTAAAAAAATAATAATACGCTTACATAGAGTCTGACTTGATTTCGTTGACTCCATGACTGGAAGCGTTTCTGGAAGGCATCTTTCGGAAGGACTTTCAGCAATGGTGTCAAAACCTTTTCCTTTAAGCACAGTTTTAATTTTTGGGAAGAGCCAGAAGTCGCATGGTGCTAGATCCGGTGAGTATGGCTGATGTGGACAGACAGGAAAATTTTTTTCTGCCAAAAACTCACGAATGATAAGCGAGGTGTGACACGGCGCATTGTCGTGGTGAAGAAGGAAGCCATTTGTCCATGTTTCTGGCTACTTTTTTCGTGTGTCGTTTCGCAAACGTTGCAGTACACCTTTATAAAGTTCAGAGTTTACGGTTGTGCCCCTCGGAACAAACTCTGATCGCACTACGCCCTCACTATCGAAGAAAACAATGAGCATGACCTTGATGTTGGACTACCTTTTTAGGACGAGGAGATGCAGTGGTTTTCCATTTGGAACTCTGCATTTTGATCTCAGGGTTATAGCAATTGGCCCAACTTTCATCAACATTTCATGAGCTTCTTTGGCATTCTTTTGCAACTTAAAACAAAACTTAATGTTAATGCGTTGTTCGAAATCCATGTTGCGCGACAGACACGATTAACTCAACCTCACTCTAGTGGCTCTGGCAGCTGACTGACAAGTTCGCACGTGTTACAACTTGTCCCTGCCTGTCTCAGCTGATCACGCTACTCGACAAATTACAGCATATGGATGTAGCGTCAGCAGTTGCCCGTATACAAATTTATTCACTGTATTTTTTGATCACACCTCGCATACTGATTATTATTGAAGTGCCCTATTATTTAATTGTTTTATCAACTTTTGAAGACATTTTGACAAAATTATTTAATTTCGTATTCTTATTAAGTGTTTTTTATTCATCCCAAACGATCAATTTACTTTGTTGCATCTAAGTAAATAGCATCTTAGTAAAAATTTCGCCAATTCCATCGTTCACACTGCATACGCCTCCAATTGAAATCAATGCTTCATTGTGAATTTCTTCGTTCAATTGAAAATCTGCATTCGTTTTCTAAGGCGTACCTGATGCAAAATATCTTTGGTCAAATGATGTGTATATTTGTTCCACAAATCAATTGGTGCTGATGAAAGCATGTAGACAAAATTATAGGGAATCCTGTTCGTATTTTTTTTGCATTTGATTAAATTACAGAAATTTTTGGTAGCAACTCCAAGCACAGCCATTCCATTACCTTTGTTCACGTACTTCCAAATGTATTTAACTGATTTTACGAAATTTGACATTTATGTGTACTATAAATGTTTTGGAAAGTAATGGCGAAAACATAACAATCCAACGATTATCAAATTCAATGTTCTGTTGATTCACTTTGACTGTTGCTGACCTTCCATTTTCATCAATAAATCGGTGGCGATAAAGTGGATAACCATCATTTCTAGTAATAATTTCTGCTACAAAGTGCCTTGGATAATGTTTTGAACATTTTCCGTCAACTATGCACGGAAAATCGTGATTTAATATTTCACATTGAGCATGAATTATATTTTTTGTAACAATTTCATGTAACAGTGGATCTTCTTCATGATCGGGAATTACTGCTGTTATCATATTTTCGATTTGATTCGGTCTTATCCTCTCAACGGACCAAACGGGAATATATGGCAATCTGCGTTTTTACCACTAGCATCTTGAGAGTTATGTTTGTTGGAGAATAGTCATTCAACCGACATTCTCAACATTTTCATCAGCATTGATGGTATCCCGAAGATAAATATGTATTATTCGAAATAGTTTTAACTTTAGCATACATATCCAAAGGATATTAGTGAAATAGAAGCTAACATTTTAAGATGTGATTGTCCTCGTTTTCCCGAACCATCAGTTTGAATGAATAATAAAGCCCCAGATATAATATTGCGAGACGGCGATGCGATTCTCGCACCTCGTGGCGCAACGCATTCAATTTACAATGCACGCGATGCAAGGAAAAATGTTCATATGACAAATGTCAAATTGGTGACGTTTTAAATGAAATTTGCTTGCAATTGTTTTTGAATTTGAATTTTGAATTTGGAATTTTCCCTCGTTTGGCAACTAATAGCCTCAAAAAGCACGAAATATTCATTCACAATTCTTTTAGAATAACCCTAGTACTCAGAAAGTAATTAAGGCATTTGAATTTCAAATTTCATTTAAGCGCCATCGTCATGTCATAGCATCTAGAAAATGCAACGCACCTCGTTGCGAGGATTTTTCGATATTCCGAATATTTCTCTTGTCCCGAATTGACATTGAATTGACGAATTGACGCGCATTGACGCATCGCAAACATTGTACGATGACGTATACAAACGTATGTTACGAAAACGGGTTGACATTTGCTGCGAGACTCTCGTCGCGCTCTCATATCGCAGTATTGTATTTCGGCCTTAATTGATACATTTGTTAGTTTCTGTGACATAAAGTACCGTTTTGATTAAGATGATGTTGGAAAATTGGTTATTTGTCTGTAACTGGATCTATTATCTTCACAACGAATCCAAATTATTCAGATGTATTTCGAAAAACAGAATTCTGTGAGAAATATTTTTCGTCAAAGATCTTGGTTTTTCGTGCAAGGATTGAAACCGAGCGACTAAGGATTGTCTGTTGTTTTTGGTGAACGAGTTCTGAATCAGACCAATGACAATCTCCTGTTTTATGGCGAATTTTTGTTCAGTGATGAGGCGCATTTTGTCTCAGAATACAGAATTTCTGCATTTTGGCTGATGATTGACCTGAAGAGCTTCAACAGCTACTACTACAGCCACCGAAATGTACAGCTTGGTTTGGTCTATGGGCCGATCAGAACTTAACCGTTAGTGGCTACCGCTTTCCACCCATGATAATGGATTTTTTGCTACCTGAAATTGAAGCCCGTGATGTCGGTGAACTTTGACTTCAAGAGAAGACGATGAATTTCGATTTCAAAACCACTCTGCATTCAGCGTGAGATACAATCGACCTATTGAGAAATCATTTTCACGAGAACCTGATTTCACGTTTTAGAGTCTGATATCACAGCTATAGATTATTTTCCATGGGGTTATACGAAGTCTCTGATCTTCAGAAACAAGCCAGCTACAATCGACACTTTGAAAGCTAATGTTACTCGCATCATTCGCAAAGGTCTGGTCGCTTGGCCGGAACGCGTCTTCCAAAATTATACCTTCAAGATTGACCATTTACAACGTAGTCGCGCTATGCATTTAAGCAAAATAATCTTCAAATAGTAAATGTCATAGATTGTCCTTTTGACTCACAATAAAACTTTTACCGCAGAATTCAACTTTGTTTCATTAGATTAGATAAATCAAACCGATTAAAGATTCAAAATCGAACCGTATTGAAACTGTCAGTACCCAGATTTTCTTTATTATTGTATTTTGTAAGTTTGAAGTGAACATTAAAAACTAGACTGCCATGAAGGAACCGTTAAAGCTAGGGTAATCGAATTCTGTTTGTTGTCTCTCAACAAACGGACGCATAAAGTTTACAGAACAAAAGCAGTATTACCTAACTGGAAAGCACAAAGCAAAGGCGAACGGAAAAGTTTACGGATGATGATACAAATATCCAGTAGACTAGTGCATACGCTTTTCCTGGTAGTTATGGATGGACTTAAGTAGAACAAAGAAAATGTGAAGCTCAGACCAATGAAAATCTTCATGCTGAACAAAAACATTAGACTAAAACGCCTGAAAAACGTAAAACAAATCTGGGTAAAACACGTCAAAAGTCTTCTCTTACTTTGTAAATGAGGCAAAATCACGAATCTGGAACTCCTGAAACTTAAGGTCGTCATTCTGGGGAATTCGCATTCTGTTTTGGTTTGCTTGAACGGTGGCGGATTAGAAAATCCTGACTTCTACTGCAAGGACAAGAATAAAGTCTGTCTGAAATGTGGCACGAGTAACTGCGAATATACTTGAAGCTAATTATCTTATATGCTATGCAAAGAAGAACATAAACAGGCTACCGATAGGATATCATACAAACACGAGATAGAAGTTCACCCTATGCCAAATGTCTCGAACAGGAAAGCCAGAGACCTTATCCATAAGACCAGATATGCTAGTTTGAAGTTGGAGGAAATTGCTGAGATCGATTTCCCCATTGTCAAATGGCAGTAAAACTCATTGAAGGAACCCAATGAGGCAAATAAAGAAATCTTTGTTGAGAAGTGGAAATTAATTTATGGACAGTCAGTGGACATCAATACATTATTTCTTCAGGTGGTAAATGGCTGATCTGCAGGCAATTGAAATTTCCATGTTGGGCTATCAACTGTTACATGTGTTAGAGTTCGCGGCACTGAAGTTTTCCTTACATCAGATTTCCTTGTTCTTGTGTAGTTTATTCATGTATGAAATTATCGTCGTTTGTTTTCGGGCACTACAACGGTCTCAGATAACGGATGCACACTTGGGTATTGTTGCTGGTCGGCCGAAGGATTTACCCGAAGTATATGGTTCGTTGCCAAGCTTCCCGGATTTTACGGTTATAAGTGGGTACGAAGCCATTCCAATCTTTATGAATGAACGATGAGGACTCCTGGGTATCCGATCTATGATGTAGGAAATGTGCTGAAAGAAGGAAAATAGGATCGAATTCCTAAAGATCACACAACGAAAATTATTGCAGCTAAGTCAAATTAACTGCAGGCCGTTAAGAAGCAAAATGAGTTCTATAACATATTGATTTAGATTTAGACAATAAAAATAGATTCTTTAAAAATTTCCAGACTGTACCGAATCCAGGAACACCAGCAATGTCTACTTTATTTTATGATTTTTGAAATGATATTTGTGTGTTTTCAATTAGAATAAAGTAAGCATTTATTACTTTATTATTATCTATATAATGTCTAAAGTATTATGATTTTTACAAATGGTGTCAGCTTTTCTGTTATATTTAACCGCAAGTTTACTTTGAAGAACTACACAGCCGAATATCAATGCTAGCCACTGTAATTACCTACTGGGATATGAATGGCAGATACGTCATTTATTCACCACATAATGTTGGTATTAGCGTAGACGTTTTCTTTGTTTTCAAATTGCCTACTTTTTGGCAAAACAGGAATGTTTGGCTACTTGCTATTTTGGCTCAATTTCGCAACTTCCAAAGGGAAGCTCGATAGGCTTCGTCTTTGTCGGAGATCGACAACTTAACAGTTGGCAATAAAAGTCCAAGAAGTCCTTTCAATAGTTAGGAAACTTTTTAAGGCATGCATTAGTGAAGAACGAGCATATAAAATGGTTGATGGATTTTAGTGTATCTGCTTAGCCGGGACACACAGTTAGGCATTATACAACTTTGCTGAATAGATAATACAGTGTTAATGCAGTGCTGCGTTTAAAAAAATCGATCAGCAGGGAACTTCAAACCCTACTGAGAAAAGGAGAACAACAGCTAACCGAAAAGGGAACTATGACGCCAAAGGTAAAAGCACCAAAAGGAACAACTACCAGGAAGGACGAGGCATCCAACAGCACTGCACGCCAGGACGTCGATATGGAGAGTGGAAATCAAACCAGCAACAACAATGATTTACAAGCGGCACTGAAGAACGATGCAGAGAGGTTCAAACTAGCAACAGGTAAGCTAGTTACTAAAAATAAAAATTTAGTATCTAGCAAATTAAATAATGACCCTAAAAATAATAATAAATTTTCTTACCTATCCCCTCCTCAAAATACACCAACGCTACCTACTGATAGCACAAACTTAAAGCCATCCTGGTTGCCACCGATTTTCGTGAACAATGTTTCACCGCCTACTCTTCGCGTAATGATGCGCAAATTTCCAGATGCTAAGTACCGCATCAAATCTCTTTCACCGTCTTACCAAAAGATCATAGTCGATAATACGACCGCATACGATGGCATCATGAATCTGATGCGGGAAAATAAATTAGGGGGCCATTCCTTCACCCCAGCAGCACGCAAGAAACCGGTGGCTATACTGAAAGGTTTAAGCTCCTTGTTCTTGGAGAAAGAGATATTAGAAGGTATCTTACAGCAAATACCGGAGCTGCAATCCCCTTTAGTCACCCAGATGACTACTGCCTGGTCACGGCAAAACAAAATTTCGCTCAACCTCTTCAGAGTTGCGCTCTTCTCAGAAGAAGATCTGCGAAAAATTATAAAAATAAAATTTATACTTAACTGCAAAGTGACATGGGAAAAGCCCAGAAAGGGAGACCTCACTCAATGCTTTCGTTGCCAGCGCTTCGGACATGTGGCTGCAAATTGTGGCTACTCCCAAAGGTGCGTCGCTTGTGGAAAAGAGCACGAAGGTCAACAGTGCCCAAGGAAAAGTTTAGATAATCCTCGAGAGGATGTCTCAAGAGACCCCGCCATTCCCCCAGTTTTCTGTGTCCTATGTTCGAACACGGGCCACCCGGCCAACTATTCTAACTGCCCCGAGCGTGTCAAGCTTAGGGCCAAAATAGCCGAGAAGCGGACACTGAGAAGCCAACCTCAGTTCAATTGGGACCCAAAAAGCTTCCAGCAGTTGAGCCCATCTGCAACTGACGGATACGTCGACCGTTCGACCAGACTCCCTCCGAGGCAGCAGTACTCCGCAGTCTTAAAGAGACCCGCAGTCCTATACTCTGAGCCAGTCCAACAAGAGCAACCCCAAAGCGAGAATGTCTTAAATCTGATTTCACAGGAAACTGTAAAGCATTTAGGGGTTTCCTTCGTCGTGTTTATCAGAAAAGCACGTGAATTTTGGGCGACTTACAGGCAACTTCCAAATGAAGAGAAAACAGAAGCGCTGCTAAACTTTTATATAAATGTGGTCGGCGAGCAGTAGGCTCCGAATCATCGCAATCAATATAAACTCTCTTCAAAGGCATGAAAAACGTATAGCACGAGAGGAACTGCTACAGAAATACAGGCCCGAACTAGTATTCCTGAACGAAACATGCCTTCGAGAAAAACACAAACTACATTTTCCTTACTACAATATTTTTCGTAATGACGAGGGTAGAGGTACTGCCATTCTGGCACGCACCAACCAAACGATCTACCAAGTTGACTGTCATATCATGCCACTTTCTTGCACTTTAGCCACGCTCCACCTACGCGGCCAGCAGGGGCTCGTCCGCAAGGTCTTGCTCGGATCACTCTACATTCCATGTGGCAGCGGATACGCCTTGCCATCTAAGCTGGATAAAATAACTACCATTGGGCTGGGTTATGATGAAATGATTATCGGGGGTGACCTCAACGCCCAACACCCGTCGTGGGGTGACCACACGACTAACAGCAACGGTTTAGCCATATTCAGCTGGTTATCGGATGGATATCAAACTTCTCTAAGAGTCATCAATGCAGGAGTGTCAACATTCCCACGAGGCAGTTCATTCCTCGATAACTTCATTCTATCCGCTTCATTAGTAGGTTTTAATGGCTCAGCTATAGATTGCATAAGCATCCCGGCTCCATCTGATCATCAATCATTACTCCTTGATGTCGCCCCTTCCGGAGAAAGAATATCACCACCACAAGAACTCACACGATCATACCTAGGCGTAGACTGGAAAATTTTTAATGAACAGCTTTCCGATCAGCTTGAAGGGAAATTCCCGGACCATAGGATATACAGCAATCATGAAATAGATGATTCGATTCAAACCCTCTCAAACTGTATTCTAGACCTGATGAATACCCACGCACCAGCAAAACCTCGCTCATTTTCCAAATATGGGAGCATATCTCCTCATACAGAACACTTAATTCGAACAAGGGCTAGATGGCAGCAACGCCTTAAAAGAATCTTCCATAGAAATCTAAATAGAATAAATTCGGAATACGTTGCACTAAAATCTCAAATAAACTGCCTGGAAACTCTTATAAGGCAAAATGTGCATGCTGAAATGAATAAAGCGTTCAAAGACAGGCTAACTGCTATGAAACCTTCCCCATTCGTATTCAAGGAGATCAATGCCCTTACAGGCCGTCACATGGCAAAGTTCTCAATAAATAGAGATCCCATTCAACTAAACGGACAAGTATTCACTACGACGGAACAAAAACTATCTGCTTGCTCCCTACATTACGCCCACCTGTACAGGGAGAGATCGTCCTCAGACCAAGGCACTAACACCATCGTGGAAAAAACGGTCACGGAATTCCTAAACGGATACCAAGGTTCATATCTCACGATCTTTTCAAGAACCAATAGAGCCTCTAGCCCGTCAAGCGAGCCGTTCAAATACTCCTTTGCAAGTCTTGATCAGGTACTATTCGCACTTCGCTCAATCAATTCAAAAAAGTCCAGCGGCCCCGATGGTATCCCGAACTACTTACTTAGGAAATGCTCCAACACCATTCACAGGCCTCTCACTATCATTATTAATCACTGCATTAATAATGGATACTTTCCCCGTGCGTGGAAAACAGCCTTACTACTCCCCACACCCAAAAAAGAGGCCAATGGCGATCTAAAAAAGCTCAGAGCAATATCTTTGCTTTCAAACCTTGGAAAAATTTTGGAGAAGATCGGCCTACTCTCCTTCAAAACCTTTGCTAAGCCCCTTGTACCAGCGCAACAGTTTGGGTTTAAAGAAAAGGTATCTACGGAACAAGCGGTCCTCCTCTTACATGACTACATCTCATCCGGCCTAAGGAAAAAAGAAGCAACCGTGGCCTGCTCAATCGACCTAGAAAAAGCGTTCGACTCCGTGTGGGCCAAAGGGCTCATATACAAACTCCTAAAGGCTCACTGCCCGACCCCGCTGACGCGCCTAATAGCCAACTATCTAGATCAAAGGACTCTTCTGGTGAAAATTGCCAATGTCAACTCCAACAGCATCAATATTCGCTCTGGGGTTCCCCAAGGATCAATACTCGGCCCTCATCTCTTCAACTTCTATCTCCACGACATCCCAACCGCAATGCAACCAACGAACGCTATTCAGCACACTGCACAAAACTATATCACCAACCCCTCTTTCCACACAATCTTATATGCAGACGACATATTGATCCTCGCTACTCGCAAGTCCCCTCTCAAGGCCTTGCAAGACATCGCTCCACACCTAGAAGCCCTACAAAAATATCTCTCAAAATGGGCTCTCCAAATCAACGCAGAAAAATGCGAGCTCATATGCTTTAGAAACGCATCGGGCAAAGGCCATCGAAACGCGCCAGCTGAAAGCAAGGAACTCTCAATATATATCGATAACGTTCGTGTGCCCCTAAGAAAATCCATAAAATACTTGGGTGTCTTGTTCCACCATCGTCTCAAATTTAATCCCCACGCCCGTAGAGCCATCGAAAAAGCCAGTTGGGCTACTGCAGCCTTAGCCCCTCTACTCTCTAACAAATCAGTACAAGTAAGCACGAAAGTTCTTATGTACAAAACCCTTATTAGACCCATTATCTGCTACTGCTTCCCTGTCTGGTTCACTATCTCCCCCACCGTAGCGGACGAATTGCAAATCTTCGAAAGGAAAATATTGAGGAAGTGTCTGTCCAAATATAGGAGGCCTAATAAAAAGCACTACCGGAGCACCACCCTATATATAGATACAAGAATTAAGCCCATCCTAGAATATAAGGTCGAGACTAGTTCGAAACGCTTAAAGAAATTTGCAAATCACCCCGAATCTATAATAAGGGAACTGTTCTCCCGAAATATCGCTGTTAACATCGTTTCTCCATACCTCTTGCCCATTAAACTGCTCACATCCAACTGTACTACCATAACAAACCCCACCACCTCACCGAATCACAAGCCACCGTTCTACATACAGACAGGGGAAGGTGACCGCGGCTAGCCGAATTGCGCGAGCAACAGACGAATATTCATTTTTGATCACCAAGACGATGGGGCCACCTTGGTAAGCTCTAGAGACCCTCCACACTTCTCAACCCCTTTCTTCTGACAGGACTCCGATTCCCATTCTCCATCCGATCACCGCCTCCACATCAAGCACCTCTATAATTGTAAATAAAAATAAGTACGTAGAATTAAGTTAGGTTTAAGGTTTAACATGTTCAAAAAATAAAAAGCCTTATGAGCTAAGGATGAATTTATAATAAAAAAAACGAATTATGCATTAATTTTAAACTAAGTATCGGTTGCGACCAGATCAATAAATATAAGCTGTTTGACAAATTTTTCGCTGTCAAACATTACAGTATCGTAGTAGATAAGGACAACAAATAACATGTACGTATAAAGTCTCAATAAATATATCTATCTATCTATCTATCTATCGTCGTTAATTAAGAGAACGTTTCTGAACAATCGCAAGTCATATTGAATCGAAGATTCCATTCGGAATTGACCAAATTGATTCTACCAGAATCGCTTTTCACACAGTTTCAGTTTCACAGTTTCTTTCACAGTGGTTTCGCGGCAGACAGGAGAAATGTAAATGTATTGATACTTTTCTATGTTTGTCTACTTGGCTGCAAACTCCGCTTTGAAGGTAAGATGTATAGTTTGTGGAGAGAGACCTCATGTCGAGGCGCAAGAACGCAAACAGAAAAGCAAGATGAGCTACACTCCTGTACCCTTTGCAAAAAGAGACAGGTGTTAAGTCGCGACTCCTTTTGATCGCACCCTTTTTCGATCGCGCCGTTTTGAGTTCAGTGACAGCTGTCAAGCTTTCATTCTCTACTTCCTGGGTTTTTGTGACTGACATCAACGTTACGGGCAATCATCGAGAAAAACTCAACTGTCATTAACTTATTTATACATTTTGTGCAACTTTTACTTGGAGTTATCAACTTACCTTGGCCTGCTTCATCGAATACTATCTTCTTCGACTACCACAAAATAGGTGAACAACAACAATTCCCAGTACCAAAAGTCGGATTCCATTCCTCCCCCAGCCATCTCCTGTACTCCAGTTGACTCGTCGCGAGACGCCACCACTCCAGCAACACGAAGCGAAGTGGCTAAGCAATAATAAATATGCTGACGCCGCCAACGATTGTAGTGAGTACGTTAAGACAAATAATAGGAAACGGTAAGTTTTTTTTTATCTAAATTGAATCTTTGTGGTGACGCAACGTTTATCACCGCTACACGCGTTGTTTTCGTACCGAAATCCGAGACTTATGTGCTGTTATCGCATTCGCGGATCGTAATGCCAACCCCCCCCCCACGAGCGAACAAATTAAGAGCTCCTTGGTGGGAGCTATCGTGCGTCGCGATAACTTCCTCACGGCCGCTATCATCTTGCTCAACAAAGGTAAAAGCACTCCCGCGATACAGCCACACGTTACTGAAACGCGGCTGGATGAATTCCTCCGTGAAATCGAGAAAAAATTTCGAGAGGTTGACGACGCAATAGTCAGCCTCGACGGTCAACTGCCGGTGGAGGATTAAGTGGACGCTACTTCGAAGTTTGCCGCCTTCTTCGAGATATGCCTCGAGATTATACAGCTTTTGCAGGAGTTCATCGGGCGCATCTCGACGCCGTCTTCAGCGTCATCTACCTTCTCTTTCAATTTGCCACTCTCGGCATGAGCCAGAATCCGTTTACGGGGCAGATTGAGCAGTGGCCGGAGTTTACCGCCTTGTTCGACAATCTGGTATACATCAATTCATCCTTGACGGATCTCCAAACATTTCACTTCCTCCGCTCGTCCATCCAGGGCGAAGCCGTCGCCGTCATAACCAACCATGACCTTTTCAGAAAAGTTACAAACATACGCGTCGTCTGGCAAACATGTATGTAAATCAAGTTTAAAATTTCTTCTGATCTCGCCTATAATTTGCCATAATCCATCAACTTCTTGCTAGGTTCGGATGTCCTACCATTAATAGTGCTCCCTGGCATTCTACGTCCCACTTCTCAATTTCCGGGTGAAATATCCATCACTCTCGGTTGGGTCCTTTACGGGTCGTATGCCCGACACCACCGGCCTTCTAAGCACGTCATCTTTTCCGCTGATACCGTGGCGATTAAACCGACCCACGACCGGTGCCTCTTCATCGGTCGCCTTTATCGGTTCTCATCATATCTCCATCCACTTCTGCTGCCTAGCCGATCTCCAGTGGGATTCTCCCACTCTCTCCGTAGAAGTCAATACACTGACCAACGGCATCATCTGTTTCAGTTGCATCTATCTCGCCTGAGCCTAAAGCAGCTCCATCTTCTGTCTGTTATATGCAGTTAACGACTCTGAAGGACCTTGTTTGCCTGTTCGGGAGCTCGATCGAGTTCCGGAAGTCATTTCTCTAACCTCAGCCGGAGTGTGAGGCGCTATACAGGACAACCACGACGCTCACGTCCGCTGGCCCGTACATATTGCCTCTGCCCCTAACATCTCGGAACCAAGGCTTGTCAATCAACGTAGCTAAGTGACAATTCATCCGTCTAGAGCATCGCCTGCAGAGAAATCCGGAGCTATGTGAGGCTTATCATAGCTTAAACCGATATCGCCAGCCTTCTGTTACGTTTTCGGCTCGAAGCTTCGATCTGTTGGGCTACTCGCACCAGTTACTTTCCTAGCCAAAGTCTTCTTCCGTTGCCTATGCCAAGTCCATCTGATTAGGATCAAAGTTTTCCACATGAGTTAATGGGTCCAACGTTTCATATCTAAAGCTTCTTGCGCATCTACTCACCATCTTGTCGGATCATGCGACGTACCGGAATCCGGCCACTCAGCCGGCGTCTATCTTCATCCTTCCTATTCTTCTGGTCATCGACATAATAGCAGCCAAGTTTGAAATCGTTCCCTGCAAGGCAGTCACTCTGCCACGATTGCAGTTATGTGGGGCCCATCCAAGCTATCCAAGCTGATGCTCACAAGTGCTTCAACATCTGAACTTCGGGCTCATGGCATTCTCCGATTCCTCTGTTGCTCTCGCTTGGATACGCGTTGAAAGCCACAAGTGGAGAACCTTTGTGTGCAATCGCGTGGCCGAGATTCAAGACCTGGTGCCACCCAGTTGCCGGAGGCATGTCGTCTCCGAAGAGAATCCAGCCGACTGTGCGTCACGCGGGCTGCAGCCTCGTGAAATTCATCACCATCCTGGTCGCATGGACCAGGTTTGCTTTCATCTTCCCTGTTTCAGATTTCCCCTTTTGACTTCTCCTCGTTAGATGGCGCGAACACCGAAGCCAGACCAGTGTCAGTCCTCATTCTAGAAACCACTACAGCTGTGCCATCTATCATCGACATATTATCATCTTTCCTTCGGCTTAAACGCGTGATTACGTTTTTTCGCCGCTTCGGTGTCAACGCAAGGTGGCTACAACTGCATCGCGTCAATAGGTCACCCTGTAAACTATGCCGGCAGCCCCGAAAGGAAACTGCTAAGAGGAAAAATAGCTTCAGTTCAAACCAAAAAAGCGAATCTTGCAAATTCATCCCCCGTTTACAGACTTAGACAAAAAACAAAGACAAAGCAAATACTGCACAGGTCCCTAACGGAGGATATACTAGCCCTTATTACTGAAAATAAGGAAGTTCTAGAGGCTCAAGCGTGTTTTCATAGGCCCTATAACCGAGTAAATCAGGAATATCTCATACTCAAAGCGGATATCAATGCCATCTCTAATAAAATAAAGGAGCAAATAGCAAAGGAAATATACGAAAACAACAAAAGTAGACTAAGCAACCTAAAGAAATTTTCGGAAGTCCTTAAAGAAATAAACATATTACCAGGCCGCGTGAGCAAATATCCTGTCATAAGTTAGGATAGTCCTTTTCCACGAGCGATGACAAACCAAGAAATTTCCTCTTTTAACTGTAAGTTATACCGAGAGTGGATCCCGGAAAACGTGAAAATACCTGAGATAACTTTTTTGTAAGAGCCAGAAAAACACCAACAAGGCAGTATTACCGAGACGTGGTATCTTTGGCAACTGTTTCGCTCAGGGGGTCGAAGTGTAGGAGACCCTTGACAGCATGAATAGTATGCCCTCCGTTGGCCTGGATGTTATACCCAACAATGATTGGAGGTAAGGCAGAGCAGCGTAGCGAAAACTTTAACGATTACCTGTAACAATTGTATCAATAATAGTTACTTTCCTCAAGCCTGGAAACGGGGTAAACTTGTCGTCATTCCGAAGCCTCACTGCGATTGTACCATCTAACATGAGTAAAGCGCTGGGAAGAATCATCCTACGTAGCTTAAGATGTCCTCTAAAAACCTGATTCCAATGTTTCAGTTTGGATTCCAATATAGTAAGTCAAAAACACAAGCAATAATGCTCATGCATACATATGGTCGCTAAGAACTTGCACAAGAAACAATGCACGATTGCTTGTGCACTGGGTCTACAAAAGGCGTTTGACTCGGTTTGTACCAACGGTCTCATATTCAAATTCATCTCTTTGAATCGCCCTTCCCCTTTAAAAGGATCGTCGATAACTTCTAAGAAAAAGGAACGTTAACCCTCAGATTCATCTATAAGACTTCAACGCTAATAGCTATCCTACTGGGGGTCCCAGAAAGTTCCATACTCGGGCCCTACATTTTTAATTTTTCTTCACGATGTTCCGAACCCTATAAACTCTATAAATAGTAACCAAAGTTTGTCTTGCAATCCGAAAGATGACAGGTTTGTGGATGACAGGTACTAGCCAATTACGCTCTTTTTATTTCCGCTGTAGAAAAGGTGCAAAGACGATTCGACGAAATAGCAAGCTGCTTACAAGTCAAAATGTCAAAATTTTACTTAAAATCGGTAGTAAGATACTTCCGTAACGTGAGTGGGAAATAACAGAAACTGGCAGTCTAACAAAGTTAGTCGATACGAGTGTGCATTGATGTGGAGATAGTACAGCCTATGGACACAATAAAATTTTTAGGCGTAAATTTCGCCAATAGGCCAAGAAACAATTAAAAAGTTAAAAAAACCGAAAGCAACAATTGATATTTGCAAAAAAATTTCAAAATAATATCTCTTTTCTTTCTCTTCTCTTCTTTCTCTTTCTCTTTTGAAAATCGTTACTGAAAAGACCTCTCAATTTAACAATTAATTGCTCATGTAATTTACACGTTTCTTGCTTTCTCAATTCCATATGGCAGGATCAGCTAAAGTTTTGTTTTGGTGTAAAGGACATCCAATGGTGTTTTTTGTTTGGTCTTTTATGTTTTTTTGAGCTACTAGATGAATGCATTCACGCACTGAGTGTGGGGCTCCCATAGTCACAAGTGACTGGACTACCCACTAAACACCCCACTGTCAACCTGAGAACCTAGCCTGGAACCGTTTGATCCACCTTTTCGGACCAGGCCTCGTTTTTCCACGCCGTCAGGTGCCTAGAAGCAAAGGATCACTCTTCCAGCAGGAAGGTAGGGAGGTAGAGGGATTGACAGAGAAGTAGTTCCCCCAAACCCGACGCCCTCGGCTGCTGTAGATCCATTTTATTTTTCAGGACTGCCCAAACATAATGGGCTGCATGGTTCCATTGATAAGATATCATCTTATCAATTATTATTCAAGGTGAGCTCTCCTGTTTACCTGTTTCTTTTGTATCTCTTATTTCCCTGTATCTTGTCCACTTTTTGCATTCTCCTTTCTTGGGCAAAGTCTACGGTCGGGGTCAATCTCATCCTTGATTTAGTCGCGGCTTCAGATGCGGGATGATCCGTGCAGTCCATCTTCCCTTCGAGCCATTCACCCGAGACTGCCGCCAATCGTTGAGTGATCGTTGTACCTCCTCGCGGTCAATTGTCTCCGTTGAGTCTTCGTTTCTACACAGGTAAATGGCGCGGCTCTCACTGGAACGAAGATTTGATAGGTATCACACCTGAAATTGCTCTCACTGCCGAATCAGAGACTGCTGATAAGATGACAATTGTCAGATGACAATTGTCAGTAATACACCTCGCTGCATCTGCGCCAGGCGCTTCTGTACGTCTTCATACTGAAAGTGTCGCGCCGAATTTCTGCTCAATGCAGAAGCTCTGACCTTACGGTACTCTTGAAGAGGCGTCTTCTTGATAGGTTGTGCCCCCCTATATTGGCAATAAGTCGAATCAGAGCCGATACGCCCCAAGCAGCCTTCTTTACCGTGGCCCAGGTTTGCTCAGAAGACTCATCTTCGAGTCGATGAGTAGCTGCAGGTACTTGACCGCTGGCTTCGATTCAATAAGTATATCGACAACACTCACCATCTTTACACTAAGGATTATTTTCTTGGTCAAGATGACCACTTCAGTTTTCACCAGCGCTAAACTGAACTTACGACTGGTCATCCAGCCCCTTACTCGGCGCATTAGCCTACCTAATCTAAGTTGCGCTTGTTCGACATCGCGTTCAGTAACTAAGATTGCAACATTCGTGCCCCAAACGTACGAATCGCGTCAGTGAGTCTTCTCTTGATGAATTTCTCTAGTACTTTCTCAGCCGTGTCTAACATGAATATCGGACGGTATGCGGACGGCGATTCTGGGAAAACCCCTTTCCTTAGGCAGGTGTTGTATGTGCTGAGCAGCAAGTCAGGACAATGGTGATACACAAGATGCAATATCTCACCAGGAAAACTGCTTCGGCTAGCAGCCTTTTGCGTTTTCAATGATACTGCCTCTTCTAATTCCCACTCGATGGAAAGTGGGCAATCGATTGCTGTTTCACCGTGGACAACGTCGACAGGGACGTGGTGGGCGGGAAAGAGTGCCCGCACTATCTCGTTCATCTTTTCCGTTTCATGTTTGCAAGGTTTCCGTAGGGTACCAAGCTTCTGCATAACTAGCTTGTAACCAGGGCCTCATGGATCGTTGTTACGTTGTCCTCTAGATCTTGCCAGCGACGAGATTTATAGTTTTTATTAGTTTGCGAAGGCATTTCTTGACCGACTTATGTGTTTCTACTCGGTTGGATGGCTCATTACGGTTCCGGGCCTGTAGAGCTGCACGACGAAGTCTGTGACACTCCCTTCGCTTTTCAGAGATTTCAGTTGACCACCAGTACACAGGGGGCTTGCCTTGTCAGTGTTTTTGAAGGGGCATAGAAGCATTGCAAGCAGTCGTGGTGATACCCATAGTTGAGGTCACCACGTTTTCAGTTGCTAGCTCTTCGATCTCCTGCGAATCCTCCAGCAGCGGCACGCCATCTACCGTGAGTACCTCGACAAACCTGTCAACGCTCATTCTCCCAATGTTCCACCCAATTGTTTACGGTCAAGAGTGCGTACGTTCGAGACAGTATCTAGGATTTCAAGCATAATGTAGTGATGGTCGCTAGCTGAGTAGTTCTCTATTATTCTCCAATTGTGCACCCTACGTACAAAGGACTCCGAGGCGAATTTCCCGTCTGATATGGTTCCTTTGCAGCCCATGCGACGGAATGTTGGCGTGTTTCTAGTGTTCAACAAATGCCGTCTGACCACCAGTTCTAAGACTCGTTTTCCCTGCGGGTCCGTTTGAGGCATCTCCCATTCGATTGCGGGGAGTCACCCCTAAAGAGCTCGTGGCTACTCGCACTCGAGACAGCGTTCCAAGCATTAAGCTTGGCTTGGAAAGATGCTATCGGTTCATAAGTCATCAGGTACACACTAGAGAAGGTGATTCCCGAGCCCCCAACCAAACATGAAACCATCTCTGCGTCCAGAGCTCTTCGCCTGGAAAACACTGTTCCGAACCCAGATTCGTCAGGGTACCACGCTGCAGAACTTTTTGTCGTGCTGTTATTTGCCAAGTAGCAAGAAATCAGCCTCATTGTCTCTCGCAAACTACTCGAGCATAATTTTGACGATTGTACTACGTCTTAGATTTACCTGCAGAACGCGGTTCATCGGTTCGCTTATGGCCATTATGGCCACTCATTGCCTCCAATGGTTTGTGTTTGTTTTCATCCTGATCATGCAAGGAAGCTCCCTTTGATGGCCTTTTCTAAATCGAGCAGGTCTGTGGCGCAGTTAATGTCTTGAATTTCCATCGCTGCCATTGTCGACTGGAGCAGGCTACCGATGCGGTTTTGCCGAGAACTGTCTTGGTTGATTCAATCTCTGCTCCATGTCAACGTCTTCCTTGATATCTCGCAGCACGGCTGTGTACGATCGGGCAACTAGGAGTCTCACGAGCGATGCTTCATGCCAGGATCTTCGTCGTGAGGTTTTGCTCTTATTTCTTGCTTCTTGCTTTAGTATTTCCGTTATGTCGGAGTTCGTTCGAGCTTTATTTCCTCGAATGTTTTGCAGTAGTGTTATTATGGCTTTTATTGCTGCTCTCGTAGGTACTATTTGGAATCCATGTTCTGGAGTTCTACGCCGATCGGATGCCTCCGCCTTCTTTCATTAATCCCGATCTCCTTCAATTGGGCTAGAGGCCATCTTTTTATTCATGCCGAACGGTGGAGCTTACTGTGCGTGCTCTTTAGACTCTGCCCACAGCGTTCCTATATCCTTCTGCTGTTCGTCGGCCTTCTGCTCGATTTCCACCCTTAGCCAGCACTGCCGGCAATGTGATGCGCGGTCTAGGAGCTTCTTCAGCTCAGGGTGCCCATCTTGTCATGTCTTCGCTTGTTTTTGGCAAGTCACATGCCAGCTTTAATCGTTTAACCTACTTCTGTCATGTTTTGAATCATCCTTTCTACGTCACTTCGATAGATTGCTATCGTATTTTGCATTTCTTCAACCGTTCGGGCAGGTCCAAACAATTGCAGTTTTTTGCAATTTTTTTTTGGCAGGCGTTGTAGTAGTTTTCATGGCGACAATTATCGAGTTCTCAACGCTCTTTGTGTTTTACTATGCCGCGTGGACATTTGGCGCATCCAGCGGAGTTTCTGGTTATCCTTTTTTGGAACGCTCTAGCGTCCGCATAGCTTTCTTGCTGCGTCTGAATAATTGGTTACGCCGAATATTTTTTTGATTTTTCGTTCCTTGTTTTGGTTTTTATTTTGTGAATCAAGGTGCTGCAATTTGTTTGGTAGCGGTAAGGTAGCTATCTATGTTCGTGTGTGTAATCGCCTTATTGGTACCATGGTAATCTTTGCATAGCAGGGAGGCCATGTGAGGTTTGGCACAAGCCCTTATGGGTGAAAGTGATCAGAGCCTTTAACAGACCAACATTAATGGGAAGTCTTTCTCAATTGATAGTTAGATTGGAGCCGTGCACGCACAAATGTCGCTTTGGGGTTACCACTAGCCCAAAGCGTTACTTCCAGGTAATTTTCCAAAGCGTAGTCCAGGCTCAGCCAAGGTAATTATCGATTGTTGTAGCAGGAGCCTTCGGGTACCCATAGGGATGGCACTCCCTAAAGAAAGCTAGTCTTCAAGAGTGTTATTGATGGCCAGCATTCCTCCAGCGATAGGTCTTCTATGCTTGGACTGACATTTTCTCCACGGTATCCCTTCGAAAATTTGTAGCTCTTCTGCTTTGGTGAAGAACCTAACTCATAGGCAGTAAGCTATGATGGATCGGATGAGTGGTTTGAACATCAGAAGTTTAGTACTTATTAGGACCAACTAGTTGGAGAGCAAGGGGCTGATTCAGAGGAATTCCACGTGGCTTTTTCGGTGGCTCTGCGGGTGTGAGGATTAACTTAAAAGCGGGGATGAAACAGCATTTTATAGAGTTTCTTAGAATAGAAGGAGGTTTTCAATGTGGTGTGAGAGTTCTTTAGTTTCAGCTTGGGCGGGTGGCAGGTCTTTGCCAGAGTTATTTCGGAAGCATGAGAATACGCATTTTTCGGGGCTGATTGAGAGGGCCCATTTTGAGGGAAGTTTTTTTTTTGGAATTCCACATGTGAGTGTCCATAACAGGTATGTCACCCCGCATAAGGTTTTGTGGAGGAGCGGGTTGTGATGGTATTGACTCGGGTAGACTTTTGATTTGATATCGTGGACAAATAAGTTGAAGAGGTGAAGGCCAAGTATTGCTCGCAAAAAAAAAATTTAACATCGGCCTTGCAGTTGAACATTCTTTTAACAAATATAGAGTTCTATACTTGTGCCAGTGATTGATGATGATGATATCATTTGGTCTTTAAGTGGTGTTAATAGAGATAGATTCGATGTTATTGATATTGATTCCTTGAAGGAGTATTTATTGATTATATCCTTGGTGCATGATTACAGCTCATGAAAAGAGCTCCACGTTGTTTGAAAAAAAATTTTTTTATATTGTTTCGTGCTGCTTTAAAGCTACCACCAAGTCAACAGTACTTGGGAAATTTGAATGATGCTAAAAAGAATTCCTATTCGTTAAATTTTTATTTTACGTTCTTTAAAAATCACTTATAAAAACATATCACATTTTATCCGTTTCCACGCCTCCTTTTAAGGCATCCAACACGTAAAATCAATCTTCGGTAGCTTATCGCATTCCATCAATTCATTGCTACAGTAATAGAAAAATTAGTTTAGTGCAATTCAAGGATACTGTTCAGCTGGCTATTGTATCCTTACCCTGGAAAATCGGCTTCTATAAATGCAAATGGTTGTATGTGCTTGATGGATTGAATGTTGTCACAAATTATACGCGCCAATGAGGTTTTACGGATTTCGCGCAGTTGACAGGGCGTGAAGTGGCCTGGATTGATTTTCGGATGATGACTGTAGAAGTAACGATCTCCTCGTTTGAAACGTGAAAATTGCTCAGCAATCATTTCAACAAACAGTTGTCCAACAGCTGCATCATCAAAAGGTGGCTCGAGCAAACCCCCAATCCATAAATCGATATCGTCCGGATGATTGTAGACGAGTTTTAGACGGGAAGCAATCTGGCAAGTGTAAAACGGAAGTTAATTACCATGTTGAGTTCTTTGTTCCTTTTACTGTGACATATCTCACACAATAGTATCTGCAAATCTATCTGGATTATTGCACGTTACTTACAGGACCAAATTCTTCAAAGTTCATGATACGTTGTCTACCAATCAGCTCTAAATAGTCGTTGTAGCTGCGAAGGCCATGGTCTCGTCCTCTCTGAACGTTGGTGGCTGCTAAGTCCACCCCAAACGGTCTTTTTCCACGAAACATGAAAACACTCAGCTGGAACAAGCAAATATGAGGGAACTTCTTTGGAAGAACAAATCATATCTCAAACTCACCGCTCGTGTGATTGAATGGTCCACTTTCTGCATATTCTCTGTCAATAAAGTTTTCATTAGAGACGTCAGAAATCCGGGTTGCTCCAATCGTCCAGGGTCGAACATTACATCTGGGATCTCAATGCTTTCTTCACCACCTCGTTCTCGGATCCTACGACATGAACGTGCATTCCAAAGGATTTTATTAATGTACAGAAGGTAAATATTTACTTGTACAGGCCATCGACCGTTGAGTGACCAAATCGAAAAGCGGCAGCGGTGACTTCATTCATTGCAGCAGGATTTATATCCGGATCATAGTCGGTCGAGTAGCCACTTTTCTCAGGATAAAGTTGGAAACGTTGCATGGCTGAGCTTCCAATTACGAGCGGCAGATATTCTCCATAGATTATATGTTGAAGTTCAGCCACTAAAACGCGTCTGGCTTCTTGGAAAAGGATTTCCTCGGAATAGTGTGGATTTATGTGTGCAAGGATGTTAGCTATACGATTATGTTCTCGTGCAAACGTTGTGTGGAGTAACGTTAATGAAATTATTAGGTTTGTACGCCCGTCGCCTGGAAGATATTAGAACCATGTTAGGAATGATATTAGAAGTTGAGTTAATTTTTACTTTGATGATATATTTTGTAAAAATTTCACCAACTTTTCAAGATTCTCTTCAGTTTATTAATCATGCAGGTTGCTGAAGAACTTAACGATGATTATTGTGCCTGGAAAGTGATTAGAGCAAAGTAAACTCTGCAAAGTGCACTATGAGTGTGCTACCAAGTTTTCCTACCACAAGTTATTTTTGGTCTTTTATGATGCAAAGTAATAATTGCACGTAATTATGACAATTTATTTCGTTACCAATCTAACCTACAACATTTAATAACGAAATGAGTTACGTTGAACGAATGAACAATACGTTCTGCCAGTTTTGCCAAATAAGAAGCGCAAATTCTTTGATCAATATGGAAAGGGCACTCCTATTACAACTACTAAACAGAGCAAGAAAACCTTTAAAATTTTTGCCAACTAAGAATATCCTTAGTGATTTTGTTTCAACAGTCTCTGGCATCTGTTGTATCGCTAAGAAGCGATGTCAGATCGTTCGTGGACTAACAATGAGAAGGGGTGAAACAACCTTCCCTGAAAAAAAAACCGAATACATTTTTATATCTATGAAATAGTTTGTCAAAGAATGTCTGCAAATTTGTTGTCCAAAAAGGCCTTAGCTGCCATCTTGACTTCAACATCATCGTTGAATTTTTCCCTCCCAGCTTTATCTCGCTGGGGGCTATGCCTGGACCTCCTATTGGAGGGTAAATGTGTAGTTCAAGTATTATTCGAGTATTATTGAGTGGCAACCTTTGCAAGACGGCTTCTGTTCGCAGGTGTGTTGTTGTGCAAGAGTTGATTACCTCTTGCCAATTTTCCTCACATTTTATCTTTGAAAGCATTTTTTACGGACCTTGTAAAATTAAGTACATTCTTCTTATACAAATCACGTTCCTTTTGATTGATCAAACGGATACATTTTGTATTCCCAGAAATAATTGCCATGATCTTTTTCTACCGGTTGTGACACTTTCAACTTTTGAGGAGTTTGCATTTTCTTTGACAATGCATCGGCTCTTGCTTTAACGCAAGATCACAATGTGAACCCATATGGTGGCTTCAATATAAGTTAACAAATTGGGTCAACAAAAACCAAAAAAAAAAACAGTGGACACGCTCCTATGCTATGCAATGCTAGCATTCTAAATCCTGCAAAACCGTTACGAAAAAGAAGGTAGAGAGGTGTAATGGTGACTTGTAGCTGTAATTTGAATGAGATACGTTATATATTTCTGTGTAAGTAAGGCACACATAAGCATACATAATACTGGAAAAAGGGTTGAAACATAACCTCCACAACTACAACCAGTAAAAAGAAATCGAAGACACCATTGTGGACACAGAAGTTGCTATATCAGCGCTCCGAGTCAAGGAACAAAACCAGGCCAGGTACGTATGTAGGCGAATCATTGAAAAAGAGACAAATTTAAAGAGAGAATCAAACAAAGAAACCAAAAAAAAAAAATTAACAAATCTTAAACAGAATTTGTGATTGATTTCATCTTCGCAAAATATATTTAACCTAAAAAATTAATTTAAAATTCTTTTTTTAATTTTGCGTTTTGTTTTAATTTTCGAAGTCAACTTTCGATCTTCTTCAGTGACTAACAAGGCTTGTTATTTAGTTAAGTGGGTAATTAAGGCGATTTTTTTAGATTATTAGCCGGAAAAGCCAGGAATTGCAATTACCCCTATTTTGGTTCATAAGGGCGTTCTTCTCTCTTAGAATTGTCAGGCTTTCTAGGGCGTCTAATTCCCTTGTATCTCTTGCTTCCCGTACTGGTTTTGCGTCGTTGATTGTTATCTCATGTTTTCTTCTGATAATGTGCTCGGCTACGGTTGACCTGAAGTTGTTCAGCTTTCCTTTCTTTTTTGCTGCTGTCGCTTCACTTATGTGTTCTCGTATTCTGGTGTTTATTAGTCGTCTTGTTTGCCCGATATAGACTTCTTGGCATTCCGAGCATTCAATTCTGTAGATTCCTGATCTTTCGTGCGGCTGTCGCTTGTCCTTTGTGGATTCCAGGATGTTCTTTAAATGCTACTTGCTGCTTGGTCTCAAATACGCAGGGCCCCAAAAAAGATTGTGGAAAGGAACCTGAATCAAATAAGAATAAGCGTCTTTACAGTAAATTAAACGAAATCACCCTCAGAACCTTCGAACGTCACCTGGGATTGATGAAAGAATCTGAACACTGTGGGAAAGGATACATGGAGGATATGCTAGAGCAAGCAGACAGAGCTTACCAGTGTGAGAAGGCCAAAAAAGCTAGGACACAAGAGAAAAAGTTAAAGCAGTTGGAAGAAACGGCAACCAAAAACAACAAAAACTTCAAGGTTCATGAAGTCCGTGGACTAGTAATCAGCAGATTGACGGTGAGTTTTTCAACAGAGGAAATGAGCTCTGCTCTGCTCAACATGAGACTCAATTACGCGATTCAACCGAAGAGGATTCCAACGGAGGTCATAATCTTAGGAATGGAAGCAGCAATAAGCAAACTGCCAGAATTGAGAAATGAGAATTGGTGAGGAAGGACGTAGCGAAGCCAATATCTGGAGCACGCAAAACAACAAAGAGCGCGAAAGAAAACACAGTGAGGGAAGTAAGGAAGAAACCGGTTTATTACATCAAAGCCGACAAAGGAACTCAGTCGTCATAATGGGCAAAGAAAAATAAGAAGAAGCAGTTACAAATAAGCTAAACAACGGCGATTTCCTCAAACTCCGTCGAAACCCGTTGGAGGAATCAATAAAAAGATTTGTTTGAAAAATCAATAAAAAGATATCGCGTGATTAAAAGCTGCGAGCCACTAATCGGGGAACTGTCGAAAGTAAGGGTCTCCAACCCACGTTACCAAGGATTAAATGTTTACCAAAGGTCTACAAGGAGGGAAACGAAATGTGAGAAATATCTGCCACAAATGCAACCACTCAGAAGCTAGCAAGATGGTTGGTGGAAGAGTTTAAAAAAATGAAACCAGCAGAAAGTGGCTCCATCAGGAACAGCAAAACATTCAAAGAGAACCTGCTTTCATATGATCCGCCGGCAGACGATGAGGTAATAGTATCGTTCGACGTAAAAGACCTTTTTCCCAGTGTACCGGTAATGGAAACATTAGGTTACGTCGAGGACTGGCTACTAACACAGGACGACTCTCAAGCTTGGAAAGTAAAAACCAGACAATACGTCCAACTTGGCATACTATGTACGACTGAGAACTACTTCACGTTCAAAGGAAGCTTCTTCAAAACCAAAGGAGGAGTCGTGGAACCCGCTCTCACCATTCCTAAGCGATATGTTTACGTCCAGGCTGGAGAGGGAACTCAGAGAGAAGGAAAAACCCCCAAGTGTATGGGTAAGATTTGTTGATGACATCTTTGCGTACGTCAAAAATGAAGAGTCTTTAAAAGTTCTTACGGACCTCAACAGAACACACAAGAACATCACTTTCACAATAGGGGAGGAAAAGAACGGTGAGCTAGCATTCCTTGACTCGCTTGTATCAAGAATGGAGGGCTGTCTGAGCTTCGAAGTTTATAGGAGACCAACCCATGCATAGAGAACAATTCCTAGCTCCTCGAACTACACGCAACAAATTAAGGTTTCACCATACCAGGCAATGATTAACCGCATGTTAGCCTTGCCATTAAGCGTGATGGCAAAAAAGAAGGAAATGGATTATATTCTAAAGACAGCTTAATTGAATGGTTTCAACCCATCAACAATAAGGAGGATTGCGGAAAAAATCGTGAATCGCAGAAAAATTAAGGAAAAATCAACATTAACCACACTAAGCCAAGAAACAACTTTTTGGAAGGCGATAACATACAATGAGGGCATCGCAAAGCGGCTGATACAAATCGATGCGGCTTATAGAGTCCAGCAGCAAGTACCAGGAATCTACAGAGTTGAATGCTCGAAATGCCAAGAAGTCTATATCGAGCAAACAAGACGACTAATAAACACCAGAATACGAGAACACATAAGTGAAGCGACAGCAGCAAAAAAGAAAGGAAAGCTGAACAACTTCAGGTCAACCGTGGCCGACCACATTATCCGAAAAAGACTCGACAATTCTAAGAGAGAAGAACACCCTTATGAACCAAGATGGGGGTAATTGCAATTCCTGACTTTTCCAGCTAATCAAGCAGTGCTATCAAACAAAAGTCAAAGAGGCAATAAAGAAGGCAACGAAAGTAAAAGACCCGAAAATTACGCACACGCTGACAAAAATGATCCATTCCGCGCCAGCACTGATTGAGCTACCAAAGTTACAGACACTCCGATGAGTCCTATAAATAATAAAAAATCAGCTCCAAGATACAAACTATCCAAAAACTGAGCAAAAGTGTTAAGGAACACCCTCCAACTCCTTATCAAGGTCGCGATATCTAACACCGCGGAGCTGGTTGACAAATTAAGGAACATGAAACCAGCCAAAAACACTAAACTGGTATCATTTGATATCAGAGATTTATATCCGTCAACATCAGTAATAAAAACAATGAATATATTGCAAGGAGCACTACTTGAAAATAAGCATAACGACTTTTCTATACAGCTCAAAAACATCCTCAGAAAAACAATACAGCAAAACTACTTCTGGTTTAACAACAACACCTATAGACAAACAAACTGACTAGGAGTAGGAAGTCTAACATCGCCAACCTCATGGAAACTTTGATTCAAAACCGAGAGCAACAATACATGAAGGAACTAAGATCTAACTTTGGGGGTTATATTTTATGCAAGGCATATGGACGATATAATATGTATACCGACCAAAAATAACAAAGACAAATTCCGGAATACCACAACCACCAACAGAAAACTCTGAAATTTACAATGGAGACGGAAAAAGAGGTACCTTGATATAACAATAAAGAACATAAAACAAATTCGAATATGAGATAAATAGAAAACACCGAACCACAGACACAAGAATTCACAACTCATCTAACCACTCCCAATTGCATACGAGTGCAGCAATTTGGCAATTAATAACAAGAATAGAGTGGACACCTCTAACAAATAAAGCAACATGATAGCAGAAAATAATGGATATAACAAGAACCTGGTGAACAAGATAAGAAGGAACATCAAAACACTCAAAAAGCGCAGATAAGAAGAACAAAGTGAAAAGAAAGTTTAGACAACATTACAATAGACGAGAAAATCAACAGATAAATTTACGAAGTTGTTCATGTAATATAACATCAGCACAGATATCAATGCAAGGAGCAATTTGGGACCAATGCTACACACAAACATACGTCTTTAGTCCTGATTGAGCACTTAAGGGACAAAAACAAAAGGATACCAAAGTGTTGCTACCACATGTATTAGATTGCTGCAGATGAAATGGCCGCTTTAGCAATGACATAAACTTGGCTGCAATTTTAGTGTACTATGTTAGAAGACGGCGCAAATGATATGACATATTGAAGTATAAATATTGTCTCTTGCATTTTTTTCCTTGAACACTATTTATTTCAAAGTTAATAATATATCCTTTTTTAGCTTCGCAAAACATGTGTATAAGGATCTCATATTTCGTCAGTTTATTTGGATTATATGTTTTAAGTACGCATTCCCTCCAATGAATGATCTTTTCAATCTGAGATAATTCCTGTACTGGCACATATACGGTGTTAAAGTTTTAAATGAAATAATCAACGATTTGTTTAATTTTTGCAATTCTGCTAGATTGTGCTGTAGTTTCTTTATTGTTACGGAAATACCAGACTTGCCAGATTTGTTGAAATACATACTGTGAGCTTCAAAAGAAAGTATACACCCATGTGTAGCATATTCAAAACCTCTTAAAATGAGTTCTAGACATCGGATTTTAAAAACGTTTTCTATTTCCTAACAAAAAAATAAAAAATTTCATCATAAAACATTGCACTAAGAGTTTAACAAAAAAATTACAAAAAATACTTCATTTTTTACGCGTCAAAAATAAGTGTACAGCTTACAGCACACCCTGTATTTGATGTGTTTAACGGGAAAACTTCCGTTAGATTCAGTTTATAGTTTTTTGAAAATGCAAACTTGGTTGACATGACGCGATAATTCAATCATTCGTAATTTTATTTGCACCATAAAACGATCCAGTTGTCCGTATGTGATGAACGGTTTATTGTGAGGAAAGTGCGAGAAAATCTAGCAGTGAGTGCAGTTAAAATCGCGGAATTCTCGTAGATTCTCGTACTGAAAAGTATAGAAAAGGGCGTATGTCATTCTGGAAAAACGTACTTTTCAGTGATGAAAGTAAATTTGAAATATTTGGCTCCAAGAAATCACCGAGAATATGGAGAAGTAAGAACGCCAAATTTGATCAGTAGAACATTAGTTCAACCATAAAGCATAGTGGTGGTTCGGTTATGTTTGTTATTTTCTTGTTGAATTTTTAGTGCAGTGTTTCATCATAAAATTTTTTTATTTTGTTCCTAGAAAATAGAAGAATGTTTTCAAAACACAAAACATTTTTAAATTCGACGTCTAGAACTAATTTTATGAGATTTTGAATATGCTAAACATAAGAGTACACTTTCTCTTGACGATCACAGTATATCATAGTTTTCGTTAAGAAAAGTGTTTCTATAGTAGGATCCATCCAACAGTTATCATCTATGACGCCTTTGCGGACTTTTGCCATTATAAGAATGAAGCCCGTATACCATTCCGTGTCAGGAACAGTAATATCAGTCCATTTAGTTGACTTTTTGGTAAATCTGGCATCATTTTTACATGAGGCTACGTCAGTATCAGATTGCAATTCATCTTCAGAATCACTATCATTTTAAGAGCCACTATATAGTACAGGGTATAAACGTGAACGTCTTCTCTCAACAATATCGCTACGGTGACAATCATCATTATCAAAATTAGTTTCTGAAAAATCTGCAATGATATCATTTGCGTCACAATCAGATAAAATGTGTGCACATATTTCATTCTCCCTCTTGAATATATTTTATTAGTTAATAAAAAGGGTAAGAAAATAAACAATTATACGACTGAAATTTTTTTATTTATCCAAACACCCGAACGTTTAAACTTTGATTGAAATTCTTTTAAGCCCACTACCGGACTAATGCGGTTTTAGTTTGTTTTTGTATACATTTGCACCGTTATGGGGTGCAACTGAAACTAAAATCAGTTCTCCCATGGAATTATCGCTGTTTGGTTAAAAGTTATAATTTAATATTGAGAAAGGCGAAAAGAGCTCAAGCTGGTTTCGAACACGCGTCCCTGCCGCTTTTCGTCAGGTGCCAACTCACAGGCCGGGACGCATCGATTGGCACTACCAGCTGGGTGAATGTCGTCTAGTTATAATTACGTTTTATCATTTTCGCTCTCAGCTTGAACTTGTCCTATTTTCCAAATTGCCTTTGGTCTGGCTTTATCAATTTCAGAAGTTTTTGGTAGATCAATTTTTCCCTTTTCACTTACAACATTGTAAGTGATTACTCTTGCTAAGCTAACTCAGCGAAGACTCATGCGTGCGGAAAAACTTCTGAAATTTACAATTTAATATTCTCAGAATTAATAGGACAAAAATGAGTTATTCTCAGTAATATACAAATCACGAATCTTCGTCATTTGGCTGTAGGTGATTTTTTGGAAAATGACGAATTTTCGTCAAACTAGAATTTGTGTTAAGGTTATAAGATCATTAGGTTTTTAACGATTGTTATTTATTTATAAATTAAGTAATGAAATAAGCTTGGCCTAGTGACATCTTTCGAACTAGAGAAAAGTATCAGTACAGTTAATCTGTGATATCTGTGTGAGTCAGCTAGGCATAGGGATAATGAATGAATTGGTAGATGAGGATTCTGAAAGCCTCTGGAAACTGCAAGAAAGTATCGAGACTTCTGAAGGTTTTTTCGTAGTGAAAGCCAAGTTTTTTCTGGTACAATTAACATACAGAAACAATTCAATATTACTAGCTCTGAGGACTAATTAGTGCACGCAATAAAACTGAATTTCCAATTTTTTTGCATGCGTTATTACTAAGATTTCTGAATTTTTCAATAAAGAATATGTATTTCTCAACAATACATAACAACCATAAGGAAAGGTAGATCCACCAGTAAGTGGGAAGTAATTGTGTTTAACTACATTAGCGCTAGATGTTATGTCATGGTTTGACGATCTACATTCTTTGAACAGTCAAGTGATTCAAATTGAAATTTCAATCAAAACTAATGCCAAAAAACTTTAGGGTTTGATCAAAGAAGTGACATCTTCAATAGGACGCTTCCGGCCATGCATCAACCATCTCATTTGCAGTGATATAGTCCTTGCTTCAACATATTCACATTTGGTAGTCTTGGCAGTCTTACCCCAATACATCTTGACGAAAATCACACCTGCTGTAAGGCTGCGGTTTGAGGAAACAATAGAAGGTTTATTACCAAGTCAAAAGTTCAATCAATTTTATTAGTTCACTGTACTTTTAGCACATCGCAAGTCAGGAGTATTCATGACAAGATTAAAAAATTAAATATATTTCTCCGAAGTATTTAATGTCAGTTATGTAATATTCGATTTTCGCAAGTAGTTCCCTAGCATTCCCGAAAATTTCGGGGAAACTAGAGAAAGTTGGTTCGTTTTCCAAATGTCTTCGATTAACTGTAAATGGTTTAAATGGCTGTCATCGGAGTTGATGTAATTATCGTATTAAATCCTTTCAACTAAATGTTGCCTAGTTACACATCCTTTGATTTTAACGTTTGAAGGATACTTTAATAGGCAACTAAAGCCGAACACTCTTTCTATGTGTAACTGGAAGTGAACGAGCTTTATCGCGGAAGGGAAGTATCAACAAGGAGTCCTATACATACGCCGCGGAGGAAATCCGGTAGTAATTTGAATAACGTTGTGGATGGATGAAGTTTTGAATGACTGCAGATAGACGTTGAACAAAGAGCCTTAGGGAAATTGGGGGCTTCACCACAAAAAATTGGTTAAGTTTCCCGGATACAATACGAGACGAGCAACATACACAAACATTCATAGCAATGCAGTGAACGGGAAAGGAAGTCGATATACGAGTATTTGTTTTCATGTAGAAAATCCAAAAATGAGATCTGATCCAACACCTTTTTCCACTTTTCTCATTAAATTTTCACTGCAAATTGGTTTTGTGTATAAACGAGAACATGTCAAGGCTGGAGTATGCTAAAGTCAAAAAGCGGTTTCGATCCCAAAGCATGCAAGCGTTTAATGAATGTTTATTGGTTTTTATATTACGTTGATGGTTTTAGTGTGAGTGGAAATGTGTGAAGGCTTACTCCAGCCTTTAAGGAGAGGTTTACACGCGTAAGGACGAATCCTTTCCGACATGATAGCGGTTTGACAATGATTACATTAAGAAATTTAGTAGCTTCGTGACAGAATATATGAGGATCAGATTTTCAGGTTGAATATTTAATATTATTCTATAATATAATAAAACCAAATAAAAATAACCGAATAAAACCTGGTTTCCACCTACAATATTGTACCTCTGACGAACATGTGCTTGAAATATTATTATGAAAAGTTGGGGATGAGCAATGTTTTTGATTGGTTTGTATGAATGAAGATTATCCCAAAAGTATCGAGCCTAACTTTATAATTCCGCACTGGTATTTTTTTTTTTGTTTGGGAGGTGAAGGCAATTTACGCCCTGAGTGTCTCCCCCGCTACCGGACTACCGACTAAACACCTCCCCTGTCACACCGAGAACCTAGCCTGGAACTGTTTGTCACATTACTTCGGACTAGGCCTCATTAATCATCGCTTAGCGATGTCTTCAGGCTAAGGGGAATCTCTCTTCATGGATGGATAGGAAGGAATTGCGATTAGTAACTATAATATTGCGTTACAGAGATGTTCCCTCCCTCGCCAAGCGATCCATTATGTCCTTCTTTATAATGCCATTCCCAGGCGGAACACGTAAGTTGGGGATGGTGTCTTTCCCATCTTATACAGGTAAGACTAAAATACCCGTGACCACTGAGTAGTTGCGTTAGATAATAATCAGTCTCATCATGTATTCTGTAGAACCACGGCCCCAAGTCACTTATCAGCCGTGCGGTCAACCTGCCTCGCGTTTCGTTTTCCCATGTTTGCTGCCATAAGATAAGGGTTCTTCTCCGTTCCTCTCGGCTGACGGTTTCTCTCGCCGACTCCCCCCTACGTGAGTATACACGTTTCCGTTCGTCTGTAAGTAATTTAATTGGAACCACCCTCGAGATTACCAGCACTGCAGGTTCAGAGACAGTGCGGTATGCAGCGGCTATCCGTAAAGCTCCTTGTCTCTGCACCTATGCCAGACGCCTTCGGTACGTCTCTTTACGAAGAGTGTCAGCCCAAACCTCGGAGCCATACAAGAGCACTGACTCCATTGCACTCATCAAAAGACGTCTTTTGCTCGAGGTTGGCCCCTGCGTGTTGGCCATAATGCGGTTTAGCGCCGATACCCGCACGGAGGCCTTATCTGCTGACGCTCGAACCTGCTCGAAAAAACTCATCTTCGAATCAATCATCAAGCCAAGGTATCTGATTGATTCTTTTGACTCGATGATCATTTCCCCTACACGAACCGGCATAACACGAGGGATTCGCTTCTTTGTGAGGACGGCAACCTCGGTCTTTTCCAGCGCTAGGCTAAGCCCACGGTCTGTCATCCACTCGCTTACTCGGCGTATTACCGCATCCAGTTTGAGAAATATTCCAGAGCACCAAGAATATCTGTCCATCTAGCAGAGTTGAAGGCATTTCTCACATCTAGAGTTATGAACAGTACTATTCGTCTCGAGTAATGATTGTGGGCTTCTGCCTGCTGGACCGGGCTCACTACCTCTGCTATTGCACCAATTGTGGATCGACCAGCCCTGAAGCCGTACTGCCGAGGAGACAGATCCCCGGCATTTCGAATGGCTTCTCCAAGTCTTTCTCTAATGAGCCTCTCGAGTACCTTCCCAGCGGCGTTCAGCATACATAGGGGCCGATATGTAGATGGTTGCTCCGCGTTCCCCTTCCCCTTGTGGATCAGCACGAGCCTCGCCTCTTTCCAGCAATTTGGAAACACGCCCTGCCGCAAACAGGCATTGAAAGTGGTGAGCAGCTTTTCAGGACAAAGTTGATGTGCAAGCTGTATCACTTCCGCTGGTATACCGCCTGGTCCTGGGGCATTTTTCGATTTTAAAGCTTTTACCGCATCATCCAGTCCGATGGCGGTAAAAAGTGGGCATTCTCCGAGACATTCAAAATCTGCATCATCGGGAGGAATAGGATGCATAGGGAAGAGCGCTCTGACAATATGGTCCATTTTTTCCGTTTCAAGGACACAGGGCCTCCTTGCAGCTCCTAGTTTCCGCATGGCAAGCTTGTAACCCAGCCCCCACGGGTCTCTGTCGATGTCCACAACTAAGTTGTGCCAGCAGCGAGCCTTGGTTTCGTTAATTAACCTACGGAGAACTTTTCTAGCCGACCTGTATGCCAGCGTTCGGGAGTGTGACTCGTCTCGATTTCTTAAACGTTGAGATTCGCGGCGGAGTTTGTGACATTCTCTCCGCTTTTCGGCGATTTCTGCCGACCACCAGTATACAGCAGGCTTATTGTGTTGAGGCCGTCGCCTGGGCATAGAGCAGTCGCACGCATTCTTGATGAGCCTCATGGTGGAGTTCACCATGTTTTCAGCTGAGGCTCCTCCCGTTACGGTCATAGTTTCACCTCTCATAAGAGCTGCGGCGAACTCGTCGACATCGATTTTAGATATATTCCAACCTACAGTTGAGGGTTGGGTTGCTACGCGTCGAGTAGCACAGTCGCCAATTGCGAAAGCAATGTACTGATGATCGCTCGCCGAGTAGTCCTCCAGTACCCTCCATCTGTGTATCCTAGGCACTAAGGACTCCGAAGCAAATGTCACATCCGGTATAGTTCCCAAGCAGCCTCCCCGTCGAAAAGTTGGTGTGTTCCCAACGTTCATGATGACAAGTTGCCTCCTAGCCGCCATTTCTAGGATTCTTTTTCCTCTCGAGTCTGGCAGAGGCATTCCCCATTCTATCGCCTTGGCGTTAAAGTCACCGTCAACAAGGATTCGGTCTTCTGTGCTCGAGACAGCTTCCTCCAGTTCATCGAGCCTGCTCTGAAAACATGAAATTGACTCATTCGGAGTGAAATAGACGCTTATGAATGTCAAATCGGCGCACCCAATGAGCACGAAGCCATTTCCACTGGTGCAAGTCCGAGCTGTGGGTAGAGCCCTATCACGTAACCAGATGGCGGTGGTGCCAGATCGATCACAATACCATCCAGCTTCCTTTTTGTTGTGGTGTTCCTCAGATATCAGCAACAAGTGAACTTTTTTCTCTCTTGCAACCTGGTCTAGTAAATCTTGTGCGGTTGAGCTACGGTGTAGGTTGATTTGCAGGACTTGGATCATGTCTTTGCTCTTTTCTTGCTTAGTGCGTCTTTGAACTCCTGGCACCTACCACTTCCTGGAATATGAGTCAGATCTTCAGACTTCCATCCCTTATCTTTGCACAAGATACAACTGGGTTCGTTTGGGCAGTCTTTCGCCTTATGACCGGAAGTGCCACACCTGTAGCACAGTTTGCTTCGATCTGGCCCCTTGCAGTTCAAGGAGATGTGTCCGAAGTTAAGACACTTGTAGCATCGAGTTATGGCTACCCTTCGACGTATCCTGCACACAACCCAGCCGATTCTAATTTTCTCCTTGGCCAGGAGTTGCACAGCGTCTTTCTCTGGGATGTCTATTATTGGTACTGGTCTACTGGTACTGGTCTAGCACTGGTATTAAACTTTATCATATGGTGAGTGTCATCCTTCAAAAAAGTCATCGTCCTTAAAGTCAATTTCCGACATTGCCTGCATTGTATCCGTTGCATTCGTGTCAAGCGTCGCTCTCCTTTTTGGCGGTGTCCTTTGAGCGGCATTTTTGATGTAGAAAAGATCCAAAAGCCATATGAAGGTATGACAGAACTATATGGAGGATGAGAAAGCTGTCCGAGTTGATACTTTGAAAATATTCCTGTCAAGGTTCTAAGAATGCGATGGCGCAGTAAATCACCTCTTGGACGAGAATGTGGCCATTTTCTCGAAGCTTCACCACGAAACCTTTTCGATATTTCAACGTAGTATTCTTTCGTGACTGTTTGACAGCGCGGATTTGTGTATTTGTGATATACAACACCTTAACATTCAATGAAATTGGTCAACATCGTCATAACTTAGTTCCGACTTTCCGTCGTTTAATTTTCGTAGCCGTAAGCCTATGATTCATCATCATTAAAAACAATTTCTGAAATTCAAAATGAAGATGCTTCTACTTTGTAGTTAGCAATTTCGGGATCAATCTCGCAAACATGTAAGTCTTTCCGAAATTGTTACACAACTGGTGCAGGATTGTAGGCAGGCTCTCAAAGAAGCAACAACCCGAGTAAATGTAAAACTGACATGGGTCCTTGGACACAGCGGTGTAGAAGGAAACGATAGAGCGGATGAGCTAGCGAGAGCTGGATTAACCAACCAAAATGCCACTAGAATAGACACAATTAAAGTGGCAATTAATTAAAGGCAAAAAGGGAACTAGACGGAATCCTCTGGAAAGAGACAGATACGGCTTGGAATGACAGGATCGACTGCAGGATAAGGATAATAATCACAGAGCTGGGGAGACTCCTTGTTTCTGCAGGACGACAGGATGGACTATCTGTAAACAATAGTACTTCACACGGGGAGCTAAGGGCCGATTTTGGCCTATGCTATCTTCCAGCAAGTGGCCCCCAGTACAAATAATAAAAAAGATATAAAGAATTTAGTTTCAGTGAATTCAACCATATTTATTTCTTTTCGCTCACCATGATTTTTCACGTATTTAGCATGAAGCAAGGAAATATGAGTCGTTAAAACGTTTTAAGATTTTATGACGCAAAATTGAAGCAAACTGGTTCAATCTAATTGTTATGATGCTTCTTAAAAAATAGATAATAGAAAATAGATTTTCAGATAAAATTTATTGACAACTTCATTTCGAAATACTTGAGCACGTTCCCTCATTACCAGCGTGAATCGAATCTCAAATTTGCGGTGCCGCGGGCAACACTTTTATAACTCCTACACCACTTATATTCTGTCAAACCAAGTTCCAGGCTAGGTACTGTGTTTGTCACAGGGGGTATTTAGTCGGCAGTCCGGTAGGTTTGTGTCACTGCGAATCTAACACTCAAAAAAGAAACAAAAAACACATCCTGGATTACTTCGTCGTAATTTCAATTGAAATGGTATTACCAACTGATGCATCTACCCCATGAGTTGACATCTGATGGGGAACAGTACGTAAATATTTTCAAAGTCAGCTGAGTTTTTTACAAAAACTAACATCCTTGAGCTTTTCTCTCTACCAATACCTCCACTCTTATTTTTAGAGTAAATAATTATTAATGCGAATCTTGCCGATATGGTTTGGATATGAGAAGAGTGCAATAAGCAAGAGAAGCCATTCTTTCAATCAATTAACATCTTTTAAAAAAAATTCCAGTTACTTAGAGAAACCTGGATAAGTCAGAAAGCCAGACCATTATTTAAAGCAGTCCTCAGACGATCACGGGTCCCAATACCACGATAGTAGTTGTAACAACTAATACAACCCTTAGCAAATCAACTATGTCCTGGTTGGCAGAACCTGAGTGCCAGTTGGATAGGAACTTCATATCTTATAGGCAGACATGCCAGAGAACTGCTGCTCCAGACCATAGTCTAGGATTTGGTTGAGTATATTTTTGCTTCCTCTCCTTCTTAGTAATAATTGAGCTTGTTGTATAATCTGTACTCCTAGGACCATCATTTTTTATGCATTCGTACTCTTTCTGCAACGTTTTACTGTTTGGATGTGTTACTGATTCTAAGCAATTGGTGTGCATACGGACAAGCAATTTCGCATGTTTTCACTGCTGCATACGTGAGCAGCTCTGCTGTTATTGCACTGTTTGCAGTTGTCTTGCGGTTTTCATTATTTTAAGTGCATTCTCGACACCATTAACTGGCATCGTCGGTTCCTCTTGATTGAGGTCTTCTATTCCGAAAGAATAAATAAAATACCTCGGCTTGGTGATTGAATTAAAAATGAGCAACGAGTGAAAGCGCAGCGGATGAGGCTGCTGCGAGAGTTTCGGCTCGTAGGCAACAACGGTGGGCCAAACTGGAGCAAAAGACGTCTATTCGTGAGTGCAATGCTCTTGAACGGCTCCGAAATTTGAGCTGACAGTCTTAGTAAGGAGTTGTACAGAGCGCATCTCGCACTGGTATAGATGCATGTTGCTTCACGTGTAGCAGCTGCATGGTAAACCGTCTCTGAACGGACAGTGCTGGTTATCGAGAGGGTGGTCCCCAAAGTGCTTCTTGTTGGAGAGCAAAGGGAAGTCTACGTACGTACGGGAATACAAAGAGAGAAGTTGTTAGCTGAGATGAAAGGAGAAAAAATTTGGCTTTGCGGCAAGAAACTTCGGTAAACGATGCACCAGGCAGGTGGATCGCATCATCGATGAATTGGGGCCGTGGTGCTGGAGAGAACATTGTGAGGCTGATTATTACACGACGCAGCTACTCAGTGGGCACGAGTATTTTCAGTATGACCTGTATAAGATGGAAAAGTCATCTTCCCAAGCTTGCTTGTTCTTCTCGGGGTTGACGGATGACGCCCATCACGCCTTTTTAGTATGCGGAAGATGTACAAGACGAGGAAAATAGATGCGGTCTCTCCACAAAATGCAACGGGGAAGATGATAAAATTAAATACATTTGGAACTGCGTGTCGCATCATCATCATGGAGTGCCTGGCGGTGGAAAGGGAAAGAAGATCTCGCTGACAGCAATCCTCCTTCTTCCCATCCATTGCTGCTGAAAAAGGGAATTACCTCAACTTGAAGGCGTCGCTAACCGAAGACTGACGAGGCCTAGACCAAAGTAGTGTGACAAAATGTTTCAGGCTAGGCTCTCAGTTCGACAGCGGAGATGTTTATTTGGCAGTTCGGGAGTCTGACACTCAGTGAGTAAATAGCCTTCGACTCCCAGCCACATAAAAATTATTCGTATTGATATACAAAATTAAATACAAAATTGTTGTACAAGATAGATAACGAGAAATAGTAACAATGTGGAAGAATGGCTCTGCAGTTAATTTATGAGTCTGTCTGTTGCCTGTATCTTTAATCTGAATCTAAGAACTTTCAAATGCTCGATTCCAATTTAATATAGAACGTAATGAGACCTAAACATGTGAAGTATCTAAGCCAGACAAAATTAATTTAACTTTACTCACCAGACATGTAGCAAACTTTTCCTTCATCAGTTCCTTCACATGAGTCACTACGCGTTGTCATTGGAAGCATATCTCCATTTACGCCCGGAAAAAGTTGGAGGCGTCCTCGTTGAAAGGACCTGAGCAAATGCTGGTCTTCAATGCTGGAGCCGTACACTTGAGACGCATCCAAGTAATGAGTTACTTTACTTATTTGTTTCCCGAAGCCAATTCGACAGTTAGGATAAGGTGCTAAGGACAAGCGTACGAAATTCATGCATCTTTGTTTGAATGGTCCATAAAACTCGTCGTCGGGATCAATTTCAATCGGTAAACACGCAAAATGCGATTCTTCTGGTGGGAGTGCCATGGAACCATCATTTGTGCAGCACTGTATCGGTTGCCCGTCCTCTGTTGAATCCAGAAATATTATGGTCAGTAAAATGTCAGATATGCAATCGAAAGAAAAGAAAATCGAATCGTGGATACATACCATTTCGAACAGAAGAGGATTGAACGAAATCATGCGAAATGAATTGTCCGAATTGCATGAAAAGTAAATTGTAAACATTGTGGGGACGATCGAAATCAGGAAGTAATGTCCGAGAAATTCTTCGAGTACTTGTAAGCAAGGAACCATCGACAGCATGTACCCGTGGCGCCCAGATCCCATCTTCATATGCTGGAAGGAGAAGTCGTTCCATTGGCTGACCAGCAGCTCCCCAGTGACCTCGGTTCGATAGTGGATTATTGCAGATTCCATTTGCTGTTCGGTATTTAAGTTGCGTGGTACTACACTTGGGAAGTTGAACACATATTGAATTTTCATCCTCCGTAGTGACCATGGCGAACACTTCATTCGCAGGCAATTGCTCTCTAAAATGTTAAATAAATTGAGAAGGAAAGCAAATTGCTTGGTCGCTTACCTTTCGCTCATTATTTTGCCTACAAGAACTTGCTCCAAAGCCCATTTAGAAATTTTACTTTCTTTACGAGGATTAAAGAACGGTGCCTGTAGTGTTAGTTGATGGAAGAAATTTGCATTATTTTTATTCAGTGCGTGCTTTGTATGCTTGGTCAGATTGTCAGCCATTTGCCGAGCTTCAACTATGATATCCTTCAATATGGCAAAATCAAGCAAACGTCGTTCCTTGCGCATTTTTTCCGATTGTTGCACTGTAAATGAAAACGGAAAATTGTTTAGAACCTTTTAAAGTATATTTTAAAACTTCACATCATATTTTCCTCCGGAGTCTGGTATAAAATACGAGAATTAAATGACTTGAATCAGTAGAAGGTGATTGCAAAATAAAAACTAAAGGTGAAAATGCTTATGGGTACAAGAAAGATACATTCCAATACAGATTTCGATTTTGTGTGTTATTCCACAGAGGTGAAAGTTATCCGGAAGCAGTATAGTGCACAGGATTTTTCTGGTCTTTCTAGTGTTAATCGTCAAAAAAGTTTACAGCTTATAAGCAGGAATAAAATGATGTAACGGCAAACAATTCCTTAACATTTCAAAGAAAAGAATCTTTTCAAATTGATGAAATAAGATAGACGTAGCAAAACTTTTTGTATCTTCCCCAATTGGAACATATGAGTTGAACTTGTAGAAGTGCCTATTCTTGTTTATATGGTTTTACGTCGATTTCGTTGTTTGATACTCGAAATTCCTTTGAAACTTCCTTGCTTCCGTGGCATCAGTAAAGAAACTCAAGAATTTTGTGTGATTTATGAGAAAATGTGCAACAAATTAACAGAAATTTTGTGTGGAAGTAAAAAGATCTTTAAAATCGGGAATTTCATGTCTATCTTAGGTGGAAATTCTTCGTCAATTCTTTGGGGAAAAGTAATAAATTTTACTTCAATTCTTGTTAAAAAACCAATGTGGTAAATAACAGGTTTCAGTGAGAGTAAAAAGCATTTTGGGTCTTCAGAAAAGCTTTGATACAAGGAAGAACAGGGAACACAGTGAACCTTAGTATCAAATTTGATTTAAAATCTATTCTTTTACTTGTATCTCCATTTACGGGTTTTACTTCTTCTGGTAAATAAAATGTATGCCCATCATGCAAAACTCAATAAAACTTTCTGAATGTTAAGCCTCGTTAAGGGAAATGAGGTATTATCGTGAGTCGTACAGCTTTTTGTTTCACAGGATGGCCAAGGATTTCGTATGGATAAATTATCAATTCGGAAAGAGTGAAGAGCGATGTTCAGGATTAGTGTGAATATATGATAACAACTTGAAATAGGAAATATGATCTGCGTAGATTACCAAGAAGATTGGAAAATATGGAACGAAAGTTTGTAGGGTTCGGGAAAAAATTTTCTTATAGCATGTTTTTTTATGTTTTCTTTTGGAGGTTTAATGTTGCAGGTATTAATATATATACCGAATACAATAATTCTGTATTCGGTTCTGGTATTAGAAGTATGTATTCAATCACATAATTTAACTACTGCAGGAAGACTTGATCAGGCATTGATAGTCTCAAGATTTTGTGTAGTTCAGTTAAGCATTTTGAGAACTGAATTTTCGAAATAGTAAATGGATATTAGTTATCCCAGTATGCAACTAAGTCTGGATTTATTCGCAACGAAGTAAACTTCAAAATATTGAGGAGCTTATGGCAGCCACTGTTATAATGGTCCTGACACTTCTTGAGAAGGAAATTTCAGACAAGTAGAGAAATTTGTGATATACCGTACAACTGAATGAACATCAAGAGTTTCAGCAGACATTCCTGATTAGGATTGCCTTAAAGCATAGCGTTATAACTATAGTGTAAGTAGATACATGGTTTGAACCTTCGGGTGCCTCCTGTGAGACAGAGTTAGAAAAAGCAATTGTATATTTGTACAAGATAAATGAAAGATATTCATTTTTAAGTTAAAAATGAGAGAAAATTTTCCCAAACCAAATAAAACTGCATCCCATTGCGCGGAGCGGGACGACAGCGCGCCGGCCCGGGCTTGCAGTATCGTAATCTATTTCCTCATTACCTTCTTGTTATTTTGTTAAAAAAAAAAAATAATGCTTTCCAATCACCAAAAATGCAATACAAATATAAATCTAATATTACATGCTCAATTTCCCTTTGTCAGTCGCCTTCTGAGTATATGGTCACTATTTGATTGAGTCCTTTAAACCTCTGCGAATGATAACGATTAACACAACAGAGTACATTAACAGTCTCGAAACCATTCAAATGAAAAAGATTGATCATCGCATACTAGATTGATATTTGCTATTATCTTTAATATTATACGAACGGAATGAAAAATGGTTACTTAAACAAATTCCACTTACTTTGGTAGAACTTTGGTCCTATGTACTGATTTTTCACTTTAATTGATTCAGAGTTAAGGCTTCGAACATTAATCATCCAGTTCATTTATAGGTTAATTGTTTTATTGATTGAGCCTTTGAGTGTTTGAGTGAGAGAGGTGCAAAGATGGGCAAATTCCTTTGCAGGTTCTTGAGGCACCATTTTGGGGACAAAAATGAATGAAGTTCAGAGAGGACGAGAAAAGATTGTAATTTAACATTCTTGGAAATTCAAACTTGTTACGTGAACGTACTTGGAGAATTTATTTGGCCTAAACACAAAATGCCTTTTGTACATCAGTCTTTTCACATTGATGAATAGTTACTTTAAGCACATGATGAAAGCTTGGAGAATGATTCAAAACAAAAAGGACTGTGTTTTCATTTTATATATGGTTGGTTAGAAAAGCCACCTTTGCTTGATTGGTTATAAAACATTCAAGACTAGACTAGACTACGACTAGTCTAGACTACAAAGAGACGTTTAAGAGTGCCACTTGAGGTTAGAATCTCTCAAGGCAAGCAGTGCCTCTCATGAGAGAAACTGACGACTTTTTAACCAAGGCCGAAGAATTTGGTGAAGCCGAAGAAGCTGGTGGCAACTATTGCCAGACAACTTCATCCTATCCGTTGCGCCATTGTCCCTGAACGCCTTAGAATTTTGTAACATAATAACACAGTATCCCAACACCATTTAACTTTCATGACTTACTTCGGGCAGCAACGTTGGGGTCAGAAGTAAGCTGGGATCCTTCAAGTGAGGCACATTCCTTGCACGAAGTCATGTGGAATTCTTGCAACCGATCCTATCTGGGCGTAGACTGGTTGTCCTTGAGGAAGAGCCCTCCAGTGAATTTCACAGAAAATTTCCCGATCATCCAATATACGAAATTGCGAAATGGAAGATCCGATTTAAAGGACTACCTGCATTATTCTAGATCTAATAAATGACACACATCAGCTAGAACTCCAACTCAACATAAAGAGCTTGACTGCAACTGGATGGCAGAAAAGCCTAAACAGGATCGTCCACTCAAACTACAAGGTGTCTCAAAAGACATTTTATATTTATTTAGCTTACTGCGTGAACGCAACGTATCCGAGGGGCGCGGGAGTTATGTCAATCGGTAGCCTAGCTCTTGGGAATTCAATCGCTATGGAGCGTTTCTCGGAAGCAGACCGCGCGTTGTGCGTGCGAGAGTTTTACAAAAACGGCGATTCGACAACTGTAGCGCGTAGAAAATTCTGCAGTGTTCGAGGTTTTCGCCACTTAAATAATGCGCCAAGCATTCCTCTCATTCGACATTGTGTTAAAAAGTTTGAAGAGACTGGTACAACGCTGGATAAATCGAAATCCGGGCGACCTAGGTCATCAAGAACGGTAGATAACGTGGAGAGTGTTAATCAGTCAAATGGCAGCCATCCCTGAGCCCACCTGCCGAGACGTCATAGGCAATTTTACTGTTTGATTAAATGAGTGCCGAGAACGCGAGGGTCTACAATTAGACGATATTATTTTAAGAAATGAATCCCCAAAAAGTGTATTTTAATAATTAATAAACTTTTTTTCTATATACGGCTAACTTTTTTTTAATCGATCCACTAAATATAAAATTTCTATTTTGACACCTTGTATCAAGGTGTCACAAAAGAAATACAAGGAGATCAAGGTTCTCACGGGCATTCAGCAAACAACTATTCTGGAAGAAAAACTTCTTGTTGACTTTATGGCTTCGGACCATGTTACATACACAATTGTAGAGGAAACTGTTAAGCAATTCTTAAACGGATACTGTGACATCCACCATCCAATCTTCTTGTGAACATATTGTGTCTAGCTCCTCATGGCATCGATTTATGCGTTTCACTGCAAGTCCTTCTCAAATACTACTTGCCCTCAATTGGCCATTGCAAATCAATTCCAAAACGTCTAGCAGCCCGGATGGTATTTCATATTACATACTATGGAAATTCTGGAAAAAAACACACACACCCCACTGAGTATCATTATTGATCTCTGTATTAATAAAAGTTGCTTTCCACAAGCCTGAAATACAGTAATAGAACTCCTCCCATTAAAAAAAAGGCCAACGGTGAGTTGAAAAGGTTCTGTGCAGTATCTTTGCTCCCATAAGAAACTTTTTTTGAGAAAATCATCCAAATTTATAATATAGCCCATAATATCATCGGGCTGATTAAGGTTTAAAGAAAATGTGTCAACCAAACAAGTGGTCTACATTCTACACGACTACATACCACTCGGTCCTTCGTCCTTGGACCGGGTGGTAAGTAGAAGTAACCGTGTTTTGCGCAAATTGATGTAGGGTAAGTGTTTGACTCTGTATAGGCCTCTTTTAAAAGCGCATAAAAGATAACTGTTTAATACAAAGCGTATCCATTCTGGTAAAGGGTATCATTTCTGTTGTCAATGTCTGTTCCCGGAGTTATTATAAAAACAATAATTCTATCTTCAAGGAATTGCAACTCTATTGCAATTGACAAACAGAATACAAAACTTTGCTCGAAACAATACCACCAACCCTCCTCTTCAGGCAATCCCTTTAAAAGCCTTGCAAGTCATCGCACCATAAGTAGAGTCCCTACAAAAGTACGTCTCAAAATGGACCTGTATTTGCTTTCGAAAGGCCTCTGGTAAATGCCTCTAATCCGCAGCAGTTGTAAGTGAGAACCTTTTACTTCACATCGATATCGTCTACAGCTAAGAAACTCGATACTTGGGCATTGTGTTACACCACTGTCCACCAACACATCGAAAAAGCCACTCAGGTCTTCCGCAGGCCTAGACCACTTGCTTTATTACAAGTCGTTCGAGATATACATTAAAATTAAACTTCTAATGTACAGACGCCTCAATAGCCCATTTTAACTTTTTCAGACGTGTCTGGTTCACTTGTTCTCCTCATACTAGCTGATGTACTGAAATTTTTTTAAAGGAAGATATTAAGGAAGTGTCTGTCCAAATATAAAAGGAAAAAAAAACTAAAATTCGGCCCATATTATAATATATGTTGTAGCTTGGAACGCTTAGTATAGAAGTGGCAACTCGCCTCGAAACTACGGTAAATAAAATTGTTTTTTCCAAATATAGGCAAGAACACCGCCTGTCTAAAACTCTTGCCCATTACCCAACTTCCTCCCTCAATCCCTCTTACCTTAACTGATCCTTGGACTATACGTATATAAAAGCATACTCAGAACATGTACGTAGACAGAACGCGATGACTGCGGCTAGCTCACTTGCAGAAGTAACTGGTGAAGTCACTCCTACCATTAAAGCAAGCAGGGGTTTTAGATAAAATTGAATCACCATAAGCCTTTTCAACATTTTCAATGCCTCAGCACAAGAAATTTCATTTGAATCACAATATTTCAGGGAAAAATCGGCACACTCAAACGAGGTCGACTGATTTAACCAACTGCTGTAAGCAAACTGGTTGCCAAATCGCGCTCAAAATTGGCATAAAAATGAAAGCCGGTCCTATCAACCTAAGGAAAAAAAATTAAAAATCCATTTAGCGCGGGCGTTTTAAAAAACAAATTCCCGGTACTTTTTGACGTGGAAAAAGTTTGGCCAGAGAGTATTGCTGAACGGGATTTTGAAAACTTGGAGTCTATAGGTATCGAGATTTTGTCATTATCAAGACGTAGCAGGTTATCTCCTAGGACAATATAATGCATCGTACATTCAGAAACATCACCCTAATAAAAATGGTTTCGTGCTATAAATGTATTCAATGATAATAATAAGGCTCCTCCTTGAAAAAGTCACCAATGATAAGCTCCTGCCTGCGGACAAAGGAAAAGATACCCCAAACAAGAAGCAAGAACCACGAAGCAAGCCACGCCGCAGAACCCTAAGGCATGCACTGCTGGTCAAATCGACGGATGGGAGAACTTACGCAGACGTTTTGCGGGAAATTAAGGGAGCTATAAGACCCAATGACACTCAAACAGCCAGCAGAACCGTCCGACCAACCAAATCTTGTGGCCTCCTTGTAGAATTTGGACCTGAGACAACAAATAACGACTCATTCCGGGATGCAGTCAAAAAGGCTCTAGGGGAAAAGGCAACAGTAGCTTCACGTGAACCAATGGCCACCCTCGAAATCAGGGACATTGACTGCGTTACGGATAAGACGGAGGTGGAACAGTGCCTCAAAAGGAGGAATCGAATCCTGGAGATAGCAGCCAGAGTAGGACTAGCCGTGGTGATCACTGGTAACACTCCCACTTTCCGCGACTTGGGCTGCGTTGGCACCATTCCGGACGTGACATTCGCCTCGGAGTCCCTTTCCTCTATGACACACAATTGGAGAGTTCTAGAGAACTATTCGGCCAGTGATCATTAGTATATAGCATTCGAGATCCGCGACAACGTTCCCAAATTCACAGACACTCAGCGCTCCGCCTTTGTGTGGAATACTGAGAGGATGGACGTGGAGAAGTTTTTCGACACGCTCATGACATGCTTACCACCACTTGACTCATCGCCGGGGACCAGGGAACTGGCTGCTGAAGACATGGTGAACTCCACAATGAGTACCATCATCTCCGCTTGTAAGTCATCTATGCCCCGCTGGAGACCTAGACACGGAAAGCCTCCATTGTACTGGTGGTCCACTGAAATAGCTGAGCAACGAAGGGAGTGTCACAAACTCCGGCGAGAAGCTCAACGAGCGCGAAGCCAGGGCGAGGCATGCACCAGAATGACAGTATATTGGTCGGCCAGAAAATCGGGCCAGGACGGTATTCCAGCCGAGGTACTGCAACTGGCCTATCACTCTTGTCCTGACTTGCTGCTCAGTACGTTTAATGTCTGCTTGCGGGAAGGCCTTTTCCCTGAGCGTTGGAAGACGGCAAGGCTCGTGCTGATCAGCAAGAGGAAGGGAAATCCCGAGTCGCCGTCAGCATACCGACCGTTATGCATGCTAGACACGGCCGGGAAAGTGCTCGAGAAACTGATAAAGAGAAGACTCACAGACGTTATCCACGCCACTGGGGATCTTTCTCCAAGGCAGTATGGTTTCAGAACGGGACGTTCTGTAAGTGCGGTCCAACAGGCGGAGGCACGCAGTCGATCCAACCGTCGGGTAGTCCTTCTAGTGAGGTTGGACATAAAGAATGCTTTCAACTCCACTAGATGGACGTATATTCTGGAAGCCCTGGAAAACTCTTTCCAAGTTCCAGAATATCTGATGCGGATAGTCCGAAACTACCTGAAGGATCGCAGCCTGATCTACAACACGGTGCAAGGTTGTTGGAGTTGTTGGAAGAAAAAGTTGCTCGCGATGAAAGACGATGCACTCTCGACGAATGGCAACAATCATGAGAACGTGAGCTAAAAGGAAAATGGACCGCTTGGCTCATCAAAGACTTGAGATCGTGGCTCAGTCGAACGCATGGTGAGACTGATTTCTACCTGACCCAGTTACTGAGTGAACACGGTTGTTTTCAGTCTTACCTGCACAAGATAGGTAAGTCACGGTCTTCAGATTGCATATTCTGCATTGGTGTGAAGGATGGCGCCTGTCATACGTTCTGTTCATGCAGAAGATGGGACGTAGAGCGCGGTGATCTTGCCGAAAAAGTGGGAGAGCTCCACCCAGAAAGCCTAGTCAAAGAGATGCTGAAATCATTTGGCAATCACATGGCACATTACGCTCAGATAATCTTAATAACGAAAAAAGACATACTTGATCGGCTGGAGGCGTCGAGGGTTGAGGGTTTCAGGGGAGGTGTTTAGTCGGTAGTCCAGTAGGTCCACTGGGAGTCCGACACTCAGGGCGTAAATAGCCTTCACCTCCCTACCCAAAAAAAAATATTGATTTCGTATTTATATTTTTATACAATTTCGTTATTTTTCTAAATGTGAATTGTTTTAAAAGTTGTTACACTCCTTAAGAACTCCTAAGTTATTTTATTTGAATACTGTCGATAAATTTGTTTGAAGAATGACAATTTTTCAGCATGGAGCGTATTATCGTATTTTATATTGATTTATAAGGGAATAATTCTTTCGTTGAATTTTCGTTGAGTGTTCCGCTTAAGGAGTAAGATTCTGAATTGAATTATGCTCCTTATGAGATGTTCTACTGTACATTTCTCAATCTGAATTCAAGCGCTTAGCGTGTAAGGGGTCTGAGTACGATTCTTAAACTTAGTCACGTGTTCATTCGGCACTCTCAAAATTGACCGAAAGTTGGTTAAATGTCAAACCGACTATGATGTAGTGTAACGCTTTACAATTCTTAAATTGAAAATTTTGGGCAAGTTAATTCACAAACTAGTTTATTATATTTTCCGAAAGCACTGACATTGATTGATATTAAACTGAAACCCCGTCTATGTTTATATGGTCCGGTTAATTCTTACGAGCGATTTCATGAGGAATTTTTAAACTTATTTAGTTTGTTTCCCTGGTTCCATTACAATGCCAAAACGATTGGGGGCTAAATATTATTTTTTGCATTTAGATGAAAATTAATATCAAAAACAGTCTAATAAAGAATATATAATGAATTGATATTGATATATATATTGATACGATATAAGGTTGATTTTCTGCTATTCGGGGTTCTGCATCTAACGGAATAAATGAATCGATTTAACTGTAGATTAATTATTATTCGTTACCATCGTAATAGCAACCGAATTCCAGGGCCAGATTTCGTCGAGTTGTTTATCGCAATCATTACCTATCCATTATAATTTCGTCGAAAATTAAGAAGTCTTGGTCGTCAGTCTACCGAGATTATATTTTAATCTTTTTAAACAACTTTAAGCTTGCTCTTATCTAACAGGCATTAATCTTTACAATAATGATGAAACAACTTTTAAAAAAAGTAACTTCGGTCATCTGTCCTTCGGCCATTCCCGTTTGTTTGGTTTCCAACAAACGGGAATGAGTTTCTGTGTGTCTCTTTGACATGGAGAAACTCTTCGATACGGTTTGCTTAGATGAAATTATTTTTAACGTTTTTCAGGACAGGTTTCGAGGATACCTTGTCCAAGATAACGAGCAATCAGATGTGTAGAAAAATATTTCTTCGTGCGTATGAAAATCCTACGAATATGCTCGGTTGGCCTTGAATGGTCTAAACCAAGGAACAATTACAGTGTCTATGCAATTGTGACATTTAATTTGCAAGCTTAAGTGCAGCTTTGGTATCAACAAATCGCAAATAAGCTGATTCTTTATCTGGTAGACCGAAAGTCTGTTATATTTGAGAAAAGTAATCTTTAAAAAAATTGTCATACGCAGCTCCTGAATGTCGATCGGTGAATGAAAGTTAATGCGCAGAAGTGCAACACATTTTTTGTCAAAACCCGAAGTGTAATTGAAGGGATTCCCACTTTATGAGGGCTGGTGAGGGTCGTTCAGAACGGGTTCCAAATCAGTTCTGTGTTCGAAATCTCTCTGTTCAGCTAAATCAGCTTTCGTTATGTACTGAAGATGTAAAGAAGATACAAGAGCAGAAAGTGGTTATCTTCCTTCGGCGACTTATTCATTCGAGATACATTGATCAAAAAATCATAGTTATTCGGTACAAGATACTTGTAAGACAAGTTCTCACATATGGATGTAAGATTTGGTACAGTCAGAATGCTTGAACAATGGGAAGAATTTCTTCGTGCATACATAGGACGGTATAAAAGCTTAAAGCAGATTGAAGTATTGCAATAGAAGAGTTTATCAAACTTCAAAAGTGGTGCGAGTCATCTTCATATTGAAACTATTTCAAAACTATATCGGAAAGTCTTGTCAGTGAGAACGCCTAGATTTTACAGCCGTTGCACTTTACAGGTGTATTGAGATTCGTCTCACAACTGGTTCCATTCCGCTTAAAAACATTCGTGTATTAGGACATGAATTGCTACGCTTGTGATACTAACGGTGTTCCGATTATATATCATATACATAGACAGGGAACCGATAAGAAGATTAAGTATCCTTCGGATTCGAACTCAAGAGACCTTCATTTGCTAGGTTTGTTAAGGCTAATCAGGTAGAGACGTATCCATCTAAGCATTGGTGGCCGAATGACTTAGTACCTAAATTTTATCTTTATAATAATTTAAGATTTGTAGTGATATTAATTTGATAAATTTAAGATAGTGTTTTCGTGTACATTTAGAGAATTTGAATTTCTGAATAAATTCATATTCCCTGTTGAGATGAATTTCTCTTGTCAAGTTTTAAGGGCTAATTGAATCAATAAAGAGCATTTGAATTGAAAAAAGAAACTAGTGAACGTAATTTAAATTTGAATTAAATATTTTGGGTGTTTGAAAACTTCACCTGAAGGGTTGTAGCCCTTTTCGCAACAGTAGCCCCATACATTTTTGTGTAGGCGACATTTACGCGGCTTACGTCCTTTTTTCATGTGAACGTGGCTCGAACACTGAATGGGTGGAACGCATTTTTGGTATTTCGGACATTGCTCACATTCTTCTTCACTTCGGGCAGCGCCCACATATGCCTCTCCGTTCGTCTTATACAGGTGAGTACGATCTGTGAAAAGAAGTAACGAGCACGTGGAAGAATTACACAACGTGAACTTATTATATGCTACCTCCAAATATTTCTAACGAATCAAATTTGTCGATATAATCAATGTAATCTTCGAACTTCTTGTCGTTGATGCATTCCGAATAAAAACAATTAAAAACACTCACAAAACAGATTAAAGTCGACACTCTCAACATGTTTAAAACACAAAAGTTCAGCACAAAATGACGCGAAAATGCAAACGCAGTTGCATCTGCACATTTTCTTGGCGTTCCGCTATAGAAACTGTTAACGGAAAGTGGTATTTTGATTACTGGTGCCCTATAGTCCAGCACTGGAAAAAAATGCAAAAAGCTCAACATTTAACAAATTTCGAAATTAAATTGTAAGTTTGGAAAGAATATTCATGTTTTGTTTCAAGCTTATGTGAATCATTAAAATCCCTAATCGGTAGAATTATTGCTCAAAGATTAAAAAAAGTCCAAAAATTCGTAGAATTTCCCACTTTTTCTGAAACATTTACAGTGCCGGTCAAAATGATAGGACACCTCATGTTTTTAAAGAAACCGTCGAAAAGGAAGAAGAAATATTTTGAAGAATTAATATGATAAAACGATAACCAGAAGCTGTGTCTTTGTCTGTGTATTTGAAATTATTGCATTGCATTGCATTTAACTGAGTAATCAGCTTCGGGTTCCCCAGTTTAACATATCGAGCAATGAAAGAATGTTACACTCTAGGTAAGCAGAAAAAAAAAATAAACAGCTAGGAAAACCCATTATATATTTGCTCGGATTGAATGAAAATTTATCACGGAGAAAGACAAAACGAATTTAAAGGAATTGATAGTCAATATTTGTAAGACATTCTCTACCAGTTGTTGTGAACGGTTGACAATAGGTAAAGCAAAGTAATTGACTACGGAAGAAATGAATATTATAAAAACAATTAGCTGGCGAAGGAAAGTTAAGAGCTGTATCAGTTGCATGCATAAGTTTTTTCCAGTTTCTTGGTAAAATATACGTAATTTTTTAGAGAAAAATATTTTTTCTTATTCAAAATACTGGTCAGCAGCTTCTGCACATTTTGCCCATCTTTTTTATTTATGAATACCACGAATAAATTAAAAAATATCATGAATACATAAGTTATTGAATACCAGGTAATTTATGAATACCATACCAAAAAACCAAAAAACTGTCAAAAAACTGCTTGTCTTTTGCTTGGCAAGAATTCCCATTGTCCATTTTCCAACTTCCTCGAAATCGCTTAATTGCTAGTCTGCAAGCGCGTGCCCCATTGATACGAAAGGTGATAGTTAGATCAAACCAAGGCTGGGGAGTAGGGCGGGTGCAAAAGGATGTCCCATCCACTGTCTCTATCGTTGGTTTTGCTGTGTGGGGCGGCGCGCTTTCGGGTAACAAATTTTGGTCGTTTTTTCAAATAATGCAGCAATAATGACTTTGCGATTTTCCATTTACCCATTTACAGAGTTTATTGATCTTTCTCATCGCTCTTAAGCGCCTTTTGACCCTTTCTTGTGACACATTTAATGCCTTTGTTGACTACCATTGAGTTCGAAAAGGATCATCATCCAATAACCTCTACAATACCTACATTTTTGTGGTTTACCAGAGCGCACACTGTCTTTCACATTGAATTACCACTTTCTCACTTTTGCTCATATCCTAACTAATGGAGCGTCGCCATCATATGTTGTCACCAGCAAACGATGTCTTTTTCTTTTGATTGGATAAGAAAAACCATGTGTGCGCAAATGCTCTTTTTCAGGCACAAAATTAGCTAGCTTTGACGGACTCAACGTCTATGTGTTTGTAACTAGATGTCAGACGGTCTTCATACTGTAGCGCTCTTGACTACAGATGAAAATGTCTCGTGGACTAAGAAACAGTGAGGTCTTAAGAGGATGACCAATACCAATTGTAAGACTTATATTGACATCTAGATGTGACTTCGTTTGTTCGAGAATCGCTACAGAACTTTTTGACCGCGTGATCTCGTATCAATACGCGTTCTGAATGGCAGATTATTCGATTAGCGTCTAATTCTACAGTTATTGCTCAGAAGATCAGAAATGTTCGAAACACTTTCTTACGTGCAAAGCATGTCATGCGTTGGACATTGTAAATCGCCTCTCATAGAAGACGCTGCGAGAGGCGTCCCTCTGCCGTTCACCTCACACAAAATAGCTCAACTAGCCTTCACTTAAAACTACTTGCGTTCAAAGAAAAAATTGTATCCTGTCACTTTTACGGAGGAAATAAATTTAATCTCGGCGGGCTCGGTCACTCTTTCCACGACCTAGGGGAAGAAACGCGAGTTTGGAGCAAGAGCCTGGTGGCGGCAGTGTCATCATTTGGGCTGCAGTTGGATACGACGGAAGGTCACAATTTCGGTTGTTAAATGGGAAATAAACAAATGAAAACGATTTATCAGAAATTGAACACTGCAAACTTCATTAAACAGTATTTTCAACAGCAACAAACGGATGTTCTCAATTTCCCAGCAAGGTTTCCAGATCTGAATATCATTGAAAACTACGTTGATTCGAAACAATTCTAGGGCATGAAGGAATTAACTTTTTCGCTACCTGACGTGACGATTCAATTTTTCGCCTGAGCTCGGCGTCACAAATAAGTGACGGTTGTTTATTTTCAGTACATGGTAATTGTGTGCTATGTATTTTCAAAATAAAACCAAAAAAAAAAATATGATGAAGTTAAAACATAGCCCCTCGTCGAGCGCCATGTTTTGTGTTTACAAAATGTAAAATATATATAAATAATAAAAGTATAATTAATTTGGGCAACCGATAGGTCGCACCTGCAGCGAAACAAAGGACAAGATTACTAAGGCAGAATTATTTAAAGGCTGCATAATGGCAGCCGAAGGAAGTTATTTTTACCCGATTAGCCCACCGTGCGGGCTCGGGGGGCTTAAGATATTTTGAGAGCCCTGAGCCCGATATTATGAGAGCAACATACGCATACACACACACACGGAAAATTCATTCTGATTCATTTTAAAAATTTTAGTTGAAACATAGTAAGCACAAGCAAGTCAATAAAATATTTAAATTGCATGAATGCTGTGCTCATTCTGACCACCTCCTCTGCCTTCAACACGAATCTCCACCTCACCTTGATTTCGTGACTTCACTTTAGCGTCTTCCTTCACTATATCTGACATCCGCCAGATATGGAAACGATCTCCGTTAGGAATTACACAAACGTATTGCTCTTGATGTATTGAGTCAACAGCTTGCAAAACACGTGACATCCATTGAAATACTCTCTTATTCCGAGCAATCTGGTCGCTGTTCAGCTTCTGTCTTTACTTATCCACTTTTCTGGATTCTATATTTTTCTAGATTCTATATTTATTTAATACTTGATTCACTTTTCTGGATTTTCTCCTTTCTTAGTATTTTATTCTCCTTCTTAAAGGTAATTGATTACTACTAACACCCAAATTATATCGATGGAAAATTTCTTCCGAAAAGCGTTCGAGGAATTTAATGGATTTTTTTTTACTGCGACTTGTTGCGATCCACGTCGCGTCGTTGATTCTACCTAGCATTGTGCGGGTGTTGACCTCATTTCGTATGCATAAATTCCATTCTACACCTATTCCTCTCACCTCTGATTTCAACTATTCCTCGGCATTCTCCCCACAGCCCTTCTCCAAATGTCCACAGCAATAGTTGTTACACGATCCAATGTATTTGAATTTTGTACAGTTCAAATGCATTGAATACTACCAACAACAATCTGGCTACCATCATAGGAAATGGCCTCCACAAACGCATATGCAGCGTGAGATTGCGAGTGGCGACAGAGATGCTTGGTGTACGTTACAGAATGAGTCTTGTCAAGCAGCTCGGTTGCACAGTGAATTGGAAACATTCCGAACAATAGAAACTTGACCAACGACCAAATTGACGAATACATAAACGGAATAAACAAACTTATTCTTACTGCAATGGACCAGACCTTACTAAAAATTACACCGCGAAACAACATGGACCAATACTTGACCCGACACATCAAGAAACTTAACCCTCCGTCCATGTCGTGGGTCTTTTTCGTCCGGGCGAAAATTTCTACCTGAAATTTCTCGGAAACCGGCGACGGTGGCGCCATTTGTGTGTTACTGGAAAAAAGTTTAGGTTTGAGGGTCTGTGACCGCGCGGGCCCAGGTGTGGCAGTCAGTTATACGCGAAACGCCAAGCAGTGCAAATATCAGAAGGGACGTTTTCGACCCACGACATGGATGACGTAAGTAAAAATGACAATTTTTTTTTTTTATTTTTTTCATCAAATATGCATATTTTTGCATTATAAACCGTAAAAAAAATCCTAACTTATATATTTAATGTTAGGAGAGTACTACAGGAGTTAGAAGAGCGGAGGAGGTTTATTCACTCCGAAATCGTGAGCCAATCGATTATTTTGGTGGTGAAGCATCGGACGACGAAATTGATAATGTCCTAGACGAGGAGGAGTGCAGTAGTGTCGGTTCTTGTGAAGAGTATAGCAGTGTCGACGGTAGTGACAATAATGATTCCGATGAAGCGGAGCCCGAGCAAGAAGATTCCATCAATGAACAGAGAAGTGGACGGAAATATCTTTACGGCAAAGACAAGACAAAGTGGTCAAAGAAGCCACCGGAAACCCGAGGTCGACGATCTGAACCTTTGGTAATGCACTTCGCTACTCCAAAAGCTGGAGCAATGAATGTAACCACTCCTTTGGAGTCATGGAATCTTTTTTTTACGGACTCCATTATGGATATAATCGTTAAATATTCCAATGAAGAGCGAGAGAGGAAATTGCCAACAATGTCCGAGGATTCGCGCGCTAGATATGCGTTTCGTCCTGTAGATGTGATTGAGATACGAGCGTTCATCGGCCTTCTGTTTTACGCCGGTGTTTTGGCACAGAGGAAATCTTTACTCGCTGAAATTTGGTCGACGGAGTATGGTATGAATTTGTTCGTGTCAACAATGAGCGCGCAACGATTCGAATTTATTTCAACAATTCTACGTTTCGATGATCCCAGCACTCGCGTCGAGAGACGTGAAGCAGATGCTCTAGCACCAATTCGGGAAATATGGGACTTGTTTATCGAGCAATGCAAAATTAATTATAGTCCTTCAAATACTGTAACCATCGATGAGCAATTATTGGGCTTTCGAGGAAAGTTTTCGGCGAGAGTGTACATAAAATCGAAGCCAGCGCGTTACGGTTTGAAAATAGTGTGTATGAACGACGCGAAAACATTCTATATGATAAATGCCCTCCCTTATACGGGTAAAGTAACGTGTAATCGCGGCGAAAAAGTTTGCGAATATTATCTTCGAGCTTTATCGGAGCCTATCTGGCATACCGGTCGTACCATCACTTTTGATAATTGGTTTACCACCATTACAGCCTGTAATTTGATGAAAAATGAGCGAGGCTTAGACGTCGTCGGAACCATAAGAAAAAATAAACGCGAGATTCCAGTTTCATTTGTGAGGCCAGTAGCGATCGGTACTTCCCGTTACGCGTACGACCTTGGTAAAAAACTAACTCTAGTTTCTTTTACTCCAAAAAGAAACAAAGTCGTTCTTTTGGTCTCGAGTCTTCATAGAAGAGGCGTTGCAGGTACATCGGGAAAACCAGAAATTATTGAATTTTATAATAGCACAAAGGGTGGTGTCGATACATTCGATAAAATGATATCGAGCTATACCGTAGCGCGAATAACGAACCGATGGCCCATGAGACTATTTTTCGGCATGGTCGATCAATCGGGTATCAACGCGTTAGTCATTTATAATTTAATTCAGCGAAACGAGAAGCTAACACGAATGAATTTCCTCAAAAAATTATCTTTACAATTAGTTCGACCGCATATGGAACGTCGATGCAAAATTCCAAATATTCCGAGATCTCTAAGACAGAGCATTCATCATATTTTAGGTAATGACGAATCCAGCGTCGAATATCCGAATAAAATAGAAAAACGACGACGATGTTCCTTGTGTACGAGTAAAGATGATAAAAAAACAAACCAATGTTGTGGTCGATGCGGCGTCCTGGTATGCGAAAACCACCGAATCAACTTATGTTCACATTGCATGTAAATGAAGAAACATTTTGTCGCTTCATTTTTCAATGTTATTTTCAACTTCGTAATATAAATAAATAAAAAAAAAAATCCCTCAACATTGAGCGTTTTTCTTTTCGATACCTCGTTCTAGCCTCCCAAAAATACGTCTATGTTCCCGTTGATGAATAGGGTATCTGGTTCAATGCTACAATTTCCCAATATTTTTTTTCTCAAAGAGCAACCTTTTTACTTTTAATAACCGCTAGGGAAACCTTTTTTCGATGATTTCTACTCACGCTGGATTTAAATGAAAAAAAAAAAAAATCTTCACATTTTTTTTATATTTGATAAAAAAAAAAAAAATATAAAATATGGAAAAAGTGGAAAGTTTCCTTTGCAGGCTTCAAAAGTAGAGTCTAAAGATTAACCAGGATTTTTTTCAGATTTTTCCATAAATAATTGAGAGTGTAGTAGCGCGACGGGTAAAAACGACCCACGACATGGACCGAAGGTGCCAAAAAACACGACATGGACGGAGGGTTAAAAAGCTGAAAAGTATGATTCTGACGCATATTAATAGTATTTATAGGAGTTCCGCTGCGAGCTGGCATCCACATTTAAAAACTCTCAAAGAAATCATGAAGGCTGTTGGTTATCTCATCAAGTTGAGCTTTACTCGAGATGTAAACCAACAGTGAGCTGAGAAAGTGCAGAGCATTCATCCTCAGGATCCGGATGGAATGTTCAGCCAGATCAACGCTTTCTTCAGGTCGATAAAGCCAGCAACGGTGTTGACTTTGAAAATCCCATTAGAACATAATGAATATAGGATCATAGAAACAGATGAACCCGACAACATTCAACGTCCGATACAATACAAAACTGTAACAAACGAGACAGAAAAATAAGATATAATTGGTATGAGTATAGAATCAGTCCATCAACAAAACTCTAATCTAGGTAGTTCTCGACTGATAGAAACTGTCAAAAACAAAGTTGAAGAATTCCTGACTTCCTACAGTCGAGAACCCACTATTCATTTCAGTGAGTCATTAAATTCAAATATGCTACCACAGAACAGCTTGAAAGACTATTTTGTGTCGAAGGAGGATGTACAGCATGCCTTTCGGACACTCAATAATAACAAATCAACTGGGCTTAATGGCATACCCAACATTGTCCTTAAAACTTTACCAGAACCCATCATCAAGGAATACATTTGCATTTTTAAAAATGCCCTTAATAATAAATATTTCCCGCAAAGTTGGAAGAAGACCAGGGTCATTCCAATTTTGAAGAAAGGAAAAGATCCTAGCGATCAGAAAAGCTATCGACCGATAAGCTTATTGTCGAATGCACGCAAAGTCCTTGAGAGTTTCTTCAACAGAAATATCAAGAAATATCTCGGGGACAAAGATATCATCAGCAATACTTAGTTTGGCTTTCGTAGAAGCCCTTCTATTATCCATGCTATCACGAAAGTGACGTAAGATATCTGGTGGCATTTAAACGGAGGAAAATGTGTTGGAGCATGCCTCATTGATATGGAGAGAGCCTTCGATACAGTTTGGCTTGATGGCCTTTTTTCGGACTCATACAGAATAGGTTCTATGATGATTTGATAGTCATACACATACTAGTGAGTATGCTGTAACCAAAAGAATTTATTGTCGAAGTCGGGGGAAATACTTCCAGTCGAGTATTTCAGGTCTCTGACGGTCTAGAACAAGGAACAGTGACGGCGCCAACGCTATTCGCGATATTATTGAATCCTCTTTTGCAGTCATTTAGCTTCAACGATAGTCCTAAACGGATGATCGTGGCGTTTGCTGATGACTTGATCATATATACTGCAGACAGCAAAGCTTCGGTGGTTCAAGCTGAGCTGCAAAGTATGTTTCAAGATGTCCAAATGGTCACAAATGCTTGGAAGATGGATCAATGGATCAATGATCAAAAATGTGAGACTATCTTGTTTCGTGGATCACTGGCAAGGGCTGACAGAGACTTGAAGCGAAATCGGAAGGATTTCCATATAAAGTCGAATGGAGAACGCATACCACACAAGAATTCCGTGAGGTCAATAGTCAAATTATACATCTAATTTTACTTTCTGCTCCTCTATATGTCTCCTTCTCATTCTTCCATTGTTATTATTTATTTGCTATTTCTTCTTTTACTTCTATTTTTCTCCTTTTCCTTGTACATAAGACAGTATTCAGATCCGAAATAAAAATAAAAATAAATATAATGCATTAAAAAAATATATTAAATTAGAACTATAGAAAACTAAATAGTTATTGTTTAGATTAAGCTCTATTTCTAAATAGGATTAAGTAGACTTAAGTTAGTGATAGTCTTTGAAGTTTTTGAAATTTTTCTTCGAATTATAACTTTAAAGCAAATAAAAAATCTCAACAAATAGTGTTAGGGAACAACCCCGGAAAATGTAACTGGCCTAGACCCAGAGTGCCCTAAGTGGCCATAGGTTTAAATAGATGGAAGATAGTTTAACCATTTTTTGTTCCATTTTTTGTGGAATTATGTAAATTGTATGATATTATATGAAAAATAAAGAGACATTTTAACTTTAACTTTAACTTTAAACAGTGAGTTGGCGGCGTGTTCGAGTCCACCGTGGGTGATGGCTTTTTAACCTTTTGGTCGAGTTATCTTCTTTAGGGTGATTGACATTATATTCAATCTGCTCTGAGGAAGTAGACCTTGACTGAAGGATGAAAGGGTATTGCCCACGGACAGTGACAAAACGGTGCCGGGAACAGGACGGATCGTTGGTAAAACAAAAGATTGACGGGGGATCGAGGGAAATCTGGACCCGAAAAAAACGGAAAAGGGGAGTGGAGTGGAGATCGCCAAAAAGAAAAGATCGATCCCCATGGAAGTTTTTTTTTTGGTTTTTATTGAAAAAATTTTTTTTTTTGGTTCTGATGAACAGATTTAGAATTGTGTGCGGAACAGTGTGATTGTAAGGACATTTTTTTGTTTTTGATTCTTTCATTGGATGAGAGTGAACCGGGAATAACAAAAAGTAACTAAAAGACGGTGAAGAGTGCGAAATCAGCGAATGGCGTCGGAGTGAAAAAAAAAAATTATAAAAATCTTTTTGTAAAAATTCTTTATAAACGTTCGAAATATTTGAATACTGAACTTTAATTCTATCTGAAATCACTACGTCGGAAACAAGAATCTTCTGCAATTCATCATTAGAGCGAAGGATAAGGATCAAGGCGAGCCGAATGTCAAGTAATTGTATTCATAATTGTATTCATTATATCATGCATGTAAATCGTACCCGATTGTGTTAAGTGGTGATTTTTTTCATTTCATTGGCCACATAAATGTTTGCGACTGCGTGCGCAGTGGTTCGCAACAGACTTTGTTTTCTGAGACTTCGTTTTTATTTAATACTATTTACCTAAATATTAATAAATACCTAATCAGACTATAAATATTTTAATTTTAATTCTAGTCTTAGTTCTATTTTATTTCGTACGATTTTCTTTTACCTTAAGCATATGAGAAGAAATTAAAAATTTACCAGAAAATAATCCTCATCTAATAGCGCTTACCCTCTTTTATTATTATTTTATTTATTATTTTATTTTTTATGTCACCTACACAACGGAAAACGTAAAATGTGTTATGTGTTTGTTATGAGTATTTTATATTTGGTTGCACTAGGTAGTGCCAAAGTAGATTAGCTGAGTTATAAAACCATCTTAGTTTGCTAAATAAAACAAAATAATAAACATATATCAGATTATTTAAGTGGTTTCCGAGAACTAGTCAAACGATCGTATAAATGCAAAATGTATCGAAACAACATGGACCAATACTTGACTCGACGCATCAAGAAACTTAAAAAGCTGAAAAGTATGATTCTGACGCATATTAACAGTATATATAAGAGTTCGGCTCGATCGTATAAATGCTAATTATATCTGTCGCAAAAGTTAACGTACGTACTGTTTCTTTTGCAATTCTGTTGCATTTTTCCGGGACATGCTTATCGAGAAAAATCCAAATATTGTTCTATATGATAGCTGCACGTTGAACGGTTCATTCTGTGTACAGCCGTTAACGGGAAGTAACTATAGTGTTGTTTAAAAGTATACATTTTGAAAGTTAATACAATGGATTGTACTAAAAGGAGACGGCTAGATATTTCCGGGAAAGAAATAATTATTGAACTTTATAACGATAACAAATCATTTCGGGAAATAGCAGATTTAGTCGGACGAAGTAAATCGACTGTGCAAGGAGTAATCGAACGCTTCAAAACAGAAAGAAGACTTTATAATAAGCCGCGAAGTGGGCGACCGTGGAAACTTACAGCGAGGGAGGAAAGGTATGTTGCCGATTTTATTAAAAAAGATCCTTCTACGAAGACAAAGACCATCATCGAAACAATAAAAAATAATCTCCATAAAGAAGTACATCGTTCTACGGTGTGTAGAATATTAAACAGAGACGGATTCAAAAGTCGCCTTGCAAGGAGAAAGCCATACATATCGAAAGTAAATAGAAAAAAGCGAATAGAATTTGCAAAAAAAAAATACATTAACAAGGATATGAGCTTCTGGCGTCGTGTAGTATTTTCCGATGAATCCAAATTTAATATTTTTGGCAACAACGGTAAAAAATTAATATGGAGATGAAAATACGCTGCATATGATTCGAAGAATCTGAGTGCTACTGTAAAGCATGGGGTGGTGGTTTAATGATATGGAGTTGTATGACTGCTGCTGGGGTAGGAAATCTACAGTTCATCAATACGACAATGGACCAGTACGAGTATATGGGGATATTGAAAAATAATTTGCGACAGAGTGTTCAGAAACTCAACTTAACCGAGGATTATTACTTTCAGCAAGATAATGATCCAAAACATATTTCGTACAATGTTCGAATGTGGATCATTCATAACGCTCCTCACATGTTGGGAACTCTACCCCAATTACCTAACTTAAATTCAATCGAGCATCTTTGGGCAGTCCTTGAAAAAGAAATAAGGAAGCACGAAATTCGATCAAAATCACAACTTCAATCTATTATTGTACGCAAATGGGAAAATATGTTGCCACAAATAACAGAAAAACTTGTATCATCCATGCCTAGACGTCTTGCAGCTGTTTTGAAAGCAAAAGGATACCCGACCAGGTATTAAACAACTCTTTAAATATAAATTTTCATAATCGTACGTTAATTTTTGCGACAGGATATGATGCACCTTTTGTTGATTTTATGTTTTTATTCTTGAATTATTCATTGCTTTATTGTTTTTACTTTCGTTATTTGTAATACGTAATATTAAGTCTTTATTTATAATAAACTTGGATTTTCTAATTGACCCAAATTTAGTATATTACCGCATACATTTCAAATTTTCTTTCGTACGTTAACTTTTGCACATGACTGTATATGAACTGTTCAAATAGTTTGTCCGATATGGGCCACGTGCATAATGAAGAGCAATGAATGTATTTATTCTTGCAGGAGAAAGATTCCATTGAGTAAATTGGAGCTCGTCCAGGTGTTGAGCCTTGTTCAATTTCTTGCCAAATAAATGTAGGTACCTTCAGCCGCAATTTCAGTGTATCGGTCTTTCACTTTCTGAACTGGATAACGGGTTTCTTTATCGTTCTCTTGGTACATTCAAAATGTTCTCGTTTTCACTTTCTTTATCTGAGCACTTACATTCGTCCGTAGTGTCAAACGAATCGTTAAATACTTCTAAAACAAATCAAGAAGCCGAAAGGGATACACCTTGGTTGCGTATAAAATTAATCAAAAAGAACGCACAAATGATTACTTTTGATCGTGTAAATAACCTATTGTGAAAATTCTGCACAAGGTAATGCGTGATCGAGAAAATAATCGCAAAGTTCGCGATGCAAATTAGTAATTTAAAATGAGAGTATGAGTCCGAAAACGGATAACCGAAAATGTCACTCAGAACTGACGAAAAAATGATGAACAAAAATGTCACTTAGAAGACTGACAAGAGCTAACTGATCAACAACCCATGAAAATAAAATTGGATCCAGAAAATAGGAAAAATAAATGTTTTCTTGTTCGCTCTGTCCGTAGCTTTACGCGTCCATATGTCATTTTCCGACTTTTGTTAGTTTTGGTGAAGAATAGGCGATCCGAATTTAGTTCGCCTAAACGAAATTCCGACAAATTGTTTGCTAGGAAGAAACATAAATCAGATTTCTCTATTCATGGATGAAATATAGAAGTTGTGACTAAACGGATTACAAGTGATGATAATGGGAAATTTACTTTGATAACTTTACTCTTCAAAACTTTACTATCTTGTTGCGTTACGGAATTTTTTGGTGGTGATATCATCGGTATTTCCGAGGGTATGACTCTATAATAATAATGCCTGGACCAACCTGAAATGTTAACTTGATATTTTTGAAAGTATTTACTATCGAAACAAGCCACATAAAAGTAATCGATTTCTTGAAATTGATAAAGCATTCAACCGGCTTAAACAATAAGACGTCTGAGCTGTGGTGGCAATCTTTCTCCTGAAGCTCTAGTAGCAAAAGGGTTAAAGAAAGCTGTTATCTCTGTTTGGTTACAGATTTCGGATAAACACATCCAAAAGTTATTTTAAAGCCTACCAAAAGGATGATTTTAAAAAAGGAAATAAATTCAATCAAATACTTAAAAATCTAAAAAATAGTTGGGTTTCGTTATTTAAATTGAAAACCACAATGGCAAAAATTTAAAGTGTTATATCTTTTTTACCCTCCTAGATTTTTTTTACCCTTGGTATGTTGAACAGCAAACCCCCAGTTAATTATTCAGATTATCGCATTACATTTGCGATGCAATATTCCCAAATACAGACACAGCTCCTTTATCGTTTGATCATGTAACAATTTCATGAAAAACATGGGATGTGTTATCATTTTTTCCGGCCCTGTATGTTACAAGTACAATTGCTTTATTACATGAGATCTTTGTAACAAGAGGGGGCTTACAACTTCACGAGAGTCACACTAAATTCCATCCACGTGATTAACAACTTCGAATAAAAAGCTCCTATACAGTGTCGTGAACTTCATTAGTCGAAACAAATGAAGTCTTTGTATCTTGAATCTAAGATATGAACAAGTAACGATCTATTATGAATTATCTGAATGGAGAAGCGTCTAAAGTGTTGATTCATGTTGATTCCAAGCTCAGGTTTTCCATGCCTAGCTCAGGTTTCCATTCTGCCAAATCATCAATCAAGGAAGCCGATCAATTAACAAGGCGGGAAGGCCAGAGTTATCGTGAAATATTGGGGACCAAACATTCTATACCAATATTTCTTCTCAAAATTTTGTTTAACAAAAAAGCTTCTAGACATCGATTCCATTTTAATGCGTTTTTATATAAACAAAACTCGCGCCTGAGTCCACTTCTTCATATGTTACATGTTAACATTAGTAGTTTTTCTTGCTGGGTTATCTCTTGTAATAATTTTCGAAAACTGCTTGGAACGAATTAGCATTCGGAAGATAATTTGTTGTGACTGAAAACAGGTAGGGTTTTCCATTATGTTTAGGTTTGTCAACAGGAGTGTTATTTGAATGTTTGGTGCAAGCGAATGAGTAGCGCCGTAAGTATCTTTTAAATGTGGACAAACTAAAGTTCAAATTTACAAATCGTGCGGACGTTACAATGTGTTCAGTGGTAAGTAACGTTCTAATTGCTAATGTAAATTAATTCAACTTAATTACCTCGAAACCTATTAATTTCGATTGATTTTGTATGTATGTTTGAGCAATTTCGAAACCTGATACGTTAACAGTTCCCTGTAAATGAAATATATATTTTTATTGTTTTTCGTTTGCTTCTGTTCTTCTTCAATTTTTGATTTGTTTTATTATTAAAAAGTTATTTATTGGTACGCGGGTGGGTCAATAAGTTTAATTAAGTTTTGTTTTTATTTTGCAATATAATCTCCTTGGAGCTCAAAACACTTGGTTAGATGTTTCTCTAATTTTTAACCCGTCAGAAAAAGAAAGATTTTGGAAGGTCCGTAAAATAAGCATATGTTTGATCGATGACTTCTTCATTTGAAAAAAAAAAAACATTTTCCAGCGAGCCATTTTTTCAGGTTTGGGAATGGGAAAAAGTCACTGGGGGCTACATCTGGCGAAAACGGTGGGTGCTCGACCAATTCCAACTTTAATTCTTCAATTTTAGCCATTGATCGTGAAAATGTGTGAACACGCGCATTGTCCTGATCGGAGAGGATTTTTCTCTGTTCAAATGAAGCCGTTTTACTTTAATTTTTTCTTTAAGCTGATCCAATAAAGATGCATAACACTCCCCTGTTATTGTTTTTCCTTTTTCCAAATATTCAACGAAAATAATTCCATGTGCATCCCAACAAAAACAGTAGTCATAATTTGACATAGTTAACCTTCAACAATCCACTGCTTTGACTGTTTTTAGTCTCGGGAGTGTAGTGGTGTATCCATGTTTCATCTACAGTCACAAACCGACGAAAAAACTCACCCAGTTAACGTTGCATGAACGGCAATAGAGCTTTAGAGGCAACCAGCGTATTGCGTTTATTGTCGACTGTGAGCAATCGCGGCAACAATCTTGCCGAAATCTTTTCCATATCCAATTTGTCATGAAAAATAGAAATTCCGCTACCTTTTGAAATCCCTATAACCTCAACTCTCTCACTAACCTTTAATCTTCGGTCACTCAACAACATATCATGGATATTATTGATCATTTCTGGCGTAGTAACCTCTACAGGGCGTCCTGAGCGTGGTTTATCCTTTGTTGATGTACGACCACATTTAAATTCGTTTAATCAGTTGAAAACAGTTGCAAGTGAAGGAGCAGATGTGCCGTGAACTAAATCCAACTCGTTTTTTATTTCTTTTGCTGTTAAGCCTTTTATATGAAAATGTTTAGTAACAGATCTAAACTAAATTATTTCCATTTTTGTAATCAAACAATTTTTTTTTCAATACACGAGAAACACACAACAACTCAACCAATCCGGCTGAAACTTCACAGCATACCTAGTCGGTAGTGCCGCTACATAAAAACGGACCGCTTATAGTGCTAGTCACGCCATCTGTTTAATTTTCTGAGGATTTATTGACCTACCCTCGTAAATATCACAGGTTTATGAAGAAGTCTGTTGATTGTATCACAAAAACACAATCTTAAGATATGTACATGCATGCGTTAAAAAGGTATACAAATAAATGCAGAGATTACTTGATAAGAAACAGATTAAAAATAATTTAATAAGTTCCTAAATAGTTTAAATCCGCCTATATTTCTGATTAAATGTGTGTTTGCATCTTGCATGTATGTTGTATCCAATGTTGTGTGTATGCTATATGTAATATATGTACATATATGTATTTTTTTATCATGTCAATGAAGATTCACTTAAAATGTATTTATTTTTCTAACAAGCCATATGACATTTGTCTGTAGTCCTCCACAGAAGTTTTCAACTCTCTTCTTTACCACCACTGAGTTATCAAGACTCACACAAAAAAAAAAGCCGCCAAAAATACTTATTTTTGATTTTGATACCTTCCATCACTTTCATCACCGTAATTCTGAAGGGTGGGGTTTTCATTTGTTCCCAGGAATAAATGCAGTACATTTGGGTTGGAAATAATGTGTTTAAGCGAATGTTTTGGACAGCGATAGGATTATTTGGTGCCCAGAGCTGTCAGACTAGACCAATCGTTTATTCTTCTTATTAGCACTACAGCCCCTCTCGGGCCTTCGCTTCCTGCAAAAAGCGCCACCATCTGCCTCGGCCCGTTGTTTGCACCGATGAACTGTCTTCGTCAGCAGAGTCAGACCAGATTTTTCTTGGTTTGTCCAATGGTCTCTGCCCTTCAGTTCTCCCAACGAACACCTTTTTGAGTATCCGTAGTCAACCATGTGATTCATATGGTCAGCCCATTGTAGCTTCCACAGTTTTACAATCGTTAAGACCTCCGGCTGGTCAAAAATTTCATACAGCTTATGTTTTTATTGAATTCATTACCGTTCAACGTTTAGTTTCGCTCTAATTATCCGCCTCAGGACCCATCGCTTAAAAGCATTCAATATATTTGCTGATGCTTGATTTAGGGTCCATGTTTCACATCCGTAGCATACGTCTTATGACAGGTTTGCATACTTGGAGCTTTGTTTTCCTGTGCATACAGCTGGTCTTCAAAATCATCAAAACTCAATTAAACGTTTTATTTGCGAATTGTACTCTTTGACGTATTTCGTCTCTTTCATTAGTGGTTCTCATTATTTTGGCGTCTAGATACAAAAATTCGCCCGCACTTTCAAAAAAATATCCATCAAAGCTCATTTTTTGAGTATTTAAAGATTTTTTCTCAACTCCGTCATGAGGTTTGTTTTCTTGATTTGATTTGATTTTTTGACTTCACATTGATTTGTAGCCTTACTAGTTTTGCTACGCTGTTAAGTTCCAAGAAAAGTTCTTTGGCTGTCAGTTGAGACAGTGATAAAATGTTGATTTGGTCCGCACAGGCTACCACTTGGCTCGTGTATAAAAGTGTGCTTCGTGTATCGATAGGTAGCCTTCTTATGACATATTCCAGGGCCAAATTCAATAGCAAAGGAGCCAGCCCATTCCCCTGGTTTAGTCCGGTATTTGTGCCAAAGGCGTAGGTGAGTTGATTATTGATTCGAACAGGGAGGTTATCGAAACATTGCAATTCTGTTGAGGCGGAATAACTTGGCTGGGATGCCAAAGCGAAGCATTATTTGATACGTTACGTTACGATCAATACTATCGTATTCATGATTAAAATCGAAGAAAATCTGGTGAACGTTTATTTTGAACTCCCAGCATTTATCATAATCTGCTTGACAGTAAACAATTGGTCTACTGTCGATCTATCAGCTCTTAAGGCAACTTGATACTCTTCACTAATAGTGTTAGTGTATGATCTGGTTGTATTTTCTAAGATCTTCGCAAATATTTTGTACGCCGTATGAAGTAGGGCCTCTATAGTTTTCGCATATAATATAGTTGATTGGCTCCACTCGTTTGACATATGGTCTCGCTGTCGGATTTCGTGGATGATTTTGCGGATTGCTTTTTGAACACTGCTATCACCATATTTAATGAGATCCACTGGAATTTCAAATATTCCCAGCGCTTCATTATTTTTTGGGCTTTAATGGCGGAACAAACTTCATCCAGAGTTGATGGGGCAAATGGAAACTTTGCAGGTATACCGATATCTATAGGCTCCAATCTCTTGGAGCTGTGTGGAAGATTATGGAGTTTCTTAAACTATAAAGCACATTTTCCTTAATCCTGCTTTCAACAGCAATGAAGTTGGCGATGGCATCACTGCAGAGCGTGGTCTTCGACTGATAACCTCGCTTGTGTTGTTGCTCGCTAGACTTGCATCGAAGCTTCCCAATTGGTCGTCGCAGTTTTCTTTTCTTAATTCTAATTATCTTATTCCCAACTCTTCTGAAATTTTCACTTTCTTCGCTCTTTTGCCTGGTTTTTCTGCCTAAATAGTTTTTGTGATTGTTTTGCGTGATTGTTACTTTGTTTCCGTTATCAGGAGCGGAATGGTCGCCTTCACCCTCTTGCATCCTTAAAAGGAACTGTAAGTACGATTTAGTAGCGGGGCTGTTTTCACAGTAATTGGCGCTTATCGCCATTCAATGTCCAATCATTGGGAAACCATCAAAGGCAATATGTGGACCCGAGATCCTTGCGAGAACATGCTGCCATTTATAAGTGGGATTTGGGATGAGTCATTACGTAAGCTGTGGGTTGGAATAACAAGGGAGTTCATCCTCCTTTTTCAACTGGTGTTGGGACCGTCTATATCAGAGATTTTTTGCAGTACAGGTCAAAATGTATTGATTTGCGATTTAACATCTACATTAAGTGTATCGACGTTCGTAGGAAATAGTTCGTTGACCACTTTTTCACACACGATCATAAAAGTTGGGTTCTGAGCTCTTAGTTAAGCGTCAAGTTCCAAATGAATATAAAATATCTTTTTCATGGCTGAAATCTGATGACAGGTCCGCAAATTATGTTTTTTGATCGATTATCCTGTCACATCACGTCACTAGTATTGTGCAATTCTCAGAGTGTCCCTTGGCCCTCTTCCCATTTTTTAATGCGAATTGACTTCTGGATTTTTCTTATTTAATTTTGATTTATTATGTTATAATGACTCTTTTCTAACTTCCAACCATTTCGTAGGAAGTGCCAAGTCTCAGAAAGAGGGTACTTCCAAAATTGTTCAGACATACTTTCACAACATTCATATAGGTTCAATTTTATTTCGATTTTGATTTTAAAGTCTTAGCTCGGAAAGATTTGTTAGTAAATGAGTTCAACTTCACCGCACAGTTCTACTTTTCCTTGATTCTTGCCGTACTGTCAATGTAACATGCGGGCTTGCGTTGTCAAAATGGAGGACGGCGGCTCATTGGTTGGTGAATTTTGACAGTTTTTCCGCAACAAATATCAGCATTTATCGTATCACTTAGGAAGAAGCTCGTAGTATCCTTTACCTTTTCAGTCCCACCAAAAACATAATAGTACCTTATTGGGATGAAATCCAAGCTTCACAATACTTGCAGATCTATTTGCCTTAGAAGAAATGCATTTCGGGTGCACATTTTGATAATAGAGTCTAAGGTCAAGTTCTTGTCTCCAGTGTCTTTAAGAAAAGATTTATTTGATGTCAATGAAGAAAGAAATCGCATGAATAGGTGTGGTCTCCGGCAATAGGTGTGGAACTTAAACTTTATATAGATTCGCATATCTCACCTTGATCAAATGCTTGTGTATCATATTTTTGGCAATGTTAGTGGCATTCATTGTTTTATGCTCACGATATAGCGGATTTTCAGCGAGCATAATCTTGATAAGGTCCGTAGCCATCCTTACTGGACCAGCTCTAAATTTGTAAAGTCCTTAAAGTCGTAGTACCACTCCAGTCATGGGTGAAAATGTTCTGTTATCCTTGCACTATTGCTTCTTCTTGCTCTCCGACGCCAGGAAAACTTATGGGACAACCTGATGTTTTTTCAGTTTGATTATTTTCCGGTAGATACCCTTTAAAAATTGGTACTTACTTTATATTGAAACTTCATAAAATAATTTACAACGCTTCATTTGTTACAATAATGTTGCAATATTATCATTAATAATTTCCTTGTGTTCTTGTGAAATTCGTAGCAAAACTGCTAACAAGCATATGTGTTTAACTACATTTTGTGTTCTACGTCTCACGTAGTATTTTTCAACCAGTTGTAGAAAGCCTGCCCCTGGCTCTTCTAGAAAAATTGGATAACATCTTGCAATTCAAGGTAGTTTCGCGTACAATGATGCCAACGATGTAGCTGCCATGGGATGTTGCTTATGGTTTTTCCAATATTCATGAGAGAATAAGAATATAAGAAAAAGATATTCAAACATCTACGCAAAAAATATATGTTGATATATATACAATGAAACATTTCAGAGAGCAGCGCAAATGTCAGCATAAATCCTCTGTGAAAAAAGTATACTTGAATGGTTGTTAGTGCATGTAAGCAAGGTATGTGACATTTGATATCCTGGAAAGCATGAAAGTTATCCTTTGGTTTTTTGCATTGTATTTCATGGAAGAACGCCAATAGCCAATTTTAAATTAAGAATACTGCTAACATAATAGTTCGATTGATTCATAGTACATTTCTATATGTGCTACAATGGTATGATTTTAACGATTTTTGAAGAAAATGACTTTTAGCGGATCATAAATAAATGCTAATAGTGCAAATAAATATTACCGGATGGAAATATTCGGTGCTGCAATAAATTGATAAAGTTGATCTCTAATCTGAATTGATCTGAAATAATTTCATTGTTTTTCATTCAATTATTGGAAGGGATACAAGATATAAATCTAGAAAAAGGACATTTTGTCATTAATATATTTTATATTGGTGCCACACATGAATAGTGAAATTGAAACGGTCAAACATTGAAACCGAAACTCGTTTCTAAATATTAACATAATTATTTGTTTGGTTACTTTTTTTTTAAATTTCGAATCGGCCCTTAGCTCCCCATGTGTAGTACTATTGTTTACAGATGGTCCATCCTGTCGTCCTGCAGAAACCAAGGAGTTCCCCCAGTTCTGTGGTCGCCAAGTGTTCCATTTCTGTCACACCTCAGCCCAATAAGGTGTTTGTCGGCCAGACTCGGGCAATCTAGGAGGAAGTGTTCTGTACTTTCTTCCTCCCCGCAGCAAGCTCGGCAGGTGTCATCCGTTTGGATTCCTATTCGTTTGGTGTGTTGACCAAGACGATTATGGCCCGTTAATACTGCCACCAATGTTCTAACGCCATTTCTGCTTTTCTCCAAGAGTTGTTTTGTCCTAGTTTGATTAGGGTGAGACCAAGGACATCGGCCTGCAGCCGTTCCTGTCATTCCAAGCCGTTTCTGTCTCTTTGAAGAGGATTTCGTCTAGTTCCCTTTAACCATTGCGAGTTGCAATTTAATTGTGTCTATTCTAGTGGCATTTTGGTCGGCTGATCCAGCTCTCGCTAGCTCCTCCGCTCTTTCGTTTCCCTCTACACCGCTGTGTCCCGGGACTCATGTCAGTTTTACATTTACTCAGGTTGTTGCGGTTTTGAGAGCCTGCCTACAATCCTGTACCAGTTGTGAAACTACGCGGTTAGAGGCAAGCGTCTGCAGAGCCGACTTACTGTCCGAGAGTATTTGTATTCTTCCATTATGGTTGTTTGTTGCCGCTTCTATAGCCGCTTTTATGTCAAACACTTCCGACTGGAAAACTGTGGTGTGGCTCTCCAGTTTATAACTTCGGTTGAGTTGCGGGTGATCTGGAAAACAGATTCCGGCGCCACTTCCCTCATCCGTTTTGGAACCATCGGTGTAAATCCGAAAATCGGTGGAAATCCTGCTCCGTTTTCCACACTTCTCTGGTCAGAATGCTGATCTTGTATGCAATTGTTGTGTCCAATATTGGTTGAATTCTATGCAACTCCCTTTTACGTGACAGGGACATTCTCTCTATTTTTTCCAAAATGCATACGTGCCCCGTTTGTGTGTGGTTAGATAACCTATATGTGGATTTTAATCTGATGCTTGCAAGTGATGCCTCTCTGAAGATGAATTTGTCGAGTGGTATGAGATTAAGCATTATCTCCATTGCAGCAGTTGGCGTGGTCCTAATGACACCTGTGATACCAAAGCAGGCCATTTGCTGGAACTTCTCTAGCTCTTTTGCAATGGTTTTTTGTTTGTAATGCCCGCCAACAAACCAATTCCCCGGAAGTGGTTATTGGCCTCACTACTGTTGTGTAGATCCAGTGGGCAATTTTGGGTTTTATTCCCCAGGTTTTCCCCTCTAGTCTTTTCATTGTGAAGAGCGCCGCTGTAGCTCTTCGTCTGACTGTTCCTATGTGTGTAGTCCAAGTTAACTTATTATCATAGGTTACTCCTAAGTATGTCACCTTGTTTACTAAACTGATAGGTTTTCCGTCAATGGTAGCATTAGCTCCGTTTTGTCGGCATTGTCGTTTAGCTTCGCCCATTCAACAAGATGTGAGAGTGCGGTCTGCATCAATTCAGACATGGTTTCCAGGAACTTTCCACGTATCAGTATAACGATATCGTCAGCGTACGCTATCTTTCTCAAACCTTTCCCGTTGAAGTTTTCCACTATTTGGTTAACTGCAAGTACCCAGGCAAGTAGTGATACTATGCCGTCTTGGGGTGTACACCTGTTAGTCCATTTATTCAAGGTTACGCCATTTTCTTCGGCTGTAATCTTCCTTCTAGCTAGTAGTTCCAACATCTATTTAGTTAGATATGGGTCTATTTTATATCTTGGCTGCTACTATGCTCTCAGTTTTTACATTATTGAAGGCTCCCTCGATATCAATGAAGGCCGCCAAAGTGTAATCTTTGATGGCAAGGTTCCTCTCTATTCTGCTTACGACTTCGTGTAGTGCCGTCTCTGTTGAGCGCCCTGGGAGGTATGCATGTTGGTTGGGGTAAAGCTCCGTTATGTTCACGATGCTTTTTATGTACCCACTACCAGGCCTTCCAGGGTTTTCAGCATGAAAGACGTTAAGCTGATAGGTCAGTAATCCGTTGCTTTGCTGTGGCTAGCTTTTGTCGGCTTCGGTATAAAAACTACTTTAGCTTTTCTCCGGTCAAGTGGAATATAGCTTTTGGATATGGAGGCTCTATATATTTTCACCAAAATCCGTATTATTGTGATATCCACTTTCATAAGCATGATCGGATACGCTTTGTCGGTTCCTGCTGAATGTAACGTTCGAAGGTATTAATGGCGCAAAGGACCTTTTCGCCGCTTATTTTTTTTTAGGGGGGGGGGGAAGTTGAACCGTAAGGAGTCAAGTTTTTTACTTGTTCTGTCTCTTCATCCGTTGAGCCCCGAAAGCGTTGGCGTAGTAGGGGCTTGAAACGTTCTATGCTGTTTTTGTCCACGATCCGTCCTCTTTTTGAAGCACCGTGTGCACATGTGGTTCTCTCTTCAGAGCCCTGCTTAGCCTAGATGTCTCGTTTCCTCCGTCAATATTGTTGCAAAAAAGATTCCAGGATTTCCTTTTCTCTCTTCTTACAGCTGTTTTAAATATTTTCAGATTTCGCTTGTAGTCCTCCCAATCCGTAACTCGGTTTGTTATTATTAGCTATTCTGAATAGTCTTTGAGTATTTTTCCTGATCTCTTCCAGTTCTTTGTTCCACCAGCCTACCTTTGTTTTGTTTGACGGTAGTGGTTGGACAGATTTTACTGAAACTATCGACCAGTATACTTGTGATGTCACTTCATTGTCGAGGTCCTTTCGACTTCTCAATGGATTCGCCTGGTGTGAACTTATGTATCTTTAAGTAGCGTTTGTGTAGCCGTCCCAATCCGCTTTTCTAGGATTGCAGTAGACGAGTGGGGTCCTCTCGCCTCTTCTCACTTGAAAGGTGACCCATTGGTGGTCCGACAGGCTGTGTGAGTCACAGACTCTCCAGCCATGCGGATCCTGCAATGCCTCTGTTGTGATTAGAGTGACGTTCGTTCACTTCCGCTCTATTTTTTGTTATAAAAATCGGTGTGTTAACTTTATTTGTTTAATTGAGGTTGGTAGTTATTAAGTAATTGGCTAACTGCTCACCGCTTTCGTTGCACTTGGTGCTTCCCCAGAGTTCGTGTTGCGCGTTCACATCGCATCCGATGATGGCCCGCTTTCCCCGTATATGCTCTGATAGGGTGCTGAATTCGGTGGTCTTCATCGGAGCGTCAAACGGTAGGTATGCCGAGGCCAGCGTTACCTGCCCGTCCCTACCGTCGAACACCGCTGATGTTAGGTCCATGTTGCTGAGCTGCTGTAGAAAATTAAATTAATTTTCTTCCGACATATAATGCAGCAATGGATTTTATTTATCCCGCTTGTAGCAAAGATTGTAAATTGTTTTGCACTGATTCCAAGTATCTTTACATTAAGTTGTTAAAGCTCTTTTATCAGTGCTATGTCGGTGTTCCCATCTGCTAGATGTTTAAGCAGGTTGGCTGTTGCCACTCTGCTGTGGTGCAGATTTGCTTGGGTCATGCGCATCAGTTTTTTGCTTTTGCTCTAAGGGTTCGGTCACCTAAGCTCTGGCAGTCACTTTGGTGAAGGAAAACTCAGTCGTCCGTTTTTGTCCCTTAGAGTGCTGACGTCTTCCTTTTGCATGACCGGCACCAGGATCATCCCTTTGTGGGCGACTTTTTTTTCGCCAAGAGATGCCACCTTACCGTTTCATACCCCATGTTTTGCAGTTTAAGCGTCTCGAAGGCTTCTTTCGGTGTCTGCTCCGTTTCGAGTATGATACCTTGGTGCATAACCGTGGTACCTCCTTTATGAGGATAACTCTAAACTCCTCGTTAAGGGTGGTTTTTACCTTGACAACTGCAACCTTTAGATATTCTAGAGACTGCGCGTCGCTACAGTTCACAACCAGATGGCCTACTGCCGTTTTCATTCCTCTGAATGTTGGAATTTTGTCTGGTTTGCTGCGTAAATGCTCGAAGAGGTCCTTCTTCAGGGCAGTTTGCAGCTTCACAAGTTGATCTTCCAGGATCTTACCTGTCTCATTGAGGTTGTCTATCACCGCTACCGTTAGTGCACCGGTTGCGGCGCCCAGATAGGATTTCCTCGCCTGAGTTTGGGGTTCGGGGCTTACCCTTCGTTTCTTTTTACCAGTGTCTTGTTTACTGTCGTACGATCTCATCCACTTAGGTCCGGTTTTATCATTTTCCTTTGCGGTTGGTGGTACAACTTCCTTGGCAGCAGCAGCCAATTTCGTAGGTTTTCCTTGGTTGGCTGCCACTTTTTGGCTGGTGCCAGTGTTCGTTGGGAAGCTCTTCTTCCCGATTTTGTTTTAACGCTTGAGTTTCCTTTCCTTTCCTTGTGAGGGCGGTAGCTGCCATTGTGCTTGTTTTGTTGCAGTCACTCGTCAAATGCACACCCTGTTCCCTCAGCGTAAATTTCTGGCCCAATAGCCCTGGGCAACTGGTGCTTGGTGCAGTCATGCCAGTTGTTCGGTCCACGGAGATTTCTCCCTCTCGTATGTCGGGTACTGAGGAAGCTTCTTCCTGTTGTACTTCCATATTTGTAGTTTGGTTACCTCTTTGCTTCACTTCTCGCCCTTTGCCTACCTACTAGGTTGGATCCGAAGGTCTCCTGCAGTATAGTAGTAATTTGATGATTTACAATTATTAGTACTTCTGAAACCATAAACTATAGTTTACATATGTTCAAAATGGATTATGTTGCATGCAAATGTGTTAAAACTGATTGTTCTTTAGTAGTCGGCTACTTAGAGTGAACGGGACACAATATGGCAGCGTCTATGAAGTCTTCAACGTCCAAATGTCATAACCTCAACTAATGAATAACTTACCTGATCTGCTTCTTCTTGTTCTTCTTTCTTTTAAACGGTGACTTGATCGATACTACAGGGTTATGGATGGCAGGAGCCACACATTTTTGAAACTTGAGTCACACGTAGGCATATCCCAAACTTTCAATTTTTAACAATTGGTAATCATTCATGCTCAAGATTTTCACTAAACTTTTTTGGAAATGTACACACGCCTACACGCGCGATAGATATCATTTGCCCGAAAAACTAATGAGCAACTGTCGAAATCGCAAATAATCATGTACTGCCTCGATGTAATGAGCATGGCGACAATATGAAAATACATGTCATCAAAATGGCATACATGCCATTGATGGAAACGCAGTTTGATCAAATCTTAAAAGCATATCCAAGTAATGCGGTCTGCTGTAATAGGTCTGCGCGAAATTAAAATACTTTTGCGCATTTCTCATGGTTCTAAAGCAGTCAACATCAACTCTTATATTATTCCCAGTAGCATTTTTGAAGACCAATGGACCAATGATTCCGCCAGCCTCTAACGCACACCAAACAGCGATATTGTCCCGATTTAACGGTGTTTGCACCACCTGTGGTTGTTCATCACTCCAAACGCGGAAGTTTCGTTTATTAACGAAGCAATTCAACCAGAAATGAGCCTAATCGCTAAACAAAACTTTCTTATGAAACTTAATTAATTACGCACTATACAATGTCTGTATGGATGTGTGTTAAAGGTGAAATTAAAAGGGGTGTAGAATCGATCTATGGTCAATAGATTTGATTGTTTTGATGGGCAATCATGTCGGCCATATAATTGATGGTGTGCGATGAGTTTCTCGAACAAAACCAGTTTTTTTATAAACAAATCTGCAATATTTGCAGACGTTGCTCAGGCGTCAACCTATTTATGAAAAAATGGTAAGCCAAACTAACATGAAAACGCAGAACAGCTATGCCACCATACATAACATTAACCAGTGATGCCAACTTTAAGGTTGATACCTCTCACAACACCATCTACAAGCCTGTCACTACCAAACTACAAAAACTAACAAGCACTGCGGTTGCTTAGGAATAGAATAATTAGGGGTGTGTAAATAAAGAATAAATTAAAGGCGTATATAAATAAAGTTTCAAACACTTGAAACATGAATTTCAAGGGTTGTCGGATACGGAGCCCAAGCAGTGGCAATCGCTGGCGAGATGCTTTAGTGAGAGCACCGCGAGTGCCCTGATTGTCCGTTCCGGAGCTACCTATCTTTTAGAGCAGGGTCGTTTGATCGATATTTGTGTCAAATTGAAAAAAAAACAGGCACCAAACCGTTCAATATTACTCAAGAAGCCTTGGTATTCATGCTGTACAAGAGGTTCAAAGTTGGATACGAAGACGTCTTTTTAAAGTGTTCCCTTCTCTTTCTCACTTTTGATACCAGATGGTGGCGTTGCTAGTGTAGTATTTACTGTGAAAATCGATAATGAATTCAGCAATGACATATGAAATCCTTCTGAATTTATAAAGTTCGCGCGGAACTTTTCCAAAATTTAAGTTAAAGGTGTCCATGTGCCAATAATGAAAATTAATCCTTCAACGTTTTCTCGAAAGTTTCTTTTGCAGAACAAACAGAAGCAATAAGATTAAATTGTTAAGGAATCTTTAAGAATGAAAAATGAAACTAACACAAGGTATCACATCTAGAAATTTTGTATATCTACTGCTCCGTATCGATTTCATTACATTGAACTCGTGCCTAATGTAATTTGCACGCTACCATTCATGCACAAAAGCGCACGTTACCACGTATCGAAGATGGTAGCCATTGCATTAATAAAGCAGATATTCAATTATGAAACTGATGCAACACAATAGAATATATGTATTTATGATAACGCTTCGGCGGAAATATAATCGATTCGTAACTAGCATATGATTTTTTAACTGAAACTTAAATTATCGATTTTTCTTGGTATTACATTTGCTTCTAAATTTAGTGTTCAAAAATCGCTTGAAACTGATAACCGAATCATTTCCTTTCGACTCCTTGATGCAGTTTCTCATTGAATAAATATTTCAGCTATTAGTTTCAACTTTTTGGCTAGGGAATGCAGTGACGTGCAGTGAAAATTATTGATAGGCAAGCAATCCATTTGAAATAAATATTAATAGACTGAATATTAGAATGATTACAGCCTCAAAAACATTTAATTCAAGCGGCTTTGCGCCTCATAAAAGAAACCAGACAAGTGAATAAAATATATTTGCGGATAGACTTACAATACAAATACAAAAAAATTGATAACTTAAGCAGATCCATTGAAATATAAAACAAAAATTAACTTCAATAATGTATTGTTTTAAACGAATACAAGTTTTTATTTATATTCTAAGTCTATTCGCCTTTCCTTACGTAAAAACTCTTTAATAATATTATCAAAAAAATCGTTTTCTCTTCGCATTTGTATCAGAAGTTCTTTCTCGACAGCAATTAAAGCGAGTTCAGAAAGTCGATCTTGAGACTGGCGATTTCTTAAAAATGTATGCAAACGTTTCAATGTTGAAAATGACCTCTCTGCAGTTGCTACTGATACTGGAATCGTAGCTATTAATTTAGCTAAAGTGCATATTTGTTGAAAGCCTGTAGCGACATATGGGCGACTTAGAAAATATGCAAGAATCTTATTCGCGTTTGCGTCTTTAAACTCATCGGATGAATAGATTACCTTCAGTTGATTTCTTAATTGGGTGTTATCGAAAAACTCTCCATAATATTCTATAAGTGAATGAAAACTCTTTTCTGGAAAATTTTGTTTGAATTGAGAAAAGTAGCTAGGTTCGAGCAATTCTAAAAATAATAATTGTCTAAAGTTCTGAAATCTTTGACGAATTTGTTGAAGAACAATGTCTATGATTTCCCTGAAGATTCTTCGAAGGTTTTGCAAAGGGTCTAGTGCATTTCTGCTTTTTTTTCTCGGTGGTTGATACTCTGACGTGGTAGCTAAATAAAAATCATCTAATTTAAGAGAAAAGTCATTTTCAACCCAGTTTTCAAATTCTATAATTTTTTGACTAGCATATGCAATATTTACTACTTTACTTTGAATAAGATTGAATAACACATCAGTTCTTGAAAAAAGTTCGGAAAAAATTAAAAGATAAAGTTGAAAATCAGAGTCGCAAAATTTTACAGAATAAATATCGGAAAAAGTTAAGGAATCGCCATTCCAATGGGTCGAGTCGTTTGAAATTGTATCGAAAACCTCGGCTATTTCATTTCGATTTTCAAAAATAACATTTATTATTCGCGAATGATAGTGCCATCGAGTGCTAGAAACGGAAGGCAAACGGCGTTTAACTATTTTAGCAAAAAGGTTCGATCTTTTGGTGGAGTTATTAAAAAATGTTGCAATTTTGCTTATGTGTGCAAAAAATACTTTTATTTCTGGAATGAATTCAACCGCTTTAGACAAAACAAGATTTAGTGAGTGCGCATAGCATGGAACAAATAACGCTGATTTATGCTTCTCCCGAATTAAAGTTTGAACGCCTCGAATTTGTGAGCTCATAACTGCAGCGCCATCGTAACATTGTGCAATTAATTTATTTTCAATATTAAAATTATTCATCCGTTGCAAAATTAAGGAAGTAAGTACTGCAGCTGTGCGGCTATCACTGACATCTAAAAATTCAATGAATCTCTCTTTGATTCCGTCAATTGACGTATATCTTAAAATGATCGATAATTGCTCACGGTGGCTAATATCCGGAGTTTCGTCGACCATAATTGCAATGAATGGAGCTTTCGTTATTTCGAAATTGATTCTAGTTTTAACTACTGTGGCTATTGCGCTTATTATATCATTTTGAATTCTGTTTGATAGACCAGAAAAAGCTGCATTGGTCGTAAGAGATGCTATATGTGATTCTATCAAAGGATCGTATAAACTTAAAAAATTTACTGTTTCAATAAAATTTCCACGATTATTAGAAGTCGATTCTTCATTGTTTCCTCTAAATGGAAGTTCTTGTTTCGCCAGAAAGAAAACGGAATCTATTAGACGTTTCAAAATGTTACGGTTGCGCTCCACTTTTTCATTATGCAAACGAAAAGAAGATGCTACTTGGTCATTTAGCATAAACTCTATTCGTTGCGATCCAAACGTATCTAATTTAATCAACGATTGCAAATGCTTCTCCGTACTAGAATGCCTTGCAGCTGATCCCGTAAAATTATTTAAGTCACTAAACCCTGCATTGTTCCAAACCGATCGTTCACTAGCAAAAAGGAGGCACGGCCAACAAAATAAATTGTTGACTTTGCAGCTCCCCGTCAACCAAACGTACTTTTCATAATATTCTAAGTGAAACTTCCGTGTGGAATTTTTTGTTTTAAACTTTAAATTTAACTTTGGTTTCGGCCTATCGGAATTAACAATTTCTTTTTTCTTCGTGAAAGAAAGAGTTGAAAATGCCGAACTTAATAAAAAATCAGTCGCGCAACAAAATTCCGACATAATGCGAAAAGAAAACTTACCAATTCTTAAAAACTGCCACTAAAATGAGCACTTAAACACAACGCGAGTTATATATCTATAATCGCTCTATTGACGTTTGAATAGTTGAAAACTATCGAAAATTACACTAGTACTCTCGTATGATTTCTTTTCAGAATGCAGAAAGTAACAATTTCAGTTAAAAGTGTTCTAATGGAAAAAAGCTTCATGCTCCAAGCTTCCCCACTTTTCTTTTTAATATTTTTCCTTATTCAAATATGAATATTTTCATTCATAAAGTGCAAAGAAAAGCTCATCAAATTAAAAGTTTACATTTCCTTGCAACATATTGCTGTTCGAAAAACTGAAATGCATATAAAATGCCCAAATACTACAAGCAACATTCTACATGGCAAGAAACAATCAGCTTCAAAAGCGGGTTCAACTTTGCTTGCCGTGCCCATATAAAATTAAGAACAAAGAGGAAAAAAAATTCCAGCCAATGTATGGCTAAATTCAAAGAAACATTTTTAATGGAATCCTCGCTAGCAACAAGCAAATATGTTGAGGCAAATCATTGCTAGGAGTGTGTATTCGCTTGCAGATACACAATACAATCTATAGGCCTGTAGATATGCAATACAATCTACAGTCTAAATTCATATTTTAATGAAGAATAAAGCAATGGAACGTATAGTTTGTATCAAAAGTATTATAGTTTGTATTTAGAAAAGCAAAATTTTTATTAAAATAAAATAAGATATTTTAGATGTAGATCTCGCAAGGCAAGCAGTTTGGAATCGCTTAATGTGACTGCACGTCACTGAGGGAATGATATTTGTAGAATAGAAATTTTTATTTCGAAGCATATCCTTTAATATTGTGCTGCATAACTTATGATGACAGATTGCAACAAGGAAATATAGTCCTACAGTCTGCAAATGATGTCCAGTCCTATGTCCTTCTGTCGACACGTTAGGTCACATCGTGCTTTCATCGGACGGACTCCCAAAATTTGATCTCGTTTGATAAGTTAGTTGCCTGTGAGATTTTGTTCAGGCTTAAGTTTAAGTTGAAATTGAGTTTTTCACGGACCACTATCGAGTGTTGCAAGCCCAAAATACAGCGGACGATTGAACACCAATAAGACATCATATTTTGTACCAAGTTGAGAAAATCAGATACAAATATGTTGGACATAATTTGCCTAGTCTCCAGAGATGAAACAATCTCACAAACTGTAAACAAACTGCTTTTAGGTGGCAGAAGTTCTCCAAAGATAGCCACTAGAGGCAGAACGATAAACTCTTATCGAAAATATCCTTTGTTTGTTGACTTTCATTCCTTTTGCATTTTGACAATTATATATTTCGGCAGTGAGTTGCTCCTTTCTTTAGGGTCAATAAGTTCCTGAGTGAGCTACTCCTTTCTTCAGTGTCAATAATTGCAAGGCATGACTTTAGGCATATTTGTACTAAGCTGAAATCAAGTTTAAATTATCTTAACTTTAGCCTTTAATAACCATTTAGCTACTTATTTCATAAGTTTTATTATCTGCGTGCATACCTTAGTATGGTTTTACTTATTTTTATTACTCATTATTTATTTATTTTGAAAATTTGATGTCACTCTATCTAGGAGGGCAGAGTATCATTTTCAAAGTCTTGCTTCGGTTTGCTGCCTCTGCTCAACTCATGTTCATGCTCATGAAGCATGTAATTCCAAAACATTGGCCTATTTTAAGAATTTATCACAAGAGGTAGATTAGTTGACGTCTTTTAACCACTACCACTTGTTACGGTGTGGGTTCGCTGCCCTCGGGGGGAGCTTCCACAACGCAAAGAACCCGGCGAACACGTCTTCCGGGAGTAGCGTAAGTGACGACGAAGCAAACAAATAAAACCACTACCCCCCGTAAATCCGCGAAGTAGAAGTTGAACTTGTTGCCCGATACCGAGATGTGCGAAGAGGAACTCGTAGAAAGCTAAATTTTAGCTATTAAGCGACTAACCGAAATATTGTAAGAGGAATCATAGAAGCTAAGAAGGGAATTGTGGTTGAAAGTAAAGGAAGTAATTGTATTCATAGAATGGCAGTTAGTTTGTAAGGGTACCAGCAAATCAACGGTCTGGGCATACAAGATCATTTGTTGATGGAAGCCAGCGAGCAGCGCAAGAATCCACCGACACCAACTTCAAAATAACGAGCTATCAGAACGAGCTCAACTGGTTGAATGCCGGCTAAGGAAACCGAACCACACACTTAGCCGCGAATCTGGCTCACTTTCGCGATTCGCGATCTTCGTCTGCGCGTAAGGGGCCATGGACACATCACAAACAGCTACTTACCTCCATAGGATAAACATTCGTGACGATGAACGTTTAATAAACAATTAGACAAACTCAAACTTAGAACACACACACAAACTTAAACATCACAAACTCCATATAACTCGCGCAAATCGCTCGGAATGTAGCCCCAAATCACAAACGGCCGCGGCAATGATCGCTTAATAAATAAGTAAACAATAAACAAAAACAAATAAATAAACTAGATGTCATAGGTCATCTGTCAGCCGGTAGTTGCGGCAAAGTGTGATGCGATCCAATGAGGATGGTGGAACTCGCCGTACCATATTTACAGCGGTTCCGGCGAATGGATCGCAGCTCGGGTGGGTCATCGACCGAAGGGGTGAACGGCCGCAGCGGGAGGATCTCGAACCGCTAAAGGGAAATGTTAAAAGGAAGTGAAAAAAGAACGGGGGGCTCTTCTTTTTGGGAGTCAGACGCGAGACGGTCCGGGAGTGCGAGAAGAGATAGTGGGAGTGCGCGTCCTGTGTGAATAGAGTAATGTTAGTGCGGGAGAAGAAGTGAAATCTTGTGACTAAATAGAAAGATATAAAAAATAGATATAACAAAAAAAAAAAGAAAAGAAGACTAAATCAGGAAAGACGAAATAAGATTAAATTGAGACTGAAGTGTTGAGGCGGTGCAGCGCACGGCGATCGCTCGGGTTCCGGAGACTGGGTACGCAGGCGAGGACAATTCGAGTTGGCGGAAGCACGGAGTCGCGGGGGTGGCCACCGTCGCACAAGGGATAGACGTGTAACTACTGTATTATACTATTAGAGATAAGTTATTACTATTATATATTATCTAATATTGAAGGTACCATTTTATTACTATCATATAGGAATTATTACTATTATATATTATCCATTCTACTATATTATCATTTCAATACAGTCAAAAAAAAGCTAAACAACACGAGTTTCTCTTCCACGGGTAAGACGGTAGCAACGCGGACGGTAGTCGGTCCTTGTTTTCAGGGTTTTTTTTATCCTTTTCGGTGACCTTTTTTTCCTAGGATCGAACGAATTTCGAGTGGTTGTGGAGGCTTCCTACGAGGAGAGTGGTCTCGTCGCATTCTCGCTTGGCGACATTTCGGGGCTCGGAAAAGCGAGTGGCGCCCACGCCCGTCTCCGACGGACCTACCGGGACCGAGGGCCCCGGCCGTTATCTCTCCGAATAAAGTATAAAAAAAAGTGGTAACACACTATCAAAAGATAGGAAATTATTTTTGAATCGAATTTTTGTTGCAATATTTCAAAGTAACGTCTCTCTAAAAGCCATCTGTGGGCACCACAATTCCCTGTTTGCTAAAGTTCCAAATCTCCTTGCATCAACGGATGCTCCCGTATCCAAAATCACTGCAATCAAAATGTCAAAAAATCAAAAATCAAAATCAAGTCAAAATCAAAGCGATCAAAGTGATGCGCCACGCACGGCGTGAGAAAGGGTCCCGGATGGCACAGCGATAAGCTGCCCACACGCACTCTACAACACACCATAAGCTCTATATATTTTAGTGTGCCTTAATTAAGAGAAAACACAAAACAATTCAAAATGTCAAACTGACGCCACAAAGGTTCCATGCTTTGGTGGTCAACGCCACCACAACCTGGTGTTTTAAACAGGGAAGACATTGACGGAAAACTGGGGGTCAAAATCTCAAGAAACGCTTTGCAGATGAACGAGTTAACATTTTCCGCAATTTTCCATGGTAATGAGAGGGCTAGTTACATCATATGCATCTTGAGCAACAGGGTATTGTCCGGAGGCCATAGGTGGGAAATTTACTTCCGACACATCTTATGTATTTTCATATAAAACAGTGGTCATGATACTTAAGCGGGAAATAATGCGGGAAATTTTTTTAAAAAGGTCTTATGTTGTAAACTAGTGGCTATCGTGTCAAACAAAATTGTCGAGCTATAAATAATAATAACAAAATGGTGGATGTTTGAAAATAATTTTACGAGTTCTTTTGTAATTTTCGAATTTGCAAAAATAGAAAAATTTAATATTTTGATACATCTATGATTGACACGGTAACATTTTTTTAACCATTTAATATATAATAAGGAGTGCCACACGCAACTCTTCAAATTTTGATTATTATTTTTCCTGGAAGGCTAAGGCTAAGGCGTCTCGAGACAAAGGCCAACGTACATTAATCATGTTTGTACATCAAGTAGATCTTAAAACATAGGTTTCGATATAGGTTCCTTTTTGGGGGCCAAATCGTGATACTTATCCGGCTAAAGCCTTTTCATGTATGGGCTATAAAATTTCTTGCGCTTTTGCAGATGAGGCAAGAGGATACTTCAATTCCGTCAAAGAATTTTTAATGGCAATGCGTAAGGTAGTTGATAAGCTATGGTTTGCTGTCCGTCGAAAATATATGATATATGTTGACCAGATTGTATCACTCATATCTTTTACTGAATTTTTACGACGTAAAATTGTCATGTCATGATGAGTTGAGAACTCTGTCATCAACTTACTCGTCAAAGAAGCGGTTTTGGAGCAGGAACTTGTTCGGTTTGAGTTAACACTTTCTTGACTTTTTGTAATGTGAATATTGATAGTATATTGTATTCGATGAAAGAAATTATTTTCGTTTTTGCAGATTATATGCTTTAATTAGTTAAGGAACTTTTTTTGATATTGTCAGAAATGTAATAGACTTTTTTAATGAGACGACTGTCGTTACGAATCCAATTTCATGAATGAACACATGTCATTAACCATAAGGATATTCCAAAAAAAAAAAACATGTTTCAATTCTTCTGTAATCTAATAAAAAATTTAATTAAGTTAATTAAAATTATTAAATCAAAGTTGAATACAGTTTATGGGAACACTTCGCCATCTATGTCAACAGTTAGATATTGGTTCAACGAGTTTAAATGTCGGTGAACATTAGTTTTTTATGAGGAGCGACCAGGACGCCCGGCAGACGTTGTTACCGAGGAAATCATTCAAAAAGTCTACGACATAATTCTTGCTGATTGACGATCAAAAGTGCGCGGAGTACTAGAAGCCGTATGTGCGTCAATTGGATCGGCGATTAATATTACAATGCTAAAATGGCGATGAATAAATTGTCAGCCAAATGAGTGCCGCGATTGTTCACGGTGGAAAACAAGAGGGTGCGGCTGTTAACTTCGAAGCAGTATTTGCGTCAAGTTGTCACCGTTTATGAAACTTGGGTTCATTATAAAACACCAGAAACTAGGCAACAATCATAACAATGGATTTTCCCGGTGAATCTACTCTAAAGAAGGCCATTTGGCCGTAAAGGTCATGACGACAATTTTTTGGGATGCGAACCATGTAGACCATTTTTAGAAATGGTACGAATGATAACTGGAGTGAGGTGTTGGACCGCTTCGAGAAAAAAAGTGATGGAGAACCGGTCGCATTTGGCCATAAAGAAAGTGCTGCTTCACCATGATAACGCACCAGCACATTCATCCGGAGTTTTCGCCGCTAAACTGCATGAATTGCCTTACCCGATCTGGCTCCCTGTGACTTGTCCCTTAAAATGAAAAAATGCCTTGCAAGGCAAAAAATACCTCAAACGATGAAGGAATCGCCGAGACAGAGGCGTATTTTAAAGAGTTCAAAGAAGACAAATCCTTTTTTTTTTGGAGGGGTTAAAAAATTGAAGGAAGGTTGGAAGAAGTGTATCTTTCTCAAAGGGGACTGTGTTGAAAAAGGAAAAACAATTTTTTGACAAATGGAGTCTTCATTTCTAATACGGGTACTTATTGAATCGCCCTCGTATTATGATTTTTCTTTACCTCAGTAATCCGAACATTTCAATAATGTGGCACTCTCTGGTTCTTGATAGTGCAAGATTCTTCGGTGGTGCATTTTCCAGCTGTTTTTAAGTGATTCATGAATGTAGCTTTCATCTGTTTACCTATAATTGGACATTTCGTAATGTATTTTACCTATTTCTAAGTAAATGTTTTTCTAATCGTTCGCAAATCATTGAGACTTGGATCAAATATCGGATATCATCTTGCATATTACTCTACTTCAGACACACACAGAGCCGAACGATTGATGAAGGCACAAAGGAAAGTCTCTCATGTATACGGGTCCGACGCCTCTGTATCTTTTATATCTAAAATTATTTTCGAAAACACAATATAGTAGGGATTACCAATACAAATAAAAATCCATTTCTAATTTTGATTGAAGTCAGTTAAATTAGAAACTTATTCGGAGTATTGTTTCTGTTTTGTTTCAACGATTTGTTAGAGGATCACAGTAGCCTTGCAAATATTGCACTTTTAAAACCAGATACAAATATTTTACACATTTACAGTCGTAGGTCATAGGTTTGTCGCAATAAATATTGTTTCAATAAATATATATGTTATGTTTCGAAGCTCGTATCTTTCAAGCGTAAACATTTTCAAGTTGTTGGAAAAACTAAAACTAGAATTTTTTTTCACCTTCAATCCGATTTTACACTACTGAGCTTCTGAGAGTTGGGAGCTTTTCGCGTTTCAATCGTTTTCCTCGAAATTCAAAATGCCAACTTTAATCCATTGAATGATTTTAAATTGTCTTGAACCCTTTTACTAATAGGCAACAGAACGCTTATTTACTTAGCACAAGATGTTTCGATGATGGTACTCTGAAGGGATTATTTCTATGAGGTACTTAAATGTTTTTTAAATACCTTTTCAACATCTGGAACACGAAAACAGAGGCTCGAAAAATGGGTTTTTTTCTTTTGGAAAATATGTTTTCTTTTCACTGAAAGGCTGGCAACAGCAGCAACGAAAAAAATCACTGTTGAAGATTATACGTTGAGCGGCAAGAATAATCCATTTCGGAGGACAGCATTAATCTTTATGAATTATACTGAATCATGAACAATTCACCGGGCTTTCAGTATAGTTCATTATTCAGTGGCGCGTGAAATGAGTTCAAAATGAATTTAAATATGAGGACTTTACTTATTAATTCGTCCATTCTGTACGGCCTTGCCTTGAGATAGTGTCGGTTGTAATTACACCTTTGAGTAATTTAAATAAACCAAAAAAGAGTATCCTGTGCACACCTACATGTCGCAGCTACAAAAGCTAAACATTCTTTTTATTATTTGCATTTGTATTTCGGTGAATCCATTTAGATTAAGTCAATGCTGGAATTTCTTTATTAAAAGCAATAAATGCTATTCTTGGAAGGGTGGAGATCTTTATTATGGATTTGGATGAAATGAGGAGCAAAGTAAACGACGAATTCAAACTATTTTCATATTAATTAAGATAAAAGCTTTTGTTTTTTTTTCTTTTCTTGCTTATATGATTCTAATATTTAATTTATACAATTTGAAATTAGAAGGAAAATAATGCAGCTGCAGTTTTTGAGTCTTGGTTCCTGGATTTTTGGGCCCAGGACTCAAGGCTTTCTTACTTGGCGTCGTTTAAAGTATATAAATCAAGGTCCAAAGCAATATATAAATGGCAATATATAAATATAAATAAATAATATCACACACATGTAGGATTTGATTTAGCTGAATCTTCTATTTGCGTATTGGTTGATTGGTAGGCAGATGGTTATTCGGATGAACTTAATCCCCCCTACCCAAACTGGACTCCTATCACCCACACGACACACGTATTTCGCAACCACCCCTTACCAACCCGCAAAGCAGCATGGTAAGCTATCATCTCACATCCCAACCCACCCTCCTTAAAAGTACATAAAAATCATCCGCTGTAATTATCTGTAGGGTGGAGTGGACCTATGACATATAGCTCCCAGGAACCATCAAAGAAGGCAGAGGGTGTCAAGAACCCGTGAAGGTGAAACCGCTACCAGGAACAATGAACTTCCATAAACATAGTGACTTACAATTGCCAGATGCTATCAGACCAAATAAAACTGATCGAGCTAGAGGAAGAAGTAGCAAAAATCAACTGGGGTGTCATTGGATTAAGCGAAACCAAAAGAAAGAATGAAATTCTAGTTATACTTGATTCGGGCAATCTCTTATACCACCAGGGCGGACAATCAGGTAGATTTGGCAGAGTAGGGTTCCTTATTAACAATAAAGGGCGGAACAAAATAGTCAGTGTAACAAGCGTCTCAATTCGAGTAGCCAGCCTGACACTCAGACTCTCACAGAGATACTCTATTCAAATGATTCAAGTCTACGCACTTAGAACTAGGCACTCTGAAGAAGAAATTAAGGAACTCTACACCGACGTTAACCAAGCTTGGAACAATAGCATCAGACACTTCAAGTACCTAATGGGTGACTTCAATGCCATAATAGGGGAAAGGAAAGACGAAGAAGTGCTGGTAGGAAAATTTGGTTTGGGACAATGAAATGAAAGAGGAGAACGACAAGCACAGTTCGCCTACCACTTCGGTTTTTGCATAACAAATACATTCTTCCAGAAGAACAAAAACAGGATATAGACGTGACAAGCACCTAACGCGACAATAACAAACGTAATTGATTTGACACTTATCGAACTTAAAAGAACGGTCAAAGATGTTTCAAAGATGTTTGGGGAGCAATTATCGCCTGGTCAAAGCATGAATCACCCTCGATTTAAAAAAAAAGAAGCAAACTGGTCAGGAAGCCTATAAAACCAAGCCCTAATTAACGAAGAAATAAATGAACAAAACCGGGACGCAAACCACCTAGCTGAGACCATTCTGAAATGTGCTGAAATAGATGGCGGACCATGAGAAGTTGATAGGCACCGTTAACTATCAAATGAGACCAAGGCGCAACTCAGAAAGAGAAGGAAAATGAAAAAATCCTCAATCAAGAATTGAATACACAGAAATCTGCGAAACAGTAAGGAAGATGATATCTGGAGATATCAAGAAGTATGACAAACGACTTGTAGAAGATTCCATTACAAACAACAGAAGCTTCAAGAAGGCACAAAAGCACTGCTTATTGGCAAGAAACAAGTGATAACCCTCAATCATGACAACAGACAGAAAATAATGAAGGCAATCACCAACTTCTAACGAGACCTATATAAGGCTCCAGATAACTCAACTTCCAATTTAATAAAAACCGCTTTCTCTGCAGCCAACGATGATGCCTCGAATATCTCAGTGGAACGAGACTCCATGAAAAATGATAAAATGGCAGGTAATGACGGTATCACTGCTGAATTGCTCCAATACGGAGGTAGAAAAACCTGGAAACTAATGGCAGAAATTTACACTGATTGCATTAACGCCACGTGCACACTTGATAAATGGAATAGTGTTAATATAATACTGATCCCCAAAAAAGGCAGCAAAGAAGACATCAGGAACTACAGACCAATAAGTCTACTATCGGTCTTCTACAAAATGTTCACGAAGCAACCGGAAACAAACAGCCCTAGATGCCGAACAGCCAGAGAAGCAGGCTGGTTTTAGAAGTCGATACAGTACCATAGACCATGTCCACGCATTACTGGAAGTCTTGAGTGGATATCAAGAGTATGAGCAACCCCTAGCACTGGCCTTTATAAACTTTGAGAAAGCCTTTGACTCAGTACTCCCTGATGCAATAATCCATGCATTAATAACGCTCGCTCCAGGCTTTTCCACACAAAGAGGGGTAAGACAGGGAGACATCATAACGCCAATGCTCTTCAACACCACATTAGAGGGCATCTTCCGATCTCTACATTTGGAGAATAAAGGATTGAACATTGATGGTGAGCACCTCAACCACATGAGATTCGCAGATGACATAGTCCTGATAGCCAACAGCCAGGAGGAATTACAAGAACAGCTGAATGAACTCAACGCGGCTTGCGGAAAAGTAGGCTCGAAAATTAACCTAAGCAAAGCCAAGATCATGTTCAACGAGTATGTAAGCACCCAAGGACATACAAAAGTGAAAAATGCCACACTAGAAGTTGTCGAAGAATATGTAGACCTTGGTCAACTAATACACAAATCCGGTTCACTACTATCAGAAATCAATCGACGATTCAAGATGGCATGGAGTGCTTTCGGGAAGAATGGATTATATTCAAATCTAAAATGAAGATGTTCTTCAAAAAAATAACCTTCGACCAATGTATCCTACCAGTCCTGCTATATGCTAGTGAAACATATGCACTAACAACAGGGATAGTGAGGAAACTCCAGGTTGCCCAAAGACCCATGTAGAGATGTATGCTGGAAATTTCACGAAGAGGTCGCAAGAGACTAATGTGGATACGAGAAAAGACCCAGGTAACAGACGTTATAAATAGAGCGAAATCCTTCAAATGACGATGGGCCAGTCAATTCGCGAGAATGATGAACGGCAGATGTACCAGGAGAATAACGCAATGGCAAAGGAATCAAGCGACCGAGAGGACCCCAAAGATTCGATGGGGTTACGATATAAAAAATATAGCAACCAGATCTTCGATGAGAGTAGCAGAAAACATAATTTCACGCACTACTGTAGTTGCCAAAATAGCAAAAAAAATAATGAAGACCAAAACAACAAATAATACCTGGATAACACAATTGTCATAGGGAGAACGTTTGACGATCATAAGTGTATCTCTAAAGGCTACGGCGGAGGAACTTGCAGCGGAGTCCTAAGAAGTTCACACTTTTCGCAGCCGAAGTACAACAACCTGGGGTTCGTTTTTTAAAGCATTGGTTAATAGAGAGATATTAGTAGTGATTGGAAGAAAAGTTAGAAAACTGTTAGAAAAGTTTGCTGAAACCTAATAACAAATGACAACTACGAAGTTTTCTTTGAAAGAAAAGTTTGCTGAAACTTAATAACAAATGACAACTACGAAGTTTTCTTGGACTGGCGGCTTATAATCGCCGATTTTTCAAAGATTTTGCTAAAGAAGGTAATTGCATCCATCAGCTCACAGGAAAGAACCGCCTCCTCATCTGGAGTGAGCAGTATTAAACAGCCTTCGAAATGTCGAAGAAGAAGGTCTGTGAATGGTACTAGCATACCCCAAACCAGAAAAAAATTGTTCGTAGGTGATACCGATGCGAGTAACAATGGGATAAGAGCCATTGAATCAGCAGGAAAAGTTATTTCATTCTACATACATCAGAGCTTTGTCAAAGAATGAAAGGAACGACTGTGCATCCTAAAAAGAACTGCCGGCTGTATTGGACATTATTGGAGCAACAAAGCCGTTCCACAAGAACCTGTATCGGCAGAAATTTTTCCTTCGAGACAGATCATGCTCGCTGAGATGGCTATTTCATTTCGAAAACCTCGAAGGACTGATTGCTGGGTGGATCGAAAGAATCGGAAAAGTGGAGTACATGGGAGTGCTAACGTTCATTGTAAACATAGCCGACGATCCGAAAAGGTGAGGAGCTGATATATACCGAGAGGAAGGGCACATCAACACGCGGCACAGAGTTGAAAAGCTATTGGGCTCAATGGAAGTCCCTCCAGATTGAGGACGGAATCCTTAAACGGAAATGGGAAACTGAAACCACGCTCCACAGCTGCGATGGTTTTTTCATCACGCAACGTCTTCAAACGATGCATGGTTAATCGAATTAATTGGTTTAATGGACAATTGTTGCCCATAAAATTTTTTCAAGTTTTTCTGAGATTTTTGAATCGTTGTAAAAGCAGAGAAGCGCAGCAGTTATCTGTTACTGCAATTCTTCTAGACTGAGCCCATTTTGGCTGAGTTTGCCGGTTTCTCCACCAATTATACAATATATCGCTAGTTTAGTAGGATAGTTTCTTATGATTTGGACATTCGTAGAACGATCTTCTACGACCGGCAAGGCAAGCTCTTCGTTCAACAGTTTTACAAATAATCGGCTCTCATAAGTCCTTTTTTGGTATTTTTTTGTTTTGGTAACATGATTTATATGCTGTCAAAGCCTCTACGTCAATGATGTTATCCAAAAAAGCCAGTGGCCATCAACCAGTTCATCTGTGAGTAGTGTACGCTTCAGCCATTTGGTCCATAGTATCAAAGTTTGCTTTGTATTTGTTTTAGTGCAGCATTATCTCGGGTTTTTGTATGAGCAACAAATTGTCGGAACTCAAATCAAGTACACCTACAGTTCCGAAAATTTGTTTATTTTTTCGTTATGTAGCTCAGCGTAGACGATCACCCACTGTTAACTGCAATGTCAAAAAGATTTAAAGGTAGACGGAGACATTACTTTTCTTTGGATCTTTAATCTTCTTCGTTGTAAAGTATTGTTGCGCGTTGAGCAGGTGCGCGACCTGTTTGCTATTCGCAAATATTGCTAATAGTGAAATAAAACACTCGCGAACTATTTTAAAATTAATTCTTAAAATTTTATTAAGTTTCTTCTACACTTTATGATTAATTTAGTAAAATCACTAATCACTTTAATGAATTAAATTATTTAATTAACACTTATTCAACATAATTAAACACTAATTCACTTATTTAACACTTTTCTTATTCCGAATTTTTCTGGCGCGCACTGTCGCGTACTCTCGCGTTTTTCATTCACAACTGCTTGTCTCGTCGCTCGCCGTAGTCGCTTATATACCACTACCAACCATCCCAGAACCTTCCATACAGATTGTTCTCGCGTGTACGCGTCGAGTCGCTTGCACCGGGATCTGTTGTACTTGATGCGCGTGACGTGTTTATGCTTGCGCGCACGAGAACAATCGATGTGTTGGTAGCAGATAGTCGTAAACATGTTTACGACTTTTTGTTCACGCCGACTACAGTTCGCGTGACCTGAACACGTCACACTATCCCCGCCTTAAATCTTTTTCGTCCCGAAAAAGTGTGACATTAACCATCTCCGCGTCTTCCTGCTGATAATATGGGGCAAGGCGGTCCAGATGCACAATTTTCATTTTTGCCCTAGGTTTCTGGTGTTCTTGTATCCGGTATACCACATCGTTGATCCGTTTGACGATTCTATAGGGTCCTTCCCAATTCGGCTGTAGCTTCGGAGATCTGCCTTTACGACGCCGGGGGTTATATAGCCAAACCAAGTCGTCCGTCTGGAAACCAGATGAGTTTGCCATTAAGTCATATCTGGTTTTCATGCGATCAGTGGCTTACTCTATTTGTTTCCGCACTAATTGGTGTCGCGATTTAAGGCCGTTGCCTTAAATCGCTTGTATACTCCGAAATAGGTAGGGGCTTCTCAGGGGGTGTCCCAAACTTCACATCAGCTGGTAGACGAATCATTTTTCCAAAGATGACTTTTGCGGGTGCTTCTCCAGTCGATGCATGTTCCGCAGTTCGGTATGCCATCAAAAATAATGGAATGCGTCGATCCCAATCTCTCTGGTTTTCATCCACCATCTTGGCCAAATGTTTATTAAGCGTGTCATTGAACCGTTCGACCATTCCATCGGACTGAGGGTGAAGTGGCGTTGTCCGTGTTTTCCGTATACCCAGCAGTTCACACATTTCAGCAAAAACTTGTGACTCGAAGTTTCTGCCTTGGTCTGAATGTAGTTCATGGGGTACGCCATATCTACTAACCCACTGAGAAACGATTTGTTCCGCTACAGTAGTCGCTTCCTGGTTAGGAATTGGGTAGACTTCTGGCCACTTGCTGAAGTAATCAGCTACAACTAATAAATACCGATTTCCCCATTCGGACTCGGGAAAGGGTCCTGCGATGTCCACAGCTATTCTTTCGAATGGTACCCCCACGTTATAGGTCTGCATTCATCCTCGCGTTCTTCGACTTGGGCCTTTGACGGAAGCACATATTGTGCATTTTCGACACCAGTCAAGAACATCCTCTCGAGCGTGGAGCCAATAGAACCTTTCTCGCACCTTTGCCAGGGTTTTGTTTACCCCAAGGTGACCTTCCGATGTGCCTTCATGCATCTCCTTCATTACTCCTTTGACCCGAGTCTTGGGAAGAACAATTTGCATCCTATGTGAAGTGCCATCTGCCGTTTTCCATTTCCGTTTCAAAACTCCATCTTCGACCTCAAGGGAGTTCCATTGAGCCCAATAACTTTTCAACACCGTGCCGCGTGCTGATATGTCCTTCCAGTCAGGACGTCCAGTTGTCTCCTTCCATACCAACAATGGTCCAACATCATCATCTGCTAGCTGAGCGTCCCGCAGTGCGTGCTGCGTCCAACCCTCGTCGACTTCTGTTGTGACTACACGCAGATCTACGCCTTGTTCTTTTCCCTCAGATCGTCGGCAGTGTTTACAAGCTGCTGGACATGGGCGACGGGATAAAGCGTCGGCATTCCCATGCACTCCTCCTTTTCGATGGACGGTTTCGTGGTCATATTTCTGTGGTGTTTACATCCTTGTAACCAACCCTTGTTCCACGAAGTTGGCTTTAGTTCGTTTCCCTGACCCTTCAGTTAGAGGGGCCTTATTTTCAGGCTCTGGCTCTGGTCGGCGTCTCCATCTAGTGGCACAGCTTTGGCAATGGCTTGATGTTTTTCGCTGTTTGCAGCCCCACTGCAGGTGCCCTTGTTCACCACAAATCCAACATCTAGGTGAAACATACACCTTCGATCTATTGTTCGTGCCCACACGTTCACATCTGCATCCTTCTGTTGTAATCTGCCGGATCCTGACTGTGTTACGAGTGGCTGTTTTGGCAGCTTCGAAGTTCAAACAATATGCCAGTGCGTCCTTTACTGAGCACTTTTCGGCTAGGCGTACAGCTTGTTGCATTTCCCTGTCGTGCAACGCACTAATAAATGCTTCTGCTGCCACATCATCCCGAATATATTGGTTGTATGCGGGGTAAGCCAAAAGGGCAAGCCTTTCAGTATCCTGAGCCAACTGCTGTAGAGTTTCACCTGGTTTCTGCATCCGGTTGCGCAGCTGCGACCTGTAGATCTGCTTCAGGTGATTATCTCCATACCTCATGTCCAGTGCGTTCATGATGGCGACGGAGCTTGACTGCAGCTCGGCAGGGACAGTTTGGAGTATTTCCGCAGCTGAGCCTTTCAGAGCAAGAATTAAGGCTGTTGCTCGCTCCTGGTCATTCCAGTGATTTGCTTGAGCGGCAGCTTCAAACTGGGTTTTGTAAACGCTCCAAGCCATTTGTCCATCGAAAGTTGGCGCTTTTACACTCCTTGTTGAAATACTGACTGTATTCGTTATCGGGCTTGGGTTACTCCATATCGGGATCGGGTTGCTCGCTATCAGGGCCGGGCTACTCGCTATCGTTATTTTCCCTTGTTTTAATTCTTCTTTTATTCTCTCAATCTCTTCCCGAACCGTCTCCACTTTGCTCATCCTTTCTTCCACTTTGTCCATCCTTTCTTGGAAACCTTCAATTTGATGGTTAAGCTTTCGGTTTAGTTCACTTAAATCTTCTCTTATTTCAGCAGATTGCTTGTCGAATTTCTTGTTAAAGTCTTCTGATTGCTGGTCCAGTTTATGGTTAAAGTCTGCTGATTGCTGGGCCAGTTTCTGATTCAAGTCTGCTGATTGCTGACTGAACGCTGTTGACTATCGGTCGAGCTTCTCGTTTAAGTCGGTTGACTGTCGGTTCATTTCGGTTGACTGCCGGTCGAGCTTCTCGTTTAACTCGGTTGATTGCTTTTGCATTACCATCAGCATCCGCATCAGCCCTTTTGCAGTCAGGATTTGTTCCTCCTCCTCACCTCCAGTGCAACTTTCAGCGTCGGGAAACTCAAACGACTCTGGATCTATCCCTTCCGCTGCCAGCGCTTCGTTCAACCGCGTGATCAGTCTAGCTTTGCTTCCTTCGGTTGAAATTTTCCGCTTTTCTAATTCCTCCTTTAGTTCCGGCAAAGTGAGAGCGTTGATTTTGCGCGGCATTTTTCTTACAAGTTTACTTCAAAAGTTCAAAAGTGTTCACTATAGTTCACGATTTTTTTTTATTAAGTGTTTGAGTTATTTTTCACTTCACTATTGCACGAATAATCCCACTTCTGACACCAGTGTTGCGCGTTGAGCAGGTGCGCGACTTGTTTGCTATTCGCAATTATTGCTAATAGTGAAATAAAACACTCGCGAACTATTTTAAAATTAATTCTTAAAATTTTATTAAGTTTCTTCTACACTTTATGATTAATTTAGTAAAATCACTAATAACTTTAATGAATTAAATTAATTAATTAACACTTATTCAACATAATTAAACACTAATTCACTTATTTAACACTTTTCTTATTTCCATACAACCTTCCATACAGATTGTTCTCGCGTGTACGCGTCGAGTCGCTTGCACCGGGATCTATTGTACTTGATGCGCGTGACGTGTTTATGCTTGCGCACACGAGAACAATCGATGTGTTGGTAGCAGATAGTCGTAAACATGTTTACGACTTTTTGTTTACGCCGACTACAGTTCGCGTGACCTGAACACGTCACAGTATGATAAAAATTATTACAGTTGTACTCACAACTTGTTTTGGGAAAATTTGATACATCCGCTCGTACATACTTCTTCTTTGATTTATTTCCATGACAACAAACAGCTTACCAAGTGTCGGGTTTTCTTTTCTTCCCTTTAGTTTTTCTTTAACTTCTTTCTTCATAATTCTTTTAGATTCTAAACACATTCTTTTCTTCTAAATTTTTTCTACTATGTTAATCTACTCTACTTTTATTTGTTCCATTCATATTTCTTCTTCTATACTTACTTTTTTCTCTTTTCCTCTATTCACTTTTTTCTGCTTTTTATTTACTATTTTACGCAACTCGTTTTATTTACTCTCTTCACGTTTATTTACTACTTCTAATTCTTCACTTTTTCTGCTATGTTGGTTTCATTCCTTTCCTTAAACTTTATCTTCTATTCTTTATGTACTTTATCCTTTTAACTATATTCACTTTTTACTTCTTTTCTTTATTTACTTTTTACTTTATCCTTTGTTCACTTTTTCTTTGTTGTCCTTTACGTTTACTCCATTCATTTCACTCCATCTTTTCATACTCCAACATTTCTCCTTCTTAATTGTCATTGTTCACAACAGAAAAGTGAACTATATTGATGGAAAATTTGTTCCAAGAATTCAATGGATTTTTTTCTCTTGAGATTTTGAGATGAGATTTTTGTTTTGCTTGATATTATTGATCGTTCGGTCGTGATCGTTCGGTTTTCATCACCGATTGATTCTCTTAACCTAGACATGATGCTTATATACTAATCTTAGATAGAATAAAAATAAACTCCGAAGGGAAATATCGCTTAAGCTAAGTAATTAAATTTTAACTAGGCAATCATCCTAACTAGCCAAGACTTTGCCTACAACAGTTGCCTGCATTACTGCTCATTAGGGTTTTCCTTTCCCTGAATATCGCTAGACTTTCTAAGGCATCCAGACCCCCCGTGTCTCTAGTTTCTCTGACTGGTGTTATGTCTTTGATGGTGATTTCTTTGATGTGTTCCGCTACTGCTGATCTGAAATAGCTCTGCTTTCCTTTCTTCTTCGCTTCTGCTTCGCTTAGATGCTTTCGGACTCTGTGTTGATCAATTTCCTTGTTTGCCCGATGTAAACTTCCTGGCAGTTAGAGCATTCGATTCGGTATATACCCGATTTCTCATATGGCTGCCGCTTGTCCTTTGTGGATCCAAGGATATTTTTGAGCTGGTTTTTACAGTTGGATTCGATGAGCCGTATTGATTTGTGTCGTTTGAGGTTCCTTTTTATTTGTTTGGTGGTATCTACGTGGAATGTGACTGCCTTCCAATAGGTTTTTTCAGAGTGTGGGTTGGCTAATGTTGATCTCTCTTTCCTCTGTCGAGTTCTTCTGATTTTCTCCACAATCCTTTTTATTTTGTTGTTGGTTGGAACCCATTTAACATTGCTGTTGTACTGCCTTTCTTTTTCCTTTGCTGTCGTGCTTAGTGGTAGATCGAACATCCGGTTAATCATGGCTCGATAAGGTGATAATTTCAGTTGTTGCGTATGGTTTAACGACTTTGGAATCGTTCTCTGCGTGTGCGTTGACTTTCTACAAAGCTCAAGTTGCCACTGATTCTTGATATTAGTGTGTCTAGGAATGCTAATTTTCCGTCCTTTTCTTCTGATAGTCTTGTGTGCGCTGTTCAAATCCATAAGAACTTCTGTTAGTTGATCCTTTTTGACATAGGCAAAAATGTCGTCTACATATCTTATCTAGCATATTTGTAATTGGTCTTTCGTTTTGAGTCCCTCTTCAATCGAGTCATAAATATTTCGCTGAAAAATGGTGAAAGTGGATTTCCCATGTCGACTCCTCCTTTAATTTCGTAGACCTTCCTTTTGAACACGAAATAATTTTTTGTCATGCACAGTTTGCACAATTGAATGTATTGTCCTGTTTTCGCCTTCGCTAGTATAGATTTGTCTCGCTGTAGCAGCCACACCTCGATGTACCCTAGTGTTTCCATCACTGGTACACTGGGGAAAAGGACTGAGGTACACATCACCTCATCTTCTGCTGGTGGTTTTTCAGTGAATGCATTGCTATTTTTAACTGAGTCACTCTCTATTTGCTTCATCTATTTAAACTCTTCCACTTACCATTTTGCTAGCTTCTGAGTGGGGGCATTCATGGCGGATATGATCTCTCTCATTTCATTTCCTTCTTTGTGGACTTTCGGCAAGCATTTGATTCTTGGTAGTGTGGGATTTGTGACTCTCACTTTTGATAATTCTCCGATTAGCGGATTGGAGCTTTTTATCAATCTCTTGAATCGTTTGGTGGACTCCTCCAGTGAGTTTCGACGGAGTTCAAAGAAATTGCCGTTTTTTTATTTTTGCGTAACCGCTTCCTCATATTTTTCCTTGTCCATTATGAAAATTGTGTTTCCTTTGTCTACTTTAATGAAGTAAACCGGTTTTTTCTTCAGTTCCCGTGCTATGGTTTCCTTTGTACTTTGTGTTGCCTTTTTGGGGTCCAGATATTGCATTTGCTATATCTTTCCTCGCTGATACTTGATGCGCTGTTGGCAATTTACTAATGGCTGACTAACGAATCTATTGAACTTCGAAGTGTTTGTTGATCTTCGGAGCTAATCCTTCTAACCTCCTCAGTTCCTGTGTATGTATTCTTCTTTTCTTCTCTTTTTCGCATTGATACGCTGTATCCGCTTTCTCCAATAAATCTTCCGAGTGTCCTTTCCCAAAGTACACATAAAATTAAAAGGAAGGTATTACTTTATTTTTGGCAAAACGATTTTATGAATATTGAAGCAATTACAAATATTGAAATACTAATATGTCTGTAGACAATAGCACTAAATATCTGTTGTTCGTAGAACTACTCCTGGGCATATATGGTTGCCAATCGCAGAGTGGAAACCCACATACCTTGCATAATTGACTTTCATTCGGAATCTGGGATTTACTAATGACATCCTAGTTTTGTCGCCAGGCGGACGCGCCTCAATCCCTTTCTCACAGGGAACCACTTGAGTCGTTATTGTATGACGATCCGCAAATTGTGCGAGTTCTGGAAATTCGACGTTGGCCCTTTGATGTGCACATACTATAGGTGCAATAATCTTTGGAGATTAATTCTGTGCATCTTGAAGTCTGTTCCGATCCTTCACAATAATCTTAGAAAATATCGTCATCGACCGCTCAATGAGAACATAGATGCTAATGGATTTTACGGCAGGATCGTCTGCCTGAATGCGTGTATGCGCTATGTTCTTAATTGCTTTCGACTATTGGACGCGACGAATCCCCTTTAACGTTTTGACAACGCTTAAAAAGGAGCTGTCGACCAGTGAACGTCTCACTCTTTGGACAAAATTGCTATAGACTTGTGATCCGCAATCTGATGTAATTGTCGTCCATCGCAAAAAAGTAATAATTTGTCAAGTTTTATTAGTCAATTGTAAGTCGTGCGCGGAATTTTTTCTCTTTGTCTATTTCAGTACACATATATTTCCCGCTCAAAATGGATTTTGAAGACAGGCAAGATGATGACAGTGAATTTGAATTTACTACTATAGATGTGAATTCGGCTTGAAATTTGCATTTATTTGAATGACAGAACGAATGAATTCAATAATCAAAGTATTAACCATCGTTAGCTACGACTTTTTTCCATCTTTCTGTCAATTTATGGATTCCGTCCCAGTACCACTTCTCATTTTTTGAGGCTAACCACTGATCAAGCCAATTTTTAACTTCGTAAGAATGGAAGTGCTACTCCGAAAGTCCGTGCTGCATCGATCGAAACAATAGTAGTCAGAAGGAGCCAAGTCTGGTGAATACGGCGGGTGGGGTAGAACTTCCCAATTAATGTTTCCCAAGTAGTTCTGGAGAGGTATTGCAACATGCGGCTGAGCATTTTTTTTTTGGTTTGGGAGGTGAAAGCAATTTACGCCCTGAGTGTCGGACGCCCCCGCTACCGGACTACCGACTAAACACCTCCCCTGTCACACCGAGAACCTAGCCTGGAACTGTTTGTCACATTACTTCGGACTAGGCCTCATTAATCATCGCTTAGCGATGTCTTCAGGCTAAGGGAAATCTCTCTTCACGGATGGATAGGAAGGAATTGCGATTAGTAACTATAATATTGCGTTACAGAGATGTTCCCTCCCTCGCCAAGCGATCCATTATGTCCTTCTTTATAATGAGTACTGTCCGTACACACAGTTCCAATTGTCCTTTGATTTCATCATTTTTCCCGTTACATTTTCTGGGGAAATTACGCCAATTTTCTCCGAGAGATGCGAACGGAGTCTTGTGAATCTATTACACGTAAAGAACGTGTGGCAGGCGTCATCCGTTATCCCCGGGCGGAACACGCAAGTTGGGGATGGTGTCTTTCCCATCTTATACAGGTAAGACTAAAATACCCGTGACCACTGAGTAGTTGCGTCAGACAATAATCAGTCTCACCATGCATTCTGTAGAACCATGGCCCCAAGTCACTTATCAGCCGTGCGGTCCATCTGCCTCGCGTTTCGTTTTCCCATGTTTGCTGCCATAAGATAAGGGTTCTTCTCCGTTCCTCTCGGTTGACGGTTTCTCTTGCCGACTCCCCCCTACGTGAGTACACACGTTTCAGTTCGTCTGCAAGTAACGTGATTGGAACCACCCTCGAGATTACCAGCACTGCAGGTTCAGAGACAATGCGGTATGCAATGGCTATCCGTAAAGCTCCTTGCCTCTGCACCTGTGCCTGACGCCTTCGGTACGTCTCTTTATTAAGAGCACCAGCCCAAACCTCGGAGCCATACAAGAGCACTGACTCCATTACACTCATCAGTAGACGTCTTTTGCTCGACGTTGGCCCCTGCGTGTTGGCCATAATGCGGTTTAGCGCCGATACCCGCGCGGAGACCGTATCTGCTGACGCTCGAACCTGCTCGAAAAAACTCATCTTCGAATCAATCATCAAGCCAAGGTATCTGATTGATTCTTTTGACTCGATGATCATTCCCCCTACACGAACCGGCATAACACGAGGGATTCGCTTCTTTGTGAGGACGACAACCTCGGTCTTTTCCAGCGCTAGGCTAAGCCCACGGTCTGTCATCCACTCGCTCACTCGGCGTATTACCACATCCAGTTTGAGCTGCGTCTGTCCGACAGTATGTCCGGTGACTAGTACCGCTACGTCATCTGCGTAGCCAACCAGGTACGACCCCCCGGTAACTGTAGCCTCAAAAGCTCATCGTACGAGACATTCCAGAGGTCCGGGCCCAGAACGGAACCTTGCGCGACCCCTGATGTCAAATCAATTCTTCGCCGGCCTCCCAACGAATCATAGATGAGTTTCCGATTTTTGAGATAGTCTTTCAATATCTGCATCAGGTACCTCGGCACCCTGAAATATTCCAGAACACCAAGAATATCTGTCCATCTAGCAGAGTTGAAGGCATTTCTCACATCTAGAGTTATGAGCAGTACTATTCGTCTCGAGTAATGATTGTGGGCTTCTGCCTGCTGGACCGCGCTCACTACCTCTGCTATTGCACCAATTGTGGATCGACCAGCCCTGAAGCCGTACTGCCGAGGAGACAGATCCCCGGCATTTCGAATGGCTTCTCCAAGTCTTTCTCTAATGAGCCTCTCGAGTACCTTCCCAGCGGCGTTCAGCATACATAGGGGCCGATATGTAGATGGTTGCTCCGCGTTCCCCTTCCCCTTGTGGATCAGCACGAGCCTCGCCTCTTTCCAGCAATTTGGAAACACGCCCTGCCGCAAACAGGCATTGAAAGTGGTGAGCAGCTTTTCAGGACAAAGTTGATGTGCAAGCTGTATCACTTCCGCTGGTATACCGTCTGGTCCTGGGGCATTTTTCGATTTTAAAGCTTTTACCGTATCATCCAGTCCGATGGCGGTAAAAAGTGGGCATTCTCCGAGACATTCAACATCTGCATCATCGGGACAAATAGGATGCATAGGGAAGAGCGCTCTAACAATCTGGTCCATTTTTTCCGTTTCAAGGACACAGGGCCTCCTTGCAGCTCCTAGTTTCCGCATGGCAAGCTTGTAACCCAGCCCCCACGGGTCTCTGTCGATGTCCACAACTAGGTTGCGCCAGCAGTGAGCCTTGCTTTCGTTAATTAACCTATGGAGAGCTTTTCTAGCCGACCTGTATGCCAGCGTTCGGGAGTGTGACTCGTCTCGATTTCTTAAACGTTGAGATTCACGGCGGAGTTTGTGACATTCTCTCCGCTTTTCGGCGATTTCTGCCGACCACCAGTACACAGCAGGCTTATTGTGTCTAGGCCGTCGCCTGGGCATAGAGCAGTCGCACGCATTCTTGATGAGCCTCATGGTGGAGTTCACCATGTTTTCAGCTGAGGCTCCTCCCGTTACCGTCATAGTTTCACCTCTCATAAGAGCTGCGGCGAATGCGTCGACATCTATTTTAGATATATTCCAACCTACAGTTAAGGGTTGGGTTGCTACGCGTCGAGTAGCACAGTCGCCAATTGCGAAAGCAATGTACTGATGATCGCCCGCCGAGTAGTCCTCCAGTACTCTCCATCTGTGCATCCTAGGCACTAAGGACTCCGAAGCAAATGTCACATCCGGTATAGTTCCCAAGCAGCCTCCCCGTCGAAAAGTTGGTGTGTTCCCAACGTTCATGATGACAAATTGCCTCCTAGCCACCATTTCTAGGATTCTTTTTCCTCTCGAGTCTGGCAGAGGCATTCCCCATTCTATCGCTTTGGCGTTAAAGTCACCGCCAACAAGGATTCGGCCTTCTGTGCTCGAGACAGCTTCCTCCAGTTCATCGAGCCTGCTCTGAAAACATGAAATTGACTCATTTGGAGTGAAATAGACGCTTATGAATGTCAAATCGGCGCACCCAATGAGCACGAAGCCATTTCCACTGGTGCAAGTCCGAGCTGTAGGTAGAGCCCTATCACGTACCCAGATGGCGGCGGTGCCGGATCGATCACAATACCATCCAGCTTGCTTTTTGTTGTGGTTTGGCTCAGATATCAGCAACAAGTCAACTTTTTTCTCTTTTGCAACCTGGTCTAGTAGATCTTGTGCGGTTGAGCTACGGTGTAGGTTGATTTGCAGGACTTGGATCATGTCTTTGCTCTTTTCTTGCTTAGTGCCTCTTTGAACTCCTGGCACCTACCACTTCCTGGAATGTGAGTCAGATCTTCAGACTTCCATCCCTTATCTTTGCACAAGATACAACTGGGTTCGTTTGGGCAGTCTTTCGCCTTATGACCGGAAGTGCCACACCTGTAGCACAGTTTGCTTCGATCTGGCCCCTTGCAGTTCAAGGAGATGTGTCCAAAGTTAAGGCACTTGTAGCATCGAGTTAGGGCTACCCTCCGACGTATCCTGCACACAACCCAGCCGATTTTAACTTTCTCCTTGGTCAGGAGTCTATTATTGCCGCCCTTTCTCCTCTAGGGTTGGTAGGCGTTAGCCTTACCCTAAAGCTCTCTGCCGTAGGAAGAATTGACCTAATTGAATCTCCTACTTCTTTGGCCTCCGCAATGCAGTCAAGGTCTCTTATTTCCAAAGACGCCATTGGCTGCAAAGTCGAGATAACAGCTTTAGAGCCCAGGAGGTCCTTGACAGCGCTCTCGAACCGTCCCTTGTCGGTGGATTTTGCTCCGAGTTCTACGAGGAGACCACCTGTTCTGGTCGCTCTTACTGTTCGTATACAGACACCGTTTTTTTCGGGTCGAGATGCGAAATGCGGCCGAGCATTGTCATGTTGAAAAATGATTTTATCATGTCTTTGGTGAAATTCTGGTCGTTTTTCCTTATGTGCGCGGTTAAATTTGATCACTTGTTGTCGGTAACGTTTGCCGGTAAGAGTCTCACTAGGTTTCAGCAGTTCGTAATACAAAGGTCCCTTGCTATCCCACCAAATACACAGCAAAGTCGTCTTTTCATGAATATTTCGGACTGGTTGTGATGTTGATGGCTGGCCTGGTTCTACCCATGATTTTTTCCGCTTGGGATTGTCGAAATAAATCCACTTTTTATCGCCAGTAACAATCCGATGCAAAAAAATTTTTTTTTGTCTGTCTGGCAACCAAATTTTCACAAATGGTTTTTCGCCTTTCGATGTCTCTTTCTTTTAATTGATACGGAACCAATTTTCCAGCTTTTTGGATCTTTCCCATGGCTTTTAAACGTTGTGAAATGGCTGCCTGAGTAACTTCCAATGCTTCTGCCAACTGTTTTACAGTTTGTGTGCTGTCTTCATCCAATGAAGCTTGCAAGTCTGTATCTTCGAATTTTTTTGGTGCTTTTCCACGGTCTTTGTTGCTGACATCGAAATTGCCACTTTTAAATCTTTTAAACCATTGTTCACAAGTGTCTTGGCTTGGGGCATGTTCACCATATGCTTCCACTAACAATCGATAAGTTTCTGCTGCCATTTTCTACAAACAGAAGATTATTAGAGTTCCTTGCAAAACCTCTTTTTCTGACCCGTAATTCGACATTTTTGAAGCGAAAAAAAACTATGTTGTTTGTACAATGAAAACGTATAACTAACTGGAATTTGTTGACAGATTTTAACCCTCCAAAATGCCATATTAGTTTTCCCCGACACAAACCATATGTAATGGTTATGCTATCTGGTAGTAAAATCCGCATTTCATATTTGTACACCTAATACTTTATGTTCTTCCGATAGTGGGACAAGCAATTTGTTAAAACTAAAAAAAAACGAGGTCAAGCGTTACAATATTCAGCTGAAAGTGAGCAGAAGTTAAATTTAGTGTTTGAGACAAGAATGTTGGTCTTCAATTTCAAGACAAAGACTTTGAGGCAATCGATTTTTTTAAAAGGTTTTTCACTAATGAACTTATTGCAGATATTGTAAAGCAAACCAACATATATGCAAGACAGGAAATTAACTCAAAAGTTCTAAAAAGAAGGTCCATGTGGAATAACTCGAATGAGGTTACCGTTGCTGAGATGTGTGCATTTATATGCGTCATTTTGTATGTGGGTATTATTACCTTATATAAATTTGAAGAATACTTTTCTCAGAAATACACACACAAGATTCCTTGTTTCTCGGATATTTTAAGTATAGAACGATTTCCCTAAATTTTTTGGATGCTCCATTTAAATGAGATTAGATCACCAGCTAATAACGTTTCAACGAGAACCAAAATAGTTGGCAAATTTGTAGAATATCTCAACTTTACGTGTCAAGACAGTTTTATTCCCAGTAAAGAAATTTCTATTGATGAATTAGTATTACAATTCAAAGGCAAGGCTAGCTTCATTACATATAACCCAAATAAACCAACTAAGTGGGGAATTAGATAATATGTATTAGCAGGTTCCACTACCGGCTACGTATATTCCGTTCTGCCATATTATGGTGTTCTAATAAGTAAAATGTTGATCCATCCAGAATTACCGGTGTCGTTAAGAATAGTGCTTCATCTGGTTAATAATCTACTAGAAAGTCTACCGATACCAGAGGGTACCGTATCTTTACGGGTAGATACTATACAAGTTTTCCAATGGCCAAAGAACTTCTCAAACGGGAGTGTCACATAACGGTAACAATACAAAGGAATAGGAAGTTCTTGCCAAAAAAAGTGTCGAACAAAATTTTACTGCAAAAAATATGTTGCATGCCGAAAGAAAAATGTGTTAGCCTGGGCATGGAAGGATAAACGTGTCGTGAATATGTTAAGTAGTAACGACATTTCAAAGTGAAAACTTCGCATTTCAGCACCTCATCCGAAAAAAATATAACGATTGTATGGTCTGTTCTGATGGAAAAGCTAAAGGCGAAAGAAAGACAACTGTTTATTTCTGCGAAACATGCCAAAGACACGTTTTCTGCACGTTGGAAATTAGTTTAAAAAAAAAAATCACACAGTAAAAGATTGCAGAAACTAAAAAAATTTTATGTTAGTAATTAATGAAATAAATATAATACGTGAATTCTACCACTGTAAATTACTTTAATTTATTTAGCTAAAAATAATTACAAGTTGACACGCAACAACTTTGAAAATAAATCGAGTGCAAAGGGTTAAACTGGTTGCACAAAGATAATCGGACTTTGAGGCGGTCTTTACGCACGTTGGTTTCCCTTAGACGCTCGCTACTGGATCCAAGAAATAAACTTCCCATTTTCAATTATTTTGCCTAAAATCTTTTCACTGTTGACACGTTGCAAATGTTTTTTTATATACAGCAATCAAAGCAATTTTCTGTTTTTTCGTCAAAACCATCGTTTCCACTACACATTCACTTTCTTCACTGAACGATCTGCACAGTATGATGCAATCGATTGCAATATAGCCCCTACTGGTGGATAAATACAAAACCAGCGCAACAAGTCCTGTAAGATAACGCTTCTTATCGGCAAACGACAGAGAAACACTGAAACGCAAAAATCATCTATCAGAATGTGTGAATTTACTTGACGATTTTAATTTATGAAAAAAGATCGAATAGTTCGTTCAATATGTTATATTGTCATAATTGTTATTAAGTCATTGTAAGTATATAAGAAATTAACTTATAGAGCGATTAAAAGTTGAATTTCGTGTTTTTCACGAATTTCGATTGAATTGATTACAATTAAAATGTAAGTTTCGATTTCAGCAGCATTTTTTAGGCAATTCAAGGGTTCTCGTTTAAAATAAATTAATTAAGATAATAGTGCAATTCCTAAAATTACATGACTCGTCACCGGAACTAAATCATCATATCTAAAACAAAATCCTGGAAACTTTTATATTTGACCTTTATGCTTTCATCCTTTTTTCAGTTCATTTTAATCACTGAAAAATTCATTGTCAGCTTACAATATATCCAGGAAGAAAATTTCCCTCCTATCCAAGCATACACGTAAATCAAGGATTTAGAATATTCACCACGAAGTTTTTAGATGAACAAACGTTGGGCATGTAAGGACGAAATAGCTTGTGCTTCCTGTTTTTCAAATTGCAATGAAAAGCTTTTGGGCTACTGCATAGTCGACTGCTGTCGAGTGGGTGTGCAGATGGCAAAAGCTCAGGTACAACAAGTGGCATCCTGAACACTGAAGGATAACATTTAATGTTAGTACGGTCTTATCAGTTGAATTGAAAGAACGCTTGGAAATTGTGCGTGTTATTCGAAGGAGTTTGTTCGGTTCACCTGTTGAATATTGTTTAGTTTCGAATATAAGACTTTATGGAACTTAAAACGACTCTTGAATAATTTTCCGTATGGGATACTCTTATCCTGGAAAGGTAAAATCTCACTGATTTTAAGACAAGGGATTAAGTGTTTCCTTAAGTTCGTTCAACCGTGATGTTATGTTACTATAGTGCTGTTTTTCCGGAGATAGTTCGTATGTATTTCCATTAATTTTTTATTTGTTCCGGGAATAATTTTAAACATGTGTAATAAATGCAAACAGTGCAGTCTGTTTGTAAAGTTCGTATCAACTTCATAATCTCGGCGTAGTGAAATTATCAAATATTCAAAGGATTAAAATTTAAGTTACTTCGCCTGGACGACCTGAAAATTTTGTGTTCGCTTATAAAGGTCATCCAGCCAGAATTCTCCCACTTGCGTTTTTCCTTGATAGTAATAACTTCTGGGATCATTGAAAGAGTTGGAAGAAGTTTCATTTTTCGAAAATATTTCGTGTTAGTTTGTTGAAATGATTTATGACTAAATGCAACAAAACAAAGCTTACTTGATCATATGCTCTTTGTATCAGATGTTATAAAGAATTGCCTACCTTAAGAATAAAATAAACAAATTAAATATGTTATAAAATCAAGAAGGAAATGGCTTGTGCTAATTTAATGATATTTTCCATTTTTAAGTGCGTATTTAAAAAACTTCACTTGTCTAGTAGTGTGTTGTCAATTGAAATCATTTAGCAATGAACAATTTTGCATTATTACTCAATGTAAAATGATGATCCCACTCAACCACTTGTGAAAAACTTCGTTTGAAAATATTAAAGAAAATGCCCCACTTATTGTTTATTCATGATCTGTAAACGAATAATTGTAGGGTTAAAGTCAATGTTGGAAAAAATGGATTTTCCATAAAAACTCACGAATATCTAGAGAATTCGTTTTACTTAAAGGCGTATTTGTTTAAGGATTCCTGGCGGGATATTAATCATTCGTTGATGGCTGAAGCACTGCTCGACTGCTAGTAAGTTTCTGGTAATTTTCTCCCACATGAGACTATTAAAGGTTTTATTGACACCAGCCCATTAATAGAACGTCGTGCAAAAACAGGACATTCAATTCACGACTGCAAATAAAATGAAAAATTTAAATTGAGCTTTCACAATCTGTTTTCCTTGTATGTAATGTATTTATTTTGGCTAATCTAAACCTTAAAAATTAATTCGATTTGCCAAGGAGAGCTGTGTGCGCTAAAAATACACTCTATCAATTAGGGATGCATTCGTTTGCAATAAATTTTAATTTTACGGTATCAATAACTTTGTTGTAGTTTTATCGGTATTAGTCAGGACATTTACAAGACTAGATCATTCATTGCGGAATCAATGAAATATTCACTCATCTCCTTGTTGGGCGATTGCAATTGCACGACGAACATCCTCGAGCAAGAGGAAATAATTTTCTCTCAAAGTATTAAAGGTGTTTCAAGGGATTTCCCAGTAATGAAATTAACAGGATATCATTGAATTTCTCGAATAGAAAATAAAATCGCTCCGGGAATAACTGCTGGATTGTTGGAACACATTATGAGATAAATATCTTAGAATTGAACGATTAATACGTTTAACATGTTCGACTAATATTATAGGTGACAAAAAAAACCACTTTTATTATGTTGCTATAAAGGTGATTGAAAGGATATTTATTGATGAGAAATCTGGTTCATTGGTTGTACGCCAGTTATCAAATATGCACATTTTCTTCTGATAAATAATTTGTGAAATTATGGGGAATAATTTATGCATACGTTCACTGCGTCGCGACGAAAGGAAAGACTGAACAGCAACGTAAAGGATATGCGTTGAAATAAACCATTTAAGTTGTACCGTGATTTCAGGTGCCATTCCTCATTTTAAACGTTGTTGAATCATTGCCAAAGGAGTCGATGCAATGTACAAATTGACAACCATTTTATATCCATGAAACTGGGAAATCATCTGCTTGTATTTTCCAGGAAATTTCCTGTTCAATGAAAAACAGATTGCTGAGCAATTCACTCTACGCTTATTTCTCTTCAGTTTGTGTAATTCATAATAGCATATTCATTACGATGCTGTTGCAGACAATTTACCTGCAGGATCTTGTAGGTGAACTATATATGGATTTAAACTGTTTTGCGATACACACATATTATAACCGAAGACACGCCTCTGCCGCTGGTTATTTCCAGGACAATGGAAGCAATTCGCAAAGTAAGTGATTCTCTCTCCTTGCAATTGTTGATTCGGAAGCTTAACAAGAACAGCGAGTTACACTGTACACTTATGCAATAGGCATATCCTTGTATAAATATGCTATATTCATTAATTTTGTCGAGTTGAACATAGGCCATATGCTGTGTTACATGTACGATTGCTGTAAAAGTATGCTTGTTAAGATCACATGTTTGCCGTTCAAAAGATTGTAAATATGTCTGATATATCATTTATTTTTAAACGGATACTATGGACAGAGAAGAGGATGAAGTTAGATTCACTCAGAATCGAAGCATGTTTATATAACAGCGTCTGCTGCCAAGCATTTGCGTCAGTGCATATGCATGGTAGCATCGAATAAAAGAGAGTTAACATTAAAATTTGCGAAAGGATCTAAAATTAGACAAAACACAATATTTAATAGGGCTGGTTAAACTCTTTAGTTCACCTGGTGAGCGCAAGCTTATCTAATCGTATATAAATAGATATTAATCCTTAAAAAATATAATAACTTCAGAAAAATATGTGAATGGAGCTTTTCGTAAAAGGGTTATACCAACAATAAAGTGATTGTTGGCCGAAGTAGAGCAATTATTTAAAGATATTCAGTTCGTTTAACATTCATCTCTTTCAGTTGTCAAGGTCCTTGAAATACCAAGGCTTCGAGCTATAGGTAAAAGCGATTGACTGTGAAAGTTTTCGCTTCAAGAAAATCTCCATTAAGCTTAATAGCTCCAATGTTAAAATTACTTAGTGGGATTCTAAGTGTTTTTTTTTCAAATTACAAATTAACACCATTTTTTTCAGAGGTTCTTTACGGCATGGAAATCAGCTATTATAAGAATAACTTCTCTAGTCTATCTCCGAAAATGATAGCCGAAAAACAAATAACATGTCTTGACAAACTATTGAAATTCAGGGAAGGACATTCGACGGAACGTTGAACGTTTAGTAATGGTGACCCAGCACATTAGATACGCCATTACCCTTAAAATAGCTCCCCCAAATCTCAAAGTCTCTACAAACAACCTCTGCTAATTTCTCAAACACCTCAGCCCAATTCAAATAGCCTTAAACGCCTTTAAAATCATCGAGGAGTCCCGGAAACAAATTTACTACTACTTTTTGCACCAGTATCTGTCTTTCGGAATACTGTCTGTTACGTAACGGGTCAGGAAGTACCTGTTCAATCCTCTCTGTCATCACTCTTCCCAAAACTTTACCAAGTGTAGGATAATTATTTCGCATAAGGCCGCAAGGGTTCCCTATTCGTGTCAGGTGACATGAGCAATACAACAAGCTTAGCACGCTGAAAGACCACAGAAAGAAACCGAACCGAGGCACTACCACAAAAAAGACTCTACATAGTCTGGCACAACCTTCCAGAAGCATCTCGATTGCTATGTAATCCCATTCAGGTGCCTTCAGACTTCGCAATTAACACTCGCATCTATTTCCGAAAGCTGTAAGGACAAAGATCATCTTTTCCCCTCAGGATCAAGTCAAGAAGTCTAGTTATGTTATGTCATGACATAGGCATAGTGAAAGCCATGGACAAAGTTTGACATGAAGGACTTATAATCAAAATCCATGAACTCTTTTTCTGCCTATCATGCATTCAACTGATTCATACTTTCCTAAAATGTCGACCTTTTAGAGTTAGGTTAGAAGAATACCATCTACGTTGGTTTTACTGTGAGTTGGTGTGAATAAGCACCCTTACTCCCTTGTGTCGGTTGGTGGGGATCACTTACCCGCTAAATATGTCAACGTCAAAACTACGTCAAAAAATCATTATTTTTGATTGTACGATACTTTACTCTAGTTGACTGATCGTTCTGAGGCTCGGGTAAAGTCTTCGTCCTCCAGAGTCTCTGCATCTTAGAAACTGTCATGTTAATGGATTTGGCCGAATAATTTCAGTGTTCGGTCAAATATGCACTTGTCAATTATGTCTGCTTTAATGTCTGTGTTTTTCACGCAACGTGAAATTCGGGAGAATTTATTTATTGTCTTGTTCTGGAAGGTTCCTTTTCCTTAAATGACCATTGTTCAGGAGTGGATCTAGGGATTTCATAATGCTCATACATTGCCCTTGGTCAGTTTTTCATCAAAAATAAGTCAAATATAAGTTTCTTTAAATGGTATGTCTTCGTTGTTGACCCACTTTGGCAGTATTTTCACTATATTGCGTCCCCAAAGTGTCTGCAGAAGCTTCAGCTTTACCCTCGTCTTGATATTGAAGTCCGTTGGGGCCATGAATAGTTAGCATGACTGCTTTGTTTTTTTATTTTGAAGTGTTTGACCAGTCTTCAGAATAGCACATATCCTGGCAATAGACTTTGCAAGAAGCGTTGAAGACCATTGAGCTCATTGACCATTGTTAGTCGGTGGAGAGACTGGTTAGTGCCATAAGCGCTATATGTTCGCCATGTCTCAAATGGGATATTGTAATTCTTCATTTCTTCATATTTATTCAAATAATATTCATTAGTTTTTTTCTATAGCTGATTCAAATTCCTAATCTTAAATCGTCTATTCTGTATAAACTGACATGTTTTAAGGACGGATTGCCTCAGCATACCGGACAGTCTCTGAGTCAGCGGTGTTGGTAATTGCAGGGGTGATACCCATAGCTCTCCTTGCTAGAGAGCGTAAAAGAATCTACCTCCGAAGGCATGAGGGTAATAAAGAAAAAGTTGCTTGCGATGAAAGACGATGCACTCTCGACAAATGGTAACAATATTGGGAACATGAGCTAAAGGGAAGATGAACCGCGCGGCTCATCAACGATTTGAAATCATTGCTCAATCGAACGCATGGTGAGACAGACTTCTACCTGACCCAGCCACTGAGCGGACACCGTTGTTTTCAGTCTAACCTGCACAAGATGGGTAAGTCATGGTCTCCAGATTGCATATTCTGCATTGCTGTGAAGGATGACGCTTGTTATAGTTATTTTTCATGCATCTTGCCGAAAAAGTGGGAGAGCTACGTCCAGATAACCTAATAGAAGAGATGCTGAAATCAGTTGACAAATGGAATTAGGTGGCTTATTACGCTCGGGCAATTCTAGCCATGGAAAAAGGCATACTTGATCGTATGGAGGCGTCGAGGGTGGAGGGTTTCCTTCTTTAGCAATCCTCCTCCTTTTACCTTACCACTGGAGAAGGAATAACTGTAACCAAAAGGCGTCAAACGACGTAGAATAGGGAGCCTTAGCCCGAAGTAATGTGTCAAACGGTCAACAGGGGAAGTGTTTAGTCGGTAGTTCAGTAGGTCTGTTGTGCCACTGGGAGTCTGATGAAAAAAATGAAACTGATGATCTAACTTAAAACTTAACTTACAATCTAATAGACAACACTTACAGCGACAAATATAATGTATAACCTAAGCAAGTACAATTTGATATCACAATTAATACTGCGCAATACTTCGGTCAAACAGACTATATGATACAGATTTTTCACTAACTCTTAATAATTTATTATTAGCCACTGAGCAAGGTTAGGCACCATTTAAGTTTTAATGTATAATAGATATCAGGCAATTATAAGGTAGTTAGTTATCTTGAGCAAAATAATAATTGAATAATCTTATTTTAAACAGTTCTAAACTATCGATTTCCGAGATTTCATTTGGTAGACTATCCCAAAGACGAATAGCCTCAACAACAAAAGAATGTTCATAACAAGCTGAATTGAAGTGAGGTATTTCAAAATTAATGCAATTTCCTCTATCCAGAAGCCTTTGAGTATGCCTAGCTACAGGACTGTCAACAAATAATTTACGCAAGTACACAGGTTTCCCTGTGGCAAGTAGTTTTTTGAAGCAGTAGGCCAGCGCATGCATTCTACGCTCTTTGATCGAGACCCAATGAAGTTGGTGCCTAAAAGGAGTTATATGCTCCTCTCACCTTACATCAAATACAAATCTTATTGCATAATTTAAAAGCCGCTGCAGTTTTAAATTATTCTTCTCTGTAGCATTAACTAAAACGACAGAACAAAAGTCAATAAGCGGAAGGATAGTTACTGAGACCAATAACTTTCTGATATCGGTGCTAAAGATATTTTTACGTGCTTTAAGGGAGTCCAAAGCTGCACTAACCTTCCGAGCAGTTTGAGAAACATGCAAATCCCAGGAAAGATTATTTGAAATATACATTCTAAGACATTTAGTCGACTCAACAAAAGGTAGTGCAACACCATCAACAATAACTTGCGGGAGAAACTCTCTATCAAGCGCTCTCAATTTATGTTTTGACCCAATTAACATGAATTTAGTCTTACTCAAATTCAGTGCTAGACCATTACCATTAGCCCAAGTAACAATAGCCTGCGCATCCAGAGATACCAACCTGACAGCTTCAGCTAAATGATATGGTTGAAAATGAGGGTAAATATGCTTATCATCTGAAAATAGCCCATGTTCAGCTTCTCCACGACAGAGTTCATGACAATAAAGAACAATATAGGAACGAGAACAGAGCCCTGAGGAACACCAGAGGTCGTTTTACGGAGCACAATTGGGTTTCCAAGTTTATCAATCACTGATTGAGATCTATTTGGGGAATAAGAGAAAAACCACACAATAACCCTCATAGAGAGGCCGAGTTCATAAAGTCTCCGTAAAATCACCTTGGAAACAACAAAATCAAATGCCTATGTGAAATCAAATAACACTAATAACGTTAGTTCACCCTTATCCATGGTTAGGTTGATGTCATTCGTCAGCTTTAGTAAAGCTGTCTGAGTACTATGGTACTTTCTGAAACCCGATTGTAGACTGTATAACAGAAGAATTTCTTCGAGATAGTGTACAATTTGCGCAGCAACCAGACTCTCAAATACCTTCGCCAAGTGCGATAAGTTTGCAATTGGTCAGGTGTCAGACGGAGGGGTGGGTGACACAACTTTGTTTAATAGAATAATGAAGACTTGTTTCCACTTATCGGGGAAAACTCCTCACTCAAAAGATCTATTGAAGATAGTCATTAGGAACAGGCTTACGGTAGGACGGTGATCCTTCAGCCAAACAAGATTTAGACCGTCAGGGCTGAGCCCTATAGATTTCGCAAGTGTAAGACGCAAGGTAGCTAAGACCCCCTCAAAATCAACCATCTTCCAATCAAAGTAGCAACTCACTTTTCTATCATAAAATTGTGGCAAACGAATTACAAACTCCTCACTACACATAGCATGCTTTCTGATAATACCAGCAAAGTGTACATTTCGCTCAATCGGATCAAAGAAATCAAGATGTGAAGCTGGATTTACTTTAACCAATCCAAGATGTCGAAACTTACTCCAGGCAGCTGCACCAACCAGGAGATTTTCAAGAGACTTTTCAAATAAGACTCACAAGCTAGTCTCAATTCAAATTTCAACTATTTTCTGCATTGTTTATAACGAGCTAGGAGGCAAGGATCGCGAGTTCTGCGCGCTTTTTTATACAATCTATCACGATCACGACACTTCGCTTGTGACTCCTTCGTAAACCACAGTTTTTTCGCGTTTGAGATTCGACGAGTGCTGAGCATGTTCATCAAGTGCCATCTGAATCACTCGTGCGAAGGACTCAAGTAATTTGTCTGGGCCTAAGGAAGAAGGATCAACTAGATCATCTGCCAACAAATTTGAGATAGTTCTATCCAATTTGACATGATCACATCTTGCAAAATTGCGAAATGTGACTACCTTTTGAGTACTTCAAGGTTTTTTAAGAGTATAATCAATGAAAGAAGTATCTGATTTAAAAAAGTTTCCCAATTTATCTTGGTTTTCCAAACGTATGACATCTAGCCATGAATGCCTATTTGACGTGTGATGAGTAGCCCCAAACGGTACACAATATAATGACGACTCAGTAACGAAAGCACTAAGTTAGTTGGACAAAGGACTTTTTTCCAATAAATTACAATTTAAGTCACCAGCGATGATAATGTTGTTGTAATTTGAAGCTAAATTGTTGTGAGATTCAAAGAATTTATCCAGAAGCAGGCCAGTAGGTCTTCGATATATGCATGATAAGAGTAGGTGATCACCAGCTGGCAGTGAGACATCAAGTATTAGAAATTCAGGCACATTTAAACAATCTGACACTGAACTCGCCAGAACCTCAACTTAAAACGATTTATGTATAAGACAAGCCACACCACCACCCTGTATAAGACGACCAGATTCAGGATGTTTAACAGTTCTATCTCTACGAATCTCAAAATAATCATCAAAATCAAATACTGTGTCACCATCATGCGGCTTTAACCACGTTTCAACAAGTACAATAAAATGAGGCTTGATCTCAGCAATTAGTTTCGAAACTTGAACAATGTGCCCAAGATAATTATGAACATTCAGACTTAAAACACGCAAAGAGTTACAAAGATAATTTGAAAAGCTGCTTAAGTTCTTTCCAACTAACTTTAATTTATCTGAATCAGATGTGGCTCGGATACATATTTTTTCCTCAGAATCTCTATGTTTTACAAATATTTCACCCTTTCTGGCCAAACACGTACCTATAGCCCACGTCTTTAGCCTTAACTTTAGTAGCAATCAGCAGCTTGTGTCGCTCTGAGTTTAAAAATTAATTTAAGAAGAGCTGACCATGTGTCTGCATTTGGACGTCTCTGCAATTCATGAACACTCAAAACATTATCTTTCAGCTGCCCAACGTCAAGCTTGCTTAATATTGTCTCAGTAATAGCCGCAAGATTTAGATTTGTAGCCACAGGCTCAGGTACCCCAGAAATCACCAGCTCCGCCGATGAGGCTACTGCAGGTCCAGGCTCCAAAGCAGACGAAGAAGAAGGTAGTCCAGCAGCAACAACATCGTCTGTTTCAGCTGCTTTAGGTCTCTACCTAGAACTTGGGCTTGACATGTGTTGAAATCGTGCAGTCAACTTCTCATCTAATGACAACGAAGTCCAATTTCCCGGCAGTTTTGAGGGAGTTTGAGCAGACATAGTAGATCTTGGGTTCGGTGTACCACTATGAGAAATAGATTTAGTAGATGAGGCAAATTGCATGCTAGGAGAGAAGACAGACTTTGTGACTTAAAGCTTGAAGCTCTTCTCTTGAAGGCTTCTTTCTCAAAGTATTCTGTCAAAAACTACACGTTAAATATCGAACTTACTTGGGTTCTGGTGCCATAATGTTTCCATGTGCCATGGTGCCATGTTGCCATCGTTCATGTAACCCCAAATGGAGCTGTTTTGTATCGCATGTAAGAACCATAGCCTAATCACAAGCAGCGATAACACTCCTGGGCGGCTTTTGGCAGACAGAGATAGAGTAAGCAACATGCGGATCATAGTATAATAATGCAGAAAGTGACATTAGTCAATGTTGCAGAACTTTGTTGTCCATTGATGAACCTGATCTTTTTCCGCGTTTATTCAAAGCATGCTTTCTCGTTGGCGATAAATATTCAGCGTTTCGTCCTTGCGTTGTTGTTCAGACACTAAATTATTACGCAGCTGTGCAGAAGTAAAAAGTTTCAAAAATTTTCGCAAAAGTTTCTGACTATAGTATTTCTAACATAAAATTCGAATGAAAAGTGATTGATTCAATATTATTTTTTTTTATAAACTAAACACATTAGGTAATATTAGTACGATGTATGTCCTCCTTTGTTTTCGCTACACTATAAAAGCCATTGTCTGAAATTTCAAAAAAAATTTCAATGGCGTTTTAAAAAACGTTAAAATAAATTTTTTCCATCCATGAATTACTAGCGATTAGTAACGCATTGCACAAAAACAGTGAGAATATTTTCCCTGCAATATTTTCCATTAACAGACACACCTTGCTGAGCAAAGTGAAGTTGGCTTTCTTTGCGACTGCTCACTCCGTCAGCTACGATAATTTTTAAATTGAATTGCTGAGCCTGTACTACGGACTTATTTCCAGGATCGCTGGTTCTTACGGTCTCATTCTGTCGATCGGGGTTTGAATGCAGTTAAGCATCACAGTTGAAAATGTTGGATTCCCAGTGTGGATTCCCAGTGGACCTACTGGACTACCAACTTAACACCTCCCCTATCAACTGGAGCCTGTCCTATCAACCTGTCAACCTATCAACCTGTCAACCTATCAACCTGGAACCTGGACACAATACTTCGGGCTAGGCCTTCCAATTTTACGCCTTTTGGCGCCTTCGCCAAATAGTCTAATCTGGCGGATGGTTGATAATTGCACGCCGCCTTTCACGACGACTTGCCATCAGCAAATCCGAGGTTTTCGAGCTTTTCCCAGAAATCTAGCCCGTTTTGAATTTTTTTCCCGGAAAGCAGAGGTGCCTGACGTTGGCTTCGCACACCTCCGAATGATAATTGACCACCTCCGAATTGACCGAATATACCGCTGAGCGGTTTGCCTTGACACGTTTTTAGTGGTCACAAAAACAAGTCGAATTCAATCCATTGAAGATTCAAGAAGTTTTTAGGGCGTAAAAAAATTGTTAAAAGTAAAGTCTTCCGATAAGTGTGGTTCCCTTATTTCACGTAACCAAATCTGAGAGAGTAAATTTATATTTTCAAGCGTCTTTTTATAGTACAGGAGTTAATATCCAAGGCTCATCAGAATACTCGATTAATTACGACATGGTGTAGATACCTCCTGGTGGTGGTCGTTCGCACAAGCAGCGATAACTCTCTAGGCCGCTGCTGTCAGAAGCTTAATAAAAGAAGAAAATATAAAATAAATAAGAAAATAAGAAAACTTGAAATGGGTGTCAAAAATTTTGACATTAGTTTTTTGCCGATAAATTAATTCGTGTTGGTTTTTCATGTCGAATGTCAGAATTTTTTGTGTCCCATACACTCTGTGATATGGAGAATATTTGCAGTTTGATATGCAAGAGTTGGGATCTGACCGTTTTTCCAATTTTCCCAGCAGCTACTTGATGCCATTTGGCATTAATATGTTTTTTCGTATCTCGAATTGCCTTTGGCATACCGTAACCACAAATAGTGAGGACACTCCTGGGCACATTCTTCCAGAAAGAGACAGAAAAATCGACAGTAGCATTAGATTTGTATTAGAATTTTAAGATTTATTCAAAAGTTCTCTGAAGCATGAATTAAGCTGTATGAAATGGTGCAAAATCTTGAAACAAACTGGTGAAAAGGTCAACTCTAGTTTCATGTTGAGTTCGCTCTATGTTTTTTCAAAATTGAAGCTTTTCTCCTTGTGATGTACCAAAATCCGCGCTGCCAAACGCTTCTTAGTTGCCTCTGCTCATAGCGTGACAGTTAAAAAGCATCAACTCCTCAAAGATGCATCGAAAATAGGGATGCGAAGGGCCTATGTAGCAAATAAATTGAGCTTTACTAAAAAAGAGCTATGATGATGGGTAGCTTGAATGCATTTGGGATAATAAGGGACAATATGTCACGTGATTCAATGTTTCAATTGTCCCTGTCGGGAAATTCAGGTCAGGAATCGGGATTCATCAAAAGATTCAAGTTTTGCATGAATATTGCAATGATTTAACGCTGTAAATTTTGTCGTTATCCTCATCAAATCGTCGGGGATGCCTATGCTTAGTTCATTATCTGTAATGAATTTTGCAGTTGGGCTGGAGCTTCATTGGTTTCGGAAGCCTTGACTTGGTTGGTGGTGAATGCTTTCTTCATTCTTTTGAGTTCTTCTTCTGAGATTTTCAAAATTTCGGCACTGATTCTCATACTCTGAAGTAATATTTGACTTTGAGGTATCTGTCTGCATTTTATCAGCTGTGTCTGCCATCTTTGTAAGTACTGATATAAAATTGGCATACTGAGTGACATTGCTTCTCAGGAAAATGGCAGTTAAAACACTTTTCTCTTTCATTTTACATATTAGAATGGTTGATAGTGTGCGCATAGCGTAGGGTTAGTAAATTTTTTCTTATTTTTGCTCAAAACAACGATGATCATAAACATATGATGACAGAAAGTTTTTGCATAAGATCATAACACAACCACAATTCTATTTGCGCCTTTTCTATCTCTGCCAGAGAGAAATTATGGGAGAGTGTTAATGCTGTAGGTAGATAAGCTCTGGTTTTGTTGTATGTCAAAAGTGGCACCAGGTTTTTAAAAAGGTTTACAGAAAGAGTATATTGTGCTGCTTCTTGTCAATTTTGCACAGCGATAATATACCGATTTTTTCATTTGAGAATGTTTGCCTAACTATCTTTGAAGGTGGCCTAAATCAAATAAATTAGAGTACTTGATTTCGACATACGGCGATGAATGATTACTCCAAAATATGGGCAATATTCACTTCCTTTTCACAGTCTAACGTAGTATAATTTGATCAGCTTCTTTTTCATAATAATTGTTATAGACTTATTTGACAAAATACATCCGCTGAATTTAGAAGTGAATGTTTTACTGACAAGTAAAATTAAAGAGCTTCAAAATGTGACGTTAGACTCAAAAATTAGTATATTTGCTCGAAAATTGACTTAGGTCTATCTGGCAAAAAATGTTCTATTTAAATTACATCTGATAATGTAATCAGTCAATTAATTTTTACTTTGAAAGATGGCATTGAAAATCTTTGCCTATTCGTATTGAAGCCCATTGCTGCCTAGCAAATTTGTGATTGATTACATCTGTAACCAGACTCAAGTGTCATTCTATTTCACACAAAAAAAGGACTAGCGTCGGATTTACCGACTAGATAAGAGTTAGGTAATAAGTTTCAGTAAAAACAAAAACGAACGCAAGATTGAATGTCAATTTTTTTCGCAACACAACGGCAAGCAAGATTGAAGTCCGAGAGGGTTTTGTTTTCTGTAAACTCTGCTTTACTCGCATGTCTCTATTGGTTCGCAGCCTGAGAACTTTTTCTGAAACGAAAGGAGACTGCAATAAATGTCGCCGTCATTGTGTATTTGTTTCTGTATACATTTCATCTGTGATTCACAGCAAAAAATTACTTGTTTTTCTCTTAGTTGACAATATTCTGTAGGGTGATACAAAAGTAAATTATGTTTCAGCCGCAGGTACTTTCTTTGTTTGCCATTTATCAGCAGCTTGGTGCTATCACTATTACAAGAAGAAAGTAAACTTAAAATTCTGGCATTTCAGGATGTGAACGTATTCAGATAATGTTAATTCGTTTCGTTTATTTTGGGCATACGACTGGCAACATTGTCGGTAAAAATTCGCTTAGGGCGAACAGAAACAAATACATTTCGTAACCATATCTTGAAAATGAAATTTCCCAGGATAATTGAGAATCTCAACATACCTTACATACCATACGTCATTACATACCATACATCACCTCTGTGTCACCCACAAGTGAATTTTAACAATATTGGCGTTGTAAAAGGAGGAAATTATTCAGTTCGTGCTTTCACCTTTTCAAGGTAAATTTTTTAAAAGGAATAAAATACACTTAGGGTTGAAGTTAATTTGGGGGCAATGAAATCAGTTTTCCAAATCAAAGTCGGTAGCAGAAGATTTATGTTGTTTCGACCCGCATCAAAAATAATTATCCTTGCCGCATGGAGCTCATATAATATTGATTTGGATTGCGGAATTCAGGAAGGAATTGAGTCTGCACGTTCACCCTACACATTTAAAATTATTGAAACTACGAGTCTTTTGTTTCTGGCTTCCTTCACCAAAAACGTCACACAACAAATCCAATCGGTCAAAAATGGGTTGGTTTGAAAATCGTTGAGTTTTGAAACTAATAGAATTGTGGTTTTCTTAGTCAGTTAGGGGTAGTAATGAGGCAAGCGAGGCATACTCAAAATTATTCTAATCAAAAAGCTTGCACGCAAACAACATTAATCTCGGTTGCTCGTTCGTAGTCCTTTGAATATTTTTTACGGCCAATATGTGGCCCTTGTCAATATTTGCCTAGAATTTTGTGTGATATTTGCCTTCCTTTCAGCCACAGCTTCGTAAATAAATTATCGCTCAAGATAGATTCGGGAGAATAATAAAATGTTAAGTTTCGCCTAGTATGTCTTATATACTGATAAGGATAAGGTAAATGAACGCTTCAGGAAGTAGAAGATAGGTTTGATACTTTAAAGAGCAATGGCATGAGAAATAAATATACAATATTACTGGGTTATACTAGATGAGTTAGCAATGGAAGATAGAAAGAGGCAATAAAGAGCCAAGTTTCGGCTAAAAAGAAATCCTAGGTATTATTAAATTTAAATGTCAATGATCTACTTGAAAGTTAATAATTCATGCCAGTTTAATTCGTAAAATACGTCCAAATAACAATAGAGCAAGGTGGATAATGACAGGAAACTAAGGACGTATTTGACTGACCAAGTTTTGCTGTGCCAATTCAATATAATCAATCTTAGTTGGTTTTTGTCGTGGTGGGCCAAATTCGCTTGTATGTTGGTTGGGTTCGCCGAGCCTTACTTCGCTTTTGCTGTGCAGAACGCAATTCAGCTGTATTCAGCCATATTTAGTTCGTCCTGCAGAGTGAACTGAAAATGGCCCAGTGGCCCGAATCAATCAGCAAGAAAAACCTCTTTGAATTGCCTGTGAGAGACGTTTTGGTGAATTGTATTGGCTACAGGGTGGGCCATCTAGCGTTTTAAATTTGAACTATCTATATTTCGACATTGGAAACGTCTAATACCATTCGAAAGTGACAGATATTCAGTAAAAAGTATAAAATTTACGAAATGGGTCGCTATTCGCTAGAAGAAAACTGGGAAATATTTAAAACTTTTTTCCAAAGTGGTGAGTCTTCAACCCAAATTGTGAGAAATTTGGCAATAAAAATGGACAGGCAAAAAGTGCCATCAAGTCTATTTGTGCAACAATTTGTCAAGCGTGTTCGTGAAATTGGCTCGTTGGTGGATAAACCAAAACGTCAACGTTAATTTCCCCCAGCAAACGCTACACTCAATCTTTTGCACCCTATCTTCGAAAATCACATAATCAGCACAAGAGGTTATGTGAATTGGCCTCTCAGAAGCTGCGATTGAACGCCCTAGGGCTATTTTCTTTCGGAAGCTGTTAAAGATAAATGTTACGCCAACCATCCAAAAACAATTCAAGATCTAAAGTACGAGATTCAAGCTGCTGTTGCTGCCATTAGGCCTGAAACCATCGAGAAAGTACTCCAAAATTGGGTGGATCGTATGAGCTACTGTAAACTCAGCATCGGTGGTCATTTATCCGAAATTGTTTTCGACAAATAAATTTCATAAAATAACCTTTCAAATAAATGTTCAAAAATATCAAGCCGTTTTTTTATTGACTTTTTCAATTTAAAATTTTATATGGCCCACCCCAAATCAAATACATCAAATACATTAACGGTCCACTCTATCCTTCAATAACCTTTTGGACTGTCGGTTTTCTTCGTTTCTTTCAACATTACAGTTTGTATAGATTAACGCAAGTTGATCAGCGTGATTTGTCAAATAATTCAAACAACTCATCGTTATAACGTAGTCTGCACTCTGCATCTTCTTTCAGTGGACATTTACTTTCTAAATTAAAAAAAAAATGGATTTTTAATACTGCATAAATGTGTTCTAATGTATCACGAAAATGTTCTCCAAAAACCGTTTCGAGAACTTTCGTATAAAACCAAATTTAGTCACATAATTGTAACGGTACCATACAACTAGCTTTGGAGGGTGAAGTACTGTGTGCGCAGCAGCTGCTCCGTCTCTTGCATGAGTTGTTTTGGACCATTCGCAAGAGAAGCACGTGTTAGACTGGTATTTTCTTACGTTTTTAACTATCTTCTCAAGTTTTCAAAAGCAATTATGTAAAGATGGTAGGTGGAACTAAAAAGGCATTCAATAACTATTTTTCAGTGGGATTTTTACGTTTCTTGCTCAATAAAAATAGGGAAAGAGTGCAACGGCGATATTTCTTTACCTGAACAGAAAAACAGAGGGCTTGGTTTCGGAATATGTGTCGAGTGTTCTTGTGTAAAGAATCGAAAAAACAAAAACAATTGAAAAAAAAATGAATGTTATGATTTAAAATAAATCAAAGAGTTTGCCATGCGAGTTATCGATGAAGGATTTCAAGGTATAAAAATGTTTTCTGCTCTGGTGGATATTTCTTCATGCTTTTCTACGACACTTTATTATGCTGTAATTTATACTTTACAAAAGGCTTCACAAATTTATTTTGATACGATAACCGAAAAAGCTGTCGAAGAAGAAAAATAATTGGATTAAATACATCAAGACAAAGCTGACCATTTGACTGTTTCTGGAGATGGCACTTGTAAGATTTTCGGGTACGACTCTTGACATCAGACAACATAATGAGGAAAATTTTGCTTCTTTACGGACTTGCCATGAAAAGATATCCACATTACACAGAGAATAGGGGGAAAGAAATTTTTGCTGGTTATTATCATAGGATTTCCACAAATCAGGAGCTTCGACACGAATACTGTCATAAAGAGTAGTGCGAATATTTGCAGCGTGAAGAAAATAAGCAATTCGAAAATAAAGCCGCACTTGATCCAAGTTGTAGCCCTTAGTAGCCATTGATTTACTGAGTAGTAAATCTTTGCTGGTAAAAATACACAAACCAGTAACGAAAGTTGTAAAATTTTGTTATGGCATATCGCTCCCGGCAAAGAATTTGTGGGAATAGCAATCCTGGATAGCATCATGTACCTTTAACAATGGAGCAAGAACTTGTCTTGCCCATAAGGATTTCATGGATGACAACTTTGGCTATAATGTTATGAATTTTACAGAAACTGTCGGTAATTACCGTTTATTAGAAGCCACAGGAAGGAGCATCGAATGCTGTAAAGATTAAAACTTGCGGACGTTGAAAACCTACAGTATTCAAAACAAATAACTTTAAACTCGTTTTCCTCGAAACTATATTTTTTGAACTTGTCAGACACGTTTCTCATGTTCTGAACCAAAAAAAAAACGAAAAGTATTCTATTGTATGCACCATGTACTGGGATCTATTCCTGTGATAATTTCGGCGAATTTTCAACACCTTTTCTTCTATGATGTAATGATAAATTTTTTTCATAATTTTGTAGCTATAGCCTCTAGGAAAATGTGAAAGGAAAGCACTTTGCATTCAAATATGTTCGTGGTCTGTAGTTTTTTTCCATAAAGCAGAACAGATTTGACTATTGATTTGAGGATGCGAAACTAGTTTTGTCTTTGTACAGATTTGGGCATTATGAAGGGATGTATGTCGAACCACATCCTTTTTCGGCGCCATTTACTACAGGTTGGCTCGGAAAGACATCATTTGATCCATATTCCGTAGTCACCAAAGTTGTTGTTCCTTACGTTTAAGTTTTTTTTCGGGTTTGAGCATTGGCCCTCGTTTGAGTCATCAGTTTAGTTAGTTTTTGCGTCATTTTTTCGTACGCTAATTCCGTTTTATTCCGATTTTTACTCAAAAATGCTTCTTTGGAATCTGAAATTGATCGTACCATGATGTTGATATCTTCAGTATACGCTACCAATTGTATGGATTTGAACAAAAGTGTACTCGAGGTTTTAGCTTTTGCCGTTCTGATGACGTATTCTAGGGAAAAATTAAAAAGCATTTAGGCCAGTTAATCCTCTTGTCTCAAAGCTGATTCCATCGGAAGCTGTTCGTTTATCTCGACATGAGTCTACATGGACCATGCGGATTAGTGTTGTTGGGACACTAAATTCAAGCTTTGTTTTTACAGCGAAGAAGTGGTCCTTAGATAGAACCACTTCTTTGGAGCTGTTCTGCAGGAATTCAATCTTTTCCTGGAGTCCTTTTTCTTCTGAGGTTAAATACCACTGTTTATACTTCGTCTCTGGTTAGTGGTGAGAGTATGCCTCCTTTTCAGCTTTTGTAACGTTTGTAACGTCTGCACTTTTTGGATGTTGGTTGGTTGACTATTCGACGATTTCGATTATGCTACCTATGGTTGATCCTTGTGTACTTTTGCAAAGACTCATTCGTTGATGGAAGTTTTCTCAATCGTTTAATATATATATGCGCCGATCGCAGTTAGTATAGCGTCATGCTTTCGTTTATCATTTTGATCATGATGCTGATGGTTAGTCGCTTCTGTTTTGGTACAGTTTCTTAGTTGGATCTCGCAGGGCGTTGCAGTCGTTTTTTGCGCCGGTTGGCCACCGATCTTTCATTTTGTGTGTCTAGTTGCATCTATTCACCACCTTCATCTATCCTTGCAACCCGAATGATGACAGTTGAATTTTCTTTGGTTGATGCGATATGATTTCTTCAATCGCTTCTATTACCTCATCTTACACTGTCCTTTATACGGTGATATCACTATCTTGCTCAACTAGAATGTATATGGGTAATACTGAGCTATCATTTACCCTTAGAAGCTAGTGCGACAAAGTGGTGTTTCTTCAGTTTTATTTGGAACTCCTAGAGATTCGATCTTGGTCCTTATAAGATAGTGGTCCGAAATAAAGCCGACATCGCTGTATGAGCTTTTGTATGAGAACATGCACGATTTGAATGAATCCACTACCTGGGGATGCCCAGGTTATTTTTGGGTGTCGCGGATTGGAAAATGCGTTGAACTAATTGTACAGCTTCTGCTTATAGCGAAGCCTATCAGGCGGTGTCCATTGTCGCAAGTGTCGTATACGGACCCTGTTCTTCACTTGTCTCTTTATACGCTGTTTCTCGGCCGATTTTTACAAAAAACTCACCCAGAACAATTTATTTAATTTTAGAGGTGATTCTAGGATGCTGTTGTCCTTTAACCTCTCATCCTTGTATAGAAGGCACATAACAGTTGACCACCAAGACATTAAAAGCCAGTGAGGCTTTGTCTTAGAACGAATTACGCAGATCCTTCCAAGTGATCAACAATGAATCATTCATTCATGGTTCATTTTCATTCCAAAACATTTCTAAAGTCCTTTTTGTAGTAGTCATCACGTACCAACCTGGAACACGAAAACCAACTTGGCCTTTTCCTAACCAAAAATCTTCGCTCATTGAACTGTTACCAAAATCGCAAAACCCGTCATTCTTCCTCCTTGCGAATCAAATTAGACCAGCATTTATTATGGTTTTCCACTGATCTGAGCCTCTTATTACCAGCTGATACCATCCTAGTTGAATGAATCTGCTGTACTGTTGCTGCACTAGCTGCCTTTAAAAATTTCGTATATAAACGCTTTATATGGGAAATGCATGCAAACTATGGCAGAATCATTACCTCTCTGTCACTACGGGAACCATTCTTTATTATGTGACACCAACTCAACAGCTCAACAATTTTTTGTCTAGGGCTCACGTCCTTTTTCTTATTTGAATCATGAACTTTTTTTGGCTTCGTTGAATTTTGTTCCAATCTGTTTTGCTTCTCGATGTATAATGTACAGGATGTCTTTACATGACCTAGAAGACGCTGATAGGATAAAAATATCATATCATAACATTTACAAGCGCAAGCACCTAGAAACATAGGCAATCTAACGGTTTAAGGTTCCAATTTTCGAGATGCTAGTAATACATCTCAAAATTTATAAAGAGAATTAGTTAGGGATAGGACATCGAGAAGAAGAAAAAGGGAGATGCGCCCTAACATCTACTCAAATTTTGTATTCATGCACAATGAACTCACATATACTTTTGCACAGAAAAGGTATTCTTCACTTTACATTTTGACTCGGAAAGTTGGCAATCCCCGCACATTTGTTTGCTATTTAATTTGTAAGCTCTCTATCTTGCCAAGCACGCGCTACTTGCTACATGCGTACTTCTCCGGCTGATAGTGCTTAATTTTGGTTACGTTGTGGTTCAAAATATAGCGTAAGCAAGAACAGCGAGAAATTTTACGGTGAACTTTTACCAGAAAGATATAAAAAGAGGAAAGTAGATTTATATTGCATATTTAAGCAAAAGCTTTGATATGGGTAATCTTGTTTTATCGAAAACTTAGAAGGAATTTATCATTCCAAATAGATGTCTGCTTTTGGTTGAATACCGTTACATGAGAAGTTTGTATGAAACATAGTGTAATTGCATGCAACGAGAACAATCAATGCTATGACTTTCTTCGACCATAATATCTTCGACCATAAAAATCACCCGTGAGTGATAGCGCTGTATGTAGGATACACTATCGTTCTATCTTTAATCGCCGTCTTGGGCTTATGCAGTGGTTTAATGTATATGAGATTTCGATGGAAGGGTCAGGATTTAATAAGATGCCAAAATCAATGATTATATGATACTGTGTCCTCAAAACGATACATATGTAAGTTTATTTAGAGTCCACGTCATTCAACAGGACTTGCTTGCACGGTAACAGTTGATCCGTGGTCAATCAACCTACTAAATAATTCTTCCTTTGTTACTCGCCGATGGCATTTTAAACAAAATGAGCAATCTAGCGTTCTAGAAACTTTGATGGTTGTGTAGGGATGTCAAATGACTATATAGCTTTCAGATTTCAGTTTATCACCATTTTTGGGAATAAATTTTACAATAGATTGCCATCAATCTTGATCTCGTTTGTAATGAATAAGTTTAAGGATGTTGGTTACCGATGAGAGTTACTGCTATCATAGTTACGTTTTTTCTTATTAATGGTTGGGAGGTGAAGGCCATTTGCGCCCTGAGTGTTGGCCTCCTACCGGACTGTTGGTCTTCAACTGGTCTAGCGACAAAACACCTCCCGTGTCATACCGAGAACCTAGCCGGGAACTGTTTGTCACATTACTCCGGACTGGATCTCATTAATTATCGCCTAATGGCACCTTCTTTCAGCACGAACTGGTAGAAGCGAAGAGAATTGCCATCACAGAGATCCCCCTGCAGTCTGTGCTGGCGTGCGATCCATGATGCTCTTCTTTTTAAGGCGAAATGTCCGTACTTAATGCGACACGCAGTTCCAATTGTCCTTTGATTGCATCGTCTTTCCCGTTACGTTTTCTGGTGAGAGCACGCATATTTTCTCCGAAAGATCTGAACGGAGTCTTGTCCATCTTGCGCACGAAAAGAACGTGTGGCAGGCGTCATCTGTTATCCCCGGGCAGAACAAGTAAGCTAGGGACGGAAACTTTCCCATATTATACAGGTAAGACTGAAAACATGATTATTATCTGACACAATTACTCGGACACTGAGTAATTGTGTCAGATAATAATCAGTCTCAACATGCGTTCTGCAGAACCATGGTCCCAAATCACTGATGAGCGATGCGGTCCACCTGCCTCGCATTTCGTTTACCCATGATTGTTGCCAAAAATTTAAGGTGCTTCTCCTTTCCTCTCGACTAACGGCTTCTTTCGCCAACTCCCCCTACGGAAGTATACTCGCTTACGTTCTCCCGCAAGTAGCATAAGAGGGTCCACGCACGAGATAACCACAACTGCCGGTTCAGGGACATCACTGGACCGCGTTCACAGGGCATTTTGCAGGATTTTCTCCGTCTGAATCATTGGAACGGACAAGTTGCGCAAGGGAAAAGCGCTCGAATAACCTCGTCTATTTTTTTGCTTCAGGCTCCACGGGTTCCTGTTGATGTCCTCAAAGATCTTGTGCCAGCAGCGGGCCTTGTCTTCGTTAATCAACATACGGAGGAGTTTTCTAGCAGACTTATATGCCAGCATTTGGGAATGTGACTCGTCTCGATCCCTTGAACCTTGGGCTTTGCGGCGAAGTATGGGAAATTTTCTTCGTTTTTTAGCTATTCTGCTAACTACCAGTATACAGCAGGCTTATCGTGTCTTGAGAGCATAGATCAGCGGCACGCAGACTTGATGAGTCTCATGGTAGAGCTCACTCTGTTTTCAGCTGAGACTCCTATCGTCCCGATTATGGTTTAACCACTCATTAGGACTGCGGCGAATGCGTCAACATCGATTTTAACAATGTTCCATCCTATAGTTGAAGGTTGAGTTGCTACGCGTCAAGAAGCACGCTCGCCTATTTCGAAGGCAATATACTGATGATCGCTCAAGCGCGTTCCACGCGTTCAAGATGACCAGTTCCATCCTGGCATGAGGCATTTGCCATTCTAGCGCCTTGGCAGTAAAGTAACGGCCAACAAGGATTCGGCCTCCAATTCTTCGAACCTGCTCTGAAAGAATGAACTTGGCTCATTCATCGTGAGATAGACGCTTATAAATGTCTCCTTTGCCTTATGGCTGAGAGTGTCACACTTGTAGCACAGGTTGCTTCGATCTGGCTCCTTGCAGTTCCAGGGAATGTGTCTTGTTTGTTTGGCTTGTTATTTGGTCTCAGGGGTGTAGTAATGCATCCATCTTTCATCCACAGTGACGAAATGACGCTTTAAGTCCTCCGGATTTTTCTGGAACAGCTGCACCCCATACTTGCACCAACCATCCACCACTTCACACTATTCCGTTTTTGGTCAAGCCTGAATAATCGCGACACTCATCTTGCGGAAAGATTTCTCATGTCCAAAGGTTTATGCAAAATATTATGTACCAATTCAGTCGAGATGCTCATAGCACTAGCAATCTCACACACCTCAACTTTTCTCTCATCCGTCACCATTTCAATAGTTTGATCAATGATTTTTTGAGTCGTAACCTCCACATGGTGTCCAGTCCGAAAATTTTGAAACCACTTCTCAACTATTCTAATCGAAAGTACAGAGTCACCATTATGTTTATCAAGCTTCTCTTTAGTCTCGTGAGGCGCTTTGCCTTTCATAAAGTAATCTTTAATCACTACACGAAATTCTTTTTCGTCCACTTCTTGAAAATCACTCGACTTGAATCAAACGAATGCCGAACATAAAGAAATAGACCAATATGGCTGAAACTTGGTGTGAGTTCATTCAAGAGATGCTACTAACTAAACGTGACCACGCTACGTGCCTGTAGTGCCATCTCTCGGACTTTTTAAACCCCCGGCGTTCACATTTAAGTGTCCTAGAATTCCTGTTTGAACGAATATGCCTCTATATATTCACATATATATGGATACATATATTCATAGGAATTTTGTTCTCATCCATATGAAATGCTCTAATATTTGACAGCGACACGTTTGTCAAACAGCTTTGCCATGAATCTGTTCGTCGCTGATTTTTAATTTAAAATAAAACATGAAATGAAAAATCCCGGAATCGAAAAACAGAATACAGTTCATTGCGTTGGAAACAGGCTTTATTCATCATCATAATCTACATTAAGAGCAAATGCATCATTCCAGTGCTGCTCTTTTAGGATATTTTCGGCTCTTTTAAGATCAGCGAACAACCAGTAGTCGCTGGGAGCCAAATCTGGCGAAAACGGTCGAAGTAGGAGCACCTCAAAGGTCACCTCATGTAGTTATGCTATTGTTTTGATTGACAGTCCACTCAAGTGACCACCGTTTTGATTCCGGCGTTAAGCGATGGGCCTATGTATCGATGTCACATATCGACGCAAAAATTCCGGAAATCCACAATCAAAATTCCCAATTACTTTTTAAGTACTATTGCCCTTCAAGTTTTGAATATGAAATTTTCGTTCGTTTGGCGAAAAATAGCCTCAGCAAGGATGCACGATATTTTCCCTCAAAATTCATTCGAAATAACCCTAGTACGTGTATGTAACCCTAGTATAGTGAAAAGTATGTATAAGTATTTGTATTTCAAATTACATATAAGCGCCATAAAGCATCTGACAAACGTCAAAACGTCTTGTTGCGAGGAATTTTCGATTTTCCGAATATTTCTCGCATGGCTTCGACGCGAGATTGTACGGCGCAATCATTGTACGATGGCGTATACAAACGCATGTTGCGAAAACTGGTTGACATTTAATTATAAAATAAAAGAATTATTTCAACTGTGTCCATAGAATATTTTATTATTTTCCAAATACGTATTTCGAACCCTATTGTGGGTTCTTCCTCAGTGCCTCACTGCAAACATTTTCTCTACAACATCGTATAGATATTACTACTGTTAACGGTTGTCAGAAGATCCATTCATAAAATTTCTTGTTCTAAACTTTTTTATGGCATTAAAAAATCTAATTTGGGAAATTTTATGATCAATGTATAAGACATCTTAATTGAAACACTAATTAGGGATGTGGAAATTTAAAGAGGGGTGAAAACGCATTGCCTAAGTCATTGTTGATTCTGTTGTCTTTTTGGTTTTATAGATTTCGAGACTCTCTACTGTGTCTAATTGTTGTATCTGGCGTACCGGACGAATCACCTTGAGGTCCTTGATCGTTATCATGTGTCCTGTCTCCACTATATGCCTGGCTACGGATGATTTGATGTCGATGGTTTTCTTTTTTTTTTTTGGTTGCGTGGTCAGCTTAGCTCAAATGATCCTTTTCGCCCATTCATACAGTGAACCATAATCTAGCGCCTTGTTTGTCCAATATAGCATTTGTTGCATTCAGGACAAGTAATGCTATGTATTCTATTCCGCTCTTCAAGATTAGGGGGGTCTTTTACGGAAGTTTCGGAAGTTTTTATCGGCTTTCTAATTTAAATGTTTTGCAAGCTGATATGACATCTGTTTTTACCGATTTGAGTATTTTTTTAAATTTTGTTGTTATGTTTGTATGTCTGACAGCTGCTCTTCTGGGGGCCTCTAACCGTTTGAGTTGTGAAAAGAGTGTGGTTTTACTTGATAATTATTTATATTCCATAGCAAAAAATCATCCGACAACCAATGCAATAGTTGACATTTGCTGCGAGACTCTCGTATCGCAGTCTCACAGTTTTTTTTTTGGGCCTTCACTCACGCAACCAATGTTTGATCATTCAAAACGATTTTGTAGGTTATGTTCTGTTTTCTTTCGATGTTTTGTTTTTGGACCGGCATACGTTCTGGGAATTTGTTATTGCTGATCTGAAGACGGCTGCATAGCTGGATCTGCAGTGGATTCGAAATATGCAGGTTTGATTCACTCGGTGCTTATGTTAACATGTTTTTCATTTATTTCCAGCTTGAAGACATTGTCGGACGTTCGTTCAATGACTTTGTAGGGGCCTTCATATGGATGCTCCAAAGACTTCCTTACTCGGTCGACACAAACGAAAACATGCGAGCAAGTTGAAAGGTCTTTGTGGACAATAACCTTGCGTTTGTCGTGACGTGATGCTGGAGTTGCTTGTATGTCCTTCATAAGTTCACGGAATTTTTGAACGAAAAGCTTGGGATCAGATGGCATGTCCTCCTTGAAGAAGAATTCTCTTGACATACGGAGTGTTGTCCCATAGACGAGCTCTGCCGATGTTGCGCCAATGTCGTCCTTAATACTGGTGCGAAGTCCCAATTAGACGGTGGGTAGAATGTCGAACCACTCGTTGCTTTTATGACACATTATCGCTGCTTTTAACGACCGGTGCCATCGCTCGGTTATTCCGTTCCCTGCAGGATGATAAGCTGTGGTTCGTATTTTCTTGCAGCCCACTAAATGAGTTAGTGATTGAAAAATGAGTGATTCGAACTGCGATTCCTGGTCTGATGTCAAAATAGCAGGAGCTCCAAAACGCGCTATCCAGTTTGCGTAAAAGGCGGTGGCAATCTCATCCGCAGTAATCGTTTTGATGGGAATCGCTTCAGGCCATCTCGTAAAGCGATCGATTATGGTTAGTACGTATTGAAATCCTTTTGATGGATTCAAGGGTCCAACTATGTCAATATGGACGTGATTATACCTTGCGTCAGGCATTTGAATAAAACCTTGTAGAGGTTTTGCATGCCGTCCGGTTTTACTCCGCTGACACGCGAGACATGATCTGGACCATTCGAGGATGTCTTGTGATATGCAGGGCCAAACATAATTCCGGTTGATTATTTTCTTCGTGGTTAGTCCCCCAGGATGAGACAGACTGTGTGTCATATCGAATACTTTCCGTCTGAAAATTTTTGGAATGTATGGACGGATTTCCGCAGTTGATACGTCGCAATATACTGTTGTATCCGAGTCGTCGATGCGAAGTTTACGCAATTTCAACGATGTTTCCCCTCGAAGTAACTGTTTCACCTCGTCATCGTCCTTTTGAGCTGCCGTTAAGTCTTGGCTGGTGATGGATACTGGCATAGTGATTGAGCTGATTCCTGACAATGCGTCTGCTGTGATGTTGTCGTTTTCCGCGATGTAAACTAAAGTCGCCAAAAATTGGCTCATGTAATCCAATTGCCGCAACTGTCGTGGTGAAGCTTTCTCGGATTTTGGATCGAAGACGAACGTTAGTGGTTTATGGTCCGTTTTAATAACTAGAGGCCGTCTTTCGATCATGCTACGGAAATATTTGACAGCGCTGTAGATGGCTCGTAGCTCTCGATCATAAGTACTGTATCAGCATTGCGTAGCGATTAACTTTTTGGAAAAGAAGCCTAATGGTTCTCACACTTTCTCGTTCAGTTGTTCTAACACTTCTCCCATGGCAGTGTCTGACACATCGCATTTAAGTGCCAGTTGGGCATTTTCAATGGGGTGTCATAGTAACGTTGCGTTTGCAATCTGCTCTTTGCACTGCTTGAAAGACGCTTCGGCTTCAGGATTCCAAACTGTTGGTGATTTGTCCTTTTTCTTAGCGCCTACTAAAAATTTATGCAGTGGTGCTTGAATTTCAGCTGCATTTCGCAATGATTTTCGATAGAAGTTGATGGTACCAAAAAGTATTCGTAACTCCGCAATAGTTGATGATTTTCTGAGCTGCAGGATGCTTTGCACGCGCACAGGAAGAGGACTGATGCCATTTTCATCAATGAGATATCCAGGATATTCTCCTGATGATTGCAACGTTTATGGATAAGCCGTATTCTCGTAATCGGCCGAAAAAAATTTCCAGATGTTTTTGATGTTCTTTGTGTGATTTCGATGCTATCAAAATGTCATGGATGTAAGCACAGCAAAATTCTAATCCGCGTAGTGCTGAGTCGATGCAGCGATGGAAGGTCTTGACAGCATTGCAGAGTCCAGATGTCATCACCTTAAACTCGAAAAGTCCAAATGGGGTGATAATGGCAGTCTTTCAAATATCGTCGGGTGCTACAGGGATTTGATTATATGCACGCGTCAAATCCAACGTTGAAAATATCTTGCATCCGTTCAAATTATGGGTGAGCTCATTTAAATGGGCGATAGAATATTTATCCGGAATGGTGACAGCATTGAGACGACGATAATCACCGCATGGGCGCCAATGGCCGCTTTTCTTATCCACAAGATGAGGCGGGCTTGCCCACGGACTACTCGAAGGTTGACATATGCCGAGTCCAAGCATAAATTCGAACTCTGCTTTTGCTTCGCGCAACTTTTCTGGTGGTAATCTTCTTGCTCGCTCAGCTGCCGGCGGTCCGTTTGTTAATATGTGGTGGTAGATGCCGTGGTTCAAGACCTTTTTAATGCTACCAGGAGGAGTTAAATCATGATACCTTTTCAGCAAATAGTTGCTGTGGTGAAACAGGCAATAATCGAATACTGACATTCTCGTGAATATCGCCGATGGATTTCAAGTTGGTTTTGTTATCCACGACTAACTTTCTTCGAAGGTCAACTAACAAACCGAAATGATGTACTAAGTCTGCTCCAAAGATGGGTTGTTGAACGTCTGCAACTGTAAATATCCAAGAGAATTGTCGTCGCAAACCGAGATGCAGTGTTAGAAATTTTTCACCGTACGTACTGATGGGTGTATTGTTGGCAGCATATAATTTGTACTTCGATGGTATTTTGTGCTGACTTGATTTTGGAAGGACTGACACGTCAGCACCTGTATCGACCAAGAATCGCAGTCCGGATTTTCTATCCGTAATGATAAGTCGGCGTTGGTGGGGTGAGTCGTCCTCGGCTGCCGAAACGCGAGACGACGAATTCAGTTTTCCGACGTCGTTCCGGAATTCCTCCATTGGCAGGGTGCTTTGCGATTTCTGGCTAGTTTGCCAAATCGCATGTAGAAAAAGCAAAATTTTCCCCTAGACCGCGATCTTCTTTTGTTCGATCAGCTGCGCGTTTTAGAATAAGATCGGTTTTGCGTCCGCAATTATAATTTCTCAAGATGGTCTAGGATTTGGGATAGCACTTCGTTTTTTACCGTTGACTCTGGTTGTGGACGAACTGTTGAGATTCCAGGTGGATTTTGAAACTCCAACATTAAATCTGCCGTCTTTGCAAGTTTCTCTACGTCGGGCTTGCTTGCTATGGCCAAAACGACTCTTATAATTTCGGGAAGTTGCTCCAACAACAGCGACCGGAGCATCGCGTCCGTTACCTGCTCTCCTCCCGTATTGCGCAGATCCTGCAAGTAATGTGATGGCTTCTTGCCTTCTAGATTTTGGCCTTGAAATATCCGCCTCAAGTTTGACTCCGTGGATTCTGCGAATGCTTTAAGGCTTCATATTTGTTGTCCAACTGTGGATTCCTGCCGACCGAAATGACGTGAGACAAAATCTCCGGTTCCGCATATTGGATGACGTACTTGAATTTTGCGTCTTGCGTGATGTGATGGGTATGAAAAGTGGCTTCCACTTGCTCGAACCAGAATTCGGGATCCGGTTTGTAAAATGCCGGGAATTTCGTAATTCGCGACGCTTCTACGAACGGATTCGCGGATGTTGAAGGTCGCGGCGCGATCGGTGGTAGCACACTTGGGGTTTTAGATGTTTTCGGGGTCTAAACATTCGTTGCGGTAGCCATTTTGAGAATTGCGTTGCACTTTCACGAAAAAATGGTTTTTCACGGCTTAGTGTCAATCGAAATGTTTGTGTAACCTGGGAAATCACGTCGGGGTCACCAATTTAGGGATTTACAAAACCTAAGTTCATATAAAAACGCGTTGGATACAATATAATAAAATATATTTATTATCTAGGAACAATCACGCCTATAAAATATGGCGGTTCAATTGTGAGAGAGTGATTACAGGAACCAGTGAAAAAATGAATGTCCTGCCGATCCTTACTTCGTTCCATATTCGATGGTTTGAGTAGGCAGTGTGACCTTGCTCTGTCTGTATATAGAATGGAGGCTTGTTATTCAGTTTTGTACCAACGTTAGTTAGTCGAGGAAAGTTGTTACTGAACAGTTTAATGGGCGAGAGATATAGAGAAGTGGAATTCTCAGCGAGATTCGTTTTTGAATTGAATTTGAATTTTTGATTCACGGTTTAGGGTAGTGCCCCAATAGAGTTTTTGTTGGGAAATTCGCAAAGCAGACAGGAAAGCAGTGGGTAATAATGGGTCTGGTGAAGGTTTTGTACAAAAGAAGTGTTAGTTCTTACTAAGACTGATTTGTTAGAGAGCAAAAGGGCTAGATCTCCTAATAAAATATTGTGTAAATTTTCATCGGAATATGAGAGATTCAATAATTCTTCCGGACAACAACCGTCAAACATCTCCACTTTATATGACAGTTGTAAGTCAAATTGTGGTTTTGACTGTAACTGAAACACCTTCTTTCCTTATTACCTTGTCGTAATCCTTAGTTCTATATCTGTCCAAACCTATAAGATATCTTTCATTGCCCATTCTGGTAAAATTGGTAAAAACTAACTGGTTTTCATATAGTACTTATTACTAACAGAAGATGCAAATGTTAAGTTATTACTCATATATTTCGTTTTGAAAAAAAAAAATTATTTAACGTATATCTCATCCAAATCTGATTTTACTTCAGCACAACTAACCTTTTCTCCTCGTCGAAAAACTTTCATTCCTTTTCATTTCAGCTCACTTTGATTGTGAATGATATTCACACTGTATAAATTAAATTTTTGAAGGATACTACCAAGCATCATGTAATTCAATTTCCTTTTCTGGCACATCACACAATGTTTCCAATAAACGAACGGATTTTTGGCAGGAACTCACATGATGTTAATATTGGGATATGGACAACACGAAACTGCTTTGAAGTATGTAGAAAATGTGAAAGCTCTTATCTTCGTTGCCATTTAGTTGTATGTTTCGTGAAAAACTTATTTCGAGAAATATAGGCAGCAAAGTTTCTTTTATCTCTTGATATTGCTTGATTTAGTTTAGATCTATTCGTTTGGATAAAATCAATAAAGCGAGTGTATCTTTTAAATAATGAAAAGAGGTGAAGAGCTCAATGTCTCCAAAAGGATATCTGAAAAATTAAATGCAGTCTGGAAGGATTGAAGGAAGAACTAATGTTGATTCGTTGTGAATTTTTTGTTTTCAAATGATTTTGCAGTGGTGCTACAAATGGTTTTGGTATATTGATTATTGATTTGAACACTAATTATTGATTTAATCATGTTTAAGGATATTATTGTATTATTATTAATATTATTGTACTGGGGTCCACTTGCTGGAAATTAGCATAGGCCAGGAATCGGCCCTCAGCTCCCCATGTGTAGTACTATTGTTAACAGATGGTCCATCCTGTCGTCCTACAGAAGCCAAGGAGTTCCCCCAGTTCTGTGGTCGCCAAATGTTCCAATTCTGTTACGCCAGTACACCTCAGCCAAGTAAGGTGTTTGTTGGCCAGACTCGGGCAATCTAGGAGGAAGTGTTCTGTACTTTCTTCCTCCTCGTCGCAAGCTCGGCAGGTATCATTCGTTTGGATTCCTATTCGTTTGGTGTGTTGACCTAGAAGATTATGGCCCGTTAATACTGCCACCAATGTTCTAACGCTATTTCGGTTTTTTCCTTTGTTGTTGTTTTGTCCTCATTTGATTAGGGTGAGGCCGAAGAGTTCGGCTTATCCTGCAGTCGTTCCTGTCATTCCAAGCCGTATCTGTCTCTTTCATGAGGATTTCGTCTGGTTCCCTTTTTACCGTTGCTAGTGGCACTTTAATTGTATCTATTCTAGTGGCATTTTGGTCGGCTGATCCAGCTCTCGCTAGCTCAGCCGCTCTTTCGTTTCCCTCTACATTGCTGTGTCCACGGACCTATGTCAGTTTTGCATTTACTCGGATTGTTGCGGTTTTGAGAGCCTGCCTAAAATCCTGCACCAGTTGTGAAACTACGCGGTTAGAGGCAAGCGCCTGCAGGGCCGACTTACTGTCCGAGAGAATTTGTATCCTTCCATTAAGGTTGTTTGTTGACGCTTCTATAGCCGCTTTTATTGCAAACACTTCCAACTGGAAAACTGTGGTGTGTCTCTCCAGTTTATAACTTCAGTTGAGTTCAGGGTGATCTGGGAAAAAAGATTCCGGCACCGCTTCCCTCATCCATTTTGGAGCCATCGTTGTAGATCATAATTTCACTACCAGATGTCAAATCCTGCACCGTTTCCCACGCTTCTCTGGTCGGAATGCTGATCTTGTATGGAATCGTTTTGTCGACTATTGGTTGAATTCTATCCAGCTCCCTTTTACTTGAGGCTTTTACTCGGGCCATTCTCTCCATTTTTTCCATTAAGTGTGGTTAGATAACGCACACGTGGATTTTAATCTGATGCTTGCAAGGAATGCCTCTCTGAAGATGAATTTGTCGAGTGGCATGAGATGGAGCATTATCTCCATTCCAGCAATTGGCGTGGTCCTAATGGCACCTGTGATGCCGAGGCAGGCCATTCGCTGGATCTTCTCTAGCTCTTTTGCAATGGTTTTCTTTTGTGATGCCTGCCACCAAACCAATGCGCCGTAGGTGGTTATAGGCCTCACTACTGTTGTGTAAATCAAGTGGGAAATTTTAGGTTTTATTCCCCAGGTTTTTGCCACTAGTCTTTTCATTGTGAAGAGTGCCGCTGTAGCTCTCCAAGTCCAAGTTAGCTTACTATCCAAGGCCTTGCTTTATTGGTTTCGAGGATGCGTTTCCGCTGTATACGAACGAAAACGAGCTGAAGATGGCTGTATACAGCCGAAACGCGTCCTTGAAACCAACAAAGCAAGGCCCGGCGGACTCAAGCAACACAGCATTAATTTTGGCATGCGGCAACAACCAAACGAACTTACTCCTAAGTATTTCACCTTGTTTACTAAACTGATATGTTTCCCGTCAATGGTCGGGGGTGAAAATGTCTCCGCTTCACGGCGCTTTGTGTAAAGCCGAATCTCCGAAGCTCCGCTTGATGCGCAGTCCGTTTAGCTTCGCCCACTCAAAAAGATGTGAGGGTGCGGTCTGCATCAATTCTGACATGGTTTCTGGGAACTTTCCACTTATAACGATATCGTCAGCGTACGCTGTCGTTTTGAAATCCTTCCCGTTGAGGTCTTCCATAATTTGATCTGCTGCTGCTGAGCGAAAAACATCGAAACAAGATTTCACCAGCCTGGTTCTCCGATGACTCTCATACTGCTGCCGTTTGGGTTCGGGGTAGGATGTGACTCTAGATCCAGGGTCATGGACGAGGAGATGCGTTTGTTTGGATTCGAAGCCCGGGTATAAGGTTTTTCAGCGTATACCTGACGTCGAATGAGCAAATGTCATCTTTTCAAACTAGAAGTTGCGCTAGAGGATGTTGTCCTGAATACAGATGGCAAAGGACTCGTAGCAGGAGACTTCAACGCCAGAGCCGTTGCGTGGGGCATGTCTCAAACCGATTTTGGAGGTGAGGACCGGGTTGGTGGTATTAAATACCGGTAATGAACCTACCTTCCGGCGCTGGGGCTGCGAAGGAACTATCCCAGATGTGACATTCGCCTCGGAGCCCCTCGCTTCGACGGCACAGAAATGGAGAGTAGTTGAGGATTATTCGGCGAGTTACTACCAAAACATCGCGTTCGAGATCGGCGATACCACTCATTGCTCGTCTCAGCGATCTTTCACTCCCGGGTGAAAGGCGGAACGACATCGGGGAGGGGGAGGGCTTCAGTCAAGGGAATTGTGGAATCAACGATGAGCCTCATCACTTCTGCCTGTAGCTCATCTATGCCTCGACGGAGGCCTCGACACGACAGGCCTGCTGTACATTGGTGGTCAAAAGATATCGCAGACAAACGTGGCGAGTGTCACAGACTTCGACGTGCAGCTCAGCGCTCGAGAAACGTAGAGGAAGCATCCAATAGGACAGCAGCATACAGATCAGCGAGGAAAGAACTCCGAAGGCTCATCAACGTAATGCATGCTGCTGGTGAGAACTTGAGGACGACATGAACAGGGATCCATGAGGGCTTGGCTATAAGGTAGAGTGGCGCAAGCTCGGTACCCCACGGAAGCCGTGTTTACTTCAAGCAGACAAGATGGACGTCAAAGTGCAGGCGCTGTTCCCAACTCACCCCGTCCGTGTTGATGCTGTGTTGAATGTCCATTGTTCACAAAGAATGAGCTGAGGGATGTGGTGCTTCCTATGAAAGCTCGAAAGGCACCCAGAGCAGAAAGGCATTCCAACCGAGATGCTACAAATGGTCTTCCAGGTTTGTCCTGACTTGTTGCTCAATGTGTTCAACGCTTGCCTGAAAGAAGGCGTATTTCCATCTCGCTGGAACGTGGCGAGGCTCGTATTGATCAGCAAGGAGAAAGGGGACCCCGAGCTGCCTTCTGCATATCGCCCGCTTTGCATGCTGCACACAGCTGTCAAAGTGGTCGAAAAACTCATCAAGGGAAGACTCACTGACGCAATTCGTGCTATAAGGGACCTATCTCCTCGGCAGTATGGCTTGAGAGCAGGGTGATCCACTTCCGATGCTATAATGGAAGTGGTGAATGCAGTCCGTCGAGCCGAAGCGCACAAAAATGATTCCAAGCGAGTTGTTCTGCTAGTGACGCTTGACGTCAGGAATGCCTTCAACTCCGCCAGATGGGCGGATATTCTATGCACATTGGATTGTTCTTTCAGCTTGCTAGGGTATTTGATGCGGATTTCGAGGGATTACATGAAGAACCGCAGCCTGCTGTATCACACATAAGAGGGGTGGCGAAGTATAGAGATAACGTCTAGTGTAGCACAAGGCTCCATACTGGAAACAGACTTGACGGGCTATTGAGGCTTGAGCTGCCAGATGAGTCGCGCTTGGTTGGCTATGCGGATGATATAGCAGCACTGGTAGCCGTACGCACAGTCGAACATGCCGAATCCGGAATGTGAGTCCGGAATGTGAAGTTTGGCACTGGAGAGGTTGAGATTATCACGAAGAAAATAATTCCCACGGTAATTCCTATGCAGGTCGGAGATGCGACTGTCGATTTAAAACTTGCGATAAAGTATTTAGGACTACTGATCGATTCCATAATGAGCTTTTCGGAACAGATCAGGACAACGGCGGAAAAGAGTGCGATAGGCGTTTTGGCTCTAAGTCGACTCATGTGCAACATCGATGGGCCCACACCGAGCAAACACCGACTCCTCATGAGTGCTGTACAGTCAGCGCTACTGTGTAGCTTTAAGGTTCCGACCGGAGCTCTCAGCAAGGATTTGTACCGAAAACGCTTGGCACTGGTACAGAGACGAGGATCTTTGCAGGTTGCGTCTGCATACCGCACTGTCTCTGAGTTGGTGGTGTTGGTGATCGCAAGAGTGATACCCATCGACCTCCTTGCTAGAGAGCGACGGAGAATTTAGGACAGAAAAAGGAATGGTTCTAGATATGCTGTCAGCCGAGAGGAGAGGCAGCGTACAATAATTGAGTGGCAACAATCCTAGAAAGGCAACTGTAATGGCCGCTGGATTGCTCACCTTATGGCGGACGTGGGATCGTGGCTCAATCGAAGGCCCGATGAGCCTGATTATTACCTTACTCAGCTTCTTAGCGAGCATGGGTATTTTCAGTCTTACCTCCGCGTCACGATCACGGTCCCCAGACTGCATTTTCTGCCCAGGGGAAAGACAAGACGCATGTCACGCCTACTTCAACTGTAGAAGATGGAACAGGATGCGGCAGGTATTGTGGGAGGTAATGGGAGAGCTTTCTCCAGACAATCTGGTCGGAGAAATGTTGGAAACATTTGACAAATGTACCTGAGTGGCACATTACTCGCGGCAATACTTACAGCGAAAAAAGGTATCATGGATTGCCTTGGGGTGCCGGGTCTGGGGGGTCTCCTTTCCAACAGTCCTCCTCCATCCTGCCCCCTCCCGTTGGGGGGGGGAGATTTCTCTACGTTGATGGCGCCCTAGGGCGAAGTAAGAAGAGGCCTAGCCCCAAGTAATGTGTCAAACAGTTCCAGGCTATGGTCTCTTGATAGGCGGGGTGTTCAGTGGTAGCTTTTGGTAACATGCGCTGCTAGGAATCCCACACTCTGGGCGTAAATAAAAAAAAAACGGTTACCCTTCATTTAGGTACTTAACATAAATAAAACGTTTATCCTTGTTGAATTCACTGATGAATGACTTTAACTCTGCTGTAATATCCGAAATCGTACAGGGCATTGCGCATGTATTAAAGGAAACACTTTGCTACAGTTATTTTGGGGACTTTTCTTCATTTTTATTACAAGAGATCCATTCTCAGTTTTTGTTAGCGACTTGAACTATTAGTCCTTCTATACTTTTTAAAAATCTGTCTAGGACACTTCTAATAGTAGAAAGCCTTTTCAATTTTTTTCCATCTTCCGAATGGATTTCTTGGTTTTACGCAAATTCAGTATAGTTCCCCTTTCCTCCTCACTAGTTTCATTCCATTCACGAGCCATTTTTCACACCAACATAATCTAATTCAAATCAACACAATCTAATGCACTTATTAATATTAAAAATTATTTGACTGGGTTTTTATATTATTTTTAAAAGAATTATTGGCACTGGGTTAATACATACTGTTCCTAATTTGTATATGCTTCTGCTTTAAAGATTTAACGAGCCTAAGTTAATATCTTTTACTTTTTTAATGAACTGTCAATATCAAATCGTAAGTTAACGTCAACATTTTCATTACGGTGAAGTAAACGAACCAGGAACTTTCATGAAGACCTACTGCTGAGTTCTGAGTTAGTTTTCGCAATTTTAAGAGCTTTCTCCGATTTTCGGTCGTAAAGGTCGTCCCAGCCGACATGTTGTCCGTGTTATAGTGGATAAGTTCGAGTCCCTAATTTCCACACTTTGACGCTCCGGTGCCAAAAATATGTCGTACCGCTCGAAGCGATGTAAACATCGCACCCGTAGGTGCATCGATTCAAAATGAGCAAAATCAATCGATTCTACGTCGTAGCGACACTGTAACGTATTTTACGTAGAGTTCCTTGCCAAAATGCATACAAGACCAAATTATTTCAAGAACTAAAGCCACTGGATCATTCCAAATGCCAATTCTCCAATTGTGCTCTGGCAAAGCTTGAAGAAAATGAAGAATTTCATCGGAAAATCATGTTCAGTGATGAAGCTCATTTCTGGCTTAATGGCTTTGTTGACAAGCGAAATATGCGTGATGGTCTGTAGCAAACCCACATGTACAGCTTCATACACCGTTGCATACGCAAAAATAGCTGTTTGGTGCGGTTTTCGCATTATTTGGGATTATTTGCGACCAGAATTGGATAAAGTTGGCATCAACAATATGTGATTTCAACAAGATGGTTCCACTAGCCATACAGCACACCACACAATCAATTTATTTAAAGGTACCAACACGTTCACCAAATGAACGTGACGTCTCGAGAAATGGTGCGGTCGAATGGCTGCTTCGTTCATTCGACCTGAAGCCATTGGATATCATTTTATGGGATTATATAATACCATATTATGCCTATACCAACAAGTCAGCAACTTTAGACGACCTCAACGACTAAATCCAACGCGAAATTGCCAACTTTCCGGTCGGAATGTGTGCTAGCGTGGTAGAAAATTTGGTCCAAAAAATTCACCGCTGTACAAGGATTCGTGGTAGTCTTATGACCAAAATCAAATATTCCATTTATAAAATGTAATGCTTGCATTACACCCACAATAAGTTTGAACTCAATATCTCAATTATTTCTGTGTTTTACTTATATCTAAAATTGTTAGGTCCTTAAAGGCAAACCCTTTATAAAAGTTGTCAAAATATAGAGTGCGATAAACGAAATCAGACATTACATCAGCAATATTTTCGGTTAAGCGCACTGTAGAGTACTCGTATATGCATGGAATGGAAACTGCGTTTTCGACACATCTTTTTTGTGAAACTTTTTTCATGAATTTCTTATAGTTTGAGTTGAAGACAAGAACGTTTTTAATACTTCCCAATTTTGTTCAAGCAAAACACGACCATATTCATAAATGTCAAACATATAATTAACCTTCTGTCACATCGGAAACTCCATCAAACATTCTAACCTAAAAATAACATACTGTTCCATTTCCGAACGATAGATGGCCCATCCTTTGAAAAAAAAAACAACAGATTACACAGAGAAAATGTGCAGGGTGTGTAAGTCGACTGGGAATTGGCAGGAAGGCAGTGCTTAAATGTTCTCTTGATCGTCTAAGTTTATTCTAGCAACGGGAGATATGCGTGAGGTCATCAATTCTGGTGCAACAATTTACATTTTCTTTATATTTAAAAAAAGTATTGATTGATTTGTAAAATATAAATTCAGACAATGTTTCGTCCATGTGTTTGCTAGTTCGGAAGTGAGTAGAGTTGTTTCATTTATATAAGGCGTCTATTTTTGATAATTATTTTCCTTGAAATTATGTATTCCTTGTAGATATTAAAATCCAATTGGTAATTGCAGATGGGCAGGTACGCCCATTTCAAATAAAAACTGCAGCTCTAATTAGAGGACGATTGCATGGAAATTCCATTTAATTATGAATGAAATACGCGTGCTAGGTAATAAAAGTGGGAGCTGGTAGCTGGTCGAAAAACTTTCGAGTCAATTTCCCCCATACCTCATGCAAGACAATTCCAATGATTAGGGAAAAAATCCTTTATTCCCGTTTTCTTTACTCCTTGGAAAAATCGTTGAGTCGTGATCGCCTGCATAGTTTAATTATTATTCCATCCCTTTATGCGGGAGGATAAAACAGATGTAACCTATGTCCACAGCCAAGTTCTGTAACTTCGTTCTATTGATATCGAGCGTCAGCATCGACCCCTTACAATGGAAAACTGGGGATTTTAGCTAAGGGCGCTGGTTATTACATGAACAAACGACAGTTTTAGAGGTGTTTGAAAAGCAATGTACGTTGATATTGTTCTTTGGTTGCTAAGGTAAGTTTGATTTGAAACTGACAGAATTATAGATAACGTAGTATAGTACATACGTAGGCAAGGCTACATATGTACACATGTTCCCAGTTCTTGCTAATTAGCATTTATTAAGCAGATCAGTCTACTGGAAAGTGGAATTAACGAATTTCAGGCTCCCTTTTTTGCCTATTGCAAAAAGTGAATGTTGTCAAAAAGGAAGTGTAGGCCAAAATAATATAAATGAGATTTATGGGCTACTGAACGAATTTCGATAAGACAATCAAATAATTTATTAACGCAGGCATTGTTGGCGAACTGTTGCCAGCCATATGTGGTGCAGAACAAACATTGACATGGAAGGAATATATCAATAAACGTTGAAATTGAAAACGAATTGCGATATTATATATTGCCGGATATTAAATGTTATATGTGTTCACCGGAATGTGAAAAAGGAAAATAATTTGATTTTATTTTCATTGCAGTGGGACCTAAGTAATGTGTTTTGTTGTATTGCACGGGAAGTGACGAGTGTTTGTCCGAAAATGTGTAGTGAACTACGTAGTGTTTGTTAGCCCATCTCTCAAAGACCCCATTTCTTTCACAAGACATGCAAAATGGAAATTTCGAAGCGGTTATAGGTAGTTGTTTTTCTTCTTGAAGGCGGTATTTTATTTAAAAAAAGTATTGATACATTTTGTGGCTACATTTAAGTTAAGCATGGCACTAATAATTTGTTTTAATGTTGATCTCATGAGCTCCAGCAGAAGATGTCCTGAAAGTCATTGAAAACAGGGTTTCTGCAGTGACTACCATTTCTTCGGCATAGTTGGCCTGAAATCAACCTACGAAAAACATTCTTCCAGTAAATATTTGGTTTGTCTTAAAACAAGGCATAAAAAAAGAATTTATTTCAATAACTAAGGGAATGAGTACATTAACCAATATATTGCCCATCGTTAGCAATGACTTCCTCCCATCTTCTGGGAAGTATGTTGATTCCACGTTTGAGGAAGTTCGCATGTTTCGAGGCAATCCATTCATCGACTAATTTCCGCTCTTCTTCAGCAGTTCGAAAGCGTATGTTGGCCATGCTGATTTGCATTGATCGGAACAAACGGTAGTCAGAAGGAGCAAGGTCTGGAGAGGGTGATCGCGCGGGTGATCAAAGTGTTCCCGACCGAGCTTTTCTAAATTTTCTTTAACGATGTCTGTCATTGTCTACGTGGAACAAACAACGCCATACCGTTTTGGTGTTTTCTAGCTATCAATGGTCGTTTTTCGTTCAGTGTGTGTGCAATATTTGTCAGTTGGCATCGGTAGCAATCAGTTGTGACTATTTCAGTCGGTTTTAGTAGCTCATAAGACGCAATACTTTGTGGTCCCACCAAACACAAAGCCAAAGCTTTTGGCAATAGGGGGGGGGGGGGCACCCCCCTAGGAGACGGCTCTTAATGAGCACTGTGCAGTCGCTTCTTCTCTATGGATCAGAACTGTGGGGTGACGCTCTCACCAAGAAGTTACACCGGAAGCGGTTGGCACAGGTGCAGAGACAAGAAGAATTGCGAATCGCATGCGCATACCGAACGGTCTCCGGGGCGACAGTGCTGGTAATCGCAGGGGTGATACCCATCACCCTCCTTGCGAGAGAGCGCAGAAGTATTTGCCTGCGCAGAGGCGAAGATCGAAGAGAAGAGATCACCAAGGAAGAGAGAAGTCGCTCTCTCAGCAATTGGCAACAGTCCTGGGAGCAAGAAACAAGGGGAAGATGGACTGTACGTCTGATCCCTGACCTGAGGCCGTGGTTCAGTCGAGTGCATTGTGAGACCGATTTCTACTTGACCCAGCTTTTAAGCGGGCAAGGTTGTTTTCGGTCCTACCTGTACAAAATTGACAAAGCACGGTCTCCTAAGTGTGTGTTTTGTGCAGGGGAACCGGATGACGCCTGTCACACATTCTTCTACTGCAAAAGGTGGAGCCAGCAGCAAGGGGTCCTACTCAGCGAAATCGGAGAGCTCTGTCCGGAAACTATCGTCGAAGTAATGCTGAAAACAGTTGGCAATTGGAATCGCGTGACGCAATATGCTCGTTTAGTGCTTACATTAAAAAAAGCTTTATTGGAGCGCTGGGAGGCATCGGGGATGGATGGATCTCTTTTGTAGCACTTCCTTCCTCTCTCGTCCTTCCCGTTAGAGAAGAGTTACCCATAATGCGAAGGCACCTCTGGGCGTTGGAACACGAGGCCTAGCCCAAAGTAATGTGTCAAACGGTTCCAGGCTAGGTTGTCAGGTTGACAAGGGAGGTTTTTATAGGTTTTTTGGTGGTTTAGTAGTTGTGAAGTTGAGGGTTTGCCAGGATCAACATAGAATGGTTAACGTTTCGGGATATTGTAATAAACCCATTTATCATCGATCGTAACGATTCGACTCAAAAAACTATGTTTTTTTGTGTTCTGCGAAGTGTTTTTTGCATGCTGTGATTCGTGCATTCAGTTGATTTTCGTTCAGTTTATGTGGGACCCATTTTCTAAGCTTTCGAATCTTTTCCATTGCATGTAAACGTTCATAAATGGTTGATCGAGCAACACTCAATTTCAAAGCAAGTTCTTGTTGCGTTCGACATGAAATCTCAACCAATTATGCTTATAATTCTACATCCTTGAATTTTTTTTGGCTTGCCAGGCCGTTCTTCCAAGTCAAAATCACCACTCCAGAAGCGTACAAACCATCGTTAACAAATTTTTTGAGTTGGAGCATATACACTGTAAGCTTTTACCAACAATCGATAACTTTCAGCAGCGTTTTCGTGAAATAAAAAAGGATTATTAAGCCGCTATAGTTTTTCACGCACAATTAGACTTTTTCGAAGCAGAACAAAATTTGTTGTTTATGCTATTTCCAAACTTAGTTTCAAAAATTGCGGCTTCGTAATAAAATCGAATTAAGTCGTTATTTGGTAACTAAGTAATAGGTAATAGCTGACGAATAATTCTGCCACGATATAAACGATATCCATGTGATGTAAGTTTTTTTTCGATATCAACGTGATGAGCAACTTAAATATGGTCCTAGAGGTCAAACAACCATTAAAGAGTGCTAGATTGAAGTATTGAAAAAATGTGTTCTACAGGAAGAAGACGTTTCTTGCCAAGCGTAGATTAGCTCCGTTAAAAAGACAATGCATCAATGCATCCATCGAATCTTGTTCAGCAATATTGGACAAACCGCATGGCAGCCTCTCCCAGCCATAAGCACCGCTGAGGATGTCACTTGGAGGCTGTCACTCACTAGATGATAGCATCAGTAACGAGATATGAAGACCGGTTTGGTACTTTTGGGCTTCAAAAAATTTTTCAAAAGGGTTTTCAGGCCTCAAAAAGGAGGTTTGAAAACTACTTATTTCATTTGAATACGTCAATTGAGATGAAACAGAGGGCTCTGCTTTTCTGATAGCACTCCCAATGACATTTTATTACTATTAGCCATAAGCTATGCGATACATTTTAATTAAATATCACTTTATAACTCTCTGTTTTTATAGCATTTGCCTATATATGTTTTTAATTTAGTATTATTATAAAATCGGAATACTTCAGAATGCTTCAGATCCAGCGAAAATTTGAAATATGAAAGTTTCAGATCGGCTAAAATTTGTAAAATCGTAAGCAAGCATCAAATCGAAACAAAGAAAATATTATTATATTAGGTTGCTATAGATGAAATGGCCGATTTAGCAATGACATAAAGTTGGCTGCAATTTTAGTGTATTATGTTGACACATGGCGGAGCAAATGATATGACACATTGAAGAATAAATACTGCTACCTTGGTTTACGGATTCATTTCTGTTTTGCATTTCGCAGTGATCGTCAAAACAAAAAGATTAAATTAACCACGGCGGTGGTTCGAAAAATTTCAATCCGGTGATATAGACTTTGGAAATGAGCCACGCTCACGATTGTCACACCCAGGACAATCGATCGACAATGATGAGCTGCGTGCATTAGAGGAATCTGACCCCCGCCAAGATTACTGTTTCTTTAAACATTTGAATCACTTTTTGACAGGAAAAAGATTTAATAATGAAGCTGCTGTCAAAAATTCCTTTGAGGAGGTTTTTCGAACCAGAAACTCGAATTTCTACAAAACTGGAATATATGTACTTGTATCTCGTTAAGAAATGTGTGTTGCATCAATTGGTACCTATTTTGATTAAAGAAATTGTCTTTATAAAAATTTATAGCTGCTAAAATATTTATTACTAAATCAGACATTTCATCTGTGGCAACCTAATATAATTGGGCTAACATGATTATTATTATATCAATGAGTGTTTTGAGAAAATGATTAACCACCTCTCTGTTTAGTTTTCACTTTTCTGGGTGAAACTGATCTGGATTCCGAGAATATTTGCTTTTACTTCGGGGAAGTTCAGCTTCAGAACAAAATTTTTTAGTTTAACGTAACCTAAACATTCTTCTAAATGAAAAATTCCAAATTCCTAATGTAATTAATTCAATAAGAAGGATTTTCAGTCTCGTCCACTGAAATTCCTTTTCCATTGAAGGTTTTGCAAAATGCCAAAGAATAATTAGAGAATAGACTAGGTGGAGTTGAAAACCCTATTCCTCGGAATTCGTTATAAAGTCGTTACAGTGTGTGAGGAAGCTTTTTTTCATTGAAATTTGGGTGTGTGTTTGTATACGCTAGCGTTCGAATATATATTTGAAAATGTAAATTATACGACAGCTCTATAGGCTCATATGTACTTTTCTCATCAAATGTTGATAGGGAAGAGCAAATTTGCATTCCTTGAAAATTGTATTTCCCCACGTGTAAATCATTATTGCCAAAATTCTTCAAACGGAAAATCGATTCGGAAAAGTATGGGAATTGTAGATTTCGGATTTCGTGAAATAATAGTCCAAATAACTGCCAGCACATCTTAAATTACCCGCAAATTAAATTCGTTTTGTTCTATTCAGGACTTCAATGTTTGTGTGCATGAGTGAAGATTTGTCGATTCAAGAGCTTCATCGAGACACATCCAATATGTGAACGTACGTTGTCTAGTTCAACGGAATTTATCTTCGCAGAACTGACTATTGCTTCGCTACACTGAACTTTCTTTCCATTAAGATTAAATTTTTTTGCTCGACAAGCAAATTAGAAAGTTCAGTCTATATTGGATCATCACAAATGTTAGGTATTGTGAATAGCAAAAAATGGGAGGTGAACAGGATACGAAGGAAGCTGTATGAAAGTACTGAATTGTAGAAAAAAAGAGATTTCTAGCGAGCGTATGAAGGGAATTCTAACTAAAAACAGCTGCTGACTTTGCCTGGAATGCTCGTTGGCGTAGTCTTCCTTCGCTTTCTATTTGTATTGGTTTGTTAAGTTTTCATATGGGTTTAGATGGGAGCTGTCCAAGCGCATAGAAAGTTATAAGTGGAAAGGAAGTGATTCCTTGGAAGTTATTTTTCATTTGATGTACACGCGACTTGTGAAATTTACATTGTTGAAGTCCTTCAAGACTAACTAACCATACTGTCACTACTACGAAATGTTTGCTTACACAATAATGGCACGGGAAAACGAGAAAAACTACAATGTATAGAAAAACTTCATTTATTCTTCGGAAACCGACTTTTTGAATTAATCTTTTGTTTTCTGGGGTAACCTGAAAAGGAATCTTTAGGATGATTGGGCCATCGATGTTCTATAGAGTTCAAGCTTGATTATTAGGAGAGTATTGTATAGTTTTGGATTCCTGTCTTATTTAAAGATAAATTCAGATGATTTGTCCGTATTGGTGATATATCTCCTATGTTTACAGACAAGGAACTATTTTGATGGTCCATTTACATGATACAAAATAAAAACCGACACACGTTGCCACACTCTCTACATCCCTACTTTGCGAGTGCAGTGGGCGATCGGTTAACGGACAGTTCGAACACATTCACGAAGAACTTTTGCATACGACTATCGAATACATATTGAGATAAGGAACTAAGCGAATTTTTACGACCACTTCTCGGCTCGCCGAGCATAATGTGATCATTATACACGTGCAGTGCTAACGTAAACCATATCATTTAGGCACGACTCGATTTCCCACGTTGTCATATACAGCAGCGTAGCTAGTGTGCGTCGAAAGTTTGTCAAATGTGCAAGCTAAGTGGTTTCTGTTCCTCTAAATTTTCGTATGTACATTCTGAACCCTTTATAAAGAAACATAATATCTAAAAATATTATGGGTCCAAAACATGGATCTCCATGAAGAACAGCTTTCCAACTTTAGAAGTTTTGATGATAATTACTTAAAAAAATTATGAAATTTGGTTCAAAATACAAATAAGATAGTCTTTCAATTTCAATGACTTCTAATTGTGTTTCCCCTCTTCAAACAAAATCACGAAATGTTTCAAAATAGGCCTCTCTAATTTGATTTCCTTCCTGATTTTTGGCGTTAAGGAAAAAGTGTTGGATTCCTTTGGATCTCAATAAGCTCCTATCCACAGTGGTGGAAAGAATGCTACAAGCAGAGTTAGCAACAATGGCCATGTCATAAAGATAGTTTTATGCATTGATTATTTCACGTAGGGACAAACAAAATGTCGGACATGGTATATCAGGTATCATGAAATCGCTCGGTAAATCTTTTACTTCCAGGGGTAACTTTCCTTGATAATTTTGGCGTAAATTTCCTTACCACATAGTTTAAGAAAAGCTTTAAACAGAACAAAATCACTCAACACCGGTCCTTTAAAGCAGCAACACACCGATTATATTAAGTAAATTGACATATTTTGGAAGTAAATTCCAATTGATACGCTCTAGGTATTCAATAGTTTTTAGCTACTTTCTATAATCTATAGTACAGTTTTAAAAAAACATTAATATTTTCGCAGTTGCATTTTCGTGTTCATCAAAGCTATTAACCTTCAACTGATGAGGTGGTGTGAATTTGATGTTTTATTAACAAAGTTTTTCTCAGAAATGCAGCATGCAATGACACGTCCTAGTAGTTGTGTAAATGTCATTTTCACGGTAACCGCGGAACAAATCGGAAACTGCAAGCTAGTATTTGCAACGATACGTGGTACTTGACGTCTCCTTACCAATACTGCGTTTGTGTTTTCAAGGACTAATCAGTTATTATTGTTCAAAATGAACGTGAACGATGCAAAATTTGAGTGTTTTGTTTTGGATCAATTAGAAAATGAGAACATTGATTAAAGTGATGTAGAGGATCAACCTTTGGATGAAAATTTTTGTATACATGTGGTGTCCGTTTTGAAATGCGCGATTTGGTACAGAGCATTAATTTCGAAAGCACTTTTAGGTCGGATTTTGAAAGGAGCATTAATAGCGAAAATCACTTATCGTTATTAAAAACTTTAAAGGAGTAACCTATTTAAAAATTATTTTGAATGTGAATTTAAAATGAGTTAAAAAAGTCAGTATGAATTGAGAGCTCGTTCAATTAACATTGAAATTAAAAATTGATTGATTAAAATATTTATTGTAATATCTAAACTTGAAATTAAAATTGATTGATTAACGTATTGATTGTAATACTTAAACTTGAAATTAAAATTTATTGATTAAAATATCGATTGTTATACCTAAATACACTCAGACCACGATGCAGCGATTGACGGTTCAGACAGTGAATAAAACAATTTCAGAGGTCGATGAACAATCTAGGAGCCCTTCGGCAACCAAACTACTATTTAGGGGAAAGAAATAGGGAGAAATTTAAGTGGTATAAAGAGCCTCAAAGGACTAGCTCGAGGACTTCTGACCATAACATCGTTAGATTTCGGAATTCGACCAGAAAATCTGATTGCAACACTGAAGTGGTTTTTTGAAATATTCTATCCAAACAAGAAATTTTGCAAATAACCGTCGAAAACAATAATAGTAAGTTGCAAGAACTTAGACAGAAATATAGGTCAGAATTGAAAGATATTGACACTACAGAACTACAAGCACTGATTGGATGTCTGACTTTTACTGCCATATTCAAAAGCAACAAAGCACTTAATGCTTCCTTGTTTTTGATAAATGGGAGGGGCAGAGAAATGTTTAGATGTAATTTCTCAGAGAAACGGTTACTAATAGTACTAACAGCATTGCGATTCATCAGTCCTAATAACAGACAACCCCTACACCAGAGAAGAGAGAAAGAAGATGGATCCCGCTGCTGCTATATCAGAGTTGTATGATATTTTTATATCCAACTCTCAAAAATGTTTTACTCCAGGCTCCGATGTTTGCATTGACGAAATGCTCGTAAAATGTCGCTGCCGTTGCAAGTTTTTAATATACATGCCAAAAAACGGAAGGAGGGTGAATGGTATCGCCCCTGCGATTACCAGCACTGCTGCCCCGGAGACCGTTCGATATGCGCATGAGATTCGCAACGCTCCTTGTCTCTGCACCTGTGCCAACTGCTTCCGGTGTAACTTCTTGCTGAGAGCCTTGCCCCACAATTCTGATCCGTAGAGTAGAAGCGACTGCACAGCGCTCATTAAGAGTCGTCTCCTTGATGTGGTGGGCACCCCTATGTTGGCCATTAATCAAATGAGTGCTATCACATGCGCTGCAGCTTTGTCAGCTAATGCCCTGATTTGTTGGGAAAAACTCATCTTCGAGTCTATCAGGACGCACAGGTACTTTACAGCTGATTTCGATTCGACCAGCTCGTCCCCTATACTGAGAGATTCTCTGGATTCTCTTCTTCGTTAGGATGACCACTTCGGTTTTTTCCAATGCCAGCTTTAATCCGTGAGCGGTCATCCAGTCCATTACCCTCCGCATTAATATATTGGGTCTGAGCTGCGCATGGTCTACTGTGCGACCAGCGCCGTGACATCGTCCGCATAGCCAATCAAACGTGACTCATCCGGCAGTTCAAGCTACAGCAGTTCATCGTAGGAGATGTTCCATAGGTCCGGGCCAAGGATAGAGCCCTGAGCGACACTTGAAGTAAGAATTATACTTCGCCTACTCTTCTTGGAGTCGTAGAGTAGGCTGCGGACCTTCAAATTGTCCCTGAGGATCCGCATCAGGTACACTGGTACTTGAAAACGATTTTCTAGCGCTTCCAGAATATCCACCACTGTAGCACTGTTAAATGCGTTTCGGAAATCCAGAGTAACCAGCAGGACGACCCGTCACGTGGAAATACTGTGAGACTCCACACGTTGGACCTCGCTCATTACTTCTCCAATTGCATCGATGATGGAGCGGCCTGCTCTGAAGCCATACTGCCGTGTAGATAGATCCTCGGCAATACGAATCACGTCAGCGAGTCTTCCCCTGATAAGTTTTTCAAAAACTTTTCCGGCCGTGTCAAACATTCCCTTCGTAATGAGCACAAGTCTCGCCACCTTCCAGCACTTTGGGAACAGCCCTTCGCGCAGGCATGCGTTCAACATGCGGAGGAGCAGATCAGGGGAAAAATGAAAGCCCATTTGTGGCACCTCCGCTGGAATCCCATCTGGTCCTGGAGCCTTTCTGTTCTTCATAGACAAGACTGCTTTCTCCAATTCCATCTTCGTGAATAATGGAATTTCCGTTGGTGTTTCATAGTGAACGGCTTCAACGATGGCGGGATGGGTGGAGGAGAGAGCCCGCACGATTTTGTCCATGTTTTCTGCCTCGTATGACTGAGGCGAACTTTGGACACCGAGCTTCCGCATTACTGTTTTGTAGCTCAGGCTCCATGGGTCTCTGTTCGGGTCGTCCACCAGATTTTGCCAGCGGCTGTCCTTGTTGCTGCTGATAAGTCTACGGAGGCATTTTCTAGGTGACTTGTAAGATGTTAATCGGATACATGCCTCTTCCCGGGTTCGAGCTCGCTATGTGCTGCGTCGTAGTTCCTGACACTCCCTTCGTTTTTCGGCAATTTCAGGTGACCACCAGTATACTGGGGGCTTGCTGTGCCAGGGTCTTCGTAGGGACATTGAAGACCTGCAGGCGGATGTAATGTTTCTCATAGTTGAGTTAACGACATCTCTTGCCGCAAGTTCTCCGTTCTCCAGCGTTGCTTTCGACAGCGGTGATCGTGCCATAAGCACTTCAACAAACTTCTCAATATCCGCTTTCTCAGTATTCCACCGGAGCGCAGAAGAACAAGCGCGTGGTCTTCGAGAAGCATCGTAATGGATCTCCAAAGCTATGTACGGGTGATCACTAGCCGAGTAATCCTCTAGCACTCTACAATTTTTAACTGATTGTGCTAGGCACTCCGAAGCGAATGTCAAATCAGATGAAAAGTAGGGGTGTGGCCTGTGTTCAGTACGACAAGCCCAGTTCGTGCTACCATGTTCACGATCCGTTTGCCCCGAGCGTCTGACTGGGGCATGCCCCAATCGATTCCCATTGCGTTGAAGTCACCTCCGACGAGCACTAACACTCAATACTCGAAACAGCGTCCTCCAAAGCATTCGTTTGGAGTTAGGTATACACTGAAGAGTGTGGTTCCCGAACACCGAACCCAAACGAAACCATCTCTTTGCCCCCGATCCTGCACTTGTAGATGAGCACTGCTCCGATTCATTCGGATTCGTCAGGATACCATGTTGGTGAGTTTCTGGTGTGATGTTGCTCACTCAGCAGTAGTAAGTCAGCTTGCCTGTCTCTCGCGAACTGTTCCAGTAGGTCTTGGGTGATGATGCTTGGATGTAGATTGAATTAAAGTATACGAATCATTGCAGAAGCACTTTTGCCTTGGTTAGGGCTTTTTGGAAGACCCGACACTTCCCTGTGCCTGGAATATCTTTCAAATCATCTGGTCTCGGACCATACTCCAGCCAAAGAACACGGTGTGACTCGTCTGTGCATTCCTTCTTCAAGACCAGTTAAACGAGATCTAGACCAGTTAAACAAACTATTTATGGGTTTACAAAGGATATTACTATGATATTCCCGTTCAAAAACGCAACAGAGTAGTTGTTCTTATATCATCGATGCATTATGACAAACGTAATAATCAAGAAGGTGAAAAACCTGAAATAATATTATTTTATAATTCCACTTAAAATGACGTGGATGGTCTTTGCAAAATGTGCGGCAATTACTCCTGTATTCGGAGGATGAAAAGATGGCCATTCGTTCTTTTTTACCGGCTGATTGATATTTGTGCTGTGAACCCTTATGTACTCTTCAAATCTTGAAAGCCTGAAACTCCGAAAAGAAATTGATAGGCATACAAAGATTCAGAAATGCTTTCTTAAATAAAACCATATAAATTTTTGATATGTTCACATTCTTGGCTACAGTTACCCACGTGCTTTGTGAACCATTCCTGTTGCCCGCTTTACTAATCACAGGATTTCTCGAGGCGTTCGCACTTCTATCAGACGAATTTTGAAGATAGAAGATGAACAACCTGAACCTACAGCATGTCTTAAACTTGAGAAACGAGGTACATGTCCAATATGTCCAGCAAAGAAAAAGAAAAGAACGTCATATCTGTGCAAGGAGTCCAGGAAACTAGCTTGCCTTGATTGTCTTGATTGTATTTTTGAGTTCCAAACCAGAAAGAAAACATGTTTTATTAAATTCATGCACTATAGATACGAAAAAGTTATTGATTTTACTCTATAAATACGACAAACTAAAATTTAAGTTTTTTTTATTAAGAAAATAAAAAAATGAATAAAGCTCCTCTTTACCTTGAAAAATACATTCTAGTTTTTTTAATTCAGAAGATAAAAAACTAAGCTTGAAAATAAGACACTTTTTTACTTTTAACTAAGAAGTTATCACACTAGATAACTGCTATGTTAGTGAATGTTTGACAGGACGTCATATTGACGTCAGCTGTCCAATACTGAGATGATATTCACCTCACCAGTTGAAAGTTAAACAGCCTTTAATTCGTTGGCGTAAAATAGTCCCATGCTCGATTTATTTAAAAAATGAAGTCCATTTGAAGATTTCCAACTGACCTAGAAATAAAGTTTCCACATCAAAGGGTAATCCATCGAGAAAGTTGAAGAAAAGAGTGTCCTTCCTTGTTGAAATATGAAACATAAAATATGGAATGAAACCATTCAAAAAATTTGTCCACACTACTCAATTCATCATTTCGATTAAAGTTGTGTTCTATTAATAAGTAGAAAATTACATTTATCACCCTCCTCCCCCACCCTCCCGTTCTGATTCTTTCAGAAAATTTTTGTATGGCTTCAAGTGTTCTCAAGTTTCAAACAACTTTTATAATGTCCAAACGATTGCATCTTTGTTGAAATAAATAAGCAGATAAAAACTTTACTTTTTCCCCAAGTCGACGAGATCTCATTAAATGTTTTGAGTTTCGATTTAACTTGCTTTATTGCTCTTTCAAGGTTTCGCGAAAACGGCTATCAACGTATTAAATCGCCTGAATGGGTTTGGTGGGTTCCACTTAAAGTTTTTGGATGGATTACTTTGTAATGAAACAATCAATCAAACCCAAAGCGTGAAAAACGAAGAGTTTAAAAAATAAATATTTGTAGAAACTTTTCAATCCGGGACCTTGACCAAGATAAAAATACTCTTGTATAAATGGAAAACGTATGGCTACGAAATCAAATATTTTGTATTGAGTCGGATTTAAATGAGTAGTGTTGAAATCCTTTTATTTTTAAAATGAATAGTACGAGCATAATGTAAGGGTTGTCAGATCTCAGTTGGCAAGACATTGTTAAGTATTACGTGATATGTTTAACATGGGTTTACTTATGTTCCGGCATGTGCTCTACTCTTTGAACCTTGTAAGAGATCCCAAGCCCCGAGGAGCAGCTTGGCTACCCTAAGTCGAGCTATATATTCCCCCAAAAGAGGCCGTCACCAGCGAGCACCCCTAAAGTCTTGATGGACGCTGCCATCTCGCTTTTCGCGATCACTAGATCACAAAAAAAAAAAATTTAAAAAAAATTCGAGCAACGCTGACTTATTTAGTGAATATTTAATGATCTGAAAAAAAAAATCCACAAGATTTTAAAGATTAACATAATCTGTTACTTTTTTTGAAAAGTTTAAATAATAAAAATTTTATTTTACGAGTCGAATTGCATTTGCATATCCAAACATTTTCTTGGAGTGCAATTTTTCAATGTAGTGTAGGTAACCAAGAATTAAAGCTTTCAATCATTTAAGGTGGCCTTAAGTGATCCTCAAGCTCACAGAAATGCTCTCACAAATTTTATTCGTAATAAAAATCGATTTTCAGCTATATTTGTAACGGTACGTAAATATGAATAAAATCCGTTTGTATACAAATTCTTGCTTGTATCGGCAGCTGCTTCTATTGTAGTAATTTGCCTCTCAAGTGTGGCAATTCTGCCAAGATGACACACTTGAGAGTTACTAGTTCTTCGAAAATTCACCCCGCAAGTGTGAAAATGCCGTCAAGGTGGCACGCTGGTGGAAGAAAAAGCCACCACGGTGAACACGGGGGGATCCCGTTGCCGAGAAGCGGTTTTGTGCTTGGGGAAGAGTGCGTGTTCGTGAAACGAGAAAAGTGGATGTTCGGTAGCGAGTCAAGTGCCGTGAATTGTAATTCAGTTATCGAGGCCTGGTAGAGTGAGAAAAAAGTAAAGTTTCGAATTAATAAATATCGGTGCAGCATTGCGCAACTACCGGATGAATTGAATTTTGCATATACGGTGTGGGGCGTATATCTGTTATATCTAGCAAGAGCACATTTTTGAGATGACTCAAAAAAACGCAAATCAAAATGAGCCAACGAGTATTCTATTGCGTTAACGGATGCAGGTTCCTATCATCACTACTACAACTGTTGTAGTAGCGCCACTACACCCACCGGCTGTCGTTGTTGCTATTTAAGACTTTTCAACAATCCTCCAATTGTGAAGATAACCGTATGAATCTCCTCGTGTCACATGTCACACGTGAACCGCCTATTAGGGCATGCAACAATGTAAAGTTTATATGGATCGTGAGGGTGAACTGTCACCATGGAACAATTCTGGTCATTTTACACAGGGGCAAAGCTGCTTGAACACATTTGATGCTGTTTTGGATACATGCTATGATTAAGTTCCAATGTACGTTTCGACTTTGGAGCCCGTATCTTATTTGAGGAAAAAGGCAAATCGAACTGATGGGCACCTAGCAATTTATGTATACTACGTACAGATAAGTCCAACTGTTAATTAAGTCTAAAGATCTTTTTATTCCATTTTTAATTCATCTTATTTAATTCAGCCTAGAAGTTTTTTTTTTCATTGCGTTCCACTTAGCAGAAAAATTTTTATTAGCGCATAGTATATGTATTTGTTTAATAAATTTTATTTATCCATGTACACATTTTAATTCATACGGATGATAAACAGAAGAATAATCGTGATCATTCAAGAAAAAAAAAAGAATGATGCCTTCGAAATAAAGGTGAAATACAAGACAAGAATGTCCTCTTGGTGAAATCGTAGTGATATCGTATTTTGTCCATTAATGGAAAATCTAGTAAATGTCTATCTCGTCAATTCCTATATAAAATTTCGAGACGTGAGTGGCGTCATGCGTAGTTCTAAATGTGCCATCTAAATGTTACTATGTGTTTTTCTGTTCCGTTTAATAACAAAATCCATTGTATAGTTGTGCCTGAATGAATTCTTTGTTGTGCGCCTTAAACGGGGTTGGAACTAAAAGCCATCCTATAAGTGGTATTGATTCAAATGCAGTTACTAGGAGTAGATTTGACTAAATATTGAAATTCATTTGGGTTTTAGTTCTGGTCAGTTAATGGATGAATTCGCTGTATCATTAGAATTTGCAGTAGTTGTATTAACGAAGTTTATTTTCGGGCACCGCGGGATTTCGGCTAGAGAATGCACGATCATTGTTGTCGTTTTTTTTTGGAATTTATTTGAGTAAGAAAAGGATAACGTAGAGTAAAGTAATTTTCGAAATGTCGAATTCGGGAAATCGGATTTTTCGGTGGCTGGTTCAATAATGGAACCAGAGTGGAAGTTCAATCGGATCCGACCCATGTCAGCCAACCTCGCCGCTCTGAGCTAGTCCACCAGCAGCCATCAACGTAGTGAGCCAAATCGTTGACCATCAGGGAGCAACTCGTTGCCACGCCTCTAGGCCTTCATGTCCGGATGTCGATGCCAGGCCGACTCGGCCTGACGTACAGTATAGAGCTCGGTAGTTGTTCTGTACCATTTTTACAGTGCAATCTCTCATTTTTAGTTTTTCAAATAATTTTATTCGAATAAGATTCGTATTTTTGAGTGGAGTATTAATACTGAAAAATAGGGATAAGAACACCGTCATATGGGATAATAATTTTTTTTAATTAATATATTTTTTTCAGAATTATCTTCCAGTATGTATTATCTTCAAGTTTAAATATTTATTAGTAACGTGTCTGGCCACCGTCCGACCCGCAGACCATAAAACACGGTGAATGCTTGACTGTATCACTGTTACTTTCATTTTTCCTACGATGCACCATGACACCTGAGTCCGAACCGACGTGATCGATTCTGCTTTCATCAGAGAAAAAAACACTAGTCCAATCATTTGCTGACCAATTTTCCCTCTCTTCACACCATTTTAACCGGGCAGAACGCATTTTCGCTGCAAAAAAAGGTTTTACAGCAAAAGACAACAATTTCGCTGCTTGTCAGGCATTCAAATTGCTGTGTTTCAGACGTCACTTTACTGTTGAGGTGCTTAATTCGATTTTATGAACTTTTAACTTTGCAGCAATTTATGTGGCGGATTCACTTCTCACGGATGACTCAGTGCACTCGATTTTTTAGATACAGCAAGATTTTCCACTTTTTTGCTTTTTATAGGCAATTAAATCAATTTTAAATTAAATCAAACCACAGCGACTTTCTTCACTGAACGATCTGCACAAAATGATGCAATAAATCTTCATCAAGCTCCTTTTCATGGATGAATACAAAATCAACTTAACAAGTCGTGTTAGACAGCGCTTCTTAACGGCAAACAATGCAGAAACACTGAAACGCAAAAATCATCGGGCTCGTCTTTTTTCCAAGCACAAGTGTATATTGTTGAGCGTATATGAAAATAAATCTGAGATGAGAAAATTCGTTATATTTTTCACATGCAATTCACATAAATATAGTTGAAAAGGTATCTGCATGAACCACAAAGCAATCATGATTTATTGGTGGAAATTATGTATCGTCAAGTTAGCAGCAATATTAAATAAAATTCCACAAAGTAAATTATGTCCGTAAATTGAGTGAATCGATAATTGATGGTCAAATCAAATATTGTTTGTGATAATTGATAAATTTTAACACTGCTAATCAAAAAAGGGGAAAAACGTTAATTAACAGCTGTGGAAGAATTTGCAAGGATGAATATAAAATTGTAAAATAATGAAAAGTGTCATTGAAGTCATGGGTGGCGGATTTTTATTTACAAATAAAATGAAAATAACGCCACACTACTCAATAAAAACAAACTGGCAGTCTGGTTTTGACCTAAACTTGGTAAATCGAGCTTAGACCAGAGAATACTTGATGTAATTACATATAATGATGAACCGAATGTGCTATTAATACTTTTGGTTATAATAGTCATGCGTATTTTGATACACGCGTATGGACAAGGTCATAAGACAAATCTTTTTCTTTGTATGATACATTAAGATTCATTTATTTCGTGTGCTTTTTTATGAAATCCGCTTTGCCATGGATCCTTGTCATCTATGTGAGCCTATGATACAAATAAAAAGTACCAAATTTATGTTTATAACAAATAATAAAAGGCATATAGAAGCTTGATTAGCCCAGCGAGAATGTTACGAATATTTTAGTAACTCCACTCCTCTGAAACGAATTTCACGACTGCATCAACCACTCATTAACATCGGCTCCAAGTTATCAAAGTAATATTACAGATTTATTATTGATTTGTCTATACTAATTCGACGCTCAAATAAAATAATATGAAATTATCTTAAGTATTATTGAAGGTAGACTTGATCAAATAGACATTGATTGGTAGACATTGATCAAATGTTCAATGCAAGCTTTTCCATTTTAAACGAGAGAGCTTTGAGATGACAACACTTTTTTTCAGGGATGGCTTATTTGACAAGTGACAGTTTAGTTTTGATTAGTTACAATGAGCTGAAATCATTATTGATACTGATGCAAATTTTGCATGCATTATTTTTTTCAATCTTAACATTAATTTTTGCTTGAATGGCTGTGTTAATAAGCAAAATCGTTACATTGACAGTTCAAATCATCATCGCGCCAACATATTCTCGTTTGGTGTCTTTTATGAGCGAAAGCAATCAATGAATTAAATTAATAATGCTGAAAACGTTGCGGTTAATAGAGATAGTATAAAGAAATATAAACTCGAGTTTTATGGCTCCCTCCACATCTTTAAGGTAGGGGAAAAACTATTCGCTTTTTACGTGAACTTCAACACTTTATTCTACGTATTTTGGATTGTCGAATTTGGTTTGATAATGCAATTTCGCAATTTGTTGCCACTTAAATTTTCATAGTGCATTGCTCATAGAAGTCTGCATCACACTAAAAATTGCTTTTTAATGAATAAGTTTTTAATGGAAGAAAAAGATGGTCATCGCTGGGGGCCAGGTCCGTTTTATATGTAGGACGCATAAAATCTTCCTGACCAAACTCCTTGAATTTCTGGCCAGTCACTATAGGGGTTACCGGTCTGGTGCTGTCCTGATCGAACACGAAATCTCTCCTATTAGGCAATTCTGGCCGTTTCCGGTTAATCACCAACTTAAAACGGTCTAGTTCTTGACAGTAGATGTATGAATAGATTTGGCCAAGTAGAAGACCCTCATAATAAATGATCCCTTTTTAATCCCACGAAATATACTGCAGAACTTGTCTAGCTGTTAGTTCTGGTTTGACCACCCATTGAGCTGGTTCTTAGTTCTTTGATCAGGATCGTTTTTGCTCATCCCTGGTCACAATCTGTTTAAGAAGTGGTTCAACTTCGTTACGTTTGGCGAAAGATTCGCAATTGGAATTCAACGATATGGTGCACAAATATTCAGTTTGTTTTCAAATTCAGCTTTTATTCAAATGGTTGATAACTGCTTTATGGCCATAATTCAGTTCCTGGGCTATGCAACGACTACTTATATGTCCCTCGATTTCAATTATCTCCTTAATTTGGTTGAAATTTTTGACAGTTTGTCTACCTGTGCAAAATACATCTTTGTCATCCAAAATACCTAAGCTGAATCGACGAAACAAAAAGTACACGTTCAATTAAGGGACAACACTACTGTGACCCCCTGGTTTTTTGCCGTTTTTCAAGAATTTTTTTTTGTGTGGTAAAAAAAGACATATTCCAAATTTTTTTTTGTTTTGTTTCTTGTTTATTAAAGATACATAAAAAAATTTTTTTTTAATTTTCACGCCCCATGGTGGCGCTGAGGATGCTCCCGCGTCAGGTGCTGTTGCCTCTGCAGTGATCCGCGGCACGCAGCAGAACTGTCTTCAAAGTCGATCTGAAAAAAAAAATGCCGAGTAATAATATGATATTTTGAAGAGAAGTACATAGGGATTTGAAAAAATATTGATTTTTAAAAAATAAGCACGCTTCTGAAATTTAAGGTCGATTTTCGAGCCAAATTTCTCGTCGAAAAAAGGCTATACTTTTTTTTTATTGAGATATCGAATAAATCCTATGTGCTTCTTTCGATAATCTAGTTTTATTGTTGCAGTCCAAATTTGAAGGCGATCGAATAAAAATTGCTCGAGTTATGCTGCGTGCCGCACTCAAAAAAGTGGTTTTGGGAAAAACGCGTTCAAAGTTTGAAGTTTGTTAATTTATGTGATAAATTGGAAAAAAAAATGTTACCTTTAATCAGCGATTCCGGCACCATATAGCTGGCCTTCAAGAAGCAAATCAAGGTCCCCAGCATTTTTTCTCGAACTTGTAGAGGCTCTTCGTGCCTCTTTTGCAGCATCCGTGAGCGAGCGCTCCGCCTGCTCGATCCGCGCTGCGTCGGTTTCAACGTAAAAATTGAAACAATTTGGGCCGATGGTTACCCTCAACGTCTCCATAACTTTCATGAGGCTTCTGAGGCCATTGTTGAATAGTAATACCGCGATATCAGCGGCAATATCGACGATTCTTTTGCTCCCGGACTGGCACTTGGGGGCTATTGCCCAAACTGATTTGTTGTAGCTTTCGTTATTGTTTTGCGTAATGCCACCCAAACAACGCTGCACCAAATCGTCTCTGCTCAAATTTTCATACACTGGCGTAATTGCCTCCAATACTTCCTTAGGAAGAGGCGGCTTATGGCGATATTCAGAAATATTACCGCTTGCGACCGCTCGCTGCCACGAACACAACGACTCGGCTCCCTTTGGGCAATCGTCGTGTTGTGGCTCACTATCTGTGGATATTTTATGCTTGATAGTTGCCCAAATTTCCGTCCTCATTTTCTTAACATCATCGCTGTTCCTCCGAATAACCAAGCCGTAATATGTGCTCAACTCGTCGATCAATTTCCCAGTGAGCATTCCTCTGCCAGACAATCCTTTTTGTTTTTTCACGATTTCGTGGAGGCGCGTCCCATGGACATGATCGATGCACTCTTTTTTTATCTCGAAACCGTCGTATGGATCGCTATTCGATATGCCCAGGAACGTTTTAGAATCACCGTCACCAATATAATATTTATATTTTATGTCATAGAGCTCTTCTGACCGTTGAAACATTTCGACAGCTGAGTCGACTTCCATTTTTCCGGAGGAGCCGTTATGGTTCGCCTGGCACTCATCGTCGTGAGTATTTTTCCATTCCCAGTACTCCGCGGTGCTTCCTTTTGCTTCCCAATGATGGCAAGCTTTGCAATGTTTCGATTTCACCATAACGTCGATCAGTTTTTTAGTGTACCAGCCGATAAGCGATGTTATGCCGAATAGCGAACTGAATCCTCGCTTTCGCCACGATCCGTCGCCAGAAACGATAATTCCGTCCTCCATCCCATTTTCCAACGAAATTCTCTTCTCTTCAAGTGCAGCCTTTTGTTTGCTCACTGCGCTCACAGCTTGAGTGGCAATCGAAATCGAATTTACGATTCGAGTATGCATTGTCAATCATAGGACACGAATTGATTTGCACTTTTTTACAATGGCCGCAATCGACCTCGATATGGAATCCGAGTCCGCGCAAACTTTTTTCAGTAAATTTTATATCGCGATCACATACTTTGCACTTCACTGGCGTCGATATAATGTTCAATGCATGGAAGAGGTGTACTATACGATAACCAAAATCGTAAGTAACACCGACCTCCAAATCGTCCGACGATTTTAACTTTTTCGCCGACGTGCTCGCATTCTCTGCAGAACTATTTTCAGAGTTATAACGGTTCGGACGTTTTCGATTCGAAATTTTCGATCGACTCTTCGTCGGATAGCTCCGTTTCGTACCCTTTTTCTCCACGTACACTTTCTCGTTGTTCATTTCGATAAGCAAAGAATAATTCTGAGCGTTCGATATTTATAAACGAAACTATTCGGAGCGTTTAGATGCGAATAGTGTGGTTTCTATTCGTAAACTGACGCTATAACGCTATCCCTATACCTGCCTTGAAAATTTTTCAACTATCGCTACCTATATCTTTTTTTTTCAAACTATATTTATAACAATAGTCGGCTTTTGTGAAGGAAGACAAAAGTATACCTGTGAATGACTCACAGGACTATAGGGAAAGGCCCGGTATACCTGCCGACCGGTTGAGACGCGCACCTGGCTGAGGCGGCGCGGGGTCCCGAGTGTCACGGAGCGCTGCACCGCTCCACAAAATATTTAATATCTCCGAAAATTATTATTTTTTCGACCTGGGACCAACGGGATTCTATTCGTAAATGTATTTTAGATTTTTCTAGATGGTTTTCAAAAATTCGATTTTTTGAAGGCGTCACAGTGGTGTTGTCCCTTAAAAAGTGCAATTTCAGATGGCTGGCTTGGGTTTTACCTTTGACAAACAAAAACTTTAAAATGAGACGAGCTTTCTTTTCATAGACTTCCATATTTAACAACTTGTAACTCACAGCTCCAAGGACTGGACAAAAAACAACGGAAGCTTTTTTCTTATGAAAATTGTCACTATATCACGCCAGAGTGCAGCTTAAGCTCTCACGATATGAATGATATACCATCAATTCCTAGATTGCGATATGTATTACATCGGACAAATGAAATTTCCCTTATGTTCCAGCTTAAGGAATATTTGTGAGAATCTGAAAATGCAATGCGAAGGAAAACCAAAGACATTGAATCATTAATACCCAAACACATATGGAAACAGGCTGCATGATCACGATGGAAGATTCGGAGATCAATCGCCGGCAACCCCTGACACATCAACTAAACACAAGGAAAATTTCCAATTTTCAAAGAAACATATAGAAATCTAGGCAACGCATTCTCATCCCTGTGCAAATTCTTATGATTCTCAATGAAAATTCTCTTTTTCATTTTTTATGCATAGATCGTTTATGAAATTTCTCTCATTAGCTGTGTGAAAGTAACTTAGCAAATTGTAAAGAAGAAACTCTAATGGGCCATTTGAGAAAAGCAATGGGAAAAACTCTAGATGTTTGAGATCAAACAATTTAGACAGTCACTTGTCGTTGATATTGCTACTATTTCTAACTCTCCCTGGGAAATCATAACAAGTTGGTTGTATCGTTTGACAAATCAACCTATTTTTAGCATACTCTTCCAGATTTCGTTATGCAAACTTTACTGAATTTCTTAGATTTCATTGATTTCATTTTCAAAAACTAAGCAACAATCACTCCTTTAATGTTGAAAATTACCTCAAAAAGGGATTTTTTAAGAATAAGCTGGCGATTCGTGAGGTGTTTGTGAATCGATCAAATCCTGCAGTTATGGTCAATCGCGATACCATTCAGCCGAAAATAGGTTCCGCCTGATTGGCTGATTAGTTTTTCATGATTGTCAATCGGTTTCCATCTTTGGAAAGCTGAATTTGCAAAACTCGTTGTAAGAGTCATCAGCAGGTTTCAAATCTTGAGTCTGTTTAGCTCATTCAATGTCTGAATATTTGCTAAAAGTTGTCTGAATATTTGCACCGAAACTCTAATCGTTGTCCTCTGAGCAGGTTACAGCGATATTTGCGGAAAAGAAAGGTTCGTGCTCCTCTCTGGCTGATAATTGTGTTTAAGTAACTACTATCAAGCGCTAGCACTTCAGAGAAGCTTCCAATATAACGGTATTAAACTCCGATATTCCAGATAGATCTGTAAGCAAAACTTGTTAAAGAATGAACATGTCATCGACATAATAGCACATTGATGAAGGCGTGGAAAGATACGCATGAAAATTTTCTTAATTTGTGTCCTAATATATATTTCAATGTCTCATATATACTGTGACTCCGGGAAAATTGTTCTCACCTACGTTCAAGCTCGCGATCGTGGTCTCTTCACTCAACGACGTAATTCAGTACTTGTCTTTCTTTCTTATGTCTCTTCAAAGTGCGAGCGCATCAAACTACGCTATGAGAGTGATATTTTAACCTCTGTCGATATGTCGCCTGAGCGGCGACAATCGGTGTTTATGTTAGATTTCGTTATCTCTAAGCGGAGGAACGCAGTATTGGTGTTTGAAAAGGTTCCTTTGCTATTGATATTCTTTTGTATGAAGTGTCGAATTACAGGTCTTAACGGAAATAAGATAATATTAGTAAAAGATCCTTCTAGGACTGTAGCTCTGTGTGTTTTCAACCTCATTTGAAACTGGACGATCGCGGCGAAAGTATCTAGAAAATTTATATCGTGTGGTTTTGTTCGTACCCCGAGAAAAATGGATATTACAAGTGAATTTAGTTCCAGCGACGATGACTTCTGTTTTGAAGTACTCCATGATAAAATTGATCGCATTAATAGGAGCATGTGTGATAAAGAATGCGAAAGCAGTGATGAAAGTGATGATGTGGTAGTGGGTGTAAGGAATCGAAAGATCAGAGTAATAGACAGCGATTCCGATAGTGACAGTGATGCCTCACAACCGGATCAATCGGAATGGACACCTTGTGACGAATCAACGGAAATACCACCCAGGATAAATTTCGTTTCCGGCGAAAGACCTGCAGGGCCATGGGTATCCGCAAATGTCATAGAGCCTTTGGATTTTTTGAAGTTTTTCTTTACCGAGGAGCTGGTGGATCAGGTAGTATCAGATACAAACCGCTATGCTTCAAGAAAGTTAGAAGGAATGGTGCTATCGTCACGATCAATTTGGCACACGTGGCGTAATATAACAAAAGCAGAATTTTGGGCGTTTATAGCAGTTATAATAAATATGGGGACAATGACAGCGGCTAATCTGAAAGAATATTGGTCAGCGGACGCTACTAGCTACATTCCGTTTTACCCAAACACATTTTCAAGAGAACGGTTTACCCAAATTTTTTGGATGCTACATGCAGACATATTTTCAGCGCAACAAAGCCAACCCAGAACACGTTTACAACTGATAACTGGCTACCTTCAATACATAAATTCAAAACTTCTGAATTATTTCACACCGGGCAAAGAGATTTGTGTCGATGAATCTGTGGTAAAATACAAAGGACGGGTTTCATTTATTACTTATAACCCTAAGAAACCGACCAAATGGGGCATTCGCATTTACACATTGGCTGATTCTGGCACGGGATATATTTGCGGAATTCTACCGTACTATGGCAGTCTGACAACACAGTCATTGATAAGACCGGACCTTCCGGTTTCAACAAGAATACCACTGCATTTATACACGACGCTGTTGAATAAAGTTCCTGGTGCGCAGGGGCATCATATGTTTACAGACCGTTACTACACCAGCTACATTTTGGCGAATGAATTACGCAAACTGAAATGTCATTTGACCGGGACAATCTTACCTAATAGAAAAGGGTTGCCAGATGCAATCAAAAATAAAAAGCATCTTCCAAAAGGAAAATCGATGGTAGCCTACCGCAAAGATGACAATTTAGTTCTAGCGTGGAAAGATAAAAGAATTGTTACGGTATTCACAAATTTTTATAATGCGGCAATGAATAACGTCAAACGAACACTCCGTAATAATGTTGAAACAGTTGTTAGAAAGCCCGATGCTGTAATAAATTACACAAAATTCATGGGCGGCGTTGACGTGGCCGATCACTATGCCTCGATATACTGCTTCATGCGAAAATCATTGAAGTGGTGGCGCAAACTATTTTTTTGGGGGCTAGAAATTTGCATAATCAATTCATATATTCTATACAAGCTAGTCAAAAAGCAGAGAAACGAGCAGCCACTGAATCATTTAAAATTCCGCAAAATATTAGTGAAGCAGTTGAAAGGAGATTTCCGGCAGCCGCGAAGAGTTTCAACATCGACCTCCAACTCGGATGAGATTCGGCTCAATGGAAAGCTCCACGTAATGCTTAGCGGTGCAAAGAGAGACTGCAAAGTTTGTTCAAACCGAAACACACCTGGTGGAAGACGCGAGACGAGTTCCTACTGCGATACATGTCCACAAAAACCAAGAATGCATCTTGGACAATGTTTTGTAAATTATCACACTAAAGTACAATACAGAGATTAGGTTTGCGATATTATATTCTTAAAGATGTAATTATAAATAAATTGTTAAAATATAACGTTTTCCTAGAATAATTTATGTATAAGATTATTTTAATTTATCTTTATACGACGCTCGACAAAATCGCGAAAATCGCGTCAACCTGCCACCTCGCTGGCCGAAAAAGTCACCGACCGCAAAGGGTTAAAATTTACGAGGAATTACATACCGGTAAAAGTTTGTCTCATATGCACGTGAACCGGTTCTTTCAAATTTTTCGACGAGATGACAAATAGAGTGAACGGAAATTCGATTATGTAGACAACTGTTTTTTCTCAATGTACGAAATGACTGGCGAATTGAGCACTCATTTTAATGATTAAATCTTTATTATTTTATTCGTTGTTTAATAGTCAACCATTTGATGATAATTTTCAGAAACAAAAAAGAAAAAAACTGAGCATAGGGGGTGCTATCATTTCAAGCCTTTATATTCTGAAAGATTCGTAGTCTAACAGACTCTCACGCCATTTTGGGAACTATCTAAGAAAACGGATTGGGCTAAGAGTCATCATTACCTTTGCACGAATGTATATGTTTAAATTTAATCACTATCTAATTCGTATGAATTTCTTTACTTGCTCCAAACGTAAATTATTGGTACCTCTGTTTTCTTCCTAATACTTCAAGAGGGTGTAGACGCTATGAAGAAATACCGCAACTATAAAGAAATTTCTTTCAAGCAGCGATATAAGAGGCACAAGTCGATTTACATTTGTATTATGCAAGTAAAGTAAAACACTTTCGTTTTACTTAAAAAAATATTTATTCGAAATAATACATGTTACAACACAGGCGGCTATCGACTTACTGACTAGCTTATTCTTAACATGTTCGTTCTTTATATCGTTCTTAAATTGCAGGCTCAGCTGGGAACAATTAAAATGCACATTAGAAGACCACCGTGAAATTTAAGCAGCAATGAGCAATTGCAGATGATAAGGTAAACAATTTCCGATGGTAGTCAAAACAACATCGCATGCATGTATCAGCATCATGGCAAGATGCTAAACATGCCTTTCGTTGCATATGTAACCTGCAAAAGCTTTGAGAGCGGTTAGTTGTTTAACCCGATAATGAGAGGAAAATTTGCAAATCCAAGTGATTGATTGATTCCACATATTTTGGTGCAAAACCATTATATCAGAAATTGTTCGAAGCATTAGCACAGTATGTACTTTCACTGTGGTGAAGGCGTGCTTCAGAGGTTTCATTGTTATTCCATTGTGTTGACATGCAAACCTTATTGCTTCTATACGGAGTTTGGAAATTGACATGACAATGTCTGTTCCAATTTGACGAACAATTTCATCTAGGTGACAGGTTATCGTTCGTCAAGAGGAAACCAGGCATGTTTATAAATACAACAGTGCAAGACTCCGATACGAGAGCGCGATGAGAGTTTCGCAGCAAATATCAAGCACTTTTCGTAACATGCATTTGTATGCGACATCGTACAATGATTGCGATGCGTCGATGCGAGGCGGGAAATATTCGGAAAAACGAAAATTCCTCGCAACGATTTGCGTGACGTTTGTCAAATGCAATATGGCTTTTCAATGAAATTTGAAATTCAAACGCCTTAATTACTTTTTTAAGTACTTTGGTTATTATGAATGAATTTCGAATGAAAATTTCGTGCATCCTAGTTAAGGCTTTTATTTGCTAAACGAAGGAACATTCCAAATTCAAAACTTAAAAAAAATCAAAAACAATTTTCAGCAAATTTCATTTAAAATGTCATCAATTTGACATTTGCCATATGAACACTCATGTTCCCCGCATCGCCTGCATTATAAATTGAATGCGTTGCGTGGTGACGATGGAGAATGTTATGCTTGTTTTTGCCGTACCGAAACATTCCATATGGAATATAACATTACAACCAAAACTGCCATGCTTCTTTGGATGGAGCTTCACCAACATCAGAAATCTCGTGACAACGAAATTTAAATCTCAGGGAGGGTTCATGGTGCTTAAGGTGAAAACAGAAGAAACTGTTGTCACTTGTGCTCTTAGTAATTTTATGTAATACCATAAAATTACAGTATAATACGGAGAGAGAGGAATATAAAATTCTTATAAAAATTGCCAAACCCCTTTACGCCACCGACCATAATGTTGCGATAAAAAAAATATGGTTTCACTCAAACCATATTCCTTTCCATGCCGGAAACAACTTGGCCTTTTTATTATTTGGTTTTAAGAAAAGCTATATTTTACATGATAAAATTGAAATTATTTATTTAGATAAATAATTGTAAATAAAATAATCTGTTATTACATCAAAAAAAAAAAAAAAAAAGGAAATATATTTATAATTTGAAGATTGTATATTATGTGAATGTAAATGAATTTAATTTAAATATTATATATTATGTGAATGTGAATAAATTCAATTCAAATATTATGGGCACATACATATATAACAATAATTAATTACCTCCAATCCGCTGAGAAGAATCCAGTGCGCACCAGCTCCACCCCAACCGATATACTATTTGGAATCAAAGTCAATATTTATATTTATATATATATATATGCAAATCAATAATAATTAAAATTTTCAGATGGAAAGGAAATATCTATAAGTGCAATAATTTCTAACATTTTATACTTGTTCAGTTCACCTCAGTTTCAGTGACGGTACGACCGCACACATAAATCGACTTCAGCAAACTGACTCCCGCAAACTGACTCCAACAAACTGACTTCTGCAAAAAAACTCCAGCAAGTTGACTTCAACAAACTTAATCCAACGATTGACTCAAACAGTCTGATTTTAACAAACGAACTCCAGCAAACTGACTCCAACGACTCTAACGAACTGACTTTCAAACAATCTGACTCCAACGACTGACTCCAATCGACCTCCTTCCAAAACTGATTTCAACGAATTAACTCCAACGACTGACTCCAATCGAACTCCTTCCAAAACTGATTTCATTTTTCTTCCCATGAACTCTAGATCAAAAAAAGTTTTTTTTAATATCAATTTTCACTTGAAATCTCAAAGTGAAAATTTTGTACTAAATTTCTTACAAAAATCGCATCGCGCTCACGCATCAATTCAAAATACAAGGCAATGCAAGGCTGAAACATGTTCATATGACAAATGTTGAGTTGGTGACGTTTATCAATGAAATTTCCTTGAAATTGTTATTGATTTATTTAAAGTTTTGAACTTGAAATTTTCCTTGGTTTGACAAAAAATAGCCGCAACAAGGATGCGCAAAATTTCCCCTCAAAATTAATTCAAAATAACACCAGTACTTAAAAAGTTATTAAAGCATTTGAGTTTCAAATTTCATTTAAGCGCCATAAAGTATCTGACAAACGTCAAAATACCTCATTTTGAGGAATTTTCGATATTGGCCTCGCATCAACGCATCGCAATCATTGTATGATGTTGCATACTAACGCATGATACGAAAATGGATTGACTGCGAAACTCTCGTTGCCCTCTCTTATCGTAGTCTCGCAGTATTGTATTTCTACCTTTTTGTATCTGGGCCAACAGCAGTCGATGTAACGCCAGCTGTACTGTAAGTTTGTTTCGACCAAGTATTTTCTCCATAGATGGTTGCTGTATTTTTCTGTTTTTGACGTGTTCAAACCTTTTAACACGTGTAGTGCATTTGAGTATGTTGATGGATTGAGTAGTACAAGGAAATCTACGTCAAAAAGATTGTAGTCCGAGGCAACAAGATTGAAGTCCGAAGTGATTTTATGAGGACTCTTCTGATATTTTGGCATGTTTTTGAGCTTGATCTTGCTTTGGTAGTATTTTTGCCTGCTCTGACATTCTGCACCATCGGCAAAGTGACCGCCTGTGCAATTGCAGCAGACTTTCTTGTTTCTCTCTTTGGCCGTGAGTTTAATTTTGGGTAATGGTGTTCACCTCTACATATGGAGCATCTTATGGGCAGTTGACATTGACTAGACCCGTGTCTGTACATTTTGCGATATCGACACTAGGTAGGTCATTTGCGGTTGTTAAATTAAAAGCTCTATCTCACGATTGTATGCATGACAGCTTTGATTTGATTGAGTTCAGCCTTTTTTTGCATCTATAAGAGGAACTATATATTGTCGCGTTACTACAGTTCAAAGGTGATTTTTCTATATCCTTTCAGCTTTTTAAGTTTTTTGTTCGACATGTCATACAACACTGTAAATATAACTTTTACCGAGCGAAGATGTGACCGTTGGTGGTTGAAATAGTTTACCTTTTAATCCTTCAGTTGATCTTCGATGTTATGATCATCTGGTTGGTTCGTCAAAAACAACATGATTTTGAAATAATATTTTTCAATTTTTAATTTCTTGGGCATGACAATGATGCTACCCCGGTGCAGATCTGTGAAATTAATGAGAATTCTCAGTTAGTTTGTTCTTGAATCCCGGGTTGTTTAACATGGTTGAAGCTGTCTGGAAGCTCGGCTAGCGATAGGAAACCGTTGGTGTTCAGAGGGTTAGTTGAATTTTGTGGCATCTTGAACTGATTCCTCTGGAATGAGCCTCTTTTCAGCCAAGAGTCCCGCGGTTTTTCCTGCTCAGAAGATTTAGTTGGAATTTCACTCACTTCGGATATGTACTATCGATTAAGATTAAACACTGACAAACATTACATACGTCAAAGCAAACTGTTTGATGAATGTTTTGCAATTGTAGACACTCTGGGACACTTGGGCGTAGGTCTTCACTGGGTTAGACCTAGAGAGCGAATCTGAAAATAAAGTACTGCTCTGTCATTACACAGTTTGTAACATTGGCGGTGTTGTCTGTATTTTAATTTTAAGCTTCAAATTCAATCGGCGTTAGTAACAGGTTCTCGATGCAACCTAAGGTTAACATTTTACGTCGAAGAACATCATCGCCTAATTGCCTGCCGCAGGACCATATTAGAGCAGGTTCTCTGTGAATGATTTGCGATTCTTGTCAGAGACACTCCATTCTGGCTTCATTTGTTCAATCCTTTTCATCAACCAATTTTCTACCTTTTGAGTGGGTGCATTCGTTTCAGATATTATGTCTCGCATTTCGTTTTTCCCTTTTGTTCCATCAACATTTTCGAAGAAAATGCAAAATCAATTTGATCCAAGCTGAAACGCTGACTGAACTTTTTCTCACACTATCAAAATATTTACCGGAGGTCTTAATACATTTATTTAATTTTCAATAATTTCCATTTATCCTTTGGTACATTCACATACGTCGATAAAGAAAACAAACGATTTTCGCGGGATTGAATTTCTCTCCCCACATATTTAAACAATATGTGGATGGAACCTTGCCAATGGGTTTTTAGTTATATTTTGATGGTTAAGGTTATTAGGTTTAAATACATTCAAAATGGAAGTTAATATTAATTTCCATGTTCCATGCCCGAAGCAATATATATTCTTGTTGAATTTTGAATAATTTATAGTTAGACAACATAACATATGAATGTGAATGATAGGATGAATTTGGGTTGTTACACATGAAATTTTTAACAATTCAAAAAATCCAACCGACAAATCCGTAACAATTGTGGTATTCTAGCCGTCCAAGCCATTTAGTGCATATCATCATTTTGTACCTTTTGGTGATGAATAGATGCAATCGTATCCTTTTATTTGGTCAAATTGTTCTTTTATCCTTAAAAAATTATGTTTAAAAAATATTTTTATAGAACTGGTAGCTATCGGTAAGAGTTATGTTTTTCCACTGAGAAAATATCATCCTGAAAGGTCCAAGAATAACTGGCAGCCAAACATTCACGATGGGAATATTTTTGGCCTTTGTCCTTTGCACAGAGCAAACAAACTTGAAGTTTAATTTCAGAATCATGTTGCTCGCAAAGCAAGTATCTCATTGTAAATTCATAACTTAAAAAACGTTTTGTTTCTATTTAACACATTATATGCATGTGTGCATTGTAGTATGATCAAAGTGGGGAGGAATGAAGTCACGCATGATATATTTTCACGTACCATTTCACATAATCAATACACCCTCGTAAAACAACGAAGTCAACAGTCAAGGATACAGTGATAACATATTTTGCTCCAGTAATATGCGTCGTAAGTGTGTTTCATTGTTGAAGCTTTGTTCAAAACTGCAATGGACTGGAAAAAAGGTTCAAGTAATATATGGATTTACAGTGCCATGACAAACGATATAGTAACATCTCTCGTATTTTATTTATAGAATAATGATTTTATTTAATAATTTAATTTAATTTTCGCATTAACGCCTTTTGTAATGCGAACTTTCAAATAAAAAACAAATGAGTTGGAGGTTGATAGTAATAATTAGCACCTATAGCTTTATTTCATTTACATTCACAAACTCATCTCGAAATTCGTTGAATATCACATCAACAATAATTGTTACGATTGCCGATAAATTTAAATTTCATGGACGAAATACGATAAAAGATTGAGTAAACTGAAATCACTTGAAACAATTATATACTTGCTTTACATACGATAAATATAAACAGGAATGAAAATTCTATTCTCGATGAACTCGGAAATAGTGAAACTCGGAGAACAAATAATGTTCTCCGAGTTTCACTGTGGATTTCGGCATCCAATAAGTTTTCAGTACGTAAAGACCTCAAACATTATCTGGTGATGCATCTACATCCATTAACAGGAAAGAATTATTATAAACAACTTGCCAAACCTTTTTCTACTCTCAGTTTCTTTTCTTAATTAATTGCAGCATTTTCATGTTTCTGCAAAATGAATTTCCATTATATATCGGATATTAAATAAGTTTTCTCGACAAAGTTTTTAGTTTATTTCAACATCAACGAATATAGTCACGGCATTCAGATATGCGCCATTTGAAGCTATGACCTTCTCTAATCTTGCTGGTAGTAGATGGATTCCTCAGCGAAAAAATCAAATATTTTTTGACCAACTTGGCTACGTTTTTTATGACAGCTTGCCAAGTCTGTCATTCCATTCCGGCCGTTTATCCTACAGAACTCAATCCAGACAGTCCCCAGTCCCCAGTCCAGACCAGGTACACATCCCCAGTGATTGGTTCATGTGGTTTCAGGAATTCGTAATAGATAAAGCCACTGTGGTCCCACCAGATGCACAACATGACCTTGGAAGCGTGGATATTTCATTTTAGCGTCGATGGATCTGGTTCACCTCGCATAACACAATGTTTTGGTCTCTTAGGGCTGCCGTAGTACATCCATTTCTCATCCCCTGTCACAATTCGATGCATGAAACTCTTTCTTTTGTGTCGTTGAAGAAGGATCTCGCACGCCACCAAACACCGTTCGATATCCCTCTTTCTTAATTGTTGCCGCACCCAAGTTCCAGCTTTTTGGATCATTCCCATGGTGTGCAAGCGCTTAGCGACGGTAGATCTGCCAACATTTAACCCTTTGCACTCGAGACGTGTGTCTCACTCACCACGCGATCTCATGCCGCAACTCGAGAGGTGACTATCGCTTACCACGTGGTTCCCTGTGGTAACTCGATGCGCGGCGGTTACTGTTTACGTTTTGCCTTTTCGGCACAGGTCTCTACGCTCTTCTTGTACCATCTTATGAAGTGTGAAATGATATCCTTTCAAATGCAGATAAGACTCTCTTGTCTGAAATTAGTACGCAACCACAAACCAAACTCTACCTTCGTTCTAAGTTCGAAGCTCAGTTGACAGCCGTGACAATAGAACTAGAAAAGTTGAAGATTTTGATCCCCATTACCATGGAACGCAATAATAAAATGAGCCCTAGTGAAGATGAGTTTGATTTAGAGTTGCTAAACGAGGAAATTATAGCCATACACAGAGAGTTTGGTGATAGAGAGAACGCGAGCAGTGATGAGGATAATGATGAAGTAAGAGGTATAAGAAGGTGAAAAATTAGAACAATAGACAGTGAAGGTCTAGAAGAATAGAAGACACACAACCCGACAGTTCGGAATGGATTAGCTGAGTAGGATTCGAAGAAATACTCCAGAGAATACCGTTTATAGCCGGCAACAATCTTACAGGACTGCACATATTCGCAGACACGCAAGAACTGTTAGATTTTTTAAAATAATTTTTTACTGATGAAGTCATATATGAAGTAGAAGAAATGAAGCTACAGAAACAAATAATTGCGTAAGAAGAATGTTACAAAATACAACACTGTACTCCATATGAAGAACTTGGAACAACGTGAATATCGAAGAAATGTGGGCGTTTATAAAAAATTGGCGTTATAATAAATATGGGGACAATGCCGCTCGCGAATTCGCAAGAGTACTGGTCACGGGATGATGTCAGTTACATACCTTTTTATTCAAACAAATTTACCAGAGATAGATTCAGCAAGATTTTTCTGATGCTTCATTTAAAAACAATCCCAACAGCAGGTCCAAGAACTCGTTTGCAGCTGGTAAGCTGCTTTCTTCAATATATAAATTCCAAGCTTTTGAAGTATTTTACACCGGGAGCAGAAATTTGTGTAGATGAGTCCACTACCAAATGCAAAGGTCAGGTTTTCTTTATCACGTATAACCCGAAGAAACCAAGGAAATGGGGTATTAGAGTCTACACAATGACAGCCTCAAATACTGGTTATATCTATAGTATTCTGCCTTATTATGGAAGTCTTACCACGGAGAAATTGATAAGGCCTGACCTTCCTATATCTAATATCCTTTATACAATGCACCTGGAGAAAACAACTGGTAGTCAAGGAAACCACATATTCAACGATCGGTACTACACCAGCTTTATCCTAGCTGAAATGTTATTGAAACTGAAATGCTACTTGTCAGGAACAATACTAACAAATAGGAAGCATTTGCCTAACCAAATCAAAAAAACCCAAATTCGGCAGGAAATCGACAGTAGCATTCCGCAAGGGAAATACATTAGCTTCATCATGGGCAGATAAATGGTTGTCAGGTGCTTGACGAACTGGAACAATGCAGGATTGACTTCTGTGAGAAGAATGTTACGAGGTGGTGTTGAAATTACTGCCAAGAAGCCTAATGTTATGATAAATTATATAAAACGTATAGGTGGTGTCGATCGTGCAGATCAATGAGCCGCAACGTACTGTTTTTTTGCAAAAATCATTGAAATGGTAGCGTAAACTGTTTTTTTTGAGGGCTTGAAATATGCTCGATAAATTCATATTTACTTCATAAAATGAATTAACAGCAGAGAGGAGAACAGCCGCTTAGTCATATGAGGTATGTCAAAACCTTAGTTCAACAATTGACCGGAGATTTTCATCAGACACGTGCTCGATCCTCAACCTTAACCTCCAGCTCTGAAAACGACCGCCTTAATGGAAAGCTACACAACATTCTAACAGGAGTTAAGAAGGATTGCAAAGTCTACTCTCATAGAACTAGATATGGCGAAAGACATCAAACGACATACTTTTGTCATACTTGCGACTACTCCTTCGACAATTATTCTAGGCTTCGTCATTCAACAATTCCAGTATTTGTGAATCTTCAAACTTTTTCGGTGACCATTCACGATCGTTAACAGTCACGTCAGGATCACCATTTTTAAAACGCCGAAACCACTCTCTGCAAGTCGTCTCAGATAGAGCATGCTCACCGTAAACATCGAGCATTATATGGTAAGTTTCTGCAGCACTTTTCTGGAGAATGAAATAATGAACTTAGACTTCCCGCAAATGTAGCTTTTTCGGTATGAAAGTCGAAATTTTCAACACGAGAAAAAAATGGTTTTCACGCTTTGAAGAAATGTTGACTACTGCGTTCGTGAGCCTACGCATACAACTTCCAATTCCAAGAACCCTACTACAGCAGACACTAAAATAGTATCTGTAATTACAACTGTCTACGATGGCGGAAACTTATTCCCATACCCAATAATATGTGAATATCTTCATGAGAAAAAAATAAGATTCTGTGGTGGCCTATATAACAGACTAAATTTGGGCTCGTATATCGTGTCCAGGCAGCGAATATTCACTGTATCGAGAATAAATTAATTTTTTGGGTTGAGAACGCTGCAGAAATATTTTCGACTCGATAATTGGGTATTTGCGAAACTTGAATCTCTAATTTATCTAAACATAATCTTCAGTTGTACATAAACCTTTGATTTGATGTTGACCTGTTAATTTAATATAAACTTTAATGAAAATAGTGTAGTGGAAACCAATCCTGTCCGGAGCAGGAATAGGAACCAGGGTCCGTTCCCATCTGGGAATTTCACCAAAGATAAATTTAAAATGGCGCGAAGCTCATCAATAACAGAAACCTCCAAGAGATTCCTACCACTAGCTGACCGCCACGACAGCAACAAACACAACGACCAACCCACCAATACTGCGCAGCCTAAGGTTAGAGTCCCCCAAAAACGTGTAGGTTGCTCCCTCGTGACGCCATTCCGGCAATCTGCACGATTCAAAAATTGTAAATTTTTTAATTTAAAATATGTCAGTAGGAAAAAGGCTGTTTTTATCGACTACGAAAATTATGAAAAAGTGCAAAATCGCCTCTATTCCAAAAAAAGGTCAATATTTTACTTTCAAATGGTCAAATCCCAGCCAATGAGAAAAATTCTATCAGGGTAAAGTAAAGGCCCAAATATAATACTGCGTGGCGGCGATGCGAGAGCACGATGCGATTCTCGCTCGTCGTCGCCCAACGCATTCAATTTACAATGAACGCGATGTGAGGAAGAATAATATTCATATGACAAATGTCAAATTGGTGACGTTTTGAATGAACTTTGATTAAAATTATTTTTGATTTTTCAAAATTTTTGAATTTGGAATGTTCCTTCGTATGGCATGAAATTATCATTCAAAATTCATTCCGAATAACGCTCCTATTTAAAAGTAATTGAGGCGTTTGAATTTCAAATTTCATTTAAGCGCCATAGAGCATCTGACAAACGTCATGCACCTCGATGCGAGGAATTTTCGTTTCATATACAAACGCATGGTACGAAAACTGCTTGACATTTGCTGCGAGACTCTCGTCGCGCTCTCGTATCGCAGTCTCGTATTGTATTTCGGTCTTAAGGCACACAAATTCGAATGTGTCGTCACACCATTTGCCGTCAAGAAATTCACACCTAAAATAAGTTAAAGCGAGAATTTAAACAATCTTCCAACAGAAACCAAAATATACGATAATAATAAATAAATAAAAATAAAACGATGATGTACTGTATTATGCAATGGAAGTACTATTCGAACAATCCCAAGGGGCCTACATAACGCAGAAATTGCCAGAGAACGATATATTCTGCATCACTTTGCGTCGGTCTACATCGGCCATATTAGCAACAGATCATTGGTACGTTTAGTAGTCTTCAGTTGTTGCCGTTGTGTGATGGACGTGTCTTATGAATTGTGAAGTAAAGAAAATGTTTTTTTTTGTGACATATTATAAAGCCGTATTTCCTACAAAGGTCACGGGTTTTTTAATTATACAGTTAATGTTTTTGGAAGGTTTTATATCCAATTATCGTATTTTGACAATACTGCCTTCATCGAATTTGTAAAATTCGTTATCTCGATAAATATTTAAATTATTTGGAAGTTCCTTATATGAGACCCTTTGGACTTCCTATTATGAGATAAAGTCTAATATTTGGGCTTATATATATTCTTAATAGTAGGGTATGCTTACAGTTGTTTCGAAGAAGTTCCTTTCTTTTTATAGATAGCACCGTCTCTAATGCGGAGAAAGTGCGATAAAAGTGCAATGGGGGCTATTAAGGCTGACAGAAATGAAGAAATGGGATAAAACTGTATAACGTACCGAAGGGTGATTTTGAACGATATGTCAAAAATATTTCTGTGTCTCCTGAAGATTTTGTGTCAGCTTATCTCGGTCGCAAACGTAATTTTTTGCGTGGAGCTTGAAAATCAATTAGACGCTTATTGCATTGAAAGGGATGAGAGATATTCCAGGTTAAGTCGAGACGTATGGCCTTCCAATTTGCCATCCGTAATGGAAGAAGTGGAAACTTTTCTGCTAGCAAGGGTACCGTTGGAAATAAATGGCGGATATAAGATGTTTCATTAATTCAAGACAATTCAAATTTATCGTTATGATCTCCACATGGCATCGTCGGCGAGAGTAAAGAGTTTTGATAAAGAGAATATTGCAAAATTCTTATTGACCTATTTGAAGATCTATTTCGACCGAGCTTTAATAAAATTCAGCATCGCCAACGCAGATTTCATAACGTGGATGAAACCGGCTTAGCTACTGTTAAACATAGGCACATCAAGATAATTTATACAAAGGGGGAAAAACAAATAGCAGGTATACAGTCAACAGAAAAGGGTGCTGTACAAATTGTAATCACTGGTACGAATGCAGTTTTTAATTATGTTCCACCAGTAATTATTTGGCTCCACAAGAACATGAAGCAAGCTCTACCTGGTTCAATTTATTCGTATCAAACTTCTGGATGGGTTCTAACAGACATATTTACGAAATGGTTTGATAATTTTATGTCATTTACAAGGCCAAACCATGGCAATCCTGTGCTTTTGGTATTAGATGAATATTACAGTCGCACGCTAAATTTAGAAGTCATTAATAAAACCCTAAAAACTTACATTATAATTGTGTCTTCACCGTCAACCATTTCTTCCAGTAAGGGAAGAAGAAAAAGTCGCAGGGAGTATGTGTGGGAGCAATTAGTAACGGAATTCATTCAGTGTCGTGTCGGAAACTTCGGTAAAATGTGCTGGTGGGATATCATGGTGCATCAGCACCTTCCTTTTCACCAAATGCGGCCGAATCTTGTTCAATTTTTCGTCGAAGCGGTCCAATAACTGACTGTAGCATTTTCCATTGATCGTTCTTCCTTTGTCTAGAAAATTCATGAGCTTATCCCGTTTAAGGCCGATATACAATACTGCGTGACGGCGATACGTGAGCGCAATGCGATTCTCCTTCGTCGTCACGCAACACATTCGGTTTACAATGCACGTGATGCGGGGAACATTAATGTTCATATGAAAAATGTCAAATTGGTGACATTTTAAATGAAATTTGCTGGAAATTGTTTTTGATTTTTTTAAAGTTTTGAATTTAGAATGTTCTTTCGTTTAGCAAATAAAAACATTTACTAGGATGCTTAACATACAAAATTCATTCATAATAACCAATGTACTTAAAAAGTAATTAAGGCGTTTGAATTTCAAATTTCACTTAAGCGCCATATTGCATTTAACAAACGTCACGCACATCGTTGCGAGGAATTTTCTTTTTTCCGAATATTTCCCGCATCGACGCATCACAATCATTGTACGATGTCGAATACAAATGCATGTTACGGAAACCGCTATACATTTGCTGCGAGACTCTAGTCGCGCTCTCGTATCGCAGTCTCGCACTGTTGTATTTCGGCCTTCACATCACAAAAAAAATTGTCACAATGACTTTTACGGCGGACAGGACCGTCGTCGCATTCTTTGGAGCAGATTGATCGGGAGAAATCAATTGTTTTGATTGTTGCTTAGCTTTTGATCTTGCTTAAATTGATTCAAACACTGCTTGAAAGTTAACAGCCGCATCCACTTGCTGTCCACCGTGAACAATCGCGCCTCCCGACAATGTTTTCATCGAAAACTTATCATTTAAAATATTAATTGCCGCTCTGGTCGAAACACATACAGCCTTTGCTACTTCGCGCACATTCATTTGTTGAGTAGCGAGAATCATGTCGTAGACTTATAGATTTATTTCCACGTCTGCCTGGCGTCCTGGTCACTCCTCATCAAAAACGGATGTTCCCTCAGGTTTAAATTCGTTGAACTAATATGTAACTGTGGTCATAGATAGCGAAATGTCCCTATAAACCAACTTTGCTGTTATCACCTTGCTTAACGAAAATCAGGAAACACGTCTTACTCGAATGACTGCGAAATCCAAACTAACCTCGCAATCAGTGTGCTATTTGTTTTATCGTAGTTCGATAGATGGTAGTACACGATGATCATCCGAACTTCCCTCGATCTCTGCAGTCAAACACGGGTACTTATTGAACCACCCTCGTATCACTGCATTTAACTTTGCAATCCTTTTTGGTGGCGTTTATAACAGAGCTGCTACAAGGGAGGCGTCCGTGAATGTATTTAGTATAACTGGATTAAGTGGTTGAAATAGACATACTTTTAGAGAGCATGATTTTGCTATACATTATGATCTAACAACAAATACAACAAATACAATCACGTCATCACCATATAAGAAAGATTTAGGCAAGAGAATTCTAAAAATTGATAACAAAAAACGAAGCTTCTTTAAATCTCCGGTAAAAATAAAAGTAAAAGGAAAGGTTACAGTACCACTTAAAAACTAAAAACTACAACTCATCCTCATCTGATACTTCTGGGGAAGAAATGGAACTCTAAGATGACAGCCTCAAGGACGACAGTGACATTAATGCCGAATGTCTTTTTTGTGGTGGTAAACGAATCATGGAGAACAATTGATCCAGTGCACAAAATACTGTCGTTGGGCACATTAACACTGCGAAGTAGATGATGCATATTTCATTAGTCCATCTTCCAAAAAAAAAAGAATCAATATTGTAGAACGTTATTTCTAGAAGAGTGCCAAATATGAGATAGGGTCTCATATTAGGCATCGTTTAGAAATTACGTAATTTTAGCTCGTTTTGGGATTTTGTTATCAATTCATTTCTTTTCCTGAAAAAATTTTTCTTTATCAAAGCACTTGCTCAATAAATACACAATCCTAAAGTCTACAGTATTTTATTTATTTTTATTATATGTTTTATTTTCTTTCATTTTTTCCCCTAAATGGGTCTCATATAAGGCTCCTTTGCTCGACAGCTGTAGGGGCCGAGTGCAGCCACGACAAAATGCAAATCGAATCAGATGACAATGTTCGTACATGAAATCTCTTTCTCTCTCTCTCGCCTGATGTCGAACTGCACACGATCATCGATATGATATTAATTATTGGAAGAAATTAAGTAAGGTTAATTTGTATAGTAAACTTGTTTCAGTGTTGAATGTAGCGAATAGCAAATGCACTACCCTTACCTGGACATATACCATTGTCAATATTATCGTGTAGCTCGAAGATAAAACGAACCCCAACCAATAGACGTTCTTCTGAAAATTTCACAAGAATTACGATTAAATATTGGCTAGTCTAAAAAGTATTGAGCCTTTTTTGTCACTAGATGGTCTTCGGTTCATATATCGGGCATTAAAATTCAGATTGAGTCAAACTAACATGCGTTTGAAAGGTAACATTCCAGTCTACAGTTTTTATCTAGACAGTTTTGTATTTTGTTATTCGTGTCAAAAGTCGTATTCATTTAAAAATGAGCAAAATTTCTGAAAAAAATTCGTTATATTTTACAATATCACTATGATCAAGGTGAGAATGCAGCACAAGCTTGTGAAAAAATTTATGGTGTCTACGGTCAAGATATTTTATCAAAAGTCACACCCAAGACATAGCGTAACAACAAACAGCGCTAACACTCCGAACAAACGACCGATCTAACGGTATTCAAAAATTCTGGAGAATTGCATTGGTGTTCTTAAGCATGTTTATTTTTCTCTATTTTGTCTATCTGTTTACATTGTGCTTGTAAACAAAACGAGCAAAAAATAAAAATTTTTACTAACACTCATACAATTCTGCAAAATCCGTTGGATTGGTCGATAGTCGGAATGTCATCGCTGTTTGTTCTTACGCTATGCCCAAGAGATAGTTCACTCGCTTTCGTTCGGGAAATTTTCATGTTATAAATGCACCTCGCTCAGGTCGATCAATCACTGAAAAAAGTCGATGAAATTCTACGAAAAATTGGAGAAAACCGACACAGAAGCAGCCATGACAATGCTAAGGAACTGAATATCCATCACCAAACAGTTTTGAACCATTTGCGTAAGGCTGGATACACAAAGAAGCTCGACGTTTGGGTGCCAAATGAATTAACACAAAAAACATTGGTCGACCGAATTTCCATTTGCGAAATGCTAATGAAACGCAACGAAATCGAGCCATTTTTGAAACAAATCATTACGGCCGATGAAAAATGTGTAAGATACGAGAATGTCGTTCGAAAAAGATCATGGTCAAAAAAATAAAACGTAAATCATCACAAACGACTTCAAAGCCAAAATCGACACCAAATAAGATTATGCTGTGTGTATGGTGGGATTGGAAGGGAATTGTTTATCATGAGGTGATAAACATCTTTGCTGACCCGGCAAAAGTTGACAGAGCTGGCTGAGAAGTTTTGATGGATCCAACGTAGAGTCCCGACCTTGCACCATCAGACTACGATTTGCTTCGGTCTCTGTAGAACTTTCTTAATGAAAACAAATTCACTTCAAAAAGGGACTGTGAAACTCAATTCGCCAAGTTTTTCGCCAATAAACACAGACGGTCTACACAAGTGGAATAATGGTTCTGCCCAAATGGCAAAAGGTTACAGATGATAATGGACAATATGTAATAGGTGTATAAATATCAAATGCGGATTTTTTCTGCTTGAAATATGTATTTATTTGAATAACAGAACGAATGAATTCAATTATTAAAGTATTGACCATCGTAAGCTACGACTTTTTCCCATCTTCCTGTCAATTGATGGATTCCGTCCCAGTACCACTTCTCTTTTTTTGAGGCTAACATTTATATTGCCCGTTCCTACGTTTTGAAAAAAAAAACGTTTCCTTTTCTTTTAATAATTTTATTTTAATAATTTTTTTTTGGTTATTTATTTGTGCGTAAACAGTATCGTATTATATTGCACCTCAATGCAGCCTCACATTGAGTACTAGGGAAATGTGGCTTGCCCGTGCTTTCTCTATATTAGGACTAACTTGCGCGACGCGAATGTAGCGTTTTTATATTAAATTTATGCTGATCCGTTGCAGCAATTAGCTCATGGTAATTGTTGCAACAGATGCACTTAAGCTTTGCAAAACAATGCAGAATTCGTTAGAATTCTGTCTCTGAAAACAATTGCAACTGAAATTGGATCCAGGTGATTTGATTCGTATGGTTCATGTGCATGCAATATGGAATGTTTGCAATAAAAGTGCTGATGGACAGACTTCGTTAGAATTCTGTCTGTGATAATTTATAAGATGTTTATTGTTTCTTTTTCTAAATAATTGAATATATTGAAGGGTTACGGGAATGTAATGTAACACCCCCACCGTTAATTTGAGGCTCCGACGAAATAGTGAATTTACGACGATTACGGTTTATGCACACGCACAATAAAATCAATACAATCATTGTTATAATAATTATAATGTCTGAACCCAGGCTTATTACATTATATGTCTTAGTTTTTATTAAAATATCATCTATATCATTTTCATTATCAATCTGTTTTATGTATAATTCTTCAATTTTTATTTCTGGGATGGTAAAATTTCCTTTAATGGATTTAATGAATTTTGGTAGGACTATTTTGTCGTATATTTTTAGATAATAGTTGGAATAAGTTTTATTCAATGCTTTAATTTTACAGTTTTCAAACTTGATCATAAATGTTCCATGAATCGTTACGTTATTTTTATTGCAGTTATGTTGAATTTCTTGGTAAAAATGTTTAAATATTAAAATACCGGGTACTATTTGCTTAATTTCTTGTTTATCGAATATCATCATATTACATTGAGTTTCTCTGGGTTCTATAATACTATTTACACATTTATCCTTAATTTCTTCTAAATTATTTCTTAGTCCTTTCTTTACATTAATATTGTAGATTTTATTATTAGGACTAACTAAAATTGAATCGAAGTTTATTAACAATGACTTATTTTGGGTGGTTGGGATTGGTTCGAGAGAGATTTGCGTTAAAGTTTCTTCAGAATATTTTGGTATTGCCAGAATAATTGTTATTATTTCATCGCTCGAGGAAACAGCCGTTTTAATGTTCGAATATTGCTCAAAGTCGTCTATGAGATCTAATTCTGTTTTGGTAAGTATGTTCTTGTTCACAAGTCCTAGTTTGCTTGATAGTATCGTTTGTTCAACGTCTGTAACGTGGTTTCTAAGAAGGGAGATGTCGTTGTCAATTTGATACACGTGTTGAAGAAATTTTATTTCGTCTCTCAGAGTTGCTATCCCATTTTGGTTTAAGTCCTTAAATTTATTCAGATAACTTGTTATTATAGCCTGTTGAAAGTTATTGTGTTTGGTTATGTTTTTTATTTGGGACGAAAGGACGTTGTTAGTCACTAAAGATCTATCTATCTTATCAGCAAGTTTCTTTTCGTTTCCTGAAATTTCTGTAAGGGAATTTTCGATTTCTGTTCTGTCGTCATCGTCCATTGTTCCTGCAACGTATTTTAGTCCTTTTCCTAGTATATTTATCAGTCCTCGTCTTTGTCTTTGGTGAGGTATGAGGTTGTTAATTTTAGATTTTAAAAATTCGAAATTTTTATCAACAGTTTCTAATATTGTTTTTGAATCTGATGTGGATGCTGTCAGAGTATCGATATTTTTTTGGATGAGACCTAGTGTATATTTATATTCAGTTGTGTTGATAATATGCAGAACGTTGGTGTAGTTTTCAATTAGTTTCATATCGCCTGTTTTGATCGGGACGTAACCGTTATTTAAGTTGAGGTCTTGGATGTCTATGGTCTGGGCTGTTGCTACTGTCCAGATGGCTATCGTCAGTAATAGAGTCATTTTCCTAAAAGAATGATGAATATATATATATATTTTAAGGGTTTTGGTTGTTAGCTGGAGAATGAGAGGTTGAAGGACGTTTCTTGTTTTTCTTTTGTTTTGTTTTAATTGTTGGGTTATTTAGATCTTGATTTTTCTTTTTCCTTTTGATGTGAGTGCGGAAGTATTTGTTTTGATTTTCTAGATTAATTATATGGTCTTCGTCTAATTTTTCGGCGTTTATTTTCCTAAATTTGGAATGATTTTTCCCACCTCTAGTTTCTCTAATAAAATTAGGTCCTGTTTCAATTTGATTATCAGCTCTGTTTTGATTTAGTTTATTAATAGTTTTTATTTTCTTTTGCAGGATTTTTTCGTATATTGAATTATATTCATCTTGGTGTATTTTCCCGTTAGTGAAGTCTATAGGTCTTTTATTAGTAGAAGAGTGAATTGTGTTGTTATAGAACGATATAATTTTCAGGATTTTTCCTCAACTGTACCTTGATTGTTGACTTCATCATGTTTTAAAAGGCGGATGTGTTCGTTAATGGTATTATGTAGTCTTTCTATGTCTGCATTAGAAGTGTGGTTTCTACTGGAAGTGTAGTGAATTTCCACATTCTCGCTTGAAAGGAAGTCTCTCAAAGGGATGGCTTTGAATCCTAATTCGTTGTCGACTATTAAATTTTTTACTGTGCCGAATTGGCTAAAATAATTCGCAAGTCCTCTTTTGAACTCGTTCCAAGTCCTTGCAAGAATCCTTATTGCGCAAGCATGTTTCGAAAATTTGTCTATGATCGTTAGAAACAATAATTTTTCGAGAGTATAAAACACATCTACGTGGATTATTTCTCTAGGTTTTTCTGGGGTTTTAGTGATTTTAAATAATGGTTTTGGGGGGTTTCTTACGTATTTTTCGCAATTACAAATCTCGCAGTTATTTATAAAGCTTGTGACTCTGTCTACAAGTTTGGGAAAGTAGTATTTTAATTTTAGTTCTTTTGAAACTTCTTCGATTCCTCGGTGATTATTTTTTAAATGTTCTTCCTCAATGATTTTAGTTAACTGTTCTTCGTCCGTTATGTCTTCTAAAAGGGTATTACATTTAATTATCTTAAATTTCTCGTTTGTAATAAAGTGAGTGCTAAAAACAGAATGGATTATTAGGAAAAATTCTTCGTTTTCTATGAGAATAGCGTTTAAGCCGTTTGGGTTAAAATGGTTTTTTAAAATAGTGATAGCATCCTGTTCATCTAGCTGTTTAGCGTTTATAATCGTTCTATTTTTGTCAAAGATTTTTTTCTTTTTAATTCGTAAAGAACCTGAATTCGATTTTTTTACAATAATTTGGTTTTTGAAAACGTTAATACATGAAATGCTAGTAGGGATATTTTCGACGTTTTCGGCTAGATTTACTTCAGGGATACGGATTCTAGAAAGGGTGTCAGCGTTAATGTTCTTTGCACCTTCTTTATATTTAATAGAATAATCGAATTCGGATAATTTGAGTCTCCACCGTACAAGTTTTGAATTTGGTTCTTTTATTGAAAATAGCCAAGTTAATGGTCTATGATCTGTTTCGATCAGGAATTTCCTTCCGAAGAGGTATGGGCGGAAGTATTTTGTAGCCCAAACTATAGCTAGAAGTTCCTTTTCGATAGTACTGTAGTTTATTTCGTGTTCGTTTAACGTACAACTAGCGTAGCTAATTGGTCGTTCTTCTTGCGAAAGCACGGCGCCAAGGGCATAATTACTAGCATCAGTTGTAAGAACAAAAGTTTTGTTGAAGTCCGGGTACGCTAAAACAGGTTCGTTAGTGAGGAGAGTCTTTATAATCTCGAAGGCACGGATATATTCAGGGTCTGATATGTTCATTTTTGCGTCTTTTTTTAAGTATATTGTCATGGGTTTAATTATTTTAGAATAGTCCTTGATGAACTTCCTGTAGTATCCGGCAAGTCCTAGAAACTGTCTTATCTGTTTTTGAGTTTTAGGTATTGGGAATCTCTGGACGCATTCAACTTTCTGGGGATTGGGTTTTATTCCGTCTCTAGTGACAATGTGTCCTAGAAAGGTGGTTTCACGTTTGAAGAATTCGGATTTGTCCAACTGGACTTTCAAATTAGTTTCTCTGAACCTATTGAAAATTTTGTTTATTGAGTCGATGTGTTCTTGCAGGGATGTCGAAAATATAATGACGTCATCTAAGTAAACTAAACATATTTTGTTTATGTAATCCGAAAGTATATTGTTCATTAGGCGTTGGAAGGTTGCAGGAGCTGTCTTCAGCCCGAACGGCATTCTTAAAAATTCGAAGTGTCCACCTTCTACGCTGAACGCTGTTTTATGGACATCTTTATCCATTATTTCTATCTGGTAGAAGCCTTTTGCCAAATCCAACGTTGTAAAATATTGACTCCTTCCGAGTTTTTCTAATATTTCGTCAATGTTTGGAATGGGATACTTATCGTCGATCGTAACTTCATTAAGTTTCCGATAATCGATGACAAGTCTCCATTTTGGTTTTCCACTTGCGTCTAGTTTCTTTGGCACAATCCAGACTGGTGCCGAATAGGGAGATTTACTTGGTCTTATAATTTTCTTTTGAAGCATCTCTTCAATTTGTCTACGTACCTCATCCTTATGAATGTACGGATATCGATATGTTTTAGCTACTATTGGAAGATTATTTTCAGTTCGAATTTCATGTTTGATTGCGTTTGTAAATGAAAGGTCTGAATCCTCATTGTAGAAAATATCGGAAAATTTTCTAATTATTGGGACTAACTTTTGTTTTTCTTCTTGATTAAGATGATCCATCCTAATCTGGCTTAAAATGTGAGGAGACTGTTTTGGTTTATTTTCGATTACATTGAAGTTTTCAATAGTGACAGGTGTGGTTTCTTGGATACTAAATCGGACTTTTGTAGGACCGTCGCCAATAACCTTTACTAAAGCGGGCATCCTGAAGTCTTCTGCTTCGTAGACGCCTTCCTTGAGATGGACCTTGGCATCTTTGGAGGTCTTTCCCGGGAAGTGTATCAACCCACTTTTCTGATCAATAGGCACGGATACTTCATAGAATCCGGGTTTTTTGAAAAGGTAATGTTGATTCTCTTCTTCGGTTTCGAAGAGAATTGGGATCTTTTTGTCACCAGAGTGTAATAGTTGGTTTTTGTAATCGATCATCGCATTAAGTTGTCTTAATACATTGTTACCAAGGATTCCATCATACAGATCATGAAATTTGCAAACAAATAGTTCAATAAATTGGTTTTTATCACCCAATTCTTCAAAAAGAGGGATTCTGACTTTCTCGTGGACGTTTATTGTATGTTGCAGAGTTTTTAAATTTATGTTGGGTGTATTTACTTTCCATTTAGAATGACAAAGGCCAGGATTTATAATGGAATGTGTAGCTCCTGTGTCTATGATGAATTTTAAGGGTCTGGATTTTGATTTCAGATTTATATGAGGCAATTTTCGTCCGAGGCTTGCAGAGGAAAATTTTCTACCACCTCATTTTTGTTGATATCCATGGGTTCAGGGGTTGGTTGTCTGTCGAAATATCGAGGGTTATTTGGGTATCCAAATTGGTTAGAGTTTTGAGTTTCATTTGTTTGGATACGATTTCTTTGTCTGTTTAGTTGATTATTAATATTATTATGATTGTAACTGTTGTTCGTTCTATAGTTACTATTGTTATTCATTCTATTGTTATTATTACTATCGAATCTATTATTATTATTATTGTTTCGATTATTATTATATCTACTATTATTGTTACTAGGGTAATTATTGTTATTATTACTATTATTAAATTTATTCTCGTTAATGCTATTATTTTGTGTTCTATGGTTATTATTTAAATAGCGGTTTTGATTATCGTATCTTTGTGTTCTGATGTTGTTTGTATGTCCATTTCCCGTTGAGTTTTTATTGGGCTGATAGACTTGCCCATTGGAACCAAAATAGGCGTAGCCTGCAGTGAACAAAATATCCATAGCATTTTCGAGGGTTTCAGGGTTCCTACAAAATAATATAGTCTTCATGGGTTCAGGTAATTTGTTCTTAAAGATGTTGAGAGCCGATCTCATATTGTTCTGTGCGCACTGATTTGTTTCGTTTCCCGTACCTAAAGTAACCAAAGTTTTATTGTTAAGTCTTCTCAACCTACTTTTTATCTCGTTATAATAATCTAAAGTATTTGTTTTAAATATCGTACTGCGTAATTTGTCAAATAATTCGTCTATGCTTAAACGATCGCCGAAATTATTCTGGAGAATTTGTTTGATGTCCTGCCAAAGGATAGCATGGCAGTTTATCTCTATTGTTTCCCTAGCTCTTCCCTTAAGTTTGCTTTTGATAATGTCACCGAAAAGAAACTGTGACGACTCATTAAAGACTTGCAGCATAGGGCTGACTCTTTCAATGAGATTCAAAAAGGTTTGCAAACTTTCGGGTTTGCCATCGAATTCAGGCAAACTGTTTAAATATTTAACAGGGTCTAATTGTATTGCAGGGGCTGTTCCTTCGGCGCGCGACATTTTGAAGTGTTTAATTATTTCTTTATAAAACCCGAACCACCCTTACACGATTTTATAATTTGAGTAACAGACAGTATATAAGTAATATAAGTAAAATGTAAGTAATATTTAAGTAATATATATCAGTAATATGTAAATAATATATATATAATAAAAATGTATAAGTGATTTGATGACTGTATTGACAAATTTGTTCTTCGGCCTTACTTGCTCTCCTTCCTTTGCTGTTGCTGATCAATCGTTCGTGTTGTAGAGTTTTCAAATTTCAAATTAGTCAACAATGCTGGATCTTTCCTTATGTTTTTCGCTATTATTTTTTTTTCCACTGTTCACTGTTACTCTCCTTCCTTTGCTGTTGCTGATGAGTCGTTCGTGTTGTAGAGTTTTCAAATTTTTAAATTAGTCAGCAATGCTGGATCTTTCCTTATGTTTTTCGCTATTATTTTCTCACTGTTCACTGTTTTTTACAATAAAAATTTTCCACGGTGTGAAGTATTGGGTTTCGCACTTAAATTTTCACTATTTTTTTCTATTCACTGCTTTTAGAAATAAAAATTATCACTTTTATTTTTTTTGCACTATTCACTGGGTTTTTTTTTTCTTTCCTTTGTGGTCCGGACGTCGTTTCAACTTGAAACCGTTTTCATGTTCGCGTAAAAGAAATTTCCTCCTCCTCTTGGGGATTTTATTTAACTTTTTCGTGAACGCGACTTCGATGCACTTAATGATTTTAACAAATCGCGGATCTTTCCGTAGCGCATCCTACCGACTGCGCCATTTATATTGCCCGTTCCTACGTTTTGAAAAAAAAAACGTTTCATTTTCTTTTAATAATTTTATTTTAATAATTTTATTGGTTATTTATTTGTGCGTAAACAGTATCGTATTATATTGCACCTCAATGCAGCCTCACATTGAGTACTAGGGAAATGTGGCTTGCCCGTGCTTTCTCTATATTAGGACTAACTTGCGCGACGCGAATGTAGCGTTTTTATATTAAATTTATGCTGATCCGTTGCAGCAATTAGCTCATGGTAATTGTTGCAACAGATGCACTTAAGCTTTGCAAAACAATGCAGAATTCGTTAGAATTCTGTCTCTGAAAACAATTGCAACTGAAATTGGATCCAGGTGATTTGATTCGTATGGTTCATGTGCATGCAATATGGAATGTTTGCAATAAAAGTGCTGATGGACAGACTTCGTTAGAATTCTGTCTGTGATAATTTATAAGATGTTTATTGTTTCTTTTTCTAAATAATTGAATATATTGAAGGGTTACGGGAATGTAATGTAACAGCTAACCACTCATCAAGCCAATTTTTAACTTCTTCGTAAGAGTGGAAGTGCTGTTCCGAAAGTCCGTGCTGCATCGATCGAAACAAGTAGTAGTCAGAAGGAGTCAAGTCTAATGAATACGGCGGGTGGGGTAGAACTTCCCAATTAATGTTTCCCAAGTCGTTCTGGACAAGTATTGCAACATGAAGCCGAGCATTGTCATGTTGAAAAATGACTTTATCATGTCCTTGGTGAAATTCTGGTCGTTTTTCCTTAAGTGCGCGGTTCAATTTGATCAGTTGTTGTCGGTAACGTTTGCCAGTAAGAGTCCCACCAGGTTTCAGCAGTTCGTAATACAAAGGTCCCTTGCTATCCCACCAAATACACAGCAAAGTCGTCTTTTCATGAATATTTCGGACTGGTTGTGATGTTGATGGCTGGCCTGGGTCTACCCATGAATTTTTCCGCTTGAGATTGTCGAAATAAATCCACTTTTCATCGCCAGTAACAATCCGATACAAAAATACCTTTTCTTTTCCGTCTGGCAAGCACAATTTCACAAATGGTTTTTCGCCTTTTGATGTCTGTTTCTTTCAATTGATACGGCACCGATTTTCCAACTATTTGGATCTTGCTCATGGCTTTCAAACGTTTTGAAATGGCTGCCTGAGTAATGCTTTTGCCAACTGTTTTTCGGTTTGTGTGTTGTCTTCATCCAATAAATAAATTGCAAATCTAAATCTTCGAATTTTTTTGGTGGTTTTCCACGGTCTTTGTTGCTGACATCGAAATCGCCACTTTTAAATCTTTTAAACCATCGTTCACAAGTGTCTTGGCTTGGGGCATGTTTACCATATGCTTCCACTAACAATCAATAAGTTATCGGACTTCCCCGCAAAAACTCTTTTTCTGGCACATAATTCGACATTTTTGAAGTGAAAAAAAACTATGTTGTTTGTACAATCAAAACCTATGACATACTGGAATTTTTCGACAGATGTTTACCCTCCAAAATGCCATATAAGTTATCCCCGACACAAACCATATGTAATGGTTATGTCATCTGTTAGTAAAATCCGCATTTCATATTTATACACCTAACACTTAAATAAAATGCAGTTTAACTTAAAGAAATATTCAATCGAGAAATGACAAAAAAAGGCTTAGTAAATTTTAGAATTACCAATATTTTAATTTTAATCTGGAATGCACAAAATATTAACAACAAGCACTCCTACAAAAATTGTCCACAATGTGGATGGGCACATGTTTAATTGTTGAGTGCGATGTCGAATGGACTCTAGTTACGTCATCCTTTGTTTCAGTCGACCATGCCCTCATCAAAGAGAAATTATTGTTATGTATATACATAGGGAAAATACAGAGGAAATGAAAATGAAATTTAGAATAGTATAAATAGGTAAGGCATTTATGTAGTCAGTAAGTATTACTCCGTCCAGAGCAGACGTTATTTTTTGAAATTCTTTGAAAATGAAAAAATGAAAACAATTTAAAATTAATTTTTTTGTTTTCAAATTAGACAGAAGCGTTGGCGTGCATGAATATAGATCTCCCACTTGAATCCGCATCAGTACTATAGTCTACAGCTGTTATGGTTTTTTTCATGAGACGTCAAGATGGATGCATTTAATGAGTGAAAGTAAACGTGGGGTGAAATTATCCATTGTTAAAAGAATTGATTGTTCTTATGGACGATTATTTTAGCCTTAAAGTTGACTTGAATTTTTAGAACAGAATCGTTTTTTCTAAATAAATCTGCAAAATTTGCATACGGTGCTCCGACGTCAACATATTTATGATAAAATGGCAAACCAAACTAACCATAAAACGCGTGGCAGCTGTAACCATACGTAGCATTAAAACGTGTTGTCAATTTAAAATCGTAAAATAATGGAAAATAAGGTACAGTCGCCAAATAACACCCCCTTTTTTAAAAGAAAAGTTAAGAAAGTCACTTTCAGTGCAAGAATGAGCACAAGGTCCTACTTTAGGCAAAATATCTTTTTATTGTTCAAATAATAAAAATTAAGTTTACTTCGCTCGAAACTCAAAAAACATAAATTTAGTGAATAGGGACAAAACCTAAAAATAATTGCTACGACACCTAAGTTCGTCCCCGGGGACGATGTTGAGATCACTATAATCAGTAAAATCTTAAATCTCGAAACAAAAAATACAAATAATCAAAATCAATTTGTGGCTACAAACTCAATAAACATAAATTTAACAAGTAAGTACAAAATCTAATAATATTTTAAGGCACTTAAGATTGTCCTTTTAACCAGCCAAAAATTTAAGTCTCCAGGCAAGAGATGCAAAAAAATTTAAATCGTGGATTTTCAACGTAATCCTCATGCATCCATTGGAGACAGTTGATGCATCTTATCCATTTTTCTCCCTTTTTGTCTTGGGGAAAAGCTTCTAAAATAAACTGGACATTCAGTGACATCATTGTTACTATCTTCTTTGCCAGTAGAGACCAAAACTGATTCATCTTCAGTCGTGTCCTCATCAGAACACTGTTGCTTTTGTCGCTTGTTGGATTTATTCTTGTTCCTTCCTTCTGTTTTAGTGTTTTTGCACTAACGTCTCTTTTGCGTGCTGCTGCTTACTCATCTTTTTCCTTCCACTTTGTTTCTGCATCCATAATTTCTTGTTTGTGCGGAGAAGCCGTAACTACCATAGCTTTGCCCTGTCTAGTTGAAGTAGAAGGTGTTTTAATAATTGGAATAGGCTGCACATCAGCTGGAACTATAAATGTGGAAGAAGGCCGAAATACAATAGTGCGAGACTGCGATACGAGAGCGCGACGAGAGTCTCGCAGCAAATGTCAAGCAGTTTTCGTAACATGCATTTGTATGCGACATCGTACAATGATTGCGATGCGTCGATGCGAGGCGGGAAATATTCGGAAAAACGAAAATTCCTCGCAACGATTTGCGTGACGTTTGTCAAATGCAATATGGCGCTTAAATGAAATTTGAAATTCAAACGCCTTAATTACTTTTAAGTACATTGGTTATTATGATTGAATTTTGAATGAAAATTTCGTGCATCCTAGTTAAGGCTTTTATTTGCTAAACGAAGGAAAATTCCAAATTCAAAACTTTAAAAAAATCAAAAACAATTTTAATCAGAGTTCGTTCAAAACGTCAACAATTTGACATTTGTCATATGAACATTATTCTTCCTCGCATCGCGTGCGTTGTAAATTGAATGCGTTACGCGACGACGAGCGAGAATCACATCGCGCTCTCGCATCGCCGTCACGCAATATTGTATCTGGGCCTTGAAGCAGTCGTTGCTATTGATCTAAACTTTGTGGAGGTCGAAGGTAATGAGATGTCATTTACCAAAGATGTCGTGCTGTTTGTGTTGGACGAAAATGGCGCGCCTGGGGAATCAACAAAAAATTTTTCATCGAATGGAAATCTTCCCGTTTTTCGAAATCCATTTACGGCTGTGTCGATTTTGTCGGCTTTTGTTTAGGCTTTGCCAAATATTTCTCCGATTTCGTAGTGAGGAACGACTCGTCCTGGATGATTTTTTAACCAATTTTCTGCTTCTTGTGCATAAAAAGTTTTTAAAGCGAACATAAAAGAGACATCCAAAGGTTGCATACGATCAGTAAAATGAGGTGGGAGACAGAGTACAGATATTCCATTATCTCACGCAATATCAGTCACATCTAAGTTTTTCGTAGGGCTGTAACGACCGTCTAATATCAGCAAAACAGGATCTTCTTTGGATGGTTTTACTATAGATACGAAATGATTCAGCCACTTTGTGAACAGTTCAGGCTGGATCCTACCAGACAGATGGCATCCACCAATAGATCCCGGAGGTGCTCCATCGAGTAGTTCAGCTTTAATATTTTCTTTCGTTGATGGAAACACCATTAACAGAGAAATAAACTGATCAGATGCTGACATACGAGTCACAATAATTATAAGTGCTCCCCTCTCAGCAGATGACAATTTGTGAACTTCTCTTTTGCCTTTCACAGTCACGATTTTTCTGACTTTATGCCGAACAGTGCTTATGCCTGTTTCGTCGACATTAAATATCTTATTGGGGTTGAAATTAATTTTTTTTAGTTCAGGTTTCAAAAAGACAAAAAAAAGTCTGGATTTTCTGCAGTAAAACCATGTATACGAGATCTTGATAAAGACTGGGGTTTACGGAAGGAAAATGTAGGGTGACGAGCAATAAATAACTTCATCCGTTTTTTTCCTGCCTTCTTATTGGACTGTGAAAATTGATGTGGAATCCGTTTGAAATCAGAAGCGTTGACGCCATAGAATTTTTTTCCATTTCCAAGCATTAGTTTACCAGTTCCATTTCTTATTGTACCGGAAAAACTGGTTTTCTTCCCGTTTTCAAAGTTATGAGATCTTCTACAGACACATAATCTTTCAGAGTAGCTCTTGGGAAATCAAATAACGTCACTGCCTTCTTCTACCCCATTTCTTTCATTTGTACCGCTTCTACAGCTTTTTTCATTGATTCGGGATTCCACAGCTTTCTCTTTGGCATATAAAAATAATATGAGTATAGTATAAAAATATTTAAAAAATTAACTTGAATCAGCTCCAAAAAAAATTACCCAAATACCGTCCAGGGGACGAAATTTTCCCGGCATCGTCCACGTAGACAATATAAGGAAATCACTACTATCATAATGAATTTTTTTTTCGAACAGGTACTAAATGTCATAACCAAACTTTTTAACTCATTTAAAAACATACACAAACTCAACTAAATTTGACAAATTAATGATCCCATAAATCAAGCGTTGTAATATTTCATCATTTCACTAAATATTTCATAGGAAAAATCACTTTGTGATATTTTCTTCTTCTTTTGATATCTCGTTGCGGAAGCGACGTGTCGACTTCAATTTTAGCAACTGACTAACAGAAGCAACTAATTTAAGATTCCGCACACGAAACCAAGATGGACTTAATTAGGAGAATAAATATTGAAGGGGACGAAATAAGGTTTGGGGACGAAACTTAGCGACAGTACCTTACTATTGCGATAATTTTCCCGCACTGGAATACAATCTGAGTTAGAATGAATTTTTTCTTCGAATTTTAATTTTTTCTTTCTTTTAGAAATTGTTTAAAAGGAATGTATATTAACAATTTGTACTAAGTGGCAAATTAGTGAATTCCAGTTGATATTGCTGCAGTGTTTCAGCAGTCTTACGAAGGGATTGGACTGTCTGCAAATTCCAGCGTTCATTAGTTTTTATCGATTTTATTAGTTTTCCTTCTAAAGTGTAGAAGGAATGAAAGGATTTACTTAATTAAAAACCGAATCGATACTGAGATAATCTATTTTAATGTGTTTTGCTCGCTGTTCCTTTTCTCGGGAAGATCTAGTTACAAAGTTACACAAGAAAACGTTCAAGCCCATGCCATAACTGCAAGTTGCATCCTGAATTGAAAATATCTCCTGAGAGACATGTTTCTATGGGTACAGTGTACGTGATTTTCTGCATACTGATAAACCTCACGAACAACTTTAACGAGTAAAAATGCACCACAACCAGGAAAACTACACTTCATAATTTCAACTAAATTATTCAATCTCAAAACAATTTGAGCCTTGGCCTTATTCAAAATATTCATGGCGAGCTATTCCAAGTACGTCTTTTTGTTGGAAGTTGCGGAAATATTCGAGTTCCATTAGTCCAAACGTCAAAGTCCTAAAAATGTTTAAAGTCGTACTGCTTACATCGAAATGCCTATCGAATCTTATTTTGCATTATTATGGCGACCAACAAGAGGATATCGTCCATGTAATGTTAAAATCAGAGCAGACGTTTTGGATATGTTGGTATGAATTGGAGGACTATATTTAGATATTTATATTGCCTATTTCACTCTATTTCGTAAGGCTTCTTGCTGAATGTTTCGAATACTATTCCGTCGACATAAATGTTCATGCTCCTTTTAAGGCGACATCCTTTATTAAATTTCGAGAATCGAAAGGCACTGAATCGAATTCCAAAATTTGGAATCAGCTTATTTGTGTGACTCTTTCACATAGAATTACATACAGGATCTAAGGAAACGTTAATATCAAATTCTGTAGTGAATTATACTGCAAATATTGTTATCACTTACCCGTCATCCAATTAAACTTACACTGGTCTGCATCGAAAATTTGTTTTACGTGAAAATAGACGACCTTTACCGAATTTCACTCGCAAAATCATATTATTGGGTCTATAAATTAATTCGTGCAGTTTTTTTTTCAAAATTTGAACGTTTATCTAAGAAAAACATGTACAATAGTATTATTCAAAGTATTGCTCATCTGAAGCTTTGACTTTTTCCCATCTTTCTGGCAATTTGTGAATCCCATCCCAAAAGAACTGCGCCGGCTTGGTAGCCAAGAATGAATCAAGCCAATTTTTGATATCCTGCTCTGATGTGTACCGTATTCCAGTGAGGGCGTTCTGAATCGATCGGAACAAATGATAGTCAGAAGGGGCAAGGGCTGGGCTATAAGTCGGGTGGGATAAAACTTCTCATCCACTGTTTTCCAAATAGTTCTTAACGGGAAAGCAACATGGGGCCGAGCGTTGTCATGATGGAAAATTATTGCGTCGTGTCACGTCGCATATTCCGGGCGTTTTTCGGCTACTGCTCTCTTCAAACGGATTAATTGTGTTTGGTAGCGTGTTCCATTGATGGTTTCACCCGGTTTTAGCAGCTCATAATACAGCACACCCTTCTGATCCCACCAAATGCCGTTGATTTGGCTGGTTGGCCGGATTTCACATATGATTTTTTGCGCTTGGGGTTGTCGTAATTGATCCACTTTTCATCGCCAGTAACTATCCGATGCAAAAATGACTTCCTTTTGTGGCGTTCCAGCAGCATTTCGGACATGCAAAACCGCCTTTCGACGCCTCTCGGCTTGAGTTCATGTGGAACCCAATTTCCTTGCTTTTGAATATATTCAGCTGCTTTTAAACGTTTTGAAATGGCTGCTTGAGTGACACCCAAAGATTCTGCGAGCTTTTGTTGTGTTTTGCAACAATCTTCATCGAGTAATGCTTCCAGTTCTTCATCTTCAAACTTTTTTGGCTGTCCAGGACGTTCATCGTTTTCCAAGCTAAAATCACCACTTTTAAATCGTGCAAACCACTTTTGGCAGGTTGGCCATTGGTTCACCATCAACTTCCACCAAAATACGATGACTTTCGGCAGCAGTTTTGTTCATATTAAAGTAATGAAGAAGAACTCCCCACAAAAACACTTTTTCAGGAACAAAGTTCGACATATTTGAGTGAAAAAAAATTGTTGTTGTTAACGCTTGAAATAAACGACATACACTGAAAAGACGTACAATGACAGTAACTTTCCAACGCAGGTTCGGAATACTGGAACGATGTAATATTATACAAGTTACGCCATCTCTTAGCAAACCGCACGAATTAAGTTATAGATCCAATATGTAATTTTATTATGGAAATTCACAAGTAGCTCATATTGCACATTTAAGGCGTATTTCATAGGTATGCCATAATTAATAAAATAAAATTTACGCGGGTTTCCATTTCATTTTTTAAATTATGATCTTAACCCCTACACCCCTGAAACCGAGATACGTGGTGCTTTGTTATGAGCATTTTGGTTTTAGTAAGAGTGTAAGCTAAAAATAACGAATATGAAGTCCGTTTGTCAAAAAAAGTTCACCTGTAGTCACAAGAATGAAAAGAATAAAAATGTTGAGCAAAGCCTGACATTTTACGTGTCCTTCCACAAAACTGTGGCAATGCCGAACCCTTAATCTGATCCAACAAATTCCGTTGAATAGCCTCGTGGAACCTTTTTTCAATTGTTCACTTTTGCCGGATGGCTGTTTGAAATTAGGAATACGACTGGCTCTAACAGTGCCAAGACTGTAGATACCAGGTGCTCTGAGGTACACCATCAGTGGTGGAGAAGTATAGAAGATGTTGAAATACAATATGTGGTTTAAGAAATTTGGCACTGTTTGCAACAACCTAATCACAACATTTCCTGTTGTTCCAATGTTTGGGGTATTAGGCAAAATGATGTCATCAATTTTCGCTCCAAGGTATATTTCAAAGCGATACACCTAACCGCTGCTGTCACACAAAACGAAAAACCCGATGGATGCGGCTTATCTGGCAAATACTGGCGTAAAGGATATATCATTTTGGTTGACCGCATTTGTTCGTCGATAGAGGAGCATTTTTTGGGACTGTAATTTCCGCCAAGTATGCTGAAACTTTCCAGATTCGAATCAAAGGATCATACTTTGTATGACCCTTTTGGATTCGCTTCGATTCATCGTCGAACGGTAGATGTTGCTTAATTTTTTCAAAATTTGTTTTTCGGCAAATTTTTTTCAGTTTCCCTGGAACATTTTGAAATCCGCACTCACTCTGATGTGATTCAAGAGGGGGGTATCGTAAAATTGACCTTACAATCAAAATTCCAATGTATCGATAAATTATTTGCTTATCAACTTTAAACTGGTTGTTGACACTTTTTGCTATCATAGCTCGATTTGTCTCCATACTGATTAATTCTGTTAGATCTTCCGTAAAGAAACAGCTGAATAAGTCTAATGTTTTGTCTAAGTCTAATGTCTAAAGTTTTTTCTTTAAATGCAACCTCGTTAACATGCAATTGCGTACATGTTTTGCGCCGCAGAAAACCTTTGAATTCAGCTGAATTTTTCATGATATCCATTAAATTTGAATTATATTAAGGAAATATTATATTAAGAAATTATTTTTGAAATACTAACAACTTCCCGTAGAGCCACCAACTAATGGTATTCCTCGAGGGATCGAACCCTTTTCTTTGGCGTCAATGACGAGCGAACATATAAAATCTCTTGTTCCTTTCCAGCTGTATTGAGCTGTTGTTGTGATGCATTAGTTTCGTTGAAACTTAAATTGCTTACATCCATAGAGAAAGCAATTACATTCACAAACGATGTGGTGTCTACCGATTTCGAACAATCGTTTGACATTTCATCAACTTTAGATGTTAGCTCATCACAACGATAATCTGGATCTTGTGTGTCATTCTCAACTTCTTCAAAGTCATTTTCAATTTCAACTGAATTCATTAACTGTACAATTCGCTCATCACTTAGCAGAGAGAGCTTGAATTTTTTCTGCTTGCACCACTTCGTACTACTTCCGCTTCTCTGTGGCAGTTTCTGAACACAAGGAAAAAAATTAGGAAATCATCTTGCTAACAATGAACTCATTTGATTTTCGTAAAATAAATGAAGAAAACCCGAGAAAATCTTTCAAATGTATCACTATGTGGTGCAAACTTTTCATTTTCAAGCCACTGAGACAGTCTTCAGACGGTTTTACAAAACATCGATGCAAATCAAATTTTTTTCTCACAAATCGAACGATGAACAGTTTATCATAACTTAAGGCTGAAATACAATACTGCGATTTTCGCTCGTCGTCACGCAACACATTCAATTTACAATGCACGCGATTCGAGGAACAATAATGTTCATATGACAAATGTCAAATAGGTGACGTTTCAAATGAAATTGTTTTTGATTTTTTAAAAGTTTTGAATTTGGATTTTTCCTTCGTCTAGCAAATTATAGTCCTTACAAGGATTCACGAAATTTTCATTCAAAATTCATTTAATGTAAACCTAGTACTTAAAATCTAATTAATACGTTTGAATTTCAAATTTAATTTATGCGCCATATTGCATTTGACAAACGTCACGCACCTCGTTGCGAGGAATTTTCGTTTTTCCGAACATTTCGCGCCTCGCAATCATTGTACGATGTCGCATTCAACTGCATGTTACGAAAAGTGCTTGACATTTGCTGCGAAACTCTAGTCGCGCTCACGTATCGCAGTCGTATCAGTCGCACTATTGTATTTCGGCCTTTATGCTGCCAGGAACTTATAAGATCGATTAAGCTGTTGGATTTTTTTCGCTCAACTATTTTGTACGAAAATTGTAACCAATATTCACGTCTATTTTCACGAAAATCAAGTTACAAAAGGCTGTGTCAGTCAACAGTATTGCCAACAAGAGAAGTATAAAAGTTTTTACCGACAAACGGGTGCGAAACTTTGTTTTGACAATATTCATTTGGCTGAAAATGCGTTCAATATCCGCATTAGAATGTGGTAATCATAATAATGATATTGCTTTTATTGCGATTATAAATTTGCAAAGGGGTTATTGCCTGCTGCATCTCTATTGTTAACTACTTCATTCCAAAACTCTACAGTGGAAGATGTGCATTCCCATTTAATATGCACTTTGTTTCTCCATTGGGACGTGATTACTAATAGCCGGTATTAAGCAATGTCAATTTTAGAAGGTTTGACTATCTTCAAAGTTTCTTGCACAGAAAACGAAAATACTTTCTCTAGTATTTCAAAATCAATTGGTAATCTAGAACGCAGATCTCTCACAAGATTCGGCGTGAAATTAATGCATCGTTGACACAAATTCTTTCCCACTTCTGGAAGAAGGTTGTTGTTGTGTATCTGTTTATTTCTTCCGTTTCGCTCTGTATATTGTGTACATTTTTTCGAGGTTAACAATTTTCCACTTTGAGAATTATGACATATGACTGCTTATTTATGGCAACGCCTCTAGTGGTGGTTATTACAAGGGTTTGACGGATTAATACATAATAGTTGTACTCCCATAATTTAGTCTCAAGCCATATCCTATGTATGGTATAGGATCCTAATAACTCTCTATGTTTTGGGAAAAGATATCAACTCTCGCTGTTGGGTTCAAAAAACATCCGAATATAAGTTGAACGAAGCCACGCAAATCCTTATTAAGTTTTTTTTGGTTAACATTGTTGCTTTCGAACAGCTTGTTAACTACCTGAACTTAATCCAAGACCGTCTTTAAATATACAACAAGTAAAAGAGATTCACAGGATCATTGTACATTTCATGAAGTGTTTCCGCCATAAAGCATTTATTATCACGCCTGCAAACTTCAAACAGTAGTTTCAATTCTAGCCATTGTTCCAAAATACGGTTGACCGCTAGTTCAGCTGATATTCATCGGGTGTTGCACATTTGTGGAATTAGTAATGGGTCGGAGCCACAGTTGGTCGCTTGATATATATTTTTATAATATAGCCGGAGGTTTGAAGAGTGACTAAATCAATTGTAGGTTTCTCTTATGAGGAATTCAATGGTGCGAGGTATTGTCTCTTCTGTCGCATGAAATAGAGCCAACTGTAATGAATGGTACACGCAGCGAACTAAAACCAAGTGATCATTGCCAGTTGCGTTTTTTAAAAAGGCATGAACTGCATTGTTAGTGCTGGTCATTACCGTAGCATTATCTGTACCAATACCTTTCAATTTTTATATCAAAGTTGAGGGCAGACAATAATCCTTGAATGCCGTTGACGATGCTCGTATGGCGCTGCAACGAGCAATCAATCTCGACCAACCCCAAGAAGATGGATATTGTAGTCTTCTAGAGTCCGTTGAAATATCTTATTGATGCTCCCAACATACTGACGGAAATGTCTGCAAACTCATCCAGTAAGAGACCATAATTATGATTTTCCAAATCTGACCCTATTTCTTTTATAAAATGCGGCGCCAAAACATTTTTTATGATATTGTGACATGTTCGAATAATATCACTGTATTTGTCTTGAAAGCAAAGTTTTAAACAAGAATCAATTACCCATATACCGATCAGTCTTGAAGGTGGAATTGGCATAACGTAAACACATTGCGTAGATTGAGTACAACATATACGTGGGTAAATGACTCAGCTCGTAAACTCGAGAATGATCCACGTGGAAGATTCAGGCCATTATCCTCTAATTGCTGCTCTTAACGATAACATTGAGGCTATCATGTATGCTGACGACATACTATTAACTGCAGAACATTCTCTCCCTTCTAAGGCGCAAACGGAGCTGCAGAGAGCAATTGACACCGTGGCTGTATATCTGAATGAATGGGATTTTACTATCAACGCGCTCAAATGCGAACTTATATGTTTCCGTACGGCTAGCGCTAAAGGTCATTGAATGGCGGTTAAACAAAGTAGGCTCTTACAGGTACAAACTGAAAGAAAAGCCATTCCTCTCAAAGAAATCATCAAATATCTGAGTGTAAATTTCACAAGCAAATTTAAAACGAATCCATTTAGGGCTAGAAAAGCCCTAAACAAATCTACAGACGCACCGAAAGCTCCCCTCCTTCCCTCGAAATCCGTCCAACTGAATGTCAAAGCCTTATGTACAAAACATTAATAACACCAATTATATCGTACTCCTTCCCAACCTGGCTCACCATATCCACAGCAGCGGCTGAAATTTTCTCTCCGAAAGTTTACCTCGAAATACCAAAGGCCGAATGAAAAATATTAACGAAATAGTGAGATATATAAAAACTGGAATAACTCCCCTATTGCACTATCTAATGTGCACTTCAAAAAACGGCTGGATAAATGGCATGATCACCCATCAACCACTATCAGAACACTCCTGAAACATTCATCTCAAGGTAGGCCCTACTACCTTTTACCAACTAATATACCGGCCAACTTCAATCCCGATGAAATAAATTCCACCCCAAAACCCCGTTTCTATACAATGACTGCTCCCAACACACAAAGGAGCTGACCTATTTAGATATATCAAAGAAACCTTATTTTTATTTGAAGGTGAAAAAGTATAAGCTGTAATCATTTTAAAGCCATGTGAGCAAATGGCAACCATTTTTTTTGTATTTATATAAAGACAATGTAACGGCGTAGTCCGCATTTAAAACTTTAGAAGTTTAACATATGTATAGCTGTTTTTTTATGTGGTAGGGAGCTTACGCCCTGAGTGTGGGACTCCCAGACGCACAATGTTTTGGACTACACAATAAAAAACTCCCCTGTCAAACTGAGCACTTAGCCTGAAACCGGTTGACACATTACTTCGGGCTAGGCCTCGTTTTCCTATGCGTTCGGATTATGGATTATAAAAATATTTATATAAATATTATGTAAATATTTATATATTTAAGGATTATGAAACACACAGTTAGGAGACCGTGCTCTGTCAATTTTTTTGCAAGAGGACCAAAATCAACCGTGCCCGCTTAAGAGCTGGGTCAAGTAGAAATCGGTCTCACCATGCACTCGACTGAACCGTGGCCTCAGGTCAGGGATCAGACGTGCAGTCCACCTTCGGCTTGTTTCTTGCTCCCAGGATTGTTGCCAATCGCTCAGAGAGCGACGTCTCTCTTCCCTAGTGATCTCTTCTCTTCGGTCTTTGCGCAGGTAAATACTTCTGCGCTCTCTCGCAAGGAGGGTGATGGGTATCACCCCTGCGATCACTAGCACTGCCGCCTAGAGATCGTTGGATATGCGCATGAGATTGGCTATGCTCCGTGTCTCTGCACTTGTGCCAACCGCTTCCGGTGTAACTCCTTGCTGAGAGCGTCGCCCCACAGTTCTGATCCGTAGAGTAGAAGCGACTGCACAACGCTCATTAAGAGTCGTCTCTTTGATGTGGTGGACCCCACAAGGTTGGCCATTATTCGAATGAGCGTCGTCACACGCGCTGCAGCCTGAGGAAAAACTCAGATTCGAGTCTATCAGGACGCCCAGGTACTTTACTACTTTGATTCAACCAGCTCGTCCCCAACATTAATAGGCCTTACTCTGGGGATTCTCTTCTATAATGTAGGGGATGTTCCACAGGTCCGGCCCAAGGATAGAGCCCTGAGTGACCCTAGACGTAACAATTGTACTTCGCCTATTTTCCTTCGAATCGTAGAGAAGGCTGCGGTCCTTCAAATAGTCCCTGAGAATACGCATCAGGTATACTGGTACTTGAAAACGCTTTTCTAGCGCTTACAGAATATCCACCCATCTAGTGCATTTTGGGCATCCAGAGTAACCAGCAGAACGACCCGTCGCGTGGAAATAATGTGTGACTCCAGATGTTGAACCGCGCTCACTACGCGAGAATAAAGCGGACTGCTCTGAAGCTATACTGTTGTGGAGATCCCCGGCAGCACGAATCACGTCAGCGAGTCTTTCCCCGATGAAATTTTCAAAAACTTTTCCAGCCGTGTTAAGCATATAAGGGATCCCCTTCTCCCTTAGTAATGAGTACAAGCCTTGCCACCTTCCAGGACTCCGGGAACAGCCCTTCGCACAGGAATGCGTTGAATATGCGGAGGAGCAGGTCGGGGAAAAAGTGGAAGACCATTTGTAACAACTCAGCTGGAATCCTATTTGATGCTGGAGTCTTTCTGGCCTTCATAGACAAGACTGCTTTCTCTAGTTATATCTTCGTTAAAAATGGAATTTCCTTTGGTGTTTCATAGTGAACGGCTGCAACGATGGCGTCTATTTCGTCTATCTTTTCTGCCTCGTATGAGTGAGGTGACCTTTGGACACCGAGCTTCCGCATCACTATTTTGTGGCCCAGGCCCTATGGGTCTCTGTTCACGTCCTCAACCAGGATTTGCCAGCGGCTGGCCTTGCTGCTGCTGATAAGTCTGCGGAGGCATTTTCTCGATGATTCGTAAGCTGCTAATCGGATACATGCCTCTTCCTACGTTCGAGCTTGCTGTAACTTTCGTCGTAGTTTGTGACACTCCCGTAGTTTGTGAATGACACATGTATGGTTTCGTCACAACCCCATCAACGGAAAGTAGGGATGTGGCCAGTGTTCAGTACGATGAGCCCAGTTCATGCTGCCATGTCCAGGATCCGTTTGCAAACAAATTATATACAAAAGAGCATCTGATTGGGGCATGCTTCAATCGAATGCACTGCGCTGTCGAATGAATTAGCCTGTTGTTCTTCCTGTGCCTTTAGTTACCTGCGTCTATAGTGACCTATTCGAGTTATGAGGTCTTCCAACTCCAGAACTCCGTTTTTAACCTCCTTTCTAAGGTTCGTTCGTGAATTGCATGTGGCAGTGATGCGTTTAATAAACCTTTCTGCTTTACGGTAGAGACGCTCTTCTTTCGCACGATCCATGATAATCGAAGTGCTCAGTGTTAGCCGTGCAGAGATTTATTTATTTGCATCCTGTGCTTCAGTCACTTCCGTGATGATGGCAACAAACTTAGGTTTCTCTGCCGTTTCGCCTTTCTCTATCGTGTGTTCGTCTCTTCCAGGCTGTGAGAGTCTCTGTTCTTCTTTTGTTGGTCGCTCTGGTGTGCGCATGATTTTCTTGCTGCACGCGAATGCAGTTAGCATCTTTGGTTGTGCCCGATTTTCTACTTTTCGTCCATCCGTTTTCGAATGTTTCTGTTTCTGTTCCGGCATATTTTCTTTTGTATATAATTTGTTTGCTATCATTTCTTATGGGTCCTCCCTCAGAGCTGCTGTTTCGGCTCGTGTGTGTAGTCGCCTTATTGGTCCTATGCTGTAAATTGCGACCTGAATCAAGCACATCAGAGCATATTTACATTGGAGGAAGAGAAATATAGGGAACTATACTTTCTAGACACGGTCGTATCGAGGACAAAAACTAATCTTGCATTTGAAGTGTATCGAAGGACAACTCATACGCAAAGAACGAATCCAGACACATCAAACCATTCATCTAATAATTGGTTTACCGTTAAGCAAAGAAGCCAAAGCAAAAGATAAGAACTTGTCCAATTGTTTCTTAATTTTTGATCCGATTGCGTATCAAATGCTTTGCATGGGATTTATTGGCGACGGGCGAACCAATTGTGTTTATGAGTAACCAAAAGTTTTTGTCACTTACTAAATAACTTAGAAAGTGAGTAGGATGCTTGGAAGCCGATGCCGATTACTGGAACATCGCTTTCCTGGACAATGTCTTTGTACTATACAGCCTTTTTAGGCCTTTAAGAGTAATAATAGGCTCTCTTATAGGGCAGGTTTCTTAACCGTCGCTTGAATACATACGACCGAATATCATTCGCCAGCTCAGCGCTTCACTCGCAAGATTGAATTTGGATTCATTCGGGAAAATGTTTCAGTTCCGATCCTGTATAGTCAAATTTTCTCGATGTCTGCACCATGCAGGATGAGTTTGATACATCCGTTTGCGCAAAAGAAGTTTTTTCCCAGAGCGGCAGGAATGTAAAACCATTTTGTTCAAGCTTTTTTAGGTTTTCTTGGTACTAAAACACTTATCATTCGATTTTGACAATCCTGATTGTAGAATTGACACTTATTTGAATCGGTTTCCAAGGGCTTCGATTTACAAATAGTCTGTATCCCTGTTTGCGAATTCTCGTTTTCTTCCGCTGCCTTATGTTTGCTCGAGGCTACCGGTTTCTTTTTTTGATGAAATTACGAATTTCCTCTCTCTGTATCTGACTTGCCAAGCAACTTTAGCTTTGGATTTATCTGACTCACATCAAGCTGAAACCTTGGACTTTATTCAATCCTCAATTTCAAGTGTTTTGGTATCTCTGCGATTACTTTTTTCTCAGTAGGTGAAGGCTTGTTTGATCAAATAGGCCTTTTTTGGTTACATACCACCTAGTTTCCTTTTTTGATTACAGGCACCATCCTTCTCTCAAACGCAGAACCATTAAACGCATCAAACGCAGCGATCAGTAGCGGACTGAAGTCAGCTTCAATAATTAGTTGTCAGCTTATGTTTCCGAAATTTAAGTTTGAGACCGAAAATTCAAGGTGTTTCCATGACGATGCTCCCGAAATTTCAACGAGGACCATGTGGGCACAAATGCTCTGTTGGGTTCTTGGAATTCAACCCAACATTTTGGACTTTTCGTGTAAATGTAACTTCGATCTGTACAATGCCAAGAATCGGCTTAATGAAAATTAATTCGAAAATTGTTAAAGTTTCATGCAACGCCCACAAATTTCAATATTCCAGGAAAATGTGCTAATAATTTCAGATTGCGTTCTTCTGAGCATGTTAACGAGCGCAGTAATATAAGTTTGTTGGTAGTTCTCATTTGAATAAGTTGCGGATAAAGTTAGAAGAAATTTATCTTATTGGTTCGGGATGTGTCTGGCTTCGTCTCAGTTGTTGTATTGATAACTTATCTATAACACCATTACATGCAGACGAATATCTCGCTAGTGCTGTACACTTCATATGCAAATATTTTAGCATATTAGATAAAGTTTTGTATCTATTTGTAGGTAAGAGCTTAAGTATGGCGATATAAATGCGTACGTTAATGAAGATGCGATTTGACGTATTACCTTGATAGTTAACACCTATAACATCGGGCTCAGAGATTGGGCCCGGGAAAAGTTATTGGTTGCCCTCATTCACAAAAAGCTGCTAATGAAGAATGCAAGCAACATCAATTGACCATGAAAATTGAAATACTCTAAAAATTAGCGACAATACTCGCGAATATCTTTTCATTTCAAATGCTTGATCGACGGACATTCGAGCTTTGGATCATAAATAGATTTCCGATTGTTCGTTTTCGTTGTGTTTATTTACGTTTTTCGCTCGTGGTCAAACATCCGCTGGCACCCAGGAAAACAAAATACAGCGAAGAGGTCAAACATATATGAATATGTAATCAAAATTTTTGGAAGAAAGTAAAATGGTTGCTTTGGTAAGATCCCACCGTAACGATGACCCGAACAGGAATTTGAAAAAAATACACAGCCAGCGTGGGTTTTCGCGAGTTGGGAGTTAGCGTTTTAAAATGTTCACTTTGCAAAATAATTTTCAGATTGGCTTATGAATATTTGCAAACAATACGCATTGCTTGATTTACATGTAACAATGCTTAAAAGTATAAAATTTACAACGACAATTAGACCGATCACATCAGTTGTTTACAACAATCGTTCGATGACGACGTCAGATTTTTGTTTTGAATAACATGTAGCTATTAATTATAGTGACAAACAATCCTACCTAGATCAAAGTCCAATATCATTTATCGTATATCATTTTATCATTTGTATGATTTAAGCTATTTAAAACCTGATTGATACCGGCGTCACAGCGAAACTACATACAGCACTAACACCCTCCGGCGACTGCTCTCAGACCGAGATAGAAAACTGACACAAGTAGGTTTATGCATTTTTTCAGTTTTTAAGCAAAAGCTTTGCGAGGGCTCATCTTATTGTTCGCAAAAATGGGAGCAAATTGAGCAGTTCAAATTTGATTCCAGTTATGTTGGTCAAATGCCGTTAAGTCCGCGCTTTGACTGAATTTATATTATGTACGAGGGTGATTTAAATATTACCCGGAATCTCGTAAGACAAAAATGTATTATTCAACTACAGAGCTACAATTTTCTGTATTTTTTCTAGTTAGTTTCGTTCACAATGTTTTCATTATTGCCATCTCTCTGGAAGCTCTTGTATGCCTTTTCCGTGAGATTCTCGCGGATTTTCACGTAGCAATTCGTGAACAAATAATTCCATTACATTATTGTTTTCGAAACGTTGTCCGCAAAGTGCCTTCTTCAATGGCCCAAATAAATAATAATCACAGGGTCATAAGTGTGGACTGTATGGAGGGTGGTTCAGTGTTTTCCATCTCAATTCGTTCAATGTTTCAATTACAAACCTTGCTTTATGCGGTCGAGTGACGTCTCCCAACAATATCGCACTACGGATAGGCAGGCTTTACGGTATTTTTTACAGGGTACTATAAAGCTGCGTGTTTACCGTTTATTGTGAGAAAATCAAACACAATTACCTCTCTGTGTCCCAAAGCACAGTAAACGTCATATTCCCAGCTAACGATGTGACCTTCGCTTCAACTAATGCCCCTCGCCTTTCTTCCTTCATTCCATTGATGCGCGCTTACTCTCCAGAGTAGAGAGGTGTACCCACGTCTTGTTTGTGGTGAATATTCGGCGAAAAAAAGTTTCCCCTTCTTCATCCAACCACTGTAGGAGACTCGTATAAATTTTCCAGCGCGTGAATTTCTGCTCAAAATTGAGAAGTTCTGGGCAGCCATCCGTCTGAGATTTTTTGGTAAGGTTCATGAATTATTGACTCAATACTACCTACATTGATGACTGATTCTTCGGCCATATTGCAAACATTACTGTATCGATCACCCAAAATGAGTTTTTCAATAGCGTTTACGTTTCGTATCGGTGACCGCGCATGTGGCAAGTTCGCCACAACTTCTCGGTTTTTTTCGGAAGCAGAACACCATTCATGCACTTGGGTCTTTGCGAGGCATCCATCCTCGAACTGCTCGAGCCATTTTCGATAAATTTTCGGTGATTTTAGATTATCTTTTACCTAAATACGTATAATAATGCGTTGCGTGACATACACTTGCAAACCCTTTTCGATTATGGCTGTAACTACACTAAAAAATTAGGCTACTCGATTCCAGTTGTTCCCCACGTTTCATCACAGACCAGTCGAATACCAAATGTAGCTCGTTTTCGACACTAATTAGATTTGAACCGCCCTCCTAATTGAGCTATACTGCCGTTTCCATAGCAAACTGATCCATTCATCAGTGTTACAGGTTAATATTTTCAATGCAACACTTTCAATTTTTGCATCTGCATCTTTCGAAGATTTTGGTGATTTTTTGACAGCATGATATCGAATGTCATGGATTTTCCATTTGTTAACACCGTTTTTGATAAGTGTCTTTGGTACACCGGTTGACATGTTCCATTCACTTCTGGCTGTAGTTACTTCCATCTTTCAGCTCAAATGATTTCCAGTATACTTTTACACTGCCTGTATTTAACCGCTTTTCTTCCGATAAACCTTTTTACATTTTTTACATTTATTTACATTTTTGCCCGTAAAACTCTTTTCTTAAATAACGAATAAATGTGGAAAAAACGTTTGAATATTTTTTGACTATTTATTAAGGATAAAATATACGACAAATGACAAATTATACAAATAAATAATATTCTAAAGACAAATTCAATCTGAGCTAAGCTTTAACAATAGCTTTTATTCTTCCAGGTATATTGTTGATGCAATAATCATCCCTGTCCTTTATTCTTTCACTCTTGTCCTACATGTCACAAATATCTTCCTATAATACACCTACAAATGAATTATTAGAGGCATTAACTTTGGAGTTCAAGAAGATTTTTCAATACAGATTATATTGCGGAAATAGTCAGTGAGGGTAAGAACAAGGATTCTGGCGCCATTTAATATATTTTGCATGTACTTGGCACGATGACATAGAGGAACATAATACAGAAACGTGAAACATGGAATTAATATGTCTTTCATTGTATTAGGTCAGAGTCCTGCAGAGTATTCATTGTCCCGTTGATAAAATACAGCAGGCCACAACCATCTGCTGAAATGCAAAACTATGACGTAGGTCCGCACGATTGCGCAACTTTCATAAGCTTAGTAAATTTTTTTGTAGATAGCTACCGTAAAAATTTTCGCCAAATTGGACTCGTGGTTTTGTTTTGACTGCGAATGGAAGTAAAATCGTCCACGGATTTAAAAAAAATGGAGTAAGAGAATTTGATTGCTGTTTTTGGAAAGAACCAAAAAGTGGCTTAACGAGTTTCAACGTGGTCACTTGTCGGATTTTCATGAGCCACGCCCAGGAGCCAAAAAAAGCTTAAAAACGGCTGACACTTTGGGCATGAGAAAGCTAGTGGCGTGATACGTGCCGCATTCGCTCACTCCAGACAACAAACGCAACCGTGGGAACATTTCAGAGTGGTATTTAACGCTGTTTGAGCGCAACACAAAGGAGATTCTGTGTTGTTTTGTGACCATCAACCGAAACATGCGTCCACTGGTACAAAGGTACTGGTCCCAGAGACAAGGGAGTAGAAGAAACAGTGGACATCATCCAGGGAGACGGGCAAACGGTTGCAAGGCTTTACTATGCCGAATCGTTAGACTAATTCGACCCAAAATAGCATAAAAAAGGTTTCACTTGGCATAGAAATAATTTAGGGTTTCTTCGATCAGGACAACGCAGTGGCTCACGGCCTTACGGCTAATAATAGCGCTACGAAATGTTACCCCATCAACCGCATTCCCCTAATTTTGATCTGCGAGGAAATTCATTTATTCAGCGGGAAATTATTAAAACATTAAAAGTACGAAAATGTTTAACGGAATAATTTTAAAGTAGTTTTGCAAATTCCTTTCCGGATCTAGGCATTCGTGTGGTTTATTTCGGTTACTTCGCTAGTTGCCAGGAATTGAAGTTCGTTTGTCTAATTCGTTTCCGGAATGTCATCCGCGATGTAAAATTTTCCTTTGCCAATTATTTCTTGTTACAAATTCTGTACGGATAAAAAAAAAGGTTTCCTTAGACTTTCTGTATGAGTCTCCGGTTCGCTTGAGTTGTTACATTCCTTTTCGGGCCAGAACTCTTTCAGTTGGAGAAGGAGAACTCTTTCAGTTGAAAAGAAACATTCCCGATTCGGGCGTTTTGACGAAAAGAAGATATATTTGTTGCTAGTAACACTTTCGCGAAGGCTTTTTGTTGCCAAAAATTAATCATCACACTCCACGTCGTTTCAGAACCCGACTTCACTTAAAAAAAGATACAAAATCAACCTCTTGCCTCGAAACAGTTTTCACAATTCATTATGTATATATTTACTATATGTATATATAACTATATACCAGGTGTGCAAGTTTTAAAATATCTTTTTTTTCATGAAAAATACGCAATTATTTAACAATGGCAAAACTTATTTTATTCAAAGTATTAGCCTTTGCTTTTTACATATTTTATCCACCTTTCGGGCAATTTATGGATACCATTCCTAAAGGAAGCTTCAACTTTTATTGATATCTATTTATCGTTTTTGCCGTTTTTAGCCATTTTTGTACATCCTCGAAAGTCTTCATGTGTTGTTAAGCCTTGGCGTGTATCACCGATGAGAAGAGGCGATAATTAGAAGGCGCCAGGTCTGGTAAATATGGCGAGTGGAGTAAGAGTTCCCAACCAAGCGGGGAAATCGTTTCTTTGACCACTTTTACAGGAGCGTTGTCATGTTGCAGAATGACTTTCCCGTGTCTTCAAGCCCTTACTGAGCGTTTTACGATCAATGGTTTAAATTGATCACTGTTGTCGATAGCGGACGGTATTAACTGTTTCGCTGGGCTTAAGAAGTTCATAGTGCACTACTTCCTTCTGATCCCACAACACACACACCATTGTCTTCCTCCCTAAACGATCCGGTCTTGCACTCGATGTTGATGGTTGTCCTGGCGTTACCCACGATTTCTTACGTTTGGGATTCTCAAAGTATATCCACTTTTCATCGCCAGTTACAACCCGATGCAAAAAAACCTTTATTTCGTGGTGTAAATGCAGCATTTCGCTCACTGTTTTTCGTCTTTTCATCTGTCGTTTGTTCAATTTGTGTGGAAACCATTTTCCAACCTTTTGAATCTTTCCCATGGATCTCAGGCGATCAAAATTGGGTTTCCGAGTGACATTAAACTGCTCCGCCGTCAGCTGTTGTGTTTGTGGTAACGTCTTCGTTTGTCACATTTAATCTGGCTGGTCCCTCTCCAGCCAGAGCGATCAGTTAGGAGAATTTCTTTGTAGGCCGAATGGAGCGAAGAAGGTAGAAGTACCTGATAAAGTTACACCTCCTCTGAGAATCCTCTCTTGGAAAAATATCCTCCTCTATGCGAATGTTGAAGGTGCGAAGCAGCGGAGGAGAACTTCAGTGGAAATTCCATCCAATCCCGAACCTTTCGCTAATTGATGTATGCCATGACTACGTTTAGTTTCCCTGCAGTAAAATACGGGCAATCACGCTGACACTTCTAGGATGGTGTACCATAAAAACGAGGAGTTGTCGAGAATAATATTCCAAGGATTCTCACCATAATCTCTGGCTCAAGTATACACAGTGAACCCGATACGCCGAGATTCTGCGAGATCAGCTTAAAGCCCAGTTTCTAAGGGACCTATAATTATGAGAAATGTTATTCTTTTGCGTAGATGCTTGGATATTATTTCTTATGTGCTTTACGAAATAAGAAAGCAAATAATTCCGGACAAAAGAAGAGGAAAGAAGAGGAAGCATCGCTTCTTACCATGTTGACATTTATTTTTGCGTGAAAAATTCAATCCATTGCAAGTCATCCATTAAAAATTTATCCATGTTCCATTTTAACGATATATTGAAGATTCAGGATAAAATTAGCTTTATCTAATTTATACAACTGGCACTCTCAGTATCGACGCGCAAGTCCTATATGTCTATTGCCACTGTTATCCACATTAGTTATTCTTGTTAAGTAACCTGCAGAGGAGCTTGCAATATTTCAACATAATTATTTCCTATGGATTCTAAAGCCTATATTTTGAGAGTTTTTTTGAGTATTTCGAGGTTGCAATCGCCTACGCTGATCCTAATAAGGATTCTAAGCTTTCTCTTGCGTATTCTTATTCACACTCAAAACTTCTTCTCGTCATAGATGTCGAGGAAAAACATTCGACTTGAAGCCGGGGAACTCCAATCCAGAACCAATTACAATCCCTATCATTTTTTTATCTAAGGGCACTGAAGGTCCTCTTCTCACTCATTGATCTCATTGATCTGCTTACTTCCTTCCATGGGCGCGTGTCCTGGGCCCATTATCGGGTAATTCTTTTGTCCTGCTGTCTCCAGTTGAATCGTTTGATACGATCCTGCTGTGTGGAGGTTACTTGGACTTGGGCGAGGCCTCTAATTTCTTTTGTGAATATTCGTACCAAGCTCGCCGTAACCACCTTGGTATGGCGAGGGCTTACGTCTGCTATCTAGGCTACAACCTCGTTCATTTTCGCTTAGGGATTGGGGCTTCAACCAGGACTAATAGATCAGTTATCATCTGGCAGCATGTTTATGGCCATTTCCTTCTGTTCACGTATATCTAGCCAACCTTTATCGTAGAGAGGCATTTTTCCTGATGATTAGGTTGGCTGTATAGACCATTTCCCTTAGCCCGTACGCTGGAGATCTTCCATTTGTTCGAACTTAGACCTTTATTCCAGGTGGCCAGCGCTTTCATTCGAGCTTCTGCTGATCACCTTTTTTTTTTGATGGTATGTATGAATTATGTAAAATTTAATGGCGTCTTTTCACTTCTTCACACTCAATTGAACTCCCTCGCAAGCAGTTTATTTTGAGATTGCTGCCTCGAGACTTTTTATATGTGCTTTTGTTTCTTCAATCCATTGTAAGTATCACATTCTTAATTTTGAATTTTTCACTCAATTTTGAAATTTAAAACAAACTTCGAACATTTTGAACGAATAGAGAAATTAGTCAGGAGCTATTGGTCCACCTTGTAGCTTCCGCAGGTCAAATGACATAACACATTCAAAATCAGCATTAAAATATTTGATAGTTCTGTAGCATTTGTGGCTTATTTCGAAAATTCAGGCAAGTAATGGGTCTTGATTAAGGTTGATTTCAAATATTAGGTGCATAATTTCACCCCCTCTGTTTCTTTATTGGTGCCATTACGAATATTGGTGCCATAGCAATACGAATTTTTAGAAATCAATAAATAATAAATGTCAGTCATAACGTTTTTTGACTTATATAAATATAACCTTACAGTAATATCAGTTGATTTGTTTCTGGATCTTAAGGTTATTTAAGGTCTAGAAACTTGATTAAATAAAAGTTTTAGTCTATTATTTGAATTTGAAAAAGAAAAAAACCCAACTTTAGTCTTGTCGAACGGTCACAAGTGTTTATGGTGACGCTGCTGTCAGTGACAGAACGTACCACGAGTGGTTCCAACGTTTTGAACAGTGGTTTTGTTGCCGCAGACTGGCATAGTGTTGGAAGGGAGAAAGTTTTTGAAAATGCTAAATTGGAAGCATTATTTCTATGAGACGCATGTCACCGTCAAAAGTGATAAGCAGTGTCATTGGGAGTAACTCAGCAAGAAGTTCCCAAACCTTTATTGCGTTGAGAGAAATGAACTGAGAAACCCGGAAAGAAAATCCATAATGGATTTCTTCACCTTCCGAAGATTGGGTTTTCGTCCCTAATCTTTGGAGACTTCACGCGTTCATTGTGATTACACTAATTGCAAAAGATCATGGGAGTTCCCCGGCCATCCTTCCACTTCAACACATAGATAAAATATTCACGGCATCATGGTATCCCTTTGTGATGGAATAAGCTTCAGGTATTTTATTCTAAGCTACTAAAACCCTCTTTAAAAATATCGAACTTATATTACCGAACACTTGATGCGTCTGAAGTGAGCGTTGAACGACAAGCGTTCGAAATGTAACCAGAGACTTAGATTAAGGGATTCTAGAATAGAACAACTTGAATAATTTATTATAATATTTTATTTTTAAAATAAGACTTTCCTTGTTCGCGATCAGAAACAGAGAATTGAACTCAAAGATCCTTCTGACAAACGCATGTACAGCAAATGCAGGAAAAAGCGTTTCCATTTTGACACCTTTAATTGTTTCGTTAATATTTCTTCTTTTAACACATATTTGAATGTTCTAAGATTTTCATACATTTCATGGTAGCATTATAAAGGGTATCAGGAAATAGATTGGGAGAAGGTTTTATTCCATTTGTCCTTTTCCAAATTTTATCACATGATTGCCATATGTGTTCGGGATACATCATAACATAACCACTAAAGTATAGTCCGAAGACGCCTTACACAGAAATACACCTGAACACCAGACCAAACCTGTACACCAAAGTACACCTGATTTAGTGAATAAAGGGAGCTTTCCGAGATAGAGAGCTTATATATTGAACGCTACCCTTTTGCACATGAATATATGTGAGAATATTTTTTCTGGGTTAAAAGTATGAGTTATTATTATTAACCAAATTTAAGAGAATGTGGTTTCGTCTTCATGTCCTATCTCGAAGCAGTAATGTCTTTAAATATCAACTATTTGGAAATTGGCGCTGAATATTGTAAGATTGGGAGTTTGTTCGAAATTGTTATGCTCTTTAGTGGTTACGCTATGGGCGGGAAAAAGTCACTTTGTCATGTGACAATTCCTTATCTCAATCGCAAAAGGGGTCGAAATGTATAAGGAAATATTAATATGAGGAACTCTTCTCCTCCCGCCGTATTCACCAGATGTAGGTCCCTGCGACTATCATATATATCCATCAATGGCACGGGGCCTGGTTGCTCGATTCTTCCATTCGTATGAAGAAGAAATGAACTAGAATGACTACTGGATTTCGTCAAAGGATGTCGAACTTTTGTAGCACAGGATTCGTAATGCACCCAAAAGATAAGAAAAATGAGAAGCCACGGATGGACAATGTTTGAAATATAAATGTGTAACCATTTTCAAACGGAGGGAACAAATTTGTACATCCCTACCAGGAGTTTGCATAACTTTTCCGGGTTTACTACGAAATGGTGCCGGCGAAAAGTACGCAGCGTATGAGTTTGACACATGCGCTGTTTCGATCGTCTGACATTTGACTGCAAACACCACACACGTTGAGTCCGCCAAAACTAGCACGTTTGTATTTATAGTTTGATCAATCAGGTCGAATTTTGTGCTTGAAAAAAAGCATTTGCGGAAAAAATTGCTTTTGTTATTCAACCAAAAGAAGAAAGCTGTCGAAAGTCATCGTTTGTTTGTAAAAACATTGATGGACGCTCTCCAGCAAGAAGGGCATGTAAAATAGGCTTTTGATAATGCAAAGGTGGTAATTTCAATGTGAAAGGCAGTGGGCGCTCTGGTACACCACAAAAGTGTGAAGAGGAGGAATTGTAGGAATTACTGATGGAGACCGAACTCATACTCTACGGTAATTAGCAGAAGAATTAATCTTTAGCTACCGACGTGGTTTTTTTGTCCCACTAGTACCGACGTGGGGCTTGAGAGGCCGCATATGCAACATTGAGTTTTATAGAAAATACGTATAATATACATCAAACTATAGGATATTTTATTAATTTTGGATCTATAAATGAAAGAAAAAATAATTATAATAATCAACTTTATTAAATTTTGAAATTATGTGACTTTTAATCTTTGGCTCCGTTATTTAACTAAAAAATCGCACTTGACGAAATAAAAATCATTGAAAAAAAATATAACTTCTTAGGAACCATGAAATATATTCTTTATTAAACTTAAGGGTTGGTTCTATTAGAAAAATTAAAAAAAAAATATCTGGTATTCTTAAAATAAAAAAAAGTCCAACAACAAAATTACTCACAATCAGGGCACATTTGTTTAGCGCACTGAAAACAAACATGTTTCTTGCAAGAGAAACATTGATATGTGGATTTTCTATTTAGTTTAGGAGGACAAGATGCACATATTTTTCTTATTTTTTCTTCGTTGGCTTCACATTGAACTGAATCTGGCATACCAGAACATAGTATTCTGGCTAAACTCATGCGAAGTTCACGAGGCAAGCGAGCGAACACTTCTTGTCTATTTCGTCTACTCCGCCTTTGGTGGAATTATAGAATTTTATTATTTCGGGCTTTCCTGACTCTATATCAATACCTTCACTATGAAGCATCGAGGAAGCTAATATGACAGCTTTGCCTTTCCTAGGTACATGGGAAATAAGGGTTATGTCTTTTGTAAAGCCGTACAATGTTGAACCTTCTAGACGAGTTTTAGCCGGTAAAAATTCAGGTGGAATTTCCTTTTTGTTTGTTTACAGTGCCGACACATGTCAGTCCTCTCTGCTTCAAAGCGTCAATTAATTAGATTGATGTAAACCAATTGTCGCAGGTGATATTTTTGTTGCTGCCATGTAAAGTTTGCGTCAAACGTAGCACGGCTTGAGTGGGCACCAAGCCGTGTTGGCATGTAAATCAGTCGGTTTACTGGGCATGTAAATCATCAAAAATGAACGACCTCGGAATGGTACCAGCATCTCATCCACAGTGGCATATTGACTTATGTTATAGACTCTTTGGCAGTTTGATACAAATCGATCTAAAATGTAAGATATCGCAGCTAATTTGTCCGTTTCCTTTCTTTGTGTCCTGTCAGCCGCATTATCGAAACGTAAACAATGTAACAAAGATAAAAACCTATTTTTGGACATAACGCAGCGAAAAACTTCCCTTCCAGTGCCATCTGAAGCAAAAATAAAATCTGCGTCTTCGTGGTTGGATTTGAAAACAGCTGTATACATTAAAAGTCCAATGAACGCTTGCAGTTCAATTCTATTAATACTTTGTAATTCTGGCCGATCTTGGTTTGAATATTTTGATCCATATTCTGATAATTTAGAGTTAGTTCTAGTCATTATCTCTAACAATATGTCATCATCTATATATTGTTTCCATATATTGTACGGATCCTTTCCATCACTTTCTGTCAAATTGGAAGTGGGTACTCGTAAAATAATATTTTGTTGTGGTATTCTGACTGAAGATCGTTTAAGGAGGGGTTTTTGACCACTTATATTTATTTTTGCCTCTAAAATAACTGCGCCTAGATAGCGGTGTGTCTACGTGCTCTGACAAGGATTCGGAAATATTTTCCATCCGAGGTAAGGGCTGGGTTGTAGCCTCAGCACCAGATATATCAATGTCAGTACATGTATCGTGATCGCTGATTTCTGGTATAAAATCATCTCCGACGTCATCTACTTCTGATCCGCTGGGGTCTTCTGCAATCAAGTTCTCAATCAAAGCCACGTTATTTTAAACGAGTACCGGTCTCTCCTGCGCGGGGAAGGGGTAAATCTACCAACTTGTCAACCCGCCACCGCCTCACAGGCCCCACGTCGGTACTCAAAGGTTAAATGTATCACAAGAAACGATCGGCAGACGTTTAAGAGCAATGGAGAAGATCACTAAACTCGGTGAATGCATCTCACCCGCTTTGAATGAACGTCAAATGGAAAATCGCAAGTGTACTCGCGAGATACTAAAGGTACTTTTTAGTGCAAAAGCTCTTGAAAAAGTTAGTCCAAGACGTTTGGCTCGAGATGTGTTTGATATGCCTGGTGGTAGCAAAAGAACGTCCTTGCCGGTGAAATATTTATGTAGTGAGATGGCTATCAAGTCTGTTTGCAATAGGAAGCAACCATACAACTCTTTCCATCCTTTTTTCCAGCTCCTACGAACTCTGATGCTTTATTTACTTGAATTTTCGGTTTTCTTGTTTGATTACTCTCTACCAACGTGAAATTTATGATATTTATTTGTGTCGTTCGAAACTTATAGTTTACAAATTTAAGCCGAGTTTACTTTGCTAGCTGAGTTTTTGTAATCAAGAACTTTAATCTAGATGTAGAAGTTGGTCATTTTAAGGACATTAGTCATTTACAGTCGTCGGTTGGATTCTAAGGTGTGAAATTTATTGGATTCGTAGAAGATGTCATGCTAGTTTTCCATTAATTCGTGGGTTGTGAAAATTATATGAAATTCAAGTGCTGGGGTGCGATTTGTAATATTACAAACAAATTACATATCAATGGTTCCACTTGATGCTATTCAAAGATTGAAGACCGCAAATATTTGAGGCAAATATTTAAGTCAAGGTTCAAAAAGTTGTGGAAAACGAAAACTACGTTTCATTTTTTCGCAAAAAGTGTTTACTTAAAAAAATATTGTTATGTATTTTCAAAGGGAAATTGATAAAATAATATATATATATATAATTAATAATAAAATAATAATTGGGCAACCGATAGGTCGCACCTGCAGCGAAAGAAAGGAACAAGATTATAGGGTTAGTTGAAAATACAAAGGCCGCATAATGGCGGCCGAAGAAAGTTAATTTTCCACCGACTAGTTCACCGCGTGGGCGTGGGGGTTAGGACTTCATTTAAGCCCTGATCCTTCCATGCAAATCACACACACACACACACAGGGAAAGAGCTTAGTCCCTCATATTATATAAAATAAAAATTATAAAAATTCAAACAACCTGTGAATTGTCCTGCGCTCAATGGTGCTGCGCTGACTGTGAACACCTCCTCCTCTACTGGTTGTGTATCTTCAACTGATTGAGTGTCTTCTATGGTTGAATGTCCTCGACTGGTTGGTGTTCCTTGGCAGAATGTTCTCTGTGGTTGAGTGTCATCCACTGGCAGATTGGCCTCTACTGACTTCAACTGGTTGAGACTGGTTGAGTGTCCCCTACTGGTTGCAACTGGTTGAGTGTCCTATACTGGCTGCTGCAACTGGTATTATCGGCTAAGCGGCTGAATGTCTTCACTTGTTAAGTTTGGCGTTCCTTGGCAGAATGTCCTATACTGGCTGCAACTGGTATCATCGGCCATCGGCTATCGGCTAATCGGCTGAATGTCTTCACTTGTTAAGTATCTTCTATCGGCTGAATATCTTCACTTGTTAAGTATCTTCTATCGGCTGTCGTCTATCGGCTGAATCTCCTTTTTCCTCACAATTTCCACTCCTTTTATATCGATACGAACACAACAACCCGGTGAATCGTATCGATCTTAAAAATAACTTCCAAGAAATTTTTTTTTTTGGGGTTTTTTTTTTGCTACTTGGAATTTTTTTTTTCGGGGACTTTTTTTTTGTTTTTGTTTTCAATAACTAATTATTATTTTACTAATATTATTTACTAATATTATTTACTAAATATTATACTAATATTATTTTACTAAATCTAACTTTAAATATTTTTATTTTAATTTCTTAATTTATTTATTTACATATATATATTTTTGTTTGTTTGCGTAATGTCGCCTACACATCGAAATACGTAACATTATTCTTGAGTCACTGATTGTTGTTAGGATTGAGGATTTTCGAGATAAAAGACAACACGATTTCTGACATTCGTGTACGAATTGTGAAAGTATCTTTCATCGCGAGAAAGCAAAAACTGCTTAGCGTAGGTTCTGCAGTGAGAGTTTGCGGGCTTTTCATTATGCAAAATTTTATCCATGACCGTGAGGGTTTTTTGTCTTTGAATTTACTTTCGGAATTATGAACGCATCCTTGTAAAATATAGTTATATGGGTATTATACATATTTAATTTACTGTTTGAAGCTCCCCGGGGGTGCAATTGTTAAATGTATGTTTATGTAGGCGTTACTTGAGAGATTTTAAGAATAAATATCAGATTAGGTATTATGGGTAGAGAGTATATTCTGTAAATTTAGCGTCTTATTAAACATCAAAAACAGAGATTCTTGTCGCTTGAAAAACCAATTATCAAAGACTATGATAAGACATTAAGGTCTACGATGCAAGTGAAGTACATTTTTGCAAGTCAACATTAGAATATAACCAAAAACAAAAAATGCATCAAATAAATATGTGCATCAAAAATTTACAATGATAATCTAGAAAGACGGAAGAAGTTGAAAAGCTTGGAATAATTAGAAATTATGTCCTCCGGATGACGCAGTAGTTAGAATGCTCATCCTCTGTCCAGGGTATACCGGCTTAGAGTCTCTTTGTTAGTAATGATTTTGAGCTTGTGTTTCTGGGCTTGGCAATATGGAAATTTATCATAGTCAAACCTTATTCTGATTGGATTACATGCTCGTGAACCGTGAGCCGGTTCTAGCCTTCTTGAAGGCCCTGTAGGTTAGTTTTGTATTGAAATGTTAAGCTACCATACAATAATATTTGGTATACAGGGACAGTATCCGCGGTTTAAATACACTCCAAACCGGGACATTTATGTTCCTTGCATTACTCATAACAATGTGTTTATCTAAATTCATTCTTAAGCTCACACAAATGTCTTGTAAATAAAAAAATGGTTTAAGATTTATATGCAAAGCATAAAAAAAATTAACAGGAAATCCATGAAAACATTGTATTGCAAATAGTATATGTGCAATTTTTCTTTTCACTCCATGAGTTAAATCTCTTTAAGTTGTGCCCTGTGTGTGACAGTATGCTGTCAAATCCATTTTCCCAGATCATCCCAGAGTATTGAGTATTGAACACAAGCAGAACATAATTTGCGATTCATTGAGACCCGCAATAAACTGCCATTTTCCTGTTGAAAGTAACTCTATCAAAACCTAAGTTACTGCTGCTTATTCTTAAGAGATCTTTTAGTATATATAATCCGTGTGTCAACGCCAGAGTATCTGATAACCCACCTTGGCCTAATTTTGTGAATAAAACTTGAAAAAATGTTCAATGTTAATTATAAATGTAAAAATTAAGTCTTAACAATTTTTTAAACTCCGAAAAATATCCCTGCACTAGCACCCGGGTACCTGGATGCGCACTAAATTATTTTTCATATTAAACAAGTCATTTTTTAGAAGCTGATAATCCTGAATTGATTAAATCGATCGGTAAATTTTCAAATCACAGGCGATCGGGAGGCAAGTAGAGGAGATCACAACCAGAGAAGGTCATCATAGAAACAACGTAAGAGAAGTGGTCCAAGCATTGAACTTTCGGGGACACTAGCTGAAGGGCAAAAAGGATTCGAAGTTATACCTTATAGATTGAACGACAGAAACGATGGGAGAAATTAGTTGCACTCAACACAATTATAGTTCTGGGATACCACGAGCCTCTCTCACCAAGAGGTGAATAACTTTAAAATGTCCGCGAAGATCACATATCTTGTTGTCATTCGTAAATGCCAGCAACTAAGCAGTATTAGTCGTAGTAGTAGTAGTAGTAGTTTTTGTTGTTTTTGTAGTCGTAGTAGTTCTCGGCTGGAGAAATTACTCTTGAAAATGACTTTGTTTTCTTTCTAACCTACAAATTGAATTACGCAAAGATAAGCCCCTGTTTCTAGCGTCCTGAACGATTCAAAACATCGTCTCGCCTTTTCTTTGGCTTTCAGAGCAAGAAGTGTAATTCAAGGCTTCTGATGGCTTCTGATCCGTAACATTTATTTAAAAGCTTAAAGAAAATTAGAGGGTCGTTATAAGAGATGCATCAAAGGCTTACCACTGGATCAATGAACAATCTACACTTTTAACACCACTGTAATACTACCAGGCTGGAATTCTAAAAAGAGGCCACGGAAGTATAGTCATGATATCAAATAATCTTAAACACGATAAAGCTGCATTTAATAGCGCTCAAAATGTATTCAATCAGGACCTTTTAGCTAAAGGAATTTTTTTTTGTGGTACGGAGGTGACAACTGTTTACGCCCTGAGTGTGACTCACAGACGGGCAATACTTCTGAACAACACACGAAACATCTCCCATGTCAACCTGAGAAAGTAGCCCGGAACTGTTTGATACATTACTTTTGGGTAGATCTGAGGCGCCTTCCGGTGATGAGGATTCCTTCTCCAACAGGAAGAATAGGAGAGAATCCATTTATCCTCAATGCCTACCATCGCTCCAGTATGACTTTTTGAAGTGTCAGCACTTAAAAAAATATTTGGGTAGGAAAATCAGGACGTAGAAAGAAGAGTAGCTAGTAAGATAATTAATATTAAGAAAATAAAATACTATGACGACCGATTGAAGAGCATCGATGTTAGTCTAGTGAGCAACAACACAAGACAAGCATATAAAGTAGTGAAAAGCTTGAAGCGAGGTTATCAGCCGAAGGCAACACTCCGCTGTGATGACATCGGCTACACTATCGCTGATTAAAGCAGAAAAGCTGGCTTCATATTCAAAGAAACTCATCAAGCCTCCACACATGTCCTATAGACATAAATATTACTGGTAAGTAATATTTATAACCGATAACCACTAATGAAAGAAAAGAAATACGTTGAAAAGTATAGCAATATGATTAATAAAACGCTTGATTCACTTCGGACGATTATGAAAAGCAGCTGCATGCATAGGAAAATAAAGCTCAAAGTATACGAATCTGTGATAAAATATATGAATATATTGAAAACCTTGACATTACCGTTCCTGAGACGGATGATTACTGCGAAGCTAGACGGGTTTCAATGCCGAATACGATAAAACTATGAGCTTTATTATTGAAGAGCTGTTGGCGTGAGGGATTGTAAGACAGCGCAAACTACAATGCGCTGTAGATGTGAATCGTATGGGTGAACAAAGGACACCTGAAAAAGAAGTTGGAGACCAGTGGGGGAACTAGCGGGCGACGAAGACAGTAGATCGCTGCTCGGATGTTAAAATTGAAGAACGCGGTCAATGGGACAGTTGGAGGCGCTTGTTGCAGGAAACGAAAATCTGATAGGAGCTGTAGTGCAAAGAAAAAGAAGGAGTAAAAGTTTCAGCGCTTTCCGAGCATTTTGTGCCACGCGATTCCGTTTGTCAAGCATTTCTCTGATTATTTTTTTCCGGACAGAGCTCTTCGCTTTCGTTGAGTTTACCCTGCCGCGGTGACCTAAATTCATCTTTTACAAGAGAAGAATGTGTGCCAGGCGACATTCACCACAAAACACGGTACAAAATAAGCAGTTAGCAGACGCTAACCTGTCGATCTTGTCCAGGTAAAACCGAAAACATCCATGCCTGCTCAAGTTGAAATCAGTCTCGCCATACACTCGTATGGGCCTCGACTTCTGGTCAGAGATCAAGCGTGCAGTCCACCAACCGGTTAAGTCAATATACTGCAGGTTAATATTTCTGCGCTCTCTCACGAGGAGGGTGATGGCTATCACCAGCACTGCCATCGCGGAAACTGTGCGGTGTGCGCTTTTTTCGCAGCGCCCCTTGTCTCTCCACCTGTCAAAACCACTTTCGGGGTAAATTTTGGCCGAGAGCGTCGCACTAAAGTTCTAATCCTAAGAGTAGGACTCATTAGGAGCTGTGCCCTTGATGTGATTGACCCCCTAGGTTGGCTATTAATCGAATGAGTGCCGTTACATGCGCTGTAGTCTTGTCAGCTGTTGCCCTGGTTTGCTGGGATTTACTCTGGGGATTCTCTTATTTGTCAGGATAACCACTGGTGTTTTCACGGTACCTGCCTGAGACTGTAAGCGGTCATCCATGGTGGACTTAGGCTACAGTGGCTAGTGCTGCGAAATTGTCCGCATAGCCGCTCAAGCGTCAGCAAAGCTGATCAAGCGTGACCACGGAACATACGGCTGTTGAAGTCACAACATCCATTATAGGAAATGTTCCATATGTCCGGGCAGAGGATGGAGCCCTGAACGATACCTGAAGTAAGTTTTGCCTCTTGGCTACCATTCTTCGAGTCTTAGAGCAGCTTGTGGTCCTTCAGATAGTCCTTTCAAGTCTCCAATAGATAGACTGGGACTTGAAAATAGTTTTCAAGCGCTTTCAAAATATCCACCCATCTAGGGCAGTTAAATGCATATCGGACACGAAAATTTTTCCACCCGTCTCTAGCATATATGGTATGTGGTCGGTATGAGCAGGTCAGGGCAAAAGTGAATGACTACCTGGAACACCTCATCTGATCCTGGAGCCTTTCTTGCCATCATAGATAAGACTGCTTCCTCCGAATCCATCTGCGCGAAAAGTGGAATTTCCATTGATATTTCATGGTATTTCATTCCTCTTCGCAGGACCGTGTTCGCTGGGCCTCTCGTTGTGGTTTGTGACAATGTGACCTTCACCTTCGCTTCGCTTTCAGGTGAATACCATTATACTGAGGGCTATCCATGCCGGGGTCTTCCTAGGGGCATGAAAGACCTGCAGGCGGATGTAATGATTCTCATAGATGGGTTCACCACATATTTTGCCGCAGGTTCTTCACTCCCCGGCGTAGCTTCACTCAGCGGTGATTGTTGCATTAATACAAACACGTCTTGGTGTAAGTTCGCTTTGCGGCTCCATCATGATAGTCCAAAGCCTGTATAAGGTACAAGGGAAAATGGGAGGAGCCTGTGTGTCCAAAAAAGTAGAAAGGAAGCCGTAAGGTGGAATTGAAGCGGCGTTGAGATGGTGTATCCATTTTATCTATTTCGATGACGATAGCCGTACTTTTGAACGAAATAAATGTTGTAGATGTCTAGCTGCATTATATGGTATCGAAGTATAGAGGGGTGAAGTGATAAGGTTGTGAAGGATGCTGGGAGGCAGTTTGGGAGGATCTAAACGAAGCAAGTACCGAAGACGTCGCCTTCGGGAGTTGGCCCCTGCCCTTGGTGAACCGAGGGAAAGTGATTTCGACCTGAACGCGGTAGGTTGGACGATAGATGAGTTGAACTGTTGGACTGTTGTACTGATGACTTCAAGATTACTTACGAATGATGAGTCGAATTTATCTTTATGACAGTGGAGAGGACGATTCCCAATCATTTTGAATCCCTAAAAAGATTCTAAACGATTGAGAATATGGGGCATACAGAGGGAAAGCTGAGGGAAGCCAATCCGATGGATAATAGCTGCTGACATGAATCGATGGACTGCATGATGACTAAGGACCAGACTTGACGAGAAGAAGAGAGTGGACTTAAAATTGACGGACTGAATGTAGACTGATGTAACAGTTATTGTAGAACATGATGAAGAAAATGTTGATGAGGAAGAGATTGATGAAGAAGATGTTTGTTGAAGAAGATGTTGAAGAAGATATCAAAGAAGAAGATGATTAAGAGGATTTTGATGTACTAGATCAGCGGTTCTCAAACTTGTTTGGAGACGGAACCCTTTTGGAAAGCGAAATACTTCGCGGAACCCTACAATAAAAAGTTGCTTTAAAAAATGTGTTCTTTATTAATAAGTATTATAAAAGTACAATGTAACAGTTACTACCAACTACTTATTTTACTTTGTAAATTACAACATAGCAATAAGACAATATTGTGCATGACAAAAATGTAACTAATGGGAAGTATGAACTTGTTTTTTTTTTTCACCCAATTGGTTGATATTAGTTTTGATAGAAGACAGTTGAGGTCTCATATCAGGTTCGGCGTCCAGTCTATTGCGATATTTTGTTTTCGTGGATGCATAGGTTGAGAATCCTGTTTCGCGCAAATATATTGTTTGGAAAGGGAAAAGAATATTCCGAGCCATTTTGGCAAGCATTGGATATTCATCACGGATTCTGCACAAAAAAAGAGGCGTCGTTTTGAACAGTGACTCCATACTTGTGTCTGATTACATTTCTAAAAGAGTTTCATATATCTTGGTTGTCATACTTCGGGCTTTCGCAAGTTGGGTAAAAAAGGATCCTTTTTGTATTCTGTTCTTCGGTAAAATACTTCTAAAAAGATGCGCGCATCGAAGTGAGATATTGGACTATTGTGAGATATTGGCAGTGTCACTGCTCCTGCTGTTTCACTCGTCATCGCCTTGGCTCCATCTGTACTAATGTCAATGCAATTGTTCCAACTGAAATTATTTTCTTCAAAAGATATATTTTCGTATTAAAAATTTCTTCTCAGGTAGTGTTTGTGTGCAGCGATGAACACATAAACATGTCCTCTTCAAAAGAACTTTCATAAGGATATCTCACGATATAACCAGCAAGAAAACCAGACCAGCGACATCAGTGGACACATCCATTTACAAGATGAATCGTGTTTTTTGTAGAAGTGTAACTAGTTCTTGTTTGACGTAGCTTGCCAGGTCATGAATTCGACGTGAAAAAGTATCGTATGATAGCGGCACAGTAAGAAGATGCTTTACAGATTTTTCTTCAACCATACAACGTGTTACGTCTAACACACATGGCCTTATTAAATTTTCAGCAATAGTGTGCGCTTCACCGGCTTGTGCAATGCAATAGCTAACTAAATATGATGCCTCCGTAGCCTTTTCATTGATAGGTTGGGTTACATGCATCATCGTTTTTTGACTTTCCAACAACTGTTCTTTTTTACGTAAAAGAATTCTTTACCCTTGTCTTTAGACTCTGGGTAAACAGTTTCTAAATGTCGGCACAACTTGGCAGGTGCCATCGAGCTATTAGATAGCAGTTTACTACATAATATGCAGTGAGGTGAGCCGTTGGAATCAACAAATCCGAAACTGATGTATGATTCATCATATTTCCTTTTTTCGCCTTTGAAACCGTGCAGCTCGATGTCATTTCATTATCATTTGGATCGATACTTGCTGTATACTCTGCGCGTACTGCTTTCGAACATTCGGCTTCGTTAGAAGATGTTGTTGAAACACGTTTAACATCTCTGAGCCAACCTTTCCATTTTTTTTACTTATAATGTTACAGTCAGGATGATGAGGTCAAAATAATGCACGATCGTCACTGCGTGAAGGTCGCAATCGTTTGTTAGCATGTAAGTGGATTGGTACTTATCGCTCCGAATACTAATCACCGACTGAGTGTCGAGCCAGGAGATGTGGGTTGCTTGAAGCTAGTGTTGCCACTCTTGCTTCAATTATATTTTCTGGGGCTATTATTGCCCAGATTCAACACTCAGTTTGTTTGGTGTTCTGTCTATTCAGTTATTTGTCGTAGTGATTTGTAAGTCTATCTGGTTTGGCTTGTCGGGAATCTTAGGATATCCAACGTAGTATTGTCATGATTTTCAATTTTGTCAAAGAGCTTTGTCTCGTATGTATTTGTCAACTGTCTTTAATCGCAGTTCGTTATGAAGGTCCACATTTCTTACATACCATGGATATCCGAAGATTCTTCTAAGAGCAAGGTTCTGCCACGACTGAAGTGCTTTTTTGTTTGTTTTCGTCGTCTGACAGAAAGCAGTACTGCCGTAGAGTAGCGTCGGTCGTATTAAGGCTGAAATACAATAGCGCGAGACTGCGATACGAGAGCGGGACGACAGTATCGCAGCAAATGTCAAGCACTTTTCGTAACATGCATTTGTATGCGACATCGTACAATGATTGCGACGCGTCGATGCGAGGCGATAAATATTCGGGAAAACGCAAATTCATCGCAATGAAGTGCGTGACGTTTGTCAAATGCAATATGGTGCTTAAATGAAATTTGAAATTCAAACGCCTTAATTTACTTTCAAAGTACTATGTTTATTTTAAATGAATTTTGAATGAAAATTTCATGCATCCTAGTTAAGGCTTTTATTTGCTAAACGAAGGGACATTATAAATTCAATAGTTTTAAAAAATCAAAAACAATTTCATTTGAAACGGCACCAATTTGACATTTGTCATATGAACATTAATGCTCCCCGCATCACGCGCATTGTAAATTGAATGCGTTGCGTAACAACGAGCGAAATTTTCGTCGCGCTCACGTATCGTCGTCTCGCGGTATTGTATTTCAGCCTTTACTTATTTGAATATGAGTAACCTGTTTTTGATATTTAAGCTTGATTTGGGGGAGTAGGGATGTAAGGATACCAGCAACTAGTCTTCGTTTTGTTTGTATGTTTTCCGTCCAGAAAAATCTGCTGTCCAGCGTTATTTCGAGGTATTTAGCAGTCTTTTTCCATTCAATATCTTCGTCTTGTATTGTCAAGAGTGGTGGTCTTTGGTGTGGGCGTCGTGTTATAAATATGTTTTGTCTGTGTTGATTCTTATCTTCCATTTGCGAAAGTAGCTTAAAAGCATGTTGGTGGACTGTTGCAGTTGTAAAGTGATGACTTCTGCTTGTCTGGATGTATAATATTTACAAATATCGTCGGCATAGAGAGAAAGTTTGACATTCGAGGGTAATTGTGGAAGATTTGCCGTGTAGATGGTATAGAGTATGGGTGACAGTGGCGATCCTTGTAGAACTCCAGCTTCTATTGGGCTCAGGTTGGAGAGGTGGTTGCCTATCGTTGCCTAAAAGAGCCTATCATTTGAATGATAGGGAGGGGTATGAGAAGTTCATGCATTTTGAATGTTAGTCCCGCATGCCAGACTTTGTCGAATGCCTTTGCCACGTCGAATATAACAAGGCCGGTGAATTTCCTTCTATTGTGGCCATTTTGAATGTGTTGTACTAGCTTGGATAGCTGGAGTTCTGTGGAGTGTTGGGGCATAAAGGCAAATTGTTCCTCAGGGATAATTTTGTTCTGCAGAACAACTTCTGACAATCTTTGAAGTATTCCCTTTTACATAATTTTACCAAGGGAAGATAAAAGACTTATAGGTCGCCAGTTCTGGGGGAAAGTGAGGTTTTTATGCGGTTTTGGAAGAACTGTGACGATTGATGTTTTCCATGCCCTTGGAAACCTTCGCAAGTGGAATTTCCTAGTTATCGTCAATGTCCTCCTCCGAGGAAGAGTTCTCGCTAAATTGGATCTCAAACGTGTCTGCAAAAGCCTCAGATTTGCCAACTTTTTCAAACACCATGCCGTTGGGACCATGTGTAGGAGGGATTAAGGTCTTGTTTTTAGTGCGGAATTATTTGGTCACTCTCCAAAATCTGTCCTCACCCGGTTCGAAACTTGATCACGAATGATGTTTGTGAGCCAGTTGGTGAGCCTTCTTAGGTTAGATCACCTGTGTTCCTAGCTCGTCTCCGAGCTTGATTCCTCCTCCGTATCAGTCTTTTAATTTGCTGAGGGAGTTCATAGGGATTGTTTTCGCTTGCCGGAATTGTGATTGTGCTGTCCTCTTTAGCCTGGATAATTTTCTTAGTAATTTCTTCAATTACTTTTTCTATTTTGCTGGCCGTTTCAGGTGTTTGCGTCGAGTTTTCATTGGCCAGTGCGTCTTTGAAGGCTTTCCAATTTTTTTTTCGTTTTTAGTTTTAGAGGAACATCTATATGGATGTCCTCTTTTAAAAGGAGTACCGGCTTGTGATCAGACGACAGCTCGTGGAGGACCTTCAACTTGATGTTTTGGTTGAATGCGTAAGATATAGTAATATCTAAAGCGAAGCTGTTTCTTGGGCCAAAATGTGTGGGCTCGTCGGGGATATGCAGGCTTCCATTTGTTTCTGTGTTAAATCGATTGAGCTCAATCCCAGCTTGATTGCTTCTCACAGCTCCGCAACTGCGGTGATATGCATTCATATCTCCTGCCATTAGAATTGGACCATCGAATTCTAGTAGGGAGCGTAGGTGTTGGGAGATATTATGCAGCAGCGGTGGTTTGTACACAGACGCCAGAAAAAATTCGAATGAAGTCGTTTGAACTTTAATAACTGTAGCTTCTAGGGAATGAAGGTTTGGGGTTTTTATCACGTGATGATTCACACCTCTCTCCACAAGAATGGCTGTTCCTCTGCCGCTAACAGTCATTGAATCGTTACGATACAGAATGTAGTTAGGGAACCGGAGTTGATTCTCTGGCTTCAGAAATGCTTCTTGGAGAAGCAGACTGTCAAATTTACGATCCAGCATAAATTGATTCAGCTCTCCAGTCTTCGGATGCAGGGAGTTTGCATTCCCTATAAGAAGAGAGATGTGATTCATGTCACGCATTATTGTGGTTTAGTTGGAATGAGAATTTGGGAGAAGATTCCTTGAACTATCTGCGCCATCATATTTTGCATCATGGTTTGAAATTGTGCTTGCATAGAAGCAAAGAATTGTTCCATGGGAAGTTGATGGGGACTATTCGAAGTAGTTTGAGGTTTGGGAGATGTTTGTTGTGTGGTGGGTTTGGTTGGGTTTTCGCTGCAGCTATTTGTGCGAACGTCTTCCTCATATTGTTGGGGTTCTTTGGACAGCCACCGTAGCTAGCCGGGTGGTCTCCATTGCAGTTCACACACTTGGGCTTATCTTCTTGCGGCTTTTTGCAGGCTGAAAAATGGTGAAGTCGATCGCATTTAACGCACCGGGGTTCCGCGTGGAAGTTTCCTGCAGAATGACCAAATTGTTGACAGTTACGGCATTGGGCTTATCCGTTTCTAGGTCGTTGGGCTTCGACCTTGCAGACAAGATTGCAGATGTCGTGCATGTTGTATATTTTCGTTTCTGTCCTCGGGAGGAGGACTTTGACGAGTTTAGAGGGACCATAAGAAAGATTGAGATAGAAAACCTCATTTGGATGGAAGCCTTGGGCCTCCAAGTCTTCTTTAATCTCCGCGACTGAGAGACTATGTAGGCCTGTAATAATTATGTTGAGGTTTTTCTCCTTCGGAAGATAGTACGTATGGTATTGTACCTTACGTTCTGTAAATAATTTTGTGGTTTGTCGGTGGTCCGTAGTCGTCTTCCGTATGATTTGAATTCCGAGATATACTCGTTTTGCTGACTCGAAATCTATGCCTAGTCGTCTCATTTCTTTTGCGAGGCTCGTCCATTTATCGGGCTCTCGCAGTATGATCGGTACCGTGCGTGGAGTCTTGTCTGTTGGTTCTTTCGTATTTGCGGGAGTTGAGCTGGTGGATTTGGGATTGGAGGTCTTGGCTTTCAGGGAGTTAGCGGTTTACAAGTGCGACAAGGTTGCTGTATGTTTTGGGGGCGCGAGTGCTGGGAACTCTTCGTCCCCTTCCATCTCCTGAGAACCCGGTTCTTCCTCTTCTTCTTCCACAACCTCTTCTTCTATCACATCTTCTTCTACATCTTCCTCATACGAGGCAGTTTTAATGGAGGAGGACGTAGAGGTCTCCATCCGCTGTTTTTACTTGTTTGATTTTTTCTTATTTTTCTTCTTTTTATTACTTTTGTTTTTAAGCTGTTCGAGCTCCCTCATAAGCTCATCGTTTCGTCGTCGCTGACTTGTCAGTTCAGCAACTACTTTTTGGAGTTGCTGAATTAGCAAATCTATACGTCTAGTATATTTATATAGTTTCAAATGTAAATATGTACTGTCGGGTAGTAGATTGTCGTACGTACACCAAAAAAAAAGCTGAGTACTCACTGTAGCTGGAACAGTATCCAATGTTCTGATTTCTTTTACTAACTTCTTCCACTATCCAATGTTTTTTTCTTTTTTTTAATTTAAATTTTCTTTACTTAGTTATTTTTTTTGTTATATATATTTATTTTTAAATTTATTTGAAATATGTGTGGGCCACTTTAATATTTAATTTATTTTCTGTACCAATTTTTAATAGTTTATGGGCCACTTTAATGTTATTAACCAAACTTTCGGTAAAATTGTTTTTTTTTGTTTCACTTCCGGCGCATCAAGGGTTCGCACGCCCACACGCAAATGTACACACAAGCGCGAATAATACGGCTGAAAAATTTACGGGGGTTACGAAAACACTGGCTTACTTAACACTGCGTCGGGTACACATGCGACTGCTTGGCGAACTATTGAGTGTCGAGGCGGGATCGTCGCTTTTATATAGTCCTAGCTTCGATCTAGAACATTCTCAAAAATACTCGAGTCGGCGCCTTTAATAAATAAAAAGCCGAAATACAAATACAAAATACAAAAAATGTGGTGTAAACAATGTCGACTTTATGTCTTGAAGTTAGAGTCGAAAGTCGCTTGTTCACAACTAAAGGGTAATTTCAGAGGCGGGTTTTATCAATACGGCGGCACAGCGTAATAACATACAGCGATAACACTCCGACCATCGACCGATCTGATGAATTTTACAGAATTGCATTGGTGTTAGTAAAAATATTTATTTTTTGCTGGTATTTTGATCGTTTTGTTTACAAGCTAAATGAAAATAGATAGAGAAAATGGAGAAAAATAAGCATTTTTACTGACATCAATGCGATTCTGTTAAATTCGTTCAATACCGTTAGATCGGTCGTTTATTCGGAGTGTTATCGCTGTATGTTATTAAGCTGTGACTGCGGCATAGTAAAAAAAAGACGTGTGACAGAGAGAGGTATTTTGATGTTTATTTATTCTCAATTCTTGAGGAACCTCAACAGGGGTATTGTGAAACGCGAGGGTTCCGCGGAACACGGTTAGAATATGGCTGATATATATAAATTAAGAAAATCATGAAAAAGGACGATTAAAAAGATCTTCTCTGCTCGTTCTAACGAGCTGAAGATGGCTGTATGCAGCCGAAACGCGTCCTCGAGACCCACAAAGCAAGGCCCGGCGGACCCAAGCCACCCAGAGTTAATTTTGGCCTGCGGCAACACCAAAACGAACTTAAAAAGATCTTGTTGTAGAAGATGTTTAAGAAGAACATGAAAAGGATGATGAAGAAGATGATAAAGAGGGTGATGATGAGAAGGATGAAGAAGATGGTGTAGAAGATGATGAAGAGAATGTTAAAGAAGGTGATGAAGAATTTGTTGTAAAGTGACGTGAAAGTGTTGTCAAGTGAGTCGATATATGTGATGAATCATTGTAAGACAGAATGATAGACGCCGAATATTACTGAATGTGACGAATTAATTTTGTCGTGTTAGATGTAGATGAAATGGAGTTAACTGTAATTAAGATTTCGAAAAGCTCGCAATCAACTTACAGATGGGGTGAATTGTGACTAGTACACTTGCTTAAGTTGGTAATGGAAGTATAATAAAGATTGTGATATTAATAATGAAGTACATGTTGTGACGGTCGTTAACCCGGACCCTATAGACTAGTGCTTTAGGACTTCGGGTGACGCAGGAGGGCTGATGGTTTAAGCTCCGGCTTCCGCCATTCAGTCGCTGGGGAGTGCCGTCCCCACGAACCCGTGATAATGGGGAAGGGTTATCAGTCCCGTGCGTCTGAAACAAAAACTGAGAGTTTTTCTCGGACTGTAGAGAAGCGCAATCTGGTTAGAGGTTTTTCTGAACCACGGGTTGGTATTGACATGGGAAAGGGCCATATGATGGACTTGGTAGGAATCTGGAAAGATTAGCGACACGTGTAAGCTTCCAGTTCTAGAAAGTGGGGCAAACAGTGGGCAAAATAAGCTTTAACTGAAATGATTGTTCATGACTGTTCGGAAGAATACCTTCTACAACAAAGAGATTTTCTGCAACAATGTTTCAACTGCACCCTGTTTAATTCTGGGACTATCACGCTTTTATACCAACAACCAATGACATCACTGTTGAGTGAGAGTTGTTGTTAGTCCATGAATCTCTTCAACGAATGTAGATCCCACTCTAAAACTTCATATGTATTCCATATGTATAAAACCAGCTTGAGACGCAAAAAAACACTTCTTACTTTATTTACTGTCTGCTTAGGTAATAGCAGCAATAGTAAAAAATTAAAACTAATAAACTCAAACTCAAAATCAACTTTTCTATAATTTAACGATTCTTGAAAAGCTTATAAAGTGGCAACTAGGAATTTTAATAAAATACTATGCTATACATCCATTCAGCTCGTATCGAACAACAATTAATCCGAATAAGAACAAGATCCAGAATCTGCAATATTTCCGCTGCCCGCATCCCGCTAAATGCCACAAAATGCATTTGAAAACTTTTTCCATCATGCACGTCGCTGTTCTTCAGAGAAATCCCAGGAAATATCCCGGCTGCCAGTATTTCTGTAGTTGTATTCTGTGTTATAATGATTACAGATCAAACCTTTGGTTTATCATTACATTCCATTGCAGGACTCTCTCCTGTTTTTTGCTAGCCGCTTCGACGAATGCATGGTTACGTTATTATTCTTCTCTATCGTCGTTGCCTTTTCTTTTCGAATCGGTGATGAAGTTGAGTTGCACTTTTAAGAAAGCTTAAATATATTGTAAATCAAAGAAAACTAAATTCTCTAACAAATACTGCAGATTCTGTTTCAATCTCTCAAATACTGTTAGGTCGCTGAATTATAATAGATTCAAATTGGCCGTGGTTTTATTATGAAACGAAATTTTTATTGATTCAATATGGCATTATCCTGAACGCTAACCATTTACGAGCAATATTTGCAATTCTCGGAGTTATTCACGGGTATAATGGGATTTGCCGTGATGTTTCTCACTTCAAGTTATACATCAAGGATGACGAAACACTCAAAGCAAATTCAAGCATATTTCTATTAGAAAAAAATGTTAAATTCTATCGAGCTTCCCTAATATAATTCGGAGAATTCCAATTTGGTCTCTTTTCAAAGCTTTTCCGAGAGCCGTATTTTGTGGAAGTTTGTGTGCGACGCAAAATGGATGTAAAATGGAAATTTGTACTTAATAATGAAGTAAAAGAATACACTTTTTTGTAAAATAATGATAAGGGGAAATAGAAGGGTAGGAACCTTAGAGAAGTTTCACTGTAAATGGTGAGTTTTGATAAACAAAACGCGAATTTCTGATGGTTCGAGTTGGTATTATCGTTGATGCATTAAATTCAAAATGGATTAGACTAAGATGAATTTTCTTTGCTCTGCGAAATTGGCGCTGAAAAGCCTATGCAATCGATTATGCATATCAGATATTAGATATTAGATTCCCAGTCGAAAATAAATTAATTTGTTCAGGTAACTTTAACATTGAATCGGAAGGAACTAGGAAGGAACATTTATCACTGTGTTATATCTTCAAATGTGGAGATTTCTTTTTTATTTATATAATTAATCCTTTCAAACATACAAACAAACATACATTCACTTCAAAATGAAAGCGTTGGAATCGCAGGAACAGGTTACAACACATAATAACCATCTAATATGAAAATTTTAATTTTTATTATTAAGTTTTAAAAATCATCGCATTTTGCGCGAAATTGTGGTAGAAATTATTTATACGTTAAATGAAAATTATATAATAGGATAAATACGATTTATTCTTATATTTGTTTATTTGAAAATATTTCACGATATTTTACGATTACTTTTGCTTTCTAATAAAAGAGAAAAAACCAAATCAAGGACTTGGATGAACCTGATGGGATGTTATGACTCTATTTATGTTCGGCTTAAATTTTGTGAGTAGCAACCGCAAGCCTACACGAGTACTAATTTCTATTTTTTGTTGTGGTGAAGCTCATATAGTAGCAACGCTGAATCTACTGAATGTCCCGAGTCGCACCAAGTACAAAGTCGTAAAAGGAATCAACAGATTTTGTAGGTTTTTTGCTTTAGAACTTTAAGTTGGCAATACTTTTGAATGCTAAGTATGGTCTGACAGGTGTCATGCGTTTTATGGTTAGTTGTGTTTGTCATTTAATTATGGAAAGATTAACGTCTGAGCAACGCCTGCAAATTTTTTACATTTTTTTCAGTTCTGTGTAGAATGTGACTGTGTGAAGACATTTTTTCGCAGCAATAGGACTAGTTGACCTCTGTAATCGAAATTTTTGCTGCTTTTGCTGGCATCCCAGTAACGCCATATTAGTTTTCAGTAATATTTACAGTTGTTATTGTTAACGTCAGTGTATTACTCATAACTTGGAAAGGTACACATAGTAAGAACTATAAGTAGCCTTTTTCCTTCGTTCTTGGTGTTTTGTACAGTTGGTGATCAAACTTAAAATTCACGGTTGACTCACGAAATGGATGAGCCATCTAAGGACAGACCACCAGCCCCCGGAGACCCCAAAACTATCATCGGGAAAAAAGGAGAATTACAAATGATAAGAATGTGATCAGAAGTAAAGATGAACTTAAGTGTTTTCCACATATCAATGATACAGCCATGAACATTGATAGCGTAGACAATAATGGGGATAGGATAAGAATTACACCTTTGAAACGATTTGTTTACAACAAGAGTTTAGGACTTACTGGAATAAAGGACATCAAACAACCTGGGTATAATAGGTTCAAAGTCTTCTTCAGTTCAGTAGAAGAAGCCAACCAAGCAGTGGATAACAGCAAGCTCAAGGATTTCAATCTCAAGGCACTTATCCCGGGAAATTTAATACACTGACTTAGGGTGATTAGAGACATCCTGCACGAAATTTCAACCGAGGAAATAGTCAACACAGCCAAAGCATGCAATAAAATGGGAGTCATCCTAGACAACATCAAAATACTACATGCCCAAATACTCAATACCGGGGACAGAAATGACCCCAACCAATTCGGTCCAATACCGTCAATTAAACTCACCTTCTCTGGCACTGAGCTACCTGAATGCATCAAAATGCCTACTTGGACATCAGCATACTTGGACACTCTATATATTTTTGTAAGAATAAAAAGAAAACTAAGTTCTGGACCGACAATTGCGAAAATGAATGCACCAAAACCATGTGCCTGCTATGTTAAAGTGAGGAGAATGAGGCTACGAACCAAAGATGCCCCAAATGGTTATCATACAAGCAGGAGGTAGAGATCAGCTCGATATTGAATATTACCACCAGAGAGGCCAAAATTATTATGAGTAAAAATAAATTTGCAGGACTAGATATAGTGGACTTCACCGAAGCTAAATTCCCTAACCTTTCAAAAGCTCACAATAGTAACACTAGAAATCTCCACAAGGACTCACACAATGTCTTACTCAAGAACTTCGCAAGGATAACAAGCCTCAACAGAGACCAGTACACACCGAGGAAAACACCCAGCAATACAACAAACACCTTCCCCTCAAGTGAACCCGTAAGACTTAAACCTAAAGGCTAAACCAATCACAACTAATCCATACAGAACTACGGAAATCATATAAACAAACAGGCAGGAGATAATAAGAAAAACGTTGAGTTCCAAATAACGACAATGAAAAGACGGGCAAAGACCCTAAGGAAGTACTTAACAACTCCAGAGACTGAAACTAGCAAGGAAAAAAGTAAACTTAATAATATCAAAGTATAAGATATGAACGTTTTACAATTGAATATTCAAAGCATAAGTAAACACAAAGACAGCCTCGAACTTTTAGTGATATCAACCATAACATACGATTTGCAAACTACAACATCGTTTTTAAAATTAGAGACAACAACATAGGTGGTGGTGTCGCCATATTAGTTAGAAAGGATATCAAATTCAGACGGCTAACCACAAACAGTCGCCTTGAAACCGTTGTTATCCAAACGTTGAACCTAAACTAGTCTCCGTATACGCACCACCATCTATCAAATCAGTAGAATTTGAAGAAGAATTACGGAAGCTAATAAAAAATGTTATGTTATACCAAGGACATTCTGATAGGGGATGACGTGAATGGGAGGATCCATTTGTGGGCGGATCATCACAACAATGCAAAAGGGAAAACCCTAAAGAAATGGTTAACAAAACCTCAGGGTACTGAACACGGGTATCTGCACCTACAGAACACTGAACAAGAATGGATAGATCCTGCAGTCGATACCAGACATTATCCTCACCAACATGAACAGAAATGGAATAATATGGAGGGAGGAAAAACATGACATCAACCATATTCCGTTATAGCAACCATATTCCGATAAAAATCTGCCTACCTGACACACCCGTGGAAAGCGACAAAAAAATACACTATAGAAACGTACTTCACGACATAAAAAACACCACCTTCAACCCAGACCTAGTCAATATTTATGAAACACTTGGCAATATTATTGAGCTAAACTCCAAATCCATTAAACACAGACACCTCCTTGAAACTGGTGGCTTAAGGAGATAGACAAACTCTGGAGAATGAAGAACGAAGCACGGCTAAAATTTAACAGGCTGAAGTCCGCCGCAAACTGGACCACTTTGAAACCTGGCGGAATAAAACGAAAGAAGCCAAGATAAATCATGAGAACGATCATTAGAAAAAACTGGAAGAGATTAGGATGAGTGGCAATATCATGAATTTCTGGAAATTCATAAACTGCATCAGGAAAAACAAGACACCCCCTATCCTTAACTTCCTTAAAGAAAATCCTTATTAACATGAAATTAACATGAAACACCACCCGAACAATATTCATCATATGTTCACGCCAACGGGGAATCCACCAGACTTCGATCATAAAGAATTAAGTAGAATACTAAACGACCAACGAAAATCTACAGCCCCACGTTTAGACAAAATCAACTATGACTTAGTTAGGGCCCTTTTCACCCTACACCAAAACTTCAAGCAACAAATGACGCCGTTAAAATTGTGCTATACCTAAATTTGGTAGACACATAAGGGTAGTCCCCATTCTGAAACCGAATAGAAAGTTGGATGTCTTAAACAACTACAGACCTATCTCATTACTCAGTATACCCGTCAAAATTATCAAAAAACTGATTAAAAATAGAATAGAAACACATTTGCAGCACATAAACCCACGCCCAACATTAACCACCGCCTACACTAAAAACAGGTCATCCACCTCATGTTTCTACACCTTCTTACAGAAACTAGAGGAAAAAGCCATCTCTCCCGCCAAAACAGCATGCGTCATAGACTTCTCAAACGCCTATGAGGAAGTCGACCTCCAAATTCTAGGTCAACTACTATCAGGTCTCAATATTCCAAAAACATACATTCAGTAGGTTTTAAATCTCTACAGGAAAAGAACACTGCACATAAATCAAACCTACACGACAATCACGAACGGACTACCGCAAGGTGACGTTCTAAGTCCACCACTGTTTACCATCGACACTACTAGACTTCACACTATCTCGGATTTCAATACAACGTTACTAGAATACGTGGATGACTTTTTTATTTTGGTCGAGGGCACAAATATCAGTCACACTACTTACTTACTACAATATAAACTCAACCTTTTCTCCACTATTAGCGATCACTTGAATAATAATAAAAATTCAGTTTTCAATTAAAAACATTGATATCAAATGGAGCAATAGTATAAAATACCTGGGAATAAACTCAACCAAAACCCTAAGTTTCAAGAGACGTGATGAACACGTATGTGTTGACGGTGTGTATACACCATCTATAACACTGGCAACATAATTAGATACCTAAATAAACCCACAAAAGCTTTGAGCCCTGCCTTGGCTTTGAACCTTTACAAATCTCTGGTTAGACCCAAAAAAGAGTATGGAATAACCATGCTTGTACATGTGCCTATTTATCTCTTCAACAGCAAGAACAAACTCAAAGCCAAGATCCTTAAACACTGTTTAGGTCTGCCACTTAGTACTCCCAGCGTCTATGCTTTCAATATCGCTACAAAACTCCAGTCAAAGGGTAGAGCAGAACTACTTACAGCCAAAGAAGTGGGGAAGCAAATCATCAATCACAGTCTCAAGCCCACATGGACAGAGCAGGATGTGAACTTTAAAAGTAGCTACAACCATGTTCTAAATAAATCCCACCACCATCTCAGGAAAGTAAACCACACGCACTGCACCAATAAACCAAAGAATTTAATCAATACACCCTTGTTGTTGAACTCTCCCTTTCTCCAAACTTCTGACCGAACAACATTTTCAAAGCACACACTGATAAACTCTTACATCAAAAAGCCTTGGTACTTATGACAGATGCAGCCAAAAATCCTTTTGGCACTAGCGTAGGTATTCAGAAAGGTGGAAAGAGCTCAAGCTGGTTTCGAACACGCGTCCCTGCCGCTTCTCGTCAGGTGTAAACTCACAGGCCGGGACGCATCGATTGACACTACCAGGTTAGGTGGATGTCGACTGGTTATTTACTAGTTATGAATATTGCTCTATTGTTCTACAGCTTTGAACTTCTCCTGTATTCCAAATTGCCTTTGGTCTGAATTTATCAATAATTTCAGAATTTTTTTTTTGGATCGATTTTTCCATTTTCACTTACAACATTGTAAGTGATTTATACACAATCACAATCAAGAAGAATGTAAAGTAACGTACGAAATATGGAGTATCATCAACCATTACCCGGAGAGAATCTTTAGTTTCATATGGACCCCAGGACACGTTCGCATCGAACCTCTAGAAATAGCAGATCGCCAAGCAAAAGAACTTATGAACTTATGAACTTATGAACTTATGAGCCACAGATACACGGAAGTCCAATACGAACTCGACGAAATAGTGGCCTTAATTAGGTAAAAAATTGAAGAATAGTGGAAAGTTAGAATGAGGGAGAAAAGTGCAAGCTCTTCTCCATGCATCTGGAAAGATGCACACAACCTGAATAACGGTAGAAAACCTTGGTTCCACAACATTGACATACCCCTAAACATATAAAAACCATTAACAGAATTCTAACGAACAGAGCATACAATAAACTCTGTCTCTGCCAAATCAAAAAAAGCACAACAGATTTGTGCACACTATGTAACACAACAGACACAATAGATCACCAACTGTTTCGGTGCACTAAGTTTAAAGGAATAAGAGGAAAGTACAATTTCTTTCAATCCCACAATAACATTAAGAGCTTAATCCTAAAAAATTATCCAAATTTACTTACCAACTTCGGTGCTTTCCTAGCGGAAGCAAATCTAACTTTATAACACAAGTCACTCCCTACAAACCCATACCCAACCCATACAAAACCAACTCTCAATTAAACACTCAAACTGACTTGTAACAAGAACTAGTGACTACGAACACAGGATCGAAAACGCTAGTCGGTGCCATAATTGCCAGGGCCAATCACCCTCTGGTATCCTACCAGAACGAAATAAAAAAATAAGTACATTTATTTAAAAAAAAAAAAAACGATTCCGTGCGATATACTCATCGTGCACTCCTCCGATTTAATGTTCGATATAATCGTCCATCAGAACAATTAATTCGATTAACCATGGATCGTTTCCGCACTACATTTACGCTGACTGATAATACGCATTCAGCTAGACATCATATAGTGCGTAGTGAAGAAACTATAGCAACTGTAGAGCGTAGTATCAATGAAGACACAAGTGAATCCATTCGATATCGTGCTGAACAATTAAACCTGTCCCCATCCACATTGTCGAAGATTTTACGAAAGATCTCGGTTTTCGAGCTTACAGATTCCAACTTGTGCAGGAATCGAAGCTGAACGGCCACTGGACTCACCGTAGATACGGTGTACGGACCCAAGAACAAATTGCTGCACATCTCGAATTTTATAAGAAAATTATCAATGAGGCTCATTTTTAGTTGAAAGGCTATGTTAACGAGCAACCACAAGCGCCCAAACACATTTCCATCCGGATAGAGTCACTGTTTTGTGTGCCTTATGAGCCGGTTGAACGATGCGATGGTCCATATGTCTTCAAAAATGGTGCTGGGAGTAGCAGTGAATGGTGACCGCTAAAAAGCCATGATCAATGATTTTCTTGTTCCGGAATTGGCTTGCCGTAATGCAAAAGACCGCTGGTTTTAACGGCACAGCGTGTCATACTATACAACACGTGGAAGCATCAGCTTATTGAAAGAAGCCTATGATGATCGCATAATTTTTGGTTTTAGACCTGTGAACTGGCCTGCAAGATCTTGTTATTTCACGCCGTTGGACCACTTCTTGCGGGCATACGTCAAGTTAGCCGTCTTCGCCGACAATTCCGAGACTCTTGACAATTTGGAAGACAGAATTCTGTGTCTCATTTGTGTATAACTCTATAAGTTGCTCCTGCATTGGTTATTATACTGAGTCTGACCACTAGTGAAATAGTTCTGCTCTCAATCGGGAATATCCAAGCAACAACGAAGCTTTTGTTAAAGTCCGAATGAAGCGTCGACATGTGTTGACAAGAAGCAAATAAAATTTTCACCTCTGCTTTGCATGTTTGAATAATTGAATGAAACATGAACTTTGTATGAAACAGTCGAAATTCTCTTCTTCCAAAATTTTGTTTGTATAGCAAAAGCTTTGCAATAAACAAGCAAAGGTACCTAGGGCCAGATTCTGTAATGACAAGAACGACAGTATCATCCCTGATGGCAAAGAAGAGATGGGCTAAGCAGTCCAAAAATATTCCCCCAACACTTCATTGAAATTCTCTTTTCTCTTTTGGAGAGAAAAAGAGGAAAAAAGTTTCTTTTGGCGAAAGCTGGTAGAAGTGAATTTCACTTCTTCCAGGATTCGCCATTGCATTCGGATTTTGAAGGATACGGAGGAGCTAGACAAAATGATAACAAAGAGGCGGGTTTTTCCGCAGATTCCAACGGAACTTATAAAATAAGGAGTCAACAGTGCTCTGCTCTCCATGGGTTGATAAAGTCCTTAGTGATCAACAGCAAAATCAAGGTCAATATCACGATTAAGTTTTGTAAGATTAATTTCGTATTCCAATCCCGTGTCGTAGTCCAGATTATAATTGATTAGACTTTGATGAATTCATTCATTTTGAACTTATGCATCAAATTTCATCAGGGAGTTTCAGTAAATCTTCTAGTGACAGAGTTCGTCATTATGAGTTTTAGCAGAAAGCGTTGGCCTTTTGGTTGCCGCACTGTCAAAAAGTTAGGGTCAGGATTGATTCCTACACCTGCTTACTTTGTTGGCAAGATTGGAATGCATTAAATCTCGGTTTGTGTGTAAGCTTTAGGCTGAGTCAGGCTTGACAAAGGGTTTCCGGGAAGTGCAAAAGTGTAAACGAGATATGACGTGATTACCAACTTCTGACTCAAACGGTACGATAAATGTCAACTAATATACAAGTACTCGGCCCGTGGTGTACCGAGGAAAAGTGTAGCAACATAGCCGCTGTATGACGAAAAGTTGAACTGATGAAACAAGGACTTGATGTAACTGACGAAAAATGAGGATTTAAGGTCTATATCGCTGAAGAGAGGTCAATCTAACGAGTACCGGTGACGTCACCAAATAGGGATTCCAAATGTTGGGAATCCGGGGTGTAAAATGCGAAAGTTATGTGAAGCTGAACCGATGGATGATAGCTGCTGAAATGAATTGATGACTATATGATGACTGATGAATAGACCTGACTCTAGATGAAAAAAGGAGCGTACTTTAAAATTGACGGATTGGATGTTGACTGAAGTGCAAGTGATTAATGTACTGAAGAAAATTATGGGATTTGCCGACAAATTTTAGGGATGGAATTGACGGAGGAGATTGAATTCATGAAATAGTTTAATTGTCGGATAATGTTTGTAACAGTTGATATCTGTTATGTATTTGCAGGACTGACAGACAACCTGAGAAACTAAATGTAACGGACTGAGTGTTATTACATGTACACGAAGTGAGTTTAAATGTTGTTAGCAGGTCAAAAAGTGAATTCGAAAATGTTGAGTAGAATGTGTACTAAATGTTGCTTTATGTTGTGACTGTGTTAACCCGGACCCTATAGACTATTGCTATGGAACTCCGAGTGAATGCAGGGGGGCTGATAGTCTAGGCTCCAGCTTGTCCATTCAGTCTTTGGGGAGTGCCGACCCCACGTCCCCGAGGTATGAAGAAAGACTATCAGTTTTTCTCCGACTCTAGAGAAGCGCAACCTAATCAGAGGTTATCAGAAGACCTCCACACCGTGAAGACCTATCCTGGGCTGAAACGTGGTGGTTATGGTTTCGAAGGCTAGAGAGTGGTGATGAGCATTCACCAGTTGTGTTCGGGAATCCAGGTAGATTTGAATAAATTAGGACCTAGGACTGTAACTTGTTTCAGATCTTAGGGGTGTTGGTTGACACCTTGGTTCAACCCCGTCTATGGAGACCGTGGAGTTGAGCCATTAGCAGGTGGCAGGTGACCACGTTAAACCACGAGACTTCATGATATGCTAGTAATGTTTTTTCTTCTTCAGCTACATCTCGACGGCGACGCACTACAAGTTAAGGGACTTTTGTGACGTTTGCTCATTAAGTTCTCATATGGCCTGCTCCTCGTGCAAGTTTAAGTCATTTATTACTGGTGTATTATTCAACTCGCAAATATATTTAACTCCTCTGAGGATTCAGGCTACTCCTCATATTTTTTGGCTTTTATTTGATTGCCATCAATTCTATGCTGCTTTTGTATTCATTGAAAAAGTGTAGATCATTAGAATTGAAACATACTTGTTTGCTACCCTGTTGTTTCAAAGCGTACAATTAAGCCATAACATATGGAACATTACGTGGTAAGGTGGCAGTGTAAGCATCCATGCGCAAACATTTCGCAATTTCAACGTTTTGTTGGGCCTTTACGGTTGTTAGAGTAATCGTTCCATGGTACAGTTGTGTGCAGATTTGTTTTGATATTCCTCAGATCTGCCATTTTTGAGCCTCTTTGCAGATAGAACAAATCATATACAGATACTAACAAAAGTATTCAGTCATCTCACACAATTGAAGTTAAGACTTTGTGTAAAAGCTTGTGTAAAGTGGAAAGGGATGGATTAAACAGGCAGGAAAGTCTGCATTCACATGACACCATTTAGCACCAAAGAGATTTCCTATCTAGGCAACTAGATTTTGTTTCACCTATCGATGAACAATTGTTTATCACAAGGTAGCCAGACTTTCACTTACTGATGAATTGCTTTGGAGGACTTCGGAGGAAAACTAGGGGATTCAAAATTATGACGAAAAATCAGGAGAATATGGTGGATGTGGTAAAGTTTCCCAGTTTCCTATATGGTTTCCCTGGCGAATGCCGCTGTATGTGGTCATACGTTATCCTGGAGGAACAAGACTCCCCTCCTATTCACGAGCGCTGCAGGCGTACGTCGCAGTTCCTGATGAACTTCTCCTAATTGCTGACTGTATACTTCAGCTCTAATGCTTTGGCGAGGTTCTAACAGTTCATACCTCCCGATGCCTGTGTGATGCCAAAATGCACACAACAAGGTCTTCCGCTGATGAAGGCTTGGCCTTGGGATAGTTCCAGGAGCATCGTCTGGTGATCACCACTGATACGTGCATCGGCTATTGTCACACATAATCCATTTTTCATCCTACGTAATCACTCTATTCAAAAACGCATCCCGTTCGCTGCGCAACAACAGCGAAGTACAAATCCCTTTACGCTGCATTTTGTTGATGTCGTTAAGTTGATAAGGAACCCACTGATCAAGCCGTCGTTTCTTTCCCAGACATCGAAGTAATGGTGACTAATGGTGCTTTTGTCAACGTCAAGCTTTACCCTTAATTCGTGCAAAGTTTAGCGGGGATTGTCCTCTATGCCGGCAATAAGCATCGTGTCTTTTATCCGAAACATTGCCCCAGGATGATCGCCGTCTTCAAGGGTGTCGTCCCTGGTGCGGAATCGGGTACGTTATCGCCTCGTCTGCAATATCGTCTCCAAATGTGTCACATATCCTGCGAGCAGCCGTTGCTATGTTTTTCCGTAATTTGAACTCGTAGACAGAACAAGCCTTATTTTTACAGTTTCACTGACTATTTTTACACTTCAATATTTTCCAAAAGACTCAATACTTTTGAATCATACTCAACTATTTATAATGGCCCCCGACATCCCTTTTCAGGTAGGTATACGGATTCCGGGAAAATGACCTGACGTTCTGGAATACAGATGAGACATCCCTACACCGCAACTTTCAATGCAACCACCCAATATTTTCACAATGGTAATAAACAGGAAAATTCCGATAAAAGATGAGTACCAAAGACCAGTCGCATGCATAGCCCACAAGTTACTGAATGGGCTTCAGAACTGTAATAATCAGTCATTTGAAAAGATTTATCACCTGTGAACACAGACTTTGTCTTCGTTGATTTTTTATGTTTATCGTGAAAATAATTATTTGTTTCAAAACTACGATATTAAAGTGAAACTAATGAAATTCGACTTGAAGAGAGTCCTTTAAGCTACTCATGAATGTATTAAACGAAATCTGGGATTATTTTATTTTGCATCGTTTTTCAAACATTATAATTTGATTGGACGCAGGTGAACATCGACTTTTCCTGCCTAGTGTATATTCAACAAAATCTAATAGGTCAAAATAGTACTGATAATTACTGTACTGATAGATAGTACTGGACTTAGAAATCAATGCGAAAATGTCTTCACTCAGTGACAAATGTTTCCTAGAATATCGGTAATCTACGAATAATTCTATTGCGTGGTTTTAGTAGAGTTGTACAGTTTAATATTTAGTCAACATAAAATTCTATAAATTAAATGCCAAATCACAGGCTGCGTTGCATCGACTGGAACTACCAATTAGGTGGATAGAATAATCACACTAATAGTTAATTTGGAAAAACAGAACAACTTCAAGCTGAGAGCAATAATAGCAAGTACAATAACCAGACGGCATCCATCTAACTAGTACTCGTAGTGCCAATCGATGCGTCCCAGCCTGTGAGTTGGCAGCTGACGAGAAGCGGCAGGGGTGCGTGTTCGAAACTAGCTTGGGATCTTCCAACCTCTCTTTGTAATTTAAATTCACTTTCGGGCTATTCGACAAAGTTTCTATAAGCTTTCGCACCTTGGAGTCTTGGAGTCTTATAGCAGTGGTATAAGTCTCTTATACCTGGTAAGTGAGAATGGATAAGTTGATCTACCAAATAAGTTTCTAAATTTCTTTCTCTTCCAAATAAGTCCTAAGAAGGTTTTATTTTGCAATTAGGCAAAGAAGGTTTTATTTTGCAATTTTATTTTGCAATTAGGGTATATGAAATGAATATGACGAAAAGAAATTTAGTGATTTTTATCCTTTATGTGAGGGGCGGAGACCATGGGGAAATCCAGGAATTACTGGTCTGCCTCATCAGCAAGCAGTGCCGTTTATTTAAGCATAAAAAAAACACTTTAAACGCTTATGCCGAAATATTAAGAGTTCCAGACAATTTTACGTTCCAACAAGATGAGGATTCAAATCATTGTTCGAGAAATGGATATTGTAAAAGAAGTTCTCTTTATAAAGAATGGATTTTGTGTAACGTCCTCCCCCTCTCCCCTTTCAGATGAATTGAAACTCCATCCATATAACTAAATATCAACCCAATAGAGCATTCCTGGGGACACTTAAAGCAATCAATCAGTAAAGTTGAAATATCAAATGTCAACATGTTGCGCACAGTTAAATTGGATGAATGGAATAGCACAAGTAACGATGTAAACAAGGAAACGGTTTATTCAACTCCTTGGAGGATAAAAAGTCGACAGTCATTTTAAAATCGAAAGGTTATCTATCTAACGATGAACTGAATTTTCATTAAAATTTGCTTTCATTTTATTTGATGAGTCACGAATTTTGTGTATTAAGTTACATTCTTAAATTAAAATAATATTATTTCTAGTTATGTTGTTTGACATATTTCTATAAAATGATAGACTTGAAAACATATATATCAAAGCTTATTAATTTCATTGTGCCTAGTACTTATTCTTTACCAAGTTTGATTTAAAAAAATCAAAAAGATTTCAGAAGTTTATTGACTCACTGTACGCGTTTACATACTCTTCTGGACTGAACATTATGATCGCTTTGGAGAATTTTTTCAGTTCTTCAGTGGTAATATGGTGGATTTTTAAGATTGCTTCCCGTGAGAGTATTTCGGTTGAATCCGAATTATTCGACGTTATCATCGTAGTCCTCATATGTGTTTAGAAAAAACCGCATTCCGTTAGAGATATATTTAAAATTGTTTGATAAATTTTTCAACTTGCGTGTTTTTGAGAGTGGCGTCCATGATATCACCGAGAAGATCGGTAAAGGTAACTGGGAAAACTCTTACGTTCAATTGCTTTTCAATGCAGGGACTTTTGACAAATGACGCTGCTATCCTTGGCGCAGCTGATGGGGTAAATCTCTTGAACACATATGAGTTCTATAAGATTAGCTAATCTTAGCTTCTAATGCAGCGCTGGCAAGAGTTGATGTTTCCACAATATTCAAAACTCTACGGTTTTTTGATGCTTCAATTTATATAGGGACTTTCGAACTTTGACAGTTGATATCGGCCATATTGTTGAAGCTACATCTGTCAAATGGCTGTCGTTTATTCAGTCTGTTTTATCAAATCTCCATGGATGGATAAAGAGTTCGACAACACGTGTAACGTTCCGTGCGCTTCGCCCATTTAGTCCATGGCGCGGTCGCCATAATTGTTCTACTAAAAAGACTATTCGCAGTGTGATGGATAAATTTGAGTCCACTTGTTCAGAAAAGGATCAAGCTACACTTATTCGTCAACGAAAAGCAAGATCTGCTCAAAAAATCGCCGCTGTTCGTAAGAGTGTGCAGGGGAATCCGCGAATCACGTCATTACTTGGATTTGCACCTGTACAAAATTGAACTGATTCAGCAGCTGAAGGGAACCGACCATAAAAAACTACTTTTGTTCGCTGAATGAACTCTGGAGCAGTTGGAAACTGACCCTTATTTTCATCGAAAAATCATCTTCAGCGGTGAGGCCCATTTCCGGATGTAAAGGTACGTGAACAAACAAAATTGTCGAATTCAGGAAGATACCGATCCACATCAGATCCAAGAGCGTTCAATGCATCCGGAAAAACTCACTGTCAGGTGTGGGTTTTGGGCTGGCAGCGTCAATGGTGTATATTTCTTTCAGAATAACGTTTGGCCAGGCCGTCATCGTCATCACAACCCATGCCATCGGTTAAATTCATACTCATTTATGCGCCAGAGTCATGGAAAATTGGATATTACACATACGCGCGAACCGAACCGGCGCGAAGCCGCGGCGGACATTTGAAAGATGTTATATTCCACACATAATGGCATCGATAAGCCTCCCAAACCAACAAAATATTCCCAGGTCTCCCACATACCTTGTTTTAATTAAATTTAATGATAGGAAGCACTCAATGAAAGCCCCTATATGACAAATTTTAAAAAGTCGAAACACCAAGGGGTTTTTCGATTTTAACACCAGAGAAAAATCGCTCGTATGTTCAAATATCATGAACACAAATAATAAAGTGAATATAATAATATAAATCCCAGAAGTAATTTGCAAAGAATATATGCGCTGGTTTCTTGCATTCCCAAAGTGTTTTAACTTGCATTTTCGTTGCCTTATTCTCATTACCATGTTGGCTTTTCCAATGAGTTGTTTATGTTCTTATGTTTGATGAAAGCGTAAATGGAAACGAAACTTCTGCAATACGTTATTGCGGGAAAGATAAATTCGGTTCAGCATACAAAACATATGAGTCCAAGTATTCCCTCTGTGGACTGGCGCATATATGTTGGACAACCTCGTTTGCACACGAGTCCTATTTGAAGTATTTCGAAATCCATTCAAATTAAACGAAATTTTTGCTCAAACCGAACAATTTCATGCCTTGGTTCTCGCCTTCAGTGTTGAATGCTGATTGATCTCAGAATAGTATCTCGAACACAAAGGAAGATACTTTTTTTGTAGTAAATAAGATGGAAAAAATAAACCGCCATTCTCGAAGTGTCACGTTATTTAATAAAGACATTATCACTTTATTTCTAGATGTGATGGTTGGTGTTTGGACAAATCATTTGCATGCGTTGCTTTAATTATCGACGAATATGTTGCAGATTGCAGGAAAAATTACTCGTGGATGGAGTTTTGTGGAAACAGCTTTTCATTGTAGAATCCAGTCTAGATTTGGTGGCTGCTCGCTGATATACGCTTCACTGGTCTTGCTAGCTTTGGCGGTAGTTTAGCTTCACCGGAGCATCTCGAAGCGAATCAACGAATTCGATTTGATAGAATCCAGGACATGATTCGGATCAGACAGTACACGGACATGTGTTGTGTGAAGAAGTGTTGAATAATGTTGGGAGAATGTGAAAATTTCCTTCGTTGCCGCTTACAACTGACTGAATTATGAAATTATTTAATGGAGTGGAAGGCGTGAAAATGATATCTAGTCAGCTGTTGATTGTGTTTATCGTTGTCCTTTTAGTGTTTAATTGTTTGATGTGCTTAATGATCAATAACCATAAGAAATATTATTTAATTGTGCTTTTGTTTATAATGTGCAAAATGAGTGAGCGAGTGACTTCGACTAATCAGAACGCAACGCCAGCGAAGATATTCGATAATAATGCGTTGAATGGATTTTCGACGACTATCGCCAGATTTGTTGATGTCCCGCCAGTCAAAGGATGGAGCTGCTATTGCTGGAACTCAACAAATGAATTTGCGGTAAGCGAGAGATATTTTTCTGGTCATATTGTTGTTTTTCCTAAAGCACAAAAAACCACAAAAACTTTTTTAGGAAAAACTTTAGCAATTAAGCATGCTTTGATACTAAAACTGGTCAACAAATTTCTACTTTTTGCATCAACAAGGAAAATTTTTAACTAGTTCTACTTCGAGCAAAGTTTAAGGGTGGTAGAATAAACAACAAAACATTCCACATATAAATATGTTTATTTTTATATGATTTTTTATATTTTCAAAACAAGGACTTCATAAGAACAAATTGAATCTACACATAAAGCAATTCGTAGTGCTAAGAGTTTTATATTCTCTTGAAACTCAGACCCATGTTGAGGATATTATTCAGTTTTTTTAAGTTTTCCTCCTTCAGGGAATGTATAAATGAAAAAAGCAATCGATTATTTGTATAAATTTTATGTGTTTTCTATTAAAATACGTAAATACACAAATAGGTAGCTCAGGTTTATATGAGAGGACATTTTTCAATATTTCTGAGAATATTTATGATGCAGAGAATGGTTACGTTTCGAAGCAATTATTTCTTTAACCCATTTTGGCCCGTTTCAAGACAATTGTGTATGATTTATTATAAATATGATTATAAATGTTGTTATTAGTTCTGAGCTGAATACTTTTCGAAACATTTTGGATGTAAGCTAACATTTCACTTGATGCAAATAAAGGGTTTCTTGCTGCGGCAAACTTTACATCGTTTAGGTTTGTTATCTTGAATTCGACCTACGAAGTGTTTTTTTTCTTACTCGTACTTGGCAGGTTACAATCTGATGCTTTATCGCTATCTTGGTCACTGACAGGTGTATCTGCCAATAAAAGCACCTGAGTAACTTGATCCTTAAACTTCAACTGCGATAAAGGTTTGGCTTTTCCACATTTGGCAACCAGCACAAGTGATTTCCATCCGTTGACCATCATGTTTGATAATGTATTGATGAAAAGCGGCCACAACTACTTTTTAATGCGAATACCTATACGATGATTGCCGAGAGCATTACTAGGTGTATGCAAATGAAAGTGCCTTTTTTTCTTCAAAAATACATGTTCATTTCGAAAAAATGGTTACAAATTCAATCTTCGAAGTAATTGCCATCGCTAGCTCCACATCTGTCCCATCTCTCAGGCAATTTATGGATGCCTCGCCAAAAAAATTGTTGGTTTTTTTATGAAATCCAGTCATCGAGCCATTTTCGGACTTCTTCCTAGGAATCCAACCGTGAATCGTTCAGTGCGTGTCCCATCGATGAAAACAAATAGTAATCGGAAGGCGCCAAGTCTGGTGAGTAAGGCGGGTGGGTTAGCGGTTCCAAGCCGAAAGCGTTTACCAAAGTTTTATTGACCAATGTTCGATGTGGCGATGAGTTGTCATCTTGGAAAATAATTTTGTCGTGCCTAAATTGATAATCTGGCCGTTTATCGCATATGGCATTGTTCAAATCGGTCAATTGTTGATTGTAGCGTGCACCAGTAACAGTTTCACCAGTTTTTAAGAGGTCATACCAGATAACGCCACGCTGATCCCAGAAAATACAGAGCATGGCCTTCTTTCCGAAGCGATCCGGCCTTGGAGTCGATGTGGACGCTTGGCCTGTGCTGATATATGATTTTTTACGTTTGGTATTTTTGAAATAAATCCATTTTTCATCGCTAGTGATGATTCGATGCACAAAACCCTTTTTTTTGCCTGGCCAGCAGCATTTCACAAACGGATTTTCGGTTTTCTTGCTGCCTTTCATTCAACTCGTGTGGCACCCATCTACCGACTTTTAAAATCTTCCCCATGGCTTTCAAACGGCAAGAAATGGTTGATTGGTCAAAATTCAATTGTTCTGCGAGCTGTTGCTGCGTTTGTCCATCGTCTTCATCCATAAAAGCATGCAATTCGGTATCCACAAATTTTGACGGAGCGCGGCCGCGTTCTTCGTTTCTCAGATCAAAATCACCATAACCGAACTTTCGAAATCACTTTTTGCAATTGGATCCACTAAATTCATGGTTCCCGTAAGCTTCTACAAGCAATCGATGAGATTCAGCCACGGATTTTTTCAAATGAAAGCAGAAAACTAATGCTTCCCGCAAATGAGCACTTTGTGGCATAAAAATCGACATTTTTAATACCAAAAAAATATGCGTTGATGTTTGAAACTTGTAATGTTATGAATTGGATATTGTTGACAGATACCAAAAACATAAAAAATTACAGTCTATACGGTTTGAAAGTTCATACATGTGTAGATTTTGCTATTGGAACACAGAGGGCACTTTCATTTGCATACACCTAGTATCATGAAGGCCTTAACCATTCATGTTGGCGTTCTAATCTTTGATGATAAAAAAAACGTTGATGTTGATATGCTCCTTTTGAGAACGATCATAGCGTCTACCTGAAGTTAATGGTTCGATGGTTTGATGATTTGTCAATACCGTAACGTTCGCATTATCTCTCCATCTAACCAAAATGAACTCCTTTTGTCTGTTGTACCATGCAGCGTGTTTTCCTTTCTTCATTTAACCCTTATGTTCATACCCGGGTGCCCGCCGAGCTTTATTTTCACGAAAAAAAAAACTGGAAAAAAATTAAAATTTAATTTTAATCTCCCGGAACGGATTTAGGCTTTTAGCAACAGAATTATGATTTTATATATATGTATGTATATATTTTTTTTTAAACCAAAAATTGAACTTAAGCTGAAGCCATCGTTGCATTCGCACCCGGGTACCTGTGTACCCACGTTCATAATAAAGCAGAACACATGCAAAATTAGTTTTTTTAAGGCATTAAAATATTTATTTATTAAAAAAGGTATGGTACAACAACACTATATGTTTATAATTAAAATTATGGATTACATTCAAAAGATTTAATAACATTTTTTGAATGCTCATCGCAAACTGGCAATTCGCATTCACTACAGTTCTTTCGCGTTCTCCTTCGTCTTTTGATCGTCCTTCGTCCGTTGAATCTCGCTCAACCGATGGTCCAGGATTTCTTGCGATAACCGCTATTTGACGGCCTATAATGCTTCAGACTTGGTGTGATCTGACTATCACCTATTTGTATCAATGAATTACTCGTTCGCAGAGTAGCATTTCAGCAATTTCGGGGAAGTTGGAAAATGGCTCAACGAATGGTGTGCCGCAAAAGACAAGCAGTTTTTTGGGCATGGTATTCATAAATAACCTGAGTGATCCAGTATTTTGAATAAGGGAAAATTTTCCCGACGCATTTTTTACCAACAAAACCGAAAATAACTTATTTTATTTTAACTTAAGACAATTTTCGATTCTTACCAGTCGTTATGTATTGAGATTTTAAATATTAAATGTCACATGAAACAAAATTGTCTTAAAATGAATAATCAGGGAACTTAAATTTGAGTTCTTCAATCTAAGAATGAATTTTCGGTCTTAGACACTAAAAATTCAACAATTTGGCTTCATTTTTTTATTCCTGAAATAATCAAGACATAGCTTTAACATAAACTTAAAATATTAAACATCAACCCAATGCATTAAAATCAGCATGACAAAAATATTGACAATATTGAACTAAATATAACATTATAATGAACCATTATTCAGCTAACACCGAGCAATGTTAAAGATAAATTTGAAACTTCTTCAAAACATTTTCTAACATCGAGCTGCGTGAAAGCCGTGGGTTGGATAATCTGATAGCAGCTTCAGAAAGAGTTGAGGGCCATTTTAGGAAGAACTAGCATAATTAAAAAGTCTTGAAAAGATTCTGGTTGTATTGTAGATACTTGTTCACGTGATACACAATTAGAACATGGTCAGCAATTAACAATGTCCAGAAATCTTCATCACAAATGAATTTCCATCAGACGGGAATATCTGGAGCCATAACGTTAAAAACATTATTGCCAAAATTCTTATCAATGTCATAGATTTTACTAGTTTACCAGTATTTCTAAACATGATAGCAATTATTTCTTCATTATAAGGGGTCTTAAAACGTTCATATAAGCCTACATTAGGTGGCTAAGATTTCCGAGAAGTATGTAAATGAAGGGGTAGGCGCGTGAACTCGCGACGCTGTAACGATTCAAAAGCTTCAATGGATCGTACGATTCGCGATTGGCCATGGTAAGAGTACTTGGATTTTCGAGAGTTGTATAGTCTGCTTCTTCAGGGCTATAGAACTTTAACTTGGCAATACTTATAAATGCTACATATGATATGACAGCTGTCATGCGTTTTATAGTTAGTTTGGTTTGGTATTTCATCATAAATAGGTTGATGCTCAAGCAACATCTGCAATTTGTCAGATTAGTTTCGAAACACGGTTTTATTCGAGAACTCTTCGTGCACACTATCATTTTTATGGCTGATATAATCGGCTATCAGAATAAATAAATCGATTGACCGTAGACCGTTGTCGCACCACGTTTACTTTCATTGATTAAACGCATCCATCCAGACGTTGTGCAGTGTGTATTGACGAAACCACAGCAGCTGTAGAGAGTAGTATCGATAAAAACCCAAATGAATCCATTCGAGATCGTCCACGACAATTAATCCTGTTCCCACCTTCCTCATGAAAGATTTTACGGAAGGCTCTTAGTTTGCGAGATTACAAAATCCAACTCGTGCGAGAACTGTAGTAGAACAGCGTGGATTCGGTGTATTCGCCTAAGGAAAAATTGCTGCCGATCGCAAATTGTGGAAGAAAATTTTGTTTAGCGATGCGGTTCCTTTCGTGTTGAATGACTACATGAATAAACAAACCTGCTGCATTCGGGTAAGCAGCAGCTACAAGCAGTTGTCCAAACACCGTTGCATCCGGAGAAAGTCACTGTTTGGCGTGCTAAATGGGCCGGTGAGATTATTGATCCACATCCCTTCAAAAACGTTACTGCGAAAAACATTACAGTCAATAGTCCCGGAATTGACATTGACGGTAAAATGTGAGACCTGTGGTCTCCTGGATTGCCTGTGGCCTCTTGCAGCTCGTGCAAATATCGACTTTGTCATATGATGAACGCATAATATCTCGTTTTGGCCCTTTGAACCGGCCTGTAAGATCTTGTGACTTAACACCTGTGACTTAACACATATCCTGTGGGGATATGTCAAATAAGTCGTCTACACCGACAAACCCAAAGCGCTCGATGATTTGAAAGACAATATTTTCTGCATTAGATGAGAGATACGGCCTCAAATATTGGTTATATTAGTCAAAATTATACTTTTCCTTTGGACTTCCTCTGCGTCAGTCGTGGCGTTTACATGGTCGAAATCATATTTAAATAGAAGTGGAAAGGAATTATATTACCAGAAAACCTAATGCCGAGTACCAATTCATGGAAAATAAAACAATTGATTTGTATTTTATGTCATTTTAAAGCTCAACACCTATCAAAAAAGCATTCTTAGCATTACCTTAAGCCTTAAACAATAAATTGCAAATCCCCGCCCAAACTTTCCATTTATTGCTTTATATCCAAGGTAAATTTTTGGGTTGATTTGAGTTCTTCATTTAAGCAGCCTTATTAGACAGACTCTTAATTATGTGAGGATCGATATAACAAGAACTTTGAGCCAAAAATTGATTGACCAGGGGTAGGCGGAATCAGAAACACAATTTATATTTCTTAGAAAACTCCAATTTTCTCAATGAGCGTTGAGCTTCGGCATCAGTGGTTTGTAGTGAAGGCCGAAGGGACTCGTATTCATATCGTTCAACAGGTTTTGCAACCGGCTGGCCTTACTGTAGTTAATGAATCTGCGCAGGCTTTTCCTAGCTGAGGTATAAGCTACACATCTGTTAAAAGTATCTTCACTAGTTCATGCTTGCTGGGCCTGTTAATGGATATGACACTCCTCTCGCTGTTCAACAATTTGAGGTAAGCCATCAGTGAACTGGTGGTTTACCATGCTGAGATTTGAAATGATTCTGATATTTGAGTTAACTACATTTTGATCTGCAGGTCTTCTGCTGTCCTTTGGAGCTTGTAACAGATGAAACGATGTTGTTAGCACTTCGACAAGCCTGTCAATGTCTGCTTTCTGAATACTCCACCGAAATGTGACGTATGCACTACAAGTTCTCGTAAAACGAACCAAAACATAACCACCTCCTCGTCTATTGCCTTGTATTTGGAAGAGGTTCCGAGCCTAGATGGCGGCTGTGCCAGATTTCTCAGTCTAACATGTTGAAATTCTGATATGCCTATCTCTCGTAAGTTGTTCGACCAAATCTTGAGCGATTATCCTTTGATGCAGAATAATTTCGGGAATACGGACTAATACCGTCAAGTTTCGGCGTCAGTAAAGCCTCTTGGAAAACCTTTTACTTACATGTATTCAAAATATTCCACCCTATTCTGATTTCTTTCTTCATTATTAGTTGTTCGGCTTCCTTCTTTGTAAGGTCAATATGGTGATTCATTCAACTCTGTTATTTGGTTTAGTCAACACTGGTTTCATACCGCATAGTGCAGGAATATTGTGTCAAAATACGTCTTGGACAGATCCGTGACGCAATTGTTCCTTATTTCGAGAGTTTCTATAGACTCGAGTGAAGCTTCTTTTGCTTTTTTTGGGAAACTTTGGACTGCGGCAAAAAACGCGTCTTTCTTTGTTGCATATAAAATCCACAACTAGGCCACCTGACTGAATTGGCCGCACAGCTTTGTTTGATCTTTGGATGCGTCCTGGTTTTGCTGCTCCCATGATTTGTAGACATGGTTTGATGGTAAGTTTGACTAGAAGTGCTTGCAAAAGGAGTTGCGACATTTCAAAGCTATTTGTTGTCCTACTTCCAATAGTTCTCATTATTTCTCATGCTTAAGGGTGGGTTCTAAGCTGCTTTCTTACCTGCAATCGATTGAAATTCCCCTTCCAACTTAATGTTATTCTTAATGCTTTGTCCTTGTCGGACCTCGAAAGTTCGGGCTATAAACGAGCCTTTTGCTGGTAGTAGAAAGCAGAAAGACTATTGCGCTGTTAAATCGGTTAGTCTTTTGATCCTTCTCTGCCTTCAGCCACCTGCGTCTATAGTGACTTATTCGGGTAAAGAAATCTTTCAGCTCAGGATTTCAGTTGAAACCTCTTTGTTGAAGTTCGTTTATACATCGATGGTACGAATCAAGCGCATTTTTGCTTAAGAGTAAAGCCGCTCTTCTTCTGACTGATCCTGGGTAAACGAATTTTTGTCCATCCTCCCTGCAAGGAGATTTTCTTTATTTAAGTCACTTGCTTCGGTCGATGCGCTGTAGAAGGCGAAAACCTTCACTGGTGTGCACTAGTAGAAGAAAGGATAATCAGTACAATGATCTCAACACAAAAAAATGATAGAAGACCAGCTGTGACGAAAGAACCATTTCATTTGTTTATAAGCGTCTGAAGTTTTGCTATTTGATCTAGGATACTTATTTAAATTTTATCTGATGCATTTTTTTACAAAACCTGTTGCGTTAAAAATTGTATCAATATGAAGACCCATAACATTTAACAACTTAACACTTTTAATGACTAGTGTGTTAATAATTTTTTTAGGAAAGGAGAAATTATGTCTCTTGTAACCACTAGGAAGTCTTATGAATTAAAGTGAAACACAGACACCTTATGGATTATTTATAAAGAACCTTTCTCTTTCTGGCGATAAGGGCCAAGATTTTTCATAGCGTTGGTTGAATTTTTAACATCGCTGAGGTGATTATCTACATCTCCGAATTTTTCGAAATAAGCGAGAGTTCATTTGTAATTTATTAGCGAAGCGTATTTATTACCTACATGATTAGTTGAAATATGCTTTGTATTCAGTCGTTTCAAATAGAGGGTGGTATCCTTTTAACTCGGAAAAATATCCGTTATACTTTCCTTCCAAACTTAAAATCGTTTCTAAACTCTTTTCTAATCCATCAAAATTATCACATTTATATCAAAGTTGCTTCACAAGTAATTCCAGGCACATCCACGTATAATAACTTAACAAATACAGAGGTGGTATAACATCGGGAACTGCTTTTTTTAGTTCATCAATCAAAAATTTCCATTAATTTTCATTCAAATTTACAAGCATTCATCAGCATGGTGAACATGCTCTCTGCTCGAAAACTTGTGACTGGCTCCGAACCATTGATTACAACGTTTCTTCCAACTCGCTTGCTTACTTTCATCTTCTCTTCAACAATCTTTCTCCTTTGAAGCTTTTCCACTTATACTACAGTGTACTATACAAGCCTATAAAGTACTATACAAGCCCGATCAGATTATTTCGTATTCTGTTGTCAGGACGAAAACATTCAAATAATTCCGTCAGATTTATCTTTCATCGCAAGGAAACCCCTTTATTCATTTCATTAGAAAAATAACTGCTGCAATTCATTTCCGATACTAAATTGATGATTTATTGATTAATTTGTAATTAATTCGTTAGCTGAATTAATCACATCGAATATTTATCAGAGTGGCAAATGAGATTTGTCGGGAATTGATGACACGAAATTCTCCTGGAGACATGACCTTTAAGTCTTTGCTGATATTTATAAGCAAGCAATTTTCTCTTGGCGATGATTGAAATTAATCGATTGTCAATTACGGGAGATGTAGAGCAAACACAAAAAGGAAGTAGCAACGCAGTAGCCTACTCATAACATATACTTGATATATAGATCAACTTCGAGCTAAATATAAAATATCGTTAAAAGGTTCAAGCAATGTATGAGAAATTTAATACTTCGGACAAAGAATCAAATGTTGGTTTTAATTTAGCTTCCCTGCAGTTTATTGATTAAATAACATAAAAGGAACACTATTTTATCCTTGGACCAGATAGAAATGAATTTTTCAAACAGACTTCTTATCATTCTCATGAAAAAAAGCAAAGTGTGAGGAAAGGTTATCTAGCATAGCTGAATTTACTTTTTTAATTTTCCTTACCTATCTCCATTATGAGGAACATAATCATTTCAGCGAACAATCGATCCTATCTGAGAGCCAAATCTGGAGAATACGGTGGATACGGAAGCAACTCAAAGTTCAATTTACGTAGTTATGCCATTGTTTTGATTGACTTGGGCCACGGTGCGTTGTCTTGATGAAACATCATTTTTTTCTTTAAACGCTTCAAAAACGCTGCAATATATTCACTATTGATGGTATGTCCCTTCTTAACGTAGTCGATAAATATTATACCGCGCACATCCTTAAGTACCAAGGCCATAACCTTTGTTACTCTGATTTGTTTACTGTTTACTCAGATGACGGACGTTTTGAAGTGATAGATCCATGTTCCACCCATTGTCACATATCAATGCAAAAATTCCCGTTTGTTACAATGACCCTTTAGCCGTCCCTTGTCACGGCTGAGGTGACATCGAAGTGGAAGCTAACAGCTCCGTTGTCGCCACTGCGGCGACACGGCGACTGACCTAAAGACACGTAGCTGCCGAGTGGTTATGGCGCCTATTGTTTGTTTATTAGCCCACATGTAGGTAAATGCTCCGACGTCGTCCTACCTAAAAATTCACTTTCTAAACGCTAACTGACCTGGCCACGGAATCGGAAAAGCAGAAATGCTTCTTGCGAGAATAATGTAACCAAAATGAACCCAACGGAATTTACTCAAAAAGTTTCTCGGCTTTAAGATCTCCAAAAAGATTCCTCCGCGATACGCATTTGCCCAGTGCCGAGCCGATCCTTCACTTTCAAATTCTTTCTCACTAACACATCAATATTTGTCATACTGTTAAATAGGAGGAAATAATAATTATGAAATGATTGGATTTTTGGAAGGTGGAAATGAATTGGAATTCATGTTGTACGGACATAATTTGGTTGACAGTGATATAAATGAAGGCGCATATATTGGTACTGTGAGATGGCAACGCAAGAATCTCAATTGGAAATGATGTTTGCTTGATGGTCGACATTGCAGAATATGAGACAGGCCCTATTTTCAAAAAGATCAAAAATTAAAGTTCACAGATTTCCTCTGACATTTGGAACAGACCCAATTTTTCAAACTATTTTGAACGGAAGAACTGGTTGATAATATAATAAGACCCGTGTTATCATTAAAAACTCGAACTTGGTCTGCGATACATGAAAGTATAACCCCTTTCTTTACGGTTATATTCGCAAGAGCTCGATTTCATCAAATATTTTGGATGCTCCTTAACTTTACAACTCCCGACTCTATCAGCACGGATCTCAACACCCGCATACAATGGGTCAGTATTTATTATTTTCGAATATCGGGATGCAAAATTTTCCAAACATTTTATTCCTGGACAAAATATTTGTGTAGACGAATCCAATTGAAAGGAGAAATTCGTTTTATTACCTATGATCCTACTAAGAGAACCAAGTAGCGTTAAGAGAGCTCGATGGCATAAGGGTTTATTCGATTACGGACTCGGAAACCTAATACATTTACTCTAGTTTACCTTACTATGAAGAACTCACATCACAATATCTTGTTCAACAAGATCGGCGAGATTCTACTGCATCTGTACCAGACATTCTTAAATAATATCACCAAGGCATAGGGTTATCATATGTTTAAAACACTATACCAATATACATGCAGCAGAAACTGAGACACTGCATGTTGATAGGGCTGAAGGGCAGGAGGCCATTCCCCCTCCCCCTCCAACGCTGGGAGATAGATGAGTGTGTTGGCAGGCTATGATGTTGAAAATTACCTAGTTGGGATTGTATGACTATTGAGATGTGTAAAAGCATCTGGCGAGACAAACCAGACTATATCCAATACCTGTTTGGCAGGTGTTCTAGCTAGGCTCCTTCGCGATAAACTATAAGTGTGCCCAAGTAGTTATACTGCTTAAATCGCCGGATAAGGATCCAACCCTTCCTCGGTCTTATCGGGGCATTTCTCTGCTTCCATCGCTTTCTGATTATTGATTCTGATTTCGGCCCTTGTCGGATTGGCAGTATGGCTTTCGTGACAGGCGTTGCACCAGTGACGTATGACTTGATGTCCTCTCTAAGGTTCGAACAAGCCGACATAAATACATACTAGATTTGTTCTTATATTTCAAGGGTGCGTTTGACAACCTTAGCTGGCCCGACCTTTTAGCCAAACATTATAAAGAGATAAGTCTCTGGAAAAGCTACTTTACTGGCAAATCGGCGTTTGTGTGGGGAGTATGTGATGTTGTCAATGTGTCGGTAGAGAAGGGTTGTACGCACGGAGCCATTGCTGTACCATTTATATGGAACCTAGTAATGCATGACCTGCTGAGGAAACTTGGGAATGTATGCTTTGTGTGTGAGTATGCCGATGACTTGCTTGTGTTGGTGGAGGCTAACAGTCGTAGGCAGTTGGAGGACGAAGCTATGCATGGCCGAGGTAGAGGGATGGTGCGGGAGGGTAAGCCTGACCATCTAAATTGAAAAGTGGTCGATGATGCTCCTGAAAGGAGTACTCAGGCCGAGTCGCCCACCATGGGTGAGATATGAGGGACATGCTCTCAAGTACGCGACTTTGGTCACATACTTAGGAAAAGGCTTACCTTTTGGCAACATTTTAGGGTGCTGAGTGAACGCCTCAAGTAGCTCTTCTCAATGTTGTGGAGGATTAATAGGAAGGACTGGGGGTTGCACCGGGAAGATCTCAAGAAAGTGTATTATGGGTTGTTTGTCGCAGTAGCGACATACGCATAATAGCGCTTGATCGATTGTGCGCCCAGCCACTAGTGCCGCAAAATGCATAGCCGATCAGTCGCGACTCTTCCGGCAGTTCAAATCTGAGAAGTCCGTCGTAGGAGACGTTCCTCAAGTCTGGACCGAGGAAAGAGCCTTGGGCTATACGTGATGTGTCTAGCATCCTCCGAGAACCTTGCACCGTCTCGTAGATTAGGCTTCGATCCTTCAGGTAATTTCGAACCATCCACATCAGATATTCTAGTACTTGGAAAGAGTTTTCCAGGGCTTCCAGAATATCCTTCCATCTAGCGGAGTTGAAAGCATTCCTTATGTCCAGCGTCCCTAGAAGGACTATCCGACGGTTAGATTGACTGCGTGCCTCCGCCTGTTGGACCGCACATACCACTTCCGCGACTGCATCTGTAATGGAACGTCCCATTCTGAAATCATACTGCCTGGGAGAAAGATCCCCAGTGGCGTGGATAACGTCAGCGAGTCTTCTCTTTATCAGTTTCTCGAGCACTTTCTCGGCCGTGTCTAGCATGCATAACGGTCGGTATGCGGACGGCGACTCGGGATTTCTCTTTCCGTTGCTGATCAGTACGAGTCTTGCCGTCTTCCAACGCTCAGGGAAATGCCTTCCCACAAGCAGGCATTAAACGCTGTGAGCAGCAAGTCAGGGCAAGAGTGATAGGCCAGTTGCAGTACCTCGATTGGAATACCGTCTGGGCCCAGAGCCTTCATTACCTTCATGGAGAGAAATGCTAGTTCCAGCTCGTTTCTCGTGAAGAGTGGACAGCCTGATGTTGTTTCCCTGTGAGCGGCATCAATACGGACGGGATGTTGGGGAAAAAGTGCCCGTACTATCTCGTCCATCATGTCCGCTTCAAGTACACAGGGGGCCATTAGAGCACCGAGCTTCCGCATAACTAGTTTACAGCCCAGGCCTCACGGGTCCCTGTTCACGTCTTCGACGAGGTTCTGCCAGCAACGGGCCTTACTCATGTTGATCAGTTCGCGAAGGCATTTTCTTGCCGACCGATATACTGCCATTCTGATGTATGCCTCGTCCTGGCTTTGCGCTCGTTGTTTGGCTATTTCAATGGACCACCAGTACACCGGGGGCTTTCCGTGTCTAGGTCTCCGGCGTGGCATAGATGACTTACAAGCGGAGATGATGGTACTCATTGTGGAGCTACATGCCTTCAGCAGTTAATCCTCTGGTCCCCGGTGATGAGCCAAACGGTGGTAAGCATCTCACAAGCGTGTCGACAAACTTCTCCACGTCCATCCTCTCAGTACTCCACACGAAGGGGGAGTGCTGAGTGTTTAGGCGCTTAGGAACGTTGTCGCGGATCTCGAATGCTATGTACTGATGATCATTGCTGGAGTAGTCCTCTAGAACTCTCCAATTGCGTGTCATAGAGGAGAGGGATTCCGGACGACAGTCACGTCCAGAATGGTACCCACGCAGCCCAAGCGGCAGAAAGTGGGAGTGTTACCAGTGTTCACCACGGCTAGCCCTACTCTGGCTGCCATCTCCAGGATTCGATTTCCCCTGGGATCTAACTTAGACATGCCCATTCAATTGCCTTGGTGATAAAGTCTCCCCCGATAAGAACATAACCCTCTGCGCTCAAGACGGTGTCCTTCAAAGAGTTGAGTTTCGCCTGGAAAGATGTTATTAGTTCGTTCGGTGTCAAGTACACACTAAAGAATGTTATTGATGGGCAACGGACCCACACGGAACCATCATCAGGGTAACATGCTGATGAATTTTTATCTCGGTGCTTTTCGGTAAGCAGCAATAGATCGGCTTTCATATCCCTCGCTAACTAGTCAAGCAGGTCTTGGGCGTTTGATGTCCGATGTAAGTTTATCTGCAGGACACGGGTAATTGCAGGGCTGCTTTGGCTTTGGTTAGGGCTTCTTTGAATACCCGGCACATCCCTGTCCCTGGAATATGTCTCAAGTCAGCAGGTCTGGGATCAGCGTTCTCGCTGATCAGGATACAATGCGCCTCTCCCGTGCGTTCTTCTATGTCCTGCGTTCCCGCACTTATAGCCGAGGAGCTCGTATGAGGCCCTTTGCAGTCCTGTGCTGCATGACCGTAGCTTAGGCATTTAAAATAGCGGAGAGGAAATGCTCCTCACCGTATTCTGCAGACCACCCAACCTATTTTTATTTTGCCCGTGCAGAGGAGTTATTGGGCTTGTTTCTCGGTGAAGTCGACTATGGCCATTCCCTGCCCCTATTATTTTCAGGCGTTAGTCGTAATTTGATCCGACTTAATTCGGGTGAAACGCTTTTGAGGCACTCTTAAACCTCCGTCCTGTCCGTAACGCAGTCAATGTCCTTAATTTCAAGTGTGGCCATGGGTTCAAGTGAAGCTATTGTTGCCTTTTTCCCAAGAGCCTTTTTGACTGCGTCCCGGAATGAGTCGTTATTTGTTGTCTCAGGTCCGAATTCTACAAGGAGGCCACCAGATTTGGTTGGCCGGACGGTTCTGATGGCAGTTTGAGTGTCATTGGGTCTTACAGCTCCCTTGATTTCCCGCAAAACATCTACGTAAGTTCTCCCATCTGTCGGTTTGATCAGCAGTGCATACCTTAGGGTTTTGCGGCGTAGCTTGCTTCGTGGTTCTTGTTTCTTGCTTGGGGTTTCTTTGCCTTTGTATCCAGAAAGGAGCATATCATTGGTGACATTTTCGAAGAGGAGCCTTCTGGACGCTTTTTTGGTGGCCTTGGTTGCCACCACCTGAAATCCATCATTCGACGTAACCCATCTGTTCACTGCTTCGTCCTTCCTCCTTTTGTCTTGGTCCCCTTGGACCATGGGTGTCTATGCAAAGTTGGGAGGCCATGCAAGGATTGGCACCAGCCATTAAGGGGACAGGGGCTCAGAGCCAGACCAGCGCTAATCGGGAGTTTGTTTCAACCAAACCTACACCACCAACTTAATGGTGCGAGCTTCAAACGTACTCCGATGCTTGCCAAGGTTTTACCGGGACGGAGACGGTAGGATACTTATATTGGAGCCGTTTGCGCGCAAGTCTCACCTCGGCGGTACTTGGTCCAAAATGATGTGTCCACCAGCCCAAGTGCGCCAATTGCAATTCGTTGGTCGGTTCGTTTTCCAGAGTCGTTGCAGGGTCGTTTTCCACTGGAGGGGGCTTCGCAGTGACCTCTACGTCCTCGGGTACATGGAGGCGACGCTCCCCAAAGCATACTGGCTCTCAGGAGTACTCCTATTGACCAGCATTCCCACTGCAGGGGATTCTATTCTTAATCACGTGATAATTGAAACCCTTCAAAGTAGTCCCTATTGGATTAAAAACCAAGTACGTAGGTGCATTTCCGCTTCTGAAAGCATCCCTGGAAATGAGTTTTCGGATTTTTTTTTATAGCATTCGTCGGATTCATTTCAAATGATTCTTCAAACCGATTGTTTTTGATCGATTGATCGATTATGTCATCGAACCGACATCGTTGGTGTGGCACTTTTCATTTTAGGCTGAGCTAAGTAGCTTTGTCTGGACTACACAGAGCTTGGCAAAGTGTATGACTTGGTGCTTTGTCAAACATTACTGCACAAGGTTCGATGGTTGCGATAGCGCATTAATCTTGTGAAGCAGCCAATCACCACTTGACCGAAAAAGTAGCTGTTTTGTTTTTAATGCACCATGTCATCCTTTTACTAATCGGACGTATTATTCTTTAATGGTTGTTTGACTCCCGGAACATATTTGCAGTGCACAACATCTTAACAATTAAACCAAAACTGTAACATTGTCTTAATTTTTCCCCCAACTTTGTCGTAGATTTCTGATGTTGGAAATTCAGAATGCTTCCTCTGTGAAGACTGATGCTTTGTTTCTGGATCCTAGCCATAAACGCGTGATTGATCATAAGTAATAATGTTCGTGAGTAAATTTTCGTTATTAAATTGTTCTGAACGATTTTAAAGCGTTAATTCTTATGTTTTGCCTTTGGCAATGTCGGCATGCATTTCGCGAACACGTCAGACAACATTCAACTCCTGCTAGACAGAATAACAAAATTTCAACTTCCGTTAAGATTCACATTGCCTTGAGGGTGAAAGATGAGTGATTAGTAATTAACTTTCGAAAAAACTTCCTGTTTTTTTCGCGAAGTAATTATAATAACTTTAAATAATTTTTGTAGAGTTTGAATTCGTAATTTAAAATAATATTGCAATTGCCATTTCGCATTCATCCAATGCGAAATGGAGAATGAGTTTTCCATGTTATCCTGCCGTTAAGAGTTTTTTATTCAATGCGGTTACGGGGATGTTTATGTTATTTGTGGGAAAGATTTAAATCAAAAATCACGCCGATTATTCAGATTTAATGAAACGTCTGTGCCATATCTAATCCGTTTCGGAAAAGTTTTGTATAACTTAGCAATATAATTGAAAAGTTTTCGCAATCAAAACTTCCAAACTTCTCTCCAATGTAATCAATCCTTTCCACAATAATTAATGTTGTCCTTTTTAATCATCAAATTTCACTACTTGATATATCGACTACACTATGCACTCGGTAAATATTTCGTGAGTATTTTAACCCTGGAAAGACAATGTGCGTAAAAATTACGCAAACACTTTCGATTTTGTTTTGAATTGTTCTCTAGCTCTAGTCATTTACCAATATATAAGCAGTTAAACTCCGAGAGCTCACGTAACAGTTGATGCGCAGTTGCTTGGATTTTGAGGTCGGTGTCAATTCTAAATATGTATACCCAGCAAGCCAAGTAAGTATGGCATTAAAATCTTGATGTTGTGTGATAGTGGTACAAAATACATGGTTAATGCAAAATCTTATTTGGGAAGAGGAACTCAGGCAAGCGGCGTACCTCTCGGAGAATATTTTGTCAAAGAGTTGTCGAGGCCCCTACATGCCAGTCGTCGTAATATTACCTATGACAACTGGTTTATCTCGATTCCGATGGGAAAAAAATGCTTCAGGAGCCATATAAGTTGACAATCGTGGGAACTGTGCGGTCAAATAAGCCCGAGATACCTGATTAAATGAAAAACATCCGCTCTAGACCAGTAGGAACATCAACGTTTCCTTATCCTGGCATCCTTTAAACGTAAGGCAAATAAAATGGTGTACTTGCTATCATCTTGCCATGAAAATGCTTCCATTGACGAGGTTTCCGGAAAATCTAAGATGATTATGTATTAACAGCAAACTAAGGGTGTTGTTGACACACTAGATGAAATGTGCGCACTTATGTCTTGCAGTAGGAAGACTAATAGATGGCCAATGGCTGTGTTTTATGGAATAATCAATGTTGCATGCGTTAATGCTTAAATTATATACAGCCATAACGTAAGCAGCAAAGGTGAGAAGCCCTTAAATCGAAAAACTTTCATACGGAAGCTATGCATGGAACTTTGATCGCCGTTTATGGGTACGAGATTACAGGCTCCAACTTTAAAAAGATATCTGTGCAAAAATATATGCCAAACTTTGTCAAAAGATACTCCCGGTTCATCGAGAGATATTGTTGAGGAACCTAAAGGAAAAAAGTTATTTACTGTACGTATTGTCCTTATCAAATAAGGCGCTAGGCAAGCGCATCCTGCAATATGTGCAGAAATGAGATATGCCGCGAACAACATTGATGTGTGTCAAAACTGTGTGTAAATTTCTATACCGACATATATTCTTGAGATACTTTCAATGTTTAGTATTGAAGTGGGATATTTAGAAAAAGAAAAATGAGTTTTTGACGAAATGTGAAGCCAGAATTAAGTTTTATTACTTTTTGGAAGAGTTTTCTAGTTTTGTTTGTCAATGAATAAAAATATATTCACTAATTATCATGGGTTTTATTTTATTTGTATTCGAATATAAGACCTCAATTAGTTTATTCACATCAGTAAAGAAAATCGTACTTAGCAGACAATTGAAACTTATACGTGAAATTTACGCATGATTATCTTTTCCGTACAATCAAATATGATTATCTTTCCAGGGTTAAACCACTTTGTGCACATTGCTTACTTCGAATAGAGTAAACAAATTAATGTTTATCATTCATTTTGAATACAATGTTGCTGTTCGTAGTCGTAACGGGCGACTATTCATTTAAATCTATTTTGACGGTACATAAACGTTCGAAAAAGTTGAAAAATGAATTTGACGCGTGCTTGTTTCACAATGAACACCTTACAGAATATAATATTGTGAAAATACTATTGACTAACTACTTCCCTGTAAATAAATTTTGCGTTTCAACACCTTAACGTTAGCTGAAAATTTGATTGTTCGTTGTATTACTTAATACTCAACAAAGATATTTGAACAAATGTTGCTTCTTAATTAATGCTATACATTTCTGCAGATGATTTGAATACTAAAGATGACAGGCAATGACATCTGAAAATCATTAATAATTATATAATCGAGGAATACGCAATTGAATTCCAATCATCGATGATTTTGAGACCAGCAAAAATTATAAACCAAATATGGTAAATAACAAACTTCAGTTTCTTCGTTGTGGGAATGTCTTGTTGTTTCTGAAAATTAAATTCTCAGTTGTGCAAATATTTTAACTATTTTTAATTAAGCCTTAGGAGAGTATATTATTATTTTTTTTACAAAGATTTCTCCTTAATTTTGATTAGTATACTTTCTTATCTTTGCTAACATCAAAGCTATATTCTATATTATGACGATTTGGGGCAATTGTTCGGGTCAGATAAGGTTAATCAAAGTAAACCATAAAATCCTTACGTTGATACTCATTTAAGCCTAAAGAAAAGTGGAACGCTTTATATACAGAGGTTAATAGCTTAAATCAACAAACACATATAAACATCTTGAACTGCCAATAAAAGCTAATTATTGTTAGTGTAATGTTCGTATTTATCATTTATCCACTTTGTTTTGTTCATGAATTTTTTCATACATTTCATACATTTTTTATCAATCAAAAAATGTTAAAAGTAACTTGAAACAATGTCGCAACTTATTTTGACCCGTTTACAAATTCATTATTTTAATCTACATGGAAGGCATAAAGAAACAAAAATGTAATATTTGGGATAATCTGCCATCTGTTAGCAATCTCTTTAAGTCTCTGAGCCACCAACTCCGCCAGTTTATGTGTAATTTCTGTAGTAATTTTGGCCCATTCTTCATTAAATGCAGTTTTGGGGTCATTTTTACTCGAAACAATGACGTCCATGTCAGACAACTGTGTCAGTGATTGCATAATATGGAGACAATTCCAAATCTGTCTTGTACCGTACACGAATAATGTTTTGGGTCATTATCATGGTAGAATCGAAAGTCAACGCGAATGGCCAGGATTTGCGTACTTTCAAGCAATTTCAAATTCAAAATTTGAAAATACTGCGACTTATTCATTTTTGCCCCAATAAATGGCAGATTTTCAACTCCATTTGCAGACACGCAGGCTCAAACCATGACGCTCCCACCTCCATGTTTCACTGTAGCTTCAAAATCTTCAAAATTTAGCTTGCTGCTCTGTATTTGGCATACGCCAAACGTGTGGAGCACTATCCGATCTAAAAATATTAATTTAAAATTTGTCGGCGAATATAATCCAAAATCCAGAATCCTATTCAAGTGTTTGTTGGCAAATGTTAAACGACGCATTTGATTCTTGTTGCCAATGAACGTCTTTTGCGTTGTATTCTTCCGTTAAAATCATTACGTCGCAGCATGGGGCTAAAGGCCGAAATACAATAGTGCGAGACTGCGATACGAGAGCGCGACGAGAGTCTCGCAGCAAATTTCAAGCAGTTTTCGTAGCATGCGTTTGTATACGAAACGAAAATTCCTCGCAACAAAGTGCGTGACGTTTGCCAAATGCAATATGGCGTTTAAATGAAATTTGAAATTCAAACGCCTTAATTACTTTTTAAGTACATTGGTTATTACGAATGAATTTTGAATGTTAAGCATCCTAGTTAAGGCTTTGATTTATTAAACGAAGGAACATTCCAAATTCAAAAATTTAAAAAAATCAAACACAATTTCCATCAAATTTCATTTAAAATGTGACCAATTTGACATTTGTCATATGAACATTAACGTTCTCCACATCGCGTGCATTGTAAATTGAATGCGTTGCGTGACGACGAGGGAGAATCGCATCGCGCTCACGTATAATAATTGCCGGGTGGCAAGGCTTACCCAACGCAGCTTCGGAAGCTCAAATTCTCCCAAACTTTTCGATGGCGCTTATAAGTCACGTTGAAAATCTTGTTCGAAGCCTTTCTACCCGTATCTTGCGCCCTTTTTATTGATTCTTGTGTTTCTGATTGCTTTGACCGTTTCACTACACAGACCGTTTCACTTTTTCTGCGTGAATGACAATTAATGAAGTGACTGAGAACAAGTTCTGGCTAATTTACTATCGTATGTGATGCCATTTCTTAAAATTTCCGCTTCTGCATGATTTCCTTGGAAAAACCAGCATGACTGATCTTCACCACGTTACAATTTCAATGATCAAGACACAGAAAAAGGAATAACAGTTCGATTGCAACATAACGGTTCATTACACAGCAGCAAAGAACTTTGTCGAAATAAGCTGCGCAATGTTTTTGATTGCGTTTTGATTGATAAACAAAGTGAATATGGTTGGTTTGAACGTTAACGTAGTTAACTACGTTTAAATAATCTTGATATCATGTTTAGTTTAGTTGTTACTGCTACTGTAAATGCCCACTGTATTCGGGCAAACTCACGAAGCAAGAATACATCACGACTAACATCACGAACGTCTGATGAGGAACCCTCAAAAGCCATGCACGATTTGACATGTGCATGCACGAGAAGTTCGCATGGAAATTCTTTTTGGAAAACCCTTTTCTTGATCAAGCACCTGTCAATGTTCATACTTTTTTCCCAGCAATAGTATAAAGCCCTCATTTCATTACCTATTATAATTAGAACAGGAGTTTATCCTGCGTTTGCCGTGTGATCTATGAACGATCTGTGGTTGCAATGCAAAAAGCTATCCAATGACAGTTCAACATTCAATCAAATTGTTCGTACTGCAAACATAATTTAGTCCTGCAATCAGCACTTGGAGGAAACTAGAAGCACGGTTAGAATAAGTAGACAATCATTAGATAATGTAGAGTTAGTGAGAGCAGCAGTCAAGCGATAGCGAAGACGTTCTGCTAAAAGATAAGCTACTGCATTTTGGATTACAGACAGCAATTCTAGGATAATTCTGCATTTAGATTTGAATTTCCATTACTACAAAATAATGATTGTTCAAAAATTGAGTATAGCATACCAAGTCAACTGACAAAATCTTTGTGAGCATATCCTTGCAGTGGTTGCTACTGAGGCAGCGTTCTTAAGCAGCAATAAGGCACATTTTCACCAAAGCGGGCTTATGAATGCACAAAATTTTTCACATTTCCGCAATCACGTTCGACCAATCCCCCAATTGCTTTTGAAGGACCGCTCCGTTTTCCTAAGCTACTGGGGTGGTGTAGTTTAAAAATTTTGCGTTAAAAGCCCTTGTTTGAAGAGCGATGTGTGGCCCGCAACCGTGAATTCTGGACGTTATGTTTCAATGTTACAACTTTTTTGCAGCCTCTATGAAAGCGCTATTAAGGAACATTTGGTTCCAATAGGATGGAGCTATAGCCCGCACAGTGTCGCGAGTATCTAGTGTTACAGTCTAGTCTAGTACATTGAGTGGCCTTGACGGTCGGACCGCTGTGAGCTGTGGCACTTTGAGCTGTGACATATTTAAACGTCACACCTAAAACCCAAGGGAGCGGATTGTCGAAAAAGTAAACGCAATATTACTTAAAATGTCTCAACAGTGGCAGAAATCATTTGAAATAAGTTCCTATTGAAAGACCTCTTGAACAGAATATTTAAGATTTGGAATTTGTATCAAATATAAAACAACTACAGAATATTTTCCAAAGTTAAGAGTTTATTTGAAACATTAAACCTTTCTTTTCAGCATAAGATCTAAATGACTTAGCACAAGATCTAAATGACTATTATTTTTCAGTACATATTCAATTGTTTAGACCTCTAGTTCACCACTAGCAACTTCGATTCCATGTTTCAAGTCGTCAAATGTCTCTGGATGGTTAGCGTATGTCTGTAAATGCGTTCTTGAGAACGATGAATATTTGATGTTATTATCAGTAACAAACATAAAAATAATTTTCTGTCATCGGAAATGTCGCCTAGTCATTGAACCTCAAACAAAGCTATAATTCCTATAGTTTCAGAATTGGAATCATCATCGGACATTTGATAACATAGCTTTCCGCTCAAGCCTGTCGCGTAAATAATGTGGAGTGTTTCATGGCTTTCAGAACGCTGCCCTGATGTCACTCCTGCTGGTATGCTCTGTCCATTGTATGATAGTTTGAGCAAAATCTGGGCCATTTTTTGCTCATGTTATTCTTATAAACTTTAAGTTGTGCTTTGCTAATAAATCTACAATCATAATAGCGGCTTTTCAAAATTTTTGGGTTTTGCGTTAGTGGAATTTTTTCTCTGAAACGAATGTTTTTATCGGTGTAATAATATTCGATTGAGAGTGTTTAAAACTGATCCATGACAGTCTTATGAATATCTTCTTAAACTGCACTCATAAAGCATACATTGCCTTAAGGTACGCAATAAGTCACTAATATATTTTTATACTATTATATATTTATATTTTTTTAAAACTCTAATATTTTTTATATTTATAAGAGGTTTTCATAATATCTAACTCTATCGTATAGTAGTATCGTATAGTCTATCGTATAGTAAATGTCATTTCATTTGACGTCAAACTTTGTTCGCAGCGCCATTTGTCAAACTTAAGAATCTTGACAAAAGTCATCGAAATTCGTTGATGGTGGGTCAGAAAACGATGCGAGAAATATTTATTTTTGATATGCTAACGTTTTTGATATCAGTATGATTCATTTAGTTCTCAAAAATGGCATTTCACTTTCGACGAGGTTTTTGTTTCTAGAGAGCTCTCATAATAAGTGTTTATGTATATGAATGTATATATTAATTCAGGTCCCATTTGTTTGCAGCTTAGGTGCTCATCAATCAAAGCATAGTGAATTTGAAGGCGCAGTGGTATAGGTACACTAAACCACAGCTAAAAGTCTACGAAAGAGTTAATCAATGTCCAATTTACAATTCTTACAGCCAATGGTCGGGCTTTAGGACCCGCCCTTCGGTGTTCGAGCCAATGTCGTGTATATCGCGTCTGAACACCGGATCACCAAAAAGGCTTCCCCTAGATAAAGTTCTAATCTCGGAGTGGAATTCTTTTCCATACCCAGATGGCAGTGGTTCAAAGTTGATGATAGAACCTTCCTACCTTTTCGTCTGTTTTGGTGCTGTTTTAATATCAGGCTGTTGAGAACTTTCAACGAGGGATAAATTGTTTCGAAGGATCAGGATCATAATCAGTCGATAGACTGTGCATACTATTCAGCTGACTGGATTTTCCACAGCAAGAGATTTTGTAAGATGTTGCCTAATGAACTCATCTACGAGTTAGGACGCTACGCGTCGAGCAACACGCTCGCCAACTTAGAAAGCAATATATTGATAATCGCTTGCCTAGTGGTCTTCTAGTACCCTCCATTTGTGTATCCTAGGCACTAAACCTTGGTGTCCTTAGTGTGTTCCCAACTGTCTTATGTAGGAAGAGTTTGCCTGATGGACTCTTGTAGTTCTTTGGCATCCGCAACGCCGTCATGGTCTCTAATTTGCAAAGAGGCTATTGGCTAAAATGTCGATAAAATAACTTCAGAGCCAAGGAGGTCCTTGACAGCGCTCTCGAACAGGCCTTTATCGGTTCCCGGCCCAAGTTCGACGAGGAGGCCGCCTGTTTTGGTCGCTCTTACCGTTTGTATACAGACAACGTTTTTTCAGGTTCCACATTCTGTCTTATTTCGTTGAGGACTTCGACGTAATTCCTCTCGTCTGCACGATTAATCAGCAGAGCATCCCTACGGCGCTTGTGCTTGGTCTTTTAAGGCATTGCGCTGTGTTTTATGTCTCCTTATTTTTCGGGCATCTGTTTCAAATCGTTTGCTGTCACACGTTGTGTGTTCTTCGCAGCCTTCTGTTGCAATTTAGAGTGCGCCAATTGAAAATCAGCATCAGTCTTCACCCCTTGACTGATGTTCCTTGTCTCGACTGGTGTCGGCCTCTTTACCCATTTCCTGTGATTGGGTTTTAGTGGACTACATGCCGACCTTTTGCCTTTTACGAAAGGAGTAATATTTTCGGTGAAGAAAGCTTTATTTTCAGAGCCTTTCTTAAGTTCTTTCAGCTCACTCTCTCCCCGTAGCCACCTGCGGCGATAGTGCTGTATTCTATCAACGAGATCCTGTAGTTTGCCAATCCCGTGGTTGATATCTTGTTGACATTTTTTTGGACATTAGTTGCATTTCTCATCACGTTTAAGATTGCACTTATGTTTCTTGTTAACCGCTCTTCTTCACTTCGGTCAACGATTGTTTTCGTGATCAGGTCGTCCTCAGGTGACGTTTTTGGTGTACTGTCAGCAAGAGGGTCTTGTGGCTGCAGAGCATCTTTTTTTGGCTTTCCACGATGTTCGGCTTGTGACTTTCAACAATCCTCGGAGAATCGCACTCGGGGTCGATGGCTCCAGTTCCCAAATCCTCCACTACGTTGCTTGTATAATTTGCTCCGACACCTTGAGCAAGAGGAGTAGTGTGGACAAGCAAATTTTTCGATAATGTAAGGCAGGTGATGGAAGTTTGCTTCCGCGAGCATTTCTCATTGTTCTGGGTAGGCTTGGCTACTCTTTGAGACGGAGTTTGCAGCAGTTTTAGCCTCCGGGCGGATATACTTGCCTCGGTGATCTTTTCAATTGTAGCTTTCGATTCTTCAGTGGCGAAGTGTTCCATCACTAAGAAATGCCCCGGAGATTCATGCCCAGTAAGATTGCTGGAGAGAAGCCCACATGAGGTCGAGACCTTCACACGTCGAGGTGTATATCCCCAACCCTAGTTTATTGTTTTTCTCTTCACTCCCCATTTTGTTATATGGTTACTTTACGTGGCTTAATCACGCGTTTGGACGACCGGCAACCTCGCCAAGCCCTCCTTCCAGGCCAGGGAAGTACCCTTGGGGGATGGGGGGGGGTTGAATCATAATAATAATACTAATAATTTTTTCATGGTTCGCAGGTGAAGGCTATTTACGCCCTGAGTGTCGGACTCCCAGTCGCAACCGGTCTACCGACGAAACACCTCCCCTGTCACACCGCGAAACTAGCCTGGAACTGTTCGTCACATAACTTCGGACTAGGCCTCATCGCCTAGCGGCGCCTATAGGGTAAGAGAAATCCCTCTGTCTGCACAGATGGATGGTGGGTAGAGGGTTTGCCATCAAAGAGATCACCCGTCGCTCTGCGCTGCCAAGCGATCCATGATGCCCTTCTGTATATGAATATCCATGATGGCCTTCTTTATTTTGCATGTTTTTTCGTCATTTTTGTTTGTCGTCTCCTTTTTAATCTATCCATTAGATTAAACTTCTATGCTTCAATGAGGAAACCATTCAGGATAACATTTTCATTAGTCTCCGTGGTTCAATCTTCTATTGGGTTGTTTGGAAAGAAATTTCGTTTTTCCTGACAGAGGATTCGATTGTAATTTATTGCAACCAACTTCATACAACTTTTTGAGAGCTGATCAAGCAAGACTTGTGAGTGAAAAAGTCCAATTGATTCTACTCATTAGTTATTGGTTACTGCTCTTGTAAATATGGAGAGCAATAAGCAGCATTTTCATCATATTCCACTTTTTTACTATAGAAAAGGTAAAAATGCTGTTCTAGTTAGAAATAAACTATTCGATGTGTATGGAAAAGATGTGTCGACAGTACTCTAGTGCCAAAACTGGTTGACAAAATTTCGATCCGGCAATTTTTATGCCGAAAGTGCACCACGTTTGGAAGGCCGGTTGAAGTTGGTAAAGACACGATAATGGCATTAGTTTAAAGCATAAAGATCGGTGAGAGGCTAAATTTGCCAAATTCAACTGCTTATGACCACTTGAAAGGTCTGGGTTTAACCTCGAAGCTCAATATATAGGTTCCTCATGTTTTCACGGAGAGAAATTTGTGTCGTCGCATTGACGCCTGGGGTTCGCTTCTTAAACGTTATGAAAGTGATCTATTTTTGAAGCGTATCATTACTGGGAATGAAAAATGGGTTGTCAAACGCAAGAGATTATGAAGCAAAAAGTATGAACCGGCTCAAAGCATTTCCAAAGCTGATATCCATAAAAAAATTGTGATGCTCTCGGCTTGGTGGGATTTTGAAGACATCGTTTTTTTTTTTGAGGTTTTACCGGATCACATAATCATCAATTCGGAAATCCATTGTCATCATCTGGACAAACTGAATGATGCACTTCAACAGAAAAGGCTAGACTTGATCAAAAGAAAAGGTGTAGTGTTCCACCAAGAGAATGCGAGACCTGATACAAGTTTGGTCACTTGCCGAAAGCTTTTACAGGTTGGTACAATGCCACACCTACCATGTTTTCCAGATCTGACACTTAGGGACCATTATCTGTTCCGTTCCCTACAAAATTTTTTAAATGATTAAACCTTCACTTCAAATGTGAAGATCGAAAACCATCTCGATCAGTTTTTTTGCCAGCAAAGACCAACAATATTATGAGCGTGGATCATGCTATTACCAGAAAGATGGCAAAAGGTATTGGACAATAATGGGCAATAAATAATTTAATAAAATATTTGCTCATAATACGAAAATTGTCTTTCATTTTCGCAAAAAAAAAACGAAATTACTTTCCGAACAACCCAATACGACTGTCCATCTCATTTGCAAATCGTCTTTGACTATTCTGATTGTGGTAGAGTATCTCGTGTCAAAAATTATTTCAAAAATATCACTGGGAAAAGGACGAGAGCTGAGAACATTTATTCTAGAACATAGTCTGTATTGGAACATAATCGATTTTATTAGCGGTGTGTTCATCCTGAGCCGATGTCCTTTTTGGTTTGGGAGGAGAAGCGTTTTGAGAAGGCTCCTCCATACACGCTTCCTTGGCCGATTTGTGTGTTGAAGCTACCTTAAATTGGGTCGTAAAAATCGGTCTATTTTAAGCAAATAAATCCACAGATGAAATGTCATAATTTCGTCCTTCATCGCTGTTGACTGAATTTATTTAAATATATTTATAGTATAGCACAAAACATTTATTGAATGTTATTGAGGCGATGATAATTTGTCTGTCTGAGAAAGTTTGTTTCGTCTATCGTTAAATTAGGTGTTCTTTGATTCAAGTTAGGTATTTACTTTTAAAAATTGTTCTACAAACATTACAGTGATATTTCCTTTTCGCACTTCTTGTCCTTAATCTCTTTCCAAATTACTTCAAAACTTCTCCATTGCGAGTTCGCATACTTTTGTAGCATAAGATGGCAAATAATTTTTTTGTGGGAATCATCAACTTATGACCGAAATTCCCATAACATCCATTTTGCTAATTCACCGACCAGGACACCGTGAACGAGTTCTATTCTTATTCTGAAAAAAAAAAATTACAAAAAAGTTGTTAAAATCTTGTTAAAGTCTGATGGATATTCAAATATTTATGATATTGTCAATCCCAATGAAAAAAATCCCAAGCAGAAATTTATTTGCAGGCTCTAAAAAGGCTCTTCTCATTCCCAGAAGCCATCGGTTTATTTGCTGTTTTGTAAATAGAATGTGATGGCATAGCAAACAAGGATACAGCGACCGGTCTTATGAATTCCATTGGGAGTGTACTGAAAGCTAAACTGGTGCGTTTTCTTTATCTTTGTCGACCTCGAACGCTTGAAATTGTGTTTATTAAAAGGAAATTTTATGGACGCTTTGTCTTTTGTTGTTGACTATGTGTGAGAAACAAAAAAGGTTTTCTTATAACAGCAATTAATTTCATTTTCTTGAGTATCATCTGTTGACAATTATAGTCTGAGGATTTTTGATTGATTGTCTTATTTGACCGCAAGAGAGTTCAGTGGAGTCTTTGGTCACCTAACATTAAAACAAAATGGAATGGGAAGAATTCGGGATCTTAAACAGGATTCAGTGTTAGTGAAAGATGTGATTTTAGATGCTCGGCCTTGTTCTGTATATATGTGGTGGAAAGTTGTCACTCTGCAGAGGCGCTTACCTTTATGTTCTTTTAGAGTTTATAAGTTTACTTAGCATCCGAAGTCTAGAATATATTTAGAGAAACAATAACATATTGATGTCAGCATGAAATCAAAGATCATTTTATCAAATCATTGGAAATCAATCAATCAATCAAACAATAAAATGAGTTCTTCACATGCGCCATCACTTATGAAAGTAGTCTAAGATATATATATGTAAAGATTAAGTGGAATTATAATATCGTGATCTCAAAATATATTAATATATCCAATAATAACTTGAATGTAAATATTAATATGACTTCTTAGTTACAAATCTTCTTGACAACTGAATTATTTTCTAACGACCAACTTCATTCATAAACAACAACATTCATTTATTTATTTTGGTTGGATCAAGAACCTGATTCGATTTTTCTTGATGTTCCCCTCGAGATCCAGACGATAAATATTCTTCGTATTTCGATAAATTTACTAGACGTAGACAATTCAAATGTTTTATTTCACTAAATGACTTAGTAAACATATCTGCAAGCACTTTATCAGTTCGAACATGTTGTATTTCTGTAAAGCCTTCCTCAAGTATTTTGCGAATCGCATGATGTTTTACGAGGTTTGTTTAGAAAGTATCGCGAATTTTAATTTTCGCGGGCTACGTATGTTCGATTTTTGATCTTTTGGTGGCGTTATGTTGGTACTAACGACCCAAACTTATGTTGACAATTCCGGCTATTTTGAATGTCCAGTCAGTTTTTGACAGTTATTGTGCGTGGACGTGTTTTAGCTTGTCTTCGATTTTCATCTATCCCAAAAATGGATCAAAGAATTTGTATTAAATTTTGTGTGAAGAACAACTTAAAGTGCGCGGATGCATTCAGAATCTTGACTGTTGCATACGGCGAAGCTACTTTGGACAAAAGCAACGTTTATCAGTGGTACAAAATGTTATCAGAGGGATCGAAAAAAGCACGCCAAGTTCTGTCGAATGCGTAGGTTTTGCTGACAGTTTTCTTCGATTGCAAGTGCGTGGTGCAATATGAGTTCTTGCCGCAGGGTAGAACGGTCAATAAGGAATATTACCTTCAAGTAATATGCAATTTGCGAGAAGCAATCCGCCAGAAACGCACGGATTTGTGGAAGAACAAAAATTGGCTTTTGCACCATGATAACGCCCCTGGGTCACACATCGTTACTTGTGCGCGAATTTTTGGCTAAAACAACACTGTAATAATATCGCAGCCACCGTATTCCCGAGATCTGGCCCCTTGTGACTTTTTCTTGTTCCCGAAACTGAAGAGGCCCATGAAAGGACGACGACGCTACGATTAAGGAGATAAAGACGGCATCGAAGGAGGAGCTGAACAAGATCACACAAAATGATTTTTCAAAATGCTTCGAGGATTGGAAAAAACGTTATCACAAGCCTAAATATATGACGGGGATTACTTTGAAGGGGACAAAATAGATATTCATGAATAAATAAATAATTCTTGAAAAAACATGAAATTCGCGATACTTTTTGAACAAACCTCGTATATCTATATGTTTCGTTCTATTGAAAAATTGCACTATCTGCCGGTTTGAGAGCACCAAGATTTTCCAAGAAACGAAGTAAATATATGTCTTCTTTAGCAGCCTCGTTTAGCGCCATGTATTCGGCTTCTGTCGTGGATTGTGCTACAGTACTTTGTTTCTTAGCCTCCCAAGATACAAGATTTCCAAAAATTGTAAATACACACCTATATAGGATCGTCGATCATAATGACAATTTGCATAGTCTGCATTAACATAACCATTCAATGAACCATGTTGTTCCCTACATCCATAGTTCCCTTTAGATATCTCAGGACTCTCCTTGCAGCTGTCCAATGTTCAAGATCATAACAAGAATTATACTGACTCAGATAACTCATAGCATAAGCAATATCTGGACTCGTAGATGTAGCCAAATACATACTTGAATCGACTTATTTTCTATATGGGAGTTTTTTATTTGCTTTGCTTGTAGAAACTGCCTTCATTGATTTCGTTCCTGGATCCAAGGGTGTATGAATGAAACTGAATCACATTCCACCATTCATCCTCGTTGAGACATTTTTATTATCTTCTTGCCGCGTGTAAATTCGATTCCCAAGCAATAGTTGATGTCTCCAAGTTCATCGATCTGGAAATTCTGACATAAAATATTCTTGGTTTCATCAATCCTCTGTTGTTCTTTACAGAAGACAAGTATGTCATCAACATATAGTATGACAATTAATGCGTCTTCCCCTTTTCTGCAAAGAATATACATGGACCATCTTCGTTTTGGTGTAAACCAAAATTTTTCTGAACTTGAGTTAAGGTTTCATGCCATCGTCGCCCAGCTTGACGCAATCCATAAAGAGCGTTTTGTAAAATACAAACGTTATTCCCTATTTTACGAGTTTTCAACATATTTTCAGCCTTTTTCTCACATCTTGTTTCTCAGTCAAACTAATACGTTGAAGAAATATATATTTCCATAAAATATATTGAAATAGTTCCATGAAAATTTGATAATTCATCCAATACGTGCAACGGTAGTAAAAGCATCTGTAAGATCTATTCCTGGCCTTTTAGAAAACCCTTGGGCCACGATTCCCGTTTTACGTTTAACTATGTTTCCATTTTTGTCATATTTATTCTTTAAGATCACGCGACTTTTTCGGTCACGGCGACGGTTTTCTGGACCGTAATTTGGATAATTGACTGTAATTGAGAAGCCATTGCATCTAGCCATTCATTTGCTTCTGGACCATGCATCGCTTGACGTAAAGGAATTTCAGCTGCACCCGCTATTTCCTGAATTCCGCTAATCCTGAACCTTCTGTATTTTCAACATTGAGTTGATACTGTTTGGTTCGTCCGCCAACTCGATCTGTTCTATGTAAACGTGGATAAGGAGAAGCGGAAAGGGTCAGAAAGTACAAGCCCAATGTGTTTTAAAAACCCAAGTAACTCACAAACACACAAAAGAGATGCCTTTCAATGCATGCGGGGGAGATCGCATTCCTTATCCAACAAGAACAAATACACACAATACTATGCTATAACTAAGAACCAGCACAACAAAATCACATGAAACTATCACAAAAACTAATACATCAAAGAAAATCATTATTGCAACATTAAAACAAAAGCAAATCATTCTCCCACCACTGCTGGTCACTGCGGGAGATAAAGACCAACACCCTCTAACAAAAAACACGAAATTATATACAGTTACACTGAATACCTTGCCTCAAGGGACACCAGAATCATTAATAGAACTAGAGGAAGCATTGAAAGATCTCAAATGGGATATATTGGGACTGTGTGAAAGGCGCAGAACAGGGGAATCAGTAGTTGAAAGCTCGGACTATATAATGTACATTATTGGTAGTCCAGGAGGACAGGGAGGAGTCGGTTTTCTGGTGAAAAAGGATTACAAGAAACATATACAAGATTTCACTGCAAACAAAGATAGAGTTGCCATTATGAACATCACTGTACCAACTTACAACATAACATGTACAATCATTCAGATTTACGCACCGAAAGAAAGAGCTACAAAAGAAGAACACAACGCATTTGACAATACTGTCTCTAATACACTACATAAATACTCAAACAAAATGATCATACGAATGGGAGACTTCAACGCACAAATAGGAACAAAACAAAAGAAAGATGAATATGTAACTAGGTGAATTCGGCCATGAAGAAAGGAGTGAAAGTTGTAATAGACTCGTGAATATATTATTAGAACATAACCTGGCCCTTTTGAACAGCATATTTAAGAAAAATAAAAATAACAAATGGGCATGGTTATCTCCAAGAGGATTGTACAGTAACAAAGAAAGATTACATCATCAGCAGCCATCCAAAACCATTCACAGACATATCAGTTATATCAAGATTCAATTTCAATACTAATCATCGTATGGTCCGAGCCTCAATGAGAATCACACCACCCAAAGTGTCAAGAAAACCTATCAAAAATCACCACAATAAAACTTGCAGAAAAGAAATCATCGATACATCAATAAAAGACTCACTTTCTAAACTGGGCGAAGATAAGCTGAATATATTGGATGTCAAAGTCAGTTATGCCAAATTTCAGAACCAGCTCGCTGATATCAGAAATGGAAAAAGAATCAAACAGAAAGACATTTTAAGTGATTCAACAATACAGCTTATAAAGGAGAGGAAAAGTATTTTCTCTGGTGAAACGAAGACACAAAATACCAAAAGAATAACATACTTCAGCAAGAAAATCAGGGAAAATATTAGAAAAGAAAGGAAAATCGAGCGGCTTAAAGTACTAAAAAAACATATTATTGCAAGAGGAGGAATGAAGAAAGCCCTAAAAGAGCTACGTGAAAGCAACCTTTCAATACCTAACCTGAAAAAGAACGAAACTAAAATAACATCTAGAAAACACATCAGCAACGTAGCAACAGAATTTTATAAAAATCTCAACTCTAGAAAACACAAAAAGGTGTAACAAAATAAGCGTGATTCTCCCAAATTAGAACTGAAACCAACTCCTGTACCTGAACCTCAAATTTTAGCAGCGGAAGTTAGGAAAGCTATACTGATTGAAAAGTCGGATAAGGCCCCAGGGCCACATAGGATCACCAATGAAGAACTAGTTCCCATCCTGACAAAAATTTTCAATTATGTATAAACATCAGGCATAATTCCAGAGCAATGGCAAACGTCACATATAACCCTTATCCATAAAAAATGTCCAAAATAAGATATTGAAAAGTATAGACCAATAAGCCTGATGTCCAAAATATATAAAATTTTGGAAGATTGTATTGAACCGGATAACAAACAAACTGGACGAAAGCTAGCCAAAGGAAGAAGCTGGTTTAGGAAGACATTTTCCTACTATAGATCACAGACACACTGTCAAACAAGTTCCAGAAAATTACAATGAGTACAATAAGCCCCTGTATGTGGCCTTTATAGATTACATGAAGACTTTCGACAGTATTTGTCACGAAACAATATGGGAAAACTTAGAGAACCAAGGCATCCTTAAAGTATATATAAATATTAGTAAAAACATATGAAGCAAAAGTAAAGCAAAAATTCAATTGGAATCTCTTGGCACACCTTTCAAGATCGAACGAGGAGTTCGACAGGGAGACCCACTGTCTCCTAAGCTTTCCTCCGCGGTATTAGAAAACATAATCCAAAAATTGGAGTGGGGAGAATTCGGTTTAAACATAAATGGAAAGAAACTTAGCCATCTAAGATTTGCAGACGACATCATCCTACTGGAAGAAAACCCACATAACTTGGAGAAAATGATAAAGAACTTGAATGAAGAAAGCGAAAAAGTTGGACTTTTTATGAGTGCGGAAAAACTTAGTTGCTAAGTAACTCTGAAACACACGAGATTCAATTAAAAGCACAACCTCTAGAATATGTAGAGGAATATATATATTTGGAACAAATTATTTCACGCAAAGATAGGACAGCCAAAGAAATAACCAGAACAAAAGCCAACAGCTGGAAAAAGTATTGGTCATTAAAAAAATAATGAAATCCACTGAGATTGGCAATACAATAAAACGAAGAGTCTTCAACGTCTGCGTACTACCTCGCATGACATATGGCTGTGAAACTTGGGCACTTACAAAACACCATAGAGGCATGCTAAAATACTGTCAAAGAGCAATGGAACGAAGCATGCTGGGAACGAGACGTCAGGAGAGGCACAGAAATACGTATATAAGATTCAAAACTGAATTTGTTAATGTTCTTGAAAAAATAGACCAACTACAATGGAGGTGGACCGGTCATATGACGCGAAGCAGTCACGAAAAATGGAGCAGAGACGTTACCAACTAGTACCCTAGAGACGGCAAAAGAAGTGGAGGCAGACAAAATACAAGATTGGAAGATGACCTTAAATAAACAGTGGGGCCATACTGGAGAAGAGTAGCAAGGGATGGACACCAGCGGAAAATTTTAGAAGAGGCCTATGGCATGAGGCACACTGATCTCAGAGACATACTATAACAACACGAAGTAAAACAAATAAAAAGCTCAGGGTGAAGAGGCTAGATAGATCGATAGATAGATAGATAGGTGGTAGTAGTGGTGGGGGAATTTGATCATCTTACTGTTTTGCAGGTTCTTAATCTAATTTAGTTGGACGCTGTTCATCGAGTAGTTCTGCTTCTATTATTTGATCTGGGTTTGGCATTATCTGCTCTGCAAATGTGATTGATTTTAGACTTTCCATAAACTTTACATCGCGAGTAATGTCTACACGTTTGTTTCCTGTAATCCAAATTCAATACGCTTTTGATAGCTCCGAATATCCGAGAAAAATACCGCGTTTTGATTTTTCGTCAAAGTTCCATATTCCAGGTTCATGAACAAGAGAAAAGACTTCACAGCCAAGTTCTTGAAAATAACTGACATCAGGTACTTCCCCTCTCCACTTGTAGAATGGAGTACTTCCATCAAGAGAACTTGTAGGACATCTATTCCGAATGCAATTTGTTGTATTTACTGCTTCAGCCCAAAAAGTCGGAGGAAGTCCCGATTCTATCATAAGGCATCTGACCATTTCTACTAACGTTCTATTTTTCCTCTCAGTAATGCCATTTTTTTGTAGAGTATGAGTAACAGTTTATCTGCGCTGAATTCTTGAGTCCTTTAAATAAGCATCAAATTCTTTGTTATTTGTATACTTTCTACCATTATGAGTTTGAAAAATATTTTATCTTTCTCCCCAACTGATTTTCTTATCATATCTTCTTCTTATAATATCTTCTTTCAAAATATTTAAGGGACTATTACCGGTTATAATTTTGACAAAATCGTTGTTTTTTGAACATTTAACGATTCCTTATACTCTGGGTAGCTTAGGTCCGCCGGGCCTTGCTTCGTGGGTCTCGAGGACACGTTTCGGCTGCATACAGCCATCTTCAGCTCGTTCTCTTTATACCTTTAGAAATCATCTCCTGAATTTTTATATAAAAATTCAAAAAAAAACTTCGTAGCAGTTTTATTCCTTCCCGTTTTTACGAGCGTGACAACTGATTCGACTAGTGCCTCCTCTCTCCAACACCGTTATTCTATTTAAATACATATATATACAAATATAAATAAGTGTCGGTTTTCTCAAACGTGTTTAGTTTATATTTGGAAGTGTATAAAAACGTTTGACATATTCAAAATGGGCAAAAATCCGTATGGAAAAGGAAAAAAAGGGACTTATGCAAAAAAAGCAAGGAATGTGCGAAAATCTCGTGAATTTCAAGGCAATCAGCATACTGCTGAACACTGTACAGTATTCACGAGTACTTCGGCAAGTAAATTGTCAACAAGTAATTTTGACGTTAAACTCGACGATAACCAGTTTATTGTGTTGTGTCGTTTTCCTTCGTTTTCTCGGCGTCGGGGATTATATTACAGTGTAAAACGTGCGGTAAAGATGTGAAATTTACCAAAACTGCAATTCGTGGACTAGGATTCAAAAGAGATATTGAATGTGAGTGTGGGGATCGACAGATAAATTCTACTCCATTGATTAATACATCATTTGACGTTAACCGGCGCATTATATTTGTTATGTGATTCGGTGTCGGTATCATTGGTTTGAATCTTTTTAGCTTATTCATGGATATGACGTCCTCCTTTAATACAACAACCTATAACAGAATATTAGAAAATGTTAAAATAACGGCTAGTTCTGTTGTTAAAATTTGCTTAAAAATAGCTGGCGAGAAAGAAAAGCAAAAAATGAAATGGAATGCTCGAAGGCGACTTGGTGTTTTCGAGAGACTGAACCTGGTCAAAGCGTGGTTTCAGTTTTCTACTCGGCTTTTCAACTGTGATTGGTAAACATTCAAGTTTTAGATTTTTTCGTACCATCAAAAGTATGTACAACATTACATTTGTTGAGATTATGTTGAAAGATTGTATCGTGTCGATTTTGACATATGATTTGAAAGTGAGCATAAAGAAGAAACCAGTGCATATTACGAAGGTAGCTCCAGTAGTCTGGAGGCTCAAGGCATTATAGAAATTTTTAAAAGTTCCATTAATCTGCATATTGCTAAATATGCGTATGACATCGGTGAAGGGGATTTAAAAACGTTTATAAATCTATCTGAGGCCAAGCCCTATGATGATTTTATAGTTAATAAGCTTGAGTATGTTTTACATGTAGGCAAACTTATGTTTCGTCATCTTAAGGAAGTTTAAAAATCGGTGCCCAAGTACGCAAAATAAAAAAAAATGGAAGAGCACTCGGAAAAAGATAAAAAGCAGAAAAAGGGAGAAACAACACACAAGCGAAGAAAAACTAGACGGGATCCACCATCACCTCCACCTCTAAAAACCTAGCACTTGACTGGTAAAATTATAAAGAATTTGTTAACATTGAATTTGGATCAACAGAATCCGGATAGCGAATCCGATCCAGATTCTGTAGCTGATATGAAGAAGCTAATATGGGCTGTAAATTACCATAGAATCTCTGCCGATGAAAATTTGGAACACGATTATTGCAATCCGGATTGGCCCAAGTTCTTGAAGATGCAAAAAGAAGGCACCCCATACGGACATAAACCAGGGTTTTGAAAAACTAACCGATGAAGAATTACTGAAACGATGTTTGGGAAAGAATACCCAAAACAATAATGAATATTACAAGAAAACACTTTGGGCTATCGTTCCGAAACATGCATTTGAGGCACGCCGAGTTACGAAATTGGCTGCTAACGTTTCATAAGCCATATTCAATGAAGAAAAAACGTCTCTCTTGAAGATATTAGAGGTAATGGGGGGCATAATTGGACATTCTGCCTACGATTATATGAAAACAATACGGAGAGCGCATTGAGATGGCTAACAAAGCGAGTACAGCATCGTCGAAAGAAGTTCGCTTCCAAAGCAAACAGCTCAGCAAGAGAAACAGCAGGCATTTATTGATTCGATACTCCTTTAATATGGCCCAAGGCATGCTGATTAACCAATCGTAAGTGTTGAAACTAGAGTTTTTTAAAAATATTACAATATAAACAGAAAAAAAACCTTAAAAGCAATTTTCTTGAAATGTTGTTTTTTCAATCAGTCCAGACTTATTCTCCGCAACCACTTGACGGGTCTTTTAAATTTTTAGTGAGTTTTGTTTGTTTCGATGTTCTTTCTCTATCGTAATTTACCAAAAAATTGCAGAAAATTTGAAAATTGAATTTTGAAAATTTCCCATGTCAATTTTCAATTGAAAAAAGGGGAAAAAATGTGATTTTTACAACAATTTTTCACAAGCCCGCCATTTTGTTTTGAAAACAATCTTTTTATAATAGGTGGTAGATGACAATGTGAGACACCTTCAGCTTCCAAAATCTTTTTGAATTATTTGTTTCGGACTTGTAAACTTCTAGATTAATTCTGGGCCAAGGAACATTTTCATTTTTCAGCACCAAACTTTGGCGCCCTCTATATAATTATGTGCATATTGAAAATAAAAATTTTTTGTTTTTTCATAATTTAGAATATTGTAAAAATTTAAGAATATAAATTTAAGATTAAATTTAAAAATATTAAATATTTTTTCAAGATTCTATTAGGTGCGCAACTAAGTTCTCGCTGTTTTTTTTATGAAATCGCCACTTTATCGTGAAGAAATGGTTAAAAATGAATCATTCAAAATATTGCTCATCGCTAGCGACAACTTTTTCCCATCTTTCTGGCAGAGTTCGAATACGGTCGCCCTAGAAGTGTTCGTCTTTTGAGGCTTTCCACGAATCAAGCCATTTCGAGTTGTCTTCATACGAGTAGAACTGCTAATTAGTCAGACCATGTGCCATCGAACGGAATAAGTGATAATCGGACGGCGCAATATCTGGGAAACATGGCGGGTGGGGTAGAACTTCCCATTTGAGGATTTCTAAGTAGGTTTTAACGGGCTTGGCAACATGAGGCCGAGCGTTGTCATGCTGTAGAATGACTTTTTCGTGCCTCCGCTCGTATTGTCGCCGCTTTTCGCGCAGTGCTCGGCTCAATCGCATCAATGAGTTCGATACTGTTTCTCATTGATGGTTTCGTTCGGTTTCAATAGCTCATAATAAATAACACCGCCCTGGTCCCACCAAATACACAGCAATATGTTGAATGAAATAAATATACAGCAAATAAATAGCAGCGTGAATTTTCAGCCGACCCGACGACGTAGAAGCATAACCGGGCAGTCCCCATGATTTTCTTCTCTTTGGGTTGCTATAATGATTCCATTTTTCATCACCCGCAACGACGCGGTGAAGAAAACGTTTCCTTTTCTACCGCTAGAACAGTTGTTCACAGGCGAAAAAACGACGCTCAAGGTCTCATAGCTTCAATTTATGAGGATTCCAAATTCCTTGTTTCTGAATCATTCCCAACGCATGCAAGCGCTTGAGAATTGCTTGGCGGGTAACTCCTAAGTAAGCTCCTGTTGAGTTTGGTACGGATCTTCATCGAGCAATTCCTCCAATTCAGTGTCTTCGAAGGTTGTTGGTCTTCTTTCACGCGAACGGCCTTCAACACCAAAATCACAGTCTTTGAAGCAACTGAACCAATCACGGCACGTTGTCGCACTTTCGGCAGTATCTCCATAAACTTTTTGCAGCTCTCGATGAGCTTCAGCCGCCGTTTTCTTTCAATGAAAGAAAAAAATCATCACTTCTCGCAAATGACGATTACTTGGCACAAAATTCGTCATTTTTACACAACTAAAAGTATATGACACAAAAACGAAAACACTTATGTGTCGAAGAGGTTTATTTTCCATATGTTTGTCTTAGTCCATGACAATTTGGTTATGTCATAATCGACCAGCCCTTACTACTGAAGCCATCTCTTGAAAAACAGCGGGAACTAAGTCGCGCACTTAACATAATAAGGGAAACGAGAAAAAAAAAATAATTATAGGTAATCTTTTGCCTTTGTAAAAGGTAATATTTCCTTAATGAATTTGAATGAATTGAAAAATATTTTGAAACTATGCGAAATTTTCATAAAGAATTTGCTTAGTCTTGATTGATGAAAATTTATTATGAACATGAAATTTTGTTACATTCACACAATACGAAAATTTTGTTTTTATAGCTTGAATGGACTTGTCAAAATTAACTGAATGCCCTATAAATCACTTAAAGCAATAACGAACAATAACGAACTAGTTTTATTTGGAGCAGTAACTATAATGCAATAGTTCACGAAAAGTTATTAACTATTTTTCAAAAGTAAAATATTCTTACCATTTTGATTTTTCAAAATTCTCAAAATGTCCTGACAAACTGGATGGATGTAAGGTAAATCTTGATATGGTATCTAAAGACATGATATCTTTATGTTTTTCTTCCGTTACTGGTCGAGTGGTTGTGTATAATCGAATTAATTTAATAGTCCTTACATTTTCGGTTGTCATCTTTAGAGGGGTAAGATCCAAAACGTGCAATTTAGAATCAAAAGCACTGAAGAAGGGAGTAAGTAGCTCCCGAAATGCGCATATGCATTAATTAAAAATTGTAGTAAGGAAAAAAAAATAAGGTACTTATACAGCCCTGGGCATTTTTATGAATTGATAGAAAATTGTAGAAGAATTGCAATTTCGATAAAATGAATGTCAAAGCCGGATTTTATCTCAATGAAATCACTAAAAGATTTAAAAAAGTAACATAAAAGTGTTGCAAATCATGGTCTGACGGTGTCAGTTTAATGAGGGGAGTGCTACCTTTTGCGGTACCTAATGGAGTTAGCTACGAACCCATGGGTATCAATTGGGCGGCCACTCAGAGGTCAATCCTTAGTCTGCTTCTCTTAAATATATTCACTTCTGATATCCCGTGTAACAGGGATTAACTTAAAACTGAGATCCAGTTGAATCACATTAAAAAAAATATGGATGTCGAACGAAGAGCATCTGTAAAACCAGATTCAAGTTGAACGCGCAGGTAGTGCAATGTTGCAAACTGAAGATGATTTTCGCGAAAAATCCTTCGGTGTTGCACGGACAACCTCCAATCTGTTGTTTTTTTTTTGTACCGGGAACCAACTATGGAGCCGATTCACCTTTACGCCAAGGGACTGATTGAGCGTGCTGCAAAAGGGTTGCCAGAGCATGGGAACATCAGCAACATGACCGAGAAATAGAAGCAGCCATCGTATGGATTTTAATGGATCTGGCAAACCTGTCGGCATAGAAAATAGGTTTATTATAAAAACTTTACAAACTCGATAATTTTCAACAGAATTTATAGATTTCTGCACATATGCTGCTATATCTGTTATAATTTTTGGCAAAAAATATTTAAAAATGGCGGCTCTATTAGCGTTTCCGCGAAGGCCGCACATGTGCGTACCTGGCAGTGAAGAAATCTCGAGAGCGGGTCATCCCAAAAGAAAGCAATTGCTTGTTTTTAGAGAAGATGACTAAAAAGTAGCGTAGAATTTTTTTCTGACCGCTATAAAAAATTTTGTACGAAAAAATACAAAAAATCGATTTTTTTTTAAAGTTTTGAGGAAAAAAAATCCGAACTCAGCGAAAAAATCCTACGCTACACGTTACACACAGTTTTCGCAGCATATTCCCAATGACAGTGTCGTAGAACGAATGATACAATCCGTTTGGTTAATCCATAGTCCCACAACATTTTTCTTTTTCTCTAAGACCAATCCCTAACAGTCGAAATGCGTGGATAATCCGTCTGTTTATGTCAAAGGCTTTGCTGTTGATGAGTGGACAAGAATCAACAGTTGTTGGTTTGCAAGTGCCGCAAGAAACTACTCATTTGAAACCGAGTCCGAGAATGCTCGATTCCGTGAACCTTACTTCACCGTTGCACGTCTTACACTTGACGACGCCGCTAGTTAGGTGGAAAACAGTACAAAAATTGAGAATCCTATGCCCTAAACTCGCCGAAACTGGTACATCGATATCTTGGCCAGCGTTCAGTTTCTTGGCTGCTGTGCAGGTACTTTTCGTTTCGTGTGTCATTTCGTATGGATTTAGTGGCCAGTTTTACTTTTTTACATTGGTTAATCGTCTCTTCCGATTTCTTGTTTCTTTGATATCTAGATAAACTCGAGATTCTGGCTGCTGAAATTCCATTTTCGTCATGAATTTAAACTTTATACGATGCGTGTTGCTTTGTTGTTCTAACTCAATGCAAATCAAAAAATCAATGTTGCATCAACTCATGATGAAACGGACACTGCTGCTTGTCAAACCGCGTATCATCGGATCGGAGGTCACTGCGAAGTTGTACCAGAGAATAGCTGTAAATTCGTAATTTTTTGTAATTGTACCACGGTAGACGGACTTTACTTGTAGCTCAAGGGTCGGCCTAAACTAGAGTAACGGGAAAAAATCGATTTTTGAAAATTTAATTGGATCAGAATTTCACAATTTTGTGTTAGGATAAACGTTTTAATAAACAAACCATTACGTAGTAGTCATACTATGGGTATTGGTGTAGAAAAAAGTTAATTTTATGTAATGGAAGACGTTAGAGTAAGGATTGAAAAATAAGAAGGCTATGATAGAATGCCGGGTACGGCCATTAGGCAAAATTTGTAGGCCAAGTATTAGGATAAAAATAATAGTAAATAAATGTTCATATGTAAATAATCACCCAAATAAATTATATTGAATATTGAATTGGAGCTGGCATAAGAAATGCAATCAAAGTCACTATCAAAATGGTAATAAAAACCTCGTCCCTTAGATAGCGTATGCAAAAATCCTATGATTTATCGATTTCAATCAAAATTTATGATGCAACAAAGTTCTCCATGTGAACGAATGGAGTACAAGCAGATTTTTACGCGTTTTGTCAACAATCTAAGTATCTGCTCCGTTGTGAAGCTCATTAAAAATGTATATATTCTCCGCTGGTGGTTAGAAAGGACGATCAAGCACACATTTATTCATTTCAATAGGGGCATACATTTATTTTGCCTTATAGGAACATATGCAGGAAGAGTGGCATATAAAATTGACATGATTGCCTTTTATTGCATACTCAGGCAAAACAGTGCTCATGAATTTAAAAATAGTTTGAAACTCGTTGGTGTCTACAGCTTTGGAATTGATAAGTAGGTCGAAATTGACGCCTGGGACTTATTACCAACGAGTGTGTTACGGAAAAATTTCCCAATTATCTTTAATATATAGCTTTAATAAAGTAAACCGAATTGCAATTGATTTGAATCCACATATTGACATATACAGTCACAGATTGCCGACACTAAGCTAGGAATATACAGGACATTGCTTACTTAATAGCTTTTCTGGAAAAAATTCGTTTGAAGTTCATATGAATAGTCCAAATCAGTGTCCAGTTATATAATTTAGAATGAAATAATCGTTGCAGAAAATATATTGTAAAAGTTGGAAATTGAACTAGTTTCAACCATGTCAGCATCGAATCTGTTCGAGCTATCCCTATTTCCTTTTATCCTGATGCTTAACAATCAAATCTCTGTCTGTCAACAGTGTGTCATACGCATTTTATGTTTCGAACGTGTGGTCAGTTTGCTCAGTGTATCATTTGCTAATCAAACCCTTGGTAACAATATGGTAGCTTCCAGCGTAGTATGGTATTCGATAACCAACGGTTGCAGAGCATTTGGGTTTCCTTTCTATTATTTTCATGTAGTTTGAGTCGTTGGTTGTGTACTTATTCAGAGTTATTTCAATCAGTCAATTACAGTGTATTCAATGTGTACTTCAATTATCTGGAATCCTGAAACTGAACGTTCTAATTTCATTCCTGTATGCTATAATTTCCCAATATAGGAAAGATATGAGTGAGAATTTATCCAGTAATAATTTGTTTTCATAACCTTTAGGGTCGTAGTGTGTGTTAAAGCTATGTCCTTTTGAAGGCCAACTACTCGGCAAGGGGATTTAATAAGAATCAGACTAGGCTCTGAATTTGACTTCGAAGCCATCCACCATAGGCAGTTGCAATGGTAGCTTGGTTTTTGATTGTCACCTGTAAATGTTTACCATTCAAATAAAATGTGGATTAAATCCTTTAGCTCAAAATGTCACGCTACTGCTAGGTTAAAATAGAAATATTTTCTTACCTTTGCCGTATTTGCTTCTACCAACAATATATTCCTTGCAGGAGACGAAATTTTTGACTACGGAAAACATCAAAATCAACTGGATAGTCTGAAGGATTTACCGAAGGTCGATAATTATGTGTTGGTCAAAAGTAAATTGTAGGTAGCCTAATGTGAACAGCTTGTTTTTCAAATTTGACACTTCTGTCCATGTGCACAGGGACAGGAAAAGTGCACAACTATCGCATCCTGCATATTATGCAACCAAATAGAAATGCAGGAGCGGATAACAGTCCGATGTACAACGGTGATATTTACTGGGTAAAGCAAAAGCTAGGACACAGTACGAGTCCTCCAGATTAATCTACTCCACGACGCGACTGTATAGAGTTTGCTTGAACAGTTTGGAAGGGTGAAAGTAGTCCATCGGCTGCTGATATTGGAACTATGCCATTACAGAGAGGACGCGGGTTGATTGTGGCCAATCTGGCACGACCACCGTCTGGGTCCATGACAGCGTTCTATTAGGAGTTCAAAGCCACTTCAATGAGGGTTCGAATTGGCATTTGATTCATTTTTGAGAGTTTATTTTACGCCTAAACAGCCGATATCATCTTTCAAATGCAAGCTACATAAACTAGAACAAACTGTAATTCGAATCGTTTTCGTTGAGGACTTCAATTTTTAGGCAGTTGAGATGAGAATGTCTCAGTGATAGCAGAAAACAATTAAAGCAAGAAAAATCTTGTGAACAAGATAACAAGAAACTTCAAAATACCTGACAAGCACAGGAAAGAAGAGTAAAGCGAAACTAAAAGTTTGACAACATTAACATACACATAAAAAGTGGCGAAGTTATTCAAGGAAAACAACATCAACAAGGCTTTCAAAACAAGGAGCAATTTCGGAAAAATACAAATAACGAACATAAACTATGTGGACCCGCTGGACAAACAGGGTGCTAACAAATTAACCTGTGCGTGCCAATATAGCTTCATCGGGCAATCAGGACGTAAGATAAGGAGAAAGTTTCCAAAACCAGACGCAACAACTGCAAAACTACATTTTGGACAACAAATGTATACAAGCTCGCGACAAAGATACAGTACTACAGTACTACATGTACAACATAAAAAACCACAGGTGAACGCACTAGAAAACATGGAAATATATAATCAAAAAACATTTGACGGACGCACCTCAAATCAAACGGATCACGGACTTTTTCCAACCTGAATGAAAGGACCCCTACCTGCTCATGTAAAGGATGCACCTGGACAAAACTAAGAACGGAATATCACACCAATGATAGCGCACCACCGGAACGTGTTCGTGGATGAATCAAAGGAAGTGATGCGGAACTACGGAATGTTCCGAGGGATAAAAGAGAATGTCTCATTTCAAATTTCAAATCAAATTTTGTATTTTAAATCTTCAAAACTGTGGCAGAGGTTTGTTGTTAATTACATTAATTGCCTACCCGCCTACTTTTGTTTGGAGGGGGAGGGTCTGAGTGGGAATTTTGCCAGATGTAGCGTTATCCAATGCTCTAGAGCCTTTTGTACCTTTGATTCTCAAATCCAGGGTACTGGAGGACTACTCGGTGAGCGCAAAATTGCAGTTTAAACTGTGTCCATTAGACATCCAACAATCCGGTCTTCACCCATAGACTAGAAACTTAAATAGAAGAGCTAAAAAAGACGGGCAGGAGCTCCCAGGAGTTGTATTGACGGATAAGATCGAGACAATAATCACTACGGAGAACCTCCACAAAGATCCACCGAGCATGTGGATCTTCGAAGCCCCATACATTGGCACGACATAATTAACTTATTGTATACTGAAGGTGAGTGGTACTCGCTAATAACCGAAGAAAATGTAATTGACTCCACCGTAAAGCCCCACGTATCGAATATTGCCGTATCAGTTCGCTGGGAAACTCCTTCGCGAAAGGATAAATAAGAATTAGGCTCGCTAGTGTCAAATCCTAGTTGACAAAGCCAACAGGAACCCGTTTGATTTGGCTTATGAGCTGGTTATGTCGAAGTTTGGAGTTTCTCAGACGATCAGTGTGCTTCAGACGTTAAAACTGAACCAGTTCCCCCAAATACTTTTTCCCATCAATTCAGCTCCTTTTGACGGCCCAGAAATAGAGGCTCCGATCAAGTACCAGTTTTTCCATACAAAAAAGGCAATGCGAAAGGTCATGAGACAAAACAGTATTGCAGAAGAGGTGCTGCAATCAGTCCAACATCTTTGTTTTAAAAGTGCCTAGCTCATCTAACGTTTGTTTACAAGAACATGTTGCCTGAAATACTGGAAGGAGGAGAGGCTTATGCGCGTCAGTACAGAGAAAAGTAAGTCTGAAGCTTCTCTCAGTATATTGTCCCTTGTGGACATCACAACCTGGTGGAAATCTCCCCAGAAATCTGTTTTTAAGGCTAGACAATCAACGGTTCGTGCATTAACTAAGAGAGTGATTGCAATCCAATAGATGTAATCTCAAAATCACCACTCAAGGTGAATAGTTTTGCTTGCAACACTCGATGTCAGGAATGCCTTCAATTCGCCAAGGAGTGTAGGTATTTTCAGTACTGTGGAATACTTCCAGGCGTCGATGCATCTAATGCGGGTATTAAGGGTATACCTCAACGACTTGAAACTCGTCTATGACACATTGATGTTGAAGAAGAATGAGACTGACATTAGCATTGGCACAAGGTTATATTCTGGGCACAGTCCTATGACAGAAGCGAAGATCGAGCTTGATTGACTATCTTGACGACGTTTTGCCATTAGTCGCTGGACGAACTGGCGAACAGGAGCCATTAAGGCTAGGTATGGTACTGTTTTATGTGAGTGACAACAGCCGTGGTTTCAGTCTATCGCTGGATAAAACTGAGATCATCGTGCAGCCTACGCAGTGCATTCTCTGGGTTATTCCCGTCTTGGGAAATAGAAAAATTTAAGAAACGGCTATCGAGCCAAGTAATCGATAAAATACCTTGGTTTGATGATTAACATGGATATGAGTTTCTTTCATCAAGCCCGGGCGTCAGTAGTCATGACTGAACCAGGAATATCGGCTGTCAGTCGTCCTTTATCCAAAAAACTAGTGGACTATCCTCTAAAAAAAGACGACTTTCCGTGAATACAATGAAGTCTGTCATCCAAAGTTTTAGGTTGACGATCTTAGTAAGACATAACAAAGACTTAACAGGACTTAACAGGACTTAACAAAGATATAGGCTTAGAAGGTTTTTGAATTGCGACTGCATACTGCATTGTCTCCAAGCCAGTGTGGTTGTTCTTACTTTAAAGCATAGGTGTGAGAAGAGAAGTAGAGAGAAGCCGTTGGCCGAGAGAAAACAAAACAACCTGGAATTCGTTGCATGAAATGATTGTAAGGCAAGTGTACCGCTCTTTAAATTAGTGACGTTGGGCGTGGTTTTGTATAAAGCATGGTGAAACTGATTCTCGCCTGATGCAAATACGCAGTGGCCACGGGTGTTATAACTTATTTTACCCAGTGATCCCAAATTGTGCTTGCAACATCGTTTATATATGTATACAAAATATTGCTTAGGAAACGTTTATGGCTTGACGAAAGAGTAGGTGAGCTCTCTCAAGAAATTAAAACTGAAATAAAACTGGGCGTCACATTAAGTCCGAATGGCTCTGCCTATAAAATAGGGCACCATCAATCGTTTCTCGATGCAAAGGGAAAGAATATCATTCACTAGGCCCTCGCCATACTGTTTACACCTTCTGAAAGAGTAATCTATTATAGTTGGGGCGCTCCGATTCGAGAGAAAATTAGCCTAGTTAAAAGATAGTCACAAACAAAATAAGATCCAGTATAAGTTTTCAGTGAGATATAAGAGGTGTTTAGTGGGTAGTCCAGTTGTTGTGTCCTACTGCACGTTCTACAGTCAGGATGCAAATAGCCTTCGCCTTTGAACCAAAAATTGAGAGCTTTTATTGTCGATGAATTTGTTTAATTCGCCAGGATAACCTGGAAATGAAAAACATATAAATTTATCACTAGCACTCTACTTTTTCTGTACAAATTTGCTTGAGCTCAATCTTTTTTCTGTGTATTGTTGCTTATATTGCAAATTAAAGGATTTTATTTTCGGTGTCTGAGCGCCTTTTATACCACTTGAATTGTTATTAAAGAATGTTTAAGTGAGACCTCCTTAACAGCATTGCATTGCGTCTTTCTTGTAGTTTGTCATATGTAAGAGTTTCTGTCCCAAGAAACTTCACGGTTATTGATGGATGCTTTCTTCCTTCTATGGAGTCATATGTTATATGCCAGGGCCACCAAAATCACGACTGAAAATTCAGAGATCTAATAGGTGACCATAAAAAACTAAATGATAATCAATGAACCCAATAACTTGCCAGATTATCTAAAACCGGCATTAATCTTAAGTCAGACAAAAAAGCAAGATGATTTTGGAACACAAAAACGAACTCAGTACAAAACAATACGCTGATCTAAAAAAAAATCCACTTTTCCGAAAGAAATGTTTCAGGAGTAATACGTACAGCCTTACTTGTCCTTTACGAAGCATGTTATGTATTTTCAAAGGAAATTAATAATAAAATATATATATATAATTAATAATAAAATAATAATTGGGCAACCGGTAGGTCGCACCTGCAGCGAAAGAAAGGAACAAGATTATAGGGTTAGTTGAAAATACAAGGGCTGCATAATGGCGGCCGAAGAAAGTTAATTTTCTACCGACTAGTTCACCGCGTGGGCGTGGGGGTTAGGGCTTTATTTAAGCCCTGATCCTTCCATGCAACTCACACACACACACAGGGAAAGAGCTTAGTCCCTCATATTATATTAAATAAAAATTATAAAAAAATCAAACAACCTGTGAATTGTGCTGCGCTCAATGGTGCTGCGCTGACCGTGAACACCTCCTCCTCTACTGGTTGTGTATCTTCAACTGATTGAATGTCTTCTATGGTTGAATGTCCTCAACTGGTTGGTGGTTGGTGTTCCTTGGCAGAATGTTCTCTGTGGTAGAGTGTCATCCACTGGCAGATTGACCTCTACTGGTTGGCGGTTAGTGGTCCTTGGCAGAATGTCCTCTGTGGTTGAGTGTCATCCACTGGCAGATTGGCCTCTACTGGTTGGTGTTCCTTGGCAGAATGTTCTCTGTGCTTGATTGTCATCCACTGGCAGATTGGCCTCTACTGGTTGGTGATCCTCGGCAGAATGGCTCTACTGGCTGGACCTCTACTGGTTTCAACTGGTTGAGACTGGTTGAGTGTCCTCTACTGGTTGCAACTGGTATCATCGGCTAATCGGCTGAATGTCTTCACTTGTTAAGTATCTTCTATCGGCTGATTATCTTCACTTGTTAAGTATCTTTTTAAGGGTTTTTTTTATCTTTTAAGGGTTTTTTTTTTGCTACTTGGAATTTTTTTTTCTGTGACTTTTTTTCTTCTTCTTTTTTTTAATAACTAATTATTATATTATTATTTTACTAATATTATTTACCAAATATTATTACAACATTATACTAATATCACTTCACCAAATCCAACTTTAAATATTTTTATTTTAATTTCCTAATTTATTTATTTACATATATATATTTTTGTTTGTTTGTGCAATGTCGCCTACACATCGAAATACGTAACAAGCATAAATATCAAGACATGCGTTTTAGATACATTTCTAGGCAGGAAAACTTTTCAGACAGGATGCAATTGTTGTCCCTCCGAGATTTAAACTGGGCACCATATGATCAGAGGATGGTTGGAATCAAAGGATCAGCAAACTGTAGTCAATTTATTCGTCGGACTTCGTCAGCACATGAGCAAACATTGAAGTATCCTTTTTTTCTGCCCGCAAAAAACAAATCTCATCGCTCTTGGTCTATAAATAATATCTGAAAGATATTTTATGATGAAGCACTGCAAAGTTAGCAAAGATATTTCTAATTAAAATTAACTAAAATGCGCATCCCAGGTTATCCCCAACTCCAAGGCTATTCCTGTAAATATGTATGGGCTTTATCGGCCTTACAGACAAAATTGTGGGATGTATCCCGGCTGAAATGATATAGAGCATGTGGGAAGCGGCAAAAGTCGAAACAGATGTGTCCCTCGGTACTTTTAGGCTGAATACTATGTTTCAAATCATAGGCCATTCTTCCATAAAGATAAAGAAAACTAATGGATAAACTAGTAATTAAACTATTAAAATTAAGTAAACTTGCAATAAAATATTGAAAATCTTGCACCGAATTAATGGATAGAATTACTTCCAGTATAATTTCATAAATATTATTTACAGAAGGAGAACTACTTCTGCCATATATTGTAACATTTTCAAAGATTAGAACGATTTAGAAATGGAATCGAGTTGGGCATTACGCTGGGGTTCTCTTGACACGTTTAAAACGGCATACTGGGCCTTTTTTTGTGGTAGGGAGGTGAAGGCTTTTTACACCCTAAGTGTGGGACTCCCAGACGCAAAATGCTTTTGGACTACCCACTAAACACCTCCCCTGTCAACCTGAGAACCTAGCCTGGAACCATTTGACACATTACTTCGCGCTAGGCCTCGTGTTCCTACGCCTAGAGGCGCCTTCACATTACTGGTATCTCTTCTCTAAGGGGAAGTAAGGTAGTATTACAAAAGAGATCCATCCATCCCCGATGCCTCCCAGCGCTCCAATAAAGCTTTTTTTATGGTAAGCACTGCACGAGCATATTGCGCCACGCGATTCCAATTGCCAACTGTTTTCAGCATTAATCCGACGATAGTTTGCGGACAGAGCTCTCCAATTTCGCTGTGTAGGACCCCTTGCTGCTGGCTACACCTTTTGCAGTAGAAGAATGTGTGGCAGGCGTCATCCAACTCTCCTGCACAAAACACAGTTAGGAGACCGTGCTTTGTCAATTTTGTACAGGTAGGACCGAAAACAACCGTGCCCGCTTAAGAGCTGGGTCAAGTAGAAATCGGTCTCACCATGCACTCGACTGAACCATGGCCTCAGGTCAGGTATCAGACGGGCAGTCCACCTCCCCTTGTTTCTTGATCCCTGGACTGTTGCCAATCGCTGAGAGAGCGACGTCTCTCTTCCTTGGAGATCTCTTCTTTTCGATCTTTGCCTCTGCGCAGGTAAATACTTCTGCGCTCTCTCGCAAGGAGGGTAATGGGTATCACCCCTGCGATTACCAGCACTGCCGCTCCGGAGACCGTTCGGTATGCGCATGCGATTCGCAATGCGAATCAAAGGCAAAGGCATACTGGGCCTTTAGGATAAGTTAAGAAGGTAAGGATGTCTTCTTCAGCTCTCTTTCTATCCTGCCTGGCAAGGAATATATTCCTGCAAGCATAAGGCACCTGTACGCATAGGAACACAAGTGGTTCTAGTTTAGGTTCTTAGGTTACTAAGAGCAATATTTACTCGTAACATAAATGGTTTTCATTTCTCTAACGCTAAGAAGTAAATGTTACTTAGTAACGATATAACTGCAGACATTCTTGCAGATAAATTGCAGACATTATGAGCAAGCTTGTTGCATATCCTAGTTTTTGTATAGAGAAGTTAACATTTCTTTTCTATGATCTGCGATCCAAGTTTAAGCTCCGAACAGATAGAGCACATTATTGAAACCCTATTAATTCTAGTTGTGAAAACTACTGTCAACTACTGAAATGGCCTCGAGAATATATAATTCGTTTCTAGAAATAGAGGTATATAACTTTTAAGAAAATGCAATGCATTTCTTGGGTTGAATTCACGTTAATTGAGACTTGAGATTTGAAACTTAAATCTAATGCAAGAGTCTCCTCAGTGATCTTTTTACCGTTTAAATTAATGAAAATTAAATATAATTTTTAATTAGTTGGTAAAATGGGCAAAAACCAACAAGCGCCATTACAATTTTTATAAATAAATAAGAACACACAAGGATATTTCAGCTTATAACTACTTGATTTAACTTAACTTTCATAAAATACTCTAACAATGATCCTAATTCTAATATTCAATAACAACAATATCGCTATTCTTAAATATACCCATCACTATTTATTAACAATCAAAACACAACAAACTACAGAAAATATGATGAATAATGAACTAGTAAACAAAAAAAAAAAACCAACTACTGCGAATTTAGATATTGTCACTCACCCACCAATTCTTAGATCTCTGCGTTTCAGATGGATCAATTTCAACAAAGCTTGCAACTGTGTATCTGTATAGCCAGTGTTGAACCCTCGCACTCAAATTCAGAGGACATGCTATCTTCTTTTCAGTGGCCATTTCAGAAATATTGCACAGGTTGGTACCCCTGCAGGATAGTTAGTGCTCCAACAATGAGCAACTCGTCAGTTGTAATTCAAAGCGTCAGGAAGAAGTGTGTTACTTTCTTTCATTTGTAGTGTATTCCATTTTTAAGTTCCGCGACTTTTATGTGGAGCCTGCACGTGTCTCGGGTACTGTGACTATTAAAGACCAACGGGCATACATTAAGATTGAAACTTTACGTCGAAAAAACCCGATATAAATCCACAGCACTTTCAGTGAGGTTTGTGGTGAGTTAACAGTGGACCGTAGTATAGTTTCTCGTTGGTCCAAAAGTTTTCGTTGTAGTTGTGTTAGCATAAACGATAATTCAAGACCAGGAAGACCGAAAACATCAACCGATGAACGTGAGGAACTTTCTGAAGTTACAGGTACTCCACCAACATCAGTTTACCGAATTCTGACAAATGATTTAAAGAAAAGAAAAATTTCGACGCGATGGGTTCCGCACAACTTGACTGGTGAACAGAAGCAAAAACGCCAGAACATTGCAACCTTGCTGAAACAAAGATTCAGAATTGAAGGTGAGATTCAGAAATTGATGAGACATGGATTAGAGACTTCAAGCCGGAGTTGAAATCACAGTCCAATGAGTGGAAAGGTCCATCTTCCTCACGACCAAAAAAATTTCGACGAACACAATCAAAGGTCAAACAAATGGTGATTTTTGCATAGGATAATCAAGGAATCATCATGACAGACAGGGTTGCGAATGGAAAAAATTTCACAGCAGTTTATTAATGTGATATCCCGCGGAATCTGCGTAGAAAAATGCACAAGAATCGACCTCAGTTGCTCAACGCTAGACCACTCATTCTCCATGACAATGCTTGGTCGCACATTGGACATGTCGTAACCGAAAAGCCACGCAAATACGATTGGGAGGTGTTGCCTCATCCTCCCTACAGCCCGGACATGAGTCCATCAGACTTCGACCTATTCCATAAGTTGAAACAACCTATGCGTGGACGTCGTTTTCCGTCTCTGGAAGAGCTTTCTACCGCCGTTGTCCGAACCATCCGCCAGATGAACAAAGGTGGTATCCTCCATAGTATAGTAAGGCTTCCAATTCGTTGGGATTCAGTCATTGAGAAGCAGGGAGACTATATTGAAGGAATGTCGAGAGATATTTCTGTAAAAATAAAAATGAAAGTAAAAAAACATGTGTGCATTATTTATGAAATGTCCCCCGTACATGGTATATAATCGGAACACCGTCAGAATAAAACACAAAGCGATTCATGTCCAAATGCTTCTGGAGGAATGAAGTTAGTAGTGACACGTCTATCGGGTGAAATGGTTGCGAAATTCAGGGATTTTTGCTCACAATAACAGAATTCACGATGTGATTTCGAATCAGTTTCAAAGTGAAGGTCGAAGTGAAAATATCGACCCTCGTCATTTTGACAGTTTCATAAAGTTTTCGATTTGATATGTAATGTTTCCAATCTCTCTCAGGTTTTCTGTACAGACCTGTACATATGAGAAGACATGTCTTTTCCATCATACTAGCACCCTAGTTGTACCAGATCTGATGTCAAAACTGGTCGAACCAAAGGTTTATAGAGCTTTGGCGCAGTTACTGTTCCTTGCTGTAGAATACTCAGGACCTTAAAATCGTGCTTCATTGTCAGATATCCATCAGTAACGAGAAACGTTTTCCCGTACAACATATTACACATCATGGTGACGAAGTGTCTGGGTAACTTGTACTGAAGGAGCTTTAAAATTAGTCCATTTAAGAAAACCGTATCGAATGCTTTCTCCATATCAATGAGACACGCCCCAATGCATTCCTTGTTGTTTAGTTTCCTACAAATGTCTGAGGTTACCGGAATCCGAACTCGCAATTCGGCATCAACTCATATTTCTCAATGTGGGCGTTTCATGCTTTATTTACAATCACTTCAGACACCTTGCTGATGTTAGGCAGCAAGCTGATTGGGTGATAGCTTTATAGGTATGAAACTTCCTTCCCTTTCTTTAAAATTGGGAACACTTTTTCCACTGGTTTGGGAAATATGAATTGTTTAACATGTTGTGGAACAATATGCAATAATTTCTCATAACCACCTCAGGCAAATGTCGAAGTACTATATTTGGAATACTGTCAATACCGCTTGATCGCTTACTGTATATTGTGCCAAATATGAGACACAAGTCCTCATAGTTAATTAAATAATCAATAAGATGATATCCCGGTATATGTTCGCACGTCTATGTAACATTGGACCGAAGAAAGGATTCGTCGTTCAGACTAGATTTGAAGTCAGAAACTTTCGCTTCAACAATCTCAGCAAGTACTTGGGTCCCTCTCTCAGGGTTTGGTTGATGGACAGACTCAAAATACGTTCCGATCAGAGCAAGTTTATCTATATAACCGATTACAATCATACTTCCATCATTATCCGGTGTCGTCGTATTTATATTGATATTTAGAATGTTTATCTCACTGCTAGTGACTTTGAGATTCGGGACACTCACTCGAAACTTTTTCCGAAAAAAGTTGTTAGATTTTGTGAAAACGCCATCTGGATCCTTTGGGCTAATGCCCCTTAGCTTCTCCGCCCATTGGTTACTGATCTCACTCCTGAAGAATGAACGGATTAAGCTCCGGTCATTCTTAAGGTGTCATTTCAACAAAGCCAATGTGGGATGGTTGTAGTTCTGAAATCGCCGATAAGTGTCGTTGACGCATGTGAGAAGAAGGCTTTTCAATCTTTCTATCCTTCTAATGACTGGAGTTTCATATCCTTCCATGTTGTGTCGATGCTTAACATTCGCAACCACTTTCTCAATCGTTTCCAATATTAGTTTTTCCAACTATCCTTGGGAACCATTGAGCAAGTGTAATCATCATTAAATGGTGGACATTCCTTCCGGTAATCGTGATTAAACTTCCTTTCAAACTTTACTCAATCGTTTTTTTTTTTAATTTAACCTGTGATTTTCCTATCCAACAGGAAGCAGGAAAACACAATCCCTTGGATAATTCATTTCAATTACTATCGCCTCATGATCAACGAGGCCATAATGTAATGCCCGTTACATTATGACATTATGCGTTACATTATGCAAAAATGAAGGTCTAGTCTTGCGTCAGCAATGCAGGTATGAATTTGTCCTCGGCAAAGTTGGGAACTCCGACCCATATAGTATGCATTTGAATTCATCTTGGTTCTCTGTAATCGTCGATCTCAGGGATACACCTCTTAGATTATTGGTGGCCATTAGCCATGATTTGTCCCGGGCATTTAGATCGCTATTCAATTCGATTATTTCAAACAAGGAATCGAGGTCCTTCTTGAATTTGAGAACTTGTTTTCCAGTTGATTAGGCTGAGATAACAAAGAGGTTATTTCCACATTGCAATGGTAATTTAGTAACCACCACTCCGAGAATTTCAAATTTCATTGAGTAGAACGATATCGGGCTTTTCGAGGAGGTTCTCACGTCGATCGAGTGCTACAATCGAATTTACGTTGATCGAAATATTACGAAGTTCTTCTACAGCAATGTGATTGCGTGGCAAATTATTGCGAAACATTCAAATTCAAACGCTCGTAAATAAAACTAATTCTAGAATCCTGCTTAACAATTTTGTTTGTAATTGTATCTAATCTCTGAATAATAGTAAGTAGTACGTCATTATCGCTACTTACATTATTTACGTTATTTTGGATGCTTTTTGCTGGCCCTCGTCCGGCGAATGCAAATGATACCCAATGCTTGACGAAGTTTGATGGAATTGTACCGCGGTGCACTTGAGCTGGCTTTGGTTGATTTCTGAGTTTAGCATCCTGATATCGGGGGCAGCCACGATATGATGCTTGATGGCCAAACACACCGCAGTTTACACAATATAATTTATTCTTTGGCTTCGTCTTTGCTGATTTGAACCCGCCACTCGCGTGGTCTCGTTGCACTTGTGCTGCATTGCGCAGCTTGCGGCTGAATGACCAAATCTCTGGCAACGGAAGCACTGAGTGACTTCGCTATTTTGAAAGCACTCCCACCTCACAACTCGGAAATTCAGGTACTTTGCCTGTTGAAGGGCAGTTTGACTGCTATCATGGCAAATTTATACAATATAATGGGGTAAAATTTTTATATCCATTGCCGACCTCCTTGTTGCAATTTTTTTTTACTGAAATGGATTTAACAGCAGGTGCTGCTTCCTTTAACATCTTAAGGATGTCATAAATATTTTCCCCGCAGTCCAGGCCCTTTAACAGGAAGCTCTGGTTCTTCTCGGCCTTAGGCGTTAAGGTGAAGTGGGGCACTTTGCTCTCCGCCAGAGCTTGTTTGGCTGATTTAAAATCATCTAGTGACCCCGTTTTGATGGAGATCTTGTCAGCAGTTACTCGCTTGACCTCTTTTATTTTATATTCGGCTGACAACAACCATATCATTTCCGGGTTGTCCGAAGACATTTATTGACGGAATTTGTGTCCATTTTAGGCACACCAACAGAAGCGCTAATTTTAAGAGAACCAACAGAAACATTCGCTGGGTTCTCTCCTGTATTTTTATTTTTCAGATTTTCAAAAAAATTACTTGTATTTTTTTGGATTTACATTGATTCGAAATTTGAAAAATTTATTTAATTATGAAAATTAAAATTGACAGGAGCGAATTTAAACACGTCTGAACACTACAAATGCTAGACGTTCTATTGGTCTTTTTAGGACTTTTTTGACATTTTACCCAGTCCTACGGGTAAAATGTCACTCCGAGGCCAAAAATGACCTGAGCACATGTGACAAATGCGAACTCCAATTAAATATTCTTGTCTCAAAGATCTAGACAGCAACATGGAGAATTTTATCACCTTTAACAGTTTACCACAAAAATAAAAAATAAATTGATGCCAAATCATACCATTGCCATACTGTTAGCAGTATCAGTGAGAGCAGTCCCACGTGGCGACTCGCAGAAAGAGATAGACAAAGCATAAGTGGAGATTATACTTGTGTTGCGTTCTTATGGAAAAGCATCGAGAGGGGAAATTTACCAACCCTATTCAAATTTATATACCGTAATAATAATCCTCTCATTAAATGTGCTCATTTCAATTGGCTCACATTTAAGCTATGCTAATAGATGATGCTTCAAAATTTGTTGCTTTATGATCTTAATTTTCCTGTAGCGTTTAATTTTATTGGTTGTTTAATGAACAGCTTCTTGAAATTTGCGTCAATTTGCATATTCCTTTATTGATTCTAAATATATTTGTTTCAAATATATGTGACATATATATACACATATGTATACACAAAGAGTGTTAATTAAAGTCAAATTTATCTTGCAACTAATTGTATGTTTGTCTTCTTCTTATACTCTAAGCAGATGACATCCTCTACCACTTTCAAATCTTTGTAGCCAGTAAAATAAAAAACTATGGCATTCTGGTTTTATTATCATTAACAAAGTTCAATGAATTGGATTGCGATACGAAGGAGCGTGATACTTTATCCTTCGAGTCAAGATCACACTTGCGATTGTGGCCATTTTCTGAATAACTATCCTCTTCACATAATAATTTACAGCAACTAGTTAATAATACCGTAATGAACTGAATTAATTTGACGTGTTCATGATTACCAGCTGTTTATATCTTTTAAAATACATGCTAAGACATTTATCACTCTTGATATTCAAAATACATTAATAAAGACACATTTTTAAGAAGATAACAAGCAAAACATTAACATTTTAAACGCTTGTGGCACCACTCAAAGGAATAAATCGAATGTCGAATTTTCGCGGTTGTGATTTTGAATCTATAGTTTATTTTTGACAGCTAATTGGCTTGGGCACGTTTTGGCTTGACTTCAATTTTTGCCTATTCCAAAAAATCTATCAAATATCGGTATCGAATTTTATGTGAAAATCAACTGTAAGTTCGCGGGCGTAGTCAGAATGTTGACTGTTGAATGTATGTTGTAGTTAACTCGGACCAAAGCAACGCTTATTGGTGGTACAAAATATTCTCGAAGGGCCAAGAAGATCCGATTGACGAACAACTTGCCGGACGCCGGAGCAAGCCAACAAAAGACGCAAACATTGATAAGTGAAGTGAAACTTGAAGTATTGGCCAATTGTCAAAACACCGTTAGCGAAGTTGCAGAGGATCTAAGCATTTCGATTGGCTCGTGCAATTCACAATCAACGAACAAGCATAATTAACCCTTCGCCAATCGTGTTTTCTTGCACACCGCCAAAAATCAATCCGGACGATATTGTCCCAGGCGATAATTTAACCCACCTACACATAGGGAAGGAAATCAGGAAATGTGTTCTAGATACCCTTATCCTGTTCCCATAGTCTCTGACTTGAATACTTTGCCCCCTGATGAAATAAAACTTCGTAATGGCTGCGAAAACCGTAATTTCAAAAGTTTCACTAAAAAATCGGTATCTTGGTTATAAAAAGTAATATTTTGGGGGGTTATTCTTCATATAAGGGGCTTTCAAAAAATATTAATTGTATCTCACACCGCTTAAAAAAATATATTTATATGAACTCCTGAAAAGGGTATATGTTTAAAAGGAAAAATTTTGAATAAAAATAAGAATTACAAAATTCAGAAAATACAAAAAACAGAAAAAGTATGACAATAATAAAAATAGAGCATTTAAATGCGGAAAAAACAATTTTTTTGCATTCAAAACAAGAGTTGCAGTCGATGTTCATCACAATCTACGGTTCCGCCAAAAAGGACAGCACCAAATAGTTTTCTTCTTATCTTTTCCTTTACACGTCGGACAATGTTTTCTCAACTGATTATCGAATTTTACTTTCAAATTTTCTGGTTCTACAGGCAGATTGAGGAATTCGCGAATCAACATCTTTTTAAATTACGGATATTTTGTACATCCATGCGTCCTTGAAGATGCGGAGTTATGAGAATTTTCGTGATTTCATGCAATAATTCGGTGCTATATAGTGTTTTTGCTAACACTATTAGGAGCTAAAGTGTATAATATATTAGCGTTAGTGCCCGCTTGATACTATATTCCATAAAGCAAACGCATTGCTCATCTCTTTGTTATTCGAGCTGTCGAATGATTGACACAAATTTGTTCAAAAATGTCGGTCCAGGTTTTTGTTTTATTATAAAAATTAATGATTTCTTCGCTTACATCGCGTCCTCTCTGATGTAAGCTAGTTATCAATATCATTCCTTTTTAGATTTTGAACAAAATGATAATGTCATATTATCTTATATAGCGTCATACATATATGCATAGCGTCTAAGCCTAACTGAGGCAGGTTTGGTGAAATGGGGCAGAATTTCTGGCTTATTTTGTTTTCAATGTGGCCACCACTGTCTTTTCATTTGTCACACGTGATGTTACGAAGAGTTTATGTATAGACTAGGTCAGAGATTGTTTGATGACAAGCACACTTGCTTCAAGCACTGACAAATTAAATAAATGTAAATGAGTCCTTGGTTAGTTAGTTGGGTCAAGTCCTTAACTTAACCCACAGAAATGTTGCGATACTCGCTAAGGATTGAAGTAATCTCCTGTCAATCGCTTAGGAGTGAGGTTCTCTGTGACCGTCACGAAACGTTCCATATGTTTTCAAAGAAATCATCATGTGACGACCACGGGAGCTGTTGTGCAACATCGAGATGAAATGTCCATTGTGACCGTCACGAAATTTTCTTGGTGTCTGTCGCATGATAAACACTATGCGACGATCACAGGAGCCTTTTGGTTCGAAAAATGCTATGTCCGTTGTGACCGTCACGAAACTTTCTCGGTGTTTATCTTTCGATAAACACTAAGTTACATCATGCACCACGTCTGCCGACCATCCTTAATAAACAATAATCCTTTTTCCCTTTTTTATGACACTGTCGGGATTTCAAGAACAACCAGACTAATAATGTCTGGAAATAATTATGTTTTATTGAGGGGCATAGAAACAAGCAAAAGTAAATGTAAAATGTGTGAATTCTTAGAATCTAAGTTATCCATACCAAGCCAGATCCTTGTAATAGATTTTAAGTATAAATAGAGATACATTTTGTATAGCTAGTCAGTAAGTATCACTCCATTGAAGGAGAAACTTATTTTAAACAAATAAAATTAATTTACAAAAACTTCTCTTTTTGCTTTTTCAAATTAGAAGTGCATGTATGCACACCTAAAGTGCACACACGTAATTACTATTTTGTGCCGAACAGATCGCCCATTACCTTTTCGCTGTAATGCGCGATCCTCTCGTAACGAGAGTCTTGAGCAGAATCCCCCTGTCTTAGACACTTCATGGGCTTTTAAACAAAAACCAAAGAAAGCAGAAAAAGCGATTTCCGCTGAGATTGTGAATAACAAAAAAAGATTATGAGTTCAACATCTGGCAAAAAGGACTTCAAATTGAACAATGGATACGAGAGAAAAGGTAAACGTTTCAGTAACGAATGAAACGTTCATAATTCACACATTAATGCGAACGAGCGGCTTGTAAATCTTCAGAGGTTTTCGGAAAACAATGTTGATTGTTTTTGTGCGCACAAACTCGAACGCACGTGCTTTTTGGGTTATCTCAAAGGATTAAGTTTAGTTTCTTGAACCTTAACCCATAAGCGAGCAATAAATTGTGCACATGTGGCAAATTTTCCTTTACAACCCTTATTGCTTCACGATGTGTAGAAAGAAATAACTGTAGCAGTTGTTTATTTGACTGCTTGTTTATTCAACAGAGATATCAATTAGTGACGCGTGGACGTGGCAGTACTTCCAGAACACATATGATGTTTGTATGTCATTGCACAAACGATTTTAATACCGTATTTCGCAGGCTTCTTAGGAATTAAGATTTTTCTTTTGAATCGACCATGGAATGCTAACAGTTGCTCACCGATTATACAATTCGTGGCAGGTAGATAATATTTTTGCCAATTGCCGAGAATCCAAACCCATATTTCCTTGATAGGAGCGAGACCATGTTGCTTTCGCCTCTCCTCTCGAATATTTTTGTCATCAAATCTTATATTCGATAGAAGAAAAGTAAACTGATTATGACTCATTGTCATTCTACAAACAATCTCTCCAAAATCTACGCTCCATAGCACTGCCACTGATGTGCGGAACATTTTTTAAACCTATGAAGTATAATATTCCAATAACTGCTTTTATCTCATCCAGAGTAGCTTCCTTGTAAATCCGTCCTTTAGATATGTTCGTATATTTGACTTTGATATTTAGTAGAGAGTCGGAGAGCCGTTACTTCCATGCATCAATCAGGTTTACTATCTCGCGAGCTTCAGCCTTGCAAGCTGATAAACACACTCGAATGGAACGTCTCTCAGGCCTCTCAGGAGGATTTTTATACCATTAAAATTTAGGCGCGTTTTTCCTACCCCTTCCAAGTATCACACTTCTAGGTCGTCCGCGCTTCGCTGTTGGAGGTTGATCAGGGTTAGATTCACCTTCCTCTTCAATTTCAACTTCAGATCAGAATCTAACGTGTAATCCTGATCGAAATCTTGATTTCGGAGGAGTGATGATCACTTCTACATTCAGTTTCAGACTCCAATTCACTAGTTTCATCGTGAATTATTACGGGCCGATCACGTAAATAATATTGGTGTTCGTGTCCAATTTCAGCCTTTATAACAAACGATGAAAATTTGGGAAAAATCACACTTAACGATTATTTTATTATACGAAATTTTCATTCAGAGCACTTATAATGATGATAATGCGATGAAAAATATTTATGTTTCACATACCTAAAAATTCGTAAAAATTTCGTCGCTAACGGTAAAGGGCGATATCGTCCGTCCACAAGCTTGCACACACTTGTGCTCACTGGCGTTGCAATGGCTACTGCCGCGCTTTTGCCAGGGAGGTATGCGCGAGTGTTCGTTTTTTACAGAGAGGTTCGAGGCGCTGTCTTTTTCTTCTTCCAAAGATATGCATTAGCTCCAAACTTTGCACGGGCGATATCTTCTTGGGCGCTTGGTAGAGGAGGGTTAATCAGTTGTCCATGAAATGACGTTTGGTGACATATTGTGCACAACACTTCAAAATAAATAACGAAATCCACATCACCTTAATTTGCCCTGGCTTTGACTTAATATTTGGCTTCGGCGGTTCAGAATACTTTCACTGAGAAGACAGTTGTTTCTTACTTGGATAACAGACGTAAATGCATGATTTTTCAATAGTAAATCTTCTTATGTACATTTTTGCCATAAGAAACCATTACCAAGTTATCATCTGCGACTTCAAGGGGTAACTTCTTCTATTCTGTCGTAAGCAGTTTGGGTTGGATCTTAGACTTACGTGAATTATTTTCAAATTCTCGGTCGACACTATCCTAGCGGTAGTTTTTCCTATTTCAAGATCACTTTCTATTACGCGGATACTTACGATCTCTTTCCGTCGCAAATCGCATAGTCGGTATTGCGCTCGAAGGTCGGCCAGAGCGAGATTCAATGTTAACTGACTTGCGGCCATCCTTGAAAAGCTTCAACCACGTGCTCTGCGCATACACTCTTCTTTCAATGCCTTATTTATCATTTCTATTACTTTCGAGCTGGTATATCAAAAGTTAAGGCAAAATTCGATGCAAGGTCGTTGATCTTTTATCAGGTTCAAGTAAGTAAATGAAACTTTGTGCGAACTAAACTAAAACTACGACGTCCACGGTTATTCTAATGAGTTAAATTCTATAATACCTGTTAGAGGGCGCTCGAAGATAGGCTCGATACTTTTGGGGCAAAACTCATAAAATAATTCAGCACAAGTCTCGCAAACTTTATATTTTAGAATCATTTGGATTATTAATTCCATTATATGCTGTATATTTAATATTTGAACATGTTTATTCCATTCAAAAGAGGGAGGCACTTATAGAAACCGAACTTTAAACGTTCACTTCTCAAAATCAAGTTTTTTGAGCTGACGGAATACATGGCGAACTTAAAAAGAAACCACGAGTCGCTAACTCAGAATTTTCAATATGTTGTTGGTGATGTGTCCGCCTTTTGCATCTTGTTGATCGGAAATCAACATTAAAATTTTCAGCCGATTTTCTAAGCAGGAAACCTGATTTGTTTTTTAAATGGCCGCCATTTGGTTATTTTTTGGTCAAAAAAGTTTATCTCGGTTCAAATAAAAGCTTATATGAAATAAATTATGTTTGGAATATCCGATTTCGTGTTTGTTTTCCTCTTAGATTTTCCAAAACCGCGAAATCACAACCGTCGTCAATAAGGGCCCTTTTTTTTGAGATATTCGTAAAATCTTACAAACAGCTTCAAAATTTCTGTATCTTAAATGTTAATTAAATATCTGTGCGTAGTTTCTAAACGTTTCTAAACGATAGTTCAGGAAAAAAAAATTGATATTTAAATTCTAAGTTATTTTTGAATGCATCCCTTACTAACATCCCGCACAAATCTCTTGGCTAAAACATTTTGTTTTATTCTTTCTGGAGCATATTAGCACAACATATGCATATGAATTAGTTACTAAAATTATGCCGATAAAATACTAAAATGGTTTAAAATTAAATTTGGCTTACCCATTCCAACCAGCCATATGGTTTTTATGTTATTATCGTTGGTTATATAAAATGGTATTAGCAAAAGGTTGATATTATACCTTGATGCAAAATTAATGAGTACTTAGCTTTCAACCGGTCAGTAAAATGCTTTTATCTCATTAATTAGTTAGCGAAAGGTTTTGTAATTTAACCAGCAGCAAATGTCCACTTTCTGGGTTGCAAGGTAGTGAATGTTTATGTAGAACAGTATTGAAAGTTGACGTTAGTAGAATGAAAATATGTTTGACCTTTGCAATACAAGATTAATACTGGGAAAGTTAGCAGAAATTAATGCAAGCAGGAATATTTAACGAATTTGTTAGTATATTCCATATGCAAAATATTGAGGAAATATATTTTAATTACAAATAAGCTTATATATTTAACAAGAAGTTACTCTTTGGTAACTTTATTAATGCAGTTTCATATAAAATTCTTGAATCTCATTGAATGATTATTTACAGGGCTTAAATTTAAAAAAAATTTCATTTAGTACGCGCTAAAAATTTACTGCCGTCTCGGCTCCTCCTTCCAATTTCTAATCCAACTGTATGAAAAAAAACGGAGAAAGGAACGAATTGGAGATGGCTTCAAAACGAAACAACGCGTCTTTAAGATAAAGAAAGCGCAGATTATCGGACCCTCATACTCAAAAATATCGGCCTCCGGCAACTACAAGAAGATATTTTAAACTACCTCGTTTTCCTTCACATATTTATATCAGTAAACTTTCTTCTTCTTCACAAATTGCTTCTGTTTGCCATGTTCTTTTGTTGTTAGCTTACAAATAGTAAAATTATAAAAAAGTGCTTAAAGTTTGAATGGGCGTCACAAAGAAAGAGACACAATTACCTTAGGTACCAGATTAAGCGAGCTTTGAAAGATAGAGAGCTTGAAGTTTAAATAAAAATAGGGGAGTGAAGATACCGCGATAGCTGGCTTCCGAAACTGACATGTATGTGCGAATAATTTTTGCATAAAAGTAGATATGTGTCATTTCGTATGGAAATTTTCTCCTTTTTGTCCTTAGGTGCAATTTACAACACGTTTCATTTAAAAAGATCAATGAATCTGGAAAATTGCATACGATTACCGTTACAATGGTAGCTTATTTGTGTTTCAAAGTTCCATTCGTATCTATGCTATGGTTTAAGATGTTCACTCTTGCACAGTGTAGATACTGACAGCGCCAATACTTCGAACAAACGTACAAATTAACATCATTCCATCGGAATACGAGTTGTATGAGAAAAGTAATCAGACTGGCAATCTTTTCGGCGATCTGGCAACATTGTGTCTACCACCCTGTGCTAGACCGGATTGTTCCTGTCTGTAAAAAATTTTGAACCGCGAATGTAACTTTTGGAAAATTGAAACACGCTTATGAGTAACATTGTGTTGAGAATCCATGAAATTCAAAAAACTGATGCAAACGTTGATCGGTTGAGGGCTCTTGTAAGATTAGATCGTCTTGTGGATTGTCAGATTGTGGATGAATTGTTGAATTTAGATACTTTCAACATGCATTAAACTTTAACAAACGAATTGGGCGTACGATTTTTTTGTGACCAAATAGTGCAGAAAATCCCACAAGTGAACAGAAGGACAATCGAACAAATGGGTACGTTAATTTTCTTGAGAGGGTTAGCAATAACTAAAACATCTTCAGGTTATGAATCTTGGATATTTGAGAAGAGTACACCGACATCTTCACGACAAGAAAATTGCCGAATGTACCGAGCAAAGATTGAGATTGATTGATGCTGATCGGTTTTTCGACAGAAAGGATACTTTGCAAAAAGACATGTTCCCCCAGGAATATCTGTCAGCAAAGTGTTTTATTAAAGTGTTAGTAAAATTCTCAGGAATACTGCAGGAACATTGACATTGGCAACACTAACTAATATAGCAGATGATTGACCAAATCTGTCAAAAAGTATTTTTCTCCCTCTAAAAAAGTGAATGTATGCGGCCACATGTGTGTCAACTTAATTAATAAACATAATTAAACTAGTATTTCCACTCTTTTCATTTGTCCACCCGAACAAAAACTTAACAAAGGTTATGGGCCCAGGTGCCGCATTAAGTGAAAACTGTGAAGTGAAGTGACACGTCGTCAATTGCCATTTTCGGTTCGTTCCCATCGTTCGCTCACACAAAAGCGAAGCGTGGCCCGCGCACACATATCGTATCGGATTTACATGTGTCCATCGAAACTCGTCTGCATCATGTGTTTTGCACAAGAAAACTCCATCAAAGATAAAATTCAATAACTCCTCTACAAAGCCTAGTGGGAAAATCAAGCACAAATAATGACGGAATTCAAGGCCTCGATCGACAAATTGAACAGCGTAAATTATGCCTCTTGGTCATACCAAATGAAATTGCTGCTTATGGAAGCGAATCTATAGACAATAATTGAACCTGGAGAAGAGGAACCTGCGGAAGAGCTACGGAGTGGATGAACGCAATGGTTGAGGAAATTGACTCAATAACAGCGCACAAATTATGGGACTTAGTAGAACTACCTCCCGGTATTACGCCAGTGAAATGCAGATGGGTATACAAAAGAAAGATAGCCGCCAACAAAGAGAGTTTCAAAGCGCGCTTAGTGGCTAAAGGTTGTAGCCAAAGAAAAGGAGTGGATTACGATGACGTATACGCGCCAGGACAAGGACATTTAGTGTGCAAGCTGAGAAAATCAATATAAGGATTGAAGCAAAGCGGAAGATGCTGGAATGATCATTTAAACAAATCTTTGAATAGCATTGGATTTACTCGAAATGAAATCGACCCTTGTGTTTACCAATTATGTACAAAAGAGGGAAGAGTGATCATAGCTGTCTACGTGGATGACATGATTGTCATAACGGAAAATGAAACGACGAGAAATAAAGCTCATATGTTACTTCAAAGCTGCTGTGAGGTCAAATACTTTGGAGAAATCTCTCAAATGCTTGGTGTAAAATTCGAAAAGGAAAACTCCGGCCTTATCTCACTATCACAAAAGGATTATATCGATAAATTGCTAACTCAGTTTGGACTTCAGGATGCAAATGGAACAAGAACGCCGATGGAAGTCAATGCCAGCTTCGACGAAGGCAACCAGGAATCCGTGGATCTACCTTATCGTGAGCTCATAGGTGGGCGTCTTCATCTGTCACTAAGAACGCGCCCAGATATACTTTCGCCGTAACCAAACTAGCACAATATTCTTCAAACTACAATTGAAGTCATTGGAATTCGGCTAAAAGGATTCTTCGTTATCTGAAGAATACAAAAGACTACAAATTGAGATACGAACCTACCGAACACAAGCTTTCAGCATTCGCAGACGCGGATTGGGCAACCTCAAGAGAGGATCGTAAAAGTATCAGCGGCTATGTTATAACGTTAGCCGGATCTCCTATACACTGGAAAAGTACAAAACAAACGATAACAGCACTCAGCACGATGAAAACCGAGTACGTAGCGGTGGCTGCCTGTGCAAAGGAGATAACTTGGATGAGGGAACTACTCAAATCCCTCAGCCTGGAAGATTTAATAGGAAATAGCACCCAAATATCGTGCAACAACCAAGCTGCAATCGCACATGCAGAAAATTATATTAGTAACTCTCGAACCAAACACATTGCGATAAAATATCATTTCGTACGAGAGAAAGTAATGGATGGATCAATCGAGTTGAAGTACGTGAAATCAGAGAAAAACCTCGCAGACATCTTTACGAAGCGCTTGGTAAGAATCTACATGATATTCATTGCAACCGCATACTTCAAGTAGCAACTCGACAACAGGGAAGCCATTCGTAATGATCAGAATCGGTGATCCTTCCGAGGGGAGGATTGTAGGAACATCGACATTGGCAACACTAACTATTATAGCAGATGATTGGCCAAATCTGCCAAAAAATGTTTTTTCTCCCCCTAAAAAGTGAATGTATGCGGCCACATGTGTGTCAACTGAATTAATAAACATAATTAAACTAGTATTTCCACTCTTTTCATTTGTCCACCCGAACAAAAACTTAACAAATACATTGTCAGGTAAGACCAGAAATTGATGACAAATTTATGCTTCATAATGACAATGCCCCGTGTCACACGACCATTTTCAATTAAAAGTCATACCAGTCAAATGCCTTACCAACTCCCGAGAATTTACAGATACCAGAAGGGTACTGCTTAGAAAAGGAGAAAATTGTTATTTGAAAAAATGAATCATGCGGTAAACTTAAAATCTTTCTCACTACATTTCTGACCCATCTTGTAAGAAGATTTACATTTTGATTGATGGATACCATCCCATATTTACCTTAAACCAGATTCCCTTCTAAATAAGTTAGCCTAAAATCGCGCTACAAATAAACAGCGTCCCGTAATTTACACAAAAGAATAATATATTATAAGGCATTGTTTTTAAATTTTTGGGTATGGGAATAAGTTTCCATCGTCTTTTCGACAAAGTGTTTAGTTTATTACAACATTAAACAACACAGTCACGTTATTCCAAGTATGCACCATTTGAAGTTCTGACTTTCTCCCATCTTTCTGGTAGTAAATGGATTTCTCGGCGGAAAAAATACCCATTCTACGATTCGATCCAGTCAGTGAGCCGTTTTTGATACCTTAATAAGAAGTTAATCGTTCTCCAGAGAGGGCCAATTGCATGAAGCGGAACAAATGAATAACCGAAGGAACTATGTCTGGGGATAATGGCGGTTGGAGCAAGATTTCCCAATTCACACCTTCCAAATATTTTTTGACCAGCTTGGCTACGTGTGGCCTTGCATTGTCTTGCAGCAAAACCAGTTTGTCATGTTTGTCATTCCATTCTGGCCGTTTTCCTTCACATCTCGATTCAGACCGAAGAATTGCCATCGGCACAGATTCCCAGTAATTGTATTCAATAGTTTCAGAAGTTCGTAATAGATAACGTCACTGTGGTTCCACCAGATGCAAAACATGACCTCGGAAGCGTGAATATTCCATTTTCTAGTCGATGGACCTGGTTCACCTCGTATTACCCAATGTTTTGGTCGCTTACGGTAGTAAGTAGTAGTAGTAGTACATCCGTTTTTCATCCCCTGACATAATTCGATGCATGAAACCCTTTCATTTTTGTTGTTGAAGATGCATCTCGCATGTCACAAAGCGCTGTTCGATGCTCCTCTCTCTCAGGTTATGCATGCATCCAACTCCTTTTTGATCAATCCCATGGGCCGCACGCGTTTACCGACTATAGATCTGTCAATATTTAACTCCTGCAACAATTCTTCAAGGCTTTGTGGCTTTGTTGGATGGAATCTTCATCCAACTATTCCCGTGGTTGTGAATCTTCAAACTTTTCGGTGCCCCATCACGATGTTTATTAGTTACGTCAAAATCACCATTTTTAAAACGCCGAAACCACTCTCTGCAAGTCATCTCAGATGGAGCATGCTCACCGTAAACATCGAGCATTATACGGTAAGTTTCTGTAGCACTTTTCTTCAGAATGAAATAATGAACTAAAACTTTCCGCCAATGCAGCTTCCTGAGTATGAAAGTCGAAACTTTCAACACGAGAAAAAAACGGTGTTAACGCTTTGAAGGAATGTCGACTACTGCATTCGCGAGCCTTCGCATACAACATCCAATTCTAATAATTTTCCAAGAAATTCCAAGAACACTATCGCAACAGACACTAAAAAACTGTCTCTGAGGACATCTGTCTAGCAACGGCTGAAACTTATTACTATACCCAATAATATTTTTTTATTTTATATAAAGCAGACACTTTAGGGTTATATTGAAAATAGAAAATCCCGTCCCACAAAGTCCCTTATAATATTAACTGTTGAACCAGTTGTGGCAACTTATTCATTCTAAAATCATGTCTTGTGTCCTATTGGCTTTCTAGCTGTTTTCTTGCATCTATTTCAAAATATGTGTGCATAGTCTTTTGGCCTCGGTAGCAACATAAGTTTTTAACGTATTTATAAAGCTTCAATGCAATGTTCCGCTCAAATGAGTATCTTCTTCAAAATTTGTCTTCAATCTAAGTAGAATCTTGTCCAAGTGAACAATTGTTTTTACAGTTTGTGACAAACAGGTCAACAATTTAGTGAACTGCTGCAAGCTTACCATCCCTTTTTCGCGCATATCGTGTTTTCAAGCAATACACTTTACATGAACTTGAATCTTTGAAGTTCATTATTTAGTGAAAAAATGTTGGCCAAGAATCATTTTCCCCAATAATTGTTTTCACGAAATTTCACGAAACATATTCATGTCATGTTGAAGCAGATGAAATAGTAGATTGCTTTGATGAAGAAGCAATCTCATGAAGATTGTTTCTTCTCAATTTCATGGACCTCACGGAGAAGAACAAAAAACTAATGCTACCACACGACCGGGCGCAATAATCTGACAGATCATCTTACAGTAAGTAAAGGTTTGAAAACTCTACTTATTAGTAGAAGTACTGACGAAAAATCGAAGACGATTTCCGAAAATTGAAGTAAAGGCAGCACGCTGCTTGGAGACTGAGTTGAGTGTCATCTGATCTGATTTCGGCATAAAATCGTGACATTATCTGAGTGATTAAAGGCTAAAATACAATAGTGCGCGACTGCGATGTGAGAGCGTGACGAGAGTCTTGCAGCAAATGTCAAGCAGTTTTCGTAACATGCATTTGTATAGGGCAATGTACAATGATTGCGATGCGTCGATGTGAGGCGAGAAATATTCGGAAAAACGAAAATTCCTCGCAACGAGATGCGTTGACGTTCGTCAGATGCTATATGGCGCTTAAATGAAATTTGAAATTCAAACGCGTTAATTACTTTCTAAGTACTAGGGTTATTCTGAATGAATTTTGAATGAAAATTTCGTGCTTGCTTGTTGAGGCTATTATTTGCCAAACGAAGGAAAATTCCAAAATCAAAAGTTTCAAAAAATATAAAAAAAATTGCAAGAAAATTTCATTTAAAACGCCACCAATTTGACATTTGTCATATGAACATTATTCTTCCTCGCATCGCGTGCATTGTAAATTGAATGCGTTGCGCCACGATGTGCGAGAATCGCATCGCCGTATCGCAGTATTGTATTTCGGCCTTAATTGCCTCAGAAGGGAGCTATCAGTGAAAGTACGCTTGTGAAGGATGTAGTGTGTGAAGTGAAAGGTGAAGTTTGGATTAGGTACCAGTATTAAATTCACTCAAATTTTTTTCATTTCACGAATTTTGTTCCATTGAAGATTTGAACTTTTTCGATTTGTTGTTTTTTTGTGATTTTTTACCAATAAAGCATCTTTAATAATGTAATGAGCTTGTAAAAAATTTAAGATAAAGTTTTTTTTGTTTTGATTGGAACTATCCTTTATTTCTAATTTGTTTTCTTTTATGTAAATAGCTTCTGGAGTGAGAAAGACCGCGTGCGTTGACGTTGTACACGGAAAGAAAAACGTGATGCCGGAACAGGTTTGAGTTCGCGACCTGAAGGCGGCAGCAGTTGCGGGAGTGACTTAGGAGTGCTGCCATATGAGAATGACGGCGCGCAGAATTTTGAACATATGGAATATTTCACAGAACTTGATTTCATTTCTCAACGTTCTCTCCTCCGATTTTCTCTTACCTTGATTATGGTCATATTTAGGAGAAAAGGAAAGACTGAGCAGCTGGGAACATTGAGCTTCCTGGATACGGGGTAACAACTGAAGAGCTAACACTTCAATTCACCAAATGCATTGTTTTTTGTTTAAAAAACAAGAGACAAAAGTGCAAATATTAACATTCCCTGATTTTTTGTGTTCATACACAATGATCCATTTTAAGCAAAGAAACCTCGGCATACCGATCTTTGCATTCACTACCCTCATTTGATTTTGAAGCTCTCTATGTTGCAAAGGTCACTTTATTTGGTATATGGGGTGTTCATAACTCCTTTCCATTGATGCCTCTCTGGGTTGTTAGCGATTCTAAGTGGGTACGCTATGATGTTTATGTTTAGGCGATTTTTACAGGTGGCCCAGTGAGGGTAGTGATCAAACCTACAAACCTACCTCCTTCAAACCTACCCAGACCGCCACAGCGCAGGTTCATATATTAAGCCACCTGGGAGAACTAGGAGATCACATCCAAATAAATGTATAAGATCGCGGCCACCTAGATTATTTGTCAAAAAATAGTAAAATATAGGGAATTAGAACCAATAAAGGATTTCATATAAAAATTAATGATTAAACAAAATACTCAAAATATTCCTCTATGCATTTTTCATATGGAGTTTAACAAACTTTTCTTCTCCTTTAGGAGGAAATGGAGTGCAGTTGTGAGGGCGACGCTTTGCTTCGAGTTCCGCAGAAGTTACAAGTTGGAATGAATCGTTTAACAATAACAAAGGCGGGTTTACCGTTGCTAAGGAGTACAGGACTGAAAGTTTATGCGTCCTCGTTACGTGATGTGTACGTCAGCGTCAATCAAGCAAGGAATCAGTTGATGTAACCAAATTTTTATTTTCAGTATGTTGACTGATTTGAGTAATTTTGAATCCATTCAACCCGGAGCGTTTGAAACAATCAGAAATTTAAGGACGATGTAAGTATTATTCAATGTGGTTTATTTTAATAAAATTTAAGTCAATTTGTAGTTACTATGTTGAAAGTGCACAAACTACAACCTATTGGGTAGAATGAGCTATTTAAAATTATGCACTTACTACATAGTATATTCTGTTGAATAATGAGTTGATTCGAAGATTGATTCGTGCAAGCTTTAATCGAAATTTTGCTTTTAAATAACTTGTGTTGTTATTTATATGTTATATATGTTAAGCTACATTGTACACTTGCCAATAATGAGCACGCCCTACATAAATTGACAATAAGTTCATTGAATTGTATTTTCTACCTAATCTAAAGACTAAAATTAAACTTATAAGCAACTCTTTCAGACAATATCCAGATAAAACCATTTCCATTCATTCCTATACTAGCAAGCATAGAAAAAATGTAAGAGTCATTTGCCTTTGAAATCACTAGGCAATGGTATTCGAAGTAAATTAAAAAGGATATGCCATCTCCGAAGTACATTGCGAATACGTACTAGCAAATGTTTATACGGTGGAATTAAACGGATCATCCGTCCACCAGTGTGACTTTTATTTGAATTTAAAGGGAAATCCTATTCACTTTCGTTATATAGATTAAGGCTTAAGTGTTCATCACTTTTGATTATAAAGATTCAATTTCTACCCTCTCAGAAAAGATTGAACTGACAACTTCAGACCAACAGACGCCTTCAGTTACAGAACTTCATGCTGAAGGTATTTAATGAAAATCTTTCTTTCTTTAATTTACTTTCGTTTATTTGCATGTGCACACGTTTTGTCGATCATCCTCGTAAGGAGATTTGTCTGGTTTCTGCCTGATTTTTGAATTAAACTTATCCTTTGCCGATTTCGTCAAAGCACTTTTAATAGAAAGACTCCTTCTGCAATTGCTATTACTGTTTAAATCCTGTAAGCAACTTCTGATAATTCAATCGAGTCAACTTCCTTATTGGAAATGACTTTTTATCTTTGGATGCACGTGACAAAGTGCATTGAATGGGACACTTCCTTTTTATATATTGATATCACTTAGCTTTGAGTTTCAAGTGAGTTCAAAACTACTGAAATCTTTTATTTACTTAATGAAAATAACCTACATTCTATCGACAGGAGAGAAATAATAGCAGTTCAATAAAAGTAAATAATGTATCTTCCTTTCAGATACATTTCCAACGCACCAAAACTAACGTATCTATCAAAAGACGTATTCTATGGATTATCGGACACAATTAAAACTATGTGAGTACTATCTTTGATTCTAAATAAGTTTTTTAAAGCTCAAGCATTAATCGTTCGTTCAATTGTAAAATGAAAAATAATTTTTTTAAATGCATCCTAGTCGGATATGTGAGTAAATGCGATTGGAAGGTGTGGTATCCTCCATAGTAATAAAAATCGCGCGTACAAAGACAGAGCTCTTAACAAACGTTAAATCACTCTGGCTCTGCACATAAAATGCAATTTATTAAAAAGCTCTCAGGATTTACTAACGCTGAATTATTTCGAAAAAATATATTAAATGACAGGTTAAAATCATTGCTGACAATATAACTGAGTGCTCTGGTGGAGTCTACATTTCTCATTCCTTTTATGCGTAATGGAATTCATGAATTTTATTGCTAATTGTTACGCATGCATGTAAAATAAATCAGAGCAGTCATAAATTTATTTTTGCATGAAAACAATTGATTGATTACTCGAGACAGATATCCTTGCCTTGAAATCGGCAGACGTGTTCTTTGACCCACAGCAAACCATACTCCAACCAAACGCTAGAACATAGACAAATCACAGCCAGGGAGTCCGCAGGGTTACTAATGAAGGGTGAAGCCATAACGAGGACATTGACAGGGTCTGAAGAAATCCAACCCAAAAACGCGAGGAAACCTTTTCACATCTAACTGTGACTACACACTATTTCAGGCAACAATCCCGACATCAAAAAGTAGAAATCGCTGAAAAACTAAGGCAATCTCAAAGACTCCTCCACAAAGTCCTACGTTGCATGTAATTCGGCTAGAAAATTCCTTCACAGGTTGATCAACGACAGTAAGGCTTGATTGATTGATTGATTTGTTGTCGGGGGTTGTGTACGTCAACCCTTACAAGTTTATTGTGCCCCCGCTTCCGGTGCGCGTAGAGCGCCTCAAGCAGATCGATCTTTCTGAGAATGTCAATGGTCTACTTCGGCTTCAGGCGTCCCAATTTCTCCTCGTCAAGGGAGCAGCTTCCTAAACTGGCTCTTCTCCTGCGGGACAGCGCGTCGCAGTGTGCCTGGAGATGCACTGGTGTCTCCTCTGCACTCATCATTCGCTGCCATGCCCATCCTTTTGAGATGCCCTCCGAGTGTGTAGTGCCCCGTGAATATCCCAGACAGGACCCTTAGCTTTCTTTTATTCATTTTGATGCACGCTCGAAACTTCTTCTCGTCATAAACGTCGAGGAACAGCTTCCACATTCGAAGCTCTGGAAGTCCATTCCAGAGCCTATTGCATTCTCTATCTTCAGTTTCGCTTTAGGGCTCTGTGAATGAAATTCATTTCAGTTGCACTAAAGGCTTCAGGATCCATGAATACTGTCGATACTCCTTTCCTCGCCTGGTCATTACCCTCGATACTTGTGTGCCCGGCACGCAGTATAGGGTAACCCTATTATCCGCACTCAAATTGTTGAGTATATTGAACAATCTAGAACCATTCTCGATGTAGTCACAGGGAATTCTGCTTTGCTATCGGATATTATAGCTATAGTTTTGTCTTGTAACCTCCGTCTATGCTAAGTTGTGCGCTTACAACGATGGCATAAACCTCAGCCAGAAAGATACTTGGCATACTTCCCAACGGTTGGTAGTATTTGGTGCCAGGCCCAAATACACCAATTCCTGTTCCCTCAGATGTCTTGAAACCATCCGTATACCACCTGATTGCATTCCCTCTTATGAAGTGCATATTGGATTCAACGCTCCATTCCCTCTTATCACTCAGCACTACACAAAAGTTGTTGTGAAAGCTAAATTCCGACGTCATGCGATCCGACGGTGTATATATGAATGGGGTCACATTCACTTAGCTTGGTCCCATCCTTGAAGCCCTTAAAAAAATTATTTATTATGATCATGTTAAGCAATTTCTGCGATGCCGACCTTTTCTCTTTCGGGAACAAAAAAATTGGGTACTCAGGTCTGAGGAGTAGAGTGACTTCGGCAAAATAAGGGTGTTGCTTTGGCCAAACATTGGTACATGAGCAACGATGTGTAACTAGGGGCCTTAACAAAATGCAAGGCCAAAAATCGCCTTCCACAGACCCGGTCGTTCCTGGTGGATTGCTTTGCGCGAATCGCTCATTACCAGATTAACAAGTAACATTCCTTACTGTCCTTCCTACCCTCTGGTAAGCACCCATGATGAAACAGATCCCCGCAACTGTCGAAAACTGAAAGCAAAATCTTCATATTCGCTAAAACTTAGAACGAGTTTTTCGGTCTTGCCTCGCACAGCAGTTTCAATTGCGGCGATTGAGTTTGCACTGGTTTGCACGTCATTGTCATAAAGCTTTGTTTTGAAACCAGTTATGACCCCCTGTAGAAAATTGACGAAAGCGCAATATTAATGCGATGCTTTTTTTTGGTCGAAATTGACAAATTTTGATACGAATTTTTTGCGGCGACCCAAGCCTATCAAGTCCAAATTAATAGTAAAAATCGAATGGTAGAAGCCAATTTAGGTCCACGTGATTTGACGATAGGCCAATACTATTTTCTCCACTTTTTCGATGCTTGCGTCTATGCTCGGGAGTTAGGCACGCTGTTCGTCATTCCCATCTTCTCGGGCCTCCTACATCATTTTAAAACATCGACAAACGCTGCATTGGTCCAAGGAAGTTTCACCATATTATGCAGCCACCATTCGGAACCGGTCGGTTGTTTTTTATCAGAAATTCTATACAGATTCTTCGATCAATTTTTGGAACAGATAAAAATCGTAGACTAGTTAAAACAAGTCCCACCAAAATAGCTGTCACATTTTTACTGAAAATTCGAAATGGCCAAACTCGCCAACAAAACCCAGGGGCACAATCGCCAACATTACGTCAAAAAAATACCGAAAACCAAATATATGCAGGCCACGGAAATGTAAAATTTGCAGTATACTTGAGTAGACCTCGTAGACCCGCAGAGCTTGACTTTCAAGTATGTAATACAGGAGCTCGGAGCCTCACGAGTGTCTTGCGGGCTTCAGGAAGAGAGAAAATTGTACCAGCTCTTTTCTTAGTACATCTGGTCCGTTTACATGTTTTATGTGACGAGAGCGCGATTATCTGCCACTTTCCAGTGTCAACAAGCTTGACAAAGCTACGCTGTCAATCGAAACGGGTAAGACCACGGGGCCGGACAGGATCCCAGCAGAGGTGGTATATCTTGTTCAACAGCTTTGCCAGGAAATGAATATCAGCACGTTCAATTATTCGCATGTTGTATTCCCACAGTCTTGAAGCAGGACGAGGCTTTTGCTGATCAGCAAGGAGGCAGGAGGTCCAGAGTTACAATCTGCAGATTGGCCTTTAAATTTACTAAGCTTTTACTTTTACTGCGTGAAAAGTGCTTGAGTATCTTTTTAGAGGGAGGAAGAGACTGGATGTAAACAGAGGGAGACTTGAAGTCGACCTCCAAAGGATATTTTTTCAATATTATTTCAAGCTTGACAATCAACGATAGGAACCCAAGGTGCACAATCACTACTCAAGGCGCTTGCTTCCGCTTGTGGATCAAATATGGATATTCAGGGACCCAAGAAATGATTGAATGAAGAAGGAATGTCTTGGCCGACAAGGTTTTGACGGCACAGTTTCAGCTTGAGTTGCGTTTGATCGGTTATGATAATGACTTAGTCTATCTTAGTCTTAGTCTACTTATGAATGGTTTCATTAAACTGCCTGTCAAGCAAGTGCAACTCATGCTAGGTGCACTTATCCTGTGTTTAAGCAAGTGCGTGATAGACCGTGAGTTAATACTTGAGAAAAGTTGTACTTGAAAAATTAGTATAAGTATTAGTACTTGAAAAAAAAGAGAAAAGTACAGTGGATTTTGTTTACATATTACACTTTTTTGAGCCCTCAGTGCTGGTAATCGCGGCAACGCTGTAAATTGCGCGATTTGCAGAAGAGCGAAGAAGGATTTACCGGCTTAGAGTCGGAGAAGAAATCGAGGTTAGGACTTTCGCTCTGCGAAGAGAAAGTTTTGAAAATTAAATACGAGCCAGCACGTCTAATCAGAGAGCTGAAGTGGCAGTTCAACTTAAAGCACGACCAGACTTATTATTAACCGACGCATTTTATCAGTGAGCCTGGGCATTTTCACCCCTACCTTCAGCAAATTCATGTCATCTGACTGCCTACTTTTTCCAGGGGTCGTGGATGATTCCGACCATGCCTTTTCCACATGTAAATGGCAGGTGTGGTGTTGTTTACATCTTGTAGAGATTATACGACAGCGGAAAGGTGGGAAGGTGGGAAAGGTGCTAGAATCGAAGAACGACCGAAATTTTCCTCATACAGAAGGACTTCAGGGCGGATCAGGACCAAAATAGCTTTTCACTTTCCCATGACGAAAAGTTATTCCTTGATATGCAATTATCAATCTTGTCTCTTTCTAGCAGTGTTATGTTCTAGAAATTTATTAATTTTCCTGTCCTTGAACGGCTTATTTAAAAATGTGATTCATGACAACCATGGCGTAGCTTCTTAAAAGTGTGCACAATTTGTCATGTCAACAGTGGTTTCAGCGTTTTCCTAAAGCTTCGAACGAAAGTTTAAAGATCGGGAAGTCGCAAGGAGGTGACAGGTAGTCATCTTTTGGAAGTCATACAGTGAGTTGATACGATGAGTACCGCAAAATTATCGGAGCCGTTCACGGTCCACAGAGGAATCAACGCGATTATATAAGGTATAGTTGGGCACCCTACGATCTTTAAAAATACTGCCAAGGTAGATGCAAAGACGGTTTGGTGCTTGTGAACCCCACGAACTGCAAAAAATAAGGAGGATAGAATGGCCTGCTTTGTTAACCATCTTATTCCGAACACTAATGGAGGAGACCTACGATGGCTGGTGACTAGAGATGAAAATCGTCTTCTTTATAATAACGCGGAATTGCGCTGGACATTTGCAAAAGTATTAAATCAACGGCATCTACTTAAAAGCCAATCTTGCATCCAAGCCTTATAGTTTATTGAAGGGGATTCTCGTTGTGTCATTTATTGAGAGTTTCTGGGACGAAATCCAATGTTTAAGGCTGATTTAAATACCAGCAATTGCGTGTGCCTTCAACAAGTAATGCGTCATAAGCGTCCACATCAATCAACCGCGGTGTCATCTTCCACCACGAAAGAGTTAGACCACGCTCAGCTGCATTTACTTAGCTTACATCCACGAAGGTTGGAAGGGAACTTTCACCACACCTAGCATATATACCTGATCTTGCACCACCGGACTATTACTTGTCTCTATCACTGAACGACTACCTGAAGGGAAGGGAATGCAATATGGGCGAAGATCTTTATACAGGACTAGCAAACTTTTTCGAGAGTAACGAGTAGATTTCTACAGGAGAGGTATACAGAAACGTTCAGAATGTTGAAGACAAGTCTTAGATATTAAGCGTGATTTAATAGTTGATTATGTTCATACAAATGAATGTTTAAGTAAAATTTAATTCCAAACCGAAAAAAAAAATTTTAAATACCCCGAGATTTCTGGTCAAATAACTCAAATAATATTAGCAATATGGTCATGGATTTGAAGTGTTTAACGTGGACATTTGCCATGGATGCCTCATTCCACAGTCTCTGCAGACGGGGTGGAAACAATTTATCGATCATCAGCCTCATGGTCTGAAGCAAGTTTCAGTAGTTTCCAGTAGTTTCCAGCTTTGCTTAAGCTATCTAGATTCCGGAACACCACATATTCGAGCGAAACATGCTTTCAAGTCTTCTAATTCACAACCACCTTATTTCAGCCACGAAAGGCTCCTCATCGTGTGGGGAGCTGATAATAACCTGTAATTGGCGTCCTATCAACCCTTGGATCGAACAAACTTCTGATCGAGCTGCGTTTCTCTACACACACAGAAAAACTCTGTTTTGCTACCGGCACACGAGACTGATCAGCCTTCCTCACAAACTCGGGTACGTGGACAAAGAAAGAAGAAACTTAGCCGTAGCTCAGACTTACAAGCCCCCTGCATCACCTGGAGCCCTATAGTACAAGCATATACCGATCGAGCTTACGACTGTCACACCATGCTTCGACAAATATGCAGTTTTTATGACGATATTCTTCTCTCTACTATAAGCAAGTGCACTACACTCGCTCGAGTTTTCGACTTGCTAACTACACTTGACATCACAAAGTCCGCATGTAGAATAACACTCAGTAACTTAGATTTTGGTACAACAAGTAACCTGTCTGTCTTGCAATAGTACATGACAAAAACAACATTCGCAATCCATTTTCCTTATTTCGTTTTTCTTCATTCACTTGCATGTCAGTTCAGTTCATCTTTTAATTAAACCTCTCATTACGTCTTGTTAGGTCTAGTCCTCTGTCAACATTGAATCTTTTTTGTCGACTTCCTCGGTTTTTACTTCAGTGTGTTCTTCCCAACTGTAATCAACTTAACTTCCTTCTTCAATTTCTCGTTTCTCACTCGTTACTTCAAGACATCGTACAACATAAATGGGACTTCGGTTGTTCTGTCATCGGTTGCAGACTGCACTATGTTACAACTCAGATTCAAATTCACCTTTCAGTTACCCTGAATGGGTTCATTTCAGTTCATTCATTCCCTCTCCCACTTGACGAAGGCTTGGGACTGTCATGATAGTTCCGGAAAGTGAAGTCACACCAAGGCATGGTTATAGTGATAACCATTTTTTTTTTGGGTTGGGGGGTGAAGGTAATTTAAGCCCGGAGTGTGGGACTCCTAGCAGCGCATGCTACCAATCTACCCACTAAACACACCCCCTGTCAAGATACTCTAGCCTGGAACCGTTTGACACATTACTTCGGGCTAGGCCTCTTTTTACTTCGCGCTAGGGCGCCGTCAGCATAGAGAAATCTCCCCCCAGCGGGAGGGGGCAGGATGGAGGAGGACTGCTGAAAAGGAGACCCCCTTAGACCCCACGCCCAAGATTATCCATTGTACATTTTTTGGAAGTAAGTATTGCCCGAGAGTAATGTGCCACACAGGTCCATTTGTCGAAACTTTTAAGCATTTCTCCGACCAGATTGTCTGGCGAAAGCTCTCCCATCACCTCCCACAAGTCCTGCCGCATCCTGTTCCACCTTCTACAATTGAAGAAGGTGTGACATGTGTCGTCCCTTTCCCCGGGGCAGAAAATGCAGTCTGGGGACCGTGACTTACCAATCTTGTGCAAGTAAGACTGAAAATACCCACGCCCGCTGAGAAGCTGGGTAAGGTAATAATCAGTCTCACGGGCAGTCCAGCGGCCATTAGAGTCACCTCCCCAGGACTGTTGCCACTCGAGTAATGTGCGCTGCCTCTCCTCTCGGTTGACAGCATATCTTGAGCCCTCCACTTTTCGGTCATAAATTCTCCGTCTCTCCCTAGCAAGGACGGCGATGGGTATCACTCGTGCGATCACCAGCACCGCCGACTCAGAGACAGTACGGTATGCAGACACAACCCGCAAAGCTCCTCGTCTCTATACCTGGGCCAAGCGCTTTCGGTACAGCTCCTTACTGAGAGCTCCGGCCCAAACCACAGAGCCGTACAGTAGCACTGACTGTACAGCACTCATGAGAAGTCGGCGTTTGCTAGGTGTGGGCCCACCGATGTTGCACATTAGCCGACTTAGAGCTGAGACGCCTATCACGGCCTTTTTCGCCGTTGAACTGATCTGTTCCGAAAAGCCCATTTCGGAATCGGTCAATAGTCCCAAATATTTTATTGCAAGTTTAGACTCAACAGTCGCATCTCCGATCTGCAAAGGAATTACCGTGGGAATTCTTTTCTTCGTGAGAATGACCACCTCGGTTTTCTCTAGTGCCAAACTGAACCCGCGGGTGGTCATACATTCCCTCACTTGACGCATGAGCATTCCTAGTCTGCGCTGCGCATGTTCGACTGTGCGTCCGGCGACCACTGCTGCTATATCATCTGCATAGCCGACTAAGTGCGACTCATCTGGCAGCTCAAGCCTCAATAGCCCGTCATATGAGGCGTTCCACAAGTCTGTTCCCAGTATGGAGCCTTGCGCTACACCAGACGTTATCTCCGTACTGCGCCGCCCATCTTGCGTGTCATAGAGCAGTCTGCGGTCCTTTAAGTAATCCCTCAAAATCCGCATCAGATACCCTGGCAATCGGAAAAATGGGCCAAGAATATCCGACCATCTGGCGGAGTTGAAGGCATTTCTGACGTCAAGCGTCACTAGCAAGACAACTCGTTTTTCAGTTTCGTGCTCTTCGGCTCGACGAACTGAATTCACCACTTCCATGATGGCATCGGAAGTGGATCGCCCTGCTCTAAAGACATACTGCCGAGTAGATAGGTCCCTTGCAGCACGAATTGCGTCAGTGAGTCTTCTCTTGATGAGATTTTCGAACACTTTCCCGGCTGTGTCCAGCATACAAAGCGGACGGTATGAAGATGGCAGCCCGGGATCCCCTTTCCCTTGCTGATCAATGTGAGCCTCGCCACCTTCCAGCGAGATGGGAATACACCTTCTCTAAGGCAAGCGTTAAACACATTGAGAAGCAAATCAGGGCAAACGTGGAAAACCATTTGTAGCACCTCGGTTAGAATGCCGTCTGGTCCTGGTGCCTTTCGAGGTTTCATAGAAAGCACCGCATCCCCCAGCTCATTTTTTGTGAACGATGGACATTCGCCTAATTCGATACCGTGGGCAGCATCAACACGGACAGAATGCTACGGTGCAAGTTAATTTGAAGGGCTCTGATCATGACCTCAGAGCTGCTTTTGCTTTTGCTAGTGCCTCTCTAAAGATTGGGCACGCGCCTGTTCCTGCAACGTGAAGGTGCTCTGTCAGTTGAGAGTTAAGATGTTTACATAACAAACAGCGTGGAGTTTCATCGCAGTCTTTTTTCTCATGCCCAGGCGCTCCACACTTAAAGCAAAGCATACTACGGTCAGGGCCCTTGCAGTTTGAAGTGGTGTGCCCGCATCCAAGGCACCTGTAGCATCGTACTGGGATGGCTCGGCGGCGAATTCTGCACACCACTCAGCCGATTTTTATATGTACTTTGGCCAGGAGTTGTGTAGCATCTTTCTCCGTTACTTCGAGTATGGCCAGCATTTGCCCTCGGCGATTCTCTGGAGAAAGCTTTACTTTTCTAGAGTTATTCCAGGGAACTCTTTTAGAATGGCTTCTTCGACCTCAGCTGGATCCGCGATGCAAACCAGGTCCCTTCCTTCCAATGAAGCTCTTGGCTCCAAAGTAGAGACGGTGGCTTTTGCCCCAAGGACGTCCTTTATTTTGTCGCGGAATATCGATTTATCGGAGGAGTCCGCTCCAAACTCGACGAATAGGCCTCCGGACCTCGTCGATCGTAGAGTTTTAATAACTATCCCTGTTTCCGCCGGCTTGACGTTCTTGCGGATATCGCGTAGAACGTCAGAATAGCTCCTTCCGTCAGTGGGCTTCACAAGAATGGCGTCCCCAAGGACTCGTCGCTTTTTTCTTGCTGGTTTGTCCACGGTATTTGTCGTTGTTTGAACAGGCACTGTTTTTTGGCTAAGCCTATTTTTGCCGCCTTAGATATCACGAGTTGGAAGGCGTATTTTCTTTGTGGGGTTTCTTTTTCTGGCTCAACGTTCTCTTTGCGCCTCCTGTTCGCTCTCAAGAGGGCTAGCAGCAGTCCTCTTGATACTGGGAAGGAAAGGTTGGGTGATTTTAACGTGCACCGTTTTGTCTGGATGTTCTTCTTCCGGCTTTTTTCAGAGCCTCCTGTAGTGGCAAACTCGATCCAAGAGGTGTTCGAGCTCAAACACTCCATTTTTTACATCTTTACTGATTGTTTTTTGGTTTATGCACGCTCCTTGCATACGTTTGAGGATCGCATAACATTTTTTGGTCAACCGTTTTTCCTCGACCAAAAAATGTTATGCGATCCTCAAGCGTATGTATAGCGATAACCATAGTGTGTTATCACTGATATTAGATCATCAGGTTATAGTGATATCAGATCAACTTACGATTTTCTAGAGTATCGTCTTCAAAGCTTCCAAAGTAGCGGCTATAAATATTGTTTCAGCCTTGAAACCGCCTGGCTATCTTTGCTTTCTGCTCTGTTTGACATTTCTTAATCTCGACCTTATAGAGGTATAGATTTTGCTCCACATTTCCTTGCCAGGTGTCATCTCGTTGTTAGCGGGTAAGAACCGGAATCACAGTAAGCTTATTGGTAGGATGGTGTTTCAAGTATTCTGGGTAAATATCAGGTAAAAAGATTATAGATATGTTCGAAAGTATTGCCACCTCTGAAAGCCCATTTCCTTTTTTGAATGCTCTAATCACGAATTCAATGTCAATATAAGCTTTTTTGTACATGCGAAGTCTATAAGGTGCTAGTTATTGTGTCAAAATCTAAAAGAACTTCATTTCTTTGAAGGTGGACGTTTGGACGTGAGACATCGAATAGTCACGCAAGTCGTATGCAAAAATTGCTACTGAATTCGTCCTTCTTGAATTCGATTCGGGCATGAGCATTTTTCAACAAGATATTAAAATTCAAAACTGTGAAAACTATGAATGATCTCATATCGGTGATCTCGGACCAGTCTTATTTGTGTCATGGATACTTGCGCTTTCAACGAGTAGCTGTTGGTCTACTGGTGAAAATTTTCTGGAGAAAGTCGGGCCAAGGTCCGGTTAAAGGACCAAGCATTTCTCGATCTGAATTTCCTGGCTTTTATTCGAATCGAAGTTTAAATTGAACAATAAGTAAACTGTGATTAGTTATAAGCTTGCCGCTTATAAGTTTAGTATATGCGGCTAAAGAAGGTTCAAGCTAACTTGAAGCAAAAAATTAAGTCCTGTTTATCATCCTCGACGAATCTCTCTATGTAAAATCCTTGTAACCTTATGATAACTATGCTTCTAATCAAGCGTAAAAGAGACTGACTGCCAAATATGTGCTCTCATTTTTCTAATAAAGATTGGCTGGCAAGAAGGTTTCTTGATCCTTGGTATATTAGCAAAACAAAGATTTTCGAGACTTCGAACCCTGAAGTTATTCGCACTTTCGGACGCGACTATTGACTGATTACCTGACAAGTGATGGAGAACCTGGCCAGGAAGATTCGTGGAATTTGCACGAAAATTTCATCAATTTCGGGAAAAGCATCGAGAAAATAATAAACCACCGTCGAAAAATAAAAAGCAGCTGAAACGTCTAAAGTGAAATGTTAAAATGCAGTTTAGTACATTATATACTCTGAAAAAGAGAGCTCATTAGACCATAATTAAGCCTTTCATTAGGACTTTCATCCTTGCTGCTTGGGATCAACGATACTCAATTCGAAATTTGCAATTTAAAATTTCGTAAGCGAAAAGAATTCGTCAAGCGTGAAGAACATGAAATACTATTTTTGACTTTTAAACACCGAAGCGGGTCCATCTTGACGATATCAAATGAACTCCTTCAAGCATTCTTGAAATTTAATAGAAATTCGTCGAAACATTGATGAAAAGAGGCTCTCAACAAATTATTTGGAGCTAATTATAATTTACCAAACCGAAAATCGGCTGCGAATTTCGATTGGATAAAAGAAAGGGCTTGAAACTACATGTAGTGTAATACGAGTGCATATGTTGTATGCTTGTTTATCTACATGTGTGCTAATTTTACGGTATGCATGGTAGGAAGCTCCGCTTCAAATGTAATTAAGTCAAAATAATTAATACCATCACTCCCCACGGTATTATTTTGTGGCTAGCATGGTGATAGGATTACATCTACGAATTCCGCCAAATACAGCTGATATGCGTGTGTAGTATTCCAGCTCGCTTTCACCTAGAAACACATATGTTAACATTTTCCCGTTCAATCCAAAGAACTGTGTTGTGTGTGGCTATCGATTTGCGGACGCATTACTAAAACATTTCACCTGCCTTTTAGGCTTAGGGCGTTGTAAATGGTTACTTCATCCAGATGAGCAGAAAATATTTCGCATATATTTGATTAGGAGGAATTTATGGTGGAGCGCGGACAAAATATTTTCGAGTCCGGCAGACCAGAAAACGTAGGAATACATTTTGTCCTCTCGTTTTCCGTGAAATTCGGATTACAAATAAGTCACCCAAAGAGAAAAACTACATCAAAAGATTATGGGTCAAATTTATTTTGGGCTTTTTCCACTCCGAAAACAAAATAACTCGGAAGAAATATTACCATAATGCTTTCAAATTATTTGCACAAGCCATAAACGACGGCAAACAGAATAACGAGAGTATTTTTCCCATGGCATGCATGAAAAGCAAAGAAAATTTATTTTGAATTATTGAATGATACAACATCGGTTATATGTAGACATATTTAAGGAAACACTAAAATGTTTGCATTTATGCATAAAAACGCCGTAGGTGCCGGATTCGTTTTCAATTTGAATTCTGTTAATGAAAACATCAAACAAATCGAATCTGGAAAATTTTGAGAACCATAGAATTAGTCGTTTGTCACGGATTTGTATTGTTGAATGGAAAAATTACTTTCTAATCGTCGCATGTTTACTTTGCGTAAACAATGTTTGGTGAAAATGTCTAAATTTACGAGGCAGTCGATAATTTGTCTTCAAAGGCCTTTTTTGTCTGCTGAAAATTGAACGAGACATTCATATTATGCATTTTATTATTTGTACTTAGCATGAGGTTCATTATATTTGGAAGTCAAAGCGTGCTATCTATGGATAAATTTGTATCTGCAAGTAATTTGTTGTTTTGCATTCTTCGCGTCAATTTTTATTTTTATTTTCGATATAAATGAGCATTCTTTTTGAATGTAGGTTTGGGTGTCCCAGGCTATAACGACGAACTTTTTTTTCGAATTTCAAAACGCATACCCTCTATTTTTTCGTTTGGCTCCAAAAACTTAAATATTGTTGAGATCGGATAACTACAAGGTGTCTCAAAAGAAGTTTTATATTTAGTGGATCGATTAAAAAAAATTTAACCGTATATAGAAAAAATGTTTATTAATTATTAAAATACACTTTTTGGGGATTAATTTCTTAAAAATAATATCGTCTAAATGTAGACCCTCGCGTTCTCGGCACTCATTTAATCGAACAGTAAAATTACTTATGACGTCTCGGCAGATGGACTCAGGGATGGCTGCCATATCGTGACGGATATTTTCTTTCAAATGCGCCAGTGAAGTCGGTTTATTGGTCCAATGCGAATGCAGGGGTTTCTGATTTTTGCGTTCCGGATTCGTTGCACTCCAGTAGCGGCAGTTCTGCTTATTTACGTGGCCATGAAGATAAAAATGAGCTTCATCCAAAAACGAAATGTTGGTAAACGTTGAAAATCACTCAATCACCTGATTACGAAATTAAGCCTCCGACTAGCATCTTGGGGCTTTAATTCTTGCACCAATTGAATTCTGTGGGGGTGCAGCTTTAGGTCTTTGTGCATAATGCGATGTAATGATGATCTATGCACATTTAAAGCACTTGCGCGCTTCCGAATTGAAAGGTTCGGGTCGGCACGAACAGACTGATTAACATTCTCCACGTTTTCTACCGTTCTTGATGACCTTGGTCGCCCGGATTTTGATTTATCCAGCGTTGTACCAGTCTTTTCAAACTTTTTAACCGAATGTCCAATGAGAGGAATGCTTGGCGCATCATTTAAGTGGCAAAAACCTCGAATACTGCAGAATTTTCTACGCGCTACAGTTGCCGAATCGCCGTTTTTGCAAAACTCTCGCACGTACAACGCGCGGTCTGCTCCCGAGAAACGCTCCATAGCGACTGAATTCCCAAGAGCCAGGCTACCGATTGACATAACTCCCGTGCCCCTCGGATACGTTGCGTTCACGCAGTAAGCTAAATAAATATAAAATTTTTTTTGAGACACCTTGTATAACCCGTGCCGACTTGACGTCAAAGTTTAACTTTAAAAGTTAGTATGGAGCGATAGGGACATTGTAGAGTTCATTATTTATAATGAGTAAATAAAACACATTTATTAGGGATAAATAGTAAAACACACATCAATCATTTCCTTTTCCTCTTCAAAGTTTGCTTTTTAAAATCAGGATATACGATCCTGTGTTCTTGTACGCAACGTAATAAAAATTGCTCTTGCTCCTCCTCAACAGTGATTAAACCATGTCTTCCATTAATTTAACCACTTCTTTCATTTCTGCCGTATCATTAACTGCTCTCAGTGTCAATAGCTTCTTTTTAGCTTTTCGCAAAGTCAATATCGTCAAATAAAGATAAAATAGACACTTCATCTGTCAAATACCATAAATGCTGGCAAAACTTCTGTAAAGCTGCCTTGGAAATGCCTTTGTCTATTGTTTTGTAAGCTTTAATGGACTGAAAAACTATAAGTCAAAGCATAAAAGCATAAGTCTTGATAAAGTGCTTTTACAACTAAAATGCATTAGAGCCAGAATTTGTCGTAGAATATCACGATATGATAGACAGACATCCAACAGAGCTGTCTTATCCTTACTTGAAATAGTAATGATATTTTTAAGGAATAAATGACTGTTGCCGTCCACCGAGCTTGGTGTATAGCACCTGGAGGCCGAATCTTGAATTTCTTCTCTGTATCTCCAACAAGAAATATTATTAAAAGCTCAATCAATACACGATAGTCATCTCTAGCTATTTCTTTAGTTAATTCAAATCGGTAGAATTCTAGCAGTTTATCAATTTCTGAAACATTTAAACAAGATAACTTTTCTTACGAAAATATGTGTATTTTTTCGGCATCGACATTTTTCCAGTTTTCTCGGAACTTTTTAAACAACTGAATGTCTGGGCTTGTAGTTATTTGGCTGATTTTCGCTTCAAACAAACTTTCTAATACTAAAAAATAAGCATTTCTCTATCTAGGTTTTGTTCGAGAAGCACACAGGCACCATTAACACGGCCTGTATTTGAAGCAGTAGAATCACAACGGAGAATCTGTACTCTGGCCTCAACATTCCAGTTGACAATGGCATTCCAAACTGTCTATGCCTGTTCGCTTCCTGATGAGCTGCCCAATTTTGACACAGCGATAAGTTATTCCTTATCACCATATGAGATAAGTATCGGGGGCCTTCTTCTTCAGATTTACGTGAATAAAGAGCCGGCAATAGTTTGCCATCCCAGTGGGCAGTTACCGTATCCGGGATATTGTTTTGAAAATCAACTTTTATAGTTTCAGCCCCGCTCTCTTCGCATGGATTGAGGACTTGCTTATAGAAAAATCATTCTTGTTAAGCCCTAGTACGTCAAAAGTAGCTTCAATTACAAATGCAGAATCTCTCACACTTAACTGCCATTTATCTTATGCGGCATTTAACGGGCTGAGAGGAAGCACCACTTAGGCGGGGTCTATTTTCTTGTAAATCTGAATTGACCCTCGACTAGTTTGCCGTGGGTGATAATGTGAACTCCTAATGTATCGATTCCCTTGCGACAAAAATGCCATACGACACGAGTGATCTGCCTAGCGAATAAAATGCGATACGAAAATGAATGTTCTGCCGGAACTATCTTTATTAACAGGCACAATGTGTACAATACAACGGTTTCCTTAAGACTATTTTCTTACAACTATAGCTCGTCGTTTTTCTACAATTTGAATTTCTGTAGGCGTGATTGTGCGTGGGCCTTACATAACGAAGACAAAACTTACTGTTGTGGGTAATTACGAGGACCATAAACGAATAAAGGTTTACAATCGGGACTGGAAATATAATTTTTTATGAGTTTCACGTGTTAAATTTTTAGAACATTCAAAACATATACTAGCTCTACTTATTAAGCCGTGTATGCAGATTGCTTAACACATGTAGAAAATTCCTTCAAACTGCACGTAACAATAGAGTTCATTATCTGAGAAATCATAAAAAATGTTTATTTCTGTCTGGTAGAATTCGATGTCAATGGAGCTAACGATGCAAAATATTTATCACGTCGCTTTTCCTCCTCAATATTTTTAAGGCGCGCCTTTTCTTCTCTTTCTGTAAGTTTTTTGTCCATTCCGGGTAAATAACCAGGCCGACCTGGTTCTCTGTGACGCTCCAAGAAGATCCTATCTTCATTTATTTTAATAAACTGAAGCGCATCGGCATGAGCAATGCTCTACTGCCTCTAGTTGGCAGTCAAGATTAATGCGTCTCTATTTGACTTCTTTCTTAATCAAGATGGCAACTTCTCCTCCTATGCTATCCTCCCTTAGTAGACTTATTGTGTTGTAGTTAGGTATCCTATGGTTTGTGTCCGCATTACCTAGTGTTTCTTGTAGGAGAGCTGCAGTGATGTTGTTATTCCTAAGGTAGTACTCAAGGCTGTTTTTATGTCTTTTAGGCTTTGTTTAGGTTTAGGCCTTCCGAAGTGTGTGTTTGGTTTTTTTGATTGTTATAACTCTGATTCGTTGTGCTGATCAGTTCCTGTAAGGTGTTAGTGTTTATTTGTGTATTTTCTTTGTTATTTTCAATTAGTGTTGTAAGTTTGTGTAGTAGTTGTGATAGTAGCCTCTCTGCTTCACTGGTTCTGTGTGAATTGTTCTTAATCGGTTCCGTAGGCAGTATGACCTGTTCTGCAGTTTGGTGCTGGTTTCTGGGAGTGTTTGTATCTGTATTCAGTCTTTTATTTCTTTCTGGTAGTGCTGTTATTTGTACGTACGAAAACCTCATAAGGTTCCTTTGGACGTCCTTAATTGGGTTCCTGTGGTTGTTATTTTTCTTGTGAGTGAGTTGAGGGAAATCCATGTTCGCTATCTCTTCCAGGTCTAGTCCTGCATACCTGTTCTTGTTTATCAGTTGCCGGGCTTCTTTGTTGGAGATGTTAAGAATCGAGCTGGTTTCAACTTCTTTCTTGTATGCCGTCCATTTTTCATATTTTCGATCGGTGGCTTCGTGGTCTGAGCTCTTGCACAGTAAGCACTTCATGTTCTTACAGTTACCTGTGCAGTCCTGCTCTCCACATTTGAGGCAGGTTTTTGTCTTGTCCTTACATATGGTACTGGAGTGGCCTAGTCTGGCACAGTTCATGCATCGTCGAGGTTTGAATTTATAGTAGTCTACCTTGCTGACTACGTACGCTGTTTTTATATTGTCAGGAAGAACGTTCCCAGTCACTTTAATTTTTACTGATGTCGTTTCGATAAACTTTGTGGGGTCATTTCTGTCCCTTGTGCTCATTCTATGCGCCTCCGCAATTTGTATATGTTCTAAATGCTCGCCCATTTTGTTGCACGGTTTTAATAATTCCATGAACTCTTCAATGCTAAAGTCTACCGGTATGTCCCTGATTACTCCGTATCTATAGAGGTATTTGCTGGGGATGAAGGGCCTGAAATCGTTTTTCTTCATATGGTCGTTTACTACGCACTCATTTGCTATTGTGGCGCTTTCGAAAAGTAATTTTAGTCTATTGTAGCCAACCTGCTTGATGTCTTTTATTCCTTTTAATCCTATTTTCTTGTTGATTAGGTAGAAACGCATGAGTGTGATTCTGATTCTTTCGTTGACACTGTTGTAGCCATCGACTAACACCGGGAATGTGTCTTCCTTTGAGTTTGTTGGGTATTTGTTTGGGGTCCGAATCATGTGTTGATTTATGTTGGTCTGCGGGCTGTTTTCCTTGTTGGGTGGTGCCGATAATACTTTCTCTGCTCCCTCCTTCGTGTGACTCTTTAGTTCCGCTTTGTTCATAACCTTATTCGTGATGTCTGTTAACTTCCTTTTCTTTTGAATCCCTGTTTTATCTTTTGCCTGCGGGCCACCTGGGTCCGGAGGACCCTTTTCCCATTCTTCCATATCTTGGGTTTTTCATCATGCCCGTCTTTCTAAGAAGAACTGTCCGTACGTAATGCGACACACAGTTCCAATTTTTTTCTGATTGCATCATTTTTCCCGTTACATTTTCTGGGGAGAGCACGCCTATTTCCTCTGAGAGATGCGAACGGAGTCTTGTCGATCTGGCCTACGTAAAGACCGTGTGGCAGTCGTCATCCGTCATCCCCTATCCATCCCCCCCCCCCCATCAACCTATGTCAAAATCTATTCACATACTTTTTTGGATCTTTGTAATTTCTATCAATACTCGGTTGAGGACGCATGATATATCAGGTTGCCCTATTAATCTATATCCATCTGTGTTTGAATGTAGGGATTCGATGCGTGTTCTGCCTTAGCTAGTAGATTATCTCTGTGCAAGAGCGCGAGTTTATTGATAAGGCTAATATTAGCATTAGGCTAATATTAGCATATAATAGGCTAGAATATAATATACTGAATGACCATCTTTAAGATTATTATCTTATTCTTTATGTTCAATTGGGACCTTCTGTTGAAAAGTGGATACAGTTGTAGTACAGAATTTAAGGGTTTAATGCTTATTCGTTCAATGTGGTATTTGAATATGAGTTTGTTGTCCACCATTAGCCCAAGACACTGCAGATTAGGAAGTATATTGGAATTTTCCACAAAGTCTGTTAGTCTTTTTAGGAATAACTTTTCGAAGAGCTTACCAGAGGCTGGCAATCGGCTTGTTGGCCTGTAGCTATCTGGCTCATATGAATCCTTCCCAGGCTTAAGAAGTGGTACTACAGTTGCTTGTTTCCAGGCGAGTGGAAAATAAGATAGTTTGAGGCACGCATTAAGTTAGATGCAAGTGAGAGAACAATCCCTTTCCTTGGCAGATTATTCAACACCGAATTAGGAATTCCATCGGTCCCATGAGCTGTACAATTCTTAAGTTTTGTAGTTAGTTTTCGTTAGAGTCGCTGGCTCTGTTACGGCGTCCATCATATATGTAAATTGGGTACTTTTAGTGGCAAATTTAACTCATGTAACTCGTGTAACTCTGATCGATGTTTCTGTAGTTTTATTTTCAAAATACGAACAGAATATTATAATATATTATAATATTCACGAAAACTTGTTAGCGATGAGAATTTAAATTTCACGCCGAACCAGGAAAAAGAACAAAAAATTTTCTTCTGACACAAGTTTCTTGCATAGATAGGCCACGCACGTTATGAATAGCCTTTTATTTGTATTAAAATGCAAGAAATGGCTCCACCAATATTATACGCCCTAAAAAGAGTTTTTGTAATTGTCAAATCCCTTTCAAATGATGCTTAACATGAAAAAAATCAGTAAAATTTGCGAAACCACTTCTCGGATCAGGACATCGAATACAGTCTATTGTTAAGCAAAACATATTGAAAATACTTATTTTAAGAGTTTACTTTAGTTTTGCTTGGAAGCAGTAATGTTTGGTTCATCAGCGGGAAGGCTACTGAAGTTTTAAAATATGGAAATAATGTGCGGAAAAATGTCAGGCATTAAAAATGGACTCTGTGTTTGCAAGACTTTAGTGAACATTTCACTAAAGAACGTGATATTCTTCGTTCGTTCGATCGAAACAGTTGTCTCCTAAATTTTCAAAAAAACTATTGACAGAATTTAAAGAATATTGTGAATTTGTAGAGCTTAGCTTTCGCAAAATATTCTAATTGTAAGAACATCGACATTGGCACTACTAACTCGTTTAACAGCTGATTGACTAGATACGTCAAAGTATCTTTTTCTAATGAATGTACGCCGCCAGATATAACATCAATTCTGTGTGTCAACTGACATAACAACAAATATCATTCGTTATCTCGTATTTTTTTCGTATTTACGCCGTTTTAATTATTGACTAGAACAGAAATCAACAAAGCTGATGGGCAGTTATGTGAAAAGTTTGAAGTGAATGTAGACATACATATTTAAAATAAAGAAAAACCTTCCTTTGAATTTTATGTATCTATGATCTTTATGATATTTATTTATGTTTTTCATCGCTGATGGAAACCGAACAATCACGGTCGAAAATCGATTCCGCAAGGTAAATAAATACATAAAATTAAAAGGAAGATTTTTCTTTATTTTTAGCAAAACGAGTTTATGAAGATGGAAGCAATTACAAATATACATATTAAGTAAAGAAAATCTACTTCGAAGCTAGTAATACCCAGAATTCGCACCGATATAATTCGCCTTGAATTATGTTCGAAGAATTGGATGAGTTTTAGGAGTCTACGAGAATTAGACATGATACGTTGCTCAGCATTATTGAGCGATACAACAGAACATCAATGGATTTAGTGAGGTCACAAATTCAAGAAAGCGGTCTGTCAAAGAACTCATGGGCGGAGTTAACGTTTACTGTGAGATATATTCGCAATCGTGTTATGAATAGTCATGCCAAACAAAAAAAAACTTCACATGTTTTGTTGACGAAACATTTGTGGGCGATTGGATGCCAATCTTAGCTCACATTCCAAAAGAAAAACGCCCTACGAAACCATCCAATGGTTTCATAGAGCTTCAACATGGGAGTCTTATGGAATATGTAGGGCGTGATCGAGGTTATTACATTTGAATGCCAGGGACTAAACAAGTCCAAGAGTCACGGGATTGTGTTTTCGAAGAACATTCGTCACAACAGCTGACAAATTCTAAGACAGATATGAGCGAGGATATCAATATGCAAACTCTACAAGACAATATCATAGAAGAAGACGTACCAAATGACATCGTGAATCCGGAAGACGATACAGACGATTACAATAAGGAAAGAGTATTAAGTGACATGGTAAATAAGAATGATGATCCACCATCGCGAGCCAAAAAAAACCGAGAATACTCAGTCACGACAACATGAGATGACGCTCTAATATGGAAAAGCGAGTCATCATGAAGCAAAACCCCAAACATTCAATGCTCAGAAAATTTAGTGTAACCAGCGAACGAACTATCAAGAAGTTATCAAATTCAGCGAAGTTACGGAGTGGATGAACGCAATGGTTGAGGAAATCGACTCAATAACAGTGCACAAATCGTGGGTAGTTCGCCAGTGGAATGCATATGGGTACAGAAAGATAGCTGTTGACATAGTGAGTGAGTGGATTACGATGTGGTATAGGCGACAGTATCAGGCTTTCAAACAATGCGATTGCTTGTTGCTGCAACGGTTGAAAGAGTTAGAAGAGCGCCCATCTTCACAGCGACTTGAAGGAAACCATAAGGACTTGTAAAAATAAGACAAGGATATTTAGAGTGGAAGCTGCAAGCTCGGCGAGATTCTACAAGATATTCATTAGAGCCGCATGCTTCAAGTGGCAACTCGATACGTAGGAAGGCATTCGTAATGATCAGTACCGATAAACCTTCCCATGAGGGGGGGGGGGGGAGGGGTGGATTACAGGAACATCGACAGTGGCAGCACTAACTCGTATAACAGATGATAGACCAGATCTGTCCAAGTATCTCTTTCTCTTTCTAATGAATGTACGTCTCCGTATGTTATTTCCAATTTTCCGTGTGAACTAACTTCACAATAAATAGCATCAAACTCGTATTTGTATTAAATGTGTTCCAGAATGAGAAATAAACTCTGTGAATTGTCCTGATATTTTGAATAAGTTGAACATCATTCATTATAATATTCAGGAAAATATTTTGAATTTATTGAAACATATAAAATATTAATATTTAAAAAAAAATTGAATTAATAATGAGAAGTTGGTACCTAATCTTGATAGCTTGGAAGTTCCTTTTTCAAATTTTTTTCGCCACATACGATTTCGCTTTTGATCTGAATTCTTTTTGTTGAAATCCTTATTCATTAGATGTGCGAGCAATCAAGACTGGTAGGGGTTGTGACGTCCTGTTTCCTATTAGGTGTACAACTTTGCTTCCATCGTTTTTTCCCCCGAAATTTGAGGCTTTATTTTAAAAACCTTGTTATACATTTATGATTCAAAGTATTGTCCATCGGTGGCTAGTACTTTCTCCCATCTTTCGGGCAGCGTAAGAATCCCGCATTGAAAAAACTGATCATCTTTTGAAGCGATCCACGAATCGATCCAATTTTTTACTTCTTCATAAGACCGGAAGTGCTAGTCAACCAGACCGTGTGCCGTTGATCAAAACAAGTGATAGTCCACGGGAGCAAGGTCTGGAGAATACGGTTGGTGAGGTTAGGCATCCGATTCAATGTTTTCAAGTATATCTTGACCATTTTCGCAACATGGCGTCGAGCATTGTCATGCTGTAAAATCACTTTATCATGACTCTAGTTGTTTTGCGGCCGTTTGTCTTTAAATGCTCGGCTCAAACGCAATAATTGCGTTCGATAACGATCGCTTGTGATTGTTTCAGTCGGTTTTAACAACTCATAATACACTACGCCGAGCTGGTCCCAACAAATACTAAGCATGACCTTGGAACCGTGAATATTCGGTTTGGACGTCGACGTTGCAGCATGGTCGGGATATCCCCATGATTTTCTGCGCTTGGGATTAGCGTAATGAACCCATTTTTCATCCCCAATCACAATGCGATGCAGAAATCCCTTCTGCTTTTGCCTTGCAAGCAGCTGTTCACAAACAAACAAACACCGTTCAATATATCTCGACTTCAACTCGTACGGCACCCAATTTCCTTGTTTCTGAATCATTCCCATGAGTTTCAGGTGTTTTGAAATAGCTTGTTGCGTCAGTGTCAATGATCCTGCCAATTTAGGTTGTGTTTGACACGAGTCTTGATAAAGTAATGCCTCCAATTCTGCGTCTTTGAAAATCTTCTCTCTTCCACCGCTAGTCTTCGACGTCAAAATCACCATTCCTGAAGCGCTGAAACTACTCTCGGCACGTTCTTTCACTAATAGTGGCCTCACAATAGATATTTGAGAGCAATCGATGAGCCTCAACCGCAAGATTTCTTCATATTAAAGCATAAAATTAAAACATCCCGCACATGACGAGAGTTTGGCTCGTAAGCTGACATGTTTAATCGAGAATAACTTTATAACGCAGACACAAATTGACTGATATTTCGATGACCTAATGTTTACAAATATCCAAGCTTATTGTATGACATCTACAATCTATTTATTTCGACTACCCACTTACCGCTACCGCAATGGATCTATTACAAAACGACGGAAGCAAAATTGTACACCTAATACTTAACCCTTACCTATCCAGTATGCTTTTGTAACGTAGTTGACCTGTAGTGTCCAACAGACTCATTGTATAAATCTAAGGCAGAAAGAAAGAAAAGAAAGTTATTTTGAATTAAAAAAAAAAAACAGTTTAATGTATTTCAGTAATGTATTTTTTACATTTATTTACTTACAGTTATTACTAATAATTTTTTCCAGAATATTCCGAGCAGACATTGTGGTTGCATTTATCACAACACTGTTTAGAAGATCTTGATAGTTTCGAAGGGCAAATACAACATCGCTTTTTCCTTCCACAGGCAATTGTGTAGCTCTCTGACCTGACCCTACCACGTCCTGCATGGCTGCTAAGTGGTAGCTTGATAAGCCTTCCTTACTACGTCTCCGTATATGAAGTGTTACCAAGTCGGTTGCGATTTCGTAATAGTATAAATAAAAATTTTTTACGAGGGTTCCAATCAGGATGAATATTTTTCCATATAATTAGAAATGCAATGCCAAAATATCTAAAGTATTGTGAAAAAATGCAATTGGCCACCTTTTCGTCCTACGCCGAACTGTTTACTCATGAACCATCTGGTCCAGCGTATCGACATCTCCTTTGATGGCATTGTAGTAAAAGTTTATTTCTGATTTACATCATCGTAGACAATAAAATTACGGCACGATTCTTTTTTGGTACACAGGAGACCAATGTCAGATTTTGATAAAATCCAAATACATTAGATTCAATATCACGGGTTTTTTTAGGTTAAAAATTTGGAGGTATACACCTCTTATTTTCTCTCATTGTTCCAACTATTGTAAGACCATTTTATGCCAACGATTTTGCGACAGCAAGACTCATGCAATAATTATCAAAAGTAACATTCCTGTTACCACGGGAGTATGGTTCATATAACAGGTAAACTACATTGTACGCTGAATTTTCCGCCCTGTTTGGTCCTTTTTTTCCGCAATATGGTATAATACATGGTATACTAGTTTTGCTGTCACAAATTCACCAAATTTTCATACCATTTCTGTCTGGTTGGCTGGGTAGGTACTGTTATAATGATACGCGTCTAAAAGAAGGTACAAGCTGCTCGTCAATAGTGAGGTTTTCTCCAGGAAAATAAAACTTTTCCAGGTTTTGGTTTACGTATATCTCACGTACACGTATACGTCCCATAATTCTCTAATAGGTGAAAGTTCCTCTTTTGATTTTCTGAGGGACGTAGCGAGGGGACCTCCTAAGCGAAATTGGAAAGCTCTGTCCGGTAACTATCGTCGGAGTAATGCTGAAAACAGTTGACAATTGGAATCGCGTGGCGCAATATGCTCGGGCAGTGCCTGATACTGAAAAAAGCTTTATTGGAGCGCCGGGAGGCATCGATCGACAAGAAATTTCCATAATCCGAAGTAATGTGTCAAACGGTTCCAGGCTAGGTTCTCAGGTTCACAGGGAGGTGTTTAGTGGGTAGTCCGAAAGCATTTTGCGCCTGGGAGTCCCACACTCAGGGTGTGAACACCCTTCACCTTTGTAATAAATTGATTATTAAGTGTTAAAAATAAAACAACGTATTTGGTGGAATGACAGAAACGGAATGACTTTTATTAGTAAGTAACACATGTAATGTATCTATGGTATCTATAGCAAAGAAGGGCGCGTATTTTGAGTACAGTTATAACAACCTCCCTAGCACAAAACAAAAAAAGGGACCTAGTATTTTTATCATCGAATCTTAAGAATCGTAGTAAAGAAACAAATCTATTTTTTCCCATTCTAGCTCGAAATATCGGATTGCCAAAGTTTGGATTCCAGGGTTCTCTAAAATCCACACCTCCCTGTTTATTGATGCTTATAGTCAGTAAAAGATCTAGAAAAGCTTGCATTTCGATTTTGTCAATTGGGTTCCATCGATTTGTTCCTCCTCTTCATAAGTGTCAATTGAAACGTATTTTTGTCACTCTCACTCCATGATTGTTCATCTTCGTTTTCAGATGCTGGTTCTGTCACATTACATTCACTCTCAGAACAGCGGTCCACAGCAAATTTCTCATCATCGCTATCGGTCTCAAGCAGAAAATAGTCTTCTTCGTCACTTTCAACAAGAGCATGTTGAAGTTCACTTTGTGTTAGCTGCGTTTTAGCCATTTATTTGAATTAGGAATGATATTAGAACACAACAATTTTATAATTAAAGTTTCTGGTCACTGATGCTTTATACGATTACAAAGACTACGATTATAGCACAAACAAATGTCTGGCAGCCGCTATTAACTACCTGACATCATAAGATTATAAGTAAACGTAAACAAATAGCAATTTACCTTCACACTCGCATCAAACAAAATGTTACTGTGTCTGTTCGACAATTTTGGTTTGAAAGGCCGATTCATAAAAATAAATACTTACGTTTTTATTAAAACATGAACGCAAAATTGTGTCTGCAAGTCACTTGTGGTTTGTTAAGGGTTAAAAAAATATTTTTTTCTTTATATTGCATCTATTTTTTCAACAAAAAGCAGGTAAGAAATAGCATCCCCTAAACGCCAAGACAATGAATTAATAAATAATAAAGGCTGAATTACAATAGCGCGAGACCGCGATACGAGAGCGGGACGACAGTATCGCAGCAAATGTCAAGCAGTTTTCGTAACATGCGACGAGAGACGTTTACCAGACGTAGCGTGCAGACGTGTTTTATTCGTGCGTACCGAAAACTTGTCATGTTAAATGACAGCTCAGTAGTGCCAAAACGTGACGAAGTGTCAAAACAAACAGTTAAATCTAAAAAGGCGAAGAGACAGAAGGAGAGCCTGATTAACATAATAGTGAAATAAGTGAAAAGCGACTGGCGGAACACGAAAAAAGCGAGCCTCCAACGAAACAAAGATGGTCGGAAGGAGCCAATGCCGAAGCAGTAAGACAACCCCGAACGAAAGCCGCCCGCAAGGAAATCGAAGTTGCATCATCAATGGAAATGAAGCAAGGACCAACAACTACATTCGACCGCACCAAAGTGGATCTTATGAAAAAGGAGGTAGAAAAATTTAAAAACAGCGACGGGAAAACTTCTTCTTAAACGTAAGTTTTCCGCTTCTAGTGTAGAACCCCCAAAACAAAGTTAGAATCCTTTTTCGCCTCTCTCAAAGAGCCCACGATCATGGAAAGAAACCCTACAACTAAATACAGAGTCACGCGTTAAAACGTAAGGAAACTAAAAATTATAGTAGACGACGTTGTCACCCATGAAAAATTGTTTGAGATGATACAGAACTCAAACGCAGAAGGTTACTCCTTCACCCCAAAAGAACGTAGAAGGTACTCTGCTATCCTCAGAGGAGTAGACTCCGCCTTCGGTGAAAAGGAGGTGAAAGAGGATATTGAGGACCAACGCCCCGGCATAAAAGCATGCACCGTTTCGCCACTGACTACCGGTTGGTCCAAAGCAAACGGAGTGAGCTTATACCTCTATAGAGTGACCGTAGAACAAGAAGATGATCTCCATCGTCTTCTGAAGGTGCGGTATATACTCAATCAAAAGGCAATCTGGGAAAGACCTAAAAGGAGTGAAATGCTCCAATGTTTTAGGTGCCACAGGTTTGGCCACGTATCGACAAACTGTGCCTTCCACTCAAGATGTGTCGCTTGTGGAGAAGGACATAGCAATGCGGCATGTCCAAGACGGCAAACAAACAAGCAAAATGAGCCACCCTTCTGCGTCCTTTGCAAAGAGAAAGGCCATCCTGCAAACTACTCCGGATGCCCCGAAAGGAAAAGGCTTAGGGAAAAATAGCGTCTGTAAAAACAAAACAACTAAATTTCCCCACCCTAGCCCCCGCCTACAGACCCAGCCCTTCGCAAAACACAACAACCGTCACTCCAACAAAAATCCAATCAAGCGTATCTTACGCTGAAATCACGAAAACCGCGGCTGAAACGCTGCGGAGCGTATCAGTACAGGGAATTCCCTTTAAACGCCTACAACAAGAAACCTTGCTTGTATTAGGAATGTCACCAGGCGACCTACTTAAAAAAAATCGCAGAATTTTGGATAAAATACGATACTACACCAGCACAAGACAAACCAATTGCACTGATAGAGCTATACCTCAATATCTATGGGGGCAAATAAGCTGATATCCGTTTGCCTAAATATAAAATAAATATAAATAAAATATATATAAATATATATAAAAAATATAAATTCCTTAGTCTCCCATGATAAAAGAATATTCATTTCTAATTTAACAAAATCAGTGCAACCAGACATAGTACTTCTAAACGAAACTGTACTGAAATCGGCCCACAAGATCCGTGTGGACACTTACCAAATTCTCAGGAATGACTCGGGCAGAGGAGCCGCAATTGTACACCGCGCTAACCTTTCGGTCGAACAAATAATCATTGACCACACAGACATTGCTTACACGCTAGCCACCCTTTATACAAAGAGAAACAATGGGAATCGTAGGAAAATACTCATTGGTTCAGAATATATTCCAGGGAACCTTGGAAATCCTATACAAACATTTCTCGATAGGATCTTGAATATAGCCTCTGACTATGACTCCATCATATTGGAGGGGGGACCTGAACGCGAGACACGATCAGTGGGGGGACTCTAGCCGGAACTTAAATGGTAAAAGTATCAATCAGTGGTACTATTCGAACGCTTTTTTGACGTGCGACATCATAAATGCAGGAACTCCGACATACCCAAGAAGCAGTTCCTTCCTTGATAACTTCATAGTATCCCATAATCTGTTAGCCCGAAATTCGACTTCCTATAACTGCTCAACCTTTCCATCAATGTCCGATCTCTACGGCCTACTACTAACACTTAATCTGAAAAATATAGAAACCAACTTCGTGAGTCCGAAAAAAAATCGCTCTTTCCCACGAAGACGGGATACAGTTTACTAAAGACCTCGAAGATTTCTTACCCCCTATCCCTCCAGCAAATAGAATACTATCTAACCAAGAAATAGATAACCATATAAAAAACCTCTCTGAGTGTATAATAGGCTGGATGGACTACGATGCCCCCAGAAAGACGCCAAAGCAAATGCTGTGCAAGTGCCTTACGGAGGATACATTAGCCCTTATTATTGAGAAAAACAAGGAAACCCCAGAGGCTGAAAGTGAGCGAGGAATATCTCACACTCAAAGCGGAAATCAATGCCATGTCCAACAAAATAAGGGAGCAAGTGAGAAAGGAAATTAACGAAAACTACAAAAGTAGACTGAACAGTCTAAGGCCGGCTTCGGATGTCTTTAGAGAAATAAATATTTTAACAGGACGACAGGAACAAAAGTTCAGTATTGATAGAGATCCTGTCAAAAGTGGAGGGCAATCTTTTTCTACTGTTAATCAAAAACTCCAAGCAATTTCCTCCTTTTACAGTAGCCTATACCGAGAACGTAGCCCGGACAACGTAAAAATACAGGAGATAATTGCCTCTGTTAAAGCCAGAAACATCGGATACCAGGGCTCATATTTAACCATCTTCTCAAATACCAACAAGGCAGTGTCACCAAGACATAATATCTTTGGCACTAATGAGGCTGAAGTTGAAGAGATCCTAGCCAGCATGAATAGCAAGACCTCCGCTGGCCTGGATGGCATACCCAACAAAGTTTTGAGGAAGTGTGGAGCAGATGTTGCAAAAACATTGACTATCTTCTGTAACAACTGCATCAATAATGGCTACTTTCCTCAGTCCTGGAAATTAGGCAAGCTTGTTCTCATTCCAAAGCCACACTGTGATGGTAACATTAAAAACTTCAGACCTATTTCGCTGCTATCTAACATAAGTAAAGTTCTAGAAAGAATCATCCTACGTAGCTTTAAAGTGTTCTCCAAAAACCTGATCCCAGAGTTTCAGTTTGGATTCTAACATAGGAAGTCCACAGAACAAGCAATAATGCTGATGCACGACACGGTCACTCAGAACTTGCGCAAGAAACAATGCACGATCGCTTGCGCACTGGATCTACAAAAGGCATTTGACTCCGTCTGGACTGACTGTCTCAGACCCAAACTCATCTCTTCAAATTGCCCTCTTCTCCTTACAAGAATCATAGATAACCTTTTAGTAAACAGGACCTTAACTTTCAATATCGCTCATCAAACTTCAAAACCAATACCTGTCCTATCAGGGGTCCCACAAGGATCCATACTCGGGCCATACCTTTTTAAGTTTTTCCTTCACGATGTGCCGAATCCCGCCAACTTTAAAAGTGGAAACCAAAGCCCGTCTTGCAACCCGAAGGTTATGTTATATTTGCAGACGACATACTGGTACTAGCCAGTCATGCACTGCCGATATTCGCTGTAGAAAAGGTGCAAAGAGCAGTAGATGAAATAGCAAGCTACTTAAAAAATTGGGGGCTCACAATAAATGCCTCGAAATCCAAGTTAATATGCTTCCGTAATGCTAGCGGGAAAGGACACAGACTAGCAGTCCAACAAAGCAAGGCGATACGACTGAACATTGAGGGCAAGATAGTATCGCCTAAGGACACTTTTAAGTATTTAGGCGTGAATTTCACTAATAGGTTCAAAATGAATCCCCACGCAAAGAAAGCTGTAAACAGAGCTAAAGGAGCCGCAGCATTAATTTCACCTCTACTCTCCTCCAGATCCGTTTTGCTAAACGTAAAGCTCCTTATGAATAAAACGTTAATCCGGCCAATCATCACCTACTCCTTCCCAGCTTGGATGACTATTTCACCGACAGTGGCAGAAGAAATTGAAATATTCGAAAGAAGGATACTTCGAAAATGTGTATCGAAATACCGACGCCCCAACAAAAAATACTATAAAAATCAATCTCTCTATAAAGAGACCAATATTATTCCCATTTTGCAATATATGATCGAAACAAGCAAGATAAGATTAGCCAAATGGCGAACACATGACTCAATACTAATTCGAAACCTATGTAATAACAGTCCTTGCCCCGAAAACCCTTATTACATCTAACCTTTCAGAATCCTAGCAGAATATCAATCCAATCCCGACCCTCTACATAGTCCCTTAAAACCGGATTTTTACCACATAGCCGCAGTCAATACCTATAGGGGTTAAAATGAATTAATTCTTACACTAGAAGTTTCCCAAATACCTCTGCATGCCCTGGAGATCAGGTTTGATGGAAATATGCCCTCTTTAGAAAGTTTGATTGTTTTAACGCTGAGAAGAGAGCATACGGCCAGCCAGAACAAATGAGAAGGTTTAACCGTAAATAAATATAAGTACATAAGCTTTTAGGTTTAGCATAGGTTAAGTGTTGTTAGTTCTAAGTTTTACGTTGTTATCCACTAACGAACCAAACCGTATGAGCAAACGGTAGAAGAATATGTATTTGAAATAAATAAAAACTTGCAAGAATGGACTCCGGTCGAATAAAAATTAAAAATGACATTTGACTACAGAGTCACTGTCAAATGAAATGTAAATAAATATAGTAGGTTAAGTTATATATGTAAAAGAAAGTCTCTTACTACTTTCGTAACATGCATTTGAATGCAAAATCGTACAATGATTGCGATGCGTCGATGCGAGGCGGGAAATATTCGGGAAAACGAAAATTCATCGCAATGAGGTGCGTGACGTTTGTCAAATGCAATATGGCGCTGAAATGAAATTTGAAATTCAAACGCCTTAATTACTTTTTAAGTACTATGGTTATTTCAAATGAATTTTGAATGAAAATTTCATGCATCCTAGTTAAGACTTTTATTTGCTAGGCGAAGGAAAAATTCAAAATCAAAACTTTAAAAAAATCAAAAACAATTTCATTTGAAACGTCACCTATTTGACATTTTTCATATGAACATTATTGTTCCTCGCATCGCGTTCATTGTAAATTGAATGCGTTGCGTGACAACGAGCGAAAACCTCGTCGCGCTCACGTATCGTGGTCTCGCGGTATTGTATTTCGGCCTTAATGCTTAACTGTGACCTTCATACACATATGCAGACAAAACCGTGACATTTCATTGCTGACAATTAAAAGGAGTAAAGAATCCCCTTGCTGAAAGCAATATCCGAGCTAGTTGAAACGAAAGCAACGCCGTATTTGTTTGAATTCCAATTGCTCGTATTTTAACATTTGTGGCGTGAAAATGTGAGCTGGCGAAGTAATTTCTTTTCTGGAATTCACGACGTGCGTGCAAAATCTAATGAGTGGAAAAATAGAGAAGAAAAATATCTGTTGCATGCCCTTTTTCACCATTTGAAATTTAATATCCAATCAATCTTTTACTCGTTCTGTACCTGAACATGCATGAATGTGTTGCGACGTGAGTGTCTGCAAAAATAAAATATCAGATGACTTTACAGTATTATATTTTCACATTTCCCATACTTTCTACTATCCAACTTTGTGTGGAAAGTATTCCCGAGTGAATGTTCTTAAAGCATCAATTTCCCATGGGAATAAACTGTAAATATTAAAAGTATTTGTTACAAGGCCAATTAGGAATTTCCTGGTGAAAAGTCAATTCCAGATATGCATATCTTAAGTCCGCCCGCCCGAACGATATTCCTTTTATACTATTTTTATTCTTCAGAGCCAAAGGCTGTTAGTAATGAAATTTAATCCTTAATTGCTGCTACTGTTGTATCGTCTTTTGTTTTTTCTATGAAATGTTCAGCTCGGGCGACTAAATTAACAAAATAAAATGAGCGCAGGGTAGAATGCTCACTTATGGAATAACAGGGAAATTGAATTCTCGATTCAAGCAGGATATTGTAGTGAAGATAATTTCCAGCTGGCAAAAGATCACGAAAGGTAATTCGAATCACTGCATTCACTCGACTTAATTGAAACAACCAGAATGTGGACATTATTTCTATAGATTTTCGTGCCAACGGTGGTCCCGAAAAAAGATACTGCAATTAATTGTATCTTGTATGTTAAGCATGATTTCCCTTAGAAGAAAGATAAAAGTTTATATGCCCTGTGGATAAATTCGCATTGGCTATATCCTGAGATTAACGTTTCTAACACATATCACGCAATTTATGGAAAAATGGTATGGATTTCGTTTATAATTCTTCGTAATCGAGCTTTTTCAAATTTTAAAAAAATACGAAAGATAGAAAGTCGAGAAATTCATTTAATCCTGTTTATCAATTTGCGGGAAACATTTAATATTATGAATCCTAACATCAGAATCGATGTAGCAGGTGAAGTCTTCTTGCTCGTGCTTGCTTTTATCTTGAAAGATATATTCGAGGAACTATGTGAAAAGACATTTATTTCGACAATTTTTTTAAAAACTTACTTGAAACGTTTCCAAAAATTGCTCCTTTCATAGATGGGAAGTATAGATAGAACTATTTAAATTTGCATCAGATCAAACAATTTATTCCCTTGAAAAGAACATAAATATATCGACGAAGATTCAGAACTATGAACTTGGAAATGAATGAAAATCTTTACGCTATTCCTTAATAGCTAACCTACGCCAATGGCTCAGAAGAAGTTCCTTTGATGAAGAGATTCAGTTCACCACATTTAACTTTTAAAAACTCTAACGTGTTTTACCTATCGAGTTTCCGACGATGAAAAAAAAAGAAATACAGAGCGCGTCTTTCTAAATAGATCAACCGAGTTGAGCCAATAAACATTTCACTTGGCTGAGGCCACCACATAAGCACAGAACAACGAACTTACATCCAAAAACTTTTCAACCTTAAGAGATCCAACATGAATAGATATAATTTGCTGGTATTGTTAACTTTTTACTCATTTCTGTGTAGGACAATGTAGGATCAGGGTCAGGGGGAGCTCATAACAGGACATTCAATTTAACGAAATGAAAGAATAATATATTTGAATTAAAATCGAAACGATACAAGAACATCAAATGAGCTATGGTCGCTCTGCATCTTCACTCTTCGATCATCCGATTAGAACTGACTTTCTTTTCAAACTCTCAAGCAAACATACGCTCATTCTCTCACAAGATATTTGATGCTTTGCAGGATGGTTACATAATGCGTCACACCAACCACCCGCACTCTTCCTACTAACTCTTCAAATTCGAGCAGGCCCAAACACGACGGTCATAAAGCTGCCTCACAGCATAAACACTTTTCATTTCACACCTCGAATGACCATTCTCTCGACAAACATTTCTTTTGAATCTCTTAGCCTAAAACTTAACGTCTCTAGAATTTAGTCTATGGAAAACTCTTATTTTTCTACACTGGCGACGTAGCGCCTTCTGACTCCTTCATTCCACTTTTCTCTTTAAAAATCCATACACACTAATTCACTAATCCCACAACCTGCCATCCTGCACTGGTATCGTCCTCGATACCATGTATCTATCCTTGACTGCTGTCCTCATCAGCATCATCATCGTCATCAGTAAACCGCTCGTCGTAATCCTTGGTTGCCTTAGCCCAAGGCTTCATAAAATCAGCTGCCGAACTCGTACGATTGGGACCTTCATGGTCTCCAACTTTCTCGACCAAATAGCGATTGTTCCGCATAACCTTTGTCACTTTATATGGACCCAAAAACTTAGGATACAATTTCAATCCTCCTCCAAACTGTGTCCTCTGAATGGCAACTAAGTCATCAACTTCATAGTTCTCAGCAGGTTTTCTCTTCCTGTTGTATGTCCTCTTATTCTCTTCTTGAATTTTCAAAATGTTTTGCCTCTTCCACCAATTGTCTCAATTTTTGATCGTCTGTTAACTTCATTTTTTCACCAATCAATAACTCGAAAGGTGTCTTCTTAGTACTTCTACTGAGTGTAGAATTCATGAATTGTTGCACTTGACTAACGTGTTTCCACCATTCCATTGGGTTGTTTGCCGATAATTTCGTCAAAATTGGAATGATCACGCGGTTCATCCTTTCCTGGGGGCTCAACCGGAATACCAACCAAAAGATTTTGCGAAAAAACAGGTAGAAATTTTATGCTTTTTCTATCTCTTTCTGTGTGAAATCGCTCAAGAGTATTCTTGCTACATGCTATTGATGAGGTGTACTAACATAGCAGAACACAGTTGAGGGACTTGTAAGCAAAAGCACTATATGTGGGAGCTTAACCTCATAAGTTCCATAGTTACTTTTTTTGGAATTTCAATTTAAACTCTGATAATCCCACCTCGAGGACTTTTCTTTGAAATTGAAATAAATAGTAAAACTATATTGGACTAATAAAACTGTTTTTTTGTTTTATGTCCTTTTGAAGGAATAATGGCATTAAATTGTAGTATTATTCACCATTGTGTGAGAAAATATGGAAATACATTTCGGTTTTTTTAGTGCCTTGGATGGATGAGAATACTTGTCAAAGATACATCTGAAGGAGTCAAGAGGAGTGAGTGTGTTGTAGTTTCAAAGATTTCCGTTTCGTCTACATTGTATATATTGATGAAATAAATAAGAAATAAATAAAGATATAAATATAAAGAAAGAATTAAAAACAAAACTCTCCTTAAGGCCAGAAATCGCTTTAGAAGCATGAAAAAAGATATTTTTCGGGAATTTTTCGTCAGGGAATAAAGGAATAAATTCTTCAGGAATAAATTCTAATCATTTTAAAATTTTGACTTAATTTTACTATGGTATTCAAGTTTCTGACAAATTTTCTTTTCTTGAGATTACCAAAAATATGGCTGAGTCATTAAGGGTTTTCGGGATCCGGTTTCCCCTGGCATCGAAAAGTGCTGCAGTTGTCACTCTTTTTCTGTTGATTTAAAAAAGACTTTACAAGTATCATGCGTTGTCTGACATATTAAGCGGACGGACATACCTTAAAAATTATGAAAGAATGCAAAATTGAAAATTTGGCAGGCTTTTTACACCAAAGTACGAATTTTCGACCATTTTTCGACATATTTGACCCAAAAAAAATTATTAATTTACACGCTACGTTTCAGACTTTAGGTATATCCTTCCGAAAATATTAATGAGAGTAATCTCACAAGATTTGAGTGAAATCCCTCGATAAATTTTTGAGCTACAACATGAGCAGTTTTTGAAAACGTAGTTTCGGGAAAATCGAGCTTAAAGTTTCAATATGTAAACTATTAATTGCAGTGATAATGTCCCCCATATAAAATTTCCCGATTAATTTTCCTGGTCTAGAAAAAAGGTAAATCAGAAAGCTGAGGTTGTTAGGAGAATACGGCAAAGGTAGTAAGCTTTTAACGGTCCGAGCGCCGCGCTATTTTTCTAGCAGCATGCCGTCTCTCCGCTCGACACTATATGCGATAACTTTGCAAATATATTCTTTAGGTATTTTACATTTAAAATATGTAAAAAAGAAAGATCGATCTTTGAAAATTCCAAAGGGTTTTCTGGCCTTAATGATTACCATCGAAATTAAAACATATTTACATACCGCCCAAAATTACGCCCCACTAAAATAGCTTAGATTATTCTAATGGGTCTTTACAATGTTGCCTTTCTTCTTGTGTTGGTAATAGTGACTAGTATGAGCTCTCAAAGAAAACAGTGCTTCATTATCTTAATCATCGCTTTGCAGCCCATGCAGATGCTTGTCTGACTGAAACTTACACTGATTGCATTAACGCCAGGTGCATACCTGATCAAGGGGATAGTGCTAATATATTCCTGGTCCAAAAGGAAGGCAGCAAAGAAGATATCAGGAACTACAGACACATCTACTATCGATCTTCTACAAAGTATTCACCAAGCTCATTAACAACCGAATACAAACAGCCCTGGGTGCCAAACAGCCACGGAAGCAGGCTGGTTTCAGGAGCGGATACAGCACCATAAACCATGTCTACACATTACTGGAAGACTTGAACAGATTTTAAGAATATGAGCAAGCGCTAACTCTGGCTTTCATAGACTTTGAGAAAGCCTTTGACTCAATACTCCTTAATGCAATACTAAATGCATGAACCACGGAAGGAATAGACAAACCATAATTGGAAGTCATCTACTATACATCTAAGTACATCTTAGTCAGCTAGCATCTACCACAATGCCAAAGCCAAGGTCAAAGTACTAGAAGACACTCCAAATGTTCGTACACAAAAAGGGGTAAGACAGGGAAACACCATATTGACAATGCTCTTCAACACCACATTAAAGAGAATCTTCTGAACTCTACATTTGGAGGGATTGAACATCGATGGTGAGAACCTCAACCACTTGAGATTCGCAGATAGCATAGTCCTGAGTCAAGGGCCAGCAGTCAAGGGAAATTGCAAGAGCAGCTGAATGAACACAACGCGGCTAGCGGAAAGAATTGCTGGAAATTATATGACTACTACTACTATGTTACTTGACTAAGAAAACTTTCGATTAATGCATCCTACCAGTCCTGCTATACAATGGTGAAAAAAGTACACTAACAGCAGGAATAAAAAGGAAACTCCAGGTTGCCCAAAGAGTCATGGAGAGATGCATGCTGGGCATTACACGAAGGGATCGCAAAAGACTATCTTGGATATTAGAAACGACCGTCGTGACAGACGTGATAAATAGAGCGAAATTTTTGAAATGGCCATAGGCCAGTCATTTATTGAGAATGGCGGATTGGAAATGAACCAGAAGAATAATGGACTAGTACCGAAGAGGAATCAAACGACCGAAAGGACGCCCAAAGATTCTATGGGACCATGATATAAAGAAAATAGTTGGCACAGTCAATATGTAAGGAAGGCAGCACCATAACATAGAAGTATGGTTGAACAAGCTGAACAGCTCCTTAAATTTGGATGAAAATAAATATCACAGTGTAAAATTTCCAATTTCAAAGCAAGATCAACATTTTTACCCTTAAATAGTTAACACTAGAGGAAGTATACAATTTAGTTATCAGTTTCATAATAAATATTAAGAAATAACCTTGTCTACAGGGTCTTAACAACAACTTGATCGATGTTTAAAGAATTTGTAATACATAAAAATATTCATTAGTATTAGATAGAATAGTATCATTTGTAACTTCATTTTGTTTGTTAGTCGTAAGTAAATGTACAAGTAAATGTACATTTAACCCTTTGCGGTCGGAAGGCGCCTCTCAGGCGCCACTGCATTCCGCGCGGCAGGTCGGATGGCGACTAAGACGCGCCAACGGGTGTTCATATTAGATTAGGATATTAGATAGGAGCGCAGCTTTGGTGCTTCAAATGTCACCGAACTCAGTTGAGGCTCTACGATCGTGGCGGGAGCATCAGAAAAATTTTTCTAAAGTGATTTTGTTAGAACCCCAGCAAAAACGGATAATAGGAGAGAAATCGATTCTAGCGAAGATGAATTTATTTTGACATACTTTGGGACGTAATCGGTCACATTGAGCGAAAGAGTAATGCTGAAGAATGTGAAAGTGATGAAGATTCTGATGTGGTCCTGGGTGTAAGGACACGAAAAATAAGGGTAATAGACAGCGAATCTGAAACTGACAGTGATGTCTCAAACACCATTGATCAATTGGACTGGAGACCTTGCGACGAATCTACAGGAATACCACCCAGGATAAACTTCATTCCCGGCGAAAGACCTGCAGGGCCACAGGTACCCGCGAGTGTTGTAGAGCCTCTTGATTTTTTCAAGGTATTTTTTACCGATGAGCTAGTGGATAAGGTAATAACAGACACAAACTTTTAGGCTACAAAGAAGTTAGATGAAATAGCGTTGTCCTCGCGATCAATTTGGCACACGTGTTATCCTGTCACGGAAGAAGAATTTTCGGCGTTTATCGGGCTGATAGTAAATATGGGGACAATGACAGCTGCCAATCTGAAGGAATATTGGGTGACAAATCCTATAAGCAATATTCCGTTTTTCCCCAATACATTTTCGAGAGAGCGGTTTACCCAAATTTTTTGGATGCTACATGCAGAAATATTTTCAACGCAAGAAAACAACACCAGGACACGTTTGCAACTCATAACTGGCTACCTGGATTACATAAATTTCAGACTTTTGAACCATTTCACACCGGACAGAGAAATTTGTGTTGATGAATCTGTCGTCAAATTCAAGGGACGGGTTTCATTTATAACAAACAACCCAAAAAAGCCAACAAAATGGGGCATCCGAATATATACACTAGCAGATTCTCGTACGGGATATATTTGCGGAATTCTACCGTACTATGGCAGCCTTACAACAGAAAAATTGAGAAGACCGGACCTTCCGTTTGCATTCCGCAGAATTGCATTCCGCAGTTTGCAGAATTCCGTTGCATTTATATACATTGATGTTGAATAGGCTAACTGGTGCGCAGGGACACCACATTTTCACTGACCGGTATTACACCAGCTACGCCTTGGCGACCGAATTACGAAAATTGAAATGCCATCTGACTAGGACAATCATGTCCAATAGAAAGCAGTTGCCAGGTGCAATTAGAAGTAGAAGTAGAACTTCCAACAGGAAAAATGATGGCAGCGTACCGCAAACACGATAGTTTTGCTGTAGCGTGGAAAGATAAGCGAATCGTTACGCTATTCACTAATTTTTACAATGCGACGATGAGTAGCATAGAACGAATACTCCACCGTGGTGTGCGAACTGTTGTTAGGAAGCCCGATGTTGTTATAAATTATATCAAATTCATGGGCGGCGTTGACCTCGCGGATCAATACGCTTCGACCTACTGCTTTATGCGTAAGTTATTGAAGTGGTGGCGTAAATTATTTTTTTGGGGATTAGAAATTTGCATACTCAATTCCTATATTCTTTACAAATCAGTGAAAAAGCAGAGAAATGAGCAGCCACTGAGCCACTTACAATTCCGGAAACTTTTAGTGAGGCAGTTGAAAAGGGATTTTCTGCAGCAGCGACGACCTTCAACGTCGACGTCCAACGTGGATGAGATTCGGCTCAATGGAAAACTCCACATAATGTTTCATGGTACAAAAAGAGATTGTAAAGTATGTTCCATCCGAAGCAGACCAGGTCGAAGACGTGAGACCACTACGTACTGTGATACATGTCCAGGAAAACCGAGAATGCATATTGGTCAATGTTTTCTAAAATACCACACCAAAGAAAAATACAGAGACTAAGTTTGGAAATTACATTGTTAGAGATGAAAATATATATAAACTTTTGAAATATAACATTTTTATAAAACAATTTATGTATAACACCATTTTATTTGTACCTGTCAGGCGCCCGACGCCTTCTCGAAAAACGCTCCGACGTGGCACCTCCCTCGGCTAAAAAAGCCGCCGACCGCAAAGGGTTAAACCTTGAGCATAAAGTCTCAAAACATGGGAAAATGGCCGAGCTGTCATCCGGAAATTAGGGTTCAGCGGAACGCTTGTGATATGTTGCGGATTTTGCAGTAGATATGATTTGCGGGTTGATAGTATGTAATTAAACTTAAAAAATCGAGATCAGGACGCTTAGAAAGGAAGAAAAAGCAGGACGGTGAAAAACAGTCTTATTCATAATTTAAAAGGAAGGAGAAGAAAAAAACGGCGAAGAACAGTCTTCTTATATTTTAAAAGGAAGAAAAAATTGGAACGGTGAAGAACAGTCTTACTTACGAGTATATTTCAAAAGGCAAAAAGAAAGGAGATTGCGCTTCAGTGACAAAATTCATTTACCTGATTTTCAAGGCTAGTTCCAATTTTTCGCAGTTAGTTTGAGTGAAGGTTATTCCAGTGCTTAACACAAAAAGAACGCACTATGTGTGTTTCTTGAAAGAAAAATTCCTGGATACTTGTTGTGATCGCGAACTCTTTTATATACATATCGTACAATTTCGGGGAAAACGTTTCTATCCGTATATATCTAGCAGATAAACAATTTGAGTGTGTATGCGCTATCTAAAGGGTAAAGATCATCGTTATATTTGCCTAATTATTTACTTAAAAAAAGCGACAGCGGATTTCGTAACGATAGGTTATTTGTATGAAATTCTGTTTTTCTGTGGAAGCTAAAGTACAGAAGCGCATTAATCCGCAGACCTAAAGGCAATGATAATGGTCTTGTGCGATTACCGTTAAGCTGCACCTGACAGACATTGCGTGACAAATTTTACGATGTCGGTAAAATCAAGTTCGAAGTTCGTGGCAACGAATTGAGTGAATTGGAGAGGATTATGTGGCTTGCCAGCGGTGGATACAAGCAATCTAGGAATCGTCTCGACGCTTGTGTGACGGTTAAATATCGGTTAACACATCACCCAAGGGAATTCTAACGAACCTTTAATTAAGTTTATAGATGTAACAAATAATGAATATGTTGTTATTGTTTTGGTTTTTGATAATTGAATCAGGAAATATAGAAACGAAGATGGAGTGGTAAGACATTCATAGTTTGTGTGTGTGCTGAAATGTGTGAATGAAAGGATCAGAGCGTTCACATTCGCGATTTGGTCGTGTTTATTTGGAATCATAGAACCTCCACGCCCGCGCGATGAGCTAGTCGGTTTTTCACAAAGTAAAGTAACTTCCTTCGGCTGCCGTTGTATTTTCAATTTGAAATTATTGTGATCTTTCCACTATCTTCATTTTTCGCTGCGGGTGCGACCTTTCGGTTGCCTTAAGAGTGCTTATTTCGTATAAGTTCATGATTTTCTTTTGCTTATTATTATTTCGAGGACGCGTTTCGGCGATATACAGCCGTAACCAATCAAGCAAGGCCCGGCGGACCCAAGCAACAAAGAATTAATTTTGGCCTGCGGCAACATCCAAACGAACTATTATTTGTTTGTTTATTATTAGTTCCTCTCAACCTTCCCAACATTAACCCATTATAACAGTATATTTTCTAAATATCCATCCCCACATGAAAATACATCAGCAAGACATGTGGATGTAGAGCGTGCAGCATCACCACAATTTTCTCGCAAGCGTCATAGTTCACATCGAGTTAAAAGCATCGTGCGCCCCAGGTGATTTAGGTTGGCATCATGTTCGCCGTCCGATTCGGCACTATCCTCATCCTTTCAATGGGTGGTTCAACATAAATAATATTTTCCGTGGTATGATATTCTTCTTTGCATTCCGAAGCTAATAATTTCATTTTCCTGCGAATTGCAGTAGAATTGTGAATAGTTTCATTTCTTATAACTTACGAATAGCAAACAAACACAGGACATAAGTGACAAGCAAACACATGACTTCATCTTATTCCAACGTGTAAAAATCAAACTAACACTTGTGACACAATATAAAGCTTACATTTACGAATGGGACATACTTTCGCATCAAAAACAATTGAAGTTCTATGTTTAAAAGCTGAAAATTTACGAGAAAAACAAAATTAAGCTTACTCTTTTCTGAAATCCACCGACTGTGATCTGCCATTTTTGAGAAAGACAGATGATGAATGACGTATGTTATGAATGAAAAGATAAAAGAATACTACATTATCGATCAAATACAAAAAATAACTGAATCTACATCATTTTTATCAATTAATTGCATTTTATTTATATCCAATTCATCAGGCGTTACGCTGTAATAGGTTATAATTCCGTCTGTATTGCGAATGATTCATAATAAATCATTTGTTATTGAAGGAATTTCACTGAATGAGTATGTTCTACTAGATCGATTCCAATAAAAATAAATATTTTGCTAATTTTTTTCGAAATTTAATTTTAAGACCGTTTTATTTTTGCTATTTTCAGAAGAATTACAAATACTGGATTAGTTAAAGTACCTGATTTTAGATATATTTCAAAAAGCACTATATTACATATGATGTAAGTATATTTTATTTATCCCTTTTCTTTGTTTCGTTCGAGCCAATGGTGACTTCGTCTTTATTGTTCGCTTGCAGAGACTTGGAGGGCAATAAAATTAACCATTTAGAAAGACACTCAGTGAGCATTAAGACTGAACAATTGTAAGTTATAAAATTCAATATTGATACTAAATTAGTTAAGAAACTTTCAGAAAAGGTTTGGGATCATTTGCATGCGCAAAATCAATTTACATTTGGTGAACACGAATACAATTGTTACTACGTTCTAGAACCCTTGCAAACTTAAATCAATTCCACACTCATCGCCAACCTTTTTATCCTGCCCATTCGTGATGAACTCTTCTCAAATATAACTACATAAAATTTTCGCTTTCCAGGATACTAGATAACAATGAGATTGAATCTGTGGCGGATTCAGCATTCTTTGGATCAGAAATAGGAAAATTGTACGTCTTCGTACACGTATAAATTTTGTACAATTTGAATTAATCAGATTTCCCAACTATGTGCAAATTTCAGAAGTTTTAAGGGCAACACAAAATTGCAATACATTCATCCGAGGGCTTTTGTTGGAATCCACAACATTCAAGATTTGTAAGTATTGTAATAGCATTACAGATGTCATCAGGACGACACGAACATGTTTTGTATGCAATGCGGCTTTCATTTTCGTAGGGATTTGTCCAGCACATCGTTACAGGCGCTACCGTGGGAAGGACTGCAGAGTTTAGAAATTTTAAGGATTCAAAAGACTCATTCGTTGAAGACTATTCCTTCTATATACGAGTTCAAGGTATTTATTAAAATACATGAACACCAATGGATATCTCACGTTGACAACGTCCTGTGCGAACAATGTTTTGAATTTTTCATTGTTTTCGTTTCATATAGAATTTGCAAGTTGCGTGGCTGACACATCCTTTTCATTGCTGTGCATTCAAATTCCCATCAAGGCATGATCCTGCACGACATGCACAACGACTGAAATATTTAAGCGACTTAAAGCAAGCGTGTCTAGGATTCTCTCAAACAGATACAACGGTAGGATCATAATATGGCTAGAATAAAATATTCAGATTAATATTAACAACGAAATATTTAGAATCAAAATGCAAAAGAACAATTCGTTCAATTGATATTTATTTGCAGAAAGGCGGTCGTGTAGGACGTGATAACGATATTGCGGGTTCAGGCCAAGAAGCACAAAGCTTTGCTGCAGAAGAAAATGGTGAGAGGAAAACACGAAGTCTTTCGTTTGCATCCTTTATCAACAGTGAAAGCCATTTCAGGTAATTTTCAACTGCGTTGGCGTTATACTAAAACCAATTTTCTTCTCGATACACAATTATTTATCTGCATACTGATTTCTACTAGTAAATACAATTTATTCCTCTTCTTTATTTCTTTCAAAGTAATTGTGTTGTCGTTGGGTTGCTGTCAAGCTTAGATGCAAAAATGTTTACTGCATATTAATGGCATTTGCATTTGCGGATGTATTCCATATAAATAGTCAAGATCTTGCATCAAATGCTACTTTAATAAGTCGATGGTTGCACGAGCTGTATGGCAGACTGTTGAAACAAAAGGTCAAAGCGCTCCATAGCGGTTACCATTGACTGTCATCTTATTCCCAGCAGCATTATTCAAGGCATATGGACCATTGACTCCACTGACCCATAAAACACACCAAACAGTAACTTTCCTGGAATATAACGGTGTTTAGGCAACCGTTTTCGGTCGCTCATGCGGAAGTTTTGTTTTCAACTAGAAATAAGCCTCATCGCTAACCAAGAGCACGAGTTGGATTTCGTAAACTCACAAATCAAGATCCCTCAGAATGATCCATATTAAATTGAATTAATTGTTCTGAAGGATGGTTAAGACGGCCATAAAATAGACGGAGTACGAGATGAGTTTATCGAACCGAACCCTAATTCTTGCTCAAAGTAAATATGTACAATCAGCAGGCGTTGCTGAGACGTCAACGTATTCGTAATGAAAAAGCAAACCAAACAAACCTTAAAATGCATGACAGCTGCCACACCTTACGTAGCATTAGAAAGTATTGCCCACTAAAAATCATTAACCTCTTAAAGCGCACCCTGTATTTATTTGTATGAGATCGATTATTTTAACCGACAAAGTTTAAACTTTTAAGCAATATTTTGCGTACTTTTAGCTGAAACTGAAATGAAATATTAAAGAAAATTTAGTAAATTTCTTTACATAAGTAAAAAATTATCAATTGTTCAAATTATCTCACTTTATTATGCTCACTTTTTTTTGTTTTTTTTTTTGGGTTGGGGGTGAAGGCGATTTACGCCCGGATTGTGGGACTCCTAGGATCACATGCTACCAGGCTACCCACTTAACGCCACCACCCCCCCCCCCTCCCGTGAAGAGACGCTAGCCTGGAACTGTTTCACACATTACTTCGGACTAGGCCTCTTCTAGGGTGCCGTCAGCGTATAGAAATCTCCTACCAGGGAACGGGATGGATGAGGACTGCTGCAAAGGAGACCCCCCTAGACCCCGTGCCCAAGTATATCCACGGTGCCTTCTTTTGCTGTAATTATTGCCCGAGAGTAATGTACCACACAGGTCCATTTGTCGAAACTTTTCAGCATTTCTCCGGCAAGATTGTCTGGAGAAAGCTCTCCCATCACCTCCCACAAGTCCTGCCGCATCCTGTTCCCCCTTCTACAGTTGAAGAAGTTGTGACATGCGTCGTTCTTTTCCCCTGGGCAGAAAATGCAGTCTGGGGAACGTGATTTACCAATCTTGTGCAGATAAGACTGAAAATACCAATGCCCGCTAAGCAGTTGGGTAAGGTAATAATCAGTCTCACCGTGCCTTCGATTTAGCCATGATCCCACGTCTCCTATAAGGCGGGCAGTCCAGCGGCCATGAGAGTCGCCTTCCCAGGACTGTTGCCAGTCGGGTATTGTGCGCTGCACATATCTTGAATCCTCCACTTTTCGGTTATAAATTCTCCGTCGCTCTCTAGCAAGGAGGGCGATTGGTATCACTCCTGCGATCACCAACACCGCCAACTCAGAGACAGTGCGGTATGCAGACACAACCCACAAAGCTCCTCATCTCTCTACCTGCTCAATGCGCTTTCGGTACAGCTCCTTACTGAGAGCTCCGGACCAAACCTCAGAGCCGTAAAGTAGCACTGACTGTACATCACTTATGAGGGGTTGGCGTTTGCTCGGTGTTGCACATTAGTCGACTTAAAGCTGAAACAACTATCGCGGCCTTTTCGCCGTTGCCCTGATCTGTTCCGAAAAGCTAATTCTCGAATCGATCAATCGTCCCAAATATTTTATTGCAAGTTTAGACCCAACAGTTGCATCTCCGATCTGCAAAGAAATTACCGTGGGAATTCTTTTCTTCGTGAGAATGACCCCCTCGTTTTTTTCTAGTGGCAAACTGAACCCGCGGATGGTAATTCACTCCCTCGCTCGATGAATTAGCATTCCCAGTCTGCGCTGCGCATGTTCGACTGGGCATCCGGCGACCATTGCTGTTATGTCATCTGCACAGCTGACCAAGCGCGACTTGTCTGGTAGCTCAAGCTTCAATATCCCGTCATATGACGCGTTCCACAAGTCTGGTCCCAGTATGAACCCTTGCGCTACACCAGATGTTATCTCCATACTGCGCCACCTATCTTGTGTGTCATAGAGCAGACTGCGGTCCGACCATTTGGCGGAGTTGAAGGCATTCCTGACGTCAAGCGTCACAAGCAAGATAACTCGTTTGGAATCAATTTTTTGCACTTCGGCTCGATGAGCTGCAATTACCGCTGCTCTAAAGCCGTACTGCCGAGGAGACAGGTCTCCTGCAGCACGAATTGCGTCAGTGAGTCTTCCCTTGATGAGCTTTTCGAACACTTTGCCGGCTGTGTCCAGCATACAAAGCGGGCGGTATGTAGAAGGCAGCCCGGGGTCCCCTTTCCCCTTGCTGATCAATGCGAGCCTCGCCACCTTCCAGCGAAATGAAAATATACCTTCTCTCACGCAAGCGTTAAACACATTGAGTAGCAAGTCAGGACAAACGTGGAAGACTATTTGTAGCACCTCGGTTGGAATGCCGTCTGATTCTGGTGCCTTTCGATCTTCCACAGAAAGCACCGCATCTTGAAGCTCAGCTCTTAATAACAATGAACATTCCACTGATTCGACCTTGTGGGCAGCATCAACAAGGCAGGATGAGTTGGGAACAGCGCCTGCACTATGCCGTCCATTTTGTCTATTTGAAGCAAACACGGCTTCCGTGAGGTACCGAACTTACGCCACACTTCCTTGTAGCCGAGCCCCATGGATCCTTGTTCACATCGTCCACAAGTTCTCGCCAGCAGCGTGCCTTACTCTCGTTGATGAGTCTTCGGATCTCTTTCCTCGCTGACCTGTATGCTGTTGTCCTATTGGATGCATCCTCTACGCTTCACGAGCGCTGAGCTGCATGTCGAAGTCTGTGACACTCGCCTCGTTTGTCTGCAATATCTTTTGACGGTATTCAATAACCCGGTCCCCGCCGACATGTCCAGAATGCGTTGCCCTCTGGAATCGGTTTGAGACATGCTCGACTCAACACCTCTCGCGTTGAAGTCTCCTGCTACGAGTACTTTGCCATCTGTATTCAGGACAACATCCTACAGCGCATCCGGTTTAGTATGAAAAAATGTCATGGACTAATTCGGCTTCAGGTATACGCTGAAAAAAGTTATACCCGGGCTCGGAATGCAGACAAAACCATCTCCTTGGCCATGACATGATCTGCAGTCGTATGCTGCCCCGAATCCAAATGGCAGCAGTATGGGAGTCATCGGAGAACCAGGGTGGTGATTAGGCACTAAAGATTGGGCACGCGCCTGTACCTGCAACGTGTGCCGGGTTCGCTAGAAACGCCAAGGTAGAAACGCTGGCTTTTGCTCCAAGGACGTCCTTTATTTTATCGCGAAATATCGCTTTATCGGAGGAGTCCACTCCAAACCCGGCAAGTAGCTAGACGACAAGTAGCGATCATAGAGTTTTAATAATCGTCCCTGTTTCCTCCGGATTGACATTCTTGCGGATATCGCGTAGAACGTCGGTTACTCCGACGTTACGTCAGTGGGCTTCACAAGAATGGCGTCCCAAGGACTCTTTGTTTTTTCCTTGCCGGTTTGTCCACGCTATTCGTCCCTGTTTGAGAAGACACTGTTTGCGTACTAAGCCTATGTTCACGTTTTGCGGCTTTTTTTGCCACCTTAGATACAACGAGTTGGATGGCGCCTTTTCTTTCTGGCGTTTCTTTTTCTGGCTCAGCGATCTCCTTGCTCCTTTTCTCCTGTTCGCTCTCAAGAGGGCTAGCAGCAGTAGAGTAGTAGTAGAAGTAGTAGTAGTAGTAGTAGTAGTAGTAGTAGTAGTAGTAGTAGTAGTAGTAGTAGTAGTAGTAGTAGTAGTAATAGTAGTAGTAGACTTTAACGTACGCCGTCTAGTCTGGATGTTTTTCGTCCAGCTTTTCCGAGAGTTTCCTTTAGTGGCCAACTCGATCTAAGATGTCCTCGAGCTCAAATACTCAATTTTTTACATCTTTACTGATCTTTTGAAATATGCACGGTCCTTGCATATGTTTGAGGATCGCATAACATTTTGCAGTCAACCGTTCTTCCTCGGAACGGTTCTCCGCAATAACTTCTTAACCATCAGGTCTTTTTCGTCGACTTTCTCCTCCGAGAGCGTAGGTTCTATGCTGTCAGTTCCTTCTTCTGAGGGCGATTCAACAATAGCAACCTTAGGAGTGAGGTGGCCGTAAACCTACGGAGCTACATTTGTTACCGGGCGATCACTGCTCTTTCCACTTGGGGCTGAATGAGACCGTGGTGGTGAACGCAAGGTTTTTCGACTACGGGCAAACACGCCAAGATAATCGTTATGGTTGTGAGAATTATCTCCATCGGCACGTTTGTTCGTCTCCTTTGTACTATTCTGTTTCTTCTCTTTGTTGTTGCTGTTTGTACGGCTCACTTGTGCCAGTCATTTTCATTGCAGCTCCTTGTTGAGAGGTTCGATGCATACCTCTAGGCCGTTAATAATAGTTGATTGTTAGTTACCAACCAACTGTTGTGACTAACAGTTGAGACCCATGCTACGACTTTATCAGCAGTTGATCTGATTTGCTTCAGGAAAGCTCAGTTAGAGTCCATCACCAACAGAACCAATAGTGTTAAGACTACTAAGGTATCCCTGACAATCGCCGGACAATCTTTTCAAGAGTATGACAACTTGATTTTTTTCTTGTGTGACGTTAAATCGAGGAAGCGTCACCAGATTCTCTGCCCGCTGCACTAGTGTATTAAATCGCGCCTAGCAAGCAGTATTGCAGCATCGTCCGCATAGTTGATCAGTCGTGACCTTCCCGGCAGTACAAGCAGTCAGTCTTAGGAAATATTGCACTGGATCGAGCATGAATATGAATCTAGATCGAGAATGGAACTTAGGGACATACCCAGCATTGACTAGCATTCTGAATTGCAGCCGTGCCGTAGATTTGGCTGCAATTGTCGAAATATTTCCATACTATTAGCACCAGATATTTATTGGAATCAATTTTTCAAAGTATCCAGAATATTTGTTCACGTCTTTAAACCCAACCAGAAAGGAGTCAAATCCAAGAACGGGATTTACGTTTGTACATCAGCCCGCGAAGTCATTCCCTGGTTGACCGATACAATGCTATTCTGGGGTACGCGTTATCCTGGTAGCCGAATCAGTTTTCTCCTATCCATACGAGAGGTAAGCACACATAATCATGCAAAGCGAAGTCAGAGAGTCTCGCTGATGAACTCCACACCCACCACATCTCTAATAATTTTACCTGCACCAATGTTAAAGATCTTTTGGTAAGAGAAACACTTAAAAAATTACCTCAAGCCGTAGATTTTTATCCATGTGCATTGATTAAAAACAGGATAATAGACTATTCTCCCAAAACACCAAACAACAGCGAAGCTCCAGGAGTGTATGACTAGCTTTAAAGCTATGAAGACGGTTCTTAAAATGGAAATTGATTTTACTCGGTATTAATTGAATGCATGCCTGAAGTTTTTGAATTAACTACTCTTTTAGATACAAGCCATGTTGTCTCCACATGAGCTGAATTTGAAAAGCTTCTTCGTATCCAGATATTCTGCAAGATGTTTTGATTTGGGGTCAGATGCGGACAAATCCAGCTAAAGAAATCCATTAGTATGGGAGCAAGTGTCATTGGAAAAACGTAGGGCATTGTACAGCATGAAAATTCAGTACATATGCTTCAGGAATACTAACTTAAATTATTATATTTGATTGCGCCCTTGCTGAAAGACGGAGTCTACATGGTAGAAGTTACAGTTGTTACTTTCCTGTGGAAAAGTATACCGGGGACCTCCCTCAAGGTTCCTGTTTAAGTCCAATGTTCTTCAATATCTTTGTCACCGCGAAAGACTGGAATAGGAGAATGTCAACTTTCACCGGCGAATGCCAATAGTCCAAAGTACTTCAAAATATTAGTTCAAAAAAGTTTCCTAAAAACCGCTTATTAAATATTGACAATGGACCAGTTAATATCACCAGTTAATATTCAGACTGTAAGGTATTCAGCGGTAAGGAATCGCTAGAGGAGGGATTCTCCTCTAAGGAAGAGAAGGAAGTGCTAAAAAAGAGATCCCTCAATCCCCGGCGACTACCAATGCCTCAGTATGCCCTTTATAAGCGTCAGGACTGCCCAAGCCATTGTGCCACGCGATTCCATTTGTCAACTGTTTTAAACATTTCCCCGACCTTAACTTCCGAACAGAGCTCTCCAGCTTCTTTGAAAAGGTAACGGCACTTACTCCACCTTTTGCAAAAGAAAAATATATGACAGGCGTCTTCTAAATTTCCTGCAGAAACCATGCATTTAGGAGACTGTAACCTATCAATCTTGCACAGGTAAGATCGAAAACTTCCATTCCCGCTCGGTTGAATCACGGTCTCAGGTCGGGGGTACGGACTGTTCCCAATCGCTGAAAGAGCGTTGTCTCTCTTCCCTGATACCTTCTTCTCTGCTGTCTTCGCTTCTGCGAAAGTAAATGTTTCAGCCCTCTCTTGCAAAGAGAGCGATGAATATGACCCTTGCGATCACCAGCACTTTCGCCCCCGAAATTGTTTGCTATGCACATGCGATTCGTAGCGCTCCTTGTCTATATATCTGTGTCAACCGCATTCGGTTTAACTCCTTACTGAGAGTGTCACACCATAGTTCCTACCCATAGAGTATAAGCGACTGAAAATGTTCATTCGGAGTCGTGTCCTTAATGTGGTGAGCCCTCCTATGCTACGCATTAATCGAGTAAATGCCGTTTCGCGCGCTGCAGCCTTGTTGGTCATTACCCTGAACCGTTGAAAAATCTCATCTTTCAGTCTGCCAGTACGTTTACGAATTTCACTGCTGGCTTAAATTTGTCAAGCGCATCGTCGAGTTTGATCGGCCTTACTCTGGTTAGCATGACTCATCTGGCAGTTCAAGCCGCAGCAGTTCGTCATAGGGGATGATCGTCTTGTCTTCATAGACAAGACTGCTTTCTCCCATTCAATTTTCGTGGGATTTCCATTGGCATTTCCTGTTGTGGGCAGTCTCAACGATGGCGGTATGGAAAAGAGGATGGGCAAACGATTGTCCCGATATTTACTGCCTCGTATGATTTTCGGGGTATAGAGGTATTGATGCCGTGCAGGCGCATGTAATGTTGTTAAATTCATAGAGTAAAGTTTACCACATCTTTCGCAGGAGCATCCTTATTGTTACAACGTTGCCACATCAACGGAAAGTAGTAGTGTGACCTGTTCTTAATGAGACAAGTCCAGTGCTGGTTGGCACGTTCGGGATCCGTTTCCTGAGTAGCTGATTGAGCCATGCCCCATTCGATTTCTCTGGTGTTGAAGTTAAATTCGCCGAGTACAAAGCCCTCTGTACTCGAACCAGCGGCCTCGAAAGCATCTAGCCTAAATTGAAAGGGTGGCAACGATTCGTTCGGCGTTAAGCTGGCACTAAAGAATGTAGTTCCCAAGCACCGAAATCAAACGGCACCTTGGCCTTGCATTCAAAAATGGGTACTGTTCTGAACCCAGGTTGTAGCTGCATCAGCTTTGGCCTTTGTTCAAAGTTCTTCGAAGACCGCACACTTACCTGTACCTTGGATGTATTTCAAGTTATCTGGCCTCGGGTCTTACTCCTGGCGCTGGGCACGGATTGCTCTTCTTCTGGGCACTTTTTCCTTTTAATCTATGCCTTGCCAAATTCATGGCATAATGAAATTCTACATGTTCCATGACGACCTTGATCGGTATGATCGTATCGAAGACATTTGACGCCCCGGAAAGGAATCGCTCTTCGAGGTATGTGACAAATATTCCACCCTATTCTAATTTGTCCATCTTTGCAAGCTGTTGTGCTTCTCTCTCTGTGAGGTCAACTATGACCATGCGTTGACCTCTATGGTTTGGTTTGGTCAACCTGACTTTTGTACCGCTAATCTAAAATTTCCCTAATTTAAAATGTAGCCATAGGCGGGAGTGAGGCTCCATGAAGTCACGTAGTTTAACGTGGACATCTTCTGTAATGGCTTAATTCCACGGTCTCCATAGATGGGATTGAAACAATGTTTCAACCACCACCCCTTAGATCTGAAACGTAATTTATTCAAATCCACTTGCATGCCCGAATACAACTGGTAAATGCTCACCACCACTCTCTAGCCTCCGAAACCACAACCACTACGTTTCAGCCACTACGTTTCTCCTCACCGTGTGGGGGGCTGACAGTAACCTGTCATAGGCGTCCCCCCAACCCGCGGTTCAGATAACATGGTTGCGTTTCTCTACAGTCCGAGAAAAACTCTCAGTTTTTGCTCCTGGCGCACGGAACTGATAGCCCTTCGTCATACCTAGGGTACGTGGGGTCGGCACTTTTAAAAGAATGGATGGAAAAAGCCGAAATCCTAGACCATCAGCCCCCTGCTTTCACCCGGGGTCCTATAGTCTATAGGGTCCGGGTTAACACAGTCACAATCGTCAGTCACAGTCGTTTACATGTAATAACACTCAGTTCGTTACATTTTAATTTCTCAAGTCGTCTGTCAGTTTTGCAAATACACAACAGATATTGAATATTACAAACATTTTCCCACAATTCAACAATTTCACCAATTCCATCCATTCCATCTCTTCCGGCAATTCCAACAATTTTCTTCAGTACATCAATCACTTGCACTTCAGTCAACATCCAGTCCGTCAATTTTAAAGTACACTCCTTACTTTTATCTAGAGTCAGGTCTACTCATCAGTCATCATATAGTCATCAATTCATTTGAGCAGCTATCATCCATCGGTTCAGCTTCACATAACTTTCGCATTGTACACCCCGGATTCCCAACATTTGGAATCCCTATTTGGTGACGTCACCGGTACTCGTTAGTTCAACCTCTTCTCAGTGATAGAGATAATCTAAAATCCTCATTTATCGTTGGTTACATCAAGTTTCCTCGTTACATCAGTCCAACTTTTCGCCATACAGCGGCTAGGTTGCAACAATTTCCCTCGGTACACCATGGGCCGAACGGGAAAACCCGTAAGCGACGTCTTCGGTACTAGCTAGAGTCAATTCCTTTCCAACTGCCTTCATCCCTTCGATTTTCATCCATACTCATCTCCCTTCATACATCACTTCTAACTTTTTATATTCTGACTTACAAACATAAATCGTTCTTCCGTACGTCTGTCGTCATTTTTTATTTACAACAATTTCACCCAACAAGAGAGCAAACGCATATTACTTCATTTCATTTCGGATTTGCTTGACAACAAACACCACTAACACCTCCCCTCCCCATTTACACGGGCTTGAAACCGCCATGAGGCGGAAACGAAGTTCTAACTTCAAGGCTGGGTTCGAGTAAGGCTACAATTTGAGTGCTCTTTTGACTGCGTCACGAAATTCGTCTATGCATTGCTTGCATCTGGTTCGAACTCAACTATAAGGCCACCTAACTGAGTTGGCCGTACAGCCTTGATTGACCTTGTCCTTCCGTTCCTCATCCCGATCCGCTGTGATTGGGTTGCAGCTCTAACTTTCGCTGGTAGTAGAAATCTGTGCGACTATTGCGCTGTCGAAAAGACTAGCCTTTTCCTCTTCCTCAGACGTATTCGGGTTATGTGGTCTTCCGATTCCAGGACTCCGTTTTATACCTCTTTGCTAAGGTTCGTATGTGCATCGCATGGTGCTTCTTCGTCGTTGTCTTTGCATAGCTGGGAGGCCATGAGATGGTTGGCCCTTTTGGGGACAGGTGCTTAGAACCAGACCTTCGCTAATCGGGAGTTCGTTCAACTGAACGTACACGACCGACTCAACACACATTGAACGTACTCCGAGTTCTGCCAAGCTTTTACCGTGAGTTTTGATCGTTAGATCAAGCGTCTATTTGGAGCTAGCGAACGAGATCAAGTACACACTGAGGAAGTCAGCAAGTTGTGGGTGAAATTCAGATTTGTAAAAACAACAAATAAAAGTGAAATTGAAGAATAACCGGTCCGTTTTAGACATTAGGCAAAAAATTTGCGATTTGTTCGCTAGGCAAAAAGGCGATGCTATGCCTCTTTTTGCTTTAATGTGAAATAGGGATTCATAAGGACTTAGGTGTTTTCCTTAGTTTCCTACAGTTTTCTTGGAAAAATGGAGAAAAATGTAAGCCATCTGACTTTTATTTGTGTTACAATAGCTCATTCATGCAGTTAAAATTTTGTGCGTATCCTGATTTCCCTTTCAACCAAGCCTTGTGTTTGACTATGACGAGGTTTTTGATGAAAAGAGTTAATATTTTTCCACATAGTGCATATTTCGTATATAGCTTTAGCACTGAATTTTCTTCCAATGTCTGATTGCAATATTGTTAGGGCTAGAACTGCAGTATATATATTCAGTATAAATTACGGTGTCGTTATAATAAGAAAACGTTGCTCAAATCATCAAAGCTTGCATAAAACTGACAGCGCTGACCGACTCTCAGCAGAACAGATGATTTGGCGGCAGAGAGCCAGTCGGCTCTTTGTCCTCTCTTTTCGACCATCACCAGAGCAAATTATTGATAGTCAACATACACCAACGAGGGTTCCAATGTATGTTCCAACTGACGTTTTTGATATGTGCTGACATTCACCGCTGAGAGTCGATGTTCTTCTATTTAGGTCCTTCACGGTGATATCTACACTATACTGTTCAAACCTTTGTGATTTACTCGATATTTGCCAATTAACATAGCTCTTTGCCTCTGAAAACGCATTACGCCTAAATCTTATCTCAGGACTATTACATGAAACTTAACCTTTGACTGGTGACATGGTTTTGGCTTCTCAGGCCGCGCGTCACCAGTTAACGCGCGGCCTGAGAAGCCGCTGCTGTTAAATGGTCTATAGCATCGAAAGTATTTATGCTAGCTTACCTTAAAAACAGTTGATTAATGTATAAAAGGATAAAATTAAACCACCCAATAGACTCTGAATGTAATTTTTAATTATTAACATGCTATTATAATGTAAGTAGGAACAAAAATCTAAAGATGAGATCAATAATCACACAAAAAAAAATTAAATCAACATAATTATAACAAAAATACTTTTTTTCCTTATAGTTACGATACTCTAATCAACAAAAAAAAATATTCTTTTAATCACAGGTATCATTTAAAAAAACTGGCATTGGTCAAACTTTGGTTATTTTTATTGACAGTCGGGGCATAATTGTTTGGCACATTGCAAGCACACATGTTTTTTACATGTATTACATTGGTAATTTGATTTGCGATTTAATTTAGGACAACTGGCACAGGTTTTCCGTGTTTTCGGCCTATCCTCTAAGTTTTGTGGTTCAGGTGGCAAATCAGAACGAGGAATGTGAGTATTATAAACTCTGTGCTGCATGTGTGATAATACCACGGTTCTAGCCAAAATTTTAATGAATTGTCCTCGATCAATAGCATTGACACCATCAGCTTGATATAAAACATGTGCATTCACCGTACTTATGTCCAACATTCGATAAAATATCACCATGGGCCACCTTCGCGTTCGGCGACTGCAGGTGTAAATGGAGCATTTTTTATCTATCTCGTCAACCCCTCCTTTTGTTGAATTGTAATAGGCGATAATTTCAGGTGTGCCTGTATTTTCATCAATACACTCACAATGATGCATTGAAGAAACTAAACACACACCTTTATTTTTCTTTGGCACGTGAGAAATCAAAGTCATTTGATTGGTAAATCCATAGAGTGTCGATCCTACATCTCTTGATTTAGATGGCAAGAACTCTTTGGGAATTTCTCTTTTGTTTTTTTTAGAGTACCTACACATGTCAGACCTCGTTTTTTTAGAGCGTCAACCAATTCAATCGATGTGAACCAATTGTCGAACGTTACATTGCGGTTACTACCGTGTATAGGTTTTGTCAAACGAATCACTGCTTGTAATGGAACTAAAAACTTCTTTTCTTCGTTTGTCAACGTTTCACCATCAGACCCCTTACCACAGTAAATATAGCCATTATAAAAATAATTAGTCTTGGCATCGCACATACACATCATCTTCAAACCGTACTTCGATGGTTTATTTGGCATATACACAACAAAATAAGAGCGACCTCTGAAAGCTATCAACATTTCATCGATAGTTGCACACTCTCCAATGTTGTATAGGGATTGGCAGTTATGCACAAATATTCGGAATATGTTGGAAATTGCTGCTAGCTTATCATTCTCTTTTCTTTGTTGTCGGTCTACTCCATTATCAAACCGCTAGCATAACAACAAATTGAGAAACCTTTTTTGTGACATTACAGATCTAAAAATGTCTCTCCCTGTCCCATCAGTTGCAAATAAGTATTCACAATTTTCGTGATTTGATTTGAACACAGCTGTATACATAAGAAGACCAAGGAATGCATGCAATTCGATGATATCTAGATCTTGTAATTCAGGACGATTGTCTCTGCTGTACTTCAAGTTGAGTTCACGAATTTTCTCATTTGTCCACTTCAATATTTCTTCTAAGATATCCAGACTCTTTATTTTCTGCCATAGAGAAAAAGGATTTCTTTCGTCATGTACATCTAACCTTGTCTCTGGCATTCGAGCTATAATATTATGATGGCTTGTTCGCACAGCTCTGTTTGGCGGATCTTTTGCCTACTTGAACCTCTTTTTGCCAACGAAACATCTAACTAACCTTGATAAAGGTTGATCATCACTGCCGCTTTCTGATTGCTGATTTTTTTGAATTGGTTCTTCATCTTCAGAAGCACTTTCTTCGCTATTCGAGTCGTGATCACTTTGCTCCGGGATGAAATTTTCGGGAACATTTTCTGCTTCCGATCCACTTGAATCTTCCTGTGCCAGACACGCTTCAATTTGAGTATTTGACAATACATTTCCAACTCCCGACTCCCTACGCTTCTTTTTTGGAGGTGCAGAATTACTCATTTTTAGTTATTACCGTAAAAACACGAAAAAACAATATGGCAAAATTACGTTAAAAAGTTACGTCAGTGGTGACGTACGGTCTGAGAGACCGCTGCCGAATTTTATGTTGTTGTAATTTACCAATATAGGACAATACGACGCAACTGTCACTATCTGCGGCGTGGACGCAACTAAACTTGCAGCTACTCAGACGTTGAAACAAAGGAAGCGCTGGGAAGGGGGTGAAATGACGTTTCACTGACACCGCTCGGCCTGTGAGACCGCTTGTCACCAGTTAAAGGTTAAGCTCCCTTTGAAAAGTCCTCACGACTTTATAAAAGAAACAATTGAAAGGTATGTCATTGTCCCTGCGAAAGGACGCAGAACAAATCGATATGTGTATTGTTAGAAAGGACAAAGCTCAAGGGGAAACACATAAACTTAACAACTGAGGTTTTCTTTTCTCGACCTGAAATGTATGCCCCTAGGATTATTATTGTTCGTTCAACAGGACAGTTCTGACTGCAACTACAGTTAGTATAGCTATTAAGTCCGAAGAAACATATTTAGAGCCTTAATTCCAAACGAAGATTAAGTTTCTTGTGTTAACGAGCACCAAAGTCCGGTATTAGAACAAAATTTAAATTTCAATCTATTTTTAAAATTTCAGCCAATTTATTGAGGCGACAAACGAGACGGAACGCATTAGTTTCCCTAATTTCAACGATTTCGGAAATCCTACTGTGGAAGCCATAACAGGATCTTCAATCGTAATAATAAACGGCGACCATCAAATGCAAGATGGATTTGTTAGGAACGAGGATTTCGGAGAATTCCACGAAGCTACAGCAAATATTGAATCTAATAATGGCCTAAATGCAATGTGTGGAAACATAACAGAAAAGTAAGTGCACCAATTACGCCAGAATCTTTAGTTACGGCATTGTAAAGTGAAGATTGGTGAGTTTCCATGTCCCGCGTGTTTATGTTTGGACTCAATTTTAGGAAAATTGATGTGAGTTGTTTCCCCATGCCTGATGCCCTGAATCCTTGTGAGGATGTGATGGGTTCGTACTGGTTGCGTGTTTCAGTGTGGGTTGTGGTGCTCCTGGCGGTTTTCGGCAATATTGCTGTGCTCGTAGTTATTCTATCCAACAGGTACATTTTCAATTAAACTCGAAGAGAATCAACTGCCATTGACGGTGGTATTTGCAGATGGCAGAGGAAATAAACGCTTTTCTTTTCTTTCTTCGATTAGGTCAGATTTCACCGTATCCAAGTTCCTTATGAGCCACTTGGCGTTTGCTGATCTGTGCATGGGATTGTATTTGTTATTCATAGCGTGCATCGATGTACATTCCATTGGGGAATACTTCAATTACGCCTACGACTGGCAATATGGTACGAGCAATGAAATAAATTGGGTAGTTATTAGTCCCGATTGATTTTTTGAGTTTTCTCCTGGAACATTAATCAATACCAATCAACCAAATAGTTTGGGAATAAATATTGGCTTTTAAAATTGTCATTAACATTACTTTGATTATCATTTTTACTCCTTTTTCCGCGACGTTCTCTCCAACGCATTCGTTGGCACAAATGAGGAAAATGTTTCATTATGATTAGTATTATTTGAGTTATTATCATAAAATTCTGCTGTTTGAAGTAACACGAGCGTGATAATATATTGTTTCAAATTTTTTTTTCTGCAGGAGCTGGATGTAAAGTTGCCGGATTTCTCACCGTTTTTGCCAGTCACTTATCCGTTTTTACCCTAACAATAATTACGCTGGAACGCTGGTTCGCTATAACACATGCGATATATTTGAATAAAAGAATTAAAATGAGGCCTGCGTTATATATAATGGTAACTGGATGGATTTATTCGTTTATTATGTCATCATTTCCATTGTTTGGAATCAGCAACTATTCATCAACAAGGTAATTGAATGAATTCTATTCTATAGTTAAGAGTATGGTCACATAACTTCAGCGTGATTAATGTTGACTTCATAACACATGGTATGATATTAATTGGTTTGATTAATAGATTCACATAGCATTCCGGAATAATAAGCGGAATAATTAATTTCAAAATAGTTCCCTGGATAATTTCGAATAATTACGTCCTATTCCAATAGTATAATGATTCTCTATAATGATTCTATAAGGATTCTCTACAGCGTAAGCGGAACTGTAGAGAGGGTTGGCCGGGGTAGAGGGAACACTGAGAAATAGAAAACCAAAAACAGCACTTGCCTACTAACTTTGGTGGGATGTCGACATCGGTTATCATGAAGCATGTTCTTCGATGTTGCACCAAATTAAAACCTCGGTCAGCGATATTCGATCAAGTTTTGTGTCAACTTCGGCGAGAAATCGGCGGATGGGATCCTTAAAAGTTGTTAAGGACACGTTAATCTGTATTCAAAAAAATCTCTGATTCAAAGAACGTACATTGTATGTACATCTATGAAAATAAAAAAAAGCACCATGTTGCATTCCATAGCAAAATGCTCAGAATTTTTCATTTTCTGTTATGAACACGGAATTTGCTTCTAGTTTTTGTCTCAGATGTATGGTAACATCTATTTAACGAAACGGCAAATGCTTTAAAAGCTTTTCTTCGAAAACGAAACGGAAATATTGTGCTTTATCTAAAAGTAGCATCGTTCCATTCCAGTGCCGGTTTTGCTGATGTAGTGTTGTGTCTCAAAATACTTTTCACATTTTCACACATTTTTCAAATTAAGATCTCTGAAAATGTTTAACTTATAAATGTTACATTTTTTCGGTTAAAGCGGACCGCGGTGGATACAGTAACAATGCAAATAAATAAAACTTAGAAGGCGATTAGAAATTTGATTGGGGGCTAAAATATTGGATAGTCTAAAAAGTATTGAGCCTTTTTTGTCACAAGGTGGTGTTCGTTAACATATATCGGGCAATACTAATCAGATTGAGTCAAACTGAGATGTGTTGGAAGGCGACATTCCAGTCTACGATTTTCATATGACAGTTTAGTATTTAGACATTCGTGTCAAAAGTTGTATGCTTTTAAATATGAGTGATATTTCTAAAAAAATTGTTGTATTTTACAATATTACAGCGATCAAGGTGAAAACGCATCGCAGGCTCGTAAAAAAATTTGTGGTGTCTACGGTCAAGATCATTTATCAAAAACCACAGCCAAGAGATGGTTTGCTTGCTTTCGTTCGGGAAATTTTGATGTCAAGCACGCACTTCGCTCAGGTCGACCAATCACAAAAAAAGTCCATGACATCTTACAAAAAAGTCAAGAAGACTGACACATAAGCAGCCATGACATTGCTAAAGAACTGAATATCCATCACCAAGCAGTTTTGAACCATTTGAATACACAAAGAAGCTCGACCGCATGAATTAACAAAAAAATTTGATCAACCGAATTTCCATTTGTGAAATGTTAATAAAACGCAACGAAATCGAGCCATTTTTGAAGCAAATCATTACGGACGATAAATAATGGATAAGATACGATAATTTCGTTCGAAAAAGATCATAGTCAAAAAAAGGTGAATCATCACAAACGACTTCAAAGGCAGGATTGATACAAAAAAAGATTATGCTGTGTGTATGGTGGGATTCGAATGGAATTGTTTATCATGAGGTGCTACAACCTGGCCAAACACTCAATTCGGCTCTGTACTGTCAGCAATTAACCAGACTGCAACAAGCAATTCAAAAAAACCGGCCAGAACTGATCAATAGAAAGGGCGTTGTCTTCCACCATGACAATGCCAGACAACACACATGTTTGATGACTCGGTAAAAATTGACAGAGCTAGGCAGGGAAGTTTTGATGCATCTACCATATAGTCCAGACCTTGCACCACCAGACTGTGATTTGCTTCGGTCTCTGCAAAACTTCCTTAATGTGAAGAAATTCATTTCAAAAAAGGATTGTGAAAATCACTTGGCCTAGTTTTTCGTCGATAAACCACAGACGTTGTACACAGATGGAATAATGGCTCTACCCAAAAAATGGCAAAAGGTCATAGATAATAATAGACAATATGTACTTAAATAAAATCCGTTTTAAATCAAAGAAATATTCAATCGCAAAATGACAAAAAAAGTTCAATACTTGTTAAGACTTACCAATATTATGATTTGAAGTTCCAAAAAGTACACTGAGAATGAGGCAAAACGGGATCGTAAAGCAAAGTTGACCCCAAGTGATGAAACATGCACTAAATGGTTGGCTAACAAATATCCCTTTCTAACTTCTAGCAAAATGAAACAAGAGTTCAACTTAAGCCAGAACCTATTGCTTGGAAGAAGGCTTCGTAAAGTACCACTGATAATAAAGGTTGACTTGAAAAATAAACGAAACAAATTTCCGGATGATAGTTTGGATTGGATGGCATTTAAATGGCATATTGTTTTATTATTATATGGAATGGAATATTAAAAAGTTGTTTAGTTGGCACTTTAGTTCAAAGAAGAACATAAGTTCGTAGGCCAAGTAATATTTGAACCAAAGCAGCAAATGATTTCATTGTAATGCAGCAAATTATGCTACCTTATCCTGAATGTAATATGCCTCTCATTTGGGTCTACATTTTGCTGATTTGAATATATGGATAAGAAAATAACGACCCAAAATATACGAGGCACTGTCTCTTGAGCAAGGGGCTATTGAAAATCTGTGGACTCATGTGATGAAAGCCATATTCAAGGCGAATCCCAAGAAACCTTTGGAGTTACGGAATGCTATCCAGGCTTTATGTATAGATATTCAAATTAAACGTTGCCAAGCATTAGTCGCCTTTATGCTAACACATTGTGCCAGTGTTATTCAAAATGAAGGACTAAATAGTAAAAAACTGTCTTAAATAAAAGCTACTACTCTTCTGGTTTGAAAACCTGAAAAAGCACTTCTCGATTGTGTCGTGTTAGTTTCCACGGAACAACATTCATTTCTTTTATGCCAAAGTCTGGTGTAACTCAAAGGTCTATTTTAGGTTCTCATCTTTTCCGTATGTTGGTCAATGATTTTACTTCTGAGGAATCCTCGCTTTATATTTTTGTACTTTTATTTTTTCTTTGAAATATTTGGGCGACATCCTATTGAATAGCGTAAGAACATCTTGTTAATTTGTTCATGTGCTAGCCAAAGCGTCGAAGGCATTTGCGATAAAAGTATATATGTTGCAGTACAAGTACGTGGAACAGTCATGTTTAGTGTCGATCTGGAACAAAAATATTATCATATACGATGCGTTTGAGTAGAAAAATGAGACTGGCAACACTGTGGGCGATCTCGCAACTTCGCATCTGGCCAGTTTGGTATTCCTTTCACTTTCTTAGTTCACCTTTCAACTACGTAGTCTTCAGTTCACCTATGTGTCACAAAAATCGAGTACCGGAATATATCTATGTCAAACTTGGTGAATCACCGAGTTAGACTTTTGAAAAGTTGAAACAAACCAAATTATTTCTGGGAGGCCATTTCTCATGAAAACTCTCAGGATTGGTTTACGCTGAATTATTTGCGTCATAAAAATGTTGAATGTGCTCAGTGTCGAGTGATTGAGTGCTCTACTGGAGCAAGCAGTCATTTATATGAGGTGGAAATCACGATGAAAATTAACCTCGTTCACGGAGACCTTCAACTACAAAAACTAACGGAAACGTTGATCAAGAGAAGGCTTTTGTATGATGAGACAGTCGTTTAACCATAAAGATGATGAATGAAATGTTAAAGTTAAACATTGTCACCACACATCAAATTTTACACACATTCACAGCCTGCGAAAGATTTCGTACATTGTTTCGTGTCTCTGTAAACACCTTTCTGATGGACAAGAAGATTAATTTCCTTTCATAAATATGGGAAGTGTTTGACCTTTTCCGATTGCAGTCGAAGTCGTGTTGTTAATTTCAATACCAGCCCTATGAAAAATATTTGTCTCATCACTAACGACTTGAACTTTCGACACCTTCACTTGAGATAACTTACGCGAGAGGCTATTCAGTTCCGTGAATACGTCCCCTGGGCCCTGTGGGCCAATAACTCTTAGTTTTTCCGCCCAGTGATTGCTGATTTCACTCCTGAAATTGGAACGCATTAAGTATTGGAAATTCTTCAGGTTCCATTTCAACAATTTCAGCGTTAAAAAGGAAGGCTTTTCAATATTTTAAGCCATTTAATTGTTGGAGCCCATATTTTTTTCCAAATGTTTTTGATGGTTAGTATTGGGAACAGTTTTCTCAATTGCTTCCAATGTCAGATTCTGCAACTTCGACAAATAGAGGCCCATTTCATTGACAGTTAAATGGCAGAACCATTGGGTAATCTTCATCAGCCTCAGAAAGAGGATATTGCTATCGGTACTCGCAATTAAACTTCGATTGAAACTTTCCCAAATAAGTTTTTTTTTAATTCAACCAATACTTTTGTTCTTGAACAAGAATGAAGAAGATATAACCGCCTTGAAGATTTATTTCCACCACGATTGCAATCGTGAGGAAGGACCTATAATTTCTGCTGAAAACTGTTCAAATTTAAACTAAGTCTTGCGTTGGCAGCGCAAGGATCCAAAAGCTAATTTGTCTGAGGGTATGTTACGAACTCTAATTCATATCGGTTGAACCTGCATGCAGTTTAATTCTGTGTTATCTACGATTTAAGGTATATACCTTATTGTTGTTTTTTTTTTGTTGAAATTATTGTTGAAGCTAGACAATGACATATGCTACATATTCAAAAAGTACATCATAATTATGCAGCCTATTCCATTGGAGTATTCTAAAAAACTAATGGAGCTCCTATTTAAAACTAAGAACGTTTCGATCAGCTTCATAGGCGGAGCTAACGATGAGAATATCCCACCTCGCAATGAGACTTATATAGCGGACACTTCAAGAAATTCAAGCTTCATTTTTTTAACTTTATATTCGGAGTCATCTCTACTAGAGGATCCAATTCGGGATCCGTACACTCCGTCAGTTATATTGGTGACCCCGACTATTGCAATCAGTGAGACAATTTTACATGATAGTTTTGACTCGAGAAAATTGTTCGCCAGAAATAAAGTGCACAGCATCAACCATCTTAGAAGTGATCTCAAAAGTGCATGGGCTTTCGTTAAAAAAAGACAAATTGTAATTATGAGTCAAGATCAGAACAAGAATTCAGCTATTGACAGTGCTAATGAACCTTTCGTGGAGCTAAGGACGAAAATGGATTTGATCCTGCAACAATTTTTAGTCGCTAACTTGATCAGCCAGAACAAGAGGTCCGGGAATATACAAAAGAATAGTTACGAAGTTGCAGGAACGGCTGTTAAAGTCCCAACCTTCACGCCCAGTGCTCCGGAGTTATGGTTTTTTCAGATCGAAGCCCATTTTCGCACATCTGGTGTATCAGCTGATCAGACCAAGTTCGATACAGATGTCGCTCTGCTGGACGTGAACTATCTGGAAGTAATTGCAGACTTAACCACCAGCATCAGGAAAATATGAGATACTGACGCACCGAATAATCTCCGAATTTTCTGATTCCAGTTTGAAAAAGCTACGAAGATTGCTACAGGGATTCGATCTTGGTGACTCCAAATCATCATCGCTGCTGCAAAAGATGAGGGATGTGGCCTTTAAGTCCATGAGCGACGAAACAGTTGAGACTCTGTGGCTCTTACAGCTCCCTGAATCGATTCGACCAATTGTTGGCACCCTGTCGTGAGTTCTCTTGGCTGTTCATTGCTTCAGACGTGACTCGCTCAATCATCGGCGCAGATTTTTTGAAAAATTTTGAGTAATTGTTCGATTTAAAAAAATAAGAACATCATCGACAGCAAAACTCATCCGTTCAATGTATGTGACGTGAATATAACTTCCTTAATTGTCGATTCTAACTATGAAAACTTATTACAAGAACATGTCGATTTAACATAACCAGAGACATTCAACACGGGAACACCTTTGCAAACAACTGTCTCTCACCACATTGAGACCGAAGGCCCTCCAGTGCATGCCAAAGCCCGTCGTGTGATTCCGGAACAATACGCAATCGCCAAAAGAGAATTCGAGTATATTGCCAAAATGGGCAATTGCGGACGCTCGAGTTCGCCATGGGCCAGTCCATTACATTTGGTCCCCAAGAAGAATAAAGATTGTCGTCCTTGTGGTGATTAAAGATATCTGAACGCACAAAAAATTCCTGATCGCTTCCCTGTACCATACATTAAAGATGCTAAAATTAATCTGGAGAACTGTGAAGTTTTTTCAAAAATTGTAAAAATCCATCGACGACAGCAGAATCACATCAAAGAACCACGCTGAGCACTTTTGCGAATAGTTTATCAGCGATTCAAAGGATATGGTCTTAATATCAAAGTGTGAATTTGGCAAACCTGAGATCACCTTTCTGGGTCACAAAGATGGCATCAAACCACTTCCAAGAAAAGTGAGAGACATTAAGCCAGTCGTTACCTCAGAACTCAATTTTTATAGCCATTGCGTTCTCAACGCTGTTATTTCACAAGGCGTTTTGCAAAAACTGATGAAAGGCAACAAAAAGAATGACAAATCTGAGGTGGCCTGGACAGATAAAGCTTTGATCGCTTTTGAAAAGTACAAAGAGGAAGAAGCCAAAATAGCTCTCCTGGCTCACCCATCGAACAATGCTGAGCTGTGTCTGCATGTTGATGCTTCTGACTTCTGAGAGGGATTATTTGGAATACTATAGATTGTATTGTCTCGAAGAAACCAAAAACTTTCAAAATTATTCAACTGGACGACGAGACGTTAAAACTAATCCAAAAAATAAATACTTTGTGGCCAATGGTACAGATCGAGAGACAGGTTTACAAAAACTTGGAGTAAGCCGCCTTATGTCTGCCATTCGATCGAAAATTCGGTTTCTTGGAACAGAGAATAGAATATGCTTAATAACAGGGAATATACTTTATACCCTTGGGTTTGGCTCTCAAAAATTTAAAAAAAACTGAATCGAAGGTTGAAATGTCACTCCACGAGTATACCGTAGCCTTTAGAAGACGAGGAAGGTAGAAAACCAAAACTACTGGCTAATACCTTCCGGAAACACCATTGTAGCACATCTGGTCATGCCGACGTAATCATTGACTCAACAGTGAATAGTTCTGTTAATTGCCTACCGATGCCAACAACCAACCCTCTTTCTAAGAGAGTTAAGCTCAGAGAAATAGCAAAGCTTTATCTAACCTTAAACCTGATAAGGCTCAAGGTTTTGATCGAATTCTCAACAAAGTGTTGAAAAATTTACGAATGAGACCAATAGTATATACAAGTCGGTTATTCAATGCTTGCTTCAATCTGAGTTTTTTTAAGTAATATGGAAGCATGCAGTAGTAATAGCTCTTCGCAAGTCAGGCAGAGATCCTTAAATTTGGCTCTGGGAAAATTTTTTGAAAAGCTGGACCTGAGACAATTAGTGGAAATTTCAATTTGCCTTTCGGAACAACTATTCATCAGACCTTCAGCTTCGTCGTCTATCGGGTGAAATGAAATCAGCACTTAGGCGCAAACTGTCTGTTGGTATGGTTATGTTAGATATTCAAAACGATACTGATTGGCACCGAGGTCTTCTAAACAAACTTATTACTCTTGAGTTTCCACCTTATATAATCAATCTGATTGATTCCTTTCTTAAGGACAGAACTTTCCACGTAAAAATACGTGAGTCCGAATCGATTCGGTACAGGGTATCAGCTGGCGTTCCTCAAGGTTCGTATCTCAGCTCAACTTTATTTAACATTTTCACAGCAGACATGCCAGTGCCAGCCAGCTGCTCAATTGCCACATTTGCTGACGATACCTGCGTATATGCAGCATTATCGGATCTGGGTGAGATCATCGGGATCCTCGAATGAATGCTCGAGAAAGTCTTTAAGTATTTTTCTCGAAGGAAAATCAAAATAAAGTTGAATAAAACTAAAGCAATGTACTTTACTAAGAAAAGAAGCGCTAACAAAATACCAAACCGATGCGTTAATTTTTAGGCAAGGAAATTCCCTGGTGTCATAATATAACATATTAAGGCCTTATCCTGGATAAAACGTTAACATTAAGCCACCACTACGATTCCATCAGTGTGAAGATTCCAAACATTATTCGAGCATTATACCCTCTGTTGCATCGGAAATCTGCATTGAGTCTGTTGCGAACCACGGCTGCCGCGGTCGCAGACATTTATATGGCAGTGATCTTGGGTCCCCAGGTGGCTTACTGAGGCCGGCTAGGCTCAGTCTATCGGGGATCTGGTGGGGAAGATCACTGCCCGTGCAGGGCCACCTACAACTAAAACAAGAATATCTCGTTCGGTGGAGAGCGAGAGGAAGCGAAGGAGGGATTGCTTGAAGAAATAAAAAAAATATTTTAATTAGTTTAAATTCATGTCTTTAATAAAAAAATACAAATTGGAAACAAAAAAAAAAACAATAAGAAAAGTAAAGTAAAGAAAAGTAAGTAAAGAAAAGTAAGTAAAGAAAAGTAAGTAAAGAAAAGTAAGTAAAGAAATACAATGAATATAATAAATGAATAGAAAACCCTTAAAAAAAATTGAATGTACTTAAAAATGAACAAAATAAAAGAAATACATAAATTGTAAAAAAAACCACCACCTCACCCGATCGGGTACGGTTCACAGCATGCTATATATTGAGTGCAGTTATAAAATAAATATAATAAGTTGCCTATTCTATTTTTCCGATTTTTTTTTTTTTTTTTAATTTTTCTGATTATGTTTTCCATATTTTCTCGTCGCATACGATGACCAACTATTCCTCGTTCAGAGAAAGCCTTTCACGATGAGTGCAATTCGAAATAAAAGTTTAATCGTACCGAGTACATTTTCGCTGGATTTTCAATTTAAGTTTATTCCAATAAGATTTTCATTTTATGACAAATGTCTCTTATAGGTTTTGTTACAAAGGCACGGAAGCACCATATACAAAGGAAATTTTTTACCTTTTGTTTGGAATATCCTTTAGAAAAACATTTTTCTTACTAGGACATCTCAGCATTTCATGCTTTTATCTAAGTCTACTACTTTCTACGGGAAACATGGCTTCCATTAAAATATTTAAATAAGGAAATACGGGCTAAGTTCAATTTTTGTGTTTTTTGGTCTATTAACAAACGGTGGTAGCACTTTACAGAATGTTAAATTTGTTTCTAATTGAAGCAATGAATTCATATTTCAAATCTTACTCTTGGGCACAGAGATTTTCTTCAAATAAAATGCGCAAATTATTTTTAAGCTTTATTCAAAAAAAAAAATGCGCACGCATTCACTGTGTCAGCTTGGTATTTTTTTTGTTTAAAAATTCACTTGCTTAGATCTTGCCCTTAACGAACAAAATGTTATTTTTTGTAACGATTCCTAGCCAAAAACCGATTTCAATAATTTCACTAATTCCTCCCGGTGCACGATGAATTGTTTCTCCCTAAAACAACGTGGGAAATATCAATTGATATTTAATATATTTAATATCCTGCGCCGTCGGGTTATACAAATTACAAAAAAATTAAGCATAAATTCATTTGAAAATTTTCGAATCACCATTTTTCATAATTCTTTATGTCACGCTGCCAACTTGTCGTCCAACCTCCTCACCTTACCGAACAAAACTCCCCGACCATCCAAAAAAAAAACAAAAATCCCACGCATCACCGCCAACCCGCGTCACCGGTACCTCATCCCGCTGTCGACAACCGTCCTCACCGGTTCGCGGATGTTAACCTTTCAACCCCTGGGTTAAGGTCAACTTCCTCAGAGCAAATCGAAGAAAGTATCGATCGCTCAGAAAAAAAAACCAACCGATAAAAAGGTTACCAGACTAACACCTAGGATGCATTTGAATCCAGAATCCGGGAGGTCACAGGCTGAAGCGGGTCCACTACACCACGGAGTCACTTGCAATCATAACGTGCAAGTACGTCTGCTGATGTCACGTCGGGTAATTAAAGGCAGGGATTTTTGTTGGTAGAATCCAGCATATTTGAATTATACGAAATTCAAATATATTGGATTGTGTACCAACTATTTGGAATGCATATTTGGATGAATATTGTGAGGAAAAAGGTGAAAAGTAAAATGACATATGAGAGGAAAAGGTGAAGATGGGTACATTGCTACGTAGAAAAATAACGAAGCAGCAGTGGTCGCAACAAGTTATACAATACTGGAAGAAGTCAATTTAGTGCAATATTAGTAAAAATATTTATAGTCTCCAAAAATAAAAGCTCTGAATGACATTTTAGTGACAGAACGAATATTCATTGAAGGCAATGCTGTTATATTCGGCACAACGAAATACAATTATATGGACATTGACATCGAGCGATGAGGAAGAAGGAGAGTATTGTCAATTCACTCATTGTCGGGTGAATTGGCTCACGTTGCGGGGCTATCAATTCAAAAGTATGCACGTCGATCAATGTTCGAATGTAAAGACCGATTTGTAAAAGAATTGCCACAACGATATATGGCCATAAAAGATATTTACAGAATTTTCTAAGTCGTCGAAAAAAAATTTATGTTGGAAGCTTCTTCTTTTCTGGGATATACTAGGTTTCACTTCAAACACAGATAGAGTTGCCATTATGAACATCACTCTATTAAATTACAACAAAACATGTACAATAATTCAGATCTACGCACAGATAGAAAGAGCAACAAAAGAATAACACAACGCATTTTACAATACCGTCTCTAATACAATACATAAATATTCAAACAAAATGATCATACTAATGGGGGACTTCAACGCACAAATAGGAACATAACAAAACATAGATGAATATGTACTAGGCGAATTCGGCCATGGAGAAAGGAGTGAACGTGGAGGTAGACTCGTGAATTTATTATTAGAACATAACCTGGTCCTTTTGAACAGCATATTTAAGAAAAATAAAAATAACAAATGGACATGGTTATTTCCAGGAGGATTGTACAGAATGAAATAGATTACATCATCAGCAGTCATCCAAAACTATTCACAGACAAATCAGTTATATCGAGATTCAATTTCAATACTAACCATCGTATGGCCCGAGCGTCAATGAGAATCATACCCCCAAAGTGTCAAGAAAACCTATCAAAAATCACCACAATAAAACTTGCAGAAAAGAAATCATCGATACATCAATAAAAGACTCACTTTCTAAACTGGGCGAAGATATGCTGAAAATATCGGATGTCAAAGTCAGTTATGCCAAACTTCAGAACCAGCTCGCTGATATCAGAAATGAAAAAAGAATCAAACAGAAAGACATTTTAAGTGATTCAACAATACAGCTTATAAAGGAGAGGAAAAGTATTTTCTCCGGTGAAACGAAGACACAAAATACCAAAAGAATAACATACTTCAGCAAGAACATCAGGGATAATATTAGAAAAGAAAGGAAAATCAAGCGGCTTAAAATACTAGAAAAACATATTATTGCAAGAGGAGGAATGAAGAAAGCCCTAAAAGAGCTACGTGAAAACATTCTGTGGATACTTAACTTGAAAAAAACCAAAATAAAATAACAAATAAAAAACACACCAGCAACCTAGAAATAGAATTTTATAAAAATCTCTACTCTAGAAAACACAAAAAGTTGGAACAAAATAAGTGTGAATGTCCTAAATTAGATCTGAAACTAACTCTTGTACCTAAATCTCAAATTTTAGGAGCGGAAGTTAGGAAACTTTTACTGAGTCAAAAGTCGGATAAGGCCCCAGGGCCAGATAGGATCACCAATGACATATTGAAAGGCACTTTAGAAGAACTTTTTGCGAACCACGGTGGCCGCAGTCGCAGACATTTATGTGGCAGTAATCTTTGGGTCCCCTAGGTGGCTCTCTGAGGCCGGCTGCGCTCAGTCTGTCGGGGTTCTGTGGGGGAAATCACTGCCCGTACTGGACAACCTTAATCAAAACTTAAAGCATATAATTAACATATTGGGAAAAGGAAAGAGGACGAGGAGGAGGAATGCCTCAAGAAATGAAAAACAGTTTGACTTTAGTTGAAATTCATGTTTTTATTTAAAATACAATTGGAAACAAAAACAAAATAAGTTAAAGAAATAGGATAATGCAAAAAATAAAGAAAGCTTATACTATCATAGAACTATAAAATACTAAAATAAAAAAATAGAGAAAGCTTTTAAAAAAACCAAAAAGAAGAAAAATACAACAAAAAAACAAGAAATGCATAAATAAATAAAAAAGCACCGCCTAACCCGATTGGGTACGGTTTACACACATGCTTTGTTGAATGCAGTTATAAATAAAGTTTCTGGACGTTCGACTCGCCTGGATTCTATTCTTGTGCTTTAATTATGTTTTCAATATTTTCTCATCGAATAGGATTACTAACTATTACTCGTTCAAGGAAAGCGTTTCACAATGAGTGCAATTCAAAACTAAAAGTTTAATCGTACCGACTATCTTATCGCTGGATTTCCACTTTGAGCTTATTCACATAAAACGTTATTTCGTTTTATATGAAATGTCTTTTATAGGTTTTGTTACAAAGTCACATACGCACCGTATACAAAACTCTCGCTCTCTTTAAAGGGTTTAGTCATTTGCAAACAGGCAATTTTTTTCTCTTATTGAATATCCTTTAGAAAAATATTTTTCTCACTATCATATCTCAGCATTTTATGCTTTTACTCAATAAATAAAGCAGGAATATTTACAACCAATCTCCAACATGATCATTCATCATCACGTTGCCTAACACATCGTCGGGTGCACCATATAAGGTTTTTCACTTTTTAGTCGCGGCGATTTTTTCTGGTGATCTATATCCAACAAAAAATCTGTTCTTTTTTGCGATCTCCACTCAACTGCCCATTTTGCGTTTTTTCGGGTCCAGATTTCCCTAGATTCCACGTCAATCTTTTTTCTTCTCAACGATCCGACCTGTTCCCGGCACCGTCTTTTTTTGCTGTTCGTGGGCAATACCCTTTCATCTTTCAGTCAAGGTCAACTTCCTCAGAGCAGATTGAATATAATGTCTATCACCCTAAAGAAGATAACGCGAACAAAAGGATAAAAAACCATCACCCACGGTGGACTTGAATGCAGCGCCTAGAGGTTCACAAGCCGCCGCCAATTCACTGTGCAACGTAGTTGCTCGACTTGACTTGTTCTGTAACATATATCAAGCAACTTCGTCGCCACTCGCAATCTCACGCTGCATGTGCGTTTGTGAAGGCCATTTCCTTTGATGATAACCGGATTGTTGTTGAATGTACTCAATGCATTTAAACTATACAAAATTCAAATACATTGGATCGTGTACCAACTAGTGGGGTGGATATTTGAAGAAGTGCTGTGGGGACAATAGTGAAAAGTGCTGGGAATCAGAGATGAGAGAAAGAAATGTAGAATGGAATGGAAGCATTAGAAATGACGTCAACACCCGCACAATGCTAGGCAGAAAACTTGTTCCCATCCTGACAAAAATTTCCAATGATGTATTAACATCAGGCATAATTCTAGAGCAATGACAAATGTCACATATAACCCTTATTCCCCTAAAGGTCCAGGGGAAGATATTGAAAACTAAAGACCAATAAGCCTGATGTCCAATATATATATTTCAAATTTCCGAAGATTGTATTAGACCGGATAACAAACAAACTGGAAGGAAGCCAACCAAAGGAACAAGCCTTTATAGATTACATGAAGACTTTCCACAGTATTAGTCACGAAACAATATGGGAAAACCTAGAGAACCAAGGCATCCCTAATATATATATAAATATTAGTAAAAACATATGAAGCAAAAGTAAAGCAAAAATTCAATTGGAATCTCTTGGCACACCTTTCAAGATCAAACGAGGAGTCCGACAGGGAGACCCACTGTCTCCTAAGCTTTCCTCCGCGGTATTAGAAAACATAATCCAAAAATTGGAGTGGGGAGAATTCGGTTTAAACATAAATGGAAAGAAACTTAGCCATCTAAGATTTGCAGACGACATCATCCTACTGGAAGAAAACCCACATAACTTGAAGAAAATGATTAAAAAAAAAAAAGTTGGACTTTTTATGAGTGCGAAAAAACTTGGTTGCTAAGTAACTCTGAAACACACGAGATTCAATTAAAAGCACAACCTCTAGAATATGTAGAGGAATATATATATTTGGAACAAATTATTTCACGCAAAGATATGACAGCCAAAGAAATAACCAGAAAAAAAGCCAACAGCTGGAAAAAGTATTGGTCATTAAAAAAATAATGAAATCCACTGAGATTGGCAATACAATAAAACGAAGAGTCTTCAACGTCTGCGTACTACCTCGCATGACATATGGCTGTGAAACTTGGGCACTTACAAAACACCATAGAGGCATGCTAAAATACTGTCAAAGAGCAATGGAACGAAGCATGCTGGGAATGAGACGTCAGGAGAGGCACAGAAATACGTATATAAGATTCAAAACTGAATTTGTTAATGTTCTTGAAAAAATAGACCAACTACAATGGAGGTGGACCGGTCATATGACGCGAAGCAGTCACGAAAAATGGAGCAGAGACGTTACCAACTAGTACCCTAGAGACGGCAAAAGAAGTGGAGGCAGACAAAATACAAGATTGGAAGATGACCTTAAATAAACAGTGGGGCCATACTGGAGAAGAGTAGCAAGGGATGGACACCAGCGGAAAATTTTAGTAGAGGCCTATGGCATGAGGCACACTGATCTCAGAGACATACTATAACAACACGAAGTAAAACAAATAAAAAGCTCAGTATGAAGAAGCTAGATAAATCGATAGACAGAATTGATACTCTGAGACTTACATATTCGTTTGTAATTTTCTAAATCGATTGATTGAAAATGTAAATGTCTGAAAATAAAATGAGCTTAACGGTATAAGTTGTCAAAAATATTTTGAAGTATCATATTATCGCTGACAGAAAGGCGCTTCACCTAAATTTAAAAATGGATTTTGAGAGATTTTTGAATCAGTGCATTTTGCGTTATTGTCTAAATTTGCCTTGAAGGATGTTCAAATTTATGCAGTTCGTGACTTTTTTCCTACACGAAGACCCAAAATGAAACCAAACTCAATCATTAGCTGAATAAGTCGGCATGTGCTTACGATAAATATTTTATTTTAACAACCCTCACGGTACAACCTTTCATACTTAATGGCAATTCGCATTGATGAAGAGGAAAATGTTCTTCTTTTTCCTTTATACTATATCTAATCATTCTCTCAATTTATATTTTCAGTATATGTTTACCTATGGAAGCTCGGGACTCCTGGGACGTTATTTATCTAGTGGCGATTCTGGGAATAAATGGTGCAGCGTTCTTTGTTATAGCAATTTGCTATGCTCAGATATATTTCTCTTTGGGCAAAGAAACTCGCAGGGTTGGACGACAAACTGGTGAAATGACAATTGCGAAAAAAATGGCATTGCTAGTAAGTTCTCATGTTATTCTGACACACGTAAACGCGCCATCTCACATATACTCATATATTCTATTATATTCACCTCATTTATCCTCCTTTTAGGTTTTCACCAACTTTTCCTGTTGGGCGCCAATCGGATTTTTCGGTCTAACGGCACTGGCAGGATATCCGCTTATAAACGTAACAAAGTCTAAAATACTCTTAGTTTTCTTCTATCCGCTTAACTCATGTGCGGATCCTTACTTGTATGCTATCCTTACAGCACAGTATCGCCGGGACTTGTATATTTTACTTTCGCGGTAAGCAAATGCTCCACATATATATTCGCTTGATTGTTCTGATTTCTTAGTCCTTTTAAACGCGCCTCGCATTGTCTATCCTTCGTAATAATAGTTTTCAACAGTTATCGTATCTTTCAGATTTGGCATATGCAAGCATAAAGCCCAGCAGTATAAGAATAGTTATTCACCACCTGCAACGAATATTTCGTATCCCCTTTCATCCCCTCCACGCAACTCGCTGAACTCTCAACAGAAATCAGTCGAGGACCATCTCATTCCAAAGGAAGACTTTGTGTAAAATGTCGATATGTGTATGTTTAATGTACTCGTACGTATGTAAATGATAACCAAAACTCTGGTAAGACGCTCGATAGTCTGAATATCTTAAGATTTGTAAATTTTATTAAGTATTTAAGTTCACATCATAATTTTATGTGCCAAGCAAATAAAATGTGTCCAATTAAAGTCAAATATATGCATAGATATTTATGTCTCGATTTGAGATTAACTACAATGGAGTTTGCTGTTTTTATTGACATGTTAATATATATTATTCTGTTTTATTTGGCGGGGCTTTTATGGGTTGTCAAGTCAACGAATCATCAGCAGATTGCGAAGATAAAGGATTTTATTATGTATTTGACAACTTTCTTTCACTCGAATTTTATGGGTTTGATTACATTGGAAAATTGGAAAAAGTGGTTCTTCTCCACCAAAAGATATTAATCCTTCAATCGAACGCTGCTCTCAGACTTGAAGTGTGTGTGACACATGATGACTACAGAACACTCTTTTTGGTTTCTTATAATGGAAGATACGATGAAGACTATTGTTGGTCAAGAGCTTGTATGAGCTGGGTAATGTATTAATTTTTGGACAAAAATGATAAACTCTGATGTTATTTACAAATTTTAATAATTTTTACTCTATAATAAAAAAGCTTGCACGGAAAGAAGCAATTTAACATTAAAGGATGTTGTCAGGATGCTGAGGATATAAAATTTAGTTATTTTTTGGTCTTTACACTCTAAGGCGCTTAGTTTGTCAAACTATTATATTTATTATATTTTCAAAAGAAATGTTATTATAATAACAAAGACTTTTGCTTAAATTAATTTTGAATCAAATTTTTGCCTTTTTAAGAAAAATTATGTATTAAGTGTATACATATGAAATGCAGATTTTACAAATAGATGGCATAACCATTATATATGGTTTGTGTTGGGGATAACTAATATGGCATTTTGGAGGGTTAAAATCTGTCAAAAAATTCCAGTTTGTCATAGGTTTTGATTGTACAAACAACGTAGTTTTTTTTCGGCTCAAAAATGTCGAATTACGTGCCCGAAAAAGAGGTTTTGCGGGGAAGTCTAATAATCTTCTTTCATTTGAAGAAAACGGCAGCAGAAACTTATCGATTGTTAGTGGAATCATATGGTGAACATGCCCCAAGCCAAGACACTTGTGAACGATGGTTTAAAAGATTTAAAGTGGCGATTGCGATGTCAGCAACAAAGACCGTGGAAAACCACCAAAAAATTTCGAAGATTCAGATTTGCAAGCATTATTGGATGAAGACAACACACAAACTGAAAAACAGTTAGCAGAAGCGTTGGAAGTTACTCAGGGAGCCATTTCACAACGTTTAAAAGCCATGGGAAAGATCCAAAAACCTGGAAAATGGGTACCGTATCAATTGAAAGAAACAGACATCCAAAGGCGAAAAACCATTTGTGAAATTTTGCTTGCCAGACAGAAAAGAAAAGGTTTTTTGCATCGGATCGTTACTGGCGATGTAAAGTGGATTTATTTCGACAATCTCAAGCGGAAAAAATCATGGGTAGACCCAGGCCAGCCATCAACATCACAACCAGTCCAAAATATTCATGGGAAGAAGACTTAGCTGTGTATTTTGTGGGAAAGTAAGGGACCTTTGTATTACGAACTGCTGAAACCTGGTGAGACTATTACTGGCAAACGTTACCGACAACAACTGATCAAATTGAACCACGCACTTAAGGAAAAACGACTAGGATTTCACCAAAGACATGATATAGTCATTTTTCAACATGACAATGCTCGGCCGCATGTTGCAATACCTGTCCAGAACTACTTGGGAAGCATTAATTGGGAAGTTCTGCCCCAGCCCCCGCATTCATCAGACTTGGCTCCTTCTGACTACTACTTGTTTCGATCGATGCTGCACGGACTTTCGGAACAGCACTTCCATTCTTACGAAGAAGTTAAAAATTGGCTTGATGAGTGGTTAACCTCAAAAAATGAGAAGTGGCAATAGGACCGAATCCACCAATTGGCAGAAAGATGGGAAAAAGTCGTAGCTAACGATGGTCAATACTTTGATTATTGAATTCATTCGTTCTGTTATTCAAATAAATGCATATTTCAAGCAGAAAAAATCCGCATTTCATATTTATACACCTATTATAAGCAACTCAAGTATGTAAAAACATTTCAAGGGGTGATGGTATCACTAAAACATTATGTAAATTTTTAAAAATTGAAAGCTCCATCCCTTGCTGCCTGTTACTCATTGCATTTTTAATGTAGGAAACAAGCAGTAGGAAATACTTGTTTAAGTAGGAGATATGTAGAGTGTACTATTTTGATGGCATATTGCTCCACGATAATTTCCCCACGGAAGACAGATAAGTCTCAAATTCTGTGGAAGAATTTGGTCTTTCCTTGATGAGATGTTTTTCTAACCTTCGATACTTCCACAGAAGGAGAGAGTATTGTTGCTTTGCTTATATAAAATTGTGCACAATTTAGTGCTTCATTTCTTATTGCTTCAAAACTAGGTTCTTTTTTGTCAGTTCAGTGCTTCATTGATGCCTAACAGTTTCTGAATCTGCACAGTTTTTATCTTGTATTTCTTCAGAGTCATATCCGATATCAACCGGCTTTTTTTCCAAGACTATATCCTCCTTGTCAAGAGTTGATTTATGTAGTGAGCCCTGGACGATCTTTTTTTTTAAAACCCGCAAAGAAATTCTTGCCTTCACTATCACATTTAAGCCTAATAATCCTATGGGTAAGCGGTATCATAGTCTTATTAAGTGTACGGAAGTAACGAAAACCATAGCGTTACCTCTAGAAAGCCTTAACAGTCTGGGCGATTATCACAAAGATAAAGATACGAATACATAAATATATTGTGGAGAATAGATGGAGAGAATAGATTATAACAGTTTTATTAATAGGTTTATTATAACACTTTTCGGAATCAGTTTGTTATAACGACGAAAGTACACGCGCAACTAGGCTAAGTTCATATTCAGCGGTTTTAATAGATTTAACATTGCTGACAATGCATCTGGTGTTTTATTATTTCTCAGAAATGTTTCCATTGCTTCTCAGACAATGTCATTTTTCTTTGAGTCTAAGTTTTTTGAATTCGCTGGAAAAGATGCAGATGCGTGGGAAATGTCTCTGTAATTAATTTGTGCTGACGCAAACATAACTACCTCGTGTAGAAAATAAAGCGAGCTTTGCAAGATAGAGAGCTTGAAAATTAAACGACATAGGTGAGTCGGAAAATCGAGATAGTTAATAATTTTGGTGATATAGTAGTACACCTGTTGATGGAGGAGGCTAGAATACATCCACAGTAACCCAACTTGTCGTAAGACGCGACAGGATGGAATGGAAAAACAGTACCGAACATGGTCTATGATTTGACTCTCGACTGATATTCTGAACGAAGTCGCTCCTTACGCGGTACCGCCGGCGTGAAATCCGTGCGCGAATGGCTCCAGGCTAATATCACGCCGTCTCCGTCCCGATGAAACCTTGGCGAGCCTCAGAGTACGTTCGAAGCTCGCACCATTGAGTTGGTGGTGTAGGTTCGGTTGAGTCGTACTCCCGATTAGCGCTGATCTGCTTCTGAGCACCTGACCCCATAAGGGTTGGTGCCAACCCTCGCATGGCCTCCCTGCTTGCATAAATACCCATGGGATCATTAAGGCGACTGTATAGTCGCCTTAATGATCCCATGCGAGCGGAAATAGATCCCATCCGAGCGGAAATAGCGGCTCTGAGGGGGGACCCTTAAGAACAAAGTGATGCAAAACAACAACAACAAACAGAACAAACAGAATAATGCAGAGGAGACGAACAAACGAGGCGATGGACATAATTCTCATAACCATAACGATTATCTTGGCGTGTTTGCCCGTAGTGGAAAAACCTTGCGTTCACCACCATGGTCTCATTCAGCCCCAAGCGTATAGAGCAGTGATGGGCCGGTAGTAAATGTGGTTCCAGAGATTTACGACCACCTCACTCCTAACCGTGCTACTAATGAATGGACCTCAGTAGGAGGAACTAAAAGCATAGAACCTAAGCTCTCGGAGAAGAAAGTCGGCGAAAAAGATCTGATGGTTAAGGAGGTTATCGCGGAGACCTGTTCCGAGGAAGAACGGTTGATATAAAAATGTTATGCGATCCTCAAACGTATGCAAGGAACGTGCAAAAATCAAAAGACTATCAACAAGGATGTAAAAAATGGAGTGTTTGAGCTCGAGGACCTCTTGGATCGAATTTGCCACTGAAGGAGACTCTGGAAAAAGCTGGAAGAAGAACATCCAGACCAAACGGTGTACGTTAAAGTCACCCAACCTTTCCTCCCCAGTATCCAGAGGACTGCTGCTAGCTCTCTTGAGAGCGAACAGGAGAAAAAGCGTAAAGAAAACGCTGAGCCTGAAAAAGAAATGCCACAAAGAAAAGGCACCTTACAACTCGTAATATCTGAAAAGCCGCAAAATCAACAAAAGCCGCAAAATGTGAACATAGGCATAGCTAGCAAACAGTGCCTGTTCAAACAACGACAAAAAGCGTGGACAAACCGGGAAGGAAAAAGCGAAGAGTCCTCTCGGACGTCATTCTTGTGAAGCCCACTGACGGAAGGAGTTACTCTGACGTTCTACGCGATATCCGCAAGAATCTCACGCCGGAGGAAACAAGGGCGATTATTAAAACTCTACGATCGACGAGGACCAGAGGGCTATTCGTTGAGTTTGGAGCGGACTCCTCCGATAAATCGATATTCCGCGATCTACCTTGGAGGCAAGAGGTTCATCGCTGGCCCAGAAGTTGAATAAGCCATTCCAAAGGAGATACCTGGAATAACTCTAGTAAAAGTAAAGTTTTCTCCAGAGAATCACCGAGGGCAAAGGCTGGCCATACTCGATGTAACGGAGAAAGATGCTGCACAACTTCTGGCCAAAGGAAAACAAAAATCGGCTGGATGGTGTGCAGAGCTCGCTTTTCGAGCCAACCCAGTACGATGAAACAGTTGCCTAAGATACGGGCACACCACTTCGAATTGGAATTAAGGTCAGGGCCCGTAGTATGCTTTGCTTTAAGTGTGGAGCGTCTGGACATAAGATAAAAGAGTGCGCTGGGGCTCCACGCTGTTTGTTATGTAATCATCTTAACTCTCAACCGGCAGAGCACCTTCACGTTGCAGGTACAGGTGCGTGCCCAATCTTTAGAGAGGCACTAGCAAAAGCAAAAGCAGCTCTGAGGTGATGACCAGGGCCCTTCAAATTAACTTGCACTTGAACTTGGAGCATCAATGAACAAGATTTGTTAGAGCAGTTCAGCAGAGAAAAGATAGCTGATCTGCTGCTGCTGAGCAAACAACATCGAAACAAGATTTCACCAACCTGGTTCTCCGATGAGTCCTATAATGCTGCCGTTTGGGTTCGGGCAGCATGCGACTCGAGATCCAGGGTCACGGCCGAGGAGATGGTTTTGTCTGGATTCGGCGTACGGGTATAACGTTTTTCAGCGTATACCTGACGTCGAATGAGCCAATGCCATCTTTTCAAACTAGACTGGATGCGCTGGAGGATGCTGTCCTGAAAACAGATAGCAAAGGACTCGTAGCAGGAGACTTCAACGCCAGAGCCGTTGAGTGGATCATATCTCAAACAGATTCTGGACATGTCGGTGAGGATCGGGTTGGTCCTCTCCGAAGGAACAATCCCAGATGTAACATTCACGTAGGATCCCCTCGCTTCGATGGCGCAGAACTGGAGAGTACTTGAGGAATATTCGGCGAGTTAACACCAATAAATCGCGTTCGAGATAGGCGATATCACTCATTGCTCATCTTAGCGATCTTTCACTCCCGGGTGGAACATCGGACAAATGGACGTGGAGACTTTCGCCGATGTGATCCTGAAAGGCGGAACAAAATCGTGGAGGGGAAGGGCTTCAGTCGAGGAAATGGTGGAGTCTACGATGAGCCTCATCACTTCTGCCTGTAGCTCATATATACCTCGACGGAGGCGTCGACACGACAGGCCTGCTGTATATTGGTGGTCAGAAGATATCGAAGACAAACGAGACGAGTTTCACAGACTTCGACGTGCAGCTCGGCGCTCGAGAAGCGTAGAGGAGGCATCAAATAGGACAGCAGCATACAGATCAGCGAGGAAAGAACTCCGAAGACTCATCAATGAGAGTAAGGCACGCTGCTGGCGAGAACTTGTGGACGACGTGAACAGAGATCTATAGGAGCTCGGCTACAAGGTAGTGTGGCGCAACCTCGGTACCTTGCCGGAAGCCGTGTTTACTTCAAGCAGACAAAATGGACGGCAAAGTGCAGCCGCTGTTCCAAACTCATCCTATCCGAGTTCATTCTGTCCACAAGGTCGATTCAGTGGAATGATAATCGTTCACAAAAGATGAGTTGGAGGATGCGGTGCTTCCTTTGAAAGCTCGAAAAGCAACAGGACCAGACGGCATTCCAACCGAGGTGCTACAAATGTTCTTCCACGTTTGTCTTGACTTGCTACTTAATTTGTTTAACGGTTACTCGAGACAAGATGTATTTCCATCTCGCTGGAAGGTGGCGAGGCTCGCATTGATCAAAAGCTCATCAAGAGAAGACTCTCTGACGCAATTCGTGCCGTAGGGGACCTATCTCCTCGGCAGTATGGCTTGAGAGCAGGGCGATCCACTCCCGATGCCATTGTGGAAGTGGTGAATGTAGTCCGTCGAGCTGAAGCGCACAAAACTGATTCTAAACGAGTCGTCTTGCTAGTGACGCTTGACATCAGGAATGCCTTCAACTCTGTCATATGGGTGAATATTCTCGGCGTATTGGAATATTCTTTCTGATAGCCAGGATATCTGATACGAATGTTGAATGATTACTTAAAGGACCACAATCTGCTCTATGACACACAAGATGGGCGGCGCAGTATGGAGATAACGTCTGGTGTAGCGCAAGGCTCCATACTGGGACCAGACTTGTGGAACGCATCATATGACGGACTATTGAGGCTTGAGCTGCCAGATGAGTCGCGCTTGGTCAGCTGTGCAGATGATATAGCAGCATTGGTTGCCTGACGCTCTGTCAAACATGCGCGGTGCAGACTGGAAATACTAAAGCGTTAAGTAAGGGAGTGGATGACCACCCGCAGGTTCAGTTTGGCACTGGAGAAACCCGAGCTGGTCATTCTCACGAAGAAAAGAATTCCTACGGTAATTCCTTTGCAGGTCGGAGATGCAACTGTTGAGTCTGAACTAGCAATACAATATTTGGGACTATTGATCGATTCGAAAATGAGCTTTTTGGAACAGATAATGAAAATGCCGCGATAGGCGTTTCGGTTTAAGTCGGCTAATGTTCAACATCGGTGGGCCCACACCAAACAAAGGTCTACTACTCATGAGTGCTGTACAGTCAGTTCTACTGTAGGGTCCCGAGGCTTGGGTCGGAGCTCTCAGTAAGGAGCTGTACCGAAAGCGGTGGCGTAGGTACAGAGACGAGGAGCTTTGCGGGTTGCGTCTGCATACCGCACTGTCTCTTTGTTGGTGGTGTTGGTGATCGCAGGAGAGATACCCATCCTTGCCAGAGAGCGATGGAAAATTTATGACCTAAAAGTGGAGAGTTCAAGATATGCTGTCAACCGAGAGGAGAGGCAGCGCACAATACCCGAATGACAACAGTCTTGGGAAGGCGACTCTCATGGCCACTGGACTGCCCGCCTTATCCGGTAGCATGCGCCAGTCTGGTAGCGTTCACTCCTAGGAGTCCCACACTCCGGGCGTAAATTGCCTCCACCCGCCAACCCCAAAAAAAAGCATATCTGAGTCATATTGTATTGCCACAAAATTCAAAGGAAAGTTAATGCGCATCGCTCCGTACCTTTGTCAATATGTACTGTCTGCTGCTTGTTTTGCTTTCAAATATCAAGATATCTGAAAAATTGAAGCCAAATACGGATAGATTCCGATTGTTGGTTGTTACGCAATGGTAAAGACGAAGCAAGACTTAGATGAAACATTCCAATTTCACATTATTGAAAAAGTTTAGTTCATTAGTTGACTAGATATCATTCTTGATATAGATATAGCGAAAGCAGATAACAGCAAGAACACTCCCGGGCTTCTGATAAGAAAAAAGATTTAAAAATTTTCTTTTCCCCGGGAAGGTCTTAGAGGGTCACTTTTGTTAAACGAATTAATATTAAAAATCAAATCCAAATCTAATTTTGTTTACTTCGGTTAAATTCCGTCAGATTTTGTACCATTTTTGTGCCGTTTCCTATTTATTCAACGATCCAGCAACAACTGGACCGTACTGCCAGCTTTGTTCTACATTCTGTTTCTCCTCCTTATCAAATTTTGATTTATTCTGGAAGCTCAGAGAGATAGTGTGAAAACTGAAACTGAAATTTTTTTTCCCAGGTACTAGTCAACAAGGAGCGGCCTTTGGATACCTTTTGTATATCTTTTCCATATGAATGTTTTTTTCATAGTCAAAATATCCAGTAAGACTTTGTAACTGTCTCAATCGTGATCATTGAGCGCATTTTGATTAAGTGTTTCCACGAGATACTAAACTTTAATGGTGTCTGGAAGCATTTTGAAACTATCGAAATTGTCTGGGGTTTTACATATGCAACATATGTAAATTTTGGCTTTTACAAATGGACGTTAATTTCAAATTATTTATTGCCTTCTGAAGGTATCTGGTGGAAGGTACCCACAACACAGACACAACTGTCTGGCACTAGGCAATGTGACATGCTGCAGTTGGACAAAATCTTAAAAAATAAGCTTGCATAGTATGGCGTAATAAATGTTCAATTTTTCTCATCTTCGACATCTGTTCTCTCAAAGCCACCACAGCTTAAGGTTAATAGAAAGAATTTTTTCGCGCTCTCAGTGTAAAACCGGTCTGCCGACCACTGGCTCTGGTACTATTAACTAGATTTACGGCTGTATTACTCAAAGAGATGACTTCTGATAAGCGCTGTGCAGTCGGTTCTACTCTTTGGGTCAGAACTGTTAGGCGATGTCTCAACAAGGACTTTCACTGGAAGCGGTTGGCACATGAAAAGAGACAAGGAGCGTTGCGAATCTGATAATCGCAGGGGTTATACCCATCGCCCTCCTTGCGTGAGATCACATAAGTATTTACATGCGCAGAGGCGAAGACCGCAGAGAAGAGGTCACCAGGGAAGAGAGACGTCGCTCTCTCAGCGATTGACAGCAGTCCTGGGAGCAAGTCAAAAGTGGAAGGTGGACTGCACGTCTGATCCCTGACTTGAAGCCGTGGCTCGGTCGAGCGCATCGTGAGACTGATTTCTACTTGTTCCAGCCTTAAGGGTGCACGGTTGTTTCCGCTCCTACCTGCACAAAATTGACAGAACACGGTCTCCTAACTGTGTATTTTGTGCAGGAGAGTTGGATGACGCCTGTCATAAATTCTTCCCTTACCAAAGATGTAGTAAGCAACTCAGTGACCTTTTTAGCGAAATTGGGGAGCTCTGTCCGGAAACTTTGGTCGGAGAGATGCTGAAAACGTTTGACAATCGGAATCACGTGGTACAATATGCTCGGGCAGTGCTGATACTGGAAAATGCTATCAGGGTTAGATAATCTCCTTTCTAACACTTTCTTCCTCTCGTTTTCTTCCCGCTTGAGAAGAGATTCCCATAGTGCAAAGGCACCTCCAAGCATAGGAAATCGAGGCCTAGCCCGAAGTAATGTGTCAAATAGTTCCAGGCTAGGTTCTCAGGTTGACAGGGGTGGTGTTGTTATGTGGGTAGTCCAAAAGCATTACGGGTATGGGAGTCGCACACTCAGGGCGTAAACAGTCTTCACCTCCCTACCTCGAAAAAATACTCGCAGAATCGTCCATAAAGATGTGGTCTATCAGAAAACAAACCAGAAAATGACCTGCAAAGAGTTGAATTCAAATTCTTATACCTATGCGTTCTTTCTTAGTCCTAAGGTTCATGCCTTTGTGGGGATGATGGCATATATGAAGAACTGTCCGGGTTTGATTCTCACGCGAATGGCAGTTATTACTACAAGTTGCCCTATGATGCTAACGAAGGCATCCTTTACTTCATAGTGCAGCGATTCTGTAACAAAATTCTTACGAGAGGAATTCGTTTGAACTCTGACTTATGAGGCTCCTGCTTTTGTTTATAGTGAAACTTGCATAGCTCATGGAAATGTTATCTCGTCCTTCCTACAGATTCTTGTTTGGAAAGTAAAGATATGTTCCTGACTCAAAAAGGGGTTTTGTGGAGGATAATATCAAGCTTATACTAAATTATAAATTCTTTGAGGTTTTCTATCCTTATAAACAAGGAACTGACATCTAAATTCGATCTACTAGGTACAACGGGTATGATAATAGTTTGTGACAAGGTACACCATCCTTAGAACGTTTTAACTACCATTTGATGCAAAATTTCTTGCAAATGATTTATTATAACCATAAAGTATAGATTCATGATAGAGGAATAAAATATTGAAGAATGTGTTTGTGATCCTATTTATAGAGCTGGACAGTTGTTGGTATGGATGGTTTCTGAGGGGTGTTATCGGATGATGAATTTGTTTGCCTTGCATTGCGCAGTTATCTCTGCCACAGTCTTTATGACATTCTTTGGAATTCAGGAAAAACTGAAGCATTTTCACGATGGACGCTGTCAGCTGTCGCATTCTGTGTTTTTAACAGTGTGTGATTTTCAACGGGCTCTATCACTTTTCGCTTCTCTATCATTCTATTGAAAAGGCTTGCTAGTTCTGTACGAAGTATGAATTCTTCAGCGTTGTATTCCCTTCCCAGTAGTTGAGTTCAAAAACTATTGTATTAGACATCGGAAAATCCTACAGTAGTTTGACGAATAAGATGGAAAATACGGCAGGTTATTCTGTTTTCTTTTTTACTAAGCTGAAGTTCAAAGGGTCCCCAAACATCCACCTTTACCAAATATCTAGGCGCATGGATTCATCTTTCTTTAATGATTCAATGTATCTGGAACCTCTCCAATAATTATTTGATGTTTCATCTTATCACCCGAAATGTAGATTCAATTTTAGTATTCTTTATTCGTCTTCCTCGACCACTTCCAAAATCAAATTCGTATAGTAATCAATGCCTAATATGGATATTGTCGGGTTGAATGCCAAAACTAAACTGAAACGCAAATGCAACGGTGATTTCTTTTTATTGTCTGGCTGATGAGGTTTCCAAAACGCAACCTGCTACGGGACTTTACAGGATTGACGAGTTACAGTTCAAAGTATTGTTAAAACATTTTTATGCCCATTAGTAAAGATGGTTCGCATTATCGTATAATGCAAACTCATACACTTGTGACCAATAGAATGTCTTTTATATCCCAAAGAACTGTTCTTACGAATTTAGCTGTGAAAATTTTGGTTTATATTTCTAATGCAGGATTTTGGTTTAATATTCCCTAACTTGTACACTCCGCCTATATCGAACGGTGTTTCAACTCGAATTTCCAGTAGAAAATCTAATACTGCAGACACACTCGCAATATAATAGGATTAAACGAAAATAAGTAGAATTTTATATGGATTGGATCTTCTATCTCTGTCTACCAGGAGCCGCTGGGTAGTATACCCGCTGTTTTCGCTTACGCTATAGAAGTTTCGTCACCACTGCTAGCGCACCTCGGTATGTACATATTTCGTTCGCTCTAGATAGTGCTCTAAAAACTAGGGAGAGCATTCTTGAACTGACGTTTTATTATTATATTACCAAAATATTATCGTATATTAACAGTTTCTTAGGCATATGTCAATAATTTCCAAAAATTTAAGCAAGTGTAGTAGCTTTTGGAAATGTCATTTTCAAAATTTAAGTCGATTTATGGCAAAGAATGTGAATACAAAGTACATTTGGGGTTTCCCGCAGCATAACCCTTTTTGTGAATAAATCAAACATTCTACAAGCAAAACAAAAACCTATGTGACATTTTGAATTGAATAAGGCTTTGTTTTTTGTCAGCGCCTTAAGCGCACGTACCTGCAAACTTTAAATGGATTGAATGTGGTTTTAGGATGTATTTTGGATCCAAATCAAATGAAATTCTATAATTCAGTCCCATTACCCTTTTGAACCCTTTTAAATCCTTAAAATGAAATCCTTATTGGTCTATAAAAATACCTATTGTTCTGTTTTTATTCTGTATCTTTGCTATGGTTATTTGTTCCCGGCATCGTCTTCGTTGTCTGCAAAATAGCTCTTGTTACCAACACCTCAACTGTCCCCAAAAAAAAACGCACCACTTTTGTTTTAGCTACGATTATTGGAAATTTACTATGGATTATAACCTTATTCTGAATTATTAACTATAGATAAGTCCGAAAAATATCAGTCTCATGTTTGAAATGCAACACACATTTTTAATTACATATTTTGAATAGAATAATATTTCAGAAGTATCGTTTGAAAGCTTCAGATCTCGAGCTTTATAATTTAGTTAGTTATAACGTATCTGCAAATGCGCACGCAGTTGCTCGCTAAACGATGAGTAGCAACTGAGATAGTCTTCCCTTCTACTCTTATACTGTAAACATCAAAGCTCATATTCTTTTACAAATGCAAACACGTTTTGACATTGTATAACTGTATAAGAAAAAGAGATAAAACTAGTTTTCGAAGCACACGGGTATGCGGGAAAAATTCATTTGTCGAACCTTGTTGTTTGGTGAGTTAAACAGGGAAATGGATAGAAAAAAAAATTTAAAAGTATTAAGTTACCAAACTTCAGGGGTAAAAACAGAAAGTGCAAAGGCACAAGATGTAAATCTCGAAAATTACTGAATTCGTGAGCATTTGAAGTGGCTTGCGATCAAAATTACGGCGATAGTGTTTTCAGTTTTAGTTTTAGTTTAGTATTTGCATCATTACAATCAATATAAAGTGATAATGATTGTCATAAGCAATCACAAAATACACTGCCCTCCAGGTTCAGAATTTAAATTAGAGGTGAAGTGTCCCTACCAAGAGTTTAAAATTAGTTTTCGTCCGATGGTAAGAAATTCTTATAAAATAAACAGACATTAATTTAATAGTCAACAGACTATTATTATTTAACACGGCGTAGCATTAACTAGTAAAATGTTTTTTGTTCATTGAAGAAACATGGCATTGGATTCATTAAAGTTGTTTTAATGTAATTACTGAAAATTTTCATCTTGCCGAACGGTCGAAGGTAATTCAGTTTATAAAAACGCCATTAAAGAAGAACAAACAGAAAAATATCGAAAAAGGATTAAGTTAAGATCAAATCACAATTTCTGGTGATAGTATGTACTTAGGCAAGGCACAGATTCATTTCCCTTTTAGCTATTGTTTTGTTAATTAGGAAACATACAAATAAAATTTTAGATACGACAGTAAAATTTAATGTGTGTAAAGAAGAATCTGATGAGTATTTAGAATGCTCTGAAGATCATGAAGACAAATGTACTGCAAATCATGAGGGAACTTCAGATGTTCAAACGATCAGTAGAAAATATGGTGTAAATTCTGAGAATAACATAGGTGATATACAAAGTCTGTCGCAAAAGTTCCCGGAATGGTAAAAAAAAGGAAATATTTAACATCCATCACAGACGTTGTGTTAAAATTTCATGACATTTGGGTGAATAGAACCCAAGTTATTACACTCAAAGTGACAGTACTTTTGTATCAACGGTGGAAAAATGAATTTTGAACAAAGAGCGAATATTAAATTCTGTTTTAAACTCGGTAAAACGGCGGCCCAGACACATCACATGATGAAAGCTTGTGGTAATGAGTGTTTACCTCGTATTTCTATCTTCGAGTGGTTTAAACGTTTTAAATAAGGCCGAGACGTACTGTATGACGGTGAATGTTCCAGCCGTCCAAGATCAGTTGTGAGAGAATATACGTTGCTTAAGAATATAGGAGCTTAATATGTCCTGTGAGGCAATGTATCGCATTTTGTCGTTGCACTTGGGCCTCAGCAACATATGTGCACGAGTCGTTATTCACAAACTGACCAATAACTAAAAATTGCTTCGCATTCAACATTGCAAAGACTTGATTAAATAAGACATAAAGGACCCAACCTACCGAAAATCCATTGTAACGGAAGACAAGACATCGTGTTACCAATATAATGCCGAAACCACGCGGCAAAGAGCCGATTGCAACGTCTGGATGACTCCAAACCTAAAAAATCACGTTTGAAAAAGTCAAATCAATATTGATTTGTTTTTAGGATACCAAAGGGATTGTCCACAAAGAGTTCATTCCGCAAGGCCAAACAATTAATGCTGTGTGTTATCTTGATGTTACGAATTGTTAGCTTATGCGAATGTGTCGTGTTCGGCCAGAATATCGTGGATGTGGAAGTAGACGTTGGTTACATGATAATGTGCCGGCTCATCTTTCAACGCTTGTGACCGATTTTTCGATGAAAAAATGGCATTCTTTCAATCAACCACTCACCGTATTCGCCTGATTTGGCACCATGTGACTATTTTCTGGAAGGAAAGCGTTTTGCGAACATTAGAGACATCCAAAAATCGACGACTGCCATGACCAAGTCGACCAAAGAATGACTCAAATAAATCTTTCAACACGCTTAAGGGCCGTGCAAAGCGGTGTAGAGAGGCCGAAGGGAACTACTTTGAATAAAATAAATCAGTTTTGCCGAAAACATTCGTAGTTTTCTTTATTCTTGACAAGTCCGGGAACTTTTTAGACATTCAGATTGTAGATTTGAAAATTTTCACATATTTATTATATACCTATCCCTATGACGGTAATCGTATGGTCGACAAAAAGGAGTGTATATTATAGGTCAAAAAACCTTTGTATAGGCGTGTAAATGAGGCCAAAAAGCAACTTGACGAAGGTGTAAAAAAGAAATCTGTAAAGCATAAAGCTGTAGTTCCACCAAAAAGAAGTAGCAGTGCAAATAAAAGCAGCGCAGGAAAAAAGACACTTTTTCTAACTAATAAGGTAATGATAAAGCCAAGTTTTATTATTATGGATAAGCAATTTTAAGAAATTGTGATTCCGCCGAAGAAATAAATGAAAAAAGCTACTATGGTTACTTTTTACCACATACGTCCACAGACGAAAGTCCCCACCACATCAATTGCCCAGAGGGACAACTTCATGGTGCGAATACCAAAAATTAAACTATCTAAACAAAGAACGCACTTTCAAACATGCATTTAAATTTGAAAAAGGTGTATTTATGCTTTTTTTACTAATTTTTTGAGGAATTATCCACACCTAGTCTCCTAAGGATGTCTTGGGAATAATACGCAAAATTACAATGAGCGTTTTAGCCACTGCATATGAACTTTCGCACCCATACATATTATTGTCGGCGAAAAGGAATTGGAGGATGTAACGTTAATTGCTGCCAGGATATTCAATGAAGGATGTATGCCTGTTTGAATAATAATGGAAGTTGTTGGCGCTAAAATTGGTCCCAAATGAATGGAATACGCGCACAGGTGAAATAGGCACGGGACCACCAACACGGATATGATGAGTTCCGATGTTCCAAAAAAGGGCAAGCATAATCGCGGGGCTGAAAAAGTTGGGAGATGCATGCAATGAGGAGGAAGGATTATTAAATGCACAAGCCCTTGGGAATAAATGAAAGTATATTTTATCAGTGGAAAACTACAAAATTTAACCTTAAACGCGATTTTCTTTTATACACATTCCTATCAGAGGCACAGGTGCTTCAGGAAAAAAAACTTACTTAGCTGATTTGACTAGAATTTTAATATGTAATTTTCCAGAGCAACGGCTCTGTCTGGAACTAGAATTGTTCATTTTTAATGAATATTGTCTTTTTCAACCAAGTTTAATAAGGAAAAGTACATATTCTTGAATTTTTTTCTTAACGTTCTCAATTTAATTATTTTTTCATAATATTGGGAAATTCTAATTCGGAAAAGAGCCAAGATCAAGTAATATAATTACCACTTAAGTTAAAAAAATTTCAAATAAGTCCTTGTGCTGGAATCACCTGCGCCAGAAACTCACCTGAAGTTGAAGACGTCAAATTTGTTGATCAAAATAAAAATAATCATGATTCGCAAAATTAAATTAAGGCTATTTTGAAAAGTTCATAGTGCCAATAAATATATACAAGAAACTTAAATCAGTTCTGTTCTTTATTCTTATTTAAAGAAATATCATTAAAAACACCTTCAAAATATGGCCGGAACATGATACTGATACCTTTGATAAGTAAAATATGAAAGGATTTTTAGCATATATAGTGGACGATAGGAATTGCTAGCTGTGAGTAATCTGCCTTCAAATATTAAAAAACTTCCTCTTGATTCAGAACATATAAAACTTTGTAGGTGTGCTACAAAACGTGGCGAAAAACCGGTTAAAGTGTGGTTGCGGCCTTTTCATTGGAAACAAGATAGGAAAATCTCGAACGTAATCAATTTACGATTTTCCAAGTATATAAAACTTGAACTGAATTTCTTGTTAATGCAAGATTGCTTTCTTTCATTTTACGATTTCATTCATATCACATAAATCGCTCAGATTCCGCAAAGTGCACATTATAACCTGCACAAAAAAAATTCGATAGTATTGGACACTGAAGATTGATTTTTGTCACATAAATGTAAACAAATCCTTACTGTTATCCATCACCTGTTCGACTTCGACTTCGCCTTCGTCTGACTGATGTCGGACATGATGACGTATCAATGGAATATGAAACTTCCCAAGGAGACGGTCTCGGCAGTATGGGTAGCACTGTTAGAACATTTTTGTCACAGGTATCCTGCGTATTTTGAGCATGTTAGTTGAACTATGCCCTGATGAGTGGTAGGGGTTCGTAAAAAAAGGTTACGAGCCACTGTAGTCGTCTTAAGAGAAAAGTCGTAAGCAAGTTTACAACTACCAATACATCGATAATTCTCGAAAACGTATACCAAACAAGCGCCACGTACAAATGTGAAAATGTAGTTTCTGAGCGTCCTGGATTCAAAGGATCAGCGAAAGAAGCGAACACTGACACAGAATATTCTAATACTTCTTTTTAACATTGAAACATTCAAACAAAGAAATCTTAAGGCGACAGGCAAGTTGCGAACACCCCATTAATATGTGGGATTAGTGAATTAGTGTGTATGGATTTTTAAGGAGAAAAGTGGAATGAAGGAGTCAGAAGGCACTACGTCGCCAGTGTAGAAAAATAAGAGTTTTCCATAGACTGAATTCTAGAGACGTTAAGTTTTAGGCTATGAGATTCAAAAGAAATGTTTGTCGAGAGAATGGTCATTCGAGGTGTGAAATGAAAAGTGTTTATGCTGTGAGACAAGTTTATGACTGTCGTGTTTGGGCCTGCTCGAATTTGAATAGTTCGTAGGAGAAGTGCGGGTGGTTGGTGTGACGCATTATTTGACCATCCTACAAAGCATCAAATATCTTGTGAGAGAATGAGCGTATGTTTGCTTGAGAGTTTGAAAAGAAAGTCAGTTCTAATCGGATGATCGAAGAGTGAAGATGCAGCGCAAGATGAGCTATGGTCGTCATTTGATGTTCTTGTATCGTTTCGATTTTAATACAAATATATTATTCTTTCATTTCGTTAAATTGAATGTCCTGTTATGAGCTCCCTCTGACCCTGATCCTACAAATATATTTTACATGAACGAAACGACATCTACTGAACTTGATGCATTTATTAGCTTGTTGTACATAGCTGGTCTGAATAAATCAAGCCCACAAAGCCTGAAAAAATTATGAAGAACCGATAGAACAGGAGTTGATGTAGTTGGGACGATGATCTCTTTACAATGATTTCACTTTATACAAAATTGCGTTCGCTTAACTGACAAATCTTCGAGGGAGGATCGAAGAAAAGTTGACAACATGACTCATATTAGAACAGTTTTTGACCACATTGCTCGATGCTGAACAGATGCGCATATACCACATGAATATATGACAATTGATAAGATGCTTTTGGCATTCAGAGGAGTTTGCCCCGTCCAGGTTTATATACCAACCAAACCTGGTAAATACGGCACCAAAATTCTAGCACTTGTAGATGCTAATACTTTCAACACTTTTAAATTCGAAGTTTGCGCAGAAAAGTAGCCTGCAGTGCCGTCTTTTTTTCAGTAACAACGCTTTTACGCATAGCAGTAGAAAGATTCATGCCAAAATCTAAGTCTAACTGCAATTTGGCTGTTGAAAATTCGTTTACCAGTCAGTCATCGGCTGACTTCCGCTGGAACAGTTCGCAAAAATAAAAGATACATTCCATCTGTACTTTCGAAGACAGGAAATGCGCCAGGAACTTCGATTATCAGTTTCTAAAAGGATATTTTTTGATTTCTCATGCTCTTAAGAAGAAGAAAATCGTACTTGCAAGGCGCACCCTTCACCACGACGTTTGACTTCGGAGGGCAACCGGGATAATACGTCACCCCACGACTTGAGAAAAGTATTTTTTTTTTGTTTCAGTTATTATCTCTTTCTATCATTCCGTCTATTCTCTCATTGATGGGACACCCATCAGCCAGTTAAGTCAATGCCTCGCAGAAGGTTCTAGTTTAGTTTATATTGGCATTGCTGGGGTAATTCAGCACCACTGTTGGTAATGACGTACGTTTTATTTTTTAAAGTGTTAAGAATAAATATTTGGTTTTAAGGTGAACAAGTCTTCGCTCGCAGAAGATGAAATCCGAAAATTAATGGAAAATTCTGAAGTTCAAATGTTCAAATGATGAGAGCAATTCAGAAGACTGGGAGATCTCTGAAACACATGATTCTGTGATTGTGCAGTCATAAGAAGAAGACGTGTTGTCCTACATTCATGTTACTGATCATGAGAATTTTCCGCCAGCTCAAGCAGGAGTGCTAAGGAATGGTCTTCAGTTGCGCCGCCATCAAGTTGAACTACACATCGAAATATTGTGACCCTCCACCGGCTTACACGAGGAGCCGCCCAAAGTATTGTAACAGAAAAAGATGTGTTTGACACTTTACTGTCGCAGTCGATCATTGATTCGATTGTTTTGCATACGAATCAAGAAATCGAGCGGAAGTGCAAAGCGCTCCAACCATTTTGCATTAGACTGTAAAGAGAAATGCGACAATAATAACGGCATTTCTGATTTTGCGAAGAAGTGACACTTAGGAGCTCATCAGTGGTTTTGGCCGTGCTTGTTTGATTTTGTTTAGGTGTTCGTAATCGACCCTAAGTTTTGAAAAAAATTAATAATATTTGTGAATATCTCCCGATTGTGTCAGTGGTGCTTTCATAAGAAAAAAAGCAGTGCTTTTGATGTTAGTGGGAATTTTGTGGTATGTATCAAATATGTTACAGTGGTATTTGCTTTATATTTAGAATGAACCCAGGTTAAAACGAAAGGCCCCTGAAGTCGCATGAGCTGCAGTTTATAATTGACAATTGGGATGTTAGCGAAGATGAATTCGATCATTCTGAAGATGAAGAAAACTGCGATATCGAAAACATTCCAATTGTTTTTGATTATGAATTAGAAGAGGAAGTAAATGTGACTGAACATGAACGTCTAAATCAAGAATATGATGAACGTGAATTGCAAAATTATAAAGATTCTTTCAAAAATATAATTTGGAAGAAAAAAAACCTTATATTAAATCAAGAGCAAAAGCAGTTCAGAGGAGACAGTAATCTGCTTTAATCGGTTTCGACATTAGAAAGTCCTTACGATTATTTCCGATACTTCTTTGATGATGAATTGATCAACTCAATTGTACAAGAGTCCAACGTATATGCAAAACAGAAAGAAATAGGGACTACAAACCATTTCATGGCTGCAGATGTAAAAAAATATTTGGGGGTATGTATATTCATGTCTGTTATACACTTACCCAATATAAGATGCTATTGGACGACAAAGCTTGGAGTGCCACATATCAAAGAAACGATGAGCCTAAAGCATTTCGAGAATGTGAAGAAATTCGGACATTTCAACAATAATTCAAGAATGCAACCTAAGGATAATGACGATTTTGATCGATTGTTTAAACCTCGGTCTGTTTTGGATTATTTAAACGCTAAATTTGCAAGCAATAGATGCGAACAATATTTTTGTGTGGACGAGCAAATATGTTCAACAAAAACGAAGCACTATCTCAAACAATATTTGCCGATGAAGCCCCATAAATGGGGTTTCAAATTTTTAGTTTTGAGCGGCGTCAGTGGATATGCTTATAACTTTGAAATATATACGGGATCCAATATAAAGACACTACCAACAGAGCCAGACTTGGGATATTGTGCTAATGTTGTAGTCCGGTTTCTTCGAAACGTCCCAAAAAACCAAAATTTTCGAATTTTCTTTGATAAGTTTTATTCGACGATACCTTTGATTTCCTACTTATCTTCCATGGGTATATTTTCTTCAGGGACAATAAGAAGGAATAGAATTCCTAATTGTAAATTGCCTACTGACACTGACACAAAAAACTATCCAAGAGGCAGTATTTATGAATTCGTTTCTAATGCAAATGGCACAGATATTACAACTGTTGCGTGGAAGGACAATAAACTTGTCACATTGGTGTCGAATTTTGTCGGCGCATTACCTTTAGCAAAAATTCAAAGATTCGACAAAAAACAAAAAAAAAGTTGTAGAAATTTCATGTACTTCGATTGTCAAAGAATACAACCGACACATGGGTGGTGTTGATCTTCTAGACAGTTTGATCGGAAGATATAAAATAATGATTTGAACGCGAAAGTGGTACTCACGAATATTTTATCATTTACTTGACCTTACCCTTGTGAATAGCTGGTTGCCATATAGAGAAGCTTGCATTATCAAGACGGAAATTTTTTTGAACTTGGCGGAATTTCGATTTGAAGTTGCAGAGTGCTTGTGCAAATCTGACTGCGTAGTTACACCTAAACGAGGTAGACCAAGTCTGGTCAATAACGAGAATGAAATTCAGGCGAAAAAATTGAGAGGACCAACGAGCTACATCCCCCCGAAACCAATACGTACTGATAATATAGGACATTGGTGCCATTACACCGAAAGTAGAAACAGATGCAAAATGCCAGGGTGCAAAAAGCTTACATATGTAATTTGTGAAAAGCGCGGAGTTGCACTTTGTTTCAATAAAGGAAACAATTGTTTTAAAGATTTCCACCAATAAATTTTTATTGCCCCACTAAGAAGGCCTAAATTTGAGTTTTTTATTTACAATGTTAGAACATAACTAATGATTTATTTATTTTTTCATAATTGAATTAAAATTATAATAAATGTTGTGATACTTATTACTAGAGAATAAGAACTGAATTACTTTTTTCAATACCAAAATAAGAATAACAATAAACTGTACTGTATAAATTGACTTCAACTTTCGGAAAAATCGAATTTTCAGGACATTAGGAATTAATTGATTTTTTTCATTATTTTTCCCGAATTTTACATGTTAGAATACATAACTGTGATTTTTTTCGCTCAAAACAAAAAAATGGTGCATTTTAGGGTTAATTGTGTCAACTTAATATGTTTTAAACTGAATATTGTTGCGCTTTCTCAAGGGCGCAACCTGTTTGCTTCGCAAATGTTCGGAAAAGTGAATTAAACACCCACGAACTAATTTAAAATTTACTCTTTTAATAGTAATTAATAATAATTTAATAATAATTCAACACTTTAACAATTATTTTCGCTTAATTACTACGTAACTTATTCATATTCAGTTCAATTAATTAATTATAACAATTACCTTCATCCACAGGACTTCTCTTCGCCGCTCGCTGTAGTTGCTTTTATACATATACCAACCGATCCCGAATCTTCCACGTGGGTCATTCACGAGTTTACGCGCTGAGTCATTAAACACGTATTTGTTGTACTCAATGCACGCAATCCTTTTACGTTATGCCTATTTCCGCTTCGAGAATGATGGGTATATTGGTAATTGTTACTTGTTTATGAATTTGCTCTTAAGACGACTACAGTGGCGCGTGACATTTTCCGAACATGTCACAATATGAATACGTTTTAATTAAATGATTGTTTTATTTGAAATTAAAAGATGTGGGACGACCACACATCCCTATAGTTATGATTGAGTAAAAAAAAATGTTGCCTTCCAAAGGTTACAGTTGATGAGAGAACCGGAGATAAGAAAAAAACTGGAGATTATTACGTTCTATAACTCAACCAGAGCAGGAGTAGATGTTGTCGATGAATTGAGCGCAACATATGAAGTTTCCCGTAATAGCAAGCGCTAGCTAATGACGATCTTATATGGAATACTAAACATGGCTGCTATCAATGCAAAAATCATATTCGAGGAAAATGAAAACAAAAACACAAAGCGCACCGAATTACTGCGTAATTTGACACTAAGTTTGGTGTATACGCATTTGTGACAGATCAAAAGAATAATTCCAGAAACATAACGCAGAGAATCTCTTCTCAAATCAATGAACCATTGCGTCCAGTTATCCATAATGTTACGGGACGTTACGTTCGATGTGTTGACTGTTCCCGCGGCAACGATTGAAAAACAAAGTACTCATGTAAAAGGTGCGGAAAGGTGGAGCACGCAATTCTTTCCTGAGAAGACTGCGATAATTTTGAATTAAGTTCTTAAGATGTTCCTTAATAATACCTTAACTTTAATATGTGCAATTCATACAACATCTCATGTTCTTTATATTTCTAGAGTTTTTTTGCATTTTTTTAAATGTTTTTGGAGTTTTTTAATTAATTTTAAAATTCAATTTAAAAAAACCGAGTTCCTGACGAGTTGTCGAGTTTTCTTACCAAAAATTAGTGCCTTGGATGTACTTGGTACTTAGTACTTGACTTTATAAATATAATTCGTTTTTTTATTTAAATCTGACTCCTCTAATTTTTTACTTGATATAAAATAATAATTTGGCACAATTTAGCTAAATATAATTGATGGCGGTAATTTATATTGTCGGGCATGTCACACTCCACCACATACTCAAAGTAGTCCTTTGTCACCTTTGTCACAATATGTTATCAGACACTGAGCTTGGCAGTACCACCAAGAACTTTTGTGGATTGCGTTTCATGAAACGGTTAATGTCTGTGGTAGAGCTTTCAAGTGTGGGTGGTTACCGTAAGCGAATATTTAAATCCTTCAAACATTGTCACATTCTGTAAGCTTTTTCATACTTTTAGTTAAGAACGAAGACTTTCTGACTATTCAAGACAACCACTTCGAAATATTTCTGAAAATAATGCAAACAGGTTAAGTTAATTGTGAACGTATTCCGAACTTTGACCTTGTAGTAGTCTAATGCTTGATACACACTTGTCAACCAGGGTTTCACATTTGTGGAATACTTCTCTTTCACGTATATGAAATACGGAAGCTGCTTAACTTACTGCGAATACTTCAGAAAAAGTCATCAACAATACTGGGAAATCTGTAAACCGCTCAAACCGCTACTGTCAGATATAAAGTCTGGGGTTACATAATGATTCTACTGATCATCCACGTTCGATTCACTTTTCTTCGAATATGGATAACCATTACAACTTTTAAACACATACATACAGTCTCTAAAGAATTGAATTTCTCCACACAATGGAAGCGTAATTAAGATTTTCCAACTTGAGAAGTTTGTGTAAAAAAGGAACTAGTTAAAATTACGAAATTTAATACGCAATTGTTGATTCGGTTATTTGCAACTTTCTTGTAAAATTTAAAAAAAACTCTTATTATTTCCCATTTTCAGGTTGATGTTTTCTATTTTAGAACACACAGCTGTTTCGAGGCCGATATGGTCCCTTCTGTAGTGTTATTTCTATTAAAGTTCAAGTGGGCGAATTATCCTTTTTTAAACCTTAGACATTCGGCATACAATAAGTAACGTTTCATTATCCTAAAACGTGAAATCCATAATTAATATTATGCGACTGAAAAACGCTTCAAAATACGCCACCTAACGGACGATCGAAAATATTAAATGAGGAAACCGATCGTCAAGTTGTAAGTGATTAGTTAAACAACTAATTTCAAAAATTGATTTGAAAACATAGATATCAATTCTTCATTTTTAATTGGGCTTGATTCATTTTGAAAGTTTACCTTATTAAATGTCAAAGATTTCTTCGGTACAAAGAGTTAGTCCATTCTTCCGTGACAAGCCATATGTTTAACATTCAGTCAGTAATCATTTAATTCTTTTACCACGCTTTCAAACTTTTAAAAGTAATTTTCAAAGTCAAATTTCTATTCGCGTAACGGGTGTTTCTTAGAGACGTAGAACTTACAACTGGCAACACTTTTTCATGCTATGTATGGTGTGACATGTGCCTTGCGTTTTATAGATAGTTCTGTTTGCCTTTTTATTATGAATAGGTTGACGCCTGAACAATGGCTTCAAACTGTCAACGTTTATTTCGAAAAACGGTTATATTCAAGAAAGTCGCATCGCATTCCGTCAGTGTTATGTTCGACATGATCGTCCAGTAGAACAGTTAATTCGATTAACTATTGTTTTAAGGGGAGGTTCTTTCAAATTTGGCCAAAAAAAGACCTAAGTTTGGAAATGATTTGTGGCATGATGAAAAAACATATAAACATCCAGTTTTGACGGTTGAATTGGTTATTTATTATACAATAATATGATATATTTTTTGTAACAAAATTTAAAATAGCGGCTGAACAATGGTGGCTTTTGTCGATCACTGCCTGAAAAATCTCGTCTCCGAATTTCAAGCCTACAGCCTCTTGTAGTAATCTGAAATGAAAAAAGTTTTTTTAAATGAAAGTAGATGAAATTTTCTATGGCTTATACCTGCCTAAAATGATTTTTGACCAAAAATTTACTGAAATATGAACGCTCGAAAAAAAAAAATTTTGCCACTTTTTTGTTATTAAACCTTAATTATAAGTAACAATTTAATAATGACCTATGCTCGTTTTAGATATAAGCCATACAGAAAATGATCACCTTTCAAACATGCTTTAGATTAAGGAAATCAGCACAATAGATCAAAAGATATCCTTGAAATTCAGATGGAAAACGTGGTTCCGAGAAAAACGCGTTGAAAGATAGCAGCTCCGAAAATGACATTTTTTGTACGAAACATTTAGCCAGGAAATAAATACTGAGAAACGTTCGAACAAAATCGAGCCAAGATTTTTCTTAAGTGAAATTTTATGCCCTTTCAGAATCTCGTCTCATTTTTACGAAATATTGTGACCCTGCATTGTTGTAAACAATTAAATGGAAGAAAACGTGAAATTTTCGCCATCAAAAATTTTTCAACGGATTGAAAAACATGGAAATTGAATTCCGAGAACATTTTTTCGTGTCTGTGGATCTTGGACGACAAAATGCAATAGCCGTTTTTTATCATTTTACAGATGGCGCTGTCTGACACGGCTTCATGCGAGTTATTAATTATCCAATTGACCAAATTTATCAAACAAGATAATAATGAAGCTTGAAAATGTATAGTGGGGGGTTTTTGGTGTTGCTGACCACGAATTTGGCATTCAAATTGCAAAATTAATTAGTTTAAACATTTTTGAAACAAATTATTTTGAAAATATCAAAATTTTTATAAAACATGCGCTGATTCGTCATGTACGGTAATATTTACGCGAAGAAAAAAATTTATTTATTAATTTATTTTGTCATGATATAACAACAATATAGGACTTTTATAAAGAAAAGCACGAAGCATGAAAATTTTGTCCTCTATTGGCGAGTTGGATATCGTTTCCTCAGTTTCTTCGGTTGTTAATGAAGAATCTGATTTCGATTTTGCAAAACTAAATAGTTTAAACAAATTATTCTTAATTTAATTTAAATGCCCCGTGCGCTGAGGAACTTACAGGCCCTATTTCAACGCGTGGCCCTTGATGGCTTCCTACGTACTGATAACGAATAGGACTACACTCATCACTCGAACTCCGGCGCCTCGTACTGCGCTCCATCAGAGAACATCCATTTTCTAACTGAGTTAATGATTGTTGGGCCCGCTCAGCTGCAAAATGCATGGACGTGTCAACGCCTGACAAAAGTAGTCAGTTCTATATTTCAGCCACACAGGCCTAAACAAACACCTCGAAGAGCCGCGCACAAGACTCTTCCGTGCGCCGGAGTTCGAGTGATGAGTGTAGATGTTCTATAGATGGCAGCTTATGATCAAAGTAATCGATGTGTCAAAACATTCTTTGTTCTAACCTTATAAATTGCCTTGTCCGCACACGTGTTTGTTTCTTCTACAGTGTTTCCGCCAGTTTTTTTCATAAAGTGCCGAAAAGGAGAACAGCACCTAGCCGGACTGCGCCAAAGAAGTTCCAGGGGAATCAGTTTACCTCAGAAAATGAGACGAACTACGTTAGTTCGTCTGCCAAATCAAAGACATGGACTATAGTGATATTGAAATTGACGCGGACTCGAGCTACGTGATTTGCAATTTCTTGTTGATTTTCAACGCGTTGAGTGAATTTCTAATTTGCAAAAAGTGTTCTGGTGCAGTGAAGTTCGGACGTATGGCGGGACCTGGCATGGGGTTTAAACTTATGGTGAATTGTTCGTGCGATACTCGCCAGTTACCATCATCTCCAATGATACGAAATTTTTACGATATAAACCGGCGACTTCTTTTTGCTTTTCGCGTTCTTGGGTGCGGGTTACAAAGTGTCAAGACGTTTTGCTCTATGCTGGACATAAAAAACTCTTTTAGCAACACGATGTACTACAACTTTATGGACAATTTGCATGCCGCATCAAAGACTGTATTTGAGATTATTCAAAGAAAGGCCGTACGTGAAGAAATGGACAAAAACTCTGAGGCTGGGAACGAGCCACACATTTATCCGTTTCCGGTGATAGGTCGTGGAAGAAGCGAGGATTTTCGTCTCTTTTCGGCCACGTCTCGCTTATTGGCAAAAATACCGTGAAAGGTATAGATGTCATCGTGAAATCTTCCTACTGCCAAGCCTGTCGCAATTATGCATCGAAAGAAGGGACGCCGGAATACGATGAATGGAACGAAACTCATGCCGAACAATGCACCGCAAATCGCACCGGAAGTGCGGGGAAAATGGAGGTGGACGGCGTCCGCGAGATATTTTTGCGCTCCGAAAATCTTCTGGGAGTAAAATATAAGAATTACATCGGCGACGGAGATACGGAAACTTATAAGGCTCTCCTTGATTTGAACCCATACGATGACTGCCCGGTGTTGAAGAAGGAGTGCGTGGGTCACATTCAAAAGCGAATGAGGAGTCGACTGAGAAAGCTGAAAAAGGACACGAAGGGGCTTGGTGAGAAGGGGAAATTGACCGACAAATTGATCACGGAGCTAACACTCTATTATGGATTGGCAATTCGACGCAACCCACATTCCTCTGCAAGTATGAAAGATGCCATCTGGGCGACTTACTTCCACAAATGCTCAACTGACGCTAATCCACAACATCACCTATGCCCTGAAGGAAGCGACAATGCAATGGTGCAAATGGCGAGTTGCCGAAAAAGAAGGAAGATTGGCAACTTTTAAACATCCTCCTCCTCTTACAAAAGTTGTTTCGGAACCATCAATCCAACGTACGAAGCGCTTTCCAATCCGGATCTCCTCAAACGCTGCGTTGGGGCCAACACACAAAATTCGAATGAGGCCTTCAACTCTACAGTTTGGAAATTGGCACCCAAGCACCTGCATTGAGGCTGGAAAATTGTGGAAATTGCGACCTACATTCCAGCGTGTTTATTCAACGAGGGACGGTCTTCGTTATTGAAAATCTTGAACGCTCTGGATGTCACCATCGGTATCGAGGCCAGCCGATACTGCAACGATACCGATAACGAGAGAATCCTTGCTGCTGAAAGACGACTTTCGATCGGTTCTCGAAATGCCTGCCTCGCGAAACGTCTGCAAGAGAAGACCGATCAATCCAACTTCGAGATCGAGGAAGGAATCCTATACGGACCAGGAATAAGCGACTAAGATCTTGATGTGAGTATAGTGCAACATATCCGACAAGAAATTGTTTGGGAAATTTTAGAAATCTTCTAATTTTATTATTTTAAACAATAAAATACAAAAGAATTTGAAAATTTAGAATTAAAAAAAAAAGTTAGAAATTGCCCCTCCTCCATTGTTGATTTCAGTTATTATTTGTTAAAAAAATTGTTTAAACTAATTAATTTTGCAAAATCAATGTCAGATTCTCCGTTAACAACCGAAGAAACTGAGGAAACGATATCCAACTCGCCAATAAAGGACGAAATTTTCATGCTTCGTGCTTTTCTTTATAAAAGTCCTATATTGTTGTTATATCATGACAAAATAAATTAATAAATAAATTTTTTCCTTCGCGTAAATATTACCGTACATGACGAATCAGCGCATGTTTTATAAAAATTTTGATATTTTCAAAATAATTTGTTTCAAAAATGTTTAAACTAATTAATTTTGCAATTTGAATGCCAAATTCGTGGTCAGCAACACCAAAAACCCCCCACTATACATTTTCAAGCTTCATTATTATCTTGTTTGATAAATTTGGTCAATTGGATAATTAATAACTCGCATGAAGCCGTGTCAGACAGCGCCATCTGTAAAATGATAAAAAACGGCTATTGCATTTTGTCGTCCAAGGTCCGCAGACACGAAAAAATGTTCTCGGAATTCAATTTCCATGGTTTTCAATCCTTTGAAAAATTTTTGATGGCAAAAATTTCACGTTTTCTTCCATTTAATTGTTTACAACAATGCAGGGTCACAATATTTCGTAAAAATGAGACGAGATTCTGAAAGGGCATAAAATTTCACTTAAGAAAAATCTTGGCTCGATTTTGTTCGAACGTTTCTCATTATTTATTTCATGTCCTTAAAAAAATGTCTCCTTAGGCGCTATTTGTTTAATTGTGTTCATGACGCTCTGATTGTTTGAATATCGATCGTATCGAAAAATCCTTTCGTACATATAATCTACGGACATACAGCTTTCATTTTATGTAAAAAAAACAACGATTTATTCAAAAAAATTTGAAAGAACCTCCCCTTAACTAATAATACGCATCCGTACAGAAGCTATAGCAGCTGTTGCGCGTAGTATCAATGGAGACCCAAGTGAGTCCACGCGACATTGTGCTGAAGCATAAAACCTATCCTTATTCACCATATGGCGTATTTCATGAAAGGATCGAGAAATTGGATTGAAGCCGAGAGACAATCAATTACAGCATAGATTCAGTACACAGGCTGAAGAACAAACTACTGAAGATCCCGAATTTCATACGACAATTTTCTTAGCGATAAAGCTCATTTCTTGTCGAATGGCTGCATAATAAACAAAACTGCCGCATGAAACTACCTTAAGTGACCTTAGGTAGTTTTCTAAACATCGTAACATCCGGGGAAAGTCACTGTGTGGTGTGGTTTTTGGGCCGTCAGAATTACTAGTGCATATGTACTGAAAAATGCTGTTGATAATAATGGCAGCCAATGGTGACCTGTACAGAGACATGATCAATGTCTTTCTAGTTCGAAAATTGGCTAGCCGTAGCGCAAACGACTTCTGGACCCCTGTTATGTGAATTAAATTCTTGTATAACCGTCTATACATGATTTTAACCTTCCCTTCACATCATCATTTCACGGGAGTTCTATAACTCCTTTCAAACTACAACTTTATTCAAGTTCTATAACTTTCCTATAACACTTTCGGGTTTGCAGGGGTTAGTTTCACCCTGAGTTTTTTTTGCAATAAGAAAGGTTGGCACAGTGGCTTTCTAGATGTTTGATGAAGCATTATACGGCACGTCTCTCTTGTCGAACATTCTAGAGCATCTAAAGTCAAAACTGTGGCTTCGTAACTCAGCAAGTCCTTACCAGCATTTTCAAGCCAATTCTGTTACGTGCTCCTGGAACTTGCTTTGCTGTTTCGTAACGCTCTCTAACTAGCTTCTGCATTGTCAGACCTCACATTTGCCTCAGTGTATTAAATGATGTTTGTAGAAGCCCCTCATCTTGTAATTCTCCCCCCCCCCCTCATGAAAAGTACATGAGTTCCTCTTTCTCTAGTCCTCGCCGTCGGCTTCGTTCCTGTTGCTGCGAACTTACAGACTAAATTGAGTTCCTTCTTCAGAATTAACGCTACTGCCTTCCTCAGTATCATTGTAGCGCTGATGATCTTTGTGGAAATCAACATTGTCCTCCAGCCCTCCGACGGATTTAAGCTTAAGGCGAATTGCTCTTTCCACATTACCCATCTCTGTGGACCTATAAGTCCTCACAATTTTTTGACCGTTTTCATCTCGGGTACAGCTTGCAGGTCACTTGAATCAGCTAGGTCTTGTGGCTGTTGAGCATAATCGTTCTCACTCCGAGTACCTTCTTTGGGGTGGCTTTCCTCAGTATCTGGAGTATGATTTTGGAGTTGATAATAATAGTTTTCAACGTCTAGATTTCCTTTCCCAACCGTATTGCTTCTCTTGCACTGAAATAAACTGAGCTGAATTTTTTTTATGGACTCATAGATCCACTATTATCGCAAAAACCCCAACAAAGCTGTTTTTCACCCAGCTCCTCCCATTAACTTTGTCCATTTTTAAGCGACTTTTACATCATCGTTTGCTTCACTTGTAGTTGTATATAATTGTTCTTTAACTATAAGGACACAGGGGATTTATTTTGAGCATAACTGATGACGAGAAATTCACGTGAGGTCACGACTCTCTCACATAGAAGAGTTTCTATCCTCAAACCTACTTTGTCTCACTTGTTCTGAAGGAATATACTTAGGGAATTCAAATATTAGCGAGCTTTTTCATGCCGTTTTCAAAGAAAGACTTCGGGTGGTTATGCGATCGCGCACAAATTGTTCAACCTGTTAATTGTTCACAAGACGCTCTCCAGTCACAGCTCACAGTCGAAATTCGAGGCTGTCGGAAGGATCTTCAAGCGTAGTCCAATGTATTTCAGCCAATATTTGGATGGTCCTTTTCCTGGATGCTTTTCAAGGTCCTTGTTCAACCTTTTTTTCTCCCGTCGATACTAGCCGTTTTCGATACGGGAGTAAAGTGGTGAACCCAAGACTTGAAAACTACCTTGGTCTCCATTTTTAAAACGAGGGAAAAGACTCTGAAAAACTTCACCTGTCGTATTTTTTTGTGTTCTTGGGTGAGCCGACGTGGAATCCACTTTGCCGAGACTTTTCGAAATTCTAGTTGGTCCTGCATGAGGTTATGTACACTACCAACACTGAATACAATAGAGCGATGATTTCTTTCAATAAGTTTGGAAACAGTGGCAATGTCAGTTTTAATGCTGGAGTAGGGTCGTCTTCGGTGGTTCACGTTTTCCATTCTTTCATACCCTTCTCTAAATTCGACACGCAAGGCTATCGTGTGTGGTAATTATATTGCATTCCCCCAAAGCTACTTATGGAATCGATCTAGAATTTCAGATGATTGAACGTCTTCCTTCCTTAAAAACTTTATTATGATGCGTTGTGCAACCGAAGGATAAACTTTTCTATCGCTCTTTTTGAAGACAGCTAAAGAAACCCGTCGAGTCATCGGTTTTGCCTCAAGTAATCTTGAAGCGATCCTATCCCCCAACACTTTCCGGTGCCTTGTCTACTTTCACCACGAGTGTAAGGCTTTCAGAAGCAAAAGGCTCGATTTTTTCTTGAAGGCACCTCGTACTTCTTCATTCGCCAAAATATTACCTTCATACTGTAGCCCAACAGTGAAGTCACTTGAGGCGTTAAAAACTAATTCATGAGGACGCTTTATCTTTGCTTTGTAGCTGGGTGGTTAGGGGTACTTACTTCCTAACTGTTGCATTCCTACTGAAACAACGCAACTGAACTACCGACTAGGCCCCTCTCCTGTGATACCTAGATTTTAACTTGGAACTGGTTGTTCGATTGCTGCTGGCTAGGACTTTTTATTCTCTTTGAGTTACACCTTTTGCTGATGAGGACTCGTTTTTTAGCTGCGGTGGATGAAAACGAGAGGAATCGCTATGAGCGTTGTCCCTTCTGCCAAAATATAAAGTGCGACGTAGTTCTAGAGAATGACGTTTTGCATGGTAACAGGCCAGTTTTGAATCTCACCCTGTCGGAAAAATCATGTAATAATCCCTGAAGCCAACGAAAAATTCAAGGATTCTATCCATTTGAATCTACGTATAAACTGGTTATTCTTAATTTTTAAGCTGCTTATAAACCTTTAATTTAGACTATTCAATGTGCAAAGCTTCTTTGCCTTTAATGTCAATGTTTGCATTTCGCTCAATTTTTAGCCCGTTGCCTGGAACAAAAGTATAGAAATTCCTCAAAATATCGATAAAATGTTCATATAAATCTTTTCATACTGTCTGGGAAGATATAACGCTGATAATGACCCAAGAATAAAATTATTTATGAATTCAATTTTTTTGCGAATAAATTAGCATGTTTATCGTTCGATACAAACCTTCCACAAATTTTTTGCGATTCATGTGATGCCAGCAGTTTACTGGTAACGATTGGAAAGCATAGTTAAATTGTTAGCATTTTCTCATGTAATGAAAATGATTGCGATGTAAAATTTTTTCAAGGAGGCAAAATCTGTAGATACTTGAAATCTTTAAACATCAAAGCAATACATTTGACTTCACTTTTCACAAGTTTTGATCTACCGAACAAGATTTTCTTAGCTTGATTTGTTCTTTCCTTGACATAAGGAGGCAAGACGAAAATGCTTAAGGAAATTCCCAAGCGTGAACAACTACATTGTATGAGAAAATTTTAGCATTTGGAAATTGGCAGTTTTCCCAGGAAAATAACATAATAAAAGAAAATGCAGAAATACGAACCTTGACATTTATAAGATTTACGATGCAGAACGAGAAAACGTTAGACCGAAATAAAATGATAATAGACTTTTTCAATTTTTAATGATTTTCTATTATTTCAAAGAACGATGATAACAAGCAATACTAAAAACTAGAATCAATAGTGCATTTTGACCTTTCGTCTAAGTTGAAAAAACGTTTTTGTCTTGTTCTCGTAGACAAACATATCAAAAAAACTCAATACGAAAAAGTCTGTGGGTGTAAATTCGCAACACCTCGTGGACAGCTGATATTCCAGTTTCTCGATATAAAATCGTCCTGGGAATGTTTCCACTAGCTCATGAGAACAAGGCCTTATTCCTGAAAACATATTTTCCTGTTTTGACCTTTGAAAGTTTATAACGATATTTCTCCAAAACGTCGTGACTAAGGCGGTAAAAATTTCGCTTGATAATTCTTTTTGACACTTGTCTATTGCGGATTCAACAAATCCTCTGATCCTTAACTATTCACTTGCAGTCCGCACGCCAGGACTAGTTTATTTAGAAGGAAAGGTGGAAAGAGCTCAAGCTAGTTTCTAACATGCGCCCCTGCCACTTCTCGTCAGGTACCAACTCATAGGATGTGGTACCTGACTTTCTTCCTAAGGATATCGCACCGAGTTATTTCCTACTACCAACATGTATCATCTAATAGCAGACTTTTAAAAAAATTATCAGCAGTTTTTCCAAATCTTGTTGATAAGTGATTTACCTTGTCTAGCACAACTCTCTCTCCTTGCTATTTTCCTGGCTGCCTCACCCCTTTTTAGGAAAAATGTGCACAGTATTTACAGGCCAATAATTTTACCTAATGAAACTCAAATCCTCACCCAGAAATACCTCACACAGCCTTCTTCACACACAGACAGACTTCCTCACACAGGCGTTCTTTTAATATACTCGCCAAATAGGCTCCTCTCGAATAGAAACCGTTTGAAACATTACTTCGGGCTAGGCCTCCCAATTTTACGCCTTTTGGCGCCTTCGGGTTACAAGGACTCCTTCTCTTGTTGGGTGGGAAAGAAGAGGAGGGTTACTAGAGAAGAAACACTCCGCGTCCGGCGTCTCTAGCCGATCGAGTCTTTTTTCATTATTAGGATTGCTCAAGCGTAATATGTCATTTAATTCCTTTTGTCAAATGATTTCAACATCTTTTCGATTAGGCTATCTGGATGCAGCTCTCCCACTTTTTCGGCAAGATCACCGCGCTGTTTGTCCCATCTTCTGCATGAAAAGAAAGTATAACAGGCATCATCCTTCACACCAAAGCAGAAGATGCAATCTGGTAAGACTGAAAACAAACGTGTCCGCTCAGTAGCTGGGTCAGGTAGAAGTCCGTCTCACCATGCGTTCGTCTGAGCCACGATCTCAAGTCGTTGATGAGCTGCGCTAGTTAGTCGTTTTTTATGTCGTGTCAAAATCTTCAAAGCCAAGAAGTCGTCTAAATTTGTGTTAACAATAACGTAACTACAAGAAAGCACTCACACTTCGAAGGGGCATCACCACAAGGGTACGAGTATCCTGTTAAGCAAATAAGACGACCTTTACAAGATGGAGAGCTTTGAAATTAAACGACATAGCTGGGGGATGATATTGTGTTTTGAGCCTAAATTATTGTGAGAATAGTTATCCATTTTTACAGGATCTGTAAGACAGTGGATGACACGTCTCTCTGAATCTTCGTCTTTATCTCGTTAATGCAACAAATTTTACTTACAAGAAAAAACACAATGCATTCGGAAAATTGAAGTGGAATACATTTACATACTTACATTCGCTGTACAACGTCATTAGCTTTTCTTTTTATTGGTTTTTAGTACCATCAATACTGCCGAATGATTTTTTAAAATCAACAAAGATCTGGCAAAAGTCTAGTCTGAATTCAGAGCATTTCTCATTTGATGGTAAATAACTAGTCTTTGGTCGATCTATTAGCTCTGAAGCCATCTCGATACTCCTCCATAAAAGTGTTGGTGTAGAATATGGTCTTATTTTCTATGAAAACATTTTATCACCGTACAAATAAATGATATGCCTCAATAGTTTCTACACTGTTACTTGTCATGTTTTTTGTTGAAAGGAAGTGTAATTGATTAGCACAAAATGTTCGGCATATGTTCTTGTTGCCAGGTATGGTCGTTCATTTTTTGAATGGGCTCCGGAACAATGGTGCCATCACAATAAATGAGCTCCACAGACATCTCATCGTTTTTATCAATTGATGGCGGAACATTCAGAGTTGGTGGGGCCAATAGAAAGTCTCAGGAATATTTATATCTAAAGGCTTCAATGTCCTGGAACTGTGCAAAAGATTAAGGGGTTTCGCGAAAAACGAAGCCCACCTTTCCTTACCCTAGCTTTCATCATCGAAGATGTCCTGATAACCTCACTTCAAGCTTTTGACTTCTTTTTATGCTTGTCTTGTAGTGTTGCTCGCTAGACATACATCGATACTGTTCAATTGGTTTTTTTTCTCATTTCTAATTATCATTTTCTCTACTTTTCTAAGATTTTCTTCCTATTCTCTCTTCGTACTGTTTCCCCCATACAAATATTTCTTGTACGCCTGATTGTTTTTATCTATCACATCCTGGAATTCGCCCGATGTCCTCAATGACACTTGATGTCTGATCGTCTATCCTGCCACGGTCTTGATTGCCGCTATCACTTCAACCCATACCTCGTTGGTTGTATTCAGTGAGGTAATGGGATAGGAGCCAGTTGGTTGTAGATTTTTTTACATTTGTGGCGATAGGTGCCGTCTGATATACCTTAGTTTAATCAATCTAATATATCTTAGTTTTATCAAGAAATATTCCGAGATACAAATGGGTTCCGGGAAGTGCGAACGTAAAGTATGTTCGAAACTCAACGTTGTTGGATCAGGACATGATCGATCTGATTTTGTGTGGTGGCATATGATGATAGCCGGGTCATTTAATGTATGCGTTGATGTGGGAAGCAAGTTGAACGTATGACTAGATTTCTGCCCCATGCAAAGTCAATCGGGTACTGGCCGTTTTCGTTTGTCTCACGCATGGAGGCTTTATCCCCCAGTCGTTGCCCGATGAGATAGCTTGTTGCCAACTGTAGCCAACAAGAATTATTTTTGTGTCGTTTGTTGTCAACAACCACGACTAGACTTTCCAGGTGATTTCCGTCTTCGGTCGGCGCGTGTACATTTATAAGCAAAATTTTGAAGAATTCCGGTTTTACACAGAGCGCCAACAACCATTCCTGAACTGCCTTAAAGTCAATAAAATGAACTTCTTATCGACAGTGAAGGCCACTCCGATTTCTCGCTTTATCAATATGAGAGGAGAGGGGAGTTCATCCGTCCTTCTTATTCGTCGCAATAAGTGACTGCTTCCGGGTGCTATGCTCTCGAAGCAATTATTGATAGCTTTATCTCCTAACAAATCTACCAAATAGGAAGAAGAGCCAATTGCATTAAGTCTACACAACGTACAATATATTGTAGACAGTAATCAACATGCAATACCATGAATATAGACTCGAGAACAATTGTTGTAACTTCTGCAAAAGAATCGAACTGTCAATCGAAAAAATTAAACTCAGTAAACTCAGTAAAAGCGGTAAACTCAGAATTACCAAAACTTCAATGGGCAGTGCTTTCGTTGTTTGTATTTCCAGATCTTCGTTTTGATTTGTGCACAATTAAACCCATTTCAGTTTGGAAACTTTTTGAATGTTTCTTTAACGTTTATATAGGGTGGACCAAAAGTCTTTTTATATTCCGAACGATCTTAAAGAAAGTTATCGATTATTAACTCGAGATAAATACTGTATATTTATTATAAAAGTACACAAAATGAGAATAAATTTCTTAAAAAACAATACCATCTAGATTTGGATCTATTACTTTGACACTGCTTCAACCTGGAGCGGAAATCCCAAAATAGTGCCTCGAAATGAAGCCTGTCTGAAATGGAGTATTTTGTGAAATGTTTTGAATTTCAGACACTTGATTTTGACAACCCAAGAGACCCTGGGTTGTTGTCATAAACATTAATTTTAAGATATCTTTAAAGAAAATAGTCAATTGGGGATAAGTCAAAGCTTGGAGCTGCCCAGTAAATGTCACTTCTTTTGGATGTTACTTTTATCCCCAAAATTTCGCTAACTGCATTCGATGAGTCGTTGGAGGGAGACATGTGGCTCTATCTTGTTGAAACCACGTGCGTTGATTAAAACCATTGAAATCCTGTAGCGCTTCCTATTTTCCTTCCTTCCTTTCCTTCCTTCCTTCCTATTCACTGTCATAGGATTTCTTCTTTGGTCTTCATTAAAGTATGGATCAATAATTCCTCTTGCTGACATAGATGCCCAAACAGTAACTTTGAGTGAATGCAGGAGTTTAGATCCTTCAACTGTGGATTAGTATCATCAGTACCTGGAACTTATCGAGCTAATGATATGTCAAAAAGACCTAAAATTACGGCTTGGACAGAAGTTAACGTAAAAAGAATAGCTCGTAAGCCAACCAGTAATTTTTTAACAAGCTGTGGGACATACATCCCCCGTCAGCACCGAAAGGGTTAAATGATGTTCCGGAAAAATAAAGGCACTAAGTCGCTTTCAAGAAGAGAGTCCAGGTGGGTCGTGAACAAACGGTGTTACATGCTATACAATTTTGTAATCCCTTCGACCAGTTCGTGGTAAACTTATTGTTCTTCCCGTCTCCTCGAACTTCTGCTCCCATTTTTTTATCGGTTGAATCAATGGAGCTTCATTTTTGAGTCAAATGTTATAATAAGCCCAATATTTTCGATGCGCTGAAGTTGAAGAATCGTTGTTTCTATAGTACTCAGGTATGCAGAACCCACATTGTGCTCCGGTGAACGACGCAATGGCACTAAATAGCCGTTGGCCACTCTTTCGATGCTCTCCTTTTTTGTCTCGCAACAGCGTCGCTATGCGATGCAGCGACTGATTTAAATGTACCCGGCTTTTGTTCCAGCATGTATATAACTTATTATAAAATTATCCATTCCATTAATTTTTTTTTGGTAGTAGTAAAATCAGTTCTTATTTGAAACTTAAAACAGGTAAGCCGGTGGAACAAAGAACTAGAGGAGGAAGAAAAATACTCAAAGACTTCAGAATAGATTTCAGAATAGCTCGCCTCACATATCGAGATACGGATCGAGAGGACTATAAGCAAAATCTGAAAATATTTCAAACAGCTTTAAGAAGAGACAAAAGGAAATTCTGGAATCTTTTGTTTTGCAGTAATATTGAGGGAGGAAGCGAGACATCTAGGCTAATCAGGGATCTGAAAAGAGAACCACATGTGGACACGATGCTTCAAAAGGAGGACAAATCGTGCACAACAAATAGCATAGAACGTCTCAAGCTCCTACTAAATCAACACTTTCTGGGCTGAATGGATGAAGAGACAGAACAAGTAAACAACGTGACTCCTTACCATGCCCTCCCCCCTCTTAAAGAAATCGTAAGCGTAGAAAAAGTCCTTTGGGCCTTTAATACCTTCAAACCTTACAAATCATCAGGAACCGACAAAGTGTTTCCGATCATGCTTATGAAAGCTGATATCACAATAATACGGATTTCGGTGACAACATAAAGAGTCTCCATATCCAAAGGATGTATTCCTTTGAACTGGGGAGAAGCTAAAGTAGTTATTATACCCAAGCCGGCTTATCAGCTTAATGTCTTTCATGCTGAAAACCCTGGAACGCCTGGTGGATGTGTAGATAAAAAGCGCCGTGAACATAACGGAGCTTTGTTACAAGCAGAATAGAGAGGATCCTTGTCATCAAAGATTACACCTTGGCGGCCTTCATTGATATCGAGGGATCCTTCAATAATGTTAAAACTGAGAGCATAGTAGCAGTCAAGGTATAAAAAAGACCCATATCTAACTAAATATATGTCGGAACTACTAGCTAGAAGGAAGATTACAGCCGAGGTTAAAACGACGTAACCTTGAATAAATGGACAAACAGGTGTACACCCCAAGACGGCATAGTATCACTACTTGCCTGGGTACTTGCAGTTAACCAAATAGTGGAGAGACCTCAACGTAGTAGACCTCAACGGGAAGAGTTTCAAAACGATAGCACACGCTGACGATATTGTTATACTGATAAGTGGAAAGTTCCCGATTACCATGTAGGAATTAATGCAGACCGCACTCTCACATTTTTTCGAGTGAGCGAAGCTTAACGCCGTAAACGCCTAGACGCAAAGGGCCTAAGCCGGAGAAATTTTCACCCCCAACCGTTGACGGAAAACATATAAGTTAAGTAAACAAGGTAATATCCTTAGATGTAACTTTGGATAGGGAGCTAACTTGGACATACGAGAAGTCAGGCGGAGAGCTACAGCGGCGCTCTTGACAATGGAAAGATTAGTGGAGCAAAAATGGGGAATAAAACTCAAAATTGCCCACTGGGTTTGCACAATAGTAGTGATAACCAATAACCACATACGGAGACTTGGTTTGTTGGCAGGCATTACAAAAGAAAACCATTGCAAAAGAGCTAGAGAAGATCCAGCGAATGGCCTGCCTTGGTATCACAGGTGCCATTAGGACTACGCCAACTACTACAATGGAGATAATGCTTAATCTCATGCCGACCAGAGAAACGTGGAAACGGTGCAAGATTTCACATTTGGAAGTGAGACTATGATCGACGCCGATGGTTCCGAATCGGATGAGGGAAGCAGCGCCGGAATCTTTTTTCCAGATCACCAACAACTCAACCGAAGTTAGACACTGGAGAGCCACATCACAGTTTTCCAGCCGAAAGTGTTTGCAATAAAAGCGGCTATAGAAGCGGCAACAAACAACCTTAATGGAAGAATACAAATACTTTTGGACAGTAAGTCTGCACTGCAGACGCTTGCCTCTAACCGCGTAGTTTCACAACTGGTGCAGGATTGTAGGCAGGCTCTTTAAACCGCAACAACCCGAGTAAATGTAAAACTGACATGGGTCCCTGGACACAGCGGTGTACAGGGAAACGAAAGAGCGGATGAGTTAGCGAGAGCTGGATCAGCCGACCAAAATGCCACTAGAATAGACACAATTAAAGTGCCACTAGTAACGGTAAAAAGGGAACTAGACGAAATCCTCTGGAAAGAGACAGATACGGCTTGGAATGGCAGGAACAACTGCAGGATAAGTCATGCTCTTTGGCTTCACCCTAATAAAGCGAGGACAAAACATTTCCTAGGAAAAACCAAAATGGCGTCAGAACATTGGTGGCAGTATTAACGGGCCATAATCTTCTAGGTCAACATGCCAAATGAATAGGAATCCAAACGGATGACACCTGCCGAACTTGCTGCGAGGAGGAAGAAAGTACAGAACACTTCCTCGTAGATTTTCCCAGTCTTGCCTACAAACGCCTTATTTGGCTGAGGTGTACTGGCGTAACAGAATTGGAACACTTGGCGACCACAGAACTGGGAGAACTCCTTGGCCTCTGTAGGATGACAGGATGGTCCATCTGTAAACAATAGTACTAAACATGGGAAGCTGAGGGCCGATTCCTGGCCTATGCTATTTTCCAGCAAGTGGACCCCAGTACAAATAATTATAATAAAATATTTGAAACTTAATTGGCCGACAGTGCATGGTGCAAGATGAGCTAGGATTTTGTCAAGGCATTTCAACAGTACTATCTCGTAATTGGGGAAGTTGAGAAAATAAATAATAATCAGTCTGTGAAATTCTGTTTGTAAGTACTGTGACCAGAAGTTTTATCACTCTTTCGCCTCAAAAAAAGTGCATTTTGAGCTAGGGCTCTCAGCTTTGAAGACATGCTTTGTTCAGTAGTTGAAAGAGACTCCGTTTTGTTTGAAATGGTTGAAGTTTAATTCCGGCGTGTGTCTTGATGTTTTGGTTTTGGATGGTTAACTTTCAGCCATAGCTTGCCTAACACGATGTAACGATGGAGAAAAACTATGACCCACTCTCATACCCAATTTATGAGTTTTCTTTCATGAGTTACTAAATAAGACAGGGGAGTGTGTTAAAAAAACTACTTCATTCTTCAGAGCTCAACTTAAGACTACTTAAGAATGTTCTGTTTATTCTAGTTTACACCTGTGTTAGCAGTTTTCTCATGATGAAGTTACTGATGGTGGATGTTGGGCAGACTGGCGTTCTTGCATTTTGCGGTACAGATCTTCTTACCTGTTGTTTCGTGGAAACTTTTTTGGAGTTCCAAAAAAGAACTTATATGCGACGTAGATATAAAACGCTAGTGTTTATTTTTCCGTCAAGGATCTTTGACATTAATTTTTACTGGCACTCAAATTTGAATCTTCACTACTTGACATTTCTCGGTACTGGCCAATGTCCAGTTTTCCTGCAACTGTGCTGAAGCTTAGGCAGGAGCCGTTAATTTATGAGCGTCACTTTATTGTAGCAAATCTCGAACTTGCCTTTTTTGGTTTCGTTGATGGATTCGTCAAAGCTTTTTCTTTGACGACCACGATTAGATTCGATTGCTGAGCGCTATTGACGGATACTTTGGATTGCAAATCTCCTGATATCCACTCAAAATCTCCACTGAAGAAGGAATGCCAGTCCCTTTTAAGAATTCTTTCACTTTTCAAGCAGTTATACAGAAATTTTTTTTTTTTTTTTTTTTTTTTGGGTTGGGGGGTGAAGGCAATTTACGCCCGGAGTGTGGGACTCCTAGCAGCGCATGCTACCAGACTACCCACTAAACACCCCCCCTGTCAAGAGATCCTAGCCTGGAACCGTTTGACACATTACTTCGGGCTAGGCCTCTTTTTTACTACGCGCTAGGGCGCCGTCAGTCTAGAGAAATCTCCCTCCAGCGGGAGGGGGCAGGATGGAGGAGGACTGCTGGAAAGGAGACCTCCCTAGACCCCGCGCCCAAGGTTATCTATCGTATATTTTTTGGCAATAAGTATTGCCCGAGAGTAATGTGCCACGCACGTCCATTTGTCAAAACTTTTCAGCATTTCTCCGACCAGATTGTCTGGAGAAAGCTCTCCCATCACCTCCCACAAGTCCTGCCGCATCCTGTTCCACCTTCTACAGTTGAAGAAGGTGTGACATGCGTCATCCTTTTCCCCTGGGCAGATTACAGAAAATCTACAGGTTTCTCTTGTAAAATAGTCCCATATCCAGTAATCATCAATTTTTGATGGTGAAAATTCGTACATCTTGCTATTCCGGTTTGCTTTAGTGTGCCTTTTCCATTCTTAAAAAAATCAATTTTGAGAATACCATAAACATTATCCAAAAATTGATGAAAAAATATTAGCTGTAAATAAGTGTGAAGTTGCAAACTATCATATTCTGTAAGCAAACAGTACCTGTATTTGACCGGGATATCTGGATACCTCGGTCCGAATTCAATTGTCCACGAAGCATACTTTTCACACTTCAATTTTGAAAATACCCAAACTGGAAACTACCCAAAAAAGTAGATTTCAGATTAATTTAATATTTGAATTTAAGTTTTCCTAGTTTGTAAAAAAATGTATGCCAAAATAGAACAATAAGAACTACAAAAATGTACGCCGAAATTTCGTCGACGTCAAAAATCGGATTAATATTTCACAACGAACAAAATTGAACTTTCAGGTAATCTGATTATGACGTTTGTCCAGCTGATTTAGATAGACAAATCCCTCTGTGACATTCCAACTTATCATAGATTGAAGCAAGATTATACCACTAGAAATTACTATGATTCAGTGCCAAAAATTTTAGGAAACTCAAAGAAAGCAATTTATTGCCGGTGGTGTGGTAACCTATTGAATAACCTGCTGTCATACTAGGTTGACAGGAGGTTTGACAGTTCGAAACAATGTTCGCGATGAGCTTTTAAGAATAATACAAATAATTGGTTTTGACTTTTTTCCGGAGGACTTCTATGTAATGGATATGAATATAAGCGGATAGAAATTTAGGTCCTTTTTTAAATATTTTGATTCCCTTTTGTTTCTGTTGAAATTCGAAGATGATAAGGATAATGTGATTGTCTTGAGCAAGATCAACTCCGATTTGTTTGTTTAAAATATTATTAAGTTCAAACTTTTCTCTCAAGTTCTGAATTTGCCTTTGCATTTATATGAGCAGTCCTTATTTAATGAAATGCTTCCACTTATATCACCACCATTTCTTTTCTGAAATGCTAGTTTTGGTTTCCATTTCATGGAATCCTATAAGGAAGTAGGAAATTTTTATCCATGATTATATCTTGATTTGTTTTCCCATTCCGAGTTAGACTTTCTTATCTATCATATTTTTCATATTTCAAGGAAAGTCGTAAACAATTTTTTTGAAAACATTTTTACTAAAACATAAGCTCCCTTGTCCGCGGTAAATATCACTTTTGTCACTGGCTTGGAGTACATGAAAACATTTTTTGCTGTAAACACTTATAGATCTTCAAAAGACTTTACAAGAAATAGTTACCCTATCGTAAAGGATGTTGGTATCTAACAATCTTGTATCCATGCTGCCAACTTTTTTTTTCAATTCCGAAAAAGTTCAAATTTCGAGCGCAATTCATCCGTATCAATTCTGCATAGCAACCTGCTAAAATACTTTTTCTTATTTTTGGCTAATATTTATGGTTCGAATGGGTACTATATTCTTTTCCCCTCCTCCCCATTTTCGTCTTTGAGTTATATTTAGCAGGTAGGTAAATAATCCTTTTTAAGGATATGACGATGGAAATCTTACAAAATCTCACCGTAAATCATTAGATTGCATTTTGGAAAATGTTAAAACATTTGCTAGCAGGACATACAAACAGATCTGTGAACGTCACCTTAAAGCAAGCGAGTCCTACACAAAATTCAGGAAACAATCAACTTGTTATTTACTTTTCGTTTTTGTTTAGTTTACTACGTCCTGAATTTTACATTCGACGGAATCCCTAGTTGCGAAATTGAAACTTTTGAATGACGTCTGTACATCATGTCTTGAGAAGCCGAGAGCAAATTTTATCCTAGAATATATCCTGAGTGAATAGTTCAGAAGGGCAATAATGAATGAATCGATTGCTTGTAATTTCAAATGAAATGACATCATAGAGTTCCACCACTTTGTGAGTTGCTTTGGAAATGTGGAAAATGACGACATGGTTTGCGTTTTCAACAGTGTCAAAATGATGTCACAATGATGTCAATAAATAATTTTTTAAATTTTTATATGTATTAATTTTTTAGATGGATGTAGAGGATTTCAACTCCGTGCAATAAGAACTTGACGGTGACGATTAAGAACACGATTAAGAAAGATAGATACTCAAACAACAACCACGATCAAGATACTGCAATTCAACATTCAAAGTCTACAAAACCACAAGGAAAACCTAGAATCTACTTGAACAATAATAACATCACGTTCGCATTATTACAGGAGGTGCTAGGTAGCTTAGACACAAACCACAATTTCCTTAACTATAACACAGTTTATCTACTCAGAGAAAGCAGGGTAAGAGGAGGTGTAGCTATACTTATCAGGGAAGACATACAGTATAGACGAATAAAAATCAACACATATATAGAGGCCATTGCAATACAAACCGTTAGCCTCGAAAACCACATATAAGTCATGTCGATCTATATACCTTCCAACTGTACAGCGAAGGACATCCAAACAGAACTTGACCAAATAACCAATCAAATTGACCTAACGAAAAAAATTATTATAAGAGGAGATTACAATGCCAGAGATCATACGTGGGGTGATCATATCACTAATGCTAAAGGAAAGATATTGAGAAGAAAGGCAATGCAGATGGACTTGAACATATTAAATACGGGTGTCTATACTTTTAGAAGAATGGATAGTTACGGCAAATGGCTCAACTCAACACCGGACATAACACACAGCAATATACGGAGCTGCCATATATTTTGGAGGACAGAGAACCTGGACATCTGCAACAGCAATCACATCCCCATAATAATCAATACAAATCTGACGGACAAAACGAGACAGATAAGAATCAACAGGAAGAAAGTACAACACGAAGTACTGAACACTACCTTCACTATGGACCTAACGAGAAATCGCAGACATGCTTTACAACATCATTCACAATAACACGAGAAAAGAAAAACACGAATTCCAAACGAACTTCTGGTGGAATGATGAACTGAAGAAGGTATGGAACATGAAAAGCAAGGCCCTAAGTAAATATAATAAGATGAAAAGTGCACTCGACTGGTCCAAACTACAGGAAATAAGAATACAATGGAAGGTAATGGTACAACAGGCTTAAAAAGTAAGTACGAAAAAACGCTACAAGATATAGCAGAGACAGGAAACATCAAACACTTTTGGAACTTCATCAACAGCCTAAGGAACAAGAATAAAAGTAATCCAAATAACAAGCTAGACGAATAACAGAGCAAACAGTTACTAGATAATATCAAGCAGAAACAAAATGTAGGACTCATAGCCGAAATAGGACGCAAACAGACTGAAGAACAACAACCCCACCTTACAAAGGAAGAACAAAAGACGAACAGCTCCAGGACCGGACCTAACCGACTATGAAACAATGAAAACCATCCTACTAAATAACACAATAAACACATGTCAAATTTCGGATAAACTAAGAAAAATCAGGATAGCCCCTGTTCTCAAACCCGACAAACACCCACTGGACATTAAAAGCTATAGACCCATCTCCTTACTTACTTACAGAAACACAATTGTGAAGCAAATAGAAGACAAAAAACCCCTATCCAAAAACTGCTACGCATATAGACAAAATAAGTCTACTATTACCTGTCTCAAAAAACTGCATCAGAAAATTACGAATATAAAAACGAGACCAATCAAAATAACAATAAAAATGGACCTTGCTAACGCATATGAAGGAGTTGATTTAAACATGCTAAGATTAACGCTAACAGAAGCACAAGTACCTCACCAGTAAATAAGATGGATAATAAATCTATACAGGAAAAGAGATCTAGCACTAAACGGACAAGCGAGCAGCATCAACAATGGACTCCCACAAGGCGATGTTCTAAGTCCTACTCTCTTCAACTTATATACCAGCAAATTATATAGCATTGCCAAGAATAAAACCACCGTGCTACAATATGCAGATGACTTCCTGATCTTACAAGAAGGTACAAATGAAACAGACACCATAATATCTTTACAAGACAAAGTCAACACATTTGTCAGAATATGCCAAAGTCTCAAACTTGAGGTCAATCCAAACAAAACCCAAGCAATAATCTTCGCCAGAGGCCATAAACAAACACGACTGCTCAGGATTGGAGACAACCCAATAAATTGGCAATTTATTGGGTTCCCCATCCCCATCAAATACCTAGGCCAACACATATAAAGACACAAAAAACAAAGAAATGAGGAAGAATTCCAGCAGTCCAACAAGAACCATAGAAATATAATCAGTATCATAAACAAACCTACCAATAACTTCAGTCCCAACATAGCCTTAAATCTATACAAAACACTCGTCAGACCCCAAATAGAATACGGAATCACCACAGTAGCACACGCCTCAGCTAACCTTTTTAAAAGAAACGGTAATATAAAGGCCAAGGCTATTAAAAGCTGCTTCGGACTACCTCCAAGCACACCGAACAGTTTAACCTTACTATACTGAATTATACTCAAAAGAAAGAGCAGAATACCTCACGGCCAAGGAAATTGGAAAGCAAATACACCTCCAACACATAAGCAAAAACAAACTAGAGAAAACACAACCCAGCATAGTTATATTTACATATACCACAAATACAAACACCATCTCAATAAGATCATTCCAACCAAAAAGATCCATAAAGCGACAAACTTCCAGATAATAACTGGCGATAACAGAGCGTCTTTTCAAAATTACCGAGAAATCAAACTAAACACAATCTTCCACAATCATATTAAAAACCAGACAGAACATAAGACAGAAATTTACACTACAGATGCAGGAAAAAATATGTTTGGAGTAGGAATTGCCTTCACCTATCATAATAAAAACATCTCTAACACATTCAACATTAAAGACATCACAACAGTGCTGAACGCTGAGCTAATAGCAATTCTGGTGGCACTTAAAGACAGCGTAACCAATAACAGAAGCAACGTACATATCTATACAGACTCAAAAAATGCCCTACGCCAAATAGGAAAAAACAAGGATCGAAAGGCAACTGTAAAGGCCATATAGGAGATTTTTGAGAATAACCCCTACAAGACATACATGTTACAATGGGTACCTGGACACAAAGGACTGGAGGATTCTGCACTTACGGACAGCAAAGCCAAAGATTGCATACTAACCGACGATCAAATCGAGACGCACTAGGAACTAGACGAAATATTGGATGAAATACAAAAGGAAATAAAAGACTCTTGGCGTGCAAAGTTCAATAGACAAACAGAAAACTACCAACAAAGCGCCTGGAAACAGGCTCATCACCTCAAAGGCGGCAAACCATGGTTCCATGGCCAAAATTTGTCAGGAAGATCAATCAAAACGATTAACAGGCTTCTTGCGAACAGAGCCTACAACAGGGAAAGACTCTACAAAACCAAGCAAACAACTTCGAACCTATGCACCTACTGCAAACAGGTTGATGATATAGGAAATCAGGGCAAAATATAAGTTTTCAAACATCACAACAAAATCCACAATCTATTAACCACAAATAACATGAACCTCCTGGGGAAACTTGATTCCTTCCTATCAGAAACGAACATCATCATCTAAAACCCCATAATCCTATAATTTAATCACTCTTTCAACAAACTTCCTACAACGTAAAACACATTAAAGAAATAGCAAATGCAGATATATCAAGCACGAGAATAATATTCAACATCAACTATAACCATACAAAGAGCGATAAACGTTGGCCAGTGCTACGGTGGCAGGGCCAATATAATCCTTTTTTTTAACCGATCCTAAGGAAAAAAATGTATCGAAAATGGTATTGGCTGTATTGTTTGCTCACAGAGCGAAAGGATTGCATCGTGAACTAAAGAGTGTCGTTGTCTGATGACCGGCTTTTCGGCTTCGCCAGTCGCCTTTTTGCCACAAGAAGGTATCTGAAAAAGGTCTGATGTCTCGCAATGAATATCTTTGGATCGTTCGGGATAAAAAACGGTAATGGAAGCCCAATATCGAAAAAGATGTAGAGAGAGGATTATTGACTTTGCGTTTCTGTAGAAAATTGATTGGCAGGCTTTGACGCCTAAGACATGGGAAATTTCTTCGCACGTGATTCCAGTAAAGAAAATTATGGACAACTCGCAATACAGGAACGAATCAGGATAATGATGGCTAACGCAAGTGAGTCACCGCTGTATGATGAGCCAATGTATTGGCTTGAGGACGGGAGTTTTCTACCGAAGGCCTTTCTCTCATCTTAAAAGGAAGACTCACACTCCCCTTGAGAAAGTGTGGGACCTCTTCAAATTACGATAAACTCTTCTTTCCATCCTAGGTGAATCTCTTCTAAAACTTTCTCTTCTAAATCGTAAGTTTTCCCAAAATCCCAACTCCCCGCCAGATTGTAAGACAACGAAAAGCGAGGATAAACGATGCATGGACGTCTAACGAATTCTCAGTTGTCATAGTTCGATTTCGTTCGCTTTGAAGTGAAAAATAGAAGGAATAAATATTCCTTCCAAGATCAACAGTGGTTTAATCCGAAAGGGAATCAACCGAAAATCAAAACATAGAATTGTAGAACTGGGCCAATATAGACGACACCTCCAGAGGATCCTGTCAATTATCGGCCGTTCCCCCATAAAATAATGCGTAGAAATCGTTTCAAAATACTTCTGAGAGTTTCACAAAAATTGAACACCAAACGATTGTGGAAAACACAACGATTTTTTGATAAGCTGAACAAAAAACTTAAAGGAAGGAAAAGCGTGACCTGTTAATGCTTTCCACTAAATCTTCTTCTGAAATGGAACCTTTTCACTCAACAAGACACTTCAACAATAAACCTGAAATATAAATTGATTTTACCGCAGGAAAATATTGATCGACCTTTCGGAGCAAATGGCTACATATCGCAACCCATTGTGGAAAGCAATAAAGTGGTACAGGAAATTCGGATTCGAACTTCTGTTTAACACTGCTGTTGACAGTTCCTTCCTTATAAATGAAGGAATAGCGGGCCAGAAAATAGCCATAACAGAATACTGGTACTGATCGAGGCAGTCACACAGAGCAAGGACGAAGAAACCAACAGGAGAAAAAATCTCCGCATCATTTGGCAAAAAAGGAAGACACTGCTCATAATATGAGGAGACACTGCACTTAGTTATTAAAAGAATTCCTGGAGGTTAGGTTAAAAGGTGGCAAAAGGCAGAGAGTAGGCTCCTTCGGCAATCAATGTAGAAATAACCTCCACTTCTGTTTGTCCTGTTCAAATAAGCTACATGACCTTTTTTGTAACAAATTTAAACTTTTTTTAACTTTTACATGAGACAAACTTTTACAAAGACCAATGCCGCCTATTCAAAGTATTAAGTCTCACATCAGGACGCAAATCCAACACGCGCTCTCGTGTTTTATAAACCAAAAAGTCTAACGCAGGTCCTTATAATAGGTGTATAAATATGACATGCGGATTTCTTTTGCTTGAAATATGCATTTATTTGTATAACAGAACGAATGCATTCAATAATCAAAGTATTCGCCATCGTTAGCTTTGACTTTTTCCCATCTTTCTGCCAATTGATGGATTCCGTCCCAGTACTTCTTCTCATTTTTTGAGGCTAACCACTCATCAAGCCAATTTTAAACTTCTTCGTAAGAATGGAAGTGCTGTTCCGAAATTCCGTGCTGCATCGATCGAAACAAGTAGTAGTTTGGGGCAGAACTTCCCAATTAATCTTTCCCAAGTAGTTCTGGACAGGTATTGCAACATGCGGCCGAGCATTATCATGTTAAAAATGACTTTATCATGTCTTTGATGAAATTCTGGTCGTTTTTCCTTAAGTGCGTGGTTCAATTTGATCAGTTGTTGTCGGTAACGTTTGCCAGTAATAGTCTCACCAGGTTTCAGCAGTTCGTAATTCAAAGGTCCCTAACTTTCCCACAAAATACACAGCTAAGTTTTCTTTCCATTAATATTTGGTTGTTATGTTGATGGCTGGCCTGGGTCTACCCATGATTTTTTCCGCTTGGGATTGTCGAAATAACTCAACTTTTCATCGCGAGTAACAATCCAATGTAAAAAAAAAACCTTTTCTTTTCTGTCTGGCAAGCAAAATTTCACAAATGGTTTTTCGCCTTTCGATGTCTCTTTCTTTCAATTGATACGGCACTCATTTTCCAGCTTTTTGGATCTTTTCCATGGCTTTTAAACGTTGTTAAATGACTGCCTGAGTAACTTCCAACGATTCTGGCAACTGTTTTTCAGTTTGTGTGTTGTCTGCATCCAATAATAATGCTTGCAAATCTGTATCTTCGAAATTTTTTCGTGGTTTTCCACGGTCTTTGTTGCTGACACCGAAATCGCTTCTTTGAAATCTTTTAAACCATCTTTCACAAGTGCCTTGGCTTGGGGCATGTTCACCATATGCTTCCACTAACAATCGATAAGTTTCTGCTGCCGTTTTCTTCAAATGAAAGAAGGTTATGAGACTTCCCCGCAAAACCTCTTTTTCTGGCACGTAATTCGGCATTTTTGAAGTGAAAAAAAAACTATATTGTTTGTACAATGAAAACGTATGACATACTGGAATTTGTTGACAGATGTTTACCCTCAAAAATGCCATATTAAATATCCCTGACACAAACCATATGTAATGGTTATGGCATCTGTTTGTAAAATCCGAATTTCATATTTATACACCTAATAGATCGGCGTAAGGCTTTTGTTAAAGTTCATCATTAAGGCTATTGCAACTTTCGCATCACAATGTTAGCTTCCAATACTTAAATAGTTCAAACTCAAGAAGTCGATGGGATTTTGGAATTAATAAAAAGATACTATTGCAGATATGGACGGCTCCTCAACTGAATTTCGAATAATATTTCACTTGAGATAATTAGTAAAATCAGCCCCACACTACCGGAATATTGTAACATTTGAGAGGTGAGAGCTGCGGGCAAAGAGATGGGTTTATTCCTGGGGAAAGGGATCCTGAAGATGCCAGTCGCAAGTCGTCCTGAACGCTAGTAACACTCCCATTGGTTGGGCTGCAAGGTTAACATCCAAAATGTGACATTCGCATTCACAGTCCCTTTTCTCACAGACATACAATTGTACAGTTTTAGAGAAATCTTCGACCAGAGACCATCAATGGAAATCATTCGATATCCTCGAAAATGCTGACGCTCCGCTCCCACAGATCCAGCATTCCGCCATTTTGTGAAGTGACTGGGAAGATGGACGTGGCGATTTCTTGCAATATGCTCACGAAACGCACACCTCAACCTGGCTCTTTGTCGGGGACCAGGGTACTGGATGCTACTCACATGGTAAACCCTACAATAAGTACGAACAAATCTGCTTATAAATCATTTATGCTTCGCCAGAAACCTAGACATGTCAAGCCTCCAATGTACTGTTAGTCACCTGAAACCACCGAACACTGAAGAAAATATTCCAAATTCCGACAAGAAGCTCAACGGGCGCGAAGCCAGAATGAAGCATGCACCAGAACATCCAAAGTATATCTGTCGGCTGGGAAATGTCTTATCGCTGACGAAACCTCATTGTAGATGTGAACAGGCAGGAAAAGGGACCCATAAAGCCAGTAATTTGAGCTGGTTTTGAAGAAGTTCAGTGCCCTACAAGTGCTCTGCGTACACGACGCGGACATGATTATTCAACCTGCTTACAGACGAAAGAATATTATTATTAACACTTTTCACCATTTTTGCTGAGATATAGTAGTTACCCATCACCTTTGTCCTTCTATCAATTGTTGCTTGTAATACCAGAATTGTGTATCATTGTACTGAGGAATATCAGTTCTAGATTACCGAAAAATCGTAACATTTTCAAAACGGAGACATATGCGATATTAATATTACGAGAAGTAGTTCAAAACATCACGAAAAAATACTTGTTCTTGACGAGAGATTTAGTCACATCAACATTGACATTGTTGGACCCTTCTTTCTTTCACAAGATTGTCGTTATTTGTTGATCTGCTGTGCCAAATTCACTCGTTGGCTCAAGCTGAATCCAAATGAAGCAAAAACGGCAGAATCTGTCACCCGTGGTCTAGTCAGTGGTTGTATTTCTCGATTAAGTGTCCCTGGTCACATTCCAACTAACTGAGGACGAAAATCCGAGTCTCCTTTATTGAACGAGTTGACCAAAATGCTTGGAATCAAGTGCCAATGAACATCATCCTAACGTCCTTAAAGCAAAAACACGGTTGAACGTACGCACAGGACGATCAACACATCGATCAAACGTCATAACAGTATAAATTGGATCGATTTTATACCGACTATTCTCTCACTATACTGTTCCACACCGGCAGAACCAGTCTAGGGGGACCCAAAAGGGGGATTTTCGAGGACCAAACCAACGAAGGTCAGAACGAATTCATCATCAAGCTGGAGCAAACTATGCATGAATCGAGAACTCAACCAATTTCAAATCAGTCTATTCAAAGAACAACTTTTCTTCAGAAGAATCTTGAAATTTGTGACAACCATTTTTTTCCGAAACGTGACAGCATTGTCATCTTTGACTTTACCTTTACCTCTTTACGACACAATCATTCAAAGTATTTTATTGAAAAAAAATTACTTGCATCGAAAACTTAAATGGGGAGGAGCAAGCGGTTGGATTCAATGCCTCAAAATTCATCACGAACGAAAAGAATAATTAACTTGATAGGGAAACTACGCCAGGGCTGACGCCATAAGACCACAAAACCAGTGAGGTTTCAACCCAACCTTCCGCCTGATGTCTCATAACGTTCTGGACGTCAGATTAAACCACAAGCAAAATTAATATCGGGACTTCGTCACTGGCGAGAGTTTTATGTGGTAAATGCACAATTTTAATTTCCCGCCTTCTCAATATTGCTAAAATTCAATAAAAGCATAAAAGTGGAGACTAATTATTGGTTTGCAGGTGAACTGAACACGCGTTTTATTCCGGCTTAGTCAAAAATTTATATTCAAACTTTATTCTTTATTTATTCCACGCACATCTTCGAGTGTAAGTTCATGATATTTTGTGTAAATGAAAACACGATTATCTTTCGAGGATTAACGTTCCTACCTTTAATTCTAAGCTGCGATAGATTTCCATTAAACACGTAAATTTTATCATTTGCATTTTGTTTCGAATTTCTTCTTCGATGAGCGTGAATTCAGTTAATTACATTTTCCACCAACAAAGGACGAAACTTTCCACTGTGCTTGCTATGCTAATCTGTACAATGAAATTCAAACTAACGATTTGTTTCGTACTAATGAGCAAATAAGAGGTGAAAAGAAAGTTAGGAAAAGTTCTTATCCAATTGTTAGTTGGTTTTATCCGTTGAACCTTTCAATAAAAGTTTTTTTCTTGAATTTGAATTCGACTGTCTAATTTGGAAATAAAATTTCTGTACTATAAGGGTTTATTTTGTCGTCGTTTCGAAAGAATTGATTCCTACAAATGTAATGCAAGTTAAACTTGAAGTAGATCGATTAGGAAAGGAAGATTATTTTCGAGGAATCGGAAGCTAATTAGAATCGTCTGACTTTGGGGACGATTGGGGAAACCTTGTTGGGATAGCATTTTCTCTGTGCAAAATGCAAATATATCGTTGGAAATGCAAAACATTTACATACTTTGTTTATAAATTCATTCTTTTCCCCTTCTGTTCTCTTCTCTGTGTCAAATGCAAAAAGTTTGCATACTAAGGCTTATAAAAGCCAAATAATTTTCAATTTACGCATTTGAATCAGGGAAATTTCCCGTATGTATTCAAAACTTCGGCTTGATTTCAATATGCTCTTCGGTGTAATTTCTTCTAAACAACGAAAGATCCTTTTTGTAATAAGATTTCCAATCCTAACAAGAAAACATTTATCAGTACTTCCTTGTGGACTTTTTATGCAAAAGGTCGGATGATATTTTGCTGAAATTTTATTTCATTTACAAAAGGTAGATTGGATTGAAGATCCGGCGAGGTAGGATTGCGTTATCAATGGCGTGACTTTTCAGTGCATAAAAAGGATATTTAAATTTAGGTACTTCGTATTTGAATACAAGTAACATAATTTTTTCAAGAAAGAAAACAGGTTAGCTTATAACTTGTTTATTTGATAATTTGTTCATAAATATTGGAAATTTTGATTGTGGACTTTATTTAACAATTACTCAAACTATTCTTGGAGTCTTAAATTGTTTTGACCCTTTTTTGGTTTTTTGCAATAGAAGTACTTGGGTGCGTTTTTTAATGTATGTGCACTGAATGGAGGCGTTAGTCATGATTGGATATAATTAACACAGTGATAGTGTGTTCAATATCTTATTATCTCTAAAAAGCAAGCTTTATCTTTTTCGAGTCAGTAATCCTTGATTTATAGGCGACCAAACATATCAATCTGGAAGTTAGTTTGAATTATTGAGAAAATCGAGTACCGTGCCGTCATTAGGTTCCTTACCAAGAAGGAAAATCTGTTGAAACCATTCTTAACCTTTTCACTATGGCAGTGTACTCTTTCGGAGTGACACTACTGTACAGCCGCCGTGCCGCTGGAGTAACGGCACTGAACGGAGCACTACGCCGAAAAGTGTGTATAGCTCTTAGGTAAACTGGTGTTAGAACTTACATCGTTCGGTGCATCTTCATCTCTCTCTTGACCATACGATTCTTTAAGTGTTATGTGAAAGCACTTGGAAATATTTCAATTTTTAACAATAAAAATGTTCTATAAATGAATAATTTCACTTGACACAGACCGTTACGTCATCTATAGACGACGCTCGTACGCACAGATCGTCGTGCGGATGTCGTCTACGGACGACGCTCGTAGCAGAGTAGTGAAAGATCGAGCGCCCGTTTGCGAGGACTCTTGTGCAAGTATTGTTTAGAAGTGGCCCCTTTCTATAAAGAAGGCAAAGATTCGCTTGAAGACGCCCAACGACCCGATCGGCCGATCGAAGAGACTACTCTGATTCGAAATGGCTCAAATAGTCGAAGAATTAATATTGGAAGATGCTAGGCTAAGTGAAACACAGCTTACAAAATTTTGTTGGAGTATGGGGTACCATAATTTTTGGAATTCCTTACGATCATCTCGGTGTCAAGAATGCTTATGCCGCCTCAGAAATAACGCCGCTTAAAGTGTTCCTGGACGTTTCTGGATCACTGTAGAGAAGATAAGGATGGGGTCTTGAATCGAATTGTTACCGAAGACGAAACGTGTTCAAATGGCTTCAAATAGGACTCAACGCAGGGGCACAGAAATTGCGCAGCATCTCTAAAGCTTAAAGCGTCTTTGTAACCGTAGACGATAATGCTAGCAAAAGTAGGGAAAAATCGGCCAAAAATTTCCACGTTTTACACGACAATGAACGTGTTCAAAAATGCTGCGTTGACTTGGCTACCCTGCACAAGGCGGGCTTCGCTATTTTGAATCACTCACTCTACAGTCCTGATTTGGGTGCATGAGACTATAACCTTTTTTTAAGCGATGAAAAAATGTAAGAAGGACTAAGGCAAAGAATTTTTTTGAAGGTCCAAAAACTCAAATCATATGAAGTCATCCCCGTTGCCATGAGCGTTTTAAGTGTTCTTTTTATCAAATTTATAAATATCATAAATGTCATCAATAATACCATGAATACCATGAATAAAACCAACTGGCAATCGTTTAGTTCGACCAGTTGAGCTTAATGAAAGTGAATTCAAAACCTTCAGCGAAGCGGATCGTCACGTATCTACACTGGATATTCCAGAGAAGTAAACTGTTTCACAAACAGCCTTTGAAAATTATTTAAGAAGTGGCAGTCTCGTTTAGAAGCAGGATACTTGGGTTCCGAACAATTCGAAAGAAAGTCATCTGACAAAGCGCATCAGCTCATGCGGACAATTGCTTCAACGCAATGAATTATATCCGGTTCTGAAAAGAATTGCCACAGGGGACGAAAAGTGGATTGTAAACAACAATCTCAATCGAAAAGGCTCGCGGTGCATGCCTAATGAGCCATCATAAATCGCTTTAAAGGTATATATCAAACAAATAATGAATTTGCTGTCAATTTAGTGGGATTGGAAAGGTCTGATTTAATTTCTTCTAAGAAACCAAACCATTAATTCGGAGGTCTACTGCCGGCTAATGGGCAAATTGAACTCAGCGGTCAAGGAAAAGGAATCAGAATTGGTCTGCTTTAAAAGTGTCATAACCACCAGGAGAATCCTAAGTCACACATGTCCTTGTCCACCATATCTCTCTCTCACCATATAGGCCTAATCTCGCGCCATGGGGTTACCAATCATTTAAATCGCTAGACAAAGTCAATTATAATGACGTTGCAGAATCTCATTCGACTAAGTTCTTCACTGAAAAGGATCCAACTTTGTACGGGCGTGAAATTTTCAAATTGTCATAGAGATGAAAAATGGTCATAGAGCAAAATGGAATATACTTCTCTGCAAGTGAAAAAAATCTTTTATTTCACTGAACAATCCGGTTATGACTTAGTTGCCAACCCAATATTTCCAGCTTTGTTTTGGCAATGTATAATACATTAACCAGCAATAATGCTGATTCAGATTTGCACAAAAAGACCAACAGCATCGAAAAAGATGCTAGCCATAAAAGACAAACACCCACCTGCAGTGATTCCGAGACTAAATTAGCTGAATGACACATACCTTTCCATTGATTTTTTTGTGTTGGTATTGTTCAGTCCCAAATGTACATAGTTTATACGTAACACGTAGTTATATGCATAATTTTACAAGACCTAAATACACAATTTTTATGATGTCTCATATAGATAATGAGCTCCATTGTTACGTGTAGTTTGAAGGAATTTCCTACATGTACATACACGGCTTAATAAGTAAAGCTAGGATACGGTTCGAATGTTCTACAATTTCACACGTGAAACTCATTAAAATTTTCCCGATTGTAAACCTTTATCCCTTTATGGTCCTTGTAATTACCCACAACAGTGAGTTTCGTCTTCGTTATGGACGGCCCACCCACAATCACGCCTACAGAAAATGAAATTGTAGAAAAAGGACGAGCTTAGTTGTAAGAAAATTAGTCGTAAGAAAACGATTGTAATATACACATCGTGTCGGTAATAAAGAGAGATCCGGCAGTAATTTCTTTTTTTTTTACTCATTTTTTGTTCCGCTAAGCAGAGTAATCGTGTCGCGTCACAGTTTCGCAAGGGAATCTACACATCAGACTTCCCATTATCACCCACGGCAAACTAGTCGAGGGTCATTTCAGGTATTTTAGTCCAATTAACGAATCAATATGATGCTAAAGTACTAGAGCAAGAAAGAATACTGAGGAGATCATCCAGGTATCATTTTGTGACTGGAAGCCAACTAACCGCGGAGAAATGCGTAAATCACGGGCATTTATCCTTCACATGGAGTCTAAAAATTTCGAATATTATTAGATTAAGAGGAATTTTTCTAACTTGCCTTTTTGGAGAACTCATATGAGCCGAAACCGATTTCAAGTATTTTTACGGTCCCTGCACACAACGAAAACGGTAAGCTACAGAAGATCGAACCAATAGTTTAAAATTTTAAAAACGTGATGAATTACGTCAATATATCAAAAACAAAAGGACATTCGGCGTAGAATTATTCGAACTGTGTGGATTGCAGGAAATGATTCTACGAATGAAAATTAATCGTGAAAGATAAGAAATACAGTCAGACGAGCCGAATCGCAGTCCTGCTACTCCTTCCACTATTACTACTACAATTCGTACAATCACTTTGCCATGCCCGAAAAACTGCTTGGTACTTGCACCAAACTATTTGGCGAGCCACTTTCCAACTTTCTCGAAATCGCGCGTTCTTCATTGATGCATAGAGGTAGTACTCAGATGGTGTCACGCCTGAGGAGTACGGCGGATCCAGAAAGATGTCCCATCCAACCGATTTCGCTGTGTTTTCGACTAGTTTCGCTGGGTACGACGACGTGTTGAAGGGTAACGTAATCACTTTGCCATGTGTTCTCGCCTGTTCCGGTTGTTTTCGATTCATGCGTGGCTTAAATTTATCATTTTTTAACGACAGCCATGTATATTAACGGTTTCACTAGGCTTCAAGAGTTTATGACACACAAACTAACTCTGGTCTCACAAGACACAGAGCATGGTGTCCTTGCCGAAAAGATTTGGTGTTGAATGCCGGCTTTGTCAGATGAAGGCTACGATTTATTCTGGTTCGGGGTTTTAAAATTTTTGTCCCTAGTCACAGTTCGATTCAAAAGTTATTACCTTACCTAGTGCCGAAGCAGCATTTCACATGTGTCTTTGGTTTTCAACCAAGTCAAGGTTATCAAGGGTTTCCGTTTGATTTTCGTTCAAATCATGCGGGAACCATTTACCCAGTCATTGATTTCATCCAGTGTTCAGAAGCATGTGCTGTTCATTCACAGTAAGGTATTTAATGCTTGTACTGCAGTTGCAGTTGAGTTGGAGTTAGTTCACCATCCAAATAACTCCTACAATTCCTCGTCTTTGCATTATTGTGGTCTTTCACATTGAAATTAGCACTTTCGAATTATCGAAACCATGCCTCACATGTCCTTATTGATGGAGCATGCCTATCATATGTTCTGCCAGCGAAAGGTGACTTTCAAGAGCTTTTTTCTGTTTGTTAAACAAGAATAGCATTGCGTGCCACAAATGCACTTTTTCACGTACAAAATTCGGCACGATAAAATGAACGCGCGAGTTTTGGTGGACTGAACTTGTACGTGTTCGTAGCTAGATGTCAGACGATCTGACGAAATGACGTATGTGTCAAATTAATATGCTGCATACTTTTCGCTAGCACCTTCTCTTAGTAAAACTGGCAAAAACATATGCATACACCTGGTATATAACAACAGGAGAATTTTTTAAATTTGTAAAAAGATCATTAATGATTGTATGATTGTTAATATTTTTGGCCATAAAAGAGTTTCTCATTCAAAATGTGTTATAAAATATCGACTGCAGGACGATTATACTTGTCTTGGCAATGTACAACACCCAACCAAAAATAAGTATACACGTTCTTGACAGAGAATAGGCTAATTCAAAGATCTGTAAAAAATATATTAAAGTGGCAGGTAACTGTATTGAAAATGAAAGATAATTCTGTACTTCGCTTCGTATCGCTTATTCCGCGAACTTAAAAACGCCCCTTCTTTAATTAATATTGTGATAAATAATTCTGTGATAAATTATTCAAGTACTACTTTTCGCAACATCGAAATTTTTCGGACTGAGTGAGGAGCTTAGAAACACATATTTTATAATACATGGAAACATTTCTCCTTTTCTTAGAAATACATATTTTTCTGCAAGAAGCTTGTTAGCCTTCCAATTTAAACTCCGCATAAAATATATATAAAGTTCTCAAAAACTTAGATATGCCTCGTTCCACTAGTCTTTACCAGCGTACCGAAACTTATTCATCCAGGGTATGTAAACAAAGCTCCATTTCTGCGGTCAGAAAGAAAATTCAAAATTCTAAAAAATTGTAAATAACTCTAAACTCTTTAGTACATCGGACTAAAATTCTTCGAAATAGGAGTTATGAGAATAAAATCACCGCTACCACCGAGATTTCCACTGCTGGTGAACATCCTGGAACTCGTCAACCGAAATGCTGTCCAAAACCTTCTTCGAAGCGAGACTGTCAAACCACTTCCTTTTCAGGTCTCTCTTCATTTGGGAGATAAACAAAGCCACTATGGGCGACATTTTGACTGTTTTGACAGTGTTTGACCAAGTCAAAACTTGAGTTATGGAAAAGGAGCGTGCGCTGTTGCTTTGAAATGGTAGCGCAGCCAGACTTTTTTCATCTTTTGGTGGACTAGGTGAACTCGATTCCTCAAATTGTGGCCAACACGAGTGAAATAAGAGCCATTGATAGTATATCTGGTTAGAACAAAGTCTATCATCCTACTGCGGTATTTGATACTGCTGGAACCTTTCTTGTGGAGATAAACCTAATCACATGTCTAAAACAACAGTCCAGGTACGCTTGACCATAAGGAAGACAACAGTCGCCACCTGATTGAGGAAATGTGGCCCGAATTATTGGTGAAAGTAGTAGAAAAATAAATCCCTCTTTTGAAGTTTTTCAGCACCTGTCGTGACACTCGCATGCCCGAAGATATATTGAAGAAAAATTGCAAGCAAATATAGTTTCAACAAAAATTTTATTGCAATCGAGGTATTTTAGTGATATTTTATTTCATTTTAAAGTTTTTTATCTTTAGCAAAATGTCCCTATATATAATCACCCTAATCATATTTGTAAACACAGTCTAAACTCTATATAACGACACTGAAGGGACTGTGCATTTTATGGCGTTATAGAGAGCTGTCGTTAAATGGAGAGAAGAAAAATCAGAATTAGAAAAATAAAAAGTTTATTTCAGAGTAGCGTTAGTAGTTATGTACATAAAAAAGAATCTTATGCTACTGCGTATAGTCTGTTATTTTTGTCTGACGTCTTTTGCTGGACCAGTAATTTTGTTGTATTTTTTTACTTATTTTATCATATCTTGCGATATTGAGGCATCCTGGTGATAAAGGAAATAATTTTCCAATAATTTAGCTGCTTTCAGGGCTTCTTTAATGCTCGGCGGAGGCTCAGGCTCATCTATTTCATCTTCATCTCCTTGCTCTTGATCCTCAGTTTTTCTCACTGAATCTAAAATTTCTTTGTCTGTGAGTGAAGCCGTGGTAAGCAGGCAGACGTCTACTTCGATGTGAAGATTTACCGTATTTCCTGCCGTGTTAAATTGTTGAATCCACTCAGTTAATGGAAGTTCGTCGTCACTATCAAACTCAGATTCTGTTTCCACCTCATCACTCGTAGAATTGGTACAAAGTCCAGCATGTCAAAAAGAGTGCTGTATAGTTGTGGGTGTTACTTTTTCCCAGGCTTTAGATAAAAAATTTACTGCATGCAGCATATTAACACAAGTTTTACCCTCAGACTCAACTAGCTCCATCAATAATTTCCTTCTGTAGTGACCCTTGAGGCTTTTGATCACACTCTGTTCCAGTGGCTGTAAGACACTAGTCGTATTTGGAGGAAAGAATGCCAACTCTATGTTTAGAAGGTTTGATATAAACGGGTGGGCAGGGCAGTTGTCGAAAAAAAGTAAAATTTTTCGTCCCTTTAATTCTGCATCCCACTTTCGCACTTCTTCTTCAAAAAGTTGACCGGTCATCCAAGCTTATTTATTAGCTTTATACGTCACTGGCAATTTTTTAATGTTCTCAAAACAGCGCGGATTTTTCAATTTGCCTATTACCAGTAGCTTTTTTTTCTGTGCCATCCATATTAGCAGCCACAAGCACCGTAATACGTTCCTTGGAAAGCTTTCCTCCCACACACTTTTCCCCTTTGAATTTCAGAGTTTTATCTGGCGTCAACTTATAGAAAATTCCTGCTTCGTCAGCATTGAAAATGTCACTTGGGGCGTATTTTTCTGTGAATTTTGACCTCACTCTATTAATCCAATCGTGAGTCATATTCGTATCAAAATTTCGTGGTTCCCCACGTATTTTACTATAGTTGATATGATGACGTTGCCTGAATTTTCCGAGCCATCCTTCTGATGCTTTGAAAGAAGTTAAACCAAGTTCTTCCGCATATTCTCCGCCTTAGCTTTCACGAGCGGCCCCGAGATAGGCACACATATTATTCTGGCGCTGCCGGTGAAACCATGATAGTATAGCTTGATCCAAATCTTCGTATTTAGGTCTTATTAATTTTTTGGAAGATTGCTCCTCGCCCTCAGCTTGGAGAATTTTTTCTTTGTTTTTCCAGATTGTAGACACGATAGAGCGACTAAATCCAAAGCGTTTGCCAACATCACTTATCTTCTCTCCCGTTTCTATTGCGCGTATCAGTAAAACTTTTTCGTCAACATACAGTAATTTTCTTTTACCAGCCATGTTTACAGCTTGAAAGTTTGTAAGCAACTGGGAATAATGATACATAGATAAGGTATAGATGATTAATGACACCTACTTATTAGTCATGGTCAAAAACAGTTTACACGTGCAAGCAATCCGAATTTTTAAGCAAAAGAATGAAACTCTTAGAAAGTTCGGTATGCATGATGCCGACAGTATAGTTTATTATGGGCTAGGATAACAAAGCAACAAAAAATCGTACGCAGCTGCGCAGTTTTTACTAATTTTAGCAACTTAAAAGGTACTTTTTATTACTCAATTGTTGTCGTTATTGAGAGTGGGTGTGATGCTATGTATAGCTAAACCAACCAAAGTCGATTGATTTCGACGCTTTAGAGAGTTTGTCGTTAAATAGAGTGACGTTGTGTGGAGTTTACACTGTATGTGTAAAATTATTATTAGTATCATAATTTTTGAATTATGTAATTGTTGAGACTGTAGATCCTTTTTTAGTCTAATTAAGTGATTGATGCTGACACTTTTAGTATTAACGCCGCCCCTTTATTAACGATTCTGTGCTGCCCATAGACACTAAAGAATCGACTAAGTTCAGCCCCACACATTACTCACGATTATGACATATGCAAGCTGAGGGTACAACATATTGAGGGTACAACAGGAAGTAAAATAACTGCAGGTTATGACAATAAAACAAATACTTTATTGCAAAAAATATGTTTACATACGAAGGATAGAACGCTAAAAGACATAATAATGAACAAAAATTATCTCAATTGAAGCACAGCTTCCTCGGATTTCTCGCAAATTTATTCACCACTTTCTTTTTAAAATCTGACAAGTTCCATGTGATAATTTTTCGTTGACCACTCATCATTGCCAGGCCATTCAGTCGAATTTCCACCATGGTACTTCGGAGCCAAATTATCATACGTCTTAGGCTGCTGAAGGACCTTCTACGGTACAAGTGGTGCACGTAAATCTATCTAGATTTTTAGAGCTTTAGTGATTTCCGGGAAAAATTGTTTCGTACAGTCTAGCACTTCAACGACGGTCAAATTAGTGGCATTGGATTGGTTTTCCCCACAATTTCTGCCACAATTCAATTTCATTTTGTATTGTTATAATTAAATTATAAAATTTGTTGAAGTTTTGGCAAGCTCACTTAAATTTTTTAGAGACATGGTTTGATTTTGGGCAGGGTGCAACATTGATAATGTGAAAGCTGGATTGTTGTCTTCAACAAAACGTTCTCCTAGGTATCCTCCTAGGTAATTGAATCTATGTACGGGATTACCGAACACTTCCTCCATAACGCGAATGGACTGTCTAAACTAACTGTTTCTAAACTGTCGAAACTAACTCTGGTCTCACAAGACACAGAGCATGGTGTCCTTGCCGAAAAGATTTGGTGTTGAATGCCGGCTTTGTCAGATGAAGGCTACGATTTATTCTGGTTCGGGGTTTTAAAATTTTTGTCCCTAGTCACAGTTCGATTCAAAAGTTATTACCTTACCTAGTGCCGAAGCAGCATTTCACATGTGTCTTTGGTTTTCAACCAAGTCAAGGTTATCAAGGGTTTCCGTTTGATTTTCGTTCAAATCATGCGGGAACCATTTACCCAGTCATTGATTTCATCCAGTGTTCAGAAGCATGTGCTGTTCATTCACAGTAAGGTATTTAATGCTTGTACTGCAGTTGCAGTTGAGTTGGAGTTAGTTCACCATCCAAATAACTCCTACAATTCCTCGTCTTTGCATTATTGTGGTCTTTCACATTGAAATTAGCACTTTCGAATTATCGAAACCATGCCTCACATGTCCTTATTGATGGAGCATGCCTATCATATGTTCTGCCAGCGAAAGGTGACTTTCAAGAGCTTTTTTCTGTTTGTTAAACAAGAATAGCATTGCGTGCCACAAATGCACTTTTTCACGTACAAAATTCGGCACGATAAAATGAACGCGCGAGTTTTGGTGGACTGAACTTGTACGTGTTCGTAGCTAGATGTCAGACGATCTGACGAAATGACGTATGTGTCAAATTAATATGCTGCATACTTTTCGCTAGCACCTTCTCTTAGTAAAACTGGCAAAAACATATGCATACACCTGGTATATAACAACAGGAGAATTTTTTAAATTTGTAAAAAGATCATTAATGATTGTATGATTGTTAATATTTTTGGCCATAAAAGAGTTTCTCATTCAAAATGTGTTATAAAATATCGACTGCAGGACGATTATACTTGTCTTGGCAATGTACAACACCCAACCAAAAATAAGTATACACGTTCTTGACAGAGAATAGGCTAATTCAAAGATCTGTAAAAAATATATTAAAGTGGCAGGTAACTGTATTGAAAATGAAAGATAATTCTGTACTTCGCTTCGTATCGCTTATTCCGCGAACTTAAAAACGCCCCTTCTTTAATTAATATTGTGATAAATAATTCTGTGATAAATTATTCAAGTACTACTTTTCGCAACATCGAAATTTTTCGGACTGAGTGAGGAGCTTAGAAACACATATTTTATAATACATGGAAACATTTCTCCTTTTCTTAGAAATACATATTTTTCTGCAAGAAGCTTGTTAGCCTTCCAATTTAAACTCCGCATAAAATATATATAAAGTTCTCAAAAACTTAGATATGCCTCGTTCCACTAGTCTTTACCAGCGTACCGAAACTTATTCATCCAGGGTATGTAAACAAAGCTCCATTTCTGCGGTCAGAAAGAAAATTCAAAATTCTAAAAAATTGTAAATAACTCTAAACTCTTTAGTACATCGGACTAAAATTCTTCGAAATAGGAGTTATGAGAATAAAATCACCGCTACCACCGAGATTTCCACTGCTGGTGAACATCCTGGAACTCGTCAACCGAAATGCTGTCCAAAACCTTCTTCGAAGCGAGACTGTCAAACCACTTCCTTTTCAGGTCTCTCTTCATTTGGGAGATAAACAAAGCCACTATGGGCGACATTTTGACTGTTTTGACAGTGTTTGACCAAGTCAAAACTTGAGTTATGGAAAAGGAGCGTGCGCTGTTGCTTTGAAATGGTAGCGCAGCCAGACTTTTTTCATCTTTTGGTGGACTAGGTGAACTCGATTCCTCAAATTGTGGCCAACACGAGTGAAATAAGAGCCATTGATAGTATATCTGGTTAGAACAAAGTCTATCATCCTACTGCGGTATTTGATACTGCTGGAACCTTTCTTGTGGAGATAAACCTAATCACATGTCTAAAACAACAGTCCAGGTACGCTTGACCATAAGGAAGACAACAGTCGCCACCTGATTGAGGAAATGTGGCCCGAATTATTGGTGAAAGTAGTAGAAAAATAAATCCCTCTTTTGAAGTTTTTCAGCACCTGTCGTGACACTCGCATGCCCGAAGATATATTGAAGAAAAATTGCAAGCAAATATAGTTTCAACAAAAATTTTATTGCAATCGAGGTATTTTAGTGATATTTTATTTCATTTTAAAGTTTTTTATCTTTAGCAAAATGTCCCTATATATAATCACCCTAATCATATTTGTAAACACAGTCTAAACTCTATATAACGACACTGAAGGGACTGTGCATTTTATGGCGTTATAGAGAGCTGTCGTTAAATGGAGAGAAGAAAAATCAGAATTAGAAAAATAAAAAGTTTATTTCAGAGTAGCGTTAGTAGTTATGTACATAAAAAAGAATCTTATGCTACTGCGTATAGTCTGTTATTTTTGTCTGACGTCTTTTGCTGGACCAGTAATTTTGTTGTATTTTTTTACTTATTTTATCATATCTTGCGATATTGAGGCATCCTGGTGATAAAGGAAATAATTTTCCAATAATTTAGCTGCTTTCAGGGCTTCTTTAATGCTCGGCGGAGGCTCAGGCTCATCTATTTCATCTTCATCTCCTTGCTCTTGATCCTCAGTTTTTCTCACTGAATCTAAAATTTCTTTGTCTGTGAGTGAAGCCGTGGTAAGCAGGCAGACGTCTACTTCGATGTGAAGATTTACCGTATTTCCTGCCGTGTTAAATTGTTGAATCCACTCAGTTAATGGAAGTTCGTCGTCACTATCAAACTCAGATTCTGTTTCCACCTCATCACTCGTAGAATTGGTACAAAGTCCAGCATGTCAAAAAGAGTGCTGTATAGTTGTGGGTGTTACTTTTTCCCAGGCTTTAGATAAAAAATTTACTGCATGCAGCATATTAACACAAGTTTTACCCTCAGACTCAACTAGCTCCATCAATAATTTCCTTCTGTAGTGACCCTTGAGGCTTTTGATCACACTCTGTTCCAGTGGCTGTAAGACACTAGTCGTATTTGGAGGAAAGAATGCCAACTCTATGTTTAGAAGGTTTGATATAAACGGGTGGGCAGGGCAGTTGTCGAAAAAAAGTAAAATTTTTCGTCCCTTTAATTCTGCATCCCACTTTCGCACTTCTTCTTCAAAAAGTTGACCGGTCATCCAAGCTTATTTATTAGCTTTATACGTCACTGGCAATTTTTTAATGTTCTCAAAACAGCGCGGATTTTTCAATTTGCCTATTACCAGTAGCTTTTTTTTCTGTGCCATCCATATTAGCAGCCACAAGCACCGTAATACGTTCCTTGGAAAGCTTTCCTCCCACACACTTTTCCCCTTTGAATTTCAGAGTTTTATCTGGCGTCAACTTATAGAAAATTCCTGCTTCGTCAGCATTGAAAATGTCACTTGGGGCGTATTTTTCTGTGAATTTTGACCTCACTCTATTAATCCAATCGTGAGTCATATTCGTATCAAAATTTCGTGGTTCCCCACGTATTTTACTATAGTTGATATGATGACGTTGCCTGAATTTTCCGAGCCATCCTTCTGATGCTTTGAAAGAAGTTAAACCAAGTTCTTCCGCATATTCTCCGCCTTAGCTTTCACGAGCGGCCCCGAGATAGGCACACATATTATTCTGGCGCTGCCGGTGAAACCATGATAGTATAGCTTGATCCAAATCTTCGTATTTAGGTCTTATTAATTTTTTGGAAGATTGCTCCTCGCCCTCAGCTTGGAGAATTTTTTCTTTGTTTTTCCAGATTGTAGACACGATAGAGCGACTAAATCCAAAGCGTTTGCCAACATCACTTATCTTCTCTCCCGTTTCTATTGCGCGTATCAGTAAAACTTTTTCGTCAACATACAGTAATTTTCTTTTACCAGCCATGTTTACAGCTTGAAAGTTTGTAAGCAACTGGGAATAATGATACATAGATAAGGTATAGATGATTAATGACACCTACTTATTAGTCATGGTCAAAAACAGTTTACACGTGCAAGCAATCCGAATTTTTAAGCAAAAGAATGAAACTCTTAGAAAGTTCGGTATGCATGATGCCGACAGTATAGTTTATTATGGGCTAGGATAACAAAGCAACAAAAAATCGTACGCAGCTGCGCAGTTTTTACTAATTTTAGCAACTTAAAAGGTACTTTTTATTACTCAATTGTTGTCGTTATTGAGAGTGGGTGTGATGCTATGTATAGCTAAACCAACCAAAGTCGATTGATTTCGACGCTTTAGAGAGTTTGTCGTTAAATAGAGTGACGTTGTGTGGAGTTTACACTGTATGTGTAAAATTATTATTAGTATCATAATTTTTGAATTATGTAATTGTTGAGACTGTAGATCCTTTTTTAGTCTAATTAAGTGATTGATGCTGACACTTTTAGTATTAACGCCGCCCCTTTATTAACGATTCTGTGCTGCCCATAGACACTAAAGAATCGACTAAGTTCAGCCCCACACATTACTCACGATTATGACATATGCAAGCTGAGGGTACAACATATTGAGGGTACAACAGGAAGTAAAATAACTGCAGGTTATGACAATAAAACAAATACTTTATTGCAAAAAATATGTTTACATACGAAGGATAGAACGCTAAAAGACATAATAATGAACAAAAATTATCTCAATTGAAGCACAGCTTCCTCGGATTTCTCGCAAATTTATTCACCACTTTCTTTTTAAAATCTGACAAGTTCCATGTGATAATTTTTCGTTGACCACTCATCATTGCCAGGCCATTCAGTCGAATTTCCACCATGGTACTTCGGAGCCAAATTATCATACGTCTTAGGCTGCTGAAGGACCTTCTACGGTACAAGTGGTGCACGTAAATCTATCTAGATTTTTAGAGCTTTAGTGATTTCCGGGAAAAATTGTTTCGTACAGTCTAGCACTTCAACGACGGTCAAATTAGTGGCATTGGATTGGTTTTCCCCACAATTTCTGCCACAATTCAATTTCATTTTGTATTGTTATAATTAAATTATAAAATTTGTTGAAGTTTTGGCAAGCTCACTTAAATTTTTTAGAGACATGGTTTGATTTTGGGCAGGGTGCAACATTGATAATGTGAAAGCTGGATTGTTGTCTTCAACAAAACGTTCTCCTAGGTATCCTCCTAGGTAATTGAATCTATGTACGGGATTACCGAACACTTCCTCCATAACGCGAATGGACTGTCTGCTGAATGGTTGCTCCGATAACGCCGTCTGTCCAACAAGGCGTAGAATGCCGAAATATATTCATCCAATCCGAATTTTTTTACTATGGCCGCAGCGTCTTTCACAATTTCATTTGTGACTTGGTCTGGATCATCACAGTGCATTTAATGTGCTACGAAGCCGTGACCGTGTCCAAAGCTACTGCCTGAATTCTTGCCTGAATTTTCTAGTAACTCTTTGTTTGTTTCAGTGGATAAAAGCAAGGCACGCTCAATAAAATGACCAATATCATTTTGATTGTTTTCATTTACCATAGAAACGAGAGATGAGACGTTCCTTAAGTAACGTTATATTGGAACGCTTTTTTCCCCGGAACGTTACACTGCGTTCCAAAACGAAGATGGAACGCGTTACTTTGAACGACAACGAACAACGTTCTTGAAAGTTTTATCGCTTCCCGTAAGCGTTTTCGTTCTTTCAGTTGTTCTCGTTCTTTTTGTTCTTCAGGGAACGAAAACTTCTTTCGTTATTCTCAGGCATTATTGCTTTTCGGAACGTTATCCCGTTTTATCAATGAGACCTTCTTTCGTTCCTTGTAACGTTTTGCAACTTTCGTACATGCTTGATTAGTTTGGTTTAGTATTTGATGATCGGGTCGGATCAAGCTATTGTGCTTTTATGTTTTCATATGTTTGTTATTTTTCTATGTTAGGTAGGATTATGAGGTGATGAAAAGAGTTCGCAAAGAAAAAATTATCGATACCTACATGGAAGTGTTGATATAAGTTGAGGTTTGAATACGATTCTTTGGTAAATAAGTGAACGTTGAATAGCGAATTGACTTTCCGTAGAGGAAACATAATGATAGATAGTATTTGATTTTTTAATGTGAATTTTACGATAGAAGTTTACTTATTGTGGAGGTGGAGAGTAAAATACTAGGTAAATTTCTCGAGGGGAATTTGCCTGTTGCGGAGAGCGATTTCCAACTATACATGTCACATATATGTATATGGGATGTAACGAAATTTATAAACACAATGGAGGTCGTGATTTTTATTTGATTTGCACAAAACTATCAGAGAAAGTGTTTCAAGTAAATATGTCGACTATGTTCATTATCCAGAAAAATTGCTCGAGCGAAAACGAAATGGCCATTTTGGACGATAATTCATAATTTCTAGTTTGACCAGAAAATATAGCTCCGATTCTGACGATACTTCACATAAAGGTTTATTGAGGTGTATAATGAAGCTCAAAACAAAAAATCCAAAATTGTACGAGCAGATTCAAAACGGCGGCCGTTCAAAGGGCAAAAATTGTTCTTATAGCTGTGACCACACCGTTTAACCGATGATGATGAAACTTTGTTGTATGGTAGAAAAAAAAGATATTTAGACAGTTAAGTAAAACTTTTTGAGATCAGGTCTCAAATTTCAAAATTATGGCAGGTAAAAGTTCGAAATTGTAAATGCCTATAAAAGTCGCAATTTCTATCGGATTATAACCAAACTTTATACCTATACTTTATACTTTCTATACTTTATATATATATGCAATATTGGCAGCCATATAACAGTGGGTTACAAAATTTCGGAAGTTTAAAAACATAATTACTTGAGATTTTTGAGGCCCTCTAGTGACCAAACCACTCAATCGATTTTGATGAAACTTATTGTTGTACACTATTAGATCAAGTCCTTTAATCGTACGTAAAAATTGTGAAAATCTGACGATAACTAAAAACCTCGAAAATTTTTATCGTAATTTTATTAGCTACTGTTTTTCATCAAAAATTGGTGCTTTACATAACTTAAAGCATAACTCTGATATGAAAGATATTTGCTACAGTGGTTGACGATGGTCTATGCAAAAACCATGCAAAATCGAATAAACACATTCAAAAAGGCAAAATTTATCATTTTGAAATAGCAATCAAAATCAAAGTGCTCACTGGTTTTGCATGAATTTTTTTTTAGAACGTTTGAGATTATAAGTTTTCATAGAGCAGAAATTGTTATCCAATTTGAGAATTGCGGCTGACTAAAGTTCAAAAGTTTCAGAGGATGTTGAATACCTGCATAGAGGTATATACCTCTATGAATACCTGATTCTGTACGATTTGAACCAATTTAATTCACACATTGAACAAATATCATGCACGCATATTTATTTGTATAAAATTTCCACATTTTGTTCTAGAAAATTTTTGGAAAATTTTTTCTTTAATTTTTGATGCTTAAATCAACTCGGTACGTCAAGAAGTTTCCGAGAGTTACTTCATTTTTATCCTTTTTAGAATAAAACCTTATCACCTTGTTTGAATTATATCATTTTTCTGAAACATTGTTTCCAAATTATAACGAGTTAATTCTATAGAAAAACATGGTGAAATCGGATCCAGAGTAACGTTATTTTGGAACGTTATTTATTTTTGGAACGCAACTGGAAGGAACGAAGGAAGAAGCTACCTAAGCTGGTAGTGCCAATCGATGCGTCCCGGCCTGTGAGTTGGCACCTGACGAGAAGCGGCAGAGACGCGTGTTCGAAACCAGCTTGAGCTCTTTCCACCTTTCTCAATATTAATTCACTTTCGAGATATTCGAAAACTTTGGTCAGAACTTCTACACCCATGAGTCTTCGCTGAGTTAGCTTAGCAAGGGTATAAATCACTTATAATGTTGTAAGTGAAAATGGAAAAATTGATCTACCAAAGGCTTCTGAAATTGACCTTCCTTATACTTAACTGTAAAGTCAAATTCAGCTAGTCTAAGTCTCCATCTAACTAATATGGAATTGGGTTCTTTTATAGAAAAAAGCCATGTTAGTGGTCTATGATCTGTTTCAATCGTGAATTTTCTTCCGAAAAGATAGGGTCGGAAGTACTTAGTTGCCCAGATTATGGCTAAAATTTCCTTCTCTATTGTGCTATAGTTGATTTCATGATCGTTCAGCGTGCAGCTTGCGTAACTAATAGGTCGTCCTTCTTGGGAAAGTACCTATGGCACCAAGAGCATATTTGCTTGCATCGGTTGTCAAAACGAAAGTTGTATCGAAATCTGGATAGGCTAAGATGGGTTCGTTAGTAAGAAGGGTCTTTATGGTTTCGAAAGCTCGAATATATTCTGGGTCTGAACAGTTTAATTTTGCATTTTTTTCAGATATTTAGTCATTGGTTTGATTACTTGGGAGTAATCTTTAATAAATTTCCTATAATAACCAGCTAGACCGAGAAATTGTTTTATTTGTTTCGGGATCTTTGGTATGGGAAATTTTTGTACGCATTCCACTTTTTGTGGATTTGTTTTGAATCCCTCTCTTGTAACGATATGTCCCAGAAAAGCAGTTTCATGTTTAAAGGATTCTGGTTTATCTAACTGAACTTTCAAGTTGGTTTCTCGGAATCTGTTAAAAATTTTGCTTAGTGAATCTACGTGTTCTTGCAAGGAAGTTGAGAATACAATCACGTCTTCTAAATAGACTAGGCATATCTTGTTTATATAATCTAAAAGAATATTATTTATAAGACGTTGAAAGATTGCAGGGGCTGTTTTCAGCCCGAATGGCATTCGTAGGAATTCGTAATGTCCACCTTCGACGTTAAAGGCGGTTTTATGGATATCTTTATCCATTATTTCTATTTGATAAAAACTCTTCGCTAAATCTAGCGTGGAAAAGTATTGGCTTCTTCCAAGTTTTTCCAGGATTTAATCAATATTGGGAATAGGGTACTTGTCGTCGACGGTTACTTCATTAAGTTTACGATAATCGATAACAAGTCTCCATTTTTGTTTTCCAAGTTTCTAATTTTTTGGCACAATCCATACTGGTGCGGAATAGGGAGATTTGCTTGGTCTTATGATATTCTTTTGTGACATTTCTTGGATTTGTTTTCGTACTTCATCCTTATGAATATACGGATATCGGTATGTTTTTGCAACTATTGGTAGGTTATTTTCTGTCCTGATTTCGTGTTTGATGACTATAATGAAGGTTAAAACTGACCTTTCATCATAGAATATATCAGCGAATTTCGTGACCATCGGTATTAATTGCTGTTTTTCTTCCTCGTTAAAATGTTCCATTCTAATTTCATTGAAGATGGAGTTGGACCGTTTTGATTTACTTTCTATTATATTGAAATTTTAAAGGGTTACGGGTGTACTCTCTTGGGGACCAAATTTGACCTTAATAGGGCCGTCGCCTAATATTTTTATTAAAACGGGCATTCGAGAGTCTTTTACGTTATAGATACCATCCTCTAGGTGGACCTTCTCATCTTTGGAGGTCTTTCGTGGAAAGTGTACCAAGTCACTTTCGTGATTGACAGGCACGGATACTTCATATAATCCGGCCTTATTGAAACGACAATATTGATCTTCTTCTTGTTTTTCGAAGAGTATTGAGATCGTTTTGTCCCCAGAATGTAGCAGTTGGTTCTTGGAATGGAACAGATGGTTACGTTGAGTTGTCTTAGTATATTGTTTCCTATAATTCCATCATATAGTTCATGGAACTGACATACGAATAATGAATTTCAGAGTTTTGGAATTCGATTTGAGGTTTATATGAGGAAGTTTTCGTCCGAGGCCTGTAGCCGAAAATTTTCTGGGGCCTCGTTTTTATTAATATCCATGGGTTCAGGAGTTGGCTGCCTCTCGAAATATCGAGGGTTATTTGGATTTTCATATTGATTTAAGTTAATCGTTCCATTGGTTGCGATTCCTTTGTCTGTTTTGTTGGTTATTATGGTTACCGCTACAATTGTTGTTAGACCTATTATAATTATTATTATTAAATTCATTATTGTAATGATTGTTGTGGAACCTATTGTTATCACTTGTTGCCTGTACGATGAATGGTTTTCAGCTTCCTTAAAATATCAGAGAGTAGGATTGCACTAGTTCTAATATTAAAGTTGACAAAAAACCAATACCTATATATATTCCCTTGAAATTTTAGAAAGTAGGACTTTCTCTACTTCTAATATTGGAGCTAATTAATTAAAGACAAGAGAGCAGGATTCTCTACTTCTTGACTTCACGAGCTGCTAGTTAAACTCTTTCGCTTACTTAACAACTCTACCTATATTTCGCATAACAAGAGCTTAAATACTAATTACACTTAATAAATACATATTTCATAATCAAGGTGCAATGAATATAGGTCAAGATACATATTTCATAATTTAACATTAACTAAATTGAATCTTTATGAATTTGAGAGTTTTTTTTTGTATTAACTTTATTATTTTGTTTCCTAAAAAATGATGATCTTAGACATCACTATTATCGTGATAATTGTTATTATTACGTCTACTGTTGTTATTATTGTTATAATTACTGTTTCTAAATATATGATTATCGTTATTATTTATCCTAGAATTACTATTATTATGTGTTCTATTATTATAGTTATTATTGTGAGTTTGATTGACGGGTCGGTGTGTCCTGTTTCCGTTGTTTTGTCTGTTAAGTTGATGAATTTGGCCATTAGATCCATAAAAGGCGTAGCCCGCTACAAATAAAATATCCATAGCTTTTTCAAGACTTTTAGGATTTCGACAGAAAAGGTTAGTCTTCATGGGTTCAGGGATTTTATTTTTAAGGATGTTAAGGGCCGTTCTCGTGTTATTACGGGCGCACTCGTTTGTGGTGTTGCCCGCACCTAAAACAACTAAAATTTTGTTATTGAGTCTCCTCAACTTACTTTTGATCTCGTTATAGAAATCTAGCGTATTTGCTTTAAAAATTGTGCCGCGTAGATTGCCGTAAAGTTCATCTACGCTGAGGCGATCGCCAAAATTATTTTGGAGGACTTGCTTGATATCCTCCTAAAGTATGGCATGAAAATTTATTTCGAGAGTTTCTTTTGCTCTACCTTTCAGCTTACTTTTGATAATATCGCCGAAAAGAAGTTGTGATGCTTCGTTAAAAGCTTGAAGCATTGGATTAACCCTTTCAACCAAGTTGATGAAGTTCTGTAAATTTTCGGATTTGCCATCGAATTCGGGCAAACTATTCAAGTATTTCAGGGGGATTTATTTGAATGGCATTGGTTGCTCCGGCGTGCGTCATTTTGACAATTATCTTTATTCTCGATCCAAACTACCCTTATAACAAAGGTCGTACACAAATACTCATCACTTTTTGAAATATTGTCTATTATAAATAAATGATATCTATCAATATATAAAAGTTATTAAGCCCCAGAAATGTCAAACACTATGAAAGCAAATTGATAAAAAGCAAATCAATATTCTGTATTCAAAATGTAAAATTTGAAAAATCTAATTTAAAGTTATGATACTTAATATTCGTTTTTTTTTCTGCTTCCTCTTGCAGGAACAACTTATCCTTTTCTTTCTTTTAGTCTTGCACTCTTTCTTTGTTTTTTTTGTTTTTATGATTGAGATTTTTATTATGTTTTTTGTTCATATATAATCATCAGTACACAATGTATTATGTTTTATGTAGGAATATTTAGAAAGGATCATATTTTTTTAAGTTCAACGCTTATAAAAATATTTTTTTTTAACAATTTCAATTATTCTGAAATATCTTTCGTAAAATGTTCTTACAGATTTAAAAAACTGAAACAAGTCTGTTTGTGTGTTCTACATATTATAAATCGTTCGTTATCATATTTCTTCATTGGATATCGATGAACCTTTAACGTAACTTAAAAAGAAATTATTAAGTAAAATACTAAGTTTCCGTCTACTCTAATAAAAAAATCAGGTTCGCGGGTCGTCCATATCCTCCTCAAAAACAAGCTTCTAGATAGTGTATTTATTAATTACTCATTCCATATTTTCCATTATCGGTCATCGATGTCAATCGAAAATTCGCCACATAGCATATGTGAATTTAATGTTAATCGGACGAAATTTTGGTCATACTTTCATTGTGAAAAAATATAAAAATTCTTTTTGCCACTTGCAAGATCTTCCATTTCTGTCCTCTTCCTTTTTTTATTTTTTCTTGTGTTACCTTTCATTGTTTCTCAGTTTTGTTAAGCTACTACTTCCATCTCATCTCAACGTGTTTTTGTTTTTCTAGCACACTGCCGGGTTTCGGTTTTTTGGTCGTACTTTCTTTTGTTATTTCTTCCCTTTTTTGTTTTTTGTTATTTTACACTATTTATTGATTTCTTTTAATTCACTTTTTTTTTTTTTTTGTTTGGGAGGGACTCCCCCGCTACCGGACTACCGACTAAACACCTCCCCTGTCACACCGAGAACCTAGCCTGGAACTGTTTGTCACATTAGTTCGGACTAGGCCTCCTTAATCATCGCTTAGCGATGTCTTCAGGCTAAGGGAAACCTCTCTTCACGGATGGATAGGAAGGAATTGCGATTAATTACTATAATATTGCGTTACAGAGATGTTCCCTCCCTCGCTAAGCGATCCATTATGTCCTTCTTTATAATGAGTACTGTCCGTACGTAATGCGACACACAGTTCCAATTGTCCTTTGATTTCATCATTTTTCCCGTTAAATTTTCTGCCAATTAAGCCAATTTTCTCCGAGAGATGCGAACGGAGTCTTGTGAATCTATTACACGTAAAGAACGTGTGGCATGCGTCGTCCGTCATCCCCGGATAGAACACGCAAGTTGGGGATGGTGTCTTTCCCATCTTATACAGGTAAGACTGAAAATACCCGTGACCACTGAGTGGTTGCGTCAGATAATAACCAGTCTCACCATGCATTTTGTAGAACCACGGCCCCAAGTTACTTATCAGCCGTGCGGTCCATCTGCCTCGCGTTTCGTTTTCCCATGTTTGCTGCCATAAGATGAGGGTTCTTCTCCGTTCCTCTCGGCTGACGGTTTCTCTCGCCGACTCCCTGTTACGTGAGTATACACGTTTCCGTTCGTCTGCAAGTAACTTAAAAGGAACCACCCTCGAGATTACCAGCACTGCAGGTTCAGAGACAGTGCGGTATGCAGCGGCTACCCGTAAAGCTCCTTGCCTCAGCACCTGTGCCAGACGCTTTCGGTACGTCTCTTTATTAAGAGCATCAGCCCAAACCTCGGAGCCATACAAGAGCACTGACTCCATTGCACTCATCAGTAGACGTCTTTTGCTCGAGGTTGGCCCCTGTGTGTTGGCCATAAGGCGACTGAGAGCCGATACTCGCACGGAAGCCTTATCCGCTGACGCTCGAACCTGCTCGAAAAAACTCATCTTCGAGTCAATCATCAAGCCAAGGTATCTGATTGATTCTTTTGACTCGATGATCATTTCCCCCACCCGAACCGGCATAACACGAGGGATTGCTTCTTTGTGAGGACGACAACCTCGGTCTTTTCCAGCGCTAGGCGAAGCCCACGGTCTGTCATCCACTCGCTCACTCGGCGTATTACCGCATCTAGTTTGAGCTGCATCTGTCCGACAGTACGTCCGGCGACAAGTACTGCTACGTCATCTGCGTAGCCAACCAGGCGCGACTCCTCCGGTAACTGCAGTCTCAAAAGCTCATCGTACGAGACATTCCAGAGGTCCGGGCCCAGAACGGAACCTTGCGTGACCCCTGATGTCAAATCAATTCTTCGCCGGCCTCCCAACGAGTCATAGATGAGTTTCCGATTTTTGAGGTAGTCTTTCAATATCCGCATCAGATACCTCGGCAACCTGAAATATTCCAGAACACCAAGAATATCTGTCCATCTAGCAGAGTTGAAGGCATTTCTCACATCTAGAGTTATGAGCAGCACTATTCGTCTCGAGTAATGATTGTGGGCTTCTGCCTGCTGGACCGCGCTCACTACCTCTGCTATTGCACCAATTGTGGATCGACCAGCCCTGAAGCCGTACTGCCGAGGAGACAGATCCCCGGCAGTTCGAATGGCTTCTCCAAGTCTTTCTCTAATGAGCCTCTCGAGTACCTTCCCAGCGGTGTTAAGCATACATAGGGGCCGATATGTAGATGGTTGCTCCGCGTTCGCCTTCCCCTTGTGGATCAGCACGAGCCTCGCCTCTTTCCAGCAATTTGGAAACACGCCCTGCCGCAAACAGGCATTGAAAGTGATGAGCAGCTTTTCAGGACAATGTTGATGTGCAAGCTGTATCACTTCCGCTGGTATACCGTCTGGTCCTGGGGCCTTTTTCGATTTTAAAGCTTTTACCGCATCATCCAGTTTGATGGCGGTAAAAAGTGGGCATTCTCCGAGACATTCAACATCTGCATCATCGGGACGAATAGGATGCATAGGGAAGAGCGCTCTAACAATCTGGTCCATTTTTTCCGTTTCAAGGACACAGGGCCTCCTTGCAGCTCCTAGTTTCCGCATGGGAAGCTTGTAACCCAGCCCCCACGGGTCTCTGTCGATGTCCGCAACTAGGTTGCGCCAGCAGTGAGCCTTGCTTTCGTTAATTAACCTACGGAGAACTTTTCTAGCCGACCTGTATGCTAGCGTTCGGGAGTGTGACTCGTCTCGATTTCTTAAATGTTGAGATTCGCGGCGGAGTTTGTGACATTCTCTCCGCTTTTCGGCAATTTCTGCCGATGACCAGTATACAGCAGGCTTATTGTGTGGAGGCCGTCGCCTGGGCATAGAGCAGTCGCACGCATTCTTGATGAGCCTCATGGTGCAGTTCACCATGTTTTCAGCTGAGGCTCCTCCCGTTACCGTCATAGTTTCACCTCTCATAAGAGCTGCGGCGAACGCGTCGACATCTATTTTAGATATATTCCAACCTACAGTTGAGGATTGGGTTGTTACACGTCGAGTAGCACACTCGCCAATTGCGAAAGCAATGTAATCGCTCGCCGAGTAGTCTTCCAGTACCCTCCATCTGTGTATCCTAGGCACTAAGGACTCCGAAGCAAATGTCACATCCGGTATAGTTCCCAAGCAGCCTCCTCGTCGAAAAGTTGGTGTGTTCCCAACGTTCATGATGACAAGTTGCCTCCTAGCTTCCATTTCTAGGATTCTTTTTCCTCTCGAGTCTGGCAGAGGCATTCCCCATTCTATCGCTTTGGCGTTAAAGTCACCGCCAACAAGGATTCGGCCTTCTGTGCTCGAGACAGCTTCCTCCAGTTCATCGAGCCTGCTCTGAAAACATGAAATTGACTCATTCGGAGTGAAATAGACGCTTATGAATGTCAAATCGGCGCACCCAATGAGCACGAAGCCATTTCCACTGGTGCAAGTCCGAGCTGTAGGTAGAACCCTATCACGTACCCAGATGGCGGCAGTGCCGGATCGATCACAATACCATCCAGCTTCCTTTTTGTTGTGGTGTGGCTCAGATATCAGCAACAAGTCAACTTTTTTCTCTTTTGCAACCTGGTCTAGTAGATCTTATGCGGTTGAGCTACGGTGTAGGTTGATTTGCAGGACTTGGATCATGTCTTTGCTCTTTTCTTGCTTAAAGCCTCTTTGAACTCCTGGCACCTACCACTTCCTGGAATGTGAGTCAGATCTTCAGACTTCCGTCCCTTATCTTTGCACAAGATACAACTGGGTTCGTTTGGGCAATCTTTCGCCTTATGACCATAAGTGCCACACCTGCAGCACAGTTTGCTTCGGTCTGGCCCCTTGCAGTTCAAGGAGATGTGTCCAAAGTTAAGGCACTTGTAGCATCGAGTTAGGGCTACCCTCCGACGTATCCTGCACACAACCCAGCCGATTTTAATTTTCTCCTTGGTCAGGAGTTGCCAGCGTCTTTCTCTGGGATGTCTATTATTGCCGCCCTTTGTCCTCTAGGGTTGGTAGGCGTTAGCCTTACCCTAAAGCTCTCTGCCGTAGGAAGAATTGACCTAATTGAATCTTCTACTTCTTTGACCTCCGAAATGCAGTCAAGGTCTCTTATTTCCAAAGACGCCATTGGCTGAAAAGTCGAGATAACAGCTTTAGAGCCCAGGAGATCCTTGACAGCGCTCTCGAACCGTCCCTTGTCGGTGGATTCCGCTCCGAGTTCTACGAGGAGACCGCCTGTTCTGGTCGCTCTTACTGATCGTATACAGACACCGTTTTTTTCGGGTTCCACATTTTGCCTGATTTCCTTGAGGACCTCGGCGTAAGTTCTCCCATCTGCAGGTTTGATCAGTAAAGCATCCCTGCGCTGCTTGTTCCTGGTCTTTTTTGGCATTGCGCTGTGTTTCGTGCCTTCTTGCTTTTCGGGCGCCTGTTTGGAATCTTTTGTTATCGCTTGGTGTATCTTCTTCGCAGCCTTCTGTTGCGATTTAGAGCGCACCAATTGAAAGCCATCATTTTTCTCCTCCCCTTGACTGTTGTCTCCTGTCTCGACTGTTATCGGCCCCTTCGCCCTTTTCCTACGGTCAGGTTTAAGTGGGCTACATGCCGCCCTTTTGCCTTTTACGAGAGGAGTAGCATTTTCGGTGAAGGGAGTTTTATTTTCTGGAACTTTCTTAAGCTCTTTCAATTCACGCTCCGCCCGTAGCCACCTGCGGCGATAGTGCTGGATCCTATCAACAAGGTCCTCCAATTCGTCAATCCCATTTTTGATGCCGTTGTTGACATTTTTTTGGACATTTGTTGAATTTCTCATCACTTTTATTATTGCGCTTATGTTCCTTGTTAGACGCTCTTCTTCACTTCTGTCAGCGGCTATTCTCGTTATCAGGTCGTCCTCAGGCGAAGTTCTCGATATACTGTCAGCAGGAGAGTCTTGTTGTTGTTGAGCATCATTGGTTTCGCCTCCCACGTTGTTCAGTATATGACTTTTAATGGCCCCTAGAGAATGGCACTTCGGGTCGATGACTCCACTGCCCAAAGCCTCCACTACGCTTCTGGTATCGTTCGCTCTATCGCCTTGTGTAGGAGGGATGTTTTGGACAAGCACCTTTTTCGCTGTTGCAAAGCGTTCGATGGAGGTTTGCTTGCACGATGTTTTCTCGTTGCCTTGATTAGGCTTGGCTACTCTTTGAGACGGAGTTCGCAGTAGTTTTGGCCTTCGGGCGAACATGCTTGCGTCGTAGATTATTTTACTTGTAATTTTTGATTCTTCAGTGGCCAAGTGTTCCACCACTGAAAAATGCCCTGGCGACTTATCCCCAGCATGAATGCTGGAGAGAAGCCCGCATGAGGTCGAGGCTCCCTCACACGTCGGGATGTATATCCCCACCCCTAATTTACTATTTTTGTTATCACTCATCATATATTTTCGTTTTTGGTGGGTGCTTTTAGTGACTTGATCACGCGTCTGGATGACGGGCAACCTCGTCAAGCCCCCCCACCACGACAAGGTAGCACCCATGGGGGGTCACTTTTTGTTTTTAAAGGACACTGCTGCTTTCGGGATTTTGGTGGTCCGTCTAGCTGGTTCTTCGAAACAACTTTCTTCGCTTCGGCGATACAAAAAAAATGGATTCTTATCCACCTTTTTATTTTCACGGACGCGACATCGATACGCTTTAAAGATTTTAAAAAATCACGCGAACTTTCACTTAGCGCATCCTACCGACCGCGCCATTTATGTTTCTTAGACGGAGAGATAAATAAAATTCTTGTTTCATTTAATTGCACCAACTTTATTAATTTATATTTTTTATATTCACGGTATACAATTTATATTGTATACGTGGACCGGTATTCAAAAAGGCACCCCAATGCAGCCTCACATTGGGTGATAGGGAACAGAGGCTTGTCCCTACCTTTTGACGCGAAGAAAAAATTCTTCCTCTTTAGGACAATTTCAATACTATTTGTATCACTCATTGCCTACTTGGTTTAATTTAATTCAATTCAAAATATTAATGTCTACTTTGTTTACTTTAATTCAACTCAAAATATCAATGCCTACTTTGTTTACTTTAATTCAATTCAAAATATTAATGCCTACTTTGTTTACAAACTTTAATTCAAATAATTATGTCTACTTTGTTTGTATTAATTCAATGTGTGATTTGTATATAGTGTAACAGAAAGACTCGGCATTACAATTTCAAGTATGCTTATTGATTTGCAAGTTATCCTGGGTCCTAGGACACAGGATAGCCGTCGGAATTAAAAAGTTCTAAAATTATATACTAAACAGAAATAAATAATTCAGTAATCAATTTTCATCAAAAGCCCCGAAAAGCTTAAAAGTGAGCAAAACGCTAGATTGTTCATGTATTCATTGCTCGTCCTTGAGATCCTTCATGCCCGTATTGAAATTCCCAAAGAGTTTCGATGGCGAGCGTCAAGATTATGTTTTGTTTATTGAATTTCATAGGAAACAAAAGAAAGTTTAAAAGGGAAAATCACTTTGAACTAACGTATAATTACTTTCCTCGATTATCTCTCAGCATGGCGATGCTATTCATAATGAACTTATGAAAGTGAAAACTAATTTGCTGTAATTTAAGCTTGTTCCGGATATAAAGGATTATCTTGTGTAATGGAGTCTAATTTGTGTGCAGACAAGTGGGTGTGGAGTATATCAAGTTGAATGAGTCACAATTTGGAACGATTGCTGTCGTTTCGAAGGATAATTAGCTAATGACATAATTAAGTGTCTAATTTGCTAGGATCTAGACGGTTCGTACAATCAACACAAAATTTAACGTTATGCTATGAATCGCAAAGAAAGTTGTTTTTATTTCTGATGGCATTTCCTGTGTGTAGAATACATCAGAAACCAGAACTACAAAAACCGAATTTTTTGATAGAAACATACATTTGCGTTTCGATTTCATTTAGGATTTAATTTAGACGTAAATTGAAGGGTTACAGCTAAATCTTCTTTGAAAGATGTTGTAAAAAGTTAATATTACCATAAATGTAAAAGACAGTTTTAAAATTTTTATGCATTTAACCTGAAACACTATACCACGTCAAAGATTATAGACTTTCAACAAGGATCGCCAGGTGTTTTAAATTCATTAGTAAGCGCAAGTAAGATTTCAAATTCAAAAAGAAGATAGGATTGAAACTTGTCATACCAAAAGCTTGAGCAATTCTAGTAAACGTGGAACTGCAGTTTTGGGATTAAGCGGAATTAGCTGAAACCTCCAGCAATTGATGTGGAAACTCATTCAGATAATGGATTTATAAAAAAACTCATATATTTTTCTATGCAGCTAAATTTCAAAAATTTTCGATGGAGCTAGATTTCAGAGACAAAGTCTAATTCTAGACTTTGAAAACGTCAGATGCCTTAATTTACAATGGAAGGAAGCTACTTATGATCATTTTTCCCTTTATTAGTACACGCCTAAATGGTTTTCACACAAATTCTAATAATAAACATGTATTGTGTAATATCGATACAGGAAGCTAGATCTTGGACCTAGACCAGAGCTTAGATCTAAACCATTCAAAGAAGGTATGGCAGAGTTCATTTGTCATCCTTCGGGCGGAACAAATGCAGGTGGGGTGGCGATTCCATCGTATACAGGTCAGAATGAAAGTGCTTCGCACTGCCTCGCGTTTCTTCTAGCCATGATTCCTGCCTCAAAGCTAGGGTTTTTTTCCTCTCAATTGACAAGTACTTTCGTCGACTCCCCCGTTCGTAAGTAAACTAGTTTTCGTTCAGCAGGATGATGCATAAGAGGAACCACCCTCGCGATAACCAGCACTGCTCGTTCAGGGACAGTGTGGTATGCAGCCGCTATTCGCAAAATCCCCCCTGTACCTGTTCGCGATGCTCGTGGTACGGGTCCTTCAAACAGCATCAGCCCATAGTTAGCAGCCGTATAAGAGCACTGATTTCAGTGCTTTTATAGCAGCCGTATAAGAGCGCTCATGAGTAGACATCTTTTACTCGACGTTGGTCCGCCGTGTTGGCCATAAGGCGGCTAAGGTGGCACTTGAACCTGTTGGAGGAAGCTCATTTTCGAGTAAATCATCAGGCCAAGGTATGTTATTGATTCCATCGACTCGATGATCTTTTCTCCAACTCCAATGTGAATAATACTTTAGATTAACCAAAAATTGATGCTTTGGGCTGGCGGATATGATGTTTTGGACCTAGTTGCGTCGCACGGTAGCACCGAGGTGACACTCGAGTGTGAACGGCCCCATACCCCCTAAGGCCCCTGTACCCATAAGGGCTGGTGCCAAACCTCGCATGGCCTCCCTGCTTAGCAAAGATAACCTTGGGACCAATAAGGCGACTACACACACGAGTGGAGATAGCGGATCTGAGGGGGGACCCATAAGAAATGATAACAAACAAATTATACACAAAAGAAAATATGTCAGAACAGAAACATTCGAAAACGGATGGACAAAAAGTAGGAAATCTGGTACAACCAGAGATTTTAACAGCATTTGGGCGCAGCAAGAAAACCATGCGCACACCAGAGGGACCAAAAAACAGAGAAGAACAGAGCCTCTTGCAACCTGGAAAGGACGAACACATGGTGGAGAAATGCAAAACGGTTGAGAAACTTATGATTGTTGCCATCACCACCGAAGCAACTGAAGCACGGGACACAAATAAAGAAATCCCTGCACGTCAGATACCGAGCACTTCGATGATCATGGATCGTGCAGAGGAAGAGCGGCGATACCCCAAAGCAGAAAGGGTTATTAAACGCATCACTGCCACATGCAACGCACAAACAAACCTTAGTAAAGAGGTTAAAAACGGAGTTATGGAGTTGGAAGACCTCCTAACCCGAATAGGTCATTATAGACGCAGGTGGCTAAAGGCAGAGGAAGAGCAACAGGCTAATACATTCGACAGGCCAGTAGCCGTCCCAATTTCTACTGCCATCAAAAGGTTGGCCTGCAGTCCAATCAAAGGGGATCGGGATAAACGGAGGAAGGACGAGGACAGGACGCCGAACGATCAAATCGCGATTGAGGAGGGTTTTCAGACGGCACTATCCAAAGCTGCCAAAAAGGCAGCTAAAAAAGTCGGCCCTGAAGTCCAAAATCGATAAACATCCACAGGAACGAAAATGCAATGAATCATCGCAGATAACCCAGGAAACTAAATTTAAGAAGCGTCGAAAACCCATTGGGCAGGCACTGCTGGTTAAACCCACCGACGGTCGATCCTATGCGGATGTTCTGCGAGAATTCAAGGGAGCGGTAAAACCCGAAGACATACAAACTGCAATAAAAGCTGTACGGCCAACTCACTCGGGGGATTTAATTGTTGAGTTCAGATCAGAGGCAAACAATAAAGACGGGTTCCGTGACGCAGTCAAAAGAGTCTTTGGAGAGAAGGCAACTGTAGCCTCACTCGAGCATAAGGCCACACTGAAAATTAGAGACATTGACCGCGTTACGGATCTGCCCGAAATAGAAGACGCCTTAAAACGCGACTTCCCCGTATTAGGCGAGACGAAAGTCAGGCTGGCGAAACCGAACAACAGGGGTCAACGCATGGCCATAATCGACCTCACAGAGAGGGAAGCAGAACAGCTTCTGAAGCAGGGCAAAGTAAGAATAGGGTGGGTTATTTGTCGGATACGGCGAAGGGTCATTCCCCTTCGGTGTTTCAAGTGCCTCGGATACGGTCATACCGCACAGACATGCAGAAGCTCTTTGTGCTACAATTGCGGTAAGACAGAGCATAAAAAGAAGGAATGCACAGACGAGTCAAACTGTGTTCTTTGCCAGGTGTATAACCCGAGACCAGATGATTTGAAACATATCCCAAGCACAGGGAAGTGTCGGGTCTTCCAAGAAGCCCTAACCCAGGCAAAAGCGCTTCTGCAATGATTCGTATACTCCTACAATCTACATCGAAGTATCATCGCCCAAGACCTACTGGAACAGTTCGCGAGAGACAGGCAAGCTGACTTACTACTGCTGAGCAAGCAACATCACACCAGAAACTCATCAACATGGTATCCTGACGAATCCGGTGCAGCCGCCATCTGGGTTCGGAACAGTGCACACCTACAGGTGCAGAATCGGGGGCGAGGAGATGGTTTTGTTTGGGTTCGGTGTTCGGGAACTACACTCTTCAGTGTACATCTAACTCCGAACGAATCGTTGTCGTCCTTTCAACTTAAGCTCAATGCTTTGGAGGACGCTGTTTCGAGTATTGAGGGCCATATGCTCGTTGGAGGGGACTTCAATACAAAGGGAATCGAGTGGGGCATGCCCCAGTCAGACGCTCGGGGCAAACGGATCGTGGAAATGGCAGCCCAAACTGGGCTTGTCGTATTGAACACAGGCCACACCCCAACTTTCCATCGATGGGGATGCGTCGGCACCATACCTGATGTGACATTCGCCCCGGAGTGCCTAGCATAATCAGTTAAAAATTGGAGAGTGCTAGAGGATTACTCGGCCAGTGATCACCAGTACATAGCTCTGGAGATTCATCACGATGCTTCCCGTAGACCACGCGCTTGTTCTTCTGCGCCGGGAAGAGGCATGTATTCAATTAGCTGCTTAAGAGTCATCTAGATTTTAGTCATCTAGACTAAATGCCTCCGTAGACTTATCAACAGCAGCAAGGCCAACCGCTCGCAAAACCTGGTGGACGACGTGAACAGAGACCCATGGGGCCTGGGCTACAAAATAGTAATACGGAAGCTCGGTGTCCAAAGTTCGCCTCACTCATACGAGGCAGAAAAGATGGACGAAATCGTGCGGGCTCTCTTCCCCATCCATCCCGCCATCGTTGAAGCCGTTCACTATGAAACACCAATGGAAATTCCATTTTTCACAAAGATGGAATTGGAGAAAGCAGTCTTGTCTATGAAGGCCAGAAAGGCTCCAGGACCAGATGGAATTCCAGCAGAGGTGCTACAAATGGTCTTCCACTTTTCCCCTGACCTGCTCCTCCGCATGTTCAACGCATGCCTGCGCGAAGGGCTGTTCCCGGCGTGCTGGAAGGTGGCGAGACTTGTGCTCATTACGAGGGGAAAAGTGGATCCCGAGTCACCAGCTGCATTCCGCCCACTGTGTATGCTTGGCACGGTCGGAAAATTTTTAAAAAGCTTATCAGGGGAAATCTCGCTGACGTGATTCGTATTGCCGGGGATCTTTCTCCACGGCAGTATCGATGCAATTGGAGAAGTAGTGAGCGCGGTACAACGTGCGGAGTCTCACAGTATTTCCACACGACGGGTCGTCCTGCTGGTGACTCTGGATGTCCGAAATGCATTTAACAAGGCTAGATGGGTGGATATTCTGGAAGCGCTAGAAAATCGTTTTCAAGTACCAGTGTACCTGATGCGGATTCTCAGGAATTATTTGAAGGACCGCAGCCTACTTTACGACTCGAAGGAGGGTAGGCGACGTACAAATCTTACTTCAGGTGTCGCTAAGGGCTCTTTTCTTGGCCCGGACCTGTGGAACATCTCCTACGATGGACTCCTGCAGCTTGAACTGCCGGAAGAGTCACGTTTGATCGGCTATGCGGACGATGTCGCGGCGCTGGTCGCTGGACGCACAGTAGACCATGCGCAGCTCAGACTCAACATGTTAATGCGGAGGGTAATGGACTGGATGAACGCTCACGGATTAAAGCTGGCACTGGAAAAAACCCAAGTGGTCATCTTAACGAAGAAGAGAATCCCCAGAATATGGCCTATCAGTATAGGGGACGAGCTGGTCGAATCGAAATCAGCAGTAAAGTACCTGGGCGGCCTGATAGATTCGAAGATGAGTTTTTCCCAACAAATCAAGGCAGTAGCTGACAAAGCTGCAGCGCGTGTGACGGCACTCAGCCGATAATGGCCAACATAGGGGGCCCACCACATCAAGGAGACGGCTCTTAATGAGCGTTGTGCAGTCGCTTCTACTCTACGGATCAGAACTGTGGGGTGACGCTCTCAGCAAGAAGGTACACCAAAAGCGGTTGGCACAGGTGCAGAGACAAGGAGCATTGCGAATCGCATGCGCATACCGAACGGTCTCCGGGGCGACAGTGCTGGTAATCGAAGGTGTGATACCCATCACCCTCCTTGCGAGAGAGCACAGAAGTATTTACCTGCGCAGAGGCGAAGATCGAAGAGAAGAGATCACCAAGGAAGAGAGACGTCGCTCTCTCAGCGATTGGCAACAGTCCTGGGAGCAAGAAACAAGGGGAAGATGGACTGCACGTCTGATCCCTGACCTGAGGCCGTGGTTCAGTCGAGTGCATGGTGAGACCGATTTCTACTTGACTCAGCCCTAAAGCGTGCACGGTTGTTTTCGGTCCTACCTGTACAAAATTGACAAACCACGGTCTCCTAACTGTGTGTTTTGTGCAGGGGAACCGGGTGACGTCTGTCACACATTCTTCTACTGCAAAAGGTGGAGCCAGCAACGAGGGGTCCTACTCAGCGAAATCGGAGAACTCTGTCTGGAAACTATCGTCGGAGAAATGCTGAAAACAGTTGACAATTGGAATCGCACGGCGCAATATGCTCGGACAGTGCTGATATTGAAAAAAGCTTTATTGGAGCGCTGGCAGGTATCGGGGATGGATGGATATCTTTTGTAGCACTTCCTTCCTCTCCCGTCCTTCCCGTTAGATAAGAGATACCCATAATGCGAAGGCGCCTCTAGTCGTAGGAACACGAGGCCTAGCCCAAAGTAATGTGTCAAACGGTTCCAGGCTAGGTTCTCAGGTTGACAGGGGAGGTGTTTAGTGGGTAGTCCAAAAGCATTGCGGGTAAGGGAGTTCCACACTCAGGGCGTAAACAGCCTTCACCTCCCTACCACAAAAAAAATGTGAATAATACGAGGAATCCAGTTTTTACCAGTATGATGACCTCGGTCTTTTCTAGTGCTTAGCTAACCCCGCGATCTGCTATTCACTTGCTCTCCCGACGCAGTATCGCCCCTAGTTTGAGTTACGCCTGTTCGACAGTATGTTCGGCGACTAGTACTGCTACATCATCTGCGAAGCCAATCAAGCGCATCTACTCCAGTTACTGCAACCTCAAAAGGTCGTCCTACGAGAAATTCCATAGGTTCGGTGAAGTATGAAACCTCGTTCCACAGCTGATGTCACAGACAAGAGCGCTCGAACAACCACTTCTCTAATGGACTTCTCTTCTCACTTTCTCTAATGGACTCTTCTACATTTTTGTCATCGTCAACACAGTCTATGTCTTCTCTTTTCAAAGAGGCCATTGGCTGGAATGTCGAAATAACAGCTTATATGCCATGGTGCTCCATGATGAGGCTTTCGAACAAGCCCTTGTCGGTGGATTACATCCCGAGGTTCTCCGAGGTTTTGGTCGCTCTTACCGTTTGTATGCAGGCTGCGGTTTCTACAGTTTCAACAATTTGCCTTATCTACTTGAGGATCTCAGCGTTTGAACTCCCGTCTGCCTGTTTGATAAGCAGAGCATCTCTACACAAGTTGCGGCTGGCTTTTTTAGGTATCATAATGAGTTTTACACCTTCGTGCTTTTCGTACGTCTGTTTCATCAGATCTTTTGTTGTCATACGCTGTATCTTCTTGGAAAACTCCTGTTGCGATTTGAAGTCTACCAGTTGGAAATCAGCATCTTTCTCTTCCCATTAAGTGGTATCCATTTTCTCGGGCCCCTTTATCCTTTTCTTGTCATCAGGTTTTAAAGGACATTTTCTTGAGCTCTATCAGCTCATTATCCTCCCGCAGCCACGTGTTGCGGTGGTTCTTTATGCTGTGCCCTTGTTGATATATTTTGGTAATTCGTTGCATTTCTCAGACCGCGCTTATGTTTCTTGTGAGTCGCTCTTCATCACTTTCTTTCATCACATGCCTGCTTGGGTGATACGCTCGCTTGTTGCTTTTGATTCTTCAGTGGACATGTGCCCCACCACTGGAAGAAGTCCTGGCGAACCTTCAAAATAAAGTATACTAAGTGTATTTCGAAAGACTTCCGGAAACCACTCAGAAAAGATTTTCGTTGAAGGTTATGAAACAGACATTATAAAATGGCTTATTTTATGGCAATAGCATAAAACTCGACTTTTTGGCAGTAAGTATTGCCCGAGAGTAATGTGCCACACAGGTCCATTTGTCGAAAGTTTTCAGCATTTCTCCGACCAGATTGTCTGGAGAAAGCTCTTCCATCACCTCCCACAAGTCCTGCCGCATCCTGTCCCACTTTCTAAAGTAGAAGAAGGTGTGACATGTGTCGTCCCTTTCCCCTGGGCAAAAAATGAAGTCTGGGGACCGTGATTTACCAATCTTGTGCAGGTAAGACTGAAAATACCCATGCCCGCTAAGAAGCTGGGTAAGGTAATAATCAGTCTCACCGTGCCTTCGATTTAGCCACGATCCCACGTCCCCTATAAGGCGGGCAGTCCAGCGGCCATTGGAGTCGCCTTCCCAGGACTCTTGCCATTCGAGTAATGTGCGCTGCCTCTCCTCTCGGTTGACAGCATATCTTGAGCCCTCCACTTTTCGGTCATAAATTCTCCGTCGTTCTCTAGTAAGGAGGGCGACGGGTATCACTCCTGCGATCAACAACACCGCCGAATCAGAGACAGTGTGGTATGCAGACGCAACCCGCAAAGCTCCTCGTCTCTGTACCTTTCGTGTACCTGTACCAAGTGCTTTCGATACAGCTCCTTACTGCGAGCTCCGGCCCAAACCTCAAAGCCGTACAGTAGCACTGACTGTACAGCACTCATGAGGAGTCGGCTTTTGCTCGAGTCGCTTTTGGACCCACCGATGTTGCACATTAGCCGACTTAGAGCTGAGACGCCTATCGCCTATATTCCAGCGAGATGGGAATACACCTTCTCTGAGGCAAGCGTTAAACACATTAAGTAGAGCTGCTTTTGCTTTTGCTAGTGCATCTCTAAAGATTGGGCACGCGCCTGTTCCTGCAACGTGAAGGTGCTCTGTCGGTTGAGAGTTAAGATGATTATATAACAAACAGTGCGGAGTCTCAACGCACTCTTTTTTCTTATGCCCAGACGCTCCACATTTAAAGCAAAGCATACTACGGTCAGGGCATGCTTGCAGCTCGAAGTGGTGTGCCAGTATCCAAGGAACCTGTAGCATCGTACTGGAATAGCTCGGTGGTGAATTCTGCACACCACCCAGCCGATTTTTATTTTTCCTTTGGCCAGGAGTTGTGTAGCGTCTTTCTCCGTTACGTCGAGTATGGGCAGCCTGTGCCCTCGGCGAGTCTCTGGAGAAAGCTTTACTTTTATTAGAGTTATTTCAGGGAACTCTTTTAGAATAGCTCCTTCGACCTCAGCCGGTTCGGCGATGCTATCCATTTCCCTTACTTCCAATGAAACTCTTGGCTCCAAGGTAGAGACGGTGGCTTTTGCCCCAAGGAGGTCCTTTATTTTGTCGCGGAATATCGATTTATCGGAGCATCCGCTCCAAGCTCGACGAGTAACCCTCCGGACCTCGTCAATCGTAGAGTTTTAATAACCATCCCTGTTTCCTCCGGCTTGACATTCTTGCGGATATCGCGTAGAACGTAAGAATAACTCCTTCCGTCGGTGGGCTTCACAAGAATGGCGTCCCCAAGGACTCTTCGCTTTTTTCTTGTCGGTTTTTCCACGGCATTTGTCGTTGTTTGAACAGGCACTGTTTGTTGGCTAAGCCTATGTTCGCGTTTTGCGGATTTTTTTGCCGCCTTAGATATCACGAGTTGGAAGGCGTCTTTTCTTTGTGGGGTTTCTTTTTCTGGCTCAACGTTCTCTTTGCGCCTTTTCTCCTGTTCGCTCTCAAGAGGGCTAGCAGCAGTCCTCTTGATACTGGGAAGGAAAGGTTGGGTGGTTTTAACTTGCACCGTTTGGTCTGGATGTTCTTCTTCCGGCTTTTCGAGACTCTCCTGTAGTGGCAAACTCGATCCAAGGGTCTTCGAGCTCAAACACTCCATTTTTTGCATCTTTTCTGATTGGTTTTTGGATTATGCACGCTTCTTGCATACGTTTGAGGATCGCATGACATTTTTTCGTCAACCGTTCTTCCTCGGAACGGTTCTCCGCGATAACCTCCTTAACAATCATGTCTTTTTCACCGACCTTCTCCTCCGGGAGCTTACGTTCTATGTTGTGCATTCCTCCTACTGAGGTCGATTCTGCAGTAGCAACCTTAAGAGTGAGGTGGTCGTAAACCTCCGGAGCTGCATTTACTACCGGCCCATCACTGCTCTTTCCGCTTGGGGCTGAATGAGACCGTAGTTGTGAACATAAGGTTTTTCCACTACGGGAAAACACGCCAATATAATCGTTATGGTTGTCAGAATTATGTTCATCGGCTCGTTTGTTCGTCTCCTCTGCATTATTCTGTTTATTGTTGTTGTTGTTTTTCTTCATTTGGTTCTTAAGGGTCCCCCTTCAGAGCCGCTATCTCCGCTCAAATGTATAGTCGCCTTAATGATGGTTAACCTTCCCATGGTTATCTATGCAAGCAGGGAGGCCATGCGAGGGTTGGCACCAGCCCTTATTGAGTCAGGTGCTCAGAGCCAGATCGGCGCTAATCGGGAGTACGAGTCAAGCGAACCTTCACCACCAACTCAATAGTATGAGCTTTGAACGTACTCTGTGGCCTGCAAAGGTTTTAACGGGACCGAGACGGCGTGATATTAACCCGGAGCCGTTCGCGCACGGGTTTCACCCCGGCGGTACCGCGCGAGAAGCAACTGGGTCCAGAATATCATGGCCGCCAGCGCATATGCGTCAAATAAAGTCGAGAGACAAATCATAGACCGTGTTCGGTGCTGTTTTTCGATTAGTCGCCTCTTACGACAAGTTGGGTTACTGTGGATTTATTGTAGTCTCCCCCATCCACAGGAGATGTTTCCGCAGGGAAAGTTTCACACTAATTTTATTTACGAACGACACAAATAGAGTCATTGTCTGCTTCCTCACACCCGACCCAAGTCTTATATGCCCATCGTAAGGAGCCCGAATACCTTATCCGTCTTTCATTTTTCCTTGACTTGGAATATAAAACAACACAGAAAGGCAATCAGTGTCACTAAAGTCACTGTCCAAGTCATTGAACAAAGCACGCTTTGCTGATTTTGATTTTGTTTTCAGCTTTCCTTTAACATTTGGTTTGTGTTTTTCTTTTTGTTCAATCCTCTTCTTACTCTGGTTTGCTTTTTTTCAGTTCCAGCTTTTTTTTCTTAAGGTTTTCCTTTTCTTTTGTTAATGCTTTTGTAGCTATTAGTTTCATCTTGGAAGGACTTGCGGGCGAAACTGCAGCTGTTCTTTTTTTTCGTTTATTTTCTCGTTTGATAATATTTGCTTTAGGGATTCAAACAACGTCCTGTGTGCTTACAGCAAAAATATAGGGCCTCTTTGTCGCAGAGATGCTGATCATATCAATGAAGTACTGCAAAGAGGCAGTGGGTTGGTATGTTGAAGTACTTGCCTTTGCGAGTCTTTAAGGATTAGAATAAATGTAGAGTTTGGATCTCCTGATCCTTGAATGACGTTTTATCTGTAGTGATTGAAATATATAGGAAATGCAGCGTTGGATGCAAAGGTTGCTGGTCGACAAAGAATCTCTCCAGAAGGCGTTTTCTCTTTACTTGCAGGTAATGTCTCTTGACATCGAGCAATCTTGTGTTGCAAACTCTTTTCCTGGCACCACAGTATAAGTTTTCTGTTGGTCTTCCCTTATTCCCCTTATTCTGGATTTTCAGCTTCTTAAAGTGAAGTAGAAGCTTGCACAGAGATTTCTGTGGTCATGACTGCAGCAAAATCCGCGTCAATAAACTTCTGTCTGTTTATTTGAACGATGCCATATTTTCCAAACCCATTTACCAGGATAGTTGGAGGAAACGCCTCTTCAAGATGCTTAGATACCTGATACTGTGTAACTTGTCTTCCTGGATTATTACGAAAGAACCTTTCAATCGCTTGGACATAATAAATATTGAAAGGTCACATGAAATAAACGTCGAGTGGCTGCTGCTCATGACAGCAGTAGGAAGGAATGCAAACTACAGTTGTGTGATTTTCTCCAGCTGTTTCAATGAAATCTAGATTTTTTATGGGTGGAATATCCTTCAAGTATGGGCAAGACTGAGTCGTTTTCGAACGGCTTCGCAAACTTCAACATTGTATTAAAATCTCAGTTTAAATCTAGCCTGAAGGATGACAAACAAACGTTGTTCCAGGTGACCACCGTCTTGAAGTTCCACTTTCATTCGCTGCCTAGCGACGATGATAAAAGGAAGAATCGAAACTTCCCCAGCTGACATAGAAATTAAAAATGTGGGGAGAACACCTCTCTCTGCAGATGTAAGAGAACCGACTTGCCGTCGCCTCTTAAAAGCGAAATCCTTTGATAACTTTGACTGGACATTCATAAGTCTAGTTTCATCAACATCGCAAGCCCTAAGAGGAGATTACAATTGATGTTTTTAAACATACCCAAAAATGTCTAAAAACTTTGTTGCATTTGTTTTGTTAAATGCCCGCACCCTTGCTGTTGAAATCGCCTCCAGTTTTCTCAACACAAGATCAGGATGGCGCTTTCCGAACCCGGTTACCAGGGCACTCCCTGCTTATTTCGTTTCTTTAATGAAATCGTGAGAGATGTTATTCCGTTCAGCCAGTTGATAAGGAAGGCTGCAGAAGTAAGCACCAGTAATCCCGAAAAAACGTGCCTGCATATCCAAGACATAATTTACCAACTGCTGTTCTTTGTCTTGTCTGGAAACAGCAGGAAAATCACCTTATACTGTTATTTTGTCAGTAGTGACTTGATAATTATTAAGTACATGGCGTTTAAGTGTGTTCCTAGGCACTTGTAAGTTTTGTAAGCTGTTTGATAAGACATTCCGTCTTTCTTCACGGCATCGATTGCTCTTTACATCCCTGCGAGATCCCATGACTGCTGCTGACTCTTTCTTTGCTACATTGACACCATCGCTACACCTCGAAAATAAAAGAACGTTTTTAGTTTTGCATCTTAAATTGCATTTAAATATGAAAGTAACTCGACGTTTTCACCTTGAATAAATCTGCAGTAATCTTATAAAGTAATGTTAAGTTAATGTATAATGTAAATACATAGTACAATAATAGATCTTGGAATATACTCACTAGTCCACATAGTTTTGTTGCAGGTGAAAACCCTACACCAGGCTTTAATCTATAAGAATTCAAATAAAAACATGCTTTTATGCTATTTGAAACCCCACAAAAGTTTTGTAAACTAAATACAATACTAGTATTTTTCAATAAGAAAATATTCTACTTTATTTCGCAGAAAGTGGCTTAGACATGGCTACTTTGCCCGCTTCGCCGCCATTATATAAAAGCCACACTACCGGCTATACAAATCGAGCAACGCGTTAGACAGACACATTATTTTGTAGCCATTATTTTGTAAATTCACATCTTTTAAGACGTTACCATCAGTTGCCTGTATCATAAATGAAAGTTTGGTTATAACACTAAATAATACGAGCTGTGATCGAAAAATACGGTGAATGAATTTTTATACCGGCAACTGCTGACGCTACATCCATATGCTGTAATTTGTCTAGTAGCGTGATCAGCTGAGACAAGCAGGGACAAGTTGTAACACGTGCGAACTTGTCAGTCAGCTTCCACAGCCGTTAGAGTGAGTTTGAGTTTATCGTGTCTCTCGCGCAACATTGATTTCAAACAACGCATTAACATTAAGTTTTGTTTTAAGTGGCAAAAGAATGCCAAATAAGGACATGAAATGCTGATGCAAGATGAAAGTTGGGTCTATAGCTATGACCCTGAGACCAAAATGCAGAGTTCCCAATGGAAATCCAGTGGATCTCCTCTCCCTAAAAAGGCAATCCAACATCAAGGTCATGTCCATTGTTTTCTTCGATAGCCAGTTTTCCACTATACCCGCAGTAGCCACTATGTCCACCCTTCCCCTAAATATTGCAATGACAAGGACAACGAATATTTTCAATAAAACGTAGAAATATCGTCTATTATACTGTGTTGAACCATCTCAATCTCCGTTTAACAATTGCGTAGCAAAAGTATGCCGGGTAAAATTTACAAAATGATATATTTAAAGATAAATTGGAGAAATAATCACAAATTACATACTTCTTGCCCTGATAGTTGCTGGGGTCTAAAAAATCCCACGTGGTTTGCAATGTAGCTATCATAAACGTGGCCTACAAAAATTTAAATCATATCCTTCCCTTTCGTGTATGTGACGTTCGTGAAATCATAGCTCCTTAAACTTATGTAGCGTAAACATCAAATAAATTGGAAGCTATACAGTTACTTCTTATACGTTAAACGTGCTTCGCCCTCCATCCTTCAAACTTAACGGCTCGTTCACTTAAAAATATTTTCCTACAGCTCTAAAACAAAGTAGGGGAGACAAATATGCATAGAAAAAATTGTATATCTATCAAGGCTCCGGGCTCCTTTTTACAAACACGAAATTGACCTCGTACGTAAATAGGTCATAACTTTTTGTGGTAAAAGGAGACATTCAAGCTTCGTTGTGAAAAAACATCAGGCGTCGGGGAAAATGGGAAATATCCTCTTTTTCAAAAGGACAAAAACGGTGAGCTGATTTCAGTCCAGTGGTTATACACTTAACATCACAGAAGGAAGCCCGTAATAAATCAATTATAAAAGTCTTCAAATGTTTCTATTGAATTTTTCCTATCAAGCAGAAACAATTCAGGCCGTGACAGAGTAACTTTTTCATTTTATTCAGAACAGTCAACGGTCGTAGGGATAAAAATTTAAAGTTTTCAAGAAGTTTGACCAGGATCAGATCAATCATCAACTTACACAGTAAGAATTCATTCCGAAAATTGTGTACGTATTTCAATACGTCGCTTACAGATGACACCAGCAGAGCTGTATTGTACAACATGAATAATGAGGAAGTTTATTAAGCCGACGAAGAAGAAATATGTCCTTAAATTTCCATCAAGTTTTCTTTGATGCTTTAAAATAGTTTAAAAGTTAGAACTTTACCGTGGCTTCCTCTCCAACTACTGCACAGTTGACGCAAAACTAATTAGGAGTTGCTTCATTTGTATCTTTAGGAGATTGAGTGGAAGGATCTGTCCGTTGCGTAAAAAGGCCATTACAACTTGATGGAATGTCCTGTAGTAACTAGCCGGCAGATCTTATTACACTGAACAAAAGGACTTTGGGATGAAAACTTAATTCAGAACTCACCGCGTAGAATTAAAGAATGAATAGCCATGTGAATTACGAAGAGGAGCGAAAGATTCGCATTTGCGATTTCATTCAAATGAAGAAAATTGTGCTGTACAACTTTTTGACAACTGTTTTGTCGCGAGATATACGGATTGTGGTTCCATTAAATTCGTAGGCTTAGAAGTAAAAGCGATTTATTCGCGAAATAAACGTTAGGGTGAGAAGAATATTAATTTTGTCTAAACTCAAGCGCCTCCTTGATGTTAAAAGTGCTTTATTCCCTCCATTTCAGTCTAGAATTTTAAGGAAAATGTTTTTTGTACTCTGGTAACTGATTTTTTTTTTTTTGAATTTTTAGAGCTTGCTTTGTGCACATTTTCTCAAAATGTGTTTAGACAATTTTAATTACAATTTCGTTTAATTTATCAAAGAAATGGAGAACTTTAGCCTGAAAATAAAAATTTGGATGTTTTTTCTGACAAAACCAGAATCTTTTATGGATTTTTCCTTCATTGACCGCTTAGGAAATTCATCTGTTTTTAACTCATTTTTGGATGAATATATACCCGAAACTCCGTCGAAATAACAAAGACCGGAGCAGTATAATATATGTATTTCTCTGTGGTTTGGTATGTATCCGTCAAACACACAAGACCTCACAGACAAACCTATACATCTATATACGACTACGAAATGACGGCAAGTATTTTTCAGTAGCAGTTCTATTTAGAGCTTTCAAACAGCCGCATCTCGTTTTTATCGTGGACCTTGAAACCACGCACAGCTGACACGTAAGGTTTTTTCACGATTTTCCATCCATTCCCCAAATAACTTTAAACGTGTTTTTCTCAAAGCCTCATGTTATCCAAAAGAATCTCCAGAAGCGCTGAACCTATCCATGTGGAACTTTAAGCACTTGTTTATGAAAAGTGTAGCTCTCGCGCAAACTAGAAATACTTTTTTTAGTAAAAAAGTTCACTGCATTGGTGGCTGCTGGCGTGCTAGCTCAGTGCGGCGAGGTATGCGGACGTGAGCCCGACCTTAGTGAACTTCCGCTCCTGTTCCATTATTGAACCAGCCAACGCCAAAAAGGATTTTTCGAACGCGACATATCCAAAAATATACCTTTATTTTACTTCACTTTTTCTTCTTAGGTTTCACTCTGTCTGCCCGTATCGATCGCGCACTCGTATCCGAAACATCACGGCGCCCGAAAACAAGCTAGTTTAGCAAAAATATCGAAAAAAAATCAATTGCTGCGCGAAAAAGAATCACTATGTAATTCACAAACAATGGCGCCGCGAACCCGACGAAACACTTGATGCGCTGCATCACGGTATACTTATCTGCGTCCCGCCACCTTCCCCTGATAGATGTATCGGCAAGTGAAACGCAAGACCATGTCTACTTTTTAGTAATTCATTTCTTACTTTCATTTAGTTTTTATTTAAAAAAAAAACAAAAAAAACTACAATTCCAGAGATCCAACCACAATCTTCTTTTCTTTTTCCATGTGTTTGTTTGTCTTCCTTCCTCGTGTTGTTGTCCGATCCCTCTGGACAAGACTCCCTCCTTGCTCATCTTGTTGACCTTTTCCTCCTCCTTTTTTCGCTTTTGTTGTTCCCAACCTCGTGTTTGTCTTTTTTTCATCTTCTGCTTCACAAGCTCTCCTCTTCTCTTTTTTCTTTTTTTCTTCACGTGTGCAAACCTGTTGGGATTGCCACAACTGCCGAGGTGAATTTAACGCACTTGATCTCTCAAGTGTGCAGTCTTGTCGGGATTGCCACACTTGAGAGGTGCATTACAAAAATGTCTAGTAGATATTGTAGCTATACAAAGGATAAAGATAATCGCTTTATTTGCCCAACTGACTAATTATTTTAAGAAACACGGTGAATTGCGTAATGATATAAGTGCTGTTTATCAGCGGAAGCTAAGGAACAGAAACGCATTAATCAGGAAATCGAAAGGCAACAATATTGGTGTGTTCAGCTGCACCTGCAAGGCATTGCGTGACAAATTTCACAATATCGTCGAAGTCAAGTTTACTGACAAACGTGGCAACAAGTTCATGGAATTGAATAGGAACATATACCGTAGTATACAAATGTAACCAGTAATGAAGATGTTAATTTCAAAGATTGATATTTAGACATATTAATTATTGTTTTCAAGGTAATTTGTTCAAGAAATATAGAAAGAGGAAGAGGAAGCAGTAGGAAATTTATTGTGTGTGTGTGCTGAGACATGTGTAAGTGGAAGGATCAGAGCGATCATATTCATGTCGTATATTTTTATGAACCATAAAACTTTCCCACGGCCACGCGGTGAGCTAGTTGGTTTTTTTTTCAGAATAAAGCAACTTCCTTCGGCCACCATTATGTGGTTTTTGTGTCGTGAAATTGTTGTGATCTTTCTACCCTTTCCTTTCTCCGCTACAGGTGCGACGTATCGGTTGCCTTTTTTTTGTGGTAGGGAGGTGAAGCCTGTTCACGCTCTAAGTGTGGGACTCCCAGGCGCACAATGAATTTCGACTATCCACTAAACATCTCCCCTGTCAACAAGAGAACCCAGCCGGGAACCGTTTGGCACTTCGGAAGAAAGCGCTAGAAAAGAGATCCCCCCATCCCCGATAGCTCCCAGCTCACTAATAAAGCTTTTTCAGTGTCAATACTGCCCAACCATATCGTGCCACATAATTCCATTTGTCAACAATTTTCAGCATTCCTCTGACGATAGTTTACGGATAGGTCTTGCGAGTTTCGCTGACGAGGTCCCCGCACTGCGTACGCTAACTTATGCAAAAGAAGAGTGTGAGACAGGAATTATTCGACTCTCCTGCACAAAATACATCGTTAGAAGACTGTGCTCAGTCAATCTTGTGCAGGCAATACTGAAAACAACCGTGCCCGCTTATGATCTGAGTCAAGTAGAAATCGGTCTCACCATGCACTCGACTGAACCATGGCCTCAGGTCAGGGTTCAGACGTGCGGTTCACTTTCTCCTTGTGTTTTGCTCCCAGGAATGTTATCGACGTTTCCTTTCTTGGTGACCTTTTCTCCGTGGTCTTCGCCTCTGCGCAGGTAAACACTTCTGTTCTCTCTCACAAGGAGGGCGATGGGTATCACCCCTGCGATTACCAGCACTGCCGCTTGGCAGATTGTTCTATATGCATAAGCGATTCGCATCGCTCCCTGTCTCTGCACCCATGCCAACCGCTTCTGATGTAACTCATTGGTGAGAGCGTCACCCCACAGTTCTGACCCAAAGAGTAAAATTGAATGCACAGCGCATATTAGGAGTCGTCCCCCCGATTCGGTGGGCCCCCCATGTTGGCCATTAATCGGATGAGTGCCGTTACACGTGCTGCAGATTTGTCAGCTATTGCCCTGCTTTGTGGGGAAAAACTCATTTTCAAGTTTCGAGGACCCCCAGGTAATTTACAGCTCGATTCGACCACTGCTTCCCCAACACTGATAGGCCTCTCTCTGCGGATTCGCTCCTTTGTCAGGATGATTACTTCGGGTTTTTCCAGTGCCAGTCTGAAACCGTGAGCGGTCATCAAGTCCATTACCTGAAGCATTAACGTACTTAATCTGAGTTAGGAATGGTCTACTGTGCGTTCGCCGACTAGATCTGCGAGATTGTCCGCAAAGCCCATCAAGCGTGACCCATTCGGCAATTCAAACTGCAGCAGTTCTTCGTTAGAAATGTTCCACCGGTCCGGGCCAAGCATAGAGCCCTGAGTGACTTCTGAAGTAAGAACCGTCTCTCAGGTACCTTCCTTCGTGTCGTAGAGTAGGCCGCGGTTCGTCATATAGTCCCTCAGAGCCCGCATCAGATATACTGGTACTCAAAATCACTTTTCTAGCGCTTCCAGAATATCCACCCATCTTGCGCAGTTAAATCCATTTCGGACATCCAGAGTAACCAGCAAGACGACTCGTCGTGTGGAAATACTGTATAACTCCGCACGTTGGGCCGCGATCACTACTTCTTCAATTGCATCGATGGTGGAGCCGCCAGCTCTGAAGCCATAATCCCGTGGAAATAGGTCCCCGGAAGTACGAATCACGTCAGCGAGTCTTGCCCTGATAAGTTTTTCAAAAACTTCTCCGATTGACGACTGGTGTTTCAGTTTTGTCTTAGGACTCAGTACAAGTCTCATCACCTTTAGGCACTCTTCGAACAACCTTTCGCGCAGGCATGCGTTAAACATTCGGAGGGAGGAGTAAATATAGGCAAAAATAAAAGACAATCTGTGGTACCTCAGCTGGAGCCTGACTGAAGCCTTACTGGCCTTCATAGACATGACTGCTTTCTGCAATTCCATCTTCCTGAAAAGTGGGATTCCTATTAGTGTTTTACCGTGAACGGCCTAAACGATGCAGGATTGATAGGGAAATGAGCCCATACAAATTCGTCAATTTTTCTGCTTCGTATAAGTCAAGCGACCTTTGGAAACCGAGCTTCCGCATCACTTTTTTGTACCCGAGGCCCCATGAATCCCTGTTCACGTCAACTACCATGTTTTGACAAAGGCTGACATTGCTGCTGTTTATAAGACTGCGTTTTCTAGTTGACTTCTAAGCTGTTAATCGGATACGTGCCCCGTCCCAGGCCCGAGCTCGATGTGCCTTTCGTTTTTTAGCGAGCACCAGTATACTGGGGCCTTGTCTTCCCGGGGTGTTTGTAGGTATATTGAATACTTGTATGCGGATGTTATGATATTTAAAGTTGAGTTCACCACATCCCTTGCCACAGGTTGTCCGCTCCCCAGCGTTGCTTCCGACAGCAGCGATCGTGCTGTAAGGACTTCAACAAACTTTTCAGTATCCGCTCTCTCAGTATCCTACCGGTGCGCAAAAGAACGAGCTTGTGGTCCTCGGGAAGCACCGTCATGGAAATCCAGCGCACTGCTCTGGTGATCTCTGGCCGATTAATCCTCTAGCACTCTCCAATTTTTTACAGATTGTACTTGGCAATCCTAAGCAAATGTCACATCAGGTTTGGATCCGACAAGACCAGTTCTGGCTACCATGCTCAGAATCCGTTTTCCCCGAGCATGTGATTCAGACATGTCTCAATCGATGCCTCTTGGGTTGAAGTCACCTCCGTCAAGCACATGGTCCTATGTATTCGAAACAGCGTCCTCCAAAGCATTGAGCCTAAGTTCAAATGACTACAATGGTTCGTTCGGAGTTAGGTATACACTAAAGAGTGTAGTTCTCGAACACCGAACCCAAATGAAACCATCTGCTCGCCCCCGACCCTGCACTTGGAAGCGAGCGCTGTTCCGAACCCAGATGGCGGCTGTACCGGATTCGTCAGGATACCATGTTGGTGAACTTCTGGTGTGATGCTACTCGCTCAGCAGCAGCCAGTCAGCATGGCTGTCTCTCGCAAACTGTTCGAGTAGGTCTTGGGCAATGATGGTTCAATGCAGATTGACTTGGAGGATGTGCATCATTTGAGGCGGGGGTAGGGCTTCTTGGAACACCCAACACTTCCCAGGCATTGGGATATGTTTCAAATCATCACTCGGGTCATACTCCTGGCATAGAACACAGTGTGACTCATCTGTGATCTCTTTATTATGCCCTGCTTTGCCGCAATGGTAGCACAAAGATCTTCGGCCAGTTCCATAACATGCATGTGCTGTATAATTGTATCCAAGGCACTTGAAACACCGGAGAGGAATCGCTCTTCGCAGTATCCGACAAATAAACCACCCTATTCTAATTTTTCCCTGCTTTGAAAACTGTTCTGCTTCCCGCTCTGTGAGGTCGACTATGGCCATGCGTTGACCACTGTTGTTTGGTTTGGCGAGCCTGACTTTTGTCTCGCCTAGTACGGGGAAATCACGTTTCAAGGCGTCTTCTATTTAGAGCAGATCCGTAAAACAGTCAATGTCCATAATTTGGAGTTTGCCCATAGGCTCGAGTGAGGCTACAGTTGTTTTTTCTTCGAAGGCTCTTTTGACTGCGTCACGGAACACGTCTTCATTGTTTGCATCTGGTCCAAACTCAACAAGTAGACACTTGACCGATTTGGCCGTACAGCTTCGGTTGTAGTTCGGATATCTTGGAGTTTTACCGCTGAATATATTTCCCTCAAGACATCCGCATAAGATCTACCGTCGGTGTATTTAACCAGTAGCTCCTGCCTATAAATTTTCAACGCTTCGTAATCTTCTTGGGTAACAAGCGATGATTCATTGCATTTCGGAATCTGTGATTCTTTATCGTTTTCAACTTTAGAGCCGCTGTTGTAGTTGATTTTTTGGATGCTTCGGACAGTGCGTCTCAAATTCCTACATCATAATTTGATTATTAGATGCCTTGTCTTTGTCTATCCCCTTCAATTGGGCTGCAGGCCATCCTATCGCTGGAACTAAAAGTCGAGACGACTACTGCACTCTCAAAGGGATTTTCCTGTTGCTCTTCCTCTGCCTTCAGTCACCTCCATCTATAATGACCTATTCGGGTAAAGAGGTCTTCCAGCTTAAGATTCATTGGTGCATTTCATGTGGCAGTGATGCATTTTATAACCCTTTCTGCTTTACGGTAGAGCCGTTCCTCCATCTTCACGACATCTCATAAACGAAGTACTCGGTGTCTGCCATGCAGGGATATATTTATTTGTGTCTTGTTCTTCAGTCACTTCGGTGGTGATGGGATTAATCATAGGTTCCTCAACCGTTCCGCCATTCCCTACCGTGTTTTCAATTTTTCCAGATTGTGAGAGTTTCTGCTCTTCTTTTGTTGGGCGTTTCGGCGTGCGTATGGGTTTCCTGCTGTGCCCGCATGCAGAAAAGATCTCTGGTTGTACCAGATTTCCTAGTGTTCGGTTTTTTCTTTTGCATATAATTAGTTTGATATCATTGCTAATACGTCTCCCCTCGGAGCCGCTATCTCCGCTTGTTTGCTTAGGCGTCTTAATGGTTCCATGTTTGTATATGCCAAGCAGGAAGGCCAGACGAGGGTCGGTCCTTATAGGGACAGGTGCTCAGGGCCAGACGGGTGCTGTTAGGGAGCTCGTCTCAATCGAGAGTACACCAGTAAACAACTCAATGGTGCGAACGTCGAACGCACTCCGAGGCCTGCCTAGGTTTTCCCGGGATGGAGACGATATGATCGTTAGACAAGAGCCGTTCACATTTGAGTGTCACCTCGGTGCTACATGCGACGCAACTAGGTCCAAAACATCATATCCGCCAGCCTAAGGCGTCAATTTCGGTTAATCAATAGAATCGTAGTCTATGTTGGGTTCAAGGTCATATTCCGTGGAGTCCTCCGTTCTCTCGGGTGTGTGGGGGCGGTACTCCCTAAAGAATACTGGCTTTAAGGAATACTCCTGGCAACCAGCATTCCCCGTGCGGGTATCGGTTGCCTCCGGTTTATTTATTTTATATAAGCACATTAGTTTTTTTTTGTTTATTATTATTTTACCACAAACTTCCCACCAATAACCCCATTTCTCTTACCTTATCATTTTCTGGTTTTACTTCATTTTTCTCCCCACACTTGAAAATACGCAACACCTGCCAAAATGACAGAGCATCCAAACGTATAACCTCAACTAGGATGAAGAAGAAAATTGTCAAGAATGTTCAAGCCTTATTCAGGGCCTGAGGCAGAATCAAGCTGCAGAGTGCAGTAGAGAACACGCAGCGGACGAATTGGATGCTCTGGCTTTCTTCTGCATATGTAGGACGACAAAATAGATCATTTAGAAAGACTGGAAAACATGCGGGGAACTATAGCTCAAAAACCCAGCAGTGGTCCCTGGAAACAATAACAATAAAGTTTGAAGGAACTTCCTCATGGGTGTCCATGAGATGTGATTACAGATTTTAAATAATTTTATCGTATTGCATTCGTTGACATATCCTGGCCATAAATGTTTATATGTGTTGTGCGTAGGATGCCTTCAGATGAATTCCAAGGGAAATTTTCGCTTGATTAAATTCATCTGATTTATTTTAAATTTGTTGATCCTTTATGTAGATTTCCTTTTGATTTCCACGAATTCCACATGGTGGCCGCTAATTATGAAAACGCAAAATGCAATCGCGTTTTCAAATGTTCCAGCCGCGTGGAATTAACAAAGTATTAAAAAAATAAAAGCTTCAATATTTATTAACGTTTTATAATGTTACTCGCAGGTATTCTGGGAAACGATTTTCATGGAAAGTTTTAAAAAATTTCCATAAACTTCCTAACTTAAAGTAAGCGAGCACGACAACATATTATTCTCAGAATATACAATGAGTTAACAATTCTTACTTTCTCTCTGAATTATTTACTCCAAAGTGAATATCACGCGAGTTTGGCTTGTGTTGCGAATTTAGCCGCGAATATTTTATAGTTTTCCATTGTAATTTGCTCCTTTCAAGTGTCCATGCGCACTCGCAACATTCTTCACGAAACGGAGACAAGCATTACCACTGGAAAATGGAAGGCGGATGATTTGATGATGTCTTTCATTGGAAAAAGCATGCAGTTTCCGATTAGCTGTTGCGGTCTTCGCAGCGAGTGTTCACTGTCCAAACGAAAGTATACTTTTCCCGGAATCAATATCCTGGCCGCATGTTATCCTTGTTCTGAAAGATTTATTAGATTCTCTCTTAACACTAATATTGTGTTAAGTAGCTTGTGTACACTGTGATTATGGCTCTCCTGTAATATAGCCTAAGAACTTAGGCTTTCATGGAGTATCCTTTTCTAGTGTCAACAAGTGCTATTTAGCTGTTGTGTTGGAGTGTTTACAGCAAAGTGACGAACGTGTTTTTCTTGGGACTTGATTTGTTGGCTAGTGCTTTGTACGGGTTGTTAGTAGGCCACTATCTATTCTGCGTATAATAGCTTTTGTCTGCAAGGAGTGTCGTGGGAGGATAAGGACCTAAGAAGTCAAGATAACGATTGTTGAGTTAGGAATGTTTTGTATTTCCAAATCTCATGTGGAACAAAGTTTGGTGTAGTGGTTTTGTGTATGCATTGCCTAAAGGCTATAACGTTCCATAGTTTAATCTTTCGTGCGAAGGACAATATGTGAATTGTTTCTGATATCTGATGTTGTGGGAATGCCATTCTCGATAATTCTACGTATGAACGGAAAGCGTATTGATTCAAACGGAAACCGGGTGGAGAAGTGAACTTATCCTTAAAGTTGTGATAAATGTAGAATGTGAGTAATAATAGTTGGATATTCTGCTTCTGTTCCTTTCATAGTTCAAACACGTCGCAGTGATAAGCGAAGGCTTTCTATTGTAAAGTAAACAAAAGTGAAACACAAGGAAGTTATCTTATAGTATTATAATTGTTTGCATTGGATTATTCATTTGGATAAACGGAAACAAACCGAGGCAAATGCTGTTTGGAAGATAAAATCTAGCCATTGTTTCAACACTATTTGAAGGTATATTTGTGGTAATGATGTTATTATTTCCAGCATGAAAAATGCTTAGGGATGAAAACTTGAAACTTTCGGGCAGAATGTCATACTACAATGCATATCTGTTTCGATTGCTGTTCCGAATAAATTTTACGAATAAGATGTAAACTCAAATCATATGCTGATCAGCACATTTATAATAAATTTATCAAATTTAAATGGTGGACTATGAATTGCAAACTGGCAGATACATATGAATATAGCTGAGGAAATATTATCAGGAATTATCAAACGATTATCAAACAACAGATTTCATTGCTAATAAGAAGGTCCAATGTATTGCAAAATATCTGCAACATCAGAACTAGACACATTACTTACACATGAAGTAACTATGGCTTCACTATAAGTGGTGCTACTTTTATATTTAAACAAAAGTTTTTTGGTCGTTCCCCCAGTGAAATATAGAGATATAAATGTATAGAGATATATAATATATAGAAATAAATAAAGAAATATTTGGAGATAAATATTTAGACGAAGGATTTAAATAAATTGTTTAGAGAAATTCAATATGTCAATAAAAACAAAACTTTTTAGCTTTACTTTAGATCTTCTTCTTCTTCTGCTTCTTCTCTGTAGCAATTCAGCCCCTCTCTGGTCATCGCTTCCTGTAACAAGCACTTCCAACGGACTCCAATGTACCCTCCAATTTTGAAATCTAAACAACGATGAACTCCCTTTGTCAAAGAAGTCAGACCAGCATTTCCTTGATTTCCCCCCTGGTCTCCAGTTCTTTCAAAGAATACATTTTTGGGTTTCTGTTGTTCATCCATACGATTCACATTGCCAGCCCATTGGAGCCTCAGCAGTCTTAAAATAGCTGAGACCTCCGGCTCGTCAAGGACTGCATACAGCTTCCCGTGTAGCTTCGCTCCAGTTATCTGCCTCAGGATCTGTCGTTCAAAGGCGTTTAATATATTTGGGGAAAACTTGGGATGTGGTCAATTTTTCACACTCATAGCATACCAAAGGTCTTATCATAGTTTTGTATACTTGGAGCGACTAAAAGAATTTGTTTACGGGCTGTACCCTTCGGTGTAATTCGCCTCTTTCATTGGCGGTTCTCGTTATTTTTGCGGCTGGATATACAAGCTTGCCCATATTTTCGATACTGTCTTCACCAGCTGTGATATTTTGAGTATTTAAGGTATTTCTTCTTAAAGTTCGTTTTGGTGTTGCCGCAGGCCAAAATTAACTCTGGGTAGCTTGGTTCCGCCGGGCCTTGCTTTGTGGGTCTCGAGGACGCGTTTCGGCTGCATACAGCCATCTTCAGCTCGTTCTGGAGCTGAAGATGGCTGTATGCAGCCGAAACGCGTCCTCGAGACCCACGAAGCAAGGCCCGGCGGAACCAAGCTACCCAGAGTATTTCTTCTTAGTTGAGTTTAGTTTTCTTGTTTGTTTTCGTGATTTGTATCCCTATTTGTTTGTTCCGCTGTCAAGTTTCATGATAAGTTCTTACTGACGCAGATTATTAACGACCGTGACATCGTGTAGATGTCATCTGCATTGAGTACCACTTGTTTTGACTTGCATAATAAAGTGCCTCTTGTATCGACAGCTAGCTTTGATATGACATGTTCAGAGCCAGATTGAACAACAAAGGGGCCAGTCCATCTCCCTGCTTTATCCCGGTATTGGTGCCAAAGGCGTCGGTGAGTTGGGGTGAGTATTGGGGCGCACATGGGAGATAGTCTGAGTCATTGTCATTTTAGTAAGACGGACTTATTTGGCTGGGATACCAATGCAAAGCATTATTTGATACAGTACGATACGATCAATACTGTCAAATACTTGCCTATTAATACTTGCCTTGCCTAGATAACAATAGACAACAAATCCGGTAAAAGTCTTTGTTGAACTCTCAGCATTTCTCAGGTTTTTCTCCGATTTGACAGTAAAATAGTAGAAAATTGGTCGATGATCGATCTGTCAGCTCTAAAGCCATCATGATACTCCCCAATAATAGTGTTGGCGAATATTTTGTAAGTGATCGCACTGTAGCATATCACCTTTCTGCGGATAAGAAAGATAATTAATTTGTTACACTCGTTCAGCATATGTTCTTCCTGTCAGAGTTGCTGGATGATTTTGTGTATGGGTTTCTGAACACTGCTGCCACCATTCTCCACTGGAATCTCGTCGATGCCCGGCGCTTTATTATTCTTTTGGGTTTGGATGGTGTAACAGACTTCATCCAGAGCTAGTGGGGTCAATGGGAGTTGTCCAGGAATCTACATATCTATTGGCACAAATCTTCTGGAGGTCTGTAAAAGATTAAGGGGTTTTGGAAATATGAAGCCCAGCTTTCCTTAGTCTTGCTTTCATCAACAATGATTTTGCCGATGTCATCACAACAGAGCGTGGGCATGAGAAAATAACGTCGCTTCAGGCTTTTCACTACTTTGTATGCGTGTCTTGTGTTGTTCCTCGCTAGACTTCGATCAGCATCGATGCTCCTCAACTGGTCATCATGGTAATTTCTCTTCTTAGTTCTAATCATATTTTGCGCTCCTCTTCTGGGACTTTCATACTATTCTCTCTTCGTCCTGGTTTTCCAACCAATTTTTTTTTTGCACGCCTGATTATTTGTGTCTAACGCATCCTGGAATTTGAATCGAACCAAACATTTCGTTTGTGCCGGAATAGATGTCTGATCGTCTGTTTTATCATGGCCTTAATTTCCGCTATCGCTTCAACCCATAGCTTGGTGCTTACTTTCAGCGGAGTATCTTATAGTATGGTATATTATAGCTAGCTAGTTGGAAACAAATAAGAGACACCTTTGCTTCTGATTTACACTTTCAACAATTGTAGTTTGGTTTTCGTTAGCAAAACTGAATTGAAATGAAAAGCAACGATGACTCCCACCTATAATCAGTACTTCTATAGTAACGCGACGTAAGGCTTGGTTTGGGATGATACGCATCTATTTCTTCATATAGCTGAAATTCCATAGAGGCTATCTATGTTTGACAAGCTGGAATTAACGCAAATTCCTCAGCTGGCTTCGGACATACGGATTTTATGTATCTTGTCCAGATAAATTACAAAATGTAGTAGAAAAATTGTTATTTTGCAAAATCTAGATTACACGAATTTTCTTGGCATCAAAAATTTTCCGTAACAATACATCAATCCTTCCTTCCACTACAAGAAAAACACTTGAAAGGTTTCAGAAGGAAGAGTCTTCAACTGCTGTTTTCACTAACGTTATACAATTTTCATGTTGGCTCAGAGACGGTACCATATATCCTTATTACGTTTCATTCATCAGTGTAAGTGGAGTCGAAAATGAAGCACGGAAGGCAAAACTTGATGATCAGGGAGGAGAGTCTCATGTCAAGGGTCTCAGAGTTAAAAAAAATACTAACAAGTTCGAGAGTGACCCGAAGGAGATAATCATTAATATAAATAAAACAGTGGTATGACCATTTTTCTCCGTCGCTACGATCGATGTTTCTTTTTTCGAGATTCATCTTTTGCGTTCCATTTGTTAGTCTATGATTTCAACAAGGAGTCCTACTAGCAGAACTACCTTTCATCAAAGGTAAAACCGCTTTCAAAGTTACCAACCTTGAGTGGGGTTTTCTGATCAATGCTTAATTCAATCCGTATCTGCTTTTGGTAGGGTGACAACAGCTTTGCGACGATTTTCACATGCAATGACCTTAATTCAGAATGGTTTATAAGAATTAACCACTTGAAGAGTAAAGTGGTGGTTGAGACGGTCATGAGACGGCAAATGTTCCATTCTTTCATCAACGCAAGAGGAGAATGGATATTCTGTTCTAATATCATCTTTGTAACATTCATGCTCTCGTCAAAACGCTTGATCCTTTTATGAAATACCTATAGCGCATTGTAAATTAGTGAATGTAGAGGACCATCGGCGTAAATAGAAACACTTATAATAACATATAAATAATATTTTATTATGTAAATAAAAAAATCATGGAAATGGGAAAGAAAAAAACAAATAAAAACAACACAAAATTTCCTAGGAAAACAGAAAATTGACCAGATTCTGGGTAACTTCACAAAAAATAATTAAATGATAAGCAGGAATAAGACATTGGAATAAGGAAATAGACGAATAAGACATCCAACCAATAAACACATGTCATAATTTGGGTTTGAAAGGCTTCAAAATAAACATTGTTTCTGGTGCAGATCCGATTCGTCTTTCGAATCTAAAGAATATTATTTTCACAAAGTATCACTGAACAAATACGTCTTGGAAGAATTTTCAGAAATACTTATATTGCTACTTCATCAAGAAAACCTGATTTCATTGAACCTTGGAGTCATTTTATTATTGTTTCGATTCCTCTGCTCTAAGTGACCGAAGTGATCTGTACGAGACGAATTTTATCGATCTTTAAACTATTCTTTTCTCCGCAAGATTACTCGTATTTCTCGGAGGATACCATTCAATTCCTTACAACTTCGCTATGTTGACTGATAAGAGTGAGGTTTTGTGGTTCAATTTTGTATGCAAGCACGCAGAATCGGGTACTCCGATGTCAAGCTTTTCTTTTCTGATTGCGGTAGGAGAATCATCAATTTCAATAGAACATTTCTAAGGTTCATATAAAATACCCCTATGCGATAGAAACCTTGCGCCTTCACATCTTCACCTAATTCTTCTGTTGTCATCGGATGTTATTCTTTCGCTGCAACTTAGGTACTAGCGTCCAGTGCTTGGAGTATGTTTCCCCAGAGTATATTCTGATTTTGATATTTTATTACATATTATGGTGGTTCCATAAGTATCTATTTAGGTACTATCGTTGTATGCTGCCATCTATCAAACGACCATCAAACAAATTTCAAACTTCAAATTTCGATTCAAACTGAATCGAAACTGGGTTAGTTTCGATTTGGCAGCCCTTCGAAAAAGACATGTTTCGTTATTTTTGCTTATATAGAAAAAGAGCAATATCTTTTGGTAATTCGCTGTTTTCTTTATGGGTGGAAAATATGCGAAGAGATAAAAGCAAAGTTGGATACTGTTTATGGGGACACTTCGTCATCTATGATCACCGTTAGATATTGATTCAACGAATTTGAGCGTGGGCGAACATCCGTTTTTAACGAAGCGCAACGCCCGGCAGATGCGGTTAGCGATGAAATTATTCAGAAAGTCTACGATATGATTCTCGCTGTTTAACGAACGGAATAGCGCGATGTAACAGAGACCATAAGTATGTCGACCGAAACGTCAATTAATATTTTACATGATAAGTTGGCAATGAAAAAATTGTCAGCCCGATGGCTGCCGCGATTGCTCACTGGGGACAACAAGCGGATGCGGCTGTTAACTTCGAAGCAGTGCTTAAAGCAAATTTTTTGGAGCAAAGGAGTTTTTGTGTCGAGTTCTCTGCGTTGATGAATCCTGAATTTATCGTTACGCACTAAAAACTAAACAACAATCGAAACAATGGATTTCTCCCGATGATTCAGCTCCAAAGAAGGCGAAGATGCATCAATCCGCCAGAAAGGTCATGGCGACGATTCTTTGGGATGCGCATGGCGTTATTCTCATGTTTTTTTAGAAAAAGGAAAGAACGATCACTAGACAATGTTTTGAGTTATTGGACCCTTGTAGAAAATTGAAGTATACACGGCCGCATTTTGCGGAAAAGAAGGTGCTGTTTCACCAAGATAACCAGCACATAATCCGGAGTCGTCGCCGCTAAACAGCATGAATTGCGTTCCGAATTGCTGCCCCATTCTCCGTATTCATCCGATCTGGCACCTTGCGAATTTTTCTTGTTCCCTTACATGACGAAATGGCTCGCGGGAAAAAATTCAGCTTAAACAAGGAAGTCATCGCCGAGACAGAGGTGAGTTCATGTTTGGAGAGTTCGAAAAATCCTATTTTTTTGAGGGATTTAAAAAAAATGACAGGGATGTTGGTAGAAGTGTATCTTTCAAAAAGGGAACTATGTTGAAAAATAAAAACAACAAAAACTTAATTTTTTTTTGAGAATATGGTGTTCATTTCTGGCACGGGTACTTATTGAACCACCTTCGTATGCTGTACATTCTCTTATAAATCCTTATAGCCGTGATTTATATTTCCAGCTTTGCTAGAACTTCTTTATTCTTTATGTTAACAACAAAAACTTCGGACATTTTCTTAAGTAATTAAGAAGTAACACACAAATCAGCTGAAACTTCTGCTGAATAGGTAGAGCTTTGGTTTGATCAAATATCCATCATCTTCTCTTTAGTTGCGATATCCTGATTAGTAAAATTCGCCCTAAATCTTGCCGCCAAAGTTCCCAATACTAGAATAACTTCGGTTGCATTTTCGCTTTGATCTTTCCTTCGCTAATGTTTCTGTGATCATCCATATTATTCTTCTCAGATGGTGAAGTTTTGACAGTCGATATTGGAACTCAAGTGACAACTTACTCAAGAACAACTTATTCAGAAGCTTGCATATTCCTTTGAAAAAGTATTATGCGCTATCCTTTAGACTCCATTTCACAGTGTGTTGATTTCTATTCCAGAAGATAATCTGTCTGGTACTCCTTTGTCGTAGCCTGTCAAATGTTTGGCCGTTTCGTCGCTGGTGTGATGGCGAATCAATGAATACCGTTACAAGATGCCGCGGTGTTTACTGTTCTTGTGGTCTGATGGATCTGTTTGCGGTTTTCTAGACATAGGTTCACATTGATGAAGGTGTTTAGTGATCGATTTGAGTTGTGTTTGGTCAACTGTTCACTACGACTGCTATGATGTGGCCATTTATCCATACCATATCAATATGTGTAAAGCAAAAATATATCCTCTTTTTTTAAATAGCCTTAAATGTCCTTTCTCAATTTTTTTAAGGTAAAAAATTGTAAATAGTGTTGTCGAATATTGTCAAAATTAATAAAAAAAAAGTTCCATTTTTATGGGAAACTCAGTGATGTTTAAATTGACGTCTGACTTTACCTGTAAAACTTTTCAGTAGACATTATATTTGTAACGATGGAAAAGTGTTTAATGAAATGAAACCCAGACACCTAAACTATGCATCAACAAGAAGGAGCACATAAGTCTTGAAGGTAGATGGTAACTTTCGCCGAATTGGCTATACGAGTAGCCAAATCATTTTCATTGTGGTCCTACAGCCCTTATGTGGCCTTGCACTTCTTTGAATTACACCTCAAACAGTCTAAGTCTTTCTACCACTAGCTAGAAAATCTAGGGAGCGATTAGCGATCCACGATAATCGAGCCCAACAAAGACTTCCTGGAATTCCCCACTAGTATTCACTCTTCAGCAATATCTACAAATACCTTGCCAGGTATCCACTCTTCATTCATCAGTGCACGAGGCCTTTCTGTTGCAGTTGCCATAGGGTTATTATCTTAGATGTCAAACATTTCTTATAGTTTCTTGTACTTTATTTACCATTGATGTCCTTTAGGTCTTGGATCCATTACGATCTGTCTTTTATTTTATTTACGGAACCTTAAGTCAGGCTCCAAGTTTAACAACTGTAACATGAAAGAGGTACTTGGCCTTATGCATGCTTTGTATATTTGGAGCTTCGAAAATGTGTGCGTATAAACTTGAAGAATTGGAACCACTCAGAAGAATGTAAAGAGGTGTCATCGCATTAATTTAAAAAGATAAGTCGAAAATAATTATCTGGCCTTAATTTTTGGCACCATTATTAATTTTCTTCAAAAAATAGCCTGGAAAATATCTCATTTTATATTTCGCAATATTGCTGGTTGACATATCCAGTTAACCAATAATGAGTTATAACTCCGACGAAAACTCGTTGACGATGTTGAAATTTTAGACCAATTTCTGATTGAAATCTTGCCAAACAAAATTGTCAAAATTTTTGACAAATGATGCGTAAGTGTCGAGTTTGACATGAATCTTACATAATTTATCATTATTGAAACATTTTATGCTTCATAAAACACACTTGATGTAACTAATTTCTGCAGCCTTGATAGCGGTATTGGGTCTTTCGAGTCTAAAATAATATGACAAATATCAGTTTTCAGTGCCACGTGGTATCTACGAGGAAGCGTTTTCAAGTACAAAGATTGGAGGATAAGAAGTGAGCATAAATATACAGAATTTTTTCAACAGCCTAGCAACTCTCATACATTTTTCAGGTCTTTTAGTTAAAGTTCAGATCTTAATTAAAAACATGTTTGTCTTTCTCCAAAAATTAAGCTGAAGCAACATCTTTCACTTCTCCATCGATTGAAAACTCCTTTCCTCGAAGTTCTGTGTTAAGCTTTAGGAGCAGATAATAATCGCTTTGAGCTATGACAGGACTGTAAGGTGGGTGATTCAAACACGGTACTTGTTAAAAGATGCGTTGCCGTTCAGAAGGAGGATGCGTTTGGCAAATTTTCCTCTTCTTAGTTCTCTTATATATCATTTCAAGCTCTCTATGATTGAAGCGGAATATTCTCTGGTTATGGGGACGCCTTTATCTTTGTGATCTGGCTACCGGATCCCTCCTGAATTTCAAAAGACTGTTGCCATGATTTGACCAGCTGACTTGGATACGTTACACTTCTTGAATGGAGATGTGCCCTATTTGAACAACTATATAGAGTCCTGCTTGGAGTCAGGTTAATAATGCTACACGCAAGTATCGTCGCCAGTAACTATTCGATTTACGAGTACATCTTTGTCTTCACTACAGAGGGAACATTCTACGGTGTTCTGCGGTGTTGCTCCTGAGACACCGTGAGCATTGTCGACACCCACCTAACGCTGTCCTTTGTCAAGATAATGCCCAGATAGTCGTGAAGAATTTTGGAAACATAAAACCATTCCTGAAAGCTGCTTTTCTTTAGTGTAACATCTTCCAATATTAATTTTCCACTTTTCGAATAATTTCCGGAGAAATCACTTCAATCGGCCGGCCTGACCATGGGTTGTCTTCAAACGAGTCTCTGCCCATTTTGAAGAGACTGTGTCAATTTTAAACTATGGTTTTACTTTTACATGGATGGCCGAAATGGATGCCATCTCTTCCGGAATGGTATCAAATAACTTTCGTTGCTCCTTTCATAAATTCACAGGAAGTGAACCTAATCGAATCTGGAGGCCTATATTTTTTATCTGATTTTTATTTCAGACGTGCTCTTGTCTCAGTCATTTATTTTAAAGGATCGGCAACAGCTATCTTCTTCTCTATCATAAACATACGGTGCGTTCTTGTGAAAACTATGTAATCACGGTTAGATATGGTGTTTTTTAAGAGCTTGAGAACTTTAAATAATAATACAATACAGTAATATTGATGGAATGATTTTTTCATTATTATAATCGGCACGATAATTTCATGGCATTTACTATTTAATTATGATTTCTAGCATGTGTTCGCCGTGGCTATGAGTTACATATCCAAGGATCCATCAGTCCAATTTTCCACTACTTTTTCCAATAAATCTAATCGCCTCGAATAAATCGCCTTGAATATTAGCATCCAATATTTCACGAGTCGCTGATTTGTCGACATAAACTAATGACTTACCAAAGTCAGTTAACAGTTGAAAGTCAACAGCACAATTTCTGGAAGTAAAGTTGTCACCAAATTGATTTTGCAATAAATTGATGGTTAAGCGCGTTTTATGGCAAGTTGCGTCGTCTTGTTGATACAAATGTCGTCGATGTTTGGGTGATTAATTGTTGTAACCAAAAAATCAGACAGCGTAACGGTAGTTCACACCTCATTTCGAAAAAAATATGGACAAGTGTTGCCTTCATCGTGTGAACCGCAACAAGCAGTCGATTAATGGGTCTAAAGAGGATTCGTTAATGAGTTGAGGATTGCTTTCGCTTCATATACGGAAATTTTGCTACTTTATGAAGGCATTAAACCAGAAGTCAGCTTCATCACTAAACACAATTTTTCGGTAAAAATACTCACCTTCGGCCAGTTTCAAATCAGCGCAATCAGCAAAAATGCGACATAAACCGTACTACAACAGCAATATTCTCTTCGGCTCACTAATTTTTTTGATTTTTGATGGTTTTTAATCGAGAAGAGTATAATAAGTACGGAAACGATCAATAACTGCACGAATTGTTTGCTCCCTATGCCGATTATGTTGACCGTAAAATGGACGAAGCGATCTATGGACTTCGCGAATAGATTTATTTTTTCAAAGCAAATTTCCACAAATTTGTTCCGGCGCTAAACGATTTAAGATGAATTGCCAAACCTTGCTGAACAGAAATGTCAACACAGTTTGAGATTCTCAACTGTAAAACCATAGAAAACAACCATCGAAACGTCTCATGCAGCTGACGAAATACTGCATATAATAATTAATTATAATTTGATAATTCCTATATGCCCTGTTGCATATCAATTATATCAGTGCAGAATTGTGGACTAGGGTTTGATTTTTTATAAGGTCGTCTTTTGGTAAAAATTCATACGCAGCTCTATCATTTAGGTTAATTCTGAGTTATGGAATTTTTTCCTTTAGCAGTTTGTTAAAGTTAGGTTATAGGTGTTCGTGCTTTTATTGATCGTACAGTTTTCGTATATGAACTTAAATTTCAATAGTTATTGAAAAATACGCAATTTTCCTTTAAACCATAGAATTTATTTAATAAGTTTTTTAACAAATACCGATATTTCGGAAGACAGTTGCTTCCTTCCTCAGTGCTAACTGAGGAAGTGAGTTAGCAGTGAGGAAGGAAGCAACTGTCTTCCGAAATATCGGTATTTGTTAAAAAAAACTTATTTAATAAATTCTATGGTTTAAAGGAAAATTGCGTATTTTTCAATAACTATCGAAACCAACCATAGCAAAGCAGTCCAAACAACTTAATATTAAATTTCAAGATATCATTGAATTCAGCATTTCTGTATCATCTTTATTTCAACTAGTTCATTGTTCATCATATTCTTTCCAGTACTACTTTAATAGAAAAGTTGACCTAAGGACTCTTGAAAACTAAGAACTCAACGTTATAAATACTTAAAGCTACTCATTACAATGCATTCGAAGATGGCTAATGATGGTGGAATGCTTTTGATATTACATATTTCTCTGGTATTTCACTGTCTTTTCAGTTTCCTTTTGCATCGTTAAGAACGGTTGGTATCGTACCCTTTCTTCGCTAACACAGCTGCACTACATACCATCGCATTATGAACTTCTATCCTGCGTAATAAACGGGGAAAATGTTATAAAAGTAAATTTTTTCTTCCCCCACACAGTTTTCTTTTTTCCGTTGAGAAAAACAACGAGACTTTTGTTAGTGGTTTCGGTACTGAAGGCAAACCATGTCAACGAACCATACAGTTAACTGCTTGCAATTCCAATGAGGGTTCAAATTATGCTTAATAAACCCTGAAACTCAGAACTCAGGACTTTTTTGTGTACACGGAGATGTAAATTATTTCTAGCTCTCTTATGCTTCTATACCCGAGCGCATCTCTTAGCTAAATTTAGAAAAATTTTAGGATCCGTACTTAGGATTATTTTTAGAAAGAATAAACAAGCAGAAATAAGTATGTCTGCCTAGAATCTCGAAATTCTAATCAAGGATCTACCGTAACAACCTTTTAAATTTCTTATGTCCGTATTAATCGATTCAAAAAAAAAAAGAAGAAAAAAAAACTCTAATTTGGAAAAGTTGAAACGTTTCCAAGCAATATGGCTTACAGCAGATTGTCCTTCGTGTAACATTCTGCATAACATAGGCCTGATATTTTTGAGGGCTTAATTCCCCAGCCACATTTCACTTCAACCTTAAAATATGTTAAGAGCGAAATCTTTCTTTTTCACTTTTCAAGTGATTTATGTACTCGAAGAAGCACTTGTGGATACATTTTGTGATTGAGTTGGTAAATATTTATTGAAATGTCAGCTTAACGCAACGAAAGATAAATTGCGTTCATTTGTATGCATGTATGAAAGTTTTCTAACGTATGTGCGCTCCATATGGCCTTTAAATATACTTCAAAGATTAAGTACTCAAGAAAGTACTTTAAATTGAATTACGTTCGACATTTTTTTCTGCGACTGTGGCGTGGGAACGATAATTTACGTTTTGGGCAAATAAATTGAAATAAATAATTTAGAAGCATTTAATTTAATTCTGTTGTAAGTTCTTCGAAATAATTCTACTATACGGCCGAAACTTAAACTTTTTTCAAGCAAAATGATGGACCTTTTTGATGCTTGTTTTATTATTAAATTGAAATTGGAACCATGGGTGAAAAGTGTAAGCACAAGCATGAAATTCAAGCAATGTATGCTAAGCTCACATACATAGTTTTGAGTACAGTATGACATCTCCGTGAAAACATGTTTAATTCAGCTGATTGACAGGGACAGAATTTTTGTATCCGAAACCCTTGGCCCAGACTCCTTTTTTTCGGTAGACATAATCTTTTCCATCATGCTTACCAAAGGAGACAGCACTAAGCCATTAATGCTCATACATGTGTACATTCTTGTCTTCAGTCTTAACAACGAACAAAATGGTTTCATGTCTTTTGCTCAGGCCATTTGTGTTGTCATTCTCAATAAGAACATACTTTGCGCTGAGTGGATGATGATCAAATTTTCCCCATTTATTCACGACCGCATGAAAAAAGGATGATTGCGGTATAGTGTTTTCAGTTGACAGATCAGAAGCAAATCGAAATTTTTGCTACTTATTTATGGTTGCACTGCTGCGTTTGATGGAATTTCGATTGAAGAATCATAATAGGGAGCTCCCGCATTCCAATTACTTGACATTTAGTATATACTTGTAAAAAATAAATGCTGGTGATTCAGGACATGCGAATAATTGACATATGTATGAGCCGTTTACTTTTGAAAGACCTGTCACCCTCAGGCCTTTAATTGAATTTTAAATTCCTTTACTGTTACCCCAAGCCGGAATTCTACATTTATATCTGCTTGCATTTTTTTTTTGTTTTTTGTATTACAAAACACTCCTTTCCTATCTCCTTTCTTGCGTACATGTTCACATTATATACATATCCCGTTTTTGAGTCGCATCCCAGCCATACCATTATTCCTCGCTTTATGGGTTTGAATGTTGTTTTTGGGATGACATTGGTAAAATAATGACAAGTACAATGAATACAAGCATTGTACTTGTCATTATTTTACCAATGCTTTGGAATGGTGAATCTGAGCGTACACACTGGAATGTCATTTTGAGACACACAATTAGGTCATCAATATAGTTGGTCTGTGATGCATTATCTGGCCTATTTGGGTCGTTCATGTATAGTTTTGAAGACAAGGGAAGAAATCGGGCCCGGTTCATGACTTTCTTTATTGCGTTTCGCAAAGATGCATTTTGGGGCCAATCCATGTGGACTTTTGGTAGACGATTATAGAAAATTACCATCATGCTACCCAGAACAATCATTACTTGAAAAGGACATGCAACAAGCAACACAAAAGGACATGCAACAAGCAAAAGGATAAGCAACAAGTCAAAACTTGTCAAAAGGATAAGCAACAAGTCAAAACAAGTCAAAACTTGTTGCTTATTTGATTATTTAGGATAAAATTTCTAACCTTTTGTTTGTGCAATTCAAAATAAATATAAAAAAGTGAAAAAGCGAAAAGTTTGAACTATATTTCTAGTATTGAAGAGCCATGGTCAACGTCCGCTAAGGTTACGGAGGCTTACTCTGCTGGTACTATTATTCTTGGTAGGAATGTGTCATTTTAGCTTTGGTACAATTTATAAGAGTACTTGGAAGAATGCTTTTATCTTCATGTTCTTACACAGAATTTTCCATTTCCTGCAGCTCACCGTCACTTTCATCAACATTATCGCTATCTGGTAGAAGTTCAGAATCGTCATCAGTGCAAGATGTGTCGTCGAGGTCTGATTCAAGCTCAGACATGAGTTCTAATTTTTTTATCATAATGCAAGTTTGTAGTTGTCCCTGAGAAAGTTCCAAATTATTAGAGCAACAATTGTTACCGATACGGCTGGGACATGTGTATCTCATTATACATTACTAAATAAAATGTAAATAAATTTATAAATTTCCCATTTATAAATTATTATAAATGAGACATATTGATCCCAAACAAAGCTAACGAAAGATAACTTGAAAATAGTATGCGACAACTCAATTTGCGTATAATATTTGTTTTCAGCAAACAATAGCGAACCTGCTCATGATTTCAACTTTTTTTCACTAAAACCATTAAAATATCGATAGTGTTAAAAACTCAAATTAATTGGGTTCCGCCCCGTCCATTCAGATAGCAGCATCTACTGGACTGTCATGCATACACTGCCGCCTGCAGTTCATGAAATAAAACTTCTGGCATGCTGACGCCATTCACTAAACTCACGTCAACGCGTACGGCCGGCTTTTTGACATTCGCGAAACTTTTTGTAGTATCTATAGAGTTTCGGGACGAATTTTCCTGGATGATACTTCAACAAAACTTGCTTCTCTTAAGTTGATTAATGCTCAGTGAACATCGCAACAACAGCCTGCGTCCAGCATTCATCAGAAATAACGCCCACGTGTTGCATCAGCTGGAAAATTGCACGCAACACACACACATAGCCGGTGCAAGTGGACACCGCTGAAACGAGATTAATAAAATTCAAAGCCGAAATACAATACTGCGTGACGGCGATACGTGAGCGCGATGCGATTCTCCCTCGTCGTCACGCAACTCATTCAATTTACAATGCATGCGATGCGGTGAACATTAATGCTCATATGACAAATGTCAAATAGGTGACGTTTCAAATGAAACTGTTTTTAATTTTTTAAAACTATCGAATTTGGAATATTCCTTCGCTTAGCAAATAAAATCCTTAACTAGGATACATGAAATTTTCTTTCGAAATTCATTTGAAATAACCATAGTACTTAAAAATTAATTAAGGCGTTTGAATTTCAAATTTCATTTAAGCGCCATATTGCATTTGACAAGCGTCACACACCTCGTTGCGATGAATTTTCGTTGTCCCGAATATTTCGCGCCTTGCATCGACGCATCGCAATCATTGTATGATGTCACATAAAAACGCATGTTGCGAAAACTGCTTGACATTTGCTGCGATACTGTCGTCGCGCTCTCGTATCGCAGTCTCGCGCTATTGTATTTCAACCTTCAGTCTCAGCATTGCCTCGAGACACTTCAGAGGCGTTGGGGGAGATCTACAGTCTCCTTCCACACTTCCTAGACAAGCTGACGGTCGAACAAGATCTCTATATGCATTGTGTGACGCGTCACGACACTCACACACACTCATCGTACTTCAACACTCATATCATAAAGCCACTCGTGAATTTACTGATTCTACGTAAACACTCCAAACTTTGTGTTTTGAACTACTGTGTATATCCAAATGATGATAATACGTCAATAATTTTAATGTAACTTAGTGCCAGAAAATATATTGAAAATTATGTGAATTTCCTTGTTGTTATTATTATCCCGGCGAACAAATAATAATTAATAGTAACTAGAATAAATTTACAGATAGAAACGCAAAAACACGTTGCAACTGTCACACAAACTAAGTTTTATTGATCAGCTGACAATATGTCAAAAAGACCTCAAATTACGGCTGGGACAGAAGTTAACGTAGAAAGAATAGCTCCTAAGCCAACCAGTAATTTGTAAACAAGCTGCGGAATATACATTTGTCCCGTCAGTACTGAAAAATTCAGAACTATTAACAGGTATATCCGTGAAGATTGTTTTCATTGTCGTTTTGTTCCGGAGCTAATCGCTGTATATCGCATGCTGTGACACTTGCGAGCACACACGCATACGTATTTTCGCTACAATGTGTATTGCCTAATTTTTTGGTTGGAATGCTGCTATAACAAGGGCATCACAATACCCTCCCCCAAGTAAATCTGTCAACTAGACTTTGACTTTATTCAACAGTCGTAGGTATTTTTAAGTGTTTGGTTGAATTTGACTTTTGACGTTTGGACGAATGAATCTCTGTAGAGCCATTTAAAAACGCTCTTCCAGTTTTGTTATTGATAAAATCACCCCAGTACTCGTGTTGGTTATTTTATGCAGCTAATCTAAGGGATTAACTATCGGGGGTGCCGATGTGGATGTGTGAATTTCTTATCTAGCAATTTCAGAATAAGTGGCCGTGGAAGTTCTGGAGTTTTTGAGTATAGGACGCTACGTTTCTGAAAAGAATGTGGCATATACTCAGGGATGAAATTTGTTTTTTTCTATTTTAATCTCCCTAGCACTTTCCAATAGTCACTTTCGTTCTAGACATCCGGAAAATTTTGCGGGATAACTGTGTGTTTTGTATATAGTGCAGAATGGCGTCAATTCAGGTTTCGCATGTGTTTAACGGGGATAATAAGGATAAGGATATAACTGTGAAATTCCTGCCATATGTGTACATCACAAAACGCTTCACAACGCGGGTTGAAGCCGCAATTCGAGGACACGTGTCCAACTCGGTGACAATAGAAGCATCGTACTAGTTCGTTTCTTTTAGACTGTTCGTAGTGAGCCTACTGGTGCAGTGGAATTAATCAGCGCGTAATTGTCGCCTTCCGAGAAGACCGTGATTCGGAAGAGGTCAAGCTCAAGCTATTTACTCTTTAGCATGATGTTGCAAGCGGCGACACACCTTTAATTTTCAGCTGTGGAAGCTGGCTTTGAATATCCGTAACGAAGAGAGTCTGATCCAAAGCCTGAACCTACCCCTCTTAATACATCCACGCGCTTTTTTCTTCTTTGTTGTGAATGAGTACCCCGCAGCTGACGTAAATTTTATCAGATTAAGGACATACTCTTGTGATTCCAGTTTGTCCACCGATATTTTAAAACAAGCGTTTGATAGTTTCGTAATGCGGTTACCTAATCGATTGAAGTCTACTGGAACGTTTCGAGGAGGACACACCCGACAAAGACGTTTTAGCGTGCTCGACAATGATATGGAAATATCACTTTTTTTTGTAGATTCGTTAACGTTAGTATTAATTTCATTTGATCTACTGCTTGCGAAGGCACTAAAGGAGTTAAAATTTGGAGCAAGGTGATTACCGGAGCATTCTGCTTAAAGACTAATTTCCCCTTCGCTTGTGCGAAATCATTTATCTTTCTGTTGATAAGTTGTACATTCTTTGTCAAAAAAGAAAAATTTGCAGGCGGGTCTTCCGCCTTATCACGTTAGATAGGAGTTCGTTTTTGGCCGCTTTGGTCCTTGGTTGATGGATCATTGTATCGGTCGACCTACACAATGTTGTCGATTTTCCTGTTATGTTTGTCGCGGACGCTGTGTCCGCGACAATGCAAGGTTGATTGTAATTCTTCCTGCAGGTTATGGATTTGAAAAGCAAGTACTTTTTTCATTGTGAATGTTTTCGTAGTGCGATTTAAAGATCAAACTGACCAAAATAATTTTAAATTTACCTTTTTTTATTAAGCACATTAAAATTTCAATCATGACTCCTCGACTTCTCACAAAATTCTCACTCGGAAAGGAGTGTTCCGGGCGATGTAATGACAAACAATATTCAAAACCCACTGCTATATGTCATATGTTATGACACTCGCGAGCACTATTCCTACTGAGTACTGCCACATATGTATTTTACATATTCTACAATGTGTACTTCCAAAAATCAATTGTGACTGTCATGCTGCCATAGTAAAGACGCCACAAGCTCGTGCTTACATAGAATGAACTTAAATATTCAGTTTGTTTAATGATAGTGATTAATTAGTGACACAGAGAACTCATCAAAATTGTGTAAGGCGAATGATTATCAAAATGTCGGAAACATGAAATATTTAAGTCTGGAAATCGTTTAACATAGTGTTAAATTTCCAATAACAAATATGTTATTGGCTTGAAAATGAACCGCGGACGAGGTCCTTTTGAAAGTCATTATGTTCGTCTGTCGTTTCCTCTCATTGCTGACATTATTTTTGGCTCCAGAAGTGAGTGGTCAAACAAACATTGAATTTTACAACCCAATTTTATTATGTGTAAAACATAACACAAATGTTATAGCTCATGAGATTTTCGCAACCCTTAATATCACATCATTAATATTAGTCAACCAAAAGAAAAATTTATATGTCTAATATAAAATAATTAATTGTCAACATCGCACATATTTTACGAACAAAAAAAAAATTCGTGCTGGTGCTAGAACCACAATTTAAAGTCTGCGACATTTGTTCAACGTTGAAGTTGTTGGCAAGGATCTCAGCCCCATTTCAAATGTATATTAACTTTCCCGAAATAAGTTCCAGCATAGCGGAACCTTAATTACTTTGTAAATAAGCAAATTAGCAAGAGATTTATCCTCGCATTTTTTGTCGTTCCTTGTATTTGGAAATAGCACATTTGAATAATATAATGTTGTGAAGCGATTTGCAGATATTATTAAAGTATTTATTGCTAATAAATTAAACTTTATTAGTAACACTTCTTCCTTGGATAATTGCCAGATACATTAACTATGCATTATTCAACAGGGTCTTGGTGATAGGTAATATTAGTTTAAATTTAAATTTGGTGTCAATAGATTTAGTTTATTAGTTGAAAATAAAGTTGCAATGATTTTTGCAGGGAGAATATTCAGCCAAATATTTTTTCTCACCAGAATACATTTTAAGATCATGGTGATTTCTTTTCCAATTAAAAACAATAGAGGCAGAATGGATAGTTGTATGATGGCCTTGCTTTTGTTCTCTGAGATGGTCTCCCATTTTGAAAGGATTACGGAATGTAGCAGCCTGCCAAGTTTCTATAGTTGATAAGCATAAACACTTGGCTTATTCAAATATTTCGAAAGAGCGCATTCACTTTCCGAGTAACATGAAAACAATGTGACAATAAAAAGTCTGCGCACACTCAATACTTGTTAAAGTAAAACAATAGTTTAGTAATGTTATAAGCTTGTAAATTGCCTTCTTATACATTCTAGTATTCGATTCGTTTGGGTCCTCTTCACGACCGTGTCTAGAAAACTTAGTTTTCCTTTGTCACTATTAATGATGCGTTCGATGAATTTTGGGTCCCTGTTTTTGTTAGACATCATCTCTTTGGTCACATCAACACGACGCTGATTTTTAATGAAATTAAGCATTCTTGGCACCAGCCGATAACAGAAGCATTTTATGCCCAAAATATCTATTAAAGTGTGTTCAGCGGATCCATATGAGATACTTAACAACACAGCAAACTCTCTTATCGAAACACAACGAATTTCCAACACGATTTGCTTCGCCGATTAGATTTTTTCTTCAGTAATAAACATAGATGGCGGTCCAAGGATCTCATCGTGCTCTGCGACCTCTCGAACCTGTGATATCAGTCGTATGCTCGTGTTATCGATACACACGCTTTTTGTAACATTTTCAACGAATTGGCACACGAAATTTAATTTTTAACACCAAATTATAGGCAAGCGCATTATTCTGATTTTTCATCGATTATAAAAATCGCCACAACAATCTTTCATATTCTTCGTATCGACACCAAATGATTACTAATCGTTCGATATGTGTCAAAATTTGACAGAACACCAATGACAGTATTGCCAAATATTGAGGAAATAAAATTGTACCGGTTGAATAAGTGCGGTAATTCAAAATTCACAACTCCCGTTCCTATTCGTTTTATAAGGAATAATGTCTGTAAAGGTTGAGTACCGACGTTAGGCTAAGTGCTGGTTAATTTCATTCCACTTATTGCGATCAAATGCCTTTTGCTTAGGAGTTTGTATAAAGTGTCAGCACTTGTGTATGTAATCTTAGACAATATGCTGACAATCTTCACCCTTGCATGTGCTTTTGTTGCTGCTGTCCCCAAAAGCTCAAACCACAGCGGATTTTAGCAGAGCTTATTGGGAAACTTGTATCCAATTACTCGTCTTTGTACTTCTCTTGTCCTGACATTTTCTTCTATTTATAGCCTAGAGTACGACCAAACACTAATTTCCTTAGCTAACTTTTATCAAATAAACAAATGCACTTATTTGGCCACATAATTCAAGTGTATTCTGTTTGAAAAGACCAAGTGCACCAGGAAATTAATTTGTTAAATTCCATCACTTAACATCAAATGGATATTTTAATCGGTTTTCACTTGAACTAGACATGTCTCATTCAGCAGACCATATTAGCAAATACTGCATATTTATTGAATTTACGTGTGTAGTAAACAAACAAACAAATCAACGCACAAACGCAACATAAGACACATTGTATAATCAAAGCCGCGTTTGTTTGCTTCCAATAAACCAAAAAATTTGTATTCTTCAAAACGAAACAGAATGTGTTTATGCTGCCGGCCATGAATCATTTCCAATGCTAGATCCAAAAATAAAGGAAAAACCAATTTCGACGGAGGCATTAAAAGATACTTTGATGAAGATGTTATCGTGAAATATTGGATTATATGAGAAATGGTTCCGCTTTTTTCGCTGCCACCAATGTTTTCCTCCTGCAATAGGGAAACTGTCCACATGTAGGATTTGCCAAAGTGAGCATGGGAAAGTTCGCATAAATAACGAAGTGTAATTGATTTTTGAATTTTTCTTGCTTCCATAGGAAATAACAATGTTTTTTTTTTGATGGTCGTTTGTTGTTTACTCGTGTATTGTTCTCCTTACTTTTGCACTTGAACGCGTTACAATTATTGGAAAATTTCTTATCTAACTTTTAAAGGAAAATATCAAAGTGGGTAGAAAACGGAAGTTTTGATTTTAAATCTGTCAATTATTTGGTTTATTAGTCCATGTTTATCCCTGAGGATTCACAGTGTTGATTATTCAAATCATGCAATTTGTATCCAAAGATAGAGAGCGTAGTTATCAGACTTATGGACTATAGGCGATACAAAAATATTTAGAAATAATTAGATCGTCACGGCGACGACTGCAGGACGAGTCAGCGTCACCCGACATAAGGACGTACAGTCCTAGAGGCGTGGCAACGAACTGTACCCTAAATGTCAGCGATTCGGCCGCTCGGAAGTTCACTACGCTGGTGGCTGTAGGTGGACTGGCTCAGTGCGGCGAGGTATGCGGATGTGGTTCGGACCCTAGTGAACTTCCGCTTTGGTTCCAGTAGTAAACCAGCCACCGTCAAATCCGATTTTTTGAACGGGAAGTTGCCATTTTATCTATACTCTACCATTTCCATTCTCCATAAATCAAAACAAAATTGATCGCGACCCCTCACCCAAATACTGCAGTGCCCGAAAATAAACTACGTGAATTGTACTATCGCAAAAAAAACTCCTTTATTACGCAAGGAAAACAAAACGAACCGAATTACAAACTACGGGACCACAGGAGCCGAGCCGACGAAACATTTGGAGCCCTAGATCCGCGGAAGTCCCACCTTTGCGCCATCACGTTCCCCTGAAAAAAAAAAATAGTATGACCGGTGGATGGAAAGAATATTTGTATTCAGTAATTCTTCCTGTAAAACTTCCTGTTACTTCCTATTAGTATTAAACTACCGTTACTGTGTGAAAGTGTGTACTGTGTGATGGAAGCAAAGCCCAGCAGTGAAGCAGAAACTTCGAAATACTATAATATATGTACACATACTTGCTTAGCCTACTTCAGAAAAATTACCTTCAATCATTCATCTGGCTAATAATAACCTTTTGAATTGTACATTATTCTTACATCGATGAATATTTCTTTCTCACTATTAATATAAGTGTTCCCAAAAACTTAATTTTGTACAAGTTTTTTTTTTGTCTTTTTATATTTACTTTTTCTTTAACTTCATATTTTATATTTACTCTTCTTGTTAACTTTTTTTATTCTTATCTGTTATTCATATTCTTATCTGTTTTTTAACTTTCAAATCACTTTTTCAATCTCAATTTTTCTGTTTCTTAACTTTATATTTATCCTTTTTTCCACTTTGAACTTATCTTTCTCTTTTTAACTTCCCTTTTGTTCACAATATTATCGAGTTGCGACTCCTTCGTTTCATGATTTTTACAACCATTTGAAATTCAATATATAAAACTCGAGATGGATATCAAATTACGTTTTGTTTCTTGTTTTTTAAATCTATTTAATAAAATGATACAGAATACCATAATGATAACAGAATAAATGAAAGATTGTCGAGGTATCAAGTTAGAGTGCTTAAGTAAAATTCAATGACGCATATAGTCTTATAACACTTACACTTCATCTCTTGCATCCCCCAGTTTGATTGCAAGTCGATTGTGTTCACACGAATTTTAACAGGTCTACCTTCAACCAGAGTGACTTCAAAATCCATGTCGTCCTACCCTAGGACATGCTGGTTGGCTCCAAGTTCCAGAACCGTTATAACAATATATTCAGCAATTTTGCGATTCTGTACTACATCGGTATTTTCACATTGTACAACAAATATTAATAAATATTATTAGAATTCCAGCCTTTCCTTTTTTTCTACTAAACACCCAACAGGTTTTTACGAACTTTACAAAGCTATTACTCAGTTTAAGGAAGATTAGTAAGCAGCCCTTCAACTCTCGAACAGTAGACTTCGCACAATGTCAAACTCCCCACACACCGCGTATTCGGTTATTGTGTGTTTAACCTCGCAAGTGTATCACTCTTCCGGCATTATCATACTTACGAGGTGAAAGGTGTCAATTTTAGAACTCTAAAGTATAGTAATTCCGACAGGATGACAGATGTGGATTACGTGTATTTTAACATATTTTCGCGTGAAAAAAGTACTTCTAGCATAGCACTAACAAACTTCTATGAGAACTAATTCTCATCATTCATGTATCTAACCCTTTCTTTCCCATGTTAGTCATATGGCAACCAAATTAACATCGGAGCAATTCGTCCTTTAAAAATATTTTTTCCAAGAATTTGTAATATAAATCTTCGATGGAATCTTTTAAACAACACACTTTGGTTGATGCCAGCCTCTGTCCACAGGTAGAATCTGCCATTCTTAGTAAGCATTTGGGAAAAAAGGCCTTCCAGGGAATTAGTTTAAGAAAACATTTTTAAAAAGACCACTGCAAAAGGAATATTGGTTTTTTGCTTTATCATTGTCGTAAAGAAAGTTATTTTTTGGTTTGTGAGTATAGGCTTGCGAAGTCTTGGTAGCCATGTGGTTACCTAACCATATAGCTATGCTCTAGTAGTTTAAGGGGGAAATCACGATTCAAAAAATCGACTATTTTATTCTTGAGGAAATCGAAAGTTCAGCTACTCAAGAGTATGCTCGAAAACTTTTAGACCGATATTTGAAGTCCTTGTTATATTTTTGGGGCGAGAAGCGAGGCGCGGTCGAGTATACCGCCCGGCTGGTTAATACCAAATGAATGGATCGCATCCGTCTTTCTGTAAATCTTTGTTACTTTGTAATGTATTGGGGCTGTTACTACAAACAAGAATATGCACTATTCCTGATATCTCTGTGTATATAGAAGTATAAAATTAGAGTCTTCCTTCTACGGTTTGGCGCTTAGCTCCAAAACAATTATGACAGCTCTACACCCTCACGTGAGTTCTCTCGTTATTCTTCGCCGCAAAAACTCACACAAAAAGTTGAATGACGAGTGCAATCCCGTACACTCTCCTTTCTTCAGTACCGTTGTGAACTCCGAGAAGAATGGAAATGCAACAAGCAACTCGTTGTTGCCCTTTGTGCTTTACGTTATTATAACTTTGGTTTGGTAAAGTTCCATGAAATTCAGCTCCTAATTTTCACTTTTAACACTTCACTTTGCACTTTCAACACTTGTTCTAGATGTGCATCCTTTCAGCGTGTGCGCTAAACTGACGCGCCAGTTACGTTATTAATCTAACGTTACAATAAAAAAAATATTTTTTATAATAAATTTTCTTTATTATTATATTTTTTTTACACTTGGTCTGATTAAAACTAGACTCTTATCCAGACTAACTTATACTATGGAGAACTGGATCCTTTTATATTGTTAAAAGTGCAAGATTGCACTTTTGGACATTTGATATGAGGATACTTAATTTTATGATCGAAAGGACGGATGTTTACATAAGATAGCTTGAGAGGAATTTTAGTGATACAATTGAATAGGCACATTTGTTGACTTAGCATAAATTTAGTTTGGTTGCTACAATTGAGTCACTGTGATATTCTGATGACTTCAGCATTACTTAAGTGTGGGAAAGGAATTTAATGATAGGAAATGCAGAGTCAGCATTAAATGAATTGGGAATAATCATGCGACAAACTTAGTTGTTATTGTTGAGTCTTTATTAGGTTTTGGGGATTCAGCAATTATAACTCGCGCGAGAATTAACATGATCATTCTCGCGATGTCTCACGCGGTAATTTGACTCGCGCACAATTTACCGACTCGGAATGGAGAGCTACCGAGGCGAGACGTGACATAATAAGGCAAAGAGAGTAAACCATGTACACTCTCACACTCGTCATGCCTCGCTTTGCCTCGGTGAGAGTTTACCGGCGGCATTGCATTGCGGCTTGCAAGACATCGATATGGCATTATACTTTGCTGCTACTTTATTGAACGAAGGCAATTCAGGTAAATTGATTCTTATTATAAAATTGGATCATAAAGCTTCATTTATGCGCAAAAAAGGACCAGCGAAACCGACGAAGCAATCTCGAGATGAAGGAAGCGGTGATAACGAGAAAAGAGGAGATTAGGGTGCAATTGAGGCTTATGAAGAAGATGTAGCACTTCTTCGAGCACTTCTTCGAGGAGTCAGATATGTAGATAATATGAAAAATTTACTTAAACTGCTACCATGTGAAAATTGTGGACTCCAGCGTGCACGAAAATGAAAGACTCGGACGATGAACCTCCATGAAGAACAGCTTCCAATTTTGCAAGTTTTTATGATAATCAATTTAAAAATTATGGAACACAGTTCAAAATATGAATCGAAAAGTCTTTCAATTTGAATTAGTTCTAATTATGACTTCCCCTTCAAAAAAAGTTGCGTAAAAAGCGTAAAATAGGCCTCCTGATGTGATTTCTCCCCTTAAAGTACGTCTTCTGATCGACACTTTGAGAAGAAACCTTTTTACATTGAAGGCTGAAGAGCACAGTGTTGTTCTGCCAGTTGCTCTTTTAAGAGCAAATGCAGCCTTACACAGTAGGTTAAAAGCAAGCCTCATAAGGGTTCCTTAAAGTTGTTTGATAGAAGCCGTACTTCAGGCATTTTGTATGATTTCAAAGTGTAAGTAATGTGAGTTCAAAATGTGTCAGTGGAGACGTATCAGCAAGAAAAAAATTTAAAATATATAAAGATAATTGGTGCAGTTCCTACAAGTTGGCTTGCAGACTAAAGGATGATGGAATACTCAATTTTCGGTACATTTGCACTAATTGTTCACAAGGATACGTGCTCGAATCCGATCAGTTTTGGAGAACAGAGGACGAAGCTCCTTTTATTACAGAGTAGATGTATATAGCAACATTATAGCCCTTAAATGATACGACAGTAAAGGAATACACATGGTTTCATCCTTTGTTGCTGTGGAAGAAGTATAATAAGTTTTTAGACAAAAAGATAGTGGGGATAACCCGCCAAAATATTGTTTTGGTGTAGGAATTGCATATTGATCTAAGTAACATGCCCGTAACTCACTATCGGACCAACATACATACTAAGAAATGTTATACGAGAGTGTTTTACTACCTCTTGGATGTGGCGGATGTTACTGCCTCAAATTAAAAATTATTGAAAATTAAAAATGTAGAAAAGAGAAATGTTAAATTGTTTGTCCAATTTAAATCCGAATTAGAGCATGCTTTGATTATATCCAACAATGTTCCTTTTCCACAAAGCAATGCCAGTCCTCTCATAGTTCTATATCTTCCATTGCAAAACTAGTCATGGAAGTCAAAAAGCAAGCCCAAGAACTTTAGAGCAGCCAGTAGACATTATACGTACTCATAATTATCAATTTCCAAAACATATATTGAAGGGACAGGGATGTTTTAACTGGAAGGACCGGAAGAGCTTTTCACGGACCATATGTGTCAAATACCAAAAAACATTTTGCATCACTGCACAAAAGACTGCATCGACAATTTTTAAGTCAACTCATAATCGTAAAAACGTCTGGGGGAAGAATTTATAACTAATGCAATCAAAAATTAATTTGAAAATAAAAAAAAACTAAAACTAAAAAAAAGTGATCTTATTTAAGCCTTTAATATCCTTACATAAAACAGGGCGTAACATTTCCACGAACAATTATTCAGAAATAAGATATATTCTTTACCATGAATAACTACAAAAAATATCGATGGCATTTTTGGTGGACAAAAGGGTTAACCACCCAAAACAATGCCAATGAAAGTTGAATATACGATGGGTGGCTGAAAAGTAATGCACACTTGCTCGCGACGGGCGAACAAAACATTATACGGATGCATGCGCATGCTCATTCCATAGCCACAACCTTTCCCTCCTTACGTTCTTAGCGCGTTCATAAGTGTTACAATGGCACGCAAACACGTGCAATGTGGACGTATTTGAAACAACGTGCAGTGATTGAATTTTTAACGCCGGAAAACATTACGGCTACGGAAATTTATCGGCGATTAAAGGCTGTTTATGGTACTAAAACTGATGAAAAACGCACTGAGAATAGGTGGGCCATATAAAGCAGGAATTCTCAGCCTTCAGCGAATAAATGATGGAACACCTCGAAAACTATAACCGTAACTGTAAATTCGGAACGATACATTTAGTGACCGAGTTTTACTGCACCATGCCAATGCCAGACCGCACACACCAATCAAGAAGCGTTGGAGTGCCTGATATTTGATGTTGTTATTCGTCCGCTACACTCCCCGGATTTGGCTTCGTGTGATTTTACTTATTTCTTTTATTATAAAGGGACCTTAAGGGAAACAAATACGCCAATTATGAAGAGAAGCCGCTTTGAGCAGTTGGATACAAAACAAACCGGAAAAATTCTTTACGAATGGAATTGAAAAATGGATTCAACGATGGGAGCATTGTGTGAACAAGATGGCGACTATGTGGAAAAATAAATATGTTATTTGAATTTTGTGAATACCTCATTTCACTCACGAATGATAAGCATTACTACGCCTAGTATGATGAGCTGAGCTGGTAAAAAAAATTAACATATGTCATCCTCATTTTATTGCTATATAATTTTTGCTTGTTGAATGGCTATAAACTAACACTATCCGCTTTAAACCATCCTGGACCTTACTTATCCACTACTAAGCGCCACTTTGAAGAAGAAAAGAGGAATTGAATGCTTTAAGATTATTTGGTAAAGTCTTGGAACAAAGTATCGTTAAGTAATGAGATTGAACAAGACCACACACCGAACATGGTATAACGCCAAAACGCACGTTTGACCGTTACCAAAAAAACCGACGGGGTACGACGGGATTTCATTTAGAATACGAACTTCAAATAGATAAATAAACATCTTAAATGGAAATGAATAAAGATTTATTTCCAAAGATAATTAAATTGAGGTACTATGCTTTGCGACAGTTTTTGTATTTCATAATTGCGACGCGTGTAAACTAAAATGTTGCCTGTTTTTAGTGAGCGAAAAGAAATTTTCTCTATACGATTGAAATTTATGACCAATATATCATTCTAACCTAATTTTAGTTCCAGTTCATAAATTTTATAAGTTCTCTTTTATAAGTTTTATAAAATTGTGTTTCCTATAAACGTTGGCACATGCTTGCTACAATTGTTTCTATGACAAACTCTTCTATGAAATCCTGTCGTATGCCTTCTTCTTTTCTACAATCCATTTCATCACTTTGAAATATTGTTTTGAAGCAAAATAGCCAACATAAGGCTTTTTGGGTTACTTCCCCATAAAATCGTCATACCATCATAATCGTCTATTCACAAAAAAAATTCTTCTTCTTTCATCAATTTCAGACACAAACAATATCGCAATGAACCAATCTTGATGATAACTATTATGACGTGTTTGTTTTTATCATTGTCCTCCGGTTTGATTCGAATCGCTCAGAAATCAAAGCATAAAAGAAAACTTCAATTACAACACCAAACTTTCATTTGATTGACTCCATGGGCAATGAGAATCAACAAAGCAAAAAAGTTGAGGGGAATTTTCAACACGGAATCACTTTCGTTTTAGTACCGAACAGTCAGCAATAGTTTTAACAAAGTAAATGCATTACGATCGGAAAATATTTTTATGCACACGAGGAAAAGACATATGGTTGTGCCATCTTGTGGGGATTGCCACACCTGCGAAGTGAATCGCATTGTACTTCATCTCCGAAGCGTACAATCTGGCTGGGTTTGCCACAGCTGAGAGATGGGTTACAACAAGACGTTACATAAAGTTTATTTGTTTCTTAACGCATCATCTAAAGAATTATTTTGCACGGTACTATGAAAGTGAAATTCGAATGTTAACGGCTCCAATCTAACGATTACACCGTCATTGTCTTGGGAAAATCCTGGCGTCCTCGGTTTACATTCACAGCTTTCACCATGAAGTTGATACGAGCACACGGTAGAATAAAGCAAATGGGTTGACAAACCATGGTTTAAGATCCGTCATTGTCACCGTATCAACAGGAGCACGAAACCAAAATAAAGGAATTCTCACTGCACGATAGACGCCGAGAAATTAAATAATTTTCTTTCGTTAGGAGGTGAACGGCTCTACGCTTTACTGAGATCTGCGTTGAAACCGCCTGTGCAAACGGAATTCAGTAAGGACGTTGCGAATGAAGTACTGCTACTACTGTTAGAAATGTTCCCAGCTAGAATAGTTCATAACGAACGTAAGTGAAGGCAGAAACGAATTAAAAAACAAAACCCTTGGACACTGCGGTAGTTGTCCTGATTTTTGTTCATAGTAAAAGTTTTGCTTGCAGTCCAATTATAGGGGTTCGGATAGATAAAGAAGGCTGAGGGTATCGCATCAAAGAAACAAATTATTGGTGAGAAGGAAAAGTCAATTTGCCTCCGCATGGATTAAAATTGAAGGTGTCGTTAGAGTTGATAGACCAGAGCCTGGACCCCCAATTCGGAGTTATTGAGGTCCCGGAAAGCCACATCAGAGAAGGGCTTGGGTGCACTCCTCTATGCAACAGGGAATTCCAGGCCCTAAGAGAAACTTGGCTTGGCTCAACCCCGGACAGTCACAACTCCTGGTGGGTCCTCTACCACCACTCGGCTGTTATCTTTCCGCAATCGAACCCGTGATTTGAAACGACGCGAGATTTCCAAACTTTTTTTAAGATGAAAACAATTTTCCATGAAGTAAATGAATTAACTTATATTTTAATGGAATGTGTTATTCCTCTTTTTAATACTTTAATTTGTATAAACAAAGAAAACAATCTTGTTTTCTTTAATTTTAGGCCACGCGAAGGCATATTTACTTATACGCAACATGCTTATCTCAATCGCCAGTAGTTGGACCGCAAGCAAACTTTTAAATCTAAACATAAATCAGGACGACTGTCGCGATACTAAAGGGTTTTGTTGTTTAGTCCACCTATCTACGTTAGTATTTAACTATTCTGGTGAGAAAGATTTCTAAATGGAGTACTCCCTGGTTTCACCACCTCTCATTTGACTACGAAGCCACTCCTGGGCTAGATTTTGTATTCCTGATCCTTATCCGTCACCTCCAGCTTGTCGGGTTTTTTAACACTTTCCATCTAACGGTCGCAAGTGGGATTTTCTTGGTTCCTTAAACCATTCGCTCGCTTTATTACAACAGTTCTAATAATTATCAACTCTATTATTATATACTATTACTCTACCAAAAGATGACTCAGTTCCCGAATTATTTTATTTTTTTTCGTAATATTCGTAAATACGTGTACCGACAAAACAGAAGATCGTCGTTCGGGCTAGCAACCTCACTGAGGAAAGGAGTCCATTTGTAAGGCAATGATGTTGTGGGGAAAGTCTCACGATACACAGTGGATGATAGACTGGATGAATCCTGACGGTATTAGACTCACCATGGTACAGGGTTAAAGCACTATTAGCGCTTTAACCTAGTTAAACCAAGTTAAACTTGGTTAATGACCAATATAGTGCACCCACCACATCAACACTGTCCACTCTCTTGTCTTTTATTGGGAAGATTTTGTAGTGTGACGCTGAGGGAGGAGTTATACAGAAGGTTTTTGCGAACGCGATATTGGTAGCAGCAGAGGTGATACCCATCGCCCTTCTCGCTAGAAAACGCAGACAGATTTACTGACCCAAAAGGAAAGACAACAAAGAAGAGGAAGTTAGCGGAGAGAGCTCTCAGTGCTCTCAATGCTCTCAGTTTTCCCAAAATTGGCGACAGTTCTGGGATTGCGAGACAAACGAAAGATGAACTTCTCATCCAATTCTTGGTCTTCGTCCGAGTGCGAATGGTTTTCAGATTTATCTATACAAAATTTATAAGCCACGTGCCACCAATCGCATTCTTTGTACAAGGTGGGTGCATGACATCTGTCACACATTTTTTCGCTTTTAGAAGGTTAACTTGAACAGCGCCGTGATGTCTTCAGCGAGATTGAGGGTGTTTAGTACAGAAACATTGCCCGTGTAAAAGACCACAGAGGGCGTGATTAGTCTGCACCTCCATAAGACAAAAAGAAAATACACATTATATAAAGATATAAAGTTATAAAAATGAAATTTACTTAAACCATTCAAGTTTTTTTTTTAACTTTATTTTTAAGATCTTTGATCATTTTGAATCATACATTGTATAAGTTCCTGTATTTGTATTTCGTCTCGGTTGGGTTGCATCCCTTGATCGGACATGACGACGACCTTCTTTTAAGTGTGAGTTCTGGTAGTAGCTTTGGAAGCCTGGTAGCAGAAAATGATATAAAGTCGTCATCGTTTTCAGTGCCTGAGGGGTGTTGTTCCGTTTTTTCATTTTCATCTCTAATTTAGATTTAATTTTTTGATTTTCCATTCCAAAATGCTATGTTTTTAATTTTGACAGATATATATTTCGGGAGTAAGTTGCTCCCTTCTTCAGTGTCAATTACTTTCTACAGAACATCTTTAACTTTTTCGATCTACTACTCTGAAATGAAAATGGATTTCACTAAGGATAGAGAAGCGCACGTGTTTCATTATACATTATTATTTTCAATAGTTTCATTATGTTTCGACTTTGTAACCTCCTTGGAAAGGGACTATTCTACGGACGTCCGGTGAGGTAACTCTTGCTGGTATTCAGTTAGCCTGAGGCGTTTATTTTGTGTACGACTGGAAGGTAATTACCTAGGAACAAGAATAATGTTTAACTCGTCTTTTAGGTTGCATGCGCCTCCAACCCAACATTCCTTCTTGTCTAACTGCACGGGAGCGGCTAGTGATTTTTCGTTGGAAACTTCAAGTAGTTCTCAACCCTTCAATTGACATTGACAGTGAGTTATTAGCGAAAACGTTTCATTAGGAAATTTTTACATTTTTTTCTAATTAATTTGAAAAACCTTAAATGCAGTATCACAACTCTGCAAGCAACATATCGATTGTTGCGGCTTATGCGTTATCTTATTCACTTTCTGGTCTGGGAGAAGGATTACATATCTAGCATTTCTGGGTTCTCCAAACAGCCGCAGAAACAATACACAGATATTCGTTTATTTCAAAGTATCTTATATTCTGTTTTATCGAGGATTTACAACCTTTCGCTGAACTTTTTTGCATTAACTCGTGAAAATAACATGGTTTAGAGACAATTCGCAACACGGATAAAAACAATGACAGCGAATATGTTGTGTACCTGTATCGAGGCTCGAAGGCTATGATTCGCTACAATAATATGTCAATCATGTGTAGCAGCACAGATTGCGTTATTGCCATCAACAATCTCATTTCGCGCCAATTCCATTAGTCATTTGATCCGCCGATAAAATAAATCAGATTGTTTGGTATAACATTGATTTCAGATCTAACCCCAACGAATGTTCCTGTCTAGTAACTATCGCATTTTTTCTGCTCCTCTTCGAACAAGCTGTTGGCATGGATAGTTAATTAGTGGCGATAGTGCAATAAATTGGAGAAAAATAGACAGGAACATTACCACGGATCAATTTACGATAACTTTCGCATGCAACAAAGTTCAATCGATAAAGATTACCATATTTTTTAGGGGTTGAAATGGCTGAGTGTGCACGGACGAGAACTTAGCTCTATTGATTGCCGGTTGTAAATACTTTGATCAACTGATAAGTACCTCTAATTGATATGGAGGGTACTTTAATTAGGACTGTAGTAATATTTGTTGCGAATACGAGAGTCTGAATAAGTTGTTCGCTTTTTATCTACAACAACAGTTTGGAAGTGCTTCGCATCATACGAGCAGGGATGAGGATTATAGCATAAGAACTGGATATTGAATAGTTCTACGGTTGAAGAATGGCATATGCTCGTTATACCATAAATGGATCTAGCTAGGATGCATTCAAAGCCACTAAGTCCTTCAAGCTTAATGGACCAATTAACCAGATGGGACGTATTAATGGTGGATCCATGTGTGTATGACCATGAAGTGATTAGTGTCGTGCACCGCAGTGTTGGGGATAGTTTTGGGATGTTTGCTAGGAAATGTTGTGTTTGTTGTCGGTTGCTAAACTATCTGCAGGAGCAAATAGAAGGGGATGTTGTTATCCAAGCCAGCTTGCGAAGGCGATGGTTCTAGCTTATTGTTAAGTGTCTGCACCCGATGCAATTCAGCAGAAATTCATTTTACGTTTGTTGTAAAGGCTACGTGGGATTTTACCAGGACAACCCAGACAGCATGTTGGTTACACAAGAGTAGGTATGATATGAATCCCTGGGTGTGCTAGTGTGTAAATCGATATGCGGTATGATAACAAATCTAAATCTGTACAAATACAAGGTTGGAGTTTCAAGTATCTAAATACAATTGTTCTCATGTGTTTTTGTTTGGCTTTGGAATGTAAATCAACCGCTGTCTTCAATATTTCCCAATTTTCAACTAAAATATTAGCTTTGTTCGGTTATAAATTTAGCTTTTTGACATGGAATTCTCATCATATAATATTTCAAAACTGTCTGTCCTCAGAATATTTATTGTTTTACCACGAGCTTTTGAGTTAGGTAAAATATTTATGCATTTGACCAAACGTTTCCTCAGTCATGCAAGATAAAAGACATTCGAAATAACAAGTTCTCCATTGAATGAGTCATTAACGATCTCTCTTTTTCAAAATCCTTAAAAATTCTAACCAGACTAAACTCATTTTTCTTGAAATAATGAGAAGTGAGATAAGTAATAAATAAAATAAGCTATCGTCGGTTCATGTATGAAAATCAGATAATTCCCCTTATATCTGAAAAATGACGCTTTATTTCGTGTCCCAAAAATGTTTCAAGCCACTGAGATGGGTCAGCAACAATCGATCACATTGCGAAAACCACTACGAGGTCTGGCTACTAAATAACGAGACTGGATACGAAAAAGGGTTTTATTATAAAAATTATTGTACATTCGAATGCTCCCCTTCAATATACTCCCCTTTCCTCACCATTCACGTTTCCATACGTTTTTTCTATTGATCGAAGCAGTGCTGGAAGTCTTCTTTGGTGAGGGCCTTTAGGAGCTCTGTCGTTTTTGGCTTTACCGCGTCCATCGACTCAAATCGGGTCCTTTTCAAAGGAGATTTTATCTTCGGAAACAAAACAAAAAAAATCGCACGGTGCCAAATCTGGCGAGTACGGCGCGTTTTCGAGTACTAGAGTGCGCTTACCGGCCAAATATTGCTTCACAGATAATGCGTTATGGGCAGGTGCGTTGTCCTGGTGCAAGATCCACGAGTTTTTCTTCCACAATTCGGGCCGTTTCTTACGAACTCGTTCTCGCAGTGTTGCCAAAACTGACAAATAGTAAGTCTGGTTGACAGTCTGACCCTCTGGAACCCATTCAGTCATGACGATACCGTTCATGTCGAAAAAAACGATCAACATTGTCTTGAATTTTGATTTGGATATCCTTGCTTTTTTGATCCTGGGCGATTCAGGCGTCTTCCAATGCATCGATTGCCACTTTGTTTCAACATCGTATTGAAATATCCACGTTTGGTCGCAAGTTATAATATTTGTCATCAGTCCGGAATCTTTTTTTAACCTTTCAAGGAAATCTGATGAGACCTGTTGACGCAAGAGCTTTTGATCAGGAGTCAGGTTTTTGGCACCCACTTGGCACAGACTTTTGTCATGTGTGATTCCTCGTGTAAAATTTGTCTAACCGTTTCTTTATCGGCGGTTACAGCCTCGGCAATCATCCGGATGCTCATTCGATGATCTGCACGCACAATTTGGTTGATTTTGGTCACTGTTTCCGGAGTTGAAACAGTGACAGGGGCGTCCTAGGCGTTGGTCATATTCAGTTCTCTCTGGGCCCTCACTGAAGCGCTCACACTTCTCAAAAACACGCGCACGAATTAAAGCGTATAATTCGATATCAAGGAAGCAAAGATAAGTCGAAGATGTGTTAGTTATTGATTGATCATAGATTGAAGAATAAATGGGAGATTGATTCATGCAGTATTTAGTTTTGAAAATTATAACCGTAAATATTAACATAAACAAAAGAAAAATAAAAACGTTAAAAATTAACAATATTTTGTACAAATGGAAGTACATTAAAAGAATTCAAATATAAATAACCATCATAACATCTAGAATTTAAAAAAATTAGAAATAAAAATCAGCCTTTCACCTTCCTCCACAAAGCTAGAAATCTCTTTTCGGTGGAAGTTTTGGTGTTACATCATTATCCAGGTCACTAACAGGAAATTTATCAACATTTCCCATACATGCAATTGCACTAAGTGAAATGCTGGCTAAATTTTCCACTTGGTTACTAAAATTTGATTTACTTTTGGATAGTACGAAATCAGTGATCAACAATTGGTTGGAGAGGTATTTTGTCTCTCAGTATGAGGTCCTCTGTTTAAAAATAAGTTGGCAGTTCCTTACCTAGTCGAAACCCTACATCAATGAATTTTTCGTCAATGAAAGTCGACAGGATTAGTTATGTTTGACATAGCTAAAGCCTTTGACAAAGTCTGGCATGCAGGACTCATTTATAAAATGCATGAATTAAAAATTCCACTAAATATTATAAAAATCATACACTCATTTTTACACGGCAGAACATTTCGCGTCAAAATAGACAACCATCTTTAAGAACTGCGACCAATTCAAGCTAGAGTTCCACAAGGATCACCCCTCTCCCCAATTCTCTATAGCCTCTACATAGCGGATATGCCTCGCCTACCAAATAATGTACAAACAGCTTTATACGCTGATGATACATGCATCTATTACGCAGCCAGACAAGCAGAAGTCATCTCTTTAAAATTGCAAAATTCTATTAATATTATTATGGGATATTTTAAGAAATGGAAAATAGACAATAACATAGACAAAACGCAAGCCATCTTTATAACTAGGAAAAGAAACCAACAACCTGACTCAGTCATCATCAACAACGGGGACATACCATGGAAACAAACAGCCACATATCTGAGACTCCTATTCGACGAAAAACTGAACTGGACGCAACATATACGGAAAAAACGAGGGTAATGTATGAACATTATCAAATCCCTAGACCCCCTCCTAAACAAAGGCCACCTTAACAACAAAAACAAACTCCTGGTCTACAACCAAGTCATAAGACCGACACTATTGTACGGCAGCACTGCACTATGCCAAACTTCCCGGACTAACAAGAAATCCCTCCAAGCCTTCCAGAACATCGCAATAAGGCAAATCTTCCGAATTCCATGGTATGTAAGAAACTGCACTGAGCACTGAAACTATTTGACAAACTCGACCAATACAACAACACTACCATGAAATTCCTAAGACATAGGGAATCGGGAGGACGGCAGGTGTACCCGAGCATCAGATCGATCATTCATTTAACATAACGAAATTGCATTAAATTAAAAAATAGCACTTTTTAACGATATAATCAGCAGGTGGGAGATCAGCACTCACAGACAAAAAGGAGTAAGAGTGTTTTATCACACCAACTCCAAGTAAGACCAACGAAGGGAAGGATTTATTACATAGATGCTTCGGCAGTCTTATCCAAATTAACGAGAGTTTCAATTGTTGCGTTTGGGGTACGGTGCGTAAACAAATTATCTGTACGAAAACAATTGTTGAAATCGCTCACGGATATTGAAAGTAATAGATGTTGTTAAGGATCTGGAGGTTGTGAGTTGAATTCCTAATCACACGCGAGGTGGTACTTTTAATGAATACTTTTTTAGTAAAATTTCATTAAATTTTATTCACTAAATAACCAATCAATGGAAAAGACAAGTTTTGTGATGAGCGATGTCCAGATTGTGAAGATGCGATGCTACAGATGATGAATCCTGGTCGCTTGGGAAGATCCTCACGTCACTTCAAAAAGCTGGTCCCGGAGTTTCACTGCCAACCTGAAGATACCAACGAAATGAAAGGATAAACGTAGGGTTTGCTGTCCAAACGTAGTGAATTCAGTAATGATCACACTGGAAGTAGACAGGTAACTGTAATCCACAGTAATTCCAAAGTGAAGTCTCGTCAAATGAATAGTGACACACACGTCTCGTCAATTCATGACATGACACAAGTCCCGTAAAATGAATAGTGACACACACGATGCGTCCCGAGGCCTTCTATGACGGACCACGTAATTGTATCCCAGCAACGAGAAGGAATACAGATTCGTGTAACAAACGATGACACACGTAATTGTACGCAACCAACGAGAAAGAGTACAGATAGGTTCGTTAAACTGTGACCGATTGAAAGAAAGATTCCAGGAAACTTGGTCGAAAAACGCAAAAATCGAGTGAAGTCGTGAAGCGCGGAGAAGACTTTCGGAAACAGAAGACTCGCACCAAACCGACGGTGTCGGAAGACAAAAAACAACAGTGTCTTTCTTTGTTGGGAAAAATAAAGTTTTGACACATCTGGCAGAATTAATTTAAGATAACGGTAACGTTGGTAACCACATGTTTGCAGAATGTGGAAGGCTTGAGTGTAAACATAGGTAAACGTCATAAAACGATTTAGGTGCGTAGGTTAGCGGGTGCATGGAGAAGATTGAGAGGATAAATGCTTGTTTATTTTTTTTTTGTGAAGAGAGGAGAAATTTTTTTTTTCCAGAAATACAAATGAGATTGTTTTTACCAATTCAGGCAGACAAGAACATTAAACAAATGTCGTGGATATTATAATTTGTCCAATTGTACTGCAATGCGCTTACAAGCGCAACGCTAACCGCGGACGGAAAGTGGACCGCGACAGCTCTAATGCTTCAAAGGAAGCTGAAGCGAAGATATGACAGATTGCATAAAAAAGAATTACATCAAGAAAGTAAACAGATTTTGTATTGATTTGGCATTGCTGAGTATGTACTTTTTTTTATACTATTCCAAAACATCTTTTTATACGTTTTCCTTCAACGCACTTTTGTCCATCTGATACGACAGGTTACTCCAAAATCACTGACCCAATCCTTCTCAGATGTTAACCACATATTTCTCATGTTTATAGCTATCGTGTGAATTTAGATATGGCTAAACTTTTAATGTTTTCTGTATTTTTTTTACCATAAACAAATGTCTCGAAAAAACTCTATTTTGAATATTTTTCATTGACTAGCCATCATTTTGATAATTTTCTTTGAAATCTAATACCCTTTAAATTAAAAACCTTAAACCTTAACCCTTTTATCACACACTTATTTTTCGATCATCGAGAACATATGGGGTCAAATTTTCCCCTACCACTTTTGAACACGTAAAGAATCGTCACCGCAAAAGATTTTAATTCTAAAGAATGTGAGGTTTAGTTTGAAACCTCTTTTTTGGTTCTACCACATTAGAAGAGCCTTAAATGTGCTTAACATACCTTAAAACATTCGCGAAAAATCAGTTTTGACGCAAATCAGTTTTTTAACAAAAATATTCGTTACTTTTTCAATGTTAATAAATTATTTTTGGCTAAAAATTTAGACGGGGACTCTTAAGACATGACAAAATAAAGGAAAAATTTGCCCTTAAGCCGCCCTTTTTTTCAAGGGCCACTTATACTTATTATACACATTAACGGTGGCGATTTTGAAAATGTGCATATATAAATTTTAAAAAATCATAACTTCGTCAGTTTTCAATATTTTGAGCTAAAACTCTCAAGACATAGTAGAATAAGCTAAAATTTAAGGTGGGTTGTATAAAAGATTGGAAAAAAGGTATTCGTTACGCATATTGTTAAATGGTAATTTTCAGGATGTAATCTAGATTTATTACGTTTTAGAATTGGAACAACCTTTTTTTATTCAATAAAATGTATGAAAATAAAGACAATGCAAAGAAATTATTAATTTTCAGCACAATCGCTGCATAAATATACCCAATGATCGTTGTACATCGGTTGATTGCAGGGTAGACACACCAAATTTTTTTTGGTCCTGATGACGAGAGTATAAAGCACACCTTCCTGTTTTTCTGAGCTGAACACGTTCCAATCTAACATTTCGGTTTTTTTTTTTTCTGATTGCCAGGGTACGTGATGCCGATATTCAGGGATTACTTAAAGGACCACAGTCTGCTCTATGACACACAAGATGAGCGGCGAAGTATGGACATAACGTCTGGTGTAGCGCAAGGCTCCATAATGGGACCAGACTTGTGGAACGCCTCATATGACGGGCTATTGAGGCTTGAGGTGCCAGATGAGTCGCGCTTGGTCGACTGTGCAGATAATATAGCAGCACTGGTCGCCGGACGCACAGTCGAACATGCGCAGCGCCGACTGGGAATGCTAATGCGTCGAGTGCGGGAGTGGATGACCACCCGCAGGTTCAGTTTGGCCCTAGAGAAAACCGAAGTGGTCATTCTCACGAAGAAAAGAATTCCCACGGTAATTCCTTTGCAGATAAGAGATGCAACTGTTGAGTCTAAACTTGCAATAACATAATTGGGACTATTGATCGATTCGAAAATGAGCTTTTAAATGATAGGTGTTTCGGCTGTAAGTCGACTAATGTGCAACATCGGTGGGCCCACACCCAGCAAACGCCGACTCCTCATGAGTGCTGTACAGTCAGTGCTACGGAACGGCTCTGAGGTTTGGGCCGGAGCTCTCAGCAAGGAGCTGTACCCAAAGCGCTTGGAGCAGGTACAGAGACGAGGAGCTTCGCGGGTCGCGTCTGCATACCGCACTGTCTCTGAGTCGGCGGTGTTGGTGATCGCAGGAGTGGTACCCATCGCCTTCCTCGCTAGAGAACGACGAAGAATTTACGACAGGAAAAGGGATGGTTCAAGATATGCTGTCAGCCGAGAGGAGAGGCAGCGCACATTACTCGAGTGGCCACAGTCCTGGGAGGGCGACTCTAATAGTCGCTGGACTGCCCGTCTTATAGGGGACGTGGGATCGTGACTAAATCGAAGGCACGGTGAGACTGATTATTACCTTACCTAGCTTCTTAGCGGGCATGGGTATTTTCAGTCTGACCTGCACAAGATTGGTAAATCACGGTCCCCAGACTTCATTTTCTGCCCAGGAGAAAGGGACGACACATGTCACACGTTCTTCTACTGTAGAAAGTGGAACAGGATGCGGAAGGACTTGCGGGAGGTAATGAGAGAGCTTTCTCCAGACAATCTGGTCGGAGAAATGCTGAAAAGTTTCGACAAATGGACCTGCGTGGCACATTACTTCCGGCCAATACTTACAGCAAAAAAAGGTACCATGGATTACCTTGGGCGCGGGTCTATGGGGTCTCCTTTTCAGCAGTCCTCCTCCATCCTGCCCCCTCCCGCTGGGGGAGATTTCCCTACGCTGAAGGCGCCCTAGAGCGAAGTAAAACGAGACCAAGCCCGAAGTAATGTGTCAAAAAGTTCCAGGCTAGTGTCTTGTGACAGAGGGGGTGTTTAGTGGGTAGTCTGATAGCATGCGCTCCTAGGAGTCCCACACTCCGGGTGTAAAATGCCTTCCTCAACTCCCCCCCCCCCCAAAAAAAAGCATTTGGGCTACTTATTCCTAAAATATTTTCGATTCTATTTCGAATATCTATACACATAGAGGTGTTTTTAATATTTTTTCATAGGTATGACTCAACTAGGTGAGCCACAACTTCTTTCAAGTCAACAAAGACATATTTCTTCTTAGTAGTGTCACCAGCATTTTCACAAGTGTATAAGTATTCACGATAGATTGATCGAACATACCAAAAAAGTATTGCATTGGCCATTGCTGTGTTGAACGCGTAGTTATATAAGCGTGCGCAGTTGATCGAAAACATTAGGTCCACATTTGGTTTTATTGTTGTACAAAAAACCTCCGGTTCATCTTTCACCAATGTTTCTAGTTATGATATTTGTGGTAATAACCAGTACAATTTTGTTGTTTTTTTGGCGCGAAACTTGCTAAAGAGAGGACGGCTTGATGCAAAATTTGGCGGAAGGTATATGTGCACCAGCAACCTTCATTTCAAAAGGAATGTCGGGTTTATTTTTGCGGATCTTACCAGTTACATACGTTTTGTACTCTTAATCTATCTAATTATAAAGTAAAAAAATTGAATTGATGAAGCACTTGTTTCAAAGGCTTCTCAACGACAACTGACGATGTGAGACTGACTGCTAACAGTATAAACTTATAGCCAAGAAGAAGTCTATTTCTGTCAATCGCAGGCCTTCACTTCTGTCTTGCAGGCCTTGACGCTGCGATCGATCAAAGTCTTTGATGGGGTCAAATTGACCCAATGTGAATTTGACGGGTTAATAGCTAATTTGTTTGTGTTACGAACATTCCGCTGTTCCTCATCTCTTGCTTCGATTCGTCCACAGACGCGTTTCGGCAGTGCGAATTTGTTTTTGGTTCAATACGAACTCAAAAGAAATTGAAATTATGGACCTTTCCACGGTCCTTTCAATTCTAATAAGTAAAACTCTCGGATTATTTAGGATATTATAATTAATTATAATATTAAAGATTCCGCACACGGGTTCTTAATATATCTTGTCAACCGGGCTTACTATTGAGTTATAATGTATGAACTGAACTATTCAATTTTGTTCCAGGTCTTTTATAACATTATTATGCTGATGTTGCAAAAGTTACATGAATCAATGCAGACGTTCAATAGTCATCAATATTTTCACTAGTCATCAAAATCTTTTGTGATTTATATTGAACATCGGCGAAAATGAACATCTCTTTGTTTGTTTCTTTTGTATTCACAAAATTATATTTCATATATTTCACATGCTGAAGTTTGCATGTTCGTTCTTTGTCTTCGATAACATGACTAGCGCCATCACCGGTGGAAGAAGAACGGAACATCACACCGATGATGGCGCATCGCCGAAACGCGTCCGTGGACGAATCGAAGCAAGAGATGGGGAACGGCGGAATGTTCCGAACAAAAGTAAAAATAAATCCATCCCCTTCGGAATAGATCAATTCAACGTTAATAGCCAATCTTTGTGACATCTCAGCTTATCATTGTCCAGACATACCATCAATATTTTTCTAAATTTTTATAATCTTCGCACGCTGACTTTACACATGTTTCATGTATCTTTTAAAATTAAATTTTAAAAACTTTAGAACCTTCAGTCCGCGATTATCCTTGCAATTGAAAACTGCTATTACGAAAAAAATTAATGAAAACCTTTGTTTTTATTAACAACTGGCTATTAAGGTTTTGTGACTCACGCAACGACATGTCTCTTAGTTGAAGTTATAGTTTGCATCAGAACGATTTCAATTAGCCGAGTATTAATAAATAAAAAAATCAACAAAACCGCATAATTGAATTATTTGTGGGTTTTAACATTCGGCAACTCCTATGGAAGAATATCGGGCTAGTAGTCGTAAATTTCCATTGGAACAGAAGCTTCCTGGAAACGATTATGCATGCATACATGAATTAGTTTTACGCATCACTGCTCCGTCTCCATACTGAAATATATAAATATTTAATATAAAAATTTGCTTCATCAACGTACGAGGGCGAATCAAATATAAACGGTAATTTAAGAATATATATTTATTAAATAATATAATACATAAACTACACTATTAACATTTCTCAATATAGTCTCCTGCATTGTGTACACACTTCTGCCACCGATTTGGAAGCTTGAATATTCCCTGTTCATAGAAAGTTTGAGGGCGAGTTGTCAACCAATTGCGCACGTGCTCTTCGACTTCCTCATTACTTTCGAATCGCTTTCCTCCAAGTGATTCCTTCAACGGCGCGAACAAAAAATAGTCACAAGGGGACAAGTCTGGACTATAAGGAGGGTGTTCGAGGGTTTTCCAGCGCATTTCTTCCAATGTATCCCTTGTTAACAATGCGGTGTGAGGCCTGGCATTGTCATGGAGAAGGATGACATCTCTAATGGGCATACCTCGTCTTTTATTTCGGTAAGCGGCTTTTGCCGACTTTAAAAGCTGACTATAGTAAGCCGCATTCACGGTTCGTTGATCGTGAAGAAAATCAACGAGTAAAACTCCCCCTGAGTCAAAGAAAACTGTCGCAAGAACTTTTCCTGCTGAGAGGCGAGTTTTGGCCTTCACTGGACAGCCTTCATCCTTCCTTCGCCACTCCTTACTCGCCATTTTCGACTCGGGAGTGTAATGATGGACCCACGTCTCGTCACACGTGACGATGCGCCTCAAAAATGCCTCCCCTTCTTGTCGAAATCGGTTCAGAAGTCTCTCAGAGATCTCCGACCTGATCTGTTTTTGATTTTCGCTCAACAACCTCGGAACCCATCGAGCACTAATTTTTTTAAAGCCGAGATTGTCAGTGATAACGGCTTGAACGCTCCCGTAACTGATACCAATTTCCGACGAGATTTCAGCAATAGTTAACCGGCGATCACCTTCAATAAGCTCTCGAATGGCACTAATGTTGTCATCTGTAAGACTTGACCTTGGGCGCCGACAGTGGCTTTCGTTTTCGACACGTTCTCGGCCACCCTTAAATTCTCTGGCCCAGGTATACACCCGATTCTGAGACAGTGTAGTGTCCCCAAACTGAGCCTTCAAGCGAGTAAAAATTTCTGACGATTTAACGCCTTCATTGCTCAAAAACTTAATTATTATGCGTTGCGCAACAGATGAATGTACCTCTTGCTCTGTCATGGCTGCACTGACAACAAAACTGAGCGCAGGCGCTAGCCAAGCTGCTTCCCCCACTCCTTAAGAACCAAGCAACAATCGCCTACTACTATATCCACAACGGAACAGCGTGTAAACCATAACAGGAAAATTACCGTTTATATTTGATTCGCCCTCGTAGATTGAATGTTCCCTTAGGTTTACATTTGGTTGGATAAAATTTCGATATAAGTTTGTTGTATCATTCGCTGGCACATAGAACTATAGCATTAGTAACAGATGATTTCATTTTAAGTGGAAATTTAAAAGATGGAATCCTTCGTGCATTCCCAAACGATAAAGGGTGCGGAATGCTCACGCAAGTAAAACCACTTTTCCTCTAATAAAATTCAACTTTTAACATGACACATAAACACATGGGAAATATGTATATAAAAATGTGTATTTGAGAGTTTTCTGCCAGACTTGCAATCTCTCTTATCCATTTAATCACATTTCTCATTTCCACTCCCTCGTGGGTTGATGTTAAAATGCTTTTAATTAAAAGTGTAAAATTGCATTGGCGCAAAAGCATTGCACACCAACCGTTTGAATTTGCAGATATTCGCAGTTGTATACATACTCTGTAATTTACTTATTTAGTTCACGATATACGTGCATTCGTTATACAGTGGAATTATCCTGTTTTATCAGTATGTAATTTGCACCCACGTACTCTACACATTCGATATACTTAGTTGGCTATTCACTTGCTCGTTTTCGTTGTTAGAATGAATTTTCAGTTGTAAACAAGTTCCAAAAACAATATTTTGAAGGATGATGGGCAAAGCTAGTATTGCCCGGAAACTCTTTGTTCGTTCACTAGGAGTTGCAATACTAAATCAACCAAAAGTTTCTTGGTCTGTCGTTCGGTGAAATTCGTTCAAATGTATAGAATTTTACGCTCACCAAAGCATATAGGCAACATATATTGATTGAATTTTCTAGGTCTGCTGGGCCTTGCTTTATCTTTTACAAGGATGCGTTTCAGCTATCTACAGCCACTAGCCTCTCCTCCGAGAACGAGCAGCCTGAAAAACAAGGCTCCAGCTATCTGGAGCCATGGTAATGACTCCAGATAGCCTAACCGCATCCTCATCAAAGACAATGCAAGCCCAAAATTCAATAATTTTGCCACAGCAACAACAAATCACTAAGGTTGGAATAGAAAATTCGAGATAAAGCCGATGCAAAACATGCATATGCACACATTCATATAACAAATTCCGTGTTGGATCTAATAATGTCATTCAATCAGGACTAAATAATTTATCATTACGATTCGGCAGGGATTTTTGTGCTGAGGTGATGCAATACACTTTGATTCCATTCTTTTCTATGAACGCTTCTATGCATGCATCCTTTTCGTAACTTGAAGTTATTTTATTGAGCTTACCAAGTTCTGGGATTATGTGGATCAGTGGGAGCATCTACAAAGGGCTTTGTTTAAGTTGTATGTTTCACTTTCAAAACAGTCAATAGTCTCATGGTATCCCCGATGCCTCTAGTGTGTTAGAATAAATTTCAGAAAATTGGGTCTGGTGTTGTCCTTGCTTTGTGATAAATATGAGAATTTTCCATTCATAAAATTATTCCAAGGCGTTTTCAATGTAGTATAAACGCGATAAGTTCTACTTGTAGCGATATGTAATAGAATCCATATCACCGGTAAATAAGGATACTTGAGAAAGATTTTTTAATAGTTTTATTTTTAAATGAAAGCCTGTACTTTACACTGTTTTTCTGCATAATCACCACCAATAGTAAGGCACCTATCATATCGTTCAACTAGCTCGTTCAGAACGTCGTTGAATTTATTGTATTCCCACGAGGCAAAAATTCGACTAGCAACACCTCTTCCCGTCCCAAAACATGGTACACATGATTTTTCGAGCTGACATCGTTTGTTTAAACTTGAATTTCCTGGGCAAAGTCGAATGCCGCCGTTCCATAGACTGCTGCTTCGATTCCGGTGTAACGTAGACTACCCATGTTTCATCGTCTGTCACTATTTGGCTTAAAAAATCATCGCCTTCATCGTCGTACCGCGGAAGGAAACCCGAAGCACTTCCCAAACGTTTTTGGTACCCAACGTGAACACAACTTCCGATGCTCTAACCGTCCCGTCGCAATTTCGTTTCAAAACTTGAGGAAACTGTTCAGATAATGTTGAAATCGTGAGGTGTCAGTTCTCTTAGATTTTTTCGTCAACTCTTCCAACCAACTCGTCAGTAATGAGCGAAGGGCGGCCACTGCGTTCCTTATCATGAACATTGAAACGACCATATATTATATCCATATCCCACTTTCGTACCATCCCTTCACTCATAATCTTTTCTCCGTACAGATCTCACGATGAATATCGATTGCTTTGTGTGTTTGGCACAAAGATAATGGATAACAGACCGTACTTCGCAGTCGGCGGGGGGTTCAATAGGCGAAAAATGCCGTAAAGACGTCTTGGTGTCGCCCACAGATGCAGCTATACAGTGCGGATGTGCAGAACATCGACCGGAGCGCTGCAGCGGCGGAAATTCAAAACGGTACTTCCTTGAAAAATAACGAGGCGTATTTTTATATACTATACTTATACGTATAGTTTGCACGTACCCGACAATTACCCGTAACCCTCAGAACATGATAATATAAATTTAGAAAAGGATAAAGTGAAACAAAGCAATAAAATAACCTTCCCAAATTTTATTTGAGATGTCTTTATGGCGGGAACCGTATATCCGGAAATGTGTTAAAAAGTATTATATAAATTGTATATTAAAGTATAAAATTTAAAGTTAAGTCGCATAACGTCAAACATTTTCGATGTAGAGATGTGAGGAACAACCAGGCCGGGATCGGACTAAACAAGTACATCACAGCAAATTAATTAAGTCTGCAGATCCCAACAAGCCAACCCATTAGGGGATAACACATGATCACGTAGTAGACATCGCTATAAGTTCGCCTAAAAGTCCTTGAAGAACTACCATCAGACCATAAGGCGGTTCTTTTTTTTAATCGGAAAAACCTTCTTGGAAGCCGCCATACGAGAGAAAACAATTTTTTTCCAAGTCGTTTTGGCCAAAGAAACAAACCATCAAACATCTGAAACGGCCGACGACATAGAGTAAACCATCGAGTTTCTAACAGCCAAGGCCACGCAGGCAAAGGAGGGCAATACGATCACAACTCCGAGAAGGGAAACGAGTCCCTACAAACTCCCACCAAACATTGAAAAACCAATGAGCAGGAGGAATAAAGTTCGGAGATGAGCTATGTTTATAGGTGAACCTAGATAAAAAGTGAAAGCCACCAGGCTAACAAACGAAGTACAGGACAATGTAATAAAGTTTAGAAATGACCAATGGGAGAGATTTCTACAATGTTTTGACCCAGGTTCCAGGTGCCCAAAGTACAAGCGCCATCAATCCATAGCCCAAACGGGATGCAAGACGATAGTACAGGTAATACTGCTGTAATCGCAGACTCTCGCAAAATCCGCGTAGCCGTACTAGCGTGACCTATCTTTTATCCCCAATTCCAATAGTCCGTCGTAAGACACGTTACACTAGTCTAGACCAAGGACAGATTCCTGGACAACATCCCAAGTAATCTCGATCCATCGCTGACCCTACGTCGTGTCAGGCTTTGATTCTTCGAAAGTTACATAAGATGCTCCGGAACTTGAAATGGGGTTTCCATCCATCCAAAATATACACCCGAAGCTAAAGGCGTTCCTAACATCAAGAGTCAAAAAAAAAGTCAATTTGTTGCTTAGTGTAACTTTATACTTGCTATTTGGAGAGCTTTCACCATGTCTGCTATTCCATGATAGGGGAGTTACCTTCTCTTAAACCAAAGAGCCCAAGAGACAGATCCTACGATAATTACGCAGCCATGTCAGCATATTTAAAGGATGATATACGCATGGAGAACTGGGATTTCCTTACCTCTTGGTAGTCTTGGTGGACCGCTTTCCATCTTTCTGGAAAAACCTCTGCCTGTAGGAAAGCGTTTTATGCGCTGAGAAGGAAGTCAAGATAATAATATACCTCACTTGAAATACCATCTGAGCATGAGGCCTTCCTTGTTTTCAATGAAAGGACTGTCTCTTACAATTTCAGCGGTACGAATAATGGCCAGACAATGACTGTTTCATCGTGGACATAGACGAGGTGCACGGTGAACAGAGCCCGCAATATCTCATCCATCTTTTCTGCTTCATAAATGCAAATCGCCCGTAGAGCAGGAAGATTTGGCCTTACTAGTTTGTAGCCAAGGCCCCATGAATCCTAACTCGCATTGTCCACTAGGTCTTGCCAGGAGTGAGTCTTACTGTTGTTGATCGGGTTACAAAGGCATCTCCTGGTTGACTTCTATGCTTCTGCTTGGTTACATACCTATTCACGCTCCGTGTCCATTGTAAGTTCCCATCGAAGTTTTCAACACTTCCTTGGCCTTTCAATGATTTTTGTAGACCACAAATCTACACCAGAGATTTGCCCTACCGGGATTTCGACGGGACATAGTAGCGCTGCACACAGTCACAATTATCTGGATCTGCTTGATGCTTGCCCTCCACAAATCTTCTAGGAGCCCCGTGCCTGCCTTCAGCGCCTCGACGAACCTCTCAATGTTCATCTTCCCAAGGATTTGCCCAGTAGCAGGTCGAGAGCATGTGCGTCGCGGAAACTAATGTAAAAAACTTCTAAAAAACCTCTGAAACTTACCAATTGTGAACCTTGGGTACTAAGGAATCCGAGGCCAATGTTTCATACGGTATAGTTAGTTCGCATCTCATACGAAGGTAAGTCGATGTAATTTCTGTGTTTAGCTCAACAAGCGCTGACCTCACTACAATTTCTAAGACTCATTTACCGTGTAGATGGCTTTTAGGCATGCACCATTTGATTGCTCTAGCGTTGAAGTCTCTCCTTATGAGTATGAAGAATCAGTGACAACTATCCTCAAAGCAGTTAGCTTGGCTTGAAAAGATATGATCTGCTCGTTTGGCGTCAGGTATATACTAAAGAAAGTCTGAGCATCAAATTCACATGATACCATCTCCGATCCGCAGCACTTCACCTTTTACATCGACACAGCACAGAAAAATGTCGATTTTTGTGTCCCTCGCAACTTAATTTAGGAATTCTTAGCCGGTTGTACCTGGGTGAACGGTCAATTGCAGAATATCGATTGGCTGGTCTGGTTTTGCCTTAGATAGGGCTTCTGTGAAGACTCATCAATTTCTTGATCCCAAAACATTGCCAAGACCTTTTTTTATATCAGCGTCTGTGCGAAAGATGCAACGTACCTCCTTCCTACGCTCTTTTTTTTTAGGCCCCACTCTCCACATTTGCAGGGTGGGAACATGCCTATTGTGTCCTTTACATTCTTGATTGGTAGTTCTTCCCTGTCAGTTAAGTTCATCCCATATATCCTCACTGAGAGAAAGTGAACTCACTCGAATCTCTGCCTATAAGTGGCAAAGTCGTGCAAACCATGCATAACTTTTCTCCAATACCATTCTTTTGGGTAAAGGTATGAGTGATATTACACCTTAAGTTTAGTCTATCGTCTTTTGTGTTTCCATGGCCATGGGTTGGTTTTGCTACAATGTGAATACCTAAAGAGGCCTGTTTGACTGTTAGCAATTCTTCTTTTTTATTTGTCTTTGAAGGTGCGTCACTTTTTCCGTGCTCACTGAATATGGTTCCTCCATTTTTGCTACATTTAAGACTCTCCTGGGGTTGCTTTATGATTGGTGATAGCTTAAGCCTAAAATGGAAAGTTGAATTTGGATGCTTTTGACTGCATTGCTAATAATGACAAAGCCATTAAGTAAGTGACAAGATCTTGAAGAGGGACATCAAACGCAATGGCGAAAATGTGATTGGAATATTTCAGAATAAAATGTCCTATAAGACGTTTCTTCTCGTACCAAAAATCCAAATGTTTATTGAACAATTAAAACAAACATATGCAGTTCTACTGGACAAACATATCAAACAAGCCAAAAAGCCAAGAAAATGAATCTTTCATGATCACCTGAGAAAGGAAGTCACCTGAGAAATTAAGAACGCTTACATAAAAAAGGATCCATCAGGGACATAATGATTTCGCATCTTTAAATGAACGCATCGTTAAACTTTCATAATGCACTGTCAATGTCAAAACTTTAGTTAAGATTAACATTTTCATCGTGGTGAAGTTAATGAACCAGCAAACGTTTGGAAATTATTAAAAATTACTACCGAAATTCTGAGTAGTTGGTCTCAACTTTAAGAGCGAATACTCCAAAGTTCGGCAATAATAATCGTCATATCCGACAGGTTGTGTGTGTTATAGTGGATAAGTTTGAGCCGAACTTTTCACTATTGGATGTATAAAAGCGAAGGAAATATCCCAGTCGCAAGTGTATTTATTTAAAACGTTCAAAATCAGTCGATTCCACGTCATTCTGAAAGATTGGGCATCGCACAAATGACAATGTGGTGTATTTAGCGGAAAGATCTTGGCTTATATTCCTACAAGAATAAATTGACTCAAGATCTAAAGCCACTTGATCATTCGAAACGCCGAAAATTCTCCAAAAGGGCCTTGGTAAAGCGGGAACGAACTGAAGAATTTCATCGAAAAATCATCTTCAGAAATGAAGCTAATTTCTGTACATTTGCGTTACTAGTCTGCAACAAACTCACTTGGCTTTCTTGAGATACCGTTGCATCTGCAAAAAATTACTGTTCGGTGCAGTTTTCGTGCCAGGGAAATGAAAATGACAGTCATGTTACCGGCAATGAAGAGCGCTGTCGTATCATGTTGGGAGATGATTTGTGGCCAGAATTGGATGAACTTAATGTCAACGATATGTGATTTCGACAAAAAGTTGCCACTAACCACATAACACGCCTAAAGATAAGTTGATTGAAAGGCAAAGTCGATATGTGTCATGTGATCAATGTGTCATTTCGAGTAATGGTCCGCGACGATGCGATGCGATGCGATGCGATGCGATCTAATGTCATTGGATTTCTTTTTATGGAGCTATTCAAGTCCCTGATCCAGGCCAACAGGTCAGTAACTTTAGACGAGCTCAAAGACAACATCCAATGCGGACTTGCGAACGTTCCGGTCGAAATTTGTGCCGGAGTGGTGGAAAATTGAGCCAAATGTTATGTACAATGTAATGTATAAACAAAATATAATGGTTGCACTATAACCGCAATAAATTTGAACTCAATATATCGGGTATTTCTGTGTTTTATTAATAGATAAAATTGTTATGCCCTTAATGGGAAACCCTTTATTTGAATAAGAATCTACCTCATTTTGGATTTTTTTAAATTATCTTACATATTACAGAAGTTGCGATGGCTTTGAGACAGTTTAGAACCTTAATAATATCCTTTTATACATAAGAAAAAAGAATCCTGAATGTGATTAAGTTAATTGAATGAATGAGCCTGCTTTTAGAACCTTGTTTAAAGGATGGAGTATTGCGAGACAATAAGTGCAAGAAAGGAGTTTCCGAATGCTCAAGAAAAAAGGACCAATATAACTGTAAGCCATACTTCCAGGTAGAAAAATATTTGAAAATATTGTCATGGAATGTTTAAGTTTTTCTGCCTGTTCACAACTCTCATTTCTGATGCACCCTTAGACTTGCATTTCTCCTCGAATAGCAATTCCAGTTGAAACTTTTATAATTTCAATGCGAAACACAAAAGGATAATTGATATCAACACTTGTTGAAATCTTTTGCATGGGTGAAACATTTGAAAGAGTTTTTTCCCATCAATGTCAATTTGATAATATTAACAGGAAAACATTTGAGTCTGTCTAGCTTTTGCTTTATGTATTAAATTTTAATATATTTCATTAAGAGATGTTCTAGCATTGCTCAACTTTTGAACTTTCAAGGATACGTACATATTTTCGTTGAATGAATGCTGAGGAAGTGAATAAATAGCTTGAAAAAGGAGCAATAACTACTGAGAGCTGATCTGTAATACTTGACTGCAAGCGCAGTAAACAACTTAGGAGAGATGTATTTCATCTTGCGTTCTGAATAAGGGTTCTAAGTACTGGAATGGAATTTAGTTGATGCAGAGTCGTCTTCGAAAAATGCATTTGTTTTGCTATACTAACTTATGAAATAAACAAACTCTCCGAACTATTTGATGGTAATTTTGAGTATGAAACAACAGCATAAATATAAAGGAGAGCTGCGAACATTAATGGTATTAAAGACGAAGAAATATTTTGCTTCCACTTCAAAAAATTTAATTAAATATGAGTTCAGGTTGCAGTTTACTCATATCTTTAACCTTTCTGTGTTGGTGCTCTTTTATTCATTTATGAATGAGTCCAAAATCTTGGTGAATACATAAGTGTATTTCATGAACTGAATATGTGTTTATTCTAATTAATATGTTAGTTTTGGCTTAACTTCTTGCTTGTGATTGGCGTACGTGTCAAAGAGCTGTCTTAGTTATCGAAAAAAATTTTCAGCATACTTTAATATCCGGAAACATCAGAAAGGATTCTTTCATGATACACTCATATATTCAGGGCTAGTTTAATGGTTGAGACGCTTATACTCCGGCCATAACATAGCTTCCAACATAGCAAGCATTAACACTTCGAACGAGTTCCCAATCTTAAGAGATTTAATTGATGTACTTCAAAATGCAATGGTGTTTGCAAACATGAGTGAATCAAGTTAGCATATAATTTCAAAATATGCAGTTAGATGCGCTGTAAACTTTTTCTAAAATTTGTACCTCTACACAATGATTCACATATTTCAGCATAATATATTGATCCCAATACGTTAACTTCAGGAAACCAGCCATCACAATCTATCCACTTAACTGTGTTATTTAGTTGTTCACACCCGTGAAGTTTTCTGACCGTAAAGTTTAACATTCTGCAACTTCGGTTATTCTATGAAGAGATAACACTTGCCTGAGCATCCTTCTTTTTCTTTTCAACTGGAGTTGGAACTGGTATTTATGCGGAGAGAACTGCGGAACTGGTACACTGAAGTGCTTTTACGTTCGTAAGCAAAGCACTTTCAATCTTTCACATCAACTGCTTGCTACGCGCTCAATATTGCGACTAACACATCAGTTCTGACGCTCTATAATTCGCAGACAGTCGGCACTTTCCCACCGCGAAATGTACTTTATATCTCTGTTTCTGGACACAAAATCTTGAACTGCCATAAAAACTTTCGCGAAGAGTTAGTCTAGCTTTGACCATGTGTGTATGGCTAGGTGTTGAAGCTTCCATGGCTATCATTACGTACAATCCCAACTGAAGTATCGTAGTATAATTCATTAGCTGAAATAGGTTTCTTATTCTTTCTTTCGTAATATGCCTCAAAAATTTTCTTCTTAGCTAGTTTTTATGCCTTGTTTTATAAACGATTCCTTCAACGTCTCAGTTATTGCAATAATATTGACATGCTTTTAAGATAATCCGAAAACCCACGTCTCGCAGTCGCTCTCATTCATTTTCCTCGTTATATAAAATATCACTGAAGAAGAATGTAATAATGTAACAAACGAAAATCATGATAAAGCGCAGTAGCTGAAACTGGATAAAAAGTTAATTGTTGTTGTCTGTAGTTGCAATGACATCAAATGTATTCAAATATTCTAAAGAAAGAAAGTCTATAGAAAATTGAAAACATTTCAACTCCATTGAACATAGATGGGTGTAAACCTTCGTTTTTTTTTTCATTTTCGAAACAGCAGATTGGACCATCTACTTTTGGTTTGTTGATGAAGGCTGTTTGCCCCCGAGTTGAGGGAATCCCAACAAACGAAGGCTACTGGATGACCCTTTAACACCATCCCTGACATGCTGATGTCCAAGCGTGGATCGAGTTTCCACATTGTTAAAAGGTGGGCCTTATTTTCTCGCCTAAATGCTCTCCCAGCACTAAAATCTTATGTGTCTATTGTGGAGCTCAGTGAGGTGAGTGAGACAACTGTGCCATGGATAGACGTTGCTAATTAGTCGCTCGTCTAGCTTGCACTCAATCGTAGGCTGTGCGAGTCTGAACCTATGGTTTGTCGTCCACCACGTCACACGATTCACGCCACTTCTGCCAGCCTCGAAGACACAATCCAAATGCCAGGGCCCAGAATAGAACCTTCTGTAACTCCAGTAGCAACGTCCATCACTATTTATACTTCTTGCGTGTCATATAGCACCATGCGGTGTGATGTTATTTAAAAAAAAATTGAAAAAAAAATTGAATATAATGAAAACTGAATAATTAATAATAATAATATAATGATAAAGTTCGTTTTGATGTTGCCGCAGGCCAAAATTAACTCTGGGTAGCTTGGGTCCGCGGGGGCTTGCTTCGTGGGTCTCGAGGACGCGTTTCGGCTGCTATACAGCGGCTGTATACAGCTGTATGCTCGCCATGAAGATGGCTGTATGTAGCCGAAACGCGTCCTCGAGACCCACGAAGCAAGGCCCGGCGGACCCAAGCTACCCAGAGTTAATATAATGATATATTGGGGCAACCGATAGGTCACACCTGCAGCGAAAGAAAGGAACAACGTTACATAGACAGGGTTATTTGAAAATACAAAGGCCGCATAATGGCGGCCGAAGGAAGTTACTTTTAACCGACTAGCTCACCGCGCGGGCGTGGGTGTTATAGGACATTATTTAAGCCCTGATCCTTCCCTGTCACATACAGACACACACACAGAAAGAGCTTACTCTTTCATATTAGATAAAATTAAACAATAAATAGAAAGGATCAAATAAATAAATAAATATAAAATATTTAATTTACATGAATTGTGCTGCACTGATTCTGACCACTCCTCTGCTTGATTTAGGGACTTTACTTGCTTCCACTGCGCTGATTCTGACTACCTCTGCTTCTTCTAGCACGAATCTTCCCCTCAGCTTGGTTTCGGGACCTGAATGAATTCCACTGCGCTACCTCTGATCACCTCTGCTTCTCCCAACACGAATCTCGACCTCAGCTTGGTTTCGGGACTTCAATGCATTCAGCTGCGCTGCGTCCTGACCACCTTTGCTTGATTTCACAACTTGAAGTAATTTCGCTGCGTTGTGTCCTGAACACCTCTGCTGCCTGCTTACTATCTTCTTGGCTTCGATCTTAAAGATTTTGCGACTCGAGGACTTCTGGGGCCAAACACTTCAAACAGCTGCTAGTACTTACTATTTCTCTTTATTCTCCTCAATAATTAAATTCGCAATTTATATCCTTTATTTCCCGTCACTTGATACCGAGTTTCTATACTTTATTTTCCATCACTTGATACTGGATTTCTATACTTTATTTTCCATCTTCTATTCTTGATTCACAATTTCTATTCTTCTTATAGCAATATGTACACAACAAAGTGAATCATGTCAATGGAAAATTTCTTCCCAATATATTATATGTTGGGAATATTTTTGTTTCTGAGGGTTTTTCTATTAATTTTTTTGTTTGTTTTTAACATTATTAAACTAAATATCACTTAATACCTAAATCTAACTATAAATGTTTTTATTTTAATTTTATTCTTAGTTCTACTTTATTTATTTGTATGTTTTTTTTTTGTTGTTTTTTTTTTGTGTCGCCTACACATCGGAATACGTAACATGTGGGGATGACCTACCCCTTGAGAAGGGTCTCATTCCAAAAGCCGGGCTACTATCTGTGTAGCATTAAGGAACTAGATTCGGGACATTTGGCATACTGCAAAATTTCTCCGGTGGTGGAGACAACATGCTTTGATTCTTATATATTTTTTCAGTTGTCCTTTTTTTATCTTTAATTCTTAATTTCTAAAATTCTTAACTTATAATTATAGTCTATATACACAAATAATTTATAAGTTTGAAAAAAAAAAATAATTTCCAAATTATACAGAAACATAATTTTCAATAATGTTTGTTCTTATTCATAAGTGTTTGTATGTGTGCGTCAGAGGACATGCGTTTCCGGATAAAGTCGCGAAGGCTGAGCAAATTAAAGGGGAAATGAAAGTATTTGAGCAATTGAAAAAGTTGCTGATGCTCATCCGGTCCCTGATTCCAACTCATAGAGCGATAAATATCAGTCGGCATAGAGTCAACAACACCGGATGGTAAATGTGTTTAGAGAAGATAGCAAAGGAAACAATTAACGGTGTTTCGAGGTACGTGTGCACACGCCTGTTCTTCGCTCAAACCAAAAACGGATGGCGAAATCTACCAAAGATCAGCAGATGCAGACGTAATTCAAAAGTAGCTGTGGGCAATGTCAGCAAAGTCAACTTAAGGAGTGGCATTAAAATCGTAAAAGGAGAAAACAACCATCTCCTTCGTCGACCCTTAACGCTTCGTCTCAAAACTCATCGAGTCGAAATCTACGGAAGCGACAACCAACACCACTCATACTTTAGGGCGAATAATTTAGGATGCCAGCTGCAGATGCAAGCAAACGGCGCGATATGTACGTAAGCGATGGTGCAGTGTGCCAGCGGTGGAGAAAATATTTTAATTACGAACTTCAAAAACGAAATCCTTCGCTGCCACAGCGGTTCCCCAGATGATCCTTGAAAATCCTCATCAGCTATTTCAGTACTTTAACAATTATGAGAAAATGTTGTAGCAAGATTCGATCATATTACAGAGACATTAAGTTGCTGGTGGTTTCAAATGGCCCGGGAGGGTTGTAAATCCTCTCCATTGAATGCATCTATACATAGAAAGAATCCTCATTGGAAAAAAAAATCAACTGGTAAGGTGACTGAAGAGTTCAATATGAGAGAAACGGGACAAAATTCTCCATGTAATCCCGTCTCAAACTCTTTTTTAAGCTCTTTTAGACATTTCCAGAAACGAATATCAATAAAATCATTAAAATTGCTATCGGAAGCCCGCGCGGACTGAGGCTTACAGATACTGGAAAGAATCTGTAAGCTTAGCGCTTCCATGCCTTTGGAGTCCTACATGAACTTTCAATATGCTCCTTCGAAGTTGTTGAGTTCTTGTTAAATAGCAATTCAAAAACATCAAAGTTGATGGAGAAACATACATCAAACATACATCAAAGGAGGAAGAAGGAGAAGGAAGAAAAAAGAAAAAGGAAGGAGGAAAGGACTAAAACCAAAGGCGGCTTATTCATGGAAATCACAGGAACTCATCGTCCCAGATAATGACTGGGCTATCACAACGACTTGAGATGGCACAATCAGAATATGAATGCAATCTTGAAATCGAACAACTATTATCACTGTCTCCTCGATGGGAGAAGGTTTCAAAGCGGCGATCCGATATTCTGGGAGAAAATGCCGAAAAAACGTGTAGGATGAAGGAAAGAAGTACCCAAAAGAGGCAAAAGGCCTTAGACTAAAGTCTCAAATCCCAGCAGCAAGAAGTTTGATATTAAAGTTCACATCAATATACGCTACAGAGCTTACTCTTTCTAAACAACGAATGAGACAACGCAAAGCACCAGGACTCGACGAAATTAAGAAGTCAGCAAAATGGTACAAAGATGTGGCCAATTTACAAAAGCAATGGGAAAGGAGAACAAAATTCGAATTTTTATCGACCAATCTGCCTCATCTCTGTCATGGTAAAATCCTACGACTGTCGTCTACGAGTGTCATGTAATGACTAAAATCGACGATGCCATCAATAGAGCGCTTACGTCCTAAGTAGCTCCGCAGCTAAATACGTGTGTGCTATATCCTTCAACATTGCAAAAACTATCGATAATTTGTCGTAGCTTGCAGTGCTAAACCAACTGCAAGCTCTCAAAAAGAATGTCCCGCGTTCATCATGGGAACAATTAGGAATTTTCCAACCAACTACCGAACAAATGCGAAAGGTTCCTGAAGCTTGGAAAAATTTAACAAAGTGGTTGCCACGTGCTTCATCCTGGGACCATCAACGTGTGATCCTACGTGTGATTTTATTCGTTTGTAAATGAAAGCTGTTAGCCTCCAAGGCGAGGGTGTCATAGAAATGGAACGCGACTGGTTAATCTTCCAACAGTATCTTGGTTATCTTGATAACCCAGCGTCAAACTGCCTGCAACGTTATTATGGCCTGGGCATTTATTTTCCTGCCTCAACGCTCGCCGGGTAGTACACTCAGCCAAAGTACCGCGTCTATTGAGGAGCGGAGTGATATAATAATCTGTCTCACCGTGGTCAATATCACTCATGACTTCAAGTCAGTAATGAGCCACCAGGCCACTATTGACTCAATAGTTGGCTGTGTTAGGTTCAACCCACAGCTGGTTGTCGCACGGTGCTTCAAAGGCACGTTATCTCGAACGTTCCGGAAGTCAGGATCTAGAATGGAATCTTATGTGGCTAGTGATTCCGCGCCTATCATTATTTGAATTTGCGAGGTGGTTTTTGAATTTTTCCTCTGTTGTTCAGCTTGTCATTGATTTGCAGGTATTTTTCCTGCTCCGACATTCAGGGTCATTGGCAAAGTGATAACCTTTGCAATTGCAACATATTATCTTGCTTCTCTTCTTGTCCATGAGGGTACACTTCGAGTAATGGTACCCATCACTACATATGGAGCATCTTGTAGGCGGCAGACATTGACTAGATCCGTGCCCAAACATTTGACAATTTTGGCATTGAGTGCGGCCTTTGCGCTTGCTAGACTAGTAACTCCATCTCACGATTATGTGCACGATGGATTTGATTTTTTTGAGATCAGTGATTTTTGTTCCCGTTTTGAATGTATAGGAGGAAGTGGGAATTGTTGCGTTCTCCCAGCTTAGAGGTGAAATTTTTGATGTCCAATGCACATAAGTTACGCTCTGCTTTGAGGAGCTTTTTGAGTTCTTCACACGACATGTCATGCAACCCTGATAAAATCACTTTTACCAGACGAAGACTGGCTGTTGGGGGGGAGGGGGAGGATGAAAAAGTTCACCTTCTTGGCCTTCAGGTGATTTTCTGCTTTTTTGTAGTCATCAAGATCGGTCAGGAACAGCTTCAGACCAATCGGCATAATTTTTATGGAATATTTTTCTGTTTTTAATTCTCTAATCAAAGCACCGATACTATCCCGAGGAAGATCGATGAAATTAATAGGGGGAACTCTCACCTTAATTGGTTCGTTAGTGCTGGGTTGTCGAACCTGGTGGACGTTCTTGAAAAGCTCGGCCAGCAGCTGAAATCTGTTAGAGTCCGCAGCGCTTGATGAATTTCTTGCCATCTTGTAGTGGTCGCTCAGGAAACCTTCTGTCAGCGAAGAGTCAAGGGGCCTTTTCCTGCTTTTTCTGACTCCTCCAGGAGTGAGAAATTCAGGTGGGAATTCACTCACTTCGTATATGTAGTTTCAAATTGGGTTATAGATTCACTACTTAAAAAATAAAAACCGAACTAGTTTAACGGATTAATTTGCGATATGAAATCACTCCGGAATCACTTGGTTTTACGTCTACACTGGGCAAGAGCCAGAAACCAGGAAAATAATTGGGCATATGCGAGCTGTTTTTATATCATACCAATAGCAGAGAATACCGAATACGGGACGCAAAAGTCGAAAGAAATAAGGAATTTATGCCAACTAACACGACATGCGAGTACCATCTGCATCATAGCTAATGAGACAACTAGAGCTTAGAGGTGTGATTCCTTATCTGGAACGTGCGATTGCTTGCCGCAGGTCCAGATGCAGTGAACCTTTGTTTGAGGAGTTTGACTTGAGATTGGCGTAGGACTCGAATTTGGTACGATGTTTATAAAATTCAATCCCTAGAGTCGTAGCCCATGTTAGGGTTCCAATGGATTATACCCTGGAGGAAAAAAAGGTTACACTTTGGGTACTAAAATTAGCTGCTTCAGCCAGGAGTAACTTTGGTGACGAGACTTGGCAGTACTGCCCCAGTAATATGTATATTGTTAAAGGTTGACTGTAGCTAGATGAACAAAAATTACAATGGTCATATATAGAAGTTTGGTATATGTGGAGTGGTGAGAATGACACCTAAAGCGCAAAAAAGGATGCACAAGTTGCATCAAAGCAATACAGAAAGACGCAAAATCACGACCAATCGCAGTATCTCTAAGGAACCATCAACTCCAACTCTCAGGTCGTAAAATCACCTCCAGGAATCAATGGGCGAATTCGATGCTGCCATGAGTCTGAAGGGAGTTTTGATGGTTGTGGCGTGGCAGGACATTACCAACTCTATTGGTAGATTCACCATATCAATTTTAATTTTAGATAACAAAGATAAGAACCAATTGGTTTAAAATAATATATCACATCTGACTATGTGATATTGTGTAGTATTCGGATAAGCTTTCTCCTAAGACAAATATTCAGAATAATCTATAGAATCGGCATTAGGAGTATCAGAAAATTTACTCTATTTATCATCAGGCTTCTTTCTTTATTGTGAAATTATTGTGCTCTTATTATTGAAACTATTTTATTATTTATTATTGAAACTCCTTTCCTTGAAATTATTGTGAGATGCGAACCCCAGGATTAATGACTGTAACATAATTCTGCGAAGCAATTATCTAAGCCAAAAATAAATGAAGATAATTTTGTGAAAAAATAGTTCTCATCGTAAATAATCACGTAATACACACCTGAAAGATAACGAGATATTCGACGTACTTAATTTTCTTTGTTTGCTTTTCATTCTTTTCTTCCATCTCTATATCGGCAGTAACCGTTTCGTACAGCATCCACTACAATAACTTGAAAACTGAAATTACTTTTTCGATAACGAAATCCTACTCATTTTCAATCAGCAGACAGCAATTATATTAATAATCCTCACCATGTCAAACTCTCCATTTTTCACTCCAGTTATAATTGTCATCATTTCTATACAAACGTCAGCATCTATTGATCCTTTTTCATATTTCAACAAGGAAGATTAACATTTTTTCTGTAGCCCGAGTGCAAAGTCAGACAAAAGTCACGCTAAACATTTTATTGAATATGGATAATACCCATCAATTAGCTGTCAGAAACACCCATTTTCAGTTTTTTTCTTTGGTGAAGTCTCACCCCCAACATGTGTCATTACACGTTTCGTTGATTTGAATAGCTTGTTGCCGGCTAGGAATCCTGACTAGGATACTGTGGCTGTGTGTCGGTTTAAATTGATAACGTGGTTGGTTCAAGTCAAAATGATTTATTTTATCGTCCCTAATTTCGCGCCATATTTATGCATGGGTTATTAATTTGACAAAGGCAAAAACCATAAATTTTCAGATTTAATTAGAAAATCTGCACAATGGTTTTTATTATTTGGCAAATTTCTGTGTGGAATTGAAATTAGTACAACTCTGAAAATATACTTTAGGCAGATATCCTACTACAGAAGTAGTTGTGGACATGTGTTACCTGCTACAGGTGTTGGTGTGAATACCTGGAATATTCAAAAGGATATTTATGAAATATTTATGGGCGTATGCGCCCAACAGACTTTGTTATTCTACTTTCACCAACCTTGACTTGAAGGCAGGGTAAAAAACTGGTGAAGTAAGTAAAATAATTGTTTCCAGGTTTGTTGAAAAGTGATAGTCTAATTGCATATATAAGGGCATATCTTTCTTTTTGTTATTTTTTGTATTCAGAACATTCCGTAGTTCCCCGTCACTTCCTTCTATTCAGCCAGACGCGTTTCGGCGGTGCACCCTCATCGGTGTTCTGTCGAATATTCAATGCAATACATTTATTGATGCCTCACAACATAAATACATGTCATTCTTAATTATTGCTACATTCTAGACACATTTTTGTTTATTTTAGTGACCATGCTAGTAAGGTCTACTTTTTCTTATGTAATTATACATAATAATATTCTCGCTCGCGTTTTAACGGTTAATTATTTACTGCCCCTGCATTACTCGTGGTCTTGACTTCATTTACTCTTAACGTAAGTAAATAGTTAACCTACTTATCAGAAACCTGAATAAATACTTAACCTACTATATACAATGAAGCTTAAAAAACTAAAGGATATTCTTATTATCCTTTTACATCTTTGCTTATCTATAATAACTATCCTCGATTAAGTTCAGGCTGACCTTTGAAGGTGTGAGTTAAGGAACAAAATGCATACAATTCTAAATTCCACAGAATGTCGAAATCCAAACACCTGCGGTTCTAAATTTCACCAAATAGACAAAACACAATGATCCAATTGCACCTGTAACCTCGAGCGAAACATTCTTGCAAGCATGGGAACGTCTGGGCGGCATCCGGCAAGTCACGTTGGATTGCATCAACTCCGAGCCGTTATGTAGATCATAAGTTCAACATGTAAGTTAGTTCTAAGATGAATTTCCGTACCCGCGTAATTAATTTGTACCGCTCTTCGAATGTTCCATCCGCTTCTTGGTTGATGATACTGCTTGGCCTGAAGGATTTCTCCCGTTGTAAGGTTGATGCATCGTAGAATATTTTCTGCATCCGTTCGTTTGGATGCTCACTACGGCTGTTGTAGTACCGAAACGCCAAGTATTTTATTCTGCTGGGAAGTTGCTCGAGCGTTCCTTCTTCGTATAGTTTTTCGCTTCGATAGTGGCTTTTTGTTCGAGGATCGAAGTAGAGTCCAGTACAAGCTTTTATTTCGTTTCAACTTTGCTGCTTCTCCTATTTGTTTAGGAACATGTCAACCAAATTGGTGTAGCGTAGCTGATAATAGGTTTGATCAGTGTTTTATATAGGGTTTACGTCGCTTTAGTGGATAGCCCATAGGAAACCGAATGCGGGAGGATGCACTGTAGGCTTTTTGGTGATGTTTTGAAGATGAGGATCAAATCAGATCGTTTTATTAAGGGTTAATCTTATATACTTTAGTTTGGGAAAAGGGCAGGTGGTTGCTTCTCCTTTTTTAAAGCGGGTTTCTAACCTTCCTTTAAGAAATTGTTTCCAAAATGCTTGTAATCTAGGTGTCCTCAGCAAATTGGATGATTTTGGTGTTTTCCCCTACTGACAGAATTGGAAATCCGCTGTGTTTATATTATACAATACAGGACCTGTCACTGAACCTTACGGTAAACCAAATGGAACAGATTGTTTCAGACTGAACGGAGACATAGGAGGTCCTACTACAGAAGAAGCTAATGGCAATTCTAATCGCTTTATCGACGAACCCTTGTTGTATCAATTTAGAGATCAATACGTCATGCCAAACACTATCGAAAGCTTTTTCGAGGTCGAGAGCACAATCAGCTGTGGGAACGTTTCTAGAATTGAGATTTGACCCGGATTGAATTGAGCTCTCACCCGGCTTAATCACGTGCTGAGCTGGCTGCCAAGATTGTGTGCCTTGGTGCTGTTGTAGTGGCATGGACTGGTTTATTTTGGTAAACCTTCACATCTTTGTATGCTGACCACCTGCGGTAGTTAGCAGGGTGTTCCTCTTGTCCACAGTTGCAGCACACAGTTACTTCGGTTTGGGGTTTGGGGCTTCTACATTTTCCCCTATCATGAGAGGAGGTGTATTTAACACACCTGTGGATGATAGTGCAATTTTCCGCAAAATTACAAAAATTTTGACAGGTGAAGCATCGCACCTTTTCTCTGTTTCAAATCCTTTCCTACTGAATATGTTGACTCAGAATATACTTGATTTTGTAGACCTGTTCCATGTCCAAGTTAGGTCCGAAATTAACCACGAAAAGATAAGATTGGGTAACTTTTGGGTTTTTATCGCTTTATCGGAGCAATTTTCTATCTCTATGAACGGTCCCTTAGTGAAAGAAAATGCAAGCGGATTTGACTTCTATTAAGCCCACTTCTGAGAGCTCATCTAAGATGCCACGGGGCTGGGTCTTCGGATGATGCCCTCTAATCAGAAGTGTTTTCAGTCTAACACTGAGCGGTGTGGGGGACAATGCATTTCTGTACATCTAATGAAGTCAAACGTTTTTTTGTAATCTATGACCAATGCATGAAACACAAACGATTTTACACTGGTCGTATTTTCATATCTTACACTCAACCCTTCTTGTGGAAGATCCTTTATAAGATTAGAGCTATTAGCCCCATAGCAGGTAATCGGTGGAAATCTTTTCGTTTTTAACCAATGGGGAATGTTGGGGACTGGCACTTTTGTTGGGGACATTGACAGCACCATTCACCACTATACCAAATTTATTTGTTAAAATTCCACCTACCTCTGGCTAATATTGCACGAATTCAAGCATATCCACAGTTGAGCGCTGTTCTAAGTTCTATCTTGCGTCGCCCTCTTGAATATTCTTTCCGCTCTCTTTGTTTTAGTCGTCTTCTAAATGCTTAGTTGATTCCGCTCGTATATCCTTTTTGCTTGTTTCTGCGTTAACATCGTCATCATCGTCCATTTCAATATGTACATCATATGGACTGTGGATCATATGGATGACTGCAACTTCTAATCGTGAGGCCCTTTTCTTCTTCTTGCGTTTCGCTTCTTTTCGTCACCTGCTCCAGCAGCTCCAGTCACTTAATCTTTGCATATGTCGATGCAAGCTCATTTGCGCCGGCTGTCCGGACACACTCCATTCTCCGCTTTCCTGAAACTATGTTCAAATAGAATTTTTTCTAAAGATGAGTATCTTCAGCCCCTTGCCGGCCTTGGCAAAGAATTCTGACTTTAGGCCTCGCTTCGCTCGTTGATGTTGACCTCCGTTGATTATGCTCCTATAGTTATTGTCCTGGATGTTGTTTGCTCGGCATCCACAAATTGACTCTCTTCTCTATCTATCTATATCTGAGTTGTGTCGACGCCAAGTGTCCTTATTTATAGGTCCGTCGCTTACACAAGCAGGTACCTTTTCATGCAGGTAGGAAAAAGTCCGTGATCATTTTATTTTGAGGGGGCTGGAAGATTTCATCTCGGGCTTCTTCGTCTGTTGTGGTCGTGCGGCGCTGCTTTTGACTTTTGTAGAAAAGTTTCAGCGGCTTGAAGATTATGTCCGAATGAGTGTTTGTTTGTTCGTTGAGGATGCGTCCGTCAAATGTCTTTTGTTTGTAAATTTCCAAATGTTCTAGTGCGTTCAACCCTCGTCCTTTATGTTGCACATGCAGTACTCTCAGTGTTTCCTTGACGCGAGCTTGAACCCATTTCTTGTCAATCGTGTGATTTGCGAAGTTCGACTCAGTTGTTGCGTCTTGTTTTCGCTCCATTTTGATGTAGACCCTCATGTACTCACGAAATCTTGCACTTATTTTCCGTCCTGATTGAGAAATGTAGCTGTGTTGATACGCACAAGTTAATTTGTAAACACCCTGTTTGTCCAGCGGGTCCTGTTTGCTTATGTTCTTTCGTAGTATTTGTCCTAATGCAATGCTTGTTATGAAAGGCGTATTGAACTGTTTGTTTAATAACTTCGCCTATTTGTATGTTGCTTTTCCCGTGTACGTAAGTGTTGGCCAAGCTTCCATGTCACTTTGTTCTTTTTTTCTGTGCTTTTCGGGTCTTTTTCGGTTCCTTCTTATTTGGTTTACCCGGTTTCGCTTGAATCCATTGTTTTCCGTTATTGCATATATCGTTTTTAATTTGTTGTTCTAGGCTTGGTCTGTCAGGGGTGTCCGCTCCGGTCTTATTCTTAATTGCCTTATTGCTACGTTTGTATGCGGTTGGGGATGGTTTGAAGAGTTGTGTATTACTGTTTCTGCGGCTCTGGGTTTTCTATATATCTCGTCTTCAAATTTTTTTGATCGTTTGATCGATCGACGTTCTTCATCGTGATGCCAAGGTAATTTATTTGCCGCTTTTTCTCGGTCTCGTACCTGGCTTGGTTATATTCCTTGACTGGGAGCTTTGATATAGCAACTTCTGCATGTACAATTGTGTCTTTGATTTCCTTTCCCTTGTTGAAGTTGTGTTCGAGGCCTTTTATCCCAGTATCAAGGCTTCCTGTTTATCGATTGCGGTTCCCGTTAGGTTAACAAATCTGACATGAAATTTTGGCTCATCGCTTACTTGAGAGTATTTTGCTGTTTTTTTCTTCTCTCTCGGTTAGTTCTTTCTGATTTTTGTTTAACGGTTTGTAGTTTTATTCCATGGCTTTTTCCATTCTCATTCGGTCCCAAACTTCCCGAAGAATGTAAGTTGGTATGCGTCCCGCTAATTGTAAGTGGGTGGCAATCAATTCTGAGTTCTTCTTCGCGTGTAAATTCTTAATATCTATCAATAAACATTTTTATACATGTCGATCTATATATAAACAGGTAGACAAAAAACTTGGCCACCCCTATTTTTAGGACTTATGCATTCATTATGCACTGCATTACAGGGGGGAATTTGACAAAGTCTTTCAAGTGAATTTGTGTTAAATGTCAGATAATCAGTTTTGCTAGTCACCCACAGTTTTATTGTTTCATGTTTAAAGCCCTTTTGCTATACCGCTTTTTGCAACTTTCGTTGAACTCATATCGGTGATTGAAATTCTCAACTTTTGACTTCTTATTTAATGATAAATATGGATTTTCGTGAAAATGAAGTTGCTCGAATTGTTATATTATTATATACTGGGAGAGCCAGCGGAATGCTGCTCGTTCAACGGTTCAGTACATCTACAAAAGGAACTTGGAGACTGGTGCTTACATCAGAAGATCTGGAACGGGTAGAAGGAGGAAGACATGTGAACGGGATGATCGATTTCTAGTGACAAATAATCCTACAAATTGTCATCGTTCCGGCGTAGAATTGCAGCACTTGCTCAGAGATGTTCGAGGTGTTATTGTTAGTGATAGAACAGAAAGAAGGCATCTTAATGAACGTGATTTAAAACCAGACAGACCTGCGACAGAATTCAAACTCACCACAGTTAATAAGGTTGAAAGATTAAATTTTGCACGCGAACGCCATTATTGGACTGTGATACAATGGGGGCAGCTACTATTTACTGATGAGTCTTGTAAGTGTCTTTATGATGCTGATGGTCGTAAAAAAGTTTACCGTAGATCAGGAGAACGATATGCAAAATGTGCCATAACCGAAAAGGTGAGATGTGGAGGTGGCTGAGTTATGTTTTGGGGAGTATCAGTTTAACCGCTAGTACAGAGCTGGTTGGATTGTTACCAAGCTTTCTTTAGTTACTACATGGAGTATTCTTGCCTCTTTCTTTTCGAAGCCCCTCCGGACTGTTTTTGCTTTCTAATGGTTAAGAAATTTTTTCTCCTTATTCTGTTAATATAGCAGTGCTCAGTTGTGTTTTCCTATTTGCGACTAAATCAGGGCATGCAATTGAAAATTTGAAGTTGAAGGCGTTGGTATGTTTACAAAAACATACAAAACCAAAAACAACAATAAGAAAAAGTAAACAACGAATAATTGTTTTGTAATATCAGAATTTCGATTGAACATGGTTTGTCAAAAAGTGATTCAAATCTTCAAATTGATATGTAATGTTATCTACCTATGAAAATCAATACTTTTTATTTTAAAAACTAACAATCGATAACGTCCAGGCCAACAAGTAACATCCGTTGAATGCCTACCTCAGCTTTGTTGGACCAATTGCTTTCTTGATACCGTATTTCACACTACTTTCTCCCATATTTCGCATAATACATTTTCAATCACGACTGGGTATTTTTTCCAAGTACGCGAACTATTGTTCTTACTCCCGTGGATCAAATATTCCCAAAATTAAAAGGTCCTAAAAGGTCTAAGCGTGTGAGATAGCCCTGTCGAAACAACTAGTTGACATGCCCATCAGTTAATAAAGCTCATCTTGGGGGCGTGCACCCACTCAGCTAAGGATAACTTTCGTGCGAAAACTCGATTGTCAGACAATATGTTGAATAAGTCACGCCATCTTGTTGAAACAGATATTACTAATCTGAAAATTTTCTAGTTTTGGGTCAGATTACGATCAGATAATTTTTTATAATTTTTTGATGATTTTCTCTAACATGTATTGGGCCTAAAGACTAGACTAAACAACATTTGTTAAACATAAAGAGACCATTTATGAATTTCTTGTGAATGTTCCCCTGCTCAAACTAATTAATCCTTGTCATTTTGACATACTGTAAAACTGCACGCTCACCAATGTGAAATTTGATTATAAATTTAAATTCAACTGGTTGAATCACGTTCTTTCTACACTTTCAATTTTTTTTTTCATTTGATATTCTCAGACTACTCCTTGTCACTAAGCCACCCTGAAAATTCAACCAGAAGAATTTCAACATATTTGGTTAGCACGGCAACATACGAATTTCACACACGTCTTGCCTGTCATCCTATCAAGATAAAGGATTTCAACAATACGTCTTTATGAAGAAGGGCAAAATTCCTAGGGTACAGTGAAAACAAACATTTTATCAATGTACGCGCTCATTGACAAGAATTATTCAAGGGAAAAGAGACTGTAAATATTCGTTGGAGACGAGTTCACTTATAATATTTACACTATTTATTTCATGCAAGGAAACTGCGAGTATTTCTATGGATTCACAATAACAATCAAATATCAGAGATGATAAAAATAGATGAAATGTGCTTATGTATCGAGAACGACTTTTTTTATCAAGCACGTAAACTTCTCATCGATTTCCAAGTATAAATTTCCATTTCCACTAACCAGCGCTGTATTTTTGAATCGATTCCCGCTCTAACAGTTATAGACATTGATTTTCCAGATGCATTGGTATTTGAAACACTGGTTGGAGACAGGATATGAAAAAGAATGTGCTTTGCCGTGCATTAAAATTGTATTGAAACAATAATTGAAATGATTTTATTATTGAGGCTTGTATGCACGAATAATAACTTTCACACACAATGACACCAGAAAAATTATTAGCACTTACATTTACGCTCAGAAACCTAGGTATAGCGATCTCTCCACTCACCTGTGCCGTATCATTTTCAAGCTCTCTATCTTGGAAAGCTCGCCTTGTTTGCAACTTGGGTGTTCATATCTCTTTCAAAGCAATGCTCCTTTGGAGTGGGAGTGCTGTTCAGAAGATATGTCACTGTTGTATCATTTGCAGTTTGACCTGATAACATTTTTTATTTTTAATAATTCATAAGAACTTTTGACTTCGAACGAACATACAACAGTAAGGATCACTGGCAGTAAGACATCGAAATAACAAATCCATGCGTGTAGGCTGTCATTGTACTTCATTTTCATCCAATAGAAAGTAGCTACTCAGACCATGCGGCTATCAAAACGTGTAGTCAGTATTATTGTAAACAATTGAGGAGAAAAAATATTTTTTCAATAACTTCTCAAATGACAGCTGAGTTTTTGTTTTAGTTTGTTGGGTCACGATATCATAAAGAATGGATAAACAATGAAATAAACCACCTCGTTGGCGTGTCTTGATCCCGCTGGACTTACTAGACTATTTTTTGAAGTTTTTTGTCAATAATAAGCCAGAGACTCCTGAACACTGAAAGTGATCCTATAATGCATTCCCGCTGAAATCACCACTAATTTTGAAAGGAGTGATCGGCGATCGGTTTTCAAATTACCCTATGTTTCATAGTTATAGATGCTTCGGCATTAATTTTTAAAACAAAAATCCATCCGAAATATCTTCTGAATGGCAGAGTGATCAGGTCTAGCGCTTATGTGAAACTGACTCCTTAATTCCTCAAAGAAGCCTGATCTGCTCTTGCGGATACAGTAACGAGGAGTTAGATGAATCCACTGCATGAGAGACATGCTAACACCATTTTGAGAGACATTATACTAGCAACTTGTTTTTGGCTGTTATATAGTCCAATGTTCGACAGCATTGTTGTTGTTAAGCTTTTCGCGGATTCGATTTTCGAACAAAACACTATTGTTTTTTTTTTAATTTTTTTGAATATTTATATATTTCGGGACTAGCCTTTTCCCTTCCTCAGTGTCCAATATTTCTTGGCTAATAACTCTTAAACATCTACCCCAAGTCTTTAGTCTTATTGCTAATTGGTTTGTTTGATTAATCGCACCCACTTCGGGGGAGGATCATAATGTGAGAACGCATATGCCTCATAGTGCAGATAAAGCGAGCTTTACAAGGTAGAGAGCTTGAAAATTAATACAAGTAGATATAGGGAAAGGCAGGGATCACAATTGTCAGTTTTTGGAGCTTAAATATATGTCATCATAATTTTTCTGGTATGATTGTACAGGGTGGGATTGGCATCTGCATTATAGTTACACGATTTTTGAAAACAGTGTTCAAAAGACCAATCGTTACGTTGGCTATGTGGTACCTTGCGTCGTCCTGTTGAAACCAAATATTGTTAATGTCATCCCCTTCAATTTTGGGGGAAAGTCGATTCAATGGCGTTTCCTTGCTTATTTTCGAGTCAACCGCTCGCTGCACTTGTTTCTGTATTTAAAATTTCCCTTATTGATTTATCCTCCCAAGTGGAAATGAGAGAAGAGAGAGAGAACCGGGCACTTTATGCAAAACTTCTTAGATTTTAATATTTCCAAACTTTCATAATTAGCTTTGCAAGTTAAAAGCAACCCATTTCATAAATATCAAATATAGAACTAACTTTCTGTCACATCTAAATAGTCATCAAACGTTCCAACCTCACAACCTATAGTCCCAAACGCTGGAAGCTCCAAAACGCCTTCCAAACGCTGGATAACTATCCTATCCAAGTAACTAACACTATTTATAAGGACATTGTAGTGAAAACTAACTCATCAAGTTTGACTAACATATGGTCAAATGTTTGACAGCAATGTTTTCTTAAATTTGTTTTCCGAAAAACAAAAATCACTTGTTTCTTATATTTTACATATATTTGTACTTTGGTACTAACTTTTTCCCTTCCTCAGTGTCAAATGTTTTCAATAACTTGAATATATTGGTAACTACTCTTAAATATCTACTTGAAGTATTTTTTCTTATTTTCTTTCAGGTTCTTCTGAAACCGACTTGCTGTTGATTGGTTTGTTTAATAACGTTTTTTGAAATGTTTAGTTTGTTCGTAATACATCTTGTTTCAATCTTCTTATAATATGTATCGTAGGTTATTGTTTTCGTCGGTAGCATAGCGTCACCCACTAAAAAGTGCTCCCACATCGGTCGTCGTTGTCGTCGTTGTAGCGCTAGAGCCCATTTCGGGCCTTGGCTTCCCGTAGGTGTCGCCTCCAGTTGTCTCGGTCCATCGACCGCGTCCTCCAATTTCGGGATCCGAGTAGCGTGCTGCTATCTTCGTCTACAGAGTCGGACCAGCGCTTTCTTGGCTTTCCCACTGGCCTGCGTCCCTCCGTTTTTCCAACAAATACCTTTCTAGGTATCCGACCTTCATTCATTCGCTGCACATGGCCAGCCCATTGCAGCTTCCGCAGTTTTATCACAGTGGAGACTTCTGGCTCGTCGAAGAGTTCGTACAACTCATGGTTGTACCTAATTCGCCATTGTCCTCCTTCCTGCGTTGCTCCCACGATTCGTCTTAGGACCCTCCTTTCGAAAGCGTTTAGTATGTTTGCGGAAGCTTGAGTGAGGGTCCATGTCTCACATCCGTAGCACAACACAGGTCTTACCACAGATTTGTATACTTGCAGCTTTGTTTTCCTATGTATGAAGCTGGCCTTCAGAATACCCAAAACTGAGTAGAACGCTTTATAGGCGAGCTGAATTCTACGCTTTATTTCCGCCGTTTCATTACGATCCTTCACTAGCTTGGAGGCAAGATATGTAAATTCGTCCACATTTTCCAGGTTGAATTCGTTGAGTGTTATGTTTTGCCGGTTGGGGGTGTTTCTCCTGGTTTGTATCATAACTTTTGTTTTGGACTCGTTGATTTGCAGCCCCACCTGCTTCGCTTCTTGGTCTAGTTTGAGCAGGAGTTCCTTGGCTGATGAAAAGGATCTTGACAGGATATTGATGTCATCCGCATAGGCTACCAGTTGGCTCGATTTGTAGAGTAGTGTTCCTTTCGTATCCACAGGTAGTTTCCGTACGACGTATTCTATAGCTAGGTTGAATAGCAGTGGAGCCAGCCCATCGCCCTGCTTCAATCCTTCCTTTGTCTCAAAGGCATTAGTCAGCTGTTTATTGATTCTGACTTGTGCTGTTGTTGATGCCATTGTCATTCTTGTCAGGCGGACTAGCTTCGCTGGGATTCCAAGCTGAAGCATTATTTGGTACAGTACTTCTCGATCAATACTGTCGTATGCTTGCTTAAAGTCCACGAAGATTTGGTGGACGTCGATGTTAAATTCCCAGCACTTTTCAAGGATTTGCCTAACTGTAAACAGTTGGTCAGTAGTTGATCGTTCGGCTCTAAAACCACCTTGATACTCCCCAATTATTTTTTCAGCATATGGTGTTAATCTACCTTCAAGTATTTTTGTGAGGATTTTGTAAGATGTACAGAGTAGTGATATACCTCTTTAATTTTCGAACTGTAGTTTGTCTCCTTTTTTGTGGATAGGGATGATGATGGATTGACACCACTCTTGCGGCATCTGCTCTTGATCCCAGACGTGTTGGATCAGCTTGTGGATGACTTTCTGTGCCGCAACACCGCCATTCTTTATCAGTTCTGCTGGGATTTCATCAATGCCTGGCGCTTTACTGTTTTTCTGGCTTTTGATGGCATACTTGACTTCTTCCAGAGTTGGAGGGGCCAAAGGGGACGGTTCGGAGATGTTTGACGACTCTGCTGTTCTTGAGCCGTGTGTAGGATTAAGGAGCTCCATGAAATAGGCAGCCCATCTTTCCTTGATCCTATCGTCGTCAGCAATGATGTTACCGCTTTCAACTTTACAGAGAGATGTCTTGGGCTGATATCCTCGTCTTAAGCTTTTCACTACTTTGTAAGCGTTTCTCGATCTATTGCTCGCTAAATTTGCATCTATTGACCTTAATTGGTCATCAAAATATTTTCTTTTCTTATTTCTAATAATCTTATTGGCTACTCGTCGGAGATTCTCGTAAGTTTCCCTCTTCGTCCTGGTATTTCTGTTAACATATTCTTTATACGCCTGATTTTTCTTTTCTAACGCATTCTGGCATTCATCATCAAACCAGTCATTTCTTCTGTCCCGAGCTATATACCCAATCGACCGTTCTGCTGTGCTTTTAATTGCTCCTTTCACCTCCATCCATAGCTCGTTACTTGTCTTTTCAGACATATCTTGGAGTATAGGCGCTAGTTTGTTTTCGAGGGAGTCATGAAAATCTTTAGCAATTGACTCCGTTTGGAGCTTTTCGATGTCAAACTTTTGTAGTGGGCTGGTTTTCGTATTAAATGCCTTTGACAGGCGACTTCAAAACGTTGATTTGACCAGGTAGTGGTCCGAGTCGCAGTTTGCTCCACGGAATGTTCGGACGTCCATTATGCTAGATGCCCACCTCTGTTGAACGAGCACATGGTCGATTTGGTTGAAGGTGTTGCCATCTGGAGATGCCCAAGTTATTTTATGAATGCGTCGGTGTGGGAAGTACGTTGAACTAATAATCATATTTCTGCTACAAGCAAAGCCAATCAGGCGCTGGCCGTTGTCATTACTGCTATCGTGAAGGCTGTGGCCTCCTGTAGTTCCCCGATGAATATGTTGATTGCCAATTTTTGCATTGAGATCACCTAGAATTATTTTGATGTCGTTTGTGGGCAATGAGTCAAAGAGGCGTTCTAGGTGATTGTAGAAGGCGTCCTTCTCTTCCTCATCCTTATCTTCTGTCGGGGCGTGGACATTAATCAGCCATATCTTGAAAAATTTAGTTTTGATGCGGATCGCACACATTCTCTCGTTTATTGCTTTGAAGTCGATGACGAGTGACTTGAGTTCCCTATCCACAATAAATGCTACTCCCAATTCTCGGCTTCCCCAGGCTTCCCACTTTTAAATAGTGTGTGCGATCTCATGTCCTGTATCTCAGTACCAGTCCATTTCGTTTCCTGGATTGCCAGCACATTTAGTTTGTATTCACTGGCCTGTTGTAATAATGCTTTAACAGCGCCAGGTTTGTTGAGCGATCTGACATTCCAGGATCCAATTGCATAGTCCTTATTTCGTTTGCGGGGTCGTTTCCGTTGTTCCAATCCATTCCGAGGCTCCCTTACAGGTTCCAAAACAATATTCGATTTTACAGGGACCGGTTGCTTGCCCATCGCCCAACCTTCGTTCTGAAGGCGTTGTTATTACATTCCTGTTATCACACGCATGAAGTCGCGCTCACCCTCTTGCATCAGTCTTCATAAGAAGTCCAGCGGTCACCAACGTGGAGGCTGCAAGTAGGATTCGGTAGCAGGGCTGTTGGAGTTGCCTATTTCATTTTCTTTTTTAGTGCATCCCATGGGGAACCAGTAAACCCAGTTCAGCGCCGATATTATCGCTACCATTGAGCGCACTCCCACATCGGTAAGTTATATTGAAAGAGATACAAATAACCCATACCAGAATTAAGGCGAGCTTTGCATGACCGAGAGCTTACACATTAGTAGATTGAGGCGAGCGAAGGGATTTCAGTGGATACCTTTCCGAACTTCCGGTATGATTGTATATGCAAGTCCTAATGTGTGGATATAAATTTTAAGAGAATGTGATGCGCACCGCACAGCTATTTCCTTTTAAAGTTCCTTTTCCAGCCAAATTTACTTACAACTATGAATGCATGTTGAAAATTTCTGCCAAAGATTATTTAGTTGGAGTTTTTTTTAAATTTTTTTTTGGGAGCATTAATTAGTTTGTAGGAGATTATATACCTCATTGGTGTTAAAACCTTTGACGCATAGCACTTGCAATTTCATAATGCCGATTCTCCTTAGGTCGAGAGTTATGCGGAGTGATGGTTAGTTTTTACACTGTAGTGATGAGAAGATTATAAGCTTAATGAGGATTTTATAACTTTGTGGCATAATGTTGATGCTGAAGAATGGATGGGAAGGAAGTGTAACCAGCGCTGCATGCCAAGGCTTGAGTTGCCTTACACGTAGGTATTTCATCGTGAGAGGCACAGGAGGCTTAGGAGCGTTTGGGATACACAAAAGAGGGCTATATGCATTAAGGTATCACCAAAAACGCTGAAAAGTAGAGAAATTGCCCTCAATTTGTTTGTATTATCATCTGCATTTTTTACGCTCAGGGGATCCAGTGTTCCACCTCCCAGGTATCAGAAAAGTATTCGTTGCAATTCAATGGTTAATGATTTTATATTGGGAGTGTCGGTTAATAATGGCGATTTTTTGTCTTCAAAAAAGCATTTATTTCAAATTTATTTCAACGTTTACTATGACTTCCTCCAATCTTCTGGGAAGTTTGTTGTTTCACGCTTCAAGAAGTTCTCATCTTCCGAGGCTAGCCATTCACTGACCCATTTTCACACTTCTTCAGCATTTCGAAAGCGTACGTTGGCCAAGCTGATATACATCGATAGGAACCAGTGGTCGTCAGAAGGAGCAACGTTTGGAGAGTATGGGGAGTGATTAAGGTGTTCCCAACCGAACGTTTCTAATTTTTCTTCAACGATGTTTGCTGCTGTTGGTGAGGTCTGGCATTGTCGTCATGGAACATTACTTTGTGGTAATGTGGTACTTTGTGGTCTTCGAAGCAAAAAAACTTTAATGTTTACGCTATTTCGTTCAATGACTAAGTGAGAATCAATGACAGATGTTTAGCGTCCACAATACGATATGAATTATTATAGACACAAACCATATGTAAAAGTAAAAGTAAAAAAAGTACTTTTTTAGGCAGTGTTAAGGAGTTTCGAACTATTGTTATTACAGATGACAGGCGTATATGTTTAGTGACAACACTATAAAATTGGAACCTGATAATTATGTAGAAATTTACCTACCCTATTTTCTTTGAAGGCACCTGTGCTTCGATGCCTACGGCTTCCGTGTACGCAGATAGTGGTAGAATTTTTAATCTGCGAGATGAATACTTCCCAACCTAGCTAAATTAGAATTAAAAAAAAACATTCATACATGATTCGTAACATTGTTGCCATTTTCAAATTTGTTACGGATTTTTTTTGGCAATTGTTTCGTATTTATGTCCACAGGCAATGACAGGGATGGAAACGAGTTTCTATAACTTAATAAATAGTTTAACTGCTCTTTTTTGCATCCTGCTAATCCTTTATTGCAAAATTAATTTGACATTTCTAGAAGGCATAGAAGAGGTTTAGATGAACCTTCTATCTATGTGGCCAGGCCAGTATCAATTAAATTACAGAGCTCTAGGACTAGATTTATATAGCCTAGTCTATACTTATAAAGGCGGTATTTTGCGGTACCGCCTGACCGTTTATGTGCTTATTTTGATTATAAGTGATCCTGACTTTTATGGTATGGTATGCTTTTCAACTTTCTAACTATAGTTAAATTTCCGACAGCCTCCGAAATAAATTAGGAGACTACCTTCTCGCAAAAAATCAAGGACATTTATATGAATTTCAATAAGTCTTTTAAACGTGAATTCTCGCCCGTTTCCCACTTTTTTTCTGATAAGCAAGTAAAAAATATGTAATAAATAAAAGGCTGATAAAGGCTGACTGTGGACTCTATCCAAATTCCAATCCTATCTCTATCCAACTCCGTGGCTGGTCCAAATTCCTTTTGTTTGAATGAGATATTCTTTTAATTTACCACGAAATCCGATTTTGCTCCGTTTAGCACCTAGTTGATACCAATCTGATGCTCGGTAATTGTAGACATCTGACCAAATATTCATCAAGTAGTATAAGGTGGAGTCATTCCGCAGTGCAGCCGTTTGTGTAGTTCTTATGGTAGTCCTTTGATAGTCCTGCATGTTATCCCACGGTTCCATGATTATTGGCTTGAACATTATTGCATTGATTTAGTGGGGCGGATTTTCAACCGGAGGGTCTCCTTCGAGATTTTTCCCTCCAAGTTTTTGTTGTTGTGAAGAGTGCCAGATTTAACCTATTATGTATGCATAGTCTAGAAACCAAGTTGATCCTGCGTGAAAAGTTACATCTAAGTATTTCAGGTCTTTTAACAAGCTTATAAACATGTTTTCTTTTTTTTGGGGATCGAAAATTTTGTAGGTTTTTATGTCTTTATCCACACTATGAGCTTTCAGCTGTTTCCTTAGGCTTTTTGACTATTTTTTTTACATTTTTCTAGTATCTAGAACTGGCACAAAGCGAAAAATATCTGTTGGGCTATGAAATCGTTTTCTAAGTTCTAGACGTTTTATCTTTCAGGCTGACATGTGACTACATGTCTTCTATTTCAAGCTTCTATTTCTTCTATTTGTCTCCTTCCTTGTTTTTCTGTTTGTTTGCTTTAAGCGCTTGACTTCGCTGTTTTTACTGAAAGGTTTTCAACAATCAAAAATTTCTTCAAATTTGGCATGTGATCTCATTTCAGACCGCGAGGCAAGCCATTCTGGTGATCTGGTGAGATATCTATGATATCTGCTCTATTTGTGCAAAGAAATGTTGGAAGTTGAAATTTATTTTGTGAACCATTAATGAGTTGCGTGCCTCATTTGTCACAGTGGTAGTGCTTCTCCTCAAATAACGTATATTATGTACAAAAATTTTCCTAGTTTCTAATTAAATATCTTTTTTAATTGACTAATTAATTTATACTAAATCTAATTTATTTAGACGCAATATAATATATAATTACCTTTGTTGTCCATGACTTGCCTTGAACGTTCTGAAAGTTACTGTGCCCCTTTGCTGTCTGTTTCCTTACTTTCGAAAATATCTCCTGGCCCTGTACACAGATCCTCTTCAGTGTTGTATACTCTACCCAGCAGATCGTTGTCCAGGGACGAAAAAATATGATAATCAGGTGAATCAAGATCGGGAAAATACGGTGGGCGGGTAAACGTTCTCAACCAACCTCTGTTCATTTGCACTGGGTTACTGGACTTGTGTGTGGTCTCACATTATCGTGGTGAAAAATGATTCCATCTGCATTGTTTAATCCAGTATGCTCATCATGCATGCTTTGTTAGGGCTATTTCAATTGCTGAACCTATGAGTTCGCATTTATTGCTTGATTTTGTTCCAGAAGCTGCCTGTAGTGAATGAAACGCTTACTTCCCACTTCATCTCCTAAAAAGTGGGATTGTTTCTTTAGGAAAGTTCATGGGGTAACCAAAGATCTAACTTTACGAATAGATCATAGCACATGGATATTTCACTCTATAATGGTTTTGTAGACATAGAACCTCGCTGAAAATTCTGAGATGGTCATCTTAGAACCGTTTTTGATGACTTCCAATAGGTTACCATGTGTTACATCTTTGGACCATCTTGGTGGTGACAGCATCTTCTAATTCATCTCTAATACAAAAGCGCTTAAATCACTGTTTGAATCTTTCTTGTTTAAGATAACTTTCTTTCATTTCTTGAAACTTTTCTACTTTCTTTTTCAGTTTCTTTCAACTTTTCTCTAACGTTTTTTTTTTCTACTGTCTGTCGATATTTTCGATCAGTATTTCATGTATTCCGCGTTTATTTGATCTTGTATCCAAGATCAAACTCGTAGGGTAAGCAATGCCTGATAGATACCTTATCAGTTTCCATGTTTATCTTACTACTTCTGCTTCAAAACAGAAATGCTTATGCAACGATAGTTTCTTATTATAGCCGCAATAATGACAGTTTCAAAGCAATACCTTCTGCTAAAATAGGACTGAGGTTTCATGATAGACAGTTCAAATTAAATCTGCAGGGTTGCCCAATGGAAATACAACTTTCCAAAATGTTGTGACTTTTTTATTCTTTCACAAACAATATTGAACAAAACAAATAATGTCGCAGGACGCCCCGAATTTGTGAATCGATTCATGTTTTTGATGTAGCGGCCTTTGGTTCTAACTATGAAACTGACACGTCAGGTGAAAGGCTCGCACACTGCACGAATGTGACCGGCTGGAATCTTGGCCGGTTCACAAAACTGCTTTAAGCGAATCAACACTTTCGTACTTCTTTGCTCCGACCTTTCTCTTCACTTTGCTTATATTTTGCCTACAAAATGGAAGTGGAAGCCATTGTGCGGCTGAAGTCAAGAATTGAACGTTGTCATGCCTTGGTTGACGCAAGTTTAGTGCGACGGTACAGAGTCCTGCTGAGCGTCCATACTCTCGTACCGAAATTTATGGTGCCCAAAACCTAGAAACACCTTCCAAGACTCGTTCACGGTAAACATTGGCATTCACCTTGATGCCACGGTCCAACAGCAGAGGAGAGTGGCCATTGACCGCATTCGCGGTCCATACCATCAATAACGGTTTTGCGTGACTTCTTGTGGTAATTTGTATTTCCAAATTATCGTATGACCTATCCGTTATGTAAACATGACCACTCTGGTTATTCACGAATTGCTCGATTGAAAAATATTTCTCATCAGAAAAGCCGCGATTGGGCAGTTTACCAGGTATGTGCAAGCGTAACAGCTCCTTCGCTCGATCGAGCCAACCTTTTGTCTGAGCATCGGTGGGACCATATCCTTTTTGGAATTTGTAAGGTTTTACTTTGAGCTCGTTTTTTCAATAATAGCTGCATCATTGTTTTTCATATGTTCAAGTCACGAGCCATTTTTCTGCCGCTATGACACGGGTTTCGTTAAATTTGAGCCCTCACTATTCGAATCACTTAAGGCGCAGATACTGTATTTATGCGACCACCACCATAGCGTTTTTCCACGCTACCTGTACCAGGAAAGACACGACATGACATCAGTATCAGAAGATACGAAAGTTTTATTCACATTGGTGTGTTTGAAAGCTCTCAGTCAGCTATTTGCGACTTTGCGGACTATTTGAATACAATACTGCGAGACTGCGATAGGGGAGCGCGACGAAAGTCTCGCAGTAAATGTCAACCCGTTTTCGTAAAATGCGTTCGTGAGACGAGAAATATTCGGACAAACGAAAATTCTTCGCAACAAGGTGCGTGACGTTTGTCAGATGCTCTATGGCGCTTAAATGAAATTTGAAATTCAAACGCGTTAATTACTTTTTAAGTAGGAGGGTTATTCGGAATGAATTTTAAATGGAAATTTCGTGAGGCTATTATTTGCCAAACGATGGAAAATTCTAAATTCAAAAATTTTCAAAAATCAAATATAATTTTAATCGAATTTCATTCAAAACGTCACCAATTTGACATTTGTCATATGAACATTATTCTTCCTCGCATCGCGTGCATTGTAAATTGAATGCAGTGCGGGATGACGAGCGAGAATTGCATCGCGCTCTCGCATCTGGGCCTTAATTAGCTTCTTACTCATGTCACTAGTTGCGACACTCAGTAGTATTATAAAAGCAATCACTTCTAAAGTTTGCATTCATATTTCAATTATTTATCGAACAAATATCAGCCGAATCAGGAAATTCTAGAAATTTTGAAATATATATCGAGGAAATTTTGCTTATACCTTACCTTATATTGACTAAGGTTCAGGTGGCGATTTTCCAGAAACCGACGTGCGGAGGGCTCTTTCTGGAAGACAACGAGCCCATTCACGACGCACATGTTGCGAGGCAAGCCCTGAACGACACAGGGTTCTCAGAGATTGACCACCCTCCGTATAGCCCAAACTTAGCACCTAGCGATTTTTTCCTGTTTTGCACTTTGAAAAAAGACTTTCGGGGCCAGAGATATGCAGATGACAACGAAATGAAAGCTGCGTTTGATCGTTATTTTAAAGAGAATATTTTCAATGAGAATAGAATAGAATTTTGAAGAATATTTTTTATTCGGGCTGAAGGAGTTGAATGCAAGATGTGAGAAATGTATTTCACTTGAGAGAGATTACATTGAAAAATACAAAAAAGGAACCATATATTTTCTTTCATTAAGTACCTGAGGCTGCGGACTTATCAGCCGTCCCTCGTACAACGAAATCACATTATCATGCTTTAGTTCCATAGAAATAAATTTTTTCAAATCAGTTGAGACGCTCTGGCTATTTTGCTCTCGCTAAGCACACATTTCAAATTTCTGGGAGCCATTGTTGTGGCAGCTTTAGCAGTGATTTACAGATCAAATGTTAGAGATCAATTATAGACCACCCTGAATATGAAGAACCCCGAAAATCTTTTCGACAGAGCCAATTGTAGGCTAACTCCACGTTTGACAATTACTCAGTTCCGTATATAATATGTATTGGATTCAGTCGACTGTATCAAGTAATGAAACTTAAGGTAAAAAGAGAACTAGGTCGTCTGTTTTTCGCTTTTTATCCGAAACATCACTGTATTCTAATCCAAATGTCCTTAATGGAAAATTTCAAATCAAAATATTCAGATAAAAAAGGATCAAAAATATGTTAATTCATTTTATTTTGACTTAATAAAGTTTCAATCTATAGATAAGGACGTTGAATTGTTTTCCTCCGACGGGAATGGAATTTTTTTTTCTCGGTTCCCTGTCACTTGCTTCGTTTCAACAACAAACGTCAATTGATCCTATGTTGTTTTATCTTCCTGTGAGATAGAGGATAGGTAATCCGCCTAAGCTTTTGGTTTTTCTTGTAAACGTCTGGTTGCCTTTTTTGGTTATCACCTAGGTGATACTAAAATTTCGTCACCCATTAGTGCTGCTCCGTCCGCAATAATCGGTGTCTTCGCACGAGAAACATACCCTAATTTGAAGCTTCCGTATTTGTGAAGAGCTGCCATTCTTGGATCTCGTATGCTGCGTTTCACTATTTGAGCATCTCTAGCATTATCTGTTTCATTTTGGTAAGCATCCCTCAATTGTGCATAAATGCGTTAGCCAGCTTCGTGTCCCTAATTAAGGATGGTGTCCATGAAACATTTCATGGACTGTTTATATGGCAACTGACAACAGAGAAGACCAGACGCTCAATCTTCGATCCCATGAAGAGTTGGAGTTTTCAATGTTTGATGTCCAGACACTCGAAAAAATTCGTCCTGTCAGCAGCATGATTATTTGATCTTCATAGAACATACTTCTGTCATGAAATCAGTTTACCATTGCTACAATGAGTGCATCTATTACGAGTTCTTGATATGACTTCCTGCTGGAGTGTGAGGTAGGGGGGCTTTTTCCGTTCTTTTTTCGTAGTTTTTCTTTCCGGCACTGTACGTACTTCCTTCCATTATTTTCTGATTAGGTCGAATACTCCTCCTCATTGTATAATTCGTATTATTATGACTAAATAGTAAATGGAAGAATAGAAATGCATTGAAACTGGCATAATTTATCATATTGCCATATTGGTTTTCTAACGTGTTCTAATAGTTTTGTGAGTTGCTGTAGATATTGATTTACAATAAAAAATAATGTCTGAAAAAAATATGCACGCCGTTGACAATTTTGCTATTAATACGCTGCTATACAAAATTTCGAAAATTAATACAATGTTTTCCGATTAACAAAAAATGTTCAAAATGTTTTTTGTATAAAAGTGTTAACAAAAATAAAAATAACTCAAGGTACAAAATTGCAGAAATTCAATTCGAAAATTGAATTGAATCGATAATATTAATTAAACTTAACTCGATTTTTCTCGTGAAAAAGTATTCTTACATAGTGTATTTTAAGTTAATGAAATTGAAACCAACATTTAACTCATCTTTTCTCTGAACTCTGTAGACTTTTTTGTATGGATGAAAGGAGGTCACACGTCAATTCGGGTGTTAAGTTTTGTGGCGATCCCAGGATGACTTTCTTCAATTGAACCTTACTTTTGACGCTATTTTCCTTGGCTTTTCTATCGAGGTGTTCTCACAAGGGATAGTTGTGGTTCTGCGGGGTGTTGTCTCTGTCAAAGAAATCTTTGAACAATATCCGTATTTTGGTCGTTTTGTTGCTGTAAACGAAAATAGTTTCCAAGACCAACGGTGCTGGCAGTTTTTCTGAAGTTAATTTTTGGGATGTTTGAATAACCGATTTTAACCCATTATTCCTTCGATGGAACCAAGTTCGACGACACCGTATGCTACCATACCACGACACAACATTATCCTACCACTAGGGAGCTCAACAGGACGTATGATACTTTATATCAATTTCGCTATCTGGCACTCGCGACACTACTCTTCTTTCATAGCATCAAAAAATGGTGAATTTGTACTCAGAAAAAATCGAATTTGAACTCAAAATCATCAAAAATCATCGGACTCGCACTCGAAATTTTGTTCGAAAAGTCTATTTTTTGTGCTCTTTTGCGAACGAGAGCTTCTTCCGCTTATTAATAAGGATATTTACTAGGACTTTCCCCTAATTAACAAGCACGTCGAATGCTTTTTACTTCTATTCTCAAAGTAACAGTTTTTTGAAATTAGTCAGTAGTTCTGATGCTGTCTTCGTCGATGTTTTTCGCGGTACTTTTTGATAGTTTTGAAATCAAACCTGTTCTCGTTATTGGTTAGTTTTTTCGGTCGTCCGCTTCCCGCATTAATTCCAACGTTTTGTTCCCATTTTACCGCTTCACAACACTAGCAAAATCCTTCAGTATCCAAACGTTACCTATATTCAAAAAGTTTACTCCTCAGACTCACGAGCCAAATAGTGAATGAAGTTCCTGGGATTCCCTTGATATAATGCTACCATCATGGCTGCAAACAGGAAACTCCCTTTCCAATAAACATCGCTGTTTTTCCGCGGCGAAAACAAAGAAACATTCAATTTGTCTTCTGATTAAATCAATTGAAATTCTGTTTTTTTTTTGTGTTGCTTGGAGCCGCCGGGCCTTGCTTGGTTGGTTTCGAGGACGTGTTTCGGCTGTATAAGTTAATTTAAATGAAGGAAACGGTTCCTTAGAAAAAACAAAGTTTATTCTTCGATAGCTGATTACAGACTGAACTAAAAATGTGTCAATTCATTTTCCTAAATTCCTATTTTCTATCCTATTTCCTATTATCCTATTTTCTATTATCCTATTTTCACATGCATTCTCGTGTGACCAGGTAAAGTTCGTCTTAGCTTGCATCACGTTGCAGATGTGTGGAATTCTGCTGATGCGGCCGTCTGGTGACTCATACTGTATTTTCCCGTGTGACCAGGTAAAGTCGTGTTAACTCTTCCCCCTTCAGATACGGTTGCCCCAACCGGTGCTATTACTGATGGTTGTTAACTTTGTTGCATTGGGCGGTCGTGCTTCGCAGGAGTCGTGGAATGCATGTGCTATTACTTATATCGAATAAATTTGGAAGTTTACATATTGGTAGGCTGTTAATTTCTTTACATTGATCTTTAATGGCGTATATTTTTTCATCATTTGTTAAGATATTATTATATTTCAAAAACGTTTACATAATTAAATTGCTTTACAGGTTTTATTAGCAATTTTTGAAATGATTCGCTTCTTGTAAGTGGAATATTTACAATTTATAAGATAGAAGAACCATTGGTAATGATTTTAATCTCTGAAAAATCTAAAGCTTCTTCAATTGTTTTTGAGCATATCTTGAATTTGGTTTGCAGTTTTGGTTATCTTATTGATTCTATCGTTATATAGCCGGTTTATTATCACTTGTTTGTTGTTATTGTCTAGTAAGTTATTCATTTTTGCCTTGTTGGTAATGAAATCCTCATGGTCTGGATTTCCTGCTAAATATTTCCAAGCTGTCCTCAAAAAAAAAAAAAAAATTAAAAGATCTCTTGGTCCTGCGAGGCTTCAGGTTTTCGATGAGATTCTCAATTTGATCAATCTCGAACCTTAGGTAGCGGGAGTTGGGGTTAGATCCAAAGTGGGACAGATTCAAAATTGATTGTATATTTGCCAGAAACTGCCTGTATTGGTCCATGTCAATAATGTGGAAAAATTGCCATTATGAATTTTTGCGTATCCGGAGTGGAGTGACACAATTTGCGAATTGGAGAAGTCAAGAATTTGTACACTTGCAAAAGCGGTACCGGCAACGAACCTAAAACAAGAACCTAGGTTTTAATTTTGTCTTTGTGAATTGTTTTGCCTGATTCAGTAATAATTGTTGTGTTTTTGTTTTCCTTAACAATCTCCGGCTTGTAGCGGGAGGAGAGTTTAGAACCCCTTCGTTTATTTTGCTTCACATAGACAACATCTCCTGGGTTATAGTCCTTGGGTGGTTTCCTAAATTTGTTGTGCTGCTTAATATCTTTCTCCTGCTTCAATTTGAGCTTTTCAATATTCGCGAGTCGTAATGCGTCTGGATCAACTGGGTCGTTGTTTGTTGTTCTCCCTAGGAAGATCTCAGAAGGTTTCTTTCGTGTTGTGGAGTGGATAGTATTGTTGTACTCCAAAACAGCCTTCTCGAGGAGCTCCTGAAAGGACGAATTTGGCTGCTCCTTCTTAAGACACCTCATAATCTCTGCAAGGGTCGAGTGGAAGCGTTCCACTTGACCGTTAGCCTCGCTTTTATACGCAGGTGTCTTATATGTCTTGATTTGGAGTTCGTCTTCCATCATAGAGGTAAGGGAGATGGATCTTAGTGCTCCTTCGTTGTCTATTACGACACTTTCAGGGATACAAAACAGGAAGAGGATATCACGCAGTGGTTGCTTCATGTCTTCAACCGATTTTGAGGGGATTATTTTGGCTACCGCGTATTTTGAAAATTTATCGACTGCGGTCAGTACATGTTTCTTCTCTGTTAGGAAGAGGTCTACATGGAGAATGTGGCCTGAATACCGTGGGATAGGAGTCGGGTTTAGGAGGACTTTTGGAGGATGTCGGTCGTACTTACTTTCCTTGCACGTGGTACACCGATTTATAATGGCTTTGACTTTCGCGGACATCTTAGGGAAGTAAAAATTCTCCAGAATCTGAAGCCGGTTTTCTTCACTATTACGGTGGGCTCTTTTATGAATTTTGATGATCTTTTCCTCCTGTTCTACTTCACTTGTTATGTCCTCAACTACTTTTTGTGTATATCTGATTCTATAGTTGGCGAAGTGAATTGGATAGACCTCTTGAACCTTCCCCATTATCTGTTCGCTTGTTGAAATTCCATTGATAATGTTCGGGTTCAGATATCTTTTGAATATGTTTATGATAGATTCTGCACTGTAGTGTGGTTTGATAAATATGTGTCTTGTGTAATTATCGAAAGGTGTTATTATTTGGTAACTATCTTCTTCTCCTATCTGTAGAATTATTTGGTTTCGGAAGACGTTAACCGGTATTTCAACAGTAGGAATTAAATTTTGTGACGAGCTTTCATCGCTATGCTGGGTGACAGTCATAGAATTTAGTGTTGATACTATGGGGGGTCTGGAAAGGGAGTCGGCGACCATGTTGGTCTTACCCGGTTTATATTTTAGCTCGTAATTATATTCCTCTAATATGGCCTTCCACCGTTTCATCTTGCTATTATTGTTTTTATTACTGAGAGCATATGTGAAAGGTTGGTGGTCCGTGAATATTTTCACTTTCTTTGCACCGTAGCTTCTCAAAGAATTTAAGGACCATATAATTGCCAACATCTCCTTCTCGTTTATAGCGTAGTGCTCTTCAGTTTTTGAAAGAGTTCTCGAAAGAAATGTTATCGGCTTGCCGCCTTGTGATAGTACTGCTCCAATAGCATAACTCGAGGCATCAGTTGTCAGCTCAAAATCCTTGTTGAAGTCTGGGTATGCTAGAACAATCTCTTGGGACATTAAGGATCGCTTGAGTTTGTCGAAGGCATCCAAGGCGGCCCTGTTCATATGAATGATTTTGTTCTTCGACTGTAATTTGGACGCACGTCCATCATCCCCCCTTAAGAGGGATGTCAGGGGTTTCGCTAGCTTTGCATAATCGCGGATAAAGCGGCGATAGTACCCAGACATACCGAGAAAGGAGCGAAGGTCCTTGAGGGATCTAGGGGCTGGAAAGTTAGCGATCGCTTCGACTTTTTTCTTGTTGGTTTTTATGCCTTCTCTACTGACGACATAGCCCAAAAACTCAATCTCTTGCTGCAGGAATTCACATTTATCAAGTTGAATTTTCATGTGGGCAGAATCTAGAGTTTTAAAAATGTTCTCTAGATTCTGAAGATGTTCGCTTTCGGTTTTCCCGAATATAATTATGTCGTCTATGTAGACGTAGCAACTTTTTCCTATCTCGTCCCTTAAGATGTCATCTAACGCTCTTTGAAAAATGGCTGGGGCATTCTTGAGTCCAAAGGGCAGACGAGTGAATTCGAACTTGCCATTGTTGATGGAAAAGGCCGTTTTTTCTACATCTGATTCTCGTAGCGGGATTTGATGAAACCCACTTTTGAGATCAATGATCGAGAACCATTTATTTTTCCCTAGATTGGCGAGAACTTCGTTAATTTCCGGAATAGGGTACCTGTCAGGAATGGTGACTGAGTTTAGCTTTCGGTAGTCAATTACCAACCGATACTTTTTTTCACCAGATGCATCTTCCTTCTTAGGTACTATCCAAACCGGGGAGTTGTATGGGGAGCGCGATGGTCTAATTACTCCGTCCCTGAGCAGTTTTCCGACTTGTTTTTCGACTTCTGCCCTTAATGCCATAGGATAGGGATAAGACCTTGAGTATACCGGGTCTTCAGTTGTGGTGCGAATTGTCCCCTTTACTTTGGTGGTGAAAGTCAGTTTCTCGTCTGGTTCGGAAAGGAGGTTTCGATGTTGCTTAATTATTCGGTACAACTTTTCAGACTGCTCTTGATTTAAATGAGATGCTCTTATGTTGATGTTGCTAACGTTTTCGGATTTTTGTTGTTTCAGAGGAATAACGATATTAGAAAGTATCACCATGCAGTTTTCTTTAGTGTATATAACTGCATTGAGATTCTTCAATGAATCGTTTCCAATTATCCCATCGAAAGCAATTAGGGTTGGCAGGATGAAAAATTTAAGTTTTGGGGTATTGGAGCCAAACAGATTCACAAAGGCATGATGTGTAATCTCGATGCTTCCGCCAACAGAATTAGCGAGAAAATTTTTTTGGTTTGGAAGTGGACTTTTTAAATGCCGGGGTTGGATATAATTTTTATTGGAGCCGGTGTCAATTAGGAATTTCAGTACCTCTCCGCTTCCTAAAGTATATTCAAAGTAGGGGAGCGAAGAGGACCTTAAGCTAAAAAATAAATGTCCTCTAATTCTTCGGAGTGGTCGGTATTAGGATTTTCTGAACATTCAATATACTCCGTCAAGGATTCTTCGTGATTTGGGTCCTCGTTAGTTATTTTCTCTTCATACTCATCTATTGTAACTTGATTTTCTTCTGTTCCGGGATAATTTTGTGTTTCTGTATTGAATAGTCTCTGAGCCTTGTTGGGTCGATGAAATTGGCCTGATTGGTTTCGTTTGCTAGGGAAATTTTGATTTCGGGGTCTATTCACGTAGTTAATGGCTCTTGATCGGATAGTTTCGTCCACATCCATGGGTTCCGGCCGTGGTTGAGGCTTGGGAGGAACAGGGGGCGTGTAGTTGTATTGAAGCTGTCGGGCTGCAGGAGAAACGGGTTGCTGGTAGTTCCGATTAAATGCCTGAAAGGGGTAAGAATTTCGGGGATTATGGAGTAGTTCCGGGTAGAAATTATTTCTGGGGGCTGGTATTGGGCGTGGTTGCAAGGACGCAAGCATATTCCTTCTGGCAGGAACAGGAGGTGGAGCAGATCGGTATATTTTTTGGGTTGCTCCTTGCATATTGTTCGCATGTTGTGTGCGATAATCCATATTCTGCAACTTTAAGCACAAATGTAGAGCTTGAGGTAAGTCTGCAGGTTCTCGTATGCTTAAAAGTCTAGGTAAGTCTCCTTTAAGGCCTCTGACAAATGTATCAAGGGCCTTATCGCGGTATGATTGCGTCATTATATTGAGTGACTCTTGACCCAATTCCATGGATGATAATTTATTTAAGATTAAGGACAGATGATGGTATACCTCCTGGTAAAATTGGGGTATACTATTGGGACCCTGGACCAGAGTAGTCATCTGATACTCGAGGGTGCTCAGATCTCTCTTATCTGCGTAGTGCAACGTCAGACATTTTGAGATCTTCTCCCAATTTAGTGGAGTGTTGTAGGACTCGAGTGCCACATCTGCCTGTCCAACAACTTTGTTTCTTATAACGGAGAGGATTCCGTAATATTTGGGGCTTCCTCTTAGATGTTCGTACAACTTGAGGATCCTTTCAACGCTTTTCCGCCATGAACCAAATTCGCCGGGCTCGCCGGAGAAGCACCTTAGGCTTTTCACAACGTCCGGTATTTTGTCCATTTCCGAAAGGTTAATATCTGTCCCGCAGTTTATGGGAACATCGACATCATTATTAATGTCTGAGGCAGGATTCATCATGGAATTGAACAACTGCCTCCCCTGGGCTTGAAGGGTCTCAGTCACTAACCTAGAAATTAAAAGGACCAGATCTTGATTGTTTAGCTGAATAATCTGACCTGCTGGCGATGCCGCAGGTGGCTGTGCCGCAGATGGCTGTGCTGTGGGTGGTTGTGCCGCAGGTGGCGGGATGTTATCATCCGGCATTCCACCGAGTCTGGCAGGACGAATAAGATTGCTAGGATTCGACATTACAGCTAGGAAAGAAGCTGAAGGAATTCAATTGAACAACGATAGACAACAATTTCACGCAGGGAGCAGTAATATTCCAGCCCAAATTCGAAAAACGAATACCACTGATAGTCAAAAACAATTTAAAATTAAAAAGTAAAAGCTTCTGAAAAACTTCTTCTATTTTGAAAACTATTCTCACGCTTTTGGACACAGAAAATAGAAATACTAATTGAATCGAACAAGAACTTCAAGGCTATTAAAATTTCCTGCACACCAAAGGTAAAATTTCTTCACGCAAATTTTCACTCTTGAAATATTCCACTTTTACAATAGGTTCATTTTTAAAATAAATTATTGTTATTATTATCTCTTTTTGTTTTTTTATTATTTTGTTACGTTACGTTACGGAAATGAATTTAAGTTCAATATAATTTAGTTTTATTGAGTCTTAAAGCTAATCTTACATTATCCGGAACACTGCTTCCATGGTTGGGTTCTGTGCTCTTACAAAATACCGCTAGGCGTATCCTTTTTGCTTATTCCGCTACTGGGGGCCTTCCTCGGTATATCCGCCACGTTTCTTCCTTGTCTGGTTAACAGGAACACTCACGCACGAGAAACTTCCGCTTTAACTCGAACCAACCGCTTGGTTTTCGCGTGGTATTGTGCGCGTTTTGACTTCGACTTGGTTTTTGCCGATTGAAAATTTGCTTAAAGTACCGTGGATTGATCGCCAGCCTCAGCGACCAAATTAAAGTTATAAAGGCTTTCCTTCCAAGATACTTTTAACCAACGCGACGGTAGTAGAGCCCCTTACGTTGGGCGCCAGTTAATTTAAATGAAGGAAACGGTTCCTTAGAAAAAACAAAGTTTATTCTTCGATAGCTGATTACAGACTGAACTAAAAATGTGTCAATTCATTTTCCTAAATTCCTATTTTCTATCCTATTTCCTATTATCCTATTTTCTATTATCCTATTTTCACATGCATTCTCGTGTGACCAGGTAAAGTTCGTCTTAGCTTGCATCACGTTGCAGATGTGTGGAATTCCGCAGATACGGCTGTCTGGTGACTCATGTTGTGTTTTCCCGTGTGCCCGGGTAAATTTGTGTTAATTTGCATCACGTTGCAAATGTATGGAATTCTGCTGATGCGGCCGTCTGGTGACTCATACTGTATTTTCCCGTGTGACCAGGTAAAGTCGTGTTAACTTATACAGTCATCTTCAGCTCGTTCTGACATCTTTGTAGCGGTGTGCATCTTTTTATAGGTGCAACTTTTCTCGGAGCGATAGGTCAGGTTAATTAGTCGTTAATGAGGTTTTTTAAGTTTAGGTCTTTTCAGGGTCGTGGGGTTATCGTTGTGCGGTTCGTCGCGTTTTATAAGGATTGGGTCGAGGACTGAAAATATTGTGTCGGAGTTGGTCATTATTTGTTCGTTGATTATATTTCCGTGGATATTTTTGTATGTCTAGATCTCTAGTTTCTCTTATACGTAAAGTCTAAGTCCCTTCTTATGTTTGTGTAGTAGCGTCATTGAATTTGCCATGGTAGAGCACCACTGATTATACCCCCAAACGCTAAATATCGGTACATAGACCCGAACCCTTCAACACCGCTCCTCAAAGCACTACCCAAACTTCACAAGACCAACATCCCCATCAAACCCATCGTCAACTACCGTCCAGCCCCCGCCTACAAACTGTCAAAATATCTAGCATCTGTAATGGTATACGTCCTCAACCTTGAAGACGTATACACCATCAAAAACAAAAACTTCTTTCAGCCATTGCCGAATACTCCTCTACAGTGTATAAACAGTTATTCATCTTTTGAATGAACTCGGGACATAGGGGTGAAGTCATCCATCAAGGGGATATCATGTATCTAATAGATATCGTCCAAATTTGATTTGGCCGAACAAATCAACCTTTCGAAATAAACTAGCCAACTATTAATCTTTTTTGTGGCAAACCTGTCTCCCAGCTTCAGCTCTAACAAAAGGACCACAGCTGGAGGACAGGGATATTGGCAAACTTGTCTTCCACAGCTGGAGGAGCTTGGAGTATGAAGTTCTCGACGCCAAATCTGACATTCTTTTGGAAGAGCTGACCATAAAAATGGGACTGAAGCTGAAGGTAATAGAACGTCAGCGCTTTATCTCATACAAGCAGATCGGCTGAGAAGCTGTCAGTGCTGACTAGTGTGACTAGAATTTCGATCAACAGATCAAAACATCTCTCAACTACCGACATTGGTAAGGAAATCACATATCTAAATTCAACGCTTAACACATATCATCATTTATAAAAACCTCCATAAAAACAGTTCCAAGAATGACAATTTCAGAGAGTTATCAAATATAGTTTGAATCTGCACCACAGACGTAGCACCTTGAAGAAACTATTCTCAAGAATGTACCCCCTAAAATTGAATATATTTATCTGGGATTACAAACTCTTCCTTAAAAGAATTAACTCGAGAAGAATATCTGACATTATCAATAAGAGATTCGACCAAAATCCTGTCAAGGATCAAACCCAGCGCCTATTTGCTCCCTCAAATCAAATGAATTGCTGGCGATAAGCTGCTGCCAGAAGTTCTCACTGATGACGGTTCCATGGTCTTACTGCCTCCACCGCAAGCAGTTTTGCGATGTTCTTCAAGAGGAGAACGCATTCAATTCGTTGCTGGAGAAAACATTATGAAAGTTTGACAGTCATGGCAAGAAGTTGAGCTTGACTGCAATCAACCACTCCAGTCTCTTGGCTGCTTCGATTGGCAGTAACCTGTCTTTTTGCCCTGAAATACTCAGGATCTTGAGTGCAGTTGAGCGAAATTTCAAAAAATCGGGTCGGACCGAGGTAATTTCAAATTTTGAAGAAACTACAAACATTTACAACTTCCTACTACTAATAGCTTTGATTGTTGCTTGGAATCTCTCTCAGCCTTCTCAACTTTATGACTGATGTCCTCGTCCATTTAGTGGAAATGGATACTTCAACTGGGCTCGATTTTCAACTATTGTATATTGTGTGATTGTCCGAATGTATCCCAAATACTTAAATTCCAAAAATTATCTACTTAAATTGTAAATCTTCAATCTTCATACTCTGGCTTATCTGTTGGCTGCCCTTTATCTTGGATTTTCGGACACATTTCCAATTTCATGTCTCTGGATACGCAAGCTAACATGGGATTTGTGTTCTTGTTCCCTTAGCACTATTCCAGGCACAACAATACTGCATATTACATGGAATTCCTCTTTTCGCCAGGATGAACTTCAATAGCATATTCCACTTGTCAATCGTTGCTGTATGGAAATAACAAATAAAATCTGCTTATCATCAGACCCAAAGCATCATTTCTATTGAGAAATGAAGATATGCTGAAGCCACATTTGAAAGGCAGATGATAGACATTTTTAAAATCAGTTAAGGAAGCGTCAGTTGGTTGTTAACCGTACTGAAAGTTCCTTTCACAAACAATCTCGAATAGTAGATTCTGTGAACTTTTGCATTTCGATCTGAACATATTCAGATGTCTTGCGATTCATAATTAAAAATATCCAAACAGCATAACACTGAGCACGTTACATGCAAACAAAAGGAAAACTTAGACTGGAAAAAGTTTCCGATGCAGAAAAACGTAAATAACCCATAAAGTTCAACATGAATGATTGAAGAGAATATTTTCCACACGGGAAATAAGAAAGTTGTAGACCTGACAAATTTGAATGAATGGTATTAGGAGCAAAACTTTGTCTATTTCATCCAGCCAGATGTTGTATTCATATCATCGTTATCCTTCTTTTGCTCCTAAAATAATGAAAGTATCGAAATATATGAATTGCTTGGAAATTGTTTCTCAAACTTTAGCATTCATTTATTAATAAATACTTATGAAGTGTGAGCCTAGTGAAATGTAAAAGGAATTGGAGGAATGCTGCATCGTCACCCTCGAAACTAATTTGTAATTGTGGCTATAACTTTTTCAATAAATTACACATTACTTAATAACTCGACACTACGCCCCTAACAAAGGAAGTTCATAGTGGCAAGTGAGATAAATAACGCAGGATATCATGTAGTTCACTCTATTCGAAGAATGCAACTCAAAAAACCATTTATTTGCACTCCCAAGAACGGTATAGTGGAACAAAGGATAATAGTTTCAACGTCTGAATAGTAACCTTTGCAAGGCTAACCAAAAATCATTTCGCTGCAAGGAGTATAATGGCGAATACTCCTACACATGCATTTTCCACTACACAATAATTTATCTAGCGAGCTAAGGAAGCAAGGACACTTTAATTCATTCCTCTCGACACATAGAATGCTTCTAGAAGAAGTTCTGTTCAAGTTCAGAAATTCTGACACTGCACAGTATTCAGCTGTTTTACCTCTCGCATATCAGACACTCACAACGAAAAGGATATGCAACACTTTATTATAGAATTGTCAAATAAATATTTCAGCTGCCAGACTAACGCCTCCTCATGTCACTGCGAACAGATGAAACTTGTTGCTGCCTGAAATTTTATTTGATTATGATCCAAATGAAATTGCTCCATTCGTTTCGCATATAAACATTTTCCAATGGCCTTGCATCATCGGCTGAATTTGTTTACACATTCGGGATTTGGCGCTTTAAAATAATGCTTTTCAGGATAAATTTGAATGGTTCACCAAAAAAAATGCTTTCGATAGTAATTTTTATTTTGTTACGGTACTGATGCGATCGCGCGAGAAGAAATCTATCAAATTTATGTGGAATGAGTTATGAAAAAGTAATTTTGGGTAAAGAGTAATTTATCGGTATTCGCGATATACCCCGGCACCACAAACATGATAAGAAGGAAGGCCCTGTCCGAGGGATTAGGGACATTAGGGACAGGAAGGGACGAGCTCCTGCCAAGCTGGTCTAGGACATGAATAGAAACCCGTGGAGACTGGACTTTAAGCTGATATGAATATTAGCCGTGCATTTCTGAGACAGAGATCCCTAAAACATTACTTATAGTTCATCCTCTTTGTTGCGATACGCCACCCAAAGGTGTCCTGTTGAACTGCCCAGATGTAACTGTAGAGAAGCTGCACGTAGCCTGGATGTCGATGAAAACGCGAGAAGGCTACGGGGTTTGCTGGCATTCCAGTAGAAGAATTGCAACTGGTCAACCATCTTTTCCCGGATCTGCTTCTCACATCCTTTGTACCTGCGTGGAGGAAGGCGTTTTCTCGCTACGCTGGAAAGAAGCGAAGACGGGAGACCGTAAGCTACCATACTCAAATTGCCCGATGCGCCTGGATGTCAATGAAAAGTCAACTCAAGAGAAGATTCGCCACCGAATCAAAATTCGGATTCCTTGGAGACTTGCACCCATAGCCGAAATGGCAACTACTTGAGAAATCCTCCAAAGATGTCGTCATGGGGTTATGTATAGACCAGCGCACAGGACTAGTTGTCCTGCTCTTGACATTATGCGTGAAGAACATTTTCAAATTCTTAAAATGGGCGGATGTTATTAGGGCTTTCAAACATACATTTAGAGTACCGGCAAAACTGATGAGGATTTCGTAGGTTTACCTGAGGTACATCAAGGTGATGCACGACACGCAGTATAGACGACGAGTGCTAGGCATGGCATCAAGAGTTAGGCATGGCTCTATTCTAAAATACTTCATATAACAAGTCAATGAGGTTGCTACTGCTGAAAGAGACGCGACTGATTGACCATGCATATGACGTGGCAGCCAAGATTATTAGGTCAACAATACTCAATTCAAACTGAACACGATGATGTGATGAGGGAGTGAAAAGCCTACCAGCAGTGGGTTCAGCCTGGCAATTGAGGAAAGCCAAGTGGTCATTCCGATGAACAGCTTTGCTTCCGACGGTTCATCTTTTGCAAGTAAGAGATGCTACTGTTAAGTCCAAGGATGCAGTTTATTACTTGAACTTCATAATAGATTTCAGGATCAGCTTTCTTGGACAAAGTTGCAGCGAAGGCGTCAACATTTAGCTGGACAATGACCAACATAGACCAATCCTCAAGCAGAAGGCGCATATTAATTACACAATGGAAACCATACTTTTCACGAATTTGAAGTTTTATCCGGAGTCCTTACCATGAAAACGTACAAGAACTGTTTTATTGAGGAATAGAGCCGAGAAGCCCCACAAATTCATAAGGTTACCGCATCTGCTCAGAACCAGCGGGGATGGTTATTACGGGGAGGCAGTTATCTTTCTTCTGATAGACAAGCAGATCACTCTCCAGATGAATAAACAGAAGAGGGAGGTTTTCGCACGCAGAGAGGTGACGGACTCTCGCTCTGTGACATAACATAAGTAACGACGAAAGTTCACCGCATGACTCATCATCAAAGAGCATGCCGAGGTCATGGTTAAACCGATCACTGCTTGACACAGCTGCCTGGTGAGCATGGGTGTTTCCTGTCATACTTGCACAAGAAGAGGAAGACGTAGTCCGTCGATTGCTTTTTACATTGGACCAGTGTGTGTTGAAGTTTGATGAGTCCTGTTTGAAGTTCGAATGTTAACTAAACTAGCGGGAATGAACTCTCTCTCTTTACGAACTCTCTCCGGGAACTCTCACAGAATTTATTTCGGTGATTTTTGTGACGAAGAAAGTGTTTTTGGTCCAAACTAACTTTACATGACCAATGGTCACGCAAAGGGAATAAGGACCCGTATAGAGGATAGTAACCTGCTTCTTCCGATTTAAAAGAGGACTCTTTTGATTGAGAGCACCAACCGACAAGGAAATAAGGGCATGGCTTTGGCATGCCAAAAAATTCCAAACTGGTTTCTCAGGGTAACATGAATATTTGGAGGTTAGTCTAGTCTCAAAGTTTCGCTGCTTTAAGTCCAACACTGAGGGTGTAATTAGCGCTTACTTTCCAACCTCAGGAATACATTTGTATCAGACTTTTTTTCCCCTCTTCCTATTGCACCAAGTGCAATGGTCAGGTGTAGTTATTTTCGCTTTCTTCAGTCTTGTCTTGTTGTACGCTCTGTTTGTCAGTATCCTGTTTATTTGCTTAGTGACTTTGCTGTCTAAGTGTATATAGTGGAACCAAGGTTTTTTGTCAAATAAGAGGTTGCTTTTAAGCCAAGGGAAATATTTTAAGTATTTTGTATTTTCCTCGTACTCCGTGGTCCATTCATCATTTACTTTTTCATGGATTAACTTTAACGTGGCGTCCCATTCTGTATAGTTGGGAGCATTCTTGCATTCAACAATGGCTTGTTTGGCCGCAGTATCAGTTTGACGGAAGCTAGTCCATTCCAAGTTTCCTGGAATCCAGTAGAAGATGTATTTCCTGTCGTTGAAGTCACTGAAGTGTTTTCTCATTTTGGAAGGTACGTGTTTAACGTTTTTATTTCTTGGATTCAGTGTTTGAGTCTGTGAAGGTGATGATATTTTTAGCATTGTCAGTGGTATGTTCCATAATGGCTTGGTATGTTGCCATAATTTCTGCATTATTAACTGAAGATATGTTGTTAAGTTTGTAGATATTAGTTGTTCCAGTGTTTACGTGATGAATAGCATATCCTGTGCCAAAAGGACTTTTGGCTGCATCCGTGCAGAAGACTTCATGGGTGTCTATTAATAAGTCTACTATTGCGGGTAAAGAAGTTGTAATATCATTGTAATCGATAAGGGGCATGTTATGAGTGACGTTATTGTCGAAGTTGTTGACTTGAAATAAGAAATATTTTGGAGATGTGTTAATTTCTCCCCAGCACGTGTTGTTTATGAGGTCTTGGAATTTTCTATGTGTTAATGTATAGTTAGAACTGACGTTTTCAGAAAGTAGTTTTCTGAATTCGCTGTCGTGGAGGTTTTTAAGTATTTCTTTCGCTATAAGAAGGCAAGCTCTCGATTTAGATGTGGGTTCTTTGGATACAGCTAGCGTGATTGTGTTAGAAGCTGTTAGGGGGACTCCCAGGCATCTTTTTAGTGTGGCGGCTTTGTTAGAGTCAATCTTCTTAAACAGGTATTGCGGAGCATCTGCCATGTTCCCTTAATTGGCCTCGAGCTGTGGTCTTATTATTGCTCTGAATGTGTTAATTGCCTTAGGGGGACTTAAGCCATGTTTAGGGCTTGATAGTTTCTTCATAATCTGTTTGTAGATTTCCGCTTTAGTTTGAGTTTTCTCTATCTGGTCTCTTATATTACCTTTGTTATTGATTGCACGCCCTAAGAAGGTGAAGTTATTTACCTGCTTGATTTTGGTTCCATTAAGTTGAAAGTATTGTTGAGGTTGATTATTCGCATAGAAATGGATGGCTGAGGTTTTATTTATATTTAGTTCCAGGTGTAATTCTTTTAACATGTTCTGGAATATCAGACAGTCTTACTGAATTTCGGGACATTTTACATTTTATCTATAATGTGAAACATATCTTAGCATATTTTCAAGCGAAACATATGTTTCGAAACATATCTCTCTATGTTTCCTCTATATTTCCTATCCTTACAATTGCCTGTATTCCAGTACCTCACGCTGTTTGCAAAATCTTCTAGATATCGTCCGTATGCTCTTTTGTGAAAGAACTGGAGGGATTTTTTAGTCTTTTCCGTTAGCTAGGAAGCGATATCGTCGTAGACGGGCGTTAAAATAACGAATTTTGGTCAGTGAAGCCCTCGAAAAAAAAAAACTTTTTTGGTATTTTTTTTCTATTAGAGCAATAAACATTTGCACGGAATTTTCATAAGCAGTTTTTTCTGGGAGATCTACTTTCTTAATTTTTTTTTGGTGGAAAATTATGTCACTGGGTTCCATTTTCTTTGCACATTTACCCTGGGGTTAATGTTGCAAGTCTTCACAATCAACGTATTGAGACTACAATTGATGTTTGTCCAATATCCTGACACTAAGCTTTGTGTCTTGCCTTGTAAGGCATGTTGGTCGATTTCCTTTATTGAAATGTCCTTTTGAGATTGCGGGAAGAGGCTCTGAACAAGTTAAGATTACCCGAAAATTGTTGTCGAAAATTTGTAGGAATGAGACCCATGGTTTTCAAGTACTTCTCGTATTTCTTTAAGATTTAAACTTTCGAAACAAATCGAATTTCGAATTTAATAAAATCTAACGGGAATCAGACAAAATAAGTGAAACTTTATTTGCATTGACAATTTTCCCTCATGCATTTCTTTTGCACATAACCTTCTCAAAACATTGATCGAAACCGCGATACAAATTAAAATTCACTTGAGCTCTTTCTATCTCTGTCTAAATGAAGCCGCGCAAGAGTGTTAACGCTTTGTGAAATCGCACTAAGCTTTTAATACAACTTAATCATCACAGCTAGAAATATTTATTCGAAACCACTTCCTTGGTTCAGAAAGAATTTTTCAATGTATTCTCTTGATAAAGATCTATTCTTCATAATGTTTCATAGATTTCTAACTATGCAATGTTCACTTTTATAGGTTTGGCCGGATATCCTTGATGATGCATTGTAGTCGTAAGGGTCAAGGAAGCCTTGCGTTTCAAAGTTTTCTCGTATTTCTTCTATAGTTAAACCACAGCGTATCTACCAATAACGTAGCAACACTAATACTTCAAACAAGCCCTCATCTAACGGTATTTAACCAAAATAATTAGAATTTTGTTCGGATTGGTTAATTGTAATGTCATATTGCGTGCATCAAAGAAATCCCTTTCTAAGGCCCTAGGCGAAAAAACGTTAAACATATAAAAACAGTGTCTTTTCTATGTCCGCCTGGGTGCAGTCAAATCATTCAGAACTCTGAGAACAACGTTGCAATTTTCGGCCAACGGCACAAAGCTACTGTCAAATTGAACACTGTCTGAAATAAAAATTTTCATAAGTTAATTTCAGAAGTTTTTGGTAGATCAATTTTTCCATTTTCACTTACAACATTGTAAGTAATTTATACCCTTGCTAAGCTAACTCAGCGAAGACTCATGGGTGCGAAAGTTCTGATCAAATTTGTCTAATATCTCGAAAGTGAATTAATATTGAGAAAGGTGGAAAGAGCTCAAGCTGGTTTCGAACACGCGTTCCTGCCGCTTCTCGTCAGGTGCCAACTCACAGGCCGGAACGCATCGATTGGCACTACCAGCGTAGGTGGATGTCGACTGTAACTTGTTTATTCGATTTCGATTTTGTTTGAAATTCGGTCGTTCCCGTCTGTTCTGTTTTTTTTTGTGACGTTTTACCTTTCACTGCTACGCCTTCCTATAGTCGGGCAGGTAAGGCTCTCCCGTCTTGCTACGAAATGCTACGAAATGTATCATACAATGAAAAACTTGTACACGAACTAAAAATTATATATAATTATGAATCTTTGTAGAAAACCTTTTACGTAAAAAAAAAACAAATTTGTTACACTACTACATTTAGCACCGAAAGTAGAGTCGGGCCCCTACCACGAAGCAGTGAAAAGGTTTAATATGTGTTTCGTATGTGTACCATCTGCAATACGTAGTTTCGTTCTAAGTACAGGCGTAGAATCACGGAATTTGGTTCCGAAAACAAACATCGTTTTCAGCCCTGTCGGAAAAATCAGGGGATATCGCGAATTTAGCTGTAATTTTGACTAGTATCAGCTTATGTAATGAGTTATATTAGGAAGTACATTTTTTTTAGCGGATATTTTTTAATAGTTTAATGTCGCAGCAGTGCAGCAATCCTTTTCAAAGAGATTAATATAAAACGGTTCCAGAATTAAGACCTTAGGAATGATAATGCCTAAATTTTTGACAATCCTGCTTCGCGACGAAATTTTTAGACATTTTCTATAAGGTTATTGTGAAGCAAAAAGTTCTTCTGTTGAGGAGTTAGTAGTATTTTCAAATATTAAGTTTTGGTTCATGTTTTTTTATTTATCAATGTTAACCTATTCATACCAGAAAGTTTGTTTAGGAGTTGTCTTTGCGTTGTTTGCCAGCTGATTCTCCTGGGCGAGATTTCGGTTCGGTAAGGACTGATTAAGCTATCTTTCCTATCAATTGACGGTATTAAATGAATGTCCGCTGATATCTGCCCTGTCAGATTAACAGAGCAAGGACCCACGGGTATTTGATGTTAAGCTGCCCTCTGAATTGGAGCAATCATTAGAGACCTTAAAAGTAGTCGCTTTCAATTTGATGACTGTCAAATTTTGAATAAGGGCAGTAGGGCTTATGTTAGTGAGCTTAGTTAGTAATTTGTTTCGATTGAGACTCAGGGAGTTTTTGCTTGTCACTCTTGAAGGACCCCCCCCCCTCCTCATACGTTTTGGAGACACTCCGATGGATTTTTCTAAGGGAAGATCTGATTTCCCTTTTTTTTTATGTTCTGTGAACCCGTGAACTGCTTTGGTCAACACTTTTAAAGTGTTTCGGTGGACAAAGAAATTCTGGTGGTTGGTTTTTTTTGTATTCTTTTGTATTCTAACTTTACCTTCAGTTTCTTCAATATTTCGATACTGAATGACACGTTTTATGTTTGCGAAGATACCTCCGATCATGATTGTGATATCCTTCTAAAACATCAAACCCGAATAACGATAACGCTCGCTAAGAAGCTCAAATTTGAAAATGAAAAAAACCTTCAAACTTCAAGCCCTGCCAATTATCCTCCCAAATAAAATTTATCTGAACATAGTTTCCTTCATAGCAATGAATTATTTGTGTTCGATTAGTACTCGTACTCGTCAGATAATCAAGATAAAAAAGTTTTATTTGAAATAAGTTCACAAGAAGGGAAGATACATTCATTTTATTTATTTTGAAACTTTGAACAGCTGATATTACAATTCTCATGAATTCTTTGGATTCAAAGAGACAATTCGGTACAGTGATGCGAACTGAAGAAAAAGATTTGAAATAAAATCGACCATGCAGGAAATTCAATGGCGCACTAAGTATAGTAAATGCGCACTAAGTATAGTAAAACATAATAAATTTTCATATTTGAATGTTTTTCTACACAAGCTCCAATATAAAAAGCTTTGAATTGCAGACGTTTTTTTCCTCTTGATTTATATTTTCCGAATCATTACATAAAGTCGTCCTCAAAAAAGTTTTATTTTCAAATGTTATCAACAATTTTTGATAAATCTGAACAAAAAGTAAATCGATACGGAAGAATTTTACTCTCACTTTGATGTGAGATGTGAGAATATTTTGATATGACTCCAGCATCAGGACATGATTTATTTTATTTTCGTTAACAGCCATTCACTTTACTCCTATGACATAACAGAAATCAGAAGTTGGATAAATCAACATTTTTTAGCTCATGAAATAATTTAGCTTTGCATTTCGTTTTTGGCAAAATCTTTTACACCTGGTTGAATCCGCCTTTATAATTAGTTTAACCCTTCATCCTTACAATGTACAAGGTTACATTTGATGTTTAATTTTAGAAGCGCGTGTTTGTATATAGCTTTTTGAACTGCCAGGATGGTCTGAGTATAATATGCCATGCGATTGTATTTGTCAATCATTGTAAGCATTTCACCGAGGGCAGTTTCCGAGTAGAGCTATCTAATTTGGCTGAAGATGTCACTTTTCCAAATATGTGCGACATGCGTCGTCCACCTGTACTAAATCAGCTTCCCTAGAGGACCATGATATGTCGATCATGGGCAGAAAAGACGGGAATCATTCATGCCAGCTCAAAATCTGGGTCAACTAGAAATCAATCCCACTATGCACTCGTATTAACCATGGCCACAGGTCACGAATCAAACGTGTTTGGTTGTTGGAAAGATTTTTCACAATTGTTGAAAAAGTGTTTTGATTCTACAATGGTTGCCTCTCTCTGTTATCTTGTATCTTGCAGCAGTAGAAGTTTTTCCGCTCTCTAGTCAGGAGAACTATGAATATCAACCCAGTGGTAATGATAACCGCAATCCTGGTTTTGACCCTTCTATATGTGAGTGCAATTCATAATGCTTCTTGCTTCTGCATGGGTGTCCACTTCTTAGGATGTAACTGCTTGCAAAGTGCTTCATCCCATTTTCGTATCCCATAATGAAATGCAGAACACAATGCTCTCATTGGAAGTTATCTCCAAACTGTGGTGAGCCAAATCAATAACGTTACACGCACTATAGCCTCTTTAACTTTTCTCTTATATCCAGGGAAAAAAATTCACCTTCTAGACTATCCCGGCACCCGCTCACGCTAATGCGGGTTTTTACCCAACCGACCAGATTTTCCAGTGCAGTCTGAACCCGGGAGCATCAATCCAGCCAGTCACTCCACAATATCATATGTAGCCTAAGTTTCGACGAGTGCCACAATATTGTCCGCAAGGCTGATCAAGAGGGACTCACATGTGACATTAGATTTGACTATCAGCGTACGACATATTTCCTTCCTTCGTGTAGGAAAGTAGCCTGTGGTTCTTTTGCGATCCCTAATAGACCCCATCAAATGTTTTGGCTCTTGAAAATTATTTTCAAGTCCTTCCAAGATATGTAACCAACAAGCTCAGCGAAATGCATTTTTTTTTGTCCAGAGTAACAAGCAAGTCAAACTGTGGTGTGCAAGTGCTATTTGCCTCTTCATGTTAGACTGCACACAGCGTATTTTCCATGACATGGCTATTATAAAGACGATCTTCGTCTGATGAGCTTTTAGACAACTTTTGTGGATGCGCCAAACAAGAAATATACTTCACACTTGCCCTTCTCTTTGCGGATCAGTACGACTCGCGTCACTTCCCTGCACTGGTAAAGAGTAAGTCAAGGCAAAAGTGAAAGACCATCTCAAACACGTACACTAGACTCCTATCGGGTCGTGGAACCTGTCTAGCAATCAAAGACTGCTTCTCTCGGGAATTTTCTCTCAAATCAATTCTCATGTATGAGTTATATTTAGCTGTTCATTACATATTTATCTTCCACTCCCCACTGCACTACCTGTCAGATGAGATTGTGCCATTATCACTTTGACAATTCCCACAATGTGCGCTTTCTTACTGCTCAATCGGGGTATTTAAGACTGTGCTTTCGGCCTACGGGAAACTGTGTCAATAATCAGGAGTGCAATGCAGTGGTGATCACTGGTTGAATAGTCTTCTAGCTATCACGATTTTCAAACCTTCTTAGTATGGGCTCCGAAGGAAATGTCACGTCAGGTACGGTCTGAAAGAAACCCCAGTGAGCAGGAGTGAGGCTGGTCTTCAACATGACGAGCTCTCTTTTGGCTGGCTAGTCCAGAATTCGTTTCCCTTGAGCATACCGTATTCAATCGCACTAGCATTGAATACAGCTGGCTCACTGTACTCGAAACTTGGTACCTCCAGAGCTATTAGCCTAGAGAATTATGACAACGAGAGCTAGAAGAGGTAAGTTGATTATGCCTTGAAAAAAGTAGTTTCCCATAATGAACCCAAATAGGACAATCATCTCGTCTATTGCAGCCATTAAAGAGAACATCAAAAGGTTGGCAGGATACTGATCAATTAATCAGATACCGATTGTTACAGCGCTTTGAAGTTGATAATGACTTCTTTAAAATACCGAAACTTTCCTGTAACTGAGATATGCTTCATGTCATCTGACCTTGAATCAGCCTCGTAATAGGATATATTACGCCTCTTTCGTGCAAGCCTTAGGTTTTTGCTCTGCCTTCCAGCAATTTTTGCAAAAGAGACTCTTTTATACCCTCACGTCCCTGTGGGGTATGCTCTTATCCGAGGAACATGAAATACCTTAGAGGAATTGATTTTCGCTGTACCCTACAAATGACGCATACTGTTGTGTACGAAACAACAATGACCATCATTTTTTCCAGAAAACAAAAAGACAAAAAATATATTTATTCTTTCCGGGAACAAAAGAAGTGCAAGGTATGCCATGGAGCTGTATGAAAATACTGATTTGAAAATGATCCTCACCATAAAAATGAGGAGAATGCATCAGACTGGGCCTCTTCGGTTTTTGAAAGTCAGTCTGCGTCTGAAAACCGTGCTCGGTTTCTGGCTTCGAACGCTATCAAGGTATTTAACCTTGTTTATCAAGTTTAGTCGAGGGTGAACATTTTTCGGCTCTTCATTCCTTTGTGTGGAGGAAAGCTCAATATTATCGGTTTCGATACGGAGTCCTTTTAAAAAAAATTTCTTCGAAAAAAGGAGAGTATAGTCACCATACAGTAGATTCTTCCACTTACCAATATAACAAGGTTGTCAGCGTATCCTGTGATCCTGAAAGCCTTTTTGATCAAGGTCTTCAAGTATTCGGTTAGCTGTGGTAATCTAGGCATGTGATTATACTATGTCATCCTGTGGTGCAATACCCTGGCATTAGATCTGCAACCACGTTACGCTCACTGTACAACTTTGGGGAAGCTCATCTCATCTTGAAGTACGCATGCTCCAAGAATAAGAGACCTATTATATTAACTTAGACAATAACTAAGACTTTGATAATTTTCAGGTCAGACTTTTTGTATCTACGAGGTCTGGCTATTAAATAACGAGACTGGTTACGAAAAAGGGTTTTATTATAAAATTTATTCTATATTCGAATGCTCCCCTTCAATATACTCCCCTTTTCTTGCCACACACCTTTCCATACGTTTTTCCATTGATCGAAGCAGTGCTGGAAGTCTTCTTTGGTGAGGGCCCTTAAGAGCTCTGCCGTTTTCGGTTTTACCGCTTCCATAGACTCAAATCGACTCAATGCCAAACCTAGCGATTACAGCGCGTGTTCGAGCACTGGAGTGCGCTTACCGGCCATATACTGCTTCAGATAGCGCGTTATGGGCAGCTGCGTTGTCCTGGTACAAAATCCACGAGTTTTTCTTCCACAACTCGGGCCGTTTCTTACGAACTCGTTCTCGTAGTGTTGCCAAAACTGACAAATAGTAAGTCTGGTCGACAGTCTGACCCTCTGGAACACATTCAGTCATCACGATACCGTCGATGTCGGAAAAAAAATCAACATTGCCTTGAATTTTGATTTGGATATCCTTGCTTTTTTGATTCTTGGTGATTTAGGCGTCTTCCAATGCATCGATTGCAGCTTTGTTTCAACATCGTATTGAAAAATCCACGTTTCGTCGCAAGTAATAATGTTTTTCATCAGTCCGGAATCTTTTTTTAACCTTTCAAATAAATCAAACAAATTCAAAAGCAAGAGCTTTTGGTCAGGAGTTACGTTTTTTGGCACCAACTTCACAAAGACTGTTGTCATATGTAATTGCTCGTGTAAAATTTGGTTGATTTTGGTCACTGTTTCCGTAGTTTAAACAGTGACAGGGTGACCTGGGCGTTGGTCATCTTCAGTGCTCTCTCGGCCCTCATTGAAGCGCTTACACCACCCAAAAACACGCGCACGAGATAGAAAATTGTCTCCATACGCCTCTTGCAACAATTTATAGCACTCATTTGGAGTTTTTTTCAATTTAAAGAGAAATTTGAGATTGATACGTTGCTCCTGTTTTTCGTCAAACATGGGTTTCGACACGAGAAAAAAACACGTTCTTTTCAAACTGCTACTGCACAAATACAATGATAGTGACAAGAACGTGTTTTGGTACGTGCATAAGCAAGATATGTAGATACACAGCGCACTACTCGTGCGCCCTCTAGGCGCGCAGTCTCGTTATTTAATAGCCGGACCTCGTAAACGGTTAGTGCACCTTCACTTTGAAAACTGGACCATGTTTTCGAGTTTTCGATCTCCTTTCGTAGTTCTATGAATCAAAGCCAGTGATTATCTGAGCCAAACAGTCTGTTGTGTTTTTTCCTGAATGATAAACTGGGTCGTCAGCATCAAACGTAACGCAAAAAGTATTTTAAATATTTTGACTCAAATTTTTAAGACAAATTTAACTGACACCTCAACCTTTTCAAGCAAGCTCTCTGTTCAACAGACAATTGTATGTTATCAATTGCGTACAATAAAATCTAGGACCCTTATCGCCTTGAATGAACTGTCAAACACACTTAAAACATTGAGATTTCTTGAGAACTGGCGTCAAGCGTAAAGGATTATCAACATTAGCATAGAAAATGTCTTAAGCATGAGAGCATCCTTCACCAATCTTTACTGAAAAAATACGTCAGATCCACACATGAAAATACATATTTTCGCGAAAAGACTACTTCATCAGTTGAATGCATCCTTTTGTAGTCAACTAGAGGCTGTGGCTTTATTTTTCAAAATTTTGTTTTTAATTTTTCAAAATTTCGCATTATTTTCAAAATCTCTTGCCACACCACTGATTCATTTCGAAAGCTACATTCTAATGATGGGTACTGAGGTTCTAGTCGGCAAGTTGTTTTCAACGATCGAAAAGATCGCCTGGTATGCTTATGTTTAGATGTTTGACAGAAATATCTTTTTAGAGCAACTATTATAGTGCTAGTATATTATACACTTTAACAACATTTTTGACTTACAACAAGTAAAGGAAATCAGTTTTTCCTAAGTTCAAAAGGTTTTTGTCAGCGCAAAATGTATGACCGAAACCCTTTTTACCTAAATATTGATTTAATTGAAACCCAAAACCCTTGAGGTGAATGAGAAGTGCCGATGTGAGGGCACTGTTTAGTCCTGGCGAATCTGAGATTTAAACTGTTTTCGTGAGCTAAAAGTAATAGGTGTATAATGTGAAATGCGGATTTTTTCTGCTTGAAATATGCATTTATTTAAATAACAGAACGAATGAACTCAATAATCAAACTATTGGCCATCGTAAGCTACGACTTTTTGCCATCTTTCTGTCAATTGATGGATTCCGCCCCAGTACCACTTCTCATTTTTTGAGGATAACCACTCATCAAGCCGATTTTTAACTTTTTCGTAAGAATGGAAGTGCTTTTCCGAAAGTCCGTGCTGCATCGATCGAAACAAGTAGTAGTCAGAAGGAGCCAAGTCTGATGAATACGGCGGCTGGGGCAGAACTTCCCAATTAATGCTTCCCAAGTAGTTCTGCACAGGTATTGCAACATGCGGCCGAGCATTGTCATGTTGAAAAATGACTATATCATGTCTTTGGTGAAATTCTGGTCGTTTTTCCTTAAGTGCACGGTTTAATTTGATCAGATTGATTTGTTTTCGGTAACGTTCGCCATTAACAGTCTCACCACGTTTCAGCAGTTCGTAATACAAAGTGTCTCAAAAGAAATTTTATATTTATTTAGCTTACTGCGTGAACGCAACGTTTCCGAGGGGCACGATCGTTATGTCAATCGGTAGCCTGGCTCTTGGAAATTCAGTCGCTATGGAGCGTTTCTCGGGAGCAGACCGTGCGTTGTGCGTGCGAGAGTTTTACAAAAACGGTCATTCGGCAACTGTAGCGCGTAGAAAATTCTGCAGTATTCGAGGTTTTCGCCACTTAAATGATGCGCCAAGCATTCCTCTCATTCGACATTGGGTTAAAACGTTTGAAGAGACTGGTACAACGCTGGATAAATCAAAATCCGGGCGACCTAGGTCATCAAGAACGGTAGAAAATGTAGAGAATGTTAATCTACTGTCTACTCGTGAGGATCCGAACCTTTCAATTCGGAAGCGCGCAAGTGCTTTAAATGTGCATAGATCATCATTACATCGCATTATGCACAAAGACCTAAGGCTGCACCCCTACAAAATTCAATTGGTGCAAGTATTAAAGCCCCAAGATGCCAGTCAGAGGCTTAATTTCGTAAATCAGGTGATTGAGCGATTTTTAACGTTTACCAACATTTTGTTTTCGGATGAAGCTTATTTTCACTTTAATGGTCACGTAAATAAGCAGAACTACCGCTACTGGAGTGCAACGAATCCGAAACGTAAACATCAGAAACTCCTACATTCACCTAAAGTGACCGTATGGGCTGCGATATCGGTGTGAGGAATTATCGACCCTTACTTTTTTGAAGACGAAAGGGGGCGTGCAGTTACAGTGAATTCAGAGCGGTATGTGAAGATGTTAGACAACTTCTTGGTACCTGGACTGCAACACTTTCCTAGCTATAACCAAAAAACATGGTTCCAACAGGACGGAGCAACTTCACACACGTCCAATATGTCTCTGCCACGTGTTCGTGAAATTTTCTCAGGCAAATTGATCTTCCGGAGAGGTGACATAAATTGGCCTCCACGCAGTCCAGATTTAACACCTATGGACTTTTTCCTATGAGGTTATCTTAAATCTAAAGTTTACGTCAATAAACCGACTTCACTGGCGCATTTGAAAGAAAATAGCCATTACGAAATGGCAGCCATCCCTGCGTCCAACTAAGTAATTATATTGTTCGATTAAATGAGTGCCGAGAGCGCGAGGGTCTACATTTCGACGATATTATTTTTAAGAAATAAATCCCCAAAAAGTGCTTTTTAATAATCAATAAACATTTTTTCTACATATGGCTTACTTTTTTTAATCGATCCACTAAATATAAAATTTCTTTTGAGACACCTTGTACAAAGGTCCCTTATTACCCCACCAAATACACAGCAAAGTCTTCATTCCATGAATATTTCGGGCTGCTTGTGATATTGATGGCTGGCCTGGGTCTACCCAAGATTTCTTCCGCTTGGGATTGTCGAAATAAATCCACTTCACTCCACTTCATCGCGAGTAACAATCTGATGCAAAAACCTTTTCTTCTCAGTTTCTTTTCTGTTTGGCAAGCAAAACTTCACAAATGGTTTCTCGCCTTTCGACGTCCCTTTCTTTCAATTGATACGGCACCCATTTTCCAGCTTTTTGGATCTTGCTCATGGCTTTCAAACGTTGTGAAAAGGCTGCCTGAGTAATTTCCAACGCTTCTGCTAATTGTTTTTCAGTTCGTGTGTTGTCTTCATCCAATAATGCTTGCAAATCTGTATCTTGGAATTTTTTTGGTGGTTTTCCACGTTTTTTGTTGCTGACATCGAAATCGCTTCTTTGAAATCTTTTAAACAATCGTTCACAAATGTCTTGGCTTGGGGCATGTTCACCAAATGCTTTCACTAACAATCGATAAGTTTCTGCTGCCGTTTTCTTCAAATGAAAGAATGTTATTAGACTTCCCCGCAAAACCTCTTTTTCTGGCACGTAATTCGACATTTTTGAAGCGAAAAAAAACGATGTTGTTTGTACAATCAAAACCTATGACATACTGGAATTTTTTGACAGATATTTACCCTCAAAAATGCCATATTAAATATCGCTGACACAAACCATATGTAATGGTTATGCCATCTGTTAGTAAAATCCGCATTTCATATTTATACACCCAATAGTAAAAACCCGCACTTATTTCAAAAGACTATCATTCCGACTTGAATTTGAAGTCACAACTGAAGAACCCAACGCGATCGCCTCTAATCTTGATTCAAGTGAACGTCAAAAAGAAGTGAAGTGCCAAGCTGTCATGCAGTGCAGTGGCAGTCTATTGGTCGTGAGCTTGCCGTGGAGGAGCTGGCATCGCCAAAAAGACCACCCATGGGACCAGCAGTTGTTTGCGCCACCTTTTTGGTCGACTTTTTCTTTTTTGACACCACATATGTGTAATCCTTGAGCAGAATTTGAGTATCAGCTGTTGCTTGTGACACCAGTTGGTCCCTTGGGCGTCCCTGGTGTGTTTACTTATAGTGTATCGCTGAAAAGCTTCGCTGTGGTGGAATTAATGAGGGGTTTCACTGTTTTTGAAATACAGGGGAACAACGATTAAAAGTAGTTTTTCCTCCAGATATGTTCCGGTTGAAATGTTCTAGGACTTTTCCAAAGCTGTACACGAGAAAATTTCATTCGTGACGGTATTCAATTTTCCTCCCATGATACCATACCCACAATTTGTAGCTTTGTTTCACTTGAATAAAGTGTTGGATTGCCTTATTTTATAGTAAATACTAAAAAACTAAACATTCAGCAATATAACTCTTCGATTGTTGTTGAGTTCTGTCGAGTCAAATTTAAAGGAAAACAATATATTTTGACTTATATGTGCCTTCCTTGTTCGGTTTTGCTTCACAGTTTGATGAATAAGCAAGATTGCATTAGCAAAAACATTTGCACGGATGTCATGTGTATAGCTCATACATATCGCTATCAAACGGATGTACTAAATATAATACCCTGACAAGAAAGAATCAGTCTCTTCCTGGCAAATGAGCCGTTGGGAGAATTCCAAACTTTCCTGATTGAAGCAAAACGTGAATAAAATAACATTCTTGCGGATGCAAGCACTTTTCTTTTAAAGCCTCCCAGCTGGATAGGTGGACATATTTCGAGATTGTTCCCAACAGGTAATTTTGGAAACAAGTATCAAGGACAGTTAGTTCTGAATAAAATATTACCGTCGACCTTGTTTTGGTCTGAGTTAGATGTGAAACCTTTCTAGAAAGCTGTTGAAAAATGTAAGAGCATATTTCCTTCAACGTTCCTAGGAAATATTTGCAAATGTACTGCGTTTGCAGAAATTTGCAAAGGACAAAAATTTTCTGCTTTTAACAGGAGGAGAAATGTCCTTCAAGTTCAACTTGCCTTGATATTGAATTCTTGTAACCATAAAATTTTACAGCTGGAATACCGATTTCCCAATTAAAGAGATTCATTCGTGCCTATAAAATGTGATTGCTGATACCAGATCCTGGCAGTTCATAGGAAGGCTTTGATTTGAGGAAACAGCTGAAATATTTGGAATAAACCGTGAAGAGTGAATCATTTTTTTCTCTTTACTTTCACGGACATAAATTTCATTTGCTTATGCTGCCTCATCCTATGTATGAGGTATTCATCGTCAAATACCTTGTCAGGGCACACAGTCCATAACGATGAAACATCAAACGAAATCATTATTTATTACTCACATCAAAATCGTGTACCTTCCATGCTTTGGGCCCTGTGCAAAAATAAAACAGGGATGAAATGATTTAGCTCACCGGCTCATTTGACGCGGCAGCCGTTCGAATCCTCAACATCACCATAGTGTTGATTCATCCAAGCTACTTCTTATCAAAATCCTCTGGAACATTCCATGACGGATGTTTCCACAGCATGTCGAACGGGCCAACGAATGGTGATTATTTGGTGAAATACGTGCTCACAAAAGAAAATTGAATTTTCCTCTTCTCTTCTTGCGTTTCAGCCTAAACGTCAGTGTCGAAAGTTTGAAATGCAATACTCGTATGGGGCTCAAGTCAAAGTGTGAGCCTTCGTGTGGGAAAAAGAATCGCTTTTTCTGCAAATATTTGTTTTGATATTTCCAGAGTGTTGGTTTGCAAACTTATTCGTAATTTATTTATTTTCCTTGCATAAGTTATGTGCAGCGCAAAGAGATTTATCGAAAAGATACTTAAGGATTCTTTTATTATGTTTTCACGCCAATCCCGTGCCAATTGATGCAATTGAGTTTTAAAGTGATGTTTTATTTCCAGAAAGTCCTTTCCACAAAAAGAAAGTTACTCTACGGTTTTTCTTATTGAAAATGCTGAATAAAAAGCATTTGATAGCTGCCAGTCTGCCGAAATAATTCCCAGCATATTAATAAACTTTGGCAAAAAAGATACTTTGTATTCAATGAAAGATTTACCGTGGTCTAGAGAATGCTTTTTCAATAGCTTAAAATATTTGAAATGTTCTTGTGAAAGAAAAACCTCAAAAACGAAACATATGTTTCCACCTCGCATACCAAGCGCAGATTTTCATGAAATTGCTTGTTTTCAGATTAACATCTCCATTTGGTGGTGAACATCCTCGGTGATAGCTGTTCTTTTTCATATCCTAAAAATTTCGGGAAAAAATTGCAAATGGTAATTGCAGTGAGATCGTTGGTAGGACTATCACGTTTCTACACATTCGGTTGTGAAAAGACATTCACATGCGACTCATTATTTTTGAATGAATGACACTACCATACTGTCCTAGTTTGAAAACAGGATATTTCCTCAAGGACTTCGTGCTATGAATACATTTTAAAATAATCAGTGCCTTACAAACGGTGCAGGAGAGAATGTGAAATAATGTTAATTAAGGCGTCATCTGATAGCATAGTGGCTTTTTCAACTTTTCATGTGATTTTTGACTTTGCTCTTATGCCAAAAGACCCTAATTGGGAATAATGTAATAGGCGACAGGGCGAATTCTTGTATACGAATTGCCGAAAGGGTTCTCCCGATTGAAACTTCGTCCTGATGTTAACGATCCGATGTAATTTTGAAATTATGAATAAACATCAATCTTTATTTAGTTTTGAACGATTCCACTATGTTAAGACTCCTTCATGAAGCACCGAGGGGTTGAATACATACAGCACAGTTTGCATTCAAAATGGGATACCAAAGTCGCCATTCGGTTTTTCCGAAATTCTTGCTACATGCTCTTTTTAGGTTCAGTTTTTTTATTGAAATATTATAAGTTACGGGGCGTATGGGTCCTGGATTCGATCCTCTCAGCAGCAGGGATAAATTTTTTAAAAATTATTTTCATAATAGGTGTATAAATATGACATGCGGTTTTTTCTGCTTGAAATATGCATTTATTTAAATAACAGAACGAATGAATTCAATAATCAAAGTATTGGCCATCGTTAGCTACGATTTTTTCCCATCTTTCTGTCAATTGATGGATTCCGTCCCAGTACCACTTCTCATTCTTCGAGGCTAACCACTCATCAAGCCAATTTTTAACTTCTTCGTAATAATGGAAGTGCTGTTCCGAAAGTCCGTGCTGCATCGATCGAAACAAGTAGTAGTCAGAAGCAGCCAAGTCTGGTGAATACGGCGGCTGGGGCAGAACTTCCCAATTAATGCTTCCCAAGTAGTTCTGGAGAGGTATTGCAAGATGCGGCCCAGCATTGTCATGTTGAAAAATGACTTTATCATGTCTTTGGCGAAATTCTGGTCGTTTTTCCTTAAGTGCGCGGTTTAATTTGATCAGTTGTTATCAGTAAAGTTCGCCAGTAATAGTCTCACCACGTTTCAGCAGTTCGTAATACAAAGGTCCCTTATCATCCCACCAAATACACTGAAAAGTCTTCTTTCCATAAATATTTCGGACTGGTTGTAATGTTGATGGCTGTCTGGGGCTACCCGTGATTTTTTCCGCTTGGGATTGTCGAAATAAATCCACTTTTCATTTCAATTTCACTTTTCATCATTTAATTTTCCACCTGTGAAGTCACTGTTAATATCGCCCTTACTCGTGCAGGCAGTCGTCGCAGCCATAAGCTTTTCAGAGCGTCATCCGATAACTGCCCAGAAGCGGTTGCTCTCATGTCTCGGTAAAGCTGTGAAAGTCGTTTGTCTCCTTGTTCCATCTCTGTCAGCACTTTCGTCAAACATGCCTCTTTATTCTCCGAAAAGCGAGCGATAAGTCGCTCCTTGAAGCTCTCGTATTTGCCAACCAGTTTTGAAAAAAACTAGATATTTTACTCAATCAGTTTTGAAAAACAAAAAAAAAAAAAAGAGGTTTCTACTCTGTTAGTTTTGATAAAAACTAGATTTTTCACTCTACTAGTTTTAAAAACTAGATTCAGTTTTGATGAGAACGAGATATCACGTCGGGGTCACCAATTATAGGAAATAAACTCACTTTGTTTATTATATAAAACTTTATTCACTATAGTTACACTTGATACAAAACCAATTGTAGGAGTCCGGTTATAGGGGTTACTCGCGACTTAAAGTGTTTTGATAATAAACCAATCTTCATCGCAGCAACACAAATTGCTGTACACCCTGTGGGTACCTTTAAACGTTGGAACAATGAGCGAAAAACTTAGATCGATGTAACAAGACCGGGCTTGATCAAATGTTACAACTCATATATGCGAGGGATATTCTTGCTAGATAGAATTCCAGGCAAATATGCTTTGGACTAGTTGGACTGGAGAGTAGACCGTGAGTGAGTGAATTCGTAATTGCTGCATCTTGGATAGAGTATCGTCTGGCTGCTAAAGCTAAAAGAGAAATGTTAGTATTTCGATTTTAAAGTGGAATCGACAAAAACTTTAACTTGTACGTCTGAAAACAAGAACCCTTAAGACCCACATCTTGAACGATTAAGTCCATCCACTCGGTCCCAGAAAAGACGCATTGTCATAGTGCTTCCACACGAAGTAAAAAGAAACAAGCATCTCATCTGCCAGAAGATAAGACAAATGTGGATAAAAATCGTTCCAAATGCAGATTACTTGGTTGCAAAGCGTTAATTTTAATAAAGTGTCAGGAATGCGACGTATATTTGGGTTTTAATTCGGCTAGGAATTGTTATAAGTCTTTTAATGAACATTAACAGACCAAACTAATCGAATGAAAAACTAAATTGATACTATTCAAATAATATGGTTTTTTTCTTGTTTATCCCGAAGTATCATATATGATACCATCTGCAAATCCTAAAACAGACATCAATGAAACATTTAATAGATAGATTTTATTTACTCAAACCTCAAATAGCTAAGAAAATAGAAAAACTTGGTCTAAATTGAATTATTTACCCTTTGGGTTGCAGGAGGTTATAGGAGATATTTGACATGTTACCAGCTCCTAAAATGCGAATACAGGCATGCTACCAAGATTAGAGACGCTTTATAAATTTATAAATGGATTGATTAAGAGCTTCTGAAGAAGCAACAAAAAGATGAAACAATTCTTTGACAAGGAACTCAATCCATCATTGCAACGTCATCCTAACATAAAAGTACATATTTCTTGAGATTATTCAATTGATCTAGTCTGTCTTCAGCTGTCCAGCTCATGATGACAATAATTGCCTTTTCCATCCAGCAGTTACGACTACTTTTGGCATGATGAGCGATCGTTTTATCAGTGTTTCAGTCAAGAACGATTGTGAAGAGATTACCAAAGCAATGTTTGACTGTCATGACAAACCCAGAACAAATCTACCTTGGCATAATTTCTTGTTCCTCGCGTGTGGATTCACTCGTTTGCCGAAGTGAATTTAAGGCAAAACGATTGAAACAGTTGTCTTTGGTCTCGTCAGTGGTAAGTTATCATGTCTTGATAACTTACCACTTACCCCCGTCACATTGTAACGGAACGAGGAACGATCGACTATTGGAATCGTCTTTATTCGACGAGCTAACCAAAATGCTTGGAATGAAGTGCCTGCGAACCACATCCTACTATCTTCAATGCGAAAGAATGATTGAAGACTCACACAGGACAAATCTGATCGGTTTGTTTCTGACTATTCTGTTGGGATATTGCTCTGCATTCAAAGAATAAATTAAAGCCATGCCAGTTGATATTGTCTTCAGAACATTACTTAGACTTCCTGGCAAGCTTACCAATTACCAAGGATTGCCATCAAGCTGAAGAAAATATGCATGAATCGAGTCCTGAATCAACTTGCAATCATGCTCATCAACGAACAAGATTCGGTCAAAGAAGCCCCGAAACTTGCGACTCCGTGTTCTTCGATAGGATGCAGAGTTGCTAACCTATGATCCTTTAAATTTGAAGTAACTCGTCGAAAGAAAACACCAACCAACATCAAAAAGAAAAATTGGAAGGAGGAAGAGGTTGCAGTTTAATGGCTCAAGGCAACATTTATCACGATCGAGAAGAACCAAACTCTTGCAGATTTAATTCAAGAAGTTCGTATAACAGCAAGAACTGTGCGATTTCAATTCATCCTTACGGCTCACAACGTTCAGGACGTCAGATGAAGCAGAAAACCCTATTTTAACTTAAAATTACCTTATGCTCTACTATAATAACCTAAACCTACATATAATTAGAAACGACTGTGCTGATCAGGATTAGAAGCTAAAGGGAATCGGAAAGACTACACTTGGACTCTCGTAATTCAACGTAGAATCTTCTGTCATTAAGATATATATCAATCAGATTGATCAAACATGGTGGAAAATGAAGAATAACACGTTTTTATAGATGACTTCGGTGCAAGACAGTATCGAAGGCTTTGTCAATATCTAATATAACTTGATAACATCCATAACATCTTTGTAATTTTCACCTCAAACTATCTCTTTTTTGGGTTAGTTTTAAAGTCTGATCATGTAGCTGAATGCTTCTGAAAGATTTTGGTTTCTTCGAACACCTCAATCTATAGCATTCCAAATGATTCCCTCGAATAAATTGATTTCGTTGTCGATTTTCACAATCGAATCTTTAGAGTTTTAGAAACGTCTGTTTAGTAGGATATCGTTATTGACGGTGCTTCTGAAATTTGGCCAGTTTGCTTTACCTCACAAGTGAATGCCTTTATTTGTCTTTTGGGGGTAGTTTGAAGATTAAATTTCGAAGAACGTTGGAAGATATGTAGCAGAGAGAGCTTGGAGGACGGTCACCTCTGATAGATTTACGTTTCCGTCAATTAGAACAATGTGTAAAATTGAGCCGGATCCCTTGTATGAGTAGAAGGTAGGTTCATAAGGTGCGTGAAGAAAGATATTTGATTCAAATGTTAGCTCTTGGAGAGCTCTTCTTACTTTGTTAGAGCCTCTGCAATACCAGTCAACACCAAGCACGAGACCTCTTCTAAATTTTTGGATTTTTTCATTGCTAAACTTTGTCCTGTTAAAGTACATTGCATGGAGTTCCATTTTATAGTTAATATTGATGTTTTCAATTCCAAAACAGATTCAAAAGTAGGTAAAACTTCAGGTTTTAATGATTTTTAATGGTGACTTCACTTCGAAGAGCGACGAGACAAATTCGAAGAGCCTTATCCATAAAGCTGACACATCCGAAATTCAGCTGTGCCATTCTTATTCTGATTATAGTCATAGAGGTATAAAATATAGAGAGGTACTATCCCTGTACATGAGCGTACGTTAGAGTCCGAAATTTTAAAATTTTTTTTTTCCCTCATCAGCTGTTCAAATGTTCGGCTATATTGATTCCTGCCATTTGTGTCATATGCAGCATGATATCCAAAATTGTATCGATTTACAATCGATCGATATACAATGTACTATCCAATCATTGGCAACAATACCAAAACAAAAATCATAAATCACTAATAACAGCTGAAAAATGCTTAACTTTTGCGTGTTTTGCTGAAGAGCATAGGTATATCTGCCTTGAACTCTAAAATTATCCATTAATACCGACAATTTCACATACAAGTTAACTTACCAAAAATATTAAAAAACATTAACATAGCAAAACAAGAACATTTCCATTCATTAAATTTGAAAAATAATAAAATATTTACATTTCCCAATATCTTCGGATACCTTCGGTTTGAAATTTGACAGTACAGTTAACATTACAGTATGAAACGCAATTTCTGTGGAGGAATGAACACACATACCACTTGCATGCTGAAAATATTATCAAATCGGTCGCTGAATCATTTACTTTAATCAGTCAACGTTAATTGAAAATGCGCAAACGCTTATATTGATCATTTCGAATTATCATTAAGCATATTGAGCATATGGATATGCTCATTAATGACATTCACAACGGAATTATAGATTTGAACACATTTAAGATAAAATAAGATAAGCGTAGTGTAGCCTTGAAATCAGCTTCAGTTACCAATTTTCCCATGATCTTTCGACTCGAGGAAATCAAATCCGATGTCGAGTTGACATCCCGTTAAGTTGATTCAACTCGACATCAGATTTGATTCCCGATGTCGAGTTGAATCAACTTGACATCGGGAGTTGATTCAACTCGAGTTGATTCAGTTGATTCCGAGTTCCCGTTAAGTTGATTCTCCTGAGTCCATGGGCAGCACGAATTTGTAATTTGTGCACGAATTTGTGTAAACTTAATGTAATGGAATTTTTTATAATTTTATTGATTTAAGGATAGTAATATGCGAATGAAAACAAAGTATATGCTTGTACTATAGCAAGTAAATATTGTAATGTAGCCATAATTTTATTCATACTACCTCTGATTATTTTTAAGTAGGTAGTGGCAAACTTGTGTTAATATGCACTACTTTTGGTTATTTCGGTTAAAAATAAGAGCGAAGGGCCTCTTTTTATCTTCTTCTTCTTTGGTTGCTGTCATTTGATTGCGTTCGGTTCTTGTTATTTTGATGTGACACTGGCTCCGAATGTCTGTATCTCCCCTATCTCACGCGCAGCTCGTTTATTCTTCTTTAACATTGACCCGAGTTATATTTTTCTGGAATTCCGTTTTTAGGAAAAACCTTCTGAGCCCATTCGTAACCATGCAGACCTGGCAATATTTAGCAATAAGCGAAACAGTGTCTTCTAATTTTTAGCAGCAAGCGAAACAGTATCAAGAACTTGTTGATTTTTTTTTGTCTTCGGAACATTCGTTCGTTCCCCGTGGCTTGGGTTCGTTTCGGAGATTGTTTGATTTTTAGAGAATTATCCGCGGAAAAACCTTTTTTATGTAAATTTTTCCAAATCGTTGGTATTGTAGAGTGTGAGACCCCACCTTAAACCAATTTCTCTATTTGGCTCGCCTTTTGGTAATTTAACAACTAATCAATTCAACCTTTCGTTTACGCTGTTTACTATCGCACTACATAAGTTGTGAAACATGTAAGATCAAATGGCAAAGAGTGCGCAGGATCCTTTTGATGTACTGATGATGGCGCACCGCCGAAACTTGTCTGTGTCACGACGAATCAAGGGAAGTGACGGGGAACAACGGAACAATCCCCGTCGGAAAATATCCTCTCAACCAAACTTGTAGATATTTTTCGATCTCGATTCGTGAATCGGATTTCGATTAGTAAAGTACTGGCCTTAGTCCTGGTTATATATTTTTTACTGAAAATCGTTATTTTAAATCGACTTAACCCTTAGCTGGTATTGATATTTTAAATTACGTTCTTGGTATCGGGGGTCCAAGTCGACGCCAATAGAAAAAATTTAAATAAAACGTGCTCTATAAATTAATGAAGGCGAGAGTTTCTATATATTCAAAGAACATACTTTTTCTTTCTTTGATAAATCTTACCACTTATAAAGATACAGCCTTTGACTTAAGGTAACTATTTTCAGTCTATACTTAAAATATCAAAAAAAAAAAGAAAATATATAAAATAACGTAAACAAATTCTTTTTTATGCTTTATCATACTCTAAACTTAACAAAAACAAGAACTTCTTCTGAGATCAATAATACATGAAAAAAATAACAGGCATTATATAACTTAAAAATATTAGTGAAAAAAAAACCATTTGCTTTGAAAAGCTCACCGACTACTTATGTTTGGCATTTGGTACACATTAAAGTCTTTACTGAATGACTTTTACACATATATACCCGCTACATTTAATACACTTTAGGGATTGTCTTTGCCTAAAAAAGCATTCATTTCCGTTACATTCACATGATTGGTATGTGCTCCTTGGCTGGTGCACTTTTCAGAAAACTCTGTAATTTTCTCGTTAGTGTGCTTGCATAATATATCAATTATCTCATCTGTTATCAAGAACTGCCACGAATCAAGTGGTGACTTGTTCATTTTATCACGAGCTTCCCCAATCGATCCGGGAAGATGAGTTATATTATTAGAAAATCGTGTGCGTGAAATACTGGGAGGTGTTTTCGACCATTTGTATCTATTCTTACCCCTAAAGAAGCCGGAGTTTGTGCTGTTATCTTCCTCTTTATCAGAGCTACTTGTGTCGGAGGAGTCACTCTCATGCACAATTACACTGTCATCCGAGCAACTAACAATGTCCGCATCTTTTCTGTCACTAATTATTTCATCGTCACACACTTCACATGGCAGATGCTCACAATCGGTTTCAACGTTTGATTCATCTTGCAGAAGTTTGCGTATCTCATCATCACTTAGAAATCGCGCCATTTTTGCTTCAAAATACTGAAAAACTAAAAAAAAAAATGTTTCTAAACCCAAGACAAAGAACACATACTTGGTATCGAGGTTCCATTTGGACCCCAAACTAGTTCATACCTTCACTTCTAATTAAGATAAAGCAATAAACGTCCGGCACCCACTGCAACACGTGAAATAATGAGATCATATCGATGTGCGTGTTCGTAAGTGAAAAGCTAGCGATACTGCAACGGTTAATACTTGCAGTGGGGTCCATTTGGACCCCACGATACCAGCTAAGGGTTAAGGCCCAAATTGGAAATATGTGTGATTGATGTTTTAAGATAAAGTAGTATGCTTAACATAAGGTAATTCATAAGCTGGTTGTTGTTGGTAACGAATCGCCGAAAAGGGTGGCATTGCTGTTGCCATAATTGAAACAACACGACATTTGGGTATTTGATAAACAGGTATTTATTTTTACGGTCTCGAAAACACAATTGACAGGAAGGTAGGGAAGCATATGTGTTTTCACAAAAATTAAGGGACAATGCGTTTGCAACAAAAAATGATTAATACTGAAAGCGCGAAACATGGGAGATCATTCTGAGTGTATATTCCTTTTCCTTTTTCTCTCAACGTTTAGTATTTTATTTCAATTCGCTTGAAACGATTTTCATGAAAATTAACCTTCTCGCTTACAATGTGTGCAACAGGAAAGTCTTCGTATCGTGCACAAATGAATAAGATTAGCACAAGATTTCCTTCAGACCTCTATCCTTTATCCTTTCCCCTCTTTTTCACTTTTCCCGCTGTAATATCAGGGAAGCTTGGATGCCGTGTTATGTGTTTTCGACCTGTTACTTATTGCAGAGCTTCGGAAACGTGTACAAATTATTTAATCGACTGAAATGGTTTTCTTCTGTTGAAGCTGCTGATATGTCAGCTACGAGACTACGTATGCCTTTTTGTCGAAAAAAAATCAATACACTTTTTCTCACTGTGCAAATAAACATTCGATGACTTTCTTTCTGTTCGACTCATTAAGAAGGACTCTCCATCGTTTCGCATGTAACAACATTAATTATCTGCTAATCACTTAATCTATAGCTCGAAGCAGCGCCAGAGTGCTTTTACACTAATTTCATTGTCCAATTGAAGCACCAGCACCGAATAAGCTGCGGAAAAATTTTCCAGAATTTTTTTCGAAGTTTTATCAGATAATGTTTTTTATCGTATCGTATCCAAACATCTTTGAATAATATCTGATTATTTTCTAAGCCCCGATTATTTTATTAGCGGTCGACGATGTGCCTTCAATTGCGTCTAATACATAGAAGGAACCTTCACCCGACATATTGTGCTTGTAATTGATTACTTTATTGTGATAAATCTGAGTAATCTATTGGCAGGGATCGTCGCTACTATCTGCACTGTTGGTAAATTAATAGTCGCATCGATCTAATCAAATTACCACGTTAATCGGCGACTGATAGCGGGCGCGGTTCACATGTGATATGGAACTTTAAAAGACAGGTAGTACCGAAGGGGTTGACAAATTTATGGGCCTATATTTTACGCCATTTCGGATGTGAGTCAGAGTAAAGGTCGAACATTTGATGACGTCGATAAGCTCCCCAAATCCGCTGCATTTGTGGGGTAATACAAGAAGTCGCGCGTGATAATCTCGCGGCAAACAAATGGATATTTGTTCTTTTTTTTGGGGGGAATTAGAGTTTGTTTGCTCCAACCGTACAGACTGATAGTCGAGTTTGCAGTTTCGAACTCTTGTGGCAAGAAGAGGGTGCGTCAACACTTTTTAATGGAGTGCTGCTGACAATTTTTTGGCCCAAAACAAAGACCTACTCTTCATAGGTCTCAATGAAATATTTCTGTAGTCTTTCGCCTGCTTCGTTTTACTGTGCGAGAAAATTTTGTTACAAGAAATATCTCACGGACCAAATTCTGGTCCGTTTTCTCGTAAAAATAAGCCCCAAGTGGACACCCTATCGTTTGGTAATCGCTGCGCTTCAATTAAACTTGAAAAATTGAAAAAGCCACTTTAATGCCCATCTGCCTTACACCTAAGCTATCTAACAGCCAGCAATAAACTGATATCCAAATTTTAATCAGAGAACTAAGCGGCATTAGCGCTGCCCAATATGTTATCACAAGTCGGCGTGTAAATAGTAGTCACAAAGATTGCGTGATGTATCTTGGGAGCATTTTACCTGGCCGATTAACAGCTCAAAAAGCGTGAACTTCACGAAGCAAAACGCCAATTTCTCGCGGATAAAAGATATTTGGGGTTTAAAAAAGATATTTTGGGTTTGGAAAAAGGAGGCCCATTTCCGGTGAAACGTGCAGATTTGGTTGTTGTCTGAAGAGCTCGTATCCTCCGCGGAAATGGAAGGCATACCGCGACGAATAGCAAAAGTTACTTTTATCTTGAATTGCAGAAGATGTTGTGTTCTTGATTAAATTTCGTTTCAAGTGTTTCCCTCGTTGTGTTTGTTGAAACGCCTGGAATAGCACGTGGGATCTCAACTATTGATGTAAATAAAAATAAGCCAAGAAATAACCAAAAACGATACGTTAGTTCGCGATATAAGATGTGTTAAGTTTCTTTGAGATATAAAAATCTTCAAAATTTACTCAACGTACAGCAGATATATGTTTCGGTGAATCTACGCGAGTGTGTGAATATTAAAGTTTAGTCAGAAATGGCTCAATGAAATTTGTGTGGTTCCTTTTATACCGGAGTGGGCGATTATGCTGGCGAATATTATTCGTGGTGTTAATACTTCGTTTACAAGATGCTCAAGAGGAAGGCAGCATAAATAATTTATTGTTTCACTATTTGGATATTCTATACACCAAACGCTAAGTGTAAGTACTTAAGAACGTAAGTGTTACCATTTCTGAGGTTCCAGATCGTGAATCCTGAATAATGATGCCCGTGGTGAGTTTGGACTTCCCTTCAAAATTTACACACTTTTGTTATTTCTGCAGTACCTATTCAAAGAAATTTTTATAAAAGAGAAATGTAGCCTAATAAGTATTCAAAACCCACCAATGGCATTACCCGCACCAAAGCGGAATGTAAACATACAGTGGATCAATAAAATAGTCGAACACATACCCACTTACATCTGAAAAAGAGAATAGACGATTGGAGAATGTCTTATAGAAAAAGCAAAACAATTAAACAACTTATTCATTTTTCAAGCTATTATATATAAACTATATTATACATATATTATATATATACAAGGTATACTATAAGCTAGCGGAAATAAGGAAATTGAAATCATAGCTCGATTGGAGGATCATATGAATAAAAATATAAAGTCAAGATGCTGCCAAAATTCATGTTGAAAAAGACACGCAGCAGTGTGCGCTTTCTCTCTCTCCCATTTTGCGTTTGAAACTGGGACTCCCAAAATTTTGAGTAGTTGACATCTCCCAGCATCGAAATCTGAACCTGATCGGTAGTGAACCTGCGTACAATGAAAAGTCGACGTGGTTAAACTTCTTTGGAAGTAAGAGAATTGGTTTTGAAACATTATCTAGAAGGATAACCATTCCGTACTCTAGCAGAAATCGTGAGTAAATCGCACGACACTGTTCATGAAATGATTAAGCGGTTTACATCATCCAGACCCCTGGAAATAGACAAAAAAGCGGTATCCTAAAGTGTATAGATGTAGAATAATGGGAAAACACCACCGAACCCGGTCTATGATTTGACTCTCGACCTTATTTGACGCATATGGGCTGGCAGCCATGATATTCTGGACCTAGTCGCTTCTTGCGCGGTATCCCCGGGGTGAAACCCGTGCGCGAACGGCTCCAGGCTAATATCGTGCCCTCTCCGTCGCGATAAAACCTTGGCAGGCCTCAGAGCACGTTCGAAGCTTGCACCATTGAGTTGGTGGTGTAGGTTCGGTTGAGTCGTTCTCCCGATTAGCGCTGATCTCATAAGGGCCAACCCTCGCATGGCCTCCCTGCTTGCATAGATAACCATGGGATCATTAAGGCGACTACATATCCGAGCGGAAATAGTGGCTCTGAGGGGGGACCCTTAAGAACAAAATGATGCAAAACAACAACAATAACAATAACAATAACAAACAAAACAAACAAAATAATGCAGAGGAGACGAACAAACGAGCCGATGGACATAATTCACACAACCATAACGATTATCTTGGCGTGTTTTCCCGTAGTGGAAAAAACCTGTGTTCACCACCACGGTCTGATTCAGCCCCAAGCGGAAAGAGCAGTGATATGCCGGTAGTAAATGCAGCTCCGGAGGTTAACGACCACCTCACTTCTAAGGTTGGTACAGTTGAATGGACCTCAGTAGGAGGAACTAACAGCATTGAACCTAAGCTCCCGGACGAGAAAGTCGGCGAAAAAGACCTGATGGTTAAGGAGGTTAACGCGGTAAATCGTTCGGAGGAAGAACGGTTGACTAAAAAATGGTATACGACCCTTAAATATATGCAAGGAGCGTGCATAAATCAAAAGAATTATCGGTAAGGATGTAAAAAATGGAGTGTTTGAGCTCGAGGACCTCTTAGATAGAGGTGGACTCTACAGAAGACTCTGGAAAAAGCTGGAAGAAGAACATCAAGACCAAACGGTGTACGTTAAAGTCACCCAACCTTTCCTTCGCAGTATCAAGAGGACTGCTGCTAGCCCGCTTGAGAGCGAACAGAAGAAAAGGCGTAAGGAGAACGCTGAACCAGAAAAAGAAACGCCACAAAGAAAAGGCGCCTTCCACCTTGTGATATGTAAGGCGACAAAAATAAGCCGCAAAACGTGAACAAAGGCTTAGCCAGCAAACAGTGCCAGCTCAAAGAGCGACAAATAGCGTGGACAAACCTGCAAAGAAAAAGCGAAGAGTCCTTGGGGACGCTATTCTTGTGAAGCCCACTGACGGAAGAAGCTACTCTAACGTTCTACGCGATATCCGCAAGAAAGTCAAGCCGGAAGAAACAGGGATGATTATTAAAACTCTACGATCGACGAGGTCCGGAGGACTACTCGTCGAATTGGAGCGGACTCCTCCGATAAATCGATATTCCGCGATAAAATAAAGGACGTCCTTAGGACTAAAGCCACCGTCTCTACCCTGGAGCCAAGAGCTTCATTGGAAGTAAGGGACCTGGACTGCATCGCCGACCCGGCTGAGGTTGAAGAAGCCATTCAAAAGGAGTTCCCTGGAATAACTCCAGTATAATTAAAGCTTTCTCCAGAGAATCGCTGAGGGCAAATGCTGGCAATACTTGACGTAACGGAGAAAGATGCTACAGAACTCCTAGCCAAAGGAAAACTAAAACTCGGCTGGGTGGTGTGCAGAATTCGCCGTCGAGCCATCCCCGTTCGATGCTACAGGTGCCTTGGATACGGGCATACCACTTTGAATTGCAAGGGTTCTGACCGTAGTATGCTTTGCTTTAAGTGTGGAGCGCCTGGGCATAAGACAAAAGAGTGCGCTGAGGCTTCGCGCTGTTTGTTATATAATCATCTTAACTCTAAACCGATAGAGCATCCTCACGTTGCAGGTACAGGCACGTGCACAAAAGATATTGGAGACAAACGAGGCGAGTGTCACAGACTTCGATGTTCAGCTCAGCGCTCGAGAAGCGTTGAGAAAGCATCCAATAGAACAACAGCATACAGGTCAGCAAAGAAAGAACTCCGAAGACTCATCAGCGAGAGTAAGGCCCGCTGCTGGTGAGATCTTATGGACGACATGAACACGGACCCATGGGTGCTTGACTCCAAGGTAGTGTGGTGCAAGCTCGGTACCTCACGGAAGCCGTGTTTACTTCAAGCAGACAAGATGGACGGCATAGTGCAGGCGCTGTTCCCAACTCATCCTGTCCGTGTTGATGCTACCCACAAGGTCGATTCAGTGGAATGTCCATTGTTCACAAAAGCTGAGCTGGAGGATGCGGTACTTTCTATGAAAGCTCGAAAGGCACCAGGACCAGACGGCATTCCAACCGAGGTGCTATAAATTGTCTTCTCCGTTTGCCCTGACTTGCTACTCAATGTGCTTCACGCTTGCCTGAGAGAAGGTGTATTCCCATCTCGCTGGAAGCTGGCGAGGATCGCATTGTTTAGCAAGGGGAAAGAGGACCCCGGGTCCACTTTGTATGCTGGACACAGCCGGGAAAGTGTTTGAAAAGCTCATTAAGGGAAGACTCAATTACTCAATTCGTGCTACAGGGGACCCATATCCTCGGCAGTACGGCTTTAGAGCAGTGCAATCCACTTCCGATACCATCATGGAAGTGGTGAATGCAGTCCATCAAGCCGCAACGCACATAACTGATTCGAAACGAGTTGTCTTGCCAGTGACGCTTGACGTCAGGAATGCCTTCAACTCCACCAGATGGGCGGATATTCTAGGGTATCTGATGAGGATTTTGAGGGATTGCTTTAAGGACCGCAGACTGCTATATGACACATAAGATAGGCGGCGAAGTATGAATAACGCCTGGTGTAGCGCAAGGCTTCATTCTGGGACCAGACTTGTGGAATGCCTCATATGACGGGCTATTGAGGCTTGAGCTGCCAGATGAGTCGCACTTGGTCGGCAATGCGGATGATATAGCGGCACTGGTCGCCGGACGCACAGTCGAACATGCCCAGTGCAGACTGGGAATGCTAATGCGTTGAGTGAAGGAATGGATGACCACCCGTGGGTTCAGTTTGGCACTGGAGAAAACTGAGGTGGTCATTCTCACGAAGAAAAGAATTCCCACAGTAATTTCCATGCAGATCGGAGATGCGACCGTTGAGTCTAAACTTGCTATAAAATATTTTGGAGTGTTGATCGATTCGAAAATTAGCTTTTCGAAACAGATCAGGGCAACGGCGAAAAAGGCCGCGACATGCGTTTCGGCTTTAAGTCGACTCGCCCGAGCAAACGCCGACTCCTCATGAGTACTGTACAGTTAGTGCTACTGTACGGGTCTGAGGTTTGGGCCGGAGCTCTCAATAAGGAGCTGTACCGAAAGCGCTTGGCCCAGATACAGAGACGAGGAGCTTTGCGGGTTACGTCTGCATACTGCACTGTCTCTGATTCGGCGGAGTTGGTAATCGCAGTAGTGATACAAATCGTCCTCCTTGCTAGAGAGCGACGGAGAATCTAAGACAGATAAAGGGATGGTTCAAGATATGCTGTTAACCGACAGGAGAGGTAGCGCACAATACCCGAGTGACAACAGTCCTGGGAAGGCGACTCTAATGGCCGCTGGACTGCCCGCCTTATAGAGGACGTGGCTAAATCGAAGGCACGGTGAGACTGATTATTACCTTACACAGCTTCTTAGCGGGCATGGGTATTTTCAGTCTTGTCACAAGATTGGTAAATCACGGTCCCCAGACTGCATTTTCTGCCCAGGGGAAAGGGACGACGCATGTCACACCTTCTTCAACTGTAGAAGGTGGAACAGGATGCGGAAGGACTTGTGGGAGGTGATGGGAGAACTTTCTCCAGACAACCTGGTCGGAGAAATGCTGAGAACTTTCGACAAATGGACCTGTGTGGCACATTACTCTCGGGCAATACTTACAGCAAAAAAAGGTACTATGGATATCCTTGGACGCAGGGTCTACAGGAGCCTCCTTTCCAGCAGTCCTCCTCATTCTCGCCCCCTCCTGCTGGGTGGAGTTTTCTCTCCGGTAACGGCGCCCTAGGGCGAAATGCAAAGAGGGCTAGAACTAAGTAATGTGTCAAACAGTTCCAGGCTAGGGTTGCTTCACCAGGGGGTGTTTAGTAAGTAGTCTGATAGCATGCGCTCCTAGGAGTCCCACACTCCGGGCGTAAATTGCCTTCACCCTCCACCAAAAAAATGGTTTGTGAAGTCACATTAGCAATGGTTTTTGCGATAAGTCCATTAAAATTCAGAATAAAATGGTCTTAAAAAAGTTCAATCGAAACTTATCGAAACAGCTTATCGAAACGGCTGAATAAAAATATATCCTGCAACGATTAGGTACGCTTTGAGGAGAAGTAAAGTACATGGAAGAAGAGACCTTAAAAACCGTTAGATTTCGTTAATAATTCCTACGGGAAAATGGGACTGAAGGACTGGAAGGGAGGAAGGGACTGACTTTGTCAAAACGTTCGAAAATAAATATTGGGACCTGTCATAATTGCGCACATAAATAAATTTAATGTTTTTCGCTTGAATGTTGAATGCTCTTTTTGCAAAAAATTCAAAAGAGTTAACAGATTGCAATCTATGATCCACTGTGAAATATGGAAGTGCCTAAATAAAGGTATGAGGCTGCATGTCCACTGCTGTTCCAGGTAAACTTTCATTGATTGATGACATTATGGGCCTAAAAAGTATCGGGCAATTTTCAAAGAAAATTTAGTTTAACCTGCTGACAAGTCGGAATATAGAATTACTAGAAATATTACTACGATAACGATTCAAAACGCAAGGCACTCATTGTGAATTTCGGGCTGTTGATCAATTATTCACATCAACTGGAAATACCTCCACAATGTCCTGATATTAATGGTATTAATCATTTATGGGATTATTTACAAACCCAACTTAAAAAGCTATTCAATTCACATGAAAAAGGACTGGAAAGTAGCTGTTCAGGTTGAATAGGCAAAAATCAACCCTTTCTTTTGCAAAAAACTGGTTAAATACAAGATTTTGCAAACTTTATATAGCATGCTTGATATATTTAGACCATATGCATCCCTTATGTTTTCTTTTTCTTTTGCTCTGGGGAAGGTGGTTTTTGAATAAGCGTTAAGGTTTTTGCGGTTTTATTCAGACACCAATAGAACACCTCGCTCTCTTAATCTTTCTTAGATCTTACCCCACAGTATTGCGCCATTTGTTGTACTCGTTGTGTTAGTAAAATTTATTTAGTAATTGACTTTTTAAAATGAACTTCTCGCGATTAACAAATTAACGTACTTAGCGATGTGTCTACAATTTACTTTTATTATTTAACTCATTTCAGCTGGCAGACAATTCACCTGATAATATTTAGCTGTCAAATGTTAATCAAACGAGTCACTATTTATATCATTTGATATTTTTTCCAAAAAAGCCGCTAGATGTCTTTCTGAAGGTTCTATTTTGCCGCAACAAATGGTCTTTGAAAATGCAAAACATATTTCAGGTTTGACGTATTGGAATCATCTATCGGTAACGATGACAGGTGATTCGTATACGTCAATACGTCGATTACAACAAAGTTTTGACGTTTTATTATGAGAGGTATTTAGGAATACCAGAGGAAAAGCGAAGACAATTTCATTTTAAGAAAAAAGTGCATACATTAAGAACGAAAATCGGACTTTATGATTTGAGTTGAGTTTTCCGGGGTCCACTCTGAGGCAATTAGCATAGTCCTTACCCTATATTGGCTTTTAGTTCCCCGTACATGGTCCATTCTTAGTCGGTGCTCCATGTCGCAGATTAACAAAAGTCAAGGAAAGCTCCAATTCCGTGCTCTTCAGGACACCTTTTTTGTTTCTTTATTCCTCAAAATACAACAATAGCACTTATAAATTCAGGTCGGAAAGTTTAAAAGGAAATATTCTGCATACTCCCTCATTATACCCCGGCATGATTCATGCATTTGGGAGCTCGATTCTGGGTCATCTAGAGTTTAGATGCCATATCCGTTCTTCCCTTCGTTCTCGTTTTGTTCCATTAAAACCTATAAGCTTTGCATATCTTATAGTCGTTCTTGTCGTTTCAAGTCAAATATATTTTCTACAGGAGTCCTTCGTTGAACTCCTTTTAATGTTGCATTAACATTTTAACTCCTAGACACTTGGACCGGCTGGATTAGCTGTTAAAAGTTCGTATTCCCTAGAGCGCAACTATTGATTATTGCTACACAATTACTCCTAATCTCATTCATTTGGAATTTACCAGTTGCGATGTTATTTGTGAGCAAAACTTGTTGGAGATAAGACATTCAAACAAATCTTCCGAATGCCCTCCCATATTCAGCGCTTCCAATATTAATATTATAGCAATTTATTTTTCTTATTTCGAAGAAAACCCGATTTTCATATTGTTTTTACGAGATGTATACAACTTCGGGGTAATTAGCTTCCTTCCTAATTGGGAATTGTTTCCCGAGTGGCAAAAATTTGACACAGAGGAGAGGACTAACTCCGTTAAATGAACTTAATGTGAGACTTCAGGATTGTAGACAAGGGTGCAAGGTGATGCTATCCGAGAGTGTTTAAAGTTTTCCGTTAAGGATGCTTACCATCACTTATATATTGCTCGGGAAAATTGCAAAAACTTTCTACTGAAATGCATGGTTTCTAGTTCGGCGAAGTTATGTGCTAGAGTATGTAGCAGTAGGCTCAAATTTTTAATTACTATCTGCAATGACTTTATTTTTTTTGGCGGTTAATTCCTGAATCATATTGGAGTCTTCCATGCTGAAAAATTAGAGATCAATAGATAAAAGTCTAGAGACCAGTTCAATATCTTTGTACCAATGATGAAGCAATTTTCCGAACGATTTGAAAATTCGATGGTTACCTGTAAGGCGATGATTGATTATGTTCTTGCTGATTTTTGATCCGACTTTTGCTACGGACCGCGATTGTCTCTTTACATAGGCATGTCGTTCGGCACAATTTCAGCGAGAATCAACAAGTCTTGCTTGTACTCAACGCAGAGTCAAATAGTATAAGACCAGTGCTATCTAAGACAAGGCTATCGTGGTTGTATCCGTTGATTTCTGCTGTATTTATTATGTAGATTTCTTCTCTGCGTCTTTTCTTGCTCGATAATAGAATGGTCAGCGTCCGTTTTATCATGCGTTGGTATAGTGCCATCTTTCGGGCAAACGGATGTGGTGAAGTTGCAGCAATAGTCCTTTTAGTTAGCGTTGCTTTTCTATGTATTCCAAATTCGAATTCCCCATTATTTCTGGTAATCTTTATATCCAAGAACGTTGGAGTGTTTTCGCTTTCACGTCCCATGCTGATCTGTGTATTCTTGTGGAAACAGTTGATGTCAGTTAATGTTTTTTCCAGTTTGTCCTTGTCCACTATAGCCATCACATCGTCAACATACCGGATCCAGAATCTAGGCGAAAAACCTAGCGCTTCTAGACTCATCTCGATGTTTTTCATAAAAATGTCACTGATGCGCGGAAAAACCGGATTTCTCAGAGCTACTCCACTTGTATCTTTGAAATACCATCCTCTGAAGGTGAAGTAGCTTTCATTCATACACAGATGTGTGAGCTTTATTAAGTCACGCATATCATTTCTCCCTTCCCGGTAATCTGGCTTTTGTTTCGCTGCCAAAAAGTGCTGTCACTGTAGAACCAGTGCTTCCCTTACCGGAATGCTTGGTTAAAAGGGCCTTGACATCGAAAGACACTAAGAGTTCCTTATCCAATATTTGGCAACAGTTTTGAAGTCTAGTCACCACTTGCTGGCTATTTTTGATGTACGTTGTATTTAGGTACGGACATTGTTTTCGAAGATAGTATTTAACCGGTGTTGTAGTCATTCCATCATGGAAAAACATAAATATGATGCGGCAGCCAACAAGATGTTCAGCAACGGAAAATTTCTTGATTTAAGGAAGAACCCCCTTCCAGACTCGATCAAAAGAATCATCAAGTCCTTGAAGGGCTGCGAGCGTATTGGCTGGATTGGGAGAGCATCCCTACGCTGCTCGCGCCTGGTCTTTTTGGCATCGCGTTGGGTTTTGTGCCATTGTGTTTTTCGGGTATCTGTTCGATCCAATCTTTTCTTTTTTTCGGAGCCTTCTGTTGAAATTCGGAGCGCACCTGTTGAAAATCATTATCTCTCTCCTCCCCACGGCTATTGTTGGTTGTCACGAGGTTCTTAACCCTATTCCTGCGACCAGGTTTTACTGGGCTTCACGCCGCCCTTTTGCCCTTCACACAAGGAATCAAGGAATTTTCAGTGAAGGGCGTTTTGCTTTCAGAACTTTCTGGATTAGTTAACAACGTCCTCCAGTTGACCAATCCCGTTTTTAATGTACTTGTTGACAATTTTCTGGACGCTGGTCGCATTCCTCATTACCACTCTTCCTCACTTCGGTCGACGGATATCTTCGTAGCCAGCTCGTCCTCAGTTAACGCTTTCGGTACATTGTGAGCTAGATTGTCTGGCAGCTGCTGAGCATCGTTTTTTTCGCTTTCCATAGGGTCTTATTGGTTTTCAACAATCCCTGGCGAATGGCACTTATTTAAGGAGTTGGTGACGATGACTCCGGTCCCTAACACCTTTACCACGCATCTTGTTTATTTCCTCCGTTGCCTAAAGCAGGATTAGCTTCAGCAAGAGGAATGGTTTGAGCAAGCGCTTTTATCGCCACCGTAAAACAATCAATGGAAGTTTGCTTGCCTGTATTCTTTTTGCTGCTCTGAGTAAGCATCGGTACACGTTGAGGCTGAGTCCTCAGCAGTATTGGCCTGCGGGCGAACATGCCTGCATGGATGATCTGGTCACTTGTAGCTTTTGATTCTTCAGTGGCAAAGTGTTCCACAAATGCCCTGGCGACTTATCCCCAGCCAGCTTGCTGGAGAGAAGCCCACATTAAGTCGATGTTCCCTCACACGTCGGGGTGCATATTCCCACCTCTATCTCTTTCTGTTATTCGTCACTCGTCATTTTCTTTTGATTGAGTACTTTTTGTGGCTTGGTGTCGCGTCTAGATAACGAGCAATCTTTTCAAGTGCACCCCCCTCCCCCACTACACCAAGGTTGTACCTTTGGGGCTTCACATTGAGGAGGGTATTTTCCCGACTTGAGAGTTTTTTTTTTTTGGAAATATCGGGAGACTAACGTTTCATACGAAGGTTAGTAACAATTTTAAAGTCTGGTACAAAGTAAAAGTTAAAGCCTTATGTATCGGATGTATTTCTGCGTTTTTGAATTCAACTACAGGCTTTCGTTTCACTTCCTTAGTGGCTGCAAACTGAAATTATTACGGCCTATAATCAGTAGAGGTAGCCTCGCATTTTCTGCACAGTCGTCCATGGATCATATTTATTGCGTCAGAGGTTTACTTTGTGCTTTAGTGTCAGCCTCTTTTGGTGTTCTTTGCTTTTCTTCACTCAATGGAGAGGATCATCTTTCCCATTTTACGGTTCATTGCCTCACTCAAGCTCATTTCGAACGTAGAATTTAGGTTTTCTTATTTTCAAGTAGTTCTTAAACTTCATTGCTAGGACACGCGACGATTCCGACTTATATTTACACAGATTTTCGCGACTTTTTTATCTACAGAAATTAAAATCGTGATCCTAGCAAATCATTACGTCATGATATTATTGTCCGACATTTTGAGAATATGTTTGGTGTCACCAAATTTTAGTTTCTTTCAAAGTTTGTTAATGTCCAAAGTAATGTCGCTACTTTTTAATGAATATTTATTCATTTATTTTCAGCCCTTCCATTAAACTACGTAACGCCCTTACATAAGTTATTGTTATATAATGTAAGTTATTCCATTCTTGGTATGTCCTAGCAGGAAGACATTCCATCTACATAAGATGATGTTCGTTGAAAAACATGCTGAACCATAAAGGATATTTTAATGACGTGATAAATTGTCTAACTGCTACACAAGCAAAAAATTTTCATTATTTCTCTAACAACCTCCAAGTAGCAGATGCTGAAAAGTTTTTATAAATTGAAGGAGCTATCAGATTGTTAAATGGCTACAAAATTTTGAAACAAAGATTTATTGACTTCTTCTTGGATTAGATAATTGAATAAAATATTTATAATATGAAATTTCCGAAAAGCAATTCAAGTTTAGATGAGTTCACGGGCCGACGTGAAATTCGGGCCGGGGCTGCAAATTGCTGCCTGAGGGAAAATGCTAATTTCCATTTTAGCTGGAACATTTTCGTTATTAATTGAAGCACATTGATGTTGTAATTACTCTTAAACATTAATTGCATCGAATAAACGAAAGGAAACAGCGATGAAATTTGATGTAAAGCAACCAAATTAGCAAGGATGCTTGGAATAAATTTCACTGCGAACAAAAAAAAAACTAAAATTTTTCATTATGAGTTAAGAGAAGGAAGACAGTGAAAGTGGCGATGATTTAATTTACAAATGTTTTCGCATTTTCCGTTTTCATTTTAACAAATTTTGGAGCTCTGTCCATTGCAAAACCATCTCAAATAACAGAAAATTGCACATGACAAAGATGAGGTCAAAGACAATCGTTTTCATCAAACATTCCTTAAGCCGAGCACCTCATGCCTTAGTTTGCTCCAAAGGGACACGATACAGAAAGGTAACAAAAGTAATTTGAATACTGTCCAGGCATCATACTCTCTTTGAATCTTTCCTTGGTATTTATTGAAAGATTCAAGAAGAGTAGATTCAGGGGGTTTTCTCGTTATTTGTAGCCTATCAAATTTTAAGTATCACTTCTAATTGTTGGAGACAACCTGACGAGAAAAAAGGTCTTTCCATATGTATACCTTTGTAATACTCCTCTTTGTTTCCGCTCGGGACATACGTGCTCTTAGTAAATTTTCTGTGACTGTCTGGAAGATATATATTATTTCTGCGGAGCGTACTTTCCAATTTTCATTCATGTAAATTTGATTGTTTGTGAAGAGCGGGTGGAGTTCTTGGTGTACAAGAGTGTCAAGGAAGTCGCAACAGACCGCTTTGGACTGATGTAATGAATGAAACGATAATGATGACTGTAACATTTGGTTATTAAAGTCACGGTGCAAGGACAACTCTTGTTTGTCAAAATAATGTCTCAACTGGGCCACCTGCGTTGAGGAGTGACAATTCTTTTCAAAATTGCTTTTCAGCTTCTCAAATTAAACTTTGTAAATTAATTCGAGTTCCAATGAAGCAGGAGCCCTTATTTCTAGCCACAAAATCGAGCTGTTGCTGATTTGGCTTTCTAAGCACGAATTCCCTCAAATTAAATACATAGAAATACATTAAATACATACCAGCTTTCACTGAAAGGCTTCTTGATTGTTTGTGAGTTTGTTATTGTGTTCGGCGGATCATTGTGTAGTACATGACACATGACGAGAATCATTAGGATTTCAAACAAAGGGATCACCCCTGGACTTTTCTCTTCCTGAATATATCTGAACGCAAAATTAACTACAAAGGACTGTATTTGTTAAAGACTTCATCTTCACTAAATATTCAATCTGGGTATGCACGCCAATCTGAGAAACAGCTTTCCTTTTATTCTTTGACCGGTTTTTTTTCTTCTTCAAAATGTAATCCTAATCTTTCGGTAGACGATACGAAGACGTAATCGTCCGATTCCCCCTAACATATTGATAAAACGTCAGTTTATGTATTTCTAGATGTTTAAAACTTTAAGTTGGCAACACTTTTTCCTCACGTATGGCGTGACAGCTTTGTGCTTTTAATGGTTATTTTTGCATGCCGTTTTCTCATAAACAAAACGGTTCTGTTCGTGAACCTCATCGCACACTTTGTTAATATTATGGCCGACAAAATCATCCGTCAGAACACATAGTTCGTCGTCGTGTTATTCGCATCGTGGTTACTCACACCATAATACGCATCCATCCACACGTTGTAAGTGCGTTATCAAGAAACCATATCAGCTGTACAGTGTAGTATCCGTGTCAGATCCAAATTGGTAAACTCAACATCATGCTCAACAATTAAACTTTTGCCTATAACCATTATGAAAGATTTTAGAAAAGGATCTTGGCTGCGAGCTTACAAAATCCAGCAACAACTAAAATGGGAAGACGAGAAATCGCGGGAGCAATTGTTTGGTGACCCATCTCAAACTCAGCCAGGAGGCAATCAGGAGAAAAGTTAAATTTGTCACAGAAAATGATCAGCAGACGTTTGGGAGTAATGGGTAAGATCAATAAACTCGGTAAATGGGTCCCACACCATTTGAATGAACGTCAAAAGGAAAATGGCAAAGTCGCTTGTAAAATGCTGCTTTGGCGAAATGAAAGGATAACTTTTTGGATGAAATTGTGACGGGGGACAAAAGATGGATTTATTTTGAAAACCTGAAGTGGAAAAAATCATATCTTTCACCTGGTGAAGCCGGTCCTTCAAGGCCAAGTCACCTCGGTAAGAAGATTGTGATCAGATCAGCGAAACCATTAAAGCTTAAGAGTATCATCAACAAATGATAAATTCAAACCACGCATTCATCGAAGAATGGCCGAAATGGGCACGAAGACATGCAAAGTGAGTTTGTTAGACGACATCGCACCGTCGCAAACAGCAAAACCAGTGAAAGAAACAGTGAAATTGCTTGGATGGAGACATCCTTCTGCACCAATCATACTTCCCAGACTTGGCGCCATCTGACTACCACCTCTTCGCATCAACGCGGTATGCGCTCGCAGAACAGCTCTGCAGAAAATTCAAGGGAGTTGGAAAGAGATTAGACGATTGGCTTACCACAAAATGCAAATAGTTTTTCTGGCTTGGTATTCCCTGAAAGATGGGCGAAATACGTAAGGGCTGATAGTTAGTATTTTCAATAAAAAAATGTTTGCCCTCAAAAATTACGTATTTTTTACTGGCAAAAAACGGAATAAACTAGTATATAAAGATGGTCAACTGACCGGAGGAACTGCAGTTTTAACTGTGGCGTAATAACTTAAGTAAGAATATTGGTAACTCCTTGGTATAATTGTAAACACACCATTGACGTGAGACTGAGTTACAACTTTTTTAAAAGTATTGTAACGACCCAATCAGATCGTTGTTTAAGTAAAGAATTAGAAAAAGTAAAAAAAACGTAAAGTAAAAAACAAAATTAAAATTAAAGGATGTGCAGGTTGTAGCTCGCGTTGAACGCATAAGAATCTGCGAATACAGGAAGAACAGTTCAAACAATCATATTATCAGCTTTTTTCAAGTAAATAGTGAGCACTTCTTATTAAGTGTAACGAGTGTATGTTCCTTCACTTCTTCAAGAAGTAAGCAAAATCTGTCACTACTATGGCTGACAGACGAATACATGGTACGAGAAATCAAACTCGGAATTTGGAACAGTGCCTAGTTTACCAATCTGCCCGGGAGAAATCACACCATCCTGTGATGAACAAGACAAACGTTAGATTAAACATCCCAAATGATAGAGCTCAACGCTTTGCTGTCGAGGGAAGACCTAAAAAATAGGGAAGCTGAACAGTTTGCAAGTACTGCTGAGCAAGAATATGGAGAGCTATTTTTCGGATACAGCTTAGAGCAATTCCTTTGTCGTGTTGAAAATGCATCACAAAAATCCATACAAAGAGATATACGGCCAGATTGGAGCGCTTCTTCCCGCGAATACAGAAAAGCAGAGCGTAGAAGGAGACATTTTACAAACGTAGCATACGCTGTTCTTGGTCGGCCAAAAGATTCAAGTCCAAGGTCTAAGACTAAGTTTTGAAGCACATCCCAGATACAGGGAAGAATCAAGTCTTCAAAAACAGTTCTAACCAATTTTGAAGTGCTTGTCCGCTGTATCCCGATTAGAGCTGGAAAAATTTGCGGGGAAAAAAGCAAGCTCCGAAAGTACCATAAACTCACGAAAAAGTCTGCAACTATGATATCCTGATGAATCTGATGCAACCATCATCTGGATTCTCGCAATTCTTAGTGCAAAGTATGGGAAAGTATCCGGTTACGTTCGGGACTGGAACATATAACTTTTAGTGAACATGTAACGCAGAACGAATCGTTGTTAGTTTTCAATCTCGCTTCAATGCTTTGCAGGAGCTGATTCGTTTATAGATAGTCAAGTTCTCATTGGGGTTGACTACAGAAAAATTGAATCGAATATATTGTAATCGGACCTCGGATAATAAGAACCCTGGGTATTGGTAGCTCAAACTAGGTTCACTATATGGCACATTATGCTATAAAAGGAGTTTACGCGCACATGCCAGGGATTCAAAACGATAAATCGATACCAACTGTGTCATTCGTTGGCGTTTCAATTCTTTGCAGACGTCACATGAAAATTTTATCCGTTTTTTTAATGCCCTCCTATCCTGATTTGATTCAAGAATAAGGAAGCCTGTAAAATTCACGAACACCGCGAATATTTTTGATAATTCTATTAGCGACTTGCATGCAACTATCGAATCAGTAATTTTGTCCTGATATTTTATTCTATATGTTGACCGTATTCGAAATTTTTCCTGTTGACCATTTCCTGGCTTTTCATATCGAACCAATGGTTTTTATTCTGCCGCATAATACATCCGCTGACTTCTACAATTGATTCTGTTTCTGAGCTCATGCCTCATGCCAAATCTCACGTTAAGATCTTTTGGAGGTATTCTGCTGCAGCGGCCTTAGTAACTTCTTCCACCTGGTCATACATACATCGGCTTAAGGTTCATTTCAAGCCTGTTTCCACTGACCACTCTTTTATGTTAAAGTCTTGAGTGTTCAGTGACACTTGGTAGAAAGTGTTGAGTACCTTTGATTGTGACTGAAGCACGAACGTGAAACTCTCTATCCAACGATTGCTTGATTCCTTGACGTTATTGACTTACCAACAGATGAAGAACATAATTATTTCTTTTTTTAAATATTCAATAAATCTATTGAGATGACAAAATTTAAGTATATTTCCATTCTTGTAAGAAGGTGATCTTGTGACTTATCACTGCAAGACTATTTCTTGTGGGAATATGTCAAATGTCTCACTTTTGACTTATCGTCAATATCGACAAACCCGAGGCGGTTGACCAATTGGAAGACAACATTCGCGATTTTATTGGCGAAATATTTTTTCGCTAATAACATGACCCAAAAAAAAACTCTAACCGACAATGATAGGTTAGAGTTGTGAAAAATTGGACTTTTTTCGCGCCATTTATGGCGCTTATATTGTATGATCGAAATTATATTTAAACAAAAATGGAAAAGAATTATCCTTGCAATTAAAACATGGTTTTGATTACTAAAACAATAAATAAATAAACTAAAACAACCTAAAATTTTATACTTTTACTTTACTTTATTCGAAGGAAGAAGTTCGTAAGTTGATTCATTTGTGCCCTAAATTAATGTGAATTAGATTTTCGGTCTCTCCTAAAAAAAATTTTGCAATGTTGAGTTAAACATGATTGTTGATTTTTAATACCTGAAATTAGAAGTCTTTCATTTATCAAATAAAACTTCCGAGTGACAATAAAGTTTTATTATTTAAGTTAAATTTAAAAACCGGATTCAACCAGAATAAATAAATTAGAAACTTCTTATATCCAATTTTGACTATTAAATAACAAAAAAATGTGTGGTTTTAACCTCCAGGCACCATAAAAGTTAATCTAACACAAAATGTGTTGAAATTTTCTGCAAGAACACATAATAAATCATAAAGAATAACAAATAAGGAATTGGTATCATAAAAAACACATATTACTTTTCATAGTCCTTGACATACATTTTGAAATCTCATTGAAAGCAGTCACCCCGTGTTTTGCCTGTAGTTTTCGCTTTTTTCGGACTTTGTTTTGACGAAAAGTGAAGAAATTGCAACTTGACATTTTTAAATACATATTTATTGGTAATAAAACAATAATTCGTAATCTTTTCCAATTAAAATCTTCATCAAAATATAAGTTACAAGAGTGTAAAACACCCCATGGCCATTTCCTTATCTGGGTAGGGAGGTGAAGGTTATTTACGCCCTGAGTGTCGGACTCCTAGTGGCCCAATGGGCCTACTGAATTACCGACTAAACACCCTCCCCCCCCCCCCCCTGTCAACCGGAGCGGCTAGCCTGGAACCGTTTGACACATTACTTCGGGCTAGGCCTTCCAATTTTACGTCTTTTGGGGCCTTCAGGTTACAGGAGTTCGTTCTCCAGCGGTGGGTGAAAGAGGAAGAGAATTGCTAGAGAAGGAAACCCTCCACCCTCGATGCCTCTAGCCAATCAAGTATGCCTTTTTCCTTGACTAGAATTGCCCGAGCGTAATGTGCCACTTGATTCCATTTGCCAACTGATTTCAACATCTCTTCGATTAGGCTATCTGGATGGAGCTCTTCCACTTATTCGACAAGATCACCATGGTGTTTGTCCCATCTTCTGCATGATGAAAAGTATGACAGAAGGTAAGAACAAGAAGGTATGACAGGCGTCATCCTTCACACCAATGCAGAATATGTAATCTGGAGACCGTAACTTACCAATGTGCTGGTAAGACTGAAAACAACCGTGTTCGCTCGGCCTTGTTTTTCGTTGCCTTGATTTGTTCCGAGAAACTCAGATTAGTCTATCAGCAAGCCCAGATATTTAGCTGATAGTTTCGACTTTACTAATGTGTCTCCGACTTGGACCATCTTTACTCTGGGGATCCTCTTCTTGGTCTGGATGACCACTTCGGTTTTCTCTAACGTCAACGCATTTAGCCTTAATTGCGCTTGATCGGCCATGCGCCCAGCCACTAGTGCCGCAACATCATCTGCATAACCGATCAGTTGCGACTCTTCCGGCCGTTCAAGCCTGAGCAGCCTGTCGTAATAGACGTTCCACAAGTCCAGACTGAGGATGGAGCCTTGGGCCACTCCTGATATGACTAGCATCCTCCGATGACCTTGCGCCGTGTCGTAGATCAGGCTGCAATCCTTCAGGTAATTTCGAACTATCCGCATTAGATATTCTGGAACTTGGAAAGAGTCTTCCAGAGCTTCCAGAATATTAATCCATCTAGCGTAGTTGAAAGCATTCCTTGTGTCCAGCGTCACTAGAAGGACTATCCGACGGTTGGAGCGACTGCGTGCCTCCGCCTGTTGGACCGCACTTACCACTTCCGCGACTGCATCGATAGTGGAATGTCCAGTTCTGAAACCATACTGCCTTGGAGAAAGATCCCCAGTGGCGTGGATAACGTCAGCGAGTCTTCTTTTTATCAGTTTTATTTTTTTAATTTATGTTTTTATTTATCAGAGCAGGTTCCCGATCATGTCTAGCATGCATAACGGTCGGTATGCTGACTGCGACTCGGGATTTCTCTTCCCGTTGCTGATCAACACAAGTCTCGCCATCTTCCAACGCTCAGGGAAAACGCCTTCTCGCAAGCAGGCATTAAACGCAGTGAGTAGCAAGTCAGGGCAAGAGTGATATGCCAGTTGCAGTACCTCGGCTGGAATGCCGTCTGGGCCCGGAGGCTTCTTCGCCTTCATGGAGAGAACTGCTAGTTACAGCTCGTTTCACGTGAAGAGTTGACAGTCTGATGTTGTTTCCCTGTGGGCGGCATCAACACGGACGAGATGTTGGGGAAAAAGTGCCCGTACTATCTCGTCCATCATGTCAGCTTTAAGTACGCAGGGCGCCCGTAGAGCACCGAACTTCCGCATAACTAGTTTATAACCCAGGCCCTACGGGTCCCTGTTCACGTCTTCGACGAGGTTCTGCCAGCAACGGGCCTTACTTCTCTTGATCAGTTCGCGAAGGCATTTGCTGGCTGACCTATATACTGCCATTCTGATGCATTCCTCGTCCTGGCTTCGCAATCGGTGAGCTTCTCGCCGGAGTTCGTCACACTCCCTTCGTTGCTCAGCTATTTCAGTGGACCACCAGTACACCGGAGGCTTTCCGTGTCTAGGTCTCTGGTGGGGCATAGATGACTTACAAGCGGAGATGATGGTACTTGTTGTGGAGTTCACCATGTCTTCAGCAGTCAGTCCGCTGATCCCCGGCGATGAGCCAAGCGGTGGTAAGCATGTCATGACCGTGTCGATAAACTTCTCCACGTCCATCCTCTCAGTATGCTACACAAAGGTGGAGTGCTGAGTGGCTGGGAGTATATGAACGTTGTCGTGGATCTCGAATGCTATGTACTGATGATCACTGGCCGAATAGTCCTCTAGAACCTTCCAATTGTGTGTCATAGAGGAGAGGGACTCCGAGGCGAATATCACGTCTGGAATCGTACCTGCGCAGCCCAAGTGGCGGAAAGTGGGAGTGCTACCAGTGTACACCACGGCTAGCCCTTCTCTGGGTGCCATCTCCAGGATTCGATTCCCCTTGGGAACCGAACTTAGGTTCAATTTTTCCCATTCAATAGCTTTGGCGTTAAAGTCTCCCCCGATAAGAACATGATCCTCTGTGCTCAAGACGGTGTTTTCCAAAGAAAGATATTATTGATTCATTCGGTGTCAAATACACAATAAAGAATGTTATTCCTGGGCAAAGGACCCACACGAAACTTTCTTTTCGCCAATGGCCCGGAACTCTCAGTTGGATGCCGCTTAGAATCCATATGGCAGAAGTACAATATTCATCAAGGTACCATGCTGAGGAATTTTTATCTCGGTGTTGTTCGCTAAGCAGCAATAGATCGGTGTTCATATCCCTCGCTGCTTTGGCTTTGGTTAGGGCTTCTATATACCCGGCACATCCTTGTCCCTGGAATATGTCTCAAGTTACAGGTCTGGGATCAGCGTTCTCGCAGAGGATACAGTGCGCCTCTCCCGTGCATGCTATTCTTTTATGTCATGCGTTGCCGCACTTATACCACAAGGAGCTCCTATCTGGCACTTTGCAGCCTTGTGTTGTATGACCGTAGCTCAGGTATTTGAAACAGTGGAGAGGAACTGCTCTTCGCCGTATTCTGCAGACCACCCAACCTATTTTTATTTTGCCCATGCAGAGGAGTTTTTCGGCTTGTTTCTCGGTTAAGTCGACTATGGCCATGCACTGCCCTCTATTATTTTCAGGAGTTAGTCGTAATTTGAGTCCACTTTATTCGGGTGAAACCCCGTTGGGGCACTCTTCCACCTCCGTCCTGTCCGTAACGCAGGCAATGTCCCTGATTTCAAGGGTGGCCATTGGTTCAAGTGAAGCTACGGTTGCCTTTTCCCCAAGAGCCTTTTTGACTGCGTGCCGGAATGAGTCGGTATCTGTTGTCTCAGGCCACCAGATCTGGTTGGCCGGACGGTTCTAATGGCAGTTTGAGCTCCCTACAGCTCTCTTGATTTCCCACAAAACGTCTGCGTAAGTTCTCCCATCTATCGGTTTGACCAGCAGTGCATAGTTTTGCGGCGTGGCTTGCCTCGTGGTTCTTGTTTCTTGTTTGGGGTTTCTTTGCCTTTGTCCCCGGAAGCAGATTATCATTGATGACTTTTTCGAAGAGGAGCCTTCTGGACGCTTTTTTGCTGGCTTTGGTTGCCACCACCTGGAATCCATCATTTGACGTAACCTGTCTGTTCGCTTCGGCTAACATGTCCATTTGATTGTATAGCAGTCCTTTGGGTACTTCTTTGGTCAGCAAATTCCTTAAAGTTGACATTTCTGATTCAGTAATTCTTAGAATTTTTAATATGTATGAAATTGTTTTCTGTTATTTTGGGATGGGATGTTTGAAATGATGACTGATGACCAAAGCCGCCATTTAATCTTATTCATTTGCTGCCAGTTTAATATACTATAACTCCTCCCTGAAGTCCACCCTATCTTTAATCAAAATGAGTCTTGGTCAAAACTTTAAAATATACTAGTGGCGAAAGGATCATATGGAGTCTACCTTAATTTTATTATTTGTAAATGAACGATATACATGTTGCACCAGTGAAACTTGTACCGAACATACTCTACCTCCTTTTAAGATCAGAATTAGGAGCTTTTTTTAAAAAATATTTCTCAAGAGAGATGATAGGTCGAAAATGATTCCAATTTATTTTCCACACATTTACTCTTATCACCTGCTTTCTTTGAAAACATTTTTGAGGTCTAGTAGTTGAAAGAGTACCAATCTGCTCAGCAGAAAATTGAAATGAATTTTTCGTATGCTTTTATTATTTCAACGTAATGCACAATAATCTAATCGATTGTTCAGTGATAACATGATTAATTTGGATACAGCCGATAAAACATGTGGATAATAAATAATATGGTACAATATTTAGCGCAATGCCACGTATATACCAATAATTGGTCATTAGTATCTAGTCAGGGAAAATCTGATTATTTATAGTATCAGTGACATTGGGCGGTGAATTTCCACTAATATATTTATCAATTTACCATTCTTCTCCTCCGCCGTCGAACCCATAACATTTTGCTAGATTGCCCCATACTTCAATTCGGCGTTTATCGGAACGCTGGATAGTATTTTCTCATCACTCACATGGCACATATGTAAATAGTTGAATGGAAAACAATTTCCTGACTAATAGGCTTTGAGTGACTCAAAGATTAATCAAAGAATAACGTTAGCATGCGACAGTAAAGCCTAAACAGGTGCCTACCCCAGAATAGACACGAGCGCGCCACTTTCTACTTTTTCTTGATTTTTTTTGCGTGGAATTCTTTCTCGCCGCTGTTTATTTGTTCAACAATTTCAACAGAATTTTTAGACGTGTGCGGTATACAATTTGCAGATTCTCTCATGATTAGCTGGTAATCTTCCTACTTGCTGACGACCAACATAAAAGCAGTCTAGATCAAATATGCAAATGAGCGAACAAGCAAATATTGCATTCTACATGGCTTTCAAGTGTAATGTCGGCAATATCTCAATAGCGTTGAATTAGTCGAAATTCAGTATTACCAGCATGTTACCATGTGAACTTAATACAGATACAAATATAGTGAAGACGTAAATCACGTGCAGGGAAACCTAATTTTGGAACAAGTTGCGGAAAGGTGAATGAAATCGAAGATTTTAACATATGAATAAACCTCAATTCTATAGGAAATATCAATAAAAACATAAATAAACAAATGAACCAAAAAATTGTCCTTTCAAACAAAATATTGGTTGGAATTCGTTTAATGGTTGTCTCGGGCCGAAATTATGGTGTCTTGTTTTCTTCTAAACCCATCATTCAAATGCCAACCATCGACCCTTATTACTGGACAACCATGAAGAAAGCATTGAGTCTAAATTAATTTCTTTTTTTGATAGGAAGGTGAAGGCTGTTTTTGCCGTGAAAGTGGGACTGCCAGGCGCGCAATGCTTCTGAACAAACCACTACAAGCCTCCCATGTCAACCTGAAAATTTAGTCTGGTACCGTTTGGCTCAAAACTGCGGGCTAGGCCTCGTATTTTGATGCTCACAGAAGCACCTTTAGATGACAGAAGCCCCTGCTCCAATGGGAAGGACGTGCTAGAAAAGAGATCTCTGTATCCCCTACGCCCCGGCTTTTTTAAGTGTCAGCACTGCCCGAACATAATGAGCCACACGATTCCAATTGTCAATTGTTTTGTATTTCTCCGACTGGATAGAGCTCTCCAATTTCGCTGAAGAGATCGCTGCACTACTTACTCCATCTTTTGCAAGAGAAGAATGTGTGACAGGCGTCACCCAACTCTCCTGCATCATACACACAGTTAGGAGAACGTGCTTTGTCAATTTTGTACAGGTAGGACCGAAAACAACCGTGTCCGCTTAAAAGCTGGGTCAAGTAGAAATCGGTCTCACAATGCACTCGACTGAACCACGGCCTCAGGTTAGGGATCAGACGTGCAGTCCATCTTCCCCTTGTTTCTTGCTCCCAGGACTGTTGCCAATCGCTGAGAGAGCGACGTCTCTCTTCCTTGGTGATCTCTTCTCTTCGATCTTTGAACGCTCCTTGTCTCTGAAACTGCACTAACCGCTTCCGGTTTACCTCCTTGCTGAGAGCGACGCCCCACAGTTCTGACCCATAGGATAGAGGTGTGCACGATCATTAAGAGTCTTCTTTTTTATGTGGCCGTCCCCTCTATGCATACCATTTATCGAGTGAGTGCCGTTACACGCACTGCAGTGCTTTCAGCTGTTGCCCTAATTTATTGGGGAAAATTCATCTTCGCGTCTATGTGGACGCTCAAGCATTTCACTGCTGATTTCTATTCAACCAGCGCTTCCCCAACTCTGATAGGCATTCCTATGGTGCTTGTCTTCTGTGTCAGAATGACCAAATTAGTTTTTTCCCGTGTCAGCCCGAAACCTTGAGGGGTCATCCAGTCTCTTACTAGCCGCATTCGCATGTTTAGTCTGAGTAGCGCATGGTGCGTCCAGCAACAAGAGTTACGATATCGTCTGAATATTCGATAAATCGTGACTCCTAGGGCAATTCAGGCCGCAATGATTGGGGATCTTCCACAGATCTGAGCCAAGTATGGAGCCCTGACCGACATCAGAAGTAAGTATCGTCTTTCGGCTTCCTTTCCTCGTGTCGTATAGTTTCCTGCGGTCTTTCACAGTTTTTCAGAAACCGCTTCAGATATATTGATACCTGAAAACGATTTTCAGGTACTTCCGGAATTTTTACCCATATAGCGCAATGAAATACATTTCGGACATCCAGAGTAACGAGCAGGATGGATCGTCATGTGAAAAAGATGTGAGACTCCGCTTTTTGGACCGCGCTAATTACTTTTCCTGAATGCATCGATGGTGGACATCTGTAGATATAGGTCACTGGCAGCACGAATAACATCAGCATGTCTTTCCCTGATAAGTTTTTAATAATTTTTTCGGCTGTGTCTAGCATAGCGTACAGTGGTCAGTATGCTGCTTGGGATTCCCTATCCCCTTTCTAATCAACACAAGTCGCGTAATTTTAGTACCTTACACTCTTGGAAGACCCTGTCATGCAGGCATGCGTTGAACGTGCTTAGTATCAGGTCAGGACAAAAGTGAAATACCATCTGTAGAAACGCAGCTCGTATCCTATTTGACCCTGGAGCCTTTCTTGCTTGCCTGCATAGGCGTTACTACTTTCTCCAATTTGATCTTCGTGAAATGTGGAATTTCCATTGGTATTTCATCGTTAATGGCCTCAAGGATGGCAGGTTAGAAAGAGAAAAGAACTCGTACAATTTCATCAATCTTTTCTAGCTCGTGTGAGTAAGGAGACCTTTCGGCTGCGAGCTTCCGCATTACTATTTTTTAGCCCAGGTCATATAGATCCCGGTTCATGGCGTCCACGAAGTTTTGCCAACGACTAGTTTTGCTGTTGTTGGTGAGTCTGAGTTAACATTTCCTAGCTGACTCATAAGCTGTTGATCGAGTTCTTGCTTCTTTCCAGGTTCGTCCTGGCTGGGCGTTTCGTTGTATCTTGTGACACTCCCCTGGTTTTTTGGCAATTCCAGGAAACCAATCACTGGAGTGCAGGAAACTAGGCGCAAAGGCTCTCCAACTCTTAGGAGTTGTACAAGGTAGAACTCTTTGTACTAGGCACTCTGAAGCAAATGTTTTATCAGGTATGGTTCCAACGGAGCTCCATCGACGGGAAGGATGCCTGTGGCTATACATGCGGCTGCATTCAATACAATGAGCTCAGTTGTGGCATGCATAGGTTCCATTTGCCCCGAACATCTGATTGAGGGATCAGCCATTACATGGCTCCAGCATTGAAGTTACCTCCGGCGATCCCATGTCTTTCTGTACTCGAAACAACATCCTTGAAGGCATTGAGCTTAAGTTGAAAGGATGACAACGATTCGTTCGGCGTTAGGTATACTCTTGCAGGTAGGTGAGAGTGTAGTTCCCGAACACCGAACACAAACAAAACCATTCCCTCATCCATGATCCTACAGTTGGAAGGAAGCTCTGTTCCAAACGCAAATGGGGGTATACTGGAATCCATTGGTGGTGAGCTTCTGGTGTAAAATTGCTCGCTGAGCAGTAGCTAGCTGCCTTGTCTGTCTCTCGCAAAAAGTTGAAGCAGATAATGGGTGATTATGCTTCAATTCAGATTACTTTAAAAGAAGCGAATCGTTACAGAAGCGTTTTCGCTTTAGGTGGTGCTTCGTTGAAGACCCAAAACTTTCCTCTACTGGGGATGCGTTTTAAATAATCTGGTATCAGGCGTCCTCGCAAAGAACGTAGTGTGCTTCTTCTGTACAATCCTTTTTGTTATGCCCTATCGTGCCGTAACTATAGCACAAGCATAGGAGCATATATATATATGTATATATGCTCCAAGCATATATAGCATAGGAGCATATATATATATGTATATATGCTCCAAGCATATATAGCATAGGAGCCTCTATCCGTTCCACTACATGCTTGCACGGTGTGCCCGTATCCAAGACCCTTGAAACACTCTTTGCCGTATCTCACAAATAATCCACCCTATTCTAATTTTGCCATAGCTGTTCGGCTTCGCTCTCTGTGACGACAACTATGCCCATACGACTTTCGTTTCGCTCAGAACAGGGAAATAGCGTTTTAAGGTGTTCTCTATTTCAGGTGGACCCTTACGCAATAAATGTGCTTAATTTGGAGTGTGGCCATAGAATCGAGTGAAGCTAATGTTGGTTTTTCTCGAAAAGCTCTTTTGACTGCGTCATGGAACGCATCTTTATTGTTTGCACCTGGTCGGAACTCTCAGTAGGTCAACTGGTCGAGTTGGCCGTACAGCTCTGATTGTAATTTGATAACTTCCGGCTTTACTGCTCCCCTGATTTCTCGCAAGACATCCGTACAGGAACTACCGCCTGTAGATTTAACAAGCTGTTCCCGCCGACTTTCGCTTCTTATTCCTTATTTCTTTGGTTACACGTGCGAAGATTCTTTGCATTTCTGTTCCCGAGGAAGTTTTTATCAATTTTCAATTTTAGGTCCTCATCTTTCCTCTGTTTATTATCCCTTTTAGATTTGACTCCATGCCAACCGTTTGCTTTTAGTATAAATTGGAACGACTACTGCGGTGTCGAAGGAATTAATCTTTTGCTCTGCGTCTGCCTTCAGCCGCCAACGTCTACTGTGACTCATTCGGGTTAAGAGGTCTTCCAACTCTAGGACTCCGTTTTTAACATCATTGCTACTGCTCGTGTGTGCATCGCGGATGGCAATTATGCCTGTAATTACCTTTTCCGCTTTACGGTAGAGCCGCTCCTCGTCAGCACAATCCAGAATAATCAAAGTGATCACTGTCCCAACCCGAATTTCTTTATTTGTGTCATAATTTAGTCACGTTGGTGGTGATTGCAGCTATTAAAGGTTGCTCAACCGTTTCACTATTCTCTACCGTGTCTTCTTCTCTCACAGGTTACAAGCGTCTCTGCACTTCTTTTGCTGGACACTCCAGTGTCCGCATGGTTTTTTAATGCGCCCGAATGCGGTGAAAATCTTTGCTTGGTCCAGACTATCGAGTTTTCGCCCTTTCGTTCTGAAAAGTTTCTGCTCTTATGTCTTTTCTTTTGAACATAATATAATAGATATCATGGTTTATGTGTCCCCCTTCGGAGCTGTTATCTCTGCCTGTTTGTGAAGTCACCTGAATAGTCTTATCATTGCTTGTGCTAAGCAGGAAGAGCATGCGACGTTTGACACAAGCCAGATCCGTACTAATCGGATGTTCATCGCAACCAAACTTACACCATTAACTCAATGGAGCGAACTTCGAACGTACTCCTACGCTCACTAAAATTTACTTGGACGGAAATGGTATTACTTTTAGATTGGAGCCATTCACGCTCGAGTGTGCATGTGTGGTTCAGGGTCACATTTCGTGTAGAACTTCGTTTCCTCGGGTACGTGGCGTGGACCTCCCCTGGGAAAACTAACTTTAAGAGGTTGATCTAGTAAAGGACAAGTTAATATTAAACAAAAACCGACGATTGACAGAGGAATAAGGAAACCTTATCAAAATAGCAACAAAATAAAACTTCTTCTAGTGTAATAACACATACATTGTAATAACACATACTAACACATACATTGCTGAAGGCAGACTAGATATGACGATCTGTAGGAATGACGGATCCAATCATGTATAATGCGAAAGACGTTGCTGCAATATAAAAAAGTTCCCACAAGTAGGTGCAAAATTCAATATTATATACTAAAGACGTGAACTACATTACGTCGATGTGTTAAACGAAGACGCCTGCCGTTTCAGCTTAATTCCATGGTCTCCACAGACAAATTTGTCACAATTTGTCATCCAGCACTCACAAGATCTGTAACAAGTTTCAGTCGTGTGTCCTAATTTTATTTAAGATATCTGGGTTCCCGAATACTACTAGTTCGTGCTCACCATACTTTCAGCTCTTCGAAAACACAAACACCACGTCGCAACCAGAATAGACTCACCCATTAAGTACACAGTAAGCTGGCAGCTGACAGTAACCTGATATGGGTATCTCCCAACCCCTGACTGATTATATTGCGCTTTTTTACAATCCGAGAAAAATTCTCAAATGTTGCCTCCGGTATGTGGCGAAGGCATTCCTCAAGACCGAATGGACTAAGCCGTAGCTCAGACTAATTTGCGCCCTAGCGTCATCCCGAGTCCCATAGCACAAGTCTATAGGGTTCGATTTATCACAACATAAATGTCTGCATGTAAACAGATCCACAATGGTGTACCACGTTTCAATGCCATCTATTTGCTACCCTATTGGCTTCATTTTGATCTCGTTGGAACAACAAGTTCTCTTCCTTCCTCCCTCCCTGTCACGTTGTCACGGTCACGTTGTCTCTGTCACGTTGGAGCCGCAAAGTGAACTCACACTGGAGGTTGATACGTGAACAAAAGCGTTGTAATAAATAGAGTTGCGTACATGAACAATACCCATTATAAAAGTCAATATGATAAACTTGATACACCGAGAGTTCAAGGAGGATCGGACAGTTCATTGGATTGGTCAGTTCATGGGACTACTCCTTCGGATAGCATCGTGGTGGTATTCCATGCATGAGCGTCGCGGTGTTTCTATCAGCGTCGAAAATATTTGGGTTTAAGTTTTAATAAGTTTTAAGTCTATAAGTTTCAAAGCTGACGATTTTTCAATGTAAAAAGGTACCACATTACCGTGTAGTGAAAGGTACTAGTTGTCAAGTCTCAACTCTTGCCTAAAGACACTGTCAGACAACCAGACAAGTACAACCAGACAAGCTTTTATGAGGATATACACATACATACACATGAGCGTACATACAGTACGGTCATAGCTCAACACAAAAACAATGATAACACTTTCTAGAGGTGTCTAATAGAAAGAGACACAAAAAGTATTTCTAGGTTTATACTTGTATTTCCTGTTGCGTTAAATTTTTGGAAGGACTGTTGTTGTTAAGCAAAACATTAAGGGGGAACACTGCGGTAAACATTTTTTTTTTTTTGGTGATTGCTAAAACAACAGTTTCTACCCTTCTAAATACGAATTGCAACTCAAAAATGCATATCTTCGCTGATTTTATCTTTAAAATGTCAGTTTTTGACAGCTTGTTGCGGTTGATTTCCGTGCGCTTCTAAACCTGACAGGCTTCCCGGGATAACTATTAATCAAAGGCATTTTGCCAAAGTTCTTGTTGACTAAGCCGATAGACTTCTGGATTTTTAGGGAAAATAAAATTTTATAAAAAATAAATCCTTATTCGAAACTTTTCCATCTTTGGTTACTGTTGGAGTCCCATTCTGATTTGATTTCTGGCTCAGACGTTCCACTGTTTTTTAAAACAGTGTTTTAAATTGAATCTTTGACTAGAAAGTTTCGTGCATCGGCTTAAGAGGTCAAAATGTTGGGAGATAAATATGAATTTGAAGCAGATCAAATTTAAGTTATCAACTTTTATACTGTTGCGGTAATTTCATCTGCCTTTGTTTACCGAAAACGCGGGAAAGATTTGAAGTTTAATGAATCCAGCGTGCGTGGACTTGGTTTCGTAATTGTTATAAAGTCAGCTGCCCAATTATTTGCCATGTTTTTGAAATCAATTCCCGAGCGGTTTTCGCAATGCGTTTATCGGGTATAGGTCTGAATTGGTTAGAACATTTTTTTGCATTTATGGACCTACCGCGTTCCGTTTACCAAAAAAAGTTTTGATGAAATCGTCCAAAAAATTTCCATTGCAACTTCAGGTGGCAGTAAAAAATCTACAAAAAATGCGGCCCAAGAAGGAAAACCAAAATCTGTAGAGGAAAAGAATACAACTGGCGTGGCTGTGTCTGGCAATGGCTCATGGAGGAAATGAAGGTTCAAATCTCTTTTCGGAGTGATACCGCCCATTAGGTGGTACCCAGGACATATATGAGATGTCATGGTAAAATCTTAATTTTCAACGTTTCCGAGAGTTGGGAGAAGCGACAAGGGACAGAAGACTACAATCACATCGTGCAGAGTGCCTTTCAAAGCATGATGGTTCCTTTTAAAAAATGGAAGTGGACGGAGTTGTTGAAATCTTTTCGTGCTCGTGAACAAAAATGTTGCGGTCATCAATAAAGAATATGTATATCGAACATCTACGGAAAAGAATGGGCACTCGACTTCGAAATCTGAAGAAGACAGTTAAGGCCAAAATACAATACTGCGTGACGGTGATGCGTGAGCGCGATGCGATTCTCCCTCGTCGTCGCGCAACGCATTCAATTTACAATGAACGCGATGCGGGGAACATTAATGTTCATATGACAAATGTCAAATAGGTGACGTTTTAAATAAAATTGTTTTTGATTTTTTCTTTGAAAAATTTTTGAGTTTGGAATGCTCCTTCGTTTAGCAAATAAAAGCTTTAACTAGGATGCACGAAATTTTCATTCAAAATTCATTCATAATAACCATAGTACTTAAAAAGTAATTAAGGCGTTTGTATTTCAAATTTCATTTAAGCGCCATATTGCATTTGACAAACGTCACGTATATCGTTGCGAGGAATTTTCGTTTTTCCGAATATTTCCCGCCTCGCATCGACGCATCGCAATCATTGTACGATGTCGCATACAAATGCATGTTACGAAAACTGCTTGATATTTGCTCCGAGGCTCTCGTCGCGCTCTCGTATCGCAGTCTCACCCTATCGTATTTCGGCCTTTAAAGGATTAGGTGGCCCTGGCACGTTGAGAGGAGAATTAATTGACCCTTTACTATGGATCAGCCATCCGTCGGAATCATCACTCGGCTGGAAAAATCCGGAAAGATATCTAGACTAACCTTTACCATAAAATATTGACAGATTCCAAACCACAACACAACGATTGTCCCGAGGGAGATAGCACTTGCTGTTCCTGGCAGAAAGTCATAGCATAAGCCAACTACGAATTCAGTTGTTTCAAGGCTATAAAGCTCATCTACGAGGATTTGAGTCGCGACGATTGATTCCCCCGCTGTATTGATGGTTTTACTCAAAACAGCAAGGAATCATTCAACGCGCGTATTTAGTCCGTGGCACCGAAAATAGTGTGAAATGTTAAAACTTTAATTAACATTGCAACCGACTTTCAACGATGGACTGAGCAGCGTCATGTACATAATGAATAGGCTGAAAAAAGGACCGCATTACTTCTCTTTTTATCACAAAGACGAAGCTCAACGCGTAGCTGTAGCCGAACGCTCCGCCGACGCCGCCAAAAATGCACAAAAAACATCTTTATCGAATCGTAGAGAGCAAGACGATGTGAATTTGATAGAAGGGCCACAGTATAGCGCTGGTATAGCTGAGTGAATGTAAGTGATCGAACCGCTTAGCTACAAGTAAAATATTCTTGCCGGAAACAAAACGCGTTTTTCTCGAAATCACATTCCACTACCTTACTGTAAGAATTACTCAAAAATTACTTAGCCGATTTTCATAAAAATGTTAACTCCATATTGCTTGGATGTATTTCTATCGTGATATCGCCAAAATTCAACGACATTTTCTAGACAATTAGTAACCAAAACGGATAAAAAAATACGTTTAAGGTTTACGTTACAGATTTGCGGAGGAAAGCCTCCCGCAGTAGGACCCATCCACAAAACATATGAAATGAAAAAATGCTGCTGCATCGTCATTTCTGAAAAAAAATTGTATGAAAAATCCCTCTTTAATTTGTTAATAATAAGTAAACGAAGAATCAAAAACAAAATGTTTTAACTTATTTAGTCCTTTTTTTATTTTTATTATTTGTACTGGGGTGGAATATAGCATAGGCCAGCATCAGCCCTAAGCTCCCCATGCGTAGTACTATTGTGTACAGATGGTCCATCCCATCGTCCTACTGAAACCAAGGAGTGGCCCCAGCTCTATGGTTGCCAAGTGTTCCAATTCTATTACGCCAGTCCACCTCAGCCAAATACGGCGTTTGTTAACCAGACTCGGGCAATCTAGGAGGAAGTGTTCTGTACTTTCTTCCTCCTCGCCGCAAGCCCGGCAGGTGTCATCCGTTTAGATTCTTATTCATTTGGCGTGTTGACCTAGAAGATTATGGCCCATTAATACTCTCACCAATGTCATATCGCCATCTTTGTTTTCCCCAGAAGTTGTTTGGGACTCGTTTTGTTAGAGTGAGGCCAAAGACTTATCCTGCAGACGTTGCTGTCATTCCAAGCCGAATCTTCCTCTTTCACGAGGATTTCGTCTGGTTCCCTTTTTACCGTTGCTAGTGGCACTTTAATTGTGTCTATTCTAGTGGCATTTTGGTCGGCTGATCCAGTTCTCGCTAGCTCATCCGCTCTTTCGTTTGACTCTACACCGCTGTGACCAGGGACCCATGTCAGTTTTACATTTACTCGGGTTGTTGCGGTTTTGAGAGTCTGCCTACAATCCTGCACCAGTTGTGAAACTACGCGGTTAGAGGCAAGCTCCTGCAGTGCCGACTTACTGTCCGAGAGTATTTGTATACTTCCATTAAGGTTGTTTGTTGCCGCTTCTATAGCCGCTTTTATTGCAAACACTTCCGACTGGAAAGCTGCGGTGTGGCTCTGCAGTTCGGTTGAGTTGCGGGTGATCTGGAAAAAAGATTCCGGCGCCGCTTCCCTCATCCATTTTGGAACCATCGGTGTACATCATGATCTCACTTCAAGATGTGAAATCCTGCGCCGTTTTCCATGCTTCTCTGTTCGAAATGTTGAACTTGTATGGAATTGTTGCGTCCAATATTGGTTGAATTCTATCCAGCTCCCTTTTACTTGACGGGGCCATTCTCTCCATTTTTTTCAAAATGCATACGTGCCCCGTTTGTGTGTGGTTAGATAACCCATATGTGGATTTTAATCTGACGCTCGAAAGTGATGCCTCATTGGAGATGAATTTGTCGAGTCTCTATTGCAGCAGTTAACGTAGTCCTAATGGCACCTGTGATGCCAAGGCAGGCCATTCGCTGGATCTTCTCTAGCTCTTTTGCAATGGTTTTCTTCCATAATGTCTGCCACCAAACTAATGCCCCGTAAGTGGTTATTGGCCTCACCACTGTTGTGTAAATCCAGTGGGCGATTTTGAGTTTCATTCCCCATTTTTTCCCCACTAGTCTAATCATTTTGAAGAGCGCCGCTGTAGCTCTCCGTCTGACTGCTCCTATGTGTGGAGTCCAAGTTAGCTTCCTAACCAAGGTTACTCCTAAGTATTTCACCTTGTTTCCTAAACTGATATGTTTTCCGTCAATGGTCGGGGGTGAAAATGTGTCCGGTTTACGGCGCTATGTGTAAAGCATAAGCTCCGTTTTGTCGGCATTTATGCGCAGTCCTTTGAGTTTTGTGCGATCGAAAAGATGGGAAAGTGCGGTTTGCATCAATTGGTTTCCGGGAACCTTCCACTTAGCAGTATAACGATATCGTCAGTGTACGCTATCGTTTTGAAACCCTTTAAAACATTTAAAGTCGAGCCTCATTTTCCTACAGTAACTGAAGTCTTCATAAAATTCGACGTATTTTATTTGAGTCCCGGTAGATTTGGAGCATATTCGGGGTCTGTTCGATGTTTTGTGTTTTTGATCCGGTGCAGTTTGATTAGAATTTCGTGCTTTGAGAATATCAAAAGTTGGCAAAGTTGATTGGGAACGGACGACACTACCTCAATATGTCTGCTCTATGAAAGACTGCGTTACTTTGGTATCCCGATATACTGTTTTCATTCCTGCCAAATAAATGTTCGACTTATACTGGTTTTTTAAGTACTATTAGAACCGAGATTTCAGAGGAACGGACCTCTGGATGGTGTCAAATTTTGGCTGAATAATACAGTTTTGGATACAGAACTAGTGTTTTATGAGCTTCCTCACTGCTTAGGCCCATGTTCAACAATTTTATATGTTTTTGTATAAAAAAATTATATAAAAACTGTTTACTTGAATCGACAAATAAGTGAAACCACGTCCTGGCTGTAGCTCAGGCCAAAAGCACTGTCTACTCAGTCTTGCCGCTGTCTCCAAAGAAGCAAAGCCAAAGGACCCATGAACAATGAAAATTATGTTAATTACATCCCTCTGGTAGGCTCGTAATCTGGACAACGAAATTATAACTAGTTCATTCATTTCTTAGTATCCTTTCGGAAGATATTCCACATAAAACTAAATCTGCTTCATGCTCGCGGCTTGGTATATTACTTGCATATTAATAAAAAGGAAACACGCTCTTGAATTAAGTAAAATGCATTCGAAGTCATCATTTCGAATTCAAGTGCTTTGGTTTGGCTTTTATTCGTAGACAAAATGTTGGAAAATAAAAAGTTAGAGTAAAGAGGTTACCTAAAAAGAGTCGAGATTTGAAAAGGTGAAAAAAGCTTTTCCTAAATCAGATGTTATATTATAGTGATGTCAAGGATTCGTAGCTAATTCACTAAATTGTACAAATCATCAAATGCACTTGAAGATCTGAATGCATTTTACATATTTTTACTGAAAAGGACCACAGAAAATTAAAAGAAAAAATTATTTTGCTTAAATTAGAATTTCAATCCAAAAACTCTTAAAGGAAGCACCTAACGTAATAATCAGTCGCAAACCGTAGCAACAGGCTGATATTATATGGCGCCATGATTAAGAAAACAGAAAATTCAGGAGTTAAAGCCAAGTCACAACGTCTTTTTTCAAATTGGTCACGACAATTGATTAAAGATTGTTTTTTTTTTGCTAATTCCTTCATAAGCTACTTCTTAACGCACATTATGATATACTGATTTTCGAGACGGCTACAGAATTGCGACACTTTGTCATCGTTCGTGATTTTCCTGGGGGAGGAATTGCTAATTTGCTTTCTTTTCCAATTTATAAACGTCGCAAGCCAGAAAGGAGAACAGTTCCTCGGCTCCTATTCTCTGTGACAAGATTTTCGAGTAAGATTACTTGCCAAGAAGAAAATATGAAAGGGATGTTAGATGGAAGGGAAATGACGTAAGATACCAAGTAAAACTGGAAACAATGGCTTTTGTATTTTTTTGATCTTTGGGAACGCGGCTAAATCTAAACCATTTTATGAAAACCTGAAGGATTAAATAGGATACAATGAAGGTTTTTTGGTCTCGATGTGCGTATGAAACATCAAAGAGCAATGCAAATATTCTCTATTTCAATAAAAATACGGAAAAAAGGAAATAAATAATCATAATAAAACCTTTCCTTTATGTTCTTTCGGATGGTAAACCCTGATTGAAATGAGTACCTTGGAAGTGAGAATTCTTAGGGGAGTTCCTCGTTCACGTACTCAACGAGCTGGAGATTTCCGTAAGGGACATCTAGCGGTTGCCGACTCTAGAATGATTCAGGATAATGAATAAACCAAGCCCCAATAGGTGCACTCGAGATAGAGGGCACGATATTTTGGACCAAGTGAAAAACAGAAGAAACTCCCGCGCGAATGGCTTCAATATAAGTATCGTACCGACTCTACTCCAATGAAACTTTGGCAGGATTTGGAGTATGGTCGAAGTTCGCACTATTAAGTTGGTGTTGTATGTTTGATTGAGATGATGTCCCGAATAGCACTGGTATGGCTCTGATCACCGGTCCACATAAGGGCTAGTGCCAACCCTAACATGCCCTCCCAGTTTTGCGTAGATACCCATTGGACCTTTCAGGTGACTTCACGCACAAGTGCACATAGCGGCTCCGAAGGGGATCCTTCTGTAATGATGCGCTATAAAACAACATTAATCAGACCGAAATCAAGACCACCAATCAACCAAACCCAGACGATAAACCGACGAATGAACACAAAAAGTAAGACGGCATTTACCAACTGGAGAAACTGGTAGGAATTTGGCGTAGCAAAAAAACGATTCTCACGCAGGAGCTTCCTTTAGATATGAGGAAAAGAACGAACAATAAATTCCTGGGAAATATATGATACGAGAACCAATGGATAATCTTCAAAGTATGAAAAGACACTTTGTAGCTGCTGCTACTGCTACTGATGCCATTAGAGTTCTTGGTTCTGCAGCAGGCAGGAAAAGACTACCTGAAAGCGATATGAAGGAAAGGAACAACGTCATGCGAATCTCGACAGGAAGCATATTAAAGAAATCTAAAGCTTACTGCAATGCCCTGGAAACCTAAATAAGGACATTAGGGATGGTAAAATAGAGCTCTTAGACTTAAACATAGTTCTTCGACTTAGATTTAACAGTGGATTAATTGTCTAAAACATTGGTCGAAACGCGGATGATTTGCGTGTATGGGACAAAAATGGGACAACAAATAATTACTCATTCCGTGACGTTGAATTACGTGCCCTCGGGGAAAAGGCAAAAGTGGCCTCTCTAGAACCAACGACCGTTTTCACGATAAGGACATGATTGATGTGGAAAACTGCCTCAAAAGCGTTTACATAAGAGTAACCTCTGAATGTAATAGAGAAAGGGACATGATTGGTGTGGAAAACTGCCTCAAAAGCGTTTACATAAGAGTAACCTCTGAATGTAATAGAGAAAGGTATCGTCAAACTCCACTTGGCATAGAAAGAAGCCGAAAAACTTCTAAGTATACGTTAAATGAAAAAAAAATCTGCAGGATGCGGCACAGAGCATTTCATATCTGCCTGAATTATGTTGTGTCTGTAAAAAGTTATGTTTAAAGTTATGTTAAGGTTGTAAAGGGCCTGATATGATTCCATGTGCTTTAAATGCAGTTCATAAAAGAAGAGCTCTCTGCGAGAGTGCTGACCCCTGACCGTTTTGATGCCTGAAAACTTATTCCAGGAGCAGAATAGTACTGGGTTCGACAAAATTGAGACATGAGAGCTGTGGGTAAAGAGACGGGTTAAGTGGGTTCTATTTCAACCTATAAAATTCTTTAGAGTGTACCTGACTTAGAACGAACCAATTACATGTTTTCAATCAAATCTCCATTCTTTGGAGGATAGTGTCTTATGCCCAAAGGTTCATGTTTTTGTCGGGGGTGGCGTAAATTTAATGATAATGCTTATGAATCAGACATGCCTCAACCAGATCCAAGGAGTATCGAATAATGGAGAAAGCAGCCACAATTGAAGAAATCGTGATGAACAAAGGTAACAATCTCAGTTTCTACCACTTTGCGTGAGTACCATCCCGCATGTGACATTCGCCTTAGAGTTCATCTTCTCAGAGGCATTATATTAGAGATTTCCATTCAACTTTTCGGTCAGCGACTATTACTACATGATGTTCGAGATCTGCGGCAATGGAATATCGGAATACTGGGAGAATGTACGCAGAAAAGTCCCCCAATACACTTACAAGATGCACACCACAGTTTACCTTTTCGAGGACCAGAGGACTGGCTGCTGAAGACATGGTGAACTCTAGAATGAGTATCAACAAATTTTCATCTGAATTTTACAGACCTATGGATAGCAAGCCTCCGTTGTACTCGTGGACACCTGAAACCGTTGTACAACGAAAGAAGTGTCACAAAGAAGCTCAAAGGACACGAAGCTAGAATGAGGTAGGCACCGGAATGGGATTACATCTTTCGATCAAGAAATGTCTTTGCGGACTGATCAACAGAAGAGCCACTATTGATATTGTTCCCCACAAATGGTGGTTCGTAGTGCGCCAACTTTAAAATAGTTATGAGGATGCTCGGTGCGCTATAAAGAATCAAATTGACGGGAAAGTGCAGGTTATCTTCCCCACACATTGCGACCACAAAGAAAAACTAGTTTATGGTAGATCTTCCATAAAGTAAGTACTGTAAATAGTAGTTCATTTCATGAAGTCGAAGAAGACCTTAGGGCCAGATGGTATTCCAGCCCAGGTACAGCAATTGATCGTTTTGCCCTGACTTGGTGGTTAGTACTTTAATATTTGCATCTGACGGTTTTTCCTGAGTAATGAAACATGGCAAGATTCATTCTGATGAAGCGGAAGGAAAATCCCAATTCATCGCTCGTATACTGCTAGTCATGCATGCGTGGTGCGGCTAGATACAAACTAACTAACGTTACCCATTCCGCTGTGGATCACTCCACAGCAGTACGGCTCTAGAGCAAAGCACTCTACTATGGACTAGAAGTCGGTTCCCCCGGCGAGTTGTCCTCCTGGTGACGATAGACATCAGGAATGTTTTCAACTTCCCTAGATTGGCGAATATTCTTCATACCCTGAAAAACTCATTCGAAGTACCAGAATATCTGGTGGTGATAGTTCGGAATATACTGAAGGTTTATAGTCTGATCTACGACACAGCGCAATTTCATTCGAGGTACTATTCCCATCTGGCATCTCCCAAGGTTCTATCTTTGGCTTAGACTTGTGGATCTTCTGCGAATAATTGTTTAGATTTGTAATCCCAACGAGCCGTGACTGATTGGTTGGTGTATGAAGTTGCAGCACTAGTTGCTGGGCACACAACCGATAAAGCTCTATGAAGGCTATACGTGTAATGTACTGCGTAGGAAGCTGGATGACCACTTATGGATTTCATCTAGCACTAGAGAAAGCCGCAGTGCTCACCTTGGCGAAGAAAATGATCGCTTGAGTACGAACAATAGTGCTGGGGTGCATTAAAAGTATCGCAATTATCAGTTAAGTACCTGGTCTTTTTGATAGAGTTTCTCGTTACAAATCAGGGCAATGGCAGATAAGGACAAATTCAGTCGACTGATGGCTAACGATGGGTTACAAAGTCTATCAAAACAGTTGCTCTTGATGAGTGCAGTACACGCGACGCTTCTATATAGAGTTGTGGTATGGAGTGCAGCTTTTTATAATGGGCTGCATCAAAAACGGCTGAAGCAGGTTAAAAGACGAAAAGAGCCATGGAATGCAGGAACCTAGACAGTTTCTGGGGTCGTAATCATCACCTTTTTGTCCTGAAAACATCCACCTCTGAAGACGAGGGTAGCAAAGAATCAGTTAATAGCGATGAGTAATGATGATCGCTCGACGAATAGCAACAATCTTGGCAGCATAGGCTTAACGAAAGATATCGGCTTATCGACGATTTGAGATAGTGGTGCAGTCGAAAGCATGAGAAGATTGATTTCTGATTGTTTTCAGTCTTACTTGGATAAGATTAATAAGTCACGATCTCAAGATTGCAAATTCTGCATTGGAGAGAAACATGACGCCTATCAGGCATCTTTTCATACAGAATATGTGCTAGACTACTCGGTTATTACACCGATAAAAAGGTGATCTATATATATCTCAGGCACTCTTAACAACCAAAGGGCATTCTTGGTCAGATGGAGATGTTGAAGGTATAGGAATCGCTCCTCTGGCAATCCTCCTCTTCCTTCCCTTCTCGCTATGGAAGGAATTCCTGAACCATGACCGCAAGTGAAGTGTCAAAGGATTCCTGGGTAGGTACTTAGGATGACAAGAGACGTCTTTTGTATGTAGTGCAGTACGTTTGTGTGCCTGGGAGTTCAGAACTCAGGGTGTAAGTAGCCTTCACTTCGCTACTCAAAAACATTAATGGTTTCAATGTGTATTATAATTCAAGAAATTCGTTTTATTTAATTTTTTTTTGCCTTATAATTATCACTAAGAAAACTTCAAAATGAATTACTTCGTGCCAGAATAGGCCAGTTGACTCGAACATTTAAGATAACGAGGTGTGACCAAAAAATACGGTGAATGAATTTTTATACCGGCAACTGCTGACGCTACATCCATATACTGTAATTTGTCCAGTAGCGTGATCAGCTGAGACAGGCAGGGACAAGTTGTAACACGTTCAAACTTGTCAGTCAGTTGCCAGAGCCGCTAGAGTGAGTTTGGCCAAAATTGTAACTGGGGATGAAAGTTGGGTCTATGGCTATGACTCTGAGACCAAAATGCAGAGTGCATCTCCTCGCCCTCAAGAGGCACGTCATTCAAAATCCAACATCAAGGTCATGCTCATTGTTTTCTTCGATAGTGAGGGCGTAGTGCGATCAGAGTTCGTTCCAAGGGCACAGCTGTAAACTCTGAATTTTATAAGGGCGTGCTGCAACGTTTGTGAAACGAAAGAAAAAAGCGGCCAATGGCTTCCTTCTTCACCACGACAATGCGCCGTGTCACACCTCGCACATCCGCCATACTCACCGGATTTAGCCTTCCAGCTCTTCCCAAAAATTAAAACTGTGCTTAAAGGAAAACCTTTTGACACCATTGCTGACATTGAGAGGGCCACGACCGAATGCTTCCAGTCATGGAGTCAACGTTGGGATTAGTGCATTGCTTGCCAAGGATAGTACTTTGAGGGAGATTAAATCAGATTCTATGTAAGCGTATTACCTTTTTTAATAAAAAATTATTCACCGTATTTTTTGATCACACCTTGTATTAGTTTTGTTTGTATTTGCTAAATATTTTCCGCTGCACTCAGAAAAACATTTCAAATTTCCATGATTTTTATTCAATTGAAATCGCATTGCATTCAACATTCCACAAGAAGCTTTTTTATCATTTTGCATTCAGAAACTCCCACCTGGCACTTAAGTGCGCTCAAATCTTCACAGCATGAAAATGAAAACCTTCTTGGGGGAAAAGAGCAAGAAATTGAAGTGTTCGTTTTGTTGAGTATCTAGTTCTAATGCATAAACTCAATGCAATCTTTGCATGTACTATCTTCGTAAAATTGTGGTTCGACATATACTATCTTCGTAAAATTGTGGTTCAAAGATGGAATCGTCCAACCGAATCCTGGTGGAAACTCGGGTAGCTTGGACATCTCCCTCCTTGGCTGTAAAATATGCAATGACATGCCGGAGCGAGTAATCTTGGCATGTACTTACCATGAATTGAATTTCAAGAGATTTACGGAATTATTGCAGGAAATTTCAAATGATCCTTATCAATTCTGCATTGAGGACGAATTATATTAGAATTTTCAAGCATGGGTTCATATGTCCATTCACTTTGACTTTAAGAGGAAGTTGGTTATTTAAGCTTTCATAGCTGTTCAGGCATAATGATACGATATTAAATTTCATAGAATCGCGCTTTCAATATCGTGTATCATGTTTTGAGCAATCCGATTCTGTCTGTTAAGTATGTCTAGAAGGATTGCTTGTCGAGTGCACTCGTAATATTATGCCCTATCAGAAAGATATGCAACTACATTCAAGTTGAAATGAGTTATTAGACTTTTCGTTTAGCATACACCTCATTTTAGCGACGTATGAATAATTGAGCATTTGTATATCCTAGCTATTGGTACTATTCGAAATTGATTTGCAAGGATCTTTTGCTCTTCTGGTTGGGATCTTCTTCCCAATTCTGCGGAAGAACTTCAAGGACTATGTTTAATGACTTTTAGTTACATATTCTAGATTGATGATTTGATATTTTTGATATAACTTGAAGGGAGTCCTGCATCGTTTTAAGATGTTCAAAACTCTGTGGAAGTGACTAAACAAACTATTTCGTTCACTTCAGAGATATTTTCAGAGGTTCGAAAGCTAAATTCTATGTAACCTTAAGATTAAAAACCTGACAGTCGTTTTCAGTTGAACTTAAATCCTGTTTAAATTTAAGGAAGCACTTTTTAATAAATTTTTACACATCTGAGCCAATTATGTCATAATAACTTATTTATTTTGACAATTTGTTCTTGAAAAACGGCAAATGGTTTTGAACTGACCTTCTTATATGAGCTTGACATTTCATTTACCATAACAAGTGCCACATCCTGCAGGATACCATTTGTATATAAATCAGGGGTGTGCTGGTCCCAGAATGCTATGAAATGATGGCTTGGGTGACGGGCTTGACATCACGCTTCGTCTTCAAAACTGGAAAGCTTGCGGTAACCGAGAGCTTGAAGTTGCGTTTACAGTCGATAAGAAACCGGAAAACGAAATTTTTTTTTTTCGGGACAAGAATGATTTCGCACAATCCGCTATTCAATACAATTTCTGCGAATCAATTCAAGTAAGATTTTTCATTAACTGGCTGGCTGGTGAAGTTTTATGCTCCAAAACAAAGCAAGGGGCGTGGTGTCGAAAATTTTGCCCTTTCTGAAAAAAATTGATTAGTAGCTCAAAAACGATGTGAAGGGTATCGTTTGTGATTACAATGCGAAATTCTTGTAGAAGAAACAATAGTTCTCTTCACCAACACCCTTCTATCAATGCCTATTCGTATTTCGGGAGCTTCTTATTCCTTTTCTCAGTTTTATTCTTGTTTCTTATTTTTTTCTTGTTCTTGTGGTTTATTCTTGTTTCGGCGAGATCAAATCTCGGAGAACCTTTAATTGAGGATTCTATTGAAGAGTAACCTTTTAAACCTATCGGTCATAGCTCTACGGTCTATATAAGGCCTATGTATAGGTGATAAATCTCAGGGACAAAGAGAGTGAAACTCAGTCTGATCTGCATCTTTGGAATTCAGAACCTCAATTATCAAAATCAATATGATTTGGTATTTGTAATAGCTTTGATCTTCACAACATACTTAACCTGAACATAGAAACATATTTTCGATCGTAATATTCGGAATTCTCCAGCGAATCAATTAGTTTCGCTTACAATTTCTGCTTGTATAGTAAAAGATCGAAGGACTTGCAATAAAATGTAATTTCCAAAGGTATTTAATGAAGCTTGGAAAATAATACAAGAAGATATTACATAATAAGTTGCAAAAACCATGATCTGCAGTTCTCTTCATCCTGGTTCAGCACCTTTTTCCCGGCTTAATGCCATGACATCAATTCACGAGTATCTCTAGTATCATTGATGATCGTTGCATCTCCTATTGCTATCTCGTGTCCTTTCGTGATAGTAGATAGATTCCGCTGCGGCCGAATTAAAGTTTGAAATTTTTCTCGATTTTACTTGCTGTAGGTGCTTCACCTAGAACTCCTCAATTCTCGTGCCAATGAGTCTCCTCGATTAGCCCATGTACACTTCATCGCAAGCAGAACATTCGATACAATAAATGTCAGAATTTTATTGTATTTCATAGTTGTCCTGCGTTGATCTGAGAATGTTTTTGAGCTAGTTTTTGCTACTTGGTTCAGTCAGCTGCACAGAATTACGCTGATTGATTTTGATGCTGATTGATTTCGATTTTGATTGATTTATCCAATTGCTGATACGTGCATGGTGGGTCAACGTTTCCCAGTATATCCTTTCAGTGCCTGTATTTACTAATGGCGATTGCCCTTGTCGCTGTCTGATCTTCTGAATCTTCTGCGCCATTCTTTTTATGGTATTCTTTTTCTTTGGATTCCTAACCCAGCGGCAAATCAAGAATTGAATGAATAATGGCTCTGTTTGGAGGATCCTTTAGTTTTTGTGAATGGTTTGATGTGATTAGAACAGTTCTCTGCACGTGAATTACCTTTTGGTATACTTCAAACATAAGGTTTGTTTGAGTCCTCTTTACGATCGTGTCTAGAAAACAAAGTTTTCTGCCTTTCTGTACTTTCAAAGTCCTTCCTTCCAAATTCTTTCCAAAAATTTGCTTTCGAGTAGAATAAAAAAGTCACAAAAATAAAAGGAAATCTTTTATTTATGTCTATAGGTTTCACGACTTCTAAAGCTTGTAAAACTCTACATCCCTTGAATATTGATCTAAATTTTCGAGTTTATGCGAGCAATAGTTTCGCAGATACAACCTTGAGTAGTTGCGCGCTCGACGCTAACTAGGATTAGTGCATCGCTATTATAACGGAGCAGCTTCTCGTCTACTGTTATTCTGTCTGTCTTCTGTCCATTTCTCACATTTCCTAAGGGCTATTAGAAAAGACTATTTATAAATATAAATTTTACTTGTTGAATCATGACGCTTTTTAGCGTTAAAAAGTTTATTTAATCAAAAATACCGAAAATTTCTAGAACTCAGGTAGCGGACGATACTTGCAGAAAAGATAGGCCCTAGAAAAGCACACTGAAACCCGAAAATTCCTGAAATGCATGAAGATTCCTTCCCGAATACGTCGGCAAAAAAATTATAGAGCACGTGCCCAAGGAAGACAAGCTTCAATATTCGATCATAGACTTTGCACTGGTTTATTCAACACTTTCGTGTTCAATGACATTTAAGATACGTCAGATGTCAGTGTTTCAGGTGATGGGACAAGGGAAAAGCTTGGCTTTGCCTCACTTAAAGTGTCAGTTCACTAATCGGATATTATTCGGGAACGGTTTCTAATGTGCTTGGTAATCGCTCTTACTGTAAATTATGTCTTAACGTGAATTAAGTCTTGACTGTAAATTAAGTCTTGGAAACAAAAATCAAACACGGCAGAGTATGAACATTGGAAAGAAGAACAAATCACAACAAATCATTGTATCGCCACTCATAATGTAGCCTCTGGAAACATGGAAGCAGCCTCCATTATTGAAATGTTTAAACGCTCTATTGTGAAATATGGCTTGAGGTACGTAAACTATGTAGGAGTTGGGATTCCAAAACATACTCTGGTTTTCTCAAAGCCAAGCCTTACGGTGAAGGCTTTGTTGTCTATATTATAGACAACGGATTCAAGTCTAACGGATGCTTTCCTATAGACTCTATAGCGATGTTTTTGTGGTTTCACACAAAATATCAACGAGCGTTTCTACCAGTTAATCTGGAAAATTATTCCCAAGATACTTCCAGCTGGTGCAAAGAAAGTTACATTTATCGATTTCTGCATTGAACAGTTTGCATTTTTAATGAAGGAACATCGGTCTTATAATAATGCACGGTATGCATTTCAAGCTTGGCCAAAATTCCCACGATTATGCCCGAAAAGCTAACGAAAGTACGCGCAGCCGAAAAACAATCAACAAGCGCGACTCGCGAAGCCAGAATTCGTCATTGACATGAGCGAAAGGATGCTCTGGGCATTGTTCTTTACTTTATGGGCCACATATCGACGATTAATGAAAATTGAAAAAAAACTTCCCAGTTTTATTGTCACTCAAAACTACAAACAGGTTTTTCTCGAAACTTAATCTTAAATGTTGGTTGTCAAAATTTGCTCACTCGAAACTAATCACCTGATTTGATGACATTTAACACTGGCCTTCCAGATACAATTTACTAGGAGTGGAAGGAAAGATTATTGTTTTTTGTTTTTGGGTTGCAACTATTGTGAAGAAAAACAAAATGTAGAGAAATTTTTACTGAAATTTTCATTCTTTGGTCAAAAGGTCTTCTTTTGTCAAAATCTCGTTTTCTTAGTCCAACATCTAGTTTATGGTTTTAATTATAACACATACTTTTTCACTTCAAATGGTTCTGTAAAGAGTTCTGCTGCAGACGCGGACGCACTTTTGTCCGAGATGTCACCGAAAATGGCGTCACTATGGCAGAGTTTTGAATATAATTTTACGAAAATCTCAGATATTCCTTGCCAACTGTGTATATTTTAGAAAATGATTTTGACATCCTCTTTCCACCTTTCTTTCTTTCTAATTATAAAGTCACCATCGAGATATTCGACAAAATAGATCTAAACTTCGCTAAAATATGCAGAGCAATCGTAAATCACTTACAACTTATAAGTTAAAATGGAAAAGTTGATCTACCAAACAAGTTTCTATAATTTCAAAATGGCGATTTTGATGTGACATAAAAATCGTTAAGGGGCATCGAAAAAGTTTGAAGATTCACAACTACGCAAGCCTAGAAGAATTGTTTCAGGAGTTAAATTTTGACAGATCTACGTTGCTACTTCAACGACAAAAAGGAAAGGGATTCATGTATCGAAATTTCACAGGGGTTAAAAAATGGATGCACGATGACAACCCTAAGCGACCATAACATTGGGTAATGCCAGGAGAACCAGGTCCATCGACCCAACACACAAGCTACATGAAGCCAAGCCAGTCTATTTGGAAGATGTGAATTGGGAAATCTCGCCCCACCCTCCGTTTTTCCCAGACCTTCCTTCTTCAGATTTCCATGCAATTGGCCCTCGCTGGAAAACGATTTACTTCTAACGAAGGCATCAAAAAATGGCTCTATAACTGGATCGAATCGAAGGATGGGGATTTTATCTTATTTTATTTTTGTTGTGACTGTATTCTGTGACATGTATATTATGTTGAAAAAACCAAAAACTTTGTTTAAAAAATGGCGGAATCTTATTCCTATACCCAATCCTTGAGTATTTGCTATCTCTCTCTAAGAAAATTCGCCTGGAGTGTCGTAGCTAAGCAAATGTTATACGTCTATGCAAAACGTTGAGAGATGCGCTTTTGTTTGAAGTGAAAAATAAGAGGAGTTTCACCAATCCATTGATAATTCTCGTTATTTAAGTGAAGTACCATTAGATCGGGAGTTGTTTTTAGGTTAGTGCTGCATGCATTTCCTCTATGTTATAGGTGTTATACTTCAGTAGATCTACTAACTTGCAGTTAAACTTTTCGACCTAAGCTTGTTGACTTTTGCTTAACTCATAATTTTCACTTGGCTGCAAAGTGGCATCGGTTATCTGTATTTGACTGCAAAGTACCATCAGATATCTGCTCCACAAGCATTTGTATCGATCTATAAGGCTAAAATACCATCTAATACCTGCAAAGTTTCCCTCAAGTTAACCTCTAATCTACTTTGGCTTATCGCAACCACCATTTTACCATCAGAATTTAACGTTTGTTATTTAGTTTTTCATACCACAATACTTTTTTCACTACTATTCATCACTAGATCAGTGTGTTTTTCATATTTAGTTTGTGCAACACACAAAATGTCACGAAGTTCTACTGCTGTTGATGGAAGAATCAAGGAGAAAACATACGTAAAAGGGGTTTTCAAAATGAAAGCGCCATTTTTCACAAAGAGAGGAGTAGATGATGCCGCCTGGTCCATGAATCTGGAAACGGTTCTAGGACTCGATAGTATTTCAGCTGAGGTGCTGCAGAGTATCTTTCGTTTTTGCTCTTATCTGCTCCTTAGCAAAGTTCAACGTCTGCCTGCACGTAGGGCTATTCGCAAAGAACTAGAAGGAGGCGTGGTTTCCGTTGGTCAGCAATGGGAAGAAGAATTCTGAGTCGCCATCTGTATACCAACCACTGTGTATACTAGAGACGGCCGAAAATGTTCTCGAAAAACTGAAGACTCGCTGACGTGATTCATGTTGTTGGAGATCTGTTTTCACATCAGTATAGCTTTAGGATAGGTTTTTCAACCATTGATGCCATCTGGGAAAGGGTGAGGGTGGTTCAGCAAGTAGAGGCACAAAGCAGTTCCAGACAGGTTGTTAATCTGATCGTCAAAAAAGTTAACTGTGCTAGACGAATGGATATCCTGGACGCGCTTGAAAATCGTTTTCAAATACCAAAATATTTAATGCAGATTTCGAAGGACTACCTGATCGGCCGCAGTCTATTCTACGACATATAGAAAAGCCACCAATAGATGACAGTTATATCAGGTTCTGCACAGGCCTCCATTCTCAGCCTAAACATGTGGAAGAAACTTCTGATAGAAGACTGAGGCTTCAGTCGTCGAAAGAGTCAGGGTTTATCAGTTATGCAAATTATGTTTAGGCACTGATCACGTGACGCGCAATCTCAGCTAAGTAATATATAAGAATAATTTGAAATTCATGGTTACGAATTTGAAAGGATTACTGTCAAACCGACACAAATTAGCTAGTCTCATTTATTACGCTTCTTTAGCCTATCAGGGAATCTCGTTTCACTTAAAAGGAGAGTCGCAAATCGTATGTGCTTGTCAAACAGTCGAACTCTGTCAAACAGGAATAGCAGTGTTGGTGATCATAGCTATGATACCCATCGCTCTTCCAGAGAGCGCAGAAACATTTGCAACTCAATAGGAGGCAACGGAATAGAGATTACTAGCGAAAAGAAACAATGATCTGCCAACGATTGGCAACAGAGCGGGACGCAAGGGAAGGTAAAGAGAGCGTAAAAGAATCTACCTCCGAAGACACGAGGGTAATAAATAAAAACTTGCTCGCGATGAAAGACGATGCACTTTCGACGAATGACAACAACCTTGGGAACGTGAGTTAAAAGGAAGATGGACCGCGCGGCTCATCGACGATTTGAGATCATAGCTCAGTCAAATGCATAGTGAGACTGAGTTCTACCTGACCCAGCTGCTGAGCTGTCACGGTTGTTTTCAGTCTTACGTGCACAAGATTGATAAGTCACGGTCTCCAGATTGTATATTCTGCATTGGTGTCAAAGATGACGCCTGTCATACTTTCTTTTCATGCAGAAGATGGGACAAACATCGTGGTGATCCTGATGAAAAAGTGGGAGAGCTCCGTCCAGATAGCCTAATTGAAGAGATGCTGAAATCAGTTGACAAATGGAATGTGGAAGGTGGAATGGAAGTGGCACATTACGCATGGGCAATTTTAGCTACAAAAAAAGGCATATTTTATCGGCTGGAGGCTACAAGGGATGGAAGGTTTCCTTCTCTAGCAATCCTCCTCCTCTTTCCCTCACTGCTGGAGAAGGAACTCTGTAACCCGAAGGCGCCAAAAGACGTAAAACTGGGAGGCCTACCCCGAAGTTATGTGTCAAACGGTTCCAGGCTAGGCGCTCCGGTTGACAGGGGAGGTATTTAGTCGGTAGTCTAGGTCTGTTGTGCCACTGGGCGTCCGACACTCAGGGCGTAAAAAGCCTTCACCTCCCTACCCAAAAAAGACATTAAAAATGAATGAATTTGGGATTATAAATCATATACTACACATATTGAATTATTGAACGATGAAATTATCCACAGAAACATATTTAATTTTTATCACCTGCTTCATTTCATATATTTATAAGAGTTAAGACCAAGCATAATGAAAGGAACACATTAAGCTGTCATAGAATGGTTGCACAAGGAAACAACTCCCTTGTTTGTGCCCAGTGAAAGAGCCCATCTTGATGTAATCCCATACATAATAATGCTGATTGCTTGATGTTAACAATATAGGGAATGCGGATTAAATGTTCCATCTTCTGGAAAACGTTCATAAATTATACCCACGTAGAATCTCCTTAAACTCTAAGAGCCAATTTATTGTATTTGCGCTTCCTTGCCTACAATGAAATTTGACTTTTCCTAATCAGCACTCTAGATGTACATAAATACTTACCAGAAAGGAAATTATCGTGAAAAATTACAACCGAAGCGTGGACTCTCAACGCGTATCCTTGCCGATATAAAAACAAAATTGAACATTTATTCATTGATAGAGCTCACATGCCAGCAGGCATATACTACGCATTTAACATTTTGATCGAATACTTCAGCCTACGTAATATTCTGTCTTTCGAGATTTTAGATACCAAATTATATAACAGTTTAAGATACTTTTTCGGGTCTGTTAATTTTTAAGGAGGCCATCATAACCGTTCCTCGGTTGCAAGGATTTTACATTATTTCAACACTAAACTCTCTAAGCTCGTCGTAATATTTTTTGAGCAACCCTTGCAAATCAATTTAAAATTGTTTGTTGAGTAAAAAAGCAAGAAAAATGGATGCATATATCACTCAGCAGACACAAAAATAACACCATCCTTTTCATATATTATGAACAGACGTACGTTTTTGCAATAGTTTGCACAGGGACCATAAATGAAAATGGTATTCTATTGTAATTGTGTTAGGAAAAAATGGTTATTTTTGCGAAATATATATTTCATACACATCTGCTTGTATTTAAATTTTATCAGGTCGCTCTAGCACAGTGACAAGAGAATAACTCAAAGGATAGCAAAACGATAGGAAAAAGGATTCTGGTACGTTTTGACAAAGAAGTTTGGAGACGAGAATATATGAATACGAATATGAATCATTTAATATTCATTGTAAGGAAACAAACTAAAGAGTTATCTTTACTTTTTGATATTAATTGCACTTACATACTCGCATAACGTCATATCTGACATACAACATCCACATTCGCTTATTCCACGACAATAGACTAATTCATACTTTGCTTCTTAAGAATCCTTTCACCTCTTACGAGCTCTTTTCCATGGAATGTGGTTCGAAGAGAATGAAGTAAATACTAAAAATAGGATCTTGTCGATCGACGCGTTCCCAAAACTTTATTTTTATGGCGTTAACTCTTACAACATCAGTGAAGGGTTAACATCAAGGCATGTAACGGATGTCTTTTAGAGATATAGAACTTTAAGTTCGCAACAATGTTGACAGTTACTTACATTGTGACAGCTGTCATGAGTTTTATAGTTTGTTTTTATGTTTAATAGTTTGCATGTTCGTATATTTGTATGTTGGTTTTATGGTTCGCCTTTTAATCATAAATAGATTGACGCCTGAGCAAAGTCCGCAAATTATGTAGATTTATTTGGAAAAAAAATTTTGTTCGAGAAACACATCGCGCACTCCGTCAATTTTATGGCCGACACAATCGTCCATCAGAATAATTAATTTGATTAACATGGATCGTTCACACATGACGTTTGCATTTATGACACGCATCCATCCAGACGTCATACAGTGTGTAATGAAGAAACCAAAGCAACTGCGTAGTACCAATGAAGACACAAGTGAATCCATTCTACATCGTACTTAATAAGTGAACATGTGCTCATCCCCATGGAAGATTTTATCAAAGGATCTTGGTTTTGGTCCAACAAAATGCAGCTCGTGCAGTAGTTAAAACCGAACGACTATCGGCACAGAGAAGATGTTGTGTATGGGCCAAAAACAAATTCATGTAGCCCCGAATTTCACAAGGGAACTTTGCTCAGCGACGAGGACCATTTCTGGTTGACTGACTACGTCTATTGACAAAACTGTCGCATTTGGAGTAATGAGCAACCACAGGCGGTTGTCCAAGGCGGTTGTTTTTTATGGGCCGGTGGGATCATTGGTTTATATTTCTTGAAAACTGCTGCTGCAGTCAATGGTGACTGCTATAGAGCCATGATCAATGACTTTCTCGTTCAGTAATTGACTCACCATAACACAAGCGACCTTTGGTTTTAAAAAGATCACGCGAGATACCTTACAGCTCGTGGAATCATTGACTTATTGAAAGAAGCATTTGCTGAACGCAAATCTCTTGTTTTGTGGCTATGAACTGGCCGACAGGACCTTGTGTTTTTCCACTGCTGAACATTGAAAATTGCAGGGTGCAGGGAATTGCAAGGGTGCTTAAAAAAGCACCCTTTAGCATGAGATGCTTTCAAAATGCATGTTAATACTTCTTCGCTTCTGAATTTGCCATTATTGATTCGGGTCCCGCATTTCATTTGGCTTTACCAGGAACCTCATAACCGCTGCCTTCAACTCGTCTATACCTCGGATATGACCACGATATCTCTCGTTATCGAGTCTCTGGTTTACTAGTGGTGAACAGACATCGTCGGAAAGTGAAGAGAGAGTAACAAGCTCCGATGTGAAGTGCATTTCCCGAGGACTTACGAACGAATAAAAAAGATCCACAAGGATCTTTTGCTAATAATCAGGGATTATTACCACAAAACGAGGTTTGTGGTAACTAACAAAGGAAACGACACGACTCAACTATGATTCTCATACAGATCACTTGTATAATGTACGTAGCTGGCAAGCATTTTAACAAGCTGATCAAAAGAGTACCCGCTGGCACAATCAGGTTCACTCAAGATTTCTTTTCACTTCAGTATATCTTCCGATCTAGAAGACCGGTAACAGATGCTATAATGGAAGTGATAAATTTGGACCAGAGCACGTGACTCACAAACAGTGCTACTTATTGATTGTGCTGCTCGTGACATTGAACGCTTCCAACTCTGCAAAATGGACGCATGCCATTAGTACTCCCGAAGATACCTATAGAGAACCGGTATATCTAATGAGGATGACTTTGGAGACTTCTCCTTGCTGTATGACATCTGGGGTCGAGCAAGGCTCCTTTTTGACTTTGACATATGAAACATCTCATATGACGGGATCTTAAGACTGTCATTACCAGAAAAAGCACGTGTACGAAGTAGCAGCCTTCACTACTGGGAGACCGGTAGAAGAAGAGTAATCCAAAGAGTTAGACTCACGCTGAAAATAGCCGAAGCGTTCATTTTTCCTCAAAAAATGGATCCTGTCAGTTCTTTCCTTACAAGTTTCTCTTGCAGGCGGGAGAGACTATTTTCACGTCCAACAACACAGTCATGTCTTTTGGCACCAGAATATATTCAAGGTTACCTTCTTGGACGAATAAGAGTGCAACACACTAGGCAACAGTAAAATTATCAGCACCAGGCTGTTCCGTGGCCAACAAAGGTCGACTATCCTTAACACTGTCAATGAACACATTGAAGATATTTTTATATGAATTCTGAATGGCTGACATCCGAAACAAGCATATAAACGAAAGTGTTTAATTCATTTAAAAAAAGTTTTACCAAGTTGTTACCAGATTTAGATATCTTGTGCAGGTATTTTATTTAGCCATTTTTCTATTCAGGTCCTTTTTGGCAATACCCCTTCTTAAACGAAAAAGTAGCGGCGTATTAAAAATGTAATGAAAAATTTGTATTTGCGTCAGAACGAAATAATAATATAAAAGAAAGAAATAATCAAACAACCAACTGCAATTAGATTTGCCAGAAATCGACTGAGCATTCAAAAGAAGGCTTAAGCTTCTTATAAATATCAACACGAACCTTCTGTCGTTTCAGTGCAAGGTAAACATGTGCTTGTGTAAAAAAAAATCTCTTCCAAATTTCATTGGATAATATTCCTATAAATTATAAGTGATACTTTATGTTTATTTATATATATTTATATATATATATATATATATATATATATATATATATATATATACTACTGTGTCCAAAAAATAAGGTGACATTTGAATTTAAACTGCGCGCGTCGAAGGATTTGGAGAATTATTTTTTTTAAGGTTGGTAGTACTGTCAGTGAGATCTATGTCAAATTTACATGTCAAATTATTCATTAGTGATTAGCATTAGCTAAAAGTGAGTTTTTCGTTTTTTGCGATGTCGAAATTTCTTGAGCAAAGAATTTGAATTGAATTTTGTTTGCGAAATCAATTTTCTGCTGCGGTTTTTCCTGCAATTTTCTGATTTTAGACCTTGCTGATGAGGTTGGCATACCGAAAGGCTCGGTCAATACCATTTTAAAGGATGTTTTGCGCGTCAAATCTCGACTGGTACCGGAAACATTGAATTTTTTTGGAGAAAAGGCTTCGCGTTGAAGTGTGTGAACCGAAGCTTTCTGACTATCAGGACAAGATGGAACGCATAATCACTGGAGACGAGACTTTGATCTATGCTTACCACCCCGAAACAACGGATCAATCGAGCGAATATCGTGCCAAAACTGTTTTGACTGTTTTCTTCGATTATCGTGGTGTTGTGCATTATGAATTCCTTTCGCCGGGCCAAACAGTCAACAAGGAACATTATTTTAACGTTATTTTAGGCTATCCGCCTAAAAAGGCCGGAAACGTGGAAAGACAATTCTTGGTTTTTACACCACGATAATGCATCATCCCATACTGCACTCGTAATTCGTGATTGTTTCGCCAAAAACTCAACCCATATCGGTCCGCAACCACCGTATTCACCTTATCTGGCACCGTGCGACTTTTGGGTGTTCAGCAAGCTCAAAAACCGCTTTAGAGACACCGTTTTGATACGATAGAGGAGATTCAAGCCGCAGCGAAGACGGAACTGAAGGCCATCCCGGAAAGTGACCACAATTAGTATTTCGAAATTGGAAAATCCGTTGGCGTAAGTGCATTGCATCGGGAGGGGATTACTTTGAAGGGGATGAAATTGATTTGGAAGAATAAATAAAGAATTTTCAAAATAAATACAATGTCACCTTATTTTTTGGACACACTAGTATATATATATATATATATCTAATGTACAGTCGCCAATCACAACAAGTGCAAGAATAAATACAACGTCCAATTTGTGGCAAAATATCTTTTAATTGTTCAAAATAATAAAAAGTTAGTTTACTTCCCTCAAAACTCAGCAAACAGAAATTTAGTGATTAGCTACAAAATCTAAAAATAATTGTGACGGCACCTAAGTTCGTCCCCGGGGACGATGTTGAGGTCACTATAAGCAGTTAAATCTTAAATCTCAAACAAAAAATACAAATAATCAAAATCAATTTGACATCGCTACAAACTCAACAAACATTAATTTAACAAGTAAATACAAAATCTAATAATATTTTAAGATTGCACCTTAGATTTTTGAAAGTAGCCAAAAATTTAAGTCTCCAGACAAGAGATGCAAACAAATTTTGATCCTGGATTTTCAACGCAATCCCCATGCATTTGTGGCGGCTCGCAACGCCCGCGGCACATTCTTCACGCCGCAAGCAAATCCTGGTCCCGCGGCAGGTCTTCGTTTCGCACCAAAGCGGCACAAGCAAACTCGTTCAGAGAAAGTGAAAAATCATTTGAGCCCTTCTTCTCGATTCTCACGAGTCGATATACCGGGACAAGCTCAGGCCTCAAGAGAGTAGATTTTGTAATAAAACCCGTCTAATTGAAGAGCGTTGTTTCTGTCACACAAACACTAAAAGAGTAAAAGGCTTTCCTCTCACAAACTTTCCTCGCACAAACACTAAAAGAAAGTTCCAGGAATACACGAACGCGAAACATCCACTGTAGACATTTGATGCATCTTATCCATTTCTCTCCCTTGTTGTCTTGGGGAAAGACAAACTGGACATTCAGCGTCATTATTGTCACTTTCTTCTTCGTCAGTAGAGACCAAACGTGATTCATCTTCAGTCGTGTCCTCGTTAGAAACCTGGTGCTTTTGTCGCTTAGGTTGGATTTACCTTCCTTCTGTTTTAGTGTTTTTTGCATTTATGTCTCTTTTTCTTGCTGCTGAATTTCATCTTTTTACTTTTGCATCCTTTCTGCACCCATAATTTCTTGTTTGTGCGGAGAAGCCGTGACTATTATAGCTTCGCCCTGGCTAGTTCAAGTAGAAGGTTGTTACGGGTTAAGTCGATTTCAGCCCCTTCCGAGACTTCCGCGGCACCATCACCACGCGAAACGGACGAGTCGGGTACCCCAAGTTGGGGAAAGATAAGAAGCGCCACCACGATTCGAGCCACGACGTTGGAAGCAGTGTAAGTAAGAAGAATTCAAATATTAATATAAGATTAGATTGAATTAGTTAAGATAGTGTTAAGGTAATAGCGAGTATTATAGAAGAATTCAAATATTAATATATTGTTGGATTAGTTAAGGTAGTATTGAGGATCAACAGGCGATGCAAGAGAAGTCGCAAAAAAAATATTGGCAGTCTTTTGGGAGAATATACTTTGGTAATGGACACGAAAGAGCCTGATGATTTCTGGAAAAGTGTTGTAGGGAAATTTGCGAAAGATCAGACAAACGGCTTTGCTAGTTCCATTTCGCCAATCGAACGTTCAGTCGTCAGTGTGAATAAGTCGCGTGTAGGATTGTACATTGCTTATATTAACAATGGGGTTTTTCGGACGAAAGAGGTGCTTGCTTTTGAACAGTCTGATCTGGCGCCAGAGATGTTTATCTGATGGATATCGTAGCCTGGTTTTCATTTGGATAGGTTCACTTTCGAATTACAATGAAAATGGTTTACAATGCTGGCTATTGGGTCGCGACCTCTTGCAAAAATTTCCGCACTTTTTGATACATGGGATCCGAATTTCTGGAAGAATCATACGTCATATGAAATGATCCGGAAGCAGGTGGAAATGTATATATTCCCAGTAGAATCTTTTCAAGAATGCTTGAATGGCGAAAATGACTTTGACCAACACCAAAAGTATCCACCGAGCGTTTTGCAGCAAGAAGCCGATACCTTGCCTCCTAGAGTAGATCCTACCCGGAAAGAGGTGCACCCAACTCACGATGATTTTGTTTCGGTCTTTAACATAAGGTATATTGAATTCGAAACCCTACCAGCTTGGAAGAAGCAAGAATTGAAGAAAAAAACATAAATTATTTTAAAATGCCAGCGGGAGCCGAACGACTTTCACTTACACACCTCGCGCACTGGACCAGCTTTTAACTTACCCACCGCAACTTCTGCACATACATCACTTGTCACTTACTTTGTTTGGTAAACAAGGGAAACTGTCACCGTCGGGGCGAATGGAGGATAAGACAGTTCGCGACGGAAGAAACTGCGGCGACCTCCGGCAAATTTACATGTACAACGGTGGCTAGTGATGCGGCGAAAAAAAAAAGGTTGTCATCCTAAGAGCGGGCTGTTTGGTTGGCCGTTAGGGATTGAGGGATATAAAGAGGAAACCTGATAGCGGTCCGGCTTTTTTTTTTGCCTGGGAGTGTAAAGAACTAAGGGTGCGAGACGTGAAGTAGTAGTCAGTGAAAGTGAAGAAGGGACAAATAAATAACAAAGACGATTGAAGTAGTGGTCTGTGGAAGTGAAGAAAGGACTAATAAATAACAAAGACGATTGAAGTAGTGGTCAGTGAAAGTGAAGAAAGGACTCATAAATAACAAAAACGATTGAAGTAGTGGTCTGTGGAAGTGAAGAAGGGACTAACAAATAACAAAGATGATTGAAGTAGTGGTCAGTGAAAGTGAAGAAGGGACAAAATAACAAAGACGATTGAAGCAGTGGTCAGTGAAAGTGAAGAACTTGACTAAGAGGGGATCAGAGAACAAAGGGAAAATAAGGAAATAAAAGAAAACCACTAAAGACTAAAAGTAAGTTAAATTCCGATAAATAAGGAAAACACAAATGATACTTTGTCCGCTTATTAAACTTTATTCCTTATTGCTACTTTTACGAATGAATACTAACTAGCCAAGCATTATCCTAAAATCCTTCTTAAATACTATTCCGGCGATAATAAAACTAAAACGATCATAAAATTGTTATCGTGAAGGACAACGATCATAAATGGAAATACATCGGTAACACTCATAAAAGGATTGCGCGACGATGATCACAAAAGCGGTTTTTCCTAAATGTACGTATCTCTAAGTTTTCTAGGAAAATAGATTAGCATTTATTACAGTGTTGACGTAAATCGCCTTCGTAAACAACTATTTTGCAGAATTGCATTTTCCGCGAATGTGGGAAAATGCATTCATTGATGTCTGGGAATTGCTGACCATGTTTTTTCGGCGGATGGTGTTAAATTTGATGATGGCGGATGGTGTTTAAATTTGGAATAGGTTGGTGGATGACGGCCGTTAAGTAGTATAGTGCAAGGGGGCCCGTAGCGTAAGTAGGTTAAGTAGTAGTTTTAGGTTCATACAAACGTCTAAATAAAAAAAAAATAAAAAAATATTTCCGCTCTATTTCGTTTTTTTTTCTCCTTTATTCCTCTCTTCCAGGTGGTAAGTGGCAGCGAGGAGTGGTGTGCGTGAGACGTGGAGAGCGCGCGTTAAATGAGTCGGTGATACCACGGAGGAGGCTACGTGAGGTGTTTAGTGTTTCTTTTTTTTCTTCTTCCTTTTTTATTTTATGTTTCATGGAGTGACGTTTCCCCCCCCCCCCTTTTTTTTACTCTGGTGCTGTTTTGGATTTCTAGAGGTGCGATCCGGCGAGCCGCATTCTCGCTTGGCGGTTCTTTGAGGCTTATCAGGGTAAGCGAGTGGCGCCCACGCCCGTCTTCGGCGAGCTTCCGGAGCCCAGAGCCTCAACCGGGGAAGCGACAGCCCACGGCAGGTGAAATCCTGGTTATCGGGAAATTTTGGTAACAAGGTGTTTCAAAAATTGGAATAGGCTGTACATCAGCTGGAACTATTAATGTGGATGAAGTGTTGCCTTTTGATGGCAAAGCACTCGGTGTTATTGATCTTGACTTTGTGGAGTTCGAAGGTAATGAGATGTCATGTACCAAAGATGTCCTGCTTTTATGTCTGGAATGGAAATGGTGAAATGGAAATATTCCCGTTTTCCGAAATCTATTTAGGGCTGTTATAAGCTTGTGCATAGGCTTAGCCAAATATTTCTTCGATTTGGTAGTGAGTAACGACTCGTCCTGGATGATTGTCAACCAATTTTCTACTTCTTGTGCATAAAAAGTATATAAAGTGAACATAAAAGAGACATCCAAAGGTTGTATAAGATCAGTAGAATGAGGTGGGAGACAGAGTATAGATATTCAATTATCTCGCGCAATATCAATCACATCTAAGTTTCTCGTATGGCTGTAATGACCGTATAATATTAGCAAAACAGGATCTTCTTTGGATGGTTTCACTATAGATACGAAATGATTCAGCCACTTTGTGAACAGCTCAGGCTGGATCCAACCAGACGGATGGCATCCACCAATAGATCCCGGAAGTGCTCCATCGAGTAGTTCAGCTTTCATATTTTTTCTTGGAAACACCATTAACGGAGGAATAAATTGACCAGATGCTGACATACGAGTCACAATAGTTATAAGTGCTCCCCTTTGAGCAGATGACAATTTGTGAACTTTTCGTTTGCCTTTCACAGTCACGATTTTTTTGACTTTATGCTGAACAGTGATAATGCTTGTTTCGTCGACATTAAATATCTTATTGGGGTTGGAATTAATTTTCTTTAGTTCAGGTTTCAAAAAGTCAAAAAACTGTTTACATTTTCTGCAGTAAAACCATGTACTCGAGTTCTAGATAAAGACTGGGGTTTACGGAAAGACAATGTAGGGTGACGAGCCATAAATAACTTCATCGATTTTTCCCCACCTTCTAATTGGACAGTGAAAATGGATACCGAATATTATTTCTGATAGCCAATTGCAAAGCCATCCATTATAAATCAGAAGTGTTGACGCCATAGAATTTTTTTTCCATTTCCAAGCAGTAGTTTACCAGTTTCTCTTCTGATTGTACCGGAAAAACTGGTTTTCTTTCCATTTTCAAAGTTATGAGATCTTCTGCAGACTTTTCAAAATTTTTGACATAATCTTTCAGAGTAGCTCTTGGGACATTAAATAACTTCACTGCCCTTTTTCTACCCCATTTCTTTCATTCGTCCCGCTTCTAAAGCTTTTCTCATTAATACGGGATTCCACAGCTTTCTCATTGGCATCTGAATAAAAATATTTGAAAAATTAACTTGAAATAAGCTCTAAAAAAATTATCCAAATACCGTCCCTGGGACGAAATTAGGTCCACGTAGTCAAACTTTTTCATCCATTTCAAAACATACACGAACACAAATAAATTTGATTTAATTTAAAATTAATGATCCCGTTACTCAAGCATAGTAATATTTCATCAGTTCACAAAATATTTCATAGGAAAACACATTTTGAGATATTGTCTTCTTCTTTTGATATCTTTTTGAAGACGTGACGTGTCAACTTCAATTTTAGCAACTAACTAACAGAAGCAACTAACTTAAGTTTCCGCACACGAAAACAAAATGGACTTAATTAGGAGAATAAATATTGAAGGGGACGAAATTAGATTTGGGGTCGAAATTTAGCGACTATAGCTTATATACATATATATTTTCATACTGTTTTACAATGTGCTTTTCACGTGTTCTATGGCTCTACTTATCATCGATTTACCATCTGATTGTCATTTCATTATCATTTGGTTATCATGTCTACTTTTATCAGCACCTTATTACCGACACTCTAAGAGCGTGGGATATTTAAACATATTTATATACATCTTCTTTATATATATATCTACAGCAGTGATCCTATATATGTATATTCTAAAGTTATAATGCCAAAGGACATGAAAAGTATTAATTTAAATATTTTTATACTTTCAGGTGCGTGCAACAATGTTTTTATTCCTAAAGGTTTGTCATCTTTTTTATTCCGTTTATTAACTTACTAGTACTTTTGAGATAAGTAATAATGAGGGAATCGGCGGATTTTCCAAAATTTTGTAACAAAAATTACAAAAATTGAAATTATTAGAGTATAAGTACAGTTCGTGCTTCTTTTATAAAATAATGCTTTTTATTATAACAAAATTCATGGTAACGAATTATTATAGTTTCATAGTTTTGAATTTTCATCGTTCTTTTGTATTACTAAGTACATTCAGTATTGTACCGAATCCATCCAAAAACATGTAGGTATTCAAACACTGACAAATATAAACGTCAGATACACATAGCTCAAGCGTTGTAATTCCCTCTTGAAGACATATTTATGAAAAATTAACAACAGAACTAGGTTTTCTCTGCATTTCGTATGGCGCTTTCAATGCTCCACAAAATTTGGTGTCATGCCACCCCAATCGAACATTTTGTCATGTTTTCTCCTTTCAGGCGGCTGCGACTTAAATTTTAATTTAATACAATGAGCAAAAAATTAATTTTTTAGAGCCTCCACGCTCAAAGTTAATACACAAGAAGTTTTATTAGTAACTTTATTGTTTTACCAGAATTAGCCTTCGTCCGCTCCCGAATATTCTCTAAATTTCTTATCAATCTTGGTGTTGTTTGGGTCCACCGGGCCTTCCTTTTGAGGCTGCCATCTTCAAGGATGGAAAGAGCGCTTACATTGAAAAAAACAGCAGTGGTCCTGCTACTCGAACCTTGTCAGGGGTTTGGCTAACTTTGCGTAGCCCTGCATAAAACTCCTTTCATACCCTGACGTACCTAGAAATGATCGTAGGTGTTTTAGTGTTTTTTGGGAGTGAAAAGTCAATGATGACTTGGACTTTCCTGGTGGCTGTCTTCTTACTGTGTTTCCCAACTTTGCAAAATAAAAATTCGACTTCGTCTTGCTGCTTTTCGATTTTTCGATCTATTTCGATTTTTCTCCCAGTGTTCGGTCTTGTTCTTCCCAAAAACTATGATATCGTCGACTTATGCCACTTTTTTTATTTGTTTGCGGTGGATAACATCGAGGCATAGACATGAACATAGTTCACGGAAAATGCAGTTTTCTATCTCGGAAATTTTTAAAGGAATTCGATGAATCTGATCCAGAACTGAAACACATTTGTTCCTATCAAGGTTAACGAGGACTTCGTCTATCTCACGGTGGGATTCTTGTCCGATTCTTGTCAAATTATTTAGTTATTTTTCAAATTTAATATTTCATCAATTTTTTTTTTTTTTGAGGAACAATTCATACTGGGGAATTGCAAGGAGAAGTTCAAGGACAGATTTTTTCATTTTCGAGGAGTCTTGTTTGTTTTCATTTCTTTCAATACTTCTTTCATCAATGCCATGGGATACGGGTAGGAAATGTGGTCTTATATTATCTTTCAAATGTCATCCTTGATTCTGTTTGTATAAGTTACTTTTAGCCAGCATCTGACAGTAGTTATGAGTGCTTACGTATGATTGATTTCAGTTCTTTGGGTTGCTCTTGGATTAAGTGATCTGTTTTTTAACTTTACTAATCATTATGGTTTAGGTGGAATCTGGATGTTTGGATCATTAGTCATAAACGTAATACTGCGTAAATTCATTTCAAGGTGTCGTTACCGATCATCCCATCAAAGGAGATAAGGCACGGCATTTTCTGTATGGTTGCCAAAAGGTTTGCAATTGTGAGGTGTGTAATTTTAATGTTTCCTCCGACTGAGGTGGCGTGAAAATTGCTTTGACTGGAGATTTCCTTCTTAATATGCCAAGGTTGTTCCTAAGTTTAAGTTCAATGTAGGGGAGCGAATTTTCCATCACTTTTGGTTTGTCGCTAGTTCTGGTCTTTTCGTAATCCTCCCTTTCGATTGCCAGTTGATATTGAGCTATGTCCTGTTCGTCTGAGACCCCGAGGGTCTTCACTGTCATGTCAATGTCATTTTCAATAAACCACATAAACAATAATCACTGGGTGATAAGTCTGGACTGCATGGAGGATTTCCCAGTGTTTCCGTTCCCAATTCAATCAATGTTTCAATTGTAACCTGAGCTGTATGTGGTTGAGCGTTGTGGTCAGCAATATCGCACTACGGATTGGAATATCGCATCGTTTTGATCTGTTCACAGGCTTTACAGTATTTTTTTGTAGAAGGTTACTGTAGTACTGCGCGTTTGCAGTTGCTCAGTGAGAAAATGTGAAATGCTCAGTGAGACCCCTTTCCAGCTCCAAAGCACAGAACACATCACTTACCCAGCTTACGCTGTGACACCTGCTTTAATTGTCGCTCCCTCCTCTTTCTTCCCCCATACTTCAGATGCGCATTTACTCTTTGGCGTATATTGCATAGTGGTGCATCCATGTATCATCTGTGTTGAATATTCAGCGCAAAAAATTCTCTCCTTCTTCTTCAAACCGCTGCAGGAGATACGTACAAACTTCCAGTGCGCGAATTTCTGCTCCAAATAAAGAACTTTTCGCACCAATCTGGCTGAGATTTTGCGGTAACCAAACCCTTCATGAATCATTGACAGAATACTGCATACTTTGATGCCCAACTTCTCAGCAATATAGTGAGCATTACGGCGTTGGTCACCTGAAATGAGTTTTTCCATAGCGCTTACGTTTTCGTCAGTGGCACTGGTTCTAGGGCTCCGCAAACATGGCAAGCTCGCTGCCACTTCTCGCCCTTTTGATGTGGGGTTCGCATCATTTCTTTGGTGCTTAGCCTGGCTCATCACGCTCGGTAAACTGCTTGTATGTTGCGTTCGATAATTCATATTCTGTAGTTTCAGACATAAATATAGAGCGTGGTACTTTATAACCTTGATAAGTCACCCTGTAGCCCCCTGAAAAAGGTGTCAAGTGTGTCGTCTGTACGTCGTTATATTTGAAGATCTGCACTCAGATCAATCGAAGAAAATGTCTTCAAAATAACCATCAGCAAATTAGGGTAAAATCTTTAGACTTAATTAAAAGTTGGACTTATCTGTGAATAATATCATAAAACGGTAGCTGCACGCCGATTCGATTTGTCGATACTTTGTCCTCAAATAAGATACGGGATCCTACAAGGAATCCTACATTCCTTGTAGGAATCTAACTGCGTCTAAACATACATTGGAACGTAATAATGGCATGTATCCAGAACAGCATCAAATGTGTTCAAGCAGCTTTGCCGCTGTGCAAAATGATCAGAATCGTTCCATGGTGACCGTTCGCCCTCACGATCCTTATAACCTTTACGTTGTTGCGTGCCTTGATAGGCAGTTTACGTGTAACATGTGACACGAGGAGATTCATAAGGCTATCTTCACAATTGGAGGATTGTTATAAAGTCTTACATAGCAGCAACGACCGCCAGTGGATGTCCAAACAGTTGTTTTAACGATTATAGAAACTAGCACCCGCTAACACAATGGAATAGTAGTTTGTCCATTTTGATGTGCAACCCAAGTGTTTTTTGAGTCATCCCAAAAATGTGCTCTCGCTGGATATCCCACTATCCGATCTGGAAAATCCCGCCACACCGTATATGCGAAATCAAATTCATCCGGTAGTTGCGCAACGCTGCACCGATCATTTTTAATCCTAAACTTTATTTTTTTTTCACTCTGCCAGGCCTCGACCACTGAATTACAATTCACGGCCCTTGACTCACCACCGAAGATCCAAAACCGCAACGGGATACCCCACGTGTTCGTCGTGGTGGCTTGTTTTCTTACTCCAGCGTGTCACCCTGACGGCATTGTCACATTTGCGAGGTGAATTTGGATAAACTTGTAATTCTCAAGTGTGTTATCTTGGCGGGATTGCCACACTTGAGAGGCGAATTACTACATATGCCAAAATAATGTAATATTAATAGCAAGTAATGTAAATAATGAAGTAAATAATGAACAATGTAATAATTAAAAGAAATATCATATGACTTATAAAATAGCTACAAATATAAAAATAGTCGACAGAAATCCTTATCATTGAAGGAAGCCTAGCTGATTATAGGATATTATGGAAAATTATAAACAAGTAAATATTGAAGCAATTATGCTCTACTATGATTTGTTTATGTATTTAAATCTTTCATAGACGTGTATTACTTCAACAAATTGTTATAACCGAAGCCTATTTATTCGTTCATTTGAAAATCCTTCAAGAAAACGGAAATTATCGTTCATTTAACGTAATTTAACGCCGTTTTTAGTACGAAATAGTCCAGATTTTGTACATTCTTGGGCATTTTTCATGATTTCATCTGCAAAAATGGTTTTAAAGGATTCCCTGTCGCAGTCAAGTGGTTCACTATGCTTACCCTCTTCTTCATTGCAGTTATAGAACCATCGACTAGGCCGACCCCAGGCAAACATACAGATATAGTTGAGTTGAAAGTCGGATGCTTCAAGTGTCAGCAGTGGTTTACTGGTATTCGAAATCGAAATTTGAATATCACCTCCTAATTGGAAAACGTTTTAACTGGAAACCGTGAAGAAAATATAATACCAACAAGATACAAATTCAAAAACGCTCACCAATAGTGTGTTGAACCCAAATAGGTGTTGGCCAAAGCGGATGTGTAATGTGCTTCTGATTATTAGATGAGTAAGGAGTATAAGTGCTTTCCTTTTTGAGATAGGAGACGGTGTTGAATTTTCCACCAATAACTGTGAAATATCCGAAAATTAACCAACAAAGGAACTTTAAGTAAGCCACAGAGGTAATATTTTGTCACTTGGAACTTACCCGCCCTATATTGAGTTCTTGGAGCCTTAAGCTTATCAACAAGGATAATGTTCACATCATTTGTTGCCATTACGTACAATTTAACACGAACTTTATACATATGATTTTGATAACTCTTCAAAGTATCAATAGGAAAGTAGTGCTGACATTCTTTAGCCTCGATCACAGTCTCCTGGCATGTTGACAATAATGAGAAGGATATAGACGGCTCTTTTTGGTAGCATTTGCCAGTGTTCAAGAAAAAATATATTAGTATTAACGCAACAGAAACGAGACTCGAGTAAGACATTTCAAGTTTAAATGTGATTTAATAAATCTGCAGCGTTCGAAGTTAACTTACATGTGTGTGATACAATGAACACTATAAGTGGTTTTCTTCAGCTTGCTGAGGTTAAAGCTTGACCTGCAAAGCTTTGGCAGTGTTTGACGGTGGTTTCAGAAGATTAAAAATTCTGGAACATTAAAGCGTACTGGCGGGAATCTTGGCATTTAGTAAGCCTTCTTTACTGCTCATGATTTCTTTCGATGCTTCTTCCATTCGTACTGCTTACTTTTCTTTTGATTATGTGCTTATCTTCAAATATGGTCGAATGTATTCTATTCTGCCATGATCCTTATCTCATTTCATGGTAATCATTGTTTTTGTGGTGCGCAATAGTTTGTTCATACATCTTCAGTTAAATATGCGTAAAATTCATATTCCAGTTATAACTTTTCCACTTTTCTGCGATGATGTGTTTTCGAAAAAAAAACTTTCCATTACAGACTTTCATGTTACTCTGTTCGACAACAATTTATTTCAGGATGTGTAAGTATTTCAAGATCTACGATCCCATTTACCAATGCCCTTTGATAAAACTATGATTTAGGGGAAGATGATGCGACTAGCTTTTAGATCAGATAAGACAAAAAGCATGTATCCTGGCTTATAACTAATTGCACAGGTCTGCAAAATTTAAATGTTATTGCCCTCCTTGGCATTTCAATTCTAATCTTGGGCCATATGGGTGCCCTCATTTTGAATACGTACTTGATTTTTTCCTGTTACCCGCAGTTTTTTCATAAATCCTTCTGTCTGAACTCACACAAAATCCAATTTTACCAAATATTTTTTATTAAAATTAAGAAACAATAACATGAGCTTATAATATAAAAAATACATTTCAGTGACGGTAATAAATAAATTCAAATCATTCGATTATTCTTCACTGGTTCTTTCATCAAAGCGCCGATTGTAAGACTTTCGTCGGGAATTTCGATTTTAATTCGCGCTTAACCCTGATATGAGTCACAACTCCTGATCATAGAAATTGCATCACTTTTGTCTGTTATCTTTTTGATCCTAAATGTGTAAACAAATAGTGGGATGGTATTTGCTTACCTACTAGTATTAGGGAGAGATTGGATCAATGAGACATAGTTTTATTCTGTTTAGTGTATCGAATACCAAGCATATACTTCTGTTCATTATGTTCAATAGACTGGGTTTAATGATATGTCTAAGGCAACTTCGAACGAAAGGACCAATTTTTCGACTTTTTTAACCAATAATTGGGGCCGCATCTCGCCAAAAACGAGGTGAATGTTTTCTTCCAAATGATCAAGCATCTCAAGCTAATCAGCGTGAACAAGTGATTCCACGTATCCCTACGTATCCCTAGTTCACAGTTCCACAACAAGAAATCAAGCGCTCATTAAATCCTTCTTTCAATAGGTCGATGGTTCCACGAGCCGGTTAGTATGTCGTCCCATTCTGTCAAAACCAGGGATCCCCTGTATTACGGCGGGACATTTCCGGAACGTGATAGTCATTGATCATGGCTCTATATGGGTCAACATTGACTGTAATATTGTGATTACAATTAATTGACCGATATGATAGTTAATTAATTGACCAATGATTCCACCAGCCTATAGAGCAATACCAAACAGTGACTTTCTCCAGATGTAACAGTGTTTAGACAAAGTTTGCGGTTGCTCATCACTACAAATGCTGCAGTTTTGTTTATTGGCAAAGCCGTTCAGCCAGAAATAATCAGATGCAATAGTACGATAGTACGCCTTACAGCTGCTATGCTCTCATTACGCGGTGTATGACGCCTTGCTTAATGCGTATTATCAGTCAAACATGATCCAGAAACGATCCATTGTTAATCAAATTAAGTATTCTGATGGACTATAATGTCTTCTTTTTTTGGCAAAGAAATTGCACTTTTCGCAAGTGTTCCTGAGTCATCAACCTATTTAAGATAAATGACAAACGAAACTAACTTGAAAATACACGACAGTTGTCACACTTTGCGAAACATTAAAAAGTGTTGCCAATTTAAAGTTCTATACCCCTTAAAAAACCACTTTACAATAAGGGAATTGTTTACTGGACGTCGAGAAATTACGTGGTGATGTCTCACGTACGTGTCTCACGCGTTTTCTTTTGGAACATGTTAGAATATCTTCAAAATAAGAACCAAGTTAAAAATAATTCATTTTCGTATGCACTTGTCTTTTGAAATATTTTGCATTATTCGAACTAAAAAAAATTTTAATTTTTTCTTTATTATTTCGATTCGATTCAATAAGCTGCTCATATTGACCCTCCATAAAGCTTCTTCGTGGTATAGGTTTACCTCCAGATATCAACAATTTATGGCAATAATGATGTAGAGTTGATTACACCACTCTGACCGCTATACTAAGCATATTCTAAAATATAGGTATGGACCAACGTTTGGTCTTGCCTTTACAAAACATATTTGAATATATCTGATCGATTATATCTATTCCTTCTTTTGCGGAGTTGTAAAATTGATTTTTTGGATATAGGGTTCACATTTCTGTGTTCTGCACATAAGAAGAATATAAACACTATCTTTTGCGTCTGTGGCTGATACGGCTTATTATATATGGCTTATACAGCTTATATAATCAAATGTCCGTCATTGTAAAGCATGGAATTTTCAATAAAATTTTGTCAGATGACTTTTGTCAGATAGTAAGACCGTTGCAGCAGCAGTTTAAATTTCGATAGTTACCTTTCTTTTTATGTTATAAATACTGTGCAGTGATTTCTTTATTACACGTTCAGCAAGAGGTAACCCACCAGTGTTTGTACCGTTTCATAGATAGGGATCAACTGTCATGAATCTGGTTCCCCTGTCAAACACCATTTTAAACGTTATGCCATCTTGAATTTGTACCGATCTCGAAATGCTAAGAATTACCTCGACCCAAACATGAAATATACTGGACTATGCAAAGAAAGAGTTGTGAAAAAAAATTCATTCCTGGTTTGAGGATTATTGTTCATTACAGCAGTCAACTAAAAACATAAATCAAAGCTTCGAGTTCTTCACTGATATTTTTTGGGCTTGAAATAATAATTACATGGTTTTATTGTCCTATTAATTATTTCAGTGTTAAAGTTTCTTCACGAATTTCATTCGACATAAAAACGTAATATAAGGATTTTACCATGTTTTCCAGTGAAGGAGCAAGTTCTCAAGCTGTGCGAACGATAAATACAACTAAAGTACGAGAGAGAGTTTTTGCTTGAATAGTTGCCTCGAATATTTGGTTAAGTTAATTTTAATAATGGGAAACTGATAAAGTTTTTTTGGTGACTCTTCTTCTTTCTGTGACAGTCAACATTGTACACCGACAAACTATTGACCCTTAGCTGTGAGGAAAGTCATAATTAACGTCACCTCCATCGCCATTTTCTAAAGTGTACACCATTTCCTCGTCTGTGAGTATAGGCCTTGTAGTCGTTCTCCTCGGTCAATTTAAAAACCTTAAAAATCACACAAAGCACAAGAACAAAAGTGGCAGATACACTGAACATTCGTGAAAATGGCGATGCATACACAGTTATCTCAAAAATGATTTTGCTTGCCGACTAAACAACTATGCCAAGTAGCTTAGAGAACACTGAGCTGGCGCGAGAGTGCAGATCAGACCGTAAAATAATTATAACGGGACAGCTATTTGTGATAGTTTGAAAGCACGTCATTTTGACAAGCTAAAGCTATCTATGGTTAAGTGTTACATACCCTGTGTATCCTTTATGTAAATTTCCTACATATGTTTCCGCTACATATTACACCTCTCATTACATAGTATTTTATAGAACCATCATATTTTTCCGATCATACTTAGCGCGGTAAACATTCTCAGATCCTTTTTAACGTCATAAAACCTATCCTAATCCGTAAATCATTTTGATCCTGTTTTACTATCAAAAAACCTATCCTTCTCCGAAACCCATTCGAATCCTTTAACACATGTGCGAAATAATTAACTGGTAGGTAGTATATTTAGACGATTGCATAAGTATATAAGATGTTAGTTCCTAAGTCTACGGCAGATATAAGAAAGATTCCAAACGGAACGTGTTAATAAGATCGGTTTAATAAAGTTGAATTTTAAAGATGAACAAGTGTTTTTTTTTTGTTCGGTGTGTCCGAGGAAATCATTAATGTTAAGCAGTATCAGTGTTGACAGTGAGAAGAGGTAGTGTTTAGTTGAAGACATTTTTGAAGGAAAGAAAAACAGAACTCAATTATTCCGCTATACTGGTCCCATGTACTCAGTCCCCAGTGAATAGATATGACAAGATATTCAAATCTCCACTGTATTGCTAACGTATGACGATGAATATTGTCTCCTGATTTATGAAGTTTGCCTTAGCTCTGCAAGGTTTTGTAAGATCTTCATATAAATCTGCTTACTCTTCTGACGTTTCAAGTGCGTTAATAACGCAATCTTACAAAACTGAATAATAGAGCAGAAGGTATGTACCAGACAGATAAGGACGATTTCCTGATCCTTTCTGTAGAACTCAGACCCATTTGATATACATTTGCACTGGTTTCTTGTCCTTTTACGTACATACGATTTACATAGTCATGTCACCAAAAACCAGATGTACCGAAGCGCAATGCTAGCATTAAGGATATCATTTTCTTAAAGTACTTTGTATTGTTTCTTTTTTTCAAAAAACCGCAAAACATTTGCTGACACATATACATAGTCTTATATCATTGAGATGGTGCTCTGACGTCTAACTTGTAGTGCGAAGGATTGCGCTGAGTACATTCCGTGCTACTATCCATTATATTATCTGGAATGAGTAAAAGGTTAAACAATCCTAGTTTCGAATTATGAATATTTTTACCCTCCTCTTCGTCGCAATTGTAGAACCATCGACTTTTATTGTCCCAGGCAAAGAGGCAAATATATTTGATGTTTAATTCGGCCGCATCTAGTTGAAGTAGTGGCTCCGCTACATCTGGGATGGACACTACAATTTTGCCACCTATTCAAAGAAAATTTTTTAAGCTATACTTGTAGCAGTCGATCGAAATTCCTACAAATCGTCTGTTGAAGGACAATTGGTGTTGGCCAAAGTGGATGCACTATTTGTTGTTCATTATTATTCGACTGCGGATGATTCTCTACGTTCATCTTCTTAAGATACGAAACAGAGTTCAGTCGACCTCCCACGACTTTAATTATTGTTAAAGTAAAATAAATGACAAACAACGTCTAAATATTGAAAGTTGGTTACCTGCTCTGTATTCCAGTCGAGAATTATTCATTTTATCATTCAGTTGATCGCTCAATACGAGATTTACTTCATATGTCGCCATCACATAAAACTTTACGTTAAGTTTGAAAGCATCTGATGGATAGTTCTTCAGTGAATCGACAGAAAAATAATGGTCGCATCCTTTTGACTCAATCACGTATTCTTGACAAGTAGCCAACGTGGACAATGATACAGGTGGATTTTTGTGAAAACATTCGACTTTGATTAACAAGCACAATCCGCACAACCATCTTAGGACCACTATTCGTAAAGAGACCATAATTAACGAATATATCGCGATTGCAGCTGGATTAACTGTCGTTGCGCGTTACTTGATTTCTGTCAATGCATGGTTGACCCTGATTTTATAGGTCAAATTTTAATCACTAAGCTGTCCGTCAAGATGAGTTAGTATAAAATTGAGCTTTTACGACTGGTGAATCAATCTCAAAGAAAGTTACGTGCAACACTTTCTCTTTCTATTTCCTTCTTCTCTTTTTTTCTTTTTCTACGAAAATGTCAAAGCTTAATTCAATATGAAACGGTTGCAGGGGCTTCATTGGTAGTTGCACATAGAAAAGCTGCTGGCGCACGGCAGTCTACAGCACACAAGAAATGGATTTTTCACTGAAGCGGGTGGAAACGCATTCATCCCAAAATCATTCAAACAGTTTTCCAAAAAAATATGCATGGCCTCCTAGAATTCACCATTTCTCACTGAAAAAGCCTTGTGGAATAAATTTACACAATCTTAACTCATCCTTAGGCAAAATAATATAAAAATATTACACTAAGTAATTTATTTGATCTGTTACTTGTCTTATCAACCTAACTTAACATAAAAACTGTGTTTTAATAACCCAAAAAAGTACACATATGGCAATAGCAAAAAGTAAACAGACGTCGGACGTCATAAAGCAACCACTCTTTTGTAATTCTAGATGTGTGTTTGGGATCCTGGTCTTGTTGTTAAAATTCTTCTTCTAATCCCAGTTGATAGCAGATTGTTTTAAATTCACTTTGGATGTGTTCTGGTAGCCAAATTGATCCATAGTTGTCTTTATACAACAGAACCACCCCCATGTTTCACTGCTGGTACAGTTTTTTAAATATTCGGTTTGTTATTCTTTTTCACTACAATTTTTATTTGCCTAAAATTTAAAATTTGCTTTCATATGTTGCCTTAGCTTCCATATATATGTTTCTTAATACAGTCTGCACACGAGTTTTTCCACAATTTCTCCAATTTCACGTAATGATTTTCCATGTTTTTTCAACCAATCTATTTGCTCACGGATTTCAAATGGAATTCCCTTAACTTTGGGACTCTTTGTTTAATGTTGGTAAAGTGCAATGCTAATCCATGAAAACGACAGAGAAATGTCCCCTTCTTAATTGGATACATTAATTGCTATTGTACAGTTACAAATTCTTAGAATAATAACACTCATATCAATCGTTGTACTTTTTGGTGTTGCCGTATTTAAACGATTTTGGGTTGCTCAAACAAATGTTTTATAATTGTTTACATTAGTAAAATGAGCCAGAATTAAAATAAATTTTATTCTTTGATATTTTCCTCTACGGATATACTTTGTATATGCGATTTTATTGTGCATTGCATTATAATGGAGAAATCGCCATTTCTAATTTGGTACGTCGTTCTCTTACCTCTATGCATTTTTACCGCATTTCAAGATGACTCTTATGTTAAATAAATTTTATCTTCTTCGCTATCTTGATAACAAAGAAATAACTTAATAAGTTCGGAGAATATAACTGGAAGTCTGTATTTCAAGTTTTTGCTTGGTAAAGACGCAGTTATAAAGTAGCACAAGTAACGTCACCAATGGCGTTTCCAATTAAGGAGCCTGAATCTGGGAATCTGGCCTACAGAGTTTCCCTCAGTAGAAAACTTGAAAAAAAAAACAATGCATTCGAAAAGCACCATTTAAACAAGAGGCAGTTTGCTGGTTAAATTCTTTCTCAAAACGAATTTTAAGTTTTAACAATGAGCATCCTACACACTCACGTTGACATCTCAAAGGTGGGCGTCTGTTAAATGCGGGGAATATCTACGTCGCATAAGAAGGAACAACAGTGAGTCAAAATGAAATATGAATTTCTCATTGCTCGCCTGAGTGCTTCCAGGTGTTCATGCAAGAGCACAAAACGCGCGCTTTAGCCCGGAAGAAGAGCGAAACGTTCAGTTCAGCTTGGAAACTCCATGCACATTTTAGCATGTTCCGGGAATCCTTTCTTTTCTGTCAATATGTCAATTTGACTGTTACTTCATCATACTACACGATATCGTGATAGAGAAAGGCAAAGAAAGCTGCCAAGACATAAATAGAAATGAAAACAATTAATTTTTTAATTTTTAATAAATTTTTAATAAATTAAAATTAATTATGAAATGTTATGATTACAAGAAGAGAAACAAAAAGAGATTATATTTCTACATCCCCCAGACTTTTTCGACCCATTCTTATGTATATGTTCAGATTCCTTTTTTGCATCTCCCATATATTGCTACTAAAGTCTGCTTCGGTTGCAGACATTTGTTTTGCAATAATCTATTATTTTTTCCAAGTGGCTTACTGAGATCGTCTGCGCCCAACTTGTCGGAATTCTTGGTTTTTCTCCAACAATTTTCTCTCAATTTTTTCTCTACATGGTTTTTTGGAATGAAATAAAATACGTATGAATTGTTTTGGTTATCATAAAGTGGATTTTCGCTACAACTGCCGCGGAAAAAGAAAAATTTGTGGTCAAATTTTCGCCTAGTTTAATAATAGATTAATAATTGGGGACGTATCTCGCGAATAATTAGTAAAGGTTATCTTCCAAATGGTGAAGCGTTATTCATCTTCATGTAATTCCTAGCACCATAATTGGAGACATATGGACCAATGATTCTACTGGCCTATTAAGTACAGCAAACAGAGACTTCCTCTATATGTAACTGTATCTGGACGACCACATTTGATTGCTTTTCACTCCAAACGCCAAAGTTTTGTTGATTGACGAAGCCATTCATCTAGAAATGAGCTTCATTGCTAAACCCAATTTTCTTACAAAATTCGGGATGTAATCTATGCCATTCTTCTAGGTCGTTCAATTCCTGCACGAGATGGATTTTGTAAGCACGCAAACCAATTTTCTATTGTAAAATCTTCCATAATGTTGATGTGCACAGATTGAATTGTTGAGAACAATGTTGGATCACAACTACAACTGCCATGATTTCTTCATAACGCACAGTATGAAGTCTTAATGGATGCGTATTATCAGTGAGACTCAAATTGGTGCAGCAAAAATCTATGGTTAATTGAATCAATCGAGACAAAAAGTTCGGCCATTCATTCGACGGAGTATGCGATGAATTTATCCAACTGAACTGATTTTTTAAATAAAATGACAGGTGATAAACTTTGTATGACAAAACGGCGAAACAAACAAACCATAAAACGCATGACAGCTGCCAAATCACACGTTGAATTAAAAAGTGTTGCCAACTTCCATAGTATCCATTAGTTTCCTTTACTAAAAATATTTTGTAATTGGGTTGGGATTATTATTCTGTATAAGGTGACTTGCTAAACTCAAAGAATATATATTATTATTGGAAAGAGTGTATCAATATATCAATATATGATTTCATACTGACTTAAAATAGAAGCAATATACTTGTTCATTCAGAGTCTTTTCCACACTGCCACAATCTTCAAACTTACACGGATCAAAAAATGAATAGCAGAAACTTATTGGCTTCTTGTTGGTTACGAGTAATTGTTTTTGCATGTATGTAAAGAACTCAAGTATAGTATTAATACCTAGAATTTTAAAAAGAGCCAACAGAAAAATCTAGTCAGATATGATAAGCGCCGTTTCATGGAAGACGAAGTAGACTTTGAGCCAACTCGTTCGTATGTCAGAAACCCAACATTGAGGGTCAGCGCGCTGCCATCCCCCTAGTCCTTGATACACTATAACTTTTTCTTCGTAGCGTTAAGGCCCCTCGCAGGCCTCCGCTTTCTATAGCAATCATTTACAGCTATTCCGGTCCATTGATCGCGTCCTCCAATTTAAAAATCCAATTGCCTTTTGTCAACAGTGTAGTGCCAGCATTTCTACGGTTTCCTAACTGGCCAACGCCCTTCAATCCTCCCAACGAGTATTCGTTGTTCGTCCATATAATTCATATGACCAGCTACCTACAATCGTTTAAACCTCCGGCTCGTCAGAATCTCATACAACGCACGGCTATATCGATTACTCGCATCAGGACTATTCGCTCGAGTGTTCAATTTATTTGGCGATGCTGGGCATAGGGTTCATGTTTCATACCCATAGCTTTTCGGCGTATTTAGTTTCTTACATTATAGGTTCTCGTTATTTTGGCACCTAGATACAAAAATTCACCCACATTTTCGATTCTTTTGATACTTTCCTTTGATTTTTAACCAGACTAGTCTTGCGTCATGGCTTCAAAAAAAACTAGCTCCAGGAGAAATTCTTGCGGAGTTATTAGTGACCGGGACAAAATGCTGATAACCGAATAGGCTACCACTCGTATTAACTTGTATGGCATTGTACCTCTTGAATCGACATGTAGCTTTCTTATGACATATTCGAGAGCCAAATTGAATACGAAAGCATATAGTACTCATCTCTATATCTCAGGCAGGTATTTATCTCAACAGCGTCGATGAGTCAATTACTGGCACGGAAAAGGTAGGCTGTTGACCCCGGTGACATATTGTTAACACCAACTAATTTGGTAGGGATACCAAAGTGAAGCATTATTTGATACAATACGTTACAACCAATACTGTCGTATGCTTAAAGTCAAAAAAAAACTGGTAAAGGTCTAAAGGAACTGCCAGCATTTCTCAAGTACCTGCTTGTCAGTAAACAATCGGCTTATTGTCGGTGTATCAGTTCTAAAGCCTACTTGATACTCCCCAATATTAATGTTTGCTTTTGATTCGATTTTATTTTCTACGATCTGTTACAGTTTACTTCTACTGGCCTGATTCTTTAGCTTTGCTCGGATGGTAACCGGCCAGAGCCCTTGGTCTTGGTAGGTCCTTCGGAGATGGGCGTGGGTGCCACTCCCTTTCACCGAGCCCCAATATGCCACCAAGCGAGAATGTGGCGAACCAATTCGCCTTCCTCTGGTGTTCTTCCGCTTCCTGAAAGATTACGTTTACCAACCGTACTGTTGTTCTTACGGAGAGAAATCCGCGGCAAGTTGTTTTATTTTATTCATATCCTATGGTTATCTCAGACCTAAGTTAATATCGATCTACAATGGCTTATAACCAATCTACAAACTTGGTGCCTGTGGGTACACCTTGTGGTACTAATAGTGATGCTGATAAGCCGCGTACGTAATCAATCGCCACACAACTCAGCCGCGTCCATTACCAACTATCTGATTTTTGCTTTGGACTTGCTCACGCTATTTCCAGCGCTTCCACTCACGCCCTGGCACCTATAATTCCTCTTTTGTCCCACAAAAACTTTGTCAGCGCCAAATCCAAGCCACGCGTCCTAACCTCAACCGGACACCCCAAGCGGTTTTCAATCAGTTCTCCGACTTCTCGCGCTCTTTCCGTACACTGTCAGGTTTACCGAACACCTCAAATGGTTTTCAAACTATTCACAAACTTCCCGCGCTTTTTTCTGCCCATTGTCAGCTTGAACGGAGATCTCAAACGGTTTTTCAATCGGTTGATCAACTTTCCGTGGCCAATTTCCAGTTCGTTCACCAAGTTCCTGCGCTCTTTCCATACACTGTCAGATTTTTCGCCCAAAAGTCCACCTGTTGTTTCACGAAAGGCGCGCTCCACTCTGCAACTGCCTTTACAAAGATTTGCGTTCCGAACTACAAACTGCTGCACTCGAGTGATAAACTAATTCATTGAAATAGACTTCCCGTCGCGATTTCACTAAAAATGCGATACGCGTTTGGTACGGACCAAACACACGGCGATGTTGCCCAACGCGTATCGTTCTGGGAAAAAAAATCACAAAATAAGAGAGCCACTGTTCTTTTCCGCTTCCCTTTGAACTATGTATCTAGCGGGTTGCTGATCCTCCCGCTGCGGCTGTTCACCCTTCGGACGATAGCCCATCCGCGACTCGACCCACTCTTGCAGAGCTGCGGTATTTGCCGTGTGGTGAGTTTTTCCAATTGCACCGGATCTCACCGCACCTCGCCTTGACCCCTGACAGGTGTTGGCTTGGTTTTAGTCACGGAATCAGCTCGAATTCGCCGCAGCTTTGCCAGCCTCCAGCAACGAACGATAATTCTAAATTCTAAGATTCTTTTCTAATTGTGTACTTAATTGTATAAATCATATCTAATTTTATTCATAATTTTAGAAATATTATCTATTTCTATTGTTAATTTTATAACGTATATCTAATGCTGTACTGAATTCTATAATTCTTACAATGTTGTGATCTCGAAACCTTCGAGTCTCTCTTCTTCGCATGACGAGTTGCCAACTCTGTTTTTTATCCGTGAAGAAAGCTCCTACGAGGATGGTGAAACAATCCCGTAACACATCTTCGAATATATTTTGTACGCCGCACAAAGATGATTTATAATTTTCACCCTGTTGTTTGGCAAACTTTTTGTGGGCAGAGGATAAACTTACCAGATTTGCTGAATGATTTTCCGGATAGTTTCTGAACACTGCTACTACCATATTTAACGAGCTACATTGGAATCGCATTCACGGCCGGAATTCTATTATTCTTTTGGGCTTCAATGGCGGAACAAAGTTCATCCGGAGCTATAAGGGCCAATGGAAGCCCTTAATGAGTACATATATCCACATGCTCCATTGTTTTTTTTTTAGAGAGACTTATTCAAAAGATAAAGAAGTTTCCTGAATAATATGGGGCCGCTCTTTCTTTAATTCTGCTTTCATCAGCCATGATCTTGCCAATGTCATTACGATATAGCCGGGTCTTGTGCTGATAACCTCGCTTCAAGCTTTTCACTTTCGTCATAGAATTTTCTTTTCTCAATTCTAATTATTTTATTCACTACTCTTTTAAGATTTCAATACTCTTCTGTCGTCGTCCTGGTTTTCATGCGTAAATATTTTCGCATGCCTATTTTGTAATCAGACGCATCCTGGCATTGGTCATTGAACAAATCGTTTTCTTTGCGTCGGACTTGATGTCCGATCCTCTGTTCTGTCACAATCTTAATTACCGCTTTCACTTCCACCCATATTTCATTACTTGTTGTTAAAGGATGACAGCTGGTTGTCGAGGGTCTTCGTAAAATTTTTGGCTACAGATACCGTTTGGAGCCTTTTAATGTCAAATATTGTAGACGATTGGTCTTCATTTAATACGCCTTTGGCATGCGACATCAAAATTTGGGTTCAATCAAGTAGTGATCCCAATTTCAATTAGCTCTCTAAGATGTACGATCGTCCAGGATGTCAAATATTTTAATCGAAATACTCGCATTTAATTTTAATTTTTATTTCCTTTCTTGTTTACTTCTATTTTGTAATGAGACAATGAGACTGTAAGATGGAATATAATACATTCACATACTGGTTGTAATATATGACTTGAAAACGATTCCTGATCCTTGTTCCTGATTGCTTCAATCTATCTCACGTCAGCTGTAAACTATACTGAACCATTCTCTCTAGAAGATGTAAATAAAATCCGAATAGGCAATGTACAGGATATAATAACTTCTGCAATCTAACAAGAATTTTTCATAGAGTCTTATCACCAATATTGTCATCATCAAAGTCATCTTTTTGTTTGTTTGAGAGGTGAAGGCTATTTACGCCCTGAGTGTCGGACTCCCTGTGGCACACAGCAACTGAACTACCGACTAAACACCTCCCCTGTCACACTGAGCACCTAGCCTGGAACTTAGCCTGTCACATTACATCGGACTAGGCCTCTTACGTCTCCCCTACCGGCACCTTCGGATTGGAGAGATCACTCCCTCAGCAGGGATGGACAGAAAGGAGAGGGATTACTGAGAGAGTGAGCCCTCTTCCCTCTGCGCCGACAGGCGATCGACGATGTCCTTCTTCATAGTGAGAACCGCCCGAGCGTAGTGTGACACACAGTACCATTTGTCTTTAGACACTAGCATCTTCTCCACCAGGGTATCTGGAGAGATCTTCCCTATTCTGTCCCTGAGATGTACACATTGTCTCACCCACCGTTCGCATGTGAAGCAAGCATCATCCGCAATCCCCGGGCAAAACAGCCAGTCTTGGGATCGCGACTCTCCCATTTTATATAGGTAAGACTGAAAACACCCGTGTCCGCTGACAAGCTGTGTCACGTAGTAATCAGTCTCGCCATGCTTTCGATTGAGCCACGGCTCCAGGTCGCTGATTAGGCGCGCGGTCCAGCTGCTCCGTGTATTATTTACCCACTCTTCCTGCCACAGAGCGAGAGTCCTTCTTCTCTCCTCACATGAAATAGCCTCGCTACCTTCTTCTCCCCTACACAGGTAGAGTCTCCTTCGATCCTTAACAAGGAGCACAATAGGTGTTGTAACCGCGATGATCAGCACTACCGGCTCAGAGACAGTGCGGCATGCAGACGCAAACCGCAGAGCACCTCATCTTTGCACCTGCATCAGTCGCTTTCGGTACGACTTCTTACTGAGAGCTTACTGAGAGCTCATCAAAGTCATCTTAATGTATAAGATCCAGGCACTGATCTAGTATCGAGTAAATGAGAGATATCCACCAGTAATAAAAATAGTATTGTGTTTACTTTCATAAATTGGTTGGAACCAATCCGATGAACATACTTTAGCTAATTTCAATAAAAAGAACTCAAATCGCAGTAACTTTTGATTTTATCCTTTCTCCTCCAAATTTTCCTCCAAAGATTTAATCCAAATGTTATTTGTGTGTTACTAATTCGTAATTGCTGGGTCTAGTTAATGAACTGTGCTGACTATTTTGCACAAATAAACACACATAATTTTGCATTTCCATTTTTAGAAATTTTCAAACGATTGATTAGTTAGCAATACAAAAAAGGGGTCCTTCAAAGTAAATTAATTTTTCGCATTTTCAATGTGTTCGATAGTGATAATCTTCGAATTTTCATCAATTTATTTCAATAAAAAAAACACATGAGTGTCAAAATAAACAAAATAAACATTTAATTAACATTATAAATTTGATAACCGATGAAGTGAAGTCAATCAATAAACAAATTGAACTAATGTGATTACTTTCTTAAATCCGATTCACTAGCCCGTGCTAAACTCTCCTCAAATTTTCTCGTTCTCAAAATTTCCCTATGACATTCGGTTTTCGGATTGATGGATTGCTACGAGTACAATCCGGCGTCTTATTCAAAAGGATATCTAGTTGGGTGGGAATGATGTTATCGGCCGTGCTTGCATCTGAATTACTTGAGATTAAAATTACCTTCTTCTTCGTCGCAGTTATTAAACCATCGACTTCTGTGATTCCACCCAAAGACGCAGATGAAGTTAATATTCAAGTCGGGCGCAGGGAGTTCGAGAAGGGGCTCCACAACGTTCGGGATTGAAATCGCCAAGTCTCCGCCTGTTGAAACACAAAGAACCATTTATCTAACTCGAAATTCGGATAAAGGATTCATACTTACATATAGTTTGTGTAATCACAATGGGCACTGGCCAGAGCGGATGGAGGATTTGCTGATGGTTGTTCATCGCTTGAGGATAATCCGATGCATTTGTCTTGCGAAGATGGTTCAAAGTGTTAATCCTCTCACCAATAACTGAACATATTCGTCTTAATCAAGGCACAATTTAAATTTGGATGATTAAATACCTGCTTTGTACTCCAATCTAGGATCCTTTGTGCTATCCGTAAGTATAATGTAAGCATCGAACTCGGCCATAACGTAGAATTTAACGAATACCTTGTACTTATCCGAAGGATAATTTTTCAAATTTTCGATGGGGAAATAGTGTTGGCATTCTTGTGTATCGAAAGTGAACTCTTGACATGTTGCGAGAAGCGAAAACGGCACTGGAGGATGTTTCTGGTGACTACTTACCACGTTTGTCCACCACAAGAGATAAATAGTCGCAAACCATATAGATGTGAACGTGATCATACTGCGAAATAATACGAAAAACTAGAAAACGCGTAAAACTTGTCAACAAATTCTCTTTCCATTGTTAACATTTTAGAAAATTAGAACGTTAGAACGCTGACTTTTCGGGGGTCAGCATTTGACCCACGTTGTCACTTTGAATTTTGATAATGGAGTAGGAACTAATAATAATACAAAAGTTATCAAAAATATCAGTCTCTACTAGTCTGAAATGAACTATAAGGGCATAGAATTAATTGTTTGGACTAAATATTGGAAAGAGTAGCCAAATCACAGAGAAAATATTTCCAGTTTAATGACTGAAAGAATGTCGTTGCTTTTTCGTTTTTGATTGAACAATTTTGAAAGTTTTCTCTTTTGGAAAAATTGACATTTTTATGGAAACAGGATTGTATTGTGTGACACAAAGAAGCTGAGGAATCAAAATTACAATTGACGAGTACTTGCCGATAGGATAAGATCTTGAAATCCATTTACCCAAGATTGTTTCGATTCTTTATTAATGATTTTCTGCAAGGTTTACCAATTTACAGTGAAAATTCGGAATAACTTAAACTACGAGGTGTGATCAAAACATACGGTTAATAATTGTTTATTAAAAAAAAGTAATACGCTTACATAGAATCTGATTAAATCTCCTTCAAAGTACTGTCTTTGGCAAGCAATGCACTAATCCCAACGTTGACTCCATAACTGGAAGCATTTCTGGGAGGCATCTTTCGGAAGGACTTTCAACTGCTCGGTCGTAGCCTTCTCAGTGTCAACGTTTTCCTTTAAGCTTAGTTTTAATTTCTGGGAAGAGTCACAGGTTGCATGGTGCTAAATCCGGTGAGTACGGCGGATGTGGATAGACAGGAACTTTTTTTTGCCAAAACTCACGAATGAGAAGCGAGGTGTGACACAGCGCATTGTCGTGATGAAGAAAGAAGCCATTGGCCCATTTTTCTGGCCGCTTTCTTCGTATGTCATTTGGCAAACATTGCAGTACGCCCTTATAAAATTCAGAGTTTACAGTTGTGCCCTTGGAACGAACTCTGATGGCACTACGCCCTCACTATCGAAGAAAACAATAAGCATTACCTTGATCTTGGATTTTGACTGACGCGCCTTTCTAAGGCGAGGAGATCTACTGGTTTACCATTGGGAACTCTGCATTTTGGTCTCAGGGTTAAAGCCATAGATCCAACTTTCATCAACATTTCATGTGCTTCTTTGGCATTATTTTGCAACTTAAATCAAAACTTAATGTTAATGCGTTGTTCGAAATCCATGTTGTGCGACAGACACGATAAACTCAACCTCACTCTAGCGGCTGTGGCAGCTAACTGACAAGTTCGAACGTGTTGCAAGTTGTCACTGCCTGTCTCAGCTGCTCACGCTACTGGATAAACTACAGCATATGGATGTAGTGTCAGTAGTTGCCGGTATAAAAATTCATTCACCGTATTTTTTGATCACACCTCGTATTTAATGCGTTCCAGGTGGTTAGTTTTTCACTTCCACGCCTTGAATTATTCTCAGCAGCAACAGAATCCGAAAATGTTGAAAAATGATTGTGAATCCATTTCAGACTTCTTGAAAATGCAACTGCTGTTTGCATATATCTATGTTTTTATTTTCTCATGGAACACCACCTGAGTGCATGAGTGTGTGGCGGTAACGCAACACAAATTCCCGACCATAAAGTAATAAACGGCAACACACACGCGGAACTGCATTTTATTATCCTGAGCAGATCCTTTACAAAAACCTAATCCAATTTTCCCCGAAAATACCATAAAACAATCCTTCGCACATCTTGGACTAATGACTCAACGCGGGTGCAATTAGTCCGGGAAAAACCGCTTGCATCCTAAATTCCTTTCAACACTACGTATGCCAGAATATATAAACGTGCGAAATCACACGTTCAAGCAGATCAGAGTCGTCCACGGGCCCGAGCGGGCACTGTTCATTTTTATATTTTTAATAAAGAAAACATTTATTTTACATTTTGTGGTGCAATTTTCTCATTTTGATAGCGACAACCTATAACTGGTGACCCCGACGAGAAAAAAGAAAGAAAGGAACAAAAGCAACAATGCCAAACAACGTGCTACAAGGGGCCGCAGCTTATCAGCCAGTTTACATGCCCGTTCACCACCGCAGAACCGGCGCTTTGGTTTGCAGTAATTAAGCGGAATTTCATGGCGGTGGGCATTACAGCCGAGGAATCAAAATTCAACTCCACACTCTCTGCACTCGACACACGAATCATACAGCAAGCTGAATATTGAACTGATCAAACGCCCGAGCACCTCACAAGAAGAGAAGACACGGCAACTATTGGAAGGCGAAACCTTGGGTGACCGAAAGCCAACGCAATTTTTAAGGGATTTGCGTTCTCTTGGTGGTAATACATTCAACGAAGACATCATACGCACCATATGAACCAGCCGCTTGCCAGCGCAGACGCAAGCCATTATGGCCACGCAGAAGGACCAGCCTCTCGACAAAGCAGCCGAACTTTCAGACGCAATAATAACGCTAGCAAGGAACAGTGGTCCTCAAATAGCGCAGGTTACGCAAGCAACATCGCCATTCGAAGCAGAGCTCGGAGCATGAACCAGCAGTTCAAATTGCAGCAGGAAGTAGAAAGCCTGCGTTTGACGAATCGCCACCCACGCACAGATTTCAGACGGTCGAACTCACGCCATCGTAGCAGTTCGAGATCACAAAATCGCGAGGACGCAGACGGCTTGTGCTGGTACCATTTCAAATTTGGTATCGAAGCGAAGAAGTGCAGAGAACCTTGTAAACTATCGGGAAACGCAGCCGGCAATCGCTAACGGCGGCCAGTGATTCCAGCCGAAAAACACGCCGCTTATTCGTTGTGGACCGGGGAAGTAAGAAACACTTCCTAGTCGATATAGGCGCAGATCTATGCGTGTTCCCACGATCAGCAATCCAAAGTCCTCTTAAGAAAACTGCATACGAACTTGCCGCTGCCAATGGATCTACGATAGCTACGTATGGAAAGACAGCGTTGTCACTCGACCTTGGCTTGCGGCGTACGTTCGCGTGGAACATCGTCATCGGTGACGTCACCAAACCGATCATCGGAGCTGATTTTTTAGCACATTTCGGCTTGCTGATCAACATCCAAGAGAGCCAACTCATCGACAGAAAAAACGACTAACGTCACAAGGTCGTGTGTTTTGCATCGACTCACCGACTATAAAAGTCGTCTCCGGTGATACCCCGTATAACACTATCCTGGCCGAATTCCCCGAAATAATGCGCCCGGATGGTCGTGCTCCAGAGATTCGCCATAACACCAGGCATTATATTGTAACCACTCCTGGACCACCTACAATGAGCAAGCCTCGTCGATTGGATCCAGCAAGACTCGCAGCTGCCCGCAGGGAATTCGACGCCATGGTTAAACTCGGCACGGCGCGCCCATCTTCAAGCAGCTGGGCAGCAGTTTTACACATGGCAACGAAGCAGGATGGGAACTGGCGACCTTGCGGAGATTATCGTGCACTTAACGCCCGCACGGTGTCGGATAGGTACCCAATAAGGCACATTCGTGACTTCGGACAAGCACTTCACTACAAGAAAATATTTTCGAAAATCGAACTAGTGAAGGCCTACCATCAGATACCTGTAGCTGAAGAGGATATTCATAAAACGGCAATCACGACGCCCTTCGTCCTTTACGAATTTCCGTTCATGACCTTCGGACTGCGAAACGCTGCGCAGACTTTCCAAAGATTTATGGACGAAGTGCTCCGAGGTCTGGACTTTGTTTTTGTTTATCTCGACGATATTTTAGTTGCATCTGAAACCCCGGAACTACACCTAGAGCATCTACGTGAAATATTTCGTAAATAAAATAAATATTTCTACGAAGTGCATATTCGGTACCAATGAGTTATCTTTTCTTGGCTATATCGTTTCCAGCGATGGCATTAATCCATTACCGGAAAAGGTTGAGACCATTCTCAGTTTCCTCCAGCCTAAAACAGCCAAGCAACTTCGTCGGTACCCCGGTATGATCAATTTTTAATAAAATAGGCATGCCAAATTGCACACACACACAAGCACCATTAAATGACATGCTGCTCGATAAAATCAAAGGAAACGCCCTGCTCCAGTGGACACTAACAGCCGAAGATGATTTCGAGAAAACGAAGCAAGACTTAGCGCAAGCTACGCTTCTTACATACCCAAAGTTGGCGCAGAAATGGGAGTGGTTTGTGACGCTTCTAACATCGCCGTAGGCGCAGCTCTACAACAACGAGTCGACGGCCACTGAGAACCACTCGCTTTTTTCTCGAAAAAGCTCAGACCGACAGAGTGTCGATACAGTGCTTTTGACCGGGAGTTACTAGCAATCTATCTCGCCATCAAGCACTTTCGGCACATGCTAGAAGGAAGAATTTTTACGGTCTTCACAGACCACAAACTGCTGACATGTGCCCTCCGACAAAAACTTGAAAAGATGTCGCTCCGTCAAGCTCGGCACCTTGATCTAATCGCGCAGTTCACAACCGATATCCGACAGATTTCGGGCAAGGACAACGTCGATGCGCTTTCCCGCATCGAGGATATCGAAGTACCAATCGATTGCGCTGAGCTAGCAAAATCCCAAGAAAACGGTGAGGAATTAAAGACTTTGCTTTGTTCAGGAACGTCTTTGTAACTAAGGCAAGTACATATCCCAGGAACAGACGCGCAAATTTTCTGTGACACCTCAACAACGAAAGCTCGACCGTATGTCGTATGTACCAGCTTTCAGAAGAGCCGCATTCAAATCGGTACATCGCCACTCGCACCCAGGCAGCAAGGCAACCGCAAAACTCGTAGCACAGCGATTCGTCTGGCCAAAGGTTAAGAAGGATTGTCGCGAATGGGTGAGAGCGTGTATCCAATGTCAGAAATCGAAAACTATCAGGCACGTTTCCGCGCCTGTCGGAAATTTCGCACCACCTTCCACGAGACTTGAACATGTGCATATAGACATCATTCCCTTATCAGAGGGAAAAAGATACTGCCTCACCTGCGTGGACCGTTTCTCACGTTGGCCAGAAGCCATATCGATGCACGATCAAGAAGCTGAGACTGTCGCGAGGACCTTTTGGGAAGGATGGAACAACCGCTTTGGAATACCGCTACGAATCACCACCGATCAAGGGCGGCAGTTTGAATCGAATCTATTCCGTTCACTCAATCGCTGAGCAGCTTCTAACCACTTAAGAACCACATCGTACCATCCCCAAGCCAACGGGATGGTAGAACGTTTTCATCTAGAGCTCAAGGCAGCAATACGATGCCACCAGCATGAACAGTGGACCGAAATCTTACCCAGCGTCATCATGGGCATCAGAGCAACCATCGGCGAAGACTTGGGAGCATCTCCTTTCGAGATGATATGTGGACAAGCCATGCGTCTTCCAGGAGAATTCTTCGAACCTACACAATCAGACAACGACCCAGCTCCATTCATCAAAGAGTTACGTCGACATTTCGATGGTATACGACTAGTACCAGTTAGACGACACGGTGCACGGACACCTTTCATTTTTAAAGACCTCGATACAACAACACATGTTTTCTTACGACATGATGCCGTAAAAAACGCTTTAAAAATGCCATACGAAGGACCTTACGAAGTGGTCAAACGTGGCGAAAAGACCTTTACCATAAGGATTAGAGGAAAAGATGTCACGGTATCAATCGATCGGAACTGGAACAAAAACTGAGAGTTTTTCTCGGACAGTAGAGAAGCGCAACCTGATCAGAGGTTATCTGAATGACGGGTTAGAGGGACGCCCATGACAGGTTACTGTCAGCCCCCTACACGGTGAAGAGCCTATCCTTTGCTGAAACGAGGTGGTTGTGGTTTCGAAGGCTAGAGAGTGGCGAAGAGCACTCACCATTTGTGTTCGGGAATCCAGATAGCTTAAATAAATGGGGGCATAGCACTGAGACTTGTCTCAGATTCTAGGGGTGGTGGTTGACACATTGATTCAACCCCGTCTATGGAGACCGTGGGATTAGGCCGTACAAGGCAGGTGTCCACGTTAATCCACGAGAATTCATATTTGATTCAAATTTATTTTCATATTATGAGCATGAAAGAAAATTACAATTCTTCAAAGTTTAACTTGAATTTTCAATCATCACAATCATCAAACTCATCACACTTTTCGAATATTTTCCAATGGGTAAAGCTATCCATTCCTAATCGCATACAGATAAGGGGAAGACATTTTCCTTTGAAGCGTATTATGACGCATACAAATTCACACATCAAAGTTAAATCCATTTATAAGCGATGGCAGATGGCGAGCCCGCTCTCTTTCTTACGCAAAGCAGAGTGCGAAGTGTAAACAAAGCCTTACGCATTCGAGCGGAACGATGGGCAGCTCGGTCCTAGGATGGGCAAATTTTCGCTGGCCCATTGCGTCAGAGACTTCACCCTTCACGTTTTGCTTTGTGTGCGAAAGAAAATTAGAAACTTCAATTGTCTTTCATATGTTTTTTTCGTTGCTCTGATGGGTAAGGCCAACCTAAGAAAATTTCGAGAAAATTGTGTCGAAGACATTTGTGTCTTTTCTCCCAGCAGGAATCAATGTCAGGTGACGTAAATGGTTTCAAAAACAGTCAAAGAAACTGCTCCACAAGCATTGTTTTTTTATTGTTTGGTTCAAGGACTAAATTTGTTTCAGCAAGATGCTGCTTAAAAATAAATGAATGTATCTTTTTTGCTCAGTTATACCGATTTTCTTCTTTTTTGGTAACTCTAGCAAACGGACGCATGTATTAGATAAAATTTGTGAAAAACTACTACCAAGCAGTAGTAATACTCGTTAGAATTTTAAAATGCGTATTATTGATATTTTGCTAAATGACCGATGTGATCTGTTGGAAGCCTTTGAAAAAAGTTTAGAGAGCGACAATTTTGTTCGCAGTCGAGAAACTTTGCAAGAATCTTTAGGGTTCAAATGTATTTAAACTTTAAGGGTTCAAATGTATTGAACGATTTTCCATTCAATTTTTACTAAAAGCATTTCATTTGTTCTATCAGCGAACGGATGTTATTTTCAATGTCTTACAGTCTAGGTTTTCAGTTTTTTTTCAGTTTATCCCTTAAACGGTATCGAAACCAGGATGCATATTTTGAAAATATTTTCGATGATGTTTGTTGGGCTAACCATCAACGAAAAAAAAATTAGGTCATGATGGTTTTTTCTGAAAAACCATTATATTTCAAGCGTCTTCATGCTGAAATAATAGATTTCGCGAAGAAATTAAACTTGTTAAGCCTAATAAACCGCGAAAAATCTCAAATTATAAAAACAAAAACTAGCGTGTCTTTTTCTACATTATCCTAAATAACCCATTATCTTCATAATGAACTTTCAGTGTGTTACTCTGGCCCCAGTATTATTAGTCTTTCAACAGATCACGTTGGAACTTCAAAATTTATTTCAAAAAAACTGTTAACCTGGCGTCATGGGGGTGGAAAAGTGTTACACGGTCGTTGGGGTTGGTCATACAGACCCGCTTATTAGATATGAATTATATCAGAACTTTATTAACAAATAAGCAATATTTATTTTAAATTATCTTTTTAGGTATGCATGTAAATGAATAAAAGAGAAATATCATTTAATATTAAGTTTTAATCATGTTGATATAGGATTTTTTTAAAATCAACCAAAAATTTACAAAATCTTTCCCTCTAAGTTAAATATAACTATAATTGGCACGTTTTTATATAAAACTAGAATATCTTTAGAAAAAAATAACAAAATATCACTCCGCGTCACCATGTTTGCTACAGTCTGCGCAGAAAAGTACAATCTGTTCCAAACAAATATGTTTGTTGCAATTCTCGCAAATGTAATTGGTTTTCGGGTCTTTCTTAGCTGGACACACCTGGCATCTTTTGCGAATATTAGCTTTCTTTGCCGTAGGCTCCTCTGAAGATTCGCCAACAAATTGTCCAATCTTTTTACGCAACTCGCGTGGTAGGCGTGAGGTATTTTTTTAAGTTTTAGGTGCTGCATGACAAGACCGAAGCCCAAGTTTTTTATAAACCGTCTTGGTTTTATGCTTGAATTGTTATCAATTCTATTCAGTATCAGACCATTAATGGCGCCTATGTTCAATGAGGCATAAAAAATTGTCAATGGCCATATCTTAGAATTACGACTTACGTCGTATGTAGCACATAGCTCATCAGCTACATCCACCCCACATTTCGTCGTGTTATAATATGTATTAATTTCAGGTTTTTGCTTGTTTCCTGTTAATTCATCGACTGCATCGTCATGGTGTAGGCTAGATGTCAGTAAAACTATTAAATTTTTTGTAGGCACATGAGAAACAAGTGTGACGTCCTTTTTAAAACCAAATCGAGAAGTTGAAAAAACTTCAACTCCTCGAGTTTTAGTGAATACCAGCGGGACTTGTCTTTTATTTTTCGCAGGGTACCAACCGATGTCAGCATATGTTTTTCGAGCAAATGCTGGACAAGCTCATAACTAGTTAGCCAGTTATCAAACGTTACATTGCGGTTTGTGCCGGAAATAGGCTGCGCAATACGATCTACAACGTCATATGGCTTGTTGCTTATAGGAAAAGGGCCTTGCGGCTGCTTGCCAGGATATATTTCTAAGTTCTTGATGTAAAAATTTCGTGCGTCGACTAAAGCAATTATCTTTATCCCATATTTAGCCAGCTTGGATGGTATATACTGACATCTGCCTCGGAAAGGTATGAGCATTTCGTCAATAGTTGGACAATCACTAGGTATATATGTTTTCTTACAGTTTTCAACTAACGCTTCAAACAGTTCTATAATCGCAGCCAAATTTTCTAGTTGCGCTCTTTGCTCACGATTGAAGGTCTATAAAAGCCTTCAATTCAATCATACTAGCTTCTTTTATGTGGGTGTACTTTTATAAATTGGTGCATGAAGCAATTTCAGGTCGGATGCGTGCATTAGTATACATAAGTAACTTTTGCAGCATATCGTCAGTGACAAAGAGATTCCAGCATTCCATTTCAGACGTCATCGATTTTGCTTCTGGTACTACACCTGGCAACTGGTGAATTATATTTTCGCCTCTAGTTCTAATACTTTGTCGAAAAGGCGTCTTATTCCAAACTGTGCCATCTTTAGCAAGATAATGGTTGAAAGAATACTCACAATTTGAAAAAATAGCTGATCCAGATATAGGATGCTCCCCCAAGAGTTGCGATCGATTTCTATTCAACAGTGTAGACAGCGGCATATCATCATCATCATCAGAGTCTGAGATGTCTTGCTCTGTGTCACTAAGTTGACTCACTCAAATGATGTTCTTCATCAAACTTCTGATCTGACAGCGCAACATTCTTGTACAATTGACAGTATACGCTGTCGTTGTTTCCGTTCTTGATCCATATTTTTAATTACCGACAAACAAACACAAATAAAACGAAAAAAATCATATATAGGCGCCTAAAATCATAAACAACAATGGAAAAACTGAATATAAAATGATAAATACATTTAAAAGAATTGAAGTTATATGTATACATAATGGTGCATTATTGTTACATAAAATGTGGGGGTGGGTCTCACTTACCTTTTTCAACTTTAAATACGTGTAACTCCCTGTGTGGTCACCGCGCGACTAATGTGTTGCTTGCAATACTTAGAACGAATCAACAACTCCAGCTATTGAGAAGAATAGCAACGTTAGTAACCGAAATTTAAGCAAAATAAAATATGGCGGGTCTCACAGACCCAACCTCCATGACGTCAGGTTAAAACGTGTCACTGCTAAAAACCCAAAATGCAAAAATAGTGAACAATGATCATCCATGATACCACCAAAAATAATATCATCTATTTCAATCGATATAAGTATCAGGATGGATGATTCAGATGATAAAATATACCGCGATTATCCCCCATTAGGGGTAAAGAATATAATTACTACAACCAGTCATGGGGTGCAGACAAAAGTGGAAAAAATGGATACCATGTCTTCAGTACGATTGCGTTTGGGCTCATGATGACTGTATTAATTAATGAATAATTAATATTATTAATTAATAATATTAATTATTAATAATAATTAATTTTATTATTAATTAATAATAATAATAATAATACAAGTTAACATAAATAACTTGCATTTGAGATTATGTTAACGTCATTCTTTGCACTTTGGACCATATTTATTTTACATTTTTATTTTTAAATTTAATTTTTTGCTGCTCATGTTCTGGAGGAATAAGAATTTATTTATTTTTTAATTATTTTTAATTTTAGTATGTTCAATTTTTATTGTTTTTTCAAGAATTTTTTTCTTATTTTGAACTATATTATTTAGCTTTTTCCCTGAGATAACTTTCGGCTCCAGTGGAAAGTTTTGTAAATATTTTCATTTGGTAAATAAATATTTTAAATTTGCAGTACACTAAAATTAGATAAAATAGAGCATGCATATGCAAGTATTTAGGGCACGATTTACCATAGTGTTCGAAATATAACAAAAATTGCAGATAGTATTCCACAATACCCGAACTTACTCTGTTCTTCACCCTCCGAATTTTTCGTAAAAATTTCACTGAGCATTTCAGGGTACGCGTTTTCTCGTAATTATTAATGCACTCATCTTTTCAATTCGTATACAATGGCTGAATAAAAATGTCGGACGCATACACATTTACACTTCAAAAGGGAATAAACGGTTGTAGAATGTATTTCGGGGAAACTGAATGGATTCTTTTTGTCTATTTATCATATATTTACGAAAAATATTGAAAAACATTGAAGACATAACTCATTTCCGTAACTATCAAAAATAAGAAAAAGGTTTTTTTACAAAATGTTACAAAATGTTTTTTTGTACAAAATTCATGTCAAAAAAGAACTCCGATATTTGGCAGCACTCTCTTTCCTTTCGAGTTGAAAAGCGAAATTTCCCGACAGCGTAGTTGACAGCTCTTTTCATTTAAGTCAAGCGAATTGAAATCTTAAATGTTATACAGTGGTGGACAAAACTGGATACATAACTAAACATTTTTCGTAAATTCGTTATAGAATTTTTTTTATCACTGCTATCAAAGTAATTGCTTTTGTTTCGAATTTTCTAAGCCCTTATCTTCGATTAGTTCACACACAAAACTAAAAAAAAATATACAAAATAGAAAATCCGCTCTAATATCTGCTAGAACTGCATGTATCCAGTTTTGTCCACATTGAATTCCCTTGAATGCAGGTCGATTTGCAGCTGCATTTGGTACATGTGCCGCTTGTTATAGTATTTCCAACAGTTCCACACTGTTAGCATTCAAGTGAAACTCAGTTAGTTGTGAAATATTTGTGTAAATTTGAGTGTGAGATATTATTGATAACTAAACCAAAATGAAAAGAGTATCTCGTGAAATCAAAAATGAAATAATATTTTTAAGTCGGAATAAATATTCTTGTCGGAAAATAGCGACAAAACTTAAAATATGTCACCGGACCGTAAGTTGTGTTCGAAAACGCCGACATTTTATAGACTCCAGAAATCTTGGTGGTCGGCCAAGGCTGTTATCTGATGGCGATGCCCGCTTCGTGGAACGGTTAATGGTTACAAAGGGTGTAAGAACACCTAAACTTGCTGCAGAGGCACTGAATAAAAATGTAAGCGATCGTACAGTAAGGAGAGCCTTGCACAGAATAGGTTTAGTGTCCGCAGTAAAGCAAAAGAAACCTGCGTTATCGGAAAAAAATATAAAAGCAAGGTTAAAGTTTTGCAAAGAGCATAGACTCTGGACTCTTGAAGACTGGAAACGCGTTATTTGGTCCGATGAAACTAAAATCAATCGTTTTCAGTCAGATGGGAAGGAGTATTATTGGCACCGACCCAATGAGAGGATTCAAAAGTACCAAGTCAAACAAACAGTAAAGCACGGTGGTGGACATTTGATGGTGTGGGGCTGCTTTACATGGTGGAAACTTGGCCCATTAGTGAAGATCAATGGAATCATGAAAACGGAAGACTACCTTAGCATTTTGCATGAAAATTTACCCGATGTCGTTGAAGAATGCGCCCATCCAGCAGGTGAGATAGTTTTCCAACAGGACGGAGACCCAAAGCACACTGAAATTATTGTCAAAAAATGGCTTGCTGAGCAACTATTTAAGACAATGCAGTAGCCCGCACAAAGCCCGGATTTAAATCCTATTGAAAATTTATGGGCCATTGTGAAAAGGATGCTGTCACATTACGGACGTGCTCCCACAACATTGGCCGAACTCTGGGAAAGAGTACAGAGTGAATGGACCAAAATTCCTGATCAAACGATTCAGAACCTGGTAGAGAGTATGCCAAAACGGATCGAAAGTGTTTTGGCAAACAAAGGACTTTGGACTAAGTACTAATTTATCAAAACAATCAATTTGGACAAAACTGGATACATGCTATTTATGAAGACATTTCTTAAGTTTTTTATATGAATATTGTTAGTTTTTATTTATGTAAATATAAAAAGATAAAACAAAGTATTAGATGTAAAAACAATTTTTAAGTTACCTGCAATAAAAGAAAATTTAAATCAAATTTACTTAGAATTTTGATTTATGTATCCAGTTTTGTCCACCACTGTACATGAGTGGGATTATGAGCATATATATGAATGAATTGTTCCAAATCGAAAGCCAACTTCCTCAAACATCTTTCGAAGTAAGAGATCTCATTATAAATCGTTATAGAGACGGGTCAGCGCTCTGCGATATTGGGGAAATAGGAATAAGGTTACATTCTATAGCTTTTGACATTATTAAATGCTTTAAATTACCCAAATCAATCAAAAATAAGCAATAAAGTGGTAGACCTATTTCAATGTTGGATGATCAATGGATTTACGACAAAATAATGTAAATCCGAAATTACGAGCCGCTAAATTAGAAATAGAGGCATCAAAACACCTCATCAAAAAAGTGTACGCGCCAAAACTTTGAAGTTAATTTTTAGATGAGGAATTTTAAATGGACGGGTTGCCTCTAAAAAACCGTTTGTAAGCGAGGGCAATAAGAAAAAGAGACTCAAATTCGCCAAAATGTAGAAAACTTATAACTTCTTACTTTTGCAACTTTTGCAGACAAATATTCGCAGACTAAAGTAAATCTAATATATTTCATTGAGATGGTCAATGTTATGTTTGGCGAAAATCTGACCCAGAGCTCGAAGAACGCAATCTAACATTCACTGTGATATATGGAGACGGCTCGGTTATGATTTGGGGCTGCATATCCGCTTCTTAGCTGAGTAAACTTTCTGTAATCGATGACATAATGGAATAAACAAAGTATTAGAACTTTGTCGAAAAATTTAGTAAAACATGCTGCAATATTGAGGTTAAAAGCATGTGGTGGACATTTGGACATGTGAGACTTAGTTTTGACAAATTAAAAGTAGCAATTTCAATTTGAAAGACAAGTAGCGATCTGGTCGACCGCAGGAGTCATTGAATGGTGACCCAACTCAAACTCAACAACAAAAATCAGAAGCATAAATAAAAGGTAATTTTCAATATATCCAGGATAAATATCCAAAGTACAAACGATCCACTCAATGTCGCGATTCCCTAACTTGAACGCTATTGAGCATATATGAGGTCCTTTAGTGAACCAATCAAACAAACTATACAAGCGGTACAAACGTGTTTCTATTTTCTTCCAGTGTGATTCATAGTGACATTAATTTTTCTCCGTTACTTTCAATTGTTTTGAACGTTATATTCTTTAAAAAGACTAGTCATTGAAGTAATATTTAAGTTGAGTGTGAAGCCATCGGATAACTTTACTCCTGTGGAAAACAGGAAAAGAAGCCGGGACTCTTCGCCGGCAAGTTCCCTACTTAGGGATCACTTTAAAATGCCGCGAAATACTACAACTTTATCACCAGCCAACCGATTTCTACCCCTTGCCGATCTCCCGAATGGTGATGATAGCAGTGGTAAAGCAGACACCGAATCTAAAGCCAAGGTAAGAGTTCCGCCGATTACTTTTATTGATCTTCCCCGTGACACCATCGATGCAATTCTCAAAGAATTGAAAATCGAAAAGTACTCAATCAAATTGATGTCCATTGGCAAACGAGTGTTCCTGACATCAAATGAAGACTACACGAAGTTGGAAGAACATTTGAAAAATAAAAAAGTAAATTTTTTTACTTTCCAACGGGCAGATCTCCGCCCATTAAAAGTAACATTATCAGGGCTGCATGATATGCCCTGTGAAGACTTAAAAAAGATTCTGAAAGCAGATCACAACCTAAGCGTGAATGATATCAAAAAGTTTAATTCCAACAAAGACGCACGCGAGAATGTATTCTATCTTCTTTATCTGCAACGAGATGTCAAAATGCAAGAGCTGCGAAGCATTCGCACAATTATGCACACAATAGTACGATGGGATTATTACTCTAGCCGACGCAAAGGGCCCACGCAGTGTAGAAACTGCCAGCGTTTTGGCCATGGCTCGAGTCATTGCCATCTTCCACCAAGATGTGCTATATATAGTGGCCCCCATCAACTATCGCAATGCACACTCACAGATAAACAAAACGACAAAATCTTGTGTTGCAACTGCAACTGTCCACACTATTCTAACGCTCCTGAGTGCCAGAGCAGGAAAGAGTACATTGAAATAAAAGGCAAAGTATTAAAACAAAATAACAAGCCTAAAACTACATATCCGAGGAAAAAGCAATTCAATTTTTCGGAAACGGATTTCCCAAAGCTTCCAACCAAATCAGCAGAGACAACAACTTCTACACATAACTCTCCGCACGCAACATATTGCTCAATAAGTCAGCAGAGCTCTGCAACAGCACCTTATTCCACTAACTGCAATCTCTTTCCACCAGCAGTGCTACTGGAGATATCCCAGGAACTAATTAAAAATTTAGCATCGTGTAAATCTAGAAACGAACAATTCAATGTCATAGTAAATCTATCAATTAAGTTCTTATACGGGTTGAATTGATCAAAATATTAATTTGGAATGCTCAGAGCATAAGGAACAAAAGTTTAGAAACATTTAATTTTATAACTAATTATAACATAGATATTTTTGTAATAACAGAGACATGGTTAGGGCCGAAAGATAAATTAAAACATCCCTTATACGACATTTATAGGAAAGACCGAGTAAATAAAATCGGTGGAGGAGTAGCGATCGCCATAAAAAAGTCAATCCGTCACTCTCTCATGCCAGAAATGAATTCGTCCATTATAGAAAATGTCGGAATATTTATTGAAGAGCTGAATTTAAAAATTTACAGCGTCTATTTTCCGGGTACCAAAAACACTAAGGATAAAGTAAATCACTTCGTGAGAGATATAGAGAGATTTTGCAAACAAAACCATAGATACCTGCTTTGTGGTGATTTGAATGCTCGTCATCAGCAATGGAACTGCACTCGCTCCAATCTTACAGGACGCGCACTATATAAGCTTATAGAGTATAACAACATTTTTATACACTCGCCAGATGAACCTACATACTACTCGGCAAAAGGTATCGGCTCAACCCTCGATATAGTGTTGAGCGACGAAAATGTTCATTTGTCTGAGCTTAGTGTAATGCAAGCCCTTTCCTCTCCACATTTGCCTGTATATTTTACAATTGGAACTGCAGAACGCTCCATTGAGCAGCCAAATCAGTTCTTTCTTTTTAAAAAAGCTGAGTGGCCCAAGTTTCGCAGTTACATCAACCAAAAATTATCCATAAATCGGTTTACGATCGAAAAGCTGCACTCAGCCTCAGATATCGATGAAACCGTTGATTCTCTTAAAAAGACTATCTGGGAAGCTATCGAATGCAGTGTCCCAAAATTCAAGAGTAAACTCCAGTGGCTAGAGCTTGATAATGAAACTTACAAACTCATTAGGACAAGAAACTCGCTCCGACGAGAATGGCAAAGAACACGACTTGCTTCTACAAAAAATGGTGTTAACAGCCTTACTACTGCAATTCGAAAGAAAATCTCTTCGTTACGCAATCGCCAATGGAACAATATGTTGGAACATTTAGACTTCAACTCGCGGAAAGTATGGAAACTAAATAAAATATTCAAACGAAAGCAACACAGTTTGCCCTATCCACTAACAGATGATAAAGGATATCAGGCACATTCCAATAAGGAAAAAGCCGAACTCCTTGCCGATAAGTTTCTCACCTTTCATTCTTTAGCACAATCCAGTTATAATTCCATCACCGATATGATGGTCAAAAAATCATTTGAAAAGGAGATGAGCTCTTCAAGTATACCACATAAAGACTTTATTCGCACCGAAGAGATAACTGCTGCACTGAAAAAATTGAGTAATAATAAAGCACCAGGTATTGATGGAATACCCAACATCGTATTGAAAAATCTACCAAAGAAAGCAATAGTTCTCACTTGCCATGTATTTAACGCATGTCTTAGATCAAGCTACTTTCCCTTATCTTGAAAACATGCTACTGTGATCCCAATATTGAAACCAGGTAAAGACCCACATGTACCTGCGAGCTACAGACCAATAAGCTTATTGCCAGCTTTGGGAAAACTATTCGAAAAATTGATCCTAAAAAGAATCGCCGAAAACGCCGATGATAAAATGATCCTTCCTAACTTCCAATTTGGCTTCAGGCGAGGATATTCCACAGAGCATCAATTATTTCGAGTAACCGAAGAAATTAAGGCAGCCTTAAAGGAAAAGAAATCAGTTGGCATGGTGGTGTTAGACATAGAGAAAGCCTTTGATACTGTTTGGCATGAAGGGCTTCTCTATAAACTCAAACAATTTAACTTTCCGCAATACTTGACAAGCCTCATAGCTTCCTTCTTACACGAAAGGAAATATCAAGTTAAAATACGAGGCAGACTCTCCTCAATAAAAAACATTCCATCGGGTGTCCCGCAAGGCTCTTGCTTAAGTCCCACTCTCTACAACATTTATACTTCGGACTTCCCAACAAACATTAATTGCCAAATAGCGACCTTTGCAGATGATACTTGCCTTTATGCAATAGGAACAGAACCGGAGACTATTATAAATAGCATAGAACAAGGACTAGAGAGCTCATACCAATATTTCCACAGATGGAAAGTTAAAATCAATGTGGGCAAAACGAGAGCAATTTACTTCAGTAAGAAGCGAAAACCCACTGTGCTTCCTGGCAGATGCTTAAACTTTTTGGGCCAATGCATACCTTGGGACAACGAATTATCCTATATCGGTTTGGTGCTAGATCCAAAATTAACGTTTCGAAACCACATCGAACACATACGCAATAAGACATTACATTCCGTCATAGCATTATATCCATTACTAAATCGGAAGTCCAGCCTTAACTTAAAAAACAAGACTCTCATCGTAAAAATGGTGCTACAACCAATCATGCTTTATGGAGCTCCAACTTGGAATCAATGTGCCGAATACTTAAAAGCCAAGCTTCAAGCCACCCAAAACAGATTCCTGAAAATGGCGTTTGACAAACCTTTCTATTTCTCTACTCGGAAATTACATGAACTTACTGGAGTTGATCCTGTAAAACAGCTCGCGGACTCGCGGCAACTTAAATTAATGGCTTCAGCCAGCAACTCATCTAACCCTCTTATAGCTTCTCTTAGCAATTGAAAGCACTTTCCTATAGTGTAAGTTTAGCCTTAACAATGTCTTCTGTTATTGATAAATTCTTAATGCTCAGAAAATTGTATGAGTACATTAACTTTAAAATTAGAATATAAGTAGTACATAAGTATAGGATATAGGTTTTATTTAGTTTTAGGTATTATTAGGCACAGCCAAGGTTTTTTGTTCATTTTTTCCTTCAAATTGCTAAACCAACCGTGAAAAATTAATACCAGCACAGCTGAAACAATTACCGTAGAAGAAATGAATTAATGAATTTTTCAGAACTCTAAATTAAGTGACATGTATGTTATAACACAAACTTATTACTATCAATAAAGCTTTATTCAATTCAATTCAAAACAGAATGGGCAAAGATTAATCTTTCCTTGTGCAAATCGTAGCAAAGTCTACGCCCAAATAGGAAGCCGTACTATAAGGCAAGGGACTGCCAATAAAATAATGAAAGTCTTCCATGATATTGAGAAATCCTACTAAGAGTTGTGTCTGAGCTCCTTTTTTGCAGGAATTTTACCTACGTTGTCACTATTCGTATTTTTATTAATCAAGAATGAGTTTTGTTTTCAATGGTTATATTTTGCGTAATATATAATACAGATATTAGAAAATCCATTCAGCTAATTTTTAAATTCATACAACAGCCTTTTATTAATTTTTGAATAGGTACGTTTCCGACTTCCTTATTCCACCACGGTAAAAATTCTACCGAATGTTGATAACAAAATAACCTTCTGTCAACAGTTTGAGAACATTTAATTTTACAGAAGATATTTTTTTTTTCATTTCATGAAAGTAAACTGAATATCATTTTAAATTAAAAGAAAGATTTTTCATATGCACTGGCAAGGAATACCAGTCAAAAGGCACTCGCATACCTCCCAATCTTGAAGCACTATTCCCATTGAACATATTCCGTCTAGTATACTACAAATTTTCTTCCAGTGACTTGGTTTTGAGTTCTTATAATAAGCTCAGAACATAACTTACATCTATACAAGTAATAACGGTGCGTCAAATTGTACCAGGTGTGTGCATACATTTTTCGGAGTTTTCCAAGTAAGAGATAGCGATAGCGAAAAGTACGCAGCGTATTGATTTGACACAAACGCCATTTCCATTGCCTGACATTTAGATATAAACACACACAAGTTGTGTCCGCCAAAACTAGCGTCTTTGTTTTATCTTGTTGATCAATCATGTCGAATTTCGTGCCTAAATAAGTGCATTTGCATTTCAATCAAAACAAAAAAGCTGTCGAAAGTCATCCATTGCTGGTTAAAAACATATGGTGGACATATTCCATCAATTTGGACATGTTTCGACAATTTTAGTTTCCATAATTTAAAAGTGACAATTTCAATTTGAATTGAATGGTGACCCAACTCATACTCAACGGCAAAAATCTGAAGAATTAAATGTGTCAGAGGAAACGATCAACAGACGTTGACGAATAGGTAAAATCAATAAACTCGGTTAATGAGTCTGACACAATTTGAATGAATTTCAAATGGAAAATCGCAGTTACTTGTGAAAAGCTCCTTCGGCGTCACAAAAAGAAATAATTTTTACATCGGATTGTGACAGGATCGCTTCTAATTAATTATAAATTTTGCATCGAATTGTGAATGGATTTATTTTGAACACCCGAAACGGAACAAATCGTGACTTTCATCTAGCGAAGCTGTTCCTTCAACACTAAGGGCGAATCGCTTTGGCGAGAAGACAGTGCTTTGTGTCTGGTGGGAGCAGAGTGGTATCGTGCTTTGTGAACTCTGAATTCCGGCGAAACCGTTAATACACATCGCCAGCGTGAACAATTGATGAATTTAAACCGCAGATTAACCGATAACCAATCGGAATGGGTCAGAAGACATAGAAAAGTGAATATTGGAAAATTTCGAGGATGTTGGCAAGTAGCTCGACGAATGGTTTGCCGCAAAAACAAGCAGTTTTTCTGGGATGGTATTCATAAATTACCTTAATGACTGGTAAGATTCGTCAAAGATAAATTTAATAAAAAAAAATTCAGTAAGAAAAATCCATAGGGTATGGTTCGATAATGTTCCAATTTACAGTTGCTTTTGAGCACAAACTACGACCAAAAATGGAGTGCTGGAACTTCTTTAATTTTCACTAATAAAATGTCAGGCGTACCCAATGTTCTACAGTAAGAAAATTGAAGGATCTTCACCGAGAATAAAACAACCTGAAATAAATACATTTTTATAACATTTTAAAACGAAGTAGTGATTGGAGAGCACGTACGATGTAAAACGGATATTTTTGAGATCCCGAAAATCTCAGAAATGGCCTTTAATGATATATTCGCCTATGCTGACTTTGCACACATCATTCACAGAATAATAATCAAGAAAATCTGTGGCAAAGCAAATTTATGAAAAAATGTAGAGCTTGCTTTACTTGGAGAATACTTCAGTGCTTAATGGCATTTCGTGCACTTTGACTGGCGATATGTGCAAGAAAACTTCTTAATCAACTGGAAAGCTTCTGATCAGGCACCTGCTAAAGCAAGTGAACCGCAAAAGCGATGGTCAATATGTCCTAGAACAATAGAATGGAAGCTACAGAAACTTTGTCTGTCCTGAACAAATAATTTCATATTGAGCGAGTGTGCTTCAGGCACATATACTGCAAGGGATTAATAATTAGACCTACTTCCAACATAGCATATAATCATAAACAACCTTTTTTTGTTCTAAATATTATAATATTATTGAAAACTTGAAACGATATTTCAGTTTTTATTAGATCGTCGAAGTTATAAACATGTATATATGTACATGTTGTAAATTTTGTTATGTTTTCAAAATTTTCGACAATACCAAAATTCACCTTTCTGATTTATGTCACCGATTTTTAATTTATAAAGTATTTATTGGAATTTGAGCACCACAAGAGGGAAGTCAGAATTAACATAAATACCGATGGTAACGTGGTGAAGAAGGTCATCAGAGGAAGAGTCTGTAAGGCAGTCCGAGCATCAGGATCTACCTCGGAGCATTATAGAAGTGATATGCACTCGACACTCAACAGGATAGTAGCTCACAATCACTAGTCAAGGCTCGTATCACTACGTGTAATGCTTGAGGTAAGGAATGCCTTAAATTCCACTTCCACTAAGTTGAGTGATATTCTTGGTGCCCCGGAATCATTCCACATGCCGAGCTATCTAATGTCAATATGGATGGACTAAGTCATGTAGGCTTGTGTCCGACACATTGTAGGGTTGGCGAAGAACAGATGTAACATCAGAAGTTCCGCAAGACTCCATTATCCAGACGTATAGATGTCTGGTACAACGAGCTTATGAGGCTGAAGTTCCTTTCAGCCAAGAAGAATTGGTCATATGTGATTGACTAAGCTGACAGCATGGCGGTATTATTTGCCAAATGCATTGCTGATTAGGCGTAGTTCAGACCAGGCGTGGCTATGCGCCAAATGAGCGAGTTAATGTCAGATCGTGGGTTCAAGGTTAAAAAACTCTAAGTAAACTCTAACTCTAACTAAACTCTAACTCTCTCTAAAAACTCTAAGGTTGGAAAAAACTCGGACTATTTAAGCAAAGATGAGCTCAATCGTTGAAATTTAAGCTTCCCCGAATAAGTTTGCAGCTGGAATATCGGCAATCAGCTCCCTAAGAACCAACATCGGAAAACTTTTTCTTTTCACCATATAAGAAATGCCTACTGATTAGCGCAGTCCAGTTTGTGGTGAAATTGAGTTCTAAACTTTTTGCTGAAGCCTTTCGTAAAGAGTATTATCGCGTGCCACTGATATTTGAGCTCTATGGGTTTGATTGGTCTACCGCACTGTGGCTGAGCTACCAGCACTGTTTTTCGCGGATGCAAACACTGTTGCACGCCTTGCTCAAGACCGAAGGATCCTCTACCTGAACATAAGGATTAACATAACAATAAAGATGGGCTTATCCACGAGAGGGCAGAAGATGGACTTTACCAACGTTGTAAAAAGTATGGACAAATAAAACAAGAGGCGACTGAATTGTATGCCAAATCGGAGAACTGGAGTCGGGGACTGCCTCAGGTTGTTCCTTGATTAGATATTCTCTCACTTGGTAACGCTCGAAAATAGAGACAATTTATCAGCAGCAAGTTGGATAACATATCACAAACATTTTTATTCGTTTCGGACAAGTTGAATATTGAGTCAGAAAATTTCCTGATATTATTTGTTCATCTAAAGCAACGGTCTGGCTTCTGGGTATGCCTAAATGTACAACTCTAAGCATAAGTGAAATCAAGGACTATATCTTTTGCAACCGCTGACGTAATCCTCATGATACCATTGATACCTGGGAAGAAAATTCGATGGTTCCTTCCTAGTTTTGTTAAAGCATATGACATCAGCTCTCCTTATGACTAAACTTAGCACTTCTCATATTACCCATTCTTTTGATCGTCCTAGCCGCTTGACGCAAAGTTCAGTAATGTGCACGGTGTAGACTATGTAGGAGTCCTACCAATTTTTTTTCAAGTATGACAGGCTTGAGATTCTAGATAAGCTACTCTCTTGGATGTTCTCTAAGCTATTATTTGAGCTCTGTAGACCAGCTGGTATACATTACCTTCATTGGTTATGAAATTACTTCAACGGACAGGGTTGTTCTTTATTGGTTAGCATGACCCAAAACTCCTTGTTCAGGGATGTATTGGTTCTCCAGGCGGCAATAGATATTTGCGAGAGTATTCGTTGTGACGATTCACACCCGGATAACTTCAAGTCGATCTCATATCCTCAATCACTAGAACTCTATAGGGTTTGCTTTTCAGGATTTCAAAGAGATTCTTTCTCATTCCCACTTGAATCTCTGTCAGTCATTATCAGATCCGTTTCACGGAAAAAGTCCATCACCTTTATAAATATCACATTCACGTCAGATTTGGCACCAGGAAGAAGCATCTGGATGTAGGGTTGAAGCTTGGAATTTGGAAAATATCGTCTGACCGCCACCAATTGGGTGCTGTATTACTTGTTCTCGTTTCGGGTATCGCCACAGTTTTCTGAATCGCAACGATTAGCAATTGTTTTTCAGCTGTTAACAGAGTGAGTTTGGAGTATCATTCCCCTAATTTTGCTTTTTTTAATGCATTTTGGATGATGTTGTTGTCCCTCTTGAATGTGCAAGGACTGTAATTGCGCATAATTTGTTGCAGTTTCTCGTCAAATATACACGCGGCTTCCTTACTATCCCATCCTTACCCAACAGACTTGGATAACTGATCTTAGAAAGATCTCTCCCAGGGAGGATCCCTCCTCTTCGCATGTGGGTTGTTGGAAGCATTTACAATATTCCCTTCAATGATTTTCTATACGAAACCAGATTACACAGTTTGCTGCGCTGTATGGAGCCTTAAAGCCAAAAATATCTCTTCCAGTTCAGTTTCAGGACTATTAAGAGTAAAGCCATCTTCTAGTTTTAGATAATTGTCTTCTTGTATGCATTTTTTCTTGAAATGAGGTGGCTCTAAGATATCTGAATCCACGAAATTTTCTAGTGACATGTTACAATACAAAAAAAAAAAATACAGAAAATCCTCTGAAATTTTAGCCGTATTTTCTGCGTTTACCAGATGCGTTTTTGAATTGGTTATAAAAAAAGGACACAATATTTTCTGACGACGGTTTACTTATTAAGTAAATATCTTTACGTATATAAGTAAGCAAATGTCGTCGATTAATATTAAACATTTTTTTAAATCTAGACGCTGATTTGTTAATGTTTATTCTTATGAATTTAGTGACATCAAAATTATTCGGTTAGCCACGCAAATAGTGGTATGTATTGTTGGCATCAGGAAACCCTTATGAACTTTTGTCAATGTAAAAATTTACGAACTATCATGTACAAGTTAGCAGTGGTATTAAATTTGAAAAATTAATTCTTATAAACTTCAGCTGCCTTGTTTTTTCACACAAGGGAAATTTCAATTCATTTGAAATTCGTCCACAAAAATTCATTCCTTCGCTAAAATATCAAATTTTTCCGGATGAAAGCACTTTCGAAAACATTCAAAATACATAAAACTTCTTTCGTTGGATCAGATTACTCTATTTCGTGTACTACAATGACTGCTATAAATCACTCTCTATTGTATTTAAGTTCATTTAAGGACATTGAATCCGTACATCTATATCAGGCGTTCCTCCACAAGTGGCGGGCGAGGTCCAATGGGCGTCTGTAAACATAGATATTTTATTCAAAAATGTTTCTGAAACGTCGGAACCCTTCAACCTTCTTCCTCTTCACAGTTGTAAAACCAACGACCCTCTGCATTCCATGTGTAGAGGCAAATCGACTTGGTATCCAGATCAGATGCATTAGCCTTTAACAAAGGCTCTACGACATTCGGAATGGAGACTTCGATTTCACCACCTTAAAAAACAAATAGCAAAGCATGACTCCTTCCCAGCCGACGTATAATTATAATTTTCTTACAATGTGTTTGTGTAATGACGATTGGAGCAGGCCATAGAAATGAAAGTATATCCTTTTTATGGCTTTCCAGTCCCAAAGTAACGCCATTCCTCCGGAGCCATGAATATGTATTCGATGATCCACCAATCACTGAAATAACACTACTCACATTTAAACCATAAAAAGGAAGTTTCAATAGCTACCGGCCACATATTCAATCATCTCGTCTCCTGTTTTCCCATTGGTCAAATAAATATTTGCATCGTTTGTGGACATCACATACAATTTCAAATGCAACTTATATTTTTTGCTTTTGTAATTTTTAAGATTCTCAATCGGGAAGTAATGTTGGCATTTGTCGTCATGCAGATCATATTCGCGGCAAGTAGCTAATTTCGATAATGGAACAGGAAATTTATCTTGAACGCATTCACCATCAAACACAAAAGTCAAAATAGAAATCAACAACAGAATATTTATAGTCGACAGCATCTTTTCTTCTTGGACGTATATTCTTATCACATAAAAATATAGAACTAACTCCCAGCGAAACAACCTCTACCAATTTACTTCTTAGTGCGACTGTTATCGAAAGCTTTTAAGGGTGAAAACGATGACCTTAGTGTAAATTTATCACTCTGATTCCAGGCATGTGGAATAACTAAAGAGATTAATATTGATTGGGACAATATAGTCGCTGGAAATTGCTCGCAGTAGATTAAAGTTATTTATGTCAAAAAAGCAGAAACAAATAAAAGAAGAATAATAATCAATACTTAGATGTATTACCATTACCAGTAGAGCTTAAATCCTCTTCAAATATAGGACATTAAGCAGAAATTGGTTAGACACATAATTGATGTGATTAAAAAAACTTCTTAACGTAGGATCAGTCATGCGATCAAAAAGTTGTCTGTAGGTCCTGCCATGATCAGGCCAAACCTTACAATTTTTAAGATAAGAGTTGAGATTCAACAAAGATAGTCTGTCATCACATAATAACGTGGTTTCCGTCAAGGATATGCAAAGAATATGCAATACTGGTACATCTGGAATCCAACTATTTATGATGTTGTAAGGAACAACAACACATTTATGCCTGAATCGTCGCAACAATTTTCCGAGAAAGAACGTAGCCCAATAAGTCAGCCCATCCATACGATTCGCTAAGATACTTAATATGGAAGAAAAAAGGAAGCTTGGTCTCAATACTTCAAAGAAAAATCCTAATTTTGGTGTTTTCACTGAATGTCAAGGGCCACGAGCCTTTGCGCTCCTAGTGCAAACAATGGGCTCATAGGAATTGTAACTTAAAAACAGGACTTAATAGGAAGCTCCTACATAAAAGTCGAAAATTAGGCTTGAGTTCCTGCGTCAAACGCTTTTGCTCATGGTCATCATAGACGGGGTTAATTGGAGCATCAGCCTATGCTCGTATCCATAAGGGAAAGTTTCCAAGTTGAAGCGGATTATACGAGCTAAGACAACATATACCTGGCACATAGTAGTTTAATTACTGGCACAAAGTAGTTTAACTTTCTAGTTATGTTCCTGTTCTAGTTATCTATAACGATCCATCCAAATAAAGCTCCTTAACCTTTGTACGGGGTGACAGATTTACCTGTCATGCGAGTCCTCACCGCGGGTACATATCACACGGCCGCCTGACTTTCCACCGCTCTTCAGCCGGAGAACGACTCCAACTTTAACATCTACAAGCTAGGCATTTGTTGGCTACGAACTCCTCCTCCTACTCTTTCATCTGGGAATCCACCTGCTTATCACCCTTCTGACACCTATTTTTCACAAGTCTCCCACGCCAACACCTACCCTCCACCTGAAAGAGGGAGGAAAAAATTTTAATTAGAAGAAACGCTGGAAGCAAATTCGACACCACCGCGAACAGCTGCAATTGCCTTTTGATAACGACTCATACAACTTATCTGGAAGACAGCACGAACATGTGTAGAACTTTTCAAAGAGTCGTCACAACACGCACTGCGCAAGAGATCAAATTCGATACACTCAAGAACCACATGTCACCAAGCCTCAAATTCAGACCCACATGAAGCGCAACAAGGGTTAGATGATAATCAATTTGCAGTAGAAATCGTATTAAAGAACAACGTCAACGCTTGGATTGAATCCGGCCAACATGACATCAGCACACAGATATATGTTACTTCCCCCTTGGTTTTATCACACCATCGTTCTTGCCAAGTGGGAACATTATTTTCAATATCTTTAAATTAAAGCACATGCGATTTTATCTTCTGAAACACTCATGCTTTCTTATTGGAAGGTAAATATATATGTATTATCTCGAGTATACGTGGTGGAATCCCTATAAGGATTTGCATGGCGTCAGAGAAAACTGAGCGACATGCATGCATATAACATGATAACATCACTCTTTGACACAAGTTCATTAGAAGTCGACCAATAACTTGACCCATTCACCTGAATAACACAGGTGACCCATGTGTTGCACATGGCATACATAAGCTACCATTAATTACATAAAGCGTAAGTTCGCCAAGTCTGCATTCACACCTGAGCACACGACGAACCATACATGCTAGTGGAGCTGAACCATGCATGCTAGTGGAGCTGAACCATGCATGCTAGGCCTACTTTCAGCTCATCCAGAAAGAAAGTCTCTCACTCACTCAGATACCCAAGTATTTTACAGAGTCCTTAGACCCTCGGTTTTCCTTGCTTGGAGGGATTTAATGATGGTGACCACCACTAAAAACACCCTTGACCAACACTATAGAAGCCTGCCCAGTATGGATTGTCACATCAACCTTTCACCACATGCAGACACAATCGCATATACTGGTTCCCAGTGACTTGAGTACAAAACGACTTTGACTTGTAACCAGAATGAAAAAACCATTAACATATACAGACACACGTCAAAGCTAAAATGTTAACCCAGCAATGCAGGCAAATAGAAGACCGCTTTGCCTTGAATCCCTATGGACATCCCCAACGCGCAATTACTTTTACAACACCTCATAAGCCTTGAACAAAGCAGACCAATAGCTCCTCCCATTGCCGAGATCCCTACCATCAACCTCTGCTAATTTCGAACCAATACAAATAGTCAAACGCGTCTTCCCTTCATTAACTGCACAATTCTATGTAACATATACAGCCACACATCATAAGTACAACTCCCCTTTTGTATATCATACTATCTGTGACATATGGGTTCAGGAGGTACCTGTTCAAGCCTCAATGCTATCACTATCCCCAAAACTTTACCAAGTGTCGGATGGAGAGTAATACTCTTATAAGGCCGCAAAGGATCCCGATCTCTACCAGGTGAGACCGTAGCTATGCTATCTCATCCAGGTGCCTTGTTAATTCGTAATCTCTTAACATCCGCATCTTCTTTCGAAAGCTGTGAGCACCAAGCTGATCTTTGCCTCCCAGCATTCACCAGAACCGGTGTTAAATCGTCAGCCTCAGGAAAGAACTCTCAAAGTAATGCCTGGCCACAGTCCGACCGTGTCGGAATCGTATTGTAAACAAAACTACTGACCGAGATATTATGCCTATGATTCATTCCTCTACTGACCTTATAATTCTGCACCCTCCGATTATCATCGTTGCAACTCAGAAAGTGTAACTTCCAATGCTAAATCGTGGTTTTGTGCGCAACACTCGATATTCGTTCATAAGCTGGAGATAATCTACTTCACACACATTAGAGGGCCTTTTGAGAACATCACAAAATGAGCCGAAAGAGTGCCCTATGGAAGCAAGTTCTTCAGTCCATCACGTAACATGTCAAGATCTAAGCTGATGTCTAGGAGACATATCTAAACAATTAGAATTTTTATAATAACTATACACAAAAGGAAGAGTTGAATCATCATCTAAACTTTTGAACTCCAATAATGACAGATTGTCGAAACCTGGTTGCGCAAGAACCTCACGCTTACTCCTATCCCTATCTAGTCCTTTGAAACTCTCTGTCTTAGTTAGTCGTTAGCCAGCAACCAGTTCATCAGCGCGGAACTATTCTCAAATTAAAATCCAAGGAAAGGGCAGCATTATTCACACATTTAACATCTGTTACTACGACCGATTAGTCTTTTATAAGTAAACCAACAGAACAGCAACAGAACCAAAAGCCAAGAATTCATCCTCAAATTAGTAAGAATAGGCAGGAGAAGTCGATCACTTGATCCCATGTTCTGTTGACAGACCGTGTAATGCATTATTCAGACAATACGGTGGATTTTTGGAATGTGAAACAAAATGACCGGCCTGTGAACAACGAGAACATATTGCCTCCGTTTTCTTACATTCAATCACGCGGTCTTTGAACCCAAGACACATAGCTTGATTCTACAGGGCCATACTGTCTAATCTTATACACATAACACTCATCATATACTTTTTTCCCAACACAATAGGTTCCTAATGATTTCCTCAGTTCCTTGAAAAAAACCTACGCTACAGATATCCCAGGTCGATCACGTCCTGAAATTATTTTGAATCCTTGCTTGAACATACGCTTTTTGACAAAGTTATTAGGAAATATATCTCCAGCGAGTCGCCATTTGAAATGACCAGTTTAACAAAAAAGAGAACTACTCGAGGACCGACCATTTGTGTTATCTCAGCATCATGTTATCCCAACATCATGTCCTTGTGCTCCTGTCATGCCTTCTAACAGAAGAGATTGTAATCGCTACCTCCCCCCCCCCCCACTTAACTATATTTACATCCTCACACCTCAGTTTGGAACAAACCATTTTTTTAACTATCCATCTCTATCACTTTAGAGAGTCCTGGTTGCTAACTTTATCCTTTTTCAACCTAACTTCTAAGTATAAAGTCATAGTTCACTTTAAAAATCTAGGTTGAAAATGCGAAGAATTCCTGTCTCTCACCAGCTCGTTAGGGGAGTAGGGACAGATAATATAGCCGCGAGATTTTTCGCAACCCTGGCTTTAATCCTCTCATAAACCTTCACCGGACTGGTCAGAATAGAATTGTTTTCTCCTAAAATTTCAAGAAATCTCACTAGCGCATTTTCAGCAGATTCCAGTTTTAGAATATCATATGTACGCCTAGCAGTAGTTCAAACTAAGTCAATTCCTAAGTCAAAACCTAGTTCTCTTTTCAAATGGTCGAACCAGGTTATCATGGCTTGATTACCTGAGATGGAATCAAGCCTCCTTCCTCTCTGCTTTTCTCCTCTGGCAACCTCAGCGTCGGTTTCTCCAGCCGAAATGCTCCTGATTTCCTCGCGAATGTTTACCTTGTAAGGAACATCCGCACCGGCGGTATCGTTCAATTAGGTCCACCTACCGCTAGCTGGTAGCCCAAGTGCAGTCAGAAAGTCCATTAGTCAATCGCGTTATCCATATCCATATACGTTTCGATAGAGCTGAGTGGTTTTAGAAATGGCTTCAAAATCGAAAATTAATGAAAATTAATTTATTGCCATGAATTTCACCAGAAAAATGGATACATTTAATAAATTACCTGTCAGATTAGATAAAAATTATAAAAAAAAGTGAAGAAAACTAAGCAGCTGTCTGTAATATCGTATTCAGAAACTTTAGGACCAATCACTTTTTCAAAATAAAGAATCTCTATCACTTCAATTCCTCATCTTTATTGTCTTTTAAACAAACTTTTTCGCAATCGGACTTCTTGTATCTCATTATGCACTGGGTTCAATGTCCCTATCCTCTCTCCTCCTTAACACAGGTTTGGAACTATGTGAAGGCCAAGGCGGGATGTAACTTATCATTCATGAAAGTCAAAGGTGCAGCCTCGACGGCTTACTTACACGGTCACCATTGACAGGATAAATTTAAGCATCAACCACGGCCTGTCTCGACAACACATACGAGGTGCATGTTAACGTAATTCCTAGGTGACTCAAAAAACCGCAACCACCACGAATCCACCAAAGAAGGCTCCTCAATATTTGTGAGCGATGACAGCAACTTTTGATAGGCTCCCTTACAGATCAAATATCTGCTTGGGTTTCCGCGATTCTGCAAAACTTATCGATGAATAGAAACCAGGTGGTAAGAGGTGATACCTGTTGAGTAATCGAGGCCATCGATATTTATCGCATTGTACCCACAAACCCCTTGCTTAACACAGGTTGTTACAAATCAATGAGACAGCTGACTTGAAGGGCTCGCTCGCTCGCTCGATATTCTTTTCAACGAATAATAATAATAACTCGGAAATCTCAGTGAAACTAAATAAAAACAGTGATCCTCATTATGAGTCAACCGCAAGCAATCATAACTTTTCTTCTGTTTTCTTAACCCATTTCAGCATAACGTCCGATAAAGCGGGCGGACGGAAATTCTTTAGATTTCACTGACAAATTAATTAATTTGGTAGTTTTTTGTTTGCAAAATAAATTTTCAAATTTTTTATACACTGGCAACCCCTTTACAAACAGCCAAATGACATCACTCGCTTGTCAGTCGATTTCAGTCCTGCACCGTTTCCCACGCCTCTCTGGTCGAAATGCTGATCTTGTATGGAATCGTTGTGTCCACCATTGGTTGTATTCTGTACAGCTCCCTTTTACTTGAAGGGGCCATTCTCTCCATTTTTTCCAAAATGCATACGTACTCCGTTTGTGGGTGGTTAGATAACCCATATGTGGATTTTAATCTGATGTTTGCAAGTGATGCCTCTCTGGAGATGAATTTGTTGAGTGGTATGAGATTAAGCATTATCTCCATTGCAGCAGTTGACGTAGTCCTAATGGCACCTGTGGTACCAAGGCAGGCCATTCACTGGATCTTCTCTAGCTCCTTTGCAATGGTTTTCTATTATAATGCCTGCCACCAAACCAATACCCCGTAAGTGATTATTGGCCTCACTACTGTTGTGTAAATCCAATGGGCGATTTCGGGTTTTATTCCCCAGGTTTTCCCCACTTGTCTTTTCACTGTGAAGAGCGCCGCTGTAGCTCTCAATCTGACTGCTCCTACGTGTGGAGTCCAAGTTAGCTTACTATCCAAGGTTACTCCTAAGTATTTTACCTTGTTTCCTAAACTGATATGTTTTCTGTTAATGATCGGGGGTGAAAATGTCTCCGGTTTACGGCGCTTTGTGTAAAGCATAAGCTCCGTTTTGTCGGTATTGATGCGCAGTCCGTTTAGCTTTGCCCACTCAAAAAGATGTGAGAGTGCGGTTTGCATCAATTCCGACATGGTTTCCGGGAACTTTCCACTTATCAGTAAAACGATTTCGTCAGCGTTAGCTATCGTTTTGAAATTCTTCCCGTTGAGGTCTTCCACTACTTGGTTAACTTAACAGTATCCAGGCAAGTGGTGATACTATGCGGCCTTGTGGTGTACCCCTGTAAGTCCATTTATTCAAGGTTACGCCATTTTCTTCGGCTGTAATCTTCCTTTTAGCTAGTAGTTCCGTTATCTATTTGGTTGGATAGGGGTCTATTGCATATCTTTGAATGGCTGCTACTATGCTCTCAGTTTTTAAATTATTGAAGGCTCCCTCGATATCAATGAAGGCCGCCAAAGTGTAATCTTCGATGGCAAGGTTCCTCTATATTCTGCTTACGACTTCGAGTAGTGCCGTCTCTGTTGAGCGCCCTGGTAGGTTCGCATGTTGGTTGGGACAGAGCTCCGTTATGTTCATGGTGATTTTTATGTACCCATCCACTAGGCGTTCCAGGGTTTTCAGCATGGAAGACGTTAAGCTGATAGGTCGGTAATCCGTTGCTTTGTAGTGGCTGGCTTTTGCCGGCTTCGGTATAAAAACTTCTTTAGCTTCTCTCCAGTCCAAAGGAACATAGCCTTTGGATATGGAGGCTCTATATATTTTCACCAAAATCCGTGTTCTTGTGATATCCGCTTCCATAAGCATGATCGGATACACTTTGTCGGTTACTGGTGATTTGTAAAGTTCGAAGGTATTAATGGCCCAAAGGACCTTTTCTTCGTTTACCATTCCGGAACAAGTAAACAACGTGACTCCTTAACGTTGTTTATTTGTTCTGTCTCTTCATCCGTTGACCCCGGAAAGTGTTGGTTTAGTAGGAGCTAGAGGCTTTCTATGCTATTCGTTGACCACGATTCGTCTTCCTATTGAAGCATCATGTCCTTATGTGGTTCACTTTTCAGAGCCCTGCTTAGCCTAGATGTCTCGCTTCCACCCTCAATATTTCTGGAAAAAAGATTCCAGGATTTCGTTTTCTCACTTCTTACAGCTGTTTTAAATATTTATGGAATTCGCTTATAGTCCTCCCTTTCTGTGTCTTGGTTTGTGGGGTGAGCTATTCTGAATAGTCCTTGAGTATTTTTCCTGATCTCTTCTAGTTCTTTGTTCAACCAGCTTACCTTTTTTAGTTTGATGTTAGTGGTTGGACACATTTCAGTGAAACTAGCGATGTATATTTCAGTAGCGTTTATGTAGTCATCCCAATCCGCCTTTCTAGGATTGCAGTAGACCAATAGGGTCGTCTCGCCTCTTCTCACTTGAAAGATGATCCATTGGTGGTCTGACAGGCTAGGTGAGTCACATACTCTTCAGCCGTGCAGGTCCTCCAATGCCTCTGTTGTGATTAGAGTGACGTCAATCACTTCCGCTCTATTTTTTTTATAAAAGTCGGAAAGATGCCACCTATCCGTTTCATACCCCGTGTTTTGCAGTTTAAGCGTCTCGAAGGCTTCCTGCGGTGGCTGTTCCGTTTTGGGTATAAATACCTTGACGGGAATGGGGACGACTCTAAACTCCCTTTAATGGTGATGTTTAATTTGGCGACTGAAGTCTTTAGATATTCTAGAGACTGCCCGTCTATACAGGTCACAACCAGATGGCCCGCTGTCGGTTTCATTCCTCTGAATGTCGGAATTTCGTCTGGCTTGCTGCATAAGTGCTCGGAGAGGTCCTTCTTCAGGGCAGTTTGTAGCTTCACAAATTCAATCTCCTGAATCTTACCTGTCTTGTTGAGGTAGTCTACCACCACTACCGTTAGTGCATCGGTCGCACTAACGATATAACGCCGGTGTACGCCGCATACGGTTGCGGCGTCCCGATAGGACTTCCTCGCCAGAGTTTGGGGTTCGGGGCTTACCCTCCGTTCCTTTTCCGCGGAAATGTAAAGATGTAGATTTGATGAAAACCTCAAAATTGTTCAATGTCCTCACATAATACGTGACTACAACTGGCACATGAATAACGTTTATAAGTTTGATCAGCTCCAAAGTATCATGGATTGGACCGTAGAAGTCGAAAGTAGTGGCCAAGAATTTCCTATCATTTCCTTGATGTGATTTTGGAAAATGCATACATCATTGCTAAATTAGAAAGCTTTGAAAGGAACTTTAGAAACTTCAAGCTAGAAATAATATCCTACTTGGTAAACATTTCTTTGCCATAACGAATAAGGGGGCCAAAACTCGTAACAACGCCGATTTAAAAATGCAAAAATATACCATTTCTCGACCTATTGTATAGAATAACATTTGCCGGAAAGAACATCGTCGCGACGTTGAGCTTAATGCAGTGTTACAAAATATCAAGGAAGATCAAAGTAGATGTTTTCCTCTTGCGTAGTTCCCCTCTGTATGAGCATGCTTTCAAATGACCACTCTCAGTAATATGGGCAGTGATATAAAAAATATACCAAGTCCTTCTGAAGTATCCTTGACCCACAAAGTGTCAAGTGTAAATATTGCCCAGCAAATGCAGAGTTAAGTTCTCTCTCAGCTGCTGCACTTTTTGAGATGGATCTAGGCATCTCAAAAACTCATTCAAACTATAAGCTTTGAAAAGTTTTTTCTTTGAAATTTTTCAAAAAATCTTCTCTTTGAAAATGTCTATCTCGGTTATGCGTTACATGACCTGCATGATTGTAAGGAACCAAAGAGACAAATCACACTGCTAATTTTGTTCCTGCCTCTGATCCTGAAGCACTTCAATTATATGTACGTACAGAGCCTATGGTATCAGCCTACATGCTCAATTATAAAACCATCGAAGGATTCTTATTAGACAAAAACTACCATGAAAATTTGAGAACTAACTCAAGATTTACATTCAGTTGAAACTACGCAATTAGTCAGCCCGACTTCTACCGGCAAAGTCAACACCAAATAGTCTGACTGATGGATTCAATTTACGAATATTGAAAACCCCTACCACCCCCCTTCCCCCATTTTTGCATCTTTCCATCTTTCTTCTACATTTTTCTTTCTTCTTCATCTACACACACATCTAACAATAAGTAACAATCAATTCTAGTAACAATCTCTAGCAATCAGCAAAAGCTTTCACTCAAGTGAGATAATTCGGTTAAGGATAAAAGTATATGAAAATTGGATATTTTTATTGTCAATTGAACTGAATAAAACTAACTATTAAGTAGTTCATAACAATTAAATTTAAATTTCTACTCAGGATTCATTTGTTCTCGGTCGACGTTTCTTCTGTCTTATTAGCTGAGTCTAGCTCTTCAGCCAAATCTGAAGAAAAAAAGAAAATTAATTAGAAAATTGGAGTAATAAAAAACTAAAGCCATAAAATAATAATACAAAAACCCAGCTCAAGCAGATGATAGTCAACTTTACCTTCGTCCTCAATGCAATTATAAAACCATCGACTGGCGGCTTTCCAAGCAAAGAAGCAAACATTCTTCACGTCAAGATCCTTCGCATCTCCTTTCAAAAGAGGTTCGGTAACTTGTGGGATTGAAACGACTATTTCACCATCTAGTTACATAATCCTATTAGTTTTATGAATTTTAAGATGTTCAACAAATAGACAAACCATGACTTTGAGTCAGAACAATTGGTGTCGGCCACAATGGTGACAGGATATCTGTCTTATGACTATCAAGACCAATGGTGGTGCCATTTGAATTTCTTAACCAGGAATATGTGTTGGCATATCCAGCGACAACTATAAAGAGAACAATCATAAGGTTCAATTAGTAAACTCATGAATGTAGCAGGATATAGAGGAACTCGTTTGCAAGAACATTTACTTTCAACGATTCAAAAAGCCTTAAATATTATCAAAAAAAAACATGCATTGGTGGTGGTACGCGCAGAAAGGAGTAGAAACTTAAGACATCAGAGATCCGACCTGATCCATTGTAAGTTAATTCCAACGATAATAATGAGAACGGTTGAGCGTTTGGGAGCTAAGTATTCACAATTTTCGGAAAAATGAAAATGTGAAGGCACGTTGGAGATGGCTTGAAATCTAGGATAATTTGAAAATGTATAATGTTACAAAACGACTTTCGTTTATTTGGAATTTGAGGCAACCAGAATAATAAAAAGGATACTTTTCAAGTGGGGAGGTGAACGGGTTCGATAGAACCATGGCTCCTAATCCGGGACAAAACGGGCAGTCCACCTCACCTCCCACCTGGTACTTCCTTGATTTGCACCAATCGCTGAGAGAGCGATGCTTCTATTCTCTGAGGACTTTTTCATTGTTGTTTTCTCTTTTGCGCTCTCTGGCAAGTTTGGTAATTGGCATCACCCCTGCGGTCTCCAATACGACCTTACTGAACACAATTTCATCTAAAATCCGTACTGCTCCTTGTTTCTGAACCTTGTGTGTGAACCGCCATCAGTGTAACCCCATCCTCATTGTGTCAGCCTATAGCTCTACCCCATGAAACAAGCCTATAGCTCTACCAACAATCAATGCGTTCATGTAATTTCACATCTTGTACCGATTTCAACTGCGCTTGCCTATATTTAGAGGGATTCCACAGCAGATCAGCTCGTATCAACATGACGACTTTGATTCATACTAGTGTTAGCCTAAACCTCTGAGTAAAGGCCGAAATACAATACCGCGAGACGACGATACGTGTGGGCAACGAGAGTTTCGCAGCAAATGTCAAGCGCTTTTCGTAACATGCATTTGTATGCGACATTGTACAATGATTGCGATGCGTCGATGCGAGGCGGTAAATATTCGGAAAAACGAAAATTCCTCGCAACGAGGTGCGTGACGTTTGTTAGATGCAATATGGCGCTTGAATAAAATCTGAAATTCAAACGCGTTAATTAGTTTTTATGTACTAGGGTTATTCTGAAAGTATTTTCAATGAAAATTTCGTGAATCCTTGTAGGGGCTTTTAATTGCTAGACGAAGGAAAAATCCAAATTCAAAACTTTTAAAATATCAAAAACAATTTCATTTGAAACGTCACCTGTTTGACATTTGTCATATGAACATTATTCTTCCTCGCATCGCGTGCATTGTAAATTGAATGCGTTGCGTGACAACGAGCGAAAATCTCGTCGCGCTCACGTATCGTCGTCTCACGGTATTGTATTTCGGCCTTAAAGGCCGAGGTACAATACTGCGAAACTGCGATACGAGACCGCGACGAGAGTATCGCAGAAAATGCCAATCAGTTTTCGTACCATTTGTTTGCATATAACATCGTACAATGATTGCAATGCGTCGATGCGAGAAATATTCAGAAAATCAAAAATTCCTCGCAACGGGGTCAACGTTGACGTTTGTTTGTCAGATGCTGCATGGCGCTTAAATGAAATTTGAAATTCACCTTAATTACTTTTTAAGCACTAGGCTTATTCTGATTGAATTTCCAATGAAAATTTCTTGCATTCTTGAAGAGGATATTATTTGCAACACGAAGGAAAATTCCAAACTCAGAACTTTTAAAAAATCAAAACAATTGCAAGCAAATTTCATTTAAAATGTCACCTATTTGACATTTGTCATATAAACATTATTCTTCCATGCATCGCGTGCATTGTAAATTGAATGCGTTGCGCGACGACGAGCGAGAAACGTATCGTGCTCACGCATCGCCGTCACGCAGTATTGTCTCTGGGCCTTAACCATCCTGTATGTTACTCGCCGCGTTAAAATACCTAATTAAAGTTTCGGTACACGGAATAACCCGTGTTGCCATTCTCCAGGACCCTGGACCCTTGGCAGCAGTACTTACTTCGCTTATTCATTAGCGTTCCCATTAGTAAGATATCCATTCTATCAAAGAGATTTGTCTTTCGTTCTTTTTCTACCTTTAGTCTTTTCCGTCTTCTGTGTGCTATTTCAGATTGAAGGTCTCACAACTCTTTGAGAAGGACCCCATTTTGTTAGCTCCTCGCTGAGGTTTATTTGGACATTGCCGTTGGAAATGATGTGTTCGGAACATGTTCAGCTTTACGGTAAAGGTAAACTTCTTCTGAAAGAGCCATCAGAATCGAAGTCCCTATTTTTATTTATTAATGTCCCAGGCTTCAATAGATAAAGGTCCCGGTTCGTAAAACCAAGCGAGCATAGAAACCACGATGGATATGGTTTTCATAGGCTACTGTTGCTGCGGGTAGTAAATTAGGTAGGTAGCAAAGCTTGGAAAAGAAGTCTTCATGGTAAGGCAACGGCAGTGAAATGTGGAGAAGATGAGACATTGCAACCATGGATCCAACGAAAATTTAATGGTTTGCTTTTAATATCAACGGGCAGTCAAATACCAGTGCAGGCAGCATCTTCTTTAAAATTTAAAGCCAGGAGGATACTTTGCATTCTACATGCTACACTTGTTTCATGTTGCGCCGCAACAGTTCAATAGAAAACTGCGATCATCAGGAGTGTTACAACCAAGTTGAAAAAAATTTGATCAAAATTTACTTTTGCGCAAACCGCCGATCATTCAAGAACTGCAAACCACCAAATGAGAATTGTTCGCTCTATTCTAAGCTGGTTGCGAGAGTTCTTACATTTCGCGAGACTTTCATTGGTGGTCTTTGAGCATAGAGCAAATATAAGCAACCTTGAAAGAAGACGAATAGCAACTCATTAACCAAAGTTTCTTTTAGTTCGGCATGGGATGCACAATCCATAAATTCGAAATCGTCAGTTCAGTTTTGAACAAAATGAAACCCGTATATTACGCTGGAGCAGTCTTGGCTTCGTCTGAAAAATTATGAAAAGAAAACAAAACGAAATGGTATGAAAATTTCTTAAGCACACAAATAAATGGAAATAGTCATTTAACATCATTCTCAATGTACCGGGATCTACCTCCGAAGGCACGAGGGTAATCAAGAAAAAGTTACTCGCGAAGAAAGACGATGTACTCTCGACGAATGGCAACAATCTTGGGAACGTGAGCTTACAGGAAGATGGACTGCGTGGCTCATCAACGATTTGAGATCATAGCTCAGTCGAACGCATAATGAGACTGACTTCTACCTGACCCAGCTGCTGAGCGGGCACGTTTGTTATTAGTCTTACCTGCACAAGATTGGTAAGCCACGGTCTCCAGATTGTATATTCTGCATTGGTGTGAAGGATGACGCCTGTCATACTTTCTTTTCATGTAGAAGACGCGACAAACAACGCAGTGATCCTGCTGAAAAAGTGGGAGAGCTCCGTCCAGATAGCCTAATTGAAGAGATGCTGAAATAATTTGACAAATGGAATCCCGTGGCACATTACGCTCGGGAAATCCTAGTAATGAAAAAGCCATACTTGAGCGACTGGAGGCGTCGAGGGTGGAGGGTTTCTATCTCTAGCAATTCTCTTTCTCTTTCCCTCACCGCTGGAGAAAGAACCCCTGTAATCCGAAGGCACCAAAAGACGTAAAAATGGGAGGCCTAGCCCGAAGTAATGTGTCAAACGGTTGCAGGCTAGCCGCTCCGGTCGAGGAGGGGGGGTGTTTAGTCGATAGTCAAGTAGGTCTGTTGTGCCACTCGGAGTCCGACACTCAGGGATAAAAAGCCTTCACCTCCCTACCCAAAAAAAATTACCGGGATCAAAATGCGTCGTAAAGAGTAATAAAAGTATGTCTGGTACCTACAAATTTCTGAAGAAAACCTGGTAGTTTGGTCCAAAATAACAAAAACGAGTATACGTAGAGGCTCTTGCGCTATTCCAACAGAAACGTGCTGAGAAAAATAAAATTTATATTTAAGTGTAAAGGGCACTTTGTGGTTTGCCAACGATACCTGGGAGTTGGTGATGGAGAGATATGTATTCCTTCGATATTTTGCCTGACAATGGTGCAAGAACATTTTTTCCGCTTATTTTCGTTCACAGAAGCACATTCGTGTATGATTTTACTATCCCCCATTCAGGACATCAAGGCTAAAGCTAGCTCCATAAAAGATAATTCAGTGATTTGTCGAGCAATATTTTCAGAAATCACTATCTTGTTTTCAGTAGTATCCAATTTGATGGTTAGTTCCTGGCGTTTAAAGGCAGAGCCTCTGCTTCATTCTAAACGCCAAGCAAACCGGCAAATAAACAGGAAATTAACATCCTTGCCGTGATTTAAGCAGAAGCTGCTGAACTACCGGACCTCTATATCATGGGTTGGCGCTTGTCCAGATGGTCTGTAAACGCGATTGTATTATGCAGTTCACCTTCTGACATAATCTATAGCAATTGACGTAGAAACGAAAAATTAAAAAAAAAAAAACAAAGAAAGCTTTCAGATGAAGAATTCACTACAACACACAATTAGTATGTCTTCGTTAAAACAAATATCATAAGAGCTTTAAAAAGACAGAATAAATAGAATGCGAAAAAAAGAACGAATGAAGGTGTTAACACGAACGACAAACGACGCAAGACTTTTAACATTGCTGTCGAAATCAAAATATGGCTCAAAGTGACTGTTCCTTATCTCACGAATAAATTAGCAATAATCACGTTTTAAACTTGGATCACGATTGAATGAACACAATGTTAGTGTCAAAAAATTAACCAAAAGAGAGCATATGAAAAATTCTCAACTTGCAAAAATTTCATATGCGTAAGTTTTGCGAAAGTGTTTGTAGCAATGCGAATAGTTTTCAAAGATTTCTGTTGAAGTGATGCGCCCTATTTTGATGAGATCTTACTCCTTGGAGCATTGTTATTACGGATCCTAAAGGCTTATAAGCCCTTTACTGATACTCCCGAAATGAAAGAAAAGATGCTGCACAAACAAAGTCAATATCATCCCAGCTGGTAAATCCGGTTTCAGAAACTAGAACTAGTTCACGAAATCTTCAACAGCTTCTAAGACGCCATGCTCAACATTCAGTATTGATTAGGGCTTTTCTTAGAAATAACGCATGTATTTGCAAAATTTGTTATTACAAATATATGTTAAAATATAAAAATAAATATAAATAAAATAAAAATGAAGAAGTTTCTCCCAGTCAGCATCATTCTGCACGACTATCTTGCCAACAGGAGGTTTCGTTAAATAACTGCTGCAGCAAACTCTACCCTATCAATGCAGGAGTTCCGCAAGAAAGCGTGCTAAGACCCGTGCTTTAGTTTGTAAAGAAAGGCGACCTCCAAACGAACAATGAAATAGTCAGAATGGCGCTTGCAGATTATACGGTAGGCTTCTTTGCATACAAGAACCCCAACTAGGCTAGAGTGATCTATAATATAGGGTGAGTGATAGATAGAGTGGTCTAAGACGACTTAAACAAAATAAACACGTGAACTGGATAAATAAATACGAAATCAAGCTAAATGAAAGCAAAACGGAGGAAATTGCCTTCACTCTTTAACAATGCAGTAGTCCCGCGGATTACTATTGTAATCCGATCCTGCAAAATATTTTTTTCCTTACAGTTGGCAGCACTGACCAGCTCTTATCTTTCAGTATGTTCCTAAAAACAATCAGTTAGCATCGTTGCAAGATATTATGTGCATCGGATTTTTTTTTGTTATTGAAACTTCATGTTTTTTAGAAAAATTTTGAAATTCCGAAAAAAAGTTTTTTTATTGTAGATTTGTCTGTCAAGTAAAAAAATGAATGATGAACAAATATTGAAGTCGCTCGATGAAGAGTATAGTACTGACGAGTTCCTAGAATACGTATTGGATGATGATCAATGGGAGCCAGATACAGGGTGGGCCATCTAACGTTTGCATTTTGAACTACTGTTTATTTAGAGAATGACAGCTCAAATGTCATTCAATTTGTGTTCATAATTTAGTTAAAGGTTTGACATTTACGAAATGGGACGCTATACGCTTGAACAAAATTGGGAAATATTGAAAACTTACTTCCAAAGTGGTGAGTCTTCAGTGCAAACTGTAAGAAATTTGAAAAAAAATGGATCAATTTGTGAATCGTGTTCGAGAAACTGGATCGTTGGTGGACAAAACAACCCATTCCTATTCTCGTGCAGTGCGCACAGCCGAAAACATTGCTGCTGTAGCCGAAAATGTCCGTGAACATCCATCAACTTCAACTCGTCATCGTTCTCACGAATTGAACATTTCACGCACCTCCCTGAGGAGAATTTTGCATAAATACCTCGGTATGAAAGCTTCAATTAGTCTAAGAACTTAAGCATAATGACCATCCGTTGCGTTTTCGGTTCGCCCAATGGGCAGAAGATCGTTTAGCCGAAGATGAGCATTTTCACCGAAAAATCGTCTTTTCAGATGAAGCCCATTTTCACCTCGGAGGCTATGTCAATAGGCAAAATTTCCGCATCTGGGGGTCGGAAAATCCACACGTCACCATTGACAAGCCAATGCACCCACAAAGAGTTACGGTTTGGTGTGGGTTTTGGTCCGGCGGCATCATTGGGCCATTTTTCTTCGAAAATGAGCAAGGAGCGCCGTTACGGTCAATGGCGAGCGTTACCGTGCCATGCCCAACGAATTTTTGTTTCCAAAAGTTGAAGAGTATGACATGGACGACATTTGGTTTCAACAGGATGGCACAACATGCCACACAGCCAACATGACAGTCGAACTTTTGGGCACCGTTTTCGAAAATCGAATAATCAGCCGAAATTCTGAAGTCAATTGGCCGCCTCGGAGCGGCGATTTAACCCCGTTGGAATATTTTTTGTGGGGAGCTGTCAAGGACAAGTGTTACGCTAATCATCCAGAGACGATTGATGCCTTGAAACACGAAATCGAAGTTGCCATTAATGAAATTCGAGCCGAAACAATAGAAAAAGTGCTTGAAAATTGGGTTGACCGAATGGCGTACTGTAAAGCCAGTCGTGGCAGTCATATGAGCGATATCGTTTTTTATTCATAAATAACAAAGTTCAAGCTTTCCAATAAAAAAAAATTTGGAAGAATAACAATTAGTCTTTTTTTTTATAGCCGATTCAAAATGCAAACGCTATATGGCCCACCCTTTATTATAGGACAACGATGACGAAATTTCGGTACTAAGTGAACAAGCTGTATGAACAGATTCTTTAACTGTTACAATGAGTCAACAAAGATTTCAACTTCTAATGCACTGCCTACGGCTTAATAATATCAGAGATTGTGAAGTTCGTAAAGCCCTTGATAAAATGGCTCCAATATGGGAATTGTTTGGAAAGTTAGTCAAAAACTGTCAAAATAGCTATTCAGCAAATGATTATTTGGAAATCGACGCATAGTTGATTGCTTTTCGAGGAAGATTGTTCGGTTTTTTTCAAAAAAAAATATATATATATATATATATATATATATATATATATATATATATATATATAATTAAGAATGAATAATTGATAATCAGGCAACCGATCGGTCGCACCTGCTGCGAAAGAAAGGAACAAGTTTAAGAAGACAGGGTTATTTGAAAATACAAAGGCCGCGTAATGGCGGCCGAAGAAAGTTACTTTTAACCGACTAGCTCACGGCGTGGGCGTGGGGGTTAGGACATAATTTAAACCCTAATCCTTCCATGTTACCTACACACACACACACACACAGAAAGAGCTAACTCTTTCATATTAGTTTAAAATAAAAGGATCAAAAATCAAAAGATCAAACCATCTGTGAATTGTGCGGCGCTGATTCTGACCACCTGTGAATTGTGCTGCTCTGATTCTGACTACCTGTCAATTGTGCTCCACTCTCTGAACACTTCCGAATTGTGCTGCGCTGACTTTGAACACCTCTGAATTGTGCTGCGCTTTCTCGGAGCGTGCTCCCTCTAGCACGAATCTCCACTTCAGCTGGTTTCGGGACTTCACTTTTTCTGCTGCGCTATCTCGGATCGAGCTCCCTCTATTGATTGATAGTCCGATTTAGTCCTATTGATTGATTCTTCAATTGGTTGATACTTCTATTGAAACTCCGATTGATACTTCAATTGATACTTTAATTATACTTTATTGATACTTCGTTTGATACCTCCTCTATTGATAGTGTGTCCTCTATTGGTTATGTGTCTCTATTGGTTGTGTGTCTCCCATACCTCACAATTTCTATTCTTTGTATACCGATATGTACACAATCTAATGAATCATATCAATAGAAAATTTTATCGCAAGTAACTCCCAAGAATTTTTTTTGGTATTTTTTCTCTGATATTTGCAATACCATTGAATACCATTGGAATACCATTTGTCGAAAGTTTTCAGCATTTTTCCGACCAGATTGTCTGGAGAAAGCTCTCCCATCACCTCCCACAAGTCCTGCCGCATCCTGTTCCACCTTCTACAGTTGAAGAAGGTGTGACATGCGTCGTCCCTTTCCCCGGGGCAGAAAATGCAGTCTGGGGACCGTGATTTACCAATCTTGTGCAAGTAAGACTAAAAATAACCATGCCCGCTAAGAAGCTGGGTAAGGTAATAATCAGTCTCACCGTGCCCTTGATTTAGCAACGATCCCACGTACCCTATAAGACAAGCAGTCCAGCGGTCATTAGAGTCGCCTTCGCAGGACTGTTGCCACTCGAGTATTCTGCGCTGCCTCTCCTCTCGGTTGACAGCATGCCTTGAACCCTCCACTTTACGGTCATAAATTCTCCGTCTCTCCCTAGCAAGGCGGCCGATGGGTATCACTTCTGCGATCACCAGCACCGCCGAATCGGAGACAGTGCGGTATACAGACGCACCCCGCACAGCTCCTCGTGTGTGTACCTGAGCCAAGCGCTTTCGGTACAGCTCCTTACTGAGAGCTCCGGCCCAAACTTCAGAGCCGTACAGTAGCACTGACTGTACAGCATTCATGAGAAGTCGGCGTTTGCTCGGTAAGGGCCAACAGATGTTGCACATTAGCCGACTTAGAGCTGAGACGCCTATTGCGGCCTTTTTCGCCGTTGCCCTGACTTGTTCCGAAAAGCTCATTTTGGAATCGATCAAAAGTCCCAAATATTTTATTGCAAGTTTAGACTCAACAGTCGCATCTCCGATCTCCAAAGGAATTACCGTGGGAATTCTTTTCTTCGTGAAAATGACCACCTCGGTTTTCTCTAGTGCCAAACTGAACCCGCGTGTGGTCATCCATTTCCTCACTTGACGTATTAGCATTCCCAGTCTGCGCTGCGCATGTTCGACTGTGCGTCCGGCGACCAGTGCTGCTATATCATCTGCATAGCCGACTAAGCGCGACTCATCTGGCGGCTCAAGCCTCAATAGTCCGTCGTATGAGACGTTCCATAAGTCTGGCCCCAGTATGGAGCCTTGCGCTACACCAGACGTTATCTCCATACTGCGCCACCCATCTTGTGTGTCATAGAGCAGTCTGTGGGCCTTTAAGTAATCCCTCAAAATCCGCATCAGATACCCTGGCAATCGGAAAAAATGTTCCAATGTGCCAAGAATATCCAACCATCTGGCGGAGTTGAAGGCATTTCTGACGTCAAGCGCCACTAGCAAGACAACTCGTTTTTCAGTTTTGTGCGCTTTGGATCGACGGACTGCATTCCCCACATCCATGATGGGTGGATCGCCCTACTCTAAAGCCATACTGCCGAGGAGATAGGTCCACTACAGCACGAATTGCGTCAGTGACTCTTCTCCTTTTCCCTTGCTGATCAATGTGAGCCTCGCTACCCTCCAGCGAGATGGATATACACTTTCTCTCAGGCAAGCGTTAAACACATTGAGTAGCAAGTCAGGGCAAACATGGAAGACCATTTGTAGGACCTCGGTTTGAAAGCCGTCTGGTCCTGGTGCCTTTCGAGGTTTCATAGAAAGCACCGCATCCTCCAGCTCATATTTAGTGAAAGATGAACATTCACCTGAGTCTAACTCGTGGGCAGCATCAACACGGACAGGATGAGTTGGAAAATGCGCCTGCACTATGCCGTCCATCTTGTCTGCTTGAAGTAAAGACGGCTTCCGTGAGGTACCGAGCTTGCACCACACTACCTTGTAGTCGAGCCCGCATGAATCCCTGTTCACATCGTCCACAAGTTCTCACCAGCAGCTTGCTTTACTCTCATTGATGAGTCTTCCGAGTTCTTTCCTCGCTGATCTGTATGCTGCTGTCCTATTGGGTGCTTCCTCTAAGTTTTTCGAGCGCTGAGCTGCACGTCAAAGTCTGTGACACTCGCCTCGTTTGTCTGCGATATCTTTTGATCACCAATGTACAGCAAGCCTGTCGTGTGGGGGCCTCCGTCGAGGCACAGATGAGCTTCTGACAGAAGTGATGTGGTTCACCGTTGATTCCACCATTCCCTTGACTCCAGCCCTTCGGCTCCCTGAAGGGCACCCCGATGTCGTTTCGCCTTCCAGAATCACATTGGCGAAAGTCTGGACATCCATTTTTCCGATATTCCACCCCGGAGTGAACGATCGTTGAGACGAGCGAGGAGTGGTATCGCCAATCTCAAACGCGATGTATTGGTGATCACTCGCTGAAAAATCCTCGAGTACGCTCCAGTTCAGCGTCGTCGGAGCGAGAGACTCCGAGGCGAATGTCACATCTGGGATTGTTCCTTCACAGCCCCAGCGCCGAAAGATAGGTACATTGCTGGTATTTAAAACCACCAACCCGGTCCTCGCCAACATGTCCAGAATGCGTTGCTCTCTGGAATCGGTTTGAGGCATGCCCCACTAAACGGTTCTGGCGTTGAAGTCTCTTGCTACGAGTACTGTGCCATTTTTGTATAGAACATAGCGCGTCCAGTCTATTTTGAAAAGATGGCATGGACTCATTCGGCATCAGGTACACGCTAAAAACGTTATACCCGGGCACCGAATCTACGCGAAACCGTCTCCTCGGCCGTGACCTTGAATCTGGAGTCGCATGCTGCCACGAACCCAAACGGCAGCAGTTTGGGAGTCATCGGAGAACCAGGCTGGTGAAGTCTTATTTCGATGTTGTTCGCTCAGCAGCAGATCAGCTCTCTTTTCTCTGCCAAACTGCTCTAACAAATCTTGTGCATTGATGCTACGGTGCAAGTTAATTTGAAAGGCCCTGATCATCACCCCAGAGCTCCTTTTGCTTTTGCTAGTGCCTCTCTATAGATTGATAATAGATAACCATGGGATCATTAAGGCGACTACACATTCGAGCGGAAATAGCGGCTCTGGGGGGGGGACCCTTAAGAACCAAATGAAGAAAAACAACAACAAAAACAAACAGAATAATGCAGAGGAGACGAACAAACGAGCCGATGCACATGATTCTGACAACCATAACGGTTATCTTGGCGTGTTTTCCCGTAGTGGAAAAAGCTTACGTTCACCACTACGGTCTCATTCAGCCCCAAGCAGAAAGAGCAGTGATGGGCCGGTTGTAAATGCGGCTCCGGAGGTTTACGACCACCTCACTCCTAAGGTTGCTACTGCTGAATCGACCTCAGTAGGAGGAACGCACAACATAGAACGTAAGCTCCCGGAGGAGAAAGTCGGCGAAAAAGACCTTATTGTTAAGGAGGTTATCGCGGAGAACCGTCCCGAGGAAGAACGGTTGACTAAAAAATGTTATGCTACCCTCAAACGTATGCAAGGAGCGTGCATAAATGAAAAGACTATCAGTAAGGATGTAATAAATGGAGTGTTTGAGCTCGAAGACCTCTTGGATCGAGTTTGCCACGACAGGAGACTCTGGAAAAAGCTGGAAGAAGAACATCCAGATCAACCGGTGCACATTAAAGTCACCCAGCCTTTCCTCCCCAGTACCAAGAGGACTGCTGCTAGCCCTCTTGAGAGCGAACAGGAGAAAAGGCGTAAACAGAACGCTGAGCCAGAAAAAAAAAACGCCACAAAGAAAAAGCGCCTTCCAACTGGTGATATCTAAGGCGCCAAAAAAGCCGGAAAATGTGAACAAAGGCTTAGCCAGCCAACAGTGCCTGCTCAAAAAGTGACAAATAGAGTGGAAAAACCGACAAATAGGGAAGGCTAAGCGTCCTTGGGGACGCCATTCTGGTGAAACCCTCTGATGGAGAGAACTACTCTGTTGTTCTACGCGATATCTGCAAGAATGTCAAGCTGGAGGAAAAAGGGATGATTATTAAAACTCTACGATCGACAGCTACACAGCTACTCGTCGAATTTGGAGCAGATCCCTCCGATAAATCGATATTCCACGATAAAGTAAAGAATGTGCTTGGGGCAAAAGCCACCGTCTCAACCAAGGAGCCAAGGGCTGCATTGGAAGTAAGGAACCTGGACTGCATCGCTGACCCAGTTGAGGTTGACGAAGCCAATAAAAAGGAGTTCCCTCGAATAACTCTAGCAAAAATGAAGCTTTCTCCAGAGAATCGCCAAAGAAAACGCCTGGCTATACTCGACGTAACGGAGAAGGAAGCTACACAACTCCGGGCCAAAGAAAACTAAAAATCGACTGGGTGGCGTGCAGAATTGGCTAAAAGAGTGCACAGCAAGTCCGCGCTGTTTTCTATCTAATCATCTTAACTTTCAACCGACAGAGCACTCTAAAGTTACAGGTACAGACGCGTGTCCAATCTTTAGAGAGGCACTAGCAAAAGCATAAGGAGCTCTGGGGTGATGATCAGGGCCCTTCAAATTAACTTGCACCGTAGCATCAATGCACAAGATTTGTTAGAGCAGTTTGGCAGAGAAAAGAGAGCTGATCTGCTGCTGAGCGAACAACATTGAAACAAGTCCTCACCAGCTTGGTTCTCCGATAACTCCCATAACTGTTTGGGTTCGGGGCAGCGCGCGACTCCAGATCCAGGGTCACGACAGAGGAGATGGTTTTGTATGGATTCGGTGCCCGGGTATAATGTTTTTCAGCGTATACCTGACGCCGAATGAGTCAATGCCCTCTTTCCAAACTAGACTGAACGCGCTGGAGGATGTTGTTCTGAAGACAGATGGAAAAGTACTCCAACGCTAGAGCCGTCGAGTGGTGCATGCCTCAAACCAGTTCCAGAGAGCAACGCATTCTAGACATTCTAGACCTTCGGGGAGGGAAGGGCTCCAGTCGAGGGAATGGTGGCGTCAACGATGAGCTTCATCATTTCTGCCAGTAGCGCATCTATGCCTCGATGGAGGCCTCCACACGACAAGCCTGCTATACATTGGTGATCAAAAGATATCGCAGACAAACGAGGCGAGTGTCACAGACTTCAACGTGCAGCTCAGCGCTCCAGAAGTTTAGAGAAAGCACCCAATAGGACAACAGCAAACAGGTCAGCGAGGAAAGAAATCCGAAGGCTCATCAATGAGAGTAAAGCAAGCTGCTGGCGAGAACTTGTGGACGACGTGAACAGGGACCCATGGGGGCTCGGCTCCAAAGTAGTGCGGCGCAAGCTCGGTACCTCACGGAAGTCGTGTTCAATTCAAGCAGACAAGATGGACGGCATCGTGTAGACACTTTTCCCAACTCATCCTGCCCGTGTTGATGCCGTCCTTGAGGTCGATTCAGTGGAATGTCCATTGTTCATAAAAGATGAGCTGGCGGATGTGGTGCTTTCTATGGAAGCTCGAAATGCACCAGGACCAGACGGCTTTCAAACCGAGGTCCTACAAATGGTCTTCCATGTTTGTCCTGACTTGCTACTCAATGTGTTTAACGCTTGCCTGAGAGAAGGTGTATTTCCATCTCACTGGAAGGTGGCGAGGCTCGTATTGATCAGCACGGGGAAAGGGGACCCCGAACTAGCTTCTGCATACCGCCCACTTTGTATGCTGGACACAGCCGGGAAAGTGTTCGATAAGCTCATCAAGGGAAGACTCACTGACGCAATTCGTGCTGAAGGGGACCTATCTCTTCGGCAGTATGGCCTTATTCCAAGCCGATCCACTTCCGATGCCATCTTGGATGTGGTGAATGAAGTCCGCTGAGCCGAAGCGCACAAAACTGATTCCAAACGAGTTGTCTTGCTAGTGACGCTTGACGTCAGGAATGCCTTCAACTCCGCCAGATGGTCGGATATTCTTGGCACATTGGAAAAATTTTTCCGATTGCTAGAGTACCTGATGCGGATTTCGAGGGATTACTTAAAGGACCGCAGTCTGCTCTATGACACATAAGATGGGCGGCGCAGTATGGAGATAACGTCTGGTGTAGCGCAAAGCTCCATACTTGGACCAGACTTGTGGAACGCCTCATATGACGGGCTATTGAGTCTTGAGCTGCCAGATGCGTCGCGCTTGGTCGTGAGTCGCATGAGTGCTGTACAGTCAGTGCTACTGTACGGCTCTGAGGTCTGAGCCGGAGCTCTCAGTAAAGAGCTGTACCGAAAGCGCTTGGCGAAGGTACAGAGACGAGGAGCTATGCGGGTTGCATCTGCATACCGCACTGTCTCTGAGTCGGGGGTGCTGGTGATCGCAGGAGCGATACCCATCGCCCTCTTTGCTAGAAAGCGACGGAGAATTTATGACCGAAAAGTGGAGGGTTCAAGATATGCTGTCAACCGAGAGGAGAGGCAGCGAACAATACTCGAGTTGCAATAGTCCTGGGAAGGCAACTCTAATGGCTGCTGGACCGCCCGCCTTCTAGGGGACGTGGGATTGTGGCTAAATCGAAGGCACGGCGAGACTGATTATTACCTTACACAACTTCTTAGCAGGCGTGGGTATTTTGAGTCTTATCTGCACAAGATTGCAAGATTGTGGGAGTTAATGGGTGAACTTTCTCCAGACAGTCTGGTTGGAGAAATGTTGGAGACATTCGACAAATGGACCTGTGTGGCACATTACTCTCGGGCAATACTTACATCATAAGAAGGTACCATGGATAACCTTGGGCGCGGGGTCTGGGGGGGTCTCCTTTTCAGCAGTCCTCCTCCATCCTGCCCCCTCCCGCTTGGGGAGATTTCCTTTTGCTGATGGTGCCCTAGGGCGAAGTTAAAAGAGACCTAGCCTGAAGTAATGTGTGAAACAGTTCCACGCTAGGGTCTCTTGACAGGGTGGGGGGGGGTGTTTAGTGGGTAGTCTGGTAGCATGCGCTCTTAGGAGTCCCACACTCCGGGCGTAAATTGTCATCACCCCCAAACCCAAAAAAAAACTAGAAGAATCTATACAGAGGCAATTCCTAATGAAACAAAATGACGATGGAAATTGTTGCTAAAAAGAGAAGAAGAAATTCGACCACCAGAGCCAAAACCAGCAACATTGGGAAGATGTCATATTTGCTGTCGATCCAGAAATAAAACCACTCGAAAAACTTGCCATAAATGTAAAAACCGGGTTTGCCCAGGCCACCAGAAGTTTGTATGTAATAATTGTATTGAATAAAGTTAATTTCAAACTGTTTAACGTGTTTAAATAAAAATAAAATAAAAATATATGAGCTTTTTTGCCTTATTTTATTACGGATTACAAAAGATCACGGATTACGTTCGTCTGGGAAGCGCGACACAGCATTTATACCAGTCGCAAGAAACACCAAAAACGTCAAGCTGGTCAAATACTTGGGGATAGATCTCGACAGAAGGTTAACTTGGAAAATACACATCCTCATAAAGAGGACACAATCATCGCTGATCTTCGAAAAAAGGCTCAAGGTAGAAAATATAGGAGAAATTACGCGAATCCTTTCCCTTACCCCTACTCAAAAACAATGCGAAGCGATCCTGTCCATGAAGCGCAGAAAGGCTCAAAAGTCTCACAGGATTGAAGCTGAGGTGTTGCGTATGGTCTGTCGTTTTTGCCCTGATCTGTTGCTCCTGAACAAGTTCACCGCATTCCTGCGTAAATGCGTGTTCCATGAGCGTTGACAGATGACACGACTTGTTCTAACCAGCAGGGGATACCAAGTCGCCATCTGCAAAGTACCTTATCCTCCCCGAATGTGTGTGCTAACGAACGTAATCGATGAAGTGGTGAATACTGTTCAGCGTGCAAAGTCACATAGCAGTTGGGTTGTCCTCGCGGTTAGTTTGAACATCAAAAAAACATTGGCATGTGTTTGATAAATGTGTTTCCTGGAAGTGCTTGAAAATCGCTTCCAAATACCAGAATATCTGACGCACATTTTCAGGGAATATCTGTGAAATTTATTCTTAGACATACAGATAAAGAAAGATACGCTTAAAAATGAGACTTTCTGAGACAATAATTTTTTTAACTGCGCATGTTGTTCACTTTATACGATTTTAAAAATTTTAATATCGTTCGTCGTCTTCGAAATATTATTGTCCATGAAAATTATATGTGCGCTAGCATGAATATTTGCAAAGACATTACAATCTCTGAGGAAGGCCTTCAATGACCTTCAGTATGTTTTCTTTCCTGCCTCGTAGAGTGGAAAAAAATTAATTTAAATATTATGTTTTTTAAGCATTTTATGGTTATTGTTATTAGTTGATATAAACACGTGGGAAATACCAATCATCATTCAACTGGAAATTGGTGTTAACTGCCGTGAATGTATTACCATTGTTGATCACTTTCTGAATTCGTCGACATGGTAGTCTACTTTGCATATAAACTATCCCAGCTAAAATGACGATTTCAACGATTTAATTTAAATTCTAATTACCTGCAACATAGTCAATTTTTTCAGCGCCAGTTTTGCCATTGGTGAGAACAATATTTGCGTCGGTTGAAGTCATGACGTAAAACTTCAAACGAATTTTATACTTGTCTGATTTGTAATTGCGAAAGGTTTCGAGTGGGAAGAAATGTTGACATCCATGCCAATGAATATCAAACTCACGACATGTTGATAGGTGCAAGAAGGATACAGGATTTTTATCATGAGCACATTCACTGACTCCAATAAATAAAATGGCACATAACAAAGATATGTCTAAACGAAACATTTCAACATTTATTCACTATAAAATCTTCAAACATTAACAATGCCGACGCAAGATCTCGCGGAAAATCCACCTCGAACCAGTGATGACTACGAAGTGATGCACTACTGATATCAGACTGTGGATACAAATGCTGGCTTTATTCCTAAAGTTCCAACTTTTTATTCTCAATCTTGGTTATGGTACAAGTATCTTTTCTGAAGATATGACGATTATACTACACGATTATCCACAAGTTTTCTACTTAGAATTTACTAAAACAACATACATGTCTCGTTAATAATTTCGAAACAAGTTCCTTTCTGAAACAAGTTTGCCAGCGAGATTGAGATGTTATTTACGGGCAAAAATACTACCAAAAAATCGCGATAGATATTTCGTTTAACGTATTATGATTCAGAGAAAAAAAAATTTTCGGGGTACTAGTGCCTCGGCTATCTCCCACCCCTAAATCGCAAAATTCAGATAAAGATTTAAAATACTTGTCAATCGTGTTCAACTAGCGCTTTACTTGCTTTCCCATTAGACGTTTTTTTGGGTAATATAAATTGCATTCTTGTATTTCTTTAATTTCACAAGAAATTATTGATGCAATTATTAACCCCTGGAGCACATGACTGTGAGCGAAACCTCTAAGCACATACGGGGTAAAATTGGACCCACTTTTTATTTAACGATCATACCCCCGAAAACTATGCATTGTTGTTGTATGAAGCTTAGACAAGAAAATTTACTATCACATACAAAGATTGGTGATTAGGAAAGGTTAGTTTTTGAACAGTCAAAATCAAAATAATCAAAAAATTGGAGATATCTCTTAAAATGAGCTTTTTGTTAAAACAAAAAAGTATAAACATTAAATATTAGTTTAAAAAAACTGTCACGGATTTCGAAGAAGAAAACGCGGTGTCAACCAACTTATTTCTTTTTATCAGAATGGAAAAAAGTATAATTTTTAACCATCCCAAAAAACCATAAGTAATATTTTCATCAAATTTTAAAAATTTTTAACAAAAATTTTGATCCTCCTTCAACAGACCACAACAGTATTTGCTTTCCACGTTGTGCCATGATAAAGTAATCTTATGAAAGACTTCAATTCAATTAGGTCTGTGATGTGTTGATTAGTTTGAATATTATACCCTTTTTTGACATCGCTATAGTTAACTATAAATTGACTAATTTCTTCTGTAAAGAGAGTTTGTCAAATCCATAAATTTCATAACATTGAGCAGCGATGGAAATTATAACTCTCCCAATAACATAGAGGAATTTCCATATAAATATTCGGTTTTGACCTACTGAAGTATCATACATTAATTATTTTTGAATAAACACGGCTATAGAATTTCTGAAAAGAAAAACATATTAACCTGAACCCTGTCCCGGAATATGAAGAGACCTAATATATTCAGCTTTGCCTCGGAGAGCAGAGCCAGGTCGTCCTACTTTTCACAAAGATAGATCTCTGGCGCGTTTTCGACATTCTAGGCATCAGTGTCTCTAGTACCCGAGCTGTCATTCTAGTTTTCGTCTTCGCTCATCTCCACACATTCATCCACACATTCATCCTCCACACATTCTTCATCCACATCCATCCTCCACACATTCATTCACATTGATCCTTATGGTGAAATACTAACAAAAAACTCAGAACACGGTTTTGACGTTGGTAGTAAGGCATCCCGTACGAAAAAATTGATTGAGGCCTTTTTTACTTAAAATGATATTATGAAAATTACTATTTTTTAAGGATTATTTTTCTAGAATTACTACAAAATAAGCTGCGATTCCAATTTAGGATTTTTAAAATATATATGAATAACTGCATACGAAAATTTTTTTGAAGTGATTCATTTCAAAATGGTGGCTGTGCAACATTTTTCTGAAAACATCTTCGTTTTGCTTTGTCAATTTTGTACAGGTAGGACGGAAAATAACCGTGCCCGCTTAAGAGCTTGGTCAAGTAGAAATCGGTCTCACCATGTTCTTGAATGAACCACGGCCTCAGGTCAGGGATCAGACGTGCAGTCCACCTTCCCATTGTTTCTTGCTCCCAGGACTGTTGCCAATCGCTGAGAGAGCGACGTCTCTCTTCCCTGGTGATCTCTTCGGTCTTTGCCTGTGCGCAGCTAAATACTTCTGCGCGCTCTCGGAAATAGGGTGATGGGTATCATCCCTGCGATTACTAGCACTGCCGCCCCGGAGACCGTTCGATATGCTCATGAGATTCGCAATGATCCTGGTCTTTGCACCTGTGCCAACCGCTACCGGTGTAACTCTTTGCTGAGAGCGTCACCCTACTGTTCTGATCCGTGGAGTAGAAGTGACTGCATAACGCTCATATAGAGTCGTCGCCTTGATGTGGTGGGCCCCCACATGTTGGCCATTAATCAGTAGAGTGCCATAACACGCGCTGCAGCCTTGTCAGCTGCTGCGTGGAAACAAGTCCCCGGCAGTACGAATCACCTCAGCGAGTTTATCTCTGATAAGTATTTCAAAAACATTTCCAGCCGTGTCAAGCATACACATTGGGTGGTATGCAGCTAGCGAGTCAAGATCGCCTTTTCGCCAGGGAACAGCCCTCCGCACAGGTATGCGTTGAACATGCAGTGGAGCAGGTCAGGGAAAAGTGGTAGCATCTCAGCTGCAACCCCATCAGGTGGTGGGACCTTTCTCGGCTTCTTAGACAAGACTGCTTTCTCTAATTCCATTTTTGTCAAAAATGGAATCTCCGTTGGTGTTTCATAGTGAACGGCTTAAACGATGGCGGGATGGATGGGGAAGAGAGCCCGGACGATTTCGTCTGTCTTTTCTGCCTCGTATGAGTGAGGTGACCTTTGGACTTCGAGCTTCCGCATCACTTGTTTGTAGCCCAGACCCCATGGGTCTCTGTTCAAGTCGTCCGCCAGGTTTTGCGGCTGTCCTCGCTGCTGCTGATAAGTCTACGGAGGCATCGTCTAGATAACTTGTAAGCTGCCAATCGGATACATGCGTCTTCCCGGGTTCGAGCTCGCTGTGTCTTGCGACGAAGTTTGTGACACTCCCTTTGTTTTTCGGCAATTTTAGGTGACCACCAGTATACTGGAGGCTTGCTGTGCCGGGGTGTTCGTAGGTACATTGAAGACCTGCAGGCGGATGTAATGATTCTCATAGTTGAGTGAACGACATCTCTTGCCGCAGGTTCTCCCTTCTCCAGCATTGCGTCCGACAGCGGTGATAGTACCATAAGCACTTCAACAAACTTCTCAATATCCGCTTTCTCAGTATTCCACCGGAGCGCAGAAGAACAACCGCGTGGTCCTCGGGAAGCACCGTGATAGATCTCCAGAACTATGTACTGGTGATTACTGGCCGCTGAATCCTCTAGCAGTCTCCAATTTTAACTGATTGTGCTAGGCACTCCGAAGCGAATGTCACATCATGTATGGTGCTGATGTAACCCCATCGACGGAAAGTAAGGGTGTGGCCTGTGTTCAGTACGACGAGCACAGTTTGTGCTGCCATGTCGAGGATCCGATTGCCCCAATGGTCTGACTGGGGCATGCACCAATCGATTCCCTTTGCGTTGAAATCAGCACCGATGAGCACATGGCTCTCAATACTCGAAACAGCGTCCTCCAAAGTATTAAGCCTAAGTTGAAAGGACGACAACGATTCTAAACGAAACCATCTCCTCGCCCCCGATCGTGCACATGTAGGTGAGCACTGTTCCGAACCCATATGGCGGCTGTACCCAATTCGTCAGGATACCATGTTGGTGAGTTTAGCGATGATTGTTCGAAACAAATTGATTTCAAGGATACGAATCATTGCAGAACCGCTTTTGCCTTGGTTAGGGCTTCTTGCGAGACCTGACTCGTCGCTGTGCCTGGAATATGTTTCAAATCATCTGGTCTCGGCTCATACTCCTGACAAAGAATCACCCTTCACCGTATCCGACAAATAAACCACCCTATTTTAATTATGCCCTGCTTCAAAAGCTGTTCTGCTTCCCTCTCTGTGAGGTCGATTATGGCCATGCGTTGACCTCTGTTGTTTGTTTCCCTAGTACGGAGAAGTCGCGTTTTAAGGCGTCTTCTATTTCAGGCAGATCCGTAACGCAGTCAATGTCTATAATTTTCAGTGTGGCCTTAGCCTCGAGTGAGACTACAGTTGCCTCCTCTACAGGAACTCTTTTGACGGCGGCACGGAACACATCATTATTATTCGCATCTGATCCAAACTCAACTAGTAGCTCCCCGGACCGAGTTGGTCGAACAGCTTTTAATGCAGTTTGTATATCTTCGGGTTTTACCGTTCTCTTGATTTCTCGCAGAACATCCGCATAGGATCTACCATCGGTGGGTTTAACAAGCAGTGCCTGCCTAATGGGTTTTCGGCGCTTCTTATTCTTTGTTTCTTGGGTTATCAGCGATGATTCATTGCATTTCGGTTCCTGTAGAGGTTTTTCGATTTTGAACTTTAGGACCGCTTTTTTAGCTGCCATCTTGGTAGCTTTGGATAGTGCCGTCTGAAAACCCTCCTCAATCGCGATTTAATCGCTCGACGTCCTATGCTCGTCCTTCCTCCGTTTATCCCGATCCCCTTTGATTTGGCTGCAGGCCAACCTTTTGGTGGCAGTAGAAATCGGGATGACTATTGCGCTGTCGAATGAATTAGCATGTTGCTCTTCCTCTGGCTTTAGCCACCTGCATCTATAATGACCTGTTCGTGTTAGGAGATCTTCCAACTCCAGAACTCCGTTTTTAACCTCTTTGCTAAGGTTTGTTTGTGCATTGCATGTGGCAATGATGCGTTTAATAACCCTTTCTGCTTTAGGGTATAGCCGCTCTTTCTCTGCATGATCCATGATAATCGAAGTGCTCCGTGTCTGCCGTGCAGGGATTTCTTTATTTGCATCCCGTGCTTCAGTCACTTCGGTGGTGATGGCAACAACCATAGTCCCAACTGTTTCGCCTTTCTCTACCGTGTGTTCGTCTCCTCGAGGTTGCGAGAGTCTCTGTGTTTCTTTTTTTGGTCGCTCTGGTGTGCGCATTGTTCTCTTGCTGTGCCCAAATGCTGTTAAAATCTCTGGTTGTATCAAATTTCCTACTTTTCGTCCATCCGTTTTCGAATGTTTTTGTTCCGACATATTTTCTTTTGTGTACGTACTACGTTAAATAATATATTTATCAAGATATTCTCAAAATTTCAAGTAAATTGTTTGAAGAGTTGTTACGTAGAGTTATGTTTCCTGTCAACACAACAAATACTTTTTTTTAGATGAACGCGTTTGAAGTTTTGATTAGTAGAAAATCATGAATAATTTTGTAATAGCTTTGATCAGCGGTACCCGTAGCATACAATTGACCCTTCAGGTTATCGTACTGCTCATGTTTTTCTTTCCTTCTTTTCCTTCTTTCCTTTCTTTTACTCCTTCAGACAGCGATTGCATCACTTTGTCGATATCTAGGCACATTATGTAGCTACTCGGTCCGATTTTCATGTCCACTGTAAAAATTCAAAAACCTCGTCCTCAGATATTTTTCCCAACTATCATCTTTTGGCACATCATTTTCATCATTGGCACATCAGGTCTTAAGGGACATTTTATAATAAAAAAACAATAAAATCGATATTTTAGGAAATTCTAGGGTGGCTAAATGCCTTTTAAACATTTTGAACTGTAACTTAAATTTATTAAAATAATCCTTTTTGAAGCATATTTTTATTCACTTAACTTTTACTAGCACACGACCAAGTCAGGGTGACTACACATCTTTTCCGCCTGATTTTTATGACAATACCAAACAGAAAAGACGGGACAGTCGTATAAGTGAAGAATAAGGTTCGGTCTATGACACAAAAATGATAACCCGACACTGTTAAAAGGTCTAGACAGAGTTTCCAACTGAAATTTTCTGGAAAATGATAGTAAAGGGTGTTTTTCAATGATATAAAACATTGTAATGAAACAAAATATGAGTTGATTGCTTTTATGCCATAAAAGTAGATTTATTGGAAAGATAGTTCCAAGATGTGAGCGGTACGAATGGTGTGGAGGAAGCCCAAACGAGAGTTCTATTTTCTCCCGTGATTTGACGTAGCCTCCCAAGAAATAATATAGCTGTTTTAAAACACACGATCTTGTAGGATAAGTCACAGATCCAAAACGATAATGGTTGAAATCTGTGGTTCCACGAGCTGTATGACATTTAGCGGTATTCTGTTGACATCATAAGTCATTTGCATTACGACTAGTCAAATCTGCAACGAGAAAATCATTCAAAATAGCTCTAAGCAGACACTATTGACTGTAATGTTATTGCTAGCAGCATTTCTGAAGACCTTTAGGCCATCTATTCCACTGTCCCATAAACCACACCAAATACTGACTTCGCCGGATGTAACAGTGTTTAGACAGCCACCTGTGGTCGCTCATTACTGAGCAATTGACCCAATTTCAGCAGTTTATTATAATGTTTATTAATATAGCCATTCAACCAGAAATGAGCCTCCTTAAACAGCATGAGCCTCATTTGCAGCGATTTGTTTTTGGACCCACACACCGATTCTTCGCCGTGCTCAATGATTGTTCGTCTGCAATTTCTGTACGAATTGGGTTTTGTAGGCTCGCACACCAAAGTCCTTCCTTAAAATCATCACGACAACACAAGTGAGTAAACTTGTGTCTTCGTCGATATTACGCTCCACAGCTATAATGGTTTTTTCATTACGTATTATCTGTGAGAGTAAATGTGGTGCGGGAATTTCCCATGGTAAAATCAGTGATGGGCAATTATGTCAGCCATAAAAGTGACGGAATGCCCGATGAGTTTCTCTCACAACCGTCTTTTTAAAGTAAATTTGCACAATTTGCAGATGTGGCTCAGGCTTCAACCTATTTATGATAAAGTGGAATACCAAACTAACAAAAACCCTTTATTTTTATATTATTCATTCGGAGGCAGTTCTTAAACGCCGTCATAAATGATGACAGTTTCACATGTCAAAAAAAGTGCATGTCATCTTCAACGGGTCTTCAAGGGCCACGGAACAAAAACGGGGATTTTTCTGCATCGAAATCACAATAGAAGATGTTAAACACTGATTACTTTTACACTTCAGGATACTTCAGTGGGTACTCACAAATTAGATCAAGAAAATGTATCAGCAAGTTCTTGTACGTCTTGAAGATCGGCAATATCAACTGTTACGAGACTTAATCACAGGAATTCCTACGAAATGATTCTTGGCGGATTGACTTCGCTTTACACGTATCAACATGTACCGCAGTAGACACTAACTTGACGGACTTTGCAGCTTTCTTTGATCGCTCCATCCAATTGACATAAGAAGCCACCGCGAGAGAGCAGATCTTCGCATTAAGAAAAGAGATAGTAATCACCAGTACAGCACTAGACTTCCGGCATTGGTTGGATTTAGCCTGTTCTACGATGAATCGTTAGCTGTTCGACTCCAGAAAGAGATTATTCCGAGATCATCTTGCCAAAGGACAACCATGTGACCCACTTCGATCACCAAATGCGAGCTCCAACAGCAGCTTCAGCTCACTTCATGACGAATCTCTAGATAGTGGATAAAAAATTCCAGACAAAAGTCACCCGTCAAGTACTTCATCGGGATTTTACCAGTAGCGCGAGTATCAGATGCACGGCCATGCACCAGCGACCTCGACTACTGTGTGCAGTTCTACATTAAAGAGTATTAGTATAACACTAAGGTCAGTTTCGAGATAAACGTCGCCTTTTTTATATGCCTTTTAGTTAAAGCTGTACACCTTTGAGTCATTAGTAAACTTAGCAACGAAGAATTTATTGCTGCAATTGTTTGCTACATCTGAATGTGCAACGATATTTAGTCGCACAACGGTACAAACCTTGCCAGGGCGAATAACGAGCTACAGGATCTATGCTAATTTCTCAAATCAGGCAAACGCAATGAAACAATGTCACTATTCACGACGATCCACATCATCAGTTAACATTCCCTTCCGTCACAGTCTCCTAATTTTGGTAGCTTGTGAAAAACAGCAGTCAAATCAAAAAGACATCGTTGGAAAATCCCTCACATATGAAACTTTCAGTCTGGGTATTAAAATTGAAGATTGAAAATCCTTGCCTGATTACCCTTTTGCTAGACTCCAACGATTTACACGTTCCATTGCTCGTAGATTTTTTGATCGCTCAGGTGAGATTCAATTCAGAGAATCACCTGCCAATACATTATCAAAGCAGAGGCACATCCATGAGCTCCAAACGGTGGTAGGGACGGCACAATATCAAGGAGGCAACAGTTGTGCTCCTGAAGGAAAATCATCTTTCGCCTCTTCTGTGGGCATTTCATAGAGTACCTAAGCCTTCTGGGCTTTTCAATTAAAGGTTTTAAGGTAAAATGAACAAGAAAAAAATTTGACAAGGACGAGAAAAAGCTTGCTTCACTACCGAATTCTAAAAGAGACTAAAGAACAATCACCCATTCCCGATATACCAGATCTCATTTTCAATTTAATTCCGCTTGGTTATGAGTCTAATGTTTCGTTGGGGCATATATTCTTTGATAAACTGATCGCTTAACTTCTTAACATGGGGGTATGTCATTGACCAAAGGACTAGACTTGTTTGTATAATTAAAGTATATCAAAATTTCCATAGCAAATTGGTCCAAATTTTCACCGTAGCTGCCAGATAGATTTCCAGTAAGAAGTCACTGTCACTGCTAATAATTGTAATAGTTGCAAGCATTATGTTCAGACTACGGAGGGTTCGAATGTTCAACCGATGCTGGGCTGCGCAGTATTTGCGGTTCGAGATCTCTTTCCCATCCAGAAGTCCTGTTGGATGCTGCGCGATTCTCTCTCTTCGCAAGGCCTGACTTTAACAAGCGGATGCAGTACTTGCTATGCGGGCAAATAGAGATTCTGGTGGGTCGTAATATGATTGTAAAGTCTTTTGTGCTATTCTGCATGTTTTCCATCCTTCTTATATGTAATAATTGTATGATTGTATATTTGCAGGAGGTCCGTAGAAATATAGAGTTCCTGCATTACTTTAGACCCTGAGGTTGCTGCTCCCACGAACACAACATGTGGTCAACATCATTGGATATAGGTTCCAAAATGGTAGCTGTTCTCAGATAAGGGGATGACGCAACGTAATTAGTGGTTTGCTTTGAACCACGGGTTACAGGTCACTGTCATCCCCCTATAAGGTGAAGAGGCTATCCTGGCGGAAACATGTTGGTTTGTTGTTCTTTGTAGCAAGAGAGTAGTATTGAGCACTCAACAGTTCTGCCTTGGGTATCCTGTGTTGGGGTGGGAACTGATACCCCCGTTGATGGGGGCGTTAGTTGACGCATAACTTCAAAACCGTTCATGGGGACTATAGGATTAGGTCTTACCGGCAGGTTGCCACGTTAAACACTTAGACTTCATATCACTGTTATTCTGAGGGTGACAACAGTCCTGACGGAGGTTGTATCTGTCCACACGAGTAGTGAGCAGGTTGCGGCCATTCCCTGCGCAGAGAGGAGTGTAATTCACTTAAATGCACTTTAATTCAGTGAACAAACCTTTTGCCAGCACAGGACTATTCCAGGCTCACCAAAATGTTTCGAGCAGCAAAACCCAGTAAGTAATCACAGCATGACTGAGCGTATCATCTTTCGTCCTGCGAAGATTACTGCTGTTAGTCCTACCCTATTACCACTTATCCGTTTCAGGTTCCGTCCTATTGCCACTTCGACATCAGTGTCTCTTGTGACAAACGCAATATCTCTTATTGTCAAGGTAGAAATCGCCTGTTATGTCGAAACGATAGCTCGTCCACCAGGCAATCCGTCGTTCCTTCAATATGTTGCCGGATGAACGCTCGAAGGAAGATGTCGTTTTGTCGTGCGTTTCTGTCTCATGAATGACCTAGCTCCTGCTGTATTAAGCTGTTGCTATTTTTTGGGGAAGGTCTGGATCTCTTTTGGAGTTGCTCGTTACGAATGCCTGTCTACCGTACCGTCTAAGTACCGCCTTCATTTGTACTCATTTGCAAAGCCTGTCGACTTCTCTCTTATCTTCTCCCTTTGATACTCCGGAAACTCTTTGTCATTACTCCATGTCTGAACCTAGGGAGCTGAATGCCATTCTTTCTACTATTTCAGTGGGTGGATTATTTACTTCGATGATTGTGTTTGACAGTTCCTCCATTGTCCTTGAACATTATCGGAAAAAATTATTTTCATGTCAAAAAAACTTTTGATCATCCACGCACACAGCTTTAACAATCGGTAGCTTATTAATCATTCAAAGGACAAAAAAACATGATGGTGTTATGGATGAAAATTGAATATCTTTATTGTCAACTGAACTGGATATAACTAAAAATATTCAACATAGTTACTTTCTTGGGAACTTATTTTATCATTAAGTAGCTTATAACAATGAAATCTACATTCTATTCAGGATTTCCGGTTCCTACTTCTTCATCTTTCTTATCAGCCGGTTTGCTAGGCTGGTTTTGAAGAAAATCTAAAGGATGAAAGAAAATTTAATTAAAAAAAACATAAAAAACGTAAGAACATAAAACTGTACCTTCATCTTCAATGCAGTTATAAAACCATCGACTGGCGGCATTCCAAGCATATAAGCAAACGTTCTTCACTTCAAGATCCTTTGCATCTCCTTTCAAAAGAGGTTCGGTAACTTGTGGTATTGAAACGACTATTTCACCATCTAGTTACATAATCCAATTAGTTTTATGAATTTTAAGATGTTCAAGAAATAGACAAACCATGACTTTGAGTCAAAACAATTGGTGTCGGCCACAATGGTGACAGGATATCTGGTTTTTGACTGTCAAGCCCGATAGTGGTGCCGCTTGTATTTCTTAACCAGGAATATGTATTAGAATGTCCAGCGACAACTGAAATGAGAAAAATTATTGGACTTCACTTATTGGACTATAAGACTTATACGTTCAGCTGGTTTCATAGTGGAACTCGTCTTCAAATTCGTTTGTTTAATAATTTTCAAATGCTTTTGATAATGTCAAAATAAAAAGCATTGGTGACGGTGCACGCATAAAGGAGTAGAAACTTCAACTACTGAAGATCGGACGTGATCTACCGTAAGTTAATGGCAACGATAAAAATGAGAAGAATTGCCAGTTGGAGGGATTGCCAATGTTGCCAATTTTTCGCAAAAAGGAAACATTTGAAGGCTTTTCAGAGATGGTTTGGAATCTTGAAGTATTTCATAATTTTGACTTTTTCGTGCGACAATTAAAAACAAAAGGATAGATAGTCTCTAAAGATTTTCGTTGGTTTTCTAAACGGCAGTTTAGAACATGGTCCTTACGTTCGCCTTTCAGCGGTCAGAAGACATTAGAGCAAAAACGTTTGATATCGAAGAGAATAATACGAAAGATTTTTTTATGGTCGAGAGTTGAAAGCTATTTACTCCCTGAATATTGGACTCGTTGCTCTGGATTATTCACTCTACACTGTCAATTTAAGAACTTCATCTGAAATTGTATGAGCATAACGCTGGACTAGAAGGAACCCCAGCGAGCTCCCTTCTACGTACACGCCTACTGACGTTCCAATATACTCTTTCGCATTATCGAGACTGCGTTAGCTTAATGTGCAACGATAATGCATTATTATGCAAACAATTTGTGTTCATTTGACTGGAATTTTCCGTGGAATTGCCAAAATTGCCGGTCATTTCTTCGATTGCCCAGATACTCATATCCCAGCCTTCCAACATACCGAAATAATCAACTGTTGGTTTTGATTTCATCAGCCCATTCCCAATATTAGCGGCCTCATTCTGGGCATTCACTTCTTTGCCAGTTTCTTTGTCACTTTTTTTTCATCTTCAACGCCCTTTTTGGACGTTTTCAGTATAGTAACTTTTGAGCTTTGCACCGATGCTAAATCGTTCGAGCGTTCACTGGTCGGCCTAATTTTCACATAGCTACACATCCATAGCTGATCCAGCGTGACTCATACCACAGTTCAAGCTCCAATAGGCCGTCATAGGAGATAATTTATAAGGCCATGTTGAAGATGGAACATTGCTAAACACCTGATGTAACTATCATTCTTTAGTTACCTTTCTTCCTGTTGTAGAGTAGGTTGCTGTACTTCACATAGCCCATCAGAATCTGAATCAGATATTTTAGTTCCTGGCAACCATTTTTCTAGGCAACACCAGCGCGTTCGCTTTCATTTTCAAAAAAAAAGTAACCAGCTGGACACCCATCGTGTGGAACCCTTTTTTGCTTCTTCACGCGCGGCCTCACTCACCAATTTCCCGGTAGAACAACTTCTTTATGAAACAAATAGCTCTTTAATCCTTTAACTTTCTTTAATACTTGACTGACTGAGCTTTCATCGCTGGACCCTTGTTACGCAGACGTAGAAAAGAAATCGAACTTAGAGAAAACTTAGAATTTTGCTCTACTTCGGCTTTCAGTTTATTGCATCTGTTTTGATCATTTTACGTTTTTGCTAGGACTCCTTTATACAACTCTTTGCGGAAGTTCGTTTACATGTCGCAAGTGGTAGTGACGCGTTTTAGAACATTATCTGCTAAACGCTAGAGCTACTTTGCTTGTGAACATTCCACGATGATGAGTTAGCTAAGGGTCTTTTCCTCCCTGGAGTGCCAAGGATAATGGTATCAAGAGAGCACACAAAGCGCGATAACTTAGGTTTGATACATGGAACTGTGTTTGAAAATGATTTCTGAATCTTCATTTCAAAAAGAGTCTGCATGATAAGACATTGGTATTGTACAGTGGAGAAAATGTTGCATTGCCACTGTGGGGTGTCACTAGCCTCCTCTGACACAAATACGAACAACAGTTGACAAACTGTCAAAAAAAAGCCATGGCATACACAGGATAAAACGAAACAAGTGAATCAGATTACTGGTTGCAGTAAACAGGGATAAACTTGCAATGATTATTTACGTCAAATTGACACTAGCCGTCTATCTAGTGCTCTCAAAAAAAAATTGTTTCGACAGACGTATATGAAAAGTTTTTCGTAAAGTGCGAAATTGCTGTTTGATTGAAATCATCCTTGCGATGTGCGAAATCAGGTGAGGGGTTCAGCATATCTGTTCAGGAAATCAGCATTTGCATTCACATCAACAGAGGTCAACTCGTATGAAACGCTGAAGTAGACTCGGCTTCGTCGGACTAATTATGGAAGAACAGCAAAACAAAATGATTTAAAAGCCTCCAAAACACGAAAAAAGAGCACATAACATAATTTCCAATCTACCTGGATCGGAAAAAGTAGCAAAGAATGGAACCTTGGTGTTCGATATGGAACTTTAAATCCTTACTGCGGAGAAATACTTTGAAACAGAAACAGGCCGTGAGGCATGTTAGAGCCACCATATTTCAAGACAAAGAGTAAAGAGGGCCAGTAAAGACTCAACCTTGCCCGAAAACTATAGTTAAATTGGTCTGCTACGAGCCCTTGGTAAGCTTCCCGAAAAATTATTTCAAACAACGCTGAACAGCTAGGTGCAAAGATATGTCTATCAACAGAATTGTCAACTTGGCGTAGTAGTGGTTTTTCAGCTGAAGTTCAACTATATCGCGTAACGAAGTATATCACCGTAGATAATGAGAAATGGTCTACCCAAATGGTCTTTCGAGGCTGTCTGGCACGAATTTATTATCTATGAAATGATTCACTACATTGAAATTCTACCTGTAAAATAGGACGAATTGAGTGAAAATTCAAGTAACCTCCTCTTCTACCAAAATTAGATCTGCTGGCGTTTCTCACGGCCCTAGTCTGAGTCCCATATTATTCAACATTCACACCTCCATTTCTATAAATGAAAACTGTCAAATAGCAATGTTTGGTGAGGATTCATTACATATACATACATTGTCTACCCCAACAGCATTACTCGTAGTGGAGCTTACGTGAAAAAAGTCTTCTTTGATTTTCCATGATTGGAAAATTCAAATAAACCATATGTTTGTCTTAGAGGGAAACGAAAATCTGCTCAGCTTCCCTGGACACTATTGCATTACATTCGTTGAAAGTGGTCATTTGATAAAAAATCTCGTAGTCTGTAGAAAGGGAATACATTGGATTGTTTTTAGACCAACATTTAACTTTCAAGATTTTCAATGCTTTCAATTAAGCATTACGAATAAACTCCTCGTTAACAAAACAGTAAACAGATCCATCATTTTATACGGAGCCTCCAGTTGAGATCAATGTGCCAAATACTTGTAAAGTAAGCCTAACCACTTTTACACGCAGGAGCTACACAAAATCTGCAGAGTTCACCATTGATAGATAGCCTTACAAAAAGGATCGTTCATTTGTTCGACCTAATAGATACCAACTTTAAGTATCAATTGAGCACTGTTTTCATGATTTCCATCCTGATATGTACAAGCCAATAGAAATCTTGACGGAAGCCTGAGAAGGAACAAAAATTGTAACGCGGAGTGAAATCTAGACCTTGAATTTACCACGAGAGGGTTTGTCAGTAATGCTGTCAAGATCAATCTTACAGGAACAATTTCTTCGAACACGTTCTTCGAAACTTGAAATGCTTATTCGCAATGTTTGTTCAACAAATGGGTCATAGTTTAATATAGAATTTTAAATGAGCAAAATAAGAATTACTTATTCTTCCAATGAATAATGGATAGCATGAAATATTGAAAATAAAATTGTGTAAATGACCTCACATTTGATGGACCCTTTGAGTCTTTACTGCCGATTGACCACTGCTATCTCACATATCGCAAGGTAAATCTTAAATATTTTGGCCTAAGATTTCAAAAACTTCTACTGGAAAAAGGCCAAGGGTATAAGATTTCGTAAAGCTACACGGTTACATGATCTGCTCGAACCACGCTAAGTCTTGATAATTTCCTCGCAGGTACCTTGCATATCTAAGTAGACTTAAACTCCGACACCAGAAACACAACTTCAAAAGTCACTGTCACTAGTGAAATTTGACTCTAGCGTCAGCTGCATAAACGGTAAGTTTATAGAATTCTATGTATCTACCCTAAAAATTTGGGGAAGTGGAGAGGAAAGATGGTTACCTAGAATTAATGTTGACTCTTACCAACGATATTAACGACATCTACCTGTAAAATGGATGACTTCGGTGATGATTACGGGAATTTGGCGCCCTGATCTGCCTCAACGAATGCCTCTGCAAAGGTGTGTTCCTAGAGTGTTGGAAGGTGGCGCGCTTCGTCATCCGCAAGAGGAATGGGAGCCACGTGTCGCCATTTGCAAAACGTTCACTGTGTATGGTTTAATCGGCAGGAAAACTTATAAGGTAAAATTGCTAGTGCGTCTACCTCCACGCCAGTTTGGCTTCACTAAAGGTTTCTCCATCACCGATGCAATCAGAAAAGGAGTAATCATGGTCCAGCTCGAAGATCCACACAGCAATTCCATCAGATGCATTTTCCTTTTGGTTACGGCAGAGGTCACAAATGCGGTTTTTCAGATAGGTCGATATCCTGGAATTGTTTGAACCTGGAACTATTTTAGGAATCAGAATCGTAGTCGTGGGAATGGGCGCCATTCTTTACCCGGACCTGTGGAATATCTCCTGTGGTTGACTATTGAGACTTGAGATGCCGATGAAATCATGCTTGTTTGGCGTTGTAAAGGATGTTGCGACACTAACCACGGGAAGCACAGTCTAGCATATGCCACTCAGGCAAATCATGGTATTGTGGCAAGTGATAGACTGCATGCGTTGTTCTTGTGTTCAGTCTAGTACAGGTTCAAACCGCAGTTGTTATCTTGACAAAGAAGCAAGATCCTATGGTGATTTTTATCATTATTGGGGACGTGCTAGTTAAATCAAAATCAGATCAGATCAGATCTAGGCGTATTGATCGTAATCGAAGACAAATGTTTCTGAGTAAATTAGGGAAGTCACCATCTTCCTTTTACACCTTTTACGGAAACTTTTACGGACGTACAAGAGAAGATACTAAAAAAGAGGTCACCAGGTATCAGAGACACCACTCTTCAAGCCAATGAGAATAATCCTGAAAGTGTAGCACAACGAAGAGGTCTGATCCCTGACCTGAGGCCGTCAATCAATCGAGTACATGGTATGAATGTTTTCTCCTTGACCATTTTTTGAGCAAACATGGATGTTTCCAGTCATATTTGGTTAGTTGATAGTTTGTGGTCCCCCAACAGCAGGGAATAGGTGGATTTCATACCTTTTTGCCTGCAAAAGGTGGAGTAAGTAACGTGGTGACGATTTAAGCAAAATCGATGAGCTGTTCCCGAAACAGTGTACTAAGAAGAATGATTACAACGAGTGATAAATGGGGCCCCATTTTGGAGGTGTCTGTTCTCTCGTACTCTCCCGTCCTCCAGTCCTTTTCACTAAAGAACGCATAGGAACTCGAGGCCAACGAGGTCAAGGTCAACGAATGTACGAATCGAGGTCAACGCTTGTACGAACACGTTTAAACTCTAAAACCCATCGATGTACAGTTGGAAATGAAGGAGCAGATTCTCTTAATACGCTCACCATTTTTGTATGAATTTCTGTTGCTGATAAACCTTCCAAAACAAAGAACTTTATCACTGCGCGATACTCAGTTTTTTCCATTATTAAAAAATACACCCACACGTTGAATTCAAATGGCTTGTAAACAATGAATGTATTGACAGATCGAAATTAATTTTTTAGTATGTTGATATAAAAGATGAAATATCAAAATGGCGTATGAATTTTGATTCCTCTACTGATAAATAAGTATCGCTTTCAGTACTTTTCAACCAACTTATATTTTCATATAAGGATGAAACAAAAAGGGTTGAAGGGATCTTGAGACATTAAATTAAAACATTATTTCAGCAACTTTTCCTCTTTTTCTTGCCAACGTTGGCGCTGTAAAATGTTATCTTTAGCCAGTTCATGTAGTTGAAGTGGTGCAGTTATTTGGTTATCATATGGTCTACGAAGTCGGTCCGATAAGCAATTAGCATTAAAAATGAAAAAAAAAAACCGTTTGAAAAAATGCAATCTATTTTTCAATATAATCTCTTTTTAGTTAGATACACTTGACCCAGAAAAGTTCCAGCTTCTTTAACCTATCTGAAAAAAGTTTTCTCAAGGTCTGCAAAGCAGGCCTCCGTGGCTGCAATTACTTCCTCATGCGAGTAAAATTTCTGCTCGTCAAGTGACTTTTTCCGAAACTTCCGAAACAAATAGAATTCCCACGGGATCAAATCTGGAGAAACTGGTGGATGGGACAGCAGTTCGTAGCCTAATTTAATCAATCCAGCCGTCGCGAGGGCGGAGGTGTGAGCTGTTGCAATGTCGTGGTGGAAGAGTACTTTTTTCTTCGCCAAATGGAGTCGGTTTTTTTTTTAATTCGGCGTTGAAGCGGCCCAATAATTGGACATAGTACTACCCTGTGACCGTTTTGCCCTTCTCGAGGTAGTTAATGTATATCACCACTTGCAAATCCCAGAAAACGGCGGCCACCTTTCCAGCCGATGGGACAGTCTTCGCCTTCTTCGGAGCAAGTTCACCAGGTAAAGTCCACTGTTTCGACTGTTCCTTGGTCGCTGGTGTGTACCAGTCGATCTATGATTTGTCGACGGTCATATAACGATGCGGAAACTCTTTTGGATTGTGCTTCAACAGCGCCAAACACTGCTCTGAAGTGGTCACACGGTAGCGCTTGATATCCGGAGTGAACAAGCCCGGCACCCATCTTGTGAACAGCTTACTCATGCAAAAACTTTCATCTAGAATGTGCGCCACGCGTTCTTTAGTGATGAATACTATCTCAGCTATCTCGTGCAATCGGTAGTCTGCCAAAATGAGATCGTGGATTTTCGTCGCGTTATCCTACATGATTGCTGTTTTCGGGGCACCTAGGCGTGGTTCATAAAAAACCGACGTCCAACAGCGTTGAAAGTCGTTGAAACAATTTTCGACGGTCGTCATCGAAGGAAAAACATCCCCATACACTGCATACAAGCGCTCTTTGATTTCACTACACGATGACCCTCCAAAAAACAAGAAACGAATCAACGACCGATGTTACTCCTTCTCCATTTTTTTAAATCAACGGAGACATTTTTTTCACAAGTTCTCAAGACAGAACCAAAAGTTCGATCCAGCTGAAATTTTGTCAAAATCCGTCTACAGGAAGGTACTACACAATTTTTTGCGATAGTGGCAGCATTGGGCAGTGAGGATAAGTTCTTATCGGACCGCCTTCGTATGCATGCTCACTTAAGCCGCGAATTTTTGAAGGTAACACTGAACCTATCACAGAAACTTCACCGTAAAAAGATGCAAAGAATTTCCAGTCGGATTTTTTCCCGGAGTTGCCTAAGTATTTATTTAAATTAATAAAATTGAATTGATTTTGACTCGGGGATAGTGCTCCATTAGAAAAATAATGGAAAGTGTCAATGGTGGACAATTTATTTTTCAAAAATTACTGGATGCTTCTCAAATAAATGAAATAATATTCCAATATGATGATGAGAACTATGGATCCAACGTTCTGCAATTCAGAATCGAAGTTAAATACTCTGAACAGATGATAAAGTTTCTCGTGCGTTTGTCCTGAGGGAGCCCGGTTTTTCGTCCAGTAAAACAAATGAATTATATAATGTATATAATATATAATTATATTCATATAATTATATATGAATTATATAATAATCAAGTAACAATTTTAATTCGTTTTGGCGAAGGTAACTTTTGGCATTTTTAAGGTACGCGCACTTCTGTTTTGCTACTTTTAATGTTCAAGCAATACATTTAACCCTTAGCACTCAATTGTCGCCGCCGAAAGTAGCGTATCTGTCAAGTGGCTAAGACACCTACTGTTTGTTTATTAGTCCACATGTTGACGTTAGAAAAGCGGTGCGACGTCGCCCTGCCTAAAAATTCACTATCTGAACGCTAACTCATTTTGCCACGCAGTAAGGAAACCAGGCATGTTTTCTGGTAAGAGGAACCCCACGGCACATACTCCAAAAGTTTTGTGGTGTTAAGATCTCTTAAAAGTTTCCTCTACGAAAAACGTTTGCTCAGTGTCTAACCAATTCTTCATTTTCAAAGTCGTTCACGCTAGAATATTTCTTTATCGTAAAATGGCAGGAAATAATAGTTACGACAAGAGTGGATGTTCGGAAAGTGAGGATGAATTGGACCTCACGATATACGGAAATAATTTGATTGAAAGTGACGGAAATGAAGATGGATATAGTGATACTGAGGGCGATTGTGACGACAGCGATGTAATAGTTCACCGTAGACGAAAGGTACGGCGCATCGAATCTGATACCGATGATGACGCAGGCACCTCAATGGGAAATGATGACTGGGTCGACGTTATGGAGGATGCGTACAGGCCCCGTCGAATCAATTTTTCCGTTGGATCAAAAATGATAGGTCCGCAAATTTTCTCCGATATTTTGGAACCGATCCAATTTTTCAAGCTGTTTTTCACGGACGAGCTGGTTCATGATATAATAAGAGAAACGAATAATTATTTAAGATTTGTGTTGGGATCAAAAAATCTTAGCAAAGACTCTGTATGGCACACGTGGCATGATGTTGACACAGATGAATTCTGGGCATTTATCGGAGTCATCCTGAATATAGGTACAATGCCTCTCACCAATATGCAAGAGTATTGGTCTACGAGGAATAAAACCGGAATCCCCTTCTTTTCGAGTGTATTTACAAGAGCTCGATTTCAACAAACATTTTGGACGCTCCACCTAAAAACACCGGACTCAGGTCGCACGGATCTAACACCCGCATACAATGGGTCAACATTTTTTGGAATACCTGGATTCGAAATTTTCAGAATATTTTATTCCTGGACAAGACATTTGTGTGGACGAATCCATAGTCCAGTTTGAAGGGAAAGTCTTCTTCATCACTTATAACCCTATTGAGCCAACGAAGTGGGGTATAAGAATTTATTCGATGGCGGACTCAGAAACCGGATATATTTACACAATTTTCCTTATTATGGAAGTCTCACATCACAAAACCTTGTTCGTTCAGATCTACCAGTTACCACCAGGATTCCGCTGCATCTGTACCAAAAACTCTTAAATAATATTCCCGAGGCACAGGGTCATCACATGTTCACCGAAAGGTACTATACCAGTATCCCTTTGGCAGAAGAGCTCAGGAAAATGAATTGCCACTATAAAAGCCAATAGGAAAGGTATTCCATCGGTCTCAAAAAAAAACAAAGTTTTCTGAAGAAAATACCTTCGCCAGCAAAAAAGGGAATGTCATGTTCCTAGCTTGCAAAGACAAAATAATCGTCTCCCTCTTGAGCACGTGGAATGATACTGGTATGGTGGATCAAGCAAGAATTCTGCGAGGAGGGAAAGAGGTTAACATTAGGAAGCCAAATGCAATTACCAGCTACATAGCTTCCATGGGCGGCGTTGATCAAGCCGATCAATACGCATCCACGTATTGTTTTTTACGAAGATCCCTTAAGTGGTGGAGAAAAATGCTTTTCTAGGGCATGGAGGTGTCTGTCATTAACTCCTATATTTTATATAAAACTATAAAAAAAAATCGAAGTGAGAAACTGTTGACGCACCTAAAGTACGTCAAATTACTGGTCGATCAACTGGTTAACAATTTCCGGCAACAAAAGTCGAGAACGTCAACTTCTTCGTCTGCGTCTGCTGAAGTAAGGCTGAACGGGAAGCTCCACGAAATGCGGAGGGGGAAAAACAGATTGCGTTGTGTGCTCCAACAGGCAAAAGAAAGGCAAAAGACACGAAACCAGCGAATATTGCGATACCTGTCCTGGTAAACCACGATTGCATATTGGGGATTGTTTTTCAAGATACCATTCAATGAAAAATTTCAAAAATTTATTTTTATTTTTGTATATTGTTATATCTTTCGTATTGTTATATGCTTTTTATTTTTATTATTATACTTTTGTATTGTTATATTCTGTATGTTTTGTTTTATTCTGTTTGTTTTTATTTTTGTACTTTGGTATTGTTATATTCTTTATATTTTAATTTTGTTAATAGAACAAATCTTTCAAATGTATACAAGCTTTCTTTAATAACAAGGCAGGGTCTGTGACCTTTCTCAGAAGCGCGGTCGCAACATTGTAAATACTATCAGATTACCGGATAGGTCATGGTGAAAATGACCCGGAGTTGCTAGAACCTCATCTCAAAAATTGTCCGAAGTGCAAAGGATTAATCGTTCGAGAAAGTTTCAAGGAGGTCCCTTGGAGACAAGAATCTAGTTTCTAACGTAAAAGGTACAGTGTAAGTCCATTACATGGACATATACTGATCCATACCATGGTGCAATTCTCTTTGAAAATGTTTCCACATGTATTTTATAACCCCTGATCCAGGGCAATTCCGGCGAGAACCAAATAACAATAGCCAAATATCTGCTTAAGGAGGAAAGTATATCATCAAAGATAAAATTCCAGACCTTTGTAAATCATTCTAATGAGTGTGCTTTGGCGAAGTCCGCTTTGAAATGTTGCACACAATAATTAAAAAAGTCAAGAAAATTGAAGTTGCGCATTTGGAAATATTCAAGGATAAAGAATACAATAATGAACTTTGCTTTCTTTTTTGGACGGGATGTTTATTGCTTTTTTCTGAATTTACTACACCTTTTCCTCTCCAACAAGCCATATTTGAAGGCTATACGTTAAAAATAAGATTCTATCCTTTTTCTGAAATGCAACACGAACCGACGGTTCTCAAAAACTTCGAGAGGCCTCATTTTCGCAAATATAATATTTTTATTTTTCAAAAATAACTTGTAAGTGCAGATTATTTAAATACTTTTTTTTTTCACGGTAAAAATTTTATTGAAATCAGTCGATAGCGACTCAAGACGGTCAGTCGATTTTCTGTGGAATTACCCATACGCTAATATGAATATTTACAAAAGATGTTATAACCTCTGCGTAATGTATTCAGCGACCTTCAGCTAGTTTTATTTCCAGCCAAGCAGCGTGCAAAAAAATTAATTTAAATAAACTTTTAAATTCAAATCACTGTCTGTTTATTGTTATCAGAGTGAATACCTGGGGATACCTGGGAAATAGCTATCTTCCCTCAACTGGAAATTGGTTATAACTGCCGCGAACTAATTACCATTTTCGATCAAATTGTCTACATGATACTTTACATGCATATAAACTTTCCCAATTATTCAATAAAATCATGAGTACACCGTGTTAATTTGAATTCGAATTACCTGCAACATATTCAACTTTTTCGGAGTCACTTTTGCCATTGGTGAGAACAATATTTGCGTCATTGGAAGTCATGACGTAGAACTTCAAATGAACCTTAAACTTGTCTGATTTGTAATTGCGCAGGCTTTCGATTGGGAAGAAATGTTGACAACCGTCCGAATGGATGTCGAACTCCCGGCATGTTGATAGTTTCAAAAAGGACACAGGATTTCTATCATGAGCACATTCACTGATTCCGAAAAATAAAATGGCACATAACAAAGATATGTCTAAACGCAACATTTTAACCCTTATTCACTATCAAATCGAGCCTTAGTAATACTGTAAATAACTTTTCAAAAATTAACAATAAGTTAACAAATGGAACGTAAGAACATGCGGAAAATCCACTTCGAACTAGTGATTACTACCGAGAAGTGCACTAGTGATATCAAACTTTGGATAAAAATGCTAGCTTTATTCTACAACTTCTATCTTTTTATTCTCAATCTTAGCTCGGTGCACGAGTATCTTTTCTGAAGATATGACGCTTGCACTATGTGTTCATCCACAAGTTTTCTACTCAGTATTTACTTAATCTACATACATATCTCGTTCATAGTTTGAAAACAAGTTTATTACTGAAACAAGTTTTCCAGGAAGATTGAGATGTTATTTGCAGGTTAAAAATAATACCGCGAAATCGCGAAAGCTACTTCGTTTAACTTACTGTGATTCACACATGCTCAGTTGAGAACTGGCTGACATGCGATCGATCTTACAAGTAAGTTTTAATGATTGACTAAAAGAATGCAAAATAAAACAAATATTGCGGGTCTTCCCTATTTTTTTTTTTGCATATTATTTGTTTGTAATGATTAGAAACCAATGAATTTCATGGTATAAATACATGTATATTGTATTCAACCACACTGCAATGAAAACATGAAAAATACGTAAGTTGGTTAGCAAAATACTTTTTATATTCCATCCTTAAATATTATTGCTTCAGGATTCAGTCAATATCGTGACTTGCCAGTGAATTTTATCGTATAAGGGAGCTTCTAGACCACATATTTTCAAAACATGTAAATTTTTTTAATGATATTGGTCTAAATAACGGGTATTTTTTAGCTCCATGGCAAGTTTCGATGGTTGTTGTCTATGATTTGACTGTTGACAATGTCAAACTGTGTTGACAGCCATGTTCAGTATGATTTGGCAATTCATCTTTAATCGTTTAATGTCAGAACAACTCTTCCGAAATGCATAAATTCACTTTTTAAAATAAATCTGTTCGGCAAGTTCGTAGAGCACTACGTCGATTATACGATTAACATAATCGGCCGAGGGAGCAAACTATCCATGCAGTTATTGATATTTTTCGTACTAGTTTTCCTTCAAAACCATCACCAAATCAAAGAAATGTGCGTACCGAAGAGAATATTGCTGCTGTAGCGCGAAGTGTTGAAGAAGACGACAAAATGTCGATTCGTCGCCGTTCGCAACTTTTTGGCCTTTGCCCTTCGAACGTGGAAAAATTTTAGGCAAGGATCTTGACAAACGTGCCTATCAAATACAATTTGTGCAAGATTTAAAGCTAAATGACCATCGTTCAAGTCACATTTTTGCTGATTGGACTAATTTAAAACTGGCGAAAGGAAAGTATTTTTACCGAAGAATTGTTTTTGGTGATTAAGCGCATTTTTAGTCAAATGGATTCATCAATAAGCGAAATTGCCGTATATGAAGTGAGGAAAATTGTCAAATCATGAACGAATCACCATTAGATCAATTAAAATTGACTGTTTGGTGCAGTTTACACAATGGTGGCATCATTGGTCCTTATTTCTTTCGAAATTAGGAAGGAGCTGGCGTTACAATGAATGATGAGCGCTTCCGAGCCATGCTACCTGATTTTTTGTTTACAAAGATTAATCAGCTAAACATCAGCGGGGTTTGATGCCAACAAAACAGAGCGACTTGCAATTAAGCGCGCTTAACTATCAATTTATTGCGAAATCAATTTTGTGACAACTTTATTTCCAGAAGTGGTTCTGTTAACTAGCTCCCTCGTTTGTGCAGGGGCTATGTTAAGTCATTGGTTTATGCCAACAAACCAGCAACTCGTGAAGCATTGGAAGCCAAATTCGAGCCTACTTTGACACCAAACGACTAGATTTGTTGGAAATAGTAGTGAAAACTTAGACTGATTGAATGGACTGCTTAACTCTCAGCCAGGGCGAACATATGCCGGAAATAGTGTTTGGAAAAATTCCGTGAAATTAACTACAAGATTCTGATAATGAAAACTTCATTCCAACAATATTTGTGTCTTATATTATTGTTTTAAGTTCCTTGTATTATTATTTTCTGACGTATGATTATTTTACATGTATTATTATTTAATAAAGTATTTATCGATATTATTAGGTTTGCTTTCTGGGTGACCCTTACACTCCACCCTTCTCCCGAATCGTTGGGGGAGTTATATGCTCGATGTACCCGCACGGCAGTTCCTGCTCGGAAAGCAACCGGCCGGGACCCACGGTACCGGTAAGTCCGTCGGAGACGAGCGTGGGTGCCACTCGCTTAACTGAGCCCCAATACGAGAGCCAAGTGAGAATACGACAAAGCCGATACGCTCTCCTCATAGGTACTTCCGCACAGTCGAAAACCGTTTGGTAACTCAGAGGCGACCGTTGTTAGAATTCGCAAGAACGCGACCTGAAAATCCACTTACCTCCGTGCTGCTCTTAACTCACCAGCTGAGGAGAAACTCATGAAAAATTGTTCTTTAAACACTATTTCAGATGAACTTCTCTTACATCTTACCCTACTTGTAATACAAACGCAACTACTTAAACCCTAAAGTATGTTACGACCTAAGTGGGTTTCCGCTATCGAGGTGAACGAAAATCTGGCCGCTTTCGCTTGTACAACGGTAGCTACCCTCACGATGCTCCTCCGCGCTTCGACCAACTGCCAACTTAAGATCTCCTCCCACTGTACCGAATCATCTTTCCAATAGTAGAGGGCTCAACTTCCGTCACACTTGTCTACTACTTCTCTCAGCTATCTGCTCTAGCTGCGATTGTCTTCGCGAAAATCTTCAAGGTCAAAATACAATCTCTAACCTTTTACGTTTTGCCTAAGCGTCGAACGTTCATGCTTCGCCCTCTTCGTTTATTTTCCGCACACTTCTCGCCCGTCACTAGTCGAAATGCTTGCCCAGTCCGTACAATTAGTTTTAGTTAAGGTATTTGTTGCAGGACCACTGCTTCAGCGAATTCTATTCCTTCTCTATGTTCACAGACAACCGGTCGTTTAGCATCGCATGTACTACTTCCAGAGTATAAATTGATTTCTAGTTTTCGTACACTTGCATGTGAAATGTTAGTTCGTAGTTTTCCATAGAGTTACTACCGCACGGAACGCAGACGATTTCACGAGGACTGTGTAAAAACAAGTTCCTTAACAAGGCAGTTCCCGATAATCCAAGTGCAAATTGAATCGTATCGATAAAAACGTTATTCACTATAATTCAGTGCGATCGAATTCAAAATTTCTCCGTGCACAAGGGAAATCATTACAAATGGCCGCAACGCACACATCTCGCATCGTTGAGGGAAAAATCACATATGAACATCCACCATATTTTTTTGCACTTTCTTTTAAAACTACCCATCTAGCGGATCGAATGTCCTCCCGCTGCGGCCATTCACCCTTCGGGCGATGACAAATCCGAGATTCGATCCACTCTCAGTGAACCGCTGTGATTGCTGCATTGTGAGTTCTACTATCCACACTGGATTTCACTACACTTCACCTCAACTGCTGACACTTGTGATTGCGAGTCGCGGAAGTGGGTCGACGTGTTTGGCTTCGATGCGTTAGCCGGAATAAAACCGCTCAAGCTCGTTCCGGTAGCTCTTTGTTATGATGCTGCTATCGGTGAATTCTTGCGCTGCTCGCTGGCCTCCATCATCAAGTGATCTCCTACGACTAGTTCGTTAACCTTACCAATCTAACTACAGTTCTCCTTCTTGCTTCTATGAAGCAAGAAGATCATATATTCTGACCACAGAAGTTCATATATTTTGGCTTACAGCTAAATAAACTATACTTTAAATTCTTACAAGCCTCTCCTCGCAAAATTTCCTGGTTCGTTATCGAGCAACAAATTCTACTCCTACAGTCGCGGATCAACGCAGGGTAGTGCTTTACTTTGTTAACTTCATTCATTTATTAATTTGCTTCCGGAAGACGCGAGTTACGTTGTAACCAATACCCAAAAGAAATGCCACGCCACGAATTCTATCGTGGACGCATCAATAAAAGAACTTTTGAACAAAACGCTATATTCCTATTAACGTAGAGTTATATCAAAACACGATAATAAAATCCGAAAACTATTCACACCTTTCAAATTACAACCTTTGATTGCCTTTCATTTTTCACACTCTACACTCGATATCCTTTTTTTATTACATGCAATTCTGCATCTCATACACGTTCTTTTTGTTTTATGGGGTTGTCGGTATCTAATTTTATGAGGATAATACAAATCACATTGTACATATGGTTTTAAGACATAACGATACGATAAGTAGTATATAAGTAGTTAAGAACTTCTTGAGAAAGGCAGTAGAGAGTTAAACGGGAAAATAAAAACATGTAAGTCCGAAGACGTGATTTTTCTGAAACTAGGATTTTAATAACAAGTTTCATTTTTCAGTTTAAAATTAATTTGACTTCAGTGAAGACTTAGTTCTGAAGAACTAAGTTCGAAATTATTGTTCCAATACAAAATCAAATTAAATAACTGGCGCAGTCGGTAGGATCCCTTTCCGAAGAATAAGGATCCAGTGATACAAAACTTTCTCACTTTTTGGGAAACCCAATACATTTCTCCGTCGCGATATAAAATAAAATTTTCCAGAGGTGCATCGTTAAGCCCAAAGAACACCTTCAAACCGATACTGAGGCTGGTATTGGATCTGGATTCATAAAAAAAAAATATAATTATAATACATACAAATGTGTACATATATATAATAATACTAATAAAGTAAGTGTGTTTGTTTTGGCAAGTTAATGCAACGAAGGTTGCTTTTTGATAAAAACAGATTCAACAACGAAATGGATCAAGAATTGCAAAGGCTACAACAAGCTCTGCACCAAATGCAGGTGCAACACCGGCTAGAAATTGAAAGCTTACGACAACAGTTAGTGCAACCCGAAAGAGTTTTCTAATTAAGTTTCGATCAAGTCTTTAAAAAATGTTCAAGTGTTAAGTCTTTTTACGGGAGACCCGAAGATTCACTACAAGAGTTCCTGAACACAGTTGAAAACGTGGCTTCTTTGTGTGGCGAAAACGCAGCGTTGTTACAATTTGGACTGCAGATCATCTTCAAGGAAAAAATACAAGTTGAAGCCAAATTGGCGATACAATGGCTAGGCGAGGACCTGATATGGGAAACGGTAAAATCGGAACTGAAACTTCACTACAGACCACGAAGAACGTACAAAAAGCTAATGGACGAAACCAGAAATATTAAAGTAAGTAATTTAAGAGAATTATTTGTTACGATTAGGAAAATAAATTATCAATTAAACGAACTTTATGATTTCGACGAAAATAAGCCCAGTAAATATAGCCCAACAAATAATGACAAGAATTTAGTGGATATAATTAAAGACATGCTCAATGGTTGTTACAGAGTCTATATACGAAATGGTATGACTTTGATTGATGTAATCAATCTGTTTGATGGATTGGGGTTATTAGACGAAAATGACGTGATCCATTATGACTTTAAAAGGAATTTCAAAGACCTTAAACATAATAATTTTAATAGCAGACAGAATGACAGGGACAACCGACCGAATAAAGTTCAACATAACCCAAACAGAAACTTTGAACAACAAAACAGTTATCAACGTCAAAATTTCAGACTAAATAACAATACCAATTTTCATGATACCAACTGGATATCTAGACATAACTCCGAACAACAGAGACAATTTTTCAACAGAAATTCTGTTAATAATAATTCGAGATTTAGCAATCAAAGAAGTAATTTTAACAATTCGGGACAGTTCCGCAACAGTTTTGGAAACAACTTCCACTATAATTATGGAAATAATCCCAATAACAATTCCGGGCAGCTTAAGCAACGCTCTGCAAACAATAATCGTATTGAACCAATGGAAGTGGACAACATCCAACAAGACGTACATTTTTCAAACGAGCCTCGGACACAAAACTCCCAATAGTAGCCCTAACCATCGCAGGAAGAAAACTAGCCTGTCTAATCGACACTGGTTCAGAAACTAGTATTTTGACGCCAAAAATTTTAAGCAGGTATCAAGAACTAAAACTAGAAAAACCTCTCTACTTCTCTACTATAAATGGTGTAACTAAAGTCACATCCAAAACTGTCACACCTATTCCAGAAGAGTTCCACGTTCAAGGAACCTTGTCATGGAAGTTAATGGACTTAGCAAATTGCAAATATGATACAATAATTGGCCAAAACTTTTTAGCACCCCTTAAAGCAAAAATCGACATAGACAAAAAATTCATTGAAATTAAAAATAATAAAATCCCCTTTCAAAATAATGATTCTTACTTCATAATCAATGAAATCTGTAATTTTGAAACGAGCAATTTAAGGAAATTAGATCTTGATAATCTTAATATCGAAGAGAAGCAAAATATCCAAAGACTTACTCCGAGTTATTTTATAGAGAGGGTGACAAATTAACGTCCACACACGAAGTAACCCATGAAATCATCACTACCGTCGATCACCCTATATATTCTAAAATTTATCGCTACCCTCGATTTCATGAACAAGAAATCGAAAACCAAATAAGAGATATGCTGGAGCAAAACATAATAGTTCCAAGTAATTCTCCTTATAACAGTCCATTATGGATAGTCCCTAAAAAGATAGACAATTCGGGTCAAAAAAAAAATGGTGCATCGTAATCGATTATAGAAAATTGAACGAAATAACGATGAGCGACAAGTTTCCCATTCCTAACATCGACGGAATTCTAGACAAGTTGGGTAAAGTGCATTATTTTACCACTCAGACTTGGCAAAAGGCTTCTACCAAATCCTTGTTCGACCTGAAGACAAAGAGAAAACCGCTTTTTCTAGTCCATTCGGGCACTATGAATATGTAAGGATGCCTTTTGGGCTTGAAAACGCACCTTCAACTTTTCAAAGATTAATGAATTCCGTTTTGAGGGATCTCATTAACAAAATCTGCGTCGTCTATCTAGACGACATCTTAATCTTTAGTACATCCCTGGAAGAGCACATTCAAAGTATCAGAAAGGTATTTGATAGATTAAGAGAAGCTGGCCTAAAGATACAAATTGACAAGTGCAACTTCCTGAAAAAAAGACTGAATTTTTAGGACATATCCTGACTCCAGACGGTATAAAACCAAACCCAAATAAAATAAAAGTTATTTGAGACCTCAAATTACCAACGACAATAAAGCAAATAAAATCTTTCATAGGTACCACAGGATACTACAGGAAATTTATTAAAGATTATGCCAAAGTAGCCTACCCCATGACGATGTATTTGAAGAAAGGAACGAAGATAAACCCGAATAATCCAAATTACATTTTTGCTTTTGAATAACTCAAAGATATCATCACAAATCACCCCATTCTGAAATATCCCGACTTCAGCAAAAGATTTAAACTCATAACAGATGCAAGTAACTTTGCTCTTGGTGCAGTCTTAACACAGGAAAGTCATCCTATCTGCTATGCGTCCAGAACCCTCAACGACCATGAGAAAAACTACTCCACAATCGAAAAACAGTTATTAGCGATTGTATGGGGTACTAAATATTTCAGGCCATACCTTTTTGCGAAAGAATTCGACCTACAAACCGACCATCAGCCAATAAAATGGCTTTAGGTGAAATATTCAGGTAAGGATATAATTCCAAGACTTCAAAGGTGGCTTATCTCTCTAGGGGAATATGATATGAAAATAGATTATATTAGGGAAGGGATAACAAAATAGCAGACTTTTTAAATAGACTGAACACAGAAAAGAATGAAATAAATACGATCACGAAATGCGACATTGGAAAGCATTCAAAAACTGAAAATTTGAGTTTTTATGGAATGACCGATGAAAGTCTACACAATTTGAATGAGCAGGGCAGCATTCTTGAAACCGAAAATTTGGGTCTCACCTCGAATGACTGTGTCAAAGAAAAGGTTAACTCATACGAAAATGAAAAAATTCGGGAACTGAAAATTTGAGTTCCATTTTTGTCGAAACATCTCATAATGAAATAAACGCTTTAAGTGAATCTCTAGAAAACGAAACTATACACTCTCAGGAAGAGGACAGAAATGGTCATATACCTATACTTGAGACAATAGTTAACAGGTTTAGAACGCAAATTATTTTAAAAGAAACAAAGGAAAAAGAATATGAAAGTGTCTTCGGAAATAAAAGGATCTTTGTTGATAAAAATGATCTACATACCGATAGTGTTAGTAACCTACTTCGAAGGTATATACGTAAAGGAAAAGTAGGAATTTATTCGTTCCTGTCGGATCACAATTACAACAAATTACAACAGGTAATTATAAGGACATTTTCCGACAGTAACCAAGTAAAATTTGTCAAGTGTAGTAATTTTTCTGTAGATATAGAGGACGAAGAGGCGTTAAACAAGCAAATCTCACTTTTTCATAAACATGAATCTGGTCATTCTGGGATACTGGCAACCTATGAGGGCATTAAAACCAGAATATACAACCCAGTTCTTCGAACGCAAGTTCATAAGATTATAAACAACTGTGAGATTTGTGCAGCTGGAAAATATGACAGAAACCCTATCAACAAGAAATTTCATCTAACGGAAACACCGTCCACCACAAACGAGCTCATTCACGTAGACACTTACGTAAACAGTAAACATTGCTTTATCAATTTTATTGACAAGTTTTCGAAACATGCCATTACCTTTTTCTGGAGGATCGTAACACACAGACAATAATCGAGAAGCTCCGACAATTTTTAGCCCTAAAAGGCAAGGTTAAAATGTTTATTTTCGACAACGAGTTCAACACTAGGAATATAAGAGGACTCTGTTTAGCGGAAAATATCGACTATCATATAACAAAACCCAATAGTCATACAGGGAATGCAGATGTCGAACGGTTAAATAATACGTTAACAGAACGAATAAGAATTTTAAATATCAAAGAAAAACTTCCTATTAGGATACAAAAGCGGAAAGCAGTAAAATTTTGCAATAATACCTACCACTTAACTATTAAAGCAACCCCTCAAGATGTACAAGAACATAAAATTGACCACAATATCATCCGTGATAGGTTGAAACAAACAAAGATAAAGATTATAGGAAAAAGAAACAATGTTAGGGAAGACTATGACGAAGAAAGAGAAGGTTTTATAAAAAATTATAAATCCCTTCGGCACAAAGAACAACCGAAATTTAGAAAACATTATCTAACAGGTATTCATGAAAGCAATATCAAACGCCCTTTAAAATTTTCAGATAATTCTGGCGATAGGGATTGTCTTTCTATTGGTTCCCCTAGTCCTAGGGAAACTCACGATAAAGAAGATTAACTCTGAATTGGGATATTCAAAAATAAAAACCGACGAAATCAAAAACAATGAAGTTATAAATACCCCAAAAAAAAAAGTTTAGAAGAAACCACAAATTCTCTATTACTCGGTGTTGATCGAGACATTCCAAATCATCATATGAATAGCGTGAAAAACTTAGTAATGGCCTTGATCCCTCGTAGACACAAAAAAGCCTTAATTCACTTAGGTGGAAACTTACTAAAATGGGTATTTGGGACAATGGACGATCTTGACCGACACGACATTGAGAAACACCTAGAAACTATTGATAAAAACAACCATCAGACGATAGAGACTGTAAATCAACAAATCAAAATAAATGACAACTTTTATAAAAAAAAAAAAATTTTTTTCATTTATAAATTTATTTATAAATTCACCCAAGCATATTAACAGATGAGGAAATAAGAACATATAACATCGATTCTACTAAACTATCGCAGACTAGACTCGGCATAGCTACACACAATAACGGATCACTTATATTTGCAGTCAAAATTCCAATAGAATTTCAGAAAGTTAATAAAAAGTTATTAATTCCAACACCAAACACAAACCACAAACAGATTGACCAAGTTATAGAGTTTATAATCGAATTAGATAATAAAACATATACGTATGAAAATAACAAAAATCTCAAAGAACTTAAGATAAAAAAAAATTGTATTGCAGTTTTGTTTTAATTATTATAAATTATAATGAAGAATACATAGAAATAGAAAAAGATGTCTTAATTTGTATAAAAGATATTTTAGTAGTCCTTGTGATGAAAGCAAGTTGACTTTAACTGGAAATTACTTTATAAGCTTTTAAAATTATACTGTAACGATAGAAAGAAAAAAAAAGGATTCGGGAGAATCCCCACTCTAGCGGGGAGGAGTTACATTGTAACCAATACCCAAAGGAAATGCGACGCCACGAATTCTATCGTGGACGCATCAATAAAAGAACTTTTGAACAAAACGCTATATTCCTTTTAACGTAGAGTTATAACAAAACACGATAATAAAATCCGAAAACTATTCACACCTTTAAAACTACAACCTGTCATTGCCTTTCATTTTTCACACTCTACACTCGATATCCTTTTTTTTATTACATGCAATTCTGCATCTCATACACGTCCTCGTCGGTATCTAATTTTATGAGGATAATACAAATCACATTGTACATACGGTTTTAAGACATAACGATAGGATAAGTAGTATATAAGTAGTTAAGAACTTCTTGAGAAAGGCAGTAGAGAGTTAAACGGGAAAATAAAAACATGTAAGTCCAAAGACGTGTTTTTTCTGAAACTAGGATTTTAATAACAAGTTTCATTTTTCAGTTTAAAATTAATTTGACTTCAGTAAAAACTTAGTTCTGAAGAACTACGTTCGAAATTATTGTTCCAATACAAAATTAAATAAAATAACTCGCGTTCGCTAGATTCTTTTCGTGCTGGTCGATCAATCAGAATTTTTGATATTTTGTTGGTGACATGTCTGGCTAGAGCGTGAACAAGGATCATGTTGATCATAGATGAATTTTCCGATTTCCAGCCGAGTTTGTAACCTCAAAAATCGATTTTTTGTTCAAATGGCCGCTATTTTGATATTTTTCGACAAAAAAAAATCTTGTTAATGCGATGACCACTTAAACAAGGATTAATTTCTGTTTTTTGCTTTCGCACATAATACACACTCGAAAAATCACGTCCACCATCAATTTTGGGCATTTTTTTAAAAATTAGTTTCTCTCTATCTAAAGTGTTAATGAAAATTTTAACGCATTTCAAAGCAACATCTTATTTCCATTTATGAAGAAAAAATTATCGAAAAAAGTTTTTATCCGGAAATTGTAATCTAAAATCCTTTGAGCTTGTATAGATTGAAATTAGCAGTTCAAATCGGTATATGAGGAATAGAGGCAACATTGAAACTGTACCATAATATTTATTCAGAAATTATTCATCAGACATTATAAAATATCACTTTTCTCAGTATTTTCCTCACAATACTGGTGTTAAGTTTTTTTCTTATTCAAAAAATAAAGTTCAAGTGCTCTCCGCATTAGCGCTTTAAATTTTTCGCGCGATTTTGCATTTGATTCATTTATCATAGAAGTGTTAAATGCAATTCACATTAATTATTTGTTTGTTCTTAGCAATATTTATTTCACGCAACTTATCACCGAATGGGAGCACTATATTTTCAACGATGTTTTAAAAATTATTCTTTGGTGATTTTGACAATGTTTCGCAACCTCCGATGCATTTCCACCTTCCAAAACCTCTTTCTTTTCTCAAACTTAAAAAACCCGAAAAAATGTTGCATTTTCCATTTTTTGGAAAATAATTCTCATACTATCTTAAGTGAACCACCATCCCCATTCATAAATTCAATGCAGCAATGCAATTCCTCCACGATTCATCACTTACTCCACACCACCATCGATAAGTCCCTTTCCGTACATGTCGCGGATGTTACACTTTTCCATTCAGTCAAGGTCAACTTTCTCAGAGTGGATTCAATGTGATTAACCCCTTTAGACGATGGAGCGAACAAAAAGGATAAAATGGCCGCGGTTTATTCAAACCCAGCATCTTGGAGTCCACAGGCCGCTACAAATCCACCATTTGACGGAGCTGTTCGACATCAAATATTCCAGAAACAACATCAAGTATCTTCGTTGGGATTCGCAATCTTTCTTTGTTCGTGCGCTTGTGGAAGTTATTGCATTTTAACTGTAGTGGAAACTTCTGCTGCAGAACAATGCTGCAAAAACAATGTCCTGTCTGCCAACTATACGAGGTGTCTTTTTGCAAAAGTGCTGTGGTGGAAAAGGTGAAAAACAAATAGCAGGTGACAAGAATAGGTGAGAAATGCGATTTATACCCAAGAAGTGACGTCACCATCCTTACAAAGTTATGTAGAAAAAGAACGAAACAGCGTAAAAAGCTCTTGCAAGTTCTTCAAATCAACGTACAAAATCGCGGTAGTATGGAAATTTGCTCAATGTTTGCTGCGTTAGTACCAGAGACCACTATCTCTCCAAAATAATCTTACTGTGGTTACTGTTGCTTCTTTGAAATCCAAGAGTAGTGACACGATGGGTTAGGAGTAGTCTTAGCTCCGAGTGTCCCTAAACAAGAGATTATATATATTTTCTTTCTCGATGTTTTGTCAGCAAGTGTTGAGGACAAGAAAAAAACAATAGACGGCTGTTAATGAACCTAATATCACAAATTCAAAAAAAAAACACTTCCTTATTAGATATTCAAATTTGAACAAAAAAAATTCAAAGAAAATAAGCACTTCCTTATTAGATATTCGCAACCGCAATGTGTATTGAAATGGGAGATTACTGTTCATATATGCAAGCTTATGAGAACCATCTATAATACGATTGTATCGATTATCACTTCTCTCTTGAGCAGGATTCTTGCCAAACGAGTATTTTTTCCGAGAACAAATACATTAACATAAAGTTTAACAATCTTTTATTATACTAGAGAATATTTATTCTGGCACTATTAACGGTTGTTTGAATCACATCTGCAAAAGCTGTCGGGATGTGGATTCGTTTTCGTACAACTAGTCGCTTCACGTTTCAGAGTGTCTAAAGTAAGGACGAAATAAATTTTGAAATTTAATATCATTTCGTGAAAACGGCGAAAAGTTTTACCTATATTTTCATTACAATTGTAAAACCATCTACTTGCTGCTTTCCATGCATAAACGCACACTGATTTCGTTTCTAAATCTGAAGCCGGGCCTTTAATGATAGGATCGAGGACCCCAGGTATCGCAACTTCAATCTCTCCACCTTATGAAAAACGATAAAGCAATTTTTCTTCCTTTTAAGGTAGAAATTGATTTAAAATTCATTTCACGACTTACAATAGTTTTGTCTGACAACAATCGGTACGGCCCAAAGCGGTGAAAGGATGCCTGGTTTATGACTGTCTAAGCCGATTGTAGTTTCATTTGTTCTGAGCCAGGAGTATGTGTTACTAAATCCGCTTATAACTGAAACAAAATTTATTATAAAAACATAATTTAAATCCAATCCTTGCATGTCAACAAGAAAATAATCATAGGAGGTTTTTGGATTTTTTGGAGGTTTTTGGCTTCAAACTGTCTTGGTAAGTAACCAACTTACTATTTTGTATCTTATAGTTTTCTTACAGACTGTGAAGCAAATATTTGCATAAAAAGACTCCCATAGGACTTCCACAGTTTGCAAATATTACATAAATCTTCAGCAGGTGTTTAAGACCGGTTGCGGACTAGGTTCTCACGTTGACAGAGGAGGCGTTAAGTTAGCAGCCCAAGAGCACTGCGCGCCTAAGCGTCCAAAAATCTGGGCTCGAAAAGGAAGTTCTTCCTAATCTCATAAAAAGATTCTGTCGACTACCGCTCTGAAACTCTGATTTACATAATACAAGTACGTTAGGTGACATTATGTTATATGACATATCATTTCAAGGTAATTCAGTTTGAACTATAGATTCTGCTGAAAAACATCCTTAAATAGATATTAAAAATTTCTTCAAAGAACCAACCATGCAATCTCTTTTCAGTTAATTATGTGATCGAACTTCAACATATTCACTCCGCAAAGAACAGGACCCTGTTCCGCTAATATTTATCTTTAATATCTACAACTACGTCTCTTTCACCAGAACCTCTTTAGACCCTCTCTCTTCTGAGAGTCTGTCTTTACCATGTTGGAATTTTGATTAGCTGAGTTATTTAATTTTATTCCTGATGCCGGCAGTAAGGCATGTCAACCTTTCAAAGTTTATTGTGCCTGCTAGATCTGTTTGATCTAGAGCTGATCTAGAGCGCTTCAGGCAGATCAACATTTCTGCTCTGGCTTTAGACCTCCCAATTTCTTTTTGACAACGAAGTAGCTTCCTAAATTTTCGCTCCACTTTCGAGAGAGTGTGGCGCAGTGTACTGACAGCTGCGCTATTGTCTCAGATTGTCAGATTGTGAAACTCAAAGCTACGTTTAATTTTTTCGAGTATATAATGATACGTTAGATCTTAGAAGAGACCCTCAGCTTTCTCTCATTTATTCTGATGCACGCTCTTCACTTCTCCTCGTGAAAGACGTCGAGCAAAAACTTCGATATTTGAAGCCCCACAATTGTAAATCAGAACGAATTTATTTTCTTTTAGGATTTTGTAAATTCATTTGGGTTACCCTGAATGGTCCAGGTTCGATGGTCCGCTTATTGGTCCTTGGTCCTGCACACGCTAATTGAACCACCTGCTCAATTCCTTCGAAATCTCCGTCTTCGGTAAAGGATGACACAGTTCTCCGCACTCAACTTATTGTGTGCACTATAGCGTTCTAGAACTATTCTCGATATAATCAACCTGACTCTCTACTGTCCTGGCTTTATTGCTTGTCTATCAAATAAGATAGGCATAGTTTTACCTTTGTATCCTTTATCTCTGCTAAGCTATATGCCTACAGCGGTGAAACTCTTCCGCAAAAGTACTTCTACACATCCCTCTCATTGGAAGTGAATATTTACTGCCAGGTGCAAAGTCTCTCATTTGTTTTATTGCTGATGTCTTCAAACCACTGTATACCTTTTAATCGCTTTCCATCTATTGAGGAGTGGATTCCATTTCCCCATTACCAGCACAAGGATTCTTCCCTTTTTTATGGTGCTGCGGACTTGGAATCTCTCCGATGATTCTGTGATGATCATTTTTTCACCTCTTTGTATGACTAGCAATCTGTCACCTCCTTGGACGGTCCATATCGCAACTGATCTTCAAACTGTCATTCGCCATCATGAGACTGCTGAAATCACAGTTGACATGCTCGTTCTGTTCTATTTTGTTCATAAGTTCAGTTCCAGATAGAAGATAGAAATTCACGTAGAAAAACCGAAAATAATGTTTGCAGACGCCCAATGTAAATAAATCAATAATCGCTCTTTGATCTGAACTAACATAAGAACGTAAGGCTGCATTCCAACTATACGTTTCAAATACGTTCTACTTTGAAGTTCAAACGTTGAATATGAGCCCTTGCAGACTCTCATCAGAAGCCGCTAACTATTTGGAAGGGAAGATTGGCTCTCCTAGTTTAGTTAAAGAGAACATAACTAAACTAAGATAAGAAGAAACTTTAGAAAATGAAACCGTCTATAATCTGCACTCCTCAGGACTTCCATTCAAAAAACTTACTACCAGCAAATTATTGAACAGTTGTTTATAGTGAACATTTTCATGCGCTACGCAAAAAAACGAGGTATTCAATCCTGTCTTAGTATTGAAGAGCTTTGTCAATACAATATAAGGGTCATATACTGCAAGCCGTAATATAAAAGTGGTCAAAAAGGATCAACGAATTTCTCAGTACTGCATTTGTTCCAAATTCGTCTGTCATTCAAATTACAAATTTACTGTACACAAAGGAAAGGGGAAAAAACTTTCCATTTCATAAACATATTCTGTCATAATTTCTGCGTATTCTCCAGTGTTGAAATACAATGTTTAAACTTTTGTACCTATCTGTTACTTCTTCTGCTTTGATTGCTACTGCCTACTAAAACGACTACCACAACAACTGTTACTACGTTACGCTATTACTTACTACTGATTAATGTTTTTTGCTGTTTTGTTGTTTATTGAAATTTTTATGCATATATGGTTTTTATCCCCGGTTGTGGTTATGTCAAATGTTTGACAGCGACAGATTGTCAAACAACTGTGATTGTCATTCGATGGATCTGGTCGTAATAGATACTTGGACTGAAATTACTTTTAAATAGAAATTACATTATAAATTGAAATATCACATGTTTCTTTTTTTCCTTTATCCTTTGCATATCAAGCTTTTTTCAATGATGGAGTAAGCCTTAAAATTACCTTATTCCGACATAATTTTGCGATCCATCTAAAAGTGTTTATTGCGAAGGTGGTGATCGAATAGAGATGGGAATTTAGAGTCCTGATTGACTTGAAACAAGAGGGTTCTGCGAGCTCTCTGTATCCTGTTTTGTATATAACTGATGACGGAACTGATCTTGGTGATCAATTTTCAAGTTCTCGTGTTTCTGTTTAGTCACCTTGTTGTGTCTGTACATAGAATGGAGGCTTGTGGTTAAATTTTGTGCGAAGGCTAGTTTATGTAGGATAGTTGGAACTAAGCAGTTTAATTGGCGAGAGATATGAAGAAAATCAGTTAACTTAGTATTGTTTTGGGATGAGTTGGATCACTGAAATTAGTGTTTCGAATGATGCATGTTTGGTGGGATCCTTTAAATGTTTAAAGCTTATCACAATTATGCATTACATGATCGGCTTAATTTTTGATTTCGCTGTATAGGAAACTGGTCCGATGGTAATTTTTGCTTGGTCTTCAATATTTTGACAGACACTTCCCAAATATTTTCCTCTCAAAGTTTAATAGCTCACCTGCTACGATGGGGAAAAAATGAACCGAACAGGAAATCAGTAGGAAAGAGTGGGTCTGATGAGGGTTTTCTTCGTTAGAAGTTTAGTTCTGACTTGTATTGAGGGAGTAAGAATTGATTTGAGAAAAGTTCAAGAGGAGAGCAAATCAGAGATGTTAAAGCACAACAGCACAGAGTTACTTTGGGGCACTTGCATTTTATCCATGTTTAGTGAAAGTTGTTTACTTTCAGCTGGCACGAACTTAAAAGAAGAACTAGAAACGCTTTGAAGAGTTTCTAGTTCGCACTAGAAACGCCTATGTATAGTTAGTCTATTATAACTTCGCACATTTCGGTGTTTATTGAGAAGACCCAGTACTTTTGTAGAGATTCTCTGGGTGATGCGAAGACCCGCTGTGCGGATTCAGAGGGGGATGCGTGCGCAGTAAGAACACGTATGTCAGTCGCGTATGGGATTGATGAGAGTTGTGGAAAGGGTTGACGTTATTGAACCAGGCAGAATGCTGTTTGATGTTCTCACTTGATTGCACTTGTATTAGGATATCCTGGGGGAAAGAATTAAAACAAATGTGGGCCTAGTATTGATCTTTGTGGAAAACCGTAGCGAACATTGATAATGTCAAAGAAGGTAGAAGAAATTTATTCAAAAAGAGTACTTCGGTGTAAGAGGTTGACTATAATTCATGTCAGTGGAGTGGGGCAGGGTCCTTTGATGTTTGTACAAGAAACCTTTGTTCTACACGGAGTCGAACGTTTTCTCCAGATCAATTGAGCAAACCACAGGTATGGCTTTCTTCCTTAGACCGGCTTAAATGTAGTCGTGTAGAAAGTGGAGTTGTTCTGCTCCCAGAAGCTTACCTCTATGAATAGGATAACAACTTTTACGTCTAGGACGAGGTACCTCTAGGTAGGAATTTTAGCGAAAATTTCTTATAACTTCTTTGAAATTATCAATATTCGCCCTAGTTTTCCCTAAGGATCAATATTAGGCTCATACATATGCCATCTTACCTATAAATTTTTCTTCCGATAATACAAGCTAAAGACTGAAGTATATTGAGTATAAGTCTCGTCTTACGTTCGTTTTGTTGTCTGCTTACTCGATCGCTCCATAGGCAAGTATTGGTCTCAACAATATGGTTCACATCCACCGTAGGGTCACAGGGTTCCCCCAGGACTCATGCCATATTTCTACCCATCATCCGATCTTGGGGAAATTTTTGCAGATCCTGCCTTACATAAGTGTTCCACGTGAACCTGCCATCCATCTGCATTTGTCCTTTCAAAAAATCAATTTTCTTTGAATAAAGACGTTGTTCGGATGAAGACGTTAAAAAGAGTTTCAGTCTTACGTTAGGGTGTGTGTCAACGTATTGTGTTTCGTTGATTTATTTAAGTTTGAATATTTCATTCTTATAACGGAAAAAAAAACAAAAAGAAATTAAGGATTAAGAAACTGACTGATAAATGAAGAATCGGCCAATTTGGATAAAGATGCTGCGAAAGAATTTCTTTCCGCGTTTTCCAACATTTAAGATGGAGAATATTCTTCTTGTCAAATATTAATCGTAGATGAAACGAGTTTATTTTGAAAAAAATGCTGAATCGTACATTGATATCGAATGAATCAGTTACCCCTAGTCATAAGCCTTCAGAAAACCGATTGACATCAATTCTTGATGGAAACTTAACTGGCAATTTAAAATTGAAGCCATTGTCAGTTTACCAAGCAGAAAATCGCGTCCTCCAATTTTGGGATTCTGCTCCTTTTTTGAAATTCTTGCAGTGATGAACTATCTTCATTTATTATGTCAAATCAGCGTTTCCCTGGTTGCCCTTCTGATCTCCGCCCTTCAGTTCTTTCAACGATTACAAAAGCCAGCCCATTGCAACTTCGGCAGTCTTACAAGAATTGAGAACTGCGGCCTGCCAAAATTTTTACACAGCTGATGGTTGTATCGAATTCGCAATTGGTCCAATTATCCGCATTAGGACCCGTCGTTCAAAGGCGTTCAATATATTTGCGAATGCTTGGGTAAGGTTTCGTCTTTCAAACCCATATTATAGCACAAGTCTTACCACAGATTTGTACACTTGGCGCTTTTTTGCCAGTGTATCCAGCTGGTCTTCATGTTCGTCAGAACTAAATAAAACGATTTATTATCGAACTGTACTCGTCAGGGTATTTCATCTCTTTCATTAGCGGTTTCTCAGCCTACCTATTGTTTCGAAAAAAAATTTGAAATTTCGAAAAAACAGAGCAAATTTGAAAGGTAAAGAGGCCAGTCAATCTCCCTCTTTAAATTCGGTATTTGTGTCAAAGCCGTCGGTGAATTGGATGTTAATGTGGACATAGAAGGTTTTTGACGTCTTGTCATTTTGATTAGACGGACTTATTTGGCTGGAAAACCAAAGCGAAGCATTATTGGATACAATATGTTAAAAATACTGTCGTTGAATCTGGTAGACGTCTATGCTGAACTGCCAACTTTTTTCAAGTACCTGCTTGACAGTAAATAACAAGTCTGTCGTCGTTCAAAAAGCTCTAAAGCACTTTGTGATTCTATGGGGCTCTGATGGCGGAACAGACTTCATCCAGAGCTCGTGGTGCGAATGAAAGGTTTCCAAATATATCTTTATCTATAGGCTCATATGTTCAAGAGATGTGCGGACGATTAAGATGATTGAATGAAGTATCGAACCCATCTTTCCTTAATCCTGCTTTCATCAGCGATGGTGTTGCCGATGTCATCTCAGCAGAGCGTGGTCTTTGGCTGACAACTTCGCTTCAAGCTTTCTACTAGTTCTTATGCTTGTCTTCTTTTCTTGCTCCATGGACTTACATCGATGCTCCTCAATTGGTCGTCACAGTGTTTTGTACGTAAATTTTTTTTGCACTCCTGGTTCATATTTTGTAACGTACCCTGGCATTAATCATCGAACCAATCATATCTTTACGCTGGGCTTGATGTCTAATAGTCTATTCTACCACGGTCTTAATTGCCAATTTCACTTCTATCCATAGCTCATTGTTGCAGTGGGGTATCTATAAGGATGGGAGCTAGATGGTTCCCGAGGATCTCCGTGAAACCTTTGACCATAGACGTCGTTTGGAACCTTTCGATGTCAAATTTTTCGCAAAGGGTTGGTCTTCGCCGAATACGGCTTTGACATGCGGCATCGATATTAGTTTAATGAAGTAGTAATCCAAATTATAATGGTCTTCTCGGTATGTACGATCAACAACAATGCACGAGGCCCAGGATATTGGATCAGGACAAGGTCGATCTGATTTGTGTGTTGCCATCCGGTAACTTCCAGGTCATTATATGTACACGTGGATGTGGGAAGAAAATCGAACGTATGACTAATTTCTGCTACAAGCAAAGTCAATCAGGCATTGGCCGTTGTTATTTGTTTCATCGTGGAGGCTATATCCTCCAGGCGTTCCTCGATGGGAACGCTTAACGCAAACTTTAAAATAAAATTACTCAGTATATTTTTGTGTCGTTTGTCAGCAATGAGTTGACTAGGTTGACTTTCCAGGCGATTGTAGAACTTTTCCTTCGTTTTTTTGTCCTTTTCTTCGGTAAGAGCGTGTGTGCTTATCTGCTGAATTCTGAGGAATTTCCCTTTTTTACGGATCGCACAGAACCGTTCATTGACTACCATAAAATCGATAACATGCGATTTGGAAACCCACAATGAAATCCACTCCTTATCCTCGCTTCGTAACCTACTTCCTATTTTTGAATATTTTGTGCGATCTCCTGTTCAGAATACCACTTCCAGTCCAATCCAGTCCAGTCTGTTTCCTGTATTGCCAGTATGGTTAATTCATATTGGCTGGCATGTAGTAATAGTTCTTTAACGACGCCAAGGTTATTCTGTTATCTGAGATTCGAGGATCAAGTGCCATTGGTCGAGAATCACTTGCCATAGTCTCTTTTGGTTTCGAGGTCGTTGCCCTAGGTCCAAATCTTTCCGAGGCTCTGCTGTAGGTTCCAAAAGGATTCAGGGATTTTACTGGGATGGGAAGTTAATCCGTCGGCCAACGTACATACCGGTGACATGGGTATTACTTTGATTCCGTTTTTGGGCACGGCGTACTCGCATCCATCATTTTACGACCCCTAAAGTGAGCCTTATGTAGGATTTAGTAACAGAGCTGTAGGTGTGCTTAAAATTATTAACATTTGCCTGCATTTAATGTCGCATCATTTTCGGACTAGTGGAAATATGCGACCCCGATCCCTAGACCATTTGCTAGTATTTATTCGTGGGGTTTTGCATGAGTTTCATAGGAGCTGTGATTTGCGGAAACAAGGAAATCCCTCCTCCTTTCTCAACCAGGCTTGGGACCGTGTACAATGGAGAGAACCTGTTAAAACTTTGAACGTCATACAATACAATCAAAAAGTTTTTTTTTTATTTTAGATAAATTAGGTGAAATATAATAAACACATAAGTTCTTCTTTTTTCATAGGCTTTTTGAGAAAAGCTCAATCACCAGTTTACTTGAGAATATTTTTGTACTTAAATTTTACCATATATTCGTAAAAACCATGCTTAATAATGTACAAGAGGTGTAAGTATTTTTACTCTAACCATTTTTCTATAAAAAATAATCGTAAGAAAAGTACACTTTCTCACGCTGAAATTCGCCTTGTCCCTTACACGAGCTCGGGTTTTACGTTAGAAACAATTTTCCCCCTTAAATTTCAAAAGGACTTATCGAAGGACTTGTGTGTCCAGATATATTCGAAAAATGGTTGGTTGAAGCGTTCTACAAAGTTTAAGCCCTAAATATGTGGGTCCTTACAGAGCTATATCAGCCTGCTGGACCATTTTCGAAAGTTAAAAATTTCTCCATTTCTAATGGAAATGTTTTCCATTATGAATTCTTTGACAATTGATTTTTGAGTTCGCAAAATTATTTGTGTTTGTTTTTTAAAGGTTGATTCAATCCGTTCGAAAATGGCGAAGGCCGCAAAGCGAATTAAATGATGCTTTTGTTTCGTGAGATTTTTATTGTTCAATAATTAGGAATGAAGTATCGAAACCCGTAGGAAATGGATCGGAGACTTTCCTAGTTGTACTTAAATGAACATACAGGCTTTGTACATACAAAATGTATCTCCTCCAGAGACCAGGCGTCCATTTAAATTGGCATTACTTTCAATTGATTTCCGTAATGAGCCAAGCAAGAATTAAACATTTCAAGTTTTATTTCAATATTCAGGCAACACTGTCAACACTGTATTATCACTGTCATTTCTCATCAATTTGCGATAAGTTCGCTGATATGGAGGTAAAAAAAGAAACGTTCGTTATACGGTAATTTCATATGTTTTCTTGTTGATTTCGTTCAGTTTTATTTTGTATTTTTTTTGTTGTGTGTTATTTTGTGCGTTGAGATGAAAAGTTCTGAAAAAAATTTTTTGTGTTTGTACTGATCAAACTGTTTTACTGTCCTCCATTTAAATGGACACTTGGTTCATATCTTAGTAGTCGATTGTCCATTTAATTGGACATCTGGTCCGTTTCCACGAAATAATTAGTCCATTTAAAAGGACACCTGTAGGACTGAACTACACGGATTCACGAAGTGGGCTATTGCAAATTCTGTTCCTATTCAAATTTTTTGCTAGCTGTAACATTTATTGCTTCCTACTTTTCAATCAAGCCAATCTTCAAGTGTTAAAATGCGCACAAATTTTATTTATTATTTTGATCAATAAAATTGAGTATCGTTTTCTATTGCAATGCAAGTTTATTTTTGGGAAAATATTTTCAAGATCTATTTTGTTATCAGTTATCAATGAACTATCAATTGTATTTGTTATTGTTCCAGTAAATTTTTCTCATAAAAAGAGAATAACAAACGTAAAAGACATCATCGACGACCTTCTGGCTCATTATTGTTCGGAGATATATTTGAAGGAGAATACATCGATGAAGACCTAAACTCAGATGACGCGAAAATCGAGCGAAGAGCAGGAAAGATACTGCAAAGAACTGAGCATGAAGTTTCCGTGGACGAATCCATCCAAGGGGAAAAAACCAAGAAGACGAGCAGGTTGAAGGCATACTTGATTCACAACCGTAAACCATTGGTGGATTAAAGCGTCAAAGAGGTCCAAAACCTCGAACTGAAAAAAGATGGGGCAAAACAACTTTCCATCCTGTCGTAGTTAGTAAGGGGGACTAAGGATTCACTATTTCAGTTCGAGAAAAGTGGGTGGTACCAAAGCAGAATGTTGACCTTTATTTTGATTTGGATATGATCAAGAGAATGAGTGCACTCAAATGAATATTTTCTCAAATGAATATTTTACGACGAGCATCACGATCAGTGACATGAGTGCATTCGTAGGTTCAACGATTTTGATATCCTGCCTAAATTATCCGAGCATTCGCTTGTACTGGGCCAAAGTGACAACAGTGGCTAGTATTGCTGATGCAATGCCCAGAGAAAATTTTTTCTTAATCAGAAAACATCTCAAAGTAGTGGATGATAATCTTGTTATGAGGCACGAAAGAGACAAAGATAAATTCTGGAGAATACGACCCAAAGCTGAAAGGGTAGGAGAAGGGTTTTTGCGCTGACATAGAAGCCATAACGTTGCTGTAGATGCACAAAGGCTCCCATTTACTGTTTCTGTTTGCGTCATGAAGCAATTTCTTCCTAAAAAGTGCGTTAAAAATTTTGTGCTTGCAGCTCCTAATGAACTTGTATTGGATTTTGAATTTTACAAAAGCAAAGAGCATCTTTTGAGAGATAATCCTGAGGATTTACATCTTGCAGAAAGGGTGGTCTTTAGACCAAGCGAAAGCTAACATGAGAAAAAGCATTTATATTTTGATAGGTATTTCACGACTTTTCACTTCTTTGAAATTTTGAGAGGTAAATGTTTGGATGGAACCGGAACTTTTATGGACACCAGGGTTGCCAAACAACAATCGGGAGATTTCAAGAGTGATACTTTGATGAAAAATCGAGTTAGGCGCAGCGCTGATCAAGTAGTGAAGTCGGATGGCAATGTTTTATTGGTCAAATAGTTTGACTTTAAACCTATTCTCGTTGTGTCAAATTTTTGAACTGCCGAACCTATTGGTTCATGCCACAGATGGTCTGACGCAAGAAAAAAATACATAAATGTTCCAGGACCCAACATTGTTGCAGAATACAATTCAAATATGGGCGGAATAGCTTTAATGGAAGGCATGATTAGCAGATAACAAATGGACAGTGAAGGTTACTTTTTATTTTATTTATTTAGCTCTTGCATACGCATGGATCTTATACAAACAAGAACAAATGATCCTACACAAAAGCAAAAAGGAGATACTTCAGTGCTTAGAATTCAAGACAATTGTGGCTGGAGTTTTCTGTTCTTCAATGAAGGCTTAAACGAGGGTTCTTCCGAATCATGGACTCTTCGTTCAAGAGCTCGAAGAAATAAGGAAGAGGCGCCCCCTCTATCAAAAACTGATGCCATGCACCTTCTACGTGTTCTAGACCTTTTAGGTCTGTGGAGGATGTACAGGAATCAGTGAGTCCTCATCAAACCTATATCTCGTAAGCTGAATGGTTAAATTCGCTATCGCTAATCCGGCGCAAACGGAGAAGACTGACTTAGATTCAAGTGGTGGCCATGTAGTAGAATCAATATAGACCGGCAGGATTGGTGTAAATGGTGAAATGCAGCCATTTAGTCTCTCGAAATGAAAAAAACTATTCATCATACCATTTTGAGCTCCATTGAAAAGTTTCTCAATTTGCACTCTTCATTCACAATCCTTGTAACGTATGATACGTTTCCACATTTCCGTGTCTCAAATCTTATTTCGTATTATGTTTTCAGATTATTTAATACGTCACTACTCGATTTACTACGTCAAGTCACAAACATTAAGCTTTAACTTATAAAAAGATATAGTGTTGGATTTAGTTACCAGCAATGTATTCAATCTTTCTGGTTCCTGTTTCACCATTTGTAAGCACAATATTTGCATCCGTGGAAGTCATTACATAAAATTTTAAATGTAATTTATATCGGTCGGATTTGTAGTTTTTCAGATCTGCTATTGGGAATAAATGTTGGCATCGATTCGAGTTAATGTCGTATTCCTGACACGTTGCTAATTTGGCGAAGGAAACAGGACGATCTTCGTAGCACACCACAATATTCACCACAACAATAACAAACAAAAGCAATTTTACAGAAATCATTTTGAGACAGAAACCGATTCAAAGACTCTTAATTTGGTACTAAGCCAATATTATCTGTGATAGCACAGAAATTAATTCAAAAATTATCAAAAAGCTTTGGTAAGGTCAGAACGTGACTTCTCACAACAGATAATACAGTGGGCATAGTTTTTCCCCGGAGCTCCTTGTTGTCATTCTATCTACACGAACACACTTAAAGTTATGTCGTTAAACAATTATGATGCTAGTTTTTGTGATCGACTTGACGAATTTATTCATGAAAATCGCATGAATTGAAAATATTTCAATGAATTTTATCCTTTTTTTTTTTTTAGGTTCACACTGGGGGGATACCAGCTTAAAATTGGCCCGGGCTACTATGGCACTGGCCAGCGTTGTCGATCCTGTGAATTATATATCATTATTACTTGTTCATAGTTAGTCTGTGGCTTAGTTATATTTTGATTGTGTGGGTATGAGTGATATGTCGTTGGGTGTTATATGTTAGGGTTCGCTTCTGCTAAGAACGCTCCAAAGCTGTCAAGTAAGTTACTGTCGTTTTTGAGAATTAGGTCTTTAATATTATTGTAATTAAGAAAAAGATTGTGATTTGCCCTGATCCTTTCGTATTTAGTGCAGTGAAACAATTGGTGATCTATTGTGTCAGTTTTGTTGCATTGTATGCATAGATCGGTAGTGCTTTTTTTAATTTGAAAGAGACGAAGTTTGTTGTAGGCTCTGTTTGTGAGGATTCTGTTGATGGTTTTGATATGTTTGGGGGTGATGTTGCTTTTATGAAACCATGGTTTTCCTTTGTTGTTGAGATGGTGTGCCTCTTTCCATATGCAGGGTGCGTAGTTGGTGGTTTGAGCTCTAATTCTGCCCTTCCATTCATTGTCAATTTCTTCTTTTATTAAGTTTGTTATTTCGTCCAGTTCATATTGTGTGTCCATGATACTATGGCTTAAAACACCTATTTTGGCTTGTTTTTCGGCTGTTTCTAACGGCATGATGCCCGCGTGTCCCGGGATCCAGATGAAATTGAAGATCTTCTCTGGGTAATTTTCAATGAATTTCCATATATCTTGTGTGGTCTTTCTGTATTCTTGATTTTCCTTTAGACTTTTGATAGCATTATTGGAATACAGTGAAGACAAAAATCTTATGGTGATTCTGTATGTTGTTCCTATTTAGGGCCGACAGGATGGCGTGTAATTCTGCTGCTGTTGTTGTTACGCTATTGTGGAGACTAGAATTGTAGGTGGTGTTGTTGTTAAGGTTCAGGAATCCTATCCCTGTGCCAAAGAGATTTTTGGCTGCATCGGTCACCAGTATCAGGGCATTTTGTTTTTTAAGGTTATCTGTATACTTCTTGAAGGTAAGGTTGGGTTTTGTTTGGTTGTGGGTATGGAGGAAGGAGGACGTTGTTGAGAACGGTGTGGTGAACAGGTTAGCTGGTCTTTTAGTCCGGTGAGTTGGGTTGAGCTTTCTCAGGTGGTGATTAAATTTGTGGAGGATGTAATTGTAGCTGCTTTTGTGGGCTGGATCCTGTTCAGTCCATGTTGGTCTGAAAGTGTTGTTGACAATTTGTTTACCTAATTCTTTCGCCGTTAGTAGAGCTGCTCTATCTATGTATTGATGTTCGGATGCCATGTTAAAAGCATAGAGGTTGGGTGTGCTAGGGGGTAAACCTAGGCATTGCTTGAGAATCTTAGCTTTGAGCCTGTCCATGGTATTGAATAAGTATGCTGGTGCATGTGCCATTGTAGTTAGTCCGTATTCTATTTTGGGCCTGACTAATGATTTGAAAAGATTTAGAGCCAAGGTGGGGCTAAAGGGATTTGTGGGTCTGTTCAGATATTTTATTATGTTGCCTATGTTGTTAAAGGTTTGGATGTGTTCTTCATGTGTTCTAAAGGTTAGATTTTTATTTAGATTGATGCCTAGGTATTTTATGCTATTGCTCCATTTTATTTGGGTGTTATTGTGTTTGAGAATTATATCTGTGTTCCTGCTATAGTGGAAATTAATGGCTTGTATTTTGTCCGGGTTGAAGGGTAGCTTGAGGTTGTCACTCATTGTGGAGAAGAGATTTAGTTTGAGTTGAAGTAGGTTAATCGTGTGCTTTAAATTAGTTCCCTCAGTTAGAATGAGGAAGTCATCAGCATATTATAGAAGAGTTGTGTTGCTGTCAGATATATTGTGCAGTTTGGAAGTGTATATATTGAAAAGGAGTGGGCTCAAGACGTCACCTTGTGGCAGACCATTGGAGATTGTCGTGTGTTGTTGGTTGAGGTGGAGTATTCTTTCTTTATATAGATTTATGATCCATGAGGTGTAGGTTTTTGGGATGTTGAGGTCTGAAAGAAGTTTGTTCAGGATCTGTAGGTCGACTTTCTCATATGCATTTGAAAAATCTATAACACAGGCAGTTTTGAAGGGGAAAGTGGATTTGTTTTCAAGTTTTTGTAAAAGGGTGTTAAAGCATGTTGTCAAGGATTTGTTTTTTGTGTAAGCAAAAGTAAGAGTTGGTAGTGGATTTGTGTTTATTAGGTGTGTTTCGATTCTTTGTTTTATAAGTTTATTTATGATTTTAATGGGAACACTGAGGAGGGATATGGGTCTGTAGTTGCTGAGGTCTTCTAGATTTCTATTGGGTTTGGGAACGGGAACGATTCTGATATGCCTTCCTGATGTGGGTATGTCACATCTATTGACTGCATCATTAATAGCCTGTAAAAGATTATTCGGGTGATGTGTGAGTAAGGCTTTAATTAGATTGTGATTAATGTTATGAAGACCAGGGGTTGTGGATTTACGTTTCTCATTAATAACATTATTGAGTTCTTCCTGTTCGGAGTCTGGTGGGTGTTCCAGAGGATTGTGTGGCATCATGTTTAAGGTGTTATCAGGGTGGTGCTTTGATTTAATCATGTTGAGGTAGGTTTGGGTCTGGTCCTCATCAAGGTTGTATCTTGAGGGGGGTTCTTTATTATTCCTGATACTGTTGATAAATCTCCAGAAGTTATTTATGTTTCCGCTGCCTCTGATTTCATCTAGTTTGTCTGTCCAGCTTCTTTGCTTGGCCTCTTTGGATCTTTGCCTCCAGTTTGTTTTTGCCTCGTGGAGAATTTCCCAGTTGGCATTAGATTTGAGTCTGTTGTAATTTAGTAGTGCCTTATTTTTTATTTTCCAGAGCCTTGCTAAATCCCTTGCTGCTTGGACCACCAGTGTTTGGGTGTGTGCTTGTATCTTATCGTGTTTGAGTTTAGGTCTTTTAGGTGGCTTAGTTTATCGTATATATTATTGAGGTTTGGTGAAAAAGGGGTTTTATTTATTTCTTGAGCGATGTTCCTATATTTGATTTTCTTGGTGTTTGAAATGGGTGTACCGGGCAAGCAGATTTTAATTGTTATATGATTACTGTTGCTGATGTGCTCTTTGTCTTCCATCCAGAGGATACTATTCCTATTCATGTTACTAAGAGTTATATCCGGCGTTGACTGTAAAATTTTGCCGTTTTTGTTTGTTGTTTTATAAGTGTATATGCCAGTGTTCAATATTTTGAGGTTGTGCTCTGTCATCCAACCTTTCAGAATTCTGCCTTTGGCGTTGTTAAGATGATCTCCCCATGCCTTGTTTCTTGCGTTTAGATCTCTTCCGATGAGTATGTCTTTGGTGTAGTCTAAGATGTTGGAAAGCTTGTCTAATTCTTCTTTGAAAAATTGGGTATTGATGGCGGGGGAGCATATAGGGATGCTAAAATTATGTTATGTTTAAGGTTTAGGGTCTGGATTACTACATTTTCTATACGACTGTTCGTGTGGATCTGTCTAAACTTAATGTCCTTTCTGATTAATATTGCAACTCCTCCTCCTATGTTGTTGTCTCTGGTTTTGAAGATTATATTGTAGTTGGTAAACTTCATATTAATATTGAAATTACTGAGTATTTCTTGTAGGAGTGCGAAGGCTATGTTATTCTTGTATAAGTAGTATTCTAGATTGTCCTTGTGCTTGTTGATACTTTGGATGTTTAGTTGTAAAATGTTCATGTGTTAGATGATAATGTTGGTGTTACTCTTTCTTGTGTTACTTTTCTCATTACCAGAGTTGGCGAGGTATTTCTGTAGTGTTTTTACCCATGTTTGAACACTAGTTATTAGTAAGTCCTCGTTTTCTTTGTTGTCTCCGGTCTTTCTGTTAATTTCCTCTACCATCTTTCCTAGGAGTTTTTCCAATTCAGTGGTTTTGTGTGGGTTACATGTAATGGGTTTGTTTGGTATGGTGAGGGTTTCAGTAGAGGGGAAACTATTTTTAACGATGTTTCTTGATGTGTTGGGTTTATTGTTTATGCCAGCGATTTGGGCAAAGGAGCTTTTGAATAGTACCTTTTGCGTGTCCTGTTGGCGGTTTCTGGTATTGTGTCATTCCGCGTTCGTTAGACTGGGGAAGTTGGCTTCATTAAGGTCCGCTACATCTAAACCCGCAAATTTGTTTCTGTTGATAATAACTCTTGCTTCTCTGTTTGTGATGTTCAGGATAGAGCTAACATCTATCTCTTGTTTATATGCTACCCATTTGGGTCATCTTTGATGTGTTGCTTCATGCTCCTCGCTCTTACATAATACACACATGACTTTTGTGCATTTGTTGTCGCAATCGTCCGCACCACATTTAAGGCAGGTTTTCTTTTTGTTTTTGCAAAACTGCGCCGAGTGACCTAGGAGGCCGCAGTTTGTACATTGTCTTGGTCGAAATTTAAAGTAGCTAACTTTGCTTATTATGTATTCGAATTTCAGAGAGTCCGGGAGGTCAGTACCTGCGAAGGTTATCTTCAGTGTTGTGGTTGGTATAAATTTGTTAGGGTCGTTTCTATCTCTGGTATTCAGCCTTTGTGCTTGTAGAATCTTTATATTTTCTAATAGAATTCCCATTCTATTGCAAGGCTTAGCTGAGTTTACTATCTCATCTGTGTTAATTTCGTGCGGGATGTCTCTGATGACTCCATATCTGTAAACAAAATTGCCTGGGATAAAGGCTCTGAGGTTATATTCTTTCAACTTGGTGTTGTCGACAGCATTGTTTGCTTCTGTAGCAGTTTCAAAGATTACCCTGAGTCTATTGAACCCAGCTTGCTTAACATCTTTAATGCCTTTGATGTTTAAGCTTTTGTTGTATACGAACATCTTCATTGGGGTTAGTCTAACCCTGTCACTATTTGTATCCACACTATCGATGAGGATTGCAAAGGATTTACCTTTCGCATCGGGTTGATATTTATTGACTTTCATGTTGGCTAGCGGGGCTTGAGATGGTGTGGCACGTGGTATGTCTTCAGAGGGGTTTGAGTGCAAGGATGTGTTATTTGGTACAAAGCTTTTCAACTCTCCCTTGCTTTTTGTATTACCGTTGTTTTCAACTAATCTTCTTTTTTTGAGAGTTTTGGTGTTTGGGTCCCCTGGGTCTGGGGGTCTATCCTCATAGTTTTCTTCCATGTCGCAGTTCACAGAATGAAATATTAAGGTGCTAGATGTATGCTATATTATGCTCGCCAATTGTTCACTTCACTTAAGAAAGTAAAAGGGTACTCACTGTTCTTTTCCTTTGTGAAAGTATTCCAGTATGTCAGTCAAAGTCCAAAGATCGTTATTACGCCAGGAGCCAAGATATGGCGTTCGTAGGATTCTGAGAAAAACAATAGATGCTCGGGGAAAACCCTTCACTTCACTGATCTGAATACGTCCTTCCACTAACACGTTCCACATAGGAATGATGAATTTTATTCAATGAACAACACTGTCAACACTGTATTATCACTGTCATTTCTCATCAATTTGCGATAAGTTTACTGATATGGAGGTAAAAAAAGAAACGTTCGCTATACGGTAATTTCATATGTTTTCTTGTTGATTTCGTTCAGTTTTATTTTGTATTTTTTGTGTTGTGTGTTATTTTGTGCGTTGAGATGAAAAGTTCTGAAAAAAATTTCTTGTGTTTGTACTGATCAAACTGTTTTACTGTCCTCCATTTAAATGGACACTTGGTTCATATCTTAGTAGTCGATTGTCCATTTAATTGGACATCTGGTCCGTTTCCACGAAATAATTAGTCCATTTAAAAGGACACCTGTAGGACTGAACTACACGGATTCACGAAGTGGGCTATTGCAAATTCTGTTCCTATTCAAATTTTTTGCTATCTGTAACATTTATTACTTCCTACTTTCAATCAAGCCAATCTTCAAGTGTTAAAATGCGCACAAATTTTATTTATTATTTTGATCAATAAAATTGAGTATCGTTTTCTATTGCAATGCAAGTTTATTTTTGGGAAAATATTTTCAAGATCTATTTTGTTATCAGTTATCAATGAACTATCAATTGTATTTGTTATTGTTTCAGTAAATTTTTCTCATAAAAAGAGAATAACAAACGTAAAAGACATCATCGACGACCTTCTGGCTCATTATTATTCGGAGATATATTTGAAGGAGAATACATCGATGAAGACCTAAACTCAGATGACGCGAAAATCGAGCGAAGAGCAGGAAAGATACTGCAAAGAACTGAGCATGAAGTTTCCGTGGACGAATCCATCCAAGGGGAAAAAACCAAGAAGACGAGCAGGTTGAAGGCATACTTGATTCACAACCGTAAACCATTGGTGGATTAAAGCGTCAAAGAGGTCCAAAACCTCGAACTGAAAAAAGATGGGGCAAAACAACTTTCCATCCTGTCGTAGTTAGTAAGGGGGACTAAGGATTCACTATTTCAGTTCGAGAAAAGTGGGTGGTACCAAAGCAGAATGTTGACCTTTATTTTGATTTGGATATGATCAAGAGAATGAGTGCACTCAAATGAATATTTTCTCAAATGAATATTTTACGACGAGCATCACGATCAGTGACATGAGTGCATTCGTAGGTTCAACGATTTTGATATCCTGCCTAAATTATCCGAGCATTCGCTTGTACTGGGCCAAAGTGACAACAGTGGCTAGTATTGCTGATGCAATGCCCAGAGAAAATTTTTTCTTAATCAGAAAACATCTCAAAGTAGTGGATGATAATCTTGTTATGAGGCACGAAAGAGACAAAGATAAATTCTGGAGAATACGACCCAAAGCTGAAAGGGTAGGAGAAGGGTTTTTGCGCTGACATAGAAGCCATAACGTTGCTGTAGATGCACAAAGGCTCCCATTTACTGTTTCTGTTTGCGTCATGAAGCAATTTCTTCCTAAAAAGTGCGTTAAAAATTTTGTGCTTGCAGCTCCTAATGAACTTGTATTGGATTTTGAATTTTACAAAAGCAAAGAGCATCTTTTGAGAGATAATCCTGAGGATTTACATCTTGCAGAAAGGGTGGTCTTTAGACCAAGCGAAAGCTAACATGAGAAAAAGCATTTATATTTTGATAGGTATTTCACGACTTTTCACTTCTTTGAAATTTTGAGAGGTAAATGTTTGGATGGAACCGGAACTTTTATGGACACCAGGGTTGCCAAACAACAATCGGGAGATTTCAAGAGTGATACTTTGATGAAAAATCGAGTTAGGCGCAGCGCTGATCAAGTAGTGAAGTCGGATGGCAATGTTTTATTGGTCAAATAGTTTGACTTTAAACCTATTCTCGTTGTGTCAAATTTTTGAACTGCCGAACCTATTGGTTCATGCCACAGATGGTCTGACGCAAGAAAAAAATACATAAATGTTCCAGGACCCAACATTGTTGCAGAATACAATTCAAATATGGGCGGAATAGCTTTAATGGAAGGCATGATTAGCAGATAACAAATGGACAGTGAAGGTTACTTTTTATTTTATTTATTTAGCTCTTGCATACGCATGGATCTTATACAAACAAGAACAAATGATCCTACACAAAAGCAAAAAGGAGATACTTCAGTGCTTAGAATTCAAGACAATTGTGGCTGGAGTTTTCTGTTCTTCAATGAAGGCTTAAACGAGGGTTCTTCCGAATCATGGACTCTTCGTTCAAGAGCTCGAAGAAATAAGGAAGAGGCGCCCCCTCTATCAAAAACTGATGCCATGCACCTTCTACGTGTTCTAGACCTTTTAGGTCTGTGGAGGATGTACAGGAATCAGTGAGTCCTCATCAAACCTATATCTCGTAAGCTGAATGGTTAAATTCGCTATCGCTAATCCGGCGCAAACGGAGAAGACTGACTTAGATTCGAGTAGTGGCCATGTAGTAGAATCAATATAGACCGGCAGGATTGGTGTAAATGGTGAAATGCAGCCATTTAGTCTCTCGAAATGAAAAAAACTATTCATCATGCCATTTTGAGCTCCATTGAAAAGTTTCTCAATTTGCTTTCGTTATCCAACATCCTTGTAACGTAAGAAACTTTTCCATCTTTTCTTGTCTCAAATCTTATTTTGTATTTCAAATAATTATATTTTCAGATTATTTAATGCGTTACTACTCGATTTACTACGTCAAGTCACAAACATTAAGGCTTAACCTATAAAAAAAACAAATGTGGATTTAGTTACCAGCAACGTATTCAATCTTTCTGGTTCCTGTTTCACCATTCGTAAGCACAATATTTGCATCCGTGGAAGTCATTACATAAAATTTTAAAAGTAATTTATATCGGTCGGATTTGTAGTTTTTCAGATCTTCTATTGGGAAAAAATGTTGGCATCCATTCGAGTTAATGTCGTATTCCTGACACGTTGCTAATTTGGCGAAGGAAACAGGACAATCTTCGTAGCACACCACAATATTTACGACAACAATAACAAACAAAAGCAATTTTACAGAAATCATTTTGAGACAGAAACCGATTTCAAAGACACTCAATTTGGTACTAAGCCAATATTATCTGTGATAGCACAGAAATTAATTCAAAAATTATCAAAAAGCTTTGGTAAGGTCAGAACGTGACTTCTCACAACAGATAATATTGTGGGCATAGTTTTTCCCCGGAGCTCCTTGTTGTCATTCTATCAACACGAACACACTTAAAGTTATGTCGTTAAACAATTATGATGCTAGTTTTTGTGTTCGACTTGACGAATTTATTCATGAAAATCGTATGAATTGAAAATATTTCAATGAATTTTTGACTTGCTTCCACCCATTGATATACCTTTCGCAATCGCTTCTACACCAAAAACGTATTGTGTTCCCACAATTCGTCCTTTTTCGCTTTGTTTCCAGCCGGTAAATAATTCATTTGGTATTATTCATTACCTTGGCTTGTAGAAGGGAATTATTTTACTTAAACAATCATTTTAATCCCAGGCAACTGAATTAATTAAAATGAAAAATTCATTTGGAATTAATAAAATCATTACAAAGTTTGCGCGTTGCCATGCTTCAATCCTGCGTTGTGTATTGCACTTTGTATTTATCTTTAATACATTGAAATATCATGCAAATTACTTTTATAATCCAATATTGGAATTCCTTTCTTGCAATGTGTTGTTTATAGTAACAATGGTAAATAATTCTAGGATGAGTTGGATAGTTCACTGTCACTAAAATTTAATGCAATTTAATTTCCACCTCAAATGTATTTGTTTATTACAAATTCACTATTAAAATGTTTGAACAGATTTATAAACAGAAATGTCATAGCGGCATATGAACAATTTTTCAACGTAAGTAACATAAGTTCTGCTTTCAAACGTTTTAAATTAATTTTTTTTGGGGTTGTGGGTGAAGGCAATTTACGCCCGGACTGTGGGACTCCTAGGATCACATGCTACCAGACTACCCACTAAACACCCCCTCCCCCCTGTCAAGAGACCCCAGCGTGGAACTGTTTCACACATTACTTCGGGCTAGGCCTCTTTTAACTTCGCTCTAGGGCGCCGGCAGCGTAGGGAAATCTCTCCCCAGCGGGAGAGGGCAGGATGAAGGGGGACTGCTGGAAACGAGACCCCCTAGACCCCGCACCTAAGGTTATCCATGGTACATTTTTTGGCAGTAAGTATTGCCCGAGAGTAATGTGCCACACAGGTCCATTTGTCGAAAGTTTTCAGCATTTCTCCGACCAGATTGTCTGGAGAAAGCTCTCCCATCACCTCCCACAAGTCCTGCCACATCCTGTTCCACCTTCTTCAGTTGAAGAAGGTGTGACATGCGTCGTCCCTATCCCCTGGGCAGAAAATGCAGTCTGGGGATCGTGATTTACCAATCTTGTGCAGGTAACACTGAACATACCCATGCCCGCTAAGAAGCTGGGTAAGGTAATAATCAGTCTCACCGTGCCTTCGATTTAGCAACGATCCCACGTCCCCTATAAGGCAGTCAGTCCAGCGGCCATTAGAGTCGGCTTCCCAGGACTGTTGCCACTCGAGTATTGTGCGCTGCTTCTCCTCTTGGTTGACAGCATATCTTGAACCCTCCATTTTTAGGTCATAAATTCTCCGTCGCTCTCTAGCAAAGAAGGCCATGGGTATCACTTCTGCGATCACTAACAGCGCCAACTCAGAGGCAGTGCGGTATGCAGACGCAACCCGCACAGCTCCTCGTCTCTGTACCTGGGCCAAGCGCTTTTAGTACAGCTCCTTACTGAGAGCTCCGGCCCAAACCTCAGAGCCGTACAGTATTAAATTAATGGCACATAAATATGTACGTATTGAAATTTTTCAATAATTTGAATAGATGAATTTCCTACCATTTGCCGCATTAAATGTTGCTGCCAAACAAAAACACAAGGAAACAAAAACAAACGAAATAAGCGGCGCAGGGATTTTTTTTTCTGCGTGGAAACATCACCTGACTGTATAAAAGGTGTCCTTACTTAAAACCTTGGTATGCACAGCATGTTGGCTAAAAGGTTTCAGAAATCTAATAATAACCAATTCAATCACAAAATTGCAGAACCATCAAATTCTGCTCAATATGGACTCTTTTTGTGGTAGGGAGGTAAAAGATTTTTACGCCTTGGGTGTGGACCAACAATCTGAGAATCTAGCCTGAAACCGTTTGACACATTACTTTGGGCTAGGCTTTGTATTCCTACGGCTAGAGACGCCTTCAGATTATGGGAATTTATTCTCCCGTGGGAAGGAAGGGAGAGGAAGGCAGTGCTAGTAAAGAGATCCTCATCCTTGATGTCGCCCAACACTCAGAAGTAGCTTTTTTCAGTGTCAGCACTGCACAAGCATATCATGCCACGTGGTTTCATTTGTCAACCGTATTCAGCACTGCTCCGATCATGGTTTCCCGTTAATTTTGCTGAAGAGATTGCCGCGCTGCTTACTCCATTTTTTCCAAGAGAAGAATGTGTAACAGGTGTCATCCACCTCGCTTGCATCAAACACGCATTTAAGATATCGTAACCTGTTAATCTTGTGCAGGTAAGACAAAAAACATCCATGCTCGCTTAAGAGCAGTGTCAACTAGAAATCAGTCTAACCATGCCTCCAGCTGAGCCACTGATTTAGGCCAGGGATCAGACATCCAGTCTAGCTTCCCCTTGTGTCTTGCTCCCAGGACTGTTGCCTATCGCTGAGAGAGCGTTGTCTCCCTTCCTTGTTGACTTATTCTATGCTGTCTTCGCTTCTGCGGAGGCAAATATTTCTGCGCTTTCTCGCGAGGAGGGCGATGTGTATCATCCCCGCGATAACAGCTCCTTGTATTTGCGCCTGCGTCGCACCGTAGTTCTAACCTATAAGGTAGAACAGACTGCACAGCGCTAATTAGAATTTGTCTTCTTCATATGGTGAGCCACCTATGTTGGCCGTTAATCGGTTGAGTACCGTTACCTTATCACCCTTGTCAGTTCTGATTTGTTGTCGGAAACAGATCTTCGAGTCTATTAGTATGCCCATGTGTCTCATTGCCCATTTGGATTCAACTAATGCGTCCCCAACGTATTTTGGGGGTTCTCTTCTTTGTCTGGATGACCGCTTCGGCAATTTCCAGTACCACCCTGAAACCACGAGCGGTCATCCATTCCATAGCCCGCCGCATTAACGTATTTAGTCTGAGTTCCACATGGTATACCGTGCGTGCAAAGACTAACCCGCGACTTCGATCGCGTAGCCGATCAAGCATGAATCATCCGGCAGGTAGGACCGCAGCAGTCTGTTATTGGAGATGTTCCACACGTCCGTACGAAGAATGGAGCCCTAAGCGACATCAGAAGTAAGTGACGTCTTTCGGCTACCTTCTTTCATGTCGTAGAGTAGCTTGGGGCCTATCAGTCTCTCAAAATCCGAATCAGATATACTGGTACTGAGAAACGATTTTCAAGTGCTTCCAGAATATTCAGCCATCTGCTGTAGTTAAATCCATTCCGGTCATCCAAAGAAACATGATGGACGACCCATCGTGTGGAAATGCTGTGTGCCTCCACACCTTGGACCACGCTCACCACTTCAGGCGTAGTATGGCTGCTCTGAAGCCATACAACCGTTTAGAAAGGTCCCCGGTAGCACAAATCACGACTGAGACTTTTCATCTGATAAGTTTTTCATAAACTTTTCCGGTCATGTCTTGCATACACAGAGCGGGATGCAGCTGGCGACTCGGGATTCCCTTTCTTCTTACTAATCAGGGCAAGTCTCGGCACCTTCCAAAACTCTGGGAACACCCAGAGTAAAAGATTCTTTCTTGCAGAAAGCAGTCTTATCTATGAAGAAGACTGCTTTCTCCAATTCCACCATCGTGAAAAGTAGGACTTTCATTGGTTTTGAGCGTGAGCGACCTCAACGTGAACGGCCTCAGCGATGGTGAGATGGATAGGGAAAGGAGCCCGCACAATTTCGTCCATCTTGTCTGGCTCTTATGAGTAAGGCTTCCTTTAGGCATCGAGCTTCCGCATCATTATTTTTTAGCCCAGGCCCCATGGATCCCTGTCCACTTAATGCATAAGGCTTTGCCAACGGCTGGCTATGCTACTACTGATGAGTCTGTGAAGACATTTTCTAGCTGACATTTTCTAAGCTGCAGATCGTGTACATGCCTCTTCTCAGGTTTGAGCTCGTTGTGCCTTTCTGCATAGCTTGTGACATTCATTTCGTTTTTCGGAAAATTCAGTGGCCCACTAGTTTACTGGAGGTTTGCCCTGCTGGGGCCCTCGAAGGGACATGGAAAACGTGCAGGCGAACGTAGCGATTCCCACAATTGAGTCCACCACATATTTAACCGCAGGATCTCATGTCCCCCGCGTAGCTTCCGTTAACGGTAATCGCGCTGTTTGCACTGGAAAAAACCTCTGAGTATCTGCTTTCGCACAGGATTCCTTTGGAGCGCAGGAGGCTAAGGGCGTGATCTTCGGGAAGAACAGCTTTGGATCTCTAGTGCTATGTACTGGTAATCGCTGGCGGAGTAATCATGCAGCAGTCTCCAATGTTTAATTGATTGTAGTGGCTACTCCGAAGCGAATATCACATAAGGTACGGTTCCAACGGAACGCCATCGTAGGGTAACACACAACTACCTCAGTTTTGGCTGCCATGCCCAGAGCATCCGGTTAAGGCATCCCCCACACAATTCCTCTAGCGCTAAGGTAACCTACGACTAGCAAATGGCTCTCTGTCCTCAAACGTGCGTCCTCCATTGCATTGAGCCTAAGTTGAAAGGAGGACAACGATTCGTTCGGCGCTAGGTATACACTGAAGACTTCCCAAACACCGAACCCAAATGGAACCATCTTCTAGTCAAGGGCCCTGTCCTGTAATGGCACTTCCAGGTGAGTACTAGATTCGTCAGGATGACATGTTGGTATACTTCTAGTATGATGTTCCTCGCTCAACATCAGCAAGTCAGCTTGCCTATCTCTGGCAAACTGTTCGCGCCGATCTTGGGCTATTATGTTTGTATCCAGATTGCTTGGAAGGAATTCAAATCAGCTTCAGTTTATTGTAACTTGATACATTGATAATTTCTTGAGTTGCTTACTCTACTTAATAACAATAATAATTATCAAATAATAAATCTTGTTGACCAGGCAAAAGTAAAGGCTATGCCCCATTTGAATTCGTCAGTTGATTGCAGACGCGGCGAAATTAACATTGACAAAGCTTTTTAATCAACTCTGGTTTACCATAGCCAAAGTCATAAGCCTTAGGCAATTTAATAGTTTTTTTAATCATAACAAAAACATAGGTAATCTGGCAGTGAACTTTTACGAGGTTTTAAAATATTTTTGAAAACAACACACTCAAAGTTATAAATTATAGAATTGATAACACTGTGACCTCTATTTACCTCGTTTCATTCAAGAATTCTTCTTGTGTCCTGGTCGTACCCCACTCATTGTTCGGCGCCGAATTAATCATTAATTACTGAATTACTTTACGGTCAAAGAATCCTGACTACATTTTTTTGAACTTGGGCTTCAAATTGTTAATTGGGATGAGATCTGGTGAATTTTCGATCCAGTCCAGACACCCATGTCCAAATTGCTTAAATACTGCTTCGTAAGTTCTTGACCGTCCGTTCGGCGCAATAAATATCCCAGGTAATGTCACGTGCTTTTATTTCTGCACGACCCAGTGAGCTAGAAATGCTGTGAATTGAGTCTCCTGGAAGCTTCCTGTCTCTATCCGACTAATTGAAGATCATCTACGATTTTTCATGAATAACGTGTTAATTGCTCAGTGTACTCAGGACTTTCAAAATTTCATTTATTTTTTGTTTGGATTTCACTTTTTATGTTTTAAGGCGTTTTTTCAGAGGTATAGAGTTTTATATAGGCAACACTTTCTAATGCGGCGGATGATGTGACAGCTGTCATGCGTTTTAATAGTTGATTAGGTTAGCCATTTCGCTATGCAAGTTGACGCGGCAACGTTTGCAAGTTGTGCAGTTTTTTTGAAAAAAAAAACGGTTCTGTTCGAGAAACTCAATTCAATCGAAACCCATTTTCGTCAATTTTATTGTCGACATAATCGTCCATTTGAACAATAAATTCGCTTAACTATGGATGGTTTCCGCACCAACTTTACTCTCACGGATAATACAGACGTCGCGCAACGTGTAATGCAGAAACCATAGCAACTAAAGAGCGTAATATCGATGAAGATCCAAGTGAGTCCATTGAACATCGTGCTAAATAATTAAACGTGTGCCCATCTCAATCATGGCAGATTTACTCAAGGGTGTTAGTTTGCGAGCTTACAATATCCAACTCGAGCAGGAAAATTGAAACAAAATGACCACCGTAGATTCGGAATATGCACCCTAAACAACTTGCTGAAACTCCCGAACCTCATGAGAAAATTTTGCTTAACGATGCGGCTGATTTCTGGTTGAATGGCTACGTCAATAAACAAAACTGCCGCATTTGAAGAGATGAACAATCACAGGCGGTCGTCAAAACATCGTTACATTCGGAGAAAATCACTGTTTGGTGTGCTTTATGAGCCAGTGGGATCATTGGTCCATACATCTTCAAAAATGCAAATGGGAATAGCATTACAGTAAAGGGGGACCGCTATAGGACCATGGTAAGCCAACTAATTTGCAAATTAATCGGCTTGTTCTATCTGGCTGGTTTTCTAAGGGGAAATACATGATCCTTTAAATAAGTATGGGGAGACCTTTACCTACTACCTGTCCTGAAAAATTTCAAGTGAATCATCTGTCAATGAATTACGCCCGACCGTGTTAGGGGTTTGCATTGCCCTCAATGGCTCGTTAAGGCCATATATGTTCTGGCTCCATCTTGCATCACTACCACTCATTCTCAACTAGAGAACTGTTCTTCGAGCATCACAAAAAAGACGTACTTTTATCTCATGTAGCAAGACAGAGGGCTTATAAATTGAACGACTAATGTGGAAGGCTCGTTATGACTAGTTTCCTGTGCAGAAATGCATATCAGTATAATTTTTCGGTTATGCGTATGAGTTAGTTATTGCATATGGATAAAAATTTAAGAAGTTTTAAATTTTGTAAAAGTTTTAAAATTTATGTCTCATACTTCCAACAAGTTTTGCTTACAAATACGAATGCACCTGCAAAATTGTCATCAAATATCATTAGACTGGGAGTTCGTTCGAAGTTTTTCCGTGCTTAGAGCTAGAAACAACAATGATTTCTTTTTTTGCTTTTAAATGTATTTTCAGGAAAGATTTTGCCGATTTAATCGTATGTGAAAAATTTTCCGATTTTATCATATCATAAGCCACTTTTCATTTTTAAAATAAAGTATTGCACCGAAGTTTCAGTGATATTAGACTGATATTAGACCTATTAGACCTCCAAAAGCGAAGTCTTTCAAATGGCGTAAGCAACCTCAATACCCATCATAAATGAGTTTTGATCAACTCAAGATGTTTGGAAGAGTTCGCTAGTTAAGCACCAGCATGAGTAGCAATTTCTATATATTCTCAACAAATAGCTGTTTTTTTTGCATCAGCGAGCCGTCCTAGTTCTCCAAGAGCGTCTCAAATCGAAAAATTTTTTAGCTAGTACAGCAAAGTCCTTCCACCAAATAAATTCATTCAAAATCAACCAAGTCATCATCAACATTAAACATCCTTTGGAAAGTTATTTTGGGTATTTTTCCATTTGTTTGGTGAGAAATGTAGCTATGGTTTTGTATTCAATTCTGTCAACTGTCTGTCTGAAATTGACATGATTTGTGGCCTGAACTTCAGTAGGTTAAGGCTCGGTTTGATTAAACTTTTTAAAAGGGTTGTTAGTAACACGATAAATCCAACTGACATGGATACTTTGGGCTCACCAGGTGGTGGGATAGCTATGCTAGGTAGATCAAAAACCACCTAAGCATATGATGACATATAATCAAACTGGCGAGCGCGTTACCACCAGGAGTCTTAGAATTTTTTTCGACGAACCAGCAGATTGAATCCAAGCTGAGTTTGAAGTTGACAGAAGAGTTTTCTGACACACTTTAACAGTCAGAGCTCCAATTCTTTTGCTATGGATGATGTCGGAAGACCAAGACAATCGGAAACGATATACCTTTGCGACTGACTGCTGACAGGATGTTGATTAGAGTTCCCTTTTAAGGTTGGCAAACGTATTTGTTATTCAAATGAATGATAATAAGGATGCAACACTTCATGTTGAAAATATTAAACAAATTTTTGTCTTTTGTAAGTTATTTCTATTATAACTGAGTTGAAACTTGATATTGAGGATTAATCAAAGCTGAGATCAATAATAATAAACATAAATAAACAGGTAGTGTCAAGCATATCCAGTAATGGCTCTCGATCGATCTCTACCTAATGAACTAGCAGTTAAGACAGTTTAAGAATTTCGTTGCAAACTGGCTTAAGCAAAATAAACACGTTTCTCATTTATGACGCCATAAGGATTTCATACCAACTTTGACGATTTGCTCGAAACAATGAATTCACTTATTGAATAATTACTTCTGTTCTGTTGAACGATAGTGTCAAGAGCAACGATATTGTCAAGAGCATATCTGTTGCACTTGAAAATTTCATTGTATAGTTGCTGCAGATTGCTTAGTCATGTCTATTTGTCAATCAACAGTCAAATATAAAGTGACGTTTGTGTCGAAGTTTTACGTCATGTGAAAATGACTTCTTGTAAAAATGTACAACATATGTCATAAAACAATAGTGAGTCAGCTATACATACATGTCCGAAATGGCGGGTGGACTGGGCTGGCTCGATTTGAACTTATTTTTTAATGCAACAACCTTCGGGTATAGTTTTTAGCTAAAGTTATAGTTATTATACTAAAGCAATAGTCTTTAGCTGCTGTAAGGGAAGAGGGAAGGTTAAGATTTAAACTAGAATTAATGATCGTCTCTCTGCACATGAGTACATGATAAGTCGGCTCTATTAAATTCTAATAAACGCTGGATGTCGAACTGAAACAAAAAGATGACAATCTAAGTCTTCTTACTCGAATTGTCCTATTTAAGAAATCACAAACACTGAGCTAGTCAGCTCTTGGAGATCCAACGATATGTTGAAAGAAGTGCTGAAAATGGGAAATTATCATAGTTACTTATTGACACAATGTTGTATAGGTTATTTTTTTAGATGTGTGGAATTTTAGCACTAAATAAAATACGGATGAATTGTTCAATTGTAAAAAATATAATTGGTTATAGTGCGAAGATAATTCTTAGCCACTTTTATTCAAATAATTGATTTCACGCATGCGATTGGCAAAGGTGCGCTTGGAACTGCACACGCCTAACCAATAATTCGTGCCTTATCTCGCCAATTACGCGGTGATCGAACGCGTAAACAAGTGATTTGACGTATTCCCACCAGGAATCACTAGATCTTTCAGTCTAATTCACAGGCTCAAACCGAGAAATTATGCGCTCATCAATTGCTTCTTTCAATAAGTCGATAGTTGCACGAGCTGTGTGGCATGCCACGGCATCCTGTAAAAATCAGAGGTCCCCTGAATTCCGGCAAGTTAATATCGGAACGAGAAAGTCATTGATCATGGTTTTCTAGCAGTCACCATTCACTGTTATTTCCAGCAGCACTTTTGAAGGCATATGGACCAATGGTTCTACCAGTAATAAGGAATACCAAACAGTAATTTTCTCCGGACAGAACCGTGTTTTGACAACCGCCTGTGCTTGTTCATCGCTCCAAATTCGACAGTTTTGTTTATTGACGTTGCCATTTAACCAGAAATGGGCCTCATCGCTCAGCAAAATTTTCTTATGAAGTTCGGGATGTGCAGCAATTTATTCTTTAGCCCTAACACCAAATCGATGGCGTATCCGTTGGTCGTTCGGCATCGATTCCTAGACGAGTTGGGATTTGTAAGTCTGAAACCCCAGACCCTTGACAAAACCTATCATAATATGAATTGGCCCAGGTTTAATTGTTGAGCACGTTATCGAATGGACTCACTTGGGGCTACATCGCTACTACGCTTTGCAACTGCTATGTGTTCAGTACGCACTGTACGACGTCTGGATAGATGCGTATTATCTGTGAGATAAAACGCGATAACATTTAATTGTAAACATTAAAAATTAATTAAAAGGATTGCTTTCTATTTACTTTTTCATAGGTTAAATATTTTTTGCGAAAATGGAATCAACCACAACTTTAATTTTAATTAAATAGATCTTCACATTTTGTAGACGATGCTAACGCGTCTTCCTATTCATGAACAAATGGCAAACCTATAAGACCTATAAAATTTATGACAACTGTTACGCCACATGTAGCAGTAGAAAGTGTGGCAAACTTTAAGTGTAGCACATGTTTGTGTGATAAATGAAAAACGATGAAGAACGATGTTGATTATGTCAAAATTCCGATTCTGTGGTCTTGGTTGTGTGTTCAGTAAGCAGCCGATGAAAATTTTGAACTTTATATTAGATACTGACGGATGAGTATATATGAACACTAGCATTATTTAGACATTTGGCTTGCAGTTGATGTTAAATGCTAATGTTAAAAATAAAAACAATGTTTGTGCTTTTTATTTACATTAAATGCAATGAGATGTTTTTAGACGATGATAAGTTTTGATTTATTCTTGATAACAATTAGTTAATAAAGTTCAAAAGTCAAAGAGTACACAAAGGTAAAACTTGTAAAATTTGTTTATTGTTGCACTCAAGAATAGACTACCACGAACTGAATTGAGTAAATAAGCAGTGTAAATGGTATTGTATTGTGACAGACAGCCAAACTTGACTTGTCAGACGGTCGTATTTCTCGAAAAGATATCATATGCAAGGTTCTTTAGTCATACCTTGCTTCAAGTCCTCATGAATTCATCAGAAAATTGATGATCAACCCATTTTGGGTATAGACTTCCGATCTAACGGCATTCAACCAAAATAACTGAAATTTTACTTGAATAAGTTATTCTTCTCTCATTTTTCCTTAAAATAAGATAAACTCTCTCAAATTTTTTAAGGAATTGCATGTTTTTTATATCTCTCTGTGTTTGAAATGGTAGCTTGTGTCGTCGGCGGTGTTAGTAAGAGCAAACTTTACATTATCGAAGAAAAGGTATGACTTGCGTATGCAGAATTTCTAGAAAACGAAGAACAGATTCCAGTTGAGAACGAGTGACATTGATGCAAGTTAGAGGCTTAGCTCGTATGGCCTTAAACCTTAGAAAGCTTTGAGTAACTATAAAGCCAGCACGATGATGATGAGCTAATAGGTACTCGAAGCCAAACTACCTAGCCAGAGTATGCTAGTGAGTGCTAGAAATCATTGGTGGCTTGAAACAGGAATCGTTGAAATACCCACCTTACGTGCCTACACAGTGTGTCCAATGTAACTAGAAATTGGTTCTATAGGACAGGGTGCGGACAGTCGACAGTTGAATAGACTGACTAGGTGACTCTAAAAGAATCAAATGGCAACGGATTACAAGCAATGTATTAAAATATGTCTTTAAATAAATGAGGCGAAACAGCTGACTGAAAGACTGAAAGAGTCTTATCCATCTTCCACATGCAAAGAACGTGCAGTAGGCGGCATCTATCATCCTCAGGCAGAACAAGCAAGCAAGCGACGGATAATTTCTCATCTTATATAGGTAAGACTGAAAACATCCGCGCTCACTGAATAGTTGCGTCAGATAATACGAAGTCTCACCATGCCTTCTGGAGAACCATGACCTCATGTCACTGATGAGCCATGCGGTCCACCTGCCTCATGTTTCGTTTGCCCATGATTGTTGTAAGGTTCTTCTCTTTTCCTCTCGGCTGATGACTTCTCTCGCCGGATCCCCCCTACGTTAGTACACTCACTTTAGTTCACCTTCAATACGACTCCTTGCTATGAGCACCGATGCTAAAAACACCGGTTTGACATGAGTACAAACATTGTCCTCATGAGTAGCCGTCTCTTACTCGAAGTTGGTCCCCGCGTGCTCGCCATAAGGCGATTGAGAGCTGACACTCTTGCAGCAGCCTTATCTGCTGAAGCTCGATAGGAGAAGAAGCTCATTTTCGAATCGATTATCAAGCCAAGGTGTTTTATTGATTCCTTCGACTCGATGATTGTTTCTGCGACCTGAACTGGTATAAAAAGAGGGATCTGCTTCTTGGTCAGTGTGACGACCTCGCTCTTTTTAAACGCTAGGCTAACCCCACGGCCTGTCATCCACTCGTTCACTCGACGCAGTACCGAACCCAGTTTTAGTTGTGCCTGTTTGACAGTACTTCCGGCAACTAGTATTGCTACGTCATCTGCGTAGCCAATCAAACGTGACTCCTCCGAAAACTGTAACTTCAAAAGCTCGTCGTGCGAGAAATTCTACAGGTCCGGTCCAAGAATAGAGCCTTGCGCCGCACCTGATGTCACTTTCATTCGTTTCCAGCCTCCCAATGTGTCATTGACAAGCTTTCTGTCTCCTTCAATATCCGCATCAGATAGTAAGATGTAAGGGCAAAGTTGATGTGTAAGCTGCACAACTTCCGCCGCCGTCTGGCCCCGTGGCCTTTTTCGTTTTTGCCCCATCCAGCTCGATGACACTAAAAAGTGGGCATTCTGCCGAATTTTCTCTGACGGAAACCTTGAGACGCACGGGATGCATAGGGAACAGCCCTCGATAAACTTCGTCCATTTTTTCGCTTTAAGGACACAGGGCCTCCGTGCGGCTCCTAGTCTCCGCATGACAAGTTTGTAATCCAAGCCCCGCTGATGTCCTCAACGACCTTGTTCGAATGTGAGCCTTGCTTTTGTTAATCAACCTACGTAGGAGTTTCCTAGCCGACCTGTATGTTTGTGGGAATGTGACTCCTCTTGATTGCTTGAATCGATCACTTACATCTTTTGCAGCCCTGACAGTTTTCCTGAAACCGTAGAGAAATGCATTTTGACAGACGCTTGAACGTGGTGGTTAAAATGATAGAGGACAGTTTACAGTTAAATGTTATCATCTCACATGGTGATAGAGTATGCTGGCTGAATCGTTGCAGTTAGAGTTTCGAGGGCTAACAACTGAAGCAAAGTGACATATGCGCTGGTATACATACCACGTCACAACTCGACCTGATATGCACTGATATCTACACCTACGGTTAAGTGACTGGTAGGTGAGGACTACCAAAGTTTGGTTCTCATGTTAGAAATTTCGACTCTCTTCTCTATGTTCAGGAATCTGATCATTTATGAGTTTCAAAGTGGAAAATGAAAACTATGATTTGACGAACATTGACTGATTATTTGAATTTATTAAATTTTTTATTGATATATGTATGGACCAGTAGTGTGTAGACCATTAAATGTCAAATGTTGTGCTTGAATACATACGTTTTTCTTTTTTATTTCAGAATGCAATACAATGGATAAATATACGATATGAAAATTCAAGGTAAATTTTGGTGCTAACAAGTAATGGACTGCATACTTTATCTGTTGAATGATTGTTGACAACTTTTAAACTAAATATGCACGTACAATATTTGTAAAGAATTTCAATCATAATATTCAACGACGACGCTCTATCAAACCCCATAAAAGAGAAAAGCCACCATAAGTCAAGAAAATAATAACTCGTAAATCATGATATGATTCTCGTCTTCAATATTCACCACACTGTCTTAAATAAAAATGCACTCCTCTTGCACAAAGTTTACGTCAACCTTTATCTCCATGTTTTCCTTTCATCCATGCATTTCAATCTTTCGTATCCTTTTAAGTGAGAGGATAAATCACACGATTCATAGTTTGAATGGAAGGTAATCGTTCGCAGAATCCAGATAGAATCCAGATTTACGTCGCCAACCCTATCAATCTTCATGAATCTTCTTTGACTTTTCGGCTTTCAAGAGTATTTTCTCACAAAGAATTTATCCTTTGAATGTTTACAAACAAGCCATCCCTAACAGTTTTAGCAAATGTTTGCATGCGAGAATATGGCAACTAAACGAATAAGCACTTTATGTATAATTTTTGGATGGAGAAAGTGTTGACTGAGTAAACTAAATAATTTATAAATATGGATACGTGAACGTATTCAGTAAAATGAATTTCGAAATTGATTTCAAAGATGTTGGACACTGTGCGAGGGTGTCATATGAAATGCAATATACGAGGAATTTGTTGAAAGGATTCCAATAGAGTTTTAGGTCTGGTTGACGTGAATTTACGGAATTCATCCTTTTTATCCACCTTAAGTTCGATTGATCCTATTTGGGTAAAATATGTACGAGTTACTCACACCCAGAACTCCTTGAAATTAACTTATTGACCAGGGTTTCTTAGTATAGGCTTTCTATTTGCTCCTTGTTCTCTTGAATGTGCTACCACAATTTTTTGCGACAGATGCAAATGTAGATGTGCGCATCAAATTGACGATTCAATGGTTATTCGGCAAAATCGTACAAATCGTCTCTTGTTGATGACTTTTTCATAAGCTGGAAACTCTCACCCTAATAGAAATCCTTTCTTGACATTTTTCCCTTGTGTGCGTGCTTGAAAATATCCTGAAAATATCCGATGTAACATGTGTACCATTATCGATGATTTCATACCTCTAAGCTGAACCATACATGCCCTCCATTTCGCAAAAAGCAAGCCATCATCAGGTTTAAAAATCTCGCAAACAGGGAAAACATCCCTGGAAACTTTTCCTTAAAGTTACCGAAAGCCACCGCAAGCTAGGCACAACAATTTGGTAGCCTCAACTTTAATATGTTCGGAATTTTCAAGGCATGCCCGTCATATCAATGAGATGAGCCAAGACCGTTTCAATTTTTCAGTATATGTACTTCCATGCTGATCCTTTTAGTGCATGTACGACGCTACTGAATTTTTTATCACATTACCTTTCATCTTGCGGGAAATTTCACGGTGACCCATCTCATTGGCAACATGATTTTTTCACATCATTTCCAATATTAAATTTATTATACTGCAGGCGGGACTGTGTTTTTCTTCCTTCCAACTTTTTGATATTTACTCTAAAAATAGTCATTTGATAGTGACATCAAGGAAAAGGATACGATAAAAAGGTTCAATCCAATCGGAAAATGATTGCTCCGAGAGATATAATAACTAAGTAATCAGCCCTTGTGGCTTAGTAATTGAAGATGGATCACTTGTGTCGCGTGTAAAACTGTTAAAGTCCTTTCAAAAGTTTACCGAGCTCCTAATTTATGGTCGGCCCGTCAATGGTTAGGGTGATGTATTTTCTTTGTTTGTGTAGGTGTTATGATAATTTGTGATATTACTTTTTTTCTCTTCGAACAGGACCATAGCCATGTGACACGCAAAACACAATCATAACAAAAATTTACCTGGGATTTTTATACAACTGGCATCGTACAAAATGGAAGGAAAAGTTTTCAAAAGTTGTGACATGCGTGAATCAGATGGAATGACTTTACATAGCGTATTCTGAACTCAACTTTGCCGGTTTAACTCTGCTCCTTTTGTGCGGTTTCGTCATAAATAGGAGTGAATTGAAATTGTTGCCAATTCTGTTCAGCAAGTTTTAAGCTGTCTTCAACTTTTTTATGACTTTCAACTCCTCAATTCTTTTTTTACATAAAAAAAATCATTACACGAGTTTTCGAATTGAATTTGAAGTGCAATTACATAAATTGAAACTCGTGAACGTTTTCATAAGAACGCATTGAAAAGTTTTTGAATTGAGGCTTTTGAATTTGAAATAATAAAAATCAAGAGAGATCTTTAGTGGAGACAAGCCTTACGCTTGGAATAATCCTGTAAAAGGTGGAATGTAAAATTTCTCTGCAATAGATGAAATTTAACTTCGTTATTTATTTACATTTATATTATCTTTCATTGGTAACTTCGTTAAGTCTTGAGTCAACACTGAATACAAACGCTGAAATATGCTCGCAAATGGTTTCTTTTTGAATTTGAATTGTTGAATTTGTTGCTCATTTTATTCCTCATTTTTACTTTCAATGAATAATTACTATTGTTTTTTTGGTTCGTTTAGGATTGGGGTAGAATTCGTTTGGATTTAGCATATGCAATTCCTGCAGCTCGTTTATTTTGGCAGATAATTAATTGAAAATCTCTATAAAGCCTATCGAGAACAGACCTTCCTCCCAAGGTGCTACTCTATCCACACTTTTGATTTCATTCCAGCGTTTTAAAGCGCTTGTAGAACAGATTTGTGCTGAATGGAGGAACTTGTTTCAAAAGCCAATTTTGATTCAATTAAACTTCACGAAACTTAGAACTTAGATAGACACACTAAGCGAAAATGAAATCGCGTAGAATTGCAGTCCTGTTGAAAAATATGATAAATAATTTGGTTATTACGTAGGGTCATGTAACCAAACCAATTTATTACTATTTCGCCGACATAACTTTCCATTTACAAAGATTGAACAAGACTTTTTCAATTGAATACAGCTCACATTTGAAGTAACAGTCATAACACTTATACACAATTTCAAAAAGTAAAATATTACTTTTCCATAAAAAAATTAGAAATCAATTTGAAATTTATGATATTTCTGACGCAACGTCGGATTTGTTTTTTCCAAGAAAGTGGAAATAGCGATAAGTATTATAATTTTAAAATGAGAACTCCTTAAACCTATAATCCTGCAGATCAACCTTACGATCAGATGTTGATATCAGAACAACATCACCATGGTACTGTGAGCAATCCGGCAATCTGATGTCATACTCCTAGTTCAGATCTGCTTCAGAAAGGATAGCTTTGTGCTGATCAGGTGTGCATATATGAAGTTCAAATATGTCTACTACACGCCGAATAAGCCAATTTCATTCTTTCAAAGTAAGTTCGATGGACTTGAAGAAGAAATCGAAGGGCGAATCCTTGTTGGCGGGAACTAGAATGCCACGGTGATTAAATGGGGATTACCCCATAGAGCTAATAGAGCGTTACGTGTGGAAGGGTGTAAGTATGTGGAACGGTGTATTACCACCTATCTTTACGCAGAAAAGCATCTTGGGAAGCATCCTTAGCAAGGCGTTCGCTTCAGAGTCTTCCGTTGCATATGATACACATATAGAGGATACTGGAGGACTAATCGGCGAGCGATCATCAGTATATTGTACCCAAAATTGGCGAGAATCCTGTTCGACGCGTACCAACCCGATCTAAAGTTGCAGGTTTTTGTTTTTTTTTTGTTTGGAAGGTGAAGGCTATGTACGCTCTGAGTGTCGGACTCCCCCGCTACCGGACTACCGACTAAACACCTCCCCTGTCACACCGAGAACTTAGCCTGGAACTGTTTGTCACATTACTTCGGACTAGGCCTCATTAATCATCGTTTAGCGATGTCTTCAAGCTAATGGAAATCTCTCTTTCTCCACGGATGAATAAGAAGGAATTGCGATTAGTTACTGCAATATTGCGTTACTGAGATGTCCCCTCCCTCGCCAAGCGATCCATCATGCCCTTCTTTATAATGAGTACTGTCCGTACGTAATGCGACACACAGTTCCATTTGTCCTTCAATTGCATCATTTTTCCCGTTACATTTTCTGGGGAAATTACGCCAATTTTCTCCGAGAGATGCGAACGGGGTCTTGCGAATCTATTACACGTAAATAACGTATGGCTGGCGTTATCCGTCATCCCCGGGCACAACACGCAAGTTGGGGATGGTGCCTTTCTCATCTTATACAGGTAAGACTGAAAATACCCGTGACCACTGAGTAGTTGCGTCAGATAATAATCAGTCTCACCATGCATTCTGTAGAACCACGGTCCCAAGTTACTAATCAGCCGTGCGGTCCACCTGCCTCGCGTTTCGTTTTCCCATGTATGCTGCCACAAGGTTAAGGTTCTTCTCCGTTCCTCTTGGTTGACGGTTTCTCTCACCGACTCCCCCCTACGTGAGTATACACGTTTCCGTTCGTCTGCAAGTAGCAGTGACAGTGGGATGTGCAGCCGATATCCGCAAAGCTCCTTGCCTCTGCACCTGTGAAAGATGCCTTCGGTGCGTCTCTTTACTAAGAGCGTGAGCCCAAACCTCGGAGCCATACAACAGCACTAACTCCATTGCACTCATCAGTAGACGTCTTTTGCTCAAGGTTGGCCCCCGCGTGTTGCCCAGAATGCAACTGAGAGCCGATACTCGTACGGAAGCCTTACCGGTGACTCTCGAACCTGTTCGAAAAAACTCATCTTCGACTCAATCATCAAGCCAAGGTATCTGATTGATTCTTTCGACTCGATGATCATTTCTCCCACCCGAACGGGAATAACACGAGGGATCCGCTTCTTGGTCAGGACGACGACCTCGGTCTTTTCCAGCGCTAGGCTAAGTCCCCGGTCTGTCATCCACTCGCTCCCTCGACGTATTACCGCACCCAGCTTGAGTTGCGCCTGTCCGACAGTACGTCTGGCGACTAGTACTGCTACGTCATCTGTGTCGCCAACCAGGCGCGACTCCCCCAGTAACTGCAACCTCAAAAGCTCATCGTACGAGACGTTCCAGAAGTCCAGGCCCAGAACGGAACTTTGCGCCTCTCCTGATGTCAAATCAATTCTTCGCCGGCCTCCCAATGTGTTATAGATGAGTTTCCGATTTTTGAGGTAGTCCTTCAATATCCGCGTCAGATACCTCGGCACCCTGAAATATTCGAGAGCACGAAGAATATGTGTCCATCTACGAGAATTGAAGGCATTTTTCACATCGAGTGTTATGAGCAGTACTATTCGTCTCGAGTAATGATTGTGGGCTTCTGCCTGCTGGACCGCGCTCACTACCTCTGCTATTGCACCAATTGTGGATCGACCAGCCCTGAAGCCGTACTGCCGAGGAGACAGATCCCCGGCAGTTCAAATGGCTTCTTCAAGTCTTTCTCTAATGAGCCTCTCGAGTACCTTCCCAGCGGCGTTCAGCATACATAGGGGCCGATATGTAGATGGTTGCTCCGCGTTCCCCTTCCCCTTGTGGATCAGCACGAGCCTCGCCTCTTTCCAGCAATTTGGAAACACGCCCTGCTGCAAACAGGCATTGAAAGTGGTGAGCAGCTTATCAGGACAAAGTTGATGTGCAAGCTGTATCACTTCCGCTGGTATACCGTCTGGCCCTGGGGCCTTTGCGAAGGTTGGAGTAGTTTTATCTGTAGGTTGTTTTAAGTTGATTGTGTTGAGTTCACGTACTTCGGATGTTCTTCCATTGACTTTGGACATATCGAGATATGGTGGAGGGCATCGCATTTAACACATGCCAATTAATGGCTTAATGGCCAAATTGCTGGCAATTGTGGCATATAACTTGCCCAATGCGAGGACGCGGCACTTCTACCAGGCGGATGAAATGGCAGACAGATTTTATGTAATAAATCTCAGATTGCTGTTTTCGGCAGGTGGACCTTTACCACCTTTGAAAGACCATACTCCATTTTAAGAAATAGATTCAAATCATTCAAATGTCTGTCCCTAGGTAGATTGTAGGTGCGGTATTGGATATTAATTTCTGTCAGAGTTTTGCTGTCATTTTCTGTCAGAGGATATCATTTTTGGTGAGTTTGCGATGGTCTGATGGTGTAGTGGGGATAATTTGTATATCCAAGCCGACCCGTTTCGCGGATGGGCGAATATCGATGTTTTGTCTTTTCATTGATGTAGTGTCTGCAAACATTTCCAGGACCCCCAAAACGATCGGTACCATTTTCTGTTCTGTGGGAGTTTTAGCAGTGGGATGTGTCGCTGCAGTGTTAGTGTTCGTTGAGGTGGCTTTGGTTTTGGCTTGATTGTCATTTCTTTAAATGTTGTGGTAGGCATTAGCGGTGGTTAGTCCGCGAAGTCTTCAGTCTCCTCATCACTTCCATGCTCGTATCCGATTCATCCAGCTCCTCAAAGGAAGTGGATGAACTCTTCGAAGACGAATCATTTCTCACTACTTTTTCTCTTTCTACATTAGGGCTTCTCTTTGCGTGCTTCCTAGAGATTCCCGGACCTACCTCTATACAACATCTCGGATACCTGCGCGTTTTTGGCAGCTACTTGTTAGTGTTTGCTTCGCTAGTCGGCCAGTTCAGCGTTCGGTTTAACGAGAGTTTCCTGTGTTTTAAGTCACGTCCCGAAAACCTCGTCCAGCTTTAATGTTATCTTATACAGTTGGACAACCAACAAAGCATTTTGTTGGTCTTTGTCAATGTCCGGCCCAGCAAGATGCCCACTGTTCATGGACATCTTCATGTCAAAGAAGGAATTTTAACTGGGTCACCGGCAAATAACCCGTTTCATTTGAATATCGATTAAGTTTAAAAAATTTAAAAATATATTATATACCGATTCAAACTGGCCCAAGTTGACAACTGACCCAAAGTCACTTGCAGATTATTTATTTCCTTGAGCTTTTGTCTTTGGCGTATCTGCTACCTCCGTCTACTACAGTTAAGTTCTTCTCGCTCTTTTCGGCACTTTATTCCTTATCGCGTTCAGTACACACGCGATCATCCGCGCATACATGACACATACAACTTCCGAATACCTCGACCGTCGCCTGTCTTATTGGTTCTTTTCTCTTGGTGGTCGGCTTGCGCCGCGCTTTCAGATTCTCGCGTCAAGATACGAAATCACTGATCTGAGCGCGTTATTTCTCATTTCGGACCTCTGAACTGGCCTGCAAGATCTTGTGGTTTGATATTGTTGACATTTTTCTTGTGGGTATACGTCAAGTCACTCGTTTACTCTGGCATGTCCGGTACGCCTACCTCATTTGAAACGCAACATTCACCGCGTTATTGGTCAAATATATTCCCGATTATTGCTTAGAGTAGGTTGAAAATTAGACCTCTCAATTGGACTTTCTCCACGCCAGTTGTGGCGTTGACGTAGCGAAATCATATTCAAATTGATAAAGAATTATACTTTCAATAAAACCAATTTCATGGCAATCAGAACCATTTTATTTTAAAATATTTTACCTTGGCAAAAACATCCAAAGACCCTTTCAAGGAAAAACAATAGAAGAAATTGTTGGAAATTTTCAGTCATTTCATTCAGTCATTTCAGGCCGAGTTGATGTTCTCCTGGAAAGTTTTATGTAACTTTCTTTCCATTGTTGCTAGCGGCTATTTAATTCAGGATATTCTGACTGTACTGAACTGGTTCCTGCTAGTTTGTAAGGTATTTAATTTTCTTCCAAGTTGAAACCCAGAGACCTTTGTTATTTTTACTTCTCTCCAGTTAGCCGTATATCTGAGCTACCAGGAGTCCTGCACTGGTTGTGACGATACGCCGCTAGGAGCAGGTGCCTGAAGTACAGATTTGCTATTAGAAAGGATGTAAAGTTTTCCACACAGGCTGCTTATTTCCACTTGTTGCCTGCTTTCTTTGCGAAAATTTTCCGATGGAAAATCGAGGTATTGCTCTCTAGTTTGCAGCCTCCACCCGGTCATGGTTGTTGTTTGTGGTCCCAGTATGTGAAGTGAAGTCTTACAACGTCTCCCACTCTCCTTTACACGAAATATTAACCCTGAAAAGAATCTGTTGTCACTACTGCTGCATTAATTTCGTCTTCGTTGGTTTCACTTGGAGTAGGTGCGATGAAACACCTTTACACCCTTGTGTATGTGGGTGCAGATAACCCACCCGCTGAATATGTCAACAAACTAGCTACACTTTTATTTTTATTAATTCTATTTTTTTGTCAATTGTGTCAGTTTTAAGGCTTTTTTGTGTCTATGTTTCTCACGTCCCATGGAATTCGAAAGATTTTTCCAAAAAGAAGAGTCCTTTTTTGTTTGTCTGTGTCGTTTGGTTCAGTGCAGGGCTCCGTTAGCAGTATTGATCTTATGACTTGGTCAAAGATCAGTAATTTTTTCTTCATGCTAAAGTGATCTTTTCTCAAGAGGAGCTCTAGGAATGTGATAATACTCATGCATTGCCTTCGTTTTGTAAGTTTATATTGCGTCGAGTTTAGTTTTTTGTCAGAGAGAATTCCTAGGTATTTAGCAATTGGTATATATAGTATGTTCTGGCCGTTGATGATAAGTGTGATTGAATTTTGGATAATTTTCCTTGTAATGAAGAAAGCTTACGTTTTGACAGTGTTAATGTCTATTTTCTATTTGTTAACTTATCCCAGGATGGTACCAGTTGCAGTTGGAATGTGATGACTTCTGCTTGTTTCGCTTAGAAATAGATGCATGTTTCATCAGTTTATAGACCTGCTTGAACATTGTCTGGCAGATGAGGTAGATGCACTGTATAGAGATTACAGAGAATTGGCAATTTAGACGAACCTTGTGGAACTCTAACTTGAATTGGTCGTAGATCGGAAAAATTATCGTCAAATTCGACAGGGGAGGTTCTTAAACGTGAATATCAGTACATAATGTTGAGGGCATGACTGAAATGCATGTGATATAAAATTTTCTTCTTTTCAAAAAAATTTAAATTTAAAATTTTCTTTTCTTCAATTTTTTCATTCAGCCAGTTGAGCAACGCTCTTTCCAATAGTTTTGTTACAGCTGAGAGAAGACAAATGGGCTTCAAATTCTGCAGAAAAGTTAAATTTATGCCTGGTTTTGGGATAACTATAACTACTGCTGTTTTTACTCTTGTGGGAAAATGGCATTAATAATGTCCGTAATGTTCTGTACCAGATTATGTGGAAGCTATCCTAGAATTGTATTTGTGATTGTGCCTTATCCTAGTATTTTATTCTTGTAAAGTCTTTTTATCTGTTACGCCTAGTTGTCTTATCACTTCACTTTCCTCCAATCTTGTTCGCAGTCTCGTTGCTACTGAATTTTCCACCAGGTCCTCGTGGTTGAAGTACTCTACTTTGGCAGCATTTTCCCGAAATACCATCTTCAAAGTGTCTGGTAAAGCTTAAAGTATGGCCTCCTCGTCGGATTGCAGTCCGTTGAGGAATAGATGGCATTACTGCTTTGTTTTTTATTTTGGAGTGTTTCACCAGTCTCCTAAATGGCTCTAGACTTTGCATGAAGCTCTCGCATTGACGGTTGTTAAACTCAGATATTCGGTCTCATACTTAGTTATTTAGCTGGTTTGCTTTCGTTTGCAATCTAGGATCTCCCGTGCTCCGATTTCTCCCTCGAATTCAGTTCTTCCTTCTTATCAGAAATTTCATTTGTTGAGAGAGTTAATGGGGATTATATACCCTTGTCACAATTATGACTATTGTTTCCTCTTTCGCTTGCTCTATTTTGGTTGTTATTTGCTGGATCATTAAGTTAATGTCTCTGACTGTATTTAAATCTTTCGTTTTAAAACTTTCGGTAGCCTTTTTCCTCAATCTTAGAGGCTTGTCTATTAAGATCTCTAATGTAAGGAAGTCGACAAGTTTATGATCTGATAAGAGCTCTTTGAAGACATTTATCAGCATTTTGTCGTGGAAGTCACGGGATATAGCAAAGACAATTATGTTACCATGTATTTTACCAAAATGGGACAGTTTTTCGGAGTAGTGCAGGATTATGCCTTCGCTTTTGTTGAGTTTATTTAGCTCAATCTTAGCTTGACTGCTTCTTACTCCTGCCCAGCCTCTGTACTAAGCATTGACGCCCCTTTTATTAATAAAGGATTTTCAACGGTCAGTAGTTGCTCAAGGTCTGATTTGATTAGAGTATTTATTACGGGATTTTAAAAAAAAGTCTCTGTGAATTCGAAGGATTTCGTTTGCACGTTTATTGCCTTGGCTTCCATGCGTTGCAAGTATGGGATGTTAATTTAGGAGCGTTTCAGGTTTTTCCTCACAATATCGGAGTGTTTCAGTTTTCTCCTTACTAGAATATAAGCAAGGAGACACCTTATTATGCAATCTGTCGCTTCACATCACAGTTGGGACAGATCATATTTGGACAAGCTTTATCGGGGACCAGGTGTCCTTAGGAATGTTAACTGATTCAGAACTATGTGAAATTTACTATCAAGAAGAAGTTGTCTGAGTTCTCCTGTTTTTGTTTAAAGAAATTTACATTCCATGTGAGGAAGAAAACGTGGTTAACGGGCTATGTTGTTTGTTTTCGGTGTGTTGTGTGAACATATTATTCATCACGGTCTCTATCATGGTTTGCATCATTTGCGCATAGTTTATATTTGGACCATCAATTGGTGCAAACGCTGGCACAATTCACGGTCCACAAGCCAACCACCAACATGATTTGCGACTTACGCAAACGACTCTCTTATATTTTTAGGGTTCTTTACACTACCTCAATAGCTTGTAGGATGATCTCTTTCGTGGTTACCATTTATGCGTTATTGTTTGTAGTATTTTTTTTTCCTCGGAACATTCCCCGTCACTTCCTTTGTTTCACCCGCAGATGCGTTTCCGCAGTGCGCCATCTTCTGTGTGATGTTTCGTTCAAATTTTTTTCCTCTGGAAAGTGATGTAGCCCTTCCCCTTCCGGAAATCTTGCTTGCACATGTTGCCTGAAGAGTGTCCAAACTGCCGGCAGTTGTGACACATCATTTGTATGTTTTGCAGCCTTTACGCTGCTACCTTGCAGACGACAAGACATCTGGCAGAGGTGTTGTAAATATGAGTCTCTTCCTTCTGAAGAAAGATTTTAACCAGTTTGTAGGGGACTGATTGTACTGGGCGGAGGTCTTGTTGCTCCAGATTGAGTTTTATGTTTTAAATTTCCAAGCCGTAGGGCCTCCTGATTATGACATTCAGGAAGGTAATATGTGTGGTCTTAATACATGAATTTAGTAAACACTCTTGTCAGTTTTCAGTGGTCAGTAGGTTTTTTACTGTAAATCATTTGCCCAGGTATACGCGATTATCAGTTTCTATACTTATGCTGCTAGCCTTTATGAGCCGGTTGAGCACTGTCCCTTTGTTCGGTTCTCTCAGTATAATGGGTATAGCTCGCGGTTTTGCTTTGTCTTTTGAGCAGCCCGCAGCGGGATGAAGGACAGATGGTTGCTGGATGTCTTGGGGGAAAAGTAGGAAGACGTCCTTCCTCAGCCTTGGTCTGATTGTAACAAAGAATATCAGTTTCAGGATACGTTCATCCAAGATCATTAGCTTGAGTATTCTTTTCGTTTTAGTTTCTGTCGTAGTCTTCATCTTTTCTAGTTGCTTTACGGACTAATCCTACTGTAGAGCTGGTCCCCACGGTATAACTTCGTTGGCGATTATTGATCTCAACACTGCAGTGTAGATCCAGTTCCACTTTAAGTCTGAAATTCTTACCCGCTATCTCTCTTTTTATTCAATATATATTTCAAAAATCTATGAGTTTTTAAAATCTCGGTCAAAATTGCTCACTAAACGATAAAAAAAAAAAATAAAAAAGGTTACAAATTCTTAATAGTAATTAGCTTATAGGCTTTCGCCGCTTTAGGTAGAGCATAAGCTCCTTTTTGTTCGCACTGCTGCGCATCCTGACTAACTTCATCTTCTCGAATAGAAGTGTGAGTGCGGTCTGCATCCTTAATACAATCAATAGGAATTAAATCACACAAAGTAGCGTCCATATAAATTAGGATCTATGTAAAAAGCGGTGGCAGCGCCCTATACGTTAAACAATGACATTACTGTTTATCAAGGTCTTAGCGATACTATCCTTGGTTATTTGTCTGAAGTCACTTTGAAATAACTTGGTCAACTCACTCCAGTGCTCATCTTTCATTCAAGGCATGTCCTTGAAATCTTGTTACACTAATGCGGTTTATCGGAAATCCCGTCAAAAATTATTTGGCACAGTGTACTTCAGCTATAGCCTCATTTTATGTGCTGAATAGAATGAAAATCAAATGAATATTAGATACTTAATGTGAAAGCCATGTGTCGTAAAAGTATCTTACACATGACGTAGCTAAGAGTCATATTTCATCTTCCTCAAAGATTTTGAATGTACACTTCACGTTGCTTTTGCTGAAAATGTTTTCACTTTCGTCGCGAAGGTGAAAGTTCAGTAACCAAAATGAAGTGGATTTTAGGAAGTTTTTCTTCCTCCGTCCAAAATATGTCTGTGCCTAATCTCTTTTCCTTTATAGCATCTTATAAACAGCGAAATGGGCAGCGAAGCAACAGTCGCATGAATTTAGAGACGATGGAAAGTACCCTCGTATTGATGAAAAGGACAAAAATACGTCAATGAAATGTTGACTTGTTTGTCTGAGGGCCTGAACGAATTCCTCCCTAATTATTCGCTCGGGACATTTGGAGGATTTTATAGCTCGATTTATTTTTTAGTGCTTTTTAATCGTTTTATATTAGGAAATAAAATACAAACGAGCGATTTTGGTTTCATGCTGGCCATCATTTTACGCGACATTGTGGCGTCGAGAGTTTTCATATTTTTTCCATTGTTCCCGATCGGTGTACATACGGTGCATGTGAGTTAAAAGGAAATTCAAGGCTTTTTTTAATGGATCAGCAATCATAGCGCAATTAAAAGTAAGTGCAGATTGAGATTTCAATGCGCCGTACATTGCAGTCTTGCAATATCACAATGCTTGTTGTTCCATATTAATTATATCCGGTAAGACAATTGTGATTTCGTAGTACGAAGCTGCTTTTTGTTATAAGGAAAGTGTGGTTCAGGTTCATTGTTTTGTTCAGCGAAACTTGCTTTAACATGATTCAAATGGTTTGATATTTTACAATTGGGTTAATTTGCATGCGTCCCTCAATGGCAAAGGTATTGTTGCCGTGGTTATAGAATAGCGACAGAAACCTTGCGAACGAGACACATTTGCAAATGTAGTTCCTTTTTTAATGTACTCTGTACTCGTTTGTCATTAAGACTAATCAAATTAATAACAAAGGGTTGGAAATTTTAACTCTTATTTCCCGCCTTCTGTTTCTATTGCTAGTCTTTCGGTATTTTGTTGCCCTTATGACGAATATGCACTTCGATGTTTCCTATGACTCTCAGTTTTATGAAATATCTCTGCGAGTGAATTAGAAAAAAAAGTCAACTTTGCTAAGAAATTTGTTATTACAATAAAGAAACTCTAGCATAATTTTGAACACATCAAAAGTAAATTAAGAGGGCAATAAAAAATAAATACTAAAATAATTTTGCGTAGGCTTGCCTTTTCACCAGAGCCCCTATTGTGTGTTTTTCACTTGAAATTCGAACTAAAATCATCTCGATCAGCCAACTATAGCCTGCCAACATAATTTTATTCCACTTTCTCCGATAGCGCCGTACTATATACTCAAATCCTGTTAAATTCTTTTTCCCTTCCTCTTCACTTAGAGCTCCTAAACTGTCAGCAAAATAGCCTAAATACGAATTAAGGATATGATGCTCGATTTTAATCGGACATTTCATTTTTTCAAAATTTTCAATCATTTCCTTCACAATTTCCTCATAGCTTGTGTAATGGTTTTCAGATCCGTAATCGTAATGTACGTAATCGTGTCGGCTTCGCACCGATAACCGGACGTGAAGTCCTAGAGGCGTGACAACCAACTGTACCTGGTAGGGCAACCGTTCACTACGGCTACTAGGCAGTTCTAAGTTCACTACGTTGGTGGCAGCTAGCTGACTAACTCAGTGTGGCGAGGTATGCGGACATGGGTGGGACCCAGGTGAACTTTTGCTCTGGTTCCATTGATGAACCAGTCACTGAAAAACCCGATTTTGTGGACATGACGTTACAAATATTACGTTACTCTACCTTTTACGTTTTTCCACAAATCAACACAACGAAATCGATCGCCCCTCCGCTCACCGGAATACTTAAATACCGCAGTGCTCGACAACAAACTACGTTAATTAACACTATCGCAAAAATAAATTGAGGTGTTACACGAATACCAAAAGAAATTGACGGACCGAACTACAAACGGCATTGCAGTACCCGAACCGACGAAACACTTGTTGTCCAACATCACCAGCTGACTCGCCTTCGCAACATCACTTTCCTTTTGAAATAGAGCGACTGGTGGAAGGAAAGACGCGTGTTCTCGTTACCAATTCATATTTTTCTATATTTTTATTTGTTTTTGTTTTTTTTTTGATTTTTTTTTAATCATTCGATACACATTACTTAACTGTTTAATCAATTAGTTATAACTAAGCAAACGATGATAAACCGACGATCTTTTTTCCTTCTCCTAAACCTTAAATGAATGAAAAACTTATAAAAAACTTGCAAAAACTACAACTATTTCTGGTATGAATTCAACTACATTTATTTATCTATAACCAACCTAATCCATATTACCCAATGAATTCTTCAAGAAAAATCCGAACAGGGTTATCGATACCAAACAAATAATTGGTTTTCGGTGAACTGGTAATCCAACGAAGACGCATGCGCGATATCAATCAAACATCACGATGGATCAGGTTACGCTGTTTGAGAACCCGTTTGCAACTAGCTGTTGACACACTTGTCGCTATTATATTGCCTTACAGCCGGATCGAATTCCTCGTGATTTTTTTTGTTTTCTTTATCCTGCAAAGACTTAAAAATTTCATCTTCGTACGATAGTTATCTTCCCGAGTTATCGTTAATTTAACACTGGATATATGGTGAATTCCCGAAACGAGCACAACAACCGCACGACACATGCGCCAACGAAATCCAGAATGTTGCTATATTAAAATTGCTACTTTTCCACTAGGGATGTATGTATTGCGCGCATATGAAGAAAAATAACGTGGAAATGGGTGGCGCAAGCCCGCGCTACTCTGACTGGAGTAGATATGTCTTCATCACTACTCACAATTCCCCCAATCCTTCAGGATTTTCGTGATATGGGTCTTTCCCATATCATGAAAAATGTTGAACAAAAAATGTGGGTAGTGGTGAAGACCTATATGGTGATAGGTCTTCATCACTATCCACATTTTTTGTTCAACAGACTCAAAATTTTGTTCAACAGACTCCGTTTTGATAATCTTTATCGATTTAATGTTTGATTTATAATATATTTGATTGCCCGCACGAGAACGCACTGGCTTCCGTTTTTATTTTCACCCGCGCCGTGTACACTCCCAATAACATAAATCTTCTCACCTTACGAGATCGATCTTCCCGCCGGTCCCGTCGTGGTGGTTTTCCTTTTTTTCACCCGCAAGTGTGTCAGGCTGACGGCATTGTCACACTTGCTAGGTGAATTGTCATAAATTCATCTCTGAAGAGTGTCTTCTTTGCGGAATTGCCACACTTGGGAGGTGAATTACAACACTTGGGTTTCGTAATTTCTTGAAAAATGTTCCAATTTCACTCAATTTTTCAACGAATTCTGATTTATTATCTTGTCCGGGCGAACAGAACGTCTTCTTTCAGCTACAGATATAAATGGGAAAATTGGTGCATATATATAGGACCATATCCTTGTTTGTTCAACGCATTTACAATTTATTTTTCAATATCGCCTTCAAACAATTTTCTCTCTTTTCATCATCCAATGTTGCCCTCTGCTTTGGTTATCTCACTCGCAGGGAAAGCCAAGGGCCTTCGCATAGCCACCCTGTTGGTCGATTGTTCAGATCTCGGAAGACCATCAAACCGTCTTTATATACCTTATTTTATCCAACACGTTTTTCAAATTGTCCGTAAATTCCTTCGAATCAACAGAATGGGCAACTAAGGGGGAAGCGTATTTATTGCCATTATGCAAAAGAACAAGTTTCAAACATAATTTTGATGAATATATGAACAATCTTTGCTTGTTCGCATCTTATTTGATGCTTAACGTTTCCACTAACCCAGGAATGTCTTCGCAATGTACCACATCGCAATGTTCTGCAAAAAATGGTTCAACACTATTTCTCATGCAAAGAGTAAGCATATTCTGTACCGATAGTCTTGATCCGGGCAGCTCAGCTGCTTTTTGGCAAGCTTAGATCTCTTATTGAGTCGTTCTGTTCTGATTGTGTAAATAATTGGTTTCCACTTGTAATACTTGGCTGAAATTCAGCACGAAGTCGAGTCACCTCTTTGGTGACAGTGACATCACTGTCACTGTCGTCAGTATGCAATAATACAATATCCTGCTCGCAATGCATAGCGAGTGTTACCAGTTGCAATATCGAATAAGCCAAGTTAATTTTAGTTTTCGAGTTGTTGCCTGTAGTCTTGCAACAGTTAAACTAAATGTCTTTAATGTGATTCTCATATTCTCTCCATAGCTATTGATGATATTGTCAAACAAAGATATTGTTTTCCTCCTTTGACCACTTGGACGAACACATGACGTTCAAACTTTATGGACCCATTATTTTCTTGATATATTGGAGAACAATTGTGTAATTATACTGACTTCGACACGATAATGTTCTACTCCTGGTAACAACAGGAAACGGAGAAGAGCGCCTCTCCGGCAGGAATGTTTTTTGGAGATCATTTTAAAATTGCCAGAAACACCGTAAAAACATCTGCAAACACTAGAATACCAACTCCCATTTTTCACCTCTTACTAATTTTGATATCTGGCTGTTGAAAACAATAGCCGTGTCGTAGACTGAGTTCAAAGGTAGGTGAGAGTACCACACTTGTAAACTGGTTTTACTACTCAAAGAGAGAAAATTGACTGACACAATGCCATTACTGCCAAAGATATGACCACGTCTCGAGTCATTGACATTTACCGTCAAAATGTTTTATCTGTGCTAGTGACCACACCAACACAGCCTGCATGCTTTCGAAGGAAGATAAAGGCAAAATCAATTGTATAAGTTGTGGAGGCTCTCACTACTCTAACTCAACCCCAAGCAGCAGCAGGAAAGGATATATCGAACTGAAGCGAAAGCCGATGAAGCGGGAAAATTTGAACAAGAAGCTTAGCTTTTTCCAAGCTTACCAAGAACAATACCAAATGCAAAGACCAATCAAATCAACGAAAATGATCCTAACAACATGAACGCTTATAGCTCTCTACTTAAGCAAGGACAACCAAGGAAATGACCAAATTCTGTGAGCACCGATCTAAGAGATTTTTTCTCGCCAGAAATACTCATTCAGATATTACAGGAGCTGATACATAATCTGGCGAACTGCAGAACTGCATGATAGATATATAGATATATATATTTATTGAGGCTTTATACGTACATGGCTTTCTTAACGAGCTACGGCAAAAAACTGACAGCAACAAATTGTCAAATAGCTTTTGAAAAAGGAAAATCTGGTCGTAACCGATGCTTAGGCTAGAATCATAGAATTGAATTATAACTTTATTTATCTTTTGCTCGTAAAGATTTTATTTGTTTGATTACAATGTTCTTATCTTAACTTATATCTAACCTTTTCTAGCTAATTTTTACCTACGGGTTAGTGGTCTGATGAAAGTGGGTTGGTAAGTCTGAGGGGGTTGTGGAGCAGAGACACTTCTGCCAACATTGGCTCTCTATAATCTCCCGTGGCGTGTGCCGACCCGAATCTTTGAGGTTGGCGCAATGAGTGCCATGTAATCACCCGCGGTCTCATGGTCCAACCTGGACATAGAATGGTGGCCTACAATCCGAAGATGCATCGAAGGATGTCATTGTTGGCAGATTAGAACAGAGGAGTTTAATCGGGCCTAAGTAGACTGTGGAGGCGTTAAGTGACATGTTCCGACGAAATAAGTCACGTACGATAGCATCGGGGTCAGTTGACCATTTACTCATTCCATTGTCACAGGTTTGAATCATATAACTGAGGATGGGTTTGATTTTTGTTTCCTCGTTGAGTATGCTGCTGCGGTAGTACCTTTTATTGGGCTTTCAGTATTTAGATAGGTACTTCCTAAGAATCTTTCTTTCGAAAATCTGCAGCTCTTCAGCGACAGTGGGGGAGATCGTTAGCCAAACCGCGAAGCAGTACGATATTATGGGCCTGATTAGGGTGTTCTACATGAGCAGCTTTGTACTGATGCTGACGGATATGCTGGAGAGTAGTTGTGCCAGCGCTGCAGAGGCTATGGTCGCTTTGGAAATGGTCGCGCGGGCGTGCAGGTTGAATTTGAGGCGATGGTGGAATTGGAAGCCTAAATATTTTATAGTATTCTTTAGCGGAAAGGGAGGAGTCGTTGATATGTAGAGTGAGTTCTCTACTCTCTGACGGTGCCAATCGGTGGCCTTTCCCAGAGGCATTACGAAAGCAAATTAGTTCGCATTTTCCGACGTTAATGGATAGCGCCCATTTTGTGAAGTACTTTTGGAGAGATTGTGTTCGTGGTATGATGGTCTTCAAGGCTTTCTGGGGGAAGAGTGGGTCGCCAGTACGATGATGTCATCTGCGTAGAGGATGGAGGGCGGTGGGGTAATGGGAGTCGTGTTCTGAGTGGGCTGATTTGAAATACTTGCTGGCTACGCAATGGGGAGGAAGAATCGTGGAGGAAGTAGTTCAAGAGTAGCGGCCCGAGAATAGATCCCTGTGGAACTCCCGAGTTTACACTAATGAAGTTGGAATATGTGTTCGTTATATTTACTGAACAGAACCTTTCACGGAGAAAGTCAGCTATGAGACGTACGCCTTTCCGGTTAATGTAACTAAAATTGTAGGCAGCTACATGAGGGGACGAAATGTCTTTGCGTTGTCTGGCGGAGCTAGCTCTGAACCCTTTATCATTGATACGGAGGTCCCACAGGGGTCCATTCTGGGTCCCATTCTCTTCAATATATTTATTTCAATTTCAACTTAGAATCGAGGTAAATCTCTTCGCTGATGACTTACTGATGTGGTCTTCTGAGTATAATCTCCGCTTCGCAGGGACGAGACTCCAAAGGTACCTGGACTCGTTAACTTCATATTATGAAAAGTGGGGAATGAGGGTTAACGCTAGAAAAAGTGAGCTGATTGTTTTCAAGGACCCACATCAAAAATCTGGACGTCGCACAAGGAGTATCTGTGACACCAGAATAAAGCTGAACGGGCAGGCGGTTCACTGCTCGAAGCAAACTAAGTATCTGGGGGTAATTTTTGATTAGAACAACAACTTAAGTGCTCACTTGGACTCTTTATAGAAGAAACCTAGATACGCATACCATCTACGTACTTTTACCCCTTTTCAGGAAACAGTCATCAACCAACAAGCGGGTGAAGTTACTTGCGTACAAGTCGCTAATCAGGGCAGGCTACAGCGGCGTACAATGGAGCAAGATAGGATTACTTAGTTAGGATTATTTTATTACGATAGGATTACTCGCACTGGGATGTATAAACGGGAGAACGGACGGCGCTACCCTAACAGACTACTGTACCGGGATGCAGACTTGGAATCAATCAACCTCTATGCAAAGAGGTTGATTGAACGAGCGGCGAAACGTATGGTGGAGCATGGGACCACCACGATCAGCAATGCAACAGACAATCGAGCGTCGGAGGCAGCCAACGGTTAGCAATAAGTAGTAAATAAGAAACATTGCAGTCAAATATTGTTTTAGAGTATAAGGAATTATAGTACAAATAATATTATGCAAAAGATGTAAGTAAGTAAGCAAAAAGATGGATACTAAAGGCCTCACTTTGGTTGTAAGTGTAATAATTAAGAAGGAATTTTAATATAACAACTAATTTAAGGAATCAATAAAAAAAAATTCTAGTTATTATTGAACTCTGGGTACAGCCATTAGGGAAAACCCGTAGGTTAAGTAATAGATTAAGAATAGTTGTAAATAATTGTATATAAATAAACAATTCACCCAATTAATTATTGAAACTTAAAACTTGAAAAACTTGATGAAGCAACTGCTGCACACAGTATGCTTCGAAACTAGTTTGTAGTTACCTTTCCTCGAAATAGTTTGGATGAAAATTTCAGTCATACGTCGGAACACATTTATGAACTAGAAAAAAAACCTTATTTTCATATATAGAAAGTAAATGTGTTCGTGAAACCTTCATGTCTCCAGAGCCTATTATCCAACGCAATTTTCAAATCGTTACAGGATACCTTTAAATATACGGAATGAGCGACTGGCCGCGAAGTCTACTTTTTGCAAATATACAAAAGGACTATTTTTAAACCTGAAGACTCAAGAGTCATCTTCACCCGTCCACGTCATGTTTGATGTTATATTTTACTAGGGCAGGAATGTGCGGTACACTGGATCATCAACTTCAGCAAGTTCCAGGATCAAACGCAATCTTTTCCGATAGTCTTGATCCGAGGAGCTCAGCTTCACATTTTGGCAGGTTTAAATCTCTCGCTACGCCTCTCGTTTCTGGCTGTGTTCTGATTGTGTTGTCGTTTAGTTCTCTCAGTGACATCAAGTGTCACTGTCTTTCGTTTGCAATGATTGATATTTGTTATTGTGAGCGATAGTGAGATTTCCCGGGAAGTACTGATTTTGTAGAAATAATTATAATGCTCTTTACAAATAGATTAACGTACCATCATTATTTCTCTCTGTACGGTTTAAGTTGTTCTCGATTGAAAAAAAAACAAAAAAACTGCAAGAAATGAGGCAAATTTAGTATTTAGCGACTAAAAGTTAATTTATATTTAACAAATTATTTGCGAAAATTTGTTAACAACTATCTACTGCAATTATTCAATGTGTTTCTCATTAAATATGAAATGACTGAAATAAAATATAAATCAATAACTAGGAAGATCTCTATCTCAATTTCGAAAAAAAATCGAAAGTAAATAACTTGAAATCCAGACGAGATGGATTTTTTAAACATCCTTCCTGTAATCAGCGCACCAAAATCTATCCAACAAAATCATCTAAACTGAATGAGGCGGAACATTGCAGACCACAATATTGAACATTGCAATTTTTGTAATTTCATCAATTAATCAATGTCATAGGAAATATAGCTGGTAATTAGTTTCAAAATACTTACTATTCAGGACAAATTGAGTAACTCTGGGTAGCTTGGGTCCGCCGGGCCTTGCTTTGTGGGTCTCGAGGACGCGTTTCGGCTCGTTCTGGTAGACACCAGAACGGGCTGAAGATGGCTGTATGCAGCCGAAACGCGTCCTCGAGACCCACAAAGCAAGGCCCGGCGGACCCAAGCTACCCAGAGTTAATTTTGGCCTGCGGCAACACCAAAACGAACTACAAATTGAGTAATTCACAAAAAAGTATCTACCCGGCAAACAAGGAAATTGTCAACATTTTCCAGGAATTAATGGCAACCTCTACTGGCAAAGGGCACCATAAAATCGATTGAAAAATGTATTAACAAAGTAATGGAAGTCAATGAATGACAGTCTTCATGAATAAATCGAAACTAATTTTGAACAGTGTATTGCTCATCATCATTATTAATAATGGATAACTTTTAAAATGAGTCTTAAAACACTAATATGTGAATATGCGTACAATCACCACCTTTGACTTTAGGTTCAATCTATTTACAGTTTTGCTTACAAATCCCAAATCATTCTAGTGTACATTGGACAAAGAAGTCGGACACATACCCATTTACACTTGAAAAGGGAATAAACGACAGAAGAATGTATTTTAGAAAAATAAAACAAAATTTATTTTTTTAGCTCTATATTATTAACTTACGAAAAATAAGAACATTGAAAACATAACTCAATTTTGTGATGATTAAAAAAATAAAATGTCGAAATGCAGCCAAAATTCATGTCAAAAAAGTACTCGGACAGTTAATTCTTTGCGAGATTTTTGAATTTTATTATTAATTTTAATATTTAGTTCGGAATCCTTTATTTTTCACTATGGTTTCCAATCTTATCAGGCATGGATTCGACAAGTTTTTTGTAAAAGGAAGGGTCGATTTTGGCCCATTCTGCCTGAAGAGCTACTTTCAAGTCCTTTGTATTTTTTATTGAATAGCTTTTTAATTGGTGTTCATAAATGCTCGATAACATTAATGTCAGGACATTGTGGAGGTGTTTCCAGTACATGTGGACAATTGTACAGCAGGCATAAACGCACATTGAGTGCTTGGTGCTTTGGGTCGTTATCTTGGTAATATTGGAAGTTATCTTTTATTCCGAATTTTTCAGCACATTCCACTAAATTTTCTTTAAGAATGGTCAAATATTTTGTTTGATCCATAATTCCATCGATTACAGAAAGGTTTACCTGGACCAGCAGCGGACATGCAGCCCCACACCATTATCGAGCCACCTCCATGTTTCACACTCCATGCTTTTCGCCAAAGCGAAAATATTCATAGTATTGAACATCTGAGCGAAATACATTAAATTTACTTTCGTCCGCGAATATCACAGTTTCGCAAAATGATAGGTCTTTATTTTTATATGTTTTGGCAAACTTGAGTCTCTTTTTCCTATTGCACTTCCTAACGAATGGTTTTTTACGGGCTACTGTTCCATGTAGATTTCTTCGTCTCAAAACTAACCTTATCGTTTCAGGATGTACACTTTTATTAAGATATTTCGATACTCGTTGAGCTAATTTTGGAGCACTTAATTTCGAATTTTTATGAATTTGTTGTACAATCCATCGCTCATCTGACTTTGAAAACACTCTAGGTCTACCACTTTTTTGTTTATTTTCCACTGATCTGCATGATTTAAATCGTTTAATTATATCGTGAATAGTGGAGTGTGATCTATTTACGATTTCCCCTATAGTACGGACTGGTAATACTTCTTTATAATGTTTCAAAATGAGTTCTCTTACTTCTAAAGAAGTTTGACCACGTTGCCTTCCCATTTTACACAATTTCACCCCCGTGAAGGTTCACAATTCACACAATTTCACCCACGTATAAAATTTACGGTTTCAATTTGTTTCACTCAGATGCTAAGAGCTGTGAACTACACAAAATCCGGGGAATCCCCCTTTTAAATTCGAAAAGAAGGAGAGTGCTGTCCGAGTTCTTTTTTGACGTGAATTTGGCTGCATTTCAACTTTTTGTTTTTTTTTAATAATCACAAAATTGAGTTATGTTTTCAATGTTTTTATTTTTCGTAAGTTAATAATATAGAGCTAAAAAATAAATTTTGTTTTTTTCTAAAATACATTCTTCTGTCGTTTATTCCCTTTTGTACTTCCACTTCCACCACTGTACTTCCGGAATAGTCCGAAGCTTTTGATTTTTATTGAATAGTAATGAAAAACATGTTGAGCTCAAAACCTGCCAAAGAATTTTGCTCGAGTTTTTGGTCAATCCTTGACCCGCGGAGCATAGAGTACATAATTAAATTTACAGTACGTTACTGAAATTGGTAATCAATAAAATGGTATGTACTGCAACTACAGAAAATTAGAGATTTGTACGGTGTTTCTTAGAGGTATAGAACTTTAAATTCCAACGTTCTAATGCTGCATATAGTGTGACAGCTGTCATGCGTTTTATTGCTGGGTTGATTTGTCATTTTACCATAAACAGGTTGGCAAGTGAGCAACGTCTGCAAATTGTGCAAATTTATTTCGATGAAAAACGTATGCCTAAACCTATGCCTACCGACATTATTGAAGATTTTACGAAGGAGCTTGGTTTGCGGGCTTACGAATTCCAACTCTTGCAGGAATTGAAGCCAAACGATCACTGAGCGTAGCGTAGATTAGATGTATAGGCACAAGAACAAATTGCTTCACATCCCGAATTTCATAGGAAAATTATCTTTAACGGTAAGGCTCGTTTGCGGTTCAATAAATACGTCAATAAATACAACTGCAACATTAGGACTGATGAGGAACCACAGGTGGCTCTCTAAACACCGTTACACCCGGCGAAAGTCACTTTTGAGTATGCTTTATGAACCGGCCGGATCATTCATATGTCATCAAAAATGCTGCTGGGAATAAAATTACAGTCGACGATGCCCAGAGAGCCATGATAGGTGACTTTCTAGTACCGGAATTGTCTCGCCGTAATGCAGAGAACCTAAAGTTTCAACAGGAACGACATGCCATTCAACGCACACAACCATCGACTTATTGGGAGAAGCATTTGATGAGCGCATAATTTCCCGACTTGGACCTGAGAACTGGCCTGCTAGATCTTATAATAAACACCAATGAGCTATTTTTTGTGGGGAGACGTCAAATCACTCGTCTAAGCAGACAAGCCCCAGAGACATGACAACATGAATCATAACAGTCACCACGTTACAGGCGACAGAAGTTGAAGATTGCATCCCTCGGTTGGACTGACGCAAGGGAAGTCAGTTGTGGCAGCCAAATGCCTAAAATAGGCTAAAGTGCGTAAAATCGAAAATTTTAAATACAATTTCGAATAAACATGGGAAATAAATCAATTTTTCTGTATTTTGTCTCATATTAAAATTTTAAACATTAAAAGTAAAGAGTCTTTATAGTCTTTATGTAACTTGGCGTTCAGCTTTAAGTTTTTCTTTTCTCTTTATAGCGGGGCCACACGTGGCATCGGATTGGATTTCAAGACTTTTGGCGTGTTGACCGAAAAATCATGGTCTCATTTCTGTTCCTTCCTTCGGAGACGTTGATGTATCCTTATTTTCTTTGAGTGTTGGGAATGGACGACTTTTTGTTCAGTTCTTCATACATTACCGACCAAGTCTGTGTTCTTCTAGATGGTTTCAACTGTTTGTTTATTATTGCAAGCAACAATTAGTTTGTGTTTTGACCAATTGAAACAGCTCCTGCTAGCTTGGTCCTAAAGTTCATTCGTGGTTTTTTTCGCTACGTTGCGAAGATTTCCGGGTAGAAAATCGTGGTAAAGTTCTCTGCCGTGCTGCTTCCACCTGATTTAGATTCGTTGATAAAGATTACGTTTCCATTTTTGAAGTGAAGTTTAGCCCGCTTCCTACTCCTTTATGCAAGGAATGTTGACTATGAAAAAAGATTTTTGTGTCCACTACTAGTGAATTTATATGCATTTCCCATCTTATTGGAGGGATACTTGTTATGGACGCATTCTCGGAAAACCTGAAGATGGCCCACTTCAGGATGGTTGGTTGGATGGTGGATGGTTGGTTGGATTTTCTTTCTCAATTTTAATCTGATAAACACTAGGGATTGCCTTCTTGGAGTACATGTATGTCGAAACATCAGGTTAAGTGTTATTTCCGTTATTTTTTTAGTTGCTTTACAGACCAATTCTGCAGTTGTTCAGATCACCACACGAGTACCTCGTTGGCCGCCATGTGTCCCATCACTGCAGTGCAGATACAGTGGATCAATTTAACGATCTAAGACTTCATTTCTCACCCACTGTTTCTTTACTCAGCTTCTGTTCCAAGATTCCTTTATTTTTAAAAATATTATACAGTATTTCACAGTAATCAACAAAAGAGGTGATGAATTTTTATAAACTTTCTATATTAATAAATAAGAAAACTACTTTGTCTATAGGCTTTCAGTGCTTTTTGCAAGGCTTTTGAGATTTCGTCGTCCTTGAAAATGCATCCTGGTTTTCTTTTCTGGTTGTGAAGCCCACTCACGCCCTGAGTGTCTGCCTCCCTGACGTGCAGTACTTCTGCACTTCTCACTAAACACTTCTCTATCAACCTGAGATACCAGTCTACCAGAACTGTTTAGCACAGTACTTCGAGCTACACCACTTGTTCCTTCTAACACGTGGAAGAAAGGGAGGGAAAAGAAGGGAGATGAAGGAAGGGAGGGCAAGGAAGTGCTAGAAAAGGGATACCTACATCTCCGACACGCCCCAGCGCTCCAGTATGGATTTTAGCAGGTGTCAGCACTGCCCGAGTAAATCATACCACGTCATTCCATTTGTCAACCCTTTTCAGCATTTCTCTGAACATAATTTCCGAGCAGAGCTCCCCAATTTCATTGAGGAGGTTACCGCGCTCCTTTCTTTGTCATTTGAAACAGAAGAATGTGTTACAGTCGTCCTCCACCTCTCCTATACAAATTACGCAGTAGGAGTTCGCGACTTGTCAATTTTGTGTAGGTAAGACCGGAAACTTCCAGGCCCACTTAAGAACTAGGTCTAGACTAAATCAATCTCAGCATGCACTCAATTTAGGGCCTCATGCCAGGTATCGCGCGTGCAGTCCACCTTTCTTTTGAGTTTTGCTCCCAGGGCTCTTGCCTATCGCTGAGAGAGCGTTTTCTCTCTTCCCTGGTGACCTCTTCTCTGTTGTCTTCACTCCTGCACAGATAAATATGTCTGCGCTCTTTCGCAAGCTAGGCGATGGTATCAACTCTGCGATTACGTGCACTGCCATCCCAAAGGGTCCTCGATATGTGTATGTTCATCGCACCGCTCCATGTCTCTGCACTCGTGACATCCGCTTTCGGTGTTATTTCATGCTGAAAGCATCGACCCATAGTTCTGGGTCATAGAGGAGAACTGACTGTACGGCGCCAATGAGGAGTAGTCTCCTTGACGCACTGGTCCTCTATGCCTTTGTCACCTGTTGGCCGGATATGTTGGAAAAAACTTATCTTCGAGTCTATCAGGATGCCCAGGTAGTTGACTGAAGATTTTGATTCAATCAGCGATACATCAAAGGTGATAAACTTTACTCTGGGGATTTGCTTGTTTGTCTGGACGACGACTTTGGTTTTTTCTAGTGCTAGTTTGAAAATGTGAGTAGTCATCTTCTTACTCGTCAACTATGCGTCTAGCGATTTGTGCCGCGAGATTGCCTGCATAGCCGATTAAGCATGAATTATACTGCAGGAAGAGCTTAGACACATTATTCGTATTAGATGTACTTAAAAATGGGTTTCAAGCGCTTCCCCAATATCCATCCATGTAACACAGTGATATACATTTCGGACTTTCAGAGTAACTAGCAGGATGACCCATCATGTGGAAATGCTGTGTGCTTGCACACGTTGACTCGCGCCGATTGCCTTGGGAATGGAACGGCCTGCTCAGAAGTCATTGTGCCGAAAAGATAGGTCCCCGGTGGCACGGATTGCGTCAGTGAGTCTACCCTCGATTTGTTTTTCAAAGACTTTTCGGGCCGTATCTAGCATACACTGTGGGTGATATGCGGCTGCTGACGCCATATTATCTATCCCTATATTAATCAGCACGAATCTCGCCACCTTCCAGCACTCTTCTGTGAACGCAGGAATGCGTCGAACATACTGAGGAGCAGCTCAGCACAAGCGTTAAAGACCATGTGCAATATCTCCGCTGGAATCCCATCTAGCTGAAACCTTTGACGTCATCATAGACTAGACTACTTTCTCCAATTCCATCTTTGTAGAAAGTGGAATTTCCCTTGGCATTTCATCCTGGACAGCCTCAACAATAGCGAGATGGATAAGAAAAAGAGCCGGCACAACTTCGACCATCTTTTATGGCTCGTATGAGTAAGGCAGCCTTTGGGAACTGAGCTTTCGCATCACTATTTTGTAGCCCAGGCCGCATGAATCTCAGTTCACGTCGTGCAATAGATTTTCCTAACGGCTCGCCTGTCTGCTATTAATGAATTTGTGAAAAAATTTTCTTGCTGATTTATGTGTACGCTGAGCTTTTTGGCCACTAATCTTCTCCTTACAATAAAAGGTTCAACATCCGCTTTCCCAGTATTCCACTCAGTATTCAAGTGCAATAGACTGAGTGCTGGTCCTCTGAAAATACCGTTATGGGTCTCCAGTGCTATGTCCTGGTGATTGCTGGCCGAGTTATCCCTTAGCACTCTCCAATTTGTAACCTTGTCAGAGGGTACTCCGAAGCGAATATCACATCAGGAATTGTTTCAACGCAGCCCCATCGATGGAAAGTAGGGTTATGTTCAGTACGACGAGCCCAGTGCTGGTTGCCATGTCCAGGATCCTTTTGCCTCGAGCATGTGATTGGGGCATGCTCATGCGATTCCTCTACGGTTAAAGTCACCTCTGATGAGAATATGGCCCTCTAAACTCGAAACATCGCATCCTGGTTAGTTTCATCTATTTGAATAGAAGTCAGTATGCGGTCAGCATAAGGCTTGACATAGTGTAATGGATTTGATCCCCGTCGTCACGACGACGACTAAGGACTGAAGTCGGCCTCGCACCGACACTTGGACGTGCAGTCTTTGAGACGTGGCAACGGGTCGTACCCCGCGGGTCAACAACTCGGCCACTCGGAAGTTCACTCGCGTGGTGGCTGCTGGCTAACTAGCTCAGTGCGGCGAGGATTGCGGACGTGGGTCGGACCCAAGTGAACTTCCGCTCTTGGTTCCATTTGAACCAGCCACCGAAAAGCCCGATTTACTATGCGACGTTTCTAAACAAATTACGTTACTTTACTCTAATTTTTTTTTTTTTTTTCATCAAGATCCAAGAATCAAAGAATCCAACTCCCCGACTAACGCGCATTCACGAACCGATATTACCGCGGTGCCCGAAAACAGTCTACGTTAATTTCATGCGAACGTAAAACACGCGAACCCGAAAAACCGAACTAGTAGTCCGCGACACGACTACAAATTATTACCGGAACAAAACTACTGCACCGCGGAACCCGAACGACGAAACACAATTTTGGCCCTACATCCTCATGCACTTACCTTCGCGCCATTTCCTCCTGAAAGAAAAAGGTTGCTGGAAGGAAAGAGCGTTATTGTTTTCAGCACTTCATTTTATATATATTTTTTTTTTATGGATCAAACAAACTATCGTGACTACAATCTTTACAAGCTATTCGGTCGCTTAAAGTATCGTCTTACATCACATGTAATTCTAGGTAATTCTAAATTAGAATTTTTCTTTTTATTATGAATTAGTTAGATGGTTGATTATTTAAATAGGTAATTCGCTTTATTATTTTATTTTTTTATTTTATATATATACATATATATATATTTTTTTTTTATGTATATTAGGTTATCATTTTCATTATATATTTATAATTTTCTTCTGTAATTTTTTTTTTTTTCCAAATACAACATCTGATCCTATTTGAGACGAATAGTCTTTCAATACTCCAACTCCATTTAAATATGTTGACAATTATAAATTTAACATGAGTAAATTATTACTCATTTATCTATAACGATAGCAAGAAGAAAAATCTGGTTTAATTCACTGTTGATGTGTCAGATAATTGCAATATTCTGCAATATTAATCTTTAAACTTCTAAGATTGCCTTTTAAGGTTGACGAAAAAATTTTAAATTATAAACATGAAAGTCAAATTATAAACATAGATTATTGGTCATGCTCAAACACAGACTTGCGTGAAAATATGAATTCAATTATAAATCAAAACTAGATATTCCAAAAATTAAATCGGTCTTTCGAAGTTGTCACACGGTTACATTGACACTTGATTTAACCATACCGTGGCTTTAGCTTATAACTAAGTTTACACATATAAATTAAATATAACAACTCACTAAAATTGGATGTTACTTTCCGTATTTCTTGTTGGTTACACCTGCTGTTCTCTATATGCGACGATTGATATTTACTTAGATAGACATTTGAAAAATTTCTAAATTCAATTCTCCTTGCTTTAAATCGTATCAATGCGAATGAAACACATCCAGTAGACTAATTTTTGCAGCTCTTGTCAGCACTAGTTTTCCTTAAGCAATTTGCATCACACACGTCATACACAGGCTTTTGCGTGATGAAATAATCTTTGATGAACATATCGGAGTATTTTAGAAAATTAATCTAAAATGGCTGTTGCTAACTTTATTCTTAGCGGCCATGAATCTTTCGTAGATTAAGTGCTAGTGCGATGATGTATTGTTTCTTTGTATGTCAATTGCACCAAATCACTCGGTGAAACATAATTCGAATAATTATTTTCTGAGTGCTTAACTGAAGAAGCTGCGCATAAAAACATGCGAAATTGCTTATTTGAAGCTACCAAAACAATATGAAGCAAGCACACTTTTCAACTTCGTTGTCCACTTGTTCTAACTGTAAGTTTGATACTTGGCTCCTCGAAGCGAATTTCATTATTTTAAAGTTTTTCTGTTTTCATTTATTGTTTGATCATCTTTCTTTCGCCGGTTTGCTTATATTCCAAGATACGAAATAGATATACTGAGAGATGCCGGTCGGCCCGGTAAAATCATCCGTACAAATTTAGCGTTCACTTTACGGAGCAATTTTCATTATTTCGTGCACAGACTTACAATTATTATCTGCACGGGTAAATCGGAATGTGAATGTAAACAAAACATGTATGAATGAAAGCAGCCGGCGAGTAATCAAAATTTCATAACAAATCCCAATCGTATGGACGCAATTGCATAGCCGACATTGAATGCATCATTTTTCAAATAAAACTATATTTTAAGGAACACTGAACACTAGTCACTAAAATTTTTTACTGTCTATTGATTTTTAATTCACTCAATTCAATGCTATTCGAATTTTACACCATGCGTGAATTGATTCCGTGAAGGCGTACTTTTACAACCGCTTCAATACGATTTTACGCAACACTTTCTCCCGAGTAGTTTTTGATCGCCGACCTTTACGCTTTTTTCCGACCTCCTCTTCCCACCGCGTGCTTCTCTTTTTCTTTTTTAATATCTTTTTTTTTCTCTAAGCGCGTGCTTCACTTTTCGCGGCCCTCGACGAACCCCCCGTTCCGGAAATAGAAAAACTGTCTTCTGACCTGAAGTGGTCGCCAGGTCGTAGGTTAGCTGACTTTCGACCTGTCCGCTGAACTTTCGACTGCGGGAAAAGATGGTGGCGCCTTCTTCAGGTCAGTAGTCACTACAATAGTTTTGGAGAATGTTCCAATGATCAGTAAAGCGACATCTTCAGGGTCCTTTATACCCTTCTTGTATTGGTTTTCATTCAATTATTTTTGTAACTGTGCGTACTCAGACGAGTGGCGATACTATGACACCCTTTTGGTTAGACGTGGATTGCTTCAATATCTGCACTGCTTCTTTGCTTTCAATTTTGACATTGGTGAAAGCTCCCTCAATATAGACCCAGGCCATCAAAGTTCAACCCTTTTATTGCAAGGTTTCTTTCCATTTTACTCTCTACTTCATATAGTTACGTCGCTGGCGAGTGACCCGGAATGTATGTGTGTTGGTTGAAATAAAGTCCCGTTATATTTACGGTGCTTTTATCCAATAGGGGTTGCGGAGCTTTCAGCAAAGAAGACATAAAGACAAAGGCAAAAAGATCGGTAGTCCGGCCTTGCTAGAATGTCAGCCTCTCTCGAGTCTGAAGGATATGTCTTGTGGAATGGGAGACTAGGTGTATTCTCACTAAGATCCGTACCATTAAGGTATCTGTTTACATGATCAGATACACTTTGTTGGTTCTTGGAATAGGATTTGAAGATGCTTATGTTCTATAGCATCTTTTCTTTTTGTACAATTTTTCTACGGGGAGGGCCATGATAAGCATTCGCGTCAGCTACTTGCCATGTCTCTTCATTTGATGAGCATGGTTCCACCAAGATCAAACCCACCTTTAAATGATTGTGTCCAACTGTGGTTTCATTTTTAAAGACCCAGTTAGCCTACAGGTCTTGCTCGCTCCCTCTTTATGGCAGCAATGAGGATTCTGAAATTTCCTGCACTCTCTTCTGACATCTGTTCTGAAGATTTTCTGATTTTCTGCCTATTCTGAATGATTTTACGGCCTTTACTCACTTCGTTGGGAGCTGAGATTTTAAATGTTCTATACTGTCCTCAAACATCTTCCCATTAAGCTAGTAACGTACTTAACTCAATACTATGCTTTAGCAGTCACCGGGAAAAGCCCAAAACTCTATATAAGCATATTCACATCTTCCTACTGGCTCCAAGCACCTGGACCATATCTACATGATGAACTCCTTTGATGTCTTTTATCCTTCCAAGGCCCTCCGTACTCGAAAAATTCATCGTGGTTAGCTTCATCTATTTGGATAAAAATGAGAGTGACACCAGGCGCAGTGACACCAAACATATATTAATACCCAAAATTTGACAACTTTAAAGTCTTAAATAGTTTCGGCCCTTCTAAACGTCTCGTTAGGGTTGGATTTAGCTTGGGCGAATGCAGTCTTCAGATATTGCTTGATACTGTAATTCACCACGAAAGTTTGCGCTCTCATCTCCTGGAACGTTACATGTTTCCATCAACACTTCCGTTTGTGTATCGAGTGCGACATCTGGATAGAACTTTTTCGTTTGATTTACGAGGATAATGAACGCCAGCTCCGTACCTTTTTAACCAGTGCCTCATTTTCTGTCTTTGTCTCCAATCCGCTCCGGTCCAGGTCGAAGTCCAGGTCAAAGTGGACCTCCGGTCCAGGTCCACTTCGCGGGGGGTGTTATAGTTTTTTGAGCGGCGGTGGCATATTTCTAAGGTTTGCCTTGATTGGTTGTTGCTTTTTTCTGATTTCAGGTTTTTGTAGCGTCGTTCTCTTCTAGTGGGTGTGGTAGCTGCCAGTTTGCTTGTTTTTTGAAGTCCTCGTCGAATAAACTCTCTGCTCCCTCAGTGTACATTACTAACCCACCTTTTCCGTGCAACCGGTGAAAGGTGCCGTCATGCCAGTTGTGTCTTTTATTTTTAAAATCATGCTTTTTTATTGACATCTTTCCGCTTCGTTTCCCGCCCAGTGAAACCTTTGGCTTCGTTTAAGTTAATATGTTCTATCGCCACGTTAGGCGGGTAGCCATGAAGGAAGGATGTTGCGTATAATTGTTTATATGTCAGTAACTCCTTTTTTGTACTTTTGTATTATTGTGTTTCGTATGAGGTCCTTGGTATTTTATTTACATTAATTTTGCCTGGATTGAGAGACGCGTAGCTTTTAAAATTGTTTTTTCTTAAAAAATTGTCTGAAGTATCAATAAAGTCTTTAGTAGTTGAATCCATCAACTTCCATCAACTCTCTAGAGTTGGCCTTGTTTCTCGTGTTCACACGACGTTCTCAAAAATAAATTTAGAAAATGAATTGAATTAAATTCACTCATGCAAGATGATTAGGTTTATCGTTGACTTGTTTCAATTAAAGTCAACATCAGCATCCTTATTGTGAGCCGAAAATTCGAGAACGATTCACAACTCTGGTTAGACTACACTCTTTAGGATCAGATCTAAAATTTATTCATAGACTTTTAATCATTTTTGCAGAGCAATTTTCAAACAAACAGACGACTCAAACCACAATACTTGCTGATGTACTTTGTGTACATATTAAAAGGATGTCTAGTTCGAATCTAGAAAATATAGGTGACGAAGATTTCAAACCTTCAAACCTTGAACATTAGCATAATTTAAATGATATCTTTTCATTTTCGTTTTCGTTTCTGGGAACGTTGTTGTACCTGAATTAACCATTTCCAAGCTATACGGAGAACGTCTACGAAGCAGGATTGGAATAGTAGGCTGAGAATCGTCCATGATTCGGTTTTTAAATCTTAAGCACTCTTATTGGGGTTTGAGAAATTCATTCGATTCACCTTGACTATTACCTCATTGAATTTAGATTAGTTGATTATTGGCGGTTTGGAAATTGATGCAAATATAGCTCTTCACGGTAATATCTATATGCCATATGCCAAACGTAACTGAAATTCGACCTATAAAAGAAAATTGGCTCATAGGAATAATTCATAGATTCGGAGAATCCACCAATTAAGTAGTTACAATTCAAATTTAAAGTACAACAGCAGGAACTGCCTTTTTTCATTTATTAAAGTAGTACTGGACAGAAATCCATCAGATCCTTTCTGAGTTTTCCTATGCAAAAGTGCGTTAATAATAATTATCAATTTTTCCTATTTTTAAATGGCTTTTTACAATTTAAAAGTTCAGCTCATAACTTTTTAAAATATTATGCACCTAATTTCTACTTATGAGTGACCCTCACACACGCTCTCACACATACGATGAGGAATTCACCTATGATATTCAAAACAGTGAACGGAATCTTCGGATAAACACAAAGGTTTCAATTAATCATCAGTATTTATTTTGTCACCTTCGATTTGACAACATATATGGTTTCTATCATTTTTTCTAATCTTGAAATGATTTTTAAAGGAAATTTTCTTTCGATCAACGAATTTCCTTTTATATCCTGAAACGGTGCGACAATATTCGTCACGAGAATCGAGGCGCATTGTGATTTTGTAAACACCACCAATAGTTTTTCAATATTGAAACAACCGTTATGATGTTTATACATTATCTTGGCTCTCATTTTATCTGAAATTTTCTCATTTTAGATAACGGCAATAGGCGTTTTGTAAAATAATACAATTATAATTTTTCCCTATTCAGTTAGTCCGTGACTTTCAAGTACTGTAGTTGGCAAGCAATATATTTGTCATTATTGGGAGGTTTTTTTGAGTTTATACAATATAACAAATAAATAACACATATTATTAATCTTAACAGTTTTTTATCATGAATATCAAATGTAATTCTAAAAAAATGCTTCGAAATATAGAAATATTAAGCGAACGTAACGATGGCTTCAATTTTAGTCTGAAAAGTGAAAGATATATTAAATGAATTTAAAGTTGAAACATTCAGTGATACATACGAGATACCATTAAAGTTCCTACAAATAGAAAACGTGCAAAACGCCAAAGTAGCAGTGACAGTTTTGTTGTTGATACCTCGAGTAATCTTTGCAAAGCATGGATTTGGGAAGATAAGGACAACATTCCCAAATAATTATAATTCAGTTCCAGATATGAACCCTTGTAACCTATGAAAATCAAGAAATAACCCAGATGCACTCTCTGTCCTGCAGGGAGTATTGCAAGATGGTTTTCATTTCATGATGTCAAAATAAAAAAACGAATCTGTATACCGAACAAGCTTACACCAAACAAGCTCGAAAAAAACAGCTGCAAAATAAACAAAATTACTCAAGGTGTAGTTTACTGTAGCTCCCGATGAGAAAAGAGAACTTTTAACTCTTAGTTTCATTATTCTAAAAGTGAAAAAGTTTATGGTACAATGTAACTGGTCCAAAAGCTCATCATACACACTCCAACATTTGCCGAAGCTATTCCTTTTAGAAGATTTTTCGGCATTCTCCATAACATAATATTAAGGAGAAACTGAGATTAATGACAGAATAAGGAAAGTACGAACAGTACTAACTTATTTGAATAATATATTACGACAATGAATGAAATTTTACAAAATCTGCTAATCAGAATCAGGATACAGTGTGGGTTTTAAAATTTATGTTGGTTAGAACAAAAGTAACGATAGGGAGGAATCCGCATCCGAAAAGACAGATATGGACATGATAGAACCATTTTTGGAAAAAGGATTCACTTAATTGACAGATGGTATTTATCTTCAAGTTTTTATTTAAATTTAAAGAAAAATAGAACAAATCTTGTGGGGACTGTTAAACGATTATTAGGTGCTCAACTAAGTTCTCGCTGTTTTTTTATGAAATTGTCACTTTATTGTGAAAAAATGGTTAAAAATGAATCATTCAAAATATTGCCCATCGCTAGCAACGACTTTTTCCCATCTTTCTGGCAGAGCTCGAATACCGTCACGGTAGAAGTGTTCGTCTTTTGAGGCTATCCACGAATCAAGCCAATTTTGAGATGTCTTCATATGAGTAGAACTGGTGATTAGCCAGACCACGTGCCATCGAACGGAATAAGTGATAATCGGACGGCACAGTGTCTGGGGACAATGGCGGGAGGGGTAGAACTTCCCATTTGAGTGTTTCTAAGTAGGTTTTAACGAATTTGGCAAGATGAGGCCGAGCGTTGTCATGCTGTAGAATGACTTTTCGTGCCTCCGCTTGTATTGTCGCCGCTTTTCGCGCAGCGCTCGGCTCAATCGCATCAAATGAGTTCGATACCGTTCCTCAGTGATGGTTTCGTTCGATTTCAATAGCTCAAAATAAATAACTGGTCCCACCAAATACACAACAAAACCTTCGCAGCGTGAATATTCGGCCGAGCCGACAAAGTAGAAGCATGACCGGTCAGTCCCCATGATTTTCTTCTCCTAGGGTTGCTATAATGAATCCATTTTTCACCAACCGTAATGATGCGATGAAGAAAACCCTTCCTTTTTTGCCGCTGGAGCAGTTTTTCACAGGCGAGTAAACGACGCTCAACGTCTCTTGGCTTCAATTCATAAGGAACCCAAGTTCCTTGTTTCTGAATCATTCCAAACGCATGCAAGCGCTTGGGAATTGCTTGGCGGGTAACTCCTAATACTAAAGCAAGCTCCTGTTGCGTTTGGCACGTATCTTCAACGAACAATGCCTTCAATTCAGCGTCTTGGAAGGTTTTGGTCTTTCTTCACGCGAACGGTCTTCAACACCAAAATCATCGTCTTTGAAGTGACGGAACCAATCAAGGCGCGTTGTCTCACTTACAGCAGTATCTCCATAAACTTTTTGCAACTCTCGATGAGCTTCAGCAGCCGTTTTCTTTGAATGAAAGAAATAAAGCATCACTTCCCGCAAATGGCGATTATTTGGCACAAAATTCGATGTTTTTAAACAACCAAAAGTATATAACACAAAAATAAAATCACTTCTGTGTTGAAGCGGTTTGTTTACCATATGTCTAAGCTTGTCCATGACGATTTGGTTATGTCACAATCAACCAGCACTTACTACTGGAGCCATCACTTGAATAACAGCGGGAACTTAGTCGCGCACCTAATAAAAAGAAATATATATAACAACTTGCTGCGCTGAAGTTTTCGAAAGGAGAACTCCAAAGTTGCTCACCTCGTAGTCTACGGTGTTTGGGATGGCGCAGAAAAAGGAAACACGGGGAAAAAAGGATATAAGAAGGATGATGGTGTGGATAGTGTTGTTGCCTTATTATTGCTGAGCAATTCTTGTCAAAAATTGTTTTACCCAGTTATATTACTAGAGGACACCCTTCACAAGGCAATACACCACTACGGTTACTGACTAAGTATTGCTACCGTTTTTTGGTGCATGTCCCACAAACGAGTAAAGATCGAAATCATTCAAAAAGGTGTCCTGTATGTGATAAACACAATCTACGTATACAATATTTTTAATTTTTTTTTCTTTTTTGTCATTATTTCATAAATATGTTTTAGCAGAAATGAAATAAAATCGAAACTTTACAAATATACTCATTTAAATAAAATATATTAGTTTTATCTTCTAATAATACCAGGACAGAATTGCACTAAAATTACATGGTCTACACACGCATGTTTTTTTGAAATTAAACCGTAAAGCTAGGAGTTAAGTGCTTCCCGTGGTGAATCTAACTCGGCTATCGGAAAAAGTAATAAGTATCACCGTCATTTTTGATTCAGTTTTCGGTTTGAGGGTCAAGAGGGCATAGAAATCCTCTTGACAACTTTTATGTATATCGAATTCGCATCAATGCTCGTTAATGCGGAATCAGAATAACGTGTTCATTGGCATGACATATTATTTAGATAACATGCCAAACACGTAAGTTTTGCTCAGGTAAGTTTTTTAAAAATTTAACTCATTTGGTACAATGTAACCGGTGACAGGAGCCCTTACTGATGTGTTAACCGAATTCAAACCAATTAAGCTGGTGTGCTATATCTCCTTAACTCTGTTGTAATGCCTATTTTTGAGCACACTTTTCTGAAATTCGTCAATTTTCCGTCGATTTCGTCCAAAAAATGCAAATCTTCATTCATTGTATGACCTTATTTGAACAAGTTATACACTGTTTGTGCAATCTTAAAATTACCTTAAGCCTTTCTTATTTGTTCAGCCATTCCTAAAATGAAGTTCCATTTGCAAAAAAAAATTAATGCAAACTCCTTGCTAGATATTGTGATTCATTGTTAAAATTGTCACACACTACCGGAATACACCTATTCAACCAGCTGCTGTTAGCAAACTGACAGATTTCAATTTAGCAATGCCTGATGATGTAACACAGTGCGGAGGCTATGGAGAGTCGACACTATGACGGCTCTACAACCATGGGTACGTGAAATTCAAGGAGTATGCCAACGAACTGTACCCTTCGTTCCAACTGTTCGGCCTCTAAAAAATCCGCCATGTTGGTGGCTGCTGGGAGATTAGCTCTGTTTGGCGAGGTTAGCGGACGTTGCTCGGACCACAAGCTCTTTCGGTTCCATTATTGAACAAGCTACCGTTATACCCGATATTAGTGTATGTGAAATTTGCGAAAAAAACGTTACTTTACTTAAATCGTTATAACAACCAATCGCACATCTACGTTGAGAATACCAGCAAAAGTTTTAGAATCGCCGTCGCGGATATAATTCCTGTACATTACTTCGAATTTTTCAATTGATCTTGAATATATCTGCATCATTGAATCCACCTCCATCTTTCCTCTGGATTTGTCGTGGTTGAGGGGGGCATGATTCTTTATGATCTTCAAACCACTCGGCAAAGTCGTTAGTGTCTAACTGATTTGCCATTGAGCACATAATTGACAGTACCCACTTTTAACGACGAGATCGAGTTTTTGCCAGAGTAATATCCAATCAGCGTTGTTAGACCGAAAAAGATAGTGAAACCCCATTTCTTCCACGATCCATCATCGGTCACTTTTAAACTTTCTGCATGTCGCCCATTTTATAAATTTTCTCTCTTGCTCTTCTTTGACAGCTTTCTTGCAGACATATTCAAACATTGATTCAGAGGCTGAGGATATATACTCCAGTATTTTATCATATGATGCTTTCGCCAACCCGTTACTCATGTCCATAAGTCTAAAAAAAGATTGGCACATTGTCGGCCAACACCAAGAAGCCTCATCACAAAGACGATTCGTCTATTTATCTCGTAACCACAGAGTTTTGTAGATTTGATTTGATTTCTCGCCAAGCACACAAACATTTCAACAAAATTTTATTTCCTAATCCTGTATGACCCCTCTCTGAAAATTGTATGTCTCGCTTGCAAGTTTTGCTGAAAACTACACTAGAAATTTCAAAAAACACTGTCAGAAACTCAATTATTCTGTAACAGTGGTATTTATTACAATTATATCATAAGTACTCGCCTTGGTCAATTTTCATGTACAACTGCTTGTATTTGGCACTTCAATAAGAATAGATTATCATGGAATCTGCGTTTTCATGGCTTCACAACACGATCACTGTTCCATTTTTCACCTTCAAGATAACTGTCCATGATTTCATAGCGATGCACACTCGACAAGACTCGAAGCAAAACTAACGGCTTAGAAGCGGGTACACAGGCATAAAATATACATGCCCCTATTATAGCTTGACACGTGCCCTATGTAAATTTCAAATATTTTTGCAAAAGCCCATTGGATTTCTTCACTTGCGCTCTATAAAACAGCTGCAGCTGCCCGACGTTCGTACACCTGCTTGACACGATACGGGTTTAGTGCTGTAACTTCGAAAATTTTTGGAGTTGAGGTCAAAAAATTCAGAGATACATTCTTAGATGTATTAGAATTCGATCTAAGCAATATAAAAAAGTCGATTTTATAAGCCTCCTTCGGTAGGCCATCCCCTTAATTTAAGTATAAATAGGCTAGATTATCTTGTAAATAATCAGTAAGTATTAGATTCCTAGATTTCTTTTGGTATTTTTTTTTTCTTTATAAATGTTCAAATTTTTTCACATCCAAAATCATGTTTAATTTCAAATTTCCTTGAAGAACAAATATGCAGAAGTTTGGAATTCCCGACCATAAAGCAAGAGGGTACTCAAATAAACTTAGTTGCATCCTGCCACAATAAAGGGCCTGAAGATCTGGCTTCTATCCTGGAAAGGAAAAGGCACCAGAAGGTCTAAAAGCACTTAGCAAGAGCTGGTATCCGATCAACACTATAACAAGGAGGAGCTTGGATGGTACTGTGACCAATCTGGTACCCCAGGCATCTGGGTACGAATATCGTTCTGCTCCTAGTTCGGACTTCCTCCAGCGGGGATGGCTTTGTGCTGATTGGGTGGGCAGGTATCACGATCATATTTTTCTATCTCAAGCCGAATTAGCCAATTTTATTTTTTGGACTGGATGAACTGGAGAGAGCTGTCTTGCCCAAATAAAGTGGAATTCTTGAAGAGAAAGTCACAGACTGCGCCGCAAAGCCATATGTATAAGGGATTGAGATCAGTCACAATTCCCGAACGCTGGCATAGAGGTCGGTGAGAAAACTCCTACGTTGGGTGATTAATGTAATAAAGGCTCGCTGCTGACAAAATTTCGTTGAGGACATTAGCATTTCGACAATTTGTGGGGCCTGGATTACAAGTTTGTCATGCAGAAGCTCGGAGCCTCATTGGGCCCTGTCTGCTTGAAGCGCTAAAATGGGCGAAGTTGTTCAGGCGCTTTATCCTGTTCGTCCCGAGGCTTAATATGAGGAATGTTCTGTTGTGTGTCCAGTTTTTAGTGTCATCGAGCTGTAAAGAGTCGTGCAGACCTTACAAATGAAAAAAGGCCACGAGGCTAGCCGGTATTCCGGTATTCGCGAGAGGCAATTGGCACGGATTGTAACCACACTTTGGCCAGACATATTGTTTAGCATAATCAACGCCTGCAGGAAGGCCTATTCTCAAAATGCGAGAAAGATGCGAGGCTTCTGATGATTAACAAGGGGAAAGGCAATTCGGAACAAACATTTGCATATTGGCCTCTATGTATTCTTAAAGCCGCTGGAAAAGCACTCGAGAAACTCATCAGAGGGAGACCCAGAGAAGCCATCCGAGCTGCTGTGGTCCTATCTCCTCGGCTTCAGTCATCAGATTGGCCGAACCACAATCAGTGTAATGACAGATATGGCAAACGCAGTCTAGTGGGCAGAAACCCACAATCCTCGCTCGAGACTTATAATGCTGTGCTAACACTCGATGTGAACAATGTCTTAAATTCTGTTGTGTGCATGGGTATTGTCGGTGTTTTGGAATAGTTCAGAGTGTCAAATTGTCTAATGCAGATATTGAGGAACCTCGTCTATAATACATTGGAGGTCGGCGGAGGATGGATGTGACATCAGGAGTGACACAAGGTTCCGTTACATTTCTTGTATGTATTCGTATGCATTGTATGGACCACGAACTTTTGAGGTTTGAGGCTACCACAGGAGTCACGTTTGATCGGCTCCACAGAGAACGTAGCAGTGCTAGTCGCCGGACGTTCCGTCAAAAAAGTGCTACTTAAACTAGGTATGATACTACACCGAGTGAGCCAGTGGATGACCGGCTAAGGTTTTAAACAAGGGTTTGGAGAGATGGAGGTCGTCATACTGACCAATAAGTGGGATATCCGTGTTATTCCCGTTTGGGTTGGAGAAATGATCGTCGAGTAGAAAAAATCAATAAAACCCTTGGCTTGATGATCGACTCGAAGATAAGCATTTCCGATCCGGTTTGAGCGTTAGCGCATAACGCTGCTTTATGACATTCCTAGCAATGAATCGTGACGAGAGCGTCTCGCAGAGGTACAGAGTCAAGGAGTTTCGCGAATAGAAACTGCATACCGCACTGTGTCTGAATCAGCAGCTACAAGCCTCATTTCCTGAAGAGCGAATGCGAGTCTACTTACATAAGGGGAAGTCGTAGAAAAAAGTTGTTAGCCAAGAGAAAGGGAGAAGGAGCCTGCGTTTCTAGGAAGAAACATAAGCAAGCGAAGCGTGAGGCAGGTAGATCGCACGGTTCATCAGTGATTGAGAGCGGTGGTCTTGCAGAATGCATGATGAGACTCATTAACGCAACTGTTCAATGGGCACGGGTATCTTTAGTCTTACTTGTATAAGCTGTGAAAGTCACCGTTTCTGTTTGCTTGTCCTGGAGACGACAGATGACGCCTGCCACCCTATTTTTGCATCCGTAAAATTAACCAGGTCCAATTTGTATCTTTCAAAGAAAAAATGCGTGCTCTCTTCAGAAAGCATAGGGGGGAAGATGTTGACATCAAAAGACAGTCATAACTGAGAGTGTTACTGCGATTTTTTTCTTATAAATAACGGCATTGTGGATCGCTTGGCGGTGTAGAGTAAGGGGGATTCTCTCTAACAGCAATTCTCCTAATTCCTATCTTTCCGTGCTTAATCAGGGATTTCCCTAACCTATAGTTACTCATGAAGCGTAGTCAGTAGTAATGTGAATAATAGTCCCAGGCTAGGTTCTGGGTAACAAAGGAGAGGTGTTTAGTCGGTAGTCCCGTAGTCAGTGAGAATCCGACAGTCTGGACAGAAAGATCCTTCACAAATCAACAACAAAAAAATATCGCTGATATTTAATGATGATAACTGTACTCCAAAGGAAACAAAGTTTTCATGTCAATCCGAACATATTTTAACCCGCGATAATATTTAAAATCGTTTAAAAATTTAAGAAAATAAGAAATAAGTTCAATCTAGAACGTAAAGATTTGAGAGAGAATAAATTCCAAGTTTTTGACAAATTATGTCTGAGGTGATCTTTTCTAAGGGCGATTTATTAATTTTTATAAGAATCGAGTGTGTCAAAAACTATTCAAGGTGTTAAATATTATTTTATCTTTTACGCTGACATGAAAAAAACTCAAATTTTATATATTGAGCAGCTAATGTAAAGGTGGATTATGCACAAATAATTAGACATCGATCATGAATTGGTTTCCTTTAATTATTTACACTGTTTTGAAAGGTCCTAGTCTCAGACATCAAGTGGTTAAGTTAAATATCATATGTTTCATAGATATCAGTCATTATACATTGATATCCTTTGCGATAACAGCTAACAAATAAATGGAGTTAATTATACAGGTAACATGAATAAGCACCAGATAAATATGCGCTATCCACATATCAATACAAAATGTTTGCTTTGCAAACATATCAAAAATATATCTAATTTGTACATATCAATTGAAGAATTGATCAAGGCCATTTTAGCTTGTATCGAGCAGATTTTAGTATGCTTTTAATGAAGGAAAATTCAGAGGGAACTTTTAATTATATTCAAGGTAAAGGACGCATTCCCAGAAAGTCGCCGGTGCAATAGATCGGAGAAGTAAATGACATTGCCCAATTTGAGCGGGATGACATGCAATATGTTCAACTAAATTATCATCAAGTAAAAGGATGGGCAGGTAACTGCACTTGCTCATATGCAAAAGTTTAATCCGAGGAAGGCCTTGCATAATCCCATTGTAATCCCTTAAATTTGAGAAACGTACATGAAGCGAGTTTAAATTTAATTTACCGCCATTAGTCTGTAGATAAGTGAACTGAAAAGTGACTTTGCGAAATGCGACTCGAAATCTAGAACGAATGTACTCGTATTATCACTGCTGTTAATGCTCTGCGCGAAGCATAGTGTGATTGATGTAAATATTTGCCAAATATTTTAAGCCCTCCTGCGATATACTTTCAAATAAATGGATTAAACTACAAGGTGAATGCTCTTAGTTTCAATGCGAGTTGCTACAGTTTACATAAGTTGTAAGTCGTTTAATTCGTCGAGTTTTCACCGTCAGAAATTGAAGAAAACAACGTTAAGGAAAATGATGTGCAGTTTCTTTGAGTCAAGGAGAGTGCCTTGAGAAATACTTTTAAATCAGACACCACAAAGTTTTCAGACGTCTTTCATCTAAAATTTACTTACTGAGAATCCCGAAAGGTACGTCATGAAACTTTCACGGCCGACAGGAAGAGCATTCCTTGTGTACAAAACAAAGGTTGAAAATTGTTTGCAGAGAGCAAAGTTTTATAGCTTTGCAAAGGTTTAAAGGGAATAATATACGAAGTATATTTGGATCTGAAACAAATACACCTTGCACCTTCCTTGTCTTACATGATTGCAGCGATTACTCCAACATTCATACCAGATTCAAAGGATTATGGATATACTGAATGGACTTACTTGAATTTGATTGCTTTAATTTGTTTAACTTACTTCCAAGTTTTTCAGCAGGTGATAAATCAAAGAAGTTAATATTGTACCTTAATTTTTATCCTTCGCTCAGTCACTTTGCTTTTGGGGGCTGGATGGAAAGTTAAATACTTTCACTAGACGTGAGATTACGTAAAAGTTTCCTGTTGCAGTATCAACTTTTAAGGGCCACCATTCAGGCCGATTGACAAGCACATGGCTAGCCAATTTACTCGTTTCGAATAATATATATTTTCTTATGATATATCGATTTCATAACACCGATCTCCCATCTGAGTAGCTGCAGGCATTTGATAAGTACATATAGCGCTAACACTCATGGACAACTTCTCTTAGATAGAGACAGAAAAAGTTCGTTTACCAATCCAAACAGAGGTCCACCTTTTTTTAGCGCTGGTCGTAGCTACGCTGTGCTAAAATGACAGTGAAGAGTAGATTGAGTTGTCTCAAAGGATATTTGGACAACGATCTGAATTCCAATGCCGTGTTTTAAGCCCAAAGTTGGTATTATCATTTGTTATAAGTTCTCCTTCTTTATTATAGTCAACTGTTATTTACACATGTATTGAGAACTATGGATTTGCCACTCCTGGACTTCAGGTATTAAAGGAAATAGTCTTAAGGTTTAAATCATTCAAATAGAATCTTATAAAAAAACAAAAGATAAATGATAAATTCAATTACCATCTTGGTAATATAAGAAATAGTTGAACTTCCTTCGAATCGAGACCGGGTTTCGCGCGAGTTTTTGAAAGCTGGTTGCTGATAAAGGTTCTACCAGATCCCAGCTTGGCCGAAAACAATGAAAGCACTCCTTATTTTCAACTGGCCTTATTTATTAAAATGTCCAGATAATATCAGAGTTTTATTAAGGATAAACTAAATCATCCAGAACTAAAAGATAACGGTACTATTTATTTGCAGGCCACCTAAAGAAACTGAAGAGACATTTTCTGGTGTGTAATGTCTTAAAACAGATTTCTGTTCTTATTTTGCCTTCTGAGTTTTGACAACCCATCACTTACCAACTTACCAGGCCACTGTTGGTACGAGCTGCTGTTCGAAAAATTCCAATCAAATTTGAACAAGAGGATATACTGCAGCTGAAGAATTGTTAGTTCCTTACAGAAATAGATTTTTGTTGATTATATATAAAGCCTAATCATAAATTTTCGGGAATGCACACTAAAATGAAGTGTTTGACGAAATTTTCAAATTGCGCTTTAGTTTTCGACATAATTCTCTCGCCACTTGGCACACTCGCGAAAACCGTCAAGGAGCGCCTGATAGGCTTTTAGCAATTCACCTGCCGAACTGTTGGTAAGAGCCGCTGTTACATAATGCTTCATTGTTTTCACGTCTTCGTAACCTTGACAAAAAAGAGAATCCTCAGAGTAACACCTATCAGTGTTGGGGAAGCAGTGAAATCTAAATCAACCGTGAAAAACCTGGACGTACTGATAAACTCGAACATGAGTTTGTCCTATCAAATCATGGTAACAGCTGACAAGGCTGCAGCGTGTGTAACTGCATTCACTCGATTAATGGCCAACATAGGGGGCCTACCACATTAAGGAGACGATTCCTAATGAGCGCTATGCAGTCTGTTCTACTCTATGGGTCAGAACTATGGGGCGACGCTCTCAGAAAGTCAGCACCGAAAGCGGTTGTTACGAGTGCAGAGAAAAGGAACGCATATCAAACAGTCTCCAGGACAGGAGTGCTTGTGGTTATTACCAATGGAGTGATACCAATCGCCCTACTGCAATAGAGCAAAGCAATATTAATTTGCGTAGAAGCGAAGACAACAGAAAAGAGGTCACCAGGGAAAAGACAAAACTCTCTCTCGATGATTGGTAGCGGTCCTGGGAAGAAGACACAAAAAGAATGTAGACTATACGCCTGGTTTCTGACCTGAGGCCCTAGCTCAAACGAGCGTATGGTGAGACTGATTTCTACTTTAACCTACTGTTAAGTTGGTATGGATGTTTCAAAACTTACCAGCCCAGCACAAGTTCGACGGGTCTCGGTCCTCTAACTGCGTATTTTTTACAAGAGAGGAGGGTGACATCTGTCACGCATTCTTTTCTTGCAAAAGATGGAGTAAGCAGCGTGGTGATCTCTTCAACGAAATTTGGGAGCCGGAAGCTATGCACAATATACTCGGATAGTCCTGACACTTCGAGTAGACATACGCGTCAGGAGAGCTCGGAGATAAAGGGATCTCTTTACTAACACCTCCGTAACCTCCTTTCGTTCTTGCTGTTGGAAATCTGAGGGCACTTCTAAGCATGGGAACACGAGGTGAACGTCGAAGTAATATGTCTTGTGTATTGTAATGAACAGTAATGAAATGAATGAATTTAATGAAATGATTATGTGTAATGCAATGGAACGCTTCCAGTCTAGGTTCTAGTTGGCTCTGGTTCTAATTTGACAGTCGAAGTGTTTAATGGGAAATCAAGCCTTCAAGGTAAAGGAGTGGCGTGGCAATTTTACGGTTCATGATTGCTTTGACATCGAAGGATGTTAAGAGAAACGTATTCTCTTTAAATTTGATAACACTTGTTTGACGATGCTCTACGGGTGCCCGCACTTCTGAAGGTAATGTTGTATTTAAATGGTTGGGTCATACTAAAAGCAGTAGGTTACATCACCTGTAATAATATTCTATGATACGAAGTCTACATCCTTATTGATCGCTTTAACAAAATTCTCGGACCCCTGAACACGTAATGTTGCTCGTTTTGCTTCACTGTGCGAGAATGCGGAAATAATTTAACATATGCTTTCGTAGGCCGTAATTCATCATGCATGATGGTGTGTCCATCGCTTATACGTTATAGACGGTTTAGGGTTATAGGGTTATTTAAAGGAATTTATAGGTTATAGGCGCTCATTTATAGGTTACTACGAAGGAAATTGTGAAACACTCCTCCGTTTCTTCACTCCGCCTACCCATACGAGCATTGAATCCATTCCCTTTTCGTAACTTTTCAAATGGACTTCTCGCAACCTGATTGTAACGAAATCAAAATTCATCAAAGTCGCTATTCAAAATATTTATGAAATGGACGGAAGAGTAGTCTACAGATTTACTTGTGTCTCCGAAAGATTGTGAAATGGGTGCTGTATTTTTTGAACAAACTATATGTCAAACAAGACCTACCTATGGGCCTCAGACCTATGGGCATTTTAACAATTGTCATGCAAGTCATTATATGTCTACAAGGCTATGCTGGACGAGGCGGATTAGGATCTTAATGCGAATTGTAGACGAAATCCGCTTAATTGTAATCAGATAATCTTCTGAAAGAACTGATAAGCCCAAACGCGAATGATATGGGCACTTTGGCTTTTTCAAAGCTTCATGCAGCAAAAATAGACAGGGACTCAGGGGCGTTCGAAATAATACATTGGGAAGATCAATTGATTGAACCAATTGCAGTCTTTTTAAAACAAGCAGTTAACATTTGGTATATCAGCATATGAAACAAATAAACGGAAACCTAAAGCTCTCCGTGAAATTGAGATGAGCTTAAGACAATTTTCTGAAGTTAAAGCTGAAGAATTCAAAATAGACAACAAACACGTTTGTTTACAGTACACGAAATAAAAATTTAATGAAAAAAACTATGCCTTGGCCATCTTTCAATTAAGGCAATATTAACCTACCTAACGGCCATATTGTTGAAGCCGCATCTGTAAAATTGCTGACGTTTATTCGATCTGTGTAGACAAATAACTATGGATGGATATAGCGTTCGCCAACACGTGCAAATGATAAAATTTATTTGACAAGATGGGTTTTCTGTTCGGGCAACTTTCCGCGCGCTTCGCCCATTTTACGATCGCAATGATCAAATTTGAGTCCACTGGTTGAGTAAACTATCACCCAATACCCATCCGCCGATGAAACGCAAGATCTGTCGAAAACATCGCCGGGAGAGTGTGCAGGAGAATCCGAGCCATTCCATTTGACGTCGCTCACAACAACTCGGCCTTTCACAACCTTTCAGCACAATTTGGCGAATTTTGCGTCCTGACTTCGGCCTGCACCCGTGCAAAATTTGGCTGACCCAACAGGCGAAGGGAAACGACCATAGACAACGACGTGTGTTCGCCGAATGGGCTCTGGAGCAGTTGGCAACCGACCCTAATTTTCTTTGGAAAATCATCTTCGGTGATAAGGCCCCTTTTCCGGATGAATGGGTACATAAACAAACAAAATTGTCGAATTCGGGACGATACCAATCCACATGAGATCCAAGAGCGTCCAATACATTCCGAAAAAGTCACTGTTTGATGTAGGTTTTAGGTCGGCGGTGTCACGGGTCCATATTTCATTGAGAACCAAGTTATCCAGGCCATCACCGTAAATGACGAGCGCTATAGGCCGATGCTTATCAACTTCTTTTGGCCTGAATTGGTTGATATGGATATCAACAATCTCTTTTTCAACAGAATGGCGCTAAATGACACACAGTTTATGCCACATTCAACATTCTGCACGAGCGATTTAAGGGCATGGTCATCTCACGTGGAGGTGATGAGAACTGGCCACCGAGATCGTGCGATTTGACCCAGTTAGACTTTTTCTTGTGCCGTTTTCGTAAGTTGTAGGCCTATACAAATAAGCCACAAATTGCAGCGGTCCTCAAAGCCAACATAACCCATGCCATCGTTCAAATTCAGCTTGATTTATGCTCCAGAGTCATAGAAAATTGGACATTTCGGACGCTTACCACCCAGACGGGCCGCAGTGGATACTTGAACGATGTTAGATTCCTTACATAATGGCATCGATAGGCTCCCCCAAATGAAAAGAAAATTTCGATGATATCCCACACACAAATTGTTTTATTTAGATTTAAAAATATTAATTAATTAAACAATCAATAATACATTTGTTTGTATAAATATATGTTTATTTTGAACATATGAACACAGTATGTTGTATTCCAGTTATCACGCAGCTTTGCAATATTCTTTTGATTGCATCAGGCTAGATCTTTTTCAGGTACGAATTTCACACACGTATGGTACTTTGTTCAGCAGATAAGAGTGGGTTAGTTCAACTGAAGATAAGGTCTTTTAGTTGTTAACGATGTTAAGTTCTGGGATACAGTGCAGTCTCCTAAGTTCCACGCTGATTAACACATACGAATCTTCAAAAAAAAGTCAATGCAATTCAAACATTATTAGAAAATCCTTTGTCATCATCTGCTAGAGTCCCACTTGGGCATCGGCCTCACTTATTTGATGCCTTTTCTGAAGACTCGGTCCATCGACCGCGTCCTCCCTATGTAAAATACAATCAACGTTTTGGTATCCTCGTAAACCAAGACATTCGAACGCTTCCTAGGTTTTCATACTGGTCTTCCAGCTTAACCTGAGAATTCCTTTTAGATATCCACTCCTCATTTACCCGCCCGACGTCGCTAGCCTGTTGCAGCTAACTAAATTTTATTATCTTCCTTACCTCTGGCTTGTCAAACATTTGATACAGCTCAAGGATGCAATCTTATCCGCCATTGATCACCTCTGCGTTAATACGCTCATTTTTCCTCTCTTTGACGTGCACTTATTTCAGGCTCGTAAGCCTGTTGCTCTACTTGTTTTACTTCTTGGTGCAAAACAGGATTTTTTATGGATGTAGAGGACCGTAGCAGGATGTTAATATCATCCGCGTAGACTAAAATTTGGTTCACTTTATAGAACAGCGTATCCATTGCAGTGGTGAGGAGTTTTTATCATCAGATATTTTAAGCTGGGTACATATCAGTGGGCCTGCTCGCTGCTTCAGACCCACTTGCGTGGCAAAAACATCAGTCCCTTAGTTTTTTATTTTCGAACTTGTGATTTTGTCAATATTAATTTCATTCTGGCCAGACGGACTAAAAGATTGATGAACATCGATGAACTCCTGGCTTTTATCTAGGATATGCTTTATCGTGAGAAAGTGGTTGTTTTTAGATATTTTAAGTCTAGAGCCCTTTCCACAATGCTTTTTTTCGCTTGACTTGAAATGTTGCGTTCTACCCAGGATGATGAATACTTTTTATACTGTGCTGAGTTGTGATTTGCCTCTATATTTGCATTCTTCAGTCCATCGTATCTTTTATGGATAAGGACAATAGGGGCAGGTATTTATGGATTTTGGATATTTTGAGCGCTGAATGAACTCTTTCCAACATTGGCCATGACGACAGAGAGTCATAGAACATATGCTAGTTGTGGTGTTATTAGAACGTTGGCGGGTCTGACATGTTGCCTGAAATTGCACTTCTCCTGTTATCGATCTCCTGAAGATCATACTGCCACTCTTATTTCGCACACTTTGCTGTTGCGCTGACAACTATGCCCTATGCTTTGCAGAAATCTTTATCGTTTTTTAAGTGCTATTTCTCGGTGTATTGTCGTATTTTATTTGTGGTGCCAATTTTTCCTCTTCTAATCAAAGTTTCTAATCAAATAATTGATACACGCCTAATATTTTCTATATAACGCATTCTGGCATTCATCATTGAGCTTACCAATTATAATGATTATAAATGAAAGAAAATATCGATACATGTTCCAATACTTTCACGCGCCACTGTAGATGCCAGAATACAAAATATATGACGACCAAAACAACAAAAAATACGAGGATCATTCTCGAAAGGAAAAATCCATTAAAAAAATGTAACAACAATGCGATGCAAGATATTTAGCGCGTGAATTGGAGAATGATCTACACAGAAGCTATGAGAAGTTTCAAATTGCCTGGATATAAGCAACAACAGCAGGCGGAGACGAGGATTCTTGCTGAAAAATTGAAAAGCGACAGTGCGCGTGAACAAAAGTGTCGAATTAAGGAGTTGTTACGGTGTGGGTTCGCTGCCCTTGGGGGAGCTTCCACAACGCAAAGAACCCGGCGAACGCGTCTTCCAAAAGTAATGTAAATGACGAATGAAGTAAACAAGCAAAACCACTGCCCTCTGTTAATCCGCCAAGTAGTAGTTGCATTTGTTGCTCGTTAACGAAATGCGCGAAGAGAAACTCATAGGAAGTTAAATTAAAGTAATTTAGTAATTAACCGGAATATTGTAACCTTAAGGGATAGGAGTAACTCATAGAAGCTAAGACGGGAATTGTGTTTGAATTTATAAGAAATGAAGTAATTGAATTTATAGAATAGTAAAATTATAGAATGATAGTTCGTTTGTAAGAGTAGCAGCGAATCAATGGACGAGTCATACGTGGTCACTTATTGATGGAAGCCAGCGAGCAGCGCAAGGATCCACCGACACCAACTTCAGAATAAGGAGCTACCGGAACGAGCTCAACCGATTGTATGCCGACTAATGAAACCGACACAACCGAGCCACACCCTTAGCCGCGAATCTGGCTCCCCCTCGCGATTCGCGAACTGCAGCTGGGCGTAAGGGGCCATGGACACATCACAAAACAGGTACTTACCTCCATATGATGAATAGTCGCGGCAATGGATATTTAATAAATAAATAAACACAAACTTAAACTTAAAATACAAACACAAAGTGAAACATCGCAAACCGCTCGGAGGACACCTCCATATCGTTTTCCCCCATATCACGAGCCGCCGCGGCGGTGAACGCGTAATAAATAATTAAACAAATAAACAATCACACAAACTTAAACACACATAAACAAAGCAGTTGTCACAGGTTACCTGTCAGCCGGCAGTTGCGGCGAAGGGTGATGCGGTCCACTGTGGATGGTAGAATTCGCCGCATCATAATTACAGTGATTCCGGCGAATGGTTCAAAGCTCGGGTGGGTCATCGATCGAAGGGTGAACGGCCGCAGCGGGAGGACCTCAAACCCGCTAAATGCAGGGTATTAAAAGGGAGTGGAAAAACAATGGTGTACCTCTTTTTTTTCCTGGTGATAGCTGCGAGACGGAGAACGTTGAGTATTGTCGGACGCGGAGGTAATAGGAGTGCGATTCCTTGGAAAACGAAAACGTGTATATATTTAGTGCGCTACGCGGAATGCGATCTGTGGAAATTAAAACTTGATTATTGTCGTAATATTTAGTGCGCGCAGAGAAAAGCGATCTTAAAAGGAAAACTGAAGCGTTGAGTATTGTCGGACGCGGAGTTAAAAGGAGTGCGATTCCTTGGAAAACGTGGTGGAAACGTGGTGGAGTGGCCCGATCACGAGATTGACCGAGTTATTCACGGGTGGAATTACGCGGAAGTGCGATTCCTGGAGGGTCCGAAGTATTGAGGCGGTGCAGTGCGCGGTGAACGCCCGGATACTGGTAACGGGGTTCGGAGCGCAGCGAAGGTACAGTGCAGCAGAGGACGGAAGTACGAAGGAGAACCGCGAGGGTGGCCACCGTCGCACAAGTAATAGAGTCGTAGTGTAGAGTTAAGCTTTTGGATTATTAGTATATTAGGATCAGTATTATTAGAATTAGCTTATCAAAAAAAAAAAAACAATACCGTAGTGTCTAATAAATTAAACTAGAGTTTAATCACCACGAGTTTCTCTTCTGCTGGTTACTCAGAAGCAACGCGGACGGTAGTCGGTCTTGTTCCAGGTTGTTTTGTTTTTCCTTCTTTTCGTTTACGTTTTCTTTCAGGATCGGACGGCTTCTGCGTGAGTGTGGAGGTTCCCTACGAGGAGAGTGATCTCGTCGCATTCTCGCTTGGCGACGTTTCGGGGCTCGGTAAAGCGAGTGGCGCCCACGCCCATCTCCGACGGACCTACCGGGACCGAGGGCCCCGGTCGTTATCTCTCCGAACAAAGAACGACCGTGGGGGTGCATCAAGCCCAACACTTCCCCCAGTGATTTGGGTTGAAGGCTGGGAGCTCAAGGCCACCCACGGAATAAAAGGGTAACAGAGTGTCGAATTGAAGTCAAATTGTACGCGAGTGGTATTGATCAGTTAAAGTGATATTTAGAAGGGAATAACCGTGCAAAAGAAATAAAGTGATAGATTGACAGTTATTTAGTGAATTAGTAGTTGCATTAAGAGAAAAGTTAGTGGAATATAGAAGTGTGTTCAATTACAATAAAAGACAATTTTAATTCAATTTGTGTTTCGCTTGCAAGAAATTAAGAGTTTACTAAGTTTACTTACTCGTTGAATGGCTGCCTTCACATAAATCAATGCTTGTTTTCTACAATGGAGGCCACATTATTTCTTAGAGTCTCATCACTCACGCCATTCGCACCATCTCAATATCAACAATGAACACTTACATCCTTTAATTTCCTTGAAACTGCAACAGAATATTTTGTGAAGTCTCATAACTTCACCAGGCCATACTACTCTTTAATGAGTATACGCATTGGAACTCCGTCAAGTATAAGATACAAGACCATAACGGGTAATTTGAACGCTCTCCAAACGAACTTCCTAGTTCCTAGTCCTATCGAACGTGAAGTAACATAACCTGATTGAAGTTAACCATCACACTACAGCTGTCGCGCTCTTATTTAGAATAGAAAGCGATCATAAAGGAGATATGTTTCCTTTATGCCGTTATCGGAGTTTTGAACCGAGTTTTTGCCTTTACTTGGTAAACTGTGTGACCACATTTTTTTAGAAATATTTCCAGTCATAACTGTATTGTATTTTTTTGGATTTGTTACATTTCTGCAGTTGGCGATACAAGGTGGCTTATGTTAAAAGTGATGAACAATCTTTTTAGTAAACCCTTCTAGTAGAGTACGTACACGGATTGTTTAACAAACAACGATAAAGTTCAAGAACTCACTTCACAAATTGATTCAAAAACTGCTTTTTTGTCACATTCCTTTTTTCAAACTGGTATTACAAATTTCTTACAGTTTGATTAGAAGACTCACCACTTTCGAAATAAGTTATGAATATTTTCCAACAACGAATTGTAGCCAATTTCATGAATGTCAACCATAAAACTTACTTTCTGTCACATCGGAAATATCATCAAACTTTCCAACCTCAAAATTACCTGTAACTCCGATTCAAAACGTTAGTTGACACATACTGTAGCTTGTTACATTCCGAAAGAATTGAACTACATTTACCAATCACCTCTAATTTTATTGAGTACATACAGGTTGATCAAGGATACTAAACAATGTAGCAAAATTAAATTTGGACTCACATTTCACTTTTTTTACAAACATGGAAAACAAATAAAACTTGTTCTTTACCTTTACTTTTTAAAGTAAAATAGAAATTATGTTAAAATGTTATATCAGTAGTAAAACAAAAATTTGTAGTGTAAGAGAATCACTGACCGACTTGACTGCGTTTTCGTTTCTACATCGGTTATAGTTTATTTCCAATTGAATATTCCATTCTTGGATGGTAACTCACTTTTGATTTTGAATGTACATGCAGTCTGTTCAAAAGGTATCGCGTACGATAGGTTATTTACGAATTATTTTTTATATATCTATTTTGTTGCATCGAAGAGAATCCCCATCAGATATTATAAACTCATACCAACGTTTTTTCTAATCCTTAAATCACTACAAAATCTCATTTCTGTGATCTCGTTCAGCTCGTCCTACGATGTCATCTTTATCTCATCATTCGTAGTGTAGTGTTGGCCTTTCATGGGCCTCTTCACTTTGTGGACTAAGAAAGTTGGCGGGGCTAGGTCTGGGCATGAGTTGCCTGCGGCGAAAATTCGCGCAGAGCAGGGGTGTGATCACGGTGCAAAAAATTCAACGGACTATTAAGATGTAGGCCAAATAATCCAATAACTGTAGAAATAATCCCTGAGTTCGTAGTGAACAAATTTAGGGAGGTATTCTCCGATGAACAATTAAAACTTTTGAATTTAGGGCTCAAATTTGCAACCTCAACCTGTCGCGGCGCATTAGAAGACGTCATAATAGATGTTGAGGCAGCCATAAATTTGACTACATGGAAACCAAAAACAATGTGCGACACCAGGTGGCACAATCCTTGCAGAAAATAAAAAGCAGACCTAATATCCTACAAGAAAAATTGATCAAGGAATTAAACAGTAAGCCGGTCTATATCATCCAGGCGGATAAAGGCAACATGATTGTTATAATGGAAAAACAAGAATATGATGCGTCTGTCTACAAAATACTCAACAACGGAAAGTTTCTTGAATCTAGGAAGAACCCCTTCCAGACTCGATCAAAAGAATCAACAAGGCCTTGAAGGACTGCGAGCGTATTATCGAAAATCCACAGCAGTTTTAAGTCTCCAATCCATGCTTGCCACGAATTAGATGCCCACCAAACATTCAAACACCCGGAGATCAGATGAGAGAAATAATTATAGCGATGAACTCATCCGCTCACAAAATATCCACATGGCTATTATATTGGGTTTATTACTATCTTGAACAACAACTTCAGCGTTAATAGCGTCAAAAACAGCCAGCAAGTGGTGACTAGACTTCAAAACCGTGGAGAAATACTGGATAAAGAACTCTTAGTGTCCTTTGACATCAAGGCCTCTTTTCCAAGTATTTCGGTAAGAGAAACATTGGTTCTACTGGAACATTACGTTTTGGCAGCGAAACAAAATCCAAATGACCGGAAGTGAAGAAAAGAGGTGCGTTACCTAATGAGGTTCACACACGAATTACTTCACCTTCAGAGGACGGTTTTTCAAAGGTACAAGTGGGGTAGCTTTGGGAAACCTGCTATCTCCGCTCATCATCGACATCTTTATGAAAAACATCGAGACAACTCTCGAAGCGCTAGGTCTGTTACCTAGAGTCTGGATCCGGTATGTCGACGATGAGCTGGCTATAGTAGACAAGGACAAACTGGAGAAAACACTAACTGTCATAAACTCTATCCACAAGAAAATACAGTTCAGCATGGAACGTGAAAGCAAAAACACTCTAGCGTTCTTGGATATAAAGATCACCAGAAATAATGGGGCCTTCCAATTTGGCATACATAGGAAAACAACGCTGGCTCAAAGGACCATTCCTGCAACTTCATCACATTCAATTGCCCAAAAGATGGCACCATACCACAGCATGATATTTCGGATGCAGACCATTCCATTATCGAACGAAGAAAGACGGAGAGAAGAAAACTACATAATGACGACTGCAAAAATCAATCGATATAGCAATGATGTCATCCAAAACATAATAGCCAAAAAAGAAAGGCAAATCAAACGCGGCGGACTAAAAACTCTCTTTTCACCAACAAAACGGTTAGAGTCCACCAGAAGAGCAGCTGTTAGACATATAAACATCAAAACAAAATTTAAAAAATACTCAAGTCGGTAAAAAAAGATGTCATACCGACTTGCGAAAAATTTAAATTAGAAAGCCGATTCACTTCCGTAGTGACCCACCTAAAGTTGAAGACCGGAATGGAATATATGGCATTACTTGTCCTGAATGCACCAAGTGCTATATTGGACAAACAAGGCGCTCGGTTATGGTTCGCTTTAAGGAGCATTTGAGCGAAGCTGACACTGCAACCAAAAAACAAAAGAAAAACACCGACATCAATTCATCCGTAGCCAGACACATAGTGGAGACAGGACCCACGATCACGATCGAGGACTTCAAGGTGGTTTGCCAGGTACACAGGATGCAACAATTAGACACTGTAGAGAGTCTCGAAATCTATAAAACCAAAAAAGACAACAGAATCAACAATGATTTAGGAAACGCATTTTCACCCCTCTTTAAATTCCTACATCCCTAAGTAGTGTTTCAATTAATATGTATTATACATTAATGATAAAATTTCCCTGATTAGTTTTTAAATGCCGTTAAAAATAAAAGTTTAGAACAGGAAATTTTATGAATGGATCTTCTGACAACTGTTAACAATAGTAATATATATAAGGTGTTGTAGAAAAAATGTTTGTAGTAGTGACTGAGGAAGATTCCACAATGGGGTTCGAATTACGTATCTGGATAAAAATCAAATACTCTATGGACACAGGTGAAATCATTGTTTTATTTTATAACTAATTATATTCCGTACCGGAAAATCATCCGAAAACCAATACAATGAAAACTGTAAGCAAAAACTTCACATTCGACCGAACATGGCGCGCATTATGCTGCCTTGTATCATGCGACAGCTTCTATTTGGATGATGGAGCTTAAGTTTCCACGTAATAATAAAAAGCCATAATTCGTTAGTCAATTATCACCGTCGCGAGCACTTTGGGTCGTCACAATAAGAGTCCATCAGCCTCTTCGCACTGTTTATGCGTTGATATTTTTAATTGAAATTAAGCAGTTTTGTTACAAATTTCGCAGTGCCCTATCTTAAGCCCAAATTATTAATTGGAATCAAACAGACAATCGATATGTTACCGTCCTTAGTAGCTTCTCCAACGGTGATTCGACGATTGACAAATACATTATGCTTCACTTCAGCAATGATTGGTTTGGGGAGTCTGGCACGTGTTCGGCATTCACATCATCTCGGCCCTCCGAGAATATTTTGTATCACCGATAAACGTTCCTTTGGTCCAACGTAGCTCCACAATATGCCACAGTCAACATTTGGAATGCGTGCGCATACTTTTTCCCAAAATTTGATACAGATTTTTTGACCCAATTTTTTGGAATAAACAAAAATCGAAGACAAGCCAAAACACGTTCAGGCAAAATAGCTGCCAAAAGCAAACGGATGATTTAGAACAACCGAGCATGTCATCATATGTGACAGACATGAGAGCCAACATGACACCACAAAAATATCGGTAATTGGATACAAGTAGGGTGCGGACATCCAAAATTTGTGATACTTTTTGAACAGAACTCGTCTATTTGGCTTATTGTCGACAACATTGAATATTTCCAAATCTCACTCATTCACTCATTGTGCAAACAAAGCGATAGAACTTGCAGCACGACCCCTATCAGACGGCTTCTCTCAGATAGAGATAGAAAATAGACGAAATGATTTGTATCTGTATTGTTTTTTCACGCAAAAGTTTTGAGTACACAAAGGCTATGGGTATTCTTCTTTTACGTGAAAATTAGAGAAAATTTAACCAATAAAAATAAAGTTCCACTTATTTAGCTAGATTACCTTTGCGTTGGCAGTTTCCTGCAAGTTTTGACGCTCGTTGTTGCTACGTTGTGGTTAAAAACCAGGTTAATTACCCTCAAATTTCCCTCAAGGACTTACTTCACCGACAATAATACGACCCTCCTCTATTTTTTTATCGAAATCTTAAATGATTATGGGTTCTACCGTTTAGCTTGGAAATGCAATTCATTTTCTCTGCGTAAAAATCCTAAATTTAATACAATGAATTTGAATGACTTCATAAAACCAACTTAGCCGGGCGAGCGTTACTTAGAAAATCAATAGAATGTGGGTCCTTTGAAAAGTCGCAGCTCCTATAACACAATGAGAACCACCCAAACAACGATACCTAAGCTGGATATGGAATAGAAAAAAATATGAAAATTACATCAGACTACGCTTAAGTTCACTTCATGTACGCAGAAAAGACATCATGCCCTGTAGTTACTTTACTGTGCCGGTGGAATGAGCGCCAGGACGATATTATCCTACGAAGGCATTGTTATCGACTTTCATTTGACGGCGTGTAGGACAATTTGGAATCAATCAAGCTAATATGAAGCGATTCGGTATAGATGTACTTTTCTAGGTATTTGTGGTATTTTTAGGTACGAAAACGTATTGTCTCCCTGCAAATTATGTCAAATAATGTCAAAAAAAAGAAAAAAATGCCGGGAACTGATGTCAATTTGATCGGGTAGGGCAAATGTTAATTTGTGTGCAGTAGAGTACGTAGGATATTCGAGTTGCTTATATTTGCATTGCTGAATGTCAACAGTTTGAGGCATTGTTTAAGCTCACCTAGTTCATTAACCTGGAGGTATATGGTGACGTTGATTAGAGCATGTTGATAAAGAAATTAAATGAGTTGGTGGAGGGACATGAGACTCTGTCATGTTGAATTATACGATGACATTGCGAAAATGGATTGAAAGGACTTATTGGGTGGATGATTATTTGTAACTTAAGTGCGTACTGGAAATGTTTCATAAGATTTGCATTGGGAATGCAACGTTGACAGATGAATTTCTGATGCGCTTACCTTCTAAGCAACAGGTCCAGAGCTCACTAACCACTGGTGTCGAGGATAATTGTTTAGTCGATCTAGCCGTGATAGATGACTTATTGTAAAAATATCGTTCTTCTGTGTTTCTATGTCCTCAAACTTATTTGGTTCAACCATGCCTTAAATTTCAGATTCAAAATAGGAACTTCTGGCCAATTGGTCACTTTTTAATGAGAAAGAAAAATACTGACGATATATAACTGGTCACTTGATCAGTTAATTGGCAGTCATCGTGTTGAGCTCAATAGACTTTCTTCTTTGAAGCTTTTGCTTAAGTTCTGCCAAATTTTGACAAATGGGTCGCCATAATGACTGGACGGAATTATTACTCAATGATTGTCTTGTTTTAAGAAGATCTAGCATTACGACTTGATTACTTACAGTCTACATTGATCAATTCTTCATGCTCTAGTCTAATATCGATAATATTTCCATAAAACAGAGTTCAGAAAACGAATTGTACTGAATTTGAAACTGCTTTAACCATACATTGATTGTCTCAATAAGAAGTTCAGATTTAAAACCTTCATAAAATACAAGCGGCCGAATATTTTTGCAAATTTATATTTTTATATGAAAGTAAAAATTTTGTGGTTATTGATTGAAACCGATTTCTTTCAAATGGGAGCCGCAGCTGGGCGTGGCGTACTTACTCGGCTTGCCCCATTTTGGGCATATTAAGGATTGTGTGCGGCTCTATTTTGCCAAAGGCTGCTTCAATATTGGCATTTAAATAGTCAATTTTTTTGAAAATTGTCCGCATAACACTTATCCTTTACGACGCTCTACAAATAAAATATTCAAAGACGTCCAACCATAGCTCTTTGGCAGTCAAGTCAGATTACCACTTTGACTGATAATGATGCCTAAATTGAGGCATAGCGCAAGATCTAGCTCGATGTAAATGTCGTTTAAATCAATGTCTTCAGGATGTGGCCACAAACACGATGTTAACATGTTGGGGTGATTGATTCCGTTACCTGTAACGTTCACATCAGCCTCATTTTCGACTACATACGGCCCAAGAATGCCAGTACGCCTCATTTCGCACCAAACAGTAACACTGAATCAAGGCTTTTCCAGATATTCATCTGGTTTTTCCGATCCCGAAATATGAGAGAGTTTTCTCTGTTTACGTTCCCGCTGAGATATAAATGCACCTCGTTCGAAAAGATTTTTTTTTTACAAAATCCTGAGAAATATGAAATAAAATCAGAAAATGATAAGGTGAGAGGCATGGGGTTATTGGTTGGAAGGTTGTGGTGAAATAATAAAACATTAAAAAGAAAAAATAATGTAGTTAAAAAAATAATAAACATAGTTGGGGCAACCGATATGTCGCACATACAACGAAGAAGAAACAAGGTTAGAAAGATTATAGGAATTTGAAAAAACCGGCCGCATAATGGCGGGCGAAGGAAGTTATTTTTTGAAAAACAAATCGACTAGCTGACCACGCGGGCATGGGGGGTTTTATGGAAAAAAAACTCTGAATCATGAACGCTCTGATCCTTGCAATTCTAAGCACATAGACAAATCATACTGCTTTATTTTAAATACTTTATAATTTATAGAGATTTGAATTTAATTGAAAAATTCACAAAGTTCTGCGCATCCAATGTAGATTAGAGGCTGTCAAAGTAGAGGCTATACAAGTAAATTTAGAACGTGTTACTTCCACCAGTCCTGCCGCGTTGATTCTGACGACATCTGCCACTTCCATCACGAAGTTTTATCTCAACTCGATTTCGGGACTTCACCTAAGCGTCCTCTTCTACTTTGTTTTTAACTTTGTCTGGATTTTCGTCTTTCATGCCCCCTATTTGCTTTGTTCCTACCAAGATTCCGTTTTTCTTGCCTTCACTTTTTCGTAAATTTTTCTCCGCATTACTTTTTCTTAAACTTTATTTTTATCTTTTTTTCACTTCTTATTTTCGTGTTTTTCTTAACTTTACTTTGTATTTAGTTTTTTACTTTTTTCTTGCCTAATTTGTTTCTTCCATATTTACCTTGACCTTCTTAAATGTAATTAATCACAACTAGCACCTGAACTATATGAATCGAAAATTTATCTCAAGCATAAATTCAATTTTTCTGAGACTTTAAACTGAGACTGAGACTAAACTGAGACTGAGACTTTTTTCGTTGTTATTTCTCTATGCCGCTTGTACCACAACGAAAAACATAACAATCCTCATTAATTTTAAGCTGGTGGACGACCCATACAGTGAATCGATTTCGATGGGGATAGTCACTGGGCTTCAACTGCTGGTTCAATTCAATTTATAGGGCCAAAAACCAAAATCGTAACGCAAAATTGTATGGATGAGTTGTGTCAAAGAGCAACTGACGTTCATTTCCTATGCAATATGACAGATCGACGTTCCCCTATTGATGCTATGGCGGTATTTGCAGTTTTACGAACAAACGCGTTGGATTGCCTACTAGGCAGCCCCTTTATCACGCATATCATGCACAAACTTCTTGACAGCATTGGGTGGAAACGCCGTTTGCCCCCCAAATTTTGTACGGCGTTTTCTTGCAATCTCGGGCCAATTGTGCTTCTTGTTCAACTTTTCACTTTTTCTGGGGCATTAGGCGACTCTTTTCGTCAGCTACAAATAATACACTGAATTTCTGTTAAAAAAAGAATTATGTTTGTGTTGCCAGAGCCAAAATAACCGATATGTCAAATCTGAACCGCTGATTGGGGACCCCTGCATGTACGTGGTCAATTTTTTTATAAGACATTTAATTTTAAAACTTAAACGAGTTTTTTAATTTTTTTATTGTTTGGAGGCATAAAGGGAAAAAGAGAAAAAGGTATAGACTTTATTGCTTTAATGCACTGCCAGTGGCGTAACGATGAGATGGTAGGGCTTGACCTAAAAACAACCGCCCCAAAAGCTAAAAACAACAAAGGCCAAAAGCTAAGATGTAACGTTATTTTGAACAAAATTCAAGAAATATTACAAATTTTATTTAGATTTTTGAAATCAATTAAATTTAAACACAACGCAAGCACCGATTAAAGTTAAAAATTCAAAGTAAAAGGACATTGCTTTATTTTCGTCACAATATTTGGTAGAAAGAGCGACCTAGTGAAAGTTTAGTGAAAGTAGTGTGAAAGTAGTGAACATTTTTTTTCCGTGGGCTAGGAACGTTTGATGGTGGGGGAAACCCGGATTATTTTCATCCTATTGTTACCCTAATGCGCATTCTTCGTTTGATTTTTATAAAACTAAGTCATATGTCCTTTTGTTTTGTTGCTACTTTCGTTTTATTAATCCTCGAGTAAGCCAATTTTTTTTGCCTGAAATTTTAAATCTGATTAATTTTGGGCAAAGAAAACTGAAAAAGGATTGTTTTCGGTCTAAGGTAAATTTCCACCTGTCAGGAGTAGTTTTATTGAAACCCGCCTGGAGGCGGTCTAGCCGATTAACGACATGAAAAAGATAGTACGGAAGAAATATAAAATAAGAAAAGGAATGAGAGATTAGAGCATTTATAAAAGACCATGAATTTCAGAAAAGAATACTTTATTTATTTACATTGTGGAGTTTATAAAAACATTTATTTGTAGCAGATTGACACAAATTCACATTGCACTTTAGGCAAATTACAAAAGTTTCTGATTAACAACCAGGCAACTTGCAAGTTATTTTAACACTTCGATGAAGGGTTGTAGGCCAATGTTTTATTTGATTGGAACGAATGTCATCTGGAGGAAGATATGTTTTACGCTACCTTTAGACGCTGTTTTAACAATTTTAGAAGGTCGTCCGACATTTAGAAAACGGCAGCAAAAGCTTCTCGGAAATCAAGTAACTTCATTGTCTGATCATAGATACGACGATGGAAAAGGTAAGCATTTACTCTGGTCACATCAATTAAATGATAAAAAAATGCGAGGCGAGTAACTTTTCGTCCGCATTCGAATATGGTACCGCCCGAGTAACCCATCCATGAGGTCGACTCCACCCATACGATGACATTCTTCTGTTAAAACAAAAGGAACGAAATGAGGTTTACATATCAAAAATGACTAGTTAAAGCGACCTTTGATTATATTGGGTAAATCCAATTACAATTTTTGCTTTTTTTCCGGTCATATTGAATGGCCCTCAGTGGTGAAATACTTTCCGATGAAATGGCGTCAATAGCAAGCGCACTCTCTTCATGTCTTTCCATTGTTAATTATGTCGATACCATATGCACACTAGTTATGTCGATACCATATGCTCTGCTAACAAACTCCAAAGATTCTCAACGATTCATTTTTGTGCCTTTGTAATTTGGGAGTTTGCAATTTGGGATGCGTTCACGACGGACAGTACCGAGGGAATATATTCCAAGCGACCTCAGAAGCACCATCAGTGGTAATGACGTATAAAAATTGTCAAAATAGACAATGTGGTTCACCATATGTGTCACCGTGGAAGTCAAACTCGCGCCTACTTGAACTCGCGCCTATGTTAGGATACCCATCAATGATAAGGTTGTCGCCAGCCCCAGAATAAATTTCGAAGCGATAGGAATATTCATAGGAATCGCATAATACGCAAAATTTAATGACCGACTTTTTGTTTGGCATATACGATACGATACACCGAGATATGCAACATAATACCAACGAATCTTTTTAGGTGAACAACTGTAACGGTGTTGAGTGTTGATGTTTCCTATCACGGCATTTAGGTTGCTGAACTCCTCAAGCTGTTCAAAAAATGCATCGGTGAGTAAAAAATTGGAGCATTCATATGGGGTTTTCAAATGCCTTATATCCTCTGGGGAATAGTAGTGCCACGACATGCCACTTCATTTTCATGTAGCTGCATTTGCTTTTTTCCACTTCTGCTGATATCCATGACTGTTCCATTAAAACCACCATCATTCGGTTCGAAATTTGGCCCATATGGATCATATAATGGCAACGGAGAACGCAATCTTTTTTTTTTGGTTTTTGTTCGTTTTTGATTTTTTTTTTGACATTATTATCTCTTGACGGTATGTTGCTGTAGATATTGATGTAGCTGGTGACAGGCGAGAAGGCGTAGCAGGTTGTGTAATAGACTCGATTGTTCTCAGGTTGAGGCTTACATGAACGGCCTGAGATAAATACCCAGTTGATGTGTCTCTTGCCAACTGTAAAGAAGAACTCTCGTTCCCTTGCGAATCCGTGACAGAAGCTCCGGCGACGTTAGATAGTCGGGGCAGTGTAAAACTGTCCTCGCGGTCTGAGTCATCCATATAGTTATCGCAGACTCCTTTGAAATCACCACTCTCCGACTCGATGTCAGATGGAACCGAAGTTAAAAGTTCCTCGATTTCTTTCGCAGTCATCTTGGAGATTTTGAACAACCGAAATGATTCTCGGGATGCAGGTTTCACCATTTTCCTAAAACACAAATACATAAATGTTACAACAAACATCCATAGTAAAGTTGATGTAAGCTGGCAACCCAACCTGGAGGCGGGATTGCTTCAACACACTATAGTTGTTATTGTAAATAACAAATTTGCATCCAATTTGGATTACCATATTTTGGATATGTATATTTACCACGAAATAATTTTTCCTGCCACAAAATCTGCACAAAACACAAGCAGTAAACTCACAAAAAATTAAATAAAGCACAAATAATTTTTCACGTCCAGAGTTGATGGCTCACGACATTTGAATGCATATAAAAAAGGAACCGCAACGCAGAATGACACAAAATTAGCGCGGGTAGTTGAAGGCGATATGAGACTGAAGCTGCATTGCCGGCGAAGAAACTTTAACGGTTTGCGCATCATTTTTATTGATTTAAAGTGAAACCCGCCTTTAGACGGTTTTGCCTACGCGAGGGTTAAAACTTCGAATAGGGCAAATATTGAATTATCACTTTGTTTTCCTGATAAGCGTTATTTTAAAGAGCCAACTGATCAAGCGAAATAATTCATCTGTCGATACGAATTCGTATCGCCGTGTCGGAAAATGTGTTCGCCGGCGAATCCGCTAGCGATCCGAATTCGAATCGTCTGCGAACAATATGTCACTTCGCAGTCAAATCGCCGCGGCGTATCGCAATCGATTCGCCATGGCGTATCGCAAACGGTTCGCCATGGCAATTTATTAGTGAACTGCCCCGGCGATGTGTTTGTAATCCGACGTGGCGATTTGTTTTCGATGTGCCGCAGTACTTCAGATCGCTGTTGAAATTATTCGAAATGGCGATATGAATTCACATCGTCGGCAATCGTTTTCCAAATTATTTCCTGAAAGTTAATATTGGCTGAAAAACCCATTAACCCTTTCCGGTAAAATGTAGCCTACGGAGTCTAGCCCGTCATTGGTTTTTCATTCCATGTCGCACAATGACCAGCCACAATGACCTCGTCATCCATACTGTTGATTATGATAATTCATTTAGTTTAAAATTTCTAGTGTACTGAATTTGGCAACACCTTTTTTACTTTCTTGGTAAAAGTCACGGCCGAATTGTTGTTAGTCTGTAGGATTTCATTCTTGTAAAAATTTAGTGTGCACATCGGTTATGCGAAAATATATGAAAGGATATAAGAAAATATTTTTTTACGTGTTTGACATTGCGCTCTACAATTCATATGCTTTTTATAACAAAATCAATAATACCAACAAAATCGGAATTGTTAGCTTTCGACTGTACATAGCAGAACAAATCCTACAAAAAGTTACACTACCGGATTATAAAACCCGTGGACGTCCTTCATGTAGTGACAACCCGGCTAAGTTGCAGAATAAAAGAAAACCTACTTAGAGGTGTGGTATGTGTTACAACAATACAACAAGAAGTCAGACTCCCTGGCAGTGTAAACAATGCAGGATTCCTTTTCACTTACCAGAGTGTTTTGAAAAGTACCACACGCTTGAAGACTATTAACTATATGCCTTATTAAATTTTTTCTCTGATTTTTTCTTAGTTTTACCGTTTTTAATGTCATTTAACAACATGTTGAAAAATTAAAAAAACTGACTTGAAAATGACCCAAAACCGACTAAATAAAATTTGCAAAATCAGTTTCAAATCAGTTTCCAACAACTTAAACATGAATCGTAAGTAAATTTGGGATAAAAAATTTGGCATTGATTCTATAAAATTAGTTTTATCATATTTAAGGCTTTTAAAGACGGTTTTGTTTTTAAAGTAAAGTCGCATTTAAAGTCGGTTGTCGGTTTTGAGTCTGATAGGATCTTTATGTTGTTGAATTTAAACGTAATATAATGTTATGTGATAAATGGGAGTGATATTTAAACTACGTGAGTCCCTTGGAACGTCTTAAATGCAGTGCCCTAAAAATTTAAATCATTCAGTGTCGAATTATTTACTAAATATCTTGCAGCTCACTCTGCCAATTCGGAAACAATATTATTTTTAATTCCACTATTTTTAATTCTACTTTAATACTACATATTTTATTCTACTTGTTTGACGACCTGTCTATCCGTCAGTACGGCTTCCTGTCTGTCCACTCGTTTCTCATGTTTTTCAGTAACTGCGGATGCTCAATTTGAAATACTGTAAGCGAGTCAAAAGAAATGACTTCTTTTAAGTAGGATGTAAATCAGTCGAGTACACAGCCCAACGTTTCTGTCAGAGGGACTTTGATGATATGTAGTCTACCAATGGAAAGCGCCAACGTGACGTTACTTTAAACGGTCGCCATTTTTTTGCTGCCAATATTAGTGCTGCCAATATTAGGGAATGTATGAGATCTCAATGATATATATGTCAAACAACAAAACCAGCTGTAATGCTTATTATTAATTTATTCAGTATCCTAATCAGCATAACAGCTGTTCCTTGTGTTGTCCAATGTACACTTAATTACATGCACCTACTGTTAAACAAGCAGGGTGAACAATAAATAACTACAAGGATTGTTGAATAAATTGAAGATATATTTAAATACGTCTGAACAGTACGAAAGCTGAATGCTAAGAGAGTGTGGTGGAAGTTTTATGTCGTGAGTTTTGTGTCAAAGGTTGCTATGACTGTGGTGGGCCTTAAGGGCCTGAATACATGAAAAGAGTGAGTGTTTGCATGAGAATGAAAGTTAGGTTAGACCGCGTACAATTTTAAATTTTTTTTTTTACTTTGTTTAACACCTACACTAGAGCACCGAGAATCCATGTATCCATATTGTGATTGATTTTACTATTGATACCAGCGGCTTTCACATGTGGAAAGTTCATACATTCAACATGCAAAAATCGTTGATATCGGATTGTATAAAAAAATACATTTATTTATTTGAATGAAATTCACTTAGGATCACACTATCTAAAATGTTAATGCAATAAGATAAAAAAAACACTTAACTAACCAATTTTCTGTAAAATATTGTAAAAAGGGGGACAAAGCTTCGGCATTTAAAATGTATTTTGTTTGTAGTTTACCTGGCGTTCCGAAAGTTGGTCGAGAATCCGTGAATAGCGAAATGATCATAACGGTTCGGAATTCAAAGTGTGGTAAAGTACCACTCTTTCGAAACCTTAAACTAAACTGTTTTAAACACACCACAGAATTTACACATAACTTGCACAGTTGGAAAACAAATCAATAAGCTGAAAGGAATAAACGTTGGTTTCGTATAAAACTAATCAAAAAGAACGCACAAATGATTACTTTTGATCGCGTAGCTAACCTATTGTGAAAATGCTGCACAAGGTAATGCGATATCGAGAAAATAATCGCAAATTTCGAGATGCAAATAAGTAATTTAAAATGAGAGTATGAGTCCGAAAATGGATAACCAAAAATGTCATTCAGAACTGACGAACAAATGATGAACAAAAATGTCACTTCGAAGTCTGACAAGAGCAAACTGATCAACAACCCATAAAAATAAAATTGGATCCAGAAAATAGAAAAAAGAAATGTTTTCTTGTTCGCTCTGTCCATAGCTTTAAGCGCCCCATATGTTATTTTGTGGCGACACTGCCACTCAAACCATCGAATATGAAACGAAGTGAGGATCGGCAGGATATTAATTTTTGACAGTTAATCCTATAATCTCTCTCGCTAGTGAACCGCCATATTTTATAGACGCGATTGTTTCTAGCTAATAAATATATTTTATTACATTGTATCCAACGTGTTTTATTTGGACTTAGGTTGAGTGAATCCCTAAATTGGTGACGCCGACGTGATTCCCCTGGTTAAAATAACATTTCGATTGATCTAAACTGTGAAAGTGCAACGCATTTCTCTTGTTTTCGTGAAGTGAAACTCAATTCTCAAAATGGCTACCGTACCAAATGTTGAGACCCCAAAAACATCTAAAAGCCCAAGTGTGTTACCACCGATCGCGCCGCGACCTTCAACATCCGCGAATCTGTTTGTAGAAGCGTCGCGAATTACGAAATTCCCGGCATTTTACAGACCGGATCCCGAATTCTGGTTCGAGCAGGTGGAAGCCACTTTTCATACGCATCACATCACGCAAGACGAGACACAATTCAAGTACGTCATCCAGTATGCGGAACCGGGGATTTTGTCTCACGTCATTTCTATCGCCAAGAATCCACCGTTGGAAAATAAATACGAAGCCTTAAAGCACCGGATATTGATGGCATTCGCAGAATCCACAGAGTCGAAATTGAGGCGGGTATTTCAAGGCCAAAACCTAGAAGGTAAGAAGCCATCACATTACTTGCAGGATCTGCGCAATACGGGAGGAGAGCAGGTAACGGACGCGATGCTCCGGTCGCTGTTGTTGGAGCAACTTCCTGAAAACATACGAGTCGTTTTTGCCATAGCAAACGAGCCCGATGTAGATAAACTGGCAAAGATGGCAGACTTAATGTTGGAGTTGCAAAATTCACCTGGAGTCTCAACAGTTCGTCAACAACCAGAGTCAACGGTAAGAAACGAAGTGTTATTCCAGATCCTAGACCGTCTTGGAAGATTAGAATTGCGGACGCAAAATCGATCGTGTTCTAAAACGCGCAGCAGATCGAACCAAAGAAGATCGCGGTCTAGAGGAAAGTTTTGCTTTTTCCACACGCGCTTTGGCAAACAAGCCAGAAACTGCAAACCACCCTGCCAGTGGAAGAATTCCGAAACGACGTCGGAAAACTAAATTCGTCGTCCCGAATAACGGCGGCCAAGGACAACCAACTTCGATTCAGTAATCGCCGACTAATCATCCTTGATCGAAAAAGCGGAACGCGTTTCCTTATTGATACTGGGGCCGATATTTCAGTCCTGCCACGGGACAAAATTCTGAGCACTCCAGGAAAATTGGAATTGTACGCAGCCAACAACACACCGATCAAAACATACGGCCAGAAGGTGATGACGCTTGACCTCGGACTGCAAAGACCATTTGCCTGGAGATTTGTAGTTGCGGATGTAAAGCAACCAATAATCTGAGCGGACTTATTGCAACATTTTGGCCTAATAGTTGACTTACGTCGGAAAAGGTTGGTGGATGGCGAAATAAAATTAGCAGCCAACACTAAACACACAAATGAAGCCCATGTGACGATCATGACAATTAAAGAAAACATGGAGTACCACGATCTACTGAAGGAATATGTCGATTTAACTGTTCCTTCAGATACGAGAAAAGTGATGGCTCATGGCATTTACCACCATATATTGACAAAAGGACCTCCAGTCGCCGAAAAGGCAAGACGCCTAACTCCCGAAAAGCTTCGTCAAGCAAAAGCAGAATTTGACTTCATGCTTCAACAAGGAATTTGTCAGCCATCATGCAGTCCGTGGGCAAGTCCATTGCATCTTGTCCCGAAGAAAACCGGCCAATGGAGGCCATGTGGAGATTATCGGCGTTTGAATGCCATCACTGTTCCGGACAAATACCCGATCGCTCATCTTAGTGACTTTGCTCACAAACTGAGTGGGTGCACCGTATTTTCAACGCTGGATTTAATGCGAGCATACAACCAAATTCCCGTGGCTCCAGAAGATATCCCGAAGACAGCCGTAATTCGGGCTGTACGAATTCAAAGTGATGACGTTCGGCTTGTGTAACGCGAGTTATGTATAAGGTTCAAATTCATCGCCGACTTACCTGACACCTAATTGTCTAGACAGATGATATTCTAAATTTTACCTGACACCTAATTGTCTAGACAGATGATTTTCTAAATTCCCCATATTATCTAAATCCTTTCTCACATTGTTCTTGTTATGTATAATCAGCATTATTTACTTGAATTGCATTATTACTTTTGGACTGTTTAACGAAAGAGAAGTCAGTTCGTAGTTATCTTTTGGGCTGGAAACAACCAGATTAGAATAAATAATTTAGAAGAACGAAACCTTTGTCTTTTCTTTTATAAACGGATATGAAGGTTTCGTAACTGGCGCAGTCGATTACGGATTTTTTTTCGCGACATTTTAACATTTTCTCGGTAGCATACACGAGAAGTTAGAAGTGCGAAAACGAACCAAGTGATTTCGAATACCAAGAAAGTAACGGTGAACCCCGAAGGAATATCGAGCAGTACCGTGAAAATACAGGAAACCGGCCACAAGGATAATCTTCGAAGGATCATCGAATTTGACGGACCACACCTTTATTTTAGCCACGTAAGTCAAAGTTATTGAATACTTTCCTATATTCCTTCATCCTTTCCTTTATTATATAAATTGATTTTACTTTAAAATATTAGTGTTATTGATGTTGAAAATTAGTGTTTTATAAAAAAAAAAAAAAAAAATCTTAATTGACAAAGTGCGGTTAACTTAACGAAAAAGTGAACAATACGAACCGCATTTCTTTTACCCCTTATGCCATTTTTCAATAGAAAAAATTACAACAACCCTTATCCGCGCTTAAGAAATACTAACAATTTAAGAAGAGTGCCACCTGAAAATATAAGTATTGAACAAATTAGTGGAAGTGAGGTAAATTTGGGTGATTTGTTCGACGCGAACGTTAATATTTCGGAAAATAGTGAGTTATCGGATCGTTCCGCCCCTTTGTTAGACTTAACGATTGATCCGACAATGGCGACCATAGCGGATGTTTTCAACTCCTTAAGAGTCCCTGATGCGGTAAAGGACCTACCGAAATTTAATGGTAATCCCAGACTTCTTCGAGATTTCATCGACAATGTCGAGGAAATTCTCACAGTTATTTCTCCATCCTCACCAGCCTATGGCAGAGTCCTTTTGAGGGCAATTCGTAATAAAATTGAGGGTCCTGCCAACGAGGTCCTTAATATGTACGGGACGTCGTTGGACTGGTCGGAAATCAAGAAAAACCTTACGCTTCACTACAGTGACAAACGTAATGAAACCTCCTTAATTCGCGATTTGCACAATACACGGCAAAGCGAAAAATCAATCGAGAAATTTTACAGCGAGATAATAGAACTCCTTTCCACGATTATCAACCATGTTTTGATCCACGAAACGGATGAAAATGTAATTAAAGCTAAAAGAGAACTATTTTCGGAAATGTGCCTGAACGTCTTCCTGACAGGACTTCGTGAGCCTCTTGGTGCAACGGTTAGGGCCATGAAGCCAGATGCACTCGCAACTGCTTTCTCGTACTGTATCCAGGAACAGAACATATTCTATGCAAAACACGATTGCTCGACTTTACAAAAGAAACCTCCAACAAATCCTTTTCTTTCGAATAAGGCTCCAATTTTACAAAATTTAAAATTACCCACATATTCTTTTAGTAACAGTAATATTCAACCACAGTTTAAATTTAACCAACCCTCTCTTGCCACAAATCAACCACTGTTCCGTACATTTCGACCCACCCAACCAATGTTTAGACCTCAACAATCAGGACAAAATCCTTTCCCTCAAAGGAATTTTTCAAGCAATAATTTCAACAACTATCCAAATAACCAGCAATTTGGATTACAATTTAATAGACCGGCATTACCTAGGCCCGAGCCAATGGATACAAGCTCAGGGTACACGCATTTACGCAATAACCAAGCCAGACAGGCACAACAGCCAAATTTCTTAACCAATAATTTCTTTCGGCAAACAGGACCTCCTCGTTTTACGTCCAAGGAACTTCATAACATAAATAAACTAGAACCAACTACCAAAAGTACAAACAACGCCACATATTTTCAACCAGCTCCAAGTGAGACTTACCGACAAGAACTTGACAATTTTTATTACTACAAAGATCCTGAAACAACAGACTACTACGAATCAGAAGGTTACGGACAAGACCAATCTAATACAAATTGCGAACCATACATAAGCGAAATAGATGATGAAAATTTTATTATAGCTGCCTCACACAACCTACAGGATACGTAGACATCAATTCACATGGATCAAATTTGCCATATATTAAAATATCTTCTCCATTTGGCCGCAATCTCAAATTCCTAATTGATACTGGTGCTTCGACTTCGTTTATTAACCCTGCATTCGTACACCCTAGCCAAATAGAAATTACCAAACCGGTTATTATTAATACCGTACTGAATAAACATGTACTAAGCCAACAAGTGACGTTCCCAAATTTCGTTGAGTTCAGACAACCAGGTGAAATGAAATTTTTGGTATTCAAATTTCACCAATACTTTGATGGGTTGCTAGGATTGGATATTTTATCCAAACTACGAGCGAAGGTTGATCTTGCAAACAAAATATTGTCCACCAACAATGCCTCAATTCCCTTAGAATTTAAACCCAATATAGTCTCTCAGAAATTTGTTGTACCCGCATTATCAAAATTCATAGTTAAACTCCCAGTTGATGTTCGCGATGGTGACATATACATTAAAGCTACTGAAGTAACACCTTACCTGCGTATTGAAGAAGGGGTTTATAAAGCTAAGGACTGGTACAGTTTAATAGCCATCAACAACACATCAAACGACGAAAAACTCCTTTTTCTAGAACAACCACTCGAGGTCTCAGAACTCTCAAAATTCATCGAAATAAATGATTTTAATATCGATCCTATCACCAACGGTGAAAACTTTTCTGCCGAAGATATTACCAAATTGATCCGTACGTCCCACTTAAATGGAGAAGAGAAAAAACTGATAACAAAATTGTGCCAAAATTATGACGATATATTCTTTCGCGAGGGCCAAAAGTTAAGCTTCACAAACAAAATCAAACACTGCATCACAACAACAGATGATGCACCTATTTACACAAAATCATATCGATATCCGTATATTCACAGGGAAGAAGTGAAGAAACAGATTTCAGATATGCTGGATCAAGGAATTATCCAACCGAGCTATTCACCATGGAGCTCACCCGTCTGGATAGTCCCTAAAAAGAAAGATGCAAGCGGTAAACAGAAGTGGAGGTTAGTCGCCGACTATCGCAAACTGAATGAAAAGACGATAACTGACCGTTACCCTCTTCCGAATATCACTGATATCCTTGACAAACTAGGGAAGTGCCTTTACTTCTCTACATTAGACCTCGCAAGCGGGTTCCATCAAATCGAGATGGACCCTAAGGATATAAAAAAGACAGCCTTCACTGTTGATAACGGGCACTATGAATACGTGCGGATGCCCTTCGGACTCAAAAACGCACCATCTACGTTCCAAAGAGTCATGGACAACGTACTACAAGACCTTCAAGGAAAAATCTGCTTGGTTTACCTTGACGACATAATAGTTTTTTCAACCTCACTCCAAGAGCACGGCGAAAATTTAAGAAAGGTTTTTAACAAACTCCGTCAAGCAAACTTTAAAATACAGTTAGATAAATCAGAATTCCTTCATAAAGAAATAGCGTTCTTAGGCCACATTGTCACACCAGACGGAGTAAAACCCAATCCCGATAAAATTCAAGCAATAAAAAACTTTCCAATCCCTAGGTCACAAAAGGAGATTAAAATGTTTTTAGGGTTACTTGGTTATTACCGCAAGTTTATTAAAGACTTTGCGAAGCTCACGAAACCTTTAACTGAGTGTTTAAAGAAAGGTAGATCCGTCCAACTTACGGAAAAGTACGTTCAGACATTCGACATGTGTAAGGATCTTTTAATGAACGATCCAATTCTACAATACCCCGATTTCAGCAAACCATTCGTCCTGACCACTGACGCTAGCAATTATGCGATTGGAGCAGTCTTATCCCAAGGTCCAATAGGCAGGGACAAACCTATCAGTTACGCTAGCAGAACCTTAACAGACTCTGAGATCAATTACTCCACGATCGAGAAAGAGTTATTAGCGATCGTATGGGGTGTAAAATATTTCAGGCCGTATTTATTTGGGCGAAAATTTCGAATAATAACAGACCATAAACCCTTAACTTACTTAATGAATCTAAAGGAACCGAATTCAAAATTAGTCAGATGGCGTTTGAAGCTTGAGGAATTTGACTATGAGATCGTCTACAAAAAAGGAAGTTTAAACTCCAACGCTGACGCCTTGAGTAGAATCAGGTTAAACGAATCTAGTCCTCCTATACCTATCGAAGCCAATGCTAATGAATTACTTGACAGCGAAAATAACACCTCACTTCAAACAGAACATGGCTCCACCATACACTCAGCCACTGAAAACTTGGACGATGGGATCCCGATCTCAGAACGTCCCCTGAATGAGTTTACCCTACAAATTGTTTTAGAAGAAACCGACAAAACACCCAAAACAACACTCGCAATGCCATTCAAAAACAGACAAAGACGCACGATCCAGATGCATTCTTTCAACGAAAATAACACCCTGGAGCTATTCAAAAAATTCTTAACGGCTCACAAACTCAATGCCATATATACATCCGATGAGATTTTCAAAGTAGTTCAATCTGTCTATTCAAAATTTCTTTCACAATCACGAACTTTCAAGCTCATTCGATGCACAGAGCTGATCACAGATATAACTGAAGCAGATGAACAGGACAAGTTAATCAATGAATATCATCAAAATAGTAACCATCGAGGCATCAATGAAACTTTTCAACACCTTAAAAGAGATTATTATTTCCCTTACCTAAAAGAAAAAATAACGAAAATCATTAACAACTGCGAAACATGCCAAATCCAGAAATACGATAGAAAACCATTAAAAATCAAATTCCAAAATTCTGATAGCCCTCGAAAACCTCTAGACAATATATACATAGACGTCTACACCATAAATGGCAAATCAATACTCACAATTATAGACCGCTTCTCGAAATTTGCTGCTGCCTATACCTTACCAACCAAAAATAGCCTAAACATAGTCAAATCATTGCGACATTTCATGAGCCTTCACGGCATCCCCGAAAAACTAGTTGCAGATCAGGGCACGGAAATGACATCCACGATATTCAAAGATTTTTGCAAGCAATACAACATAAAAGTTCATTTTACATCATTCCAACAGACAAGCAGCAACGCGTACGTTGAAAGATTGCATTCTACCCTTACAGAAACTTACAGGATAATTTTAGAAAAACGAAAAAAAGAAAATTTGGACACAGACCATGACGATATATTGAACGAAGCTCTTATAACATACAATAACGCCATACACTCGACAACCAAACTTACTCCTTATGAGGTGTTCTCCGGTAGAGTTCATACCTTCGAGAAAGAAGTCAAATTCAATGATCAACATGATTATTTGAAAAAATTGAACGAGTTTCGATCCCAAGTTTATCCAAAAATCAAAAGAAAAGTTGACGAAATCGTTAATAAAAATTTAGCAAAACTAAATAAAAATCGAATAGAAGCACCCAGTTTGAATGAAAATGAAGCAATATTTCGTAAAGAGTGTAGAAGAAATAAAATAACACCTAGATTTAGTAAACACAAAATCAAGACCAACAAACGAGTCACACTAATAACAACAAAAAATCAAAAGTTACATAAATCCAAAGTTAAGGCAAAACGTAAATTTCAAGGTATTGCTGATAGTGAAAGGACAGAAGATAGAGATACAAACACTCAACAACAACCACGGACTTCTGCCGCTTCGGCTGGGCATGACTAGGAACATAATTTCTTACAGTAACATAATTCATGTAATTCAACTAGGAAATTACGAAGGAAACCATAGACAATATCAGGACTTCCATTAAGAATTTCAACCAAAACCATGAAACTTCAGATACTCTAGCTATTACAAAAATTAAAATCACCGAACTTACTCACAAACTCGAAACAAATTCTAAACAAAATTGAACTTACAGAAATCCAGAAAAACCTTCAAAATCAATCGGTCAATGTTCAATCTGATGAGCACATTTATGAATTTCTAAACCTTCAGGCATACTATAATAACACTAATATTATATTCAACATCCAAATACCCACTTTTGGCAATACAACCCTTCCTTTCTTCCATATCATCCCACTACCCAATAAAACCACTTGAAAATCATAACGACACCCTATATCGCCCTAGAGCCTCAAAGTGTTCAATTCTTTGACGAAATATGTCCTAAAATTGAGGAAACCTTTTATTGCAAACAAAATCGTATCGTTAACAAATTGGCAAGCAATTCCAGATGCATCGCTAACATCATTAATGGAAAAACAACCTCCTGCCAATCTGAACCTGATGCAAATATGCCGGATATTACACAACCAGAACCGAACTATGTGCTCGCCACGAACATCCCAGCGACGCCTTTAGAAACGACATGTGATTCGACAAAAGGATCAATTTCTGGAACTGTATTGATCCATCTCGAAGGATGCAGTATCAATTTAAATGGTATTACGAATAGTAGTACTAACAGCGTGTTTTGGGATACCATAAACATCTTCCCGATCACTCCTGGAAAAAACAACGAGACCGTTTCTCCAAGGATCGAGCTCCACACACTTACCAGATTCAAGTTCCCCGATGCAACCGAAATCAACTTGTTCGAAACTTCGAAAAGATGCTACGTCTTACAAATTACCATCGTACTCATCATCCTAGCAACAATAACCTTCACATACTTACGCTGCAAGGAAACAAAATTCATCCCGAATCCAAGATGCAATCCTGCGATGGCCACGTCTCCGATGTTCCTGTAACCATCGCCCTTCTAAGGGGGGAGGAGTTATGTATAAGGTTCAAATTCATCGCCGACTTACCTGACACCTAATTGTCTAGACAGATGATATTCTAAATTTTACCTGACACCTAATTGTCTAGACAGATGATTTTCTAAATTCCCCATACATATTATCTAAATCCTTTCTCACATTGTTCTTGTTATGTATAATCAGCATTATTTACTTGAATTGCATTATTACTTTTTGACTGTTTAACGAAAGAGAAGTCAGTTCGTAGTTATCTTTTGGGCTGGAAACAACCAGATTAGAATAAATAATTTAGAAGAACGAAACCTTTGTCTTTTCTTTTATAAACGGATATGAAGGTTTCGTAACTCGCGGCTCAGAAATTTCAACGCTACATTGATTACGCTCTACGAGGCCTGAACTTTTGCTACGCGTACATTGATGACATCCTCGTTGCTTCCAAGACACATGAGGAGCACCGCGAACATTTAAAAGTCATTTTAAATAGACTGCGTGAATATGGATTGTCTATAAACGTAGGAAAATGTACGTTTGGAAAACCAACGATCGAGTACTTTGGCTATCTCATCGAACAACAAGGCATCAGACCTCTTCCAGGAAGAGTTGAAACGATCCTCAACTTTAAGAAGCCGTCAACTATTATGGAACTGCGCAGATTCCTGGGAGCAATTAATTTCTATCGAAAATCACTGAAAAACGCAGCTGCTATCCAAGCGCCTCTCCATAAATTTCTCGTTGGTGCAAGAATGAAGGATAAGCGTCTGATTGAATGGAATCAACAAGCGGATAAAGCTTTTGAAGAGTGCAAGAAGCAAATTGCTAATGCAACCTTGCTAAGTCATCCAAGTGAAAACGCACCGCTTGCGATCAAAACTGATGCGTCAAATACAGCGATGGGAGCAGTGCTGGAGCAGTTTACCAACAATATTTGGGAGCCTCTAGGATTTTACTCAAAGAAGTTTACGGAAGCGCAATGCAAATACAGCACGTATGATCGCGAACTGCAAGCAATCTATAGTGCAGTAAAATTCTTCCGGCACATGGTTGAAGGACGTCCACTTATAGTCAAAACTGATCACAAGCCCATCACATTTGCATTCAAACAAAAAGCTGACAAGGCATCACCACGACAGTTGCGTCAATTGGATTACATTAACCAATTTTCGACAACTTTAGTTTTCATAGCAGGAAACGAGAATATCACAGCAGACGCATTGTCACGGATCAACTCAATCACTATGCCAGTCTCCATCACCAGCCAAGACTTAGCGGCAGCTCAAAAAGACGATGACGAGCTGAAGCAGTTACTTCGAGGGGAAACATCGTTGAAATTGCGTAAACTTCGCATCGACGACTCGGATACAACTGTATATTGCGACGTATCAACTGCGGAAATCCGTCCATACATCCCAAAGATTTTCAGACGGAAAATATTCGAAATGACACACAGCCTGTCTCATCCTGGGGGACGAACCACAAAGAAAATAATCAGCCGGAAGTATGTTTGGCCCTGCATATCAAAAGACATCCTCGAATGGTCCAGATCATGTCTCGCATGTCAGCGGAGTAAAACCGGACGACATTCAAAACCTCTACAAGGTCATATTCAAATGCCTGACGAGAGGTTTAATCACGTCCATATCGACATAGTTGGACCCTTGAATCCATCAAAAGGATTCCAATACGTACTGACCATCATCGATCGCTTTACGAGATGGCCTGAAGCAATTCCCATCAAAACGATTACTGCGGATGAGATCGCCACCGCCTTTTACGCGAACTGGATATCGCGTTTTGGAGCTCCTGCTGTTTTGACATCAGACCAGGGATCACAGTTCGAATCACTAATCTTCCAATCACTAACTCATTTAGTGGGCTGCAAGAAAATACGAACCACAGCTTATCACCCTGCAGCGAACGGAATGATCGAACGATGGCATCGGTCGTTAAAAGCAGCGATAATGTGCCATAACAGCAACGAGTGGGTCGACATTCTTCCCACCGTCTTATTGGGACTTCGCACCAGTATCAAGGACGACATTGGTGCAACATCGGCAGAGTTCGTCTATGGGACAACACTCCGTATGCCAGGAGAATTCTTCTTCAAGGAAGACATCCCACCTGATCCCAAACTTTTCGTGCAAAAATTCCGTGAGCATATGAAGTACATACAAGCAACTCCAGCATCACGTCATGACAAACGCAAGGTTTTCTTTTTTCTTTTCTTTTCTTTTTTCACCTACCTTCTAATAATTGAAACAAGATACACAGTCTCACCTCACGGCGTGTTAACTTTTTAGTTGTTGAAACCGATCATACATGTTTGCTCATATCGTCAATAAGCGTAGAGTTACCGAATACAGTCGTAGAGTTTCCAAATACAATAAAAATTCTAGATCTACTGGAAAGTTCTGCTCGAAAGTGTCACTTCAAGTTTCAGTCCATACGCCATGTTGGTTTGAGACATATATGACGATCTTCATTTATCGTTGCGTTTACACGCGTGTATACTCCCAAAATAATGAAACAAAGATGTCTCATGTCATTATGAAGTAAGACGCGATTGCGCAATCCTGGGTACCGATAAAGTTGATTGACACCAATGTATTTTGTTTGAATTCTTAAAGAAAGAAATACTGCAGAAGTGTTTCAAAATTGGTTTGTGATAAAACGTGGAGAAGATGGTTTTTAAAATTTGGAGCAATTAGTGACAAGCCACGTTCAGGACGGCTATCTTTGATCGATGACAGCATTATCAACACTATTATAGCACAAAATTCTTTTTTCGCAGAGAAGCTGTGTTTAACTTAACAAACCATTGCCAACCATATTTGGAAGCCAGATTGGTCAAAAGATTCAATGATGGTTTTTTCATATGCGTATCTCTGCTTTCTCGTATGCGAAAAGACCATATCACATATTACGAGCCCGGACAGCGAGCTCTCTCTACTTCTAAGCCGAACTTGATCATGAAGAAAAGAATGTTGCGTTTATGGTGCGACATCCAAGGATCAAACATTACAAGCTTTTAGAACTTAATGTAAAGCTAAATTCCGAGAGATTCAATAAGCAAATGGATGAGTCAAATAAAGCAATACGAGAAAAGAGGCCGGCGATGATCAATAGGACATATTGCCTCATAATAATGCTAGACCATATGCTGGTTTGGCGACTTGTTAGAAAATCGAAATTCTGTCACATTAACCAAACTCCTCAGACCACGCGCAATCCGATCATTTGTTTACTTCTTTGCAGAAACGTTTTCAGGAAAAAAAGCAAAACTGCAACCGATGTCAATCAAACACTAGTTGAGTTCTACGCTTCTAAAAATAAATCATTTAAAAAAATGGCAATTAAAATTGCCATCACGATGGCAAGAACTCACAAGAAACGATTCAAAGTATACTCTACTGTAAATACTATTAAATGTATGAAAATTATGTTATTTTCTTTCAATTCAAAAACGGACAGATCTTTCCGGTAAATCATATCTCTCCTTCTTCTTATATAGTCAACTCCCATAACAATATCACATCCCGAAACTGGAAATCTCTTTCAGGTTGTTTTGAATTCTGTTGCAACACTTAGAAATCTAAGTCAGGGATAAAAATTCGGCAGGACACATAAAATTCTTTTTCACAAGCATAAATCACATAATTTTATGCTGCAACGAATATGATGATTCATATTACTAGGCGTCAAACAGTAGGTTAAAAACAGTTTTGATTGTTTACCCCTTATACCTAAGTTGGTTAACACGAATTTTATTGGTTTCACTACATATAAAAGGACTCCGCGCTTGGTGTGTAAACAAATTATGTAAACGAAGAATTGCTGAAGCCCCTACAAATCTTCTCTTGATTCAAATATTGGAAGATGTCCACAGCAAGGTCTAAAAGGAACTGACAAACAGAAAGATGTTCAAATAATCAAAAATTGAGTTTTAATAATAGGACAATCAAAATATAGTTTGAGAATATCTGTCCTGAAAAAAATATTTAGCATCTAATAAAATGTTTAGCATCTATTAAAAAAGGGAAAAACCTTAAAGATATAGCAATAACATCAGGCACTCCACGTCTCTATCATTTTTAATAAACTAGCCTGAAAATGTTATACTGACTCAAAACGAGGGATGGTAGGACATTTACTTTTATTCCTTCGGGGCATATCATTTTGGTGGTATTCAAAATATCTCCGGCAAGTTTTGTATAAAAAGCTCGGAGAGCACTTCAATTTGAATACCAAAATATTCTTATAAATTGATTTCAAATGTAAAGCGTGAACTACCCTCGCAATGAAAGCACCACTTGAAAAGGGTCAAGTTCCAATTAAATGTATAGCCATCGACTCAAATTAGCCGACAAACAATGTTTCTTAATTTCAAGTTTTCCCAACAACAATCGTCGGCTGTTTCTTCGTGTAACAATGATCCTATAAGTTTATTCATAACAACGCTTCCCGGAAGACGACCCACTAATGTTTGGAGCGCCAACGAACGCGCACAACAAGGATCCTTGTTAAAGTGCAAGAGGGACTATTCGTTTCCCATTTCCAAGCCATAATAACCGCAATAAGCCACATAATTACTATGGAATTCATGTTGGGAAATAAGTGTATGATTGATGGTGTGCGGTTTTCTTGTCAGCACATTTCCGTTCATTAATTAAAGAGAAAGCTTATTTACCCCAATAGTAACCCTCTTATTTTCCTGTTCATTTCGTGGTGACATGACTCTGGACTAGACACCCAGGTCTACATTCTTTTGTTCTGACCTTTCCACGTTTTTTTTTTTGATTGATAACTTATCCTGGCCCGAAATCCTTCTTACTTGTGCAGGACTAGAGATGAACGCGGGCGGAAATCCTAATGAGATACTTGTTGCCATCAAAGTAGGGCTTAAATACTTCCGGGGATTCAGAACGGTGTTTGCAATGTATCAAAAACAACTTTTGCACGACATTCAAATAAATAATCTCACTAGGATCAAATCTAGCATTTAGAGTGGGCCACTCAATGCAGATTTATTTCGGCCCTGATTATGACTGACCCGTTTGGAAGGAAACGCTCAGAAAATGATTGGATTGTTTCCGGGGAAAAAGGACAAGAGGTCTCCGTTTTATTAGAGGAAATAACCAGATTCAGATCGTTTGTTGGATGTGAAAGCAGGAAAATTTACAAGTGCTTGAATTTGAAATAGGTGGTAAGGGTAGACAGAGTGTGCTTCACACATTTGCGAGAAACGCAAAAGGAAAAGACAACAAAAAGGTGGATCCCAAATCAGACCTTTTTCCAGGAAATTACTGACACACGTTCTTGTAGGTTGAAACGTTTAGAGTCGAAATCGACACGAAAATATTTTGGAATTCTAACGATGCATAAACACACCTCACAGTTTTGAAAATGTAGTATTAAAATATGAAATTTGTTTAATCAATAATATTTGATAGAATAATTAATCATAAAGTATTTAAAAAAAACTTCTGGGAATTTCATTACATAAATAACGACATTTTCCATGTTTTTGTCTTTACAGAAAGTTTCAACCCTTCTTCCGCTTCTGAATGGCTAAAACATTCCACACACCGACCACAAAGCCAATTTTAGGATGGACATAATGAAAACCAAGAGCATCCTTCACACAGAAGATGATGCATCCATTTCGTCGAAATCATCTTTCGAACTACGTCACTTCTTCATCTATCGTAGTCAGAACAACGCTAGTCAAATGGAATATTACGAAAGTTTCAATGCAAGCGGAAATGTTGTCGACTCCTTACTCCTTATTCCAAATAGTACACAAAATGCATTATGGCATCTGAATGAAACAATTGCAGATGCATCGGACGTGCAGAGAATCTTCCCGATAATGTTGACGTGGTCCTATATGTGCCTAGTGATTGTGTTTTGTGTCCTTATTGTGGTCACAATTATTGGCAATACGTTAGTGATAATAGCCGTGATTACAACTCGTCGCCTAAGGACTGTTACGAATTGTTTTGTAATGAGTTTGGCGGTTGCCGACCTTTTGGTTGGAATTTTCGTAATGCCTCCTGCAGTTGCTCTCGATGTTATTGGTAAGTTTAGATTATTTATGTTCATCGGAATCTCTGTAGCACTATTGAATATACAATGATGTTTCATGTAAATTATTGTCATGAGTTCGAAATTGCCGGAAATCGTGGAATCAACCGACATTGCGACTGAAAATAATCCTACCTAGCCTTATAATACAAAGTAGGATAAAAAGGTTTAATTTTTTTAAGTGCTTGAGACATAACTCTTGCACTTTCCTACAACTTTCTGGAACTTGCTTTCCGATATCTCCTTCAGAGATTCCGTAACGGCCTCTTGAACGTTTTTCACAGAGTCCTATCGTTTTTTCTTAAGCTCGCACTCGAGCCAAAGAGAGAGGAACAAGTCCGGCGGCGCTCGATCTGGACTACAAGGAAAGTGAGGTAAAAAGCAACCCTTTGTTTTCCCGGAAACTCCTTCACTAGCTGCGCTGCTTGGCACGACACATTGTAGTATGAAAGCTTCTCAAAATCGGCGATGTCTGGTTTCAAGGGCAAGATGCATCCTGCGAAGTACATCCATGTTATAAAAGGCATTCCCTGTTTTTCCAGAAGTTCCGAGCTTACTATGGCCAAAAAAGAAGATGATCATGGATTTGACCCATGAGTTCGCCATTCTTTGTTGTTTTTTTTTTTTGTAATTTTTTGACAGCTGTCGTAGGGAATCTCTTACTTATCAATATTCAAATAAATTGTTTGTTCGCATTGCGGAATTGAAGAGCGTTTCCACTTTAGCTATATTTTCATTGACCTTTCAAATGGAATAATTACCGGTACGCTGGTCGTCTTAAACGTGATCCCGCCTCTTCTCAAATAGAATAGCGTATACCAATCGCACGCAGTTGACAGGCTCAGATGCGAGTCCCCGTAGTGATATATGTGATATATGTACGTCTTGCATGATTTTTTCGGCTATTTTCGAGTTTGAAGCAGAAATCGATGGATTGGTGCAGTTTAGGATTTTCCCCATTATGAATCGTTACACTTCTTAATAAAGGATCATGAAAATCGAGGCGCTTACTGATCACTTACTGACAGCAAACGTTTTCACAAGTTTACACAGCTGGGAAAAATTCGGTGTATTTTTATACTCCCCTTTCCGGCCCCGGTAGTCCAACCCACTCCACAGCTCTGTAAGTGCCACAGAAACTCAGTTTAACCCCTTCTTGATGTTATCCTGTTGGGTAGGAAATTGCGAATTGGAAAAATTTCGCAAAATATGATTAAATTTTGTATAGAATTCCTGAAAATAAATCTGTTCACATTTTTTTTTAAATCGCACTGGTTGAAACCATTGAGTTTAAAAAAAGCGTTTTCGATCCTATGTTTGGTATTTATTGTCCTTGCTTAAGTTAGTTGTTACACTTGCCCAAATCAAATTAATACAAACAAAGTAGGCATTGATATATTGAATTCAATTGAATTAGAACGAAGTAGGCATTGATATTTTGAATTCAATTGAATACAAACAAAGTAGACATTGATATTTTGAATTTAATTGAATTAAAACAAAGTAGATATTGATATTTTGAATTCAATTGAATTAAAACAAAGTAGACATTGATATTTTGAATTGAATGAAATCAAATCAAGTAGGCGACGAGTGGTATAAATAGAAGTGGAATTGTCTCGAATGGTAGAGTTATTTTCTCTCGCTTCAAAAGGTACGGACAAGCCTCTAACTCCTTTCACCCAATGTGAGGCTGCATTGGGGTGCCTTTTCGAAATACCGGGAATTTAATAAATAAAGTTGGTGTTATAAAATAAAACAAGAGTTTTATTTATCCGTCGAAGAAACATAAATGTTAGTCTGTTTATCTGAATTGTGAAATTACTATTGATTGAGTATGGATAACTAATATAAATTTAAAGTAAAATGACAAAATTTTTTGTGATTCGAAGTGACAAAACATTGTCCGAAACGGCACTCATTTTCCTGATGACACTCTATTTCTTCTTCGTATTTTTCAATACAAAGTATAACCTAGAGCGTGTACCCTCCTTAAAAACCCACTCACAAGAAAAGACCGATTCAGCACTCGTTTTACATTGATGCTTGGCTCCTGCGTGACCGTTTTTATTGGTTGTCTTGGTGGGCGCGGGCTAGGATATTGACATCTCAATCTGGTTCAACAATGTTACTTTTCTTTGAAAAGGTTACACCACAATTAATACTGAGTAGTTTCCCTGCAACCAGAGCTATACGTGCGTATCGTATTTGGTTATCAGTAAATTATGAAACATACAGGAAGGATGCCGAGAATAATATTTAGCAGGCACAATACGTTTGGGTTACTCGAATTTTTTTGCGTTAATGGAAGTTAAAAAAAAGCCCTTAGCACTTCATACTTTTTTACATATTTGGGAGTCTGGTGCTTGTACACACCAAAAAATCGCCGATTGCTACTTTTGGCTCTTGAGTCCTCATCGGGACCGCTCGCGCATTACTTCAAGGTGGAGTCCCTTATGTGTCATTAGGGCAACCTCAAATTAGCTTCCGTCCAGGCACCGCTTTCAAGGTGATGAGTTAGGCCGATAAACAAGCCTCATCCCTTTGCCACTTGGGGATAGACTCAACAAATTGAGCTGTCGCGTTCGTAACATATGCTCAACGATCTTATCAAAAGTAACCTGGCTAATCGTAGATGCAATTGCACTCCTTCCTGGAGAAAACCACATGTAACGGACAAACCAGTGGAATGTGTCGTCTCATTGGTTAGAGCGAAATTACTAATAAGGTGTTCTAACCTTTCCCATTCTGTCGAGATATTCACAGAAATATCTGTGTTCCGTCAGAAAATATGAAAGATAGAAGTTCACCTCTCCGTGTTTCTCGCTGTTCCAAGGCTCAAGAGGTACAATAAGTCTAGCAGTCCAACAGTCTGATTCAATTGCGGTCTATCGTTGCTGCTTCTTATGCACGACTCTGGCAAGGGTTTGGTCTTCAGCTTCTTTACTGCTCATTGCCAAAACACTTCGATATCTTTCCTTATGCTCAAGGGCCGGCAGGTCTATGAGAATTACTCCTGCAACAACGAACTCTGCGTGCAGTAGATGAGGACACTTCGCTATGCTTCCTCTCCTTGGACACTTGCTTCTCTTTTCGTATACTTCTTGATTTTCTATTGTATCAGCCAAGATTTCAGTTCCATACAGAAATATGGAATTTTCTGTTGTCCTCAGGAGTCTCTACATCAATTCTCTAGGACCAACAATATTAGCTGTCAGAGTGCTCAGTAACTGGACAAACGCAGCTGACTTAGCGCATGTCTGCTGGATATGCTCCAAATAGGCCAGGTTTGGATTGAAGAGGACACCAAGATATCGAACCGAACTCTTGATTTGTACTACCTTAGAGCTAACTGTGCTCACTCTGAACTGTGCTCGCTAAATCATACTACGACGTTCTTCATCACCTGATTCATCTTTATATGAGCTCGCTCCAGTAACCTGGAAGATATCACCACTGTCACATTGAGAATGTAACTTATCAGGAAAAGATCTCATGGCACGTCGATAGGCAAACACTCATCGTATGTTACGTTCCATTGATCGGGGCCGAAAATAGCTCTTTACGCTACTCCTGCAGTCAGGGGAATAGTTCGCTTTTCATCCGCTACCCGAAATGAGAGCTGGCAATCATTCGAACAGTATTGAAAAATCAAGCAATTCTAGTCATCGCAGCAGTATAATAATAATAGTATATAATAAAAAAGCTTCGATCGTAGAAGGAATAATACAAGAGAAAAATCGAGATCTGAGCATTGCCTCCAGAAGCTTTTCTGATATGGGAGAAAGATGGAGACACCGTATCCCTTTCACCTTTTCCAACCAGTACGATTCAAGCCACCTTCCAGTGTGAAGGAAGTAGATCCGCTAAACTCACACCAGGTATTTTGTTTGACGTTAATTGAACCAAAGCACTAGTCAGCTCAGATTCGGTAAAGGGAGATCCCCCAGTACATCGGAGACTTCCTTCTCTCTTCTCGCCACGTTACTTGAAACAGCGCATTGACATCGTCTTCCATGACCATTGGATCAATTCCAACATTCGGGTGCATCGTTGACGATTTGGTAACCCTTACTCTGCGTCTGCAAGTGAGTGCTCTGGTACGAAATTCTGCGATCTCATCACTCCATGAGTAAGTTTGAATTCCAACCACTCGCAGTTTCCCGTCGGAACGTCGATGCGTCCTAGGCATGATGAACTCACTTCATAGTTTTGCCCACTATGCATTCAGCTTCAGTTTATCCAAGAGAAGTCTCATTAGCTCAGGAACAAAGTTGAATGCAGGAGTTCAAAAAGTTCACTGAATGCATTCTTATCCAGCGTGCAATATTCCAACCACGAAAAATATTGGAGTTCGCGGTTTCATTGCTGCGGCTTACTTGAACCCGGAAGATGAAGTAGTTGCGATCACTAGCAACTAGTCGTTCATCATCCTCCAACCCTGACTAGAGCGTCGTAGCCTTTCTGAAGGCATGCTTACGTCAGGAATAGATTCACTGACCACAGTCCTACTTTAAGTTGATGTTGCTCGAGTATTCAACACCATCAAACCAAACCTCGATATCACCTTCATTATCAGGCAGGGTCTTGATTTCTTTCGTGGCAGTCCCCACTCGAACGCTGTAACGTTAAAATCTCTAACAACAACCAGATAAGCTTCAACTACTTGAGGCATATCCTCCAATAAATCGAGTATTTCACAGAACTCCTGCATTGATTCATTCGGGGGAAGGATTACTTGGCTTGCCTCATCTTGACTTAGACTTGAAGATTTATTGGTTTCACATTTTTTTCTTCGCTTTCGACACTTTCTTATTGTTATCCGGATTATCTTTTTTTAACGAGATTTTACGTAGCTCGCACTTGTTGTTGAAATCCTCTGAAAATATATGCCGATACTTAGAGAGAAGCTCTGCATGAGCCTCCAAGAAAATGCAACCTTATATTCTGTATGTAATTGAAAATTGAAGAATGCTATGAGATTTCCATCTCGTCAAAAAGGCTATCAGAGGTCGTGAACATTGACACCATTGGATGCTATTATTTTCCTATATCATGATTCCTACATATTAATTAAATGTCCTTGCCAATCAACATACCACCGTTCGGAAACAGCGTTAAGACGGAATAGCGATAAAACTTCCATGAATCCCTAATCTAACGGAATTCAACCAAATTAGGTAGAAATTTACTTTGATTAGAAAATTTTCTCTCGTTACTGCGTTTCGAAAGAACATTGCACTCATAGCTTTCGAGTGAAACGCAATATAAACATTAATCTACTCATGCGTTATCTATCCCTGTCTACTAGAAACCTCCATCGGGTGTTCTCACTGTATCTGCTTACATTGTGGTTTGGGTGTATGAAGTTCGGGTGTTAGGATTTATGTTGGCTTTTATGACACGGTTTAATTTTTTAACGAAATCCTACCGTTCATCGAAGCAAATTTACTATATCTTGTTTGTTTCCGGACATGGGTACCCTGAAGGAATGTGGTTTAAATTCATTAGGAAATTCTCCATAGCACGTAATCCTATCCTGCCGCTCTTGTAATTTGGCGTTGCCTACCAAATAACCACTTCGTCAAGAATTTTTGATCTCATTCAGGCTTTATATGCGATAATCTTCACCCACTCAATGGTCTCTGACTGCTTCCCAAAAAGAGGCACATGAAAATAAATTGTATAAATAGTTTCCTTCTACACAAAACCTAAGTCTGTAGGTGTTTTTCGTGCCGAATAATAGAGCAGTCCACCATCAGTTTAACTTGACTCTAGTATTACTGATGCTCTCTGTTCAACTTCCATACTTTTGATATGGATCCTTGACGACAACAAGTTCACTTTTCTTAGCGCTGACCCTTAAGCCCAACTATTTTCAGCAAGTTCACGAATCCAAGTACCTTACGCAAAGCGAAGATTGTGCTCAGATGACCACATCAGATTAATCTTGATTCCAAGTCTTACTTTAGCTCTGACATCCGAGCTACAAAACGTGAATACATGGAAAAGAAGAGGGCCTAGAACAGATCCCTGAGGAACCGAGAGGATCCCCTTAATTGTGAATATATGGAAAAGAAGAGGGCCTAGAACAGATCCCTGAGGAACCGAGAGGATCCTCTTAATCGAACCAAAGGGTTCCTAACAAGCTGCACTAGATAACGCGAAAGCAATATTTCTTCCCCTGACTGAACTGACTAATTTTTATAACTGGAAAGCCAAACCAAATTAGCCTGCAGATAAGCTCATTGATCCAAACCGAAGCAATCGTTTTTTCTTCATAAATAAGGCACCCTACCGCGACCTCGATGGCCATTTTACTTCTTTTTGCATCAGTGCTGTTTGACTCATCCCGAGAGCAAATATTTGAGCAGATTTTCACTGTAGATTGCAGTGGCAAATATTTATGCAGATACCAAGAATGCGAGAAGAATAAAAAAGCATACTGAAATTTGTCTGTAAAAATTTTAAACTCCTTCAGTCCTGGCCGATTTTTCGAAACATCGCTCAAGCGCGAGCATCCTGAGTCTTTCAGAGCCAACAAACAGGGTACTGCCAATAGAAGCAGCCGAAGGACTGGAGTAGTTAATTGCAGTCAAGCTTAAGTTCTTGTGATAACTGTCAAACATTCATATTGTTGTCTCCTCCAACGAATTGAAAGGGTTCTCCTCTTGAAGAATTTCTAAAATTTACTTGTAATGGAGTCAGCGATGGCCTTGTCATCCAAGAACATGGAACAGTCTCAGTGTAAACTTCTGGCAGCAGCTTATCGTCAGTTATTTTTTTGATTTGAGCGAACATACAGGCTTCGATGATACAGGTCTGATGCTTGACAGGATTTTGTTAAAATCTCTTATTGATAAAGTCAGATATTCTTCTCGAGGTAATTCTATCAAGGAAGAGTTTAAAACGGTGAACCCGCTTGTAATCCCAGATAAATATATTCAAGTTATGGGGGTACATTCTTGAAAGTAGTTTCTTGAGGGTGCAACGTCTGTGACGAAGATTCAAACTACATGCTAGCAACTGTCTGAAAATGTCATTCTTGGAAGTATTTTATGTAAGTTTTCGATATGATGGTCTGTGTTAAGAGTTGAATTTAGATAAGCGAGTCTCTTTCCAATGTCGGTGGTTGAGAGGAGTTTTGATCTGTTCATCGAAACTCTAGTCACATTAGTCACCATTTCCAGCTTCTCAGTCAATCTGCTTGTATAAGATAAAGCGCTGAAGATATGTTACTTTCAGCTTAACCCCCCATTTTTATGGTCAGCTCTCCCAAAAGAATGTCAGATTTGGCGTCTTGAAAACTTGAAATTCCAAGTTCCTCCAGCTGTGATAGCTGGAGAACAGAGACAGTCAGTTAAGTCAACGGAGACAGGTTTGCCAACAAATCTGTCCTCCAGGTGTGTGCCCTTTTTTATTACTTGAGCTGAGAGACAGGTTTGCCAGGTTTGCCAACATAAAAATTAGTAGTCGACGAGTTTTTTCGAAAGGTTGATCTGTTCGACCAAATCAATTATGGACCGCATCCATTAGATACATGATATCCCGTTGATTTATGATGGAATGTTATACACTGAGGAGGAGTATTGTATATATACATATATGGAGGACTATTGTATATATACATATGTATATATACATATAATTCTTAATTGATATTGTCATTTGTACAGAGTTCTAACTGTTGGTTTCTTATGTCTAGAGATTTGAAGGAAGCTTCATTACAACTATGCTAACATAAAATTTTACTAAATACATAAGTTATCTGAGGCTAGGGTACTAGTAACTAGATCGAGAGGAAAATTTAACAAAAACCTCTACCAGGCTTACATTTAACTTATAACTATTTTTTCTTACAATAATTATGATCAAAAATCAAATCTTATAATTCTAAGCTTATCCATGGCTGAGGACACTTGGTCTTGGTTTTAACATATCAATAAGAGTTTTGATGAGGGGATTGGGCAAGTATTTAGCTATTTTGAGCAGATTAGCTCTACGTGACTCCCCAAGCTTGCTGATAGGGGTAATATTAGCTATTTGGTATAATAATCTGGAGGAGTAATAGTAAGGTTTGTTTAGGGCCATTTAAAAAAACGATTTTGGGTTACTCGAAGCTTACCTTTATGATATTTAGCACATTGGTTCTTAGTCGGAGCACCATAGGTTATTATTGGTTGGATGCTCATTTTAAGGATAAGGATTTAATTGCGCAGGCTCATATACGACTTTCGATTGAGCAATGGATATAAAGACAGAAACGACTTGAATGCCTTAGAACTGACGTGCTCGATTTGATATTTAAATGTCAGTTTTCGATCAAGTTTTAAGCCCAAAAAATTTAGTTCTTCGGACCAGGAAATCATTTGGCCTAAAAAGTTTATGGGTCTGTTTAGCAACATGGCGGGCTTGCGTTTTAGAATATTGCCGATATCTTTTTGACATTGATTTTGACTTTCCACCTGTAGAAGAATTGGTTGATTTTTTCCAGCATTATTTTTACATTTGAAATGATCTGGTTGGGATTGTCGTTGTCCGCAAAAGCCGCTTATTGGCAGTTTTGACGCATGGGTATGTCAAACGTTTTTACATTGAAAAGTGCCGAACTCAGACAAGACCCTTGTGGAACACCCGCAGGAGCGGTTTTGGGAGTGGATTTTACATCGCGAACTTTCACGTGGTATGTTCTGTCACTCAAGAAGGATGCGATTACTTTCAACAGGTAAGAAGGAGTTCTACACTCTTTAAGTTTATGAATTAGCCCGTTATGCCAGATGATATTGAACGGCTTTTCAATATCAATGGTCAGCAGGCCAACCGATTGTTTTCTAATTAGTGCTGCTTTGATGTCATTGGAGACACGTAGTAGTTGGTGTTCTGTGGAGTAACCATGTCTGAGCGCAACCTGGAAGTTAGGGAGGATGTCATTATTTTTGACATAATCCGTCAACCTTTCAAGATTAGCTTTTCGAATAGTTTTCCAAGCGCCGGCAGTATGATTATTGGCCGGTAGTTGCTAGGGTCATGTGGTCATCCTAGGTAAAGGGTGGGCCATCTAACGTTTGCATTTTGAACTACTGTTTATTTAGAGAATGACAGCTCAAATGTCATTCAATTTGTGTTCATAATTTAGTTAAAAGTTTGACATTTACGAAATGGGACGCTATACGCTTGAACAAAATCGGGAAATATTGAAAACTTTCTCAGAAGTTTTTGGTAGATCAATTTTCCCTTTTCACTTACAACTTATAAGTGAATTATACCCTTGCTAAGCTAACTCAGCGAAGACTCATGGGTGCGGAAGTTCTGATCCAATGTTTCGAATACCTCGATAGTGAATTTAATATTTTTTTATAAAGAATTGTGGAAAGAGCTCAAGCTGGTTTCGAACACGCGTCCCTGCCGCTTCTCATCAGGTGCCAACTCACAGGCTGGGACGCGTCGATTGGCACTACCAGCTTAGGTGGATGTCGACTGGTTATTTACTAGTTATTAATATTGCTCTACAGCTTTGAACTTTTTCCTATATTCCAAATTGCCTTTTGGTCTGGCTTTATCAATTTCAGAAGTTTTTGGTAGATCAATTTTCCCTTTTCACTTACAACTTATAAGTGAATTATACCCTTGCTAAGCTAACTCAAAAGGCAATTTGGAATATAGGAAAAAGTTCAAAGCTGTAGAGCAATATTAATAACTAGTAAATAACCAGTCGACATCCACCTAAGCTGGTAGTGCCAATCGACGCGTCCCAGCCTGTGAGTTGGCACCTGATGAGAAGCGGCAGGGACGCGTGTTCGAAACCAGCTTGAGCTCTTTCCACAATTCTTTATAAAAAAATATTAAATTGAAAACTTACTTCCAAAGTGGTGAGTCTTCAGTGCAAACTGTAAGAAATTTGAAAAAAAATTCATAAAAATGAGTGGCCTTCAAGGCAGTTTGTGGATCATTTTGTGAATCGTGTTCGAGAAACTGGATCGTTGGTGGACAAAACAATCCGTTCCTGTTCTCGTGCAGTGCGCACAGCCGAAAACATTGCTGCTGTAGCCGAAAATGTCCGTGAACATCTATCAACTTCAACTCGTCATCGTTCTCACGAATTGAACATTTCATGCACCGCCCTGAGGAGAATTTTGCAAAAAGACCTTGGTATGAAGGCTTACAAAGTTCAATTAATCCAAGAACTTAAGCATAATGACCATCCGTTGCGTTTCGGTTCGCCCAATGGGCAGAAGATCGTTTGGCCGGAGATGAGCATTTTCACCGAAAAATCGTCTTTTCAGATGAAGCTCATTCTCACCTCGGAGGCTATGTCAATAGGCAAAATTTTCGCATCTGGGGGTCGGAAAATCCACACGTCACCATTGAGAAGCCAATGCACCCACAAAGAGTTACGGTTTGGTGTGGGTTTTGGTCCGGCGGCATCATTGGGCCATTTTTCTTCGAAAATGAGCAAGGAGCCGCCGTTACGGTCAATGGCGAGCGTTACCGTGCCATGCTCAACGAATTTTGGTTTCCAAAAGGTGAAGAGTATGACATGCACGACATTTCAACAGGATGGCGCAACATGACAGTCGAACTTTTGCGCACCGTTTTCGCAAATCGAATAATCAGCCGAAATTCTGAAGTCAATTGGCCGCCTCGGAGCTGCGATTTAACCCCATTGGACTATTTTTTGTGGGGAGCTGTCAAGATCAAGTGTTACGCTAATCATCCAGAGACGATTGATGCCTTGAAACACGAAATCGAAGTTGCCATTAATGAAATTCGAGCCGAAACAATCGAAAAAGTGCTTGAAAATTGGGTTGACACAATGGCGTACTGTAAAGCCAGTCGTGGCAGTCATATGAACGATATCGTTTTTCATTCATAAATAACAAAGTTCAAGCTTTCCAATGAAAAAAAAAAAGTTTGGAATAATAACCATTAGTCTTTTTTTTATAGCCGATTCAAAATGCAAACGTTATATGGCCCACCCTGTACTACCGGGCTTTAGTACTAGTATTATACTAGCGTGTTTCCAGCAGCTTAGGAAATGCAATATTTTCAGGCAGGCGTTGTATATGTGGCAAATAAGAACTATCGCTTTCTTTGGAAGGTTCTCGATGACGGTATTGGGTTTTCCGCCAATTCCTGAGGCCTTACCGTTCTTTAGCTTCTTTATTTGCTCGATTGTTTCGGTTTTATTAGAGCACCGGGAGGTAAAATGGCGGTGTTTTCGTCGGTTGGCAGTGACTGAGCTACTGTTACTTCTGCCATGTTGTTACTCATTCAATGCAAGATATTGTGGTGTTCGTGGAACTTATCAGCAAGTAACTCTGCTTTCTGTTACTGATTACCATTTTTGTCGTTCAGGGCATATGGAAGATCATGATGTTTTCGTTTTAAAATTTTAGTCAACTTGCTGACTTTTCGTCCATCATAGTCAACGTTGGTGAATATGTTGTTCCAGTGTTTGTTCGGAGGTGCTTGATTGTGGCTTTAATAGCTCTCGTTAGAGAGTTTACGCTAGTTTTCAAGGAGTCACGATTTCGCTGCCACTGGCGAAAATTTGCGTTTTGCGAGAATTTGCGTCCCATTGAGAATTGCGTGCTCGGATCAGCTTGTAAGCTTCCTCATCGAGTTCAATTGCGTGGACTCGTCTGCTATGTTTTTGTGCACTACTGTCTATTGCTTTGTAAATGGTACCTTTAAGTTCATCTATTTGCTGTTCTATTTTTCCCCACTGAATTTAGAGAACTCGAAGTCCCTAAAGAAATTTGGTCGTTTCTAACTCTACGGAATATGCGCCAATTAGTTTTTTAGAAGCAGTTGAATCGTTTCGAAACATGTGACGAATTTGTTGCTGCTTTTAATAAGAACATCATGGGGAAATTCAGGAGAGGAAAGCGCTTGGGGTACAATGGGTTCCGAGGGGTAGACGTTTACATCCCCTAAGGCAAAGTCAAGAGTAGAACGGATAAGTTGTGGTGAACAGAAGGTCGGTTCGCGGGGGTGCTGAAGGAATAAGTTGTTGTCTTGTAGCATGTCATAAACTCCCCTTGCCCGCTTGGATGTTGCGTGTGCAATTCCAATGAGTATGCCGAGCGTTGAAGTCACCGCATAGTGGAAATTTGTTATATGCCCTACAGAAATGCACTAGATCGATTCTTAGATTAGTGATTTTTGCCTTGGAGAGTTTCGTCCCATGAAAATATACACCATGAAGTTCAATGTTGGATTCAGCAAACATTACCCCAAATATTTACGATGGAGCAGGAATTGAAGGATGGGAGAGTGGACGGTAAGATGGATTTTTTAGAATCGTTTAACATGCCCCCGCCAGTGTAGTCTTGACGGTAAATCCTATAAATTTCAAAGTGGGCGTGCTCAATTTTATCGTTCGACCTCAACAACATTTCTGCAATTACGAGGGCATCAATGTCGCTTCTGAGCGCAAAATTGCAAGCTTCAATAAACTTATTTTTAAGACTTTGTGACTTGGTGCCATACAAAAACTCAATCGATATATTTATGATGTCGTTAAGCTGATCCTGTCGGCTTGCCAAATTTGTGATAATCTCCTGTGCAATTTGGAGAAGCTGTCTTCGTGAGAATAAATCTTCGGTAGTTGAAATAGGAACAGCTGGGCTGCTTCTCACTGCCATGCTGTAACTTAGTTGAGGAGAAGTGTTACCTCTGCAAGTGGTTGTTGTATTTGTTTTCGGTCTTGATGCATGTACTGTTTCTGAGTTGGCTGGTGGATTGGACAGTGCAGGGAAATTTAAATCTGCAAGGTTGAAGTCTGAGGTGGTTGTTTCCAAGTCTGTTGTTCAGCTTGGCATTGATTTGCAGATATTCTTTACTGCTCCGACATACAGGGTCGCTGGGACTTTGTAATCGTAGCATATTATCTGACTTCCCTCCTTGTCCGTGAGGGTATATTTGGAGTAATGGTGTCCATCACTACATATGGAGCATCTTGTAGGCTGGTAACATACATTTGACAATTTTGGCATTTGGTCAGCCTTTGCGCTTGCTAGAGTAATAACTCCATCTCACGATTGTGTGCATGATAGATTTGAATTTTTTAAGATCAGCCATTTTGGTTCCTTTTTGCATGTAGAGGAGGAAGTGGGAATTGTTGCGTTCTCTCAGTTTAAAGCTGAACTTTGTGATGTCCAATGCACATAAGTTATGCTCTGCTTTGAGGAGCTTTTTGAGTTCTTCGCACGACATGTCATGCAACCCTGATAAAATCACTTTTACCAGACGAAGACTTACCGTTGGGGGTGAAATAGTTCACCTTTTTGGCCTTCAGGTGATTTCCTGCTTTATTGTAATCATAATCATCATGTAATCAGGAACAGCTTTAGACCAACCAACATAATTTTGATGGAATAGTTTACAATTTATAATTCTTTGATCAAGGTATCAATATTATTCCGAGGAAGATCGGTGAAATTAATTGGGGGAACTCTCATCTTGGTTTTTTTGTCAGTGCTGGGTTGTTGAAAATGGTCGTCGCTGTGTGAAAGCTCGGCTAGCGGGTGATATCTGTTAGAGTCCGCAGCGCTTGATGAATTTCTTGCCATCTTTTACTGGTCCCTCAGGAAGCCTTCTGCCAACGAAGAGTCCCGGGATATTTTCCTACTCGGGGCAGGAGTGGGAGATTCAGGTGGGAATTCACACACATCGTATATGTAGTTGAGAATTGGGTTTTAGGTTTACTACTTAAAAAATAAAAACCGAACTAGTTATATGGATTAATTTTTGATTTGAAATCACTTCGAGAACACTTGGTTTTACACCTACACTGGACGAGAGCCAGAAAACCAATGGAGGAGTATTGTTTCTGACCAGAAAATACTGGAAAGAAGTACGTACAGTGTCTGAAAGAAGTATTTACACAATTGCTAATTTTTCTATTAAAATGCTGAAATACAAAACTCCTTCGAAAATCATTTATCGCAAATTAATTAATTAAACTGAAGTGTTTTGAAAGTTCAAACGAATTTCAATTGATATAATCAAAACAAAGATTGAAAGTATCGTTGTTTTTGCCACAAAAAAACAGCGATATTTATTGGAAAAGGAATTCCCCGTTCGCGCCCATGATGATCGTATTAGATTATATTTAGGGAATTCCAGGAACTTCATTCAGAATTTGGCTCGTGAGTCAGAGAAGTAAACTTTTGCAATATAGGCAATGACAGGATTCTGAAGTGTGCGTAGTGATGTGTAATGAAATTAAAATAAGTCGAAACTCAGAAGAGACAACTGTAGCCGAATATTTAATTTTTGTTTTGGTTCATCGAGAAAATCGTTTGTTGAGATTGGAGAAATAATGAACAAAAACTGTTATTATTTTTGCTAGTGTTGTGAAGCGGTGAAATACGAAGAAATTGTTGGAAATTATGCGGGAAGTGGACGACCGAAAAAAAAACCGACCAATAAAAAGGAAAGGTTTGATTTCAAAACTATTAAAAAGGAACTATTAAAAAACATCTACAAAGATAGCATCGAAGTTACAGACTAATTTTCAAAAAACGGTTACTTCAAGAATGGAAGTAAAGAGCATTCGACGTGCTAGTTACCTAGGAGAAAGACCTAGAAAGTATCCTTATAAATAAGCGGAAGAGGCTCTCGTTCGCAAGAGAGCACAAAAAATAGACTTTTGGAACAGAATTTTGAGGGCATACCCGATGATTTTTAATGATTTTGAGTTCAAATTTTATTTTTTGAAGAGTGCAAATTCACCATTTTTTGATGTTATGAAAGAAGATTAGTGTACCGAAAGCCAGATACCGAAGTTAATATAAAAATATCATACGTACTGTTGAGCACCCTGGTGGTAGGGTAATGTTGTGGCATTGTTCCGGGGTCGCCGAAGCTCTTTTCATTGAAGGAATCATGGGTGAAAATCGGTTATTCAAAAATCTTATAATTAACTTCAGAAACTCTGGCGAAAACTTTGATCTTGGAAACGATTTGTATTCCCAACAAAACAATGATCCAAATACATCGAGGATATTGTTCAGAGATTTCTTTTAAATAACACGCTGCAGACTTTCAAGACACCACAGCTACCCCTTGTGGGAATACCTCGATAGAAAAGCCAGGGAACACGACTTCACTAGTAAGGCTCAATTGAAGAAATTCATCCTGGAATTGCTACGAAACTCACCCCCTGAACTGACTTGTAACCTTCCATACCATACGTTTCTTCCATACCAGGAAGTTGAGAGAATTCAGAGAAAAGGTGAATTTAATATTTGTTTCAATTAACTTGAAATACAATACGTGCGAATACTTTTTGACGAGAAAAACGGAGTTCAGTTTCGTTTATATTTTCGATTGAATTCAATTTTTGAATTGAATTTTGGCAATTAACACTTTGAGTTATTGTTATTTTTGCTTACACTCTTATACGAAAAACAATCAAATGAATGTACATTTTTTTGAATTGAAAAATATTAATTTTTAATTTATTTTAATTTTATTTTTGTGTAGCAGAGTTTTAACAGCTAAATTGTCAACGATGTGCATACTTTTTTCAGGCACTATTTCTTATTGTTAATCGAAATCTACAGCCATTCCCAAAATTATTTGAACACGTTAGAATATTATTGGTCAGCTGCATTGAAATTGTCGTCTTCGGACATCGTAAAATATGTAATTTTTTTAAATAAAAGGTAATATATTTAATCTTTGAAATAGTTACCATTGGCATCTACGGCTCGTTGCCAAACTGATGGTAAACAATATATTCCTGTTTGACAAAAGTCTCTTGTTCACCCATCAAAGAAATTTCTTGATGCTTTTTCTAAGTTCTCCCGGTTGGTGAAGTGTCGTCCTCGCATCAAGTTACCCATCGCCAAGAAAAGGTGAAAATCTGATGGCGAAATGTCGGAAAAATATGGTAAAGTTTCCCAGCTAATTTCCTTTATGGTGTCCCTGGTGAATGCCGCTGTAGGTGGTCGTGCGTTACCATGGAGGAACAAGACTCCCCTCCTTTTCACGAACGCTGCATGCGTACGTCGTAATTCCTGATGAACTTCTATTAATTGCTGTCTGTACACTTCAGCTGTAATGCTTTGGCCAGATTCCAAAAGTTGATACCACACGATGCCTATGTGATGCCACCATACAGACAACAAGGTCTTCTGCTGATGAAATATTGGCCTTGGGATATTTTTAGGGGGGTCGTCTGGCGATAACCACTTATACGTGCGTCGGCTATTGTCATACATGATCCATTTTTCATCGCACGTTATCACTCGATTCAAAAACGCCTCCCGTTCATTGCGCAACAACCTTGAAGTACAGATCCCTATACGCTGCCTTTTGTCGCTGTTGGTAAGTTGATGAGGAACCCGCTCATCAAGCCATCGTTTTTTTCCGAGACGTCGAAGAAGGCGACTGATGGTGCTTTTGTCAGCGTAGAAATTTACGCTTAATTCGTGCAAAGTTTGGCGCTGATTGCCCTCTATGTTGACAAGAAGCTCCGTGTCATTTATCCAAAACATCGCTCCAGGATGATCGTCATTTTCAAGGCTGTGATCTTTGAACTGTACGTTCTGACACAATATCGTCTCCATATGCGTCACATATCCTGCAGGCAGCCGTTGATGCATTTGTCCGTAATTTGAACTCGTAGTAGAGAGCACACCTTACTTTTATAGTTTCACTGACCATTTTTATGCTTCAATAGTTTTCAAAAGTCTTAATACATTTGAATTACACTCGATCTTTCATAATGGCCGCTGACATCCCTTTCCAGGTAGATACACGGATTCCGGGAAATGACCTGACATTTTGGAATAAAGAGGTATACAGATGAGTCCTCCCTAAACCGAAACATTCAATGCAACCATTCAATAATATGGGAATATGAAGATAAGCTAATTTCAATGCATTTCTATTGTTCAATCTACTATTTAGAAATAATAATACTGTGATATGTTGGAGTAATGTCACGCGCTACTGTAGTTGTCTTAAGAGCAAATTCATAAACAATTATCAATTACCAATACACCGATCATTCTCAAAGGGGAAATAGGCATAACGTAAACACATTACGTGCATCAAGTTCGACAATACATGTGTAAATGACTCAGCGCGTAAAACCGGGAGTGATCCACGTGGAAGATTCCGGATTGGTTGGTGCATGTATAAAAGCGACCACAGCGAGCGGCGGAGAAAAGTCTTGTTGATTAAGCGTTAGTGCACGCGCATATTAGCGCGATAGTGAGTCCGATCGTACGCGAAATCTAAAATAGCGAGTTAATGTGATTTTAATGAAAGTAATAAATCAGTTAATTAAAGTAAAAGTCAAAACTTATAAAAGTGAATAAATGTAGTTGTAATTAAGTGAAAATAATTGTGAAGCATTAGTGAAATTTATTAAAAGAATAAATTATGAAACAAATAATTTTAAATTAGTTCGTGTGTGTTTAATTCACTTTTGCGAATACTTGCGAAGCAAACAGGTCGCGCACCTGCGAAAGCGCAACAATAGGAACAATACTAAGTTTAACGAAATGCAAAAAGGAGAGGAGTAGAAAACCATTTGTATACATCAGCTTACCACCACGACTAGACATTAGAAACCAATGCTTCAATGAAAAATTTATTCATAAGTCCAAAGGATGAATATTGACAGGAAAAGAGAGCTTATGATTACGCCACGCTTCCTGCAAATTCGCGTATGTCGTCACAGCATGCTTTCATGCATTCCTTAAAGTTCCAAATTGAAATCTTAAAAGTAAAACAGAATGAATGAATCTCCTATTTTAGATCTGCTGTATTCCTTTTTTTCTGTAGTTCTCTCCATTTAGCTGCTGAACATTTATCCTCAACGAATAAGTTGGAAAACTTTCGAAATTAGAAAATAGTATTTACTGGAAGTTTACTCATTCAAGCAAGTCGTAATTCAATTTTCAAGTTACTAAGTATTGATTTTAAACTTCAAAAGACTTTTTCAACTTTCCAGCGATTCCAAGCATTGCATAATCGAATGAATGCAACAGCGAACGATTCCATTATGTAAACCTTTAAATTTACAAATTTGTATTTTCCGCATCCTTGTCGTTGGTTCTCCGATTGTGCAATTGACAAGCAACAAAACTTTTACGTCAACCAGTTGTTAATGTCACTGCATACACCAATTTCAATATTTATTCATAATACCCGGATAAAGTTCAAGGATAAACAAAAGTTTTGGATATTCTATTTAGAAACAGGCAAACAATGCTGTGACTTTGGTGCTTAAAGGTTGTCCCATAATTCCCTACTGTTGAGATTAATGACAAACGCTTGCAATAATGAGAATTAATGCGGCACGGAACAACTTCTCCGCTCATGTCGGAAACTTTATCGTCAACGAGTGGCAAAGTTTGCGAAAAGGATTAAGGAGAGAACTCCTGATTGTTTGAGGCATAGCGTCAACTACATGTTGGCGCTAGAATGATTTCTCGAATAACTTCACACGTGTATGTTTTATTGGCTTGTTAGCTGTCACATAACCGTTTCGAACGGCGCAAAGGATGTTAATAATTTGTTATTTTCCTGGAAATTTTTTTGCTGCGATAACGTAGCGACATTATAAATCCTGACGAAGATACTGATAAAGTACTGTTTTTTCGCGAAAATAACAATGGAAGAAGTGTCCTGAGAAAGAATTATTCCTTCGTTGGTGATAGTCAGCATCTAAGTTTGAAGTAGATGCTCGTTGCTGGGTCCTTCTGTAACTAAGTGATATAAATTTTTCTGATGAACAGATAATCCTCGTCGCCTGACAACATTTCCTGGAAATGATGACGACACATATAAATTGGCAATTAGTCAAAGGACCAGCAAGTTTGAATTGGATTTCGCTTTCTACTTCCGATCTATGGAGTACAACGAAACATTTGATATTTATTGTTGCATAAAAATTTGTTGGGAACTAGACGGAACTAGATGGATAATGCGTATAATTTAATTGACGTATTTTGAATTAAATTCATGTCAAACAAAAGGCATTACTAACCAATAAATGAAACAAACGAAGGAGACACTAAAATGTATTTTTCTGTAACCATACTTTGAATTTGCTTTACTTCAAGGGAGTTGCAGAACCTCCCAAGTATTGTCCGAATTGGTTCATCGATGGATCAATATACTTTAAAATTTGTTTAAACTGGTTAAAAATCAGTAGTTATTATTAAAGGAAGAGAGCTAGCTGATTTCTTGTTAGGGTTTAGTAGCATGAAAGCAGGACTGGACAGGGGAACTGTTTTTCAATAAAATAATCTTCTTTAGCATCAAATTTTTCTGCTTATGAAAGACATTGCTGTACTTCAGCAAGAATAAATGAGACTCCTAAAATTCTGAAAGGAGGTTCAACGTTCAGTGAGTGAGTGAGACAGCTGGAGACGTAGTGAAGACGTAGCTAAACGATTTCGGGGAATTTTGCATTAACATTTGGATATACAAGGGCTGAATTTTTGATGGGTGGTATTTTTGCGAAAGATTAACAATGCGAATTACTTTGAATAAGTATCCCCTCTAGCGAAAAAGAGACTTTGACAAATTTCCACGTAGATTATTTATAAGTTATGGCATCATCCTTCGACTGCTAACAATCAAAATAAATCAATCCAATCGACTGAAGCAGCATTGATGAAACGAAGATGGAAACGTCTAAAACGACTTTCAACTAAAGTTCTTTCTTTTCTTTCTTCAAAAAGAAACTTCCAGAAGAGTTTTCAGCGAAGTTGCTTCTGTTGATTGTTTTATTTAAAGGACGCTCAAAGACGTCCACTTTTACCAGGAAAGCTTACGTGCAAGAATGTTTCTTTTCCACAATAAACCCTAGTCATAGCAGACGAACATAAAGTGAAAATAAACTCCAATATAAAGGTTTTCGACCTTACTAAGTAAAGCGTAAAGCAAGATTACCCGTTCAAAAACTTTTGCTTAAAAAAATGCAAAACCAATTGTGGAATAACTATTTGAGAAATCCATTATTTATTCGGTATATAGCTGTATTGATCACTGACTCGTAAATTATCGATGAAAAAATCGAAATGTACGATCGCTGTCAAGATGACAGTTGGTACTGAAAAAATTCTTTTGCTGTTGTTTGTTTGGTGCATTAAGTTGTGAGTTTCAAGGGGTTAAGGATAGAAGCCAATAAACAGATAATCCGGTACTCTTAACAGTTTATCCTTGACAAACACGAAAATGCAAGAAATGCGGCTGAAATTGTTAATAGTGTTGAATCCGATACTGTCACTTCGTTTTCGCAAATTCCTTTCAAGTATTCTGTTGATGAATGTGAAAATGTCGATAAAATCACAGAGGTAATCGAATTGATCGACACTCGTAGCATGGCCCAGGAGCCAAAGATCAACCAAAAAACAGTTTTCAATCATTTGCACAAAGCTAGATTCAAAAAGATGTTCGATGTTGAGGTGCTGCGCATTTCGATCTGGGAAGCCTTCGCCAAAAGAAATGAAATTGACCAATTTCTTAAACGGATTTTCACTGAGGATCGGAAATGGATTGCAATTGACAACTTTGTGAGGAAAAAATCGTGATCAATGCGTAGACCGAACGAAAACTTACGGCCAGGGAAGTTTTGCACTGCATTTTGAAGGACTGGAAAGGAATTATATATTGTGGGTTCCTTCCCTATAATTAAACACTAAATTTGGATCTCAACTGATTTGAATTGAAGCGTTTGACCCTGGAACCACCACATTTGACCATCAGAAGGGGTGTCATGTTCCATTAACTCAACGCCAGGGGACATGCAGCTAGCGTAATACGCAAGAAACTCTGAGAGCTTGGTTTCGAAGTACTACTACTGAATGCTACTACCTATTTTTAAATGGCAAAACATTCTTAATGAATAGGAATTGGCGTGAAAACAGATTGTGAATATCGGTTACTAAATAAATTTTTTCACCAATAGGGACGAAGACTTCTCTGAGAGAGGCATTTTGAAGCTGCTCATAAAATTGCAGCAAATTTTAGAATGAAACAGTGCATACTTGGCTTAAATCGGACAATCCAGAGCATTCAAAATCAAGTCTTGTAATTCGCCTTAAAAATAAAAGAATTCGATCCCCAACCTTCCCGGCTTTCCATTCATATTTCTTATCTCTGTTGTGATTAGCGCCGTATTGAGTTACCATTTGCTTTATTCATTTTTACTATAAGCTACAACAGGGAAAGTGCTCGAACTCGATTTTTTACCGACTTTATTAAGGACTTCATTTTGAAAAAATATTACGGCACTTTGTTTAATTTATAGGTGGTTGTCGTCATCAAAAAAGGAAATTCCAATTTCATCTTCTTCCCGCTGAGCGTCTTCGTATGAACTGAGAGGGTACCCTGAAAAAACCTAAAACTAATTTTTCTAAAACTGAAACTAAATTCTTAAACCAAAAACCTACAATACCCTTCAAAGAACTCTCCACCAGCACTTATACATTTATCCAATCTTTTTCTTATTCCTTCGCTGATAACATTTTTTAAGTTCGTCTTCTGTGATTCCCGACAGAGCCTTCGTCGTTGTTTTTCTTCAGTCCAGTTACACCGAAAACGTTTTTCTTTATCTCATTTCGTTCGGGGAAATAAAAGAAAGTCGCAAGGAGGTAAGGCCGGGTGAGGAAGAGGAATGGGGCTTTTGGGTCACGCAATTTTTAAGCAGAATTTTATACTTAGACAGGGTTATGTGAGCGAAGGAATTTTCATTTTGAAAAATTTGTAGTCTGACTGCCAGAAATCAGGGTTCTTCCACTGCAAACTGTTGCGGACTCATTTCAAAACGTTCACGTAGGTGGCTTGATTAATCTTCCCAGAATCATGTGGATAGAGGTTACGTCCTTCACTGCGTGGGTTGTCCTGGACCCATCATTTCATATTTTATAGGATAAAATTAAAATACATTTGTCAAATATAATAAAAATTCCTTATATCTTCGGGCCATGTAACAGAAATAGTACTTTCTTATCAACTAAAATGAGGCAATGTTCTTTGGATTAGACTTTCTAAAAGAAAACTTAACTAGTAACGTGTTAATTCTTTTCATTTGATAGCCTTATAAAATGGGAAACAAAACTAAAATAAAAATAATTATTCTTCTTGAGATCCAGGGTGGTTTGGATCCCTTTTTGGAAAAAAAAAATTTGCCGTGCTCTAAGCATATCGCTCACAACGTTACTTGGTTTTTCGATATTTTTTTCTATCGCATTTCGAACATCTTGTTATAGATCTAGGCATCTTTGGTGGTTCCTCAGGTGTTTCACCAAGTAAACCGTGTATGCGCGCGAGACTCCCACCGGAACCCATGGGTTGTCTAGTGCTCTTCAATAAAGTTATTGTTACAAAACTCCAAAAAAAAAGTTACAAAATTCCTCCTGTTGTTAGTTTTCTTCAGTGTCTACTTCAACGTTATGATGGAACATATTGTTGCCCTTTGTCAGGTGCGCGACCTGTTTGCTCTTCGCAATAGTGAATGAACAATAGATGTTTGAAATTTTATTCCTAAAAATCACTAACACTTTAAAATTATTTTCACTTAATCACTATTCCACTTATTCACTTTTATGAGTTATCACTTTTACATTAATTAATTAATCGCTTATAACAATCACTTTTACTCGCTATTAAAAATTCGCATACGATTTAATTTCATTTTAAACACTTTTTGATTACGCGCACAGTCGCTTTGCGCTTACTTCGCTTCATCCACAAAACTCCCTTCGCCGCCCGCTGTAGTCGCTTTTATACATGTACCAATCAATCGCGAATCTTCCATCTGGAGCGTTCTCAAGCTTACGCGCTGAGTCACTTACACATATATTTGGTGTACTCAATGCACGCAATATTTTTCATTTATGCCTTTTTCCTCTCCGAGAAGTATCGATGTTTTGGTAATTGAAACTTTGTTGACGACTTTTCTCTTAAGACGACTACAGTTGCGCGTGACATTATTCGAAAATGTCACAATATGTAAAATCATGGCGTTGATTCCTGCATTTTTGAGAATTGAGAGAAATTAAGTGAGTGACGAGCGTTTGCTGTTGCACGACATGTCGTAAGTTCTGGGGAGTATATCGACCCCATCTACTCCACTTTAAGTTTGATTATAGAAAGTAATCATTGAGGGTTTCTGCTTATTTCCAGTGTCTTGATCAATTTCTTTGATATGATGAAAGGAAGACATAAACGAGCTTTCGTGGCTTTGAAATATACAAAATAAAAGCGACATTTTTTTGTCGCCAAACCGTGATGAATGTTCCCATCGTGATAGTTTAAAACATGACGGAATGCAAGCTTTATTAGCTCCTAAAGTATCAACTATCGTTAGTTTATGTTTCTGCAGAAGTTTTCAGCACCTTCTCGAGGAGCCGGAAATGAAGTTCACTGGTACGATAAACTAAATCAAAGGATCTTGCTGCTGAACGAAAATGAACTGATGTCTGGTTGTTGATAAATCATAATTCCATGCTTTGCGAGTTTAGATGAAATATACTTGGCTTAATCCACATCTCCCTAGGAAGGCAAACAGTTCTTCATCAAATGATAGGTATTCGAATGGTGTATAGGCATTTTGGCAGAGCTGGACAAAAATCTCAAATATATCTCGGATTAGTTTCAAACAATAAGTTTTTATTTTCTCTTCCCTAGCCGTAGCATTATCAAATCTCATGTTATTGAATCGAAATGAATGAATGTTGAATGAGAACGAAAATCGATTTGAAGATTTATATATTTCGTTTCCAGTACTATCTGAAAAATCATTGAGATTTTGTCTGCCAAAATGATACAATCCTTTCAAAAATAAATGCCCGAAAGCTGCTTTTATCTCAGATTAAGTTGTCTCATTATAAATAATATTGATCGGTTTGTCGTCAGGTGGCTGTGGTCTTGAAAAACATATCTATGCATTCGTATGTTTGTACGAATATTGGTACTCAGCGGCTCCTTTTGCCATTTTGTTTTGCCATCTTTCCCAATAAAAAATTGACGCAAACAAGGAGACTAACCACCTGGAGAAATACCCTCTGCTTCCTTTTCACTGTCACTTTGAAAGATTGAATACTCAAATGATCCGAGTCACCTTTTCTTTCGGATAGAAATAGCTCATCACTGTCGCTTTCATTATCTTTCAAAATAGCGGATATTATCGCATCTTCATTTAAAATGTTAAGCCATTATAAGTCCTGAAAACAAATTTACAAACGGTTGAATAATAAAACAACAAAGTTAATAGATATTTGTTTAGAAATAGCCGTATTTTGACATTATCCTGCCCTCGTTTCAGACAAAGTCCCGAATTACGTGGGGCTTGTGACGGCCGGCCGCACTTTGTAGGCTTCCGTCCGCTGCGCCTGTGACGCTACTACTGAATCACCGTTACTAAGTAGTTTGGCAACGTTGCAACTTCAGATTATTATTTATCGAATAGATTTTTGTTTGATTTGGGTTTATCAAACCGAACGTGGTGCACCGAAGGCTAATTGTCTGACCCTGTGCAAGAAGTTCACAGCGTGGAAACAAATCAACATGGTTTTCATTCACTTGACAAGCTTTTATGGAGCATGGCGCACTTGAAGTCTTCTTCTGGCTGAATTGTTCCTTTGTTTCAGGATCGTAACCGTAGCTCCATAATTCGCCCTCTGTGATGACCATGGAAAAAATGGGACCATTTCGCAATTTTTCTCCCATTTCTGTTTTCGGGTGTTCAATATATTCCCACGCGAGCTTCATTTTGTTCAGCAGTGAGCAGTCGTGGCACATATTTGGCAGACACCCTTTTCATTCTCAAATCATCCGTTAAAATTCGCTGAAATTAACTACAGGTCACTCCAGATAGCTTTACGATTTCTCCCATAATCTGTCGTGCTAGTATTTCATGGACCTTTTCAGCATTTTCATCTGTTCGGGCCCAGGATGGACGACCAGAGCGTGGTTTGCCGTCAATTGACAATGTATCGTTTCTTAAGGGGAAATCATTCAAATATTTGAATTTTCCCAATAGCATTATCCGTGTGGGCCGTTTATAAGCAACTGTCTCTTAAATTCATCCATACCTTCTTCAGGTTGAAGAAGATAACCTTCTTCAGCGACGACGCCTGGCTTACAGGCTTAGGTATTGTGGCTCTATACGCAGCTAGTGGCAGAACGACGTAGTTCATCAGTTCAGTTTCTTTTAGGTACTGGAATACGAGAAATATACTTGTATTGGTAATAGATCTGTTGTACCTTATGATCATATAGACTCATATATTTTGTCAACCTTTGCCTAACAAATAATACATCTAGATGGGATCTTCTCATTGCATCTAACTATGGATATTCCGTCTAAATTAAAATTGTCTTAGAAAAAAATAAATTATTTTTTGAAACACATAGTGCAACAAATTTGATGTTACATAATAAGAGCATAAAAAATTTCCCACTTTCAAGTAAGATTTAAGTTGCTCTCAAATATTTATTATCTTTAATGTTTTATTATTTAGACATTATTTTAGATATTCCGAAAGAATTGTCTTAATAATAGATATTAGAATCTATAAAGCTGCTGCATACAATATGAATATAGTAAACCGCTATAAGTTTAACGTAATGATCCGAATTTTACCCACCCTAGGATGCAGGACTTGCACTACAGGAACGAAAAAGTGGTTTATTAGCTTATCCATGCAATAACTACTCGTACTCTATCTGTTTTATCGATTTGCGAGGTCTGTTCCGCATTTTGTCACCATTTGGATTCTTTCTACTTCTTCTGTCAAATGGAATTACTCCATGAAGACGCAATCATCCTTTGACCGAAGAACCCAGAGCGGCCCAAAAAGAACAAAACAAGAATAATCCGAGCGTGCACTTCACAGATTTTTTATCACATTTTGACATTTAATGTCATATTTTCACCACCGGCGCCTTCTTTTCCATGTCTTTCACCCTAATTTGCATACCAAGCCAAACCAAATCATTGCGTTACCTCAGCATGAATCATAAATACATGCAGAGTAAACACTTCGGACTAATTCTCAATCTTAAGATGTTCGACCAAAATAAGTGAAATTTTATTTTGTTGTTATAATGTCTATCTGTATCTATCTAAAGCTATATGTGTTTCTTCTAAGAGTTCCCGAGAGAAAACAATCGAGTTTGTTTTCAGTGTATGCACTAACTCTAAAGTTACGCCATGATATCATAGCCTAACCACTACCAAGCGTTCACCCTTCACAGCAGCATCACGAAGATAAGAATACGAAAAGATGATGTAGCAAAGGAAGCGAGCTTTACAGAACAGAGAGCTTGAAAATTGACTCTAGGTAGCTAACGTTCTTATAGTTCAAACTAAAATTTTTTTGATGATGCTTATTATATTTGTGCATTTGACCAGCATTTAACGATTTTTTGGTAATGTTTTGGTATTTGATTTAAGGAATAATCAAATACGAAAAAGGAAAGAAAAGAAGATAATAAGGAAAGGAATAATAAGGAAGATAAACACTTATTGGGCTTTAATGTACTAAATCGCAAATTCTATTGAATTCATGTTTATGAGTCTTCCAAGATACTTAAAATTCAGAATGACACAACTAGAAACTTGTAATCAGAAATTATAATATTTTTACACCATGCAGAACAACCTCCATTGCTAGAAAAAACTCAAATTTTCTTTAATTTAGGCAGTGCAAGTTGGTAAAAAGTCAGCTGTTTGTTTGAAACAAACTTCAGAAACACTTGTTTCAGTGGTTCTCTGCCATCCACCTTATTTTCTTTTAGTATAAACGGCAGTCGTATCCTTTTCAGACGTTAAAGTACAAGATGGCATTGAAACTTGTTCTTCTAAGTGTTTCTCGTTATTTGAACTCAACATGTCTCAAATTGTTCTTTCGAATTTCGAGACATTGTGGTCCGTTTAAGTCGATTTTGTAGCCACGATTTTTTGTAAGCTCTTTCACGAAACTTCCTCGTGGTAACGGGTTACCTTCGGCGGCAAATGGCGGCATATATTGTAGGAGTTGATTCCAGCTCTGTTTAGCCCAAAAACTCATGCGCATGCGCCGCCGGTTCGTCAAATTTGGTCATGGTTGAGTGTTTGGGCATTGGGTTCATAGTCCAATCTTTGTCACGTAAGGACAACAAATACGCCATCTTGCTCGCAAAACAACAAAAGAGTCATTGGCCGGTCGTAACAAAACATGTAGATTTTGCTCCTTTTCCCAGTATTTGCTAGTTTCCTCGAAGAGTTCCGACTTTTATTTGATCTTAAGCCTGTTCTAAAGGTTGTTGAGCTAATGAAGTTGATATTAACGAGTTGTTGGTAGTTGGACTTCTTATGGTGCTTTCAGTACTGCGCTTTCATTACTGAGCAACGGTATTTATACCGTTTCAAACATAAAGAAATTTTGATTCTTGTTCCATCTTTAACATTATTTCAATCTTTGTGCCATATTTGACAGACATACTAGAAATATAAATCTTAAATTTTAAACGATTATGGAATGCCAAAGATTGTTCGTTGATGGTAACATTGCTCCGAGGAATTAAATTTCCTTGACATAGTATCATCAACCGGTCGCATATTATTCAAATTGGTTTGAACGGATCAGATTGTATACTTTGCGGTCTTATCCATTTATCATAAAACCTAAGACATCTTATAAGAAAGTCAAACCTTAATGGACCCACACATGAAATATAACGGGCTCAGCAGAAAGACATTTCAAAATTCCTTCATGACTATCTTTTCAGATAAAGACATGAAACAGATCTAAGAGTTTTGTCGTGTTTTTGGTGAACGAGCGACTCCTCTTGCTCTCCGTACGATATTTACAACCGATGTTTGAAATTAAGTTTTCCCTTTATAAGTTTCTTATCTGCGACAATTTTTTGCCGCCAATATTTGTGTGAGTTAAGTTTATATTGTCACTGGTAGCTGATGTACATTATGTTGTAACTCTCTGAATAACAGAGGCTCTGAAGGCAACTTTTCTTGAAACTGGTTCGATCGTTTGTCAGGAATATCACTTTCGACGCCGCCCCGTCCAGCAACAGATTGTCATTATTTTCACTATCTTTATTTTCTAAAGCACGCATAATTTTCTCGTCTAAGATCCCGACCTCGCAGTCATTCGCCTCTTTCAATATAATGAATATAGAAAATAAAACAAATCCAAAGTACAAGAGCAAAAAATAATCATCAGCTAAACATTCGTCATAATGACGAAGAAGCATGCACAGTTATCTCAATTAATTTGCTTAACGACTAAACATAACAACTATACAGAGCAGCTTAGTGATCACTGAGTTAGTAGGAGAGTACCTACCAGAGAATAAAGTTACTACATGGGGACAGATTTGAGCAATGACACGATATTGAGCATTGAATGTCTTTTGACCTGGTCAAAACCATGGTTAAATAGGGTTACCATGTTTTTGAGTTGTTGGATGCAATTGCTTGTCATCTGGGCTTAAATGCAAGTGATAATATTTTTGTCCTATGTAATAGCATATGGAAATGTATCAGTATGAGAACCAATTTTAAGAGTAAGAAAACTGTGCATTCCAATCATATATCATGTTGTATCTCCAACCAGCTTTCTTTGCAAATATCAATGTACCAGGCAACCATAAAATTTCAATCGGTTTTTATCAGCTAAAAAAAAACTCGCCAATTTCAGATAATACATTTTTTATTCAGTTTTATAGTAATCAGCATTTGCTTCAGTGACCTTCTGCCAACGCTGTACAAGATCATAAATGCCATTTTCATACAAGTTCACATTCTTTGACGCAAAAAACAACTTTATTTCGTTTTCGACATCCTCTCTAGTTCGAAACTGCCGATTTCGCAAATGGTTGTCCATGGCTTGGAACAAGTGGTAGTCCGATGGAGAGATGTCAGGGGAGTACGGTGGATGTGGAAGAATTTCGCATCCAAGCGAGTTGATCACTTCTTCAGTCGTCTTTGCTGTATGCGGCCTGGCGTTGTCCTGATGGAACAGAACACCTTGCCTGTTCACCAAAGACGGCTGTTTTTTGCAAGTGCCGCTGGAATTATTCGTAGCTAGGTCGTGGGCACGTCTTTATTGATGATTTGGCCACTCGGGAGGAACTCAAAATGAACGACACTGGCCGTGGTCCACCATCCGCTCAACATGACCTTCCTTTGGTGAAGATTGAGTTTGGTGGTCAGGTGAGGAGGGTCATTTGGTGATAACCAAGGGTACGTTCGCTTTATGTTATCATAAAGAACTCATTTTATATCACACGTAACAATGCGGTCAAGAAACGGTTCCTTCTTGTGACGAGAGAGCATACGGTGAGCCTCTGCTGTTTGTTCGCGGCGGTCATTTGATGGGGAACCCAATTACTGAGCCGCGACTTGTTTCCAAGTTGATGCACGTGTCGACTGATGGTTTCATCGGATACCTTGAACCACCAACTCCTGGCATGTCAAGCTTAAATCTACTTCAATAGCCTCCTTCAATCGCGCCTCGTCAAAGAGAGATGGCCGACCCAAACGAGGCTGCTCTAAGATCGTATCACCACATCTGAACGTTTTGTACCAGATTTGTGCAGTACGCTCTGTCACTGTATTCTGCCCAAACGCACTACAAATGTTTTTGGTCGCTTCTGCAGTGTCTGTGCCCAATTTAAACTCAGACAGTAAACAGGTTCAAAAAGTATCGCGAGTTTTGAATTTTCGCGGGCGACGTATGTTTGATTTGTGATCTTTTGGTGGCGTTATGTTGGTACTCATGACCCTCACTTATGTTGACAATTCCAGCTATTTTGAATGTCCAGTCTGTTTTTGACAGTTAATGTGCGTAGACGTGTTTTAGCTTGTCTTCCATTTTCGTCTATCCCAAAAAATGGATCAAAGAATTTGTATTAAATTTTGTAGGAAGAACAACTTAAAGTGCGCGGATGCATTCACAATGTTGACTGTTGCATACTGCGAAGCTACTTTGGACAAAAGCAACGTTTATCGGTGGTTTTCTCAGAGGCACCGAAGAAAGCACGCCAAGTTCGGTCGAATGTGAAGGTTTTGCTGACAGTTCTCTTCGATTGTAGGGGCGTGGTGCATTATGAGTTCTTGCCGCGGGGTTAAACGGTCAATAAGAAATATTACCTTCAAGTAATGCGCAATTTGCGAGGACACTTTAACACTTTAATAATGTCGCAGCCACCGTATTCCCCAGACCTGGCCCCCTGTGGCTTTTTCTTGTTCCTGAAACTGAAGAGGCCCATGAAAGGACGACGCTACGCCACGATTGAGGAGATTAAGACGGCATCAAAGGAGGAGCTGAACAAGATCACAAAAAATAATTTTTCAAAATGCTTCGAGGATTGGAAAAAACGTTATCACAAGTGTATAATGTCTGACGAGGATTACTTTGAAGGGGACGAAATATATATTCATGAATAAATAAATAATTCTTGAAAAAACATGAAATTCGCGACACTTTTTGAACAAACCTCGTATGTTCATCAACGGTAAATTATGTTTTTTTTCCATCTCCGAATTGTTTTGAAGAAATCAAAGGCTCAATAAACTATAACTTATTACGTTTACTTACTTATATATTTATTAACTATAGTGGAAGCATTTTATCTAGAAGTTCTCAATACATAGTTTTTCAAAAAATTCTGTAAAACACGGCCGCGATTCTTAACAAAATTCCCGTAGAAGAATTTTCTAACAGATTTTGAAACCGATTTCGAATGTTCCAGCGAGTATGAGATGATGAGAGGGATGTACGTTTTCCAAAATTTAGAAATATTTCAGGGGATTTCACAATAATCTTTAGTAAATGAATTGTGTGTAGGTGCCAAAAATGTATTTTTAAATTTGCCTTAGCGTCTTTGACCATTATATAGTAAAATTATTTGGCAATAGTCAGATGTATCTCACGCACCAGAAAAATTCCAAGGAACGCGATGTCAACTGCGAGGTTAGCTACCCCTGTTCTTCCAATGAAATAAAATTCCTTAGTGGAGAGAAATGATTCACCCTCTTGAATCTAAGCATAGTTAATGGCAAGTAATCAAACGAGTGAAGACAAATTATCCTTATGACGTTTATGAATACATAAAGAATTCAATATATATTGTATGTATCTGATAAGTTTCATTTTTGCTGCGAACAATAAAGTCAGCAAAAAATTTTCAGCAATAGTTTATGGGTTTCTTTGCAAGTTCCAATAGAGAAATGTTATTTTGCTTGGGTTGATTCTTAATGGAAAATGTTTCTAGTTCTTTCTGCACCACATGCTATGCAAAAGCTTGAATCTTTGCTCGTAAATACTCCAAAGTATTTTTCTTTGTCATTCATTCGTAACTAAGAACAATGCTACACAAGAACTATGAACTTTTCTGTGAAATGAGTTTTCGCAGCTGAACAAATAGGAAAATGGTTCTTTGTTACGAATTCAGTTTACAGAAGTTTTTTTGTTCTGGTTTTTGTTGCGAGGTTGCAGGCAGAGTCATTTACATTCCTGATACAAGTAAAAAAGATACAAGTAAAAAAGATACAAGTAAAAAAGATGCAACTAGTTCAGTGCAGGTTTCAATAATTGTTGCATATCCTTGGAAAAAAGGAATACACCCCGAAGAAGTAAACACCTTTTAGGGGTAATAACATTTAGTTCTCTCCTTGGTTTTTTTGTATATTCGAACCAAAAATAAGAAGATTTCCTGCGTACATGGCAAGACTATAAGAGCACTGAGGTCACAGCATTTCATCCAATCTCCACTTCATGTCGTACACATGCTGAAATATCCTGGCCCAAGCACATAATCTTTAACACGTGATAGATAAATGAACATATCAAAAGGACGACAAAGTATTATTCGACATTCATATCCGTGCCAGTACGGCTGTCTCAAGTCCCACATGCATATTTTATCAAAATCTGATGGAAAATACATCTCTATTGATTTTTTCTGGAGAAAGCTTGGCATGGTTGGTGGTTCACCATTTCCGTTCAGCCTAAGAGACTTATTCAAATTCCAACAAAGCTTAGATACGCATCAGCTAAAGCCACCTGTATTGAATGCGAAGATTATCTTAAAGATTGAGGCATTTGCTACGCCTGGGAAATTTTCTTGAGTCCTTCAATTTAACATGTGAGTCCCAAATGTTGATATACATGCAACATTCCTGATACGAAACGCTTGGAATAGATTTCGTGAAAAAAATGTCTCAGGATTAGCAATTACTGCCGACGAAACTTAGTAACTGCGACGAGATCGAAAATATTAAAAAAAAATTGAAAAATTATCTCAATCTTAACTACTCCTTTTCATTTCACACGTACAATAGCGACAGCTCCTAAATACTTTTCCGTTGACCGATTATTGCTACTTCTTGACATGGCAGCTTCAGAAAGGACAATTTAGGATGTAATCTTGTTTGATTTTGCTAGCGCAACAAACCAATAACAATGGAACCAACACTTTTGCTAGGCTTAACCTTTTCAAGTTGACACTAAATGCTGAAAATGAAGCGAACGGAAAACGTTCAACCATGATGACGAAATGGACAAGAAATTAAAAAGGGTCCAATGATTCAGAACAATGAAGATTGTTTAGTGGGCGGAAGAAATGGGGAAATGTTGGAGAGAAATATGGGTATGGACGTATATAAGAATTAAACTGCCAGCAGGAACAATTGTTGTGAAAATTAAAAATAACCCCGTACGGATGTGGATTACTTAATCCCTCGTCTAAGAATCCTGTCACTGCTTTGAGTTTATTCACTTGGCAGTAGGTTACTTTATACAAAAAGTGCTCAATGTTGAGAACATTTTCGCTTATTTGGTCTAAACAATACCCTTTAACATTTACCTTCGAAAATTGTCTATTCAGATACTGTAGTGTAAAAAACATGAATTAGATAGTAGTTTTCATTAAGTGCTTCCTATCTTTCAATTTACATCAAACAAAGTGTGTGTGTGAGCTATCATCGAAATCTTTTATTTGTTTGGGAGGCCAATCGGTGCCAATATGTGAGGAATATAACATCGTTCAAATGCCCACCGAAGCTTGGCAGGTGGCGCTGGGAAGCTCTGGGTGGCGCGCATCCGATATGTATCAATATATGATGTTTCTCATGACTCTGGCGCATAAATCAGGCTGAATTCGATCCATGGCATAAGTTATGTTGGCTTCAAAATCGAATGCCTCGGATTCTCCTGCACACTCCCACGTACAGCGGCGATGTTTTCGGCAGATCATGCGTTTCATCGACGGACAGGTGTTTGCAGATCGTTTACTGAACCAGTTGACTCAAATTAATTCACAACACTGCGAGTTGTCCTCTCAGTAGGACGGTTATGGCGACGGTATAATCGGCGAAGCGCACAGAACATTGCCCCAACAGAACACCCGTATTGACAAAGCAATTTTATCGTTTGCATGTGTTGGTGAACGTTATATCCATTCATGATAATTTGGCAAAACATATGAAATAAAGACAGCCATTTGACAGTTGCAGCTTCAACAATATGGCCGCGAACAAGTGTCAAAGTGCGTCCTATTGGGAGACCCTATACAATTGACGCTCATTAAACACGTATCATATTAATAACATGTGTCAATAAAACACTAAGTGTCAATAAGCAGTATCCTCAATTGTTTAAATTACAATTACAATAAACTTAGAAGAGTAGAGCATGTAGAGCAATATTCATAACTAGTAAATAACCAGTCGATATCCACTTAAGCTGGTAGTGCCAAACGACGCGTCCCAGCCTGTGAGTTGGCACCTGATGAGAAGCGGCAGGGACGCGTTTTCGAAACCAGCTTGAGCTCTTTCCACAATTCTTTATAAATAATAAACTTAGAAATTAATTCGGAAATATGAGAAAGAACAATCTTCATTTAACAATTTAATATAATACTCACTATAATTTCTTCGTCATGTGTATGAAGTTTTTTTTGGGAATTTCCAATAATTGATGAATGTTTTGCTTATTTCTGTCCTGCCCTGAATTATTTCATGTTGCTGAAGTAAAAGTATGAAGTCATCTTTCTGTGGTGAAACATTAACAGTCTTTTTAACATAATAAAATAAGCTTTTGTTGTCAAGTGATACTCTCAGTTGAAACAATATCGAGAAGTTTTTATGGTAAAATATTCAACTTGTGATTCTGTGTTTCAAAGAATCGCAGAATCAGAGGTAAAAAAAACTGCAGAACAGTATTTTCGGGTTAATGAACTTAAAAATTTTCTTTTTGTTTGTTTTTTTTTTAATAGTATCTAGGACAATTAATACTGTTGCGTTTTGGCAGGTGCGCGATCCGTTTGCTCTTCGCAAATTTAGCAATAGAGAAAAAAGCACACCCGAATAATTTAAAATTAGGTGCCTAAGATTTTATTCTGAAAAATCACTTTACACTTTACAATTATTTCACTCAATCACTATTTCACTTTTATGAGTTCACATTTACATTAATTGATCACTTAATAAACGTAATCACTTTTACTTGCTACGTAATTACTTTACCGCACTATTTTTAACGCGCACTGTCGCTCGCTGCTTCGTTTCATTCACAAGACCCCCTTCTTCGTTCGCCGTAGTCGCTTTTATACAACTACCAATCAACCCAGAATCTTCCATGTAGCTTGTTCTCGTGTTTACGCGCTGAGTCACTTGCACCCGGATTTTTTGTACTCAATGCACGCAACGTGTTTATGTTTCTACTTTCGAGAATTAATGATGTATTGGTAGTTGAACTTGTTTATGACTTTTCTCTTAAGACGACTACAGCCGCTCGTAAACTTTTCCAAACATGTCAGACTATCCCCGCCTTATATCTTTTTCGACCCGAAAAAGTGTCACATCAGCTATCCGCGTCTTCCTGCTGATAATATGGGGCAAGGCGGTCCAGGTGCACTATTTTCATTTTTGCCCTAGGTTTCTGGTGTTCCAGTCTCCGGTATACCACGTCCTTGATTCGTTTGATGATTCTATAGGATCCTTCCCAATTTCACTGTCACTTTGGATATCTGCCTTTCTGACGACGGAGGTTATATAGCCACACCAAGTCGTCCAGCTGGAATCCGGATGAGTTTGCCATTAAGTCATATCTGGTTTTCGTGGTTGACTCTATTTGCTTCCGCACTAATTGGTGTATCTGATTTAGCCGTTACCTTCAATCGCAGGGGTGGGTTAGGGTTTCTCAGGGGGTGTCCCAAACTTAACATCAGCTGGTAGCCGAATCATTTTTCCAAAGTTGAGTTTCGCGGATGCTTCTCCTGTCGATGCATGTTCTGCAGTTCGGTATGCCATCAAAAATAATGGAATGCGTCGATCCCAATCACTCTGATTTTCATCCTCCATCTTGGCCAAGTGTTTATTTAGCGTGTCATTGAACCGTTCGACCATTCCATCAGACTGGGGAAGAAGTGGTGTTGTCCGTGCGTATATGCACGCACATGAATTTTGCTTGTAGTAAATAGGCACTCCTGACTTTTGTATTGAACTTGCCAATCCACAAGTGCAGTTAGAATGATAGCCGTATTTTGTTTCAAATGTTCTGGTCAGTGTAATGTGATATGCCAACTGATGCGTACAGAAGGCAAGAAGGTAGTTTTCAGTGCTGAAAATTAAATAAGATTGCTGTTGTAATCAAACCAGAATACGTGAGAAGTTAAAGATGTTTTTAATGGAATAGGTCTCAAACAAAATTTGCTTTACCTGTATTTTTGCTGCTAACTACTAACAACTTCTACCTAAGGGCGGTCTAGCCGACATTGCCATTTTGTATACAGGCTTGGCATCAAATATGGAATCAGGAAGTGGTTATTGCCCTAAAAAAATTGACTTATCCAGAATGACATCAGATGGAGTATTTGCGCTTTTAGAATCTATATCAGTAAACGATGACACCACCGATGATGAAGGTGATTAATTGGGGTGTAATTTTGATGATGACAACCTGGATTTTCCTGGTTTAGCACACCAAATTGATCAATGTATTGAGTTGTTAGATGTACCAACTGGTGACGAAGTAGCTGAGACAAATTCAAATAACTCAATCGCCGACAGCATTGCTTTGACAGTACCTATTTCCAATCTCCAAGTACCGATTTCAACGCAATGCATCGATGTGGAATCACCAACGGTGGCTGCACTTAAATTAACAGTAGTGCATGCTTCATGTTCGACAGTGCAGAATAATCAACTTTATCTGCATCATCCACAATTTGCCATCGACGTTAGAAACCTAACAAACGACCTCGTAGTCCTCTCCCAGAATTCGAAGAGGATGTTGATATTTCTGGAACCAATGCTGGTGGCTTTACTGGAACTACGCATGAACTTACAGTACAATCAAAAGAGTGAATCAATTTTATGGCGCAAAAAGGATTTTTAACTAAATAAAAAAGAAGTGGTTTTTTATTGAAATGTAAATTTTCCATCAAGTCTTAACGATTTGGAAAAACCTTACCAATGTTTCACGTACTTTGTTATCCAGGAACTTCTTGACGAACTTGCAGAACAGACAAGCTTATACGCTCGGTAGCATGTCATCTAAACAACATTTTCAATGGCTGCTTCAAATATTCGCAAATACATTGGCATATTGATATTCATGTCAATATATCCATACCCAAGTGCTGCTGAATATTGGGGTCGATATTCTTTTGAGCCAATTCGCACAGCAATGACATCCAAACAATTTATCGACAAGTCTAAAGAAAAAAAAAACGGGGCCAACCTGTATTTGGCCCATTATATTAAGTTTCACCTTTGGTGAAACATTTCAACGCAAGATTTGAAACAGTCCCTAAATTACCTCGATTGTGTGTAGATGAGCAAATGTGCGCAACCAAAATGGTTTCTACTTTGCGACAGTTTATGCCAGCAAAACCCCACAGGTGGGGGCTCAAACTTTTCGTGCTTTGTGATAGCAGCGGATTTACCTATGGGTTGGAAATCTATACCGAAGCTGGTAGCAACACCATTTTGCCTAATATGCCAGATCTAGGTCCAGCGACTAATGTTGTCATAGGTTTGTCGCAAACCATCCGTAACTTCGTCAACCACGCACTTTATTTCCACAATTTTGTCTCAGAATTAATAATTTGTCTCAGAAGCAGAGTAATTTACGCATTAGGGACAATCCGCTGTGGTCGTATTCCTAATTGTAAGCTACCCAGCGATAAGGAACTTTGAAAAGAAAAGAAAGGTTTCTCTTTTGAATACGTTGGAAATGCACATGGCGTATATTTGACGACTGTTTTATGGAAGGCCGATAAAAACGTCCGATTGGCTTCTTCATATGTCGGAATACTCCTGTTCAAGAGCAAAAACGATATGCAGAAATCTAAAGCAACTTGATTTGATCGAGCTACAGAAAATATGTAGAGATCAATTGCTCGGCCATTATTCGTGAGTATAACCACCACATGGATGGCGCCGATCTTAAGGCGATCCAAGGGTCTGCTTGGAAGGTACCACATGCGTATGAAGACCCGTAAATGGACTTTACGATTATTTTACCATTTCGTCAATGTGAATGTAAATGTAAATGATTATTTAGTACATAAGCGCATTCACAGTACGGTACCTTAATTGCCAAATTTTAGAAATAAAGTAGCTACTGTGCTCTGCGCAAATAAAACTCCGAAAAAAGGACCCGGCAGACCATCATTAGCTCCACATCAAGACGAAATGCCAAGGCAACACCGAGCAACAAAACATACATTCCAGAGCCCGGTATTCGATTTGATGGCTTGAATCACATGCCAGATATTCTTGATATAAGCGGTAAGCGAATGTGCAAAAATATGGGTTGCAAATTTGAGACCTAGGTTTTTTGCTGTGAAAGCAATTTAAATCTGTGTCTATCTAGAATTCTATACAAAATAGATTTGATAACTATTACTTTTGTTAATTTTATAAATAAATTTCTTTCACGTTTGCATATTTTTCTTATATCTGTTTTTTTTTGGTAACCGAGCAGGTCCGTCTTAAGCCGAGATGCTGATTTTGGAATCTACAGCCTAAGGCATTAAAAAGACAGGCTTTCCCATGTCAAAATGTTAGGGGGTTAACTCGTAGATGAATTCAGTTTCCTTCAGATTCTAGACCCCGATATGCTTCTTTGGCATCTGAGATTGATCATGCCATAATATTAACCTTGTCGGCTTACGCTACCAATTTTGTGGACTTGAACATCAGTGTACAAAACATTTCAGCCTTCGTGCTTTGGATGAGTTGTTTCAGCGGAATACAAAACAGCATTAAGGCCAGTCAATCCTTTTATTTAAAGCTACATTCCATTTTCAAGCTTTCTGTTTTAATTCTCTGTTTACCTTGAGCTGGGACTCGGCGTTTATCATTATAACTTTCACCACGCAGGCTTTATTGGGACACTAAATTCAATCATTATGTTATACAGTGCATTTCTGTCGAAGTCTCCAATGAGGTGGCGTACATCGATGTGATATTTCCACCGTATTTAAAGCACTTGCTTAACTGAAAATATTTGATGTTTCGTAAGCCCTGCACTTCCTCCCTTATACGTTCCTATAACACATTTAAAGTACGAGGTCTGTTCAAAAAGACCCGGAATCCATAAATTGGGGCGTTTTTTTTTCGGATTGCTTCACGCATAACTTCGCATAACTTCAAGGTAATACTCCTTATTAACCGTACGACCTTATGGTAAGAACTCTTGATGCCCTATGCCATTATAATCGAAGAAAACAGTAAATAAAACCTGGACATTTGATCGAACTTGACGTGCTTTTTTCGCTCTTGGTGACGTTGAATGCTTCCAGGTGGACGATTGTGCTTTGGTTTCGACATCGTAACCATACACCCATATTTCATCACCAGTTATGACCCTTTCAAGCAAACTTGGATTGTCGTTGACGTCATTTAACAGCTCCTGAGCGATGTTCATGCGATTTTTTTTGGGTCAAAATTCAGCAGTTTTGGAATGAATTTTGCTGCCACTCGTTTGATGCCCAAAACTTTTGAAAAAATGTTATGACATGAGCCAATTGATATGCCAACTTAATCAGCAACTTCTTTAATGGTTATTCGTTATTTTTCCACTTTTTCCACATTTTCATCGATTATTAACGTGCTGGGTCGACCGGAGCGTTCGTCATCTTCAACGTCTTCGCGGCCATCTTGGAAACGCTTATACAACTCGTAAACACTTGTTTTTTTTATAGTAGACTCACCATAGGCTTTTTTTTACATTTCACACACTTTGTTACACTTTATTTCATTTTTTAACGCAAAATTTAACACAAATTTTTTGACTCTTCAATTCTTCCATTGTTTAAACAAGCAAAAATCGCCGAGCTCATAAAAACACGTCGAACCTTAGCGACTATCACAGCCAAAGTAAACAGTGAATATGGCTCAAAATTTTATCATACTTTAGGGGTATGTAAACCAACACAATAAAACAATCGGACTCTCCAGACCCGCGAAATTTAAAAATTCCGGGTACTTTTTGAACAGACCTCGTATGGCTTCAATTTTCTTGTTATGATTTACATAAAAAGCACTTTATATGACGTCAAAAGGACCGCGATGCATATATAATGTTCAGGTATGCATATATTTATCTTGAGAACTATTTTTTCTTGTTTGCTGTTCTTGGAACATCGGAACTTGACCCTTAAAAGGTGCTTGTCTGAATCGCTGAAGGGGCAGACAGTGGAGTTAACATAAGTCGAGAATGCTCGGGGTCAATTTGAGCAAGATCCATCCTGTGCCCACCTTCTGTTGTGGATGTCTCGGTTCAGAAACGCGTTGAACCCTTCATACTCTAAAACTCGTCTGCTGATACCAAAGTCTATCATGCTGCCCTCTTTGCGCCGTTTATCCGTCGATTTTGAAGATCGAAATCACCAAAAATAATTTAAATGTCATTTGACGACTTTTCGTCCTAGGATGCTATGAAAATCGTCCTTGATCCTCTCCTCTTTGTCTCTTCAATGGGCGAATGACAGTTGATCAGACAGAAATTGTCAGGGCTACGAACTAGACCCTTCTCTTTCACATAGACTTTGAGAGTAACCACGGATGCGTTGAGGCATATCCGCTTGGCGGAGTTAAGACGCTGATATACAAATCTGTTTTATTCTGATTTAAATCAGGGCTTTGCGGAGACTCGTCTAAAACGGTGGTATTATTTTTCTCTAATGATCATAAATCTTCCTTTTCATGAATCTTCCTTCATGAATTCTTCCTTTGAAAATCCAAAGTCTTATGGATATCCAAAATATATTCAGTAACTAATAAAACAAAGGTCAGGCATGTACAAACTTAATTCTGATAACTCTCGGAGTATTACATTATGTCTGTTGTATTCTGTTATAAGTAAATTTTTTCTGTATCAACAAATAGCTCCAACGCTAAGGATTCAGACTCGTTTACTAAGTCAGGCAAATAGATCAAAGCTGTTATTTTTGATTTCATGATGCTCTTTGACCCAACAACCAGAAACACATCCTCTCATCACGACCCCTTTTTATTTGTAAGCGAGTCTTCGAAGGTACCCATCGCTAAGCTTTATCCCAGTTTCCTGCTGCACTAGAATTTGCCCGTCGCTTGAATGGAGCTTTATTTAAGGCTCAACTCAAAAAAAATATCGTATCGAACGTTTTACTTGCGCAGAGCATCAAAGCGATTCAGCAACAGATAAAAAGAAGGGAAGCACTTCATCGATCACAGTCATCACGAAATGACACGGATAACAATTAGAGGTGCAATGATCATCAGCAGAACTAGACATACTCGTGAATTGGATGCCACGGGAAGCATCCAATAATCCTCGCAATAAACCGGAGAAAAAAGCTGAAGAACAGAATGAAGGAAACTGTAGGTCAAGGTTACTCTACTATTACTATATTACTTTTAAGTAATATCCTTTTCAAATATTATTAGAAAAGATCTGATAGTTTTGCAATTATTTTTTATAAATAACATTTTATTGCATCTTCAGACCTGTTAGTACTTAAGCATAAATTGTAAGGAAAACAAATTCTGGCCTTTCAAACTCTTCAACACCATTCCCCAAAGCACTATCCCAAGCCTAACATCCATATAAGACCCATCGCAAACTACCGTCCAGTTTCGCCTTTTAACTATCAAAACATCTAGCATCGGTACTGGTACATGTCTTTAACCTTGAAGACGTTGACAACATCAAAAATAGTTACGAACGAGCCTTCTCAATCAAATCTTTAATACTCTAGGGCAACTATTAGCTTCTATCGTTGACATCACCTACCTTTACACATTCATATCCGTTGATGAACTCTCACAATGGGAAAAATATAACTAAACAACAGCAGACGATTCACCGAAAAACTGGTGATCCTCATCGAGATCACACTCCAGCAGAACTACTTTGAGTTCGACAACAACACCTACATGGCTGAAGACGGACTGGGCATGGGCCCCTAATATTATCAATCATGTTCGAAGTGTTTTTGCAAAGCGTAGAGGAAGTTCATATATGGACAACAGTGGAAAAATTCAAAGTCATATACTATAAACGATATGTGGACGACTGCTTTATTACCATCGATTCAAACGCGGAAGATCAACTCCTCACGTATAAGAACAATATCCACCGCAACATAAAGTTCACCATGGAGAAAGAATCAAACAGAGAACTCAACTACATGGATCTAACCATCATACGAATAGAAACCCATTTGGAACACAAAATTTACAGGAAACCAACTGCTTCGGACCACACCATACACGCTTCATCCAACCATCTCGACCAGCACAAACTAGCAGCTTACAGATCAATGGTGCAGAGACTACACTCCATCCCTATGAATTCCAGCAAATACACCAACAAATTAAACAACATATCTAGGATAGTCAACAATAAAGGATACAAGAAACGTGATTTCAACAAACTGATCCGATAGCACAAGAATAAACAAAAATGCCAATCATCAGACACACCAAAGGACGCGCACAATTTGACCACGTTGACATTCAAAGGCAAGGAGACCAACTGGCTACCTTCTTCAAAAAACACAAACCTCATACCCCATTCAAATCCAGCAACAGCAACAACAGAAACAAACTAACACTGAAGCCCAACAGCACACCTACATACAAGAACAGTGGCATATACAAACTAACATGCCGGGATTGCGACATGGTATACGTAGGAAAAACTACACAGAAACTAACAACTAGATATAATGAACACCTACGACTGGTTTACACATAACAAAACCGACTCTTACTACACAACGCAACTACAGAATTACGCACACACGAACCCGATACCATGGCAAATTCAATGAAGCTGCTACTCAATCAAAAGAAAGGACTTAGACTAGATGTTTTACAACAACTGGAAAACTACAAGCACAAAAAAACACAGCAATATAATCAACGAACAAATAATGACCAACTCCGATACAATATTTTCAGTCCTCGACCCAATCCTTAACAAGAAAAGAAAGCGTGACAGACCGGACAACGACAATCCCATGACCGCGAAAATTCCCAAACTTAATAGCCCTCATCAACCCGACCTGTCCTTCCGATAAAATTTGCATCTATAAAAAGACACACATCGAGACAAGGAAATCAGAAATAGCTGAAGATGGCTGCTGACAGTCGAAACGCGTCCTTGGATACCGACGAAACGCGTCGTGGACATGGAAAAAGCAAGGCCCCGCGGACCCGAGCAACATCAAATAAATTTATTTTTATTGAAGAAGACCGAACGATTACGGTAGACGAGTGATTTGACGTATCTCCACAAGAAATAGTCCAGCAGTGCTGTATTATAAGACCTTGCAAACTAGCTAGGGGTCCAAATGTAGAAATTACGAGCTAATTAGATGCTTCTGTCAATAAGTCGATGGTTGCACGAACTGTGTGGTATGTCGCGGCATGGCAAGTTTAAGAAGATGTGGATCAATTATTCCACCAGTCCTTAGAGCATACCAAATAGTGATGTAGCGACGTTGTAATTATCTCCGGATCCAACGATGTTTGGATAACCATTTTTGGTTATTCATAACCCCGAATGTGGCCATTTACTAACCCAGCTATTAAATCAGGAATAAGCCTTAGCGCTGAGCAAAATTTGTTTATGAAATTGGGGTCTTCAGCAATTTGTTCTTGGGCCAGTAAATCGAATTTACGCCGTAACTGGTAGTTGGTCGGCTTCAATTTCTCGACTCCTGCAAGAGTTAAGGCCGAAATACAATACTGCGAGACGACGATGCGAGAGCGCGACGAGAGTCTCGCAGCAAAAGTCAAGCAGTTTTCGTAACAAGCATTTTTATACAACATCATACAAAGATTGCGATGCGAGGCGGGAAATATTCGGCGTGACGTTTGTCAAGTGCTCTATGGCATGTAAACGAAATTTGAAATTCAAACGCCTTTATTACATTTCAAGTAGGAGGGTTATTCGGAATGAGTTTCGAATGAAAATTTCGTGCATGCTTGTTGAGGCTTTTATTTGCCAAACGAAGGAAAATTCCAAATTCAAAACTTTTCAAAAATCATAAATTATTTTAATCAAAGTTCATTCAAAACGTCACCAGTTTGACGTTTGTCATATGAACATTATTCTTCCTCGTATCGCGTGCATTGTAAATTGAATGCGTTGCGTGACGACGTGCGAGAATCGCATCGCGGTCAGAAAGGAGTAATAATCTATTTATAATATCAGTGTTACATTTGACACCCGTAAATTTTCTCGCAAAATTCTGCCTGTACAGATGGCAATGTTCATTCCATGCCTCAGCGGCTTCTTACCAGAGCAATGAAACTGACAACAATGCCTTGTCTATGACAGTAGCATCATACACCAGGATCTTGTGCATCTGAAGTGTCATCGGATGCCACGGATACAAACACGGATTCTTGTCCAAATAGACTTTCTGACCACTTGATATCACTTCAAGGTCGACTTTGAGTCTGTAAATTGAATTATAGCCAACTCCAGTTATTTCTGCAGCTAAGTCAGGATTGGAAAAAAATCTTCTGCTTGTGTAATCATCATAGGTATTTCCAAAACCAGCTTTCGATACATCCACTATTAGACCAGTTCCACGTCTAAAATTCTCTTGAATGGTTTTTTCCTCTCCTTAACAATAGCTTTGTCAACATTAGAGCATAACTGCCACTTTTTAACAGTGAGTTTGTATGAGAGGTTTAATATGCTCTAAAACAGACGAATTCAGGCGTGCAAAGTGGATAATCCGTCTGCGTGCATCTGCATCAACATCTCTTTTGATAGTTAAATTGTTGAGTTCTTTCGATGGTGCTCCGCAAATGTAGCATCTCATTGTTGACGTGGTCTGTGTGGTGGCATTACATACTTTTGCGTCTACCATTGTAAGCATCATAGTATGTTTTACAGAATATTACTTTTCCTCTTTTCCTGTTTTTTGTAGGGCGTTGAAGATATTTTCAACATACTCAATTTCTTCTTGGGTTTTATACACAGTTTCTTTACCGAATCTGATTCTGATAGGACCACAATATCGCGCTAAGGATGGCGTTAGATTTTGCCATACTGTTTTGGTACTACATACCAAACGAAGCGGTACAAAGCTACTTTGAAAAATGTTACTATCTGTGGCGTCCTTTTCCACCTTTTGTTCGAATTGTGCCCGCTGTGATTCATCACAGCCCCACTTGCAAACAGCTCTAATGAGTCAGATTCATCTGGTCTTAGTATTATTATTCTTTGAACTGGGGTCCACTTGCTGGAAAATAGCATAGGCCAGAAACGGCCCTTAGCTTCCCATGTGTATTACTATTGTTTACATATGGTCCATCCTGTCGTCCTACAGAAGCCAAGGAGTTCCCTCAGTTCTGTGGTCACCAAGTGTTCCAATTCTGTTACGCCAGTACACCTCAGCCAGGTAAAGCCTTTGTTGACCAGACTCAGGCAATCTAGGAGGAAGTGTCCTGTACTTTCTTTCTCCTCACCGCAAGCTCGGCAGGTGTCATCCGTTTGAATTCCTATTCGTTTGGCGTGTTGACCTAGAAGATTATGGCCCGTTAATACTGCCACCAATGTTCTAACGCCGTTTTGGTTTTTTTCCTAGAAGTTGTTTTGTCCTCGTTTGATTAGGGTGAGGCCAAAGAGCTCGGCTTATCCTACAGTCTTTCCTGTCATTCCAAGCCGTATCTGTCGCTTTCCAGAGAATTTCGTCTAGTTCCCTTGTTACCGTTGCTAGTGGCACGTTGATAGTGGCAACTTCGGTTGAGTTGCGGGTGAACTGAAAAAAAAATTCCTGCACCGCTTTCCTCATCCGTTTTGGAACCATCGGTGTAGATTATAATTTCACTTCCAGATATAAAATCCAGCACTGTTTCCCACGCTTCTCTGGTCGGTACGCTGATCTTGTATGGAACAGTTGTGTCCACTATCGTTTGAATTCTATCCAGCTCCCTTTTACTTGATGGGGCCATTCTCTTCATTTTTTCCAGACTGCATACGTGCCCCGTTTGTGTGTGGCTGCATAGCCCATATGTGGATTTTAATCTGATGCTTGCAAGTGATGCCTCTCTGAAGATATTTTTTCGGATGGTATGAGATTAAGCATTATCTCCATTGCAGCAGTTGGCGTAGTCCTGATGGCACCTGTAATACCAAGGCAAGTCATTCGCTGGATCTTCTCTAGCTCTATTGCAATGGTTTTCTTTTGTAATGCCTGCTACCAAACCAATGCCCCGTAAGTGGTTATTGGCATCACTACTATTGTGTAAATCCAGTGTACGATTTTGAGTTTCATTCCCCAGGTTTTCCCCACTAGTCTTTTCGTTGATAAGAGCGCCACTGTAGCTCTCCGCCTGACTTCTCCTATGTGTGGAGTCCAAGTTAGCTTATTATCCGAAGTGACTCCTGAGTATATAACGAAATGACTCCTGAGTGACGGTAAGTCACGTTGTTTACTTGTTCTGTCCCTTCATCCGTTGAGTCCGGAAAGTGTTGGTTTAGTAGGAGCTAGAGACGTTCTATGCTATTTGTTGTCCACGATTCGTCTTCCTTTTGAAGCATCGTGTCCACATGTGGTTCTCTTTTCAGAGCCCTGCTTAGCCTAGATGCTTCGCTTCCTCCCTCAATGTTGCTGCAAAGAATATTCCAGGATTTCCTTTTCTCTCTTCACACATCTGTTTTAAATATTTTCAGATTTCGCTTGTAGTCCTCGTAATCCGTATCTCGGTTTGTGAGGCGAGCTATTCTGAATAGGCTTTGAGTATTTTTCCTGATCTCTTCCAGTCCTTTGTTCCACCAGCTTACCTTTTTTTGTTTGATGGTAGTGGTTGGACACATTTCACTGAAACTATCGACCAGTATACTTGTGATGTATCTCACTTCATTGTCAATGTCTTTTCGACTTTTCAATGGATTCGCTTGGTGTGAACCTATATATCTTTTAGTAGCGTTTGTGTAGCCGTCCCAATCCGTTTTTATAGGATTGCAGTGACCCAATTGGGTCCCTTCGCCTCTTCTCACTTTAAAGGTAATCCATTGATGGTCCGACAGGCTAGATGAGTCACATACTCTCCAGCTGTGCAAGTCCTCCAATGCCTCTGTCGTGTTCAGAGTGACGTCAGTCACTTCCGTTCTATTTTTTGCTATAAAATTCGATGTGTTACCCTTATTTGCTAAGTTGAGGTTAGTAGTTATTAAGTAATTGAATAATTGCTCAGCTCTTTCCTTGCACTTGGTGCTTCTCCAGAGTTCGTGTTGCGCGTTTGGATCGCATCCGATGATGGCCTGTTTCCCCTGTATATGTTCCCATTGGGTGCGGAATTCGGTGGTTGGCATCGGAGCATCAAACGGTAGGTATGCAGAGGCCAGCGTTTTTTGCCCGTCCATTCCGTCGAACACCGCTGATGTTAGGTTCGTGTTGTTGAAATGCGGTAGAAAAATTAAATTTACTGTCTTCCGACATATAATGCAGCTACGGGTTTTATTTACACAGTTTGTATTTTACCTCCGGCATTTTAAATTGTTTTGGACTGATTCAAAGTATCTTTCCATTCAGCTGGTAAGGCTCTTGTACCAGTGCTTTGTCGGTGCTCCCATCTGCTAGTTATTTAAGCAGGTTGGCTGTAGCCGCCCTGCTGTGGTGCAGGTTTGCTTGGGTCACCCGCATCAGTTTTTTGTTTTTGCGCTAAGGGTTCGGTTGCCTTAGCTCTGACAGTCACCTGGGTGAAACCAAAACTCAGTCGTCCGTTTTTGTCCCTTAGACTGCTAACGTCTTCCTTTCGCATGCCCAGTACTAGGACCATGCCTTTGTTGGCGACTTATTTCTCCGCGAAGAGATGCCAGCTATCCGTTTCATACCCCGTGTTTTGCAGTTTGAGCGTCTCGAACGCTTCCTGCAGTGTCTGTTCCGTTTCGGGTATAAATACCTTAACGGTGCATAGCCGCGGTGCCTCCTTTATGGGGACGACTCTAAGCTCCTCGTTCAGAGTGGTGTTTACCTTGGCGACTGCAGTATTTAGATATTCTAGAGACTGCTTGACGCTACAGGTCTCAACCAGATGGCCCGCTGTTGGTTTCATTCCTCTGAATGTTGAAACTTTTTCAGGTTTGCTGCGTAAATGCTCGAAGAGGTCCTTCTTCAGGGCAGTTTGTAGCTTCACAAGTTAATCCTCCTGGATCTTACCTGACTCATTGAGGTAGTCTATCACCACTACCGTTAGTGCATCGGTTGCTCCGTCCCGATAGGCCTTCCTCGCCAGAGTTTGGGGTTCGGGGCTTACTCTCCGTTCCTTTCTACCAGTGCTTTGGTCGCTATCGTCTGATCTCATTCGCTTTAGTCTAGTTTTACCCTTTTCCTTTGCCGTTGGTGGTACAGCTTCTTTGGCAACAGCAGACAATTTCCTAGGTTTCTCTTGGTTGGTTGCCGCTTTTTGGCTGGTGCCGGGGTTCGTTGGAAAGCTCTTTGGCCCAGTTTTGTTTTGACGCTTCAGTTTTCTTTGTGCCTTTCTTCTTAGCGTTCTGGCTGATGCTCTCGCAATCCAGTTGGGTGTGGTAGTTGCCATTTTCTTATATAAACTATAAACTGCCGTTATCAATTATCATTATAACCGGGAAGAAACCGGAAATACAAAAAATAAAACTTTTCAAACTTAAAATTGGGTTGGAAACTTTAAGAATTTCAAATTATATTTTCAAACTTCAAGTAACAATATCTTATCAAAATGAATACAGCATAATATTTTATCAATATGCGTTCGTACTTTCTTGATCCCTATCCATAACAATATTTTAAAAGAAGTCAGTATTCACGAAAATATTTATCTTTTTGTCATATACTATCAAACTTAGGAAACGCATAAGATACGTGCAGTTGAAGCGATGACTTACTTCCAACAAAACAAGCGCGCAGGTGCATCGGAAAGGAGACCGGGACTAGTTGTCTATTTTTCTCTAGTCATTCGATAACTATAGAAACCAGTTATTTTTACCTGCGACAACTTCTTATGAATTGGTTTATGACCGACTAGATCAGCAAAATACCCCTATCTAGATGGATGCGTATAACCGTTAAAGTAAACGTGGTCCGTAAACGATCCATGGTTGATTGAATTAATTATTGTGATGGACGATTATGTCGTTCATTGAATAGACAGCGTGCGAAATGAGTATCCAAATTTTTTTTTTCGGAAAATCTGCACAACTTCCATACTTTGCTCAGCCGTCAACGTTTAGATGATAAAATTACAAACCAAACTAACTAAAAAATGTATGACAGCTGTCACATCACATAGTGCGTAGCATTAAAAATGTTGCCAATTTAAAATCCTATGCCTCTACACAGAGTAGCCTTTATTTGATTGTCTTATTGATTTTTTTCTCATCAGGTATAAAGGATACAGGTATAAACTGGGATTAGCTGGGAACTTCGATGATGAAGGAATCTAGTTTTTCAGCGCTCGCACCCAGTCCCTTCTTTTTTGTTAGTAATGGAAGTCACGCGGATCGAAGGTGCTTTGTGTTGGTATAGGAACGCGAGGAATAGCCCCCTTGTTACACGCCAAACAACGTTTATCAAACGATTGACGCCCAGATTCTCAGGTTTACAAGGGGTAGTCCAGAAGCATTGGATGGCTGAGAATTCCATACAGTGCTTACATATTCTTCTCCTGAATGAAATCAGCTACAGACAATATTTAACGAATTTTCATATGAGTCATGAATTAATGGAAATTGGGATGAACAGCGATAAATTGACATTAGTATAAGCGTGTAGCTCTTCACGTGGAAAGCAATTCCCACCTTGGCCGTTACTCATGAAAAAAGGGAAATGCAACTTTCTGAACCAACTTTTGTCTGATTTCCAAGCAAACCACATGTTCTTCGATACTCCCTTAAACTTTTTTCTGAGGATTCATTCCCGTTACAACGAATCTTTTAGCAATTATTTTCTCATGCTTTTCACTTATGTATGAAAAGAACTTGAACCAACCCCTAAGTTGGTCACATCAGCACGCGAAGGTTGAAGGCCCGACAACTATTATTAACAAGTACTCTGCGCATCGTATCTGGTAACATCATATTTTATTTAATTTTCTAGGTAAATGGCAACTTGGCTGGATACTTTGCGATATCTGGATCTCACTCGATGTGCTCCTTTGCACGGCATCCATTCTCAGTTTGTGTGCAATCAGTATAGACAGGTAAGAGATAAAATTGTAGAGTTTCAAGTTTCCGTTCCACTTACATTATCGCCGCTTGCACGTACTTTTCTGTGTTTTGCAGATACTTGGCCGTCACACGACCTCTGACCTATTCACGGAAGCGACGCTCGAAACGTCTTGCGCTCATTATGATCCTTGTGGTGTGGGTGCTTGCGCTTGCCATTACATGTCCTCCAATTCTGGGGTGGTAAGTTGATGCGAAATTACTAGTCATAAGGTGGTGGTGGCTGGCAATGTATCTTATTCCGGAAAAGAGTTATCTCTACTCGACGGGGGATTTAGATTGATTGCTCGGTTTCGCGCTAATAACTTTCTATATTTGAGGAGACTTAAAGCTTTAATTAAGACCTTAACAGTCGTGGCAGGAAACCCTGCATAATGTTGAACTCGTAGCCTGTTATTTTCGCATGTTCGTGTAAATCAACTCCTATACGACTCCATTGATGGATGGTACACAAGAGTGTGCGAAAAAAAAATTAAAATAAATAAATGAAAATTTGCAAGCATGAGGTATAATTTTCATCCTGGGATTTTGCGGATGTTGTTTTTTTTTTCGTTAGTGTTTGTCTTTAATCACGGTAATGGCAACCATCACTTACCCACCGTTGATAAACCATCTAAACTCTATCAGTGTTGTATTTTGTACGTTTTTAGGTATGAACCAGGTCGCCGGGAGGACGAAGAGGAGTGCCGGTATAATCGAAATGAAGGATATGTTATATTCTCAGCCATGGGTTCATTCTTCATACCAATGGCTGTAATGGTATACGTTTACGGGAGAATCTCTTGTGTGGTAGCTAGTCGTCACGATAATATGACGGATATTGAGGTACATAATAAGGTAAGTCGTTAAAATTCAAATTAAAGGTAATACCGAAATCGGGGTTGTCAGTATGATACGTGTCAAAAAGGAAAGCTTGCATATTTATAGTTAAAGTAGGAAAATAATTGAAGATGATGTTGACACCATCAACTTGCTAGAAAACTTATTCGCTGGCACCAAGTGTGAAAATACTAAAGTCGCAGATATGCTGATTTGCTGATGAGTTTAGTGAAATTCCTAGGACATTCATACTATATGACAAATGTCGATAGAATTTTTGCTAACATAATATGCTACTAGCATTTTATGAGTGTACATGTGTCATACATTGAATATCTAGGAACATGTTTAAATTAATATCCTACTCATATTCAGTGAATATTGAAAGCGGAGGTTAATTTAATATGAGAATATATTATTTCAGCGGTTTTCATACACCAATTCTACTCTTGCAGGGAAATGTGGTTGGTTTGATGTTCAGTGGAAGTGTATAGCACAGTAATCGGTTTTTGCCTGCATTTGTATTATATTTAATACAACATGATACCATTGAACGTTGAAACTTAAAGATGTAAAATGGCGGAAAATCGGCTTTAAATAGAATAAGATTTTGAAAGGAGAGCCCTTCTTAGATTTCTAGTTTCTTTTCCAAAAACTTGGTCCCACTATCACCTTTCCTTCTACTTCTACTATTAGTACATCTATTACTTTTATAACAAATACTCCAACTGCTAGTACATCTACTAATAATAATGATAATAATCATAATACTTTTTTTATGATTTGTAAGTGAAGGCTATTTACACCCTGATTGTCGGACCCCCAGTGGCAACCGGACTACCGACTAAACACTTCCCCTGTCACCCCGAGAACCTAGCTTGGAACTGTTTGCCACATTTCTTTGGACAAGGACTCGATAATCATCAACTAGCGGCACCTTCATGTTAAGGGAAATCCCTCCTTTAGCAGGAATGGAAGGAAAAGGATAGCCGTAAGAGATATCCCCCTTCCCTCAGCGCCACCAAACGATCCATGATACCCTTATTTATAAGAAAAATCGGCCGTATGTAATGCGACACGCAGTTCCAATTGTTTTTTGACTTCATCATCTTCCCCATTGGATTTTCTAGAAAGAACGCACCTATTTTCTCCGAAGATACGAACGGAGTCTTGTCCATCTTCCGCATAGAAAGAACGGGTCGGGAAGGAAGCGTTATCTGTCATCCCCGGGCAGAACGAAGAAGCTAAGGGCAGTGAGTTTCCCATCTTATGCAGGTGAAACTGAAAATACCCGTTAGCAAGGAGTAGTTCCGTTAGGTAATAGTCAGTCTCACCATGCGTTCTGGAGAACAACAGCTCCAAATCACTCATGAGCCATGCGGTCCACATGCCTTGAGGTTCATTTACTCCTGACTGCTGTCACAAAGCTAGGGTCCATCTCCTTTCCGAGTTCATTATTTCCGCTCCAAGCACACAGGGCTTCCTTGCAGCTCCTAATTTCCAAATGACAAGCTTGTAACCCAACCCCAACGGGTCCCTGTCGATTTCCTCACCGAGGTCGTGCCAGCAGAGAGCTTTGCTTTCATAAATCAGCCTACGGAGGGGTTTCCTAGCCGACCGGTATTCCAGCTTTCGGGAATGTGACTCGTCTCGATTCCTTGAACGTTGGGCTCCGTGGTGAAATCTTTGACATTCTCTTCGTTTTTCAGCGATTTCTGCTGACGACCAGTACACAGCGAGCTTATTATGTCGAGAACGCCGCCTAGACATAGAGCAGTCGCACATAGTCTTGATTAGCCTCATAATGCATTTCTCTATGTTTTCAGCTGAGACTCCCTTCGCCCCAGTCACAATTTCACCGCTCATAAGAAATGTGACGAACGTGTCGACATCTATTTGAGAAATGCTCTAACCTTTTGTTAAAGGTTGCGATGCTACGTGTTGATCAGCACACTTGCCAACTTCGAATGCAATGTACTGGTGATCGCTTGTCGAATAGTCTCCCAGTACCCTCTTTTTGTGTATCCTGGGCACTAAGGAGTCCGAAGCAAACATCACATCTTGAATGATTTCCAAGCAACCTCTCCGTCGAAAGGTTTGTGTGTACCCAATGTTCATAATGTGCCCTCCTAGCCGCCATTTCTAGAATTCGCTTTCCTCTTTTATCTGGATAACGCACTCCCCATTCTATCGCGTTGGCATTAAAGTCACCGCCAACAAGGATTCGGCCTTTTGTGCTCGTAACGATTTCCTCCAGTTCATAGAGCTTGCTTCAGAACATCAAATTTACTAAATCGGCATACTTTTTTATGTTATAACCGCAATCCAATCCGCACAAAGCCATCTCCGCTGGAGCAAGTCCATACACAGATGCCGGCGGTGCCGGATCGGTCACAATACCATCCAGCCTCCTCCTTGCTCAGATATCAGATATCAGCACAGATATCTGCACAAGTTGACTTTTTTCTGCTTAGCAACCTGGTCGAGTAAATCTTGTTTGGTTGCGCTACGGTGTAGATTGCTGTGCTGCACTTGGATCATGTCTTCTCTTGTTAAGTGCCTCTTTGAACTCCTGGTACCTACCACTTCCTGGAATATGACCCAGATCTTCAAGCTTAACTCCCTTATCTTTGCAAAAGATGCAACGTGGTTGTGTGGGTAGTCTTTCACCTTATGGTCAGACTAGTAGAACATTTTGCTTCGATCTGGCCCCTTGCAGTTCAAGGAAAAGTTTTCGAAGCTAAGGTACTTATAGCATCGAGTTAGGACCACCCTTCGAAGTATTCTACATACAACCCAGCTGATTTTCTCCTTGGCCGGGAGTTGCACAGCGTCTTTCTCTGGGATGTCTATTATTGCGTCCCTTCACCCGCTAGGATTGGTAGGCGTCAGCCTTAACCTACAGCTGTCTGTCGTAAGAAGGGTATGCCTAATCTACTCTTCTACTTTTGTGGCATTCGCAACACGGTCAAGGTCTCTTATTCCCAAAGAGGCTTCTGGCTGTAATGTCGAGACAACAGCTTCAGAGCCAAAGCGGTCTCTGACAGCACTTCCGAACATGCCCTTGTTGGTGGATTCCGTCCCAAGTTCTACGAGGAGGTCGGCTGTTTTGATCGCTCTTACCGTTCGTATACAGGCACCATTTTTATCGGGTTCCAAATGTTGTCTAATCTTCTGAAGGACCTCGGCGTAGGTCCTCCTGACTGCAGGCTTGATCAGTGAAGCATCCCTACGCTGCTTGCGCCTTTAAGGCTTTCGAATCTTTTGCTGTCATGCGCTGTGTCTTCTTCGCAGCTTTCTGTTGCGATTTGGACCTCATCAATTGAAAATCAGAGCCTATCGCCTCCCCTTGACTGCTGTTATTTGTCTCAACAGGTGTCAGCCCCTTTACACTTTCCTTTCAATCAAGTTTTAGTGGGCTGAATGCAACCCTTTTGCCTTTTAAGAAAGGAGTAGTATTTTTGGTGAAGTGAGCTTTGTTTTCAGAAACTTTTCTAAGTTCTTTCAGCCAACTCTCTGCCCGTAGCTGCCTGCGGCCATAGTACTGGATTTTATCAACGAGATTCTTTAGTTTGCCAATCCCGTTTCTGATATCCTTGTTAAAAATTTTTTGGAAATTCGTTGCATTCCTCAGCATGCTTAAGATCTTCCTCTCTTCCGCCGATATCTCCTCTCTTCGGCCGACAGCTATTTTCGTGTTTAGGTCGTCCTCAAGTGACGTTTTTGGTGAACTGCCAGCAAGAGGGTCTTGTAGCTGAATCATTATCATCATTTTTGGGTTTCCTCGATGTTCGTAATGTGAAAGCCCCCCTGGATAATGGTAACTTGGGATCAATGGCTTCGGTCCCCAAAGCCACATGAACGCTTCTCGTTTCATTTTCTCAGTGGCCTTGAGCAGGATGAGTCGTGTGGACAAGCACTTTTTTGCTTGCATTAGTCAGTCGATGGAAGTTCGTTTTCACGATGTTTTCTCACTGCTGTGGGTTGGCTTGACTACACTTTAAGGCGAAGTTCGCAGCTGTTTTGGCTTCTGGGCGAACACGCTTCCTAGCCTCAGTGATCTTTTCACTTGTAGCTTTTGATTATTCACTGGCCAGGTGTTCCACCACTGAACCACCCCACCCGCAAGAGTGCTGAATATTGCCGGAAACCTTATTTGTATATTTATTGTTCACCCGAGAGAGAAGAAAGAAGATTTTTTTGCACAATTTTTTGTGAAGTTTGTGGGAAATGTATCACCTGATTCCATTCGTTAGCCCATTTCAGTGTCTCGTTGATAAGGTTTCCCGGAGCTCTACACTGTTTCGAAAAGATCGTTCCATTATCTGTTTTTCCTTCAGGTTATAATGTTGAAATGAAAGTATGTCCGGTGTTCATCTTCTATTCAATGTAGAACATGCTATTCGAAGATCGTAATTTACTAGTATTTTGGGTCTTTCGCGTCTTTCTCGGTGCATCACCACATGTTGCGGCTGCCTGGTGTTGCACTATTAGCGACTAATTCTTCGTAAGATTATTTTAAAATCCTTGATAGGGGGTCTGATGTATACAAAGAATTAAAGACTGTTGTCCATTTGTGCCTTTTGCAGTTTTTCTAATTCCGTTTCCGCCATTTTCCCTACACTTTCTTCTTAATAATTCTCCTAAATATCTGTAAAATAAATTCATTTTTCATATTGAAACATAAGCTGCAGGATACCTATCAGGATTCACTCTTACATTGCTAGATGGCAGCAAACTTACTTTGATCATCGAGCGAATAATAGTTCATCATTACCCAGATTTGGTTTACGGAACACAGTTCAGGATAATCTATGATCTATAGAGTATTCTTAGAATAATCTATAAATCCAGACATTAAACTGACATTTTCAACTCCACGAATGTATACCTGACACCAGCCGGTCTTCTTGGTCAGCGTGTTCCCTGCAAATTTCCTTAGCGCTTGTTGAATCCACGGATGGTTCTACCATGAGCAGTAGTGGTCTTCCTTGATTGAACTTGATTGACGGCACACTCAGTGACTAGTACTACAACATTATATGCAATGTCAATGATATCAGCCATTTGCAACGACAGCTACAGTTTCAATAGCAATAGTAGTGGATCAAGTAGAGCGCTACCACTTACTCTTGATGTCATCTTGCTTACTGTCTCAAATCACTCTGCGATCCTCTTTATATTTAATAAGTATTCGCATGATTAGGTATTTGGAATAAGTTTTCAAAAGCTTTCAGCATATTGGTCCATCCAGTGTAGTTTTTGCGTTGCTGATGTCTAGTGTCACCATGGAGCCTACGAGCTTTCTGATGCGACAAATGCTTTCACGTGTTAAATTGATTTACCTTACCTTCCGTAGAATGCACTACCTTGCAAACTTCTTATCTCCATCATGTAAGCAAGTTTTTGTGCATTCCGATCTACCACATTAGCGTGGTAGATCGGACTGATGTGTCATCAGCGGACCTTACTGCAATTGGTCAGCGCGGAGCTGAACTATGTTTATACTGCAATTGTAGTGCCTACTTCGTCCTGACTCTCCACATTTTGGGTGTGGCACATGAGTCTGTGACAGGTTTTACGCTATTCAGTGATATCAGTTGACTAATCCCACGTCGGAGGCTTAGAAACAGCCTCCGATGATGACAAATGATGTAGAAACAGACGTCAGGATATTCATAGCAAAGTCCATCTCCTTAAAATTCAAACACCTGGGTCTTGACGGAGTGTCAAATAGAGATGTGTATCTCGTCGCCCTTCACAGTATTTTGAACAACAGTGGAAAGTTGAGTTGACTAGTGTGCAGGAGCGTTATCTTAGGCCTCAAATACAAGGCTTCAGATGATTAGTGGTCAAACAGTTCGGCGAACTCTTCAGTTGAGTACCTTTGAGCAGAGTTCAACGCTTCCCAATGGTGGGAAAGTGAAAGTATTACGAATGTTTCACCCAATATGTCATACTTTGACTGCCATTCCAACGTATTATAAAGATATCGCGTGCCTTCATCCGATCTGAATATGATCTTCTGCTCAAGACAAAGCCATTACTAAAAAGTAGAGATTCGCTTGGTTTTTTTTTGTGGCTCTGTACCTGGTGCACACTAATGTATGTAACACCTACAAACTGCAGCTATCAACTCTTTGATAACAACTATCTTGAAATCAAATGGATGAGTATCTGCTTCATCAGGGTTTTATTCTGAAGGAATTTTATGCAGTGATCTAATACACCTTGGATTGATTTAATCTTCCTTACAAAAAGCTCGAGTAGATCTTGGATATTTGGGCTTTGATCTGGGTTTCTCCAGAGGATACAGTTTCACCGCGGCACTTCTTTGGTGTTAGTTTGAAGAACGTTTCCCATTTTTTAAGACTTCAAGTCATAAGGACCGAAAAACATCTGTGCATTTATTCTTTTACGCTCTGCTTTAGCGCACTGACACTACAAAAATATCCTTTTCGTCCTTTTGTCCATTGTATGGAATGGTCGTGTCCTAGATATGTAAACAGCGGAGATAAAGTGTTCTGCTTGTAAAGCGCTCAAGCTATTTTTTTTTTTGTTTCGTTTGAGGCTCTTTCGAACTCAATGAATCACTGCCCTAAAGCAATTAATGTCGAGGATGTCATTGGGTCAAGTGCTATTGCCTTTTTCTAGTAGTCTAATTGTAGCCGTTTCTAGATAAGGATGTTGTTATAATCGGAATCGAAAGCCTCCCTAATATGGCCCTAGTGGAAGCAACCTGGGTCCTGTAAACCTTTCTAAAAATGTGTCGCATGTAGCCGAAACGACAAATCTACTCAAGCGCAAGTTCTTGTGCTGCCTCTCAAAGATTGATATTTCTTTTTTAACCACAGAATGGTAGTTTGCGGCTCAGTTGCCTTCTCCCTTGTAGAAGTGTTCTAAAATGATTTGCGATGACGTCAGTAAAGACATTGTCAGCCACTAACACAGACCCGTTGTGTCAGAAGTCCTGACAGTTGCTTACAGCCAGCTACTTAACTTATTCGAAGGAACATTAAGGCGCTAAAGATGTTTTTTTTTGTGAAATCATTCTAAGCAGGAGCAGCATCTATAAGTGAGTCCTTTCATACTCCCAGGTAATTTCAATTAAGTTGCGATTGTCTATTCTTGAAAGTAATATCCTAATGGGCTAAGTGTGCAATGAACCTTCTAAATAGTTTTTGTAAATATCAAACAAGTTATGCAGTTCTTTGAAATAACTGTATTATGGGTTCCATTCATCAAATTGGTTCGTTCGTTGGTTCCAAAGATTGCGTGTGTCCTGACTTTTGACTTTTAAATCTGTTAACCTAGAACTTTTGAAGTCCTCCATTCACAAACTGTCAGGAGTAATTGCTCTAATCAATCCACTTTTCTACTCTAAACGTCAGCATTATCAAAAAAGAACCAGGCTCGAAATGTTTGATATATAAAAGAGATACATCCTCCCGAAAGCGATCTTCAGATAACGATGGTTGTGAATTTTCTACCTGAAAAGTAGTGTTGTTGGATTCTAACGTTTTCCCAGAAAGCCCTTCTATTATGTGAATCGTCTTCTCTTGTGACTTTACATTTCCCAAAATGATATGTGTTTCCTCGTGAGCTTAGTCTTAAAAGGTATAAAAGATATACATGGCCTAGATTTCACAAGCAATCTTCGGATTTAAAAGAAATAAAGAAATGTCCAACAAGTTTTGTTCTTAGTCTTTTCTTTATGTTGAACTTGAACCGTAGAACTTTTCTGACATATTCTGTACTTGCAGCAATGTAGAGGTAGTAACATACTTCCGATGTGAATTTTGTCGCACTCAGCGTGGGATTTTTCTTACTTGCTGCACGATCCACTGTTCATCGGTTTCTGAAATTTTTTCGGCCGTCCGGATCTAGGGCAATTTTCAATACTTTTATTCATTTCAAACATTTTAATGATGTCATGAACTGTCGAATGGCTTCTACCAATGACTTCCCCGATGTCTCGCAAAGGCACCCCCTTTTTGTGATGTTTGAAGACTAATCTTCGAACTTCGTTAGTAGTTTCTCTACCCCGACGACCCATGCTAATTTTGTATAAGAATTCACTAGAAAAATTTCACACAAACAACTTATTCTTTTCGTTAACACTTTGACTCATGTTATTCAAACTTAATCCGTTATAATTCGGGGGATTCTCATTTCAAATGTCAAAGTAAGCCAGCGTTGCCAGGTGTCCGAATATTTAATCGGAATTTTTCAATCACATATTTTGAATTTTAGCTAATAACTTTTTTTTCGATACAATAAAAAGCTTACATTATAAACTAGTATTAACAAATAAATGTATATGCATTCCATTTTCTCCAAAATGGGATGTACAAACAGTTACTGACACAAGTCTTCGTGTCGTAGCTCTTGTCCTGTAGGGCTATTATCTGGTTGTCTCGAAGTTGATGGCGTCGGTTCACCTTCAGTTGAATAAGTTGATGAAGATAATGCTTCAATCAAGTCGGATATAGTGAAGAAATTATCTGAAATCGCATCCGGATTAAGTGGAAATATTCACAAGCCTTGAAGACTAATGTGGTATTCTCTACAGTTGCGGCTTTTCCCCAACCCTTCCCTAGTAAAGATCCAACTTGTAGTCTTGTGATAGTTTAATTTATATGTCTGAGCATCCCTTCATTAGCCTTTTAATTGAAAAAGGTGTTCAAAGGCTTAAAGAAACTGCGGTCCAAGGGTTGGAGTGCTTGCGTGTTATGGCCTGGCAAACATATAACAATTTAGTCATTTTCATCATCTATGTCCACAAGGTCTATGGAATTGGAAAGGGAAGTTCGGCCATCTTAAATCGATTTTTTTTCTAGTCTTCGGTTATTCTGTCTGAAGTATTCCAGGAACCATCTTATACATAGGTCTGAAATGACATAAGATGACTTTTTGTTCATGTAAATCTTGGAACAATTTGGCAAACCATCAGCAAATTCGAGCTTTTTATTTGACTCCTTTCATTATTATTACGGGCGGTAGGAAACGGCCTTCTGCACTTTAACAATCAACCAGAAAAATCGTTTCTCCCTTTTCCCGAGGCGAGATAACGTGACCATCCTTAGCTGCTTTCATTGTTAAAAATCTTCCAGGGTTGGATACCATTCGCATCGACGTTGAACATATTTTCAGGTTTGTTTTTTAAATTATTTTTCTTCATTTCTTCTTGCAAGAGTTTATAAAATGCACCAACTTCTTCACTTTTCATACCCTGATCTCAAGTAACCGATAGACCTTCTGCTTGACTCACCGAAATATCTGTATTCGTGTGTAAGAAGGAAGTAAGCAAATGTTGCTTAGTCCGTCATGCCTAGGATGACGTCCTTCGAAAATTTATGCTTGATTCCAAGCTTCTCAGAGAATTAATAAGCAAGTAAACGAATTGCTTACTGATCAGGAGTGAAGCCAGGACTAGCTAGGCGTTTAATGTACGATGCTAATCGTTTCTCGTGTTCTTTTTCCAAACATGCTAGAACAATATTTAATTTGTATTTATTAATGTACAACTTATATTCGCAACAGCAAATCAATATAATTTTAATATCCTTGAGGTCCTAGTTCGTATTTGTGCCGCTGTTGAGCGGTCTAGATAAGGTACGGCTAGGTATACCATAGCGCCTTTGGGCTTAATTTTTTGAAATTACACATTTTTTAACTTTATTAACTTTTATTTATAACGTTTTTTCCCGACATCCTTAAAATAATTGAAAATATTCAAAAGATTCCAAAAAAAATCCTGTGCGAAAGGTGACATCCTTGCTCATTTCGTTGGAGAGGTGCCATACAGTTCAATATGCAGCTTAATTGCTATCGAATATAGCAAAACATAATTTCAATAAATTGAGAACAAGTCAAAAAATATATCAATAGCAATTCTCACTTTACTGTGCCTCTATTCCACATCAAACACATACTAATATTTGCTACTCAAAACTTTGCAAGAAAAAAGTGACGACCAATTAAATGTTTCGCTTATTAACAGGTGTCGCTCGGGCGAAGTTTGGGTAGGAACTGATAATTTTCATCAGAAGCATTCAAAAAAACCTAAACATGATGATTTATCTAAGAATTTCTATTCCATATAAGAATTTGGGAGATATTGCATCTCTCCTCATTTTGCGATAATCCTGTTTTTACTCTAAGTACGTTACATTATAGTTGAATGCATTTTTCTTGGTAAATACACGTGTTAGAACGGATGTTTTTCAAAAAGGTGTGGCGTTATTAGTTTTGACTAATTTGCGTCAAAATTAAAATTATAATTTAATAATAAATTATAAAATTCAAACTAAGCGAAAAAACATAAATGATAGCAAGGAGCCGGTTTTTATGTGAGAAAAATTAGGACTCAAGCATTAGTTGTATGACTTAATTGAATGACTTTTTAATCGCTCCTGTATAAATCCTTGGCCAAAGCAATGAACGTAATTTAAACTGACAACCCCAGTGCGTGGGCATTTGATATTCAAATGAGCCTTTTGGTAAAACAACACGCGATTAATGTAGTAATTACATGAAATACATATTTCGGTGCTTAAATTGGAAATAATGCCATGTTCCCACTGCTATATGCATCAAAATTGAGCTCATGAATTAATAACAGATGCTAAGAACGTGCAGATAGATACATTTGAATATGAAATGATTTCGCTCTGATGAAATTCCTATCGAAACGAATGCCTGATGAAAATTAATTTCTCTAATTCCATTAGAAATTCAAACGATATCAACAGACGGAAATTGAAGCCGAGCTGGAGCAGGATGTCTCCGAACACGATAACGTCAGTCCGAATCCAAAGAAACACGCCGTTCGTACACTCTCCAATCAAACAATCCTGCGAGAGCCTAAGGATGTGCAACTAAGCGACGGTGACACGATTTCGAGACAGAGCAGAAATGGAAACTACGAATTGGTTACGACATCGTCGAGGCCTTCATCCATCAAACGACCAGCATCCGCAGGAGGTGCATCACGTCCTACGTCCAGTAATTCCGATCACTGGTCGATAGGATCACGACATAGCGTGCGTCATCATCCGGCAATAATTAATGAGAGCTACGTTACGAAGAACACACGCGTGCACCAAAAGTCGTTCTCCAACAGGATAACGTCGCTCAAGCGTGAGAATAAAACCACACAAACGCTAAGCATAGTCGTGGGCGGTTTTATTGCTTGTTGGCTTCCATTCTTCGTAAATTACATTATCGCGCCATTTCTTCCTGACGACTTCGTGAGTCCTGACTTGGCCAAATTCTTTGTTTGGCTTGGGTGGTTTAATAGTGCAATGAATCCCTTTATCTATGCTTACTACAGCGTTGATTTCCGTGCTGCATTCTGGAGGCTGACGTTCAAGCGGCTCTTCAAGAATTCGTTGAAAGGACAATACCCGAATACCGCCATGTCGATAAGACGGTAACTAAACTTTGATTAGGCAATTAATCTAATTAACAATCTAAGCTTATGGATTAAGTCTAGGAACTCCGATAAGGGGTGTGAGATACTGCAAGGTGTAGCCGCAATGGCCAACAAAACAAAGCCAATCTTTGAACGCCACCACTAACGAGCTTCAGGACTTTGTTGACAGGACACCGTGCGGTATTTTACAACCAATTTATTGGCGAATTTAACAATACAATTTTACCGCCTTGTTTGCGAAGTCGCAAAAAGCCACATGTGAACCGATTCCAGAAGAATATTCCATTAAACAGTAGACACAATTTGCATTGTCTTGTAGAAACATGTCCTTATTACTCTACTAGTAGCGAGTTAACAAATTCCGAGTTCATTTCTATTCAAATTATTCAGTAGATGACAGCCATGTTGTCTTCTAGAGCATATGAGGAACATTGTGATTGTACATACTTGAAAAATGTACAGCTTTACTTTTAGCCGAAGACAAGGAGCATGCACCAGCCAAATCCTTTCACTACCAGTCTATGATGTAGCCATATTTGCGCATAATGTACAATGTTTGTGTGGGCGCGTGTTTGTTTGAATTTATTTCAATAATTTCTGTAATATTAAGTTGTCATAGAACGATTGTAAAAGTCTCGACTGGAGACACGCAAGACAAATTGACGTTCCAGTACAAGACGCCATAGGTCCTAAGTAATGTGAGAAGCTTTTAATGTTGTATAATATTCGATTATTTAATATTTATTGTATTTAGTTGTTAGATTTATTGCAGGCTTAGTCTTAGGCGCTGAATGTTAAAAGTATTTTGAGTTTTGTAACATGTACAAAGAACTAGAAACAATAAACCATGTTCGGATTATACTTACCTACGTATTCAGTTCGTTTTATTTAGATTGCGAAAATAACTTTCTGAATTTTGAAGGACGAAAGCAACTACCAGTGAAGGCAAGTATATGTTTATGGTTTTCAACTCTTATATTAGCTGCGGATACTGCAGAAAATTTTCTTCTTAGTTGAAAGTTTAATTATATTCGAATTGTTGTTTAATTATTTTTGATATAAGTCCACTTAAAAAAGAAATTGAATGAACGATGATCCTGGTAAGATACATCTAAATATCTTAGTAAGATATATAGAAAAATCTTTGCACTTATAGTCACACATATTCAATGGTGTATTTTGTAAAGTAATCAAAAGAATCTCGGCTATAAAGTATTATCACAAACATCTTTTGGTTTTGTTTTAAAAGTGGGAATAAGTCGATTCCCAACAACTATAACTAAAACAACTTTCTTCTTTCTTTCAACAACAACACTGCGCTTTAGCATCGCCAACACGAACAAAATTATTAGCAATATAACGGTATTATTCCTCTGATGAAATTCCAAGATAACGGTACTATTCCTCTGACTTTGTTTAGTTTTCTTTCGCAAGTCCAACTGTTTGGTTTGGGTTTCTAATAGATTGCAGAGTTTGAGCATTATTTGAAAATAATCGTTAATAAAGCAGACAGTCGATGTTTTGCATAAATAATATTAAATAAATTTCTTACAATGAGTTCACATGTCTATGAAAAGTCGATAATATGTCTATTTGGTTTGATAGTGATGATGGTAAGTAAGACTAACAAAATTTTTTGCAGGAGCATTGGTGGTTTTTTTTAAATACTGAAGTAAAACTAGTGAATGTTATGAAAATAAGACGCATTGATGAATCGGATTAGGAAAGCAATTTGTGCAATGTTGAAGAAGAGGATTAGAATGATGGAGTTATGTGATTCAACGACTGACAAAGATGACGTTACTTATTTCTGGATCAAAAAATTATGACAAAAAATGATGAGAAGACTAGGAAAAGTAAAACTAATTCAAGCGAAAAATATTATGCAAGCACTTAAAGTATTATTCCTGATGAGAATTTCAAAATGAAGATTGTAAATGTAAGAAAGTGTGCAAGAATCGTATTAAAGAGAGTAATCGAATATCCGTTTTTCTTTAGTTTAGGGAAATTCAGGATTTTAACCGACAAATTGCAATACTTTCGTGTATGCATCTAGTTAGCATACGTCAGTGAAAAGAAGACGAGTTAAAAATTTAAAAGGATCTGCAAGAGTGTGTATTTATAAATTCTTTTTAAATAATTCTGGAAAGGTAAGCGTTGCGTTATGTAAAATGTTCTTTATAGGAACATTTATTTCATCCATGGACAGTGACGCGTTTAGAGATATCGCGTCATTGCAAATAGTTAAAATGATTTGGAAATGCAAACGAACTTACCAGTTGATGTTTCTGAGTACTGGTTTGAGTCCTCGTAGAGTCGACTGGTGGAAGATAAGGAAGGGGAAAGGTTGAATTGTCGACTCCTGTAAGGCATCGGTCTTCGTCCGATGGAGCGTTAGACGTCGTTGACTCCTTTCCCAACTGTACGAGCGTGCACAAGTCTCATTCGATGAGTCTGATAATGGATATTTTTCCTTCAACTCGATATTCCGTTTTTACTACTTGGCGTTATTAAAGTTATTTCGATGATGAAATGCACGAGAAGAGAATGACAAATGAAAGATGTCACTCATCGGAAAGAAAGATGCGATCGAAAAGAGAGTGCGATCAGAAAAGGGCGTGATCAGAAAAAGTGTGCGATTAAAAGGAGTCGCGACTTAACAGACAGACTACGTTGGGCTCTTAAAGCAAGATTAATAGGAACTTGGAAAAATTAAAATATCTTGCAGAATGAGTGACAAGGAATTAGTGGATGCCGTGGAAAATCATAGAAAAGCCTTCCCACCCTATGAATGTCACTACGCGCGTACGAATAATCCAAATAGAAAACACCTGAACTCTGATTTGAACTTAAGAAAAATGTGCTATTCAAGTTTCTCAACGAGCAAATATATAGACAAATTCTAAAGAATAACTTTTATTTGAGTTTACATTACCTACCTAAAGATAGGTGCAAAAATGCGAGTTCTTAAATATGAAAATCAAAGCTACCTCAGACCTTATCTACAACCCGATCTTCAAAGGGCCCTTCCATATCCCAAACGATACATACAATAAGTGCATTCAATAAGTGAAATTGGTATGTATTTGATGAAGGCTTTCATTATTTTCCATGATGACAGAATTCTGAATGTAAACAGGAGACGGTAGCATCTAGAGGTGCCAAAGAAATAGTACCTTCCTACCTCAAGCATATTCAGAATGTGAATGATTTCAGAATGTTCAACCCAAAATCATATTAGAGCATACAGTGGTATGCGTACCAGACAAAATTGAAGTATTAACTTCACACTGATGTTGTTACTATAATGCAATAAAAAGCTTACAACCGAAGAAGAAGTAGCTTCATTTTGTTTGAAACGAAGAAAGGAGATTTTGCTTAGGAGACGAACGGAGAAATTGTACAGTGGCTAAAACATTTTTTTACAATACAAGTATCGGTGGAAATGCTCGATTTATAGCATTGTTTTTATTTGGGAAACAAGGAGGACCTAAAAATCTAAGCAAAATTAGTATGTTGCCAATGTCTAAGATTTTGGAACCCATAACAAGAGATAAATTCAACGATATGAAGAGTTTGTTTCCTTACATACCACCTATTTGCCACGAATACTTCACTATGCTAACTGTGAAGGAGGAAAAAGTTTTATAACATTTTTTTTAGTTATCTCGGCAAAGGAATTTAAATTTTTTTGATTTATTTTTTAATGTGACTGAAATTAATCTTTAATTAGCTTTATGATTCCTGTGTTTAAATGTCTTCATTTCAGTTATAATTTTTTATATTAAAAAATCCATTTCAGTCAAATATGGACTCAATTTTCCTCTCAATTTAATTTATTATAATTTTAAATTATATTTGAGGCTACATAAATCGTTTATATTTTCTTTTGAATATTTTGGGTGATTATCATTTCATAATAAAATTTACAAGGTGTTTAAAATATCACTCGAATTGATTAACGTTTGCTAATATCTTTAAATGAATTCAATTACAAACCCTAAGTTATTTTGGTACATGAAAAAATGAATTTATACCTATTCAAAATACAATAGTTATAATAGTGCTCCTCATTGTCTGGGGACCTAGAAACACTTTAAGCTTTGTTGCCGAAATCCGTCATATAAATTTTTTGAAAGCATCTCGCGATTATTTTGTATTGATTTCAACACATTTTACGAAAAAAACTTCGCTACCTCGCAACAACCTCGCTAAAATTAGGCAAACAATGAAGAACTTTAAGATTTTTAGCGTGTAGCAAAACTTAATGGTCGCAAGGACAGTCTTAATTTGTAAAAAGGATTCATGCATTTCTATGTGTATTACGTGCGCAATTCTCTTCCTACTGTCATCTTACAGTAGCCTGCAACTTTGTTGTGAAATAGTTATCGCGAATTAACTAAAGAAAGCAGCGCTCTTTGCTACTTACAACTTTATGCAATCTTTCGGATAGAACTCGAATACCAGTACGGTAAAAGTGTTCATCTTTTGGCTTTCCATAAATCAATCCCTTCTAAGACGTCTTCATATGAGCTCCGCTGTTGATTAGCCAGACCATATGCCATCGAAGAGAGCAAATTATAGTCGGACAATCTGAAGTGGCTGACCAAACAAAGAGAAACAAATACCCCATGTGAGCTTTGTAAAATAGAGAGCTTTGAGCTTAACGAATAAATACGTCTGAAAATCGAAAAATGTCGTTGAAAACCCTAGTTAAAGCTCAATCTATTTTACATTATGATACACTATTCAGAAAGAAAATGGGTTTGTGGTAAGATATTGTGCAGAGTTTATAACAGAAACGAAACAAACAAAAAACAAGAGAAACAAAAACGTTTCCTCAGATCCTCAAATTATAATGAACATAATATAATATAATATAATGAACATAATACATATAATGAACAGGGTGAACAGTAAAAAACGGGAGGGTTTAATTTTTTGTTCCAATTTTTTCAAAGCTCTCAATTTTTTTGGTTGTTTGCCTCTTCAAATTAAATCGAACATAACAGCGTATTAAAAATTGGTTATTTCCTTCTCTTTTTCAGTATGATTACAAGCGTAATAGTTAAAGGCCAGGAATATTCTCTAGCACACTGAGCCAATAGCCACAGTGACCCCTTGGCGGCAATGACACCACCAAATATATTACAAAGAAAATGGAGAATGAGAAATCACTACCAAATAATTGATGGCGTATGATGAAGAAAGAAGAACCAATGTCTCATGTAGTGAGATATTGCTAGTTATGAGGATGTAGCGAGATATTGCTAGCTCACAATGTCTTCGAAATAGTGAGCTTTGTAAGATAGAGAGCTTTGAAGTTAAACGACGGAATTAAATGAGGAGATCGCGATGGCTTGCTTACTTAGCTTACATGCATGTAAGAATGATTTTTCCGGAGCTCTGAAGTGAGCATCTTCAGAGCCGGAACCTTGAACCTATAGTCTGACTTGATATTGTGTCTTCATTCAACACGCGTCCAAGTCCAGGCTGTACGTAAGCAGGGTACGTCAAGGCCTGTGCGTGGCTCAACAACGACAACATATAAATGAAATTTCAGATTTTTTCATACCACTTTACATCTATGGATTTCGTTGGACTTTTTTAGATGGAATTGATGCCGATTGGCGTTTTAGAGTATGCCAAAGACCTTCCAAACGCGAAGGCTCGTCCATTGTTTTCTCTTTACGAGCGCAGGCTTGATTTTCTTCTAACAACAATTTCCTTCATACAATGCGGGAGGTTTTGAAAGAATCAGACTCGTGTCACACCATAGCGACTCTGGTTCCGCTCAACCGGCTAGGCAGCGACATTATGCTCACCGATATTATAAGGAAGCCTGGAAAGGTCTGGTTATGACTGTATCCTCGTGGTAATGGCTTAGAGCAACTATTTGAGGAGCTATTGGAAATTCTACGGGATACGAGGTTCACAACCAGCTTGGATCTCCGAGATGCCTTTTGGCCGATTTCCCTGGATGCGGTCAGTAAGGAGAATATAGCTCTCACCAACCCCAGCCGGCCTCTGTACTAATTTAAAGTCATGCGTTACAGCCTTTGTAATTTCCCCCAAACGATGTGTTAGCTTTTTCAGAAATTGCAAGATATGTTGTTTGTTTATTTGGGTGACCTGCTTGTGACCAGGTCATTATTTCTTGAGTACTTGCATTTTCGAGCACTGTAGTAAAGCATCTCAAGGACACCAATATAACTATAAATGTCAAAAAAAAAAAAAACCAATTCAATTAATAGTAAATCAACTACCTTAGCTTCGTGGTGGGTGATGATATTTTGCAGACTGATCCGAAGGAAGTTTCTTGGATAGATACTTATCCAGAGCATTAAACGGCCAAAGACGTGAAACGGTGCATGGGAATGGCATGATAGCTCAGGTGTGTCAGGTGCTGCAATGCAACGACCAATGCGAGCATCACGAGATTTGGAGAGACCCTTGCAGTGGTTTTTTTGACTTCATGGGCCCTCATTCTCGTTTTTCTTTAAGTAATACCCGGCTGTTTGTGGTTCTGGATCCGTAGACCAAATTAAAGGCATGAGAGGTGATCATTGGACCAATGGTCACCTCAATGGAGGTGACTATTTACTATCAAGTATATACTTATTATCACGTAAATGTCCGCGATCGCAGCAGTCGTGGTTCGCAGCAATAGTAATGATCATCGGACCGATGATTTGGAATTTGTTTTGGAATCCTATCTTCATGAAGCATTTCTTAAAAATACCGTTTTATTGAGATTAGTGCAAAGTTAGTGCTCGTGCCCATGCCTTGGGCACTGGAGAGTGGTTGGAATTTCGAGAGACAGTGAGCAAGATAAAGGCGAAGCTAAGGTGATTCGAGTTCTACAGATGAATCTGCTCCAAAGTATGACTGCTCAGGCTTTACTGAGACAGACTTTCAAAACGAAAGGAGTTCATATCACGAAAGCACTGATCGAAGTGAGCAACACTATGAACAGCATAAAAGAGAATCTTTTATTGGACAAACTGAAAGTGCCACTATCTGCGTGCAAGAAATGGGTGCAGAAGATAACATCCTTCGGAAAAAGGCTGAATTCGCCACTGCTTGCAAAATGTGAACAGGGACCCGTGGGTACTAGGCTATAAGCAGGGAACGTGGGAGCGTGCCTTGAGATGATTTAGGGCTTCGTTACAACACGTTTCTAAGCCGATCCTCCTTTTTACGATGCGCCGCCTGCAGAAATTCTGTTTGAATGTCTACATTTTACAGAAAAGGCGTTGATTGATGGTATAGGAGGTACTTGCACTCGATCGAGTTCAGCGTTTGGCATGTGTCTGTGTCACCGGAGCTATAAAGTCATGTCCCAAGGCAGCTCTCCAGAAAATCTTACACCTATCGCCACTTCATTTGGTGATAGAAACAGTAGCGACATCTACAATGGCAAGAATCTTCCATGAAGGAAGAGAAATTGGCCTCATAATTGGGCACATGGACCACGCTAAACTAGCGAAGGTTCTAACTTTCACAACAGTTTCCGTGTAGTGCTGAGTGACAAGAGGGAATGGAGCGTTGAATCCAATATACACCTCATAAGACGGAATGCGATAAAGTGGTATACGGATGGTTCCAAGACATCTGAGGGAACGGGAATTGGAGTATTTGGGCCTGGCACCAAATACTACCAACCGTTGAGAAGTATGCCAAGTATCTTTCTGGCTGAGGTTTATGCCATTGCTGTAAGCGCACGACTCAGCATAGACAGAGGATACAAAGGCATAACTATAGCTATAATATCCGATAGCCAAGCAGCACTAAAAGCACTAGAATCCCCGGTGATTACATCGAGAATGGTTCTAGATTGTTGCAATGCACTTAACCAATTGAGTGCGGACAATAGAGTTACCCTACACTGGGTGCCAGGGCACGCAGGTATCGAGGGTAATGAGCACGCGGACCAACTGGCGAGAAAAGGAGCATCGACAGCATTCATCGGCCCTGAACCCTTTAGCGCAATTGAAATGAATCTCATTCACAGGGCCCTAAAGGAAAATGAGGAAAGAGAATGCAATAGGCTCTGGAATGGACTTCCAGGGCTTCGAATGTCGAAGCTGTTCCTCGACGTTTATGACGAGAAAAAGTTTCGAGCGTGCATCGAAATAAATAAAAGAAAGCTAAGGGTCCTGACTGGGATATTCACGGGGCACTGCACACTCGGAGGGCATCTCAAAAAGATGGGCTTGACAGCGAATGATGAGTGCAGATTTTGTGATCTTGCGGAGGAGACACCAGTGCATCTGCTGGCACACTGCGACGCGCTGTCCCGCAGGAGAAGAGACAGTCTGGGAAGTTGCTTCCTTGTCGAGGAGGATTTGGGACGCCTGAGGCCGAAGCAAATCATTGACTTTTTGAGGAAGATCGATCTGCTTGAGGCGCTCTAGGCGCACCGGAAGCGGGGGCTCAATAAACCTGTAAGGGTTGACGTGCACTATCCCCGACAGTAATCAATCAATGTTTCAATAGGAGGTATAGGAACTGATCCATTCCTTTTTGGGCCAGTTTCTTCGCAACTTTAACGTATGCTTCGGGAGAATGTGTGTCGACATCCCTTGAATAAAATGTGGCTGGTCCTGATATTCAAAAGAAAAAAACAGTCAAAAGCAATCTAATTAATATTCATTGTTATATTTTTTTGTTAAAAATATAAAGCTGATCCTCAACAATAAAAATACGAATAAATTTTCTGAATTAAAAACTCTAAATTATTATTTAATAATTTGTAAAAAAGATCGAATTTCATTTAATTAAAATTATAGCATACTTTTAGATTCTATTAGGAAAAAAGAGAAAAAAAACCAACCTACACTATTCAAAAATCAATTCTAATCTTAACCATTAGTGAACTTTCAACCTACTACTAATATATGATAACCTATTTCTAAAGAAATTCATTCGAAACAATTTATCTTATACTATTGTAACGCTAACAGTATTCCTAGCATAAATGTTTAACTTCATCTCTAAAACCTAATATAATAACATATACCTACTCTTAATATTCGAACCTGTGCCTAATTTTTAACACGACAACAACAGTATATGCAGCTACCATGAGCTGAAACTCAAAAGCAAAGTAAGGAAATGTACAAAAACAGAAAAATAAACACGAATAATTTAGACATTGTCACTTAGCCACCAATACCTAGACTGCTCCATCTCAGCCCGACCAGTCTCAACGAATTTAGCAAATGAGTATCTCCATTGGAATCGCTGATTTCGTGTACTCAAATTCGGAGGATATTTTATCTCTTTATCGGTGGCCCGTATGTCTATGTATGTGATGTATAATTGGTACGCCGTGAGAATCAAAGATATATCGATTCATGTCTAAAAACATGAATGTTTCTGGAGGAACAAAGCCAGTAGCGAGGCAAGTTGCAATATACTCACCTGCCAAATGAAACGGTTGTAAAATTCAGGTAGTTTCACACACAGTTACAGATGTTGCAATATGATTGCAACGAAGTCTCCATATGAAGATATCAATTCTCGTTCCTTCAGCAGTTTGATAAATCGTCCTATTCGATATATGGTGTTTCCAATCCATCTCAGGCTTCCTGTACAAACCCGCACATGCAGGAAGACATTTCCTTTCGAAAAATTTTCCATAGTACTAGCACTTCGATTGTACCAGATCTGACATCCATATGTCAAAATTGGTCTAACCAGAGTCTTGTAACAGATAACTTTAACCTGGTGAAGAATGTATCTAGAATGAAAGAGTCGACGAAGGTGCTTAACTACTTTTTGCGCTTTACTCAGAATCATTTTGACATGATGAGTATGGTACAGATATTGATCGAAATAAACACCATGGTATCGAACACAGAATTTATGTGGAACCCGTTCTGAACTACCCTCGCCAGCTCCAATGTGGAACCTTTCCAATCACGTGTCAGGTCTTGGCTGGCTGTTTGCAGCGTTGTCCGAAAAAAAAAAAATTGTTTCGCGCTTCTGCACATGAATTTTCATTCGCCAACTATCGGTATGGAGCTGCACATCATTAAACATTCTTTGGAGGTTGCTCTGGACTATTGTAGCTCTTCGGTTTGCTGTAAAGATGATCAGATCGTCTGCAAACACAACCAATGATCGCGTTGGTGAGAATATCAAATCAAAGCCATTTTGTAGTTTGCGAATGAATATTGAGAAAAGTAGCGGCGCATTAGCTGTACCCTGTTGTAGACCAATCATAGCCTTGAAGTCGGGTATGTAATTAGTTTTCCATCAGTTACAACAAATGATTTTCCGTATAACATATTACAGATCATGGCAACAAGGTGTCTCAATGTGTGCGTTTAATGCTATATTTAGAATCACTTCAAACACCTTGCTGGTGTTAGGCAGCAAGCTGATTTGGCGATAAATTTTAGGGGACGAAGATTCTTTTCTCGGCAGCCAATAAGCGAACCATATCTCTCCCGCTTTGTCCGAAAACACTTAGTGGCGTAACTTTATCTGTGTGAATTTTATCGGGTATTTTCAGAGGAACCAGCAGAACTGCGTGTTGGTTTCTTTTCATGATTTTTATTTATCAAATACTGAATAAAATTGAAATTGATGATTTTTGAATTGATGTTATCTTTGTTAGCAATACTTTGACTACTTTCTTTCACTTTCATTTCCTCCTGCAATCAATCCAGCGGTGCATAATAATTTTGGCTATAATTTGTGCCTCCAGCACTAAGGATTTTTTCTGGAATAGTTTGTTTTGCATTCTTCGTCGCCTATTTTCTTTATTGATTCCCTGTTGCGGTTGCGGATCTGCAATCTTCATCCCTTTCTTGAATAGACCTTTGAGGGACAGTTGCCTTTATTCCTGGTTTTCTATTCGAAATGTGGTCACTTCTCTCTTGTCTATTATTATTTTCGCTTTGCTTCCGCCATCTGCGGAGTTTTCCTGATGTTTTCTTCTGTTGACATGTGCCACCAGTTTCATATCTGTTGTCCTCTTGGGTTCCCTCAATGAAGGGAAGCTGTCTGGCTTCACCATACCAGCAGCCCCGAAGTTGTCTTTGGTGTTTCTTACTGTTTTTAGTATATCGAAGTACAAATAATCGATACGAATATTTGGTTCGATAGCTTTAAGATAAGCCTTTTCCAATAAACGTTTTTTTTTTAAATTAATTCTTGTTATTTTAAATTTTATTTTTAAAAACTTTGTGTGCAGCGATCTGTATAACAAACAAGAAAGACGACGAGTTCCATTCAGAATTTTAAGGATCCTATAGCCGATTTTCTGAGTAATGTGACGAGCTTTTGAGGCTCCAACTGTGGAAGGAGCGCGACTGATTAGCTACGCAGAAGACGTGGTGTCTTTGGTCGCTGGGTGCTCAGTCAAACAGACATAATGAGTGCCGCAAATGGATGCTGAATGGCCAGCTGTGGGTACAACCCAGTGCTGGAAAAAGCCGAAGTAGTCCTTTTGATTCAAATATGAATTACCAGAATTCTTCTTCTGGAATAACAAGAGCATATCCTTGAGTCTAATAACGCTGTTAAATGCTTGACAGCTTGACAGCTTGACAGCTTGACAGACGGACTTGAAGGTGAGCTTCCTGCAGCGTGTCAGCACTCAGCCGGCTCCTGTCTAAAATTGCCGATTGTTCTCAAGAAAATGGTGCCAATTATTGAATACCATATAGGTCATACTTTTGTAGGATCCAATGTTTAGGGTGATAACTACACGCTAAAATACCGAAAATTTTGCTCAACAAAATATCAGCCGTATATATCGCATCGACATACCACGTGGTCTCAGAACCAGTGTTGAAGGGTATTGTGGCGGTACCGGTTATCACCTTCCTAGCAGAAGAACGTGAGAGAATCTTTTCGGGGAGAACAACCGGGAAAAGACTGCTGGATATTGCAACGGATCTTCGCTCTGTTCTCAGCAGAACAAATCGGAACATAAGACGCAAGGAAGACGGCTGGTTTGTTTCCCTTCGTTGCTGGTTCGTTCGTTTCAACGTGAGGTCAAAGAAGTAACCATTTAACTCAACTGCTCCAAAGAATAGTTTCAGATCGATATTTACCAAAATACACCCTACACATGATAGTTATGATGCTATCCACCGACTGAATTTTCTGACCGCGTAGGGTGAAAAAATTGCTTTCTGCTATTTGTTGCTTTCTGCGACTGCTTTCCAAAAATTCGGTATATTCACTCTGGAAAGTCTGTTGCATGCATCACCACATATTATCAATTGAATCGAGTGACGTATAACGCTTAGGTGGTTCTTATGACAAAGGTAATATTTTTCAATACTGGTTAACGCAGAGGAAACCCTCTTCTCTCTCGCTTCCTCTGGCTGACAAAGATACTCCTCTAACCGAAGGCACCACCTAGTGACGAAATATAGGCCAAGCCCAATGCAATGTGGCAAATAATACCGGACTGGGCTCCCAGGATGAGGTAGTTGACTTCTCTTACTGAGGTCATTCACTAAATGCGGAAGCAGTCTTCACCTTCCAAAATTTTTCCAAATATTCTATTCCATTGTTCTTTTCAGAAAATTTAGAAAAAGGTAGCAGACCTAACGTCATTTTTTGAATGCACGGACTTTTGGTGATCATCATCAACGAATTTACAATTTTTCCGTGGAATCTCTTTCTAACTTATGAAAAATTTTGTTTTAGCAAATCGAAAAACTGAAATTTTGATGTATTTTGAAAATTTTGTTACACAAAACTGTTGATTTCTTATTAAAAAAAAAACAAATTTTTTTGGAAAACCGAAAAATGTTGATGCATTTATTATTACTTTTTCTTATCTTGAAAATAATCTAAAAAATATGTCGAAATCACTGGGAACCCACTAACTTCCACAATATTTAAGATTTTATTGTTTTTATTGCTTTTCCCGCGGTTAGTTTTTTTTTGTTACTAGTTCGAGGATTTGTATTTTCCTTTTTCGTTTATTTTTGTATTTAACAAACCTCTGTTCGAGGTTTTGTACATTCGTTCCTCGCGTTTTTTAATATCTAACTTTGTTCGCTCAAAAATCTACATGTTTGTCGAGATGCGTTTCGCTTATTATAGACATGCGGAAAGAGTATGTAATAAAACTTCCAAAGTTTCTTAGGATACCGATTATTTGCATTCTTCGATGCGCCCTTTTTTTTGAGAAAATTTTGGGGTTAGTGCCGAAGTATTAAATGTGTTTTACTGAAGTCACAAACAGTTTTTTTACGCATATCTTTGGACAACCTTGAATTTATTCTTGAAACTTAAAAGGATTTATCTGTGCCATGTGATCGATGCAATGTTATAAAATTCTTAAATCTGTTCACGAGATTGTTGCGGGTTGTTGCCTTTCAAATGATTTATTCACCTCTTCCTCGAACATTTAACATTTTTGGAGCAAATCTTACGACTAGCTCCAATCTTCGTCTAGTCTAGTCATCCCTTGCTGGGATCTTAAGCTGTCGAGCGATCACAATGATCTGGTGAATTGTGTCGCATCCTGATGTAGATGTGTGTTGCTAGAGCGCTGGTTTTTACTTACGCATAAATTCTTAAATCACTTACAGTTTAGGAGGAGCGAAAGAGATCGATATTCTAACAGATTACCCCGTTCCAACGAGCCTAAAAGTTTTTAGTTTACGTCGAAATTGCTGCCAAATAAGGATACTTAAGGACATTATTTACGGATAGTATAATAACTACTATCAGTCTCCAGCAGGTTACTTTGACTAAGGAACCGGGGACCCAAAATTCAACGCAGATAAATAGCGTTAACTTCTAGTACTTCAAAGCCCAATAGTCCTGGAACGAGTGAACATATAAAATAATGTGTTTCGCCTTTTTAAACACAGCCCAAGGGCGATAGTCGTAAAGAGAAACACTGATAAGAAATAAACTTAGCAGCCATAACAAAGTAAATAAATGCAGCTAACTCAGTAATAACTTCTCTGGTTTGTATTCATTATTTGGTCCCATTAGCACTTGAGCTTATATCCTAACAACCATGACATCAAGCAAGCAAACCACCTCATTAAGGCAGTTTTATTTTCGCTCTCATGCCTACACTCTTTTTACAGTTTCTTATCCTCCTTTTCTTGCAGGACTAACATTTATTCAAGTCGCAGCCTAGATTTGCAGCGACAAGCAAATAAAATATGCTAACATACTCATTTACGACAACCATAAATCTTTCATTGTCGGAAGGGATATAACTGCAAGGTCAACAAGAAGATAAGTCTGCGAAAATAAGTGGTGAAGTATTTGTTGAAAAGTGCAAATTGGGTTTTCTGAAATTTTTCATTATCTTCCGGTTTTATCCTTATTTTAAATGCATGACACACTTTCCAGTATAATTACGGAATTTGGAGCAACTGAAATAAAAATTAATTGGCTCAAAATAAACTTCAATAATCAGTATCTTCCTTTATTGTCCTCACCAACAAATAATAACCCCAACACTTTCCGAGAGAATCAAATTTTCTTCAAACTTTTTCGCAAGCTTATAACATAATTCGGGGAAAGTTGTCTTCAATGGAAACTTGCATAAACGATTTATGCAAATTGTTTTGTCGCTCGAGTCGATAGAAAAGCATTGAAAATAAAGTAAAAAGGGAAATTTTGTCCGCTTTTTTTGATTTTATGCAAATATTAGCCTCCTTTTCAGCCTGCACATTAATTCACCCTTGAGACGCAGTTAAAATACACTTTGTCATCGTATCAAAGAAAAAAGGAAGTGAGAACTTAAGAAGTTTCTTACAATTGCTTTCAAAATGAGAATTAATACACAAAGGACAATAATGCGGTTTCCTCCTGGAATTCATAAGGAGTTTAGTTGTTGGAATATTTGGAGCAAAATACGCAGTCATTGGTTGCAGCAGAAAAAGTTTGAATTTATTTTTCAGACATCCGAAATGGGATTCATTTCCCTCATCCAAACATAATCACCTGAATGGCTCTTGTGTTAAGTTAATAGGCTATATTAGCTTTTTATTGACTCTAAAAAAGGATGAGAGACAAAGACATTGGTTAGGATATATGAAATTTTTTTTACCTAGGAATTAAAAAGCGGTTCCTCGTAAGTCCAATGTTAGAAAACGAGTGAGAAACTCAGATGAGAAGCATTTACTAAAGAAAGTTTGACAGTACCATTCTCTTTGTTGTTTCTTTAAGTTTCTTTCAAAAAAAAAAAAATTCTGGGAACCACATACTCGGAGAAAAAAGTCAGCAAATACCCTTTTCTTTAAACTATTATGTTTATCAAGTCTGAAATATGTTAAGATTTACTCAGAAACTACTCTTGCAATACATAGCCGCCATTAAACTTCGATTTCAATTCGTGACCGCGGAGAGCGTACTCAAAACAAGTAACAGAAATGAAATAAAGGATTAGCTTTACCCCTTAAAAGATAATCTGCGTCGCAAGGGCGCTCCCACGATGAACATACTGTTAAAAATGTTTCGTAAGTGGTTGAATCAAACTGTCCTCCATAGCCATCTCAGTCTGTGATCGTAGGTCTCTTGACGCGGGTGTTTCAATTAGATAGTTTTCATCAATCAGTAGATACAAGCATATGTCAATGCAGTTATATCACTATATTATTACATTACTTTTAATGAGGATACTATCCAAAGGCCAGACGCCGTGTTTCGACAAAGTTTTTAGTTTATTTCAACATTAAGGTATGTATGGTATAAGATGGATTCTAAGGCAGAAGAAATCCTCATCCTTCAATCGATCCAGTCATCGAGCCATTTTTTGATGCCTTGATAAGAAGTAAATCGTTCTCCAGTGAAAGCCGATTGCATGGAGTGGAACAAAATGAAATCCGAAGGGGAAATTTCTAGGAAACGCGGCGAGTGGAGCAAGAATTCTTAATTCCACCTTCCAAATATTTGTTGACTGGCTTGGCTTCGTGTGCATTGTCATGCAGAAAAATTAGCTTGATATGCCTGTCATTCCATCCTGGCCGTTTTTCCTTCAGAGTTCGATTCAGACGGATGAGTTGCCGTCGGTACACATCCCCAGTGATTATTTCAGATGGTTCCAGGAGTTCGTAATAGATGACGCCACTATGGTCCCACTAGATGCACAACATGACTTGAATACTCCGAGCGTGAATACTCCGTTTTGGCGTTTATGGACCTGGTATAGCATTAGCCAACCTTTTGTCGCAGAGGGTTGTCGTAGTAAATTTGTCATCCTCTGTCCAAATTCAATGCATGAAGCCCTTTCTTTTTTGTCGTTGAAGTAGCATCTTGCTCGTCACCAGACGCCCATCGATGTCCCTCTCTCTCAGTTGATACGGCACCCAAGGCCCAGGTTTTTGGATCATTCCCATGGCGTGCAAGTACTTAATGACGGTAGATCTGTCAACATTTAACTCCTACGACAATTCTTCTAGGCTTCGACTTGAATCTTCATCCAACAATTCCCGTAGTTTTGAATCTTCAAACTTTTTCGGTACCCCTTCATGATCTTTATCAGTCACGTCAAAAGCACCGTTTTTAAAACACCGAAAGCACTCTCAGTAAGTCACCTCAGATGGAGCGTGATCGCCGTAAACATTGCAAATTACACGATAAGTTTCAGCATAACTTTTTTTGAGGATGAAATAATGAACTAAGACTTCCCGTAAATGCAGCTTTTTCGATTTGAAAGTCGAATTTCTAACACGAGAAAAAAAAGATGTTCACGCTTTCAAGGAAAGTTGACTATTGCGTTCGTGAGTCGATGCATGGAACTTCCAATTCCACGAACACTTTCACGGCAGACACTAATCTAGTATCTGTAAGGATATCTGGCGTATTCCCATACCCGATTGTTTTTAGGAAGTCTGTAATAAGAAAAAGAATGAATAAAGAAGTATCCAAGTAATCAAGAATTTTTTGTAGAGCTAAGGACAAATTAATGTTAGCAAAAAATTTAGTTTACATAAGAAACGATCCTCCAATCAATCGACATTCAAAATTACACAATACAACGGTAGTGAATCTAAATATTGGTGTTCAATATTATTTATTATTAATATTTGTTTTTTATTAATAAAAAAAAAATTACGTCGATTCATCGATACATCATTAAGACTTATTTTTCTAAACTTGGCGAAGAGATGCTGAATATATCGGATGTCAAAGTCAGTTATGCCAAACTTCAGAACCAGCTCGATGATATCAGAAATGAGCAAAAAAATCAAACAGAAAGACATTTTACGTGATTCAACAGTACAGCTCATAAAGGAGAGGAAAAGTATCTTCTCTGGTGAAACGAAGACACAAAATATCAAAAGAATAACATACTTAAGCAAGAGAATCTGGGGAAATATTAGAAAAGAAAGGAAAATCAAGTGCTCTGGGTGGCTTGGTCACTTGAAAATCAAGTGACTCAAAAACATATTATTGCAACAGGAGGAACAAAGAAAGCCCTAAAAGAGCTACGTGAAAACAATCTATGGATATCTAACCTGAAAAAGAACCAAACCAAAAAAACAAATAGAATACACATCAGCAACGTAGCAACAGAATTTTATAAAAATCTCAAATCTAGAAAACACAAAAAGGTGGAAGAAAATAAGTGTGAATCTCCTAAATTAGAACTGAAACCAACTGGTGTACCTGAACCTGAAATTTTAGCAGCGGAAGTTAGGAAAGCTATACAGAGTCAAAAGTTGGCTAAAGCCCCTGGGCCAGATAGGATCACCAATGAAGAACTTGTTCCCATCCTGACAAAAATGTTCAATGATGTATTAACATCAGGCATAATTCCAGAGCAATGGCAAACGTCACATATAACCCTTAATCATGAAAAAGTTCCAGGGGAAGATATTGAAAACTACAGACCAATAAGCCTGTTGTCCAATATACATAAAATTTTGGAAGATTGTATTGGACCGGATAACAAACAAACTGGACGAAAACCAACCAAAGGAACAAGTTGGGTTTAGAAGACATTTTGCTACTATAAATCACATACACTCAGTCAAACAAGTTCTAGAAAAATACAATGAGTATAATAAGCCCCTGTATGTGGCCTTTATAGATTACACGAAGGCTTTCGACAGTATTACTCACGAAACAGTATGGGAAAGCTTATTGAACAATTCATCCCTAAAGTATACATCAATATTATTAAAATCATATACAGCAAAAGTAAAGCAAAAATTCAATTGGTATCTCTTGACACACCCTTCAAGACCGAACGAGGAGTATGACAGGAGACCCACTGTCTCCTAAGCTTTTTTCCGCAGTAATGTAAAACATATTCCGAAAATTGGAGGGGGGAGAATTCGGTTTAAACATAAATGGAAATAAAAACTAAGTCATTTAAGATTTGCAGACGAGATCATCCTACTGGAAGAAAACTCCCATAACTTGGAGAAAATGATAAAGAACTTAAATAAAGAAAGCGAAAAAGTTGGACTTTTCATGAATGTGGAAAAAACTTAGTTACTAGCTAACTCTGAAACACACGAGATTCAATTAAAAGCACAACCTCTGAAATTTGTAGACGGATATATATATTTGAGACAAATTATTCCACACAAAGATATGACATGCAAAGAAATAACCAGGAGAATAGCCAACAGTTGGAAAAAGTATTGGTCATTAAAGGTAATAATGAAATCCACAGAGATTAGCAATACAATAAAACGAAGAGTCTTCAACACCTGAATACTACCTTGCATGACATATCGCTGTGAAAATTGGGCACTTACAAAATACCATAGAGGCATGCTTAAACTGTCAAAGAGCAATGGAACGAAGCATGCTGGGAATTAAACGTCAGGACAAGCACAGAAATACGTTTATAAGATCCAAAACAAAAGTTGTTGATATTCTTGAAAAAATAGACCAAGTAAAATGGAGGTGGACTGGTCATATGATGCGGAGCAGACACGAAAAATGGAGCAGAGACGTCACCAACTGGTACCCTAGAGACGACAAAAGAAGGAGAGGCAGACAAAATACAAGATGAGAAGACGACATAAAGTTAACAGCCGGCCACACTGGAGAAGGGTAGCGAGGGATAGACACCAGTGGAAAATGTTAGAGCTCAATAAAAAGCTCAAGATGACGAAGCTATATAGAAAGATAGAATAAATAAGATTATAATAATTACAGGGAAGATTGGGGTTATTTAATGAGGTCCAAATGTGTATACAATCCTCGAAAGGAGCTCCAACTTCAGTTTCAGCCTTACGGATATTGGAAATGAATTCATTAAAGTTCGCATCTAATTTGCTAACTTACGATGGATTTGAAGAATTGCTGAAAACAAGGATTGGAAACGTCGAAATCTTAGTTGCTGTGATTATTTATCTATCGTCAGCTTTTTCATTCGGTTGTGCTCAATCTTATGGGCTCAAAACTTGTGATCAGAGCAAGTACAGTAAGTAAACGAAATCAATGGAGTAAGTTGAACGACATTTTAGAACTCGGACACGACAATGACGCCCAAACCACTACTAATCTACGTAAGATTTGAGAATAATAGCAAACTAATAAAAAATCTAAAAACAATAAGAAAGCATAGAAAATAGAACATACGTAGAAGAAATGAAAAAAGGCGGCCTCAGGCAAACTTAAATTCAAACATAGAAAGAGGAAGATTACTGCCAAATCGTTATCTGGCTATATACCAAACAGCAACAATTCCACACGTCCTAACTTAAAAGTGATAGAATGCTAAGGGTAGTTATCAAGGGGATCGACTACTCAGGCCCAACAGAAGACATGAAACTAGAAATAATAGACCTACGCTTCGAGGCAAGATACATACATAACATTGTAAATCAATTCAAAAAATCTCAGCCAATGTATCGAGTAGAACTAGAGCTCGCGTGACTAAAAACTAGCGTGTTTGTTCTATCGTGTTGATCATGTCTTCATGTCCAACTATATGCCAATAGTAAAACATTTTTCGCAACATTGCTTTTCTTGTTTAACTTAAAGAAAAAAAGCTAGAAAAGTCATCCTTTCCTGGTGAAAGCATATGATGTGAATCAGAACATGCAAAACATGTTTTCGAGAAGTGGAAAGCGGTAATTTCAATGTGAAAGACAGTGAGGTCTCTGGTAAACTACAAAAATGCAAAGACGAGGAAGCGCAGGAGTTATTGGACGATAACCCAACTCAAATCCAACGTAAGTGGCATTGAATGAATGAATGCAATGAATGTGTCACAGTAAACGATCAGCAGACGTTTACGAGCAACAGGTAAGATAAATGGTAAATGGGTCCCACACGATTTGGTTGAACGTCAAATGGATAATCGCAAGGTCATTTTTGAAATGGTGGTTCGGTTTCACAAAAGGAAATCATTGCGGCATCGAGTATCAAAGGGTGACGAAAAATAGATTGTAACCTGAAGCGGACAAAATCGTTCTTTTACCTAGTGAAATCGGGCTTTGAACATCAAAATAGATTTATTTACAAAACCAGAAGTGGAAAATTCATGGCATTTACCTGAAGAAGCTGATCCTTCAAAATCAAAGCCAAATCTCTTCGCCAAAAAGACCAGACTGTAGGTCTGGTGAGACCGGCGTGGTATTGTGTATTATGAACTCTTGAAACCCGGCAAAACCGTCAATACACAGCCCTATCTTCACCGAATAATAAATTTAAACCATGCATTAATCGAAAAACGCTCGAGATGCGCCAGACGACATGGCAAAGCGATTTGGTTGCAAGGCAATGCACCGTTGCACACAGCAAAAGCAATGAAAGACATAGTAAAACCGCTTAGATTTGACATTCTTCTGCCCCCGTCTTACTCCCCAGATTTGGATCTCCCAAGTTTCCCAAGACAAACTCCCATTAGACTACCATCTCATCGCATAAATAGGGCACGCACTCGCAGAGCAGCACTTCAGCGATTCCGAGCAAGTTGGAAAGTGGTTCGACGAATGGTTTCCCACGAAAGACAAGCCGTTTTTGTGGCATGGTATTCATGATTTACCTGGAACATGGGTGAAATGTGTAGAAGCCGATGGCTAGAATGTTAGATAAAAAACAATTTTTGACCAAAAAAAACCGGAGAAAACTTATGCAAACGCTTGGTAAAAACTCAAAATGTATGAAACTAGATATAAATCATTTAGGTTGCCATAAAATTAGTCTTTTTGAAAAGATAATGACTTGCCATTTTTATTTAACACGTTCACGCCGGCGCGGGCCGCCGGTGGCCCGCACTAAACTGTCTGATCGGGCCACCGGTGACCCGTACTAAACAGTCCTATCGGGCGGCGCGGGTCACCGGCGGTACGCATTCGATTGTGTTCTGAATTATTAGATTATTAAACCCTGAGAATTAAAATACATAATAATAAAATAATCACGCGCCGCCTGATGAAGCGCGATGTTAATTTGAGCGCCGCCTCATAGCAAAACAAATGAAAAACGGCCCCGGCGTGAACGTGTTAAATATGATTTTGCGCATGTCAGTGTCACAATTGACGCGAAGGAAGTCCAAACGAGAGGTACGATTTGCACGTTCTCTGACCAATGATTGAGGCCATACCTCGAAAACAACGGGACTAGAGTCATTTGCCACATGACCCAGCGTCAAGTCGACATATATAAGCCGATAGTTGGCTTAAACGAATGATTTAAAATATCGAATTACCGAAAGCTATGGCTCCAGAAATTCAAACGCTCATCCTAAGGTAATCTCAGAGAGGGACCGAAGGGCTACTTTGCAGATAATGTCAAACTCTATAGCTACAGCCAATGAAATCGCAGCAAAAGGGAGTGCGTGCAAGTCTATTTGCAGACTGTGCAAAGAGTTTTCAAAAATTTCCGTACCCACCAACGCATTAAGATGAAGCGTTAACTTGTACTTACAGTCAAGCTAGTAACGGCCAGATTACATTTTGCAAGGACATATTTGTCGTGTACCAATGAATGCTCCAACATTGCGTTTTCTGAAGAAAGTAAATCTGATGTGACCGCAATGGCAAGCCATCGACCTTTAAACAAAACGACGAAAACATCTATAAAATCAAAGAATGGATGACCGGATACCACAAATTGACAATTAAAGGATTGGTAGAAGAATTAGACATTGCTTTTTGATCCGTTAAATACATTCTGGGTAACGATGTGGGTCTCAAACGTGTCGCTATAACGCTGGTGCCGAAAGAACTGAATTTCACGCAAAAAGGGTCCGCGTTGACGTCGCAAAAGATATGATTTCATAGACCGAATCTGACCCAACATTCTGCAAACGGATCATTACTGAAGAAAAGACGTGAATTTATAAGTATGACACGTGATTCAGACATCGAGCAAGTGAATGGCATGCACCAAATGAGCCGCTACCGAAAAAACCACGTCCTTTTCAATCGAAAAAGAAGGCGTTCCCCACAGTTTTCATGAATTACAAGGGTGCTGTGTATCATGAATTCCTTTCACAAAGTCAAACCCTATACTAGGTGTATTATTTCGGCATAACGAGACGGTATATAATCTATGGCTGTATTACCCAGGAACGTTTCCAAAGACGGGAGAACGTTCCAATGGATAGATTAACTTAAAAGGACACAATGAGCTAAGTGGGCAATAATTCCACAGAATTATATCCTACATTCATACATAAAGTTGCCAAAGGGAATTCATGAATGAAACGATATGATCACCTTAAGTCTAAGGAACAAAAATCAATTCAAAGAAAAAAACTTCGAATATTCATAAATGGAGAAAAGTTCCTCGAACTGCAAATCCTCCCTTTAACTCTTGCAAAAAGTCTTTGTATGATCGCAACTATGGAATAGTAAAAACTACGAAATTATATTAAAGAAAAGGAATAGAGTGTTATAACTTACACTCAATATTTGGTAGGATATCCTCTCACTTTAATTATTGCCTTAAGTCTCCTCGGCATTGATTTTACAAGGTTCCTGGTCACATTCTCCGATATAAATTTCCTCTCTTCCCGTAGTGCTGATTTTAGAGCTGCCTTACGTGTGACATTCCTTTTTCAAACCCGCTTGTCTAAAACCGTCCATAGATGCTCTATAGGATTAATATCTGGGGATTGTGGGGGTGTTTTCAACACGCTGGGTGTATTATATAAGAGCAAAAGCCGAGTATTATCTGCAGTATGCTTTGGTTCAATATCGTGCATGAAGATAAAATTGTTCATATCCCAATTTTCACCGCACTCGGACCCTAATTATCATTCAGGATATTAATATAGTGCTTGTGGTCCAATAAATGCCGTCAATAAATACTAAATTTCCAACCCCAGGAACACTCATGCACCCCCACAGTAAAAAAGAACGTCCTCCATGTTTTACTGTTGGACATAAATTTTCCTTTTGCAGCTCTGTTATTGGTTTTCTCTACATCATGCATTTTCCGTCGGAGTTAAAAATATTGTATTTACTTTCATCTGTAAAGATCACTCGTTCCCGGAACTCTATGGGCTTAATTATGTACATTTAAGCGAACTCCAAGCGCTTCCTTCGTCTATGGTATCCAGCCGAACACAAGACATCCCATTACGGTACCCGCCGACACATCAACGCCTGTAGTTTCTAGAAGCTGCGAAGAAGTTCGTGGTGCAGTTATTTACGGGTTATCCCTGACTTTTCGAACGATTTCACGCCGGTTGTGATAATTTTGGATACGAGGATGGCCACTCCGACGCTTGTTTTCAACTGTTTTTCGTTCTGCAAATCTATCAACAATGCCTTGTATGCTACATTTAGGTCTTCCAGTAATACGAGCAATTTTTCTCAATGATTTGCATTAATTACGCGGCAGAATGATGAGCTTTTTCTCCTCTCGGCTAGTTCCTCTAATTACGTCACATGTCTTGCACATGATGACCCCTTTCATTTTATTCAAACGCTCAAGCGTACAACTAACCCTCATAAAGGGATTAAATGGTCTGGGTTATTTTAAGGCTATAAAAGATGCAAATAGCAATTGTATAGCCAACAACATTCACAGGGACGTGTAGACTAGACATGTAATAAATAGCCTAAGAAAAGGATAATATGCTAATTATATATGCAGATGTTAAGTAAGTTAGTTAAGTAGTTAAGTAAGGATTTTTCTATAAATAGTTAGATGTAAGCAATTATTTAGTGAGTTACAGTTGTCAAATAGAAGCGGAAGGACGCACAGGTAATTGAATTGTTTTATTTTCTCCCTCCGCGATTCACGAAGCAGTTTGCATATAATTCTCTGTTTCGAGCTCATTTTCACTAATTTTTCACTTAAAGAACGAGACACTAGCACTGAAAAGAACTAAATCAGGTCGGACCTTCCTGCTGACTGACCGCTATTGATATTTCTGATAGAAGTTAAGTAAATAAAGTGTCTCCTAGAACGATATGCGTATTGATTGCAACCGCACGAATACTTTTTGTGCGTCTTGGAGGGTGGATTTAAATTTCGTCGAACTTTGCTTCATTACTGATTTTCTTTTCTTTTTGGTTTTTGAGTTGGGATTAATTTCTTAGACTTGAAATAATTATATAATGCAAACAAATTCTCACAGTTTTGTGAAACATCGATTTTCATACAAAACAGTTGGTCGTACGTACACTTTGAACACTCACTGTATGCTTTCAAAGATGTTACAATATCTTCAAGTAGATTGGAGCCAGTTTGTGGACTGACGTGTGTCGAGCCCTTGTTTCTTGTTTTCAGGTCTCTTGTTTTCAGATGTTTGAATAGGTCTTTGGCATTCAGATGAGAATTCCTCCTAACAACAGAAAATAATTAGAGACCATGAAATAATTCAATTTCCTTGTCATTAGTAAGTCTGCAGTCTCTTTCCTGTTTGAATTCCGCTAAAAGCCACTCAATGCGTTGGTTAAAAATTTGTTTAGTAATTTGTCTGTTTATTATATTAGAAAAAACTAATTTCCTTATTTTACTAGGATCTTTTGCATGCCTTGCTTCTCGATTTATACCAGGAAGATGCAGAACAATATTATGAGCTTGTGTTCTGACATTGAGCAATGGACCATTTTTGTTCCATCTAGTTGTATCGTCCTTACCGATGTATTGGTAGTCAGGTATTTGCAAGCCTCTTTAGATTCGTAACATAAATTATCCTCCTGTTCGATGTAGATTTTTAACTCATGTATTACAAGAGCATCCTTCACTTCGCTGTCACTAATGTCATCGTAATTTGAATCTTCGTATTTCAGTAGCACCCTTATAGCTTCTTCGTTCATTGTGGTGAAATACTTCTCAAATAATGTTATTTAGTATTCACAAGAAGTATTATAGATAACAAATACAAACTCATGCATTTCATTGAATAATGTTTTAAAATTCAAAATCAGTTACTGATTTTGAATAGCAACAAATCCACTTGCGTCGGTCTCAAGGATCGGCAACAGAAAAACTGTCTAACGTCCACTCCACCCCAACGCACGCATCGCACTTTAACGTCTTAAGCAAGATATTAAGCAGCTACCGAACTCCTCAAAGTTCTAGTTATGTTAATTTTGGACGAATTTGTGATTCGTCTGTCTGAGAGACCAACGCGCGAGTAAAGGAAGGTTAAGTAAAAAAGAAAAAAATACTCGAAGTGCAAAGAACTGAGGGCAGTTTTCAGCAAACTTAATTTTCCATATTTGGATAAGAATTTTCGTACTTGGATAAATTGCTCTAAGCTTGGTGCCCGTTTTGGCTTTCCAGGTTTCTACTGAATATGAGAAAGAATTTTCGAGGAGGTTTTAGGTAAGAATGAAAACTTCTTTTTCAAAACCCCACCACGTAACATTTTTGAAAGTTCTTCACAAATTTGGATTGAATTTTCAAACAGTTTGAACAGTTTAAAGTTTGTAATTGAGTCTGGAGATAAAATGAGTTTCATGTTTGATATGTGTAGATTAATCAAGGACACAAATTTGTTGTTTCACAACACATTGAATATTGAATTCCATACTGATTATAATCCTTTTCTTAACATAACCCGTAAAATCGCTCATATTTTGGCTATAAACTGATGGTGCTCTTTCAAGATGTTCCCCTGAATTTACTGTGATTTAATTGTTGGGTCCAGATATATTTAATGGAACTGGAGTCCTGAGTACATAAGCCATCATTCCATTGACATCTTCGATGTCTTGGTCTAATCCAAAAGTTCTCGGAATTAGACATATTTATTTTGCTGACTCCGACGTGATTGTTGGCTCCAGAAGCAAAAAGCTAAGAAACGAGTCCTCCATTGATTTTTCTCCTCTGTTTAAAACAATAAAAAAGAGAAGAAAAATAAAGAGCCTTTGCATAATTTTGCGTTCCATTCATAGAAAAAAAGGATGCATTGCCTGTTAGATCTTGACGTGGAGCATAGTGAACAAGTTGATATTAAAACGATAAAAGATTTTTCGCGCTCAGCATAATCTCTTGTGAAGGAGCAATTCCTTCCAGCAGAAAATTCAAACGATGCATGCAGCAGAGAAAATCGCATTGCATCAATATCAATCACAGGCATATGTCAATGTCACCAAGACAGCAACCCACTGTAGCAAAAGGATAACAGTCAGTTTCGTCGTCTTTGCCGTCATAGCTACGACAGCCCGAAACGAAAAAAAAGATAAATTGCTGAGTCTCGCAAAAAGTAAGCTTTGTCACTAAAATGTGTCGACATCCAAAATGTTATCGTTGAAACTTTTTAATAAAAGAATAGAGACTAGAGAATAAACTTAGAAAAGATTATTTATGAGCGGTTTTATAGCTATGGCTGTATTCGATAGCAACTTGTTCGTCGGTATCTGAAACATTAAGAGTTTGTATTCTGCTCGTACCCAGAAAAATGCCTTAGAAACGCGCTATGAGAAAAGATAAAAATTGAAGGGCAAACAAGGAAGTGAAACAACAATTGAAAGATGAGATAAGGTTTGGTTTTGTGTTGGTAGTAAAGGATACATGGTGTTTTGTGGAAATACGGTAATCGCTACTCATAAATTCAACGTAAATCAATATAAAACACTATAAATATATTGCTTGGGCTACCAACTTTAGAGCTCTTTTTATTCCTTCAAGGAAATATTAGTTGATCATTTGATATATGTGAAATCTGGCGGTGATTTAATTTTATTTAATATTTAATAGGTAATTATTTGAAATATGGGCAATCTGCAAGTGTTTTAATTTTATAATTGCAATAAGGAAAAATTGAAAAAAAATATTTTTCAAAAATATAACGCGAAGTCTAAAAATCAAGTCTTCGAAGGATTAACGAGCAAAGAAAGCTTCAAAAGAGGCAATTTTCAATGTTGGACAAACCAATACTGCTGAAGCAAAGTACATCAGCTTTAAAAGGCGCAGTCGTGACATAATGTAACCTAATGCTAGAATACCGAAAATTGTCAAGATTTTCTTCCACATCAAATCGTTGCAATAGTCAACAGAAGCCAATAATAACAACTGAACTGGAAACGCAGAGAAAAGTTAACCAGCACGGTTCCAGTTCTCAAGGACATAAAATCGAAGCGTTTAACGTGGCACCTGGCGTTAAAGTCCCAGGCTCGGTCGCTGCCATCCCCATGATCAGAAACAAGTTTCAACCTTGGCTCCCAGCTTTGCAAAAGCTACCTGGAACCCCGAATTCCAAAAGTTTGTGCTCAGAATACTTTCTACCCTTCGTAACAACAAGGCCCAGGTTTCAGCTAGGATGGACTCCTCACCGTGTCCTCCTAATCCGTGATTAGGTAAATCTGACCAGTTGGCGTTTCTCAAAGTCCGAGAAAAACTATCAATTTTTGCTTCAGACACACGGAACTGATTGCCCTTCATCAAACCTCAGGTAAGTGGAGACGGAACCCCCAGAGACTTAAGGAACTAAGCCGCAGCCCCAACTTATCAGCTCCTGAAATACGTAGGGTCTAATAGCACAAGTTTGCAGGATCTTGGTGAACAATCACCACAACATGTGATTCACTTATTTATTCATTTATTCCATCTTCCAGCCTAATTTCAATCCCATAACAAAATAAAAACAAATATTATAACCTAAATAATAGTTTAACATAACAAAATGATGACTAAAGCAAATTAAGTTTGAAGTAGTCCTCTTAGTCTTTTTTTGAAAGCTATGTAAGTAGCAGGAAAAGGACATTTCTCGAGATTGTTATGATTTCTTAGCATTCTTGAAATCGGTGACTAGAAAAATCAATTGGTTCTAGCAAAAAGAACCACAAGAACGAGAAGAATCAACCGAGAAGAATGTCCTGTTGCATATTTAATTACAAGCTGGTTTTGAAACCGAGTGTAGCCCGCAGAAGCGTACAAATTTCCATAAATCTCATATGACACTTCCAGACAAAAGGAGCGATGGAAACTTTTGGTCAAATGAGTGCTCACTACACTACCAGCCACAAAACCAGGCGTTGGCCTCCTTATATAAATCCCCTTATATAAATCACATACAATGTTGGAAGTGAAAATGGACAAATTGACCTACCAAAAACTCCAAGAATTGCCTCCTTATATGTTTTTTGATATTTTAAAGCTGTCAATTTTAAATATTCATACAGTGTATACTTCCAATTGAGACACATCTAATGTGACATATGTATATGACTTGAAGAGACTACATGAAAGTCTGGGAAAAGTTGACCAGTGTGACATGTTTAGAGCTCAATACGATTGGAAACGTAACCCATCATGTCCAAAGAATTCGCGATGCAATTGAAGCGGAAATTGAATACTTTGAAAAAAGTATCGTTGAAAAACAGCCCAATTTCTCAAAACAGCAGTGAAATAGGGGATCACAATCCCCCTGCAATTTTAACGTGCTTGGAATGTGGAAAAAAGGTATAAGAAAAACCCCATGTTCAAATTAATCTAGAATATAAACCCTGGCGTGTAAGAAGATATTTCCTTTTTATTTCAAATATCATTCACATACCCACAAACAGCATAAACCAAATACAAAATATGTGTACTTGAAATGTGTTTTCAAAATAACTACAACAAAAAATGTAGAAATATAAAAAGTTGAACAAATAATTGTTGGGGCGGCCTATAGGTCACACTTGCAGCAAAAAACAGAACAAGGTTAGCAAGACAGAATTATTTGAAAGTACAAAGGCCGCATAATGGCGGCCGAAGGAAGTTTTCTAACAGACTAGCTCGCCGCGCGGGAGTTACGTCACCAGCCCAACCTGATGACTCATCAAAAATCCCATTTGGCGATAAGCCAACATATTATCCAACACTCAAGTTCTGAGTATGCAAAATTCAATGCAGCCAAAATATAAACAATGCCACCCAAAATCCCATAGAGCGACAAGCCAATATATTATCTGAATAAGCAAAATAAAAGATATTCATAATTAGAGATAAGAAAATCTTATAAAAGGGCTTGATGTAAGAAAGTCGAGAGTGATTGTGTATCTGTAGCGTAAGCCGTCACGCTGGCGGACCATCGATTAAATAAAACAACATAAATCGAAACGCTTGTGTTTCATTTAAAATAAATTTGTATTTTTTCTCTCCCGTTCGGCGAAGGGATCTTACTGGCGCAGTCGGTAGGATTACTAGAACAAATATCTAGTAAATCCTTAAAAGTGAAACGAGCCATAATAATAAAACTATTAAGTACTTCAATCTAAAGACTACCTGGCGAGCAAGTCTAAAACGCTCAACTAATCTATGGAGAGATCGACACAGAGCCAAGTACAGGATTAAGTACATTTAACAAGTGTTGTGAAATCAGTGAAAAGTGATTCTCAAAAAATGAGGGAACGAACTGTTACTCAAGGATAAACTACAAATCAGTTAATCCACGTAGAAGAACAAAGCAGATTCCGGAAAGACGACAACCTCGTTCTTAATTTGGTAAATAATATTTTTCATTGAAGATGGCTTTATTCGATCTAGGTTCCGCCGTACAATTGGCTGAACGACTACAAGTTTTTAATGGCAACAATCATTACACGGTGGAAAATTTCGTAGAACATATAGACCGCCTACTAGAACAAATAGCAGAAGAGCACAGAGAAACAGTAACTCGAGTAATAATCACGAAATTACAAGGTCCTGCAGCAGCCGCTAGATTATCAACATTTTCCGTACAATGGGCAGACATCAAACGTGCGTTAATACACAGATTTGGTATCAGAGAATCATTTATACAACTACGAGATCAAGCAGAACATGTTCAACCGAAAGATGTACACCATTTATACGAGCTCCTGAATGAACAACTAATAAAAATCAACAGAAAAACGAGATTAGAGGCGATAGTTCCTATAGACTACCTACCACACGCAAACGAAAACCGAATGCTGAATATATTCCTGGAAAAAATCAACAAAATGGACGCCACATACCTCAGATGCGACCATGTAACAACCATTCACGATGCCTATACAAAACTATGCGAAATCGGTTCCTACACAATCAACAAAGATCATCGAGAACCACGAAGTCAACAGCCTAACACTAATCTATTTTCTAAAAATGTTACTAGACCTAAGAATTTCAATTTTTCTCAATTAAATAACAATCAATTTCAAAATCAATGGCGTAACCCAAATCAATTTAGAAATCCTCAAAGAAACTCTGGACAATATAGAAATCAAAATTTCAGTCAAAATCAAAACCCATTCAATAATGCTAATCGAAACTTCCATTCTCCAAATAATCATTTTAATCAAGGATCAAACCAATGGAAAAATAATTTTCGCAAACAATTTTTTTCACATGGCATGAACAATGCCAGACCTTTTAATAATCCCCCACCAAGAAATCTAGGAACAGGTCCTAGAAATGTCCCAATGGATATAGGACATATTCAAGATTCGAACTCTCCTACTCAAGAGGCAAATTTTCAAGTGTTAGCCTCAACGGCTCAAAACCCCCCATGATAAATATTACTGTGGACAGGAAGGACATAATAGCGTTGATAGATACAGGTTCCACAATAAGTATATTAGACGATCAATATAAAAACGAAAACTGTTTGAAAAAAACAAAAGTAGAAATTAATACCCTCGCGGGGAAAGAACTAATAAACTATAAAACGATAACAAAATGTCCACCCGAATTAAACGGCGACAAACCTAACATTATATGGCATATAATGAATTTAAAAAATAGGGCATATCAGGCGATCTTGGGAACAGACATCCTCCGCCCAAATTAATTATGAAAACAAGACTATAAACTTTAATGGGAAAAAAGTACCAAGGATAAACAAAGAATCAAACATAAAATATGAAGAAATTCATTATATAAAACCAGTAGAAAATTTAAAAATCAATACAAAACATTTGAATAATGAAGAGAATATAAAATTGCGAGGATTAATAAAAGCGTATAAAGAATTATTTTACCAAGAAGATGACAAATTAACAAGCACATAAAATAAAACATGAAATTAAAACTAACACCGAAGAAGCGATATACTCTAAAATGTATAGAAACCCTCAAATTCACGACCAAGAAATAGAGAAACAAATCAAACAAATGCTAAGGGATGGCATAATTCGTCCATCCAACTCACCTTACAACAGCCCAGTTGTAATGGTATCTAAGAAAATGGGTAATACAGGCATATGTAAATGGCGTATGGCTTTTGATTACCGAAGGCTGAACGCCGTAAAAATAGATGACAAGTTTCCTATACCTAATATGGAAGGAATATTAGCGAAACTAGGAACATCACAATATTTTACTACTCTAGATCTTGCCAAAGGATTCCACCAGGTTGAGATGTGTCCAAGAGACGTTGAAAAAACAGCATTTTCGACAGCCCAGGGACACTATGAATTTTTAAGAATGCCCTTTGGACTAAAGAATGCCCCAGCTACCTTCCAAAGATTGATGAACGATGTATTGGCACCTGTTATTAATAAAATCTGCGTCGTCTACCTCGACGACATCCTAATATTTGGTACATCCTTAGAAGAACACCTACAAAACGTTAGGAAAGTATTTGATTTACTTAGAAAAGCAGCACTCAAAATTCAGGTAGATAAATGCAATTTCCTTACAAAAGAAACATCTTTCCTTGGTCATATTGTTAACGAGGAAGGGATAAAACCAAATAATGACAAAATACAGAAGATACTAGAAATCCCTTTACCTAAATCAAAAAAGGAAATCAAGTCTTTCCTTGGATTAACGGGTTACTACCGAAAATTTATTAAAGATTATTCCAAAATCGCGCTACCTATGACAAAATATCTCAAGAAGAACACCAAAATAGATCCAAAAGATCTTAAATATGCAGAAGCCCATGAAAAACTTAAAACTATCCTAACAACAGATCCCGTTCTAAAACATCCCGATTTTTCCAAAACCTTTACGCTAGGCACAGATGCAAGCAATTATGCAATAGGCGCAGTCCTTTCGCAAGACAATCATCCCATCGTTTACATCTCAAGAACATTAAACGACCATGAAAAAAAATGCTACAATAGAAAAAGAATTACTAGCTATTGTCTGGGCAATCAATTATTTAAGACCATACCTGTATGGCAGAGAATTCAATTTGTACACCGATCACAGACCCATCGTTTGGCTTTACCAAAAGTACAAAGGGAAAGATGTAAATCAACGAATACAACGATGGATATTAAAACTCGGGGAATATAAAATAAATATCAAATATATAAAAGGAAACGAGAACATACCCGCAGACTATCTATCGCGAATAATAAATGACAATATACAAGAGGAAGCTAATCCAGTGACTATTATCGAAGACAGATTAATTGCACCTGAAAATCAATTTGACATAGAGGCAATGGGAGGAAAGCTGATATCTCCAGGAACCTTGGTTCCCACCCAACACAGCGCCGAAGAAGATTCAAGCGACCACATCCCTATATAAACAAATATAAGCAACAAATAATCCTCACTAATTCCAAACGACCGGAAATAATGAAAAGTATAAACCGACGAATTATAATAAATTCGAAGGAAATAGATGGACGTCTTGTAACCTATCTGAAATCGAAAATAAAACCCATGAAAACCGCCATATATTGTGAACTAACGGATTTAGATTATAATAAAGTCCAACAGAAATTAATAGATCATTTCGATACACGGCTAATAAAATTTGTACGTGTCAATAAAATACTAAGAGAACCGACGAACGAGGAAGAACTAATGCAAATAATAGAAGAATACCATTTAAAAGAAACCGGACACTCAGGAGTCAATGAGAATTACGCAGGAATATCTAGAGAATATTACTATCCTAACATGAAAAATTATATTAACAGATATATAAATCTATGTCAAACATGCAATTTAGCAAAAAACGATAGAAATCCTATTAAACCAAAATATCAAATAATAGAAACCCCAAAAGACATACGTGAAATCATGCACATCGATATAATTGAAATAAAAAGAAAAATTATCCTGACACTAATAGACCGATTTTCTAAACACCTCGCAGCAACCACACTTGAGTCACATAATAATATAGATATTTGCAAGGGGATGAAACAACTATTCGCCTTCTCAGGAAGACCCCAACTGTTAATAGCAGACAATGAGTTCGATAAAATATTGATCAAAGAATACCTCAATAGCAAAGGTATATCCTATCACTTTACTAAGCCCAATACTCACACAGGTAACTCCGATGTAGAAAGAGCACACTCCACTTTGCTAGATAAGATCAGAACTAACAAAAATAAAAGCATAGAAGAAGCCCTATATGAGTCAATCGAATATTATAATAGACAGGTACATACAACAACAGGTGAGAGACCAATAGATATTGAACGAGGAAAAGTTGAGAATGAAAAAGTATATGAAAAGATGAAATTAAACAAAGAAAAATATACAGGAAAATTGAACAAAAATAGAGAAGAATATCGGGAAGAAAGAGACCTCATACCTTTAAGAAACTATAAAGCAAAAAGACATAAAGAAGAACCAAGATTTACCCAGACACCTTATAACAAAAACAAACATGCATTCAACCTAATTAAAAAACCAAAACGAAAAATTGTCATTACAGACAACGGACGTCGTGTGACAAGAAGCGCTCAAAGATCCCTGATCAGTGAGGAAAAACCCGACAATAATCATGAAGCTACCACAAATAATGTTATTACTGCTATCGCTCAGATTCATCCAACCCCAAATATTGACCTTAGAATCATTTAACAATGAATCAGGATACATCGAAGTAAAAATCAATACAATTAGTTTAATCGAAGAACAAAGGATTATCCTCCATAAAGTAAACCTCTCGCAAATAAAAGAAATTATAAACGACTTCAAAATTCAAGCCTACACCGACCCTTTATTTCCTATACATCAAAGAATCCTACTAAATGAGATAGAAAACAAAGAAACCCAATATTTGACATTGCTCCCTAAAGTAAATTCACGTAGAAAAAGAGAAGGTATAGTTAAACCAACTGGTACAATCTATAAATGGCTATTCGGAGTAATGGATGATGAAGATAGGCAAGATATCGAAGATCACATGAGAATAATTGATACAAATAACAAAAATATAATTAAAGGGTTAAACAAACAAATTACTATCAATGAAGAGTTCAAAAGGGAATTAACGTATTTAAGATATATTATCGAAATAGACAGAGTCGAAATTACACATACCATTGAAGCAATCCATAAAGAAATTCGTTATTTAACTTTATTAAATGCAATACATATGCTAGCAGATAAAATTGAAATATTACAGGATAATGTTATGTCCTCCAAATTAAACATCAATGTACGTAACATGTTAACAGTAGAAGAAATAAATGATAATGAAATTTCGGTAGAAAAATTAGAACACATAGAATCTAGCTTGGCTGTAAATTCCTTTAATACCGAAGAACTACTATTTGCAATTAAAGTTCCTACAAAAATTATGATCGTGGATGTGTCTGAAGTTCATCCCTTTCCAGATAAAAGTCATCAACAAATAGATTTTGAATATGAACAAATTGTTAAAATCCACAATCAAACTTTTAAATACAATAATGAAAGAAAAGTTAAGAGCTTGAAAAGAAGTAATCTCTGCATGTACACAACAGGGAATTGTCCTGTTGTCCCAGAAGAAGAATGTATTCATGAACTGAAGAAAGGACTAGTAATAGTCAACAAAAATAATATGTACATTAGATCCACTTGCGACCAAAGAACTTGGAACGTATCGGGAAAATACCAATTAAGTTTCAGTAATTGCGAATTAAGTATTAACGATATTCAATTTAGAAACACAATTAAAACATATCTGGCCCATATTATCATACTTGGAATTGTTACTAATAAAACCAATCAATTCACTTTTCAAGATTTAAAGATTTAAAAGATTTCCAATTTAATGCTGAAATGTAAATGAAATGTAATTCACTTATTTATTTATTTATTCCATCCTACAGACAAATTTCAATCCCATAACAAAATAAAAACAAATATTATAACCTAAATAATAGTTTAACATAACAAAATGATGACTAAAGCAAATCAAGTTTGAAATAGTCCTCTTAGTCTTTTTTTGAAAGCTATGGAAGTAGCAGGAAAAGGACCTATCTCGAGATTGTTATGATTTCTTAGCATTCTTGAAATCGGTGACTGGAAAAATAAATTGGTTCTAGCAAAAAGAACCACAAGAACGAGAAGAATGTCCTGTTGCATATTTAATTACAAGCTGGTTTTGAAACCGAGTGTAGCCCGCAGAAGCGTACAAATTTCCATAAATCTCATATGACACTTCCAGACAAAAGGAGCGGTGGAAACTTTCGATCAAATGAGTGCTCACTACACAAGCAGCCACAAAACCAGGCGTTGGCCTCCTTATATAAATCCCCTTATATAAATCACATACAATGTTGCTTATATGTTTTTTGATATTTTAAAGCTGTCAATTCTAAATAGTCATGCAGTGTATACTTCCAATTGAGACACATCTAATGTGACATATGTATATGACTTGAAGAGACTACATGAAAGTCTGGGAAAAGTTGACCAGTGTGACATGTTTAGAGCTCGATACGATTGGAAACGTAACCCATCATGTCCAAAGAATTCGCGATACAATTGAAGCGGAAATTGAATACTTTGAAAAAAGTATCGTTGAAAAATAGCCCAATTTCTCAAAACAGCAGTGAAATAGGGGAACACAATCCCCCTGCAATTTTAACGTGCTTGGAATGTGGAAAAAAGGTATAAGAAAAACCCCATGTTCAAATTAATCTAGAATATGAACCTTGACGCATAAGAAGATATTTCCTTTTTATTTCAAATATCATTTACATACCCACAAAAAGAATAAATCAAATACAAAATTTCTGAATTTGTAATATGTTTTCAAAATAACAACATCAAAACATGTAGTAATGAAAAAAAATTAAATAAATAATTGCTGGGGCGGCCTTTAGGTCGCACTTGCAGCGAAAAACAGAACAAGGTTAGCAAGACAGAATTATTTGAAAATACAAAGGCCGCATAATGGCGGCAAAAGGAAGTTTTTTTAACCGACTAGCTCGCCGGGCGGGCGTGGTGGCAATACGATATTATGAAAGCTCTGATCTTTGCAAATCACACACACACACGGAGAATTTTTACTGTTTTATTTCAATAATTTTAATAGTTTTAATAGAAATATAGTAAACACAAGCAAGTCAATAAAATATTCAATTTACATGAATTCTGCACCGCTGATTCTGACCACCTCCTCTGTCTTCAATATGAATTTCCACTTCAGCTTGATTTCGCGACTTCACATAAGCGTCTTTCTTCACTTCATCTGGCATCCGCCAGAAACAATCTCCGTCATGACTTACACAAATGTATTCCTCTTCACATATTGAGTCAACAGCTTGCAAAACACGTGACATCCATTGAAAGACTCTCTTATTCCGAGCCATCTGATCGCGGTTCAACCTCTATCTTTACTTATTAACTTTTCTTGAATCTACCTCCTTACTAAATATTTTATTCTCCTTCTTAAAAGTATTTGAACACTGCTAACATCCGAATTATATTACCCCTGTGGATGGGGGAGGCTAGAATACAATAACAGTAACCCAACTTGTCGTAAGAAGCGACTGATGGGAAACAGCACCGAACCCGACTACGATTCGACTCTCGACTGGATTTGACGCATCAAAACGATTATCTTGGCGCATTCTTCCGTAGTGGAAAACGTTGCGTACACCACCACGATCTCATTCAGTCCCAAGCGGAAAGAACAATGATTGGCCGGTATTTAATGTGGCTCCGGGGGTTTATGACCACCTCACTCCTCACTGCTATTGTTGAGTTGACCTGAGCATAGAACCTAAGCTTTCGGAGGAGAAAGATAACGAAAAATGAGCAGATAGTTAAGAAGGTTATCGCGGAGAACCGTTTCGAGGAAAAACGGTTGACTAAAAAATGCTGTGTGATCCTAAATATCAATCGTGCATAAATCAAAAGACTATCAGTGAGGATGCAAAAAATGGAGTGTTTGAGCTGGACCTCTTGGATTGAGTCGGCCACTACAGGAGGCCTTGGAAGAAGCTGGAAGAAGAACATCCAGACCAAACGGTGTACGTTAAAGTCATCCAACCGCTCCTTCCCAGTATCAAGAGGACTGCTGCTAGCCCTCTTGAGAACGAACAAGAGAAAAGGCTTAAGGAGAACACTGCCCAAAGATACAAAGAAAAGGCGCCTTCCAACTTGTGATATCTAAGGCGGCGAAAAAAGCCGTAAAATGTGAACAAGGCCTTAGTCAGCAAACAGTTGGCTAACAGAAACATTTGGCGTGGACAAACCGGCGAAGAAAAGGCGAAGAGTCCTTGAGAACGCTATTCTTGTGCAGCCCACTAACGGGACTAGTTACTCTCATGTTCAACGCGATATCCGCAAGAATGTAAAGCCGGAGGATGCAGGGATGATTATTAAAACTCTACGATAGACGAGGTCAAGAGAAAGGTGTTCTCTATCTCGGCGATAGAGAACCGCCGAGGACAAAGGTTGGCCATACTCGACGTAATGGAGAAAGGAGCTGCACAACTCCTGGCCAAAGGAACACTAAAAATCGGCTAGGTGGTGTGCTGAATTCGCCATCGAGCCACCCCAGTTCGCTGCTAAAGGTGCCTTGGATACGGGCACACTACTTCGAATTGCAAGGGTCCTTACCGTAGTATGCTCTGCTTCAAGTGTGGAGTGTGTGGGTATAGGATAAAAGAGTGCACTGAGAGTCCGCGCTGTTTTTTATCATCTTAACTGATCATCTTAACTGATCATCTTAACTCTCAACCGACAGAGCACCTTCACGTTGCAGATACAGGTATGTGCCCAATCTTTAAAGAGGCAGTAGCAAAAGCAAAAGCAGCTCTGTGGTAATGATCAGGGCCTTTGAACTTAATTTGCACCGTAGCATCAATGCACAAGATTTGCTAGAGCAGTTCGCCAGAGAACAGAGGGCTAATCTGCCGCTACTGAGCGAACAACATCGAAACAAGACCTCACCAACCTGGTACTCCGATGACTCCCATACTGCTGCCAATTGGGTTCGGGGAAGCATACGACTACAGGGTCATGGCCGAGGAGATGGCAGCCCGGGTATAACGTTATTCAGCGTATACCTAACGTCGAATGAGCCAATGCCATCTTTTCAATCAAGACTGGATGTTGGAACTAGAGGATGTTGTCCTGAATACAGAGGGCAAAATACTTGTGGCAGGAGACTTCAGCGCCAGAGTCGTTGAGTTGGGCATGTCCCAAACCGATTCCAGAGCCGATGTGATTTTGAAAGGCGGAACGACATCGGGGAGCCCTTCGAAGAGAAGGACTTCAGTCGAGGGAATGGTTGCGTCAACGAAGAGCCTCATCACTTCTGCCTGTAGCCCATCATTGCACGACGGAGGCTTCGACACGACAGGCCTGCTGTACATTGGTGGTCAAAAGATATCGAAGACAAAGTGAGTCTCACAGACTTCCACGTGCAGTTCAGCGCTCGAGAAGTGAAGAGGAAGCATCCAATAGGACAGCAGCATACAGGTCAGTGAGGAAAGAACTCCGAAGGCTCATCAACGAGACTATTGCACGCTGCTGGCGAGAAATTTTGGATGGCGTGAACAGGGATCCGTTGGGGCTCGGCCAGAAGGTAGTGTGGCGCAAGCTCGGTAACCAACGGAAGCCGTGTTTACTTCAAGCAGACAAGATGGACGAGATAGTGCAGGCACTGTTCCCAACTCATCCCGTCCGTATTGATACTATCCACGAGGATGATTCAGTAGAATGCCCATTGTTCACAAGGAATTAGCTGGAGGATACGGTGCTTTCTATGAAAGCTCGAAAGATACCAGGACTAGACGGCATTCCAACTGAGGTGCTACAAATGGTCTTCCACGTTTGTTCTGACTTGTTGCTCAATGCGTTCAACGCTTACCCGAGAGAAGACGTATATCCATCTCGCTGGAAGGTGGCAAGGCTCGCATTGATAAGTAAGTGGAAAGGGGAACCCGAGCTGCCTTCTGCATACCGCCCGATTTGTATGCGGGACACAGCCGGGTAAGTGTTTGAAAAGCTGATCAAGGTAAGACTCACTGATGCAATTCGTGCTGCAGGGGACCTATCTCCTCGGCAGTATGGCTTTAGAGAAGCGCGACCCACTTCCGATGTCATCATGGATGTGGTGAATGTAGGCCGTCGAGCCGAAGCATACAAAAATGGTTCCAAACGAGTGGTTCTGCTTTTACGCTTGACGTCAGGAATGCCTTAAACTCCGCCAGATGGGTGGATATTCTTGGCACATTGGAAAATCCTTTCCGATTTCGGTTTTCGATTTTCGGCGTTTTGGCTCTAAGTCGACTCGTGTGCAACATCGGTGGGCCCACACCGAGAACACGCCGACTCCTCACTGCGACTGTATGGCTCTGAGGTTTGGGTCGGAGCTCTCAGCAAGTAACCGTACCGAAAGCGCTTGGCGCAGGTACAGAGACGAGGAGCTTTAGCGGGTTGCGTCTGCATACCACACTGTCTCTGAGTCGGCTTTTCTGGTAATCGCAGGAGTGATGCTCATCACCCTCCTTGCTAGAGAGCGACGGAGAATTTACGAAAGAAAAGGGATTGGTTCTAGATATGCTGTCAGTCGAGAGGAGAGGCAAGGCACAATAATGGAGTTTCAACAGTCCTGGGAAGGCGACTCTAATGGCCGGTGGACTGTCCGCCTTATAGGAGACATGGGATCGTGGCTCAATCGAAGGCACGATGAGACTGATTATTACCCTACCCAGATTCTTAGCGGGCATGGGTATTTTGACGACGCATATCACATCTTCTTCAAATGTAGAAGGTGGAACAGGATGCGGAAGGACTTGTGGGAGGTAATAGGAGATATTTCTCCCGACAATCTGGTGGGGGAAGTGCTGAAAACTTTTGACACATATTGGGGCAATACTTACAGCGAAAAAAGGTATAATGGATTGCCTTGCGGCGCGGGGTCTGGAGAGTTTCCTATCCAGCTGTCATCCTCTCTTCCCCCTCCCGCTGGGGGAAGATTTTCTCTAGGCTGACGGTGCCCTAGGGTGAAGGGAAAAATTTCCCTAGCCCGAAGTCATGTGTCAAACAGTTCCAGGCTAGGGTCTGTTGACAGAGGGGGTGTTTATTGGGTAGTCTGTCCCACACTCCAGGCGTAAATTGCCTTCACCGCCAAACCAAAAAAAAACATCCGAATGATATCGATGGGAAATTTCTTCCCACCAGCTTTCTGAGAATTTAATTATTTTTTTACTTTTTTTGACTTTTTTTCTGTTTTTTAAATAAATGTTTCTTCATTTCTAAATCTAATTACAAAGGCTTTCATTTTAATTCTAGGCTTAGTTCTATTCTATTTCGGTTGCTTTTCTTATAATCTAAAATATTATGATTGCAAATTAACATTTTTATCAAAATTGAATGATAACAAATAATATTTTTTGATATCTTTTAATTTTTTATTTTATTTATAAAATACTTTAACTTTGATAAAAGGACATAATACGTATCGGATGGACTCTATTATGTTGCCGAAAGAAATCGCAAACGTTGTTGGAAGGGTTAACCGATTTTAGACAAACTTGCTGAATGCTTGATGGTTTTAAATGTAGAAGATTCAAGTTCCCATCAGTCGTAAAATTTCACCCAATTAATTTTGAGCTCCCCCTCGACTTTACGATACTACGTTTTGCGATACCAAACCAAATACTAAATCAATACATTTTCAAAGTATTGAATTTTCTGTGGCAGTCTGTTTGCTCTCTTTATTTTTCTGACTATTTACTTACTAGAATCCTTAGCTCAAGGGGAATATTATACAAAACAAATGCTCTTGGAACCAAAACAACATAAGCGGCAGGAAAAGGAAACAAAGATGTATTGAGTCTATACAAAAAATATTCTTGGTTCAAATATCACTGAGGTACACTTAAGTAAGTAACTGATTTCAAGTGCTTTTCCACGATTTTTTTTTTTTTTGACGAGTTCAAACAATGTTTACCTTTTTATCTATATTAGATTACATTTATTGAACCTTCAATTTTCTCAAATAAGCTCTCGCATGTAAATTTATGATGTGGAAAATCGATTGAAATGAGCAAACGTTTCGAATGTATCATCTTGATATTTTCTTTCCAATCATATCACCAAGGACGTGAATAGCATTTATGTGCTTGTATATTGCATTTAACTTTTTTGACTTTTCGACTTTTATTAATAGGATTACATGTAATAAGTAGGTGTACCTATTTATGATAAGGGATAATAACAACTGCTCAATTGACATCGAACCTCTTTTCAAAAGGTAAACATTAATGGAAAAATTTTTGGATTTTTATTTTCGGTTTTGGTTTGATATGATATATTGTAACTTAATCCTATCGGTGAATGCCGGAGGGGTTCTGTTTCACGTGTACTTGTAATAACAGAAGGATTTTGCTCGCATTTTCTTGATAGCATGCCTTTTTTTTAGTTTAAGTCAACTGTACTTGTACCCGATCAAAAGTCTCAGATTTCTATCAATTTGACTTATTATTCGTGTATCTTTCTATCACCACTTTAATTGCGCTTCCTTTCTGGGATCTAAGGATTTCTATGAATGACGATTGTCGAATCCCTACAGTCAGAGCGTTATATATCTGCAAATCGTATTCAGTATACTGAATGTATTGGTATCTGTTGATAGTCCCAAAATTTTTTAATATTACGATCGTTGGAGCAAAATGAGGATTTTCCGTAAGCCTATCCTTACAATAGACTTAATAGACTTACTTACTTAATCAAAAACGATTCTTCATAATTTGGTAAGGATCTCTGTGATATAATCGGTAATGAATGTCTTCTTTATTAATGTTTGAGTAGCCGCAGGCAAAAACATGTTTTTGTTGCTGGCGCTCACCGAGCCTCGCTGTTTTTGTTTTTGAGGATGCATTTCGAAAAAAAGCAGTTCTCCAGAGTGAAACAAGCGTGGTACGCGAATATATGTGAGCATTTCGAAGGAAAGAATAATGAACGTTTTTCTGTCGTTCCTTGTCTCTTTCCTTTCCATGTTCCCATACGCGCTTTGGCGTTCTCCCATCTCCGGTGTATTTTGTAAGTTCCTGAATATCTATCTATCAATATACCTAAGTATCTTGGAGCTAGCCAAGTGGACGGTGGGGTGTTGGCTCTTAGCCGTCAACACTAAGGGATCAAATTAGAGTGAAAAATGCCGAATTTAGCACCCATACTGTTGTGTGGTACAATGGTCCAATGGTCCGCTCTAGACGCGTTTGACGCAGTCGCTACTGGTCAGTACAAAGAGCGTCAGCAGGTACTGTTGACGCTCTTAGTAATGACCAGTAGCGACTGCGTCAAACGCGTCTAGAGCGGACCATTGGACCAGCTACATACCATTATTTCTCTGAGCTAGCAGTGCTAGTTATGACAGAAGTGCTCCCCAACGATCTTCTTGCAGAAGAACAAAAGAGAGTTCCTCCATAATACTGTTACTCGCAAGGACCGAAGAAAAACTTTCTGAAAAAAGAACAAATTGATAAATGATGGTCAAGACAGGTGAGCCCTAGGTAGGCAAACGTATGATTTTTGACCAAAGATTGGTTAAGGGCATTGTCACATTTATTTTTACCCGACGCCACTGCTCATAGGGAGCGGATAATCTCATTCATACCTATATAAGACGGGAATGTAACGGTCCTCTGATTATATTCTTAGCGCGAGGATCATAGATGGCTCCTTTTCTTCATGCGGCAGATAACCCAGGCCCAAAACGTACACGTCAGAAATTTCTGGAACTGTTTGCGAGAGCGCAAGGTGTTATAGACGCAATACTACTTGTAGGCGAGTAACACCAAATCAGGCTTCGGGTAGAATTGTCCCATAATCAAAATGGCACAGGCACCATCTGAGTGCTGTTACGCACTCGTCAAGGAGTTCAGAGCCATAAGCGAGGAAACCACATTCGATTCGATAGTTTTCAGCGTCTTCTTCACGCCAAATGAGCAAATAATTTCCTTCTTGGACCCGCTGAGTGTGGCAGCGTACGTTGTCTCGAGCACAAAATGGTGAATTGTTGTTTCAGGTGAACTCAATGACCTATTGATTCGATAGGGCATGACTCGAACTGATCCCGAAGGAGTCAGATCCTAAAACAACTCCACGGAATTGCGTCGTAGTGATGAACGTTGAGAATCCACCAACTCGCCACCAGAGTGTGCGTCAGTTAGCGATTTCTGCTGTAGCATTCGCTTTCGAAATCCTTTTTGTATATAATGAAAAATTTGAGAAAACTGGAGGACTACACTTAAAATGATCAAAAGTATTCAAAAATGAGGATTCTACTTGTCACCGTATAAAGACCAGGAGTTTCAGGAAAATGGATGCCGAAAGGTACGATTGGCGATGTAGAGGGGCGCAAGTATGTCAAGAGGGTCATCGAGATAAAAAAGGTGAAACTAAAGACGTCGTTTACTTTGATATTATTCCCTTACATCGGCTTCCAGCTCGTCCAGCCCAGACAACGACAACAACATGACAAGCCTATCCTATACTGGAGATCAAAATTGGAAATAAACGAAGGGAGTGTCAGAAGCTCCAGAAGGTAAAGCACAATATTTGAGGAGTTTCGCAGAGGTCGACGGTCGAATTTTACTATTCAAATGTGCAGGGAAACTCTTTCACAAGACAGTAAAGTGCATTGCTAGTAGTATTTTGGAACAAAGATTATGGTCGGCAGCAACCAAACATTAGTCGTTGACGCTTGACGGTCCACATTTGCTTCCAAGCAACTGGATATTGTCCCGACACCGAAGAAAATGCAGAAGGCTATGATCCTGTTATAGACTCAAGGAGTCTGACAACCTTAGAACCAGTGGTCTTAGGCATTACGATTATAGTTCGAACATTATATTACCGATGTGAGGGCATGGCTTAGTAGAAGACACGGTGATATCAATTACTTTTTAACTGAGCTCCTCGGTCATAGTTTTTTCTTTATAGTCATAAACTGAAAAAAGTGGTCCCTATACTGCTTGCTCCACTTGAAAAACATAAACGATGTCTACCCAAACTTTATCAAATGCGGACCGGGTACGAAGCAACGCTGTTCTTATTACGAGCAAAAACGAGGACTCTACTTGAACTTCAAAAGACTCGGATAGTCTGGTGAATTTGAAGACATTACCAATTTTAAATGGAACTACCTGGCATATTATACTCGTTTTTTATAAGAGATAAGAGGGATTTATATAACAGAGATGACTTTTTTGGTCAACCCTCCAGGTGAACGTTAAGGCGGAACCTTTAGCTGAAAGGGACTTTTCCAACCGATGGTGCCTGTAGGCGGGAATATAGAGGCCTATACCTAAAAAGTAGCTGCAGCCCAAATTTTTTGTGTCTCAGGGGTGGTGTTGGTCTGATAGCCTCTCGCTTAGACTAACATCAGCCAGAATAATGGTCTTAGATTGACTTTTTCCTAAGATTGTTGGCATTATAGAGTCTACGCTAAGCTTAGTGTATGACTAATCTCTTTGTGATATCTTCCAACAGAAGCACTTCCGTATTTTTTAAAGACCTTGAAACCTTGAAACAGGAAATGATGATTAGCTATGATTCTCATATCAGTTGTCAGCAAGATTGTTAAAATGCATTAAAGACACAATAGACAGAATACCAGCAGTCAATTAGTGCGAACGAAGAAAATATATTTTTCAAATATTTTTAATTAGTGCTTTGGCTTCATTTTACCCATTTTCCTTAATTATTTGCTGAGGCCAGTGAAGCTCTGTTGTTCTCCGTCAGTTTTCTTGTATCGTATACAGATGTGTCGTCGTCTTTGAGGTCGAAACCAAATCCTGAAGTAGGGCACAGTTCCATCAGTAGGGCAATGGAACTTTGTTCGTATGACAAAAAAGCCAATTTTTTTACGTAACGATTAAAGCCCTTATACGGAAAACTGTTTTTTTTTTTATAATTACCAATAAAAAAAAACAGTTTTCTTCATTTTCCGATTGTCTAAAGTACCAAGAATCGTCTTCGAAAATTTTACAGAGATATTCGAATTAAATAGCTGACCACCTTTACACGCGTTTACATCGCTTCAAGGGAGAAAAACTGATGTGTGAAAGATAGTGATGTAATGAGTTGGCAGTCGAAAGGATGGACTGAAGCTTGTACCTATGTCATCGCCGATTTGGTGCTTTTTGGTTCTTGGGGCCTATGGTACACTGAGGGAAGGTGGAAAGAAAGAATAAATGCGCGTCGGAGTTGTAACTATCGGACTGTTGGACTGATGACTAAATGATGAAGCTGGCCATGAAGATATGAAGCAGCATAGATTGTGCTAATCCAATCTAGCACAAAGTACACATGACGATGACTGAAGGAAAACAATTAAGGGAGGCATGTATAGCTGAAGCAACCTGGGTCGCAATTCATGTCACCAAAAGCTGAGATGTTGATTGAGGACTAGACTTGACAAGAAGTAAGGAGAGGACTATGTAATTACCGGATTTGATGTAGACAAATGTGCAAGTGAATTGAAGGAAAAGTTGAAAAAGTTGAATTAAATGATGCGTAAAAGTCGATATCTATAGTGTAACGTTGCAAAACTGACAGATGACTTAGTATACTAAATGTGACGGACGAAGCGTCTTGTTACATGTACACGATGCGATGTTAAATATAATTAGCAGGTGGAAAAGCTAGCATTGCAACTTCAACTCTGTTGATGGGGTGGGTGCGAGACTAGTACACTTACTAAACGTGGAACTTGAAAATGTCATGTAAAATGTGCCGTAAATGTCGTATTACGTGTTGTGACTGTTATTAACTCTGAACCTATAGATTTGTACTATAGGACTCCGGGTGAGGCAAGTTGGCCGAGTAGGTGTGGGCTATAGCCACAGAATATTTAGTCTTTTGGGGGTGCCGTCCCACGTAGCTGAGGTGTTAGGTATTGTTATCAGCCCCTTGTGTCTGGAACAAAATCTGACAGTATTTCGCGGACTGTTAAAAGGCGCAACCTGATTAGATGTTTATCTGACCCAAGGATTGGTAGGACGCCCGTGACATATTGCTGTAAGCCCTCCACACCGTGAGGAGCTGAAACGCAGTGGTATCCTTGGCTGCAACGTGGTGGTTTCAAAGGAGAGAGGGTAGGATGAGAATTCACTAGTTCTGTTTAGATATCTAAATATTGTAAGCTAAATTTGGACCTAGGACTGGAACTTGTTTCAGATCTTGGTGGTTGACACATTGTTTGAAACCTGTCTATGGAGACCGGGGAATTAGGCCACGAAGACAGGTGTCCACGTTTATCACTTCGACTTCATGAAGTTACACTTTGCTTGTAGTCTTCCAAGGTAAGAGTTTAAATGAGAGTCTTAAACATGTTAGCAAGTCTTCTGTGATTCCTGAGAATATTATGGCTTGTAGCTCAAAGCTTAGCTTATATCTTATACCAGCTTTGGGCAGATGGTTTGCTTTGACATGAAGATGGAACAATTAAATTTTTTTGATCATTGGTTTCACGTTTGTATATTAAGCAAACTTGTATAAAAAGCTGTTTGCCGAAATTACAAAGAATACATATGCTTGGTAGAGAAGGGAAAATACCTAGGTATAAAATGGAATAGAACACTACTTTAGAGTCAACACATGACGCAGAGAAACAGCTGTGATACAACAGAAATGACAGAGGTACAACTATAACTCTGCTGCTTTTATTGAAAGACAAGTGGGGACGAATTGGAACATTAGATTTGAAAAAGCCCACTGGCTAGATACAACAGGCGTAAAGCCAATACCTGCCTATGGAGCACTGGGATAGGGGCCACTGCCACAATACGAACCCAGTGCAAGAAAACTGGAGAAAACTGAAGAAGACCTAACAAATAGTAGACCTTCTCAAGCTCTTGTGGCATCACAGCTGCCATAATGACTACACTAACTGCTACGATGAAGAAGATGCTCAACTTAATGCCCCTCGCCAAATTCATTATCATCTCTTACGAACATCACATTAAAATTCCGATACAATTTCACCGGTGTTTCATGCAACAATCTGATACTTGATCATCATGCGAATCGGAAAAGAGTGAGAATCGTTGTAAGACTTCGCGTTGAAAGGTGAAATCGTGATCTCTACCGACGGTTCCAAAACGTATGGAGGGAGTGGTACAAGAATCTTCTTCCAGGATCATCCGTATTTGCAATAAAACCAACCATTAAAGCGGCAAAAGACAAACTTACCAGAGCAATGCGAATATTCTCGGATAGCCTTTAGGTACTTTCAGAGTTTGCTTTTGACCGTTTAGTTTCACAATTAGGGAAGAACAGTAAGCCAGCCCTTAAAATTGGAACAGTTTGAGTAAACGTCAAATTAATCTTTGACCCCGGTCACAGCGGGCATGTGGTATATGAAACAGCGGATGTTCTAGCAAGAGCTAAATCAGCTGATCAAGACGCAATCAGACACCATCAAAAACCATTTGGAACAGTAAAAAGGAAACTCGACAAAGTATTCGAAAAGTGGCAAATACAGCCTGCAATGATAGGAATGACTGCTGCATAAGCCAAACATTTTAGTTTCTCTCTCTTGAAACTATGACAAAACGGCTCATAGCAAAAGGCTCTAAATGACAAATAAACACTGGTGAAAATCCTTACAGACCTCAATCTCTTAGATTAACATGCCTAATGAGTAGAAATCCAAACGGAATGACAGCTACCAAGTTTGTAGTGGGGAATAAGAAAGTTCAAAACACATCCTGCTAATGTGTTGACCAGCAAACAGCTCACTTCCCTGACACGTGCTGAAGTAACAGAGCTGAAATAGTTGGCGACCATTACGGGGATCTTCGGCTTTTCTATAAAAGAACAGAATGGACCACTAGTAAATATGAAGCCCACATACAGGAAGCTAAGGACCGATGCTGGCCTATACTATGCCATCAGTGACTCCTGTAAAAGAGCGCAACAAATTAATTTCTGCATGATTTCAAAACTACGGAACTACGTATTTTCACTGTTCAAAACTCTTCGACATTTTTTTGACTCCAATTTACTCTCCCAACGCAGTCATATGAGTAAAGTAGAGTATTGTCCCTGTTAATGCTTTACATTTTTATAATAAAGTCATATATTAAGTACTTTCGTAAATCTTTCAGTCTTTCAGCTTTCCACCTGATCGTTTCAGTTGAGAAGCTTCAACAAACGATGCGGACTGTTAAAAATCAAGATTTTATCTCATAAATATTGACTACTTTCGACAATTCACAACGTAAATTACTCCATCTCGAAACATCATTCACAAAGTTAAAGACTTTCTTGACAAAACGACTGTTAAATTGGAAGTATAGGAAGAAAAGGAGTACTGATTCCCTCTAGGAAATGTTCGGGACCTTTAACCGGGATGAGATGAAGATGTTTCCACCGTTATGCTCTGTTTGTTACTTGCATTGAATGAAGGCTTTTCAGCCAAGTGATTGCTTGACGTCGTTAACGTCTTCAGAATGACATCAATCTCCCGACGTGCAAACAGCTCCAAATCGACGAAGTGAAATTAACAGTGTTGTGCGTTTTATAGCTTTTAGGCGCCAAATTATCGCTATTATTATACGTATCGCGGAAGAGCTTCTTGAATTTCCTGATCAGAAGGTAATTTCCTTGAAATCACGTTTCCAGGCAACCGATAGGGAAGCAGATGAAAGTAAATGAAATGCCTCTACGCGTCCACGTACCCGTTTCGTTAACATTTTTTCAATTCATACAATAATTCCAGTGCATATAAGGAAACACAGGATCAACATAAGTACTCAAGTATCTTCCGTGGGAATTTAGGTAAGTCTTTCACCCGCTTCACCTGAGCCCATAAATTTTCATTTCAGTTGAGAGACTCATCAAAGCGAATTGGGAAACGGGTTTTGTCGAAAATTTATTTTCACCACATCGGCCACGAGCATCCTTGGAGATTTTTCAAGCTCTCCTGTTGTTTCCTATTGATTTTATGCCGTCTTGGCTTTTGTCCATTCTTTTCATTTTCGTTTTCTTCTTCTTCTCTCGACTCAAATCCCGTCAGGCTTGATTTCCGAATTTCATCGTAAATTTATTTTATATATGCGTTAAGGCACGTTTTTCGTGATATCACCTGATATTTACTTGTCTGCCCGAGTTGGGTTATCCGCTAGAGATAAAGGTTGCAAAGCTTGGATATCAGATTATTTCTTGATAAAATTTTATGGTAATCTAAAGCACAAATATCAAACTAACTCGTGCCTCCTCACAATCACGTCACTCCTTCGAAGTATGAGCACTTGCAAGTCGAAGAACTACGCACGAATAGTTTCCGCTTTCCTCATGAATCATTTAAAATTGATGTTCTTTTTTGTTCGGTTCAATTTCCAGGTGAGTTTGTCGGCAGCGGTCGGATCTTGTTCCTTGCTAAGACGCTTGAAAGCCAACAGGAATTCCGGCATCAACGGAAATAAATGTGTATTCAATACACTCGAAGGACTAACATCTTCGGAGAACGTTACGATGATTCCTGTATTGATATTAGGGTGATATAAAGCTTGTTTCAAACTTATAAATATTAATACGCATCAAAATGGAAAGGATGTTTATTCGACAACTAACCAATCATGTTGTTACGATTGAAACTCGACGCTGGTAAAAGTGGATATCATTATCAGGAACAGTTCAACGAATACATGTAAGAGTGTGTAAAAAAACGAACAAAATCACAACGCAAAATTTCCATCCACATCCCAGTCTAGATAACGAAGAGAAAAGCTGTCAGCACTTTCGCAAAATTAAAACTCAGTTCACCGCGAGGATATGAAGCTGATTCTCGTTAGTTGTTGACGCATTTACTAACCAAGAAATCAGTGTATAAGTTAATTATTTAACGACGAGATATTTGGGTAAACATTGTTTTAAACAGGGTCGGATCTGTAAATTCAAATGTGCCGATACGGAAAAGGTTGGTAGAATTTTGTAATTTTCCATAGGTTTATTTGCTTAGGAAGAATGCGCTCGCAGATGTTGAGCATGGATGGATTTTTTTTGTTTATGGGTTACAGGAATTAGAGTTGTGCATGGGTGGTCGATGTGACCCCGTATCTGCGGCGGCAGGTGTGAGGAAGTTATTGTTTTGAGCATGTGTTGCGGGTATTGCGCCTTGCATGAAACTGTGATTGGCATTTCGAGTGAAGTGCTTGGCAGTTACGGTGGTGAATCAAGGAGAAAAATTAAAGGGTGAGTGTTTTCACTGAGTGCGTTGTGTGGGGTGTAGTGGTTTGGTAATAGCATAGCTAAAGTAATAGTTGGGGAAGTTGGAGGATGGTGGTCGTCTCGTAGACATACGCGTTTAGTGAAATTTTATTGCCGGTTGGATGCTTGAGGGTGAGCGTTTCCTCCTCATTGGCCTGCGGAGGTGGGTTTTCCTCCTCGCCCGCCCTGGGGGCTGAAAGATGGGTTCCCCCCCCCCCGGCCTGAGAGACGGGTGTTCCTCACTACCGCATCATGGTGTCGCTGAGTGGTTTCCCCAGTGACTTCTTTTAATATATTCAATGTTATGTTATTTATATGAGAGGTTCGCTACCTTCCACTAGTTGAAAATAAAAAACATCCACCGCATACTCAGGGGTGTCCCCTTTTGTGTTTTTCAGGTCAGTGCAGTTCAGTTGTCGCCATTCCATCATATCTGCCCGAACGTCATTTAAAATTTATTTATGAAAAATAAAGTTGTTCAATAAGGAGTGTTTAATATATATATTTTTATGTTTTCATTTTACAGATCCCTGATTTTTATTTTCCGAAAAGCAAAATACAACTCAACTCAATTTTCCTAATTTCTATCTTAAATACTCTAAATCCGCCGACTTGCATATGACTGGGAATTCCGCTGTCGCATATGTTTTTCGTTAACGTGTGTTCCCAGGAAAAGTGCAATGCTGCACATTTCGCGTGCTCATGCAGGTAGATTCTTCGATTACGCAGGATCTCAGAATTCGTCGTTAACTTATACAGGTCTATACAAAAGAAACCGAACATACGTTGAAATGGGCTGAGCCATCATTCGCGAATCAGTAAAGGCCCAGACACAATCCTGCGTGAGCACGATGTGATTCTCGCTCGTCCTCGCTCAACACATTCAATTTACAATGCACGCGATGCGAGGAAAAATAATGCTCATATGACAAATGTCAAATTGGTGGCGTTTTAAATGAAATTTACTTGCAATTATTTTTGATTTTTGAAAAGTTTTGAATTTGGAATTTTCCTTCGTTTAGCAAATAATAGCCTCAACAAGAATGCACGAAACTTTCATTCAAAATTCATTCGGTGACCATTTTTTTTATTGGTCAAAGCAGGACGCCGTCAAACTTTATTCCTTCAAAACCTAAATAAAAGTACATAATGAAGTTATAATATCCTTAATGATAAAAATGGAAATGACAATCCATTTTAACAAAGTCTAGTGTGCTTGTTAATTATATTTTTCAGATGAACAAATTTGCTTTAGAATATCAGGTTTCGTCTTCAAATGTGAATGTAGCTGTTGGCATGGCATGTTGTTGTTGTGTTTTGTTACCAGAATGGCTTTTAGTACTGCGACTTCCAGCTGTGTTTCATCACTTGTCCAGATTTTGTTCATTTGAGAAAATACCCGTTCAACTGGAGCGTTGCTGCCTGGAAGACACAAAATATATTCAACTATGATGCGGAATGTATTATATTCCAGATGATTCGCCTGGAAGTGTCTAAATACTTCCATCCAACGATTTTTAGTGTTAATATTGTTGGTGTTCCACTCTATTACTTTTTGACTTGTAATATATTCACAAATCAAAGTAAATTCATCAAAAACGTTTACGTCTTGACTGCTACTCATTAATCTCATTTATATGGGCAAATCCATCACGTTTTGAACTTGCTCCCACATGGGGACCAAAATTAGGTTCGCCCATTCAAACACCTGTAATTCTGTATTAAATTGGCTCCCCTGCTCTAAGTATTCCTTACACGTTTTGTAAAATTCGGCTGCCGCTGATTTCACACTTTTTCCTTCAACAACACCAGTCTTCTGTAATTTTAATAACATATTACGGGCAACGTGATGCAATAAGCATGAGTTTAATTTTAATGCCAAGTTGTGTTTGAGCAGACTTTGAGAATTTCTGCAGACTTTCTTCAGCAGAATTTCTGCAGAATTTCACTGCAGACAAAGATTGCCCCTCAATTTTTAACACGGCTTGATGAAAACTCAGAAAGTAATTTTTCAATGGTGGAAACCTTTTTAATATTCTATCCAGTGCAGGCAGTAGCGCTAGCCATCTAGTTTTACTATAGCCTAAAACTTTTTGATATTCTATGCCAGCTGCTTCACAGAATTCCTTAAGCGCTTCAACACGAACGCTATAAATGTAGAAAAATGAATAAATTTTAACAATTATACACTCAAAATCAACAGGAAGACAATCTGCTGCTGTTTTGATCGAATTATGGATTATGTGTGCTCCACATCCAATTCCAATAAGCTTTTTTCCAAGAGATTGATTCAATTTCGAGTAAACATTGCTAACTGCTTTTCTATTTTTTCCTCCGAATTTGGTGTTTGTATTGTCTCCACAAAATGCTACAACTTTCGATTCCAATTCATTTTCTTTAATTACCTGAATCAAATAATCCACAACGATATCTGAAGTTTTCCCTGGTTGCTCTGCATACTCTAGAATTTTCACTTTTACTCCTTCCTGTGGCAATAAATAGCGTACTCAAATTGGAAAAAGCTTTGTAGATTCATGGTTTTAAGAATCAGTCAGCAACGTTATGCAAAGCAGCTCCACGATGTTGCTGTCATAGTTCGTGTATTGCCATGGGCGCCAAAACATTTAAACAATAGCTTCGGATTTCGTACGAGCATATCTAAATCTTTGTTCGAAGCATGTTTGTATTAAATTGGATCTACAATCATTGGATCGAAAGCTGTTATTTTCTTGTACGGTGTGGTAGGCCTAGGCACCTTCTGCTGCGGCAACATCAAAATCTTTGGTAGACGGTGATTCCGTTTTCTTAAAGAAATTCAATATTAAACAGCTAGAAGTGTCAGCATATTCAGATTGTCTGTGCTTTTTTGAACGTAAATGTACCGCGTAAATGTACTAACGGGACGACAGTACCGCAGCAAATGTCAAGCAGTTTTCGTAACATGTATTTGTATGCGACATCGTACAATGATTACGATGCGTCGATGCGAGGCGGGAAATATTCGGGAAATGTTCGCAACAAGGTGCGTGACGTTTGTCAAATGCAATATGGCGCTTAAATGAAATTTGAAATTCAAACGCCTTAATTACTTTTTAAGTACTATGGTTATTTCAAATGAAGTTTGAATGAAAATTTCATGCATCCTAGTTAAGGCTTTTATTCGCTAGACGAAGGAAAAATCCAAATTCAAAACTTTAAAAAAATCAAAAACAATTTCATTTGAAACGTCACCTATTTGACATTTGTCATATAAACATTATTGTTCCTCGCTTCGCGTGTATTGTAAATTGAATGCGTTGCGTGACAACGAGCGAAAACCTCGTCGCACTCACGTATCGTCGTCTCGCGGTATTGTATCTCGGCCTTTACCCTTGTCGTAGTTCATGGTATCCATGCTAATGATCTACTAGAACAATGCAGGCGCGGTAAGTATCACGAGCTGAACAACCCGACGTGGTAGGACGAGTTTGTTTGCTTGCTAATAGGGCAGTATCTATTTGTGTACACTAAGGGCAATATCCGAATATCAATATATATGCGGATATCGGCAATATCTCCCCTTGTTAACAGAGAGAAATAAGCGATGCATGTTTGCAACGTAAAAACTAGAATCATCGTTGCCATATAGACATATATGATGTTATTCAAGCAACGATTTTTGGGTACCTCTTAAAGGCCATGTTCAGACGGGGAGTGAAAAACCAGCGTCAAACAGGTTATGCAGAAGAGAAGAGTGAGACGTGATGAAGTAACTTGGAGTTGAAAACAATCCAAAATTTTTTGTGTTGAGCGCCAAAATGCTTTTTTATGCCAAAGCGGGACATTCCCATGCATGTTGAGGTTAGAACGAAATTTACAATCTGTGTAATTATTAATTTTTTTCTGAGTTTCAGAATTTTGAGATTTGAAGGGTACATGAGAGTTCACAGCACAAATATCAAGCAGCCAATAAAAAAGAACGAGTGGCCATCTTTTCGTCCTCCGATTTACAGGAGTAGTTGCTGCACATTGTATCAAGACCATCCACAACATTTTTAGTGGAATCATAATATAATATTATTTCTTCTTTTTCACCTTCTTGATAATTACGTCTGTTTTTCTTTAAAAAGTTTAACTGCATCAATTGATGAGAACCAATTATCTCCAGTCACATTGCGGTTTGAATTATAAAAGAGGGTTTGTCAGCTGTATAACACAATGTGTCGTTTTTGATAGCTCCTTCTTAACATTTGACAGTCCTTGTCCACCGTTGTCTTTTCTATAATGTAAATAACCGTTACAGAAATAATTTGTCGAAGCATCAGACAAACCACATGAGTTTTTTCTGGTTTTTTTCGGCGTATTTAAAAAAACTTGCAACGGCAATGACACTTTACGAGCATTTCATCAATGCACATATCAGAACCGGGATTAAAACATTTTTGAGGGTTTGATATAAAATTATCATACAAGTCTAATATAGTAGCAGCGAGATCCATCTTCTTTATCTTATCTCTGATGTTAGGATAGTCAAATCGTAATGCCGTTAGTAGTATTAGTAACCGTAATTCTGAGAAAATACGCCGAAATATTTCTCTTCTCCGCCCATTTGTCGAAAACAAGGAAGAAACATCTTCCTTGTTGCTTGTGAATACGGCAACAAAAACCATACACCCAATCCGTGCTCGTAGTTCTGTCATGTAAATATCTTTCAATTCTGACCTGTATATTTGTGTAAGTCATTTCAACTTTCTATAAGTGTTTTTTTGACGGTTATTTTCAGAATTTTTCCTGTGAACAGAATATTCTAGACCCCCACTTCAGTCGTGAAATCAGGTGTTCTGGTCGAACTCCGAAAGTGAACGATGTTACGGTCGAGTGTCCTCGAGTTGGTCCTTTGAGGTTCTCTATGTCACTTAAATTTCCCTACTTCTTTTCTTTTTTTCCTTGTTCATCGGCCTCTAAAATCGTTTCTTCATTGTCTGAAACGTCAGTTGCTGTATCGTGGTCTGACTATTTACAAATATTTTAATGTTGTTCCTCTACATCACTTACATCACTGTTCTCATTTTCTAATTATTCAAAAACAAAACGCTCAGAATCTGGATTGTTCCCGTTCATTTTGAATAAGAAAAACTGAATTGAAAAATTTAAAAAGAAAAGATTTGAAAGTCTTTGAAAACATCAACGCACGATTGGTGAGCTGACGACAAAATGACATCAAGTAGCATGTACCGTTGCAAATACTAACTTGCAGTGTCCGATTTGTTCTGCGGTCGCCATGACATTTAGATCAGTAGGGGAGGTAGGAGAGCATTGGGTAGTCCAGAGGTTTGGGCACCCCCTCATTTCTCAAAATCTATTCTAGATATTTTTTGTTTTCTACTACAGTACTACATTTTGTTCGAAAATAACTCTAAAATTTCCAACTGCTGGTATGATTTCTTTATCACTGTCGGTAATTTTAGAGTTATTTTTGAACAAAATAAATATTTCATCGAAATCCATTCGAACTATAACATGTTTCTGTGAGTTTTCTATTCTTATACCCAATTTTTCATAATAAAAGCCGTTCTACCAAATTTTTTCGAAATAAATACAATTCAGTAAAGTAGCAGTGTCTATATTATTCATTTCGAGGATAATATACTTTTGCTGTTTTTCATTATGCCTATTGGATTGAATAGATAATTATTTCTTTTCTGGACAATGCCGTTTTCATTTGTAAAGAAAAATAAGCGACTTGAAATCCCTAAAGATGTTAATTTGCGCGCATCGGAAGAGGTTTCTAAAGGACGAAAAATTAAAACTACTGCGATTAAATATGATATACCCAGGTCTAGCCTTCAAAGATGCATAAAGCGGGGTGGCATCATGAAAGATATATCCTCTAAATTTATATCATCTCAAATATTCACGAAAGTTGAACATGAAAGAATTTCAGAATATCTTGTAACATCGTTTAAACTAAACCATGGACTGTCAAAATAGAAGGCACGCGAATTAGTTTACGAATATGCCACTGCCATTGCCAAAAAAAAATGAGAGATAACTGGACAGAGAAGAAACTTGCATCCAAAGATTGGATAAGGGGATTTTTAAAAAGACATCTTCAGCTTTCGATAAGAACACTAGAAGCTACCAGTCTAGTTTCAATAAGAAAAATGTCGGAGATTTTTTTAAAACCTTAATATTGTATATGAACGACATCGCTTCGGCCCCGAGTCTATTTACAATATAGTTGAAACTGGATTATCAACAGTACAAGGAATCCAGAAAGTGATTGCTCTCAGAGGCATTAAGCAAGTTGGGCAAGTACATCAACTCAACTCAATACCACCTTTTTCATATTCCCACGGGTCAATTTCAAAACATATATGCTAAATGATGCCCCTGTTGGTTCAAATGGAGGAACACATCCTTGAAGGTGGATGACAGCACCAAATTTTTTCAAATACAAGTACCATTTCGCACAACGCGCAAGACCAACGCCTTCCTCGCCAGTTCTTTGGCTGCTGGACAATCACGACAGCCATATTTCAGTACCAGTTCTCGATTTTTGTAAAGAATCAGGCATTGTTTTAATGACTTTCCCATCGAACTGCAGCCATAAACTGCTACCCCTAGACCTGACTGTCTATGGACCACTCAAAACTTATTATAACACTGCTCTAACAGATTGGATGATAAGCAATCCCGGCAAAGCGGTAACAATTTATTAAATCCTATAATTAGCAGCAACAGCCATTCCACTTGCATTCAAGTTGCAGAATATTCAAAGGGGATTTGAAAAACCTGTCATATGGCTATTCAATTCAGACATTTTCTCCGACTTCTGTAACTGATCACTGCTTACTTCTGTAACTGATCGCTGCTGGCCGGAAGAGGACAATGTTCCTACAGAACAATTGATTTCGGACCAACCTGTCATAGAACAGCCTTCAACAGAAGCAAATCAGAGTCTAGAGAATCGTACAAGTTCTAATGTGGATGTCACTGGGCCATCTCTACTGGAATCTCCATGTAGAAGCCAGACTATGGGCACTGTCAATGTAACACCTGATTTAGTAAGACCATATCAGAAGGCCGGACCCAGGAAATTGCATGGCATGAAACGGGAGAGGGGAAAAACAAGAATATTGAATGACACACCCGAGAAATGACTTATAGAAATGGAAAAAGAAGAAAGACAAAAAAATAAGATCAAAGAGCTCAACAAAAATTGAAAATACTCTAAGAATACGGGACAGAAAACAATTCCCAAACTTGCTGATGAATTTACTTCAAAAGCAAAGAAAAACAGAAAGATTAGCAATGATGATGAAATAGAAAATGTTTCCGTTTCTGACGAAGCCCTCGTTGAAGAAGATTTTGATGAAGACGATGTGATCGTTCTGGATAGAAATTTCCAGATCAAAAACTTTGTGTTGATTAAATTTGACACCAAAAAAACTGTTTATCATTATGTTGGAATCATCGAAGAGGTTAATCACTCCATGGCAACTGTCAAATTCATGAGAGCGAGTAGGATAAGAAATACGTTTATATTTCCTGGCATTGAGGACGTAGCCAGCGTCTGCCTGGAGGATATAAAGACAAAATTGCCCACACCAACAACATGGATGAAACGTGGCAGCTTAAAATACAAATTTGACAAGCCTCTCTGGGTCATACCAAATATAAGATAAGTTTAACTAAGTCCAACACCGTGCAGTATTGATTCTGAGTCGCATTGTTTAATTTTACTAAAGTCTATGATAAAAAAAAGTTTGTAAAAAAATATAGTACTTAATACATAGTAGTATAGTAGAGCAATATCGTGCGTATTAAATACAGTGCCCAAACCTCCCTACACGGGGGCCCAAACCTCCCAGTGGTCGGGAGGTTTGGGCACTTTGGACATGTGTTCGAAGATCTTTTGTAACTTTGAAACTAATTATAATACCAAAACTTTTTTTAGTAATAATGACTGCCTAATATGTGTACTCGATATATTTGGAATAAAATTTTGATTATCATAAAAAATAACAGGTTTATTAACATTTATGCAAAAAAGTGCCCAATGCTCCCCTACCTTCCCTAAATGACAATTACATTTAGTAAATTACTGACATTTAGGCAACCACTAAGACGCGTCACTGCGTGCTGCAACCGTTGCTGAGAAAAACTTTGTTAACCCTATGCACTCGAGCGGCGCCCTGCCAGTTTGAAGTGTCAACCCGAGTGGCCGATTTCAAGTGTGAACTTGTGGGGGTTTAACTTCAACACAATATTTATTTTTTAACTAATACAATAATTAACAAAAGCTATTTTACTAATTTTGCGCGTACAACTATATTCGCGAGGATCGTTTTTGTGTCCGTCTTGTTCGAAGGTCTACCGCTATGTCGAATCGTGTCGCTCGCGAGCACTACTCCTTATAAGGACTGCCATATATCTATTTTTTGCTGCAATGTGTACTGCCATATATTTTGGCTGTAATGCTGCCATTAAAAGGTCGTCACAATATCCTTCCCCACGTAACTCTGTCAACTTGATTTTGACTGTTTGTAACAGTCGTAAGTCTATTTAGCGTTTGATTGAGTTGCGAATTTGACATTTTTTACCCGTGAATACGTCCAGATTGGTTTGGGTGCATTTGTAGATGATGATTTTGTTAGTGCGAACGGTGTCGATTCTTCGCTTGTTGAAGTAGTTGCATGCCTTTCGATGTATGCCGGCTTGATCCTTTCGGTTGAAATTGTTTGCGACTTTCCGTTTATTTTGATTTGGAAAACGCGATCCGATAGCCTTTCTTCGATTTCGAAAGGGTCATCGTATGGCTGCTGGCACGGCGCTTTGGTGGAATCAACACGAACGAATACATGGCTGCATGTGTCCAAATCTTTGATTGCGAAAGCTTTTGGATAACTTTGGTGAATTGTAGTAGTTGGTTTGATTTGCCTCATCAGTTGTTTACATTTCCTTGCAAATATTGTAGGATCCAATGGAGGTTCGTCCAGATTATCAAAAAAAATTTCACCCAGAACTCGCAGCGTTGTTCCGTAAACAAGTTCGGCAGCCGTTGACTCGATATCGGGTTTACAACTGGTCCTTAATCCTAATAGGACAAGAGGAAGGACTTCGACCCATTCCCTATTTTGATGACACATGATAGATGCTTTTAAGGATTGATGCCATCGTTCGACAAGTTCATTCGATGCCGGATGGTACGCTGTTGTCCTGTTTCTGGAACAACCAATTATTTTCATAAATGAATCAAAAAGCTGCGATTCTAGTTGGGAGCCTCGGTCGGTCGTTATCGCTTCGGGCGAACCAAATCTTGATACCCACTTGGTGAAAAATGCAGTTGCTACGGTATCGGCGTTCAAATCGACGATTGGTGTTGCTTCGGGCCAGCGCGTGAATCGATCGATCATCATGAGGCAATACCTGTAGCCTTTGGAAAGCGGCATCACAATTATGTCTAGATGTACGTGTCGGAAGTGGGCTGAAGGAATTGGAATTGCCTCAGGAACGTTTTTTACGTGACGGCCAACTTTACTTTTTTGGCACGCTACGCAACTTCGTGCCCATACTTGAAGGTCTTTATTCATTCTAGGCCACACGTATTTTTCACTGATGACACGCTTTGTCGCTCTTCCGCTTGGATGTGACATAAGATGGTACAGGTCGAAAATTTTTCTTCACATGTAGATAAGTAGATAAGTCTCAGTAGATAGGCGTTTCACAATTTTCAATTCGCAACGGCGTTAGCCTTAATGATGATGATGAGGGCTCTTTCAAAAGATGCTGCAGTTCTGCGTCGGTGTTTTGCTACTCTACAAGTTCTTGCCAATCGATAGTTGATGGCATTGTTATCTCTTCAATGCGTGAAAGAGTATCGGCTACAATGTTATTCCTGCCTTTGACGTGTATCAATTTCGTCGAAAATTGACCGATAAAATCTAATTGTCTTAGCTGCCGAGGTGAAGCTTTGTCTGATTTTTGCAGGAAAGCGTACGTCAGCGGCTTATGGTCGGTGAATATTGTCAAGTTTCGTCCTTCCACGAGATGACGGGAAAATTTGACGGCTTGATACACCGCAAGAAGTTCACGGTCGTATGCGCTATATCGCTTTTGTGTTCTATGCAACTTCCGCGAAAAGAACCCTAGCGGCATTTGTTTTCTTTTGATCTCCCGCTCTAAAACTGCTCCAACAGCCACTTCTGACGCACCGCAATGAAGAATAAGTGGCGCGTTTTCGACGGGACGTGTTAATAAAACTGCCTTTGTTACCAGCTCCTTGCATTTCTCGAATGCATGCTTCGCATCTGGGGTCCATTGCACTGGTCGTTTGTCTCGTTTACGTGCGCCTTTAATGAGGTCAAGAAGCGGCGCCTGCACATGAGCTGCATGCGGGAAACAACTTCGGTAGAAATTGATGGTGCCTATGAAACGACGAAGTTCCTCGACAGCTTTTGGTTGTTCGAATTTAGCATATATATCGAAGCTCTTGTTGCCCAAAAACACATTTCGCCACATTGATGCCAAGACCAAATTTTTGAAGACGCTTAAAAACGGCCTTTAAGTCGCTGCGGTATTGCTGCGGATCTTTTGACGCGATGATAATATCATCGATATAGTAGTGGCAAAAACTTATACCACGAAGGATGGTATCCATAAAGCGCTGAAACGTTTGCGCCGCATTGCACAGGCCGAAAGTCATCACTTTAAATTCAAATAGTCCGAATGGCGTAATGACGGCGGTTTTTTTACGATCCTCAGGTGCAATGGGAACTTCATGATAAGCTCTATTAAGGTCCAGTGTTGAAAAAATCGTACAACCGGGTAACTGTGTCGTGAAATCGCTTAAATGAGGAATCGGGTATCTGTCGGGAATGGTGATGCTATTCAGACGATGATAGTCCCCGCAAGGCCACCATTCGCCAGTTTTCTTGCGTACTAGATACAACGGTGAGGCCCATTCACTATCCGATGGTTAGCAGATATCGTTTTTCAGCATAAAATCGAATTCTTCTCTTGCTGCTTTAAGCTTCTCACCAGATAGCCTGCGTGCACGTTCTACGATTGGTGAACCTTTAGTCAGAATATGATGCGGAACTGAATTAGGCATTGTTTTTCGCAGATTCAATCGAGTAATTTCTCCATATTCTGCCAAAAGTTGATGATATGTGTCAGTCAGATTGTACGCATGGATTGATGGCGTCTTCATTGCAACAACTGGTGCATTTGTCCGCACCGCTGTATTTTTGTCCACTAGCTTCCTAGCTTTTAAGTCGACTATTAGGCCATGGTGTTGCAAAAAATCGGCTCCAAGGATTGCCTGTGTAACGTTCGCTACAGAAAAATTCCATGTAAATTCGCGCCGTTAACCTAATTCCACTGTCAGAGTTTTCGATCCGTACGTATCGATGAATGAGCCATTCGCAGGGTAAAGTTTTAAATTAGACGAATGCTGTCTGTTGCATGAAGATCTGGGTAGGACGGATATCTCCGCTCCCGTATCAATTAAGAATTTATACCCAGATTTTCTGTCATAAATGGAAAGGCGGCTAGTTTTGTCGTTACAACATGCGTTCGCCGATTCGCATGTGGTTGAAACTAGTTTTTTGGGTGGTCTGATTTAATGCAAGGCTCGCGACACTTTCTTGCACGCTCACCAAATCTTTCTTGATAAAAACACATACTTATTTTCCCGGCCTTCTTATCTCGCGACATTGATCTATTTCGTGTCATTGATTGGGAACGCCCTCGCTGCAACCGCTGAATTTCTCGGGATAACCTCTCGATTTCCTTTTGTAAATTTTCCATTTGAATAGTTGTCTGGTCGTTTGCTGTACTAGCTGATACGGCCGCGATCGATGGGCGCGAAATCTCTTTTATTTTATTGGCGCAACGCCAATTTCGCAACGTCTGTTACTTCGCTGCCTACAAGGATCCCGCGCACATAATCTGGCATTTGCTCGAGGAACATTGCCCTTAACACTGCGTCACTGATTTGGTCACCGGCAAAATTTCGATGTTTCTGCAAGAAAAGTGACGGTTTCTCTTCTTCGATGCTTACGCCACGCAACACGCGACGTAATTTCGCCTCACTCGATTGACTCTAAAATTCGCTTTTTTATTGCGTCATATTTTCCGATTTCGGGGGGATTAATTGCAATGTCCGAAACGAATTGCAGAATTGCAGAAAATCCAAATTGAAAATCACATAGCGAAATTTAGCCTTGTCCGACGCAATGTGGGAAATTTCAAAGGCCATTTCCACTTGTACAAACCACAAACTCGGGTTGTCTTTAATAAAAGGGGGAATCTTGACTTTATTCATAGAGTGCATATGAATTTCGGAGCGCGTGGAACTTTCTTCTACCCGTTTCGTTGTTTCCGGAGGTGAAGACATTATTATTTTTAGTCACTTCAGCTGTTTTTTTAATTACCTCAATATGGCGTCACTACGCACTTTTTGGCGTCACTACGAACTTTTGCCGTCACTAAGCAATTCCTCTTCCCGTGCGTTATCACGTCGGTGTCACCAATTTGTGGGGGTTTAACTTCAACACAATATTTATTTTTTAACTAATACAATAATTAACAAAAGCTATTTTACTAATTTTGCGCGTACAACTATATTCCCGAGGATCGTTTTTGTGTCCGTCTTGTTCCGAGGTCTACCGCTGTGTCGAATCGTGTCACTCGCGAGCACTACTCCTTATGAGGACTGCCATATATCTATTTTTTGCTGCAATGTGTACTGCCATATATTTTGGCTGTAATGCTGCCATTAAAAGGTCGCCACAAACTCGAGCAGCGCTGCTGCCCGAGTGATTTAAAGTGTTAAGTCGTGCGACGCTACTACGGCAATATGATCTTTTACGATGTACGACAAGATATTTTTCTCTAAAGTACTTTCGTGGAATAGATTCCTGTAGTACCTGTAAAATGTTGACCTAATTTGGCTGAAATCGTCTCGAGTTGTTGGTTCGCGCAAGCGAAAAAGGCCTCGAGTGCAAAGTGTCAATATGATGGCGACGTGAAACTGATACCACCTCACCAGTTCAAGGTTAAACGTCATCCGCAGAATAGTCGTGAGTTGGCACACATTTGGCTTGTTCCTTAATATAGAAATTAAACCGCGTGGGTAACGATTTTCAACATCTGAAGAAGCGTTGAGCGTCTGTTATAGCGTTCTAAAACCATGCTTTGAAGGTTTCTCAATCTGGGAAAAATGTTTTGAAATTGGCTTAAAGGTATGCAAAAGTAGATCGACCGAAATTGAGACTACTTTTGAAAACAGTAAAGTGATTTACCTTGATAAATTATTGCCTTTTTTTTAAGTCAGAAATATAAATAGCAAACTACGCATTTCATGCGTAGCGTGTGATATCAAATCTACAGAAAATATGTCAATATTTTGAAAATATGCGCAGGATTTATATTTAAAAATTTTTTTTATCAGATTAAGGTTGCACACAGTATCCTAATATAATCATTTTCTGAATTGTACCTTTTTTTAAACCATAAATAAGTTTGCAACAGTTTCTATTTTACAAAAGGTTTCACTCGCAATAGTAGTAACAGTTATTACTCCTTTGAATCAATGGTTAGTTTAAAGGGAACCCTTCTATGTATCTTTTACTGCGGCTGCTCTGTATCTTTTTTTTTAATCGACTTTATATCCTTAACAAAGCATCGATTGTTCTTAAACATTAAAAATTTATTGGATTTGGTTGTTGAAATAAATATTCGAGCACAAAACGGCCACTTATTGGTATTAAGGGTTATAGCATCACAAAAAAGTCCCAAAGTAAATAGAACTTATTCATAGGTTGCGAAGATCCTTGCCTATTTGCAACATAAGATTTTTCCTCTAATTTTCAGCTACTTTCACATTCAGCACAGGTTGCAAATTTTTCTCAAAGAAAATGAAAGAATGGTGAAAGCAACTTCAGCTTCACACTTGAACGCCTTCAGGGAGTAAACCCTTAAGTTATACGTTTCTTCCGGACTTTTCTTGGAAAAACCAAAACTTACTCTGCAAATAAGTTGCAGGTAAAAGTATTTCAGTTTCTCTAGAGAGTTATAAACGTAAGGTTTTTTGTGGCTTGATGGTATTCGTAGTAGTGTTTCGCTTTTTCGCGTTGAATAGCCTCTCTCCTAAGAAGTTTTTCTCGTGGTTGTTTTTTTTTTTTATAATTAGAAAAAAGGAGAGATTTAGATTAGATTTAATTCGTTGCATTAACTTCCGCCGTGTGAATAAATGAAGAATCAAAATATAATCATACAATAAAAGTTTTACCATGTTCATAATAATATCGTTAGATTTTCTTCGAGGCTGTCTTTGCCCGTATCTTGAGTTAAAGTTTGCATTGTCCTTTTTTGAAGCTGTACACCAGTCGAATCCTCCGAATAAACATAAAAAGGGGAATAAAACTCCTCATCATTCTTTATTTCCGCTATTTGTAACAAATGCTAAATGAGCACAAACCTTAAAAGGATTTCGTTGCTAATTGAAATTATGCCAGCATAGGCCAATAATACTTTACCCCTTGTGCACTTCCATAATGAAATTATTTGCAGGACTCAGCCCGAGAGTGTACAAGGGAAAATGTATTTACCTGAAGCTCATATTCAGCACAAAATTATTTATGGAACAAAGTACTGTTGACGTCGAAGACTGTTATTTCCATAATGGAAGAGAAAAGTGTGTGTGTAAAGCATGGAAGAGTGAGCCGGGAAGGAATTAAATTAAATTAAGGACGTATTAAGTTTTGTATGTATACATTAAGTGTGTAATTAAATTTACATAATTATATAAGAAAAAAACAAAAGTTATTACAGTCCGTAACACATCAGTTTATGTATTGATGTTCTTTCTAACAGGGATCAAATTTTCCAGGATATTTTGCGTATCAATCTCTGTCCCACCCAAGTCAATTCAAATCAATTTAGTCATTCTACAACATTTGTCAACATTATATACTCCCGGCTGAAAACACAAGAGTCATGAACCTTTCGGAGAATCCTGCGAACCCTTTTGCATGTATGAACTCTACCAATATTTGATGGCGGGACTGAATGTACAATTCACGTTAACAAACTGTAGTCAACCGGGAGTTGGGGATCTGATAAATTGCAGAAGGAGGAAACGGTCATGACGTAACTTTTAGGTACAGGAACTATATCAACACAGAGCCCATCCTCTTTTGCACGTTATTCGTATATGCATGGTGCCATGACTGGGAATGTGACGAGTATGACTCTGGTTAAATGTACTTTTGAACGATTCTACTGATAGATGACTCCAATGTCAACACGAAATATTATTTATGGGAGCTATCTAATGTACAACATGACACTCATGAACTTCCATGGAATGCTATAGCAAAAGTTCGCATACTACGGGTCATATAAGGACTATGAGTATAGCATTCTCTATTAAAAAAGTTATCACGTGGCAGAATTTTTTTTTAAGAAATCAAGGAAGGATACCTATATATAATTATTGAATCAAATACATTTGACCTTTCATTTGCCATCACAAAAAGATTGAAATCGGGCTTATTGATTACTGCGTAAAACGATATCCTAGAATAGTTTGGTGGTGTTTAAACTGAAACTCTTAAAGTATAATGGAAGCTTCTGACCTAGCCATAGCTTGCATAGGGGACCTATCCATAGAGCCAGCAGATAACCTACGTACGTACTCACAGGAGATCTAATAATCTTTTCATTTCCATGCATAATTTTCTCTCTTTCTCTCACTCTTTCTATCCTTCTCTATCACTGGTAAAAGGTTCATTAAAAGCAATACAAAATATCACTTTTAACTCACTATTTCCTGTGAGTTCTTTTTCCTGGTGGTCCTCGGTTAGCTAGTTCAACACAGGTTTTTTGCAGTCCGGCATAGCCTGAATTTTAAATATACCAACTCAATCCTTCTCTCTGAGATTTTCGCTTATAACGCGGGGATTGCTATCTTCCAAATAGTCAAGCGTCTTGAGCTTGGCTCAGACGAGTGATCTGACATATTCTCACAAGAAATAGATCAGTTGTGTAAAATCAGATGATTTGGCAGGCCAGTTCCCTAGTCCATAATGAGAAATAATGCGTTCATCAAACGCCTATTTCAATAATGGTTGGTTGATCTCTATGATATGTCGCGACATCCTGTTGAGGCCAGATGTCGCCTCCATTAAAGCGTGTCATTTTTGTAGCAAGAAACTCATTGACCATCGCTCTTAAGCGGTCACCATTGACTGAAATGTTATCCTTAGCAGCGATTTTGGATCAATATGCTCCAATGATTCCGATGGAATATAAGCAGCATAGAAAATAGTGACTCCTGAACAGACTCTCCAGATGTAACAGTGTTTGAACAACAGTCTGTGTGTCGCTCATTACTCCAGAAACGAGCTTCATCGTTAAATAAAATTTTCTGATAAAATTCGGGATCTGCAGCAATTTATTTTTGAGTTCTTACATTGAATCTTCACCGTGCCCAGTCGTGGCTTGGCTTCAATTCCTACACGAGTTTTTATAAGTCTGCAAACCTAGATACTTTCGTAAAATCTCCATAATCTGGATGGTCACAGGCTGCTTGTTGAGAATTATGTCGAATGGACTCACTTGGATCCTCATCGACACTACGCTCTACAGCTATTGTGGTTTCTTCATTACCTTTACGTTACCAGAGACAGTAAACTTGATTTGGATTTATGGTTGATCGAATTAATTGTTCTAATGGACGATTATGTCGACTACAAAATTGATGGAGTGCGCTTTCATTTGCTTGAGCAGAACCTCATCGTACACGAACAGAAAACAAAACGAACAATTAAATGCGTGACAGCTGGCATACTATACGTATCATACCATCATCAAGTGTTGCCAATTTAAAGTTCTAAAGCTCCAAAACAGCACTCTTCAGAATTGCATGGCCACATTATGCTATGTATGTTTTGCAGGACTGATTGTTCATAAGGCATCATGTGATGGCGGGGAGGGGGAGTAATCTTTCCTGTGATTAGTTTTCAGACCCTTCTTTTTTTGTAGTGACAGGAATGCTGTTATATTAAGATGTTAATTTGCCTAGCCCGAAATAATGCGTCTTACGGTTCATAGCAAGTTTCATATTTACAGGGGACTTGTTTAGTGTATAATGTAGAAGAATTTCATGTCTCACACTCTTGGTGTAAATAAGTTTTACCACCCCGTCACCAAAAAATTGATCCACGCCTTGATCGAGTGCTACACGGTTCGAACAAAACGTATGGAAGATCCAGAAAGAATTTACTACGCAAAAGTGGCCAAGTAGCACGAAGGAATTGGAACATTCTATTTACTGACTCAAGTTGCCAATTTAGGCATAATGAAGTCGTATTCCATTAAGCATCTCGTATTTGTTTGCAACTCCTTCATTAAAACAACCCGCATAATTATGAGATTACGAAGACGATTCTTATTATAATTTTAGGGACGGCCGCTATGGCAGAGATAGGAAATTTGAAGCGAGTACAAAGGTGTATGCTTACCAAAACTGCGGCTTTTTCATGTCTTGAACTGCTTGAGAAGATGCTTAAGTGATAATGACCATGGAAAACATTTGAAAATGCGCGTTGAGGATCAGCCGAACGTCAAGTTTGAGCTTTATAAACCATAAAGTACTCAAGGGGGTGAAGGCAATTTACGTTCGGAGCGTGGGACTACTTGTAGCGCATGCTACCAGACTGCCTCCCCTCCCCTGTCAAGAGACCGTAGCCTGGAACTGTTTAACACATGACTTCGGGCTAGGCCACTTATTTCTTCGCCCTAGGGCGCCATCAGTCTAGAGAAAACACCCCCAGCGAGAGAAAGCAGGAAATAGTAGGACTGCTGGAAAAGAGAAATCCCCCCCAGACCCCACGCCACAAGGTATTCCATGATGCCTTTTTTCGCTGAAAGTATTGCCCCAGAGTAATGTGCCACACTGGTCAATTTGTCAAAAGTTTTCAGCATTTCTCCAACCACATTGTCTGAAAGAAACCTCTCCCATTACCTCCCACAAGTCTCGCCGCATCCGGAACCGGTGGAAGACCACCTTCTACAGTTGAAGAAGGTGTGACATGCGTCGTCACTTTCTCCTGGGCAGAAAATGCAGTCCGGGGACCGTGACTTACCTATCTTGTGCAGGTAACACTGAAAATACGACTGAAAATTAGAGCCGAAACGCACATCGCGGCCTTTTCCGCCGTTGCCCTGATCTGTTCTGAAAAGCTCGTTTTCGAATCGATCACTAGTCCCAAATACTTTATCGCAAGCTTTGTAATCGTTTGGGATTGTTTTGGAATCACTCGTTTGGAATCATTTTTTTGCGATTTGGCTCGAAGGACTGCGTGCACCACATACATGATGGCATCGGAAGTGGATCGCCGAGGCTCTAAAGCTATACTGCCGAGGAAATAGGTCCCCTCCAGCACGAATCGCGTCACTTAGTCTTCCTTTGATGAGCTTTCGGAATACTTTCCCGGCTATGTACAGCATACAAAGCGGGCGGTATGTAGAAGCCAGCTCGGGGTCCCCTTTCCCCTTGCTGATCAATGTGAGCGTGACCACCTTCCAGCAAGATGGATATATGCCTTCTCTCAGGCAAACGTTGAACACATTGAGCAGTAGGTCAGGACAAACGTGGAAGACCATTTGTAGCAACTCAGTTGGAATGCCGTCTGGTCCTGGTGTCTTTCGAGCTTTCATAGAAAACACCGCATCCTCCAGCTCATTCTTTCTGAACAATCAACATTTCACTGAATCGTCCTCATGGAAAGCATCAACACGGATGGGCCTACAAGATCGCCTGCACTATCCCGTCTATCTTGTCTGCTTCAAGTAAACAAGGCTTCTGTTGGGTACCGAGGTTGCGCCCCACTACCTTATAACCGAACCCCCACGGATCCTTGTTCACATCGTCCACGAGTTCTTGCCAGTGGCATGCCTTACTCTCGTTGATGAGCCTCCGGAGTCGTTTCCTCGATGACCTGTATGCTGCTGTCCTATAGAATGCTTCCTCTTCGGTTCTCGAGCGCTGAGCTGCACGTCAAAGTCTATGACACTCACCTCGTTGGACTACGATATATTTTGACCACCAGTGAATAGCAGGCCTGTCGTGTCGAGGCATCGATGCGCTACTGGCAGAAGTGATGAGGCTCTTCATTGACGCAACCATTCCCTCAACTGAAGCCCTTCCCTCCCAGAAGAGCTCCCCGATGTCGTTCCGCCTTTCAGGAACAAATGGAAAATTTCAGGAAAGTCTCCACGTCCATTTTACCGATGTTCCACCCGGGAGTGAAGGATCGTAGAGACGAGCATGAAGTGGTATCGCAGATATCGAACGCGATGTATTGGTGGTCACTTGCTGAATAATCCTCAAGTACTCTCCAGTACAGCGTCGTCGGAGTGAGGGACTCTGAGGTGAATTTCATAGCTGGAATTGTTCCTTCGCAGCCCCACCGCTGGATGGTAGCTACATTACCGGTATTCAAAATCACCAACCAGATCCTCGCCGACATGTCCAGAATGCGGTTCCCTCTGGAATCGGTTAGAAACATGCCCCACTCAACGGCTCTGGCGTTGAAGGAGTTGTGCAACTTCTTTCTCCGTTACGTCGAGTATGGCCAGCTCTTTTCCTCTGCAATTCTCTGGAGAAAGCTGTACTTTTACTAGAGTTATTCCAGGAAACTCCGTTTGAATGGCGTCTTCAACCTCAGCCGGGTCAGCGATGCGGTCCAGGTCCCCTCCTTCCAATGAATCCCTTGGCTCCAGGGTAGAGACGGTGGCTTTTGCCCCAAGGATGTCCTTTATTATATCGCGAATATCGATTTATCGGAGGAGTCCGCTCCAAACTCGCCGAGTAGCTCTCTGGACCTCGTAGATCGGGGAGTTTTAATAATCGTCCCAGTTTCCTCCGGCGTGACATTCTTGCGGATATCGAGTAGAACGTCAGAGTAACTCCTTCTCTCAGTGGGCTTCACAAGAATAGCGTTCCCAAGGACCCTTTGCCTTATCTTTGCCGGTTTGTCCACGCTATTTGCTGCTGTTTGAGCAGGCACTGCTTGTTGGCTAAGCTTTTCTGCCTTTGTTTTGTGTTACTGTGTATGCATTCTAGCCTCCCTCATCCAAAGGGGTAGTTAGTTTCTTACTACTGCGAGTGGATATGGAAGGGCCCCTCCAATATTTGGACCTGCCACTTGTCATATCTTTGTATGGAACTGTCTGAGAGGACAAAGTCATATACTCGAAATACTTAGTTAGATTATAACTGAGAGATCGAAGTAGTTTCACATGAAATGTCTCAAAAGTGTTTTCCATTTGGTACAATTTCTTTCATACCTGCCTGCTGGATCTTTGACGATTAGGTTGACGTTGATCGAGTTGAAGTAAGAATCCATAAGAATGTGGCAGTTTATATTAAATTTTCTGATATTTGTCTTGTCTAAACTTTGTTGTTTGTAATTTAAACTTAAATTAGTAATGTTTGAGTAAATGTTGAACTCCTGTTTCCCTAGGATTTAAGCTAAAGGATTCTGTCTTTGAGTAAACATAGGAAACAATGCACTACTTCCATTTGCGGTTCTTGGTGTGCAATTGCCGGTTTAAGATGTGATTTTGACTTTTAGATCTTATTTGCATGGGCATCCTTAATATGACACTGGATAACCATATAGACCAACGTTTACACATAATAACTTTTCCGTTGGGTCTGTCTTAACCAATTTGTCTCCGTCTAAGTCAAAATTCACAAAACACATGTAATTCCTTGCATTTACCTCTAATGGCAGCTAGCCCAGGAACACCAAAACCATTTGTTATACTAAATAACATGTCATTTACTGTCACCCCGCCCACTTCACGACTCTAAAATCCATCATGATGGGCACTTTAGCGGCTATCGTGGGAGAATGGCAGAAGAAATATTGATCATAGGCAGATCGCCATGTTGGGGTGGTCTCCACCTGAAAGTTATGGCTTATTCTTTTTACATTTTAAGGAGATCAAAAATATTTCCCTGACATTCCAGACCCTTCAAAATGAAGGCCTGATTAGAGGTTTTCTTGCCTTTAGTGTATCTGTGAAATATAGGGCTGGTTTTGCTAGCCCCAGATCTTCGTTCGTTGAAATCAACCGTTGAATTTCCTTCCATCGATACTTTGTCGGAGGCTCCTTCTCTGTCTTGCTCCTTTTGATTTCAAAGTTTTTATTTTGTGTCCAGCCGACATCTTTTAAACCATTTGAAAACTGCGTCTCCCCTAAATAAATTTTGGATGTTTGGAGTTTTTGAAGACTTAGAAGACCATTCAGTAGTTTCTCCCCATATAATTATACTCAAGGTATTATACGAATTTATTACTAGGGGTTTGTTTCACTTACATTGATTTGTTTGATTCGCGTTCGTGTTTGATAAGCGGTCATTCCCACCTCTGGTGCTCAATGTTTCCATTGTTATTTTCAGTCCTGTTGTCGTCTTCATCTTCATAAGATTTTAACCTTAGCCGAAGTTGTGGTTATTTTTGTTTGCATTTTCCCAGCCTTTTCTGTGGCATTGTGGGTTTCGATAGGTAATAATTCGGCTGTAATTTTTTCTAAGCGATTGATCCTGCGTTGCAGCTCAATTTCTCACCGAAGCAGAACTTTTAAAAACATTTAAAAAAATCCCAATCTATTTGTATCCTATCGACTCCAATTCCCCAGATAGAACATGAATAAAGAAGATGAAGAGAGGCATGCAGCAGCCATCTCTTACACCCGTCTGGTTCTAAACCACATTCTAAGTCAGGTTCTCAACTCCGTTCAGCCAACACATCATTTTCGGCAGCGCCATCAGTCAGCTTGTATTTTTGTTGTGTGTTTCAAGCATGGAGTATCAGAATTTCGAGCAACGTTATGCAATGAAGTTTTAAATCCTTGAACTTTTTGAATCTGAATGTGACTTTTGAAAAGTTGAAACACGCCTATTAGGAACATTGTTTATGAAATGCGCTAGTTTTCTGCTGGCATTAATCATTTTTGAAGAACCGAGAATACGTCTTCGATCAACGTCACTCAGGGACACTTTCAACTTCAAAAACTGACGGAAGTCTCGAACATGTGAAAATTCTTGTGAGATCAGACATTAGTTCAACAATTAAAATGATGAGTGGATTGTTAAATTTGAACAGACGATTAGGATATTCAAAAGATCGCTAAAATGGTGCCGAAAACCTCACACCTAAAAGACGAACAATCGAAGGCATGGGTGTACTGATTTTCATGACAGCATTGACAATAATCAAGAATTCATTTTCGTGACTTCTACCGGAAGTCTGATTCCATCTACCGGAATTGAAAATCTCATTATTTGTCTCAAATACTTCATATAAGTTTAACTATCGGAATATCTTGAATCACCCACGTTTTTTCCGGTTCTTGCTAAGATATGCCGTTATCGAAAAGTACGCAGCGTATTAACATATACGCCGTTACGATCGTCTGACATTTATCACAAACACACCCAAGTTGAGACCGCCAAAGCTAACATGTTCGTTTTATCGTTTTGATCAATCTTGTCGAATTTTATGTCCGCAAAGATCATTTGTAGCATGCATTGCCTTTCTTGTTTAACCAAAAGAAAAAGGCTGTTGAAAGTCATCGCTTGCTGGTTAAAAAAAAAAATATGGTGGACACGCTCCATAATTTAGGACATGTGGTTTCGACAATTCAAAAGTGCTAATTTCAATGTGATGGACAGAGAGTGCTCTGGTAGACCACAAAAAGGCGAACAGATTAAGGAAGATTAATTTTGTCACAGGAAACCATCAGCAGACGTTCACGAGCAATGGGTCATATAAACTCCAAGAAATAGGTCCCACACGAATTGAATGAACATTACATGGATCCCAAATACATACATAAATGATGAATATTACATGGAAAATCATCTTTAAAAATGTTGCTTCGGTGGCACGAAAGGAAATCATTTTCACACTGCATTGCGATGGGTGACGAAAAATGGATTTCTGTTGAAAACCCGAAGCGGAAATATCATGGCTTTCACCTGGCGAAGTTGGTCCTTCAACATCAAGGCCGGATCGCTTCGGCAAGAAGACCATGCTCTATGTCTGGTGGCAGCAGAGTGGTATTGTATATTATGAACTCTTGAAACCCGGCGAAACCATCAATACATAACCTTATCGTCAACAAAACCGCGTCAAATTTAAGCCGCGCATTGGTTGAAAAATGACCGGAATGGGCCAGACATGACAAAGTGATTTTATTATATGGTCACGCGCCGTTGCATACAGCAAAAGCAGTGAAAGACACAGTGAAATAGCTTAGATGGGACATCTGACAGGCACCCGTGGATAAACTCTGATGATGAAATGCCATCCAGATCAAGAAGGCGACTCCTTTTCAGCACTATGCAGTCTAATTGGATCTATCGGACAACGCTCTGAACAAACAAACACACCGAATATAGCTAGCATAGGCTTAAAGAAAAAGAGAATTGTGAAATGCATGTGCTCATTGAATTCAGGGTGGTGATACTTCCTTAACAGAATACACTGAAACATTTATTTTCGTGGAACAGAAGTCAATAGAGAAGAGGCCAAGGAAGAAAGATGATCATTTAGTAATAGCCCTAGGAGCGTGAACCATTGGGAAAGTAACTGCAGCTCTGATCTCTGACTTGAAACCATAGACTAAACGAGCACATGATGAGACTGACGCCTACCTGGCGTCAACAACTGGCTCAACAACTACGGCTCAACTTTCAAGACGGATATTAGTGATCTTAGCTGCAGATAAACGATAGATCATTGTCATTCGACCGCATTTTTTATAACGTCGGTGTAGCTAATGCGTATTACACATTCTGTTGCGTGCTAAATTGGAACCAAACATTAACCTCTTCAGAAGCATTGTTAGCGCTTCTCGGAATCTGTTGCTGGAGAAATGCTAAGAATGGGTGACAAATAGAACAAAAAGACATACTGAAGTATGACGAGGCGCAGACGAAGAAATGACTCTTTACCGTTCCCAGCAAGGTTCTCAAGATAACAGGGGATTAGTTTAGTGGGAAGTCCAGAAGCAGTCCAGAAGAAGTCGGGCTGACAGTCTCACCCTCAATGCGTATACAGAGCCTTATCACATAAAGAAGATCCACGCCTGAATCCAGGGCTACATAGTTCATGAAGAGGTTGTCGAGATAATGAAAGAGATTTTGGTAAAAGAGCGGTGAAATACCGAAAGACCGAACCTGACGTTGTCAGAATAGTATTGAAGTCTTTAAAAAAGCCTTTAAATAAATGAGTCTTATTATGAATTTGGTTTCTTATTTGTCATCTTTTGATTTTTCGTTTAAAATTTTATCTCCAATCATTGCAGTCAGTGCACAGGATTAGTCCCGGGGTTGAGTACTTAGTTTTTGGCTTTTCTTGAAGTAATCAAAATAAATTTTTGTGAAAAGCTAATCTGCGAACTTATGCTTGTGCAATTAGGTACACGTTTGAAAAATTGAATCAATTGAAATAATTGCCAGGAGCGAATCAACCACATCTGAGTTCTACGAATGCAAGACGTAGAACTCCTTTAAACTATGATTCCTTTTAACATCTACCCACTAACTCTAAAAGATTACTCAAGAAAACCTACAGAATTTCGCCTCAGCAGAGATTGCGGTAGCTCAATAATTTAGATTGTGAAACAAATTATAAATAATTGATAAAAACATGGCCTTTCCATTCACATTATCCCATCGAAGGTCATAGTTTCAATGTTTGAAGAAGTGAAATTATTGGAAAACAGGATAAAGCTCGATTAAACAATTAGTTTGTCTACAGATGCATTTATACTTCTTCACGCTTTGCATCTGAATATGCAAATTTGGAAGCCATACATACTTATTTATACATGCATACACATGAACAGTTGATACGTGATATGAAATCTAAACATTCTTCAAAACTTCCATGCACGTAACTTGTTCCTTTATATCAGATAAATGGAAAGCTTAAAATATTCTATTCTAATCCACTCTCCAACAATTTGAGTCAATTGTCAACTGCCACAGTGAAATTTTCGAACAGATTAGCCACAACCAGAATCCACTTAAATTTAAATTGAAATCCTCGTAAAGGATACTTTATGTAGTTTTAACTCTATTTTGACATTATATGAACGACGAGGTTCGATGAAACTTCAATCCTATATAAATTTGCTTAACAAGTAAACTTTATTGATTCACCAATCCCCGGCAAATTGTAAATCCTTTTTGTGCTAAACATTTGATATAGGTTCAAAGTTTAACCACAAGTTTGTAGATTTCACGAAAGTTTAAATAAATGATTTGTCAAGGGAAACATCTATGTCACGGAAAATTCATTGAAAACTTTCCTTGTTCGGAAAACAATGAAATTTTAGTTCGAACGCAATGACTTTGATCTGTTCTACATCGGAAGTGATAATTCTTTCAACGTTCCACGTAGGACTCGGGAAGGACACGGGAAATAGTGCTTACCCAAAAATGACTGAAGCCGCAGGAATGCTCCCAGGATTGTGGTATAAACACTCAATTCTAATAAAAACCAACTAATAATGTAATAGATGCCAACAGTCCTGCCGAAGTCTAATAAGCTGAATTACAGGCAAAATGTAATTCCAGTTGCGTGTTGAAGCTATCACTGAACAAAAACAACATGTCGTCAGTACGAACGTTAATTAGTAATATAATTGCCTTTCCGAGAATGTGTAATTTGTGTCAATTGAATCATTAGACGAGAAAAACGTTGACAATGTTTGGCAGATTGTTAGTGGGAAAGTTTGAGGCGAATGTCTTAACTGCTGAAATTTCGTTTGTTAGTTCTGTGTTGAAACACAAATATTCCTGTTTCAAAGTAGAAATAATCAAACCAGAAGTATTCTTATATCTAAAACATAGTTTGCCTTCGACAAATATTCTCTGTACGAATTATTTCAGTCGATTGCCCTTGATTTTTTGCTATCCAGAATAGTCGACAACTACTTAAATGAGATTATTCCATCTCATTAATAAGTTTGCTTAACATATCATTCATCTTTTATTGCACAACCCATAAAGCCTCTCAGCCTTTACTTCTCAATGCGTAAACACTTCGTAGCCGACGAATTAGGCTAAATTTCGTTCTGATCCTAACTCAAGTCTGTATAAGCTGCTCTTTTGCTCGACTAAGAACCAGGTCATCTTAGTATACCAGACCGTTCCATTATTCCTTCGGTGCTAGAATCTTGTCTCTTAAGCTTCCGGCAGAAGCTCGTCTTTTTTGGAACCAAGTTGTGAACGGTGCACCTTCTACTTTTACGACCCCGAAGAGTTGTGGGAGACGCTATTCGCGATTGCTACTGTGGGATCGTGGTAAGTTTTTCTCTATTCAACAACTTTGGCATCAAAGGCATACCCTGCAAGGATTTTGTCTTCTGCATTCGAAATAGCTTGTCCCACGGTGGAGCTTTGACCTAACAGCCGGACGACATGCCGTATCCAAATTGTAGTGGTGCTAGACTGACCACAATGCTGCGGTGTTGACCCTACAGCAGGCCATCCTTTTTGTCTTCACATTTCAGTCAAGTAAGTGGTGTTTGTTCAAGCAGCCGAGTTATGTTCTAGCTTAATCTGCAGGACTTGGATCATAGCTTGCCTTTCGCCTTACTTAGTAGATCTTTGAATTCCGGAAACTTTTCTTTGGAATAAGGAAGAATTTTGGAGATCTGATCTCGTTTTTGGATGTGGGACTCCCAAATGTGCAATGCGTAGGGACCACGCACTAATAGCCTCCCCTGTCAATGTGAGAACCTAGTCTGGTTTCGTTTCACGTTTGAAGATAACGGCAATCCCTTCTTCAACAGGAAGGATGGGAAGATGAGAAGTGCTAGAAAACAAATCCCCTCCTCCTTAACACTTCCGAACGCTCCAGCATGGACTTTTTTAAGTGTCAGCACTGCCCGATCATATTGCAACACGCAATTCTATTAGTCATCCGTTTTACGCATATCTCCCACCTTAGTTTTCGAGCTGAGTTCTCCAATTTCGCTGAGGTCACCGCGCTGCTTACTTCATTTTCTGCACAAAACATGCAGTAAAGTGATCGTGACCTGTCAATTTGATACAAGTAGGACCAAAAAATCCATGACCTGTTAAGAGCTGGGTCAAATAGAAATCGGTCTCACCATGCATGTGAGTGACCCCCGACCTCAGATCAGGGATCAGGTGTGCAATGCACCTTTCCTTTGTGTCTTACTGAGAAACCTTTGTGTTTTACGGAGAAACCATTGTCTCTCTTACCAGTAAACCACTTTTCTGTTTTGTGCACAGGTAAATATTTCTACGCTCTCTCCTTGCGAGGGCGACGGATGTGACCCCTACGATCACCAGTGTTGCCGGACCAGAGAATGTTCCGTATCTATGTACCTTTGCCAACCGCTTTGGTGTAACTCCTTGCTGAGAGCGTCGCTCCACAGTTATGACATGAAGAGTAGAATCGATGCACAAGGCTCATTAGGAGTCATCCTCTTGGTGTGCTAGGTATCCTATGTGTGCCATAAATTGAGTGAGTACCTTTACACGCAGTCTTGTCAGCTGTTAACCCGATTTGTTGGGAAAAAACTCATCTTCGAGTCTATCAGCACGCCCAGGTATTTTACTGCTGATTTCGGTTCAACCAGCGCTTTCCATCCTCTGATATGCCTTATTTACGTTCAAACCGCAGCAGTCCGCCTTAGAAAATGTTCCATGGGCCCAGGCCGGGGATGAAGCCCTGCAAAACACCTGAACTAACTATCGTCTTTAGGCTATCTTCCTTCGAGGCGTAGAGAAAGACACAGTCCTTCTGAAGTTCCTCTGAATGAGAATCAAATATAGTGGTATTTGAAAACGTTTTTCAAGCATTCCCAGAATATCCACTCATCTAGCGCAGTTAAATGCATTTCGGACACCCAGAGTAACCAGCAGGACGTGTGGAAATGCAATTGTGTGGAAATGCTGTGCGTCTCCGCTATTGTACTGCGCTCACCACTTCTCCGATTGTATTGATGGTTGAGAAACCTGCTTTGAAAACATATTGCCGTGGTAAAAGGTTCTCAGTCGACAAATCACATCAGCGAGTCTTTTACTGATAAATTTTTCGAAAAGTTTCCCGGACGTGTATGCGTTGAACCTACCGAGAAGCAGATCAGGGCAAAAGTAGAAGACCATCTGTTGCGCCTTAGCTAGAATCTCATCTGGTCCTGGAGCCTTTCTTGCCTTCATATACAAGATCGCTTGCTTTAATTCTATTTTCGTGTAAAGTGGGATTCGCATTGGCATTTCATCCTGAATGGCATCAAAGATGGCGAGGTGGATATCGAAAGAAGCGCGTACGATTTCGTCCATCATGTATGCTTCGTGTGCGTGAAGTGACCTTTGGAGACCGAGCTTCCGCATCACTATTTTGTAACCCAGGCTCCATGGATTTCTTTTCACATCGTCCACTAGGTTTTGCCAACAGCTGGTCTTGCTGCTTTTGATGAGTCTGCGGAGACATTTTCTAGCTGACTTAACACCTGCTGATCTTAGACATGTCTCTTCCGAAATCCGAGCACGCTGTGCCTTTTGTCGAAGTTTCTGACACGCCCGTCGTTTTTAAGATGACCTCAAGTGTACTGAGAGTTTCCTGTGCCGGGTCTTTTTGGGAGGCATGAAAGACCAGCAGGCGGCCCTGATGATTCTCAAAGCTGAGTTCACTACATCTTCTGCTACATCTTCAGTCCTCTAATCTCCAGCGTAGCTTTTGTCTGCGTGGTCGTGCTATAAGTGCTCAGTATTCCACCGAAGCAAAAAACAGTTCGGGGAGCACTGTTATGGATCTTCAGTGCTATGCCCTGGCTCTGCCTGGCGAGTAATCCTCTAGCACTATCGAATTTTGAACCCTATGTATAGCGAACTACGAAGTGAATGTCACATCAGGTATAGTTCGAATGTAACCGGCAGAAAGCAGAGGCGTGTTTAATACGGCGAGCCCAGTCCTGACTATAATATTCAGGGTCCTCTTGCCTCGAGTATCTGATTGAAGCTGGCTCCATTCGAATCCTCTAGCGTTGAAGTCATCTCTGACGAGCACATTATTATTTTATATTTTTTGGGTTACCATCAATTGGTATTATTAGTAGAGCATCGTTGTGCTTCTTATGCATGGTCTATTCCCTCGATGTTTTCAGTTGTGTTTCTTCATGTTCTAGGCCACGTTTCCTTCATTCATTCTTGAGCTATACCTAAAAGACTATCTTTTCTTGAACGTTGGAGCCACTCAAAAGGAAGTCAGCTTCGTTTTCCGCTCCTTTAATGGAAACTATACGCTTGTGTCGTTTTCCCATGGCCTGAAGTTATCATTCCAGCCACACATTCAAAGTCCCTGGTACGGTGCGTAACTTTTCGCACACCATTCTATTCGGGCACAACTTCTTTTCCTTTCATCTAATCAAGCAACACGCCGCAGAGCCCGTCGCTCTACACCCGCATCATCTCTCCCCATACCATGTCATCTCAAACTACACAATCTGAGCCTGATTTATTCCACTGAACTCATTTGCAGCAGCTTTTACTCTAGATTGTTTGAGCAGTCATGACGAGGGATCCACTTTTCTCATCATTCTCGAGTCATAACGAAAGCACAAATAGTTAGAACACTCACGGGTGGCCACTGGTAGAAAGAGATAGAAGAAGCAAAAGAAGTTTCATATTTCTATTGCAATTATATACAAGAAAAAGAAATATTCTTCCTGAAGGAAAATGGAAGAAGATTTCCAAACGTAAATAACATTCCACTTATTTTTATTAAATTTCGATAGAACAGGGGTACTCTATCTTAACGTACTCTGTGCTTGACAAAACTCCAGATCGAATGTCGTAATATTTTACTTTATGCCAACATTCGAAAATACGATTCATCTCGATTCCTTGTACGTTGGTTTTTACTGGGTTTCTACGACATTTCTTTCACTTCTTTAACGATTGATGTGGACCACCAGTATATATTGTGGGCTGTAGCGAGACATGATACAGAAGTTTACTACGTTTTTATCTTCTATTGCTCCGTAGCACCTTCTGATTAGGCTGGTCGTTCTTTAGACATGGATTGATTAGAAGGAACGTGAATTCTGACAGTGTGCTCCGCCTTTTTCTTCCTCGACCGCGGTGAAAGATGCACGGCCTTATATGGAAAATTGACCTCATGCAACGTGACTGGCGATTCCATTTGCATGCAAACAATACTTTGTGATGAAAACAATTCTATTCTTCCAGAAAAATGCATTTGGTTTTTGGACAATCTTTCTGATTAGACGAAGTTGTAGCAGGTATCATCTGTTATTCTCGGACAAAACAAGAAATCACGGGGTTTCTGACATATAAATTATATTTCAGATAAAACTCTAAATACCAACGCCTGTTGAGATAATATTCAGACTCACAATGCTCCCTAATAGCCCACAGTTTCAGGTCACTATAAGAAGCGACCTTTATGCACTTGTTCTGCCACAGTGTTGTGGTCATCTCTCCTGAAGATTTTTAAGACACAACTTAGCCTTCACAAGGTCAGTGCTCTCATCTTCGCCGTTCAACAAGGAGCAGTATGTGAATCAACCTCGCGATAATTTGTGCTACCTCGGCGGTTTGCCCGTTGACGACTGTCACATAGTTGTTAGCATAATCGATTAAGTTATCACCTAGCAATATTTCCTAAATCTGGGTCAAGAGTGATACCTTTTGTCACTGGCATTTTTCGGCGACCTCCAATTGGTCCTGGCCAAACTTCTGGTATACGAGATACTACCAAAATATCGGCACCGGATGGAGGGGCCTACTAATAGATTGCCATGCGCCAAGGATATCAATCCACTTAGCGAGATTGAAGGTATTCAAGGTACCCACACCTAACATCATACTGAGTGCAATGTAGAACCAGCGGCAATTATAGGCTTCTGCCTGGTGGATCACCTTCACTTCTTCCATGATTGTACTAATCGTGAATTATCTAGACCTGTAGCCATATTGCTGAGGAGATAGAATTCCTGCGACTCCAGAAACTTCATCAAGTATCCCTTTAATGAGCTTTTTTTAGCCTTTCCAACGGTCCTTAACATACACAGGCCGAAATGGAAAAGGTGGCAAAAGTTCCTCTTTCTCATGCTGATGAGCACCATTCCCGCGAATGCGTAGGTGTTGAATTTGCTGAGTCGCGTGTCAAGTAAGAAACGGTCTTACTCCTATTAATTGTGGGTATGTCTTGGTCAAGTTCCTTCGCACTGAAGAACATATAATCAATCGGATTTTCCTCACCCTAATCATCGTTACGAACGGGGTAAGTTGGATAATATGCCGAGCCTCGTTCATTTTTTGTAGTGCACGCATCCAGAATGTTCGCGCAGCTACAAGCGTTTGAGTGGCACGCTGATAATTCCCACCCCATGGCTCCCAGTTGATCAACATAGTCTTGCCAGCAGCGACCCCTGCTCTCATTGAACGATTATCGAGGGAGTTTTCAAGTCAATCTGTATTTCTGAAGCATTTTTAAATAAATGTTTCTTGTATTTTAGAACTCAATTCAGATTCACGTATTATAACTTTTCTGGCATTCTGAAATGCAACTCACCTTGGTTGCTCCAATATTGAACTTCACATTGGAACTTCCGTTGAGAACCTGTCCATAACAGGCTAACCATCTCACATATGTCATTTGGATGAAACATAGTCGCAGATGGATGCGATGAAGAACACTTACCAGTTTGGAATCCATGTCCTGATGATCACTTGTTGAGTAATCTTCTAAAACTTTTCATTTTTGCAATGCTCATTTTTGCAAAGCTAATACATAAGCACATAAAGAATTTCTCACGTAAGGACTCGTGCAAAAAATGAGAGTGTTGACAACGTCAATTTCGAAGCGATGAAATTCGGACGAAGCATTCGGCATTCAATTGGATTGGCATTGAAATCATTTGTGACAAGTACTCGACCCTAAACGTTCAAGACAGCCTCCTCCAGTTTCATGAGCTTCCTTTGAGAGCAAAAAAAATAGGGAGAAAAAAAATGTAATAATAAATAATAATGATAAATGGTATAATTCTCGCAACCGATAGGTCGCACCTGCAGCGAAAAAAAGGAACAAGGTTCAATAGACAGGATTATTTGTAAATAAAAAGGCAGCATAATGGCGGCCAAAGAAAGTTACTATTAACCGACTAACTCACCGTGCGGGTGTAGGGGTCTTAGGACATTATTTAAGCCCTGATCCTTCCATGTCACATGCACGCACACACATAGAAAGAGCTTCTTCCTTCATATTAGGCAAAATAAATAAATAAACAGAAATAATCAAATGAAGGTAAGTAAATATAAAATATTCAATTTACAATTGAACTGCGTTGCCTCTGACCACATCTGCTTGATTTCGGGACTTTACTTGCTTCTGCTGCGCTGATTTCGACCACCTCTGCTTCCTGCAACACGAACTTATTAGACTTATTTTTCTGACATTTGCTTACTCATACTTTTTTTTATTTTTTTTTTTGTTTTTTACTAGTGTTATTTAACCAATAATATAATATACCTAAATCTAATTAGAAATGTTTTTATTTTAATTTTATTCTTAGTTCTATTTTATCTCGTATGATTTTCTTTTAACTTTCAAAAATGAGTACAAATTAAAAACTTAACCAAAACAATTTATTATTATTTTATTAATTTATTCATCCATTTTTATTTATTTAATTTTGTTGTTGTTTATTTTAATGTCGCCTAAACTTTGGAGTACGTAACACTGGACTCTGGATAATACCGACTTGCTACACTGGGTCTTAACAAAACCAATCCCCCTTGATTTGAGACTGAGTTTGGAGATAAAGCTGTCCCCGCATCTAGATGAAAACAATACCAGATTGGTCATCAAACCATCCTAGTCACTTCACCTTGTGATTCTTTTCCAATACCACCAAGGGTTCAACGCATTGCTCCTAAGCAACCTGGCCCATCAAGTCTTGTGTAATTGCGTTGTGCTACAGCTTGATCTACAGGACTCGGGTTAAGTCTTGCTTTGTGCCTCGTTTAGTACCTCTGAGTGACGGTTTTTTTCTGCTTCGTGGAGCATGAGCCAAATACTTTAACTTCAGATTCTTGAATTCACATAAGATGTAGCATGTTGTAGTAGGCACTTTTTATCTTTACGTCTCGGAGTCCCAAATTTTTTTATGGTACCTAGTAATGACCATCGCACAGTGAATACATACATACAGACACTCTATCAATTTGAATTTTCTTCGTGTCCAAAAGCTTTGCAGCGTCATTGTTGGGAAGGTCAACAATAACGACCTTTTGACTTCTGGAACCGGCAGAAGTCAGTCACGTCTTAAGTGTTGGCTAAAGTAAAAACTTGTGTTATGGTTTCTGCTACAAAAGTCTTTTATTTTTCCGGGAGGCTATTAGTCTTGGAGTCGAGGCCATAGCTTCGGCATTAACCAGTCTTCAGCAGCATTTTTAAGTTTATCCTTGCTTGAGGACTTTGCTTTGAACCCCACGTAAACGCCACCTTTTTTTGGCAATCACTGACATATTGAGGCTTCAAATTTCTTCCTATTTATGTAAAGACGCGAACAGAAGAATTCCTATGAATTGACCTTATAGGTAAGGCAAAGCTCCGCTTCTTTGGTCTAATTTGTTCCGCCCTCGGTCTCGGCTCAAATGCTTTAATTGATTTGACATGACTTTGATCGCTTCTTCTTCAGTCTTCCCTGCCTTATTTACGATTTTTGGCGTTTTAGTTAGAAATTAGCTTCTTAGGTCCATAATATTAATACTAAAAATAATGACAATGGCATCACATATAACCCTCCTGCAGCATTATGGTGCCTTCATAGAATACAAGATCCTTATAATACTTTTTTGCACTTTAAACTGTTTCTTGAATATTATTCGGAAATTCTATTGGAATTTCAACGAAAGTAATATACTCAGAAGCCGGTATCTCCTATCATAAGTTGAAACCAATAATTTAGAGGTGCACTTCGTAATAGATTACTCTGGAATTTCGATTGAAAGTAGGGACAACTTGATTCCATTCAACGAAATCCAGAGTTTTTATCATGATTTACTGGTAACCATCAAAATCACAGCAAGCTGCCGACCCGTCACAGGTTTTCCTCAAGATACTTTACATTATGTCGCTGGGAGTTCTGTTCTTAAACAAAGTTTCGTTATTATATCCTTACGAAGTTGATGTGCACACATGGCACATTTCATTTGTAGATCTTATGATCCATTATCCATTCATCCTGAACTTCCATACTCATTCTCCTTTGCTAAACAAGATTCCATTTTTAATTTTTCCATCAAATCCATCACGGATTATTTTCGAATTTGCTGTTGATTCAGGATAAGCTGTTGGAGGACGAGTTTTGTAACACTATTGTCAGAAATTTTGCCTCAACTTATATTTTTTTATCAAATGTGGATGCATACTTTCCATTGTCTTGAATATCACCAAGCACTCACTAAATTTAAATCAATTTTCTCTGACAGCCAAACGTTGTAGCAACTTGAAAACCTCAACTTTCTATGTGTTACGCAGTGAGTTTTTGTTTCAAAATCGGCGAATACTTTCGCAAGTCCACATCGCCTTTAATATAACCACCGTCAGGAGATCCCGAGGATACCGTAACATGTTGAATGCAATTAAATACATAATACATGCCACCTATACCGCATTAAGATTACCTCATAGTCAAAGAAAACCAATTAAAAGTTTTTCCCCGGTCGTCATCATCGTTAGACTGACATCCCAGGAGCGCCATCCATTTCGGGTCCTGGCTCACATGAGTAAGTACTTCATACACTTCATTTGCTGCTCCCATGAAAACTGCATAGCCTTCTCGATTACAGACTTCTGCTTAGTCGTAGCCATGAAATTTCCATAGTCTACACTTGGTCCTTGTTTGTGTGTCCATTTCTGATGTAGACACACTTGGATTTAATTTCATTTATTACGTTGAATTAAGGAAGTTGCACGGAACATTAAGGCTCTTCCCCTGCCATTTGTGCTGGGTTAAAGTGTTTGTTCAAGTGGAGGAAGTGAATTTGGTAAACTCAAATTCATTGGTTTAAAAATAATAAATTTCAAATTGTCTTTTAGTAACAGGCGAAATTCATAGTTTGATTACAGAAACTTTAGAGATTGTGTAAAACACGATGACAAACAAAAATGAATATATTGTAAATATACTTCCTTTAAAATCCTTGCGGTTAATGTGGATCCATAACATTCAGAAATGGGTTTTCTATTTCCACTTTTATGTTTTTGGTTACTAATGGACTAGAAAAATACTGAAATGCACCCGAAAAGATATATGAAAAGAAGGAATATTAAGGTAACCGCAGTTACGAAAAGGGTTGAACAATTAGCTGTACATGGAATCAAAGGACCCTTGTTTTAACATGTAACGAGTAAGCTGAATCTGGAGACATTGAAGATAATATCTTTGGAGAGGATGCATGAAAGCTGCATGTTGTAAAGAGAACTGCAAGAAAGCGGAACTAAAATTTTGCCTAGTATTGATTTAGAGGATCAAGTTAGAAATGATGTTACCGGTGAATTGGTTTTTTAAGACTTGTACGCTTTCGGAATAGAAATGTTTAAACTTTTCACTGGCAAGAATTTCTATTCAATCTGAAATTATGGATCGGCAGGAAAAAAAGCCGCGTCTATAAATTGTCCTGGGATTTTCTTAATGACAGTAAATGTCCCATACGCAAATGCTTGCAGGTGACTGTTCTTCGACGAATACTTTATGCTTCGACGAATATTTATGATCCTTGTGACGGCAATTAAATTTATTGAGTAAAAATTAGTTACATAAATGGGCTCAGACCATTTTCAATTATGCAGTCCGACAATTTGTAAAAGGGTTTTTTGTTCGTGACTAGTTTGAAAAGATAAAAGTCATAGATAAATTAAATTTTCCATAGCAAAAGTAATACCATTACCGGCTAAAAATCCCCAATTCATTGTGCTTACTATGTAGACCCCTGAGGTGAAAAGCCTTAACATTTTTCAACTCTACCATTTACGGATCTGTGTTCTTAGGGGCTGAAACTTAGGCGGTTTTACTCCAGTAATGTAAGTCAGTAGTAATGGAAGTCACACTCTTGTTTTTGGCTGATGGTGGCTTCAAGTGAATTTGGTTTGTTTCTTTAGAGTATCTGTTTGCGGTTTTATCGTTTTGCTAGATCAAAACAGCAACAGGCAGGCAATTCCTTAAATTGTCTTAACTTACTTCCTAACGCCAAGAACAAATTGATTAATTGAGGAAACTGAACAGAACGAATGTCTTTTATCGCATGCCTCTTATGACTATTATTCCCAAAACCCCTCCAAAAAAGGAGGACCTCGATGATAGAATCAAGCACTTCCATGGCAAGTGGCTGCAGGCAGAGAGCAAGCTGAAAGAAATTGTTCAAGAAAATTTCTGACAAAAAACCCTCTTCACAGAAAATACTACTCCTTTCATAAAGGGCGGCATGTATCCCACCAAAAACTGATCACGACAACAGACAAGGGGAGGCAAGAGATACTGATTTTCAAAAGGGGCGATCGAAATCGCAACAGAAGACTGCGAAGAAGATAAAGCGCGTGACAACAAAAGATTTGAAACAGACGCCCCAAAAGCATGAAGGCACAAAACACAGCCTGATACCTAAAAAGACTAGTCGCAACTAGTGTAGGGATGCTCTACTAATCAAGGCTGCAGACGGGGGACTTGTGTCGAGGTCCTCAAGGAGTTAAAGGAAAATATGGAACCCGAATAAATGGTGTCTGCGCATGGACCGTAAGAGCCAGTAAAACGGGCGGCCCCCTCTTTGAACTGAGTCCGCTGACAAGCGCCTGTGCGAGAACGCCGTCATGGACCTCATTGGCTCTAAAGCTGTTATTTCGACATTGCAGCTTCTTAGAAATAAGAGACATTGTCTGTGGTACGGCTGGCAAAGAATAGGAGAGTGAATTGGGTAACCTCTTACCACGGCAGACAGCTTTAGGGTAAGGCTGACGCCTACTGATCCCAAAGGTGCAAAGGGTAACTCTTCCAGAAATCCCAGAAAAAGACGCTGTGCAATTGCTGGTCAAACTGTAAATTAGAATCGGCCGATTTGTGTGTATAATACACCGGAGAGTAGTCCTAGCTCGATGCTTTAAGTGTCTTTGCTTCGGACACATTTCTTTAAACGGAAAGGGGCCAGATCGAAGCAACCTGTACTAGAAGTGTGGCGAATCCCGCCATAAGGTGAAAGAGGGTCAAAACCAACCGTAGGGACTGAAGCCTTAAGCTCCGGCCCATATTCTAGGAAATGGTAGGTGCTAGGAGTTCAAAGAGGCACTTAGGAAAAGAAAAGAAAAGACATGATTCAATTCTTGAAAATCAACTTACACCGCAGCTCTACCTAATATGGCTTACTCGACCAGGTTGTGAGGGAGAAAAAAATCAACCTGTTGCTAATATCTGAACATAGCAACAACAAGGATGAGGCTGGATGCTATTGTGACCGATCTGTCAACGCCTCCAGCTGGGTACAGAAGGGTGAATCCTTGTGGGTGGTGACTTCAGTACGAATGCGATAGAATGGGGAAGGCCTCATCCCGATCCAGTCCTAGAAATGGCATCTACGAGCGAACTTGTCATCATAAATGCGGCAAACACACCAACCTTTCGATGGAGAGGCCGGATTCTATTCCGGATGTGGCATTTGGTTCGAAGTCCTTAGTGCCCAGGATACATAAATGGAAGGTACAGAATGCTACTCGAAGATGTTGACCAGTATATTGCTTGCGGAGTTTGTAAGTGCGCTGCGAGAGATTGATTGAGACTGCGTGCGATGACACGATACGCCCGCTGTGTACTGGTGGTCAGCAAAAATTAATGAAAAGCCAACAGAATATCAGAGACTTCACTGCGACTTTGAGACGAGTCCCATTCCCGAACGCAGGCATACAGCCCGGCAAGAAAACTGCTGGAAAACTCTGGAGATGGTTCCGGAAGATGGACCAGGCTCCGGATCCAGGCTCCCCGAGAAAATAGTATTTATCCGAGAGACGTGTTGTTTCTAGAAAACATAACAGGGAAGATGAAGTTGAAGTGTTTAACATGGTAATCTGCTTCCATGTCCTAATTCTACCGTCTCCATCGACGGAATTGAAACAATGTGTCAACCATCACCCCCAAGATCGCGAATCTCCTGGCCGCGCAAAGGGTAAGGGAGTATCTTCGATGGCAATCCTACTTTCAGCAGGGATGAATAAGAAGGAATAACCTTAATTTTAAGGTTCACTAGGCAAGACCAATGAGACCCAGCGCAACTAATATCGCACAGCTCAAGGCAGCGTCCTCAATGTGACTAGAGAGATGTTTAACAGGTAGCTAGGATTCCACGATGATTCTAATCCCCAGGGCGTAAATCATCTTCACCTTTTAATCAAAAAACTTGTAGCTATAATCGCGCTAATATCAGTTATAACTTTTCGTCAGAACGGTTCTGCCATCGACTACGACGCCAAATCACCTATGGATTCTTATTCTTGATATTTACATATGAACCTCCACTTCTTAGCGCTCAGTTTCTGTTGTCTTGCTCAATTGTATGCCTGAAGGATCCTTCATTGGATCGCATAAGAATCAATATTTTCCTATAGCGTTGCAACATAAATAAATCCTTTCCACCTGCAGGGTTTACAGGGTTCGACCGTACTGTTTGAAGCGCTCATGAATTTTATGTCCTGTTTTGTGAAGTCGATTACGCCCTAAGCTTTGGACTCCCAGATGCGCAATACTTCTGAACTTCTCATTAAACATCTCTTCAGTCAATCTGTGAACCTAATTTTTACCCTTTTGCATACAGGCATCGTCTTTGTATGCCTATATGCACTTTCAAATAATAGGAATGCCTTCTCTAGGGGGAAGAATGTGAGGAGTGATGCGGCTTAGAAAGGATTAGAGTGTTAAAGATAAGATCTCTCAATCGGCAATGCCTCTTCATGCTTCAGTTAGTCTTTTACTAACTTGAACTGTTCAGATTCGAGTATGATGTGCTACTTGATCCGATTTGTCAATCCTTTTAAGCATTTCTCCGATCCTTTTAACATTTCTTGCTCAAGATGTCATCACGCTCTTTGCATCATATTTTGCACGCAAAAAATGTGTGACACGCGTTTAACGTCAAAACAATCAGTTGGGGGATCGTGACCATTAAATATTGTGCGGGTGAAACCGGAAACATTCCTGTGCACTCAAAAGCTGGGTCACGTAGAAATCAGTTTCTCTTTCCACTAGGTTGACCCACGGCCGCAGGTTAGACATCAGACGTCAAGTACAGCTGATCTTTGTGTTTCATCCGCAGAATTATTGTAGAAAGAGCGTTTTTCCTCTTCACTGTAGGCTTCCGCAGGTAAAGTTTTTCCAATCTCCAAGAAGCAGGGCGATGGATAATACTCCTTAGATATACAAAATCTCCATCTGGTGGCCGTTAGACAATCGCGATCAACCCGTAGCACTTCTTGTCACTGCGTCTGTGCCAACCACCTTTGTTGCAATTTCTAGCTCAGAGTGTCGCCACATATTTCTGTCCCATAGAGTATGACAGAATGCACAGTACTAAACTAGGACGTAACCTCCATAATGCGATACGCTCTTCTCTGTTGGAGATCAACAAAGTGAAGCTACTCATGTACTCATGCCTTGTCGGCTTTTCCCCTGAATCGCTCCGGAAAATTCCTCTTAGAGTTTATCAATACGCTTTGGCATTTCATTTCTAGTTTTTATTTGTACTTTAGAGTTTTCATTCTATCGTCATAAACTATTAAAAGGAGCGGGAAAAAACCAGTACTACCGTTGATAATGTCCTCATCAATAGGACTTCCAAACGGATAGCGTATATTCTTCAGAAAAAGATAACGGGACAAGTAGAAAACAATTCAAAAAACAGTTTACAAACCACGGAAATTGGATCGAAGTTTTTTGTCCTTGAAACGTTCCCTCGTTCCTCGTCAGTTGCTTCGTTTCGTCCACAGATGTATTTCGGCTGTACGTCATCTTCGTTGTGTTTTTCCGTTCTGATTTTTGTTTTGTTCTTATTTATAAGTCCGCCGTTTATGCAAGCAGTGTCAAAGTTATTTACCACTTGTTATGCTTAAAAAGGGTAAGAAAAAAATGAAAACTCAACGGGCATGGTTCAAAATCGAGAAACGTGGAACCTGCAAAAGAACGATGCAGCTCAATAGAGGAGAAAAGGACCGTATTAAAGGGCGCAACTTTGTAATTGTTAGGCTTCTGCAAGTAAACATTGGCCTAGGTAGTCTATGGAACGGCGTAAAGCACAATCCCTACATAGCGCTGCTGAGTTTTTTGTCAACTTTTTGGGTCCATTTCTTCAAACTGTTAATGGCCAGATCGAAGAAACTATTTGTCATAAGCGTGCTACTGTTGGAAACAAGAAGAAAGACTACTTTGTAGAATAAGAATAGAAGAATGAGAAGTCCAAAGATTTAGCTAATATCCCAGGAAACGGGAGAGTTTGATGTGACGGAAAACATCGCAAAATGAGAGTTAAAATTTGGCTCCTACAAAACAGTGCAGTTGCACGAGATCTGCTGGACCAGGTTGCTGGACAGACAGGAGTAACCATTTCTAATGTTAGAAGAATATCCTTCGAACGAGAAGGCAGGATAGTTTTAGTATATTATAAGTTAGGTTGCACCGTTCCCATCTTGGTCTGCAAGAGTCTTCTGTACGAAGCTTACCGCAAGTCTTTTAAGGTGGCTTTTTGTTGTAAAACTATACTGATCTTTGGATGCCAATACGATGTTCTTCAGTATATTTTCAACGCATTATTTAGTCCAAATTAGCTTTTTAGAACAGACTAGACTAGAAGCGACCGTCCTGCTTCATCCTTTCTTCGGAATCAGAGAGGAAGGCATAACAGAAAACAAGAGTACTAGTTTATTATTAATCGATAGTTGATCTAGAAAAGTAATGAAGATTACTATTGACGATGAATCATGTCAATCTTCATAGTGGATACATTTTTAACTACCCAAGACCAAACAAAACGGTTGACTGCTTTTTTTTTTTGATTATGAAAGCACTGTGCACCAAAAATCTAATACAAAAGATCCAACGGTCACTAAAAAAAACTATATTGGAGCATTGGTAATACTGAAAAAGAAAAAGGTCCTTTTGTTCTTCGTCACGCGTTGATTGACTGCTTCAACAAAATATTGCACTATCGAGTTCATGAAACCTTGTAGAGTGATATTTTTTTCTAAACTTGTAGTCGTTCCGCTTTGTCAGCCTCGTTTAGTCCTGAAATAACTCTTTGATATTTTTGACATTTCCGACAATAAAAATGTCGCCTGAACGGCATCGATTTGATGGCGTCAAGACGGTTAAAGCTATTCTTTCAGGACTATTTACGGAAGTGAAAATGCCGTTAAAAGTGTGTTGTTCAATCAAGTGAGGACTTCTTAAAAGGCTCATGTAAAAGAAAAGATGAAGGAGATGGGATACATGAAGGTAAGCTCGTTACTTTTGGGACAAACCTCGTAATTATTTTCTATTTCATCAAGATGGAAATTCAAATTGTTATATTTCGTAAAAGATCAGAAAACACTTCGATGTATGAGTTTCATAAAATCTAATCACTTGATACATCGAAGTTTTCTCATCCCTCTTCAGTAATTTCTGGCAAAGGCCTCTAATCAATGATTTCCATCCTATTACAATAAGTGTTTTGCTGGCAATATTGAATTTCTTCACAATTTTGCGAACGTAATCTTTATTCTAAGTGGCATAAAGCCCATTCGTTTTTTATGAAATCATTCCAACTAATCATTAAGGATATATTGTCTGTACCACTATACGTCGATACATACTTGAATACATATATCATTCATGACTCGTTTTATGTTTTCATCAATTGGAAACAAGTAAAACTATTCACTTATTGGTACACAGCTTCCGCATTCCTCCTGCGAAGTGTTTCATCCATCCCAACTAGATCCCAATACAAGTTGAAAGCTTCAGCAAGTGTCAAGGGAAATTCAGAAAACAATTCGCAACTTATTGCTTTATTTGCTATTTTATCCTTTAAATCGATTGTTATCGAAATACTTGTGCACTCCTCTGAACACTCATTCCGTATTGAAACTGATAGTATAACTGCTCCTTTATGGGCACTAAGTCAGCAGGACGAAACGTATTGAAACTTGTGATACGAACGTTTTCTTCGTACCTTGTATCAAGGATATTGAAAAGGGTTTCGTATATTTGATTAGTCTGTAACAGCATGCGAATTAGACTCATCCTCTCTTTTTTGCCCATTCTCTCTATTGAAATATGTCTCTCCCGCGCGCTCTCTCTCTGTCACTTGAACTTGACGTTCAACGCATTTAACCTTAATCGAATGCTACTCGACAGCAGATGTGGCTTATTTTACTACTAACACGAGTTCTATCGGTTTTATGGCTCATTGAATAGTATGTGTGTTGAAAATGTTTCGTGGTTGGAGTATGGAAAACTCAAAATGCTTGGAATGGTTCTGAAATCGTGCAGATTTAGAAAGATTTCAATTTGAATGAATTTAGTACGTGTTGGTGGAAATCAGATGTAAGCTTAGAACATGTTTTGGGTATGCTTACATGGAAATTGTTTCCGCGTTTCGAAGCATACGTGCTGAAAAAATGTTTAAGCAACGAACTACTTAATATGAATTAAATGGATTGGAAATCCTTTTTTCATTTTTTGTTCCCTCCGAAACGAACAAAAATAAAATACTGCTGAGGAAGTAAATTTCTAGGAAATACCTGTCATTGCCGCATTGTGTTTTTTAAATTTCAATTTCCAAAGCGATTGAGTCTATTCCTCTAGGTAATATACGGCTGATGGTAGAATGTTTGAAAAAGTCTCAGGTAATGCCCACTCATTCTCATATGTGATCAAAAGAACATTACTGAAGGCAGTCGCAGTGTCCTTACCTCCACAGGTTAAAGGTGATAAGCCGACATGCGCTTTAATTTTTTTTTTAATATAAGAGAGGGATAGAGATGTAAGGCAACTGAAATTACTTAAATTTTATACTTAAATTACTCCGCACAAGTCCTTTGAAGTACTTCACGTAGGACTCTTGTGTTTGAACACCACACATATAACGCGTACCCCTTCTGGGACTTTTATTGGTAAAACCGTCAAGGACACTTGGATCTCTTCCACGGAGCTATATCGTTTTTTTTTGAGGTCCTGTTTGAGCGGGCAAAATGCCGACAGTGCCAGACCTGCACTGTAGAAGTGATGACGTAACGTAGCAAACCTGTGCTTAGCCGAAAACTTCATCATCACTAGCACAATTTGGTGGCGTGGTGAGAACTCAACAATCTACAATGCCTGGCTGCGCGTGTACGACATGTTTGCGTAGCCTGTCAAACACTTCCACATAAAAACTGATACTCAATTTGTCCGGTTTTTCAACCGGCACTTGATTGTCTGGTCTGTTTGACGTACGAAAACCCATTTAACCTTACCACTACGGTCAAAATAGTAGATGGGAACTTACTCATTCTGGCCTTTTTCGCGTCCGGCTTTTTTCTGTCGTTTGATCTCCTCTATCTATTCAAATTAGGTTTGATCACCGGTTACAATGGGGTTTATTTGGACAAAAGTGTCAGTATTTGTCAATTGATCAAGAAACTTGCATACGATTGACCTTTTGTTCATCACTCAGGACTGTCACTAACTTATTGCACACCTTTTGCAGGGACGAGTTCCAGGTAATAATTTTTTGGACGATATGAAACATCTAACTCATCAACAATGTTTGTCAGGCATTTTCATCAATCAATGACAAGCGAATTGCATGCTGAATGTTTTGAAAGATCTTCCACATCCATCGCAATAACTTATGCAACTCGAGCACAGATGATCGGCTCCTGGCAACATTTTGAAGTCCCCGTCCAAATGACCGATACCGAGGGTTCATATCGCGTTTCAACACGAGTTCGAAAAAAAAATTGATGATTTTTTTCCATCGTGGATTGCCACGACACAGCTTACCAGGGGCTCAGCGAACGAAAGGTATTTACCCTCCGCTAGGCTGCATACGATTTAAAACAAACCGACCACTTTGAACGAACCCCCACTACCACGCACAGTTGATATTATCCTCATTCAAGACTAAGTTTGATCTAAAGAAATTATCTTTACTTGTTTTGATCCTACCATATAGGTACAAATGTAAGATGAAATGGTAAAGAGTGTTTCTAGAGCCATAGAATTTTGAAATTAAATCAAGTATAGATAAATTTTTTTGATTGCCGTAAAATTAGCATTATTGTAAAATAATTTTCTACCATTTGGATAGTAATATGATTTTGAGCATGCGAGCGCCAAGCCTGGCACGAAGAAAGTTCAAACGAGAGGTGCAGTTGATTGACAGTTGATTGATTCGATTTGGGGCCGTATCTCGCCAATATCGCGGCGAATTTCGTCTTCCAAAAGGATTCGAGTTTCAGTTTATCAGTATAGATGAATATTTTGACACGTTTCCACAGTAAAAACTCGAGATCCTTTAACTGTGGCAATCGAAAGATCTTATTAGTCCCACAGGGTCACAGGTCTAAAACGAGAAAATTAATGCTCTCATGAAATGCTTCTTCCAATAAATTGATGGTTAAACGGGCTGTATGACATGTTGCGCGATTTTATTGAAATCAGAAGTCTCGTGAAAGACAGCAAGTCGATTCCGGGAAGAAAAAGTCATTGATCATAGCTCCATAGCAGTCACGTTTGACTGTAATGATTCGCAACAGATTCTTATGGACATAACGATAACGATCAGTGAGATCATACGCCTTCCGAAAGGATTCGAGTTTCAGTTTATCAGTATAGAAGAATATTTTGACGGGTTTCCACGTAAAGTCTTCCATAATGTGGGTTTTATTGGTTGGGCATCATGTCGAACAGACTCACTTGAGTTTTCATCGATACTACACTCTACAGCTACTGTGGTTTCATCATTACGCCCTGTACTATGTCTGCATGGATGCGTATGATCAGTGAGAGCGAATGATGCATGGTTAATTGTAATTAATTGTTCTGATGGACAATTGTGTCGGATGTAAAATTAATGGAGTGGGCTTTGAGTTTCTAGAACAGGACCGTATTTTTTAAGTGCTGCACAATTTGCAGGCGTTGCTCAGGCTTGAACGTATTCATGATATAATGTCAAACTAAATTAACCTTAAAATAGTTAACAGCTGTCACACCATACGCAACATTAAAAGTGTTGCCAAGTTGATGTTCTTGTATACTTCAAAGGTATACAAAACCTTTTTTTTTTGAAATGTTGAGATAATTTTATTGAATATATTGACTTCAATTGATTGCCATCACATTTGGATTACAGTATGTTTCTCATTTATTCGTACAAGTGAATTTCCAAAGAACGAACTTGTAACTATTGAGTAAATACATTTTTTTTCGGTTTTTCCATACGGATTATTCCTTCCAATCTAAAAGAAACAGCCTTAAGCCCACTGTAAAAGCACGTATCATTTTGGAAATCTCATTATTGCGACTATAAATAGCAATTATGTAACTTAAAGAAAAGTGAAAAGTGGTTAGATACATATGGAAGCTGAGTGCACATAAGACGTACATTACTTTACAAGTTAAATCTTGAACACAGGGCAACGAAGGCTCATTGAATTATAAGCAAAAGCGTGCTTATTAAATGAGAATATCATGTAGTCTCAGCGCTTTTACAAAGAAGAACGACAGTTTGAAGATAAGTCATGGCCAGGATGGCTCAAGGAGAAGACAAGTGGTGATCTACATGGAAGCATACATGGAGATAATTAAATCACAATTGCAGAGTTTCAGGTCCACAGAACCATTATTGAGCGAAGAAGCGGTACCCCACAAACTTGTAAATAAAAAAGGAAGGAAATAATAGCCTGCCATATTTTACAATGTTGCTCGTCCAACTAATGAATACTTTCTCTGACAACGTTTGGAGATGAGAAGTGTAACCTGTTCAACGAAGGTGGCTGTCACCTAAAATAACTGGAAACGCTATTGAAAGCTATTGGAATCTATGAAAAACTATGGGAAAAATATGCGGAATGGCCTGCCAACATGAACGTTAGAAGATGCATACATTATGCATGCTTAGGAATACATAAACAGACTCATCTATATACGGCCTATGTTTTACTGGTCTGTTGGATACCTGACCTAGTAACCTGCTGAGTCTCTTTTGACCTTAACCACGTATGGTGCCCGAATGCTGCCCAGCTCATGTAATAGTATAAAGATTAAGTGCAATCTCCTTGAAACCATTCAAACCAATCCTGTTTATAAGTTGAGTGTCAACTTTTGTTGAAATTAAAATCAAGCCAGTTTTTCTATAAAAATAATAAAACGTGAAGCAGTTATTGGGGCTGTAGTTGGAGTACCGCCTTTGCTCTATCTAGCCCATCTAAACTTCCAGCACTTTTTGGCGCTAAGGAGCGTTCGTTGAATCAAAGAAAGCGCAGTTCGTTCATTTTTGAGCAAGAAGAAGGGTGATCCCGAGTCTCCTTGAAATACCGGCTGATCCTCATGCAAGACTTGTTCGGGAAAGCGATAAGGGAACTCATCACCGGATGACCCATTGGCACGATCCATACTTCTCGGGACTCATTTTCACGGCTCCATCACTCCATCAGCAATGCTATCATAGAAGTGGTGAGCGTGGTCCATAGTCTCTAAACGAGTGGGTTGTCTCTTGGCTACTCTGCAGGCGAAACTTGCTTTTAACAGCTTTGAATAGGCGGGTTTCTCGGAATCGTTGGAAAATTGTTTTCGAGAACCAGAATAGTGCATGCAGGTTCTGAGAAACTAAATGTTGGAATGGAACATTCTATACAAGACAAAGAAAGGCAGTCGGAAAGGGTATTTTCATCAGCCGCTGCTCAGGGTTCCTCTTTCTGTAGCATGCGTTAACCTTTATTTATTCACTTTGATCAACTTTACCGTTAGAAGAATTACTTTTTAAGGCGTCTTACACCTCGGACGAGTTTGTTTATGTCCCTTATTCAAGATTTTCCAAAGTTCAAGCGATTCTAGAATTGCTTTTCGGAGGACCTTTTTGATTGTGTTGACGAATGCGTGGTTCTTTATTGCCTCTGGCCAAAATTGCACCAGTTGATTTGCCGTACAGATTCGATTGTATTTTGAATGATTCAACCACTTTTTGCGAATCAACGCTGTTTTTATTACATTCTTGACGTCATCATATGGGTTTTGATGTAATTTATGTTCATTCTATCTTTACCAATGTCTGAAATGATTCATTTGCAATTCAATGATTTCTACGCCAAAACTTATCAAAATATTTGCTGAAAATAGTTGTTGTCCATCTTTATTTAGTTAAACTTTCTGTAATGCAAACTAATTGAATTCCATCAACAACAGTTCCTGCTTTGAGACTGACTGATTTTAAGGGTCATCTTCTCTCGCCTCCCTCAAAATACGCTTGCCATTGTTCCTGGCGGTACTCTGCGGAACAAATCTTATGACAGTCTACTGACACTTTATATGACAGGTGATTAGCGATTCACTGAGTACGCGGATGGTGTTGTAGCCTAGTCGCTGGATAAACATTCGGGCAGATGCTCCTCAGCAAAATTACGCTTAAATGCCGATTCAAGAACTGTATGATTTGTCACGGTGGATAGTCCCTAAATCTCAGAAGTGAATTCCTAGAATAGAGCTTTTTTGAGTTGCTAGAGTGATGGCCAATACAAGACTACCAATGAAATATCTTGGCATATATTGTAAGACTTACAGATTACTTTTTACATGCAACGCAAGGTGGCAGTTGACAAGACGAGAGTGAGTGACCGCAGTAGCATTTATTCGGCAGATGCTCAATATAAGGACCATTCGACTCTTTAGATAAAAAAATTGAGCGATGCTTTCAGGAACCAATAGTTCCAAAAAATGATTGTCATAGAGGTTAGGAGCGATACACATTGCATGCGAGTAATAATTTACCGGGTGGACCGCGCTGGTACAGTCAAATTTGTATGGCATCGGAAAAGTGTTACCTATTGCACTTTTTGAAGAAAGTGCATAAATATTTACCAGCACCAAAATAAGTATTACTGAAAAACAGTTCTCAAGGAAGAAAAACAAGACAACGCTCTGTCAGAAATGGGCAGGAGTCAAGAATGAGTGGCATTAAAGGTAGCTGAGCTGCACATCTGATTACTAATCAAGTCAAGTTAAGTCAAAAGCGCTTTATTTATTATTCATCGTTATCAATTTTTTAAGAATATAAAGCAGTTCTAAACAATAAAAATACGAAAAAAAACTTAATGGCCCAAATGGCTCTCTAAATTTTAACATTATCATTTACCAATAGAAAGAACAAAAACAACAATATCAAATTCGATTTAATTAAAATTATTTCTTATTTTAACATTCAATTGGAAAAAGGAGAAAAAACCAACCAACAATATTCAAAAAATCAATTATGTTTACACAACATCATAGTGATCTCTTATCTTATGACTAATACATTATACCCTAATTCTAATCAAAATTATTTATTTTATACTACAATACTCAATATTCTTAACCTAAATGTTAAACATAATTTCTTAAGCCTAATATTACACCATCAACATATACTAAATATTTAAACATATGCCTAGTTTTTAACAAAACGCTAAATGTAACAACCATGAGCTGAAACTCAAAAAAAAAACAAAAAACTTCATAAACACAAACTAAAAAACACGAATAATTTAGTCTTTGTCATTCAGCCACCAATATCTACCCTGCTCCATCTCAGTTCGACCAGACTCAACGAATTTAGCAAATGAGTATCTCCATTGGAATCGCTGGTCTCGTGCACTCAAGTTCGGAGGATATTTTATCTTTTTATCGGTGGCCCGTCTATACACATGATATATAATTGGGACGCCATTGGAATCAAAGATATACCTCTTCATATCTAAATACATGAATGCTTCCGGAGGAACAAAGCTAGTAGCGAGGCAACTCGCAATACACTCATCTGTAGGGTGGGATGGCTGTGAAATCCAGGGATTTTCACTCACAGTTACAGATCTAGCTATATGATCGCGAAGAAGTCTCAACATGAAGATATCGACTCTTGTCAGTTTAGCAGTTTGATTAATCTTCCTATTCGATATATAGTGTTCCCAATCCGTCTCAGGCTTCCTGTATAAACCAGTACATGCACGAAGACACTTCCTTTCGAAAACTCTCAATTTTTCCATCGTACTAGCACTCTGGTTGAACCAGATCTGGCACCCATATGTCAAAATTGGTCTAACCAGAGTCTTGTAACAAATAACTTTGACCTTTTGATGGATGTATTTGGAATGAAAGAGTCGACGAAGGGCCATGACTACTTTTTGTGCTTTGCTCAGCATCATTTTGGTATGATCTGTATAGTACAGGTATTGATCGAGATGAACACCGAGGTATCGAACACAGGATTTATGTGGAATCCTCTCTGAACTACCCTCGCCTGCCATAATATGGAAATTCTTCCAATTACGTATTAAGTCCTGCCTGGCCCCTTGAAGCGTGGTCCGAAACAAAATTGTTTCGCACTTTTGCGCATTAATTTTCATTCGCCAACTATCGGTATGGAGCTGCACATCATTAAACATTCTTTGGAGGTTGCTCTGGACTATTGAAGCTTTTCGGTCTGCTGTATAAATGATCAAATCATCAGCAAACGCTACCAATGATCGTGTTGGTGAGACATTAAAATCAAAGCCATTCAGTAGTTTGCGAATGAATATTGAAAATAGTAAAGGCGCAGTAACTATACCCTGTTGTAGACCATTCAAGACCTTGAAGTCGCGCATTGTCGTAAGATTTCCATCAGTTACAACGAATGATTTTCCGTATAACATACTGGAGATCATTGCAACAAGGTGTCTTGGGAACCTGTCCTGAAGGAGTGTAAAAATTAATCCATCTAACCACACGGTATAAAACGCTTTCTCCATGTCAATGAGACACGCTCCAACACATTCTTTATGATTTAGCTTCCGACAGATGTCTGAGGTTACTTTCGCTATCGCATGTATGGTTGAATGCTTGGCACGGAAACCAAACTGGCAATTCGGCATCAACTTATACTTGTTAATGTGAGCGTTTAAAGCTTTATTTAGTAATACTTCGAAGACCTTGCTGATGTTAGGCAGCAAGCTGATTGGTCGATAGCTTTTAGGGCACGAAGATTCTTTTCCTTTTTTTAAGATTGGAAAAACCTTAGCCTTTTTCCACCCATTTGGGAAATATAAATTGTTCAACATGTTGTTGAACAATATGCAATAATTTCTTATCGCAACATCAGGCAAATGCCGGAGAACTATATTCGGAATACCGTCAATACCACATGATTTTTTGTTGTTTATCCCGTCAAATATAAAGCACAAGTCTTCATAACTGACAAAATAATCAACAAGATTTAAGCTCGGTATTAGGTCAGATGTTAATGTCTCACTGATCACTAATCTAACCAACCTAAACGTGTGAGTTAGTTGAATGAATGGCGTGATCTATTTGCGCTAGACCCACATCTCGAGTTAGGATAGATTTTTTTTCAGTTTTACCTTCGCCAACTCGAGCTTCCAACTGGACAGAAGTCCTGTCTGAACCTTTTTTATAGAGAGAGAAACTTTGTTTTTATTTTTTGAGTCAACTTCTTCAAGCGTTACTTTAGATCGTTGTATGAGCCCAGAAAGATAGACATGAAGATTGGGCTGTTCAATACCACCATACCCATAGTGGACGACTCATACTAATTCTATCTTTCAGACTTCCATCAAAGCTATATCAACCCAGATAATCAGTCTTGCTCTACCATGAAGGCATTAAACAGTACCACCGTACCATTCGGATTTACATCCAAGTCAAGTCTACTGCGATCTTCCACGCGTACCAGGAAAATTCACCATTTTTTCCAGGATGCTCAGCACCATTTTGATCAAGGTTCCAGGTAAAAGAACAGATGCAAACCGCTGTGAATATTCAATTGACACCCCTTCAACTGACACCTTTACCTTTTCCTATAATCCTATGATCGATGCCACCCCTCCTGTTCCGAAATTCAGGGAAATAATTGAGACAAAAAATTTTTTTTGGAGTCTATTCCAAATATGTATATCCGACAAAATATCCTTACAATGTTTGACCATTTCAAAGGACATTTATTTTAACTTCCTATTGTGTGATACATGATATCGTCGTAGCTCCCTTTTTGTCTAGAGTTGTCCTTGACAAAAGTCTCGATCAAGTTATCAAGACATCAAAGTCTCCTTTTGTTCACGTTGCCGACATCCTTAAAGCTCCCGTTCCATTCCGGCTTCCTTAACCGCCGGAAATCAGGAAGTTGTTCTGAGAAGACTCAATGTAAGGATGAGTAGAGTTAATGTTACATGACGTATTCTAGAAATATATGAAAAAGAATTTGAGATTTTTGTTGAGAGTTTGTGGGATTTAGGTAGACAATGAGTTGACAGGCTTTGATTAATATTTTCAAAACAATTATTTTCCGCTTCATTACAAGTGAATGCCGCGCTTTAATAGGGCCGCTAATGTCTGTGCACACATTAACAAAGCCTGCATGAGCTTTGGTCCTTGAACCTAATCAAACTTAGTTTGAAGAAAGCATGTTCTTCTTGGAAACGATAATCATCAGGAGCACAGAAACCACGACCGCCGCGAAATGGAATTATGTCAATCAGTTTTTTCGCTCGGTTCAAAAGAGCATTATGGCGAATTTTAAAATCATGCCATGTAGCTGGTTCCGCCCCGGCACTCTTTTCAAGCATTAACTGTATGAACATGAACATTCCATCATCGTCCTTGCGCTGACGAGGTATGAATAGGATATTCTAGCCATGGCATAAGTGAGCCATGCATACAATGTAGGAAGTAGAAATCCATTTTGCAGCAAGGAGCAAATGTATTAAAGCTCTGTGCGGTCCGTTTGTGTGGTGACATATTGCAACTCCTTAATTTCATTAAATACATTACTCATACGGCATAAGAGTCAAAGTTAAACTAGGTGGAAAATTACGGCTGCTGCTACAGCTTTCACCATCCCCATGTGCTCCACTTGACTCACCTGCACATACGAATATGTGGGCTGTGGTTGGGTGAGTGAATTATGCGGTCAACTTCTCAGGAATTCAACATTTATTAAATTCATGTGGATTTGTGGTGATTGTAATGATGTTCTAATGATAGTTTGGACGTTTCCAAAGCGAGGACATGCATCCTTTGTGCGTGGGCCGAACGTCATGTATGCGAATATTTATGAGCGTATTTCATGATGTACAAATGAATTGCTCCAAGAGTACTTGGAATCCTGATGTAAGACCTGGAATAGTGCATGCAATTATGGCCTCAAATTTTGCTGTCCTGAAGCTCGAAGATTTATTGAGATGATGTAACTATTTGTTGACAAAAGTTGTTATGATATTGTTTACAAAGGAATCATGCAGGAACTTTAACAAATTATTGCTGAAATTTATTTTTTCTGCTATAAACAACTTAAGGATGTCTTTTCCTTCTATGTAGGAATGGCCGAGTGAGGGGTTGTCTAGTGTTTACCAAATGATGGCTACATACTCATGGGAAACAAAGACGATGAGAAGATAAATTAAGCACGTTAGAGAGGTTTCCAATTTGAACAAGAAGTTCCGCTTCATTACTTGCTACAAAAATTTACAAAGCCGGGTCAACTTTTTGACCCAAATAAATGATAACTGTTATTAAAGTTTTTCGATGCTCTGAGATAGAGCATCAGACGTCAATCTGTGTTCAAAAACTAGTATTTGTTTTTAAAGTTCGCGTAGGTTGGCACTACTGCGCTCTTATGACGGCTGTTTGCTGCCTACGTTGATTGACATTTAGAACTTGTTCTTATGCTGCGAATGTGCTTCTGCTCGTATGGAAATGCCGAAAAAAGTTGCAAAGTCGATTCAAAGTGCTAATGTTTGCCCTCTTCTTATCAGAGAGCAAATAGAGAAAAAACAGAGTTGCTTGCTTGACGGCATTTCATTACGACAGGAATGGAAACATCTTGACCCTAAAACGCAAGTCATGATATAGAGATTTAAAAATCACGCGATTTTACCGCTCTTAAAAAATCGACATGTGTTGACAATGACGTCAAACGTATTTTGGTGTGAGGAGTGCATCAAATGATCGAAATTAATGTTGTTTGCTTATAGATGGTTCTAAGTACAGTTTGAAGGTGCTTCTTCTTTACTTTCAAAATAAAAAATTAAATAATCGGTTTGCTGTCGCAGTACTAATTAAGGAATGCTACGACACAAAACGTACAATTTCAACGAAAATCAAATACAATGATCATGTTGGAAATTTTTCGACAATCTAAAGGTTGAATAATGAATTATTTTGCCCTTATTTTTGAAATATATATTGTTAGATTTGCATTTTCATTACAGGATTTGGTTTATTAGTTGGAATGTAATCTGGAGTCACGAAATTTTGCTGTCTCTTGTGTTTGTGGGACAGTCACGCAGTTGATCATAATTTTGTGAGAAAGGTGTGGCCGAGCTGTACCTATTATAAGATAGAATAACAAAGCGTGTCCAACAGGACGTTTTAGTGCGCCCTTTTCACATTCAACTTGACCTTTGTCACAGAGCTAGAACGCAAAGAACCGCCGTTACAGTTCTTAGTCAAGTTGTTTCCAAAACTATCAAATGCGAAAATAAAAAAAAATATGTTTTTCGGACATGATATTCGAAAACTAATGGTTGATGTAAAGTTTTTAATGCCTGGCGAAGCAGCCGCATGGCCGCCGTTCCACAGTGTTTGTGGACAACACTTTCACGGTAACCACAAACCCCCGGACCACAAGCAAGTAATGGACATTTTTTGCAAAATAACCCCAAGATTGGAGCTCAATTGTCCAATTTATTTTCAAATCTGGATTTATCTTACAAAACATGGGCAACACGAGGGGAGAGCAAGGAGAAGAAGAAGAATGTAAAGCGAAAAAAGGCGATTACATGAATTTTTAAAAAACTACAAAAATACGATTACAGAAAACTGGAACCAATTCTAAAAACTGGACTACGGACTTCGATTCGTTAAAAACATGTAATTTTGTATTGTTGCGCTTTCTCAGGTGCGCCCTGTTTGCTTCGCAAATGTTCGCCAAAGGGAATTAAACACACCCGACTAATTTAAAATTTATTCTTTTTAATAAATTTCACTAACGCATCACAATTAGTTTCACTTAATTACTACTTCACTTATTCACTTTTACTTTAATTAATGAATTATTTCAATCACTTTCTCTCGCTTTTTAATCTGCGGACAATTTTATTTTATTCTATACTATTTGATTACCGCACTACTTTTAACGCGCACTGTCGCTTTTCGCTTATGCAACACGACTTATTTTCGCCGCTCGCTGTAGACGCTTTTATACATGTACAACCGATCCCAAATCTTCCACGTGGATCATTCTCGAGTTTAAGCGCTGAGTCATTTACACACGTATTTGTTGTACTCAATGCACGCAATGTGTTTACGTTCTGCCTATCTCCGCTTCGAGAATAACCGGTGCATGAATTTGCTCTTAAGACGACTACAGTGGCGCGTGATATTATTCTAACATTTCACAGTATTGTATTGTTATTGTTTGCTCCGGGTTCCACTGATGAATAGAGCCAGCACCAGCATCGCCGTTTAGTTCCCCTTATAGGGTGCTACTGTATGATGTTAATCTGCAAAAACACAACGGATCACTGGCCCTTAGCTTATCAAGGCCGCTAGTTCTATTCAAGAACTTAGCTTATCAAGGCCGCTATTACGGCTGCACGCCGTAACCAAGTGAGACGTTCTCGTAAATTCTCAGATAATCAAAGGAACATATGAAACCATACCTTTTAGTGGGCATATGTCGTCCGTTTGGATTTCCATTTGCTTAGCAAGATGTCCTAAAGGATTCGCTCCGTTGATATTCCCACCAATGTTTTTATGTCATACCTGTTTTCCTCAGAATTTTTGGGTCTTTGTTTATCAAGGTGTGGTCAAAGAACTGAGTTTGTTCTCAACCATATCTTGCAAGAGGATCTCCTCAACTTTCCCTAATATCGTTGCCAGAGCAACTTTGTTTGTAACTATCGTGGTAGCATTGTGATAGCTTGATCCAGATGTTGCTGACAAGGTGATTTTTTGTTTTATTTTCTATGCTATGGTGTCTTGAAAGTCATGTTGAATAATGTTTCATAAAGCTTTAATACCTTCCAACAATCCTGCATTCATATTAAAACTTATCAGTTAGATACAAGCACATGGGTCAGGAACTTCTTCTCCTGGAGTATTTGTATGGTCATTAAGATGTCTTATTGACATTTCGGTGGTTGCTTTAACTACAGATTATTTCTGAAAAACTATGGTGTAGCTCGATATAACTTCGGCTAAGTTACGGGTGTTCATGTGTCGTCCACATGACCCATGGTCTTTTCAATTAGTTTGAAAGGATTTCAACAGCATTTGGGTAAGGTATATACTAGCAGGTTTTGAGTTTAGTTCACACTAAAATCTCTCAGCCATAGGGTAAACAGGATGGACGGAAAGTAGGGCAGTACAGATGAACTTAAAATTTTCAAGTATCATGTTTTCATACTATTTTTAATTAAATCATTAACTCTAGTTACTCCTGTCATTTATTTGACAGATTTCTGCCACCAAAAGCTGTTCGAATCATTCTATGAAATAGAATACAGGCTGAAATATTGTGCCACCCTTACAAAATTAAAACACGCGTCAGGTGTGAAATTTCCAAATTTGAAAAATTTATATAGTAGAATGCAGTAATTTTTCAGGAATTTGTCATGGAAGTTCCATTCATGTAGTCTTCAGAACACCACTGTTATCTGCTACTGATTAACTAAAGTTAGATTAAACCCAAAGTACTATAAGCAGTTAAAAGTGAGAGCAAACAAATGCTAACAAAAATGAAGGGAGAATTGCGGAGAAAAGGAGAGAAGATTTCCCGAAGAGGAAGGTGAACACCTTAAAAGTTCTGAGAGACGGACTCACAAGCCCATTGGTCGAGTGACTAACCCGCTCATCTGTCAACCGGAATTTGACACATTGTTTTGAGCTAGGTTTTCGGGCTTCGGATTCTAGGGAAAATTCCTTATCTGGGAGCGGCAGAAGGGGAAAGAGGCTTGCTAGAGAAGGAACCTAGAAGTCTCCATGCGATCAAGTACAACTTTTCAATATTATTAAGATTAGCCGCGCAGGTTGTTTTCCCTGTTTTCATTTGACAGCCAATTTCAGCTCCTCTTCGATAAGGCTATCCGCACGGATTTCCAAATATTTCGTCAAGACTACCACACAATCTGTTCCATCTTCTGAATGAGAAGAAAGTACTACGGGCGTCATTTCTCTTCAATGCAGAATATGCCAGCTGGAAACCGTGATCCATAATTTTTTTTGCAGACTGAAGGCACGTGTGGCCACTTAAAGGTTGGCTCAGGCGTGCAACTGAGTCATGGTCTTAAATCGTTAATGAGCCATGTGCCTCATTTTCCTTTAGGCCTACGCTTACAAGTTAGCTGCGACTCGTCGTCTTTTGTCATCTTCCATCACTTGCAAATGATTCTTTATTACCCTCGACTTTTTGGGGTCAGGTTCTTTTTCTCTCTTTGACAAGGAGGGCGATGTGTATCATCCTAGTGATTACCAAAACCGCTAACTCAGAGATTGTTCTATATGCTGATACCATCCACAGTACTCCTTGTTTCTGCACCTGTATCAGCCATTTGCAGTGCAGTTTTTTGTTGAGAGCTTCATCGAAGCAAAGATTGCATAACACCAATCAAGGGTCACCTTTTCATTGAACTGGATCCTTCATCATTGGCAATTATTCAACGTACTACCGAAACCCCTACTTAGACCCCTATCGTGAACTTATTTGTCGTTGGTCTGATTCGCTCCGAGGAACTTAGCTTCAAAAATCAATCAACAGTCTCAATTAATAAGCCTAAACACCTAACTGATAGTTTCTACTGTGCTACTGAACCCTACACACTGATCGTTCCAACTCTATGGTTCCTCTTCTTTTCAGAATGACAGCTTCGATTTTCTGGAGGGCTAGGCTAAATCCATGACTGGTAATCCAGCCCAACCCTTCACGTTCGCGCATGTAGCCGTCATTACGCTTGGTCAACTATGCTCACACCAACCAGTGTGCACTGCGACATCATCCACCTAGACGATCAGTTCGTCGCAGTTCGTCGTAAGAGATATTTCATATATCTGGGCCGAGAATGGAACCTTGGAATACATATGTGACTAGCAACCCGCGATGACCGTGCTCCGTCTCATATATCAGACTGCGTTCCTTCAGGTAGTTCCAAAGTATCCGCATCATATATTTTGTTACTCGGAATGAATTTTGCAGTGCATTTGAAAAATCTGGGATTGCACGCAATCTCGATGTCCAGCCTCACTAGGACTGCGTTCTTCCACCTATTGACCCCAACCACCACTTCCGCAACCACATCTACAGTAGAGCGCCTTCTCTTATATCTTACTTCTGTAGAGAAAGTCCTCAGCGGCATATATGTGCGGTTTATAAGTTTAAGGATCCCATTTCCCGGCAGTATCTAGCATGCAGTACAGGCAGTATGCAACTCCAGACTCATAGAGATGAGCATTTCTATCCTCAATTGCACAAGAAAACTTCTCCTCGCAAGCAGACATTAAACGTACTGCGCATCGAAAGACGACCACAGTGATAGACCGATGACAATACCTCGGCGAGAATACTGTCTGGTTCTGGAGCCTTCTTCGACTTCACTGATGGAACTGCTAACTATTATTTCAGTTTTTTTTTCGTAAAACATGGACAGTGTACTGATATTTATTACTGATATTTATAAGATAGTTGCAACACGAATGAGATGTGTGAAGAAGAGAAGACATACCATCTCGGCAATCTTGTCCACTTTGTTACCGCAGGACATCTGTAGAGCACCGAACTTCCACATAACAAGCTGAAAGTCTTCTTCGACAAGGCTCTGAAAACAGCGAGGATTACTTATTTTGATCAGTCCTCGAAGTCATTTCTTGGCCTACAAAGATCCTGCCATTCTGGTTCATGCCTAATCCGTTGAGCTTCTCGTCGGAGCTTGTGACATATCGTTCGTAGTTCGACCACTTCAATTGATCACTAGTAAATTTGAGGCTCACCGTATCTAGTTGTCTAGCGGAGCATAGATGACCTAGAAGCAAATTCGATGGTACTCATTGTAGATGAGTTTGACCTTAAGCAATCAAAGAAGTACCGAAGGATGGAAATTATTACTTCACTAAGCCTGAAATAGGTTGCAGGAATCACTTTGAATTTCACTATTGAAACAACGAATCAGTGACAGACGATGTTTTTATGCCATTGAATTGCATATCAACGGTTTCTACCAGTCCAAAGAAAACAGATTCAATGCCACGAAAACGCAGGAGGAAATTAATTCATAAATAGTTCGAAAATTACCATAAACAAGTGGGAATTAACTGAACGATGCAGAAATAGATAATTCGAACAAATAGTTCGAAAACCAAATATTTACTTTGCACATGCCATTAACGTTGACCTTTCTGCCATTAATGGTAGTACCCACCATACATGAACTATAATCTCTCCTTAAATATTCACGTGCATGATTCATATATCTTTCGGTATGACGTGCGAAAGCTGATTATCGAATAATGATACTCGCACGATAGCCAGTTAAAGTCAGTTTTACACCTCCGTGCTCTAATAAAAGCATTGCTCCATTTCATGTTTGCTCGAATAACAAGCCTACGCATAGATAATCCTCGGGCTAAGTCTTTTCATGTCCACTGGAAGGAATAAATATGTCGTGTAAAAGTTTGCCAACTAGTGTTCGTTGCAAAAGTTATTGGGCAAGTATTCCTGATTAAAGCTTACCCGGAAAATATTCACCCCTTCGACTCGAATTTTCCGGCCAATTAAAACATGTGAGAGGTACTTCCGTTGTGGGAAGATACATCTACAAATCAAGGATATCAAAGCACCATATCATTTCAATTTAAAGCTATCATCAGTAATATGATCTCAATTATTTAATAATTAAATTTGATCCTGGATACGTATTCGGCTTGAATTTGTAACAAACAATAGGAAAAATTTCAACCCGCAGTAACCAGAGCTCATCGCGGATTACTTCTAATTAGAAATTCCAACTTAAAGAAAACGTTCCGGATAACATACATCAGCATTATCCTTCTTAAAGCTTTAAATTATTCTCCATATGACCACAAATGCATAATTAAATGTCAGCAAAGCAGGCAAGCTAAGCAACAATTTTACCACTTACATATTCTTGTGTTGTCAATTAACAACAAACAATATTAAACCACTAATTCCCCATAAATTCATTCCAGTGATGATGCAGTGACTTTCCAACGAGCACGGCGCAAGTGCAAATTTTCCCCAAAGAGTTTTCCCTGTTTCCAGAAAAGTGAAACAGTTGTATGTTGATTGAAAAGGGGAACTTTATACCACGCTACCAAGAGAACAATTTGAATCCACCTGTTGCTAAAGGACATCTCTCATGAGATATTTAGCGTAGGTCAAGAGCTCATGAAAAAAGAGCTTGGGCAACTACACAAAGCTTGAATTTATGTGAAAAGTTTTCACTGTGATGGAACTGTTAAAAGTTATTTTCCGGCTTGTAACTTGGTTGTACATGCATGTTCTCTTTTGCCTTTCAAAACAATAAATAATCCAGAAAATTGTTGAACCAGATGCGAGCGACTAAGAAACTAATTGAAAATTTTGAAACTATTCAGTAAAGTAAACACTGGGGGTGCCACTCTTTGAACGAATAATTCTGCTGAGTTTTCATTCCTCTGAGTTTAAAGGAGTCTTTCAATGGGAAAATTTCATCACACTATTAAGTAATGATAGTTCACCATCGAAGCAGATTGCTCCATCATTGCAAACGAAAGGGTTATTGTATATTTTGACTTTACAGGAAACAAAAGGATTTACCGGGAAACATTATGATACTCTTCATAGACATCCTAAAATCTTCTTTTTCTTCTCGCCGGGACTTCATGTTTCCAGTCTGAACGTTTAGGACGTGTGCGTCTGATTCTGAAACATTTTTCTCGACATATCATTTGGTATACGACCGGGACCCATAGACTTTCTGGTATTGAGAAAGTCCAAGTGCATTCTATGAGGATCGCCATTAGGTTCGTTTCTTTCAGACATTCAAGTTCTAGTTGCTGAAGAGCGAAGACGAGCCTACTAACGTAGGGGGCGTCAGATAGTGACATTGTTAGCCGAGAGGAGAGAAGGATGAGTAAGCTGTGTGGAAGTAAATGTGGGTACCAAAAGCAGGTGGATCGAGCATCTCGTCAGAGATCTTGGGTCATGGTTTTGCAGAAAGCATGGAAGAGCTGATATAAGCTGTTACAAGACGCAAAGATTCAGTGGACATGGGTATTGATAGTCAAATCTGCATAAAATGGGAAATTTACCGTCCTCCGTTTGCTCTTTCTACCCGGGTACCACAAATGATGCCTGCAACACCTTCCTCTCATACAAAACATTACACAGGCTCTATTTTCAACGCTCTGTGAAAATAGGTACTTTCTCTCCAGAAAAAATTACATCTTTAAATTACATATATTGACATCTAAAAATAAGTGAAACTGCGGATAACATTATGTGCGGACGGTTCAGCAGAGTTTTCAGTAAAAGTGGGGAGGCGCTTAGCTGGTAGTCCGGTTGCCACTGGGAGTCCTACTCTTGGCCAATCGGAAAAAAATTATTACCTATTGTTGATTACCGAGTCGGTGGCTGCGAATGGTTGCCTGTTATCAAGCGAACTACCCAAGTTACTATAAGTTTTCATCCAAAAAATATGGTGGACACCGAAACAAATACTAAGCTTGGCGCTTTCCTCCAGCAATCAGACTGCAGATAAATCGCTAGGGAAATTTTAAGTACTGAAACATTTGGCCACTGAGAAATCAACAGTTACAAATGGTCAATCATTGAGGGCAAGCATGTTCGCTCGGTGACCCAAATCCCTGCGAATTCCATCTCAAAAAATGGGGAATCGACCACGAGCTATGAAAGAACAAAAAGTTAGGAGTAGCTCCTCCAAGTCGCAACAAAGTCTGTTAATATCGTTAATTACACAAATGGCAAAAGTTTGACGCGAAGTCTTTAAAGCTGAATCGCAGGGAAAGTGTAAGACAGCGAAAGTCAACAGCCCCCTCTTAAAAGAATGCTTCCAACTGGTACGCTCCAAAGCGCAGCAAACGGCTACAAAGATGACACCGCGTGTAAAGGTTATCGAAATGTCCTTGAGCTTGGCCTGATAAAAATCAATTTGCGTAACTCAGCGCGATGCATAAAACGAACAAGCACACATAGATCAGATATGCCCTACTGATAATACCAACAGATGGGCTGCTTTATATAAATAAGGAAACAATAAGTGCCCGAAAATAGGAGCGAAGGTTGACGCTCACCAATGCTAGAGAACAGAAGTTCGGAAAGTTGGAACAACAGAGAAAGACGTTGCAAAACTCCTGGCAAAAGAGGAAATGGAAAAAACGCAGGTTGGTATGTTGAAATTCCCGAAAAAAGACCCAGACGTTTTGCTCGGAAGATCTTCATTAAAAACATATTTCTCCGAACTGCGAGAGGTCAGATCAAAGCAACCCGTAATGCCAATGTGGCATATGTATATGATCTCACGGCGAAAGAGTGTACAAATGTACGAGGCTGCAAAGACTTGAAGCCTGAAAATCCGGGTCATATTCCAGGAATCGGAACGTGCCTTAAGTTCAAAATGACTCTTACCAAAAGAAAAGACAATGTATGATCCGAGTCGTCCAAATCAACGTACACCGACATTCAACCATACTGAACTTGGTTGATGAGGTTGCGAGGAAGGAAAATATTGACCAGCTGTTGATATAGGAACAGTATAGTAAAGGGGAAGAGAGAAACGGATATCAAGTAGCTCGCCGGAGTTCTCATGAAGGGAATGAGGTAAAACCACGACAGGGAGTAGGCGAAAGTTATGGCATTAAAACCGTGCAAAATGTATAAGGAACGGGACCAAACGATATCAAAGTGCAAGGTGAAGGATCCGCGAACGCTCTTCTTTGAGACATTTAGGGATCGGAATAGAATGCGCGTAACATAAAGCTTCATTCTTGTCCCAGACCTATTGCCAATGACCTCATTTCACTACCTTCTTAAACTACAGTTACAGTTATGCTAATAAATTGACGTACTTATTCGAAGGACGCACTATTGTGCATATGAAACTCAGACCAGGTAAAGTAATGCGTCAAGTGAGCAAGCACATGGCAGATCCTAGGCTCATTTGAATGATGAAAAAAACTAATCAATATCGTCTGATCGTCAAAGAATCAATAAAATACGTCCTCGCTTGTTGGTTGAATCAAAAAAGGGAAAAATGCGATATTTCTCCAGATACTCTCATAGAAAAATTAAACTGCGTATCGCACTACGCTGGGGCAGCTCTTATTTCCATGAAGAAAGTTTTCAATCTTTTCTATACTTTTCGGTGCAAAAAGAAGGAAAAGTATAGAAAATAGTATTTCTCTCTGAGAAATTCTATTTTAGGGTGTTGGTAGTCGATAGTCCACTTCAGTTGCTATTATAAGCAACTAAGACAGTCCTCTGACATTGTGGTGCCTTATGTTGCTATTATGAAGGTACCACAAAGTCCTCTAGCATTGTATTCTCCAAATTTTCCTATTCTCTTACGTTAGTACTCCTCAGCCATGACAGGCATCTGCACAAACTAACTAGAAGTAAGTTTTCCGTTGTCTATAGACGTCATCTGTTTGAACTGCTATTCATTCGACTTTAAATATTGTGACCTATTTGTATTCCCATCATTGTTCTTACGTACTTTTTATTTTTGCCTAGGAGTTGTTTTGTCCTTGTTTTATGAGGGTGAAGCCAAAGTGTTCGTTTTATTCGGGAATAATTCTTGTCATTTCAAGCCGTATCTTTATCTTTCCTGTGGGTTTCGGCAAGTCCCCTTTCTCCTGTTGATAGTTGTACCTTGCTTCTGTCAGTTCTTCATGCATTTTAATTGGCTTATTCAGTTTTTGCCAGATCATCCGCTTTTCATTTCGTTCCAAGACTTATGTCCATTTTATATTTGCTAATGTTATTACGAGGTTGTTTTTAAGGCCTGCTTTATTAGGGTTGCTTTGAGCCCGCCCACATTTGTAATAGCTGTGTCGTATGGCTCTCTGGCTTGCAAAGTTAAGTTGCTTGTGTTAAAAATGGTTACGGCGTTGCTGATCTAATGTATCCATCGATAATGAACAAAAATTCATATCTGCGCTTTAAGTCCTGCATACTTGAACACACTTCTCTGGCTGATATAGTAATCCTGTATGGGAATTATTGCACCCACTCCGTTAGGTTAACGAGGAATTTTTGTAGAATTCAAAACAATGCTTAAACTTTAACTCGTTTTGAATCAAGTGTCAAATGCTACAGTCTACCTCGAAAATATTCAATGACATCAATATCAACTGAAAATTTAGACAAGGTTTGCTTTGAGAGTTTACGAGAAGAAACCAGAAATATCTCTTGATACTGCTCATATGTTTTTATGGTGTGATTCAATCTGCAACATCCTGCAACATATTTTATCCTTCTTTGATTTACGACGTTCTAGATTTGTAACATTTTGTCGAAATATCAAATCGTAGCCTAATGATTATCTTCTCTCCATCCACTTATTAGTTTCGCACTTAATTTCTGTTGAATGCGTCGTAAATTATGCGGAATGCTGAAGGTTCCATCCTCTCCTTTCTAGGAAGGACTAGCTAAGTGAGAAAATGTTTCAGATGGTTGAACGATTTGTTTCAGAAGTATGCTAGTGGTATTTGTAAGTTTCACTCTTTTGAACTAAATCTCACTTTGTTACTCGCATTCCTAGAACTAGTCAAGTTGCGTATTGAAATTCCAACACTATTTATAAATAACCTTAAATTTCAATTATCATTTTCCAATAAATTAAATTGTAAACGCGGGCTGAAATCTCGAATCAATCTTTTTCTTGTGATCAATGTTGGGATGTCTCAAAAGAAATCTGTTGTTTTTACATTTATCTAAGTTTACAATGTCCCCATTATTTTCCTTAGAAATAAATGAGATGGAAAATCTCATTTTCGTCACCTATAAAATCCCACTAAACACGAGCAAACAGTTATTTTATAACTTTCTAAGTTCTTTTTATTGTTGGTAAAGTTTCGTAGCACGATTCTTCTTTCCAGCCAAGTATTTTCTGATTCATTTCAACACGGGTAATTTATTTGAGAGCTTTAGTTTTGCAATATTCTCCCGTGGATAGAGCTACATATCGTCCTTGTGTAGAACAGGTAGCCTTGAATGTGTAGGACTCTTAGAAGAATGATAATACTTTACGAGAAAAATAAGCAGATAGTTCTCCTCGACAGAAGAAATTTCAGATACGAGCAATATACGACGACCAGTAAGCAAGCATACAATGAATGAACACCTCAATTACAACGTTGAGATGATTGATATATAATGATGGTAATAAAAATAATAATAATAGTAATAATAATAATAATAATAATAATAATAATAATAATCATAATAATAATTTTTTTTTGGTTGGGAGGTGAAGGCTGTTTACGCCCTGAGTGTCAGACTACCGCAACCGGACTACCGACTAAACACCTCCCCTATCATACCGAGAACCTAGCCTGGAACTGTTGGTCACATTACTTCAGACTAGGCATCATTAATCATCGCCTAGCGGTGCCTTCAGGTTAACGGAAATTCCTCTTTCTGCACGGATGCATAGGAAGAAAGAGGATTGCTGTAAGAGAGATCAACCCTCCCTCAGCGCCACCAAACGATCCATCATGCCCTTCTTTATAAGAAGAACTGTCTGAACGTAATGCGACAAACAGTTCAGTGTCGCAGGCGCCATCTGTTATTCCCGGACAGATAACGCAAGCTGGGGACGGTGACTTTCCCATCTTTTTGTAGGACCACGGCCCCAAGTCACTAAGGAGCCATGCGGTCCACCTTTCTCGCGATTCGTTTTCCCATTTTTGCTGCCACAAAGTTAGGGTCTTCCGTTCCTTTCGGCTGACGGTTTCTCTCACCGACTACCCCCTACGTTATTATACACGTTTCCATTTGTCTGCAAGTAACTTAATAGGGACCATCCCCGAGACTACCAGCACTGCATCCGCAAAGCTTCTTGCCTCTGCACCTGTGCCAGACGCCCTCGGTGCGACTTTTTACTAACAGCGTCAGCCCAGACTTCGGAGCCATACAAGAGCAGTGACTCTATTGCACTCATCAGTAGATGTCATAAGGCGAATGAGAGCCGATACTCCCGCAGAAGCCTTATCCGCTGACGTTCGAACCTGCTCGAGAAAGCTCATCTTCGAGTCAATCATCAAGCCATGGTATCTGATAGATTCTTTCAACTCGATGATCATTTCTCCCACCACAACGAGAATAATGCGAGGGATCCGCTTCTTGGTCAGAACAACGACCTCAGTCTTTTCGAGTGCTAGGCTAAGCTCATGGTCTGTCATCTACTCGCTCACTCGACGTATTACCGCACCCAGTTTGAGTTGCGCGTGTCCGACAGTACGTTCGGCGACTAGCACTGGTACGTCATCTGCGTAGCCAACCAGGCGCGACTCCCCCGGTAACTGTCAGGTCAGAAAGTTTGTTTGCGGTTCTATTCTGAGTGAAGCACATTGCTTTGGTTTTATCAATATTTATTTTGATTTTCCATCGATAAAAATATTTAAAGACTTTTTCGAGCATTCCTTCGAGAATTTCAATGATCTCATCCGGATCCGATGACGCTGCATATACGCAGGTATCCTCAGCAAAACTGGCTATTGAGCAGCTAGTTGCCACTAGCATGTCGGCTGTGAAAGTGTTAAATAAGGTTGGGCTGAGACACGAACCTTGATGAACTCGAGCTGATACCCTGTCACAATTCTTAAGAAAGGAATCAATCCGATTGACCATATAAGGTGGAAACACAAGAGTAATAAGTTTGTATAGAAGACCTAGGTGTTAAACAGTATCGCTGCCAAACATTATCTTTTTCAATATCGAACATAACCATACCAACAGAGAGTTTGTGCCAAAGTGCTGATTTTATTTCACCAGATACACGACAAAGCTGAAGGTCTGATGAAAATTTGTTCCGCTAATCATCTCAGGATCAGCTTTACAAAAAGTTTTGCCAGATCCGGTTGCAAGTTTATCGGCAGTACACAAGTCAGGGTCTCTGCCTTACTTGCGATGAGGTGTTACTACTGCATGCTTCCATCCTACTCGAAAGTAATACAGATTGAAGCAAGCATTGAATGAATGACTTATATCCACAAGAAGTATTGCTTTCTTTGGTAGATTTTTGAGTATTTTACTGGAAGTTTGATCAAAACCTGGAGCTTTATCGAGTTTCAGGTTTCGAAGTAACTTTGCGATTTCTCTAAACTTCACCCTCTCAGAAAGAAGTATGGTGGTTTGCATCGGGCTGCAATCAACAGATTTATTTATCATTGAGTCGATGGTTATTTTGGCGTAACAAGATGTTATACACTGGTGTAATGCGAAGGGGTTCACCAGAAGTTCTGCTTTGCCTTCGCAAGAGTGTATTTTTCCACCTTCCACGTCTTTTAACGGGTACGGATTACTCGTTAGGTTCACTATCAACCTTCGATTTAGTGTGCAAAATTTTTGAGAGCCATAATCAAGGTTTCCAAGCTAAGTTCTATTAGCTGTTCCGAAAAAACCGAGTGTTTGATCGAATAGCAGACATAAGGCAGCTTCGATCTTAGCCATTTCCGCTTCAAAGTATTTTTTTTGTTTTGGATAAGTGCCAACCTCTCATCGTCCAGTTGAATACTTTACAAATATTTCGGTTTTTTCTTTCTGTGTTTAGGGTCCTTAGTGCCTTTAGGTAGTAATTATATGATTCAATTTCTTAGAACGTGAGTCGAAGCGATATCATGAAGGACGGTGTTCTCCGATAGATCTGCGTTTCCCTTATTGAAAAATGTCTAAAACTGAGCCAGCTCCCTCGTAAGAGTAAAAGGTGAGTTCACTAGGTGCATGAAGTAAGATATTTGATTTAGATTTCAGCTCTTGAGGTCTGCGAGGTTCAGCTCTGCCTATTTAGTTTGAACGTTGAATGTTTAGTTGAATGGATTCATGCGCAAGATCAAGAAGCATTTCCGCAGAAAAAAGTTCACTGGTTGGAGCGCTAGAGTTTCTTCAAGTGCTGGCTAGGGGATTTATCCTAGCTTGAGTCCTGTATGATTTGAGGTTTGGTATAGGTGGCCTTTCACGCACTCGAGATGCAAATTTTGCTGCTAAGATTGGAAATTCCCTATCAAAGCTTTCCCGATTGTTAGACTTCACCACCAGCGGATTCATGTCAAGGGATTTACGCTCGGGAAGCTTCTCCTTAATGGCAACATTTACAGTCGGCTTTCATATGAAGCAGTGTTTGAGTAGTGGTTGTGTTGAATTTAACCCCGCAACCGTCATGGTGATGACTGCAGCACGAATCGGCCTTGCACCGTTTCTCGCTCGTCGTCGCGCAACGCATTCAATTCACAATGCACGCGATGTAAGGACGAATAATGTTATTATAACAAATGTCAAATTGATGACGTTTATAAATAAAATTTGCTTGCAATTGTTTTTTAAAGCTTTGAATTTGCAATTTTCCTTCGTGTGGCAAATACCCTCGTTAAGGATGCACGAAATTTTCCTTCAAAATTCATTTAGAATAACGCTAGTACTTAAAAAGTATTTCAGGCGTTTGAGTTTCAAATTTCATATAAGCGCCATAAAGCGTCTGACAAACGTCAGAACACCTAGTTGCGAGGAATTTTCGATTGTCCAAATATTTCTCACCTGGCATCGACGCATCGCAATCATTGTACGATACCGTATACAAATCCATGTTACGATAACTGGTTGACATTCGCTACGAGACTCTCGTCACTCTCTCGTATCGCAGTCTCACAGTGTTGTATCTGAGCCTTAACTCAGTGCGGTGAGGTATGCGGCCGGTGGTCGGACCCGAGTGAACTTCCGCTCTGTTTCCATAAATGAACCAGCCACCAAAAGCCCGATTTTCCGAACACAACATTTCAAATGTAACGTTACTTTATACTTTCCTCCATAAAACAAGACCATGCAAGGAGAAATGATCACGTATCCGTTAACCAAAACCGCGGTTTTACCGCGATTAACTAAACCACTGCGAGAAACAAAATGAAAGAAGTAAGCTATCACGAACACAACAACGATTTGTAACCGAATTACAGCTTACGCACCGCTACGGCGAATCATTTGTTGCGTCCTGAAACAGGCGGACTGATAAAGGAAAGTCGCGTGTTCTTTTTACCGATTAATAATATTCTTTATGTTGTTGTTATATACATGTGTAGACTAAAGTTATAGTTATATATATATGTACTTTGGATACTAAATATTTAATTAAATTCTATTCTGAAGACTAAAACTATTCACTATAAACCACTCAAACTTTTAATTAATTACGTACGTAATTCATTAAATATGATTCTGAATCTGGGTGGCTTGGGTCCGCCGGGCCTTGCTTTGTGGGTCTCGAGGACGCGTTTCGGCTGCATACAGCCAAGAACGAGCTGAAGATGGCTGTATGCAGCCGAAACGCGTCCTCGAGACCCACAAAGCAAGGCCCGGCGGACCCAAGCCACCCAGAGTTAATGATTCTGAATATTTGCAGTAAGTGGAGTTTATTGAAGTGAAAATTCTAATGCGACTTCCAACAAGGTTGCATTAAGCGTTTGACGCTACCATGGAGGGGGTATGAAATCACTGTTAAACCTTCAACGCTCCTGGGGAGGGGGAATAGAAAGAGACAGAGCGAGAGTGAATGCGTTGTACTCGAACGCATGCTCGTAGTATACCTGTTACAGGCCAGCGCGAGCGTTCGCAACGAGTAGCGTCCAATATTCCAATGCAAGAGGGAGAGAGAAAGAAAGATACACAAAGGTAGAAAGTAAGAGAGAGAAAGAGTGTGAATCTACCGACTCACTCTTTTTCTCTCTAAAGCTCAGGCCGTCACAAGTTCATTTATGATCGCTAATAATCTCAATCCTTTAGCTGTCCAGATCGCTCTACGAAATGCTACAATCTATCTTAATAGACAAAGAAGTATCTCAGCTAAGAGAAATAATTTTCCACTAGCACCAGCCTGTGGACTTACGATTCATAAGTCACAAGGGGGAACTTTCAATGAGGTGGTTTATTATTATGAAAAAATTCAATCCCAACAGTTGATTTACGTTGCAATGTCGAGAGCGGTTTCAATTGAAACGGGAGTAACGACCGCTCGTGTGTCGCTTTGCGGATGAAGAACTATGTAAATTTATCAACTCGAAAAGAAACTTATCAATCGTAGCATTCAAATGTCAAAGTGTTCTTGCACACACCAATGATTTGACGGATTATAGTTTCGGGTAGAGACGGAAATCGAGCATTTTAATCTTATCAGAAACGTTTATTGACGATAATAAACCTCTAGTTCTCATACCAAATTTTGATTTCATTGTAAGATTTCAAGGTAACGTAATTCGGAATGCAGGGGTTGCTATCTATCACAATCAGAAAAACGGATGTCATATTGTTATTCCATATTTAGATATAAAAGCTCCTTGCTCAGGTAATCCTTATGTGCCAATTTCAACGTCAAAAAAAAGTGGTGAAGAGTGCATAGTTAACCACAGTGAAAATAATCCGAAGAATTTGATTGCCATGTATATCTCATCAAATGCAGCCATGAGTGATATTAAATTATTTATTGCAAAAACTTTATTGCCACTATCCACTGCAGGTTCACAAGCTCTGGCAGACGTTGCTGGTGAAGAAATTGATTATTATGAGTGGCCTGTGATCCTTGCAGGAGATGATGTGAATTTCTCGTTACCTGAAGCTGAAACATTATTTACCTCCCTTAAAGTCAAATTTGGATTGGAAATGATAAATGGTAGGAATGATCCAACAACCAAAGGGGGAATTACCATTGATGCAGTTTTTGCAAGAAATATTGAAAAATAAAAAATAGTGCGTGGAGTCCCTTCCGCGAAAAAAGTGAAACTTTGTAATGTGCAAATGAAAATAGGAAGGGGTAGAAATTGATTTTTAATGAACTCATACTGTTTCTTCAAGACAAACTTTATTAACATTGTCATAACGCTATTTACAAGTTCAAACGTTTAAATATATAGACAATTGCTGATAAGTTTACTCCTGACACTTCCCCAAAACACAAAAGATGAATTGAAAGAAAAAAAATTTACATACAAAGCTTGATTTAATTGGTGTAGTAAGCAATTTTTTGAGACATCCAGGTTTCTGCTAGCTGAAATAACTCATCGGCATTTAGTTGCATAAAAAAATATTGATCTTTATTTCACGAAGTCCTTATTTTTGATATTGTGACGTGTTCAGGTCACGCGTACTGTAGTCGGCGTAAACAAAAAGTCGTAAACATGTTTACAACTACCAACCCATCGATTGTTCTCCAATGCGTAAGCATAAACACGTCGCGCGCATCAAGTACAACAGATCCCGATGCAAGCGACTCGACGCGTGCACGCGAGAACAATCCGCATGGAAGGTTCTGGGATGGTTGGTAGTTGTATATAAGCGACTACGGCGAGCGACGAAAAGCAGTTGTGAATGAAAACGCGACAGTGAGCGACAGTGCGCGCAAGAAAGGTGCGGTGAAACGATTAGATTTGAAAAGTGTCGGATAAGTAAATAAGTGTTTGATTACGTTTGATAATGTGCGAAATTAATTAATTTAGAGTCAGATTAATTAAAGTTATAAGTGATTTTAATAAATTAATTGTAAATCGTAGAGAAAACTTTAAATAAAACTTTTATAATTAATTTAAATAATACGCGAGTGTTTAATGTTCACTATTGGCAATATTTGCGAATAGCAAACAGGTCGCGCACCTGTCATAGCGCAACAATATGAAAACGATTATTAATTTTAAAAATAAATACCGCTATCCGCAAGGAAGCTGACACTTTATCCATTTGGATAATGCAGGTTATCAGTTCGGTTTCTGTACCAATTAGAACACAAATTAACAATTATAAGGATTCATAATTAACTTGTAAAACGTTAACTTATTGCTAGCTAAATTGTAAGAAAACGTTTTGACAATTCATTTTCGACAGTTTTGACAACTTTAAAATATCACATCGAAATGCCTGCCGACCTTTGTAGCGGTTGGCTTCGTTGAATAAAATGTCAATGTAAGCCTCCTGAATATATTTCACATTATGGCAATACCCGAATTTCAAATCCAGGTTTGAACACTTTTAACAGCCTTTGCTTTGTCCCTAATATATATCGGGATTTAGTTCATTTTGCATTTTTAGTTGGGGTTTTGCCTGAGCAACAGGATTATAGAAACCTAGTTTAAGACGTGTCGCTGATTTTCTTTTCGTTTTTTTTATAAGGATGTTCCAGTTTAGTATTATATTTGACGACATGTCTTTATTGAATAAAATCTCTCAGGGTACACGAAGTGTTCTTAGTTCTTCTACGTAGACCCGTTGAGTAGATGTTGCAGCAGTGTTAATTTGATACTTGTGTCGAATCTGAAGAAGACCGTTGGGAGATAATTAGGCTATTCGCGGCTCGCGGCTTTGAAGGATCATGAAATAGTTGTTCGGTAGTGTGTAGCACACAAGCATTTCCCATTGCTGAAGTATGATGAGCAGTAATTCGTACTTTCATACTCCTTAATAAATATATGATCGTACTTAAGCGCTGCACCAACAAGGGTATAATTTTCAATCATTGCTCTGAGTATGGGATAATGGGAGCTCCGGAACGCGATATATGTTACATCAGAACGCAGTTGTAATTTCCTTTGCAGCTATGATTTTGATTGGAAGTCCCTGATACCTAAAACAGACGATGCCGTTTCAACTAGTTTTGACGTCATAATAACGTAAACCTTAGTAATGGCGTAAACCGATTGTCTTATTTTTTTCAAGCAAGAGCTCATTATGACGTTAAAAAGGCGTTGTCCATCTCAGGCGTAAGCGCCAGCTTGTAAAGCGATCCATCATTGTCAAAACGGACAAGTATCCCTTCGAAGACTTTCACATTCCTACGCTGTCAATATTGGCATGGTTCAATTTTATATCAGAATCCGTCCGAGAAGAGACCTGTTGTGCTTTTCTTTGTTACTGTGCAGGTAGCTTCGACTTAGATGAGTCCAATGACCACATAAATGTCCAAGACCACATATGTACATGTCTTCGTTATCATCCTTTTTGATTTGCTTTTGCTAATTTGTGATAACCGATGAGTTGATATAAAGATTTGCCTCCTAAGTATATTGGAGGACGTCTGGTCACATTTCTTCCCTTGTGGTATTCATAGATCAGTACACTAACACCACACTGCCGAAGTCTCTGCTATTAAATTTTTGGGTTAGATCTCAATAAATTTCAATTCCAATTCAATTTCAATTCGAAGTTCGTCAATTCCTTATATGATATGGTTATATGAAACGAATGATTCAGTGTAATGTGTCTGCTGATGAGTTATCTTCTCCAGCTATATAATGACATGTCTGAGAGATCTGAGAAGATTTATCACCTTAATTATCTTGAAGATGTCATCTACCTTTTTGTTGAACACAGATGTGAGTGGCTTATGACCAGTTTTGATGACAACTGGTTGTCCTTAAAACATATTATTGTAAATTCGCAAGTCTCTTCTGCGTCAAGCTAAGTCTTATTGTCTTATTGTGATACTGCGTTGATAGTTCTACAAATACGTCACTGTGTTTTAAGTCAAGACTAATAATTCCTGTCAAACCGAAATAAGGGGCATAGAATAAGAAAATTTTAACTTACACCAATAGCATTCTAGTGCTTCCAGTTAAATACCGTAACGTTTAAATGTCATTACATGTTTATTTACTTAAGAGTTCAATGATAGCGGTTGGATGCTTTGAGCCGAAGAATATCCCTAAAACTTTGAATTTCTTCAAGCGAGCCGTTTTATTTTTGTACATACTTTACCGATTTGATCTTTACTTTGAATTGAACACAATGTTAAACTAATACTAATTGCATTGTACTTTACAAAAATCCAATATAGTTATGGTGCAGTTTTATGTTTGAATAATTAGTGGTGGACTGGAAGTCTGAAAATTGAAATTTAGCAAAGAAAACCAATTTGACCAAAGTGTTTAGTGTCAGTGCCTGCCATCATTAAGCTTCATTGTACAGCGTAGCTTCTCACCAGCGCTAAAACTATGAGAAAACTCCATATTCAATCAAAATAAGTGAAATTTCCAAATAAAAACTTTTCAATAGATTGCGTCAACCAAGAATACCCCTTTCGAAGTCTAGTATTCTTGTATCCAAAACCACAGTGCAAATATAATATAAAACAACTTTTGCTATTTCTATCTCTATCCGAAGGAAGCCACCCGGGTGTCTGATTGCTAGTTACGCTAACGTAACGGTTGTAAAGGTTACTTTACAAGTAACGGAAAGAAAAAGTGAATAAAAATTCTTTTCAAACAAAGGTCATTTCTTTCACTTATATTATTACTTGCTTAATGTTACCTTACAACTGAATGTCTTAAGTCTAAATTCTATGCGCTTATGTACTATTTTCTAATTACATCCTTTTTCACACATTTCTTGACCCTTTTTGCGTTACCGCCATAAACACATCTCAAATAAAACTTATAAAGGTTATTTTATTGCTTTATTGCATTTTATCCCTTTCATATTCTTGTAAAGTAATTCAAATATTTTTAACACATGATTATGGTTTTGGAAAACATCATATAGACATCATTAGAAAGATTCGGAAGAGGTTATTTTATTGTTTTATTGTATTTTGTTCTTTTCCGAATCTTATGCTTTGGATGCAATATGTCTTAAGAATAAGAATTATCCATAACTCGCTCACGGCTGATTTCTTTTTTCACGTTTACGCTTTCTTGAACCTGAATATAGCTTGATCGTGCCCTCATCTACTTTGTAGCCGTCGAATTCATAACTACGCTTCTGCACGGGTAGGCTTCTCACCGAATGCGGGATGAAATTAACCGGTTGGTCGTCTCCTTCGCGTAATTCGTATTAACCTTTTATCGAAAAAATTGACATTTGACACAAAAAAGTCCGTCATCGCATCGCATATATTGTAAATTAGAATGCAATGCAAGATGTCGTACGTTCCTTGCACCATGTCCCTACTTTGCAGTCCCGGCTTTAGTGGCCATTTCCCTGGCCAAATTTCACTCTCCAATAGACAATATTTTGCAAAAATTTAGAGATAAATAATTTAATTCATTGAAATTACGAATCTTGAACGTACTGAACGGTCGTTCATGATATTCCTAGACGGGCCTAGACGCCCAATGCTTCTGAACTACCCCTTAAACACCTTCCCTGTCAACCTCTGAAACTAGTCTGGAACCATTTGACACATTACTTCCGGTTAAGCGGAAGCCTTCCAGCGGGAAGGAAGGGAGGGCAAGAAAGTGCAAGAAAAGAGATTCATCCATCTCTAACACCTCTCGTTGCTACAGTATTGCCATTAAAGGTTGGATGTAAAACTAAATTTACCTAAATACAATTGATAATGAATTTTGCAAGTTTTCCTTTGATCAAGATCATCACTTAACTCCTAATAAATATAAAAAAGAGCATAGGAACCAGCATGATCCTTATTTTTTGGTTTTTGTTTTTATTTTACGTTTTCAATCTATTATCATCCAGACAATAAGCTCTAAGCAATTCTTTATCATCCTAATACCATATCACAATACTTCCCCGATCATCCGAAAATTTCAATCGGGTCTATTATATTTTGTATCTATTCTGTTATTAATTTTCAGCATCTGGTCTACAATGTTTCTGGTTGGGGTTTTCATTAATTTTCCCTTTTTCTTTCATGGGAGAAGAATACATGAAGCAGACACTGATACGCTTCAGCCAATTCTAGGATGAATTAAATTGTCCCTTGATTCAAACCCCAGTCCAAACATTAAGGATATTAATCAAGAGTAGAATAGACCGACAATTAGCTCCTTGACAAAGAAAATGAATACAGCTATGATTTTGCTTCCCTGTCAATGAACGTTGTCCTTAAGATGACGATATAAAGTTGTTGACCATCATCCTAGAAAGTGTCTATTTATGGTACAAAAGCGGGTGAAAGTCACACACGATTAATGGATTGTTGACGTAGCAATTGTCTTGATGATTTTCGGGATAGTATTAATCATTAAGATAATCGTTTATGAACACGCTGTTGACGTTTTTACTTGAGCATGAAAATTTACCTTTTAGCAATCAGGGTGTGCTCTGATGGAATGGAGGTTATTGATGCTTAATGTTATTATAACACTGAATGGGGAGGCAAACGGATAATCGCATTTAATTCAACATCTGCATGATATTCAGCATAAAGTCACTACTAAGAAGCGTTAATACTCACGGGGATACCACCAAGAAAGAGATGCAAGAAAATTGAACGAAGTAATGTCTAGAGAAAGCAAGACGGCTACCTTTGAACTTAATGCAAGCCATGCGAATGATTGCATATGCACATAATGTCAGAAGCGAATGGTCATGCCAAATTGAATATTTTACTCAATTTCAAATAGGAATAGATGTTGTAAATACAAAATTAGTTAAATGAAATATAAATTTGTATTTTATACTTTCAAACAAGATACCTTTCACCAAAAATAAACAAAGGTAAAACATTTAATCAATTTCGTTCAAACAAAATTCAAAAAGGAAACAGGTGAGGGTCAAAATAAAAAAATATAGACATCTTTATTTATGCTGCAAATCAATAGTTAATTATATAGAACACACTCTGGATGAATTCGGTACATTTAGTATGGAAAGGAAAAAATCCAAGTGCCTTGGCATCCTCAACGTCAAAAATTGCAGCCAATTCGAAAACAAAATATATCGAAAGCTTGCCGTTGCCGTAAGCTTGCTTTTATCCAAAGCTTTCTCTACGCTTTCTCAAAGATTCTTGTAAGCAACGTTCACGTACTCCACTATTGCTTTGTTGATCCCTTCATAGTGTATAACATTTACAATCACAGCTAAATTGCGTTTGCAATTTAGTTTGCTAAGGCACAATCGTTCAATAGTCAGGGATAAAATATGGAAACAGCTCTAACTATAATATCTATTTCCTTAACCAACTACCAGCACACTGCACAAACGTTATCCTATCCTCAAAAAAAGGCAGACTCTTCCTGTTGATAATTATTTCAATGGAATAAAATCACATCTTAAGCAGATTGATATTTTATTATTATGTATCATATCATTATGTAATACAGAATGTTTATTGAGAGATAAAGAACTTCGAAGTGAAATCAAATAAGGATAAATTGGTTTGCTTGTCATGAAATTGGATTTATTAGTAGGATCAATTTGTATCGTTTTTCTTTAAATATGGTTTCGGGCAAGAGAGTGGCACGAATGGTGCGAAGATAGTCCAATCCAGAGGTCCAATTTCTGACTACTCTTACCAATAATTAGAGCCTTGCCTCGTCAGAACCGTCATTTTGATATATCCCCACAAGAAAAAGTCCAACTTTGCCAAATCAATTGATCTTCCGGGCCGCGCTCATCAAATGCTTTCTTGTGTGGTTGTGGCTCATTGAAGTGTCCCCCAAAATTGTCCTTAATTGCAGTGAATCAATTCTGGAACGAAAAACTCGTTGATTATGGCTCTTTAGTGGTCACCAATGACTGTAATATTATTCCCAACAGCATTTTGATGATATATTGTTAGCTTGCAAAAAAAGTGAAATTTTACGGATGTCATGGTGTTTGGAGAGCCACCTGTGGTTGGTAATCACACAAAATGCAGCAGTTTTGTATACTAACGTAGCCATTCAGCCAGAAATGAGCCTATTTACTGAAAATTTATTTATAAAATTATTTCATGAAATTCGGTATCTACAGCAATTTGTTCTTGGGGACATACACCGCATCTAGGCCGTGACTGGTGCTCGTTTGGCGTCAATTCCTCCGCGAGTTGGATTTTCTAAGCTCACAACAAAGATCCTTCCTTACTATCTTTTATGATGGGGATTGGTACAGATTCCAATGCAGCGCACAATGTTGAATGGACTCACACGAGTCTTCATCGATACTACACTCTATAGCTACTATGGTTTCTGCTCTCTTAAACAGCTGTCACACCATAGGAAGCATTACAAAGTGTTGCCAACTCAAAGTTCTATACCTTTAAAAACAACCTTTTTTACCGAATAAAAGAAAGACTATACGCACCGTGGAATTAAGTAAACAAATTATACTTATAAATTATCTAATCCTATCGATGCAGGAAGGCGGAAAAGTAAACGAAAACAACTGAAAGGAGATTTTTTCGAGAACTGCTCATATTACCATTAGAATTAATGTTTGGACGCAGGATACTGTGCATGGAAACTAAAAATGTAATAAAGAAGAAACGATAAACAATACTTTCTCACCTGTACTACTCGATTGCTTGATTATAATCTTTCAGTAATTCTTAATGTCTTTTCAGCAGGTAATCTCTCACTCAATTTATTAAATGGTAATACCCTATCGTAAATTAGCTCGGTTTGAACATATTTGTATACCAATAATTGTTTTCCCCTTAATGATTTCAGTTCTAACTTAGTTTTCGGGGCATCAACCTGCATTGCGAATATTCCAAAACATACACGAGTGTCAATCAGAAAGTAAGTTTAAGTGTAGCAGCGCTCCACGTGGTGAAAGAGTAAACTAACGAAATTTTAAGAGGTTGTTTTCTCATCTATCATACCCTATTTGACGCATCGCTGAGCCCGATAAGTCTATTTTTGTGTTTTTTAACGATAATGCTCGTCCGCATTCTGCCAGTTTAACCCAAGAAAGATTGGGCTCATTTAAATGTGAATCACGAATCACGAAAATGGGAATCACGAAATTTGTTTGTAGATACAAAAAATATATTAAGAGAGATGGCGACTTTGTAGGAAGTAAAAAAATATCTGAATTTTCCCAAAATGACTATGCTTTTTGTTTTGACCACTCCTTTACTCTTCTAATGGGACTCTTAAATTTACTTTCTGACTGACCCTCGTATTTGCGAACGTTTTATAAAATTTAGCGTTTCTAGGCTAAAATAAAGCAAGAAACAAATAAAAATTTGTAGTTTTTACTGCAAGGTCCTGTTAAGTGACTTCCTTTTGATTTTGGTTTGTAACGCTTTATTATTGAGCAGCTATCAGCCATCCTGTCTATTTTGCACTTTTCTTAGTCCCTTTGCTCCATTTCTTTAAAATTCTGATGGTAGGTTTCATCTTGTTCCTAATCCTTGCAAATGAGAGATTAAGTAAATCAAAGACGAAGATCGGAAGGTAACCTTAAGTTTGAAACTTCAAGGCATACTATCAGTAATTTGCTGGTAGTTCGGATTTTTATGATTTCCTAGGAAGTTTTTGTACATTTTCCTTTAGTGGTGCCCATTTTGTCACTTTTGTAAAAGTTAAATTTCTATTAAAGTGTTCATTTTTCATAAGTTTTCAGGCCACGTTTGAATTTAACCTAATTTTCTGGCGCTAAGAATTAAACTTGCCCGTAGCTTAGCGTCAGACATACACGGTACTGTCGTTCACAAGTCATCAAATCCATTGCCCTATTTACCTAAACCCCTCACACAATTACTTTGTGAAACCAAGATATATTCGAAGTGAACCGTAATTTTTTTTTTCGGAGGAAAAAAACGCCACCATGTTGTCGCGCTAAAGGCAGCACTTTTTCGCGAATGGTCCTAGATTTCAGCCAGTCACCGGTCACAGCCGGTTTCAGCCGGTGAACGTTTGAGAGCCACAGTCTGGGCCAAAGGTGGTCACATCGAAAACATTAATTGATTCACATGTTTTGGATGTTCTTCGACATATTTTGCTCTTATTCAATAAAATTTGCTAAAAATACAACAATTTAGAAAGTTGCAGTGCAAGTGGGCCGCCTTTCACAATGGGTGACTTCTATCAGACAATGATAGAAAAAGCACAAGTGGATTAATGTTTGTATTCTGACACCACAGAAAAACTTTATGAAGGGTAATCCTATTTAACGTGAAAATGACAGCGAATTTATCAATCCAAATATATATCCACTAAGTTTGGTTGAGTATCGTTAGATAAGGAGTTTGTTTCGGGTGTTGCCGCAGTTTGTACTTGAGCTATGCTAATAATTCAGTCATAGGTATTTCATAAAATCACTTTACTGGCTTAATAATATAAAGGAAATTTTAATGCTTTTAATACTTTTGACAAGATTCCTTCAAAAGCACTGAACGAGCAATGGACAGTGGGCAATACTTTTTTCCGTTATGAAAAAGATATGCCTTTACATTTAATTTTTAGGAATATATTAAAAACCTCTTGCCACTACCTTCGTATTTTATTTCGTAAGCCTACACTGATGATACAAGATCAGCATTACCTGCAAACAAATTTTTAAAAATCGTCTTTTTCAAGAAACCTCAGAATGCAGTTCGCGGAGACAGAAAGCTTTGAGACATCTTTAGGTAGTCATAAATGTATGGTCAAATGACTTAATTTGGCCCAAATAAATTATTATGAATAAAAGGATAGTATTTATTTTCACCGAAATCCCCATTAATGTGATATCCGCTTTCTGTATGATTGAATACGTTTTCGCTGGAAAAAGGCGAGGCTTGTGTTGATCAGCAAGGGGACGGGGAAACCAGAGCAACCACCTTCATATCGGCCCCTATGTATGTTGAACGTCACCGGGAAAGTGCTCGAGAGGCTCATCAGAGAGAAACTTGGGGAGCTCAAGCAAGGTGCTTGGTATCTATCCCCTCAGCAGTACGCCGATCCACGATCAGTGCAATGACGGAGGTGGTGAATACGTTCCAGTGCGCAGAAGCTTACAATCACCACTTGAGGCGAATAGCACTGGTTGTAACACTTGACGTGAGGAATACCTTCAGTTCTGCTAGATGGACAGATATTCTGGGTGCTCTGGAATATTTCAGGGTGCCGAAGTCTTTGGCGCGGATATTAAAGGACTACCTCGAAGACCGGAAGCTCATCTATGACACATTGGCGGGTCGGCGAAGCATGGAAGTGACATCAGGGGTGGCGCAAGGGTCCATTCTTGGCCCAGACCTATGGAATATCTTATAAAATGAGCTTTTGAGGTTGCAGTTACCGGGGGACTCGCGCATGGTTGGCTACGCAGATGACGTAGCAGTACTAGTCTCTGGACGTACTGCCGAATAGACGCAACTCAAACTGGGTGCGGTACTGCGGCGAGTGAGCGAGTGGATGACAGGCCGTGGGCTTAGCCTAGCGTTGGAAAAGACCGAGGTCGTCATCCTGACCAAGAAGCGGATCCCTCGTGTTATTCCGGTTCAGGTGGGAGATATGATCATCGAGTCGAAGGAATCAATCAAATACCTTGGCTTGATGATAGACTCGAAGATGAGCTTCCTTGAGCAGGTTCGCGCGTCAGCGGATAAAGTTTCTGCGGGAGTATCGGCTCTCAGTCGCCTTATGGCCAACACGTGGGGGCCAACCTCGAGTAAAAGACGGCTACTTATGATTTCAAAGGAGGCAGTGCTCTTGTACGACTCCGAAGTCTAGGCTTACGCTCTTAGCAAGGAGTCGTACCGAAGGTGTCTTGCACCGGTCAGAGATTTATGAATTGCAGCTGCATATCGCACTGTCTCTGAACCAGCAGTTATCTCGAGGGCGGTCCCTTTTATGCTAATTGCGGAGTTGGCGAGAGAAATTGTCAGCCGAGAGGAAAGCAGAAGGACCCTAGTTTTGTGGCAACAATCATGAGTAAACGAAGAGCGAGGCAGATGGACCACATGCCTCATCAGTGACCTGGGGCCGTGATTCTGCAGAATGCATGGTGAGACTGATTATAATCTGACGCAACTACTCAGTGGGCACGGATATTTGCAGTCTTACCTGTAGAAGATGGGAAAGTCACCGTCGCCAGCTCGATCGCTCTGCCCGGGGATTACAGATGACGCCTGGCATACGTTCTTTGCATGCGGAATAAAGACAAGACTCCGTTCGCACTTCTCGGAGAAAATAGGCGTACTCTCTCCAGAAAACGTAACGGGGAAAATGATGAAGTGAAAAGAGAATTTAAACTGCGTGCCGTATTACGTACGGACGGTTCTTCTTATGAAGAAGGGCATCATGGGTCGCTTTATGGCGCAGATGGAAGGAGGATCGTTCTGACGGCAATCCTCATCCATCCCATCCATGTGTACTGAAAGTGGGATTTTCCAAGCAGAAGGCGCCGTTAGGCGACGAGTAATGAGGCCTAGTCCGAAGAAATGTGACAAACAGTTCCAGGCTAGGTTCTCGGTGTGTGATCTTTAGCCGGTAGTCCGGTTGCGGAAGTCCGACACTCAGGGCGTAAATAGCCTTCACCTTCCAACCACAAAAAAAATACTTCCAACAAACAAAATAATAAAATTGAATACGTTTGACTGAATACATTTATTGTTACAGAATCTTCCCAGCAGACAAAACGAATCGCCATCGATACGAATTCGTACCGCGGTGTCGGAAAATTAGTTCGCCGGCGAACCCGAAAGCGATCCGAATTTGAATCGTCTACGAACAATTTGTCACCTCGCAAACGAATCGCCATGGCGTATCGCAAACGAATCACCATGGCGTATCGCAAACGAATCGCTATGGCGTATCGCAAACGAATCACCATGGCGTATCGCAATCAAATCACCATGGCGTATCGCCAACGACTCGCCATGGCGAATTGGTGAGTTAATTGGTGAACTGCCCCAGCGATGTGTTTATAATCCGACGTGGCGATTTGTTTTCGATGTGCCGCAGTAATTCAGATCGCTGTTGAAATTATTCGCAATGGCGATACAAATTCATGTCGTCGGCAATCGTTTTGTTTGTTGTATGTTCTGAAATAAAAATTTTCCAGGTTATTGTTAATTATTTGAATAGTTATGTTAATAGTTAATAGCAATGGAAGTATTCCCTGAAATACACATTAAATAAAAAAATTTTCAGAAAAATTAAAAACACTGACTTGAAAATGAACAAAGAACGATAAAACAAATTTCAAATTAGTTTCTCCGTTTTGTAACTTTGTTTATCGACTTAGCGTAACAACTTATAAATCAATCGTAAGTAAACAAATTTACCATTAATTCTTTAATATTTGTTTTATCATATTAAGGGCATTTAACGTCGGTTTTATTTTTTGAAGTTTTTATTCGATTTCGGTCAACCCAATTACAAAAAAATTGATGACTTAATTTAAAACACATTTGTATTTGATTTCAAACCAATACCAATAAACAGTTTCAAATTCAAATAGAAAAGGAAAACTTAAAAACTGATAGGATTTGAGTCTGATAGGACATTTATATTGTCGAATTTAAACGTAATATAACGTGATAAAGTTGTTGCTAATTGGTGTCATTTTTATGTTTAAGTTTTCTGCGTCTGCATCAACAGATGTCACATTAATTGGAGTACGATTCAAACTACGTACATTCTTTGAAACACCTTAAATATAGTACTCTAGAAGTTTTAACAGTTCATTTAGTGCCAAAGTATTCATTAAATATTTTGCAGCTACTCTGCGAATTCGGAAACAATATTATTCTGAATTTTATTCAGAATATTTTATTCATAAATTCTCTACATTACTTTCAACGGTAAAAATATAAGTTGTAGGGACTGAAATATATATTATGCGGTACCTATAACTTAAATTTTTTTCTAAAACGCTTTTTTGAAACGCTCTCGCTTGTAATGTCACCATAAAAATTAAACAATTGCGAATCGGATGGAGTTTTAGGAGTGGACCTGAAATCCATTGTCAAATTATTTATAAGATTTCAAGATTCTTTTTAACTGTTTTTCGCGACATTGTCATCAATATGAATTGGCTTCCCTGGTGGAATCGTATCTGAACTAAACACGAAACATTTTTGATTTGAACACATTTTCGAGAAAAACTATGGATTTATTATCGTCGCGAGCTTTCATAAGTACCAGATCAGATTATTGTTTTTTTTCAACAAGGAATCTATAAGATTCTTACAGACTCGACGTTAACAAAATAGGGATACAAACAGGCTCTAAAGTTTTGAATAGTAGAAATTGAATAATAGGATTAATTCTGTTTATATTGTTACGTATTTCGATGTGTATTTCGTATTTCATTACACAAACAAACAAAAATATATATATGTAAATAAATAAATTAAGAAATAAAAATAAAAATATTTAAAGTTAGATTTAGTAAAATAATATTAGTATAATATTTAGTAAATAATATTAGTAAATAATATTAGTATAATATTTAGTAAATAATATTAGTAAATAATATTAGTAAAATAATAATTAGTTATTAAAAACCAAAAAAAAGTCCCAGAAAAAAAATTCCAAGTAGCAAAAAAAAAAACAAAAAACCCCAAAAAAAAATTCTTGGAGTTATTTTTACGATCGATACGATTCACTGTGTTGTTGTGTTCGTATCGATATAAAAGGAGTGGAAATTGGGAGATATTCAGCCGATAGACAATAGAAGATACTTAATAAGAAGATATTCAGCCGATAGAAGATACTTAACAAGTGAAGATATTCAGCCGATGGACAATATAAGATACTTAATAAGAAGACATTCAGCCGATAGAAGATACTTAACAAGTGAAGATAGTCAGCCGATAGAAGATACTTAACTACCAGTAGAGGACACTCAACCAGTCTCAACCAGTTGCAGCCAGTAGTGGACATTCTGCCAAGGAACACCAACCAGTAGAGGCCAATCTGCCAGTGGATGACGCTCAACCACAGAGGACATTCTGCCAAGGAACACCAACCAGTAGAGGCCAATCTGCCAGTGGATGACACTCAACCACAGAGGACATTCTGCCAGTGGATGACACTCAACCACAGAGAACATTCTGCCAAGGAACACCAACCAGTCGAGGACATTCAACCATAGAAGACACTCAATCAGTTGAAGATACACAACCAGTAGAGGAGGAGGTGTTCACAGTCAGCGCAGCACCATTGAGCGCAGCACAATTCACAGGTTGTTTGATTTTTAATTATATTATTTAATATAATATGAGGGACTAAGCTCTTTCCCTGTGTGTGTGTGTGTGAGTTGCATGGAAGGATCAGGGCTTAAATAAAGTCCTAACCCCCCACGCCCACGCGGTGATTTAGTCGGTGGAAAATTAACTTTCTTCGGCCGCCATTATGCGGCCTTTGTATTTTCAACTAACCCTATAATCTTGTTCCTTTCTTTCGCTGCAGGTGCGACCTATCGGTTGCCCAATTATTATTTTATTATTAATTATATAAACATATATTTTATTATTAATTTCCTTTGAAAATACATAACAATATAAAGTCACAGAGAATCTGTAAGCCATCGAAACATGGAGAATACAATCAAGCTTATGGGAAAAATTCATGTCTTGCACGTTGTAATAAAAACAGGAAAAGTAAAACTGACGAGCTCGAAAAATCTGCAGTTTATCAATAAAATCGGAAGACAGTAAAGCTCGGATAATTGCAACATGCATAAACGCAAAACTCACTGAAATTCACCGAAGGCTCAAGCACAGCGTTTTTAGGAGATCATACCACAATATTCTACCAGTTTGGAGACCTGTCTTTCCATCAGCACGCCTTCCTGTCTGTCCACTCGTTTCTCAAGTTTTCTCAGAAACTGCTAATACTAATATCGGATTTCATAAAAAATTGAAATTCAATTAGTTCACACGGGTTCACACTATCTAAAGTGCTAGAGCAACAATACATTAAAATACTTGACTAATTTTTTGTGTAATATATTGTAAAATATGCGTAAGAAATTGTTAAAAATGCAGACAAAAGGCAGCATTTAATAAGTTCGTAGTTTACCTCGTGTTTCGACAGTTGGTCTAGAATCCGTAAATAGCGAAATTTTCATTAATCACTCTTTCGGAACGATAAACTAAATTGTTTTTTCTTAACTCACCACATAATTAACACATAAGTCGCGAAGTCGCAGAACAAATCGAGAATAACCCACAAATTATAACTTTTGGTCGCGTGAAAAACCAATTGTGAAAAAACCGCACAAAGATTATGCGTTTTCAAGAAAATAATCCGAAATTTCGCAATCCAAATCAATAATTAAAGTTAGAGTAAGCGAGTCCCAAAAAGGATAATAAAGAATAAGCCACTTAAAACTCTTGGCTGAGACTGGCAAGAGCAATTTGATCAACAACCCATAAAGTTTCAATTGGATCCAGAAAACAGGAAAAAGAAAAGTTTTCTTGTTCGCTCTTTCCATAGTTGTACGCGCCGCATATGGTATTTTCTGACTTTTGTTCGTTCTGGCGAAGAATAGGCGATTCGAATTCAGTTCGCCTAAGCGAAATTCCGACAAAATGTTTGCTGGGTTATTATCGTTTGCGATGCCCTCAATGGGTAATGCCAGCCAAGTTAAAGCATCGCGTGGATTACCCGTATAATCCTTTTGTCTTTTTGAGCATGCAAACTGTGTACTTTTATAGGAGCTTGGGATTTTTTTCCTAGTTGTTTGTCCCTTATTGTGGAACTTTAAAGCGTCTGCGCATGTGGTTGTTTTCTTAGAGCTTTGTTTTTTCTGGATGCCTATGTTCTAAGTTCAGTTCTTTGTCCCACCAGCTTTTCTTCTTTGTTAAATGGTAGTAACCCAATGTGCTAAATTTAAACTTTAGTTCTAAACACTGTTGCGATCACGCTGCCGCGGTCGCAGACATTTATATGGCAGTGATCTCATGTTCCCCCAGGTGGCATACTGAGGCCGGCTAGGCTCAGCTGGTCGGGGTCGTTCGGGGAAGATCACTGCCCGTGCTGGGCAACCTAATTCAAAATCACAACATTACAAATTGGAGGGGAATAAGGGATAAGGACGAAGGAGAGATGGCTTGGAGAAATGAAAAAAAATTTTTACTTTACTTCATTTTTTTTTTTTTTATTAAAATAACAAACAAAACAAGAAAAAAGAAAAGAAAAAAAAATATAATGAAAAAAAAAGGAAACTTAAAGAGAATTTTTAAATTTAAATCTATAAAAAAAGGAAGAAAGAACAAAATAAAGAAAAATTCAAAAAAAAATACTATACCAATAAAAATACCACCACCAAACCCGATCGGGTACGGTTCACAGCATGCTATATATTAAGTGCAGTTATAAAAATAAATATAATAAATTGCCTATTCTATTTTTCCGATTTTTTTTATTTTTTTTATTTTTCTGATGATATTTTCCATCTTTTCTCATCGCATACGATGACCAACTATTCCTCGTTCAGAGAAAGCTTTCACGATGAGTGCAATGCAAAATAAAAGTTTAATCGTACCGAGTAGATTTTCGCTGGATTTTCAATTTAAGTTTATTCAGATAAGATTTTCATTTAATGTAAAATGTCTCTTATAGGTTTTGTTACAAAGTCACATAAGCACCATATATTTCCTTTTTCCCTTTTTCTTGTTTGTTTTTTTTATGGAGTATCCTAAAAAAAAAAAAACATTTTTCTCGCTGTCACCTCTCAGCATTTCACGCCTTTATCTAACTCTACTATTTTCAAATGTTTAATTTAATTTGCTTCCAATGGAAGCAACGAATTCATATTTCACTTTCACAATTTTTCAAATGGTACTCTTGGGCACAGAGATTTTGTTTGGTATTTTCGTTTCAAAATTCACTTGTTTAAATCTTGTTAAATTCTCTTCACTTTCCCAAACCAAACACCTCAACTCCGAATTTCCTTATCACACAATCCAAATTTGAATAAGCGAATCTGTGCTCAGATTTCTGGTAAATTTTATCGTTCTGGTCGCAAAACTAGCTCTTCATAAAAAAAAACAAACGATTTGCCTCAAATTTCGTCCGAAAAAAAAAAACGTTCACGACACCTTTCATCGGACCGAATTCGACCACACTCCATCAGCACCATCCAGCAACTCCACATCATCCAGCAAATCCCCATCACCGCCAACCCACTGTCGTCACCGGTACATCATCCCGCTGTCGACAACTGTCCCTCACCGGCTCGCGGATGTTAACCTTTCACCCTTCGGTCAGGGTCAACTTCCCCAGGGCAATTGGATTAAGATATTAATTGCCCTGAAAAAGAGGAACTGACAAAAGGTTAAAAGATTACTACCCACGATGGATTCGAACTCAGAAGTCGGGGTTCCACAACCTGAATCGGATCCACTATGCCCAGAGTCACCTGATGAATGTTATATTATAACAAAGAACAGGCATCTCCGTCGCCACTCGCGATGTTGACGTCGGGTAATTAAATGCAGGGATTGTTGTTGGTAGAATCCAGCATATTTGAATTATATGAAATTCAAATATTTTGGATTGTGTACCAACTATTTGGAGTGGATACTGGGATGAATATTGTGAGGAACAAGGTGAAAAGGAACATGACATGTGAGAGGAAAAGGTGAAGATGGGATAAATGAACAAGGAATGACGTCAACTTGCGTACCTTGCTACGTAGAAAAATAGCGAAGCAGCAGTGGTCGCAACAACACTAGTAGTGTACTCTACTTTTTTCTCAATTCTTTCAGCAACCGTACAGCATATAACCCAGTTTTTACGATTAGACGGAAACACTTATGAGAAATTCGCACGCCTTCCATTTTTAATGGTCATCGATGCTTAGATGAATAAGATACTCTCAGAGGTAACCAGTTTTGCACGTTTCTCCTGGATTGCAGATACTTCTGGGCCGATGTCAGGATGCATTGGGAGGCTTTTATGTTCAAATATAGTTTAATCACTTTTATTCTCTTAATGCCATTTTCTTAGTGTTCTGGCTGCTGTTCCCATTTAATTTGTTAGAATAGCGTTTAGAATGCTTTATGTTTGGTTACTATTTCGATTCGCTAATTACATGTAAAGAAGATAAAACCTCTCTAGTTTAAACATCCCGTGCTCTTACAGTGTCGATAATGAGGTGCTGATAAGAGTAGAAATGATAATCAAATAATAATGAAGTGATAACCAGCTTATAAGAAAATGATAAGTATGATAAGTAGAGCCATAGGTAGAACACTTTAAATGCAATTTGTAAAACAGTATAAAACTCCGAGAAAGTGATTTTGAGTAGGGAGGTGAAGGCTATTTACACCATCAGTGTCGGGCTCCCAGTGACTTGCTGGACAACCGATTAAACACCTCCCTGTCAACCGGAGCGCCTAGCCTGGAACCGTTTGACACATTACTTCGGGCTAGGCCTCCCAATTTTACGCCTTTTGGTGCCTTCGGGTTACAGGGATTCGTTCTCCAGTTGGATGGAAAAGAGGAGAGGGATTGCTAGAGAAGGAAACCCTCCACCCTTGACGTCTCCAGCCGATCAAGTATGCCTTTTTTCATTACTAAGAGAAAGTGTTTAGAAATGAATCGACGTGGATAAAATAACATTTAATGTCGTCTCTCTATTGTTTAAGATAAGAAGTTATAAAAAGTGTGAATAAGTTGTCAAAATTAGTAAAAAAAACTCTATTGTGTTGTTGTCAAAATTCATAAAAAAAACTCAGTGATGTTTTTATTGACGTCTGTCATGACCTATAAAATGTCAATAGTTTTTATATACATTTTCAGTGCTTGCTTATTTGAACCACTTCGAAAGATAGCAATTGATCTTGATAGAAACGTCTTGTCGTAAACCTAAACCCTGCTTTCAAGATTGATAATCAGGTAGGTGGTTTACCCCTATATGTGTTAATGAACCTGCATTTAGGGTGGCACCCATCTTGGGAAGAATTGTGATGTCTAGTGTTACAGAAGGGTGGCGTATTGTCTTACATCATTCAAAAAGAGCTTGGGACCAGTAATGTAAACTAGTACCTCATAACGATGTGATGGGGGATAGTAATTGGCGAATCTGAATCCTTTTATGCCCCACAATAACAGAGTTCAGACATAACGACTCAGAAATAAAAATAAAAAAGACAGAAGAGTAATGATGATATTACAATGATGATACAGAAGCTCTGGGGTCAAACAGACGAAAGCAACTGAGATTACAGCGGATAAGGAAAGCCGATAGGCAAACAATGAATACATCGCTCGACCGATGTGCCCAATGTTATAGGACTCAAGTCCTGAATAAAGCTTCATACAGCTTTTGTTATACCACAGAGGTACAACCTGAGGTAAAACAAGCACTTCTGAAAGAAGTTTACTCAAAGGGATAATCAAAACCAAACAAGATGGGTTGCAATAAGGAATACGGTAAACGGTGTACGGTGTTTGTGACAGGATAAAAGCTTCACGAGAATGAACCTTCCGCCTATCAAGATGGCTTATCAGTTAAGTTCCAAAAAAAGGTAGTTGATAGTTGGCAGACTGAAGGACAATGGGTAATGAGCTATCTTTTGAGGCCCTGCAATAATTAAAAGGCAAAAACTTTACTGCCAAACTGCACGGATTCTGAAATCGGATAACGCAATCTAGGTATTAAGGATGTTCACGACGACCCATCTTGAAGTTTGACACAGCGATGATGATACTGTGACTTCGGAGAGTCACGGAAACTTTCTGTAAAACAACATAATGGACCATCTGCAGCCTGTAGATCATCTGGAACATCATATTAGCTGGGCTAAGATTTAGTCCTAGCCTTTCTTATATCCATCATTGTACTTCAGTGTAACACAAATATAAGTTTGTAAGCAGTGATTTCTGGAAAGGGATAGATTGATATCGAAAATCCACTGGACACAAAAAATTATTGTAGTAGACTTTATCAGGAAAAAACGGCTTTGACAGAAATAATGCTGACTAAAGCATGAAATTAATTCATGTCCCTTTGGAAACTCCTTCCTTTCAGAAACATTACTCAAAAGTCGAATTTATCTACCTTATACCCTGGTCAGAGTTGTTTTGAAAGTCGCATCCCAGATTTGTTGCTGCCAACGTACATTGTCATTTTACAACGCAAGAGCTACAAATTTCCAAATGTTAAAATCCTCAATCATGTCTTTTTCTGTACAAAAAACTATAAACATATGAAATATTCCCATATTTATGAGAGTGAAAAATTCTATATTGATTCTAATTACATTGAAAATTTGATGAGTTCGGGGTAGGAAAATCTTTGTACTTTACATATATTTTTGCCTACTGACGGATACCATGTCTAATTCTGGATCCATACTGGCTTCAGCTTAAAGTACAACAGTCAAATCTAGCTACCCTGGAAATTTTTGACCACATAAAGTGTTGGTAGATACGCTATAGTAGAAGTCAAGTTATTCGTTATATTGGTACTGTTGGTTATTTACGATAAAGGTCTGTAGTTGGTATCTACAGAGTGTTTCGTCACGGCATCTGAGTTACAGCTTCAGTTCAACCTTCGGCGTTCAAAATAACTGCGCTCATAAAGAGTCGGCTCCTGATGGTCCACGAAAACGATGTTCTGGTTTGGGCTAAAGAAGTCTTGTTCGAATAATCATCCAGCCAAGCTTTTTCATCATCTTTTTCAACTTAATGAACACATCGCCAATGTTAATAGGAAGCACTCTGGGGATCTGCTATTTCTTTAGAATGACACCCTCAGTTTTCTTTTAAACACAAGACCGTGAACCTACCATTAGTGAACATACTCGGTTAATAAACACATTATTATACCCTATTCTGATTCGCGCTTGCTGGATATTGGCACGACATCAAACGTAACTTTTCTGGAACACTATATTCAAAAGCTAATGACACGAGACATTCAGTAGTTCCAGCCCAACCTCATCCCACCCCTGATGTCCTCACATGTCGTAAACGGGCTACTGGTTCTTGAAGTTACCCTTTCATATGCGCTCTAGAAATGAAGGCATACTTCACATCGAGTTTCAGTAGTATGTTATTCCCTTATCGAAAATTGTATTCTTCTAATCACTTGATTAAAATGGCCACTTTTGTATTTACACCAATCATACATTGTGAGAGATCTGATTCTTACCAATACAGCCCTAAGGAGAAAGATCCCTCGAGGTCGTATGGCCTTGCAAAGCCTCTCTTTGAGAAAATTTACGGCAACGTTACCATCGGTGTTAGAATACAGGACAAATATATAGGGTTCCCCTTTCCATGCTTCCCCAGAAAAAACCTAGCGTCCAGCTCAATGTGGAAATGCAAACTCCTAACCGCCAGGAGGGCAAAGTTCCTGTCGAAAAATGTAGTACCTTTGTACGCCGTATGGTCAGGTATCCTTTCGCATTTATCATAAATAAAAAGTTGTTTTTTGTAACAAGTTGGTAAAAGTGGGTAATCAACCAGATTTTTCTCACACGAAGCATCAAAACGAACGGCATACAGAAAAGCAAGTGCCCGGAAAATTTCGTTCATTTTCAGAGCCTAAAGCATCAGGGGCAATTGTGGTACAGTGATAAATATAGAAGTAATGGTGGACACTATGGACGAACTAAAGACTTTGTCCTATCCTGTACCAATGCTTTCGTTTAGCTATGACCTTTTAAAGTTTGACTGGAATTACCATATGAGAAAAGAGAATAGGTAGGTAGGAAAATGCTCACGCGGAATTTTCCGAACCGCTCAAGCAAAAATAGACTTCGGTGAGCTGCATGTGGAAGTGAATAGATATGGGGAGGATATTCATATAATATACATATTCGTATAGACTTATATATACCAACTCGTATTACACTGGTATATACCAGTCTCATGACCAGAACGATTTTCAAAAATCCGAAAATTCGTAAGAAGTAAAAGAATTCAAAGTTGTCCTATCTAAGATTAAGTTAAATAATTTGAAAAAAAAAGAAAAATAAACTATTTAACAGCATATTGGGAGTGTCCGTTAAAAATGTGGATTTAGATAACAGATGGCGCAAAATTTACTTATGGTTTGTGTCTATAATAAATTATATTGTTTTTTAGAATGTAAACATTCGTCATTAACGCTCATTTAGTCATTGCACGAAATAGCGTAAACAACAAAGTTCTTTTGCTTCGAAAATGTCGATTTTTCTGGCTGAAACAGTTATCTCATGGTGAGGTTTGATAAATTTCTTTCATTTGAAGGAAAACGCTGCTGAAAGTAATCGATTGTTAGCAAGAGCTTACGGTGAACACGTTCCATTTCACAAAAACTTAAGAACGATGGGTTGCATGTTCCCAAAGTGGTTATTTTGACTTCGAAGTCAAAGAACGGCCAGGTCAGCCAAAAATGTTAAGATGAAGAATTGCAAGCATTATTGGATGAAAATTCGTGTCGCACGCAAATTAACGCAAGACCAATTAGGCATACCGAATGAACGAAAAACGACAATTGATAGCTAGAAAGCACCACAAAGTTCTGTTCCACAATGACAATGCCAGACCTCATCGGGCAAACATCGTTTATTTAATTTATAAAAAAGAATTAATTAGGAAATTAATTAGAAAGGCTCGTACTCTCCAGACCTTGCTCCTTCTGACCACCATTTGCTTGCCCAAGAGACGCTATCGCAAAGCTGAAGAAGTGCGAAAATGGGTCGATGAATGGATTGCCTGCAAAGATGAGAACTTTTTCAAACGTGGAATCAAGAAATTTCCAAAAGGGTGGGAGGAAGTCATAGCTGACAATGGCAATATATTGGTTAATGTACTCATTCATTTAGCTATTGAAATAAATGCTTTTTTCGAGCCAAAAAATCGACATTATTAACCGACACTCCCAATAATTTCATGTTTAAAGAATCCAATTCGGAAGAAGAAGTATCATTATCAATTTCGCAACGCTTAATTTTTGATTTTTTCTTGAAAGTTTCCTTATGAGGTCAGTTCTTTGCTTTGTGCATTCCTACTGGCATGGATTCTTGCAGAGTCCTTGAAGTTTTTCAAGCCAAATTTCTCACTCTTCACGGATTCTGTAAAATGTTTTCTCATTACACACTTTGAATACAAACAACTATTTATTATCTTCTTTAGAAGTTTTTGATAGATCAATTTATCCATTTTCACTTACAATTTGTCACTTGTTTATTATCTTACCATAAACAAATTTTCCAAACAAAAGTTAATTTCTTGATGCTATATTTATTGATTTTTCTATTTGAATTATTTTTTTATTTCGTTTATTTCATATTTGAATGCTTTTTATTTGTTATTTTTTATAAATTCATTAATATTATTTTTCATTGTGATATATTTATTATAACGGATCTAATAATACTATTGTATCTGTTCTTAAAATTAGTGTTTTGAAAATAAAGTGTTTGGTACAAAATTTTAATTTGATTTACCTAATTGGTGACATTTATTTCTATAAACAGAAACAGGATTTTAAGGAACAGAATGAAATTAAAATCTGCAAATTTTCTTGCCATTATCTTATTTAGGAGAACAAACATAAAGAAGAAAATGAATTTTTCTGCAATGGCGGCACATTATGAAGATTGTAATTTACATTATTTTTGCCATACGAAAACGGAAAGTTCATCATAAACGTACTTACAATATCTCTGATAAATTCTCAATTTTCACAACAATTTTTGGGACAAGAAATAAGTTTTTATGATACATGAATAACAAAGAAGTCATATCTTCATCTAGAATATTTTTAAACAGCACAATTCCTGTATTTAATATTATTTGGCGAAATTCAATAACGCCCCATCTGCAAGTTTCATGCCTACTTCTCGGTCCAATATTTCAGGGTTTTTCGTGCATTGTTAATCCTGCTCTTTTTAATTTTTTTTTTCTTGAACAAATTCGAAACAAGAAACTCATTTACATTAACTGGTTTCCGAGAAACAGCATAAGCACCAACAAGGATCAGTTTCGTCCATATATTTATCCCATTTGACACATACCCTTCCTTGTATGGATCACAGTTGAGTTCCACTACTTCTAAAAAGTGGAAGATCAGCAATTCCTATATAGATTCCCGGTTCCTGTATCTATTGAAGCTATATTTGATAGGGTCAGAACTTTTTATAGATCCAAACGGAAATATGTTTTCAGATTTATTGAAAAAATTTGTGTTTTTTTTTTCACCACGGGCGTTTTATTTTATGTATTTTAATTTTTTTAATTAATTAATTTAATTTTTCTTTTATTTTCCAACTGTCCAATTTCGTATTTTATCTGCTGTTGTAAGATTTCATGGTTGATGCTCAAATTTGCACTTCGATTGACATATTTTGCGCTATTTGACGATCTCGTTAAAGGAACGTCACTATCTGTCACGAAGTTTGGTCACTTCCGCCAACTGATGAATAATGCTAGCTGAAATTTAAAATTTTGTAAGTATGTGTGGAGATGAAGTGTGAAGTATGTTTTGATTTGATCCTAAACACTTCAAAACACCACTTTACATTGTGCCTAGCACTTCACAGTCAATGAAATTCCCAAAATTCTTGCATTTATGATATTTTTTATAGAAATGGTGGTCAGACCAGAATATATGATGTTAATTGTGAGTCACACCTTAACGTTAAGTTTTTTTCGCCAACTTCAATTGATATTTCTTTGTTTCAGTCTTTGACAAATTCAACCATGGAGACGTAACCAATTGAGCAGCGCGTTAAGATTATTGAAGCTTTTTACGAAAGTTCAAACCAAAACGCATTATTTTGAAGGCATTTTATGATGTGGTACCATGCTTCTTTGCCAATTTTTACCGTATGGTATTTCTTTTGAATTTTGTAAAGCAGTTTTAGCGGCTCGAAGAATATATCCGAATGAGTGGGTGTTTGTTATTTTATGATTCGCCGGTCCAATGTCTTTTGTTTGTTTATTTTCGTGTTTTCTAGTGCGTTCAACCGTCGTACATGTACATGTAGTACCTTCACCGTTTCCTTTACCTAATTGGCATCCATTTGTTGTAGTTTGTGAATTTGGATTCAGTTGTTTCGTCCGGTTTCCTTATCCTTTTGTTGCAGTCCCTTATCTGCTTATTGACCGATATTGCTGTATGGGCATGCACAGGTTAATTTATATACACCCTGTTTCTCCAGCGGCTCCTTTTTATGTTTCAGCGTAGTATTTCGGTCAAATTGCTCCTTGTTTTGAAGGCTGTGTTCATGTTGTATTCCTTGAATAACTTCGCCAATTTGTTTTTAGATTTTCCCGTATATGTTTGTTTTGTCAAAGCTTTCTTGTCGCTTTGTACTTCTTTTCTGTGTTTTTCAGGTGTTTTGAAATTCCTCGCTATCATCAAGTCATTCTAGTATCCATTGTTTTCTGCTTTCGAGTAATTCTTTGCTCTGGGCTTTGTGCGATTGAGGTGTCCGCTCCAATTTACTTATAAAATGTCTTATTGCTGCGTTTTTATGGTGTTGGGGATGATCTGATGTGTTGTGTACTATTGTGTCTGGGGCTTATCATTCTTCTTTAAATGGCGATCAATTTTTGGATAAAAGAACATTCTGGTTTTTCCACTAATTTTTCCCGATTTCCCTCACAATTTCGTGCAATTAAAGTTAATTCTGTGACGATAAGAACTACTATTTCGATTTTCATAGTACAAATAATCCGATTGATTTTCAATTGAATAAAGAAATAAGACCTACTAACAGACTCTTTAGCTTAGACCCTAATTCATCCAAATGAAATTGTGTCTTTGTAAAACTCAATCAGCAAATTTCCTTTTGTGATAACTTTAACATCTTCCACTTAATTTGTTTATAGCTTTCTTGATTCAGGCATCTACTTTTACCACTCTTAACGACATCTTATATTCCTGGCATCCTCATATCTGTTCGTTCTCGCTACATATTCAGGACGAAATTAAACCAGAGCCTAATGACAACCGACAGCTGTCCCGAATTAATTAGCCAGTAAGGAATCCTTGAACATGTGTTTGGCGTATAAGGAGTCGATGTGTATCGCAGCTTAATTTCTGAATAACGATTTGCAAGTCAATGTTTGGTCTTAAGGTGAATGTAATGATTGCAAACTCATTTAATCTTTTGTTTCGGGAAAGATGACTAATGATTATTTCATGGAACCACATGCTGGTAATCATGCATGACATTGTGGTAATCCTCAAGTGAAATCAAGTGACTCAAACATATTCATTTATATATATTTAGCAATTGATTGCATTTGGAATGGGTGATACCTTATGGTTAAATCAAATTGTCATGCACTTTGTGTAAGTGTGAATGATAAAAGCAGGTTAAAATCGAAGATTTAATCGGATTCGGGCTTATGGCATAATTTAAGCAGATTTCGGTTTCAGTAAGCGAAAGACTACTCCAGAACACTTAGTCATTAGTTCACAATTATTGTTATTTCCCTTATAATGAATTTGGACGTCAAAAAGTCAACAACATTCGGTCCTCATTTTCATTCGGTGAACAAGGTCTGGCGTTCATAATTTAGCAATTTTATTTTCATTAAGGTTCATTTAACGAACGTACACATCAAAGTCCTTTCACCTCGTTTTGTTCTTCCGACGAAAAAATAAGCCCTGGATCGTTGGTGATGAATTAATGTCTTGGGGATACTTTTTAGAATGTTCGCCAATGATATATTTTAGTCTCGCGAGATTACCATGGAACTCACTTTCCTGGCTTCCGTCAACGATTTGCTTGAACGAATCGGTGTCAGAAGCGGGACTGAGTCATGTCATTTGCGGTGATGCTTTCGTTTTACAAATAAGTATGCTTTGATGATATATTACAAAAAGCTTCTGTTGAACATGGCATGCAGTATTGTTACCCTTATACTAGCAGAGTTTTGGAAATTACACAGAGCACAGAAAATTAAATTGATGCATGGGTCATGCATCACAACGACAACAAATGTGCTGGTATGAGGCTTGGACTTGCCCCCTTGGGGCTCACTCCAATGCCTTCTGCGTCTAGAGTAAAGGATCACAGAAACACCAATACGGCTACTATAAAATAAATTAATGTCTTTATTCGTAACTACATTTGTGCATCTTTAAAAAATTATCTAATCCGTTCGGATCTGGTGTGAATCCACACATCGAAATTCACCACACTAATTAACCTAATCCGTCGTTGGCATTCGTCTACGTTTTGAACAGCGTGAATTGATTGGATTTCTTGCAAATTTTCCTGAACGTCAATCGCCAGAAAGCCGTACGAAAATCCGCATTGTAAAAGGCATAAATAAAGGGATTTATGCCGCAATTGATCCAGCCGAGCCAAGTTAGGAATGACATCAATGACTCACTAATAGCCTCCTTGGGCAAAAAAGGAATCAGTAGATAATAAACGAAAAATGGTAGCCAGCAAGCAATGAATCCACCCATCACCATTGTCAATGTTTTCGCTGTCTTCGTATCGCGCTTTAGTGTAGATATTCGCATAGGGATCCGTTGACATTTAATAGGCTGTTGAATTTTAAGCTTACTCGCCGACAAACAGGATTCCGAGAATGACGCTTGACTCTCGCAGAAATGTATCGCTTGGATTGGCTTAAAGCCCGCGTGATTCGCATCTATTTTACAGCTTATGGTTGAACAACGAATGGTTGATGAAGAACGCGAAATTTCAACCAGTTCATAAAGCGTTTGATGATTCAAATCTGATGTGTCGTATCCTTTTTTCTCATACTTTTTATATGGTATATGTTTCGGTGTTATATGTAAATTTTCCAATTCAGTGGGGAAATTTTCATCGTGGGATTTCTCGGAAGCCTAAAATGAGAAATGAAAAATTTTATTAGTGTCTGAATGTCGTGATAAAGGTGCTATAAATTGAAAAAAAAATGTTTTCTGTAGATTGATTGTGGGCGAAAGGTTAAAATTGGGATTTCTTAACTTGACACTCATTGAAGTGGAAGGAGTCCCGAGATCAAACACACTCAGATATCAGTTACTGAAAGTAATTGGACTGAAAACTAAGTTGGAATTATTTTATTTTAATTGGAATTATTTGGGTGAGGGTTGAGATTAGATATCTTTATCGTTTCTAACATTCCAAACGTACCATATTCAGCACCAGATTAGGCCAGCCCGGGGCTATAGCAAATTTTATCAAGGAGCCCTTCCTTGTTTGAGTAAGATTTCAAAGCTGATTGTATTAAATATAATTAAAAAATTTTCTAGATATCATTTGGGCGAATTTAGAAAGAATACTTATTATAAATATAGAATTCTTCGAACCAATTGTTTATAATATTGATTAAAGTGAGATGAATGAGACATTCTTGGCTCATCTTGTTCCTTAATTAATTCTAAATATGTTTTAATGTTCTGAAAGAAAGTTCACCACTGTAGGTGGTGATCTCAAGACAAATCGCAAGACAATGTCTACAGTGCGCCCGATTAGCTTAGACGCACTAAGAACTTCAAACATAAAATGGGATCTTCACCCTTACAAGTAAATTGTTTCACTATAGGTTATATGTGAAAAACTACGACATATCCGTTTAGTTCGTAGTTGACATTGGTCGTCACATTTCACTGGGTAATTTAGACGCAGTTTAAGTGGCACTACGATAGGGCAAGGAAATGTGGGAAAGCTACATTTTGAAGTAGAAATTCAGATAAAAGGAAATATAATGGATAGCTTTCAGTGATTTTCGGAGACTTTGCTCTTGTTTAATTTCAGTTTATTGAGTGAAATGGGGAAAAGGGAGGCAAAACCGGCTGAAGAAGAAGCATAAATCACGACCTGCGAGGAAATAAGCTTAACAAATAGGAAACACGCCCTTACGAAATCAGCGCCTGAGAAGGTTGTCAAGACATTTCTAAGAAGGGCCTTTCATATGAAAGTTGCAATCAACCTAAAAGAAATTTAAAACTTTCCAAGAGGCAATTAATGCAATTAAGGGAAGAAATCACAGAAAAACCGCCTGAATGCATCCCAAATTGTTTCTAAATTCGAGTTACCAGTTAAAAATACGTAAGTTCGACAGATTTTACATTCATCTGCAGATATGGCTTACAAAAAACTGAAAAAATCACCTCTATTGACTGTGGCACATAACCAGGCTCCTCCTAATTTCGTGAAAACGTACATGAATTCGACAAAACAAAGACAAATGTCATATTTTCGGACGAGAAGAAATTCAATTTAGATAGGCCGGGTAGTTTTAGCTGTTATTTGCGGAATCTGACTGCCAAGGATGAGCAACGACTTTGGCGATGGAAGGCTCATGATTTGGGTAACCTTTCCTTATTGGGAAAAAGTCAAATTGTGTGCTGTCCCTATAAAAATTAATTCACCAAAGTGTACAGAGATGATACCTTATTTTAATAAATTTAACGAATGACAGTCATTTTCCGATAGAACAATGCTGGCGTCGATGTTACTAACCATATAAAGAAATAGAATATTCTTTGATGCAGTGGTTTGCTTTAATTCCAGACTCAAACCCAGTTGAAAACATCTGGGGTATGATATAACATTCAATATATTTGAATGGAAGGCAATACAATACCGTCAGAAAGGTTAGAAGCGAAATTTTTATATGTTAGAATCCTATTGAAATCATATTGAAAAAATACCCAACCGAATTTTTAGTTTATTTAAAAATAACGGAGCAAAAACAAAATATTGAAGCCCCTATTTATTTATTTCTAATTTAGATTCTATTTTTTGCTTTTCCATTTAAAATTCTATGTTTTTAACAAATACATATTTCGGGAGTAAGTTGCTTCCTTCTTCCGTGCCAATTGTTTTCCGAAAATAATTCACACTGAAGAAGGGAGTATACACCACGCGCGACACCATCTCTAGTCTAAAAAGCTAAAGCTCAAGCTAAAAAAAAACCAATCTGATGCGAAAGGTTAATCCTTTGCAATCCTTATCGATAGTGTGGATAACAATGGTGACAGGGTAACTCCCATGAAAATGTTTGTCTACAATAAAAGCTTAAATATCCAAGGTATGAAAGACATAAAGCAAGCTGGGTTCAATAGACTCAGAGTAATCTTTGACACAGATATAGAAACAAATAATACAGTGGACAACATTAAACTGAAGGATTTCAATTTTAGGGCCTCTATTCCCAGTAATTTTGTATTCAGATATGGATTCATTAGAGATATTCCACATTAAAATACTACGGAAGAGATCATTAACTCAGCAATAAATATGCAATAAAATGAGAATTCTTTTAGAAAACATCAAAATACTACAAGCACAAAGATTAAACACTAGGGACAGAAATGACCCCAAGAAATAAATTTATCCCAACGGCAACACTTAAATTACCTCTCTCAGGAACGGATCTTCAGGACTCCGTTAAATTTGCATACGTAATAAGCAAAGTGAATTATTTGCAATTTACACTAAGGCAATACACAAAAAGTGTGGCCTCCTTGGTCACTCAGCACGATTTTGTAAAAAGAAGAAAAAAACTTGCCTTAAATGTGGTTCAGATAGTTGTGACAATAAATGCACAAAAATCATGTGTGTGTTATGCAAGAGCGAGGAGCACGAGACTACACACCAAAGGTACCCCGAATGGGTAGCTTATAAACAAGAGGTAGACGTTAGCTCTATCCCTAGTATTAAAAACAGAGAAGCAAGGATTATTATCAAAAGAAATAAATTTGCGGGATTAGACGTAGTTGACCCCAACGCAGCCGACTTCCCCATTCTAACTAACGTTCAAAGAAACTCTCACCAGGACACTCAAAATATACTACTCAAAAACTCCTTTGCTCAAATCGCTGGCCTAAACAACAAAGCAAACACACACAACATATCAAGAAACACCGTTAAAAATGCCTTCCCTTCTAGCGAAGCTCTTATCTTATCAAACCCATTTCAAATAACTCTCATAAAACCACTGAATTAGAGAAACTGCTAGGAAAAATGGTAGATCATATCAACAAAAATACCGGTGACAACAAGGAAAACGCGGATATACTTATAACAAGTGTTTAAGCATCGGCGAAAACATTAAAGAAATATCTCACCAACTCAGGAAATAAGGACAGGACACAAGGAAAAATAGCGATAACATCATAATCTAATACATGGGTATTTTACAACTAAATATACAAAGTATGAACAAACTAAAGGCAATCTAGAATACTACTTATATAAGAACAACATAGGTTTCGCACTTCTACAAAAAATACAGAGTAATCTTAACTTTAAAATGAAGTTTACCAACTACAACATCAGAGACAGTAATATAGGAGGAGGAGTAGCGATTCTAGTCAGAGAGGACATTTAGTTCAGACAGATCCACACGAGCAGTCGTATGGAAAACGTAGTAATCCAAATCTTAAACCTCAAACATAATATAATATTAGCGTCCATATATGCACACCCTCCTATCAATACTCAAGTTTTCAAAGAAGAACTAGACAAATTTTCCAATATCTTAGACTACACAAAAGACATACTGATTTAAGGAGATGTAAATACAAGAAACCAGTTATGGGGAGATCATCTCAACAATTCCAATGGAAGAATTTTAAAAGGTTGCATGAGGGAGCAGAACCTCAAGACATTGAATACAGGCATATACACATATAGAACAACAAACAAAAACGGTAAAACATTACAGTCAACACCGGATATAACTATCACCAACATGAACAGAAATAGTATCCTTTGGATGGAAGATAAGCAAGACATCTGCAACAGTAATACCATACCAATTAAAATCTGCTTGCCTAGCACACCCACTTTAAATACCAAAATAATCAAATGTAGGAATATTGCACAATAATTAAATAAAACCCCTTTTACACCAAACAACAATAATATTTACGATAAATTAAGCCACATTACAGACCTAAAGTCGAATAGAATGATATGCAAACACACCCCAAAACACTGGTGGTCCACGGAACTGGCAAAGCTTTGGGAAATAAAGACTAAGGCACTACTTAATTAGAGAAGACGCGAACCAAATGTCAACTAGTCAATTCTGCATGAGGCAAAGACAAATTGGAGACAAAAGTCCAAAAAGACGAAACAGAGCAGCTGGACAGACAAACTAGAAGAAATCAGAAGCAGGAGAAACATCAACAATTTCTGGAAATTAATTAACAGTATCAGGAGAAATAATAAACCCCCTTTACGCTACGCCTTTGATGGGAACCAGGCCAAAACCTTCCTTAAAATCATTTAATCTAAGCACCACCCAGATAACATCGTAAATATTTTGCCATACAACCCACTGGAACACCCATCAGACTTCGGACAAAGTGAACCTAATAATGTTATCAATGAGAAACGCAAATCTACAGCCCCTGGTCTCGATAATCTTAACTACATTCTAACTAAAGCTTTACTCATATACCACCCAAACAACCTACTACAGGCAATTAACGATACAGTCAACAAATGTTATTAACAAATCAAACAAATGTTACATATTAGAATAGTTCTTGTTCCCAAACAAAACAGAAATCTAGAAGACCTTAACAACTACAAACCCATATCTCTCCTCGGTGTTCCCATTAAAATCATCTATAAACTAATTAAGCAAAGAATTCAAACACAACTAATTAACACAAACATGTCCTTACTTTTGTTTATACAAAAAATAATACCTAGGCAACACCTTTTTACAAAAACTTGAAAACAAATCCACATTCAAAACTGCCTGTCTAATAGATTTTTCAAATGCGTATGAGAAAGCCGACCTATAGATCCTTAGTATACTTCTTTCAGACCTAAACATCCCAAAAACGTACATCTCATGGATCATAAATTTATATAAAGAAAGGATTCTCCACCTCAACCAACAATACACGAGAATTTCCGACGGTCTGCCACAAGGTAACGTCTTGAGCTCACTCCTTTTCTATAGATATACTGCTCAACTACACAGTATCTCTGACAACAACACAATTCTGATGCTGATGACTTCCTTATTCTAACTGAGGGACTTTATTTGAATCATACCATTAACTTACTCCAACTGAAACTAAATATTTTCTCTACGTTATGTGACTACCTTAAGCTACCCTTCAACCCGGACAAAATATAAGCTTTTAATTTCCACTTTAGTAGGAATACAGAACTCATTCTAAAGCACAATCACACCCAAATTAAATGGAGCAATAACTTCAAATACCTTGGAATCAATCTTAATAAAAATTTAACCTTCAAAACACATGAAGAACACTTTCACACTTTTAATAACAGAGGCAACATTATCAAGTACTTCAACAAACCCACAATGGGACATGCACCGGCATACCTATTCAACAACATGGACAGGCTCAAAGCAAAAATCCTCAAGCAATGCTTAATGAAAATTTTATGGTTTTGATGAAATAATAAACCTCTTAAAAGAGACGATAGAAGTGGAAGAAGTGGAAGAGCAGAATTAGAGATTAAACCACCAACTACGCACCTTGCATCTGGAAAGAGGCACACCATCTTAACAACAGTGGAAAAGCACGGTTTCACAAAAGTAGTTCAACCCTCAAACATATTAAAACCATCAACAGAATCCTAACAAATAGAGCCTACAATAAGCTTCGTCTCTTTCAAATTAAAAAAAAGTACTACCGATTTATGCATACACTGCAACAAAACTGACACAATAGATCACCAATTGTTTCACTGCACTGAATACGAAGGAATCAGGGCAAATCACAATCTCTTTCTTAAATATAATAATATTACAGACATTATTCTCACAAACGATAGCAACTTACTCAACAGCTTCGGACCATTTTTAACAGAAGCAAACCCTAAATTATAACACCCAATTCACTCCAATAACATATCACACACAAGGAATCAATAACTAATACACACAGACTAACTGTGAACAAGTACAAATGATATAAAACACAGGATCGACAACGCTGGCCAGTGTCATAGCAGCCCGGGCCAATCATTCACTACAGTGTGTCCCAAATTTATAGGGGCACCCAGTTTTTAAGTCAAATTTTTAATGTTTTTAAACCAAACAAATCTGAATTTGCACAAGCTATTTCTACTCATAATTCACGATTTCTGTCTTTTTTTGGTGAGCCTACGACAATTTGTTCGTTTATTATACCATTTTTTTAAAAAAAATAGTGTCCCAAGTTTATAGGGGCATTGAAAAAAAACACGATTTTCCATAGAAATTTTTTTATTATTGGTAAAATCTATTGATTCGCAACGAAAAATCAGTAATTAATAACGTTACCATCGTTTTTAAATAACATTTTCATTCGTTTTTGCATCGAATTGTTGAGATTTGTCAAGCTGCTCATACTGATGTTTTCCCAAGCTTTTTTGACACCCTCCTCCAGCTCTGTGACTGATGAATATTGACGAGCGTTGTCATAAACGTCGCGGACCATCATGCCCCAAACATTTTCTATTGGATTTAGATCCGGAGAAATGGCAGGCCACTGAAGTACAGGAATTTTCACTTTTGACAACCATTCTTTGGTAGATTTACTGGAGTGAATTGACGCGTTGTCCTGTTGAAAGATCAGCTTTGCAGAGCGGTAACGGCGGAAATAGGGCTTCAGATGCTTTTCCAGCACTGCCTGATAGTCTTCGCTGTTCATTCGATGCGAAATGATTTCTATGCCAACTTTTCCAAATCCACTGTAGGCCGCCCACACCATAACGGACCCACCGGCAAAGTTTGCCTTTGGTTGATTGAGAGGCAGCTGCAATGATTCTACGTTTATCTCGTTCCGAAAGTTTTGACGGTGGACCACGTTTTTTCTTTTCAGTTTCCTTGATTTTCTTTTTTAAATAACTATCAACGGCATTACTCGAACGGTTGATTAGCCTAGCTATTTCTCTATTATACTTGCCGCATGTCTTGAATACATCAATAGTTGCCTTTTCTTTTCCTCTACTCATTTTCAAACAACACTCCACGTATAAATCTTTGCTTGCGATTAGCACGCAACTGAGTTTTCTGAACAAGCGTCCCTGTATTTATACCTGAGCCGATTGTTTCAGAAAATTCCAGATTATGCTGGTCGTCTAGTACAGTCTGGAATTTTCTATTATCCTAAACCAGCCAATTCGAAACTTCTACCAACATCAGTTGCCGCAAACCACGAGTTTATCTATGATTAGGGCTCAAACCGTGACCACCAAACGAAAAAAAAAGAAAATGCAGGTATACAGCAACCGGACGACCGAAAAGAAACCCAGTTTTTACAGTGCCTCAAAATTTCACGGTGCAAAGGAGTATTTCCTTTATACTTGTGTAAAATTTGTTGGTAAGGTGTTCAATTTCAACAGGAATTACAGTATAGACACAATCATTTGTAGTTCACGATAGAATTTCACCAGCAAAAATAATTTTCAATAGAAAATCGTGTTTTCTTTCACTGCCCCTATAAACTTGGGACACTATTTTTTAAAAAAAAAATGGCATAATAAACGAACAAATTGTCGTAGGCTCACCAAAAAAAGACAGAAATTGTGAATTATGAGTAGAAATAGCTTGTGCAAATTAAGGTTTGTTTGGTTTAAAAACATTAAAAATTTGACTAAAAAACTGGGTGCCCCTATAAATTTGGGACACACTGTAGTATCCATCCGGTGCGAATTTCAAAAAAAAAAAAAAAACACATGGACCAATGAATACACCGGCCCATAAAGCACACAAAACAGTGATTTTCTCCGGATGCACAGGTGTTTGGATAACCGCCCCTAGTTACGCATCACTCCAAATACGACAGTTTTCTTTTTTGACGCAGCCATTTAACCAGAAATGAGCCGTATGACCTAGAAGTTATATTGGCCCAGGAATAGTCCCATACACCCGGTGGTCGTTCGGCTTCAATTCCTACATTATTTGGATAATGTAAGCCAAGAACCTTCCGAAAAGACTTCCATAATGTGGGTGGGCACAGTTTTAATAGTTAAGCATGATTTTGAATAGATGCGTTTTATCAGTGAGAGTAAACGTGGCGCGGAAACAATCCATGGTTAATTGAATTAATTGTTCTGATAGATGATTATGTCAGCAATAAAATTAAATGAATGCGCGATGATGATCTCAAACAGGGCCGTTTTTTCGAAATAAGTCTGCGCAGCATGCAGAGGTTGCGCAGAAATCAACCTATTCACGATAAAATGGCAAATCAAAATAACAATAAAACGCGATGGCAGCAGGCACATAATACTTAGAATTAAGAAGTGTTGCCAACTTTAAATTCCTTACCTGCAGAAAAACTCTTTAATATTAACTTGGTTAGAGCCCAAAGCAGTTCACGTAAGGGTGGCGAGAAGAAGCCGCAACAAAGTCTCTGACTTAGACTGCAGTATAAGTAGTAGTAGATATTCGAACAATAGGAAATTGGAGGCAATCGCCTTCATGTCTTTCATTCTTACTGCCTGTCTGACTACATGTTCAATGCTTATTCGAACTTTTCCGAACTTCTTTTTAGCATCTATTAACTGTGCTGTGAAAAGCAACCAATGTTAAATACTTCTCTTTAAATGCAACATGAACTCCAAGTCGAACTCGTATAGCATTCAGACATATTCATGTGTTTCTATCCATATGATTCAACCGGATGGAACGTGCTTGTGACCTTCTCCAATTTCGGGCATTTGTCTTTCAGACAAAATCTGATGACATACGGAACAAACGAGCTTCGGAGTATGGGGTGTATGGAGTTATCGCGATTTAGCACCTTGACTCCCTGTTATATGTTAGTATTATATGCCCACTCACGTTACCGCGGCCTGTTTCAAATTGTTGCGGACTCTATACTCTGTTGTATTATTTGACAGATATTTGGATATCTGGAGTTATCTTTATTTCGGAGGTGTCATAGGAAGATCAAGTTACTGTTTTTGTGGTTGTCCATTATGTCGAAAATCTTTAGTGCTTTCTCTCGTACGTATTTTTCTACAGTTTCTATTTTGACGTCATTGTATATGTCGGTATTTCTGATGTACCATGGAGTTCCCAAGATTTCTCTTAAAACTCGGATCTGGAAGAACGTGAGCGCTATTTTGTTCATCTTTATCGTCTGGAAGAAAGCGGGACTACCGTACAGTAGTGTTGGTCGTATGATCTGTTTGTAGACTAGCACCCGGTTTTTCAAGCTGAGTTCCTTGGATATGAGAAGAGGGTAGAGTTTGGAAAGGAGACCTATGTAGTGTCCTCGTTTGTTTTGCATGTGTTCTCTTCAGGTTTGTCTGTTGTCCAGAGTAAGTCCAAAGTACTTAGCCGTACTTTTCCATTGCATGGGATCATTGTCGATTGTGAGTGTCTGTGGAGTTTGTCGTACCTGCCGGGATATGAATAAGACTGGTATCTTTTTCAGGGTTAGTTTTGAATTTCCATCTGCGAGAATATTCCGATATAGTGTTTGTTGAGCGTTGCAATTTTGAAGATATGATTTTTGATGGTCGACTTGTAGTGAAAATACAGGTGTCATCAGCATACAGTGACATATTTACAGCTGGGGGTAGATTGGGAAGGTCTGCTGTGTATTTGTTATAGAGGACTGGTGAGATTGGTGATCCTTGAGAAACTCCAGCTTCAATGGGACACAGGAAAGATGGTTGAAAGATGGTTGCCGATTTTGCAACGGAATGTTCCCCACTCCAAGAATGAGCCTATGATTGGGTTGATATTTCAATCATGTAATCTTATGTTGAGGCGATGCAGTATCACGCTTTCTGCAATTTCCGCCATTAATGACTAAAGGCTAATCTGGGTCAAAACTTTGTAAAAACTCTCCCATTGGTCATTTCTAAATTTGTTTATCTTATCACGTATTTCGTTTGTTAACCGTGTGGGTTTCGCTTTTGATCTAGAGCCAACTGTAAACCTAGATCTTCTCCGAACTTTATTCCTCCTACCTATTAGTTTTTCAATTTTTGGTTGGAGATCGTGGGGATTCGTTTCCCCTCTCGGATGTGTGATCGTGCTGTCCTCTTTTGCCTGCGTGATCTTGCTTGATCTTGCTCTTGATTTTCTCTATGTTTCAAGTGTTTGATGATTTGTTCCTTTGGCCAAAGTGACTTGGAAAGAAAACTTTTTCTCTCGTATTGGAGCTTCTGAGAAGGTGTTTCCTATTCGAAAGATTACCAGCTTCTGGTCCAATGATGGTTGCGAGATAACGATGTCTATCGCGTGACCATGTGTTATCTCGTAATTGGTTGGCTCGTTGGGAATGTGCAGCCTCAATTGATTATATTTGATGCACTTGTTTAGCCCGACTCCGGCTTGGTTGCTTCTCACAGCTCTCCACAGGCGATCTTTGGCATTAAGGTCTCCGGTTATGAATATTGGACCAATGAAAGATATGAGTGCCTCAAAATCATTGACATGGAAGTAGTTTCCATTTCTATGGAGATTCCAAGTGGAAATGACAAAAAATTCCAGGAAATCAGTCCACACTTCTATAACCGTGGCTTCCATGTATTGGAGTCACATTTCACCTCACGAGAATGGCTGTCACGCCTCTTCTACCCGTAAGTCTATCATTTCTATATAAAATGTAGTTAGGGAGTCCGTTTCCCGGCTTCAAGACTGTCTCTTGGATGAGTATAATGTCGAATTTGTGTTTGATGACTGTGCGTGGCAACCTGAAGCGTAGTGATCAAACTGCTGACAGTTATGGCACATGGCTTGACCGATGCGCGAGCGTTGCGCCTCAACGGTGCAAATTAGCTGGCAAATGGCCTTGTTATTGAAAATATCGGTCTCAGTTCTTGGGAGGAGAACTTTGACCAGTTTAAATGGACCGTTTTGCATCTTTAGGAAGAATGCTTCGGTTGGGTCAAGTCTTTAACGATTCCCTCTGTCTCTGGGCCATGTAACCCCCTGATTACCACATTTAACTGTCTGTCTTCAGGTTAAAATGTAAGTGGGGTATTGCTTTTGCTGTCCTGTGAATGACAGTTTAAATAAAAACTCTTCAGTCAATTTCAATCTGTATCATGTAAATAGTACTCAGCATGAATGAGATCATTTCCTGATTCAAACTGATCAACAGAGAGCCAGTAGCTTGACAAGAGTTGCAATTAATTTTAAAAACTGTGGAAATGGGAATCGTAAAGGTACGATGCAGAGGAATACCATTTATTGTAGCACGAATTATTATTCACCACTGTTGCATTAACTTGACTTAAAAATGGATCCATAACCATCATTATTCATGATATGAAGGTATACGCTAACCCCTATAAATATATGAACAACAGGTCTTAGAGGCTGCAGGATTACCATTGTCTTCCCACTACTTCTGCTAAATACTCAAGAATATCTGAAACCTGATCAAATAGAACTACAGAACAACCGTTTGAAGAAAGTTTGCACAAAGAACATATAAAATACAAAGAATCTCCTCCCAGGATGTGTTTGAAATGTTAGTGGAAGTTCTTAAATTTTCCTTGACAATTTCATCATCATTGAATATTATCGATAATATTTCACGCCCTCTGAGTAAGGAGCATTCAATTATTCAATTTTTATGTTTATATGTATATTTTTTCAACATTTTACAATTTAAATTCGCAACAGCTTCTTTTTAAGTACTCGAATATTTCCGCGTGGGAAATCGTGACAATCAAACACCAGTCGAACTACATCGTGGCAATTATCTTAGGAAACTTATTTTAGTGGTCCTCGAAAGAAAATCATTTGCCAATTATTCCAAACAGACGCTCCATCGAGGTTAAATAGAAAAGGGTATAATTCCTGTGACTTAAAAGCATTCAAGCCGATTAAGAAGTTCTGTGTAGATGTGACGTAATTTCCAAGCAACCGACTAGAAAGAAGGACTACTTATCTGATAAGAATAGAATCTCTTTTGCTGATTTGTGTTAACTCAAAGCATACGTTTATTAAGATGATTATAGCACAAGGATGAATCATTCCATGGATGTTATCCTAATTTGTTGTTTTTTTCTTCTGATTTGATTTCTCTGTTCCTTAAAGAAAACCAAACTGCTAAGCCAAAGAGGTACTCTCAAGATTGATTTTTCATCAAATGATTGACGCGTTTCATTTCCCGCAATAACACTTATTTTCAAATATAATTTCCTGCAGGAATAACTCGTTTGTAAATGAAACTGAACAATAGAGGGTGCTTTTTAAATGCATACAACTTTAAGTTGGCAACACTTTTACTGCTGCGTACGATGTGAGATATGTCACGCGTTTTATGGTTAGTTTGGTGTGCCATTATATTATTAACCTTTTAATAATAAGATAATAAACCAAGACGAGCTACATTTGCAAATTGTGCAGATTTGTTTGGAAAAAACGGTTCTGTTCGAGAAACTCATCGTCCTCTCCGTCAATTTAGTGGCTGACATTATAATAAGAACAATTAATTCGACTGACCATGGAGCCCAAGTGGGTCTTGGCTTCGATTTCGTTTCGACATCTTTCGACAAGATTATGCAAGAGTTCTTGCATAAGAATGCAAGATTTTTGGAAATATCTGGGTCTGTTAGCTTAAAAAATCTACCTTGTGAAGGGCACGGCGTAGATTCGGTGTCTGTGACCAACAACAAATTGCTGTGGATCCCAATTTTCATTAAAAAATTTCGTTTAGCGATGAGGCTCATTTCTGGCTTAATGGATTCGATAATAGGCATTACAGTCGCACTCGGAGTGATAAGCAATCAAAGGCGGTTATCCAAAAACCATTACATCTGAAGAAAAACACATCTTATTGGACCGGTAGAATTTTCGTCCAAGTGGCATCAAAAGTGTTTCCCAAAAACACATTAATGTGAATGTTGACAGCTACAGGGCCATCACGACTGACTTTCTCGTTCCGAAATAAACTCGCCGTAATATAGGGGGCCTCTGGTTTCGGCGCGACATTCTATTAAGCTCCTATTTACAATTAACTTATTGAAAGAAGCATTTGAACAGCGCATAATTTCTCGTTTTGAATCTGTGAAATGTTCTGCCAGATCTTGTGATTTGACGCCGTTGGACTATTTTCTGTTTTAAAACGTCAAATCACTTATCCACGCTTACGGTCCCGATACGCTTGTCAATTCGCAAGAAAACATTCACCACGTTATTTGCGAGATATGGCCCCAGTTATTGTTTAGAGCAGTCAAACATTAGTACCTCTGGTTTGGACTACCTCCACGTAGTCATGGCACATTGCAATTTAATCGAATTCGTGGCAACCCAAGCAATTAATTTTATTTTATTACATTTTAAATTTTTATAATATTATAAAAACACTAATCAGTAGTAAAACATGATTTGAGGGATTTAAGGGAGACTGCAGTTTATTTCGAAAAAATTTTTTTTTTGGGTTCAAAGGTTACAATTTGAACCTTTGATGCGCGTTGAGAGTGCTTTCATGTGCTTTCGATTAAATTTTTGGGGTCTAGGCGACATTTAAAACCAAATTCCTGTAGCTCCTGTTTGCTCCTCTATTCCTGTCTTTTTTTGATGTAACAATCGCATCGAATCTCCATTCTACTGAAATCCAGGTAAAGGATAAAGCGGAATAACTGACAGCAAAAGAAGTAGGGAAACAAATCATTAAACACATTCTCAAACCAATATGGACAGAGCAGGATATAAACTAAAAGTAGCTACAACTATGTTCTGAACAAAAACAGTCACCAGTTCAGAAAACTTAACCTCACAAACCCCACTAATAAACCAAATAATTTGAATAATACACCCTATTCGGAAATATTTAAATATTTAAGATTATATCAATAATAAAGAAATATTTAAATATTTAAGAAATATATAAATATTTAAGACAGACACTGATAAACTTTTACAACAGAAAGCCTTGATACTGGTAAATGACGCAGTTAAAAATCTCTTTGGTCCTGGAGTAGGGTTCATGAACCTAAACAGCAACGTTACCTGTTGCTTTGATTTCTCTTCTTCTCTTCTCTTCGAGAATTCGAGGCTCTGTAATAGTATAACAGTAGTATAACAACAGAAGCTGAACTAGACGCAATACTGATAGCGCTTGGAAATAGCAACAATCAGGACCACAACATGATAGTAATTTTCAGTTTTTGCCAACAATAAAATTAAGAGTTTAGAATGCAATCAGGAAAAAAGAAAAGTAATGTAAAAAATATGAAGAATCATTAAAAATAACACTGAGAGAACCTTTAGATTTATCTGGACCCCAGGACACGCGGGTATCAAATTATTAGAAATAGCAGACCTGCAAGCAAAAAAGGCGTAATCTGCCACAGATTTACAGAAGGGCAATTCGAACTCGATAAAATAGTCGCCCTAATCAAGGAGGAAATAAAAGAACAGTGCAAGTTCAGAATAAGGAAAAAGCCACAAACTATATCCCATGCATCTGGAAAGATGCACACTACCTAAATAACAGTGGAAAACCTTGGTTCCGCAACAGTGACTTACCCCATAAACATATGAAACTCATTAATAGAATTTCAACAAATAAAGCCTGTCGGAGTTTATGACTTTACCTAATCAAAAAAAGTACAACAGACTTTTGCATACTCTAGTTGGCAAAATCGCGGAAACTCTCCGGGGCATGAGTTTAAACGAATTTTTCCAAATATTCTCTTGAAATGTCGTCTTATCATATCCGTTCAATTAAACTCTTTAAAGTTTTAGTTGTAGAGTGCTTTTTGTTTTGGATTCTCCCTTCTTTATGAGCCCGAAAATTCTCAATAGGGTGAAAGCGAAAATTGTCATCCGGCCAAGACAGCGGTTTGTCCTTTAAACTTTCTTTGCATTCGGTCCCATTTAAAAAGAAAGCTCCTTAGGAAACTTGAAAAATATTATCTTGCGCAGAAGGGTTTGACTACTTGAGTGAGGATAATGCATGCAACTGAAAACATGAAAAACATGAACATGAAAAATAGCATCTGGTATATCACTGTAAAGTTATTCCAAAGTTAAAAATACGCCACTGTCGGTGATTTCCCAGAACTATGCAGAGTTTGCAGAACTTTGGTGAATGATTTATGTTCTACCTTCGACGTTATTATACCCAGACCTTAATACATGATGAATGCTTCCCTGCGAGGATAGAATACTTATCTGAATAACTTTCGCCTCTTCAACGCCAAACTTTATCTGTCCCGTCGGGTTACATAAGGTTCGATTCGAGCTCAAGTAAAAAATAAGCCGTTTTCAACCCTCAACTGTCCTATGTGTATTGTTGTGCTTTGTCAGGTGCGCGACCTGTTTGCTCTTCGCAAATGTTCGCAATAGTGAATGAAACACACCCGACTAATTTACAATGAGATGTTTGAACTTTTATTCTTAATTATCACCAACACTTCTCACTTCTTCGCGTTTTTAACTCTCTTCGTCGCTCGCTGTAGTCGCTTTTATAATCAATCAATCGCGAATCTTCCATGTAGATTGTTCTCGAGTTAACACGCTGAGCCACCTACACATATATTTGGTGTACTCAATGCACGCAAAGTGTTTATTTTATACCTTTGAGAATTATCGATGTGTTGGTAATTGAACTTCTTTATGACTTTTCTGTTAAGACGACTACAGTGGCGCGTGATATTATTTGAACATGTCACAGTATGCTCTGCTCATTCTCAGTACCGCGTCCTCATTTTTTGTAAGTAGATTTTGTTTGGGTGGCCTTTGTGCCAATCGATTCATGTGAGTTGGCACAAAGAAGTATTTCCTGATCAAATTTGTGGAGCCTGTGGAGGCAACAAGCATGCAGCTGGGTGACGTTCTTAACGAACGTATCAAATATCATACAACAATTCCTAGTATAATTCTTGAAGCTGGATCATATGAACAGAATCGAAATGATATTGCGAATGAAGAGCACTCATTATACGATGGTGAGGTGAAATATTTCCGGCCTGACCAAGAAAAACGATGTTTTTAAATTTTTTTGCTTTATTTTTCAACATAATCTCCATCAACACTGATACATTTCTCATAACGGTGTTCTAATTTAATTATACCAGTTTTAAACATAGATTCATCAAGATCCTCAGAATACTGATTTACAGCTTTGATAACTTCTTCGTTGTTCTTAAATCTTTTACCGCCAAGAAATTTTTTGGGGTTAGGAAACAGATAATAGTCGCTGGGGGCTAAGTTTCGAAACTAGGGAGGATGCGGCATCAATTCAAACTTCAATTCGTGGATTTTGGACATGGCAATAATCGACGAATGCGCTGATGCGTTATCGTGATGTAACAAAAATTTTTTCTTCGTCAAATGAGGTCGGTTAATTTGCACCGCGTGCTTCAAACGTTGCAATAACTCAACGTAGTATTGACCAGTGATAGTCTTACCCTTTTCAAGGTAATCAAAGTATATAATTTCTCTCGCATCCCAAAAAACAGTAGCCAAAACTTTGTTTGCCGATAAAAATGTTTTTGCCTTCTTTGGAGTTAGTTCCACTTTCCCAAACCACTGTTTTGACTGTTCTTTATTTTCAGGAGTGTAGTGGTGGACCCAAGTCTCATCAACAGTTATGAATCGACGCAAAAATTCATTTGGATTACGCCTATACAGCGCCAAATTGTCAGTAGAAATGTTTTTTCGAATCAGTTTTTGGTTTAGCGTTAGCAAACGCAGCACTCACCTTGGACGAAGTTTTTCCATGGTCAAATGGTTATGCAAAATATTTCGCGCACATTCAGTTCACATCCTACAAGTCTCAGTTTTCTCATGCACTTTCAACCTACGGTCTTCCAACACTATTTGATGGATTTTTTCAATCAATTCTGAAGTTGTGACCTCAACGGAGCGTTCTGAGCGAAGCACGTCAGGGGTGCTCACACGACCCATTTTATATTCAGAAACCCACTGCTTAATAGTTGAATATGATGGGGAGGAGTCTCATAGTGTTGAATCCATGTCTTCTTTTATTTGTTTTAGTGAAAAGCCTTTCAAATAGAAGTATTTAATGACAGATCTTTCTCCAATTTTTCCTTTAACATGAAAACAACGGAAGCGTCTCGCGCAATATACTGTCAAACACAAACTAACTTAGCGATTAGGCTGAAACTGTACATACAAGCTCGGTAGGAATGGTACTGTAAGACGGCGCTCCAAAAGTAGACCTAGTTGCGCCATCTCTTGGTCAGGCTGGAAACTTTTCACCACACCCTCGTACTCTGCTACTTTCTTTACTGCGAAGAAATCGTTTCCAGTTCCCGAAAGACTTTAATTCTTGCACGAAGAAAGCACAAAAGAGACCAAGCAAACCTGTGTAATTTCAAGATTCTCTTCGACCATAGATAGCATAACAATCACAGTATGTAAAAATGGGACGTAACAATTCATAAGCATCTGAGAAGAAGACATGGACAAAGGACCAAGTTTGCTCAGTGATATTCCTCTTTATCAGTATCCATATGATGAAGAGGACTGTCAATGTACAAATTGTAACGAACTTTCAATGATCAAAGCATGGAGAGGATCGGATACGATGCTTAAATCTTTAAAATTGGACTCATGCTTCTTCTACTAATGACCGAGATAAAATAACGTGTTTCATTTGTGAACTTTGTTTTGAGTTTTTGAATGTATGTCCTTTTGTCCACGTTAAATGTGCCATTTTCCGACTGATGTGGACAAAAAGAAATTTTGGTTCCACTCTTCATTATTGAATTATATATTAAATTATTATATATATATATTAAAGTGAAATGAATAGAAACATTTCGCTTTAAAAAATTTTCATATATTCCATGGATAAATAATCTAAGATATTCGTAATTAATTTAAATTTGACAGACTTGTGATTTCAGAATAGAAAGTATTGCCTGCTAAAGAATATCATATGTTTGATTATGCATTCTATCGCCATTGGTGTATGTATAAAGTAACGATGTCTTGACAACTGCATGTGCTTGCTCATTACTCTAAAAGCGGCAGTTTCGTTCATTTACTATGAAGTTCAACCAGAAATGAGCCTCATTAATAAATGAGATTTTCTAACGAAATTCGTGATCTACAGCAATTTGTTCTTGGGCTCATACACCAAATTCACGACATGCATGATGATCTTTCAGCTTAAATTCCTGCGCGAGATTAACTTTGTAAGCCCGCAAACCAAGATCCTCTCTAAAAATCTTCCATAATGTGAATGGAAACAGGTTTAATAGCTTAGCCCGGTGTCATGAGTCTTCATCGTTACGAAGCTCTTAACTACTACGCTTTCCTTGTTTTACACTGTACAACGTCTGGACGAAAGCGTTTTATCAGTGACAGTAAACTTGAAGCGGCAGCGATTAATCGTTTGATCGAATTGCTTGCTCTGATAGACGATTATGTCAGCCATTGAAATGACAGCGCGCGTGTTACATCATCGGCCCCACTAATACGACTTAATATAACTATAACACTTAATATAATAATAACCGCAACCGGATATGTGTGGTCCTTTTCAAAGAATTTGAAAAGATAAACAAACGTAATATCATAAACGAATAATGCACACCATATGTATTAAATTGCTTGAATTGTCGGAACTTATAAAAGGTCCAAGAAAATATTAACCGAGGCAAGGATTTCAACATAAAAATAAACATAATATCGTAAACGAAGAATGCACGTCACATGTAGCTTGCATTATCGGAACCTATAAAAGGTCCAAGAACATGTAAACGAAAGCAATTGTTGTATCGCGTTCACTGTAGTCCAAACGTTATAATAAAGTTCTTGAAACTAAATGTTTTGTAGTATTTTTCTCTCGTGCTCGGAGTGGTTACAGAACTCGCGCAAAAAGTTTTTCAAAGAGAACGGTTTTTTCGAAATGAATCTACATGATTTGCAGACGTTGCTCAGGCGTCAACCTATTTATGATAGAATGGCAAACCAAACAAAGCAAAAAATGCATGAGAGCTGTGACACTAAACAACTTAAAGTTCTATACCTGTAACAGAAAACATCCCTGATTGACCCATCTAGTCTCAATGATCATTTATAGCATAAATTTCCCATCCACAATCAACTTCCAATAGAGACTTTAAGGTAACATTAAGAAAATTAATAACTAGCCGTCAAACTCGATATTTGAAGCTTTGAATAAAAACTTAAAAGACTGCACCAAAAACAATTTGACGGAATTCCATGTAGTTGCTTTACTATTTAATTGTTAGATAGTAACATTTAAGTACTAAATAGATTGTGCGTAGTGGTAAATTCAGAAAACAAGTTTAAATACGTTTGCGCCTTTTTGGAAACCTACATTACTCAAACAGGACCCGCTTTTACGAGCTCTTCTGGAGTGCGGTAGCAGAATAACTGACTTCTAATAGAAAACTTCGGTTTGAGAAAGTCCTCAAGTGCTTTTCGATAATAAATACTGTTGACATGTTTAGATATTAATAACATTACGTGGAGTCTTCTAATAATGATTGGATCCCCTTAGGTGTTAACATACCCTAATTTTCACGGGAAACACCCCAAAAAGTCATTTATTCCCCTATTACAATTCAGTAACACCATCAACATTTAATACGTCAAAGTGCTGTTGATTGATTTATGGTAGACATGGCTTCCTTTTTCCTGGTACCTCGCACCAATTCACTTTGTTTATTTCTTAGAAATGTTTGTACTAATTATTACTTGAATGAGAAAGGACTTTAACTTTCCGCACAGCAAAAGCTGTCGAACAATGTAGATTGACTTTTTGGTCAGCCGTGAAGTTTATTGACATATTTCGGTTTACCCACTTTTATTTTGGAGTATGTTGAAAGTAAGCATGGATACATCTAATAAGTGCTACGTCTACCTTTGCAGAGTTTAATTACTTCCGTAACTGAATAAGGGATGAATGCATGATATAATAGTTGTTGTTAGGAGTAATGGTCAATCAGCTTTCGACACAGGATATTTAACTGTTATGAACTATTGATTAACACATCATATCGAAATCGCAAACGGAAATGCGAATTTTCTTCCTGAATACTTACTAATATATAAGCCAGGTGGAGGTTTCAGTGTTAAGGAAAAAGTATCTCAAATTAGCTCACAAACCTTTGGAAACGAGAGAAACCTTTGGAAACCTTTGGAAAAACTTAGCAGATCAGCCTTGAAAATAATTTATTAATATTAGTTAGGGTCCATATTTCCGAGCTCACAAGATTAAGATTATCTGCAACAGTTAGACTGGACTCCATAGACCCACTAGGCCCATGCAATTATCCATGTATGCCAGATAAATTCCGGGGATACGAATACACCTCTGGTAGCTACTAGACTCTGGCTTGTTATATTGTATACAGGATATATCCGAAAAATTGTTTTAAGAACTCTCGTCTTCGCTGTAAGGCGCTACTCAAACGCAGCAACTGGTGGGAGTTGTTGGCGCGAGTCTAGCAAAGCGTGCAATATTAAACAGTCCATTTGTTTGGACCTCTGTTGAAGGATTTTGAATACGTCTCGTTTCTGAGAGCAGCGTTCAGCGCAATGAATTTGTTTTTTACTCAATAAAACGGGTATCGAGACTGTTATAATCCTGAGCGAAGCTTTTAGCATCAACCGTTCAGTGAGGGCAAAGAGGAAGACAAAGATCACCCTGCCCGATGACCCGAAAACGATAAAAAGGTGACAAAGGTGAACAGAAACAGGTAAAGGTAGATCGTAGTAATATCTTGAGAAGATGGCATACTACTACATACCCATCAGTACACTACGTTGCATTCCTACTGAATATTCTGAAACCCTCAATAGAAATCTTCAGAAGATTTCCCTGAAGATGATGTTTACGGTTGTCCCTGCTTACGTTGCGTGAAAACTCGGATATGTAAAAATGGTCTAGATTTATTCCATTATTTGACGAAACGTGAATTTTCGAATACGATGTGGAATCCGAGCGACCGCGTGGTACTCTCCCACTCCCTCAAGCCCAAAATGCCGACAGCAAATTCTGCATGAAATCGATGCTTACGCCTCCTCCGATTTGACAGGGATTGCTCACTTAAAGTTAATAGCGCAAGGACAGTCAACAGCAAATTTTATTTGAGAGTCCTTAAAGGGCTGCAAAGGAATGTGAACTGCGAGAGAAAAGAAGTGTCTCCACCATGAGAGTGCCGTATCGTTCACAATTTTTTTAAAGTCAGCTGTCTGTGATCCAACACTGTGTATCAAAACTGCCCTAGCCGGTCTACAGCCCGGCTATGACCTCTTTTCAGTACTTCTTATTCTAAGGACTAGAAAGAAACTCAAGGAAAACCATTTTGGAACGTTAGGATATGTCCAAAAAGGTACGACAATGTGCTTGGAAGAGGTTTTCAATGCCTTCTACGACCCGTACCACGAGTAGAAGGAACAATAGGGCTGTTCTTCCACCGCAAAAGGAGCCTGTGTCGAAGAATTTTAACCACTTGTGAACCTATTTAACGTAATTTTGGGCCAAATCCTGTATTATGTGTCACATCACAATAGAGTAACCAGCAGCAAAAGGGAAGAAAAGGCATAATCTGCGAATTTTTCTATGCGATAAAACCAAAGAGGACACGTTACATTCTCTCTGATATGTACTCCTCGAAGTCCCAAAAGTTCAATGAAGGGAGCAAACTGAAGCTCATATACATACTGTTGAACTGATATTTTCTTTACGATTTGAGTTTTTTCGAAACCTTTAAAATAAAATACCTATCCGATAGTTGACAAAAACGAATAAATATCAAACTAAGATTATTTTTGATTTGATTAATTAAGTAGACTTCTGACACATCGTTTGAATGATTTACACTTTAGTGGACAAACTGGCTCACTGGAAGACAAAACTACATCAAAAAACATCTGGATATGATATCTTGTTGCAAACAATTCTGAACTGGTTAAAAAATATTAGATTATAATTTCTCATTTTTTAAGTTTCATTTGTTAAGTTTGTGTAATTTTTACTTTGATACCAACAAAGCATACAATGCTACCCCAAAAGTGAAGAACCATAAAACTTTTGTTTTCCTCAGCAAAATATACACAGACGTTTCTATCCATCTTTTAATGAAATTATTCAAAACGAAATCCGTTTTTTTACTCAAACGCATTCCACTAAACTTCAGATAGTAATCCTGATCACATATATCTGATTAAGACTTAACTCCAATGTATCAACCGGTTTCGTTCCGTTTCCGTAACGAATTCTGATAATCAATCTTGTTGTCAAAAATGCCTAAGCTTCAAACTCTACCATAAAATACTCACACTATTGTCTAATTTCCATAGTGCGAACATTTCGCTGGTGGAATTGACAAAATATTCGAGGTCCTATGACGATTTGTCATTCGTCGTCTCTTTTAATGATCGTGTGCAAGGTCTGTTCAAAAAGTATCGCAAATTTTGAATTTTGCGGGCAACGTATATTCGATTTTCAATGACTTATAGCATGTTGACAAGCTGGGTTATTTCAAGTTTCCGGTTGATTTTTGACAGTTTTCTTGACGTGTCTGCGATTTTAATCTATTTATAAAATAGCTCATGAATCTGTATCAAATTTTTATATGAAAAACAACTTTCATTTCGCGAACGAACTCCGAATTCGATTCTGGCATATGGTGAAGCTACCTTGGACCTATGTAAAGTTTATCGGTGGTACAAAATATTCTTAGTGGGCCGAGAATGCCCCCGCTAGTCAACAACAGCCCAAAACATTGATGAAGTGAATAAAATTGTATCTTAAAGACGTTGCTAAGGACCTAGACATATCTATTGATACGTGCCAATTGATTTTTATCAATAATATGGCATGCGACGGTTCGCCATGAAATTCGTACCGAAATTGCTCAACTTCGACCATAAACAAACAAAGGAGTTGTTGGACCTTTTCCGGCACGACCCGAAATTGCTACAGAGGATCATGACTGGTGACGTATCATGAGCATATGGTTATGACGTTAAAATCAAAGCTCAATAAATTCCAATGAAAACTGCAACGAACTAAGATCGAGAAACCGCGCCAAGTTAGGTCGAACTTTGGTCGATTGCAAGTACTTGGTGCATCATGGATCTTTGCCACCGCATAGAATGGTCAAAAACAAATATTACCTGCAAGTCACCGTACTCCACAAGTTTACACCCTATAACTTTATCTTGTTACCGAACCTGATGAGGCCCACGCCAAGATTGAGGTTATAAAGGCGGTATCGGAGCAGAACTGAACGAGACCAGATTCTAGTTGTGATATACATGGTCAAGTGACTCGTTGAAGCATTTGAGGATTGGAAAAAAATTTGACACCACCGTATAATATCTGATGGGGATTACTTTGAAAGGAACAAAATAAATATTGATGAATAAATAAATTGTCTCGTATATCACTCATTTTATATAGTTAGATCGCAACTTAGTTTTCCGTATTTGTCAACAGCCATGCCATTAGTACCAGTCAATTTTGGCATATCCCACACATCTTGATTCGATCTTCGGTGCATGCTGAACGCGTCGTTTTGATACACAAGTGTCAAAACGGCGGATAGTGTTCTTTTATTCGTTCCTTCGAAAGAAAAATGAACGGTCGCTGACGCCTATCAAGAGCTTAAATATAGTCAACGTAGAAGTCAAACAAGTTTCACAGGCGCCAAGTTAGAGCCATTACTACCTGAGGATACGTGTCAAATACAAAAAGAGTTTGCTTCAGTATTAGGAACTACCGAACGAACCTGTCTCAGGTATCGAACGTGTTTTGAATGATTCATGGCAATAAACTAGGGTTATGTTAGGCTCTGCCTGTGGTTTTTTGCGACAGCGGCAAAAAGGGGTTTCTTCCTAAAAATATACCATGACGATTGATATATAGGTGGTTGATGACTGTGACCCGATGAGAACGCAGTCATAGTTCTTTGTTGTGCGCTCGGCCTAATTTTGACATTGCTATGGTTATGTTTTGTATTTGGTAGGATGTTTATTGTGAGTTGTTTTTAACAGTTAACTATAAACAGCATGTCTGGGCTGCATGTCTGTGCTGTTTATTGTGAACTGCTAAAACAAACGAGACCATTTCTCGGCAAAGGTTAGACCCTTAATGCAAATGACTGAGCGCTGCATGAAAAACGAACAGATGCACGAAAACTTATTCATTATCATGACAACAGTCGGTCTAACCTAGAAATCTATCAGTACGCTAAGTATTGAGAAGTTCTACTTCACTCGCTAAATTCATCAGATATTTCGCCGTCCGATTATTGATTGTTCCGTTCAAAGGCATATTATCTGACAGATGCAACAGTTCTACCTATATTAAGACGTTAATAACTGACTTTATTCGGGTTCACTGTCAAAAGATGAACTTTTCATTGTAACGGTATTCGAATTTCGCCAGGAAGAAGAGAAATGTTGTATATAGTAACGTTCCGAATGAATGATTCAGAACAGTATTTCACGATAACATTAGATTTCGTCAATAATAAGAAACCCAGCAAGATCCAATGTTGCACCCAATAGATTATTCATTGATCTACTGCGCCAAAATTTAAAAATTGCTCAATATGCTTAAAACATTTTTATATTCATTAAAGATGGAAACCCTGAGACCGTCACATTGGAAATACAATGGTCTCCATATAACCGTGCTACAGGACTGTTCTAGATGGGCAACTCAAATCAATTCAGACAAGCCATTGACTGCGTAATTTTCTCTGACGAAAATGTCTACGAAAGCTATTGCTTATGGATAGTATCTTAAGACACGGTACTAAGGTGTCTGACAAGACAGACAAGACATTTTTTCAAATTTTTTTTTATTTTCTACATAATCTCCTTCTAACTTAACAAATTTTTCGCAGCGACGCTCCCATCTTTTTTACCCGTCCAAATAGTACTCGGTGTTTTTCTCTACAAAATTATTATTCACGAAAGTGATTGCCTCCTCATTTGACAAAAATGTCTGTTTTCTGAAGGCAGCTTTCAGATGAGGGAATCAAAGAAGTCACTTTGGGCTTGATTTGGTGAGTAAATTGGATAGTCAAGCAGTTCAAACCGGAAATCGTGGATTTTCGTCATGGTTAAAGAATATTTTCATTTTCTGCAAATGTGGTAGTTATTCCACGATTCCTGCCTTCAGCTTGACAAGAAATAATACGTTGCATGCTACTGTAATGGTTTTTTCTCTCTGAAGATAATTGATTAAGATAACACCATGACTATCCCAAATAACAGTCGCGATCACATCCCCAGCCGAGAAAAAAGTTTTTGCTTTTTGGATTTCCACTTTGCTGTCCACTGTTTTGACAGTATTTATTTCGGAGGGTATAATGATGTATGCAAATTACATTTACAGTTATTTATTGGCGCATTATCTTTTTTGCGCCGAAACTGCGCTAATAGAGAGTTGGAAATGCTCATTCGAACGAAATTTTTGTCTAACGTGAACAAACGCGGGACCCAACGCGCGGACAGTTTTCTAATGCCTAAATCTTGATTTAAAATGTGACGAACACGTTCTGTGGACACTTTCATAACCTCTGCTATCTCTCTCACTTTAATTCGGAGTTCGTCTAACACCATTTGGTGAACTTTAGCAATGTAATCGTCAGTAGTCGCAGTTTTTGGGCGCACAGAACGTTCATCATCTCCCAAGCTGTTACGGCCACGGTTAAAAAAAATGCCCAAAATTTCACTGTAGTAAATGATGATGCAGAGTCTCCATACAAAAAGTCCTACTCCTACTTTCAAAATCGAAAAATCAATAACAGCTCTTTACACAATTTTTTCCATTTTCACAGAAAATACTCACATCCACCCACTCTAACGACTATCAACTGAAATCTGCTCGTCGAAAATCGCTGAAACTTTGGGGAGTAACTGTCAAAACATGCACAGCTACGTTCACTGGCTTTTATTGACGAGTGCCACTAGCTTTGCGTTGTAGTCGGAACCTTCTCAGACTACCCTCGTACGCTCGCACCGCGTTTTTTCGTCCTTATACACTATCTGCATCCCGTGTTGTTTGCACATGAAATATTATTACAATATCTACATCATACATTTAATCGCACAACTTCTGCGCGCCCCCGAAGAAGACATGAAATTCGAATGAAAATAATAGAAAATCGTATTGGTGTTTTTGAAATGTATATCGTAAATTAGTTAAAATTAACAAAGTTATTATAAAACGAAAATGTTTCAACTGACATTCAAATACGATAATACGGGAAAAAACTCAAAAATTAATTACAGCATTAGTCTACGCAAGACTTAATCATTTTGGAGTTGTATCCACTTTCTTGTTGGACTGGTTTCGATGTCTATAAATGCTTGCATCCTTGATGATATTGAGCTGACAAACTGTCTAGAAAATTCTTATCGGGTTTTCGCGCATTCTTGTAATAGTTTTTTTTTGAGATCATCCTTGGTGTACGCTACCATTCTATGGATTCATCATTTTAGTTCATCTCATAGATGGTATATGGGGTTTAGATCTGTAGACGGAGGGGAGGAGAGTTGTTTCCTGGAGTAAAGAAGTCATTCTTTGATAATTCCAGAAGTATACTTCTGGTCACAACCCTGCGGAAATATATAAGCCAATATACCGATCCATGGTACACTCGATGAAATGTTTTCAAAAACATTTAATTCAGACTCATTAATAAAGATAACCTAACTCAAAAAGTCTGAGTCGCTCTGATGCACCTTTTAAACATTTCGATGAATTCAAGGCACCTAGCCCAACAGGTTTTACTTATGAAAGGCTTTTTACAGGGACTGTCGAATCCACTTTCCTAAGACGGCATCGTACTGTTTCTGGATGAGCTTTAATTCCCTTAACCTTTCGGGCACTTGAACCCGGGTCCGCTATTATTTCGCTAACGAAATTCCGATGTGATTGCACTCATTGAGAACAGGAGGTTGACCTGATCTGGGCTTGATTCCTTAACTTCAAGTATCGTAGAAGTTTTTAATTATTGTTTGCATTGTTGTTTTTTCCAATCCTACCGTTTCCGCGATATTTTTTTAAATATTTATCTTCATTTTTCAATTTATTTTTTATTAACAGCTACTTGGAAACCTCTCTTTTGTGAGCTCACTAGGCGAAATTTGTACTTCACTGCTGGCAATATTTACGCCCCACCTTTCGCTGTGCCTACCAACACCATCACTTTACAATTTAACTCTGATAAATCTAACGGCACTCTTTTGACTACCCTATTTAAACATAAGTAGAAGTGTGTGTGCAGAAGTGTGCTATTTTTCACTAATTAAAGATATATATTTCAAAAACACCAATACAATTTTCTGTTGTTTCCATTATGTTTCAATCTTGTTTCAATTCTATATATTTCTTGGCGGTGTGTAGACTTTATGACTAAGTGGAAATTTCACCTTTCTTATTGATTCATTTTGAACACGGTAGTTTCTTACAAGTTCCGTCAAACAAAAAAATCGATGACATACCGATCACAATCTGCCAGCCAGATCAAACCTTGCGGTTTGGATGCTTGAAACCTTAAAACGAGAAAATTCAAAACTGTCACTCGCATTTCTAGAACAGATGTCACCAATTGAACTAGTTCATGACTTTTGACATTTGTGAACTAGTTCAACGAAGCAAGTGGTCAACATTTTTACTTATTTTACTTGTCAAATATAAATAGGAGTTCATTTCTTTTATCTATTACAAATCTTTGATCCCTCATTCTAGTGAAGTAATATTGCATTACAATTATTTCTCTCTCTTTTACCAGTTGTATGCAAATGGTTATTCCGGCTCATTTGGAAAAAATACGTAATTTTCTGGGGTAATTTTTTTCAAATTAAAAATCGTACATCAACACAGACACGGAGCATTGTCTTCTTTCCGAAGCGATTTGGCACTGGTGTTGACGGACCGACTTCGCCAGGTAAAAGCCCCGATTTTTTTCGCTTCGAGCTTTCACAATGCAGTCCCTTCGTGACCCCGAAGCAATATTTAACAAGTGGCTTTTCGACTTCCCATTTGACGTTCATTAAAATCGTGTGGGACCCATTTACCGAGCTTATTGATCTTTCTCGTTGCTCGATAACATCTGCTGTTCGTTTCCAATGACACATTTAATGCTTCTGCTAATTTTCAATGAGTTTGATAGTGACCATCACCACCGACCAACACCGTCCCACAACTCCTGCAATACCTCCTCTTGGATTTTTTTGGTCATTCGCTCAATGTCTTTTATATTGAAATTACCACTTTTGAATTTTCGAAATTGTCCGCCATATGGTTTCAGCGAAAGACGATCTTCAGCAGCCTTTTTTTTGGTTTAAACAAGATAAGCAATGCGTGCTGCTAATGCTCTTTTTCATACAGAAAATTAGACATGATTGACTAACACAATAAAACTGATGCGTTACTTTTGCCGGACTCATCTTATGTGTGTTTGCACCTAAAAGTCAGACGGTCAAATTGCGTATGTGTCAAATTAATAAGCTGCGTAGTTTTCGCTGCCGTCAACTCTTAGTAACACCGGAAAGAACTTATGCATACACCTGGCATGTCTTCATCACACACTGCAACATTTTTCCATCATCAAATCACATAAAAGACATTAACAATGACATAACATATCAGAATAATTTAGATTCTAACAATATTTTGTGTACTTTCGTTCTTACTATCTAATAGTGCTGGAACGGACTGGAGTCAGTTCGAACAAATTCAATTTCAGGATCTTCAAGTTCAAGCTCATCATCTGTTCCCCCATATATTTTGTCAATCAACGCCAATGTCATTATGACCTGATAAACTATTTCAGGAATTATTTGCAGTATGGCACTATATTGACAGTAGGATTACGAGTCGTTATTTATTCAATAATTGCAAAGTATCTATAGCACGATAATGTAGGTGCCAAATTTTTTGGTTCTCCTATCTTTGGTTTGCGGCGCATGCAATTTAATTTATTTCATAGCATTATAAAACAGACAGGAGTTTCTTATTCACAAATCGTGTGAGTTTCAACGGTAACAAAAAATGAATAAAGGATCACCAGCGACAAACGATAATTACTTCACTGGATAGCTTTCAGCAAACATCTGCTTGATATTGATTAGCTCGATTATGTCCTTGTTAGTTTCGTGAAAAAATGAGAGAATTCAATTCCTTTATTTTGCCTACCACAATCCGGCAGACATTTGCTAATGATGCTAACATCATAATCTGAAAATGTTCACGAAAATGCCTCGCGGGGACAATAACCATGCATTCAAAAGCAGTCAAAACGCTGCTATGTAAGGACTACATGTCTAACATGTTACACATGATAGCTTTTCAGCACATATTAAATTGTATGTGACAGCAAGTCACTAAAGAAAATCATTACCCCTTGCGAGTTTAAGATTGTACAATCTTTACAATTATTACCATCCCCAGCAAAGGTTGAGTCCTTTTCTATTCAAGCTATAGAAGGCATTGATTCTAAGTATAAGTTTATCTGAGAAATGCCTGACTAAGTGCATCATCCGCTGACCTACTTACGTAAATCATTTGTTTTCTGAAAATCGCCAAGTTTAGCTGTACAGCTTTCTCGAAGGATTTCGCCGTTGAGATGAGTCAATTCGATAAAAGTTGCTTTTATGTGTGCACACAACATTGACATCATTTATTCAACCTACTGGAAAAGTTGAACGCTATACTAACTTTTGATTCAACTGTTCAACTCACATTGATTTTTATTACACGCAAATGGGAAAATGCTTATTTTCTGTACGTGTACAAATAACAATATCCTGTGCTTATGGAGGTAAGTTAATGGCTTCCTGCGAAAAGCCTTGTTACATTTAGCGGCTTAAAGACATGCTGTAGATGATTAGATGCTTTTTTGTGACACACTTAATGGTAGAGCTTCGTTTTGATGTCAAGGATTCACATCAGACGCGAGGTGAAAAATCGGTTTCCAGCGGATGTCCTTATTAAAGCGCAAGGTATTATACAAGGTCGTGTACCAACGACTTTAAAAAAGAAAAGTTGATTCATGAAAGGTGCTGCTTGCTATAGAAAACCATCCAACGCCCAAACATCAATTTGAGGATTTGCAAAGCAAAGTCAAGGATAAATCCTATGATTACGTGAAAATCTAATTAGGCATGGGCGAAGATTACAAAACCATTGAAACCTAATCTGGCGTAAGATTCAAGAGTACATTTTCCACTCTCCTGAGTGAATAAACAATCAACGAGAGTGGCCCGAGCCAAGGATGAGACACATGTTTTTAAGGATAACTTTTATTGAGTAAGAATAACCAGTGACTACACTCTCGTACGGCTTTTTATAGACAGAGATAGAAACGGCGCATTTATGTTTTTATATGTATTGGGTTGTGTAATAAGTTCCTGCGTTTTTTTTTCAAGTTTTTTTTTGTGTTTGTATGTTTTGTTTCGAAAAGTGTTTGTATGCTTTTCAAAACTCTCTTTTCACTCTACAAAATCCTGTGCTTCAGTTTTTTTAATCTGTTATTTTAAACAAACTTTCAGGCTCTTAAAATGGATATCCCAGGCGGCAAAAAAGTTATTTTTCGACACCTGCTTTGCTTTGCCTTTCGTCGTGGCTAAAAAGTGACGGAAGCTGTCATGGACATCTGCTACGTGTACAGGGCAACCTTCGGGTTCTACGTCCTTGCTGTTTGAGTTCCTAAGCCTCGCGGCAAAACCTCGTCAGCATACAGCCTTGAGTTGAATCAAGGGTGAGCCGTTCTAAATCCGTCCAGATCAGACATTTGAGCTTCCAAGTTTGTTGAAAACTTTTCCACTCAAATTAAGACGCTTTCAAGAAGCGCTCCCTGCGCTGTCCCAGCGTCTCCTCGAGTTAATATTTGCTTTGGTTCTAGTTGCAAAGATTAAATGGAAGCTTGGTAGTTCAGGATCTGCTCGATCGATGAGACTTGTCCCATGTTTGAACTCCAAGTCTTCCGAAAGTCCACACATTTTTTTTGCGTTCGAAGTACTGGCTCTATATGAAACTCTTAGAGTTTAATGTATTATTATCTGCATGTGTTAGTGTATTTGCTTGCGAGAGGTTGCAATTATTGCAACTCTCTATTTTGCATATGTGGCTTCATTGTTCTGAGACCTACCCAAGGTTCAAAATCAAATCCGCCAAATGTCCTCATATTAAATTATTATCCTCTCTAGTATTATTGCTGGGAAGACGCAGTACCTGTTAGAGTTGAGGTTCTCTAACTTTTTCCATACAGGTAGATGCGGAACCCAGCTGTTCCTGACATTGTTAGGGACAACGTTGCCCAAATGCACCACAGCCACCGCGGTATTCCCCGAGGGGCCGAAACCAACAAGCTGAACTATCCGAAGATGGCGGCTTATCAGCTTCCCGAGTACCTGAATATACCTCCAGGGTTGAGGTTCGCAACCAAGTTAAGTGATACTCCATACGGTAGTATCCTAACGAGCTTAGCTGCTATAGTTCGAACCGAGAACCCAGTTCTAGTGTTTTTACTAGGTTAAGGACCGCGGGGTTGCCACAACCCGTCAGCTTCACTGAATGAATTGAATCTCTAACCCCGCAATAGGGAGAAAGATTATTTCTACAAGATCCACTGCCCTGCGGGCACGTGTACGGGACAGATGCTATAGCTGCTAGAACTGCTCAATACTGGTAAAAAAAGTTCTAAAGCTGCCACTTTGACCTGGACGACACGACTCGCTCCGGCCGACCTTCCGAATTCGACGAGGTCCATCTGAAGGCGCTTTTGAAGGAAGATGCTCGTCAAACGACACGAGGATTGGCCGAAAAGATGGACTGTAGCTTCAAGACCATCGGATGTTCCCAGAGGGCTTAAGACTGGCATGGCTTATCTGCTCAGTGAAGGAAGTGGGACTCTCAAGTCCCCATATGCATAACATATCAGACATAACAGAAAAAATGCTCGAAAATCTCAACAGGAGAAGAATTCATGCTGCTGGGGATCTATCTTCAACACAAACTGGCTCTTCGGTAAGTTACTCCATAATAGAATCATCATAGGGATGGTTAGTCACGGCCCATCGTGCATAGACACGCAGCGTTTCTTCCCAATGTGTTGTTTTGTTGGTTATTCAAAGCATCGAAAAAGCATATAACTGTATAGGATAGGCGCATATCCTGCAAGCGGTTGAAAGCCATTTTCAATTACCTAATTATCTTATGCGTGTTCTAAAGAATATTATAAGAGGATGATAGTTACATTCGGTGTTTCTCCATCCTAGGCACGAGCCTGTGGAACATTTATTTTGGCTTAGACTTTGCGAACCTTGTTGCAGCGCTAGTTTTGTGATACATTGTAAACCACATGCAACTCAGACTAATTATGATAATGTGACGAGCGACGGATTTGACTCGTGGAGTTAAGCTGGCACCAAACAAAAATGAAGAGGTTAGCCCCAAAAAAGAGGCAGACCTCAAGATGTCGACAAGGATAAGAACCATGAATGAGACATCTGAGAATGATAGATTTGAAGATCAGTTTTTCAACGACAAGGGAGTAAAAGGAGACCGTAGGCAAGGCTGCATTAAGTTTAATAGTACTAACTTGTTTTGATTTCAGATGCAGACCCAATTAAAAGGAATGGCGTCTGGATCTGAACTTACAGTTAGAAACATTGGCAGTACAATTGTTTTTAAGAAATTACTCCATGCTAGGAACTTCAATGAAGATTGAAGGGGCTGCAGCTCATGGAACAATATTATAACGCTCATTACGTTTCCATGTTGTTTTTAATCCCAAATTCTAGATCTTGATGCTGTAAACGTTCTGGTTGTCAGAAGCAATCTCTAGAGATCCATGAAAAACCCACATATTCCACGCGATAACCAGGGATCAAGTAATCGACTTGAATTATATATTCGAATGTTAGCGCACAGTTCTGGAAGGAAGCTTCTCCGCAAAAGCAAATCTACGGGAGCACAGCCCGTTTTGAAAAGAATTTCTTCGATCATTTGATAAGAAATTGGTAAGATCTGGGCTGAAACCTTAGTTATGTAGAAGCTCAATTCGTCATGGACCCCTTGGTCGATCAAAGTAGTATCAACTGTCTACCTCGTTTGAAAAATGTACCCGGTGGATTCGTTCCACTTTGATTCTTCCAAAATATCTTAGGGGACATCTTGATAACGAGTTTGTTTATGCAAGTCTTAGAACGCAGCGATGGGTTCGAAGGAAATGATTGTGTACAATCAGGAAGCTATAATTATTAATCGTTTCTCAATTCTAAGGAAAATCTCAGACTTTCCTTAAGTAGTAAGTTATTGAACGTATTCAATGCCCAATTAACGTGGATTGGTCCGAAAAAGAACATGGTCCGAATAAGCAAGAATATGGAAACCTGGAGAAACTCAGGAAACCGATTTTTATGCAAACTCGATGCCACCGGAAAAGGTTCGGAAGAATAAGAGACTTATTTAAAAATTATCTGACAATGATATTCGCAGGACTAAACTATTCTCTACTAAAGCTCTACTAAAGGCCTCCAAAGAAGGAATTGGTTTGGCTTGACAACCGAAAATCCAGAAACACTGCTGAAAGCCTATTATTCTACCTCAAATGTTCAAGGTAAGGACTATCTTTTTCTGTTATCTCCGATTCTGCAATATTCTTGGCTGGCTGGAAATTTTTCTAAAAGTGCCAGAGAACTAATTGTGAATTTCTAGAGGTCACCTTAAGAATCAGGAGCTAGTTTATAACGTACTAGGGAAGCGGCAGAGTACAGAGGTGACATTTGGAGCCAAATTGATTTTCGTTCTTAGGCTGGAACTATGCAACACTTCATATGACAACCTCTTCACCTTTAGTATGCTGTTGATTCTCATGATTTTATTCAGCGCGTGTAGTCTCGCGGAAGTGCCCATTAAGTGTTTTTATAGATGCGCACCCTGAGGATGGATAAGGATGTTCACCCACTGATAGGAAGTGTGATTAAATTAAATGCTGCGTAGATGAGCTATGCACCATATCAATGAGCTGAAAGTCAGCAGGAGGACCACCCATTTGCAGTTGTATCCGTAGAAGTTTGCTCAGTGAATGTAAAAAACGCAAAACTCAACAAATTTCCACACCCACCTGCCTAGTAAAAGATATGTGATGTTTAATTTTACCTTAATCAGGGAAGCTGAACATTTGGATGGATACGATGTTTTGATCAAAGGACGGACAAAACCGTGTGTCATTCTCATTCAGGTGATTCTGTTCATAAAGATGAACATGTCAGATCGCTTGCTAGCGCAGAAAATGCAGGAGTCGTTTTACAGTGACCTTCGCACCTTCCGTGCTACCAACTGAAAAAATCTCCCTATCCTAAAGTGAGGAGAAATAGGCTTCACTTGATGCTATGTGAGAGGCAATCAGGCTAAGTTTTCTAGGCATCGGGACATGTGTTTAGTGTTCAGGTCCTGAATGTCTCAAACTGAACAGGAAAATAGCCTTCATCTGCTACTGATGCATAAAATCAAAAAGGTATAGGTTAATTTTTGAAGGATTTTGAAAATTTACAAGGATTTAAGAGAGTTTCGATCATAAGCTAGAAAATTTTAAAGTATAGAAGTAAAATTATACAATTTTGAAATTATTTTCGAAATTCAAAATTCAACTACGTTTTGAAGCATGAAAGTCTTTTCACGTTCCGCTGATTTATTTTCGTCTTAATCATCTGAAAGGATGCTTCAACAGCTACCATAGAATAAGACAATTTTCATATGAACAACGTAAATTCTCTGACGATATTATTCTGAATTTCAATAGATAGGGACATGTTTTCTCTCACCCCTTCTAGAATTCCAAACAAGGAGCTGTAATAAAGTATGAAAATGTCCCAGAAAAACGTTTCTTTGCTCATTAATCAACGTTTAGGCAACTTCTCCAGTTCAACAACTTCACCATCATTAACATCAGCAAATATATTTTCAGCCAATGTTACCCCTAACATAATTCTTGGCAGTAAATTTCAAATAAATCACTCACCTCTGTTAACGTCATACGTTGTCGTCGTGATGTTAAGACACATCCAATTCGTAAATACACATACAGCATCACAGCTAACGGAATGAAAAAAGATCCCATGGCACTGAATACTACATAACCTTTGTTTTGATTATAGCGACAATCAACAGAATCTCCATTTCTTCGTCCTGGCTCATACCTGAAACAAAAAACATAGAAGACGGGTAGAAAATTGAACGTACAATCAAGTTGAGCTTTAATTCTAAGAAGCCTGTAAGATTTTAAGGAGCAACATTAAGATTTTTTTTTTCGGTTGATTTATAATGGCAGATAATAAAATAAATTAATCCAAGTTGAATGCAATAATAGCCGGTGAATGTGAAGACTCTCATTTGCTCCGGGTTGTGATGTTTTTGTGGATATCCTTTATTTCGGTGTCCATTACCCATAGATACACTGAAATAATTCGCCTGAGTATGAAGGCAATGCTGAAAATTTCAAGGTAGCTTTCAGTCCTTTTGGAATCAATAAGTTTAAGGAAATTCAATAATAACATTTGAACAGGTTCATTGTTCTCTAATATGTTGAGCACAAAGGGCTGAAAATGTGTGTTGTCTATGCACTCCACCAGTTAATCCTGGAAAAAAGATTCCACGAATGTTCTGAAATTTCATTCAGGCGCTTTGGCTTCCCTTTCGAAATCAGATAGAAATATTTTCCATTTTCCTCGAATCATAAGGATATAAGGTCTCTGAACCCGTGTTCGGTTTTTCATATTAACTATTTTTTTAAATTACGGACTTAATGTTGACGTATTTGACTCAGCTTGCTCATTGTGAGAGTAAGTTGATCACGTATTGGGCGCGTACAATCGTAGCCACTTTCTCTGGTTTCTCTACGATGTTGTTCAGCACCATCTGTACAAATGACTCAATATCCTGTCAATTTGCCTCATCAACCTCGCCCCAGAGGATGCGGTTGGTCTCTCTTTCCTATTGTAAATGACTAAAACGTTTTCGATTCCGGTCTACTTTTTGACTGGACTGCACTCTGGACAGTTTGAAGAGCAGAGTATGACTGCTGGGAAATCCAGCTACCCTCCAAGGTTCGCCAAGGGTTTCGTCTATGAAGCACTTTTTGAATGTTTTGGTATTTGCACATACAAAATGTAGGCTGGTTCAGACGTTATTTTCAAAATGCTGAAAAATAAAGCATTTGGATAACATTGTTTTCACCGTGTAGGGCCGGGGGCGAGGAGATGATTTCGTTTGGATACGGTGTTCGGAAACTAGACTCTTTAGTGAATACCTAATTCCAAACGAATCGTTGTCTTCTTTTCAACTGATAGTCAATGTTTTGAAGAATGCTGTTTCGAGTACAGAAGCCCATATGCTCGACAGACGTGGCTTCAACGCAGGAGGAATCGAATGGGGCATGCCTCAATCATATGCTTCCGGCGAACGCATCCTAGAAATGACAGCCAGAACTGGGCTTGTCGTATTGAACACAGGCCACATTCTTACTTTCCGCCGATGGAGTTGCATTGGAACCATACCCCATGTGACATTCTCTTCGGAGTACCTAGTACAAACAGTTAAAAATTGGAGAGTGCTAGAGTATTACTCGGCCAACGGTCACCAGTACATAGCGTTGGAGATTCATAACGGTGCTTTCCGAGGTCGACTCACCCAGTTTTCAGTGCTACTGAGAAAGTGGATACTGAGAAGTTTGTTGAAGTGCTTGTGGCACGATCACTGCTTTCGGAAGCAACACTGGGGTGCGGACGACCTAGGGTAAAAGATATTGTTAACTCAAATACGAGAATCATTACGCCCGTCTTTAGGTATCCCAAGTCCCTACTGTTACCTGAGGTTGCCGAAAAACGAAGAGAATATCACAAACCACGATGAAAGGCACGGCGAGCTCGGACCTGGGAAGAAGCTTAGCAGCTTAGAAGTCAGCTAGAAACTGTCTCCATAGGCTGATCAACAGCAGCAACGCCGGCCGTTGGTAAAACCTGGTCAACGACGTGAACAAGCATTCATGGGGCCTGGACTACAAAATAGCAATGCGAAAGCGCGTTGCCCAAAGGTTGCCTCACTCATACGAGCCAAAAAAAATGAACAAATTCGTACTGGCGTTTTCTCTATCCACCTCGCCATCGTTCGGGCCGTTCGAGATGAAATACCTATGAAAATGCAACTTTTCACGAAGATGGAATTGGAGAAAGCGGTCTTGTCTATGAAGGTTACTTTTGCCCTGACTTGCTCTTCAGCACGTTCAATGCATGCCTACGCGAAGAGATGTTCCCAGAGTACTGGAAGGTGGCGAGACTTGTGCTGGTTACTAAATGGAAAGGTAAAATCTGACCGGGAACCTTTCTCTGCGGCAGTATGGCTTCAGAATAGGTCAGAATAGGCAGTATGGTCGAATAAGGTCGCTTGTAATAGCTTAGAAGTTACAATTTACTTCTCATTATTAGTGTGTTATTTTACTGTTTTGAAATGAAATTATCAAGGATGAAATTTATTGGCCAAGGTTCGTTGTCTAGAATTTTAAATTCGAATTAGAAATATTTGGCCGTTCTATCCTTTTGCCGTTCTATCCTTCATTAAAAAGGCTGTGAAAATAATTGTTAAAATCAATCAATTAGTTAAAATAAAAGTGAATAAGTGAAATAGTAATTATTTGAAAATAATTCTGAAGTGTTAGTGAAATTCATGAACAGAATGAATTCTCAACCAACTAATTTTAAATTAGTCGGGTGTGTTTAATTCACTATTGTGAACATTTGCGAAGCAAACAGGTCGCGCACCTGGGAAAGCGCATCAATATATAGACCTTGACTTATCGGAACTAAAATATAAATTATTAAGATCTGTGGTAAATGCACAAGGATTGCTTTCCGAGCATTTATTCATTGGTTTTTGACCAGGAATTCCCTCCTACCGTCTAAAATTACCGCAGATGATATTTCTGCTAGTGTAGATTTAGAAGAACTACACTAGCAGAAAGAAGAATGAAAATTGTAGGTTTTGTAGAAAGCAACAAATTAAAACTGGGGGCTTCGACGGATAGCACTGATGAATACATGTTTTTAATTGCTTTGTTGCTGTTAAAATTGATAGATATGGATACAGGAGAAGAAGTTTGGTTAATGCACGCCCATCCTCCACCCATTACTGCAGACCAATAAAATATATATTCCACAAAGAAACTGCCGATCTTTTTCGTTCTGAAGAAAAAATGATGAGCGATGACATTAGCCAACACAAGTCAAAGGAAATCGATCTAGAAAACAATAAAGAATAGAATAACCGTCAAGCTGCTGAAGAGCAATACCGCTTTGGCTTGTCAACCCTTCACTGCTGGATTCGATTTTTTGAATGTCTCCTACATAAACCTATGCCTACCGACTACCAGTTAAAAAATATCAAGTTCGAGGATATGAACTGAAAGAAATTGTGGAGAACATCAAAAAACGAAATCAATCTGAATTTAAAACCAAAATGGGTCTGTTGATTCACAAATTGAAGCTAGGATATGGGTCAACAAACTACGGAAATAGGGCTAGGTGTTTTTTTTTCAAATCCCGATCTAAGTTCAAAAATTACTGGTATCAATAAGGAACTAATAACGAATTTTCCTGTTGTTGTTAGAGTAGATTTTAAAAATTATTAGAAGAAACAATAGGACTTTATATAAATTTATACAACTGGTACCGGTGTGCACAAAGTTTTAATACATGGAACTGATATAAAAGCCGCATTTTCATTACCAATTGGACAATTGTCTGAAGACGCATTAGAGGCAAGGCATAAGGAATTAAGGAAGCATAAATTGCACCACACACGAAAAATTTCAAGAGTGAGTTCCAATAAACATCTCATCGAAATGCTGCGGTTAACTTCTAAACTATAGATTCCATCCACACGGAAAATCACCCCTAGTAAAAGAATCGAAGTTGGCGCAGAGATCCAGAAGCACATTGTTACGTATTTCGATGTGTAGGCGACATTACACAAACAAACAAAAATATATAAATGTAAATAAATAAATTAAGAAATTAAAATAAAAATATTTAAAGTTAGAGTTAGTAAAATAATATTAGTATCATATTATAATAATATTTAGCAAATAATAATTAGTTATTAAAAAAAAAAAAGTCAGAAAAAAAAAATTCCAAGTAGCAAAAAAAAACCCCAAAAAAAAATTCTTGGAAGTTATTTTTACGATCGATACGATTCACTGGGTTGTTGTGTTCGTATCGATATAAAAGGAGTGGAAATTGTGAGGTAAGAGAAGATATTCAGCCGATAGAAGATACTTAACAAGTGAAGATATTCAGCCGATAGAAGATACTTAACCACCAGTAGAGGACACTCAACCAGTCTCAACCAGTTGCAGCCAGTAGAGGACATTCTGCCAAGGAACACCAACCAGTAGAAGCCAATCTGCCAGTGGATGACACTCAACCACAGAGAACATTCTGCCAAGGAACACCAACCAGTCGAGGACATTCATCCATAGAAGACACTCAATCAGTTGAAGATACACAACCAGTAGAGGAGGAGGTGTTCACAGTCAGCGCAGCACCACTGAGCGCAGCACAATTCCCAGGTTGTTTGATTTTTTTAATAATTATTATTTAATATAATATGAGGGACTAAGCTCTTTCCCTGTGCGTGTGTGTGTGAGTTGCGTGGAAGGATCAGGGCTTAAATAAAGTCCTAACCCCCACGCCCACGCGGTGAACTAGTCGGTGGAAAATTAACTTTCTTCGGCCGCCATTATGCGGCCTTTGTATTTTCAACTAACCCTATAATCTTGTTCCTTTCTTTCGCTGCAGGTGCCACCTATCGGTTGCCCAATTATTATTTTATTATTAAACTATATATACATATATTTTATTATCAATTTCCTTTGAAAATACATAACAACACGAAGGAATCATCTGACTGTTTCTTGCCATCGAATCACCATCTTGATGTGAATGTAGACCTAGATTTCAAAAGTAATTGTGAAGAAAACTATACCAAGTAAGATTAAATATGTAACTGCAAAGCTTAATTAAGTTAACAATTTTTTTTTGCTTTTTTTAGTGTAAAATAATTTGAGTAAGATAGTTTATGCTTCTAAGTAGTTGGCAGTGCTTTTATTTTATTGAAAAAGTTCAATTTTATATTATACTTTCCAGGAGTGCACATGAAGATCAAATAAAATACTATTAAGAATCCGTTTTCCTACATTTTCGGCTATAATTAGCAAGATATGATTTTTCGTCCCTGGTTATTAGGTATACTTATGATCAGAAAGGAATTTCCTATAAGAATCTACCAACACTAGATTTTTGTCCACCGCGTCCATATATTCGAAGCACTGTGCGACGGGTTATCCTGCTGGTTACTCTTAGTGGCCAAAATGCATATGAATGCACTAGATGGAAAAACTGGAAAAATGTTTTCAAGTAACAGTATATCTGATGCGGATTCTGAGGGACTATCTGAAGGACTATCTAAAGGACGATAAGACTCAAAGTAGTAAGTGGTAGCTGAAAGGCAATTCTTTCTTCAAATGTCGCTCAGGACTCCATCCATGGCCCGGACCTGTGGGTTACCTCCTATGATGGACTGCTGTGGCTGGAACTGTCTGATGAATTACGCTTGATTGGCGATGTCGCGGCTCCAGTCCCTGAACGCAAAGTCGGCCATGCGCAACTCAGACTAAATATGTTAATGTGACGAGTTTTGAACTGGTAACCATTCCCGGTTTCAGGCTGGCACTAGAAAAATCAGAAGTGGTCATCCTGACCAAGAAGAGAATCCCCAGAGTAACGCCTATAAGTGCTGGAGACGCACTGGGTGAATCAGAATCAGCAGTGAAACATCTGGGTGCCCTGATAATCTTGAAAATGAGTTTACCCCTTCAAATCATGGCCACACCAGACAAGACTACAGTGCATGTAATGGCACTCACCCAATTAATGGCCAACATAGAGAGGTTACCACATCAAGGAGACCATTCTTATCGAATGCTGTTCAGTTGGTTCTGCTCTGTGGGTCGGAAGTGGTTGATACAGCTGCAGAGACGGGAAGCACTGCGAATTGCATGCGCATATCGAACGGTCTCCAGCATGGAAATTCTGATGATCGCAGGTGTGACAGTCGCAGTAACAGTAACAGTCACAGGGGTGATACCCATCGCCCTTCTTGCGAGAGAGTGCAGAAATATTTAACTGCGCAGAGACTAAGACAGCAGGAAATAGAGATACAACGCTTTCTCAACGATTGATTAACAGTCCTGGGAGCAAGATAAAAAGGGAAGGTGGAGTGCACGTCCGATCCCTACTCTGAGGCTGTAGCTCAGTTGTGTGCATGGTGAGACCGATTTCTACTTGACCCAGCTCTTTAGAGGGAACGGTTGTTTTCAGTATTATTGCACGAGATTGACATGTCACATAATTCACAAACCTATAACATTTTCATTCATTAAATGTAAAAATAATATCATTATTTTCATTTTGGGCTACCTTCGGTTTTAAATTTAAGAGTGAGATAGAAAAAAAATTTCTGTAAAAGAATAGTCACACAGTCATTCATTGAAATTAATATGAAATCGTGCACTTTGCTTAGCCAACGTGAATTTAAAACGTGAAAACGTTTACATTGAGCATTTCTAATTTACATTAAGCATAAGGATATGCTCATTCATTGCATTAACAAGGGAAATATTGATTTGAACATATTTAATTAGCTTAGTGTAGCCTTGATTTCAGCTTAATTCAGCAATTTCTTCATATTCATTCGGCTCGAGCAAGTTAAATCCGAAATCGAGCATCTGTCAAAATTGTATGGAATGGGTGAAGCTTAAATCATCGGGAAACGATATTCGTATGGAGTTTATATTCCCGTTAAGTCGATTCTCTTGTGTACATGGGCAGCACAAGTTTGTTGATGATGGGACACTTAATGTGATAATATTTTTTCGTAACTTTATTGAGTTGAGGACGAAAAATTGTGTATGAGTTTTTGAATAGTAAAATACGAATTAAAACAAAACATACGTTTGAATTATAGCAAATAAATATTGTAATATGGAGAAAGGTGGAGCACTCAAGCTAGATTCGAAGACGCGTCCCTGCTGCTTGTCGTCAGGTGCCAACTCACAAGCTGGGACGCATCGATTGGCACTACCAGCTTAGGTGGATGTCGACTGCTTATTTTTACTAGTTATGAATATTGTTCTCAGCTTGAACTTTTCGTATTTATCAAATTGCCTTTGGTCTGGCTTTATCAGTTTCAGAAGTTTTTGGTAGATTAAATTTTTTCATTTTCACTTGCAATGTTGTGGAAAAATTGATCTACCAAAAACTTCTGAAATATTGTTTTGTTTGAGACTATTTTTCAGATGACGAAATTTTCGCCCATTAATTTATACTACCTATGATTATTTATAAGTAAGTAAATGAGAGGATTTAATGAAACGATCGCAGTTTGGAGGCTTACAACATTCAACTTGTGTAGCACCGCCAGGCACGGTCTAGATTCGGTGTATGGGCTTTACAACAAGAATTGATGCAGATACTCAATTTCATTATAAAATTTTGCTTCGCGATCATGTTAGCTTCTGATTTCTGGCTTAAGAGTTAGCTGTCATTGTAAAGATACCATATTGGCATCAAATTGCATGAATATTTGTTCATGAAAAGTTCTGTGCAAAGTGTTAACCAAAAACAGCAACTTTTCGATGATTCTGATCAGCGTTTGACCATATTTATTGGTAGAAACACGCAATACTTCGGCCGATATGTGACAATAGATGAATCATGGATCTATCACTACATAGCGTTGTTGGAACGTCTAAAGACTAGAATGAAAGAAAAAGGAGGGCATGTGGCCAAGAAAGAAATTTTGTGTCATCAAGACGATGCGCCGTGTCAAAAATCAATCAAAACAATGGAAAAAGTAAAAGAATCGAAGTTGGAATTGCTCCCATCTTATTCACTAGATTTGCCTCCGCGTGACTACTGGTTGCTCACAAACTTAAGAAAATGCTGGCCGATACGAAATTTCTCTCGAATGAAGACGTTATCGCTGAAACGTATTTGAGGTAAAATATAAACTGTTTTACAAAAGTATTACTGGAATTTTCGAAAGATTAATTATTTTCATTTTTCCTTTCAAAATTACGCCATTTTTGCAAATATTGTTGTTACTATATTTTATCTGAATTTCTTTCTTCAATATTTTAAATTTAAAATTGCAGGCAAAAGCTTCTACGCCATGGATTGCTGAAAACAACAAGACGTCTATGGAAATTATTCGATTTAAAAAAGCTCTGAATTAAATATGCTAATATTGTTCATGTTGTATAATAAATATATTTTTGCCAAACAATATCTTCAAATCTTATTATAAACTTATAAAGTTTTCTATTTTTTGCATCCCTAGGGTAATTGAAGTGCTTAAAGAGTTTCAAATGGCAAACATAGGACAATTGAATTGTGAGTTATAACACAAACATTAAGTTATTTTTTCTTCCAATTTATCTTTTAAATTTTGATATGTTTGTTTCAAAAGGGCATTGAGTGCGTACACATTTATTCATAGTGGGTTTTTCCATAATCCTGCATCAAGAAAACTTTTGGGTATCACTGTCCCAAGAGTCCGAAGACCCAAGCACACATTCAGAGGCAAACGAGATCCTTTCGGACATGAATATAAATCGACACAACCGTCCTTATGTCCAGTTCGAATAGCAAACAGGTGATGAATGTTAAATTCTAATGTTAAATTTTAAAGAGTTTTTTTATTTTGCAATGATTATTAAATACTTACTTTTTGTGGTTATGGCAACCAAATCATCAAGAACAACCCAAAATTTACAAACCCCATGCGAATCCTACCCGAAAGCATTTAATTTTTTCAGGCTTTCAATTCGACAACGTTTTCTGTGAAAACTTTAATTTAAGACAATTGGAGGGTTTGCAAATAAATATCCTTATTCGATTGCCCTTGACTTATTTTCAGGACAAAAACTCTCTTTATAGCTCTTATCATCACGAAATCATGAAATATTCATTAAGTTGATTTGAGTGCAGGTGTAAGGTAATGACACTGACACCTTCTGTGACGTCCTTCTTCCCTTTTTCACTACATTTCTTTCGCTCATCACTTTGAATTCGCAGAATCCTACATTTCTGCATTCCAGTCTGCAAAACTCGAGCGATTTGAAGATTCCAATTAAATTTTTGAATATTCATGACGAATTTCAAATGTAATGAATTTTGAGTCATCTTGTCTGCTCCAACAAGATAATCAAAGTCATAAATTTAACAAGTTGTAATTGTTTTATCAAGTTCTTCATGTGAATTTTAAGTTTATGAAGAGTTCCTGGTAAAATCAGAGAAATATGCAATAATTGTAAATATGAAATTGATTTTAATTGATGGTGGAACTTTTTAGTCTTTAGCGTTGCAAATTGAGAGCTCCAAATGGAATGGAAGGTTATGTATTTTTAACTAAGGAGCATTTATTTTAATGATGCACGTTTTCCCAAAATTTATTGTATTGATTTGTTTCATTTAACCAGTGTCCTACAAAAGAATGCAAATTATTTTCACCTGGTATCAACCAGAAAACGTGCCAAATATATATTTTATATTTACAAATATTTTACTCACAATAGAATAAAGTGTAAAATATCAATATAAAGGGGAAACCAATCTAGGAGCTTCTCTTCAGTGACCTTTTATAAGTAGATTCAGATGCACGCATTGACTAAAATCCACCGATCCACTGAGTTTTGCTCCACTGAAACAAAAGAGTGCAATAAAAGTCATCTGAATTTATATTTATCAAAATTACGAGTAATCAATATTTATAAAATAAAGCGAGTACTGAATTTAGCAAGACTTTTAAAGTCAAAAAACATGGTCGCAGTGGAACTTCTGGAAAGCGTTTACACTCTCGAGAACCATCATGAAGAAAGAGATACGAATATTTGCAAGTAGGAGCTCTACCAAACTTATACAAGATAAAAAGAGTGAGAATGACACGACGTAGGCGAGTCAATAGATCGGGATTGCTGGGTCTACACACTTAAATGTATTGCGAGAAAGATTTCCTTGTATAATCCTCAATGTAAACGGTGTTTTTTTTAGAGGGATAGAATCTAAAATGAAATTAAATGCAAATAAATGGTTTTGATTGCCTTGAGATTTGTTTTATAGGAAGATGTTTCTTTGCCATTTTTATATAAGTCTGATTTTGGGCATGTGTGTGCTATGACATGCGCGACGGAAACCCCAACGTGATGTGCAATTTTCGACTACTCTAATCAATAATATGGATCGTATCTCGGCAATAATACGGCGAATGTTGCCTCCCAAATGATCAAGCGTCTCGGGCATACTTAGAGTGATTAGAAGTTTCCCCATAAGAAATAGTCCAGCGTTGTTAAAGCACAAGATCTTGCAGGCCACTTGACAGGTCCAAAACGAGAAATTATGCTCTCATCAAATGCTTCTTTGAAAAAGTCGATTGTTACTCAAGCTGCATAGCATATCGCGCAATGCTGTTGAAACAAGAGGTCCCCTGCATTACGACGAATCAGTTGCGGAGCGAGAAAGTCATTGATTATGACTCTATAGCGTTCATCATTGCCTGTAATGCTATTGCCAGCAGCACTTTTGAATACATATGGACCGGACCATAAAGCACACCAAACAGTGATTTTCTCAAGATGTAACGGTGTTTGGACAACCGCCTGTGGTTGTTCATCACTTCAAATGCGACAGTTTTGTTTATTGATGTACCGTTTTAATTAGAAATGGTTACTTAATTACGCACTTTACGACGTCTGGATGGATACCTATTATCAGTGAGAGTAAACGTGGCGCTAAAACAATCTACGGATAATCAAATGAATTGTTCTGCTGTTCGATTGTGACTGCCATTAAATTGACAGAGTGCGCGATAAATTTCTTAACAGAACCGGTTTTTTTTTCTCGAAATAAACCTGCACAATTTTCCGACGTTGCTCAGGCGTGAACGTATTTTTGATGAAATGGCAAACGAAAATAACTGTGAAACGCATGCAGCTGTCAGACCATGCAAGGTATTAAAAAGTGTTGCCAACTTATAGTTCTACACCTTTAAAAAGCAAAATTTTTATGAAAAGAGATTTCATTAGAATGCGCAACTCAAACACCCTTCTTTTTAAGGTTGCATCCCCATTCAGTTTTTTTTATAAATACCAATGCATCTAGGCGCAATTGGACAAATGTCGTTCGATTAGAATTTGAACAATGTGTCAGAGCTACAGACAACAAAATATATTCGAACACGTGAGTAAATCAACCGCAAACCATGAATTAATTATTTTGAAGCTAGGGAAATATGGAAAAACCTTGCACCACTTAATAATTAAAACAAAACTGGAATTGATAGCATGCTCAATATTGTTTCTCAATCACAAAGCCGAATGCATTATGAATTAATCTCTACGTTAATCTTGCTTTCCCTGATAAACGGTTTCTCGACGAAAATTTGAGGAAAGCTGAGAAGATTCTGAAAAATCCCATGATATAGGAAACTTTCGACTAGTTTCCAAGGGCATTTTCACGTGCCTGGTTAGAAAAATATCCAGAAGCACCTCCAAGATACCATCAGCCAAAATTATAGATACTATATATTATCAGGGTGTACATCGTTATCAATGGTCAGTGTGCGGTTTCCACAGAAGCCATCCTTCTATGCATGCTATTAGAAGAGCGACGTTCGCAGTTCAATCATGTTTAAAAAACGTTTTACTTGATTTTACGCATGCGTTGATGATGTAGAGCAAACGTTCTAAATATTTTCTCTAGGGGCTGGTGTACTCACTTCATCCCCAAAAGGTCCCCAGAAAATTTTATATAATACTTATTAGTATGCTTCAACACAAACATTTTACTGAACGACTTTACAGGAAAAGCTTCCTGATCAGACAATCCGGATCACAAGGTTATTACTCCATCAATTGCGATACAAAAAAAATGAAATTGTTTATGTCTCAACTGTGGCGCTTTTCGATCCCTAATGCTTCTGAACTAGCTCCTAAACATTTCCCCCAGTCAGTCTAAGAATCCAGTCTGTAACCATTTGACACATTATTTTGGGCTAATTTCCGTTTTTCTAAGCCAAGTGGTAATTTCAGGCTCCAGGAATCGCTCCTCCAAAAAAGATGAAAAAAAATGGTTTGCAATTTCCCTTCTTCAATTGTCAGAAAAGTCCAAAAACTATGTGCCATGCAGATTTCATTTTTCAACTTTTCAGCCACTCCAGAATCCGAGAAGTCTTCGTTTCGACGGGAGACTTTCTTTTTCAGAAATTTTAACCAGATATTTCTCACCTTTAATGCGATAAAGCCCGTGATTAAAAGATCAATACTGTTAACCATTGAAATCAACCATACACAAGTGAAAATTGCAACCACGCCCTCAGAAGACCTCGGCCAAGTGTTAACTCGATTGAGCTGCTGCTATAGATCAGGTACCAGGAATGCAGTTCATCTTCCTTTTATATCGATCATTTACGAATTTCACCGAATATTGTCTGGCTGAAGTGTTCTCTTCTGCCTGTGGCTGCGGTCATCCAGCCCTTCACTTCTCATACCAAGCTTAATCTTCTTATTCTAAGCTGTGTGAGCAATGAGAAGCAGCAGAACATCTCCGCATAGCCAAGCAAGCATTACTCAACGCCTCAGTAGTCCATCATTAGAAAAAGCCTACGGATCCGTTCTGCTAATGGGTTCCTGATCCATCCACCCAAGCCCAGATCTTCAAACAACCGTTCGTAAGTTCTGCGTACCATTCTTCAGGTTCTTCTTCCTCTCATGACATTGACTACACCCCTTCAGTTAGGGCCTTAGAAAGCATATCGCATAGCCTCTGCTTGACAGTGATTTACAAACACTCCTAGAAGATCCAGCCATGTGGTAAATTCAGAATTGCTTAAGTTGAGATAACACAAGTTAACAGAAGAACTACCCATAACATGAAACAATTGCTTTCTCTCTTCTCATTGGGCGGTACTCACTATTTCTCTCACTGAATCTAGAATTCGTCAATCTTTTCATTCGTTGTTCCAACACTTTCTCGGATGTGTTTAAAATACACAGTGGGATTGTTCAGAATATTTATATTAGCTTTCCCTGGTATTTTCTGGTAAGCATAAGCCGTACTATCTTCCAGCACTCTAGGAGTACTCATCCACAGAGGCATGCATTGAACACAATAATTATTATGATAAGGACAACATTGACAGATTATCTATCGCCTTGATACCCTCGATAAGATTGCTATATATTGCTATATATACCCAGACAAAACTGCTTCCACCAAATTCCAAAAGGACTCAGAAAATCTTGCATGGCTTTTTCTATCGTATGAGTGGGGCAAACATTGAGTTCTGACTTGTAAGCTGCCGATCGGGTACATGACTCTTCTCTTCGTATGTAATCATTGGGTCACTCGTTGAAGTTACAATTCCTCCTTCGCTTTTCAACTATTTAAGGTTACTACTAGGTCCTCATTAGAGTCCCCATTCATCGACAGATGCAATTATTCTCATTGTTCGAATCCAGATGTCACCTTCACCAAATTCATAATTTAGGATGCTGGTGAACTTGTTTGGTGATCTTGCTTGTCATTCGAGTCATCAAACAAGGAGACACATCGAAAAAAAACAATTACCAACTTCATTGGAATGGCCCTATTGGGATAGACGGTAACTCTAAATGATAACTCTCTTTATTGTATATTAAAAGTGATAAAATACGGACAAGACATATACAAACGCTGTACATATGGAAAGGGTGATCGTATTATAGATAAGGGCCCAAAAAACGGAAATCTCAGCAGTACTGATGGGTGTTTTAAGCTGCTTGTGATCATGGTTCACGTACTTCTGGAGAATAAGAATTGGGCAGACCATCGATTGGGAACCTTGAATTACGAAAGATGATAAAAACGTGATAATAATTGGTTTTTCCCTGTCCACATATATACACAAACAAAAAGAAGAAACATAATAATATTAAGAGAGATAACATAAAAGAAGATACCAATAAAATTAGAGCAGCTAAGTCCTGCTGAAACCAAAAAAAAACATAGAAAGAGACGTGGTGGAAAGATTAGTAAACTTGGCTACGCCTTTGCTATCCTGCAATTACATGCTGCCCAAACAATTTAATCTGGGCAGAAGATCCACTAAAAGTGAAGATCTCATAGGACGTCAATGCTCGCAGACTACAAATACCGTCAAAAAGCCCATTATTTCATATTGGCGTATCCAAGAGTAACCACCAGGCATGTTACAGGGACTTGCAAGAGTTCTACCATCAGGCCTTTAGCCGAGATCACAGGGAGCTCAAATGGTAGCGTTCAAAAAACCCTTGCGTATTTCGACATATTGAGGGCAAGAACAATAAGCAAGGAGGAAAAGAAAAAGGATGTAGAGGCTTAAAAGTAGAATCTCGGATGTTTCTTAAGAACTTAAGAACAACATTTTGATCCTTGAACCAAGAAACAATAGATGGCTATTAAATAAATCTCCTCACTGACACAAAACAAATTCTATGTCGATTTTCCTGGAACGATTTTCGGCGTCTAAGTTTTTCAAGCACTTCGGGGCGAATCATTAGAATATATTTTTGGGACACTAAAGGGATAAATATGGTAGAATATTTGAAAATGGGAACAGTCTAAGTTATGCAGTTGAAACGTGACGATTCAGAAAGCAGGGCATAAAGCAAAAAAGACACGGCTGAGTCCAGGCTGATGTGTTATTCCTCGAAGATAACGCACAGGCCAACCAAATTTCAGCAGTGATGGACCCCATTCATGAAACGGAAATTGTATTGTCCGGAAAACCACATAATTCGGAAAAACCAGATCCGCGCAATTATTGTTTCCTTCCTTGCCTCAGGCAAGATTTTCGAGAGCAGAAATTTCGCTGTCAACAATTACACTGTTGGAGCCTTATGAGGGAATCAAAATAAGGATTGCTCCTTTAAGAATTTACCAAGTGTATCCAATCATGAAGAGCGTATATAAAACGATATTTTTTGGGTAAAATCAGTTTGTTTTGCTTATTTTATCATAAATCTTTTAAATCGTCACCTATTTCTAGCACATAGGCAGCTTAGGTTGCTCGAAAGGGTAGTTATGACTTCTCATACTGCCAACAAACGACTCCCTTCGGTGATCCCCTAACAGAGAAGAGCCCTTTTATCAATAGGAAACGAAGCATGGCTGTCGACTATAGAACTGGTAAAGAAACCGAATCTCTTTTAAATAATGTCGAGCAAAGAATAAGTTTATTCATTTCATGGCTCAACTTTTCTCAGCGGCTTTGTTTATCTTAGTAACAGTCATGTAAGTTATACGTTGTATGCCTGATATAGTTATACCTAATATAGTTATAAGTATGTCTAGCAGTCATATGTCAAAACGTGCTATAAAGGCATAATTTATGGGGAAGTGAAATGCAAGCTTTGCACTTCAGGTAACGAAAGCTCGAACAACCATTATAATGTCTAATAACTTCGAAATCTTGGTTGAATTCCAAAACATTTGCAATCATTCTTTGATAGCATCACGGTTCTATGTGGAATGGAATACGAAAACATTATTCCTTACTAGATAATTACCGTCAAGCACCGAAAGGCCAAAAATAGCATAGAGCAAACAATCGAATCCTAACGAATGAACTCAAAATTTGCAAATTCAAAATGTGCCTGTATGTCCTCCTGGTAAATACCAAAAGAAGATACAGGCAGATTTGGTTGCTGCAATAATGACATTTAAATGCCAACGTTGGGTGTCAGATTTGCCGAAAAAACCATTGAACAGATTTGAGAAAAGGTTCTGTAGTAGTCTTTTTTTCGGGTTTCGAAGAAATGCTTTTAAGCTAAGAGAGTACTTGACTGTGTCGGGCACTTCAGACACAGATAGTTAAAAGAGAAGGAAAATTAAATGGGATATCATAAATAGGGTCCATCAAAGGTCAGTCAAAGAGAATCCGGACATGAGGAAGTAACTAATCAGGCGACTTTGCAAGATTGGTTGCAGGGAATGAAAACTTACCCTACCAAAAAAACCAACAGATTCCTCCTCATGAAATCAGCACTTATCGAATCGTAGTTTTTTGTTTGAGACCAGGACAACCAAAGGCCTAACAAAAGCAGAAACTGAGGGGCATCCAAGTCACAAGCTTCCAAGACAAACGCTGTTGGTCGAGGCAGCAGCTGGCATGCATTCTGGAAGGAATCAGTGAGCTGTCAAACTAGATAAAAACGAAACTACCATGACAGTGGGCATGACAAGCTAAATCCTTGTAGGATTTGAAATTTAGGTCACAAAAACCGAATCTTTCTTTGACACGATTAAGTCGCCTAGTTCATACCAAAACAAACCCTTAAAATTATCAATAATGTCTATGTTACGTTTAAAACCTTAGAAGCAAAAGTGCCATAAAAGTCGTCTCTCCGAATGACTTGGCTAAAAAGGGACCTACTCCTAAATACTATTCAACCCTTAATTCTATAAAACATAGCGAAAGACCACCTGTGAATAAATGGCTGCAGATGTCCTCGTACAATATTGTTTGCTACAGATTGTGAAAATAGGGACATGAGGACCATCTAACTGCAGTCACTAACTTCATTTCTGACGCCCTGGTCGACCCGGCAAGAAATCGTTATGCCTTCAAATAATTCCTATCCAAAGCCCAAATGGCGCAGCAATGAGCCGTTTCCGCCCAATTAGCTTAACCTGCGCTATCGTTGCTTAGTGACCAGAATCAGTAAAAAGATTCATGGGCATTGTACCCTGATGATTTTAGTTACTTCGTTATATGGGTCCGAAAAAGTGCTTCTCTGGCCCTCCTACTCCTCCTCCTAGAGCTCCTGCCTGGAGCTCATGTGCAAAATACCTTAAAGCTCAACTTCAAATTTCGCAAAATCGATGCCTAAAAATGGCTCTTAACAAACCTTTCTATTTTTCCACTGAAAAGCTGCATAAATTTGCTGGAACACAAAGTATTGAACTACTCGCATTTAAAAGACGAATTAAAATGTTGACCAGGGCTACCTAATCCCCTAATCCATTGATTTCGGCATTTCTAAATATTAGCGCACTGTAGCAATTATGCTTTCTTAGTCTTTAGCTTATTTAATATTAACCTTATGTGGTTAGATATTAGGCATTTTAAGTTAGGCTAGGGCAGTTGTAAAGTGAAGTAAGGTTTTTTAGTTTATTGTTTTTTTCTTCAAATTTAAATTTAAAAACACTCAATGAAGAAAAATACACATAAGCGATGCTAAATTTTGTAGAATAAAGGTTGCAATGAATTAAATTCAGATCACCAAAGCAAATTGTCAAATTATAAACACAAACATATATAAATAAAATAGTTTTGAAATTGAAATTGAAAGATATGTTCTCCAGTGGCCACGGTGTCCGAGTATACTATTTGTTAGCATGTCCCTGACTCTGAACGCATTAACATATTAACACGCCCTTTGAAATTATCAATACACTTTACTGAATAGCTTGCTTAGCCCACAATAAGGCGTTGTCATCTGAAGCTGAGATGCAAGGGACACATTTCATTTTAATAAATACTCGTATTTAGTCTAAAAACTTATGGCAGATTATATGAATTAGTTTGTTCAATATAGGAAAAGTCGCTCCCGCCGGAGATATTGATAGATTAACCAGTTGTGATTTTATACAAAGTTAAAAGGAAATTTCAATTACATAAACATTCCACAATCTTCAAAACTCTAGTCGATAAAATTTTTTTGGAAAAAACTGATTTTTATTTAAAATCAAGACCAGAGAGAACCTAAGGTCTAATTAAAATACTGTTGAAATGCTAGCTCGCAAAAATTTGTCGTAGAGATTGGATGAAAGTTCCATTTTGATAAAACGTTTACTTGCTAATTTCCTTTTATCCAAGTAACTTTGACATCTACCCCACCAACTATTTTTAACATTACTGGTCACTTCCTGCCGGTTCTGCCCTCTTATAACGTTCCACAAAACAAGTTAAAAATGGTATGGAAGAGCTAAAACGCGCCCTAAAGGATATCCTAACCAGCTAAGTTGGGAGCAACCGATCAAACCAAAATGTTGATCTTGAGGATGATATGTTGGTCATGTTGAACCTATTTCGTATTGTGACATGTTCGAATAATGTCACGCGCAAGAGAAAATTCGTAAACAAGTATCAATAACCAATACCATAAGATAATTCTCGAAGAGAAAAAAGTCATAACGTAATCAAATTGCGTGCATTGATTACGAAAATACTTGTGCAAATGACTTAGCGCGTAAACTCGAGAATGATCCACGTAGAAGATTCGGGATCGGATGGTACATGTATAAAAGCGACTACTGCGAGCGGCGAAGAGAGTCTCGTGGATTAAGTGAAGAAGTGTGTTGTAAAAGCGGAAAGCGTTCGTGCGCATTAAAAGTAGTGCGGCAATCAAATTGTGTTAAAGTAAAATAAAATCGTACGCGGATTAAAAAGCGAGTGAAAGTAATTGTTACAATTAATCAATAAGTTAGAATATAAGTGAATAAATGAACTAGCAATCAAGCGAAAATAATTGTAAAGTGTAAAATTTAAAAAAAGGAAAAATTTATTAACAAGAATAAATTTTAAATTAGTTCGTGGGTGTTTGATTCACTTTTGCGAACATTTGTGAAGCAAATGAAACTGAATGGATAGTTTCGAGTTCAACTTTATGCAATTCCTGATTGTTTTCAGTGGTTAGAGAGATCGAAGATCTTTCAGAACGACGCCAATCTCAAATTCATATGCGTCCTTTTCTAAATGTTTTGAACAAAATATAAATTTTTATATGACCAAATCATTAGACGTTTTTCGAACGTTTAAAACCAATCTGATTTCGAAATTCCATTCAGTCTTGTGATTCATTGTAAAAATCGTGACACATTACACACTAGAGACAATAACCTTGATAACCAGCCGCTGTCAGCGAACTGACAGACCGATCACTCTACTATTTAGCATGACAATGAATGACCGTATTACCAACTTATACAAACTAAACATTTCATTTTCATCACCAACATAAGGCACGTTTTTGACAAAACATTATGTGATTTAATTACAGTGGCTCAATAAAGAAGTCGGACACATACCCATTTACACTTGAAAACGGAATAAACGACAGAAGAATGTATTTTAGAAAAAAAAAACAAAATTTGTTTTTTTAGCTCTATATTATTAACTTACGAAAAATAAGAACATTGAAAACATAACTCGATTTTGTGATTATTAAAAAAACAAAATCGAAATGCAGCCAAAATTCATGTCAAAAAAGAACTCGGCCTGTTAATTCTTTGTGGGATTTTTGAATTTTATTATTATTTTTAATATTAAGTTGGCAATCCTTTATTTTTCACTATGGTTTCTAATCTTATAGGCATGGATTCGACATGTTTTTTGTAAAAGGAAGGGTCGATTTTGGCCCATTCTGCCTGAAGAGCTACTTTCAAGTCCTCTTTATTTTTAATTGAATAGCTTTTTAATTGGTGTTCTAAATGAGCCCATAAATGCTCGATAACATTTATGTCAGGAGATTGTGGAGGTGTTTCCAGTGCATGTGGACAATTGTACATCAGCCATAAACGCACATTGAGTGCTTTGTGCTTTGGGTCGTTATCCTGGTAATATTGGAAATTATCTTTTATTCCGAATTTTTCAGCACATTCCACTAAATTTTCTTTCAGAATGGTCAAATACTTTGTTTGGTCCATAATTCCATCGATTACAGAAAGTTTACCTGGACCAGTAGCGGACATGCAGCCCCACACCATTATCGAGCCACCTCCATGTTTCACAGTGGATCGTAGATTGCACTCTTTGAGCTTTTGATTAGCTTTTCGCTAAACATAGCATTGACCATCTGAGCGAAATACATTAAATTTACTTTCGTCCGCGAATATCACAGTTTCCCAAAATGATAGGTCTTTATTTTTATATGTTTTGGCAAACTTGAGTCTCTTTTTCCTATTGCACTTACTAACGAATGGTTTTTACGGGCTACTCTTCCATGTAGATTTCTTCGTCTCAAAACTAACCTTATCGTTTCAGGATGTACACTTTTATTAAGATATTTCGATACTTGTTGAGCTAAATTTGGAGCACTTCATTTCGAATTTTCATGAATTTGTTGTACAATCCATCGCTCATCTGACTTTGAAAACACTCTGGGTCTACCACTTTTTTGTTTATTTCCCACTGATCTGCATGATTTAAATCGTTTAATTATATCGTGAATATTGGAGTGTGATCTATTTACGATTTCCCCTATAGTACGGACTGGTAATACTTCTTTATAATGTTTCAAAATGAGTTCTCTTACTTCTAAAGAAGTTTTACCACGTTGCCTTCCCATTTTACACAATTTCACCCCCGTGAAGGTTCACAATTCACACAATTTCACCCACGTATAAAATTTACGGTTTCAATTTGTTTCACTCAGATGCTAAGATCTGTGAACTACACAAAATCCGGGGAATCCCCCTTTTAAATTCGAAAAGAAGGAGAGTGCTGTCCGTGTTCTTTTTTGACGTGAATTTTGGCTGCATTTCAACTTTTTATTTTTTATAATCACAAAATTGAGTTATGTCTTCAATGTTTTTATTTTTCGTAAGTTAAGTTTAAGTTTAAAGTTTAAATGTTTCAAGTTTCAAGTTTAAATGGGTGTGTGTCCGACATCTTTATTGAGCCACTGTATATGAAATACTTTTCGAAGTCTATCCTTCGAATAACGTAAAATAATCTTGAGGTGGCTCAAGACTTTTCCACCGGTACGTATAAAGTCAAATTGTAACGTATGAGTCAATGAGGTTCTGTTGCATAAAAATAATCTATAAATGTATGATTCATACCGAAATAGTCTTCCATTTTTAACCCTAATTGTTCCGATAAGAGTTACATTAGAACATTTACTGCTATACTAATACCATATTAATATTTTATATTAAGTTTATACTCACCATCCAAGGAATGGAGGACAAGTTATGGCCAACGCCACAACCCACACAACAAATATCATAAGAAGTGCTAATCTCTTTGATCTGCGCCGTTTTGAATACGTCAGTGGTTGTATTACGGCTAAATACCTAAACAAAAACAACTAGGTTAGAAGTTATTTCAGTTGAATTCTTCGGAATCGCATTCAACGTGACTCACCTGTCGAGACTAATTGCACATAAACTTAATATTGACGCTGTACAAAGTAGAACATCCAATGAAATCCAAATGTCGCAAAGGATCCAACCAAATTGCCAACTCCCTGAAATAACAAAAAAAAAACACAACTTATATAGCAGGATGCATAGAACCACAGTGATTAGATTATCGATTATTTTTGTTATAACTAAGTGTTAGTCGGTCAGTTCTGCACCTTTTTTGTTCACAGAAGGCTTTTACGAGGTAAATGACATGGGTCTGATACTAACGAATCGTACCCTGATTTAGCATTCTTCCTTGCTGTGTATTCAAGTTCATATGGAACAAATGTATGTGCATGCATAAATTGTACTATTAATAGAATGTACAGGACAACGATTTCTCATAAATCATCCTTTTAAACCCATTGCGTGCAAAAGTATTCATTTACTTTTGCTGAAATGTAATCACCAGCTTCACAACTTTAATTCATTTCATGGATTTTCTGGGGCGAAAGGTCATTTTCAAACGATTGACATGAATCCTCGTACAACATTTCTTGGTATTTTTTGTTCGGTTCTATCTGGAAGCGATGAAAGAATTAGAGCCTTTATGAATGAACTTCTAGGCAATTATTTGCTTGATTGAATTTAAATTGTAGCTTTTTTGAGAATTTACTTAATCCTAGAATTGAAATAAATGTGCAGCAAAACAGCTATAATCGCCATATGTAAATCTTGTAACTTTGAATGATGACTTAGTATCATCAATGTTCGAATCTAATTCCGGAACTGTAGCTGCCACAATGACGGCCTGCACAACAAAGTTTTCAAACCTAATATTCAACCTTTCTTTGTATTTTCCATGGCAAATTTGGACGTCCTGATTGGTTTTCCTTCTTTTTCCAATCAAACCATTTACGAAGATAATTGTCATGCCATGGCACTATCCTGGACGCTAGCCACACTTCGTGTCCGCGGCCAGCAGGACCACGATCGCAAAGTCTTGCTCAGGTCAGTCTTCTTCCCCACCTGGATACGCGCTAGCATCTAATCTAGTTCAAACAACTACCAATGGTATATTATGAAATGATCATCGGGAGTGACCTCAACGCTAGACAGCCGCCATGGGACGAGGATATGGGGAGGCGTGAAACGTATTTAAGGGTTATCAACGCGGTAATCCCAACATTCCCACAAGGCAGTCCTCAACAGCTTCATCTTGTCTTTATACGTTAGAAGGCTTTAACGACTCAGGCCCCATCTGACCGTAATACCTTACTTCTCGATTATGCTCTTTCCGAGGTAAGAACATCACCACCGCAAACACTCACATGATCATACCAGGTCGTAGACTGGCCAGTCCATGGAAAAAAGGAAAATTCCTCGACCATAAACTAATGAACAACAACCCGAACTCGACTCTAATACACAAAAACCAATAAAAAATAATCTATTTTTTGCGATGCAAATATTGTCAAGCTACATTCCAGACCAGATGAATTCTCGCGAACAAGCGAAACCTACTCTTTCTCACAAATATGGAAACATAGTCTCTCACACTTAGAAATCAATTCGAACCCCAAATTCGAACAACGCCTAAAGAGGATCCTCCACAGATATTTAAATCGAATCACTTCAGAATACATCACATTAAGGTCCCAAATAATCTGCCCTTATAAGTGAAACTGTTCACACTGAATCTAACAGAGCGTTCAAAGATAGGGTGACCATTTTAAAACCACCCTCATCCCCCAAGGGTTTCAAGAAGATCAATGCTGTTATGGGCCGTCATCTTGCTCGCTACATTACGATCACACACTACACGTCGTCGGACCATGGCACTGACTCAATTATGGACAACTCTTAAACGAATACCAAGAACCCATAAACAGCTACCAAGGACTCTATCTCGCTATATTCTCACGAACCAATAGAAGCTGTAGCCCGTCAAAAAAAGCGTTTCTTTGCAAGTTTTGTCTAGGCACTACTCATCTTTGGCTCAATCAATTCCAAAAAATTTAGCTGCCCCGATGGTATCCCGCCTTATATTACTAAGGAAATACTCCAACACCATTCACAGGGTGCCCACCATCATTATTAAACTTTGCATTAACAATGGTTGCTTCCCTCGAAGATGGAATTTACTTTTACTACTGCCCAAAAAATTTTCGACCTAAAAAAGTTTGATCTCAAAGCTAGATAAAATCTTAGGAAAATCGTCCGACATCCCTTCAAAGCCTTCGCTGAACCCTTAATACTAGTGCTTAATTTGGATTTAAAGAAAGATGTGTACCAGAAAAGTGGTCCTCCTTATACACGACTTCATCTCATACGGTCTAAGGAAGAAAGAAGTAACTTTCGCCTGTTCAATTGATCTAGAAAAAGCGTTTGACTCCGTGTGACATAAACGATTTCATACAAATTTCTAAAAGATTGATTTCTAGCCACGTTGATGTACATTTTAGCCAACTATTCAAACCACAGTGCTCTCCGGTTGAAAATTGCCAATGCCTTGTGCAGTACTATCAATATTAGCTTTGGTGTTCCCAAAGGAACAATACTCAGTCCTCATCTCGTCAACTCATATCCCCACGAGAGATTCCTCTTAATGAAAGCGGAGAAGTGCGAGCTCATTTCGAAACGCCCCTGGCAAAGGCCACCAATCTGGCCAACTGAAAGCAAAGAACTGTCACTGCATATTGATAATGTCCCTGTACAACTACCAACCTGTATAAAATACTTGGGTGAACTGTTCCACCAATTTAATCCCCACGACCGTAGAGTCATCGAGAAAACCACTTGGTCTTCGGCAGCACTCGCCCTTCTTTTCTCTAACAAGTCAGTCCAAGTAAGCAGGAAAGTTCTAATTTACGGAACCCTTACCAGGTCCAGTATTTTCTTTTCTACTCCTACTGTTTTGTTCACCCAACCTTAGTAGATAAACTGAAATTTTCGAACGGAAAGTATTTAGGAAGTGTACCAACATAGGAGGCCAAAAAACACTATCGGCGCTCCAGCCCATATAGGGAAACAAAAATATAGCCCATCATGCAATGTAAGATTGAGGCTAGCACGAAACGCTGAAAGTAATTGGCAACTCAACAAAACTATCGCAACGAAAATTGCTTTTCCATACCTCTAGTCCGCTCAAACTCTACTGTCTTACCACTTTACTGAGCCACAAGCTCCCCTTCTATACACACAAAGACCATGTTGCCTGGGCTAACAAATTGGATCACCAAACCCAATTGTACCACCAAGGAAAGCTCCAGAAACCCTGCAGACCCCTAAAGTCTCGAATCCGAATCAGTCAGGACTCCGACTCCCCATTTTTATCCGATTATTGGCTTACTATCAAACATCCTTAGACTGTAAATAGAAGAAAGTATGAAAAATTGCGTGTGGTTTAATGTTTATCCCATTGAAGGCCAATAGTCTCATGAACTAAAAAAAAATTTTAAAAAATATTAGACTAACTCTGAGTTCAGCACCAGTGACGACTATACCAATCAAAATAGCTGTTTTCACAAGTCAGTTACTGTCAGACATTATAATATCATATCAGATTAGAAAAACATGTACGTATAAAAGTCTCAATAAAACCACTATAGAAAAAAAGTCTTTTTATTATTATTATTGTACTGGGGTCCACTTACTGGAAATTAGCATATGTCCAGAAATCGGCCCTTAGCTCCCCATGTGTAGTACTATTGTTTACCGATGGTTCATGCTGTCATCCTACAGAAACCAAGGAGTTTCCCCAGTTCTGTGGTCGCCAAGTGCACCAATTCTGTTACGCCAGTACACCTCCGCCAAATAAGGCGTTTGTTGGCCAGACTCGAGCAACTTCCTCCTTGCCGCAAGCTTGGCAAGTGTCATTCGTTTGGATTCCTATTCGTTCGGCGTGTTGACCTAGAAGATTATGGCCCGTTAATACTGCCACCAATGTTCTAACGCTGTTTCGGTTTTTCCCTAGGAGTTTTTTGTCCTCATTTGGTTAGGGTGAGGCCAAAGAGCTCGGCTTATCCTGCAGCCGTTCCTGTCATTCCAAGCCGTGTCTGTCTCTTTCCAGAGGATTTCGTCTAGTTCCCTTTTTACCGTTGCTAGTGGCACTTTAATTGTGTCTATTCTAGTGGCATTTTGGTCGGCTGATCCAGCTCTCACTAGCTCATCCGCTGTTTCGTTTCCCTCTACACCGCTGTGTCCAGGGACCCATGTCAGTTTTAAATTTACTCGGGTTGTTGCCTCTTTGAGAGCCTGCCTACAATCCTGCACCAGTTGTAAAACTGCGCGGTTAGGGGCAAGCACCTGCAGTGCCCACTTACTGTTCGCGAGTATTTGTATTCTTCTATTAAGGTTGTTTGTGGCCGCTTCTATAGCCGCTTTTATTGCAAACACTTCCGACTGGAAAACTGTGGTGTGGCTCTCCAGTTTATACCTTCGGTTGAGTTGCGGGCGATCTGGAGAAAAGATTCCGGCGCCGCTTCCCTCATCCGTCTTAGGGAATTAGTTTGTAAGACTTTAAAAAAAGCTTTACAAACCAAATACTTCAACTTATCTATTAAAAAAACGCTATTTTTGACATTTCAATACAATTTTCATAGCTATATAATTAACATGAAAACAAAATATATCTACTCCATGAGACGATTAAATGGTGGAAACGAGAAATCGTCCTGAAATACGACAATACAAAGTCTGCGTAGACTCAATTCTAGTTCAAATAAAACAATAGTCATTTACCGTTAATAAATCTTTGGATTTCCTCGTCACTTTATGACTTCTAACAATCGTTTTGGCATGGAATCTACCAATTTTTCGGTGTAATCTGATCTTATTGAGTCCCACTCTTAGATTAAGACATCTTTTAGCATTGCCTTTGATGTTATTGTATGCCACCGAATCCTTTGTTCCAAATGTTGCCATAAATGCTTTTTGAATAAAGATCAGGAATTGCTTATGAAGCTGAATTGCAACATTTGGAAACAACCAGAACCTAACTACTCCCACAATATGATTCATTATCCTGTTGGAAGTAAAAGAGTTTTCTGCACTTTTTCGCAAATCGCGTTGGAAAATGTTTAAGAAATCTATTATGTTCATTGAATTTTCAATAATTTCCATTTTTCCAACTCTTCTGCTGGCCATCTGTTTATTCTCCGAAAAAACCCAAAAATGACTTCGAGTTGGGCCTCAACGACGTTATTGAATTACCTGAGCGTTGCTTTATGATTGGATTTATTGTCTCACGATGGGTTTGAACATGATTTAAATGCCAAGTTTTAGCACCATCGATTCTCTGTCGGCATTCGGTTCTCGGAGTGATAAGAAGGATAGAAAAAAAACATCCACCGTAAGCCTTAGAGCCGTTTTCGAAAAAAAAAACCTTTTTTCATGAGGAAAGATTCAGTGTTCGAGATATTGAGATTTTTGTACCTTTTGCTCACTTCTACTTACCAAACATCGCCAATTTGACATAAATGATGTTTACCGATCAGCTCATTTTACTAAGACTGGAGATATTCATTGGCGATTCTCAGAAACAGTTTAAAATAGAAAAAAAAGGAAAGAATGATTTTTCATTCGAATGAGTTTTGCGCTAGTAAGTCAACAAGCGCGAATCATATTCCTTTATTTCCATCCTTGACTGATTTGTGAAGTCATCGAAATATCGCCAACCCCCCTCCTCGATTCTTTGTTTACGTTTTGTGATACTGCAGATCGAATGATCAACGTGATTCGTGCAATTAGTTAAAACTTCAGATGGTCCTCAACCCTTTGAAGTGAAGTGGTAATTGTTCTCTCCGAAATTTCAATTTCTTGTGAAAGTATGGACAGAAGATCAAAGGATCATCCAGGGACCCATCAAGAAAATCGGGAGCGCATATGTTTTCTCTGTCTGCAGAAGAAGAAACAAATGGTCAAAATCAGTGGTGCTTTATGTGTGAATCAAAAAAAAATATGTTAATTATACTGAACATGATGAACATTTTACCAATGTTTTATGTAGCACTTGCAAAATTATCGTATATCAGTCAGTGAAGTGTGAAACTATATAGAAAGTAGCTCTGCCAGACTATACAAAGTTCAAAACTTTGGAGACGAATACTCGGGCAAAAACTCAAACGTTATGCTGTTGCACATTGTGTGAATTGGTACGAGACCCTGGGCCTACTGATGTTATACTAAAAAACGACAAAAAGAAAAAGAAGAGGAGCAACAATTTCAAAAAAGTCGGTGAAACTTTTTCGATAGGGAAAAACATTTTTGTAGCCCAGAAAATCACTTCCCGAGTTTCAAAGGACTCGCTTCCCCTGAAACATAGTGAAAATTTGGGTTGTTCTTGAATAAAGGACATTGTTTTTAAATGAAGACCGAAATTCTCACAGCTCAAGTAATAAAACCGCTACTTTACCTCAGAACCACGGAAAGTACTTCAACGTTGAAATCACCCCGAAAACAACGAATCAAAGTATTGGTCCGCAACAGATTTCCGCGGGAAATGTTTTTTAAAATAGCCTCAAATTACGTAGTCTCCAGCAACATAGTTCAGGGCATAGCAAGAGACTTAAGCGATGGCTCCCAAAAAAGAAACCTGTTTAAACAACATCTGAAGACGAAACTGTCTACACACCGCCATAGGCTAGATGATTTTTTTGATTTCAAAAGTTGCCCCACAATAACATCCAAAACTGGTGAGAAAACGACTTCTACAGAAATATTGGCATTTTGTACAGATGTTTTGGCCTTAATCGATTATATCAAAGCAACTTGAAGCAATGATAATCCCCATTTGAAGTTTGGCATTGATGGTAGGGGAGATTTTCTCAAGATTAGGCTTTCAGTGCAAGAACCTGATTCTGCTGTAATGGACGGTCGACAAAAATATATATCGGGTGTAGGGACAAAAAGATTCAAGGATTCTGGAGTCAAAAAATTATTTGTTCTGGCAATAATTGCAGGTACATAAAGTCGAAGAGTTTTACGTGAGTACCTACCTCGAGGGCCCAACGTCACGGTCACCATTGACGGAGCTAATGGAGGAGGTCCGAAGTCGAAGCTGATTATACATGCTCAGATAACACATACCTGGTACATGTTAAACCACTTCCTAGTACACTCAAAACCACCCACGTTACAGCCAAAATTAGGATCTTCACCTTTGTGGGGGATAACAATAACCTGTCATGGATTCCCCCACCCCGTGGTGCAGATCGAACCTCCGCTCGGGTTCTTCAGCCCAACGCAAAATCAACAACATTTCGAAACAAAGATTCATAATAAATTATAATAAATTATACATTGATCCCACTTTTGACAAATTTCTTTAAATAATACTTTAAATAAATTAAACATTAACTATACTTTCCTACCCTACCCATCACCTAAGGAAAATATAGAACTTTACAATACAACCCGCAGAAAGCGCAACCTATACTACCTCGAACGGCCGCAGTCTCATTCTGAACGAAGCCCACGCAAACTCATTCAACCTCCTCACAGACTCTTCACAACCTAACACGTCACGTACATCAGCAGGACATTTTAACGAATTAACACTATATTGACGCCGTAAAGTATTATACGCAGAACACTCAAACAGAACATGTCGCCAAGACTCAAAATTTGCCCCACACAATACACAACTCGTAACTGACGACTGTCTACGTCGAAACAGCCAAGTGTTTCGACGATGGTTTCCAAAAGGAAACCTAACTCCAAACAAAAATCAAGACACGGACTCAGCTTAGCGAACATAACCTGAGGCACAATTACATATGTTACCCTTCCCTTGGAACTCTCATTCCACCTATCTTGCCAGGTAGAAACCATCCCCTCCACCAAGATATCATCTAATTCTTTCTTAGTCAATTTAGAAGGACTAGATCCCCTAAGCCACTCATGTTCTCCCACGGGAATACCTCTTCGCAAACTAAAGGATAATCCTCTACGTATTATTTCAAGGTCCAACGGTGGAACCCCCTTAAGAGCCTGCATGGCACCAGTTGAAACCGTACGACATACAGGACCGTACGACTCAACAAGACGCCGACCGGTGGCTTGATCCATGACCCACTAGAACAACACAGGCGCTCCATATGTTGCACAAGCAACAAATAACCCATCATAGATTGCTCTAAGCGCACGTTTGCCAAGCCCACGACGAATCATACATGCAAGCTGAGACAATCTTTGCTTCAACACTTTAAAGTGCTTCTCGAAAGAAAGTATCTCACCAACCCATATGCCCAAGTATCTCACAGAGGTCCTTTACCCAAGGGTTCTTTCATTCAACACGATCTTAGGGGGCCATTTACCACTAAGGCTACCCTTTAGCAACATCATCACGGTCTTCTCCGTGGAAACTGTGACATCTACCTTATTACACAATGCAGACACAACCTGCATACACTGAGTCCCCTTCACCTCTAACTCGAAACGACTCCGACCCTCAACAAGCAGCAATACATCATCAGCGTATGCACACACTTGACACAACCTAGACAACTGAATCAACAGTTCATCCATACCAAGGTTCCATATATATGGACCTGCTATGGAGCCCTGCGGACAACCCCTACTAACACTTACTTCCACATAATCCCACAAACCCTGCACAAAAGCATTTCTACCGGAGAAGTGGCTCCTCCAAAGCCCAAGATCTCTACAACCAATCTCTGCTAATTTCTCTATTATCGCGGACCAATTCAAGTAATCAAATGCACCTTTAAACTCTACAAAGATGCTAAGAACATATTTACTACTACTTCTATCAACAGCATCTGACACATACAGCCACGCATCATAAGTGAAACGCCCAGCTTGGAAACCGTACTGCCGATCACATAACGGTTTGGGAAGTTCCTCCTCGACTCTTTGTATCATCACTCTCTCGAACACTTTACCAAGCGTCGGGAGAAGTGAGATACCCTTTTAAGACCGCAAGGATCCTCTGACCCTATCAGGCGACATCAACAACACAACTACCTTCACACGCTTAAAAGCTTCAGGAAAGGAACCAAGCTGAAAACATTTCCTCAAAAAACATGCTACATAGTCTGGTATAACCTTCCAGATACCCTTAAGCATCTCGCTAGTTATACCATTCCATCGAGGCGCTCTACGAATGCGCAACCTCTTAACGCTCGCATCTATCTCCGAACGCTGTAAGGGCAAAGATTAACTTTGCCCCACGGCATCCTCAAAATGCGGCATTTGTTCTTCTGCACTAGGAATGAATTCCCCAAGTAAAGCTTCAGCACAGTCCGACCGCGTCGGAGTCGCATTCTCACCAATGCGAAGCCCCAAAATACAATCCCTGCGATTTCTACCCCGACACACCATATAATCCTGACCCCACGGGTCATCACCGTTATCACTTACAAAACGTTACCAATGCTCTATCTTGGATTTAATGAGCAACCCTCGATTAATGAAGGAATAGAATAAGAATAAGATTTATGAATAGAATAAGATTAATGAAGGAATATCATTAATCTTAGATATTCTACTCTAGATGCGTCAGCAAAAGTTGCTTGTCGATATCGAGCTTTCTGAAATCTTTTCCTAGCAGGACGAAGATCCCGTCGTTTGACTGCTAGCTCACTAGTCTACCATCTAACATATTTACAAGATCTACGCTGAGGTCTCCCAGACTTACCAGAACAAGCAGCACTACAACAACCATGTATGAAAGAATACATCGAACCAAAATCTAAACTTTGAAACTCAGACAGTGACATACTCTCAACTTGCAATTGCACTAAGGACTCAAACACAACCTCATCCCAATCTAGTCCTCTATCACACGTAGCCTGGAATGTTTACTGAACTACTCGTTCATTAGAGGTCACGCTAACCTCAATAAGGCTGTGATCAGTCGTCCCCCAACCCGAAACGATCTTCTAATTGAAGTCCAAGGAAAGGGCAGCGTTGTTAGCACATGTTACATCTATGTTACTTCGACCCATTGGACCCTCAAACATAAAACATTCAGACGGATTATTCAACACATGCAATCCGTGCACACTAAAACACTCCAATAGCTTATCGCCCCTTTGTCTAGCTCGGGCACGAGTCCCTGAGGTAGAGTTCGTGCTGTACGAAACAGGTGAATCAGCGTTGGCATCCATCCCAATAGCACAGGCTCTACCTCCTATATGTGGTAGAACCCTATCCAGATATACAAGAAATAGCTCAATGGGTTTACTATACTCACAATACATGCTTATTAAAAATAATTCTCCAAAGATACCCTTCACCCAGATACAAACACCAAACTCAGCTGTGAATTCATGCATCGGCATGCATTCAACCGCATCATCATTGACCACCACAGCAGCCCCAGAATGCCCGTCTGACGCAAGGACTCTCATACTAGATGGGAGTCCTCTAACAGAACCAAAGGCCCTATAGGGCTCCTGCAACAGCGCAAAGCTGATACGTCGCTCACACAAATAAACACCCAATTCATACATACATGCGGCCGTTCTTGCACAATTCAATTGCACTTATCTGTGGAGCGACATATTAATGCCTTGAATTAACCCTCATAACTTGCTTCGCATAGACTGGACAGGCGGAAGGACTTGATCACATGCCCTGCTGGTAGACCATGCATTGCACAGTTTCTTCAATGTGGTGGATTCTTGCAACGCGAAACGAAATGACCAGGCTGTGAACAACGTGAACATATGGCCTCGGTGGCCCTAGAATCGACCTCACGATGGTTGAAACCAAGACACCTATAACATGTCGCTACCGGGTCCTGCTGTCTAATTCTATATGCATACCATTTTACATATAACTTCACCCAACACAACAGATGCCTAACTACATCCTCGGTTCCCTCAAGTACAAGTACAGCAATTGCAGGTACACAAGAAAACCACGAAAATATGAGAATGTTAAGGTATCTCTTCCAGCTCAATGATTTTGCCGGCAAAATGCGACCGATTTGAAACTCGCCAACATATTGGTAGGAATCATTTCTCATGCCAGTAGCTTTCCATGTACTTGGTGTTTCGCCTCGAAAGAAAGTTTGCACACTTGTGGCGAGAGGAAGACTATGCAAAACTGCCAAGAAAATTTGTTAGAATGGGAAAAAGTCGACTTCAAAAAGTTCCTTGCAATAAATTACAAACTCTTCTCGAATTTGCGTGTTCTTTCTAGAGGCACGCATGACTCCAGACAGATTCTTGACACATTATTGCATCCCCCGAATTGAATTTAATTCTCGGAGTAGTAAACACGCTTTATAATTGGATGAAAATGGAGTTCGGATTCGAATCTTTTGAAGGTGCAATGTCAGCCAGGAATTTGTGCATTCCGGGTAATCTATTCATAATTAATGCAAATTGCTTTTGGAAAAAACTGATGTTTTGCAAAATTTACCTACACCTGCAGATCGCGTTGTTTGAATTATTTCAAATGTTTCCGAGAATTTCGAGCAGAAAATCGGGAGGCCGAAACATGACATTTAAATCATGTTCAAGCCAACCGTGGTCTTTTATACCAAGTAGAGCATTTTCCCAGGGGATGTGTCAACATAACAGCACTCGGAATGTGGTTCCCCTCTTCTATTTTTCCTTACTTCTTGAAGGCACCTTGGAGAAGATGAGTGGCTTTGAATAGTTGTCACTTTTTAAGAGCTTTACTAAGCCCACTATCACCAAGAAACTTTTTAAATTTCAAGCTCGTTGGAATCCTGTAATGGAATTTTGAAGGGCTCGTACCGACATAAGAACGTTAAGTCCTAGAGGCGTGGCAACAAACTGTACCCCAAACGTCAACTGTTCAGCCGCTCAGAAGTTCAAGACGTTGGTGGCTGCTGGCTGACTAACTCAGTGCGGCGAGGTTCAACTTGTTCCATTAATGAACCAGCTACCGCAAAGCCCGATTTTCAAAACTTAACATTGAAAGTATAACGTTACTGTACCTTTTATTTTTTCCAAAAATCAACACAACAAAATCGATCGCGCCTCAGCTCAACGGAATACCGAAATGTTGCAGTGCCCGAAAATAAACGACGTTAATTATCACTATTGCAAAAAGAAATCAAATCGTTACACGAATGCCGAACAAAAATTTACGGACCGAACTAAAAACTTCGGCATTGCGGGACCCGACCCGACAAAACAGCTGATGCCCTATATCACTTGAATTCTTATCTGTGCGCAATCATCTTCCTCCTGAAAAACATTAACGACCGATGGAAAGAAACTATGAACTTAGTACTTCATTATTATTTTTAAATTTAATTTTAATAAACTTTAATTAATTTAACAACAAAGAAATAAACTATCTATCTTAATAATCAATGCATTGATGCACTAATACATACATCATAATAAAAAGATCGAATGCTTTGTATAATTTCTGTGTAAACTTTTGAAATAAATCATAATAAAGTGGTCAAATACATAATTAAATTTCAGTCGCCGTTAATTTGTGATTATTTTCCTAGTCAAATCGATGATTATCAATCGCCTATTGGATTGTTGCAGACAAACAGCAGCAGACGCGGAAGAAAATTGATTTGGATTCATTCTCCGCACTAACATTTACATCTTCGTCAGAAATCAAAACGAAAACATCCCAGAACGACGCATGTGATTGAATTACGCTACACAAATTCAAGACAATTTTGGTGTTGCATGAAATTTCACTTCCTTTGACCCCATCTCAATTTGATTTTCGTTTTTTTTTTTTATAAAAATGTATAAATCCCCAATTTATTTGTTGAGCGAGCTCTAAGCATAAGGAAATATCAGTCCTAGTTCAAAAGTTTTTACTGTTCAAGGTTCAAAAATGTTGTCGTTATGTATCCGATGTTGTGGTTATGTATACTTCAAAAATTCACTCCTTAAGATAAAAGGCGGTAGTGTCCCCGTGTTGTAATATTTTCGACAAAACAAAAAACCTAATGAGGACAGCGCGTTGTCGTGATCGTCAAATCAAAAACGTTCTACCGCACAGTTCAACTATAAAAATTAATTTCACGACTGTTCTACGCACTCAAATGAATGCGCCAAAATGAAAAGAAAAGACGAAAAACGCAAATGTTGCAACTAACTGGTCCCTTTCTCACCCTTATTTTTAGACAATTTGCCTACGCGGGGTCATCAGCAAATTTCGATACTAACACCTTCACGTGTTTACGATAATGATATGCGCTAGCGGAGATAGTAAGAATTACGACTTATAAAAGCTGTTGTGTGCGACACTTTTCTCGACACATTTCTTTCTTTCACACCGCGTGATCCGTTCCCTCCTTTTTTATGTCACCCTGGCATTGCCACACGTCGAGGTTGAATGTCTTAATTTAGAGCTATCACGGGTGTCATCTTGTCGGAATTGCCACACTTGAGAAGTGGGTTACAACTCTTTTAGGAAAAGGTCTGATTTTCCACTGTTCACTGAAATATTCAGTGGATATTCACTTCCATACTTACATGCCGCACCATTAATCTATTTTTTGTGTTTTTTTGCGCAACATTTCACCTCATAACTTGGGTCGAGAGGTGAGTAAAATCATATATTTTTGCTCCACTTACAGGTCTCCATTTTGATGTAGGCCAGTGAAGGTAAACTTCAAATGGCTGCAATGCTCAACATTTGGTTAATGTACCGATAAAAACTCCGCTATATGGCACAAACTTGCTACAGCTGCCCTCATTGGAACGTCTTAAGGAGCCATAGGAATTCGGTAGTATGATAAATCCATGGTTATGGGTACGGTATACCTACTTAGATTGTGAGTGAAATCCCTTAGATGAGGTATGTAATAGGTCAGGAATGTTGATAGCTTTTATACGTCAAAAACCTCTATATGGTCATCATTATCTTGTTTCCTATGGAACAAGTTCCAATGGACTAGCTTATGGAGTACTTCAGAGACATCAAATTAAAATTGGCATTTGTCTCAACATATTTCTTGCGCGAGTCATTTTGGTTTCTCGGTAGATCCTTTGCAATTTTTTGGTGCTGAAATCCATGTGCAACCAACTGCTTTGTATGAACTCAATGAGCATTAACAATTAGTGTTGTAGCATTCCGTGATATTTTTAAAATTACTTCCACTGATATTTCTGCCATTGATTGTGAAACGTTTTCAAAGCCACTAATGGCGTTGAAATCTTTTGTTAGTGTAAGTTTCTCATCTTTGCCAACTTTCTTTTTCTCAACTTTTTGCCAACGATTTTGAATTCGCTTTAAACTTCTGAATCGGCCCGTAAAAGTTCAAAATTTATCTATTTACCTGAAGAATAGCCATTTCTGCATATAATAATTTGAAATAATTTTAAATAATAGTAATTAAAACATATTTTAATCATATAATTTTAATTTTATTAAATGTTATTAAATTAACAAACGAATCAAATAAAAATATGATTGGCGGTGCACTGTTTTATCCAAGCGCAATGCCGATAATGCGGTTCTATTGTGTATCAGTGTGATAGTACCTTAACGTCAAAATCGTGTCTACTGAATCGTAAAGATACATTCAAGATAGCTACGCACACGAGAGTTTGATGACTTGAGCTCATTGATTCAGTCCATTTAGGGCTTTTTGAATAAATGTTAGTGACCTTATCAGTTTGTTACAGTGGAGCAACAGTTCCGCTCAGTTCAACCTTCTCACTTCAAGACTAAAGAAACATAGAAGGTGATATGATCAGAATCACGGTTTACCTTCATAATTATGCTGAACGTACCTTTAACAGCAAGTGGGATATTACACCGATACTAGAAATACAAATTCAAATATCACTAAACGCACAGAACTCATTTTTGCTTATTTTGCAGATTTTGCTTAGAATCCGGCTGGCGTGCAACCCAGTGATGTTTTTATTGTAAGGCTAGTTCTCTAGTATTCTATTTATTATATTTATTATTATTTTTGTATTTTACATTTATTTATTATATTCACGTTAAATGTGACTAAGCCAGGTAAAATAAATTTCTCCATCATACAAGAATAGTACTTTGGTTACTTGTTTTCTTCAGTATATTAAGTATAAATTGTTAAGTATAGAAGTTTTGCAATCAGATTCCAGGTTTCACCTATTTCTGCGTAGCTAGGAAACTTGTTTCCTTTTGATTCGCTTCTTGAAGCGTTATCGATTAGCTTTTGTGGTGTCCACTAGCAGAAAGTTACGCTCACTGTTTTGACAGGAATGGTTTGAAGCTGTGTATTTAAGGTATTCAATGTAAAATATTTTGTTGATGCAGTATTCTGATTCAGTGAAAACTATAATGTTTTCTGCAATGGTTGTCAGTGGTACTGTGGTAGTCTATGGTTCGTGTGCTGGGTGGTATGCTGTCACGGCTTCTGGATTCGAAATTGAGGTTTCGTTATTGGAACTTCATTGTTTTGTTGTTATAATATTAACTTGATAACGGACATACCGTGCTTGAAGGGATTTAGGTGGCATACGTGTTGAAAGTATCATGCGGTAATCAGTGTACACTATTTGCGAGGAACATCTTAACCGCCTTGTGGTCTGGCTTTGAAATTGAGAAGTTGCTGCCAGAGTTATAGAATTCGAATTATTCTTAAAAATATCTTATTAACTAGGACTAAAAAATAATGGAATAAGCCCCTGTTTGAGTTCTAACTAATCAGCGTATACTATTAACTTTAAATATACCATAGTATAACCTCTACGCAGCGCTGACATTCTGACGGCATCGCGAAACAAACTATGAATAATCAATTTAAGGAATAACACAATCTCATGCAGGATAGAGAGCTTAATATTTATACGCTACGAGGAATAGAGATCGTTATGGCTGTTTTTCAAAATCTCTGCAAAAGCAAACTGCGAACTTTTTGTGACTTTGCGACTTGTTTTCCAAAAAATGGAAAAAAATCAAGTTTACAAAGGTAGCTATTTATTAATTAATTATTATTTATATTTTTTATTAATTAATTAATTTAGCAGAAAATAATTGAAAATACTCTCGAAGTATATATCTGTCAAAATTAAAAACATAACATCTAATCTATTTATAATGTTTGCTATTTCTATTTATCTAATCTATTTATAATAGTTAACGACACATAATATTTATAAAGTAAATTATTCAAAATGCCGCATGTGCAAAGTTTGAAGAGTCACTAAATTTTTTGTTTTTTTTTTTAATACATGAGAGTCATAGCGTATGGATACAAATGGTAACAGAGTTCTAGTGGGCAACGCATCGCCCTTTCCTCTTTACGTCTTATCACAATTCGGTTTTCTTAAAAAAACCAAAGCACTAAGGATAAATCATTAGTATACTATTTGCTATATCATTACTGCAATCTTATTGACATTCGATCTTATCTCGTCAAAACGGCTTCCATCTGCATCTGTAATAATTTTTTTACCACTCTCTGTTCCTTATAACCTTTTCACAAATATTATATCTGAAAAAATATAGTCAGACAATCAATTCAGCCTCTCTTTGTGCGGATTTGTTATTTTGCAGCAGTGACTTATAGGTTATTTCAACTTCGTATTTAAAAGTTCTGGTTCTTCAGCAAAACCCATCATACAAATTTTTACTGAAGATTTGACATACACATTTTTTTTTGTGATAGGTAGATGAAGGCTGATTACGCTCTGAGTGTGGAGACGCGTGCACGACGCGCATTGCTTTTGGACTGCCCACTAAAAATCTACCCTTTCAACCTGACAACCTAGCCTAGAACCATTTGACACATAACTTCGAGGTAGGCCTCGTGTTGACCGTGACTTGTCTATCTTGGGCCGGTAAGACCGAAAACATCCATGCCTGCTTAAGGGCTGGGTCATGTAGAAATCGGCTCGCCATGCGCCCGATTGAGCCACGGCTTCAGGTTAGTGATCAGGCGTGCAGTCCACCTTCCCTCCGTGTCTTGCTTCCAGCACTGTTGCCAATCGCTGAAAGAGCATTGCCTTTCTTCCCTGGTTCTTGTCTTTTATCGTCAGTTCTGAGCAGGTAAATATTTAAAAGCCCTTCTTCAAATCTATCAGGACGCCGAGGTATTCCACTGCTGATTTCTGTTGTTTGCGTTTGAACAGTTATAGGTCTCACTCTGGGGACTCTCTTCTTTACCAGGATGACTATTTCGGTTTTTTTCAGTGTCAGACTTAACCCATGAGCCATAATCCAGTCCCTTACTCGGTTCATTTACGTGTTTATTCTGAGTTGCGCATGGCCGACCGTGCGTTCACGCCATGGCATCGTCCGCATAGCCGATCAAGCACGACTCGTCCGACGATTCAAGCCGGAGCAGTCCGTCATAGGAAATGTTCCTCAGGTCCGGGCCGAGAAGGGAACTCTGCACGACATCTGAATTAAGTATCATGTTTCGACTACGTTCCTTCGTGCCGTAGTGAAGACTGAGATCTTTCATATACGTCCTAACAATCCGCATCAGATATACTGGTACTTGTCTAGCGCTTCCAGAATATCTACCCACGTAGCGTAAGTCAATGGATTTCGGACATCCAGAGTGACCATCAAGATGTCCCGTCGTGTGGAAATGCTTTGTGCCTCCGCACGTTCGAACGAAGTGGTGAGCAACACTTCTCCGATTGTATTAATGGTGGAGCAATCTGCTCAGCAGACATATATCCGTGGATATAGCTGGCAGCATCACAATAGCAAGTCTTCCCCTTTTTAGTTACTTGAAATTTTTCCGGCCGTGCCTAGCATACACAGTGGATGCTTTGCAGCTAATGACTCGAGATTCCCTTTTCCCACGCTAATCAACACAAGCTTCATCACCTACCGATTCTCTCGGAACACCCCTTCCCATAGGCATGTGTGGAACATGCTGAGGAGCAGGTCATCACAAAATTAAAAACTTCTGTACCACCTCAGCTGGAGTCCGTCGAGCCGGGGAGTCTCTGTTGCTTTTATACACAAGACAGCTTTCTCCAGTTTCATTTTAGTGGAAAACGAATTCTCATTGGTATTTCAGCGTGCCTGCATAGCTTTGTCCGTCTTTTCTGCCTCTTATCAGTGAAGCGACCTTTGAGCAGCGAGTTTCCAATCAGGATTTTTTAGCAGATCCCTGTTCACGTCGTCCAACAGGCTTAGCTATCTTTTGTGACTCTTCAATTTTTAACCTTTTGTACTCAGAAGCGAATGTTATATGAAGTATGGTTCTCCACTAAGGAAAAGTAAGTGTTTGATAACCCAGTTCCATCTGCCATGTCCAGGATCCTGATGATGCCATCTGATTGAGGCATGGTCCACTCGATTCGTCTAGCGCTGAAGTCACCTCCAATGATCACAATGCTCTCTGTACTTCAAACAGCATTGAACGTAAGTTAAAAAGATGACAACGATTCGTTTAGCGTTAAGTGTGGCTCCCGTTCAGCGTGGTGTGGTTCACACTAAAGAGTGTGATTCTCGAACACCGAGCCCATACGAAACGGTTTTATCGGCCCTGGCACTATCTGGCACTGTCGCACTTGGAAGTGAGCACTGTTCCGAACCCAGATGGTGGGTTCATCAGGATACCATATTGGTGAGCTTCTGGTGTGATATTGCTCGCTTGTCGGCTTACCTGTCTCTGTCAAACTGTTCAAACAGACCTTGGGCGGTTATGATTCAATGCAGAGTAATTTTAAGTATGCAAATCATTGCAGAAGGGGCTCTTTGGAAACACCACACTTCCCTGTGCGTGGGATGTGTTTCCAATCGTTTCGTCTTAGGGCAGACTCCTGACAAAGTGTGTCTCTGCCATGCGCTTCTTCTTATTATGCCCTGTTTTGGCTCAATTGTAGCAACAGTAGCATTCCTGTGTCGTAAGCCCGTCTCCACAGCACCCAAATCACCGGAGAGGAGTCGTTCTTTCCCGTACCGACATATAAACCACCCTGGTCTCTTCCTTCCTTCCTTCTTAGCTATCCTCTCTGTAAGATCAACTATAGCCATGCTTTGACTTCTATTGTTTCGTTTGATCAACTTAGCTTTTAAATCACTTTGTACGGGGAAATCAAGTTTTGCGAGGGTCTCCTATTTCGAGCAGATCCGTAGCAATGTCACCGTCTCTAATTTTTAGTGTGGTCATAAATTCTAGTGGGGTCACTGTTGCTATTTCTCCGAGAACTCTTTTGACTGCGTCACGGAACGCATCTTCCTTTTTTGCATCTGGTGCGAACTCAACCAGTAAGTCACCTGACCGAGTTTTCCATACAGTTTTGATTGCAATCCGGATGTCTTCCATTGCCATTCCCTTGATTTCCAAGTCAAGTCATCCACAAAAGATCTACCATCGATGGGTTTAACCAGCAGTGCCTGCCCAATAAGTTTGCGGCGCTTCTTCTTCTTTATTTCTTGGATGACTTGCAATGATTCTTTGCATTTCGGTTCCTCTTGAGGTTTATCGATATCAATTTAAAAAACGCTATTTTATCAGCTTTCTTGGCGGCTTTGAACATTGCCGCTTGAAACCCATTCTTTATCGCAATTTTAAGCGACGATTACTGCGCTGTCGAAGGGATTAACCTTTTGTTCTTCCTCTGCCTTCAGCAACCTGCTTCTATAGTGATTATTTGGGTAAGGAGGTCAGCCAACTCCAAGACTCCGTTTTTAACCTCCTACTTCCTTTTTTTTATGCAGGAACTTCGGATTGGTATCAATTTTCGCACTACACTATTGATTTGCGTTGCTCTGATGTGACTCCAACCATTGTGAAGTCAAATGCCAGACTGATCCCAAAAACAACGTTCAACTGCCAATTTTCAACTTTCAAATTATTTGCTCTGAAAAAGTGTTGTTGGTGGAAGTTTTATAGCTGCCAACTATATTTTTTGAAGCTTTAAGGATAATGTGCAAGTGAACGGTTTTTAAAGGAGTATTTGAATAAAACAAGAACTGTATTCTAAAGTTAAAGTTTTGAAATCATACTTTCGTCCCTAACGCATTGGTGACGTCAAATACACCTTATTTAAAATAAGATATTGATCGCATCAGGATTATAACAAATTCTGTTCTACTAAAAAAAATTTGTTATATATTCAGATTTCAATGTTATTTTTAAAGGAAGTTTAATTTGCGGGTAAATCTTTTTGATGGGAATGTATACAGCGGAATTTTATTTGCGAAGCTCGAACTTTCACAGAAAAAACGTCGAATATTCGGAACCCTTAATTGACTAACAAAATAAAAGCTTGTATAAACTGCATTTTGCGAATTATTAAGCAATTTTTCACAATTTTAACAAGTTTGTTGAAAAATTTTACACGAATCAGTGTATTATCAAGAATCCCAATTTAACCACCACACATTAATCGTATTCCTGTTTGATTAAAAAAACCGAAGAAGTAAAGTTTATAACGTTAATTTTCCACCTGGCTTTCGGTGGTCGCAACATATAAAGGAATAATCAATCAAGCGGGTTACATCGGATCGAAGTTCAAACAGCAAAGTTAACGCCTCATTGACCTTAAGAATCGATTTTCACATTGACGTCAATTAACTTTGGATTAATATAAATTTTAAATAAACTAGAGTTTAATTAACTGCCCTCATGTGAAAAAAGTAATCGTTTTCGTTTTTCAATAATTGGCAGTACATAATCATAATCCAACTCCGTCATTTTCCTTTGTAAACAAAATAATTTGATCATAATTAGATGATGGGATGACATTTTGTGAAAAAAATATATATATAAAATGAGGAAGTCCTATGGGTGAAATCATTTTAGTACAACGCTGAAATCATAATTGTAATTGCAAATTCCAAACTATTCAATAAATTGTGGACCTATAAAAACTCCGTATTGAAATCGAAGATATTACCGAAGATAGAAACCTTCGACGCATGAGAAAGTTTACCGATAGAACATTCAAAATTTCAACTTTCGTTCTGGTAACACTGAGGAACGAGTCGAATCGAAGCTTTATACCGCTGTGTTTAGTACTGTTAGCCAACGCATAGGAAATTTAATGTTCGGATCATTGGGCGTTACGTGTGTTACCGCAAGTGTGGGCTCCACGTCACCACGTTCACCAACCGGTCGCTCTATTTGTCACCTAATGGAAAAATTTGCGAAAAAAAGTTCAATTACAAACGAATCGAGCTCTGCGCGCATTCAAATTGTGCATATTGTGGATAATATCTCAGTTTAATACCAGAGTATGGAAAGAATCTCCCCGATCCAACTCTTTTGAAGGAATTTTGTGGTTTTCAGATGAGAACGTGAGAATATCTTATCATATATCAGAAAAATAAAAAAATATATCAGAAAAACAAGTACGTGAAAACTTCTTCATAGTAAGACCAGAAAACAAACCTCCAAGTATACAAATCAGCGATAAGATCCATGTTATGCTAATGGTGTGAAATATAGAGTCTAACCCAAGCATCCGCAAGTAAATTAGACACCTTTTAGTGACGGATCGTGAGGCGAATAATTCGAACGAAGCTAGACGGGGACTAATGGCGAATTTAATACAACCATGAGTCTAGTATGTGGAATGTAAATTCGCTTCAGAAAGATAGTTTGCGTCTGGTATAGTTGTTAAACTGTTTCAAGATTAAACTTGACATCAAGTTTTTTAAGTATTTTGGGATACGTTCCGATAAAAAATGTGGGGGAAATGCTCTTTAAAAACGCTTTCATATAGTCATGCATTTAAAACTTGAAAGTGTCACCGTCGGACAATTACAATAACTGGGTGTGAGAGATTGGAAAGCAATAGCAAAAAAGACTCATGTTCCACCCAACACAATAAAGTTTTACGAATCATGTAAAGAGTTAAACAAACAATCGCCATTGAAAGATTCAAATGTATTTAAATGTACATGTCAGAATGGCATTATTATTTCTTGGGGACTACCCACAAAACATTATTAATATTAAAAATATCAAACTGACCGTATTGAATCAGAGTTCTTAAGAAAATTTGCAGATAATAAGACAAAAAAAGTTTGTAAATTAAAAAAAAAAGACCCAATTGTCGCATGTGTTCAGGATAAGAAGGAAAAGTCTGTTTTCAACGTGATTCATCAAAAAGTCAGGAAGTTTATGATGAGCATTGAACAGTGCCGTACGTCTGCGATAAATAATGACCAAGGACAAATCAGGATAATCAGTGAAGTGAATGCGACTGGACATATGCAATAATATTTTGGGAGTGTTATATAGACACAGTTGTGTTTGACAATAGTTTCCAATAAATGCAAAGGAAGTTAGTGAAAACGGTGGTACGTTAGGGTAAACTTTAGGAAAGAAGCATTAGAAAATTAACACTAAGGAAAGAGACAAGCAATCCGAATTAAACGAGGAAAGGATGGATATTCTTGTGAGAGTCCATATCTTTCTATGCTGTGACTTGTGTTTCACAAGGAACAGACATTTTACTTTCTTGTAAAACAAAGATGGCCTTTGGGTCTTTATTTAAAAACCTTGAGACATATCCCTAATCGAAATAAACAGGACTAGCGGAAACATTGAGACAACGTTAATTAACTTTGATTCGGAGAAAATGGTATACGTCAGTATATAAATAGTACCCAAAACCACAAAAGGTCACAGACAAATCACCATGAAGTGATTGAAATGCGAGGAGGAGAAGAAACTAAATGTTGTGGACTCCATGGCCTTACCTGTGCAGATAAGAAAGGTGTGTTATCAAAAGCTGTAAAGATGTGAAATCAAGGAAGAGCTATTGGCCTAGGACTTTCATCCCATTGAAGTCTTATTCATCAAATTACAGTCGGACCCATCTAAACTGGTCAAGGTTCTTCCCCCGAAAGAGGAGACTATTATATTCAATATAACTATAGTCTACAATTTTTTTATCAGGTTGAGGCCGTCAAACCATGAGATCTGACAACATGCCACAGCTGCCAACAGTTTGCTCTTTCGTTCAATTGCCACGCAATGGCAAAAGTCGTTAAGTGTAATGAATTTAAATGAAATATGAAAAACCCAAGGAACGAGCACAGAATTGCGTCAATTGCAAAGGTATACATACAGGTATCCCTGTACAGAGGGAATTCCAAAAATTCAAAGAACGTCAAGAAGACATTTGCGATAAAGCTGCTCAAAACAACACAAATAAACAAACAAATATCGAAACCATTCACAATCCTACAAATAATCCATATACAACCGCCGCCTTCAAAGTACCAAATATGGTGAATTATGCAGGACCATGTTTGGTTCTGCAAAAATTCTTCGCATCTTTGCAATCTCAGTAAGTAATGGCAAAGATGATTCGGACATGATTCCGGCCCAAATTATAAACACATAAATTAACACAAATAAACAATAATGAATCTGGCGAATCGCATGGCTACATTTACGTGGGATGCAAATTAAGTATTTCATAAGAGCGAAGAGTTTAAACAATTGATTTTAGTTTATAAAATTGATATTATACTTCGTCAGGAAATCTTCTCTGAACCCGGAATTCCCTAACTAGATTCTTTAGAAATAACAGATTATCTAGTAGAGGGGGTGGAACAGCCAATAGCTCTTCTGGCAAGAAGAAATGTGAATCATTATCAGATAATAACACCGCAATTAACAAGAATAGCAGACATAGCCATCAAAGTACAAAGGAATTCTTTTGAGATCTTTTCCTGTACAAGCGCCCAAATAGCCCAGCATTAGCACCAGAACTAAACGTTCTCTTCAACCTTGAGGGCGAAATTCTTCAACGCTCTCTTTACCCATGAGGGCACAATCGTGGTCACAGGAAACATTAATGCCTATCACCATGACTGGCGCGCTGTGAGATGCAACCAAACTGGGGCTGAGCTTAACAAGTTTATCACACGTATCAAGGCAGCCTACACGTATCACACAAACCAACACATTACAGCGAAATGCACCAACCATCCTAGACTTTGGAATCTCCTTCTGAATTTCACAATAATATTATATAAGAATCAGAGTCCTTAACGAGCTTTCCTTGTTCGAGCCGTTTCACTTTCTTAAAAAAGAATATTTTCATTGACGAGCCATTCAAAGAAAAGGAAACAAATGATTGGAATGCTTTCCACGAAGCACTAGCACGTGAAAGTGAAATCCAAGAGTTGAAAACAGCTTGTTTTGTAGACAACATAAAAAAAATTGATGAAAATCATAAATCTGGCAAAATAAAGCCACTCAACCACAAACCTGGCCGGGAAACACAATACCTATAAACTCTTTCAAGATCCACGAAACCTGATATGGGGTAAAAATCAACCCCGAAGAAGGGCAAAGAGAACGGGTGATCCTAAATAACAAATGAAAGCTAATCGGCAAACTAAGAATGTAAAAAAATGTATTTTGGAATTTCGCAACAATCTATAGGAAGGTTTCTTACAAAGACTGGAACCTGGCGAGAGCGCCTTCTAGGGTATAAATAAATTAATAATTATTTAAGCCTACAAATCAAAGCAGCTGACCACATACCCACGGACCAATCGAGCAACAGTTGCATGAGAGCTCTTCCTTGGAAAAAAGGAGACTACCTAGGCAAAATTAAAAAAAAACAAAGGAGAAGTAACCTCAAGCCAACAAGAAGAATGTATGTTACGGCCACTTTACTTCCACGAAACAAAGGACATTATATTGAGTCTAAAAAAAGAAACTACAAGGTTCTGACTTGATAACAAAAATGCTGCTACAATTCCTCCTGGATAATATACTACAGACGATGATGAACATAATAAAGACAATTTCCCGTCTACGGAAATACTCTATGGCATGAAAATTCATACCAGAATTGCCATGGCGAAACCAGCAAAGATCTGACCTTCCTTCAAAGTTGGGGCCCTATAAGTCTCCTCTCTTCTCTATTAAAAATCACCAAAAGAGCAATATCATACAGATAACAGGAGATAAAAGAAGAGAAACATCTAATCCTCGATGAACAATCTGGCTTCCGCTGTTCCGAAAAACTCCAGCACGCTTGGGTGGTCCCACATATACGTAATGAGATGAATTCCAGAAAGTAATAATTCATAATTCATTCATTAAATGCAAAAATTATACAGTATTTACATTTTCCGAAAGCTTCAGATACCTTGGGTTTTCAATTTGACAGTGAGTTAACATTACAGTTAGAAAAGCACATTTTGTAAAGGGATGGTCACACATACCACTTGCATGTTGAGAATATTATCAAATCGGTCGCCGAATCATGCACTTTAATTAGTCAACGTCAGTTGAAAATGAGCAAACGCTTATATTGAGCATTTCTAGTTCTCATTAAGTATATGGAGCATATGGCTTTACTCATTAATGGCATTCACAACGGAATTAAAGATTTCAACACATTTGATTAGCTTAGTGTAGCCTTGAGATCAGCTTCAGATTGCGATTTCCCTATGTTCAATCGTCTCGAGAAAATTAAATCCGAAGTCGATCATCTGTGAAAATTGTATGGAGTGGGTGGGGCTTAATTCTTCGGGAAATGATGTTCGTGCGGAGTTAACATTCCCGTTAAGTCGATGCTCCTGTGTCCATGGGTAGTACAAATTTGTTTATGATAGGGCACTCAATGTGATGTATTATTTTGTAAACTTATTGATCTAAGGGCAAAATATTGTTTATGAATATTCGCATGATAAAATGCGAATGAAAATAAAATATGTGCTTGAATACTAGGAAGCAAATATGGTGATGTTTGTGACCGTAGTTCACATCGTTAAATTTTCGACCATTCATTTATACTACCTCTGATTGTTTTTAAGAATGCCATGGTGAATTGGTGTTACTATGTATTACTTTTGATGATTGCGGACAGAAATTAAAGCGTAGTGCGTTTCTATATCTATTTCCTCAATGGTTTGACATAACAAAAGCATTTAACAAAGCCCGGCATCGAGGATTAATCTTCAAAATGCATGAACTTCATATCCCACTTTCAATCTTGCAAATCATATATTTATTTCTTTAAGGCAGAACCTACCATGGCACAACAAACAACAATCTGTCTAACCTCCGATCAATCAAAGCTAATGACTCAGAAGGATGACCTTTCTGCCTAATCTTTTACAGTTAATGCACCACGGGTTTACCTATTCTTCGCTACATTGAGGTATACTAAGTAGGCGGCAAGCTTTCATTTCGCATGTAAACCGATGAAGCCGCTTGATACATACAAATTTTTCGTATACGTATACGATTATTTTCGAAAGCTTCCCACATTTTATCTAAGAGCTTTCTCAGGAATGTGCAAACGTCAAAGCTGATGGATTTGCCTTTTCAGATGCATGATGTTGATTCTATTTTCACCTAGAAATAGAAGTTACCAACAGCAATTGATAACCATCCTTAAGATTTATTTAATTTCATAAAATTCTAGTTTCGCGCCACAATTTGAATGTAATCGGTAGACATTTTTTGCCGAAAATGAATTTGCACATCCCTGTTTTCGAAAATTGATCAGATCAGCTGGTGTCAAGATTTGATTTGACGTTTCCAGTTTTGTGTAAACACAATACGGTGAAGGAGACAAATTTAGTTATTTATTGATTAAAAAATTTAATAAAAATATAATTTTGACCAAGTGAAAATGCCGTGGAAGTGCAAGCTGTGTGAGGAACAACAGCCGGAACGAAGCGACAACCGGCGAACTTCTTATTTCAGGTAAGTTTATATCATGGTACATTGAATTGCTCCATATTTCTTTTTATTTTATAAAGTGCACCAGTGTTTTGCAAAAAACCAAATAGTGAAATGTGAAGTTTTTTATGCGGTGAATTAGTAATAGCAAGACAAACACTTCATTCGGAGAGTTAGTGCTTGTTTTCAAAGAAAATATGTTCGATGGACGATAGACCGCCATTAACAGTGACATTAGAAATTTAATAATTTTTGCTAAAATTAAACATATAACAATATTAGTTTCATGGTTAGTTATTTGAAATGAGTGCGTAGTATCCTTCGAACTGAAGTTTTTACAAAAACTTGATCATTTAAGTGAAATTTCTGTTTATCTGTCTGATCGGTTCATATGTTCGAATACATCCTTGATGTGGAATTTTTCTATTTATCCGCCGGCACCAGTGATACGGTAGAATATTCCTAGTATACTTAATCGAGCTATTTATAATGAAATAGTTATGTGTAGTTTGAAGTTCGCCCTAATAGAATTTAATTGATGAATTGAAAAAAAAACAAGTAAAAAAGTACACGTTTTTAATAGTTTTTGCCAAAGCAGTCGGATTCACATATTGGGGGCACATGATGTAACATCGAAAGTTGACTGTTACATTTGAATTCTTATTTTTCAGGATTCCAAAAAATAGACGTCGGCAGCAGATTTGGAGCAACGTCATGAGAAGAAACACGGAAATTATAGTCAATCCGCATAGCGATAGGATATGCGAACGTCATTTCAGAGCGGAGGATATTGATTGGTCGGGAACAAGACCGAAATTATCTCCAAACGCGGTTCCAGTTATTGAAAAGATAAGTTGACTTTTTGGATTGTTTATGAATGAATTAACGATATTCTCTCGAGATCCCTGCGCGTAATACCCTGTACGTAAGTTTTCATGGCTCTTTGAGCAACCTTTATCGTAATCCGATCGAATAGTGAAACGGATTTTTGTATTAGCTGACTAAGGTATACCTATTCTTGGACTATTTCTAGTGTTGTGTTGTTCACTTTTGTATGTCCTTGGTTATGCTTTTATAATTGTTGAACATTATCTTGGTTTTACTTAGGTTCATTTTCAAGCCTACTTTTTCGCTAGCTGCGTTGAGTTGTTCTTGTAATTCTTCTTGACTGATGACTATGAGGACTATGTCATCTGAGAATCTCAAGTGGTTGAGGTGCTCACCATCGATATTCAATCATTTTTCTCCCGATGTAGAGTTCGGAAGATACCCTCTAATGTGGCGTTGAAGAGCCTAGGCGATATGGGTACTATTTATATAGAAATTTATTTAAAATTTTTTATAAAAATATATATAAATTTATATAAAATTAACTTATAAAAATGTTGTTATAGCTAATAATGGTATTATTATTTATTATCTCAAAGTAGACCAGCGGTGAGGATTAGGGCTATTGGCGATACCTCGTTAAAAAAACGTGTGATGAAACTACCTCTTGGGTCACATGGAAATGTTGCAACATAAGTGATATACACAAACTAATATATATTTGCTAGTATATATGTATATATATATTTGTTTGGATATCTAAAAATAGCTTGCCCCCGTTTTCGAAAAAAGTGCGAGCCTATGTGGCAACACACCATTGCAAATCGTCAAGCTTCTGGCTACATCGGTTTGTTCTTCCGCCGCCTCCATAGTATACCTTTATGCTTCACGCCGATGGTACGTGTATAAAGCTCCACAAGCAGAAATCGTCGCTTCAAAACTGCAAAGCTCCATTGAGACTCTGGTTGAATACTTCAAAATACTAGCGAAATAAAACCCAAGCAATATTTGTCATGAGGCGGGGACCAGAACATGCTCCAGCGCTACAAATAGACGGCGAATCAATACCATGGAACTGAACTGCAAAATACCTGGGATTAACATTATATCACTGTCTGAAATGGAACGAATACATGCGACAAAAACGACAGCACTGGTTAACCCTTTCGCTACGAGCGTCGTCTATAGATGACATCCACGCGAAGATCTGTGTGTACGAGTGTCGCCTATAGAAGGCATCCGCGTAATGGACTGTGTAAAGTGAAATTTTTTAGTTTATAAATACATGTTTATTGTTAACAATTGAAATATCTCGAAGTGCTTTTGCATAGCATTTAAAGAATCGTATGATCATGAGAAAGACAAAGATACACTGAAGGACGTGTGTTCGAACACCGAACAGTTTACTGTTCACCGAACACCAAACTTTTCGAACAGTTTACCTAGGCGCGATACACACTATTCAGCGTACTGCTCCGTACAGTGCCGCTACTCCGGCGGCTCGGTGGCCCGTTCAGCGGTGTCACTCCGACGGAGCACACTACCGTAGCGAAAGGGTTAAAGGTTAAAGGTTAAAATTCTCACATACGAACAGGTAATAAAACCGACTTTACGGCAGTATTGCGTTCTGTCAGACATCAAGGACTAACAACGAAACATTCCAGACATTGTAAAATTGGGCTTTAAAATGTATCGGTCCAATTCCATTGTATATGAAAATGTGGAAATGCATAAGGACTTCACATTAGAGACAATAGACAAATGCATACCCGTACGAGTACTCAAACTCTTCGACCAAATAGATGGACACCCTAATAAAACCATGGAATTTCTCAAGATCCAACCAACAGAAATGTACGAATCAAGAATAACAGACGAGACAGAAACTAGCGTAAATTAACGGTTGTAGTGCGCACAGGAATGCTCACATACAAGAATGGAGCAACAGTACTCAGTCGCACTGTCTCCACGAAATCAACTACTCTGGGTCAACAAAATTACCGAGTCTAATGTCTGTTCAGTTTCAGGTCCCACCGTTAAAACAACTAAATTACCTTTAACATTTTAAAGAGAAATGTCGCGTTTGTATGGTCGGTCTTACAACACAAAAATATCCAGATTCCAAAGAATTAATGAAAAAAGAAATCCTTGTGGAATATTGCAACCGAATTTCTACGGACATCCATCTGCGACACGAATACTGCAATCCGGGTTGGTCATGAGCCATACAGCTACAACTGCGAGCAAAAGTTATAAGGCACCCCTATTGTATACACCCTTATAAAAAGTTTGTGTAAAGATAAACTTTTTATTGTTTTACTATTGTGTTTACCCCGGACACGTAGGTATTTCATAGAAATTAAGCAGGGTTAGCGGATTACGTAGAAATATCGCAAAAACAAATGTTTATGACATGCAGGTTTGCAATAGCACATTATTTTTTCAAATGAGCTACTTTACATTGTGATGAATTTTGGTGTATAATCAGAGTTTGAAGTGAATACACGTGTCGTACTCAAATATTTCTTCCATATTCTTCGAAAATATTATCATATAATAATAATAATATAATATTTGGCCATATCAAAAAAACTGAACTTAGTGTAGAACAGCGCCTGAAAACTAACATTTTGCATGAACAAGTCATTTCGGATGTGAAAATAGGTCGAGAAGTGAAGTGTTCGCGTTGTGCGGGGCAAAATGCAATAAATCGCTTAAAAAGGACTGGATCCCTTGAAAATAGACCAAGAATAAGCAAAAAAAATGTGTCACTATCAATCGTGATGACCGACTGTTCATTAGGCAGTCTCTACAGGATCGCAAAAAACAGCTGTTAACCTAGCTGCAAGCATATCTGAAGAAAAAGGCAAATCTGTGAGTGTGCATACAGTCAGAAGAAGGCTTCTTAAAGCTGGATTCAAAAGTTATAATTCAAGGAAGAAGCCGTGGCTCTCGGAACACAACATGAAAAATCACAAATCATGAAAAATCGGTAAAACGTGCTGTAGTCAGACGAGTCTAACTTCGAAGTATGATTATTTACTTTATGTTTTAAATTAAAATAATGCACTATCTTTGAAAACTGATTCTGTAGTGAAAATGATGAAATCATAAATTTGACCATTTTTTCTTCTTCATAGGTGTTTGGAACTCCTGGACTAAGGCGCCGGATGGCCGAAGAAAACATAACAGAATTAGAGATGAGAAAAACGGTTCTTCTATTGGAAAGTCAACTCCAGCTCCGTCGAGCATTTTATTCCATCACACGAATAGTGATGGAATAAAATTTCAACAAGACCACTTGCCTCAAATCTGCTCACCTTATGGCATGGATAACTCGAAACGGCGTAGATCTCTTAAACTGACCACCACACCCGATTGAGCATATTTGGAGTATTTTGAGAAAATAAATAAAGAGGCACTCAATCAGCAATAAGATCACCATACTGGCTACTTTGAAGAATGAGTGGGGACAAATCACAAAAGAAGAGTGCTTAAGTTGGTAGAGACAATGCCAAATAGAGTGGCTGCTCAAAGTCAAAAGTCAAATCAAAAGGTGGACCGAACAAATATTAATTAGTTTATTGTCATAAACAATACAATTTGCAAAATATGTGATTGATTCCATCCTCGCAAAGCTAAAAAATAAAAATGATATTCTCCTTTTAATTTTGCGTTTTCTTTTATTTTCGTAGTCAGCTTTCGACCGTAATCGTTCGGTTATTCGGCATTCTTCAACTGTGGAAGGTGGAATAAGATGCGGCAGAACATGTGAGAGGTAATGGGAGAGCGGAATTTCTCCAGAAAATCTGGTCGGAGAAATGCTGAAAGCTTTTGACTGTGGCCCTCTATGGCACATTACTCTCGGGCACAGCGAAAAAAGATATCATGGATTGCCTTGGGGCGCGAGGTCTGGGAGTCTCCTCTCCAGCAGTCCTCTTCCAACCTGCCCCCTCCCGCTGGGGAGGAGATTTTCTCTAGGCTGACGGCGCCCTAGGACGAGTAAAAAAGAGGCCTAGCCCGAATTAATGTGTCAAACAGTTCCAGGCTAGGGTCTCTTGAAAGGAGGGGTGCTTAGTGGGTAGTCTGGTAGCATGCGCTACTAGAAATCCCACATTCCGGGCGTAAATTGCTTTCACCCCTTAACCAAAAAACAAAAAAAAAGGATTTATGCAAATATGAATCGGTGAAGTAGCAACGACTTGGACAAACACAATTAATGAGGTTCATTTAAATCAGGCAAATAAAAGGAACCCTGATCAGTCGAAGGAGTCACGAATTGCAAGGAATAGCGCTTTGAGAGAGATAGCGAGAGAGAGAATAGCACAGAGAGGTTGCTGCAAGGGAGGGAGGGAAGGGTTAGAAGGCCTTCAGTATGTACCTGTGGTGGCTAATTAGTGGTATTAAACCCAAATATATATCTAAACTCTAAACGCGATTTTTTCAACGCTAGTTTTTTTAAACTCATACACACTATATCTCACTTTTCAACCAATGGAAATTAAAAAAATCAAAGAGGATATGGTTCGTTGACAAAAATACCTGATACTAAACCGTAAAAATTCATAAAAATACTCTTTGCTATTTTTTAATAGAGTTAGTACACAGTAATTCAGTTTTTAAAGCAATTTTAAAAATTAAAAACATAATTTTTTTAAGGTTTTGTATCTCGGAGAATCATTTATCATCTTGAACTTTTCTTTTATGTTTTGCAGAAAGTCTCTTATGATATGTGTACGAGCTAAATAGGACTTGTTGTATTCACAGCAATTGTATATACACAGAAAAGTGTCCAAAATTAATTCTTCACAGAAATCTTATAGTTTATCCAAAAAAAAACTTGAAAATTTCTTTTTCTCTTGCGTCATGAAAGCGATCCCACTTAAAAACAAGTTTGTAGGCCAAAATGCTATTCAAGATAATTTCATAGCAGAAGGATTTCAATTGTTTATGAAGAAAATGCGATTAATGATGTCATTTTCTAAGAAAAACAATCTAAAGTCTTGGGTTGTTATCCACAAACCTCTCACCACTATAAATTCTTGCCATCGATACCCAAAGACCCTCAAACTCTCTGAAAATTCGATTGCTACCAAACTTCGTCCTGGCATGACTTGGAAAAAAATGTTCGAATAGCAATAAAGCAACATGAAAAGGCATACTCACCCACTATGTACAGGATAACAGCAGGTGGCATCACAAATGTGCCAACCAACCAATCAGTTATAGCTAAGTTCATGACAAAACAATTTGTTACGGTTCGCAAGCGTCTTGTCGTTAAAACGGATAGTATCACAAGGGTATTTCCGATAACAGTGACGAAAATCAACAAGAGGCACAGGATCGCTATGATTCCCTTTTCCCATGGCAAGTCAAGTATGCCCGTTGCAACAGATGTTTGGGATGTTGTTAAATTGCTGCTGCTGCTACTGCTACCACTACTACTGCCACCACTATTGCTACCACTGCCGACACATCCTTTTCCGCAAGAGTCATCCGCGCTGGCCACCGTTGTAAGGTTCCAATATGGAAATGTACTCAATAAGGCATTCGGCTCCAGGCTGTTCACCATCGTCGTTGAGTTCATGACGGTATCGAAAAACTGAAAGTGAAAATGCGAAAATATGAAATTTCTCACTTACGCTTGTGAAGATGATTTTCGATAAAATATCTAGAATGAAAATGCATTTGAATCTTTATTGAGTAGTTTGGGTTGAGTCGCAAATATTTCAGTCAAACAGGATCTTTGATAGTCGATCCAAAACAAAGCGAGTGTGTGAGATGAATGAAGTCCTTCATCTCCACAAAGAAACTTTCCACAATGAAATGAGTATTGAATTTCTATCGCACAAAAATTGGAAAGGAAACAAGGAATCATTGTTTCATATTTATTTTAGGGTTGCCAGTGACTCGAAATTGTTTAACACCTTGACACTTGTTACGTTGTCCGTTGGCATAGAAAAAAAAACATTTTCTTTTTCAGGAACAAAAAAATAAATTAAACACTCAGTAGTAAATTGAAAAATGAGTTAATGCAATGAAAAGAAAATATGACCCAAAAATATGAAAAGTTGTTTTGAGGACGCACTGCTTACGGGCATGTGTTTCCTTAAATGGTGTTAATTATTGGATGATGAGCTTGTAAAACCATGTTGAAATAACATTAAAAACAAAAAAAACTGTTTACAGTTTCAGAAAATGACCGAGCTGTCATCCGCCAATTTGAATTTAGTGGAAGGCTTAGGAAAAATTTGCCATAAATATATTTTGCGAATTGGCAGTGTTTAGTCATATTTAAAAATGTAAAGATTAGTATGCTCAGAGGAAGAAGAAAAAGCAAGGTTAAAGTGAAAGCATAAAAGAAAAAAGTAAGGATGTAGAAAGTAAGGATGTAAGAAAGTAAGGCATGTCATCTCCATGAAGCAAATTTTGTTGGCCTGCAAACTGACGAAGCCAAAAAAAGTACCTGACCCAAACAACAAAAACAACATCGAAGAGGCCAAAGGCCACTAAATCACAGAATAATAGGTTGGACCATCTTAAACATTAGTACCATATCCAGGGAGATGAAAAAGTGAAGGGTGGCCAGCAGAGGCTCTACTCAGAGCGCTGGCAGCCTCGAACAATGGCCTCCGTACGAGGCAATGGAAGATCCTCAGCGTATGCGCTGAGGGAAACGGTCAATTGCTAACCGCTGGAGTTGAGGAAGGTTCAGCCAACTTCATTAATAAGCAAAATGCCTCCCTATGATATAGGTAGGGTAGAATAAATCTACGCGAGTTGAAGGAAGTGGAGACAACCTTCACGGCTTCGGTGGATGCAAGGCGGGTCGCACTTGCTGGGGCAATTACGTTGGAGCCTATTCCTCCCGCAGCGGTTGTGGTGGGGCTGGCTTCGTCTGGGGCTGGTGATAGGGAGACCATTGCTCCCACAGCAGTTGCAGTGGAGCAACTCTGTCCGTAGCTGATGCAAGGGACCCCGTCTTTCCGATGGCGGTTGCAGGAGGGCCGGCCGCGGTCATGGCCAATGTCGGGGAGCGTGGCCCCCTCGCTGTGGCGGAGATGGAGCACGCTCCGTGCACCGCTGTTGTCAGGAGTCGTGGCCTTCGTACGGCGATTGCGATGGGGCTCACCTCCGCGACTGCTGCCGGGGGGGGGGGGCGACTGATTCCGCAAGCGTTGTAGGGGGGACTGAGATCCCTGCAGCATCAACGAAGCTCTCAGATAGAGTGAAATGGGGTACAGCAGTGGTTCCAGGATGGGAAAAAGAAGCTTATCAGGCCACCCTGCCGGAAGAGCTGGATCTCTCAGTCCTGGAAATAAGCTCCGACAAGGATCCCACGGCGGTAGAAACAAAGAGAAATGAACGAAGATATAACTCGCTTAGCACAGGTGAACCTTCATCATGCCAAAGCGGCTTCGGCTGTCTTGGTACGGATGTTCACAAAAAATAGGACTTGTACTGATCCAAGAATCCTGGACACATGAGAATCGTATCAGAGGCCTAAATACTCGCGATTCCATTGTAGTCTGCGCAGAGGGGCTGGATCCTCCCAGAGCGGGTGCTATGATGAGGAAAAACCTTAATTATATATGTCTTTCAGAATACTTGACACGGGACTTGGTACCTTTGAAGACCTCTTTTATGGTCAAGGGTACAACCCGTGACATAGTTATTGTATCAGCCTATTTTCCGGGAGATGTGGAAAACATCCCACCACTGGTGGTACAAAGGCTAGTAGCACACTGTGAGAGAAAAAATCGGACGCAATGCTAACGCCCATAATGAGCTTTGGAGAAGCACTGACAAGAATCAAAGAGGTAGTGAACTATACTGATGATGGCTGAGGATGGAGCACATCATCTCTAGGATCCCAAGACGCATCGATTGGGCACTGTACACCACCCATTTGCGGGAAAATCTCCAGCATGTCTCTGTCCAAAGGACCCCCAAAAATAGTCTTGAACTTGAGCATGCTACAGATGAGGTTAACAAGGCTATTGTGAATTCTTTTGAGGAAAGCTGCCATGAACGCGTCAAAATGTTGAATGGAATGAAGGACTAGCCAAACTTAGAGTGGAGGTTCGGAAACTCCACAATAAGGCAAAACGTACCAACGATTGGGACGAATACCATAGAGTTCTAACATACTATGCGAAAAACATCCGAAGGGCAAAACGTCTCAGTTTCAGATCTTTTTGCGAGAATGTTAAGGAAACACCTGTGGCAGCTAGATTAGACAAAGCCATGGCTAAACAGGGAAATAACTTTAACATTGCAGAAAGGTAAAGCGACGGCTGTTTCACCGAAAATGAAAAGAAGCTCAATCTACTGCTCATAGAAACCCATTTCCCGGGAAGCTCTGTAATAAATGAAGGGATTTACGAAATGGTACAAGAAAGAAGAAGGGCTTTAATTTCTTTCCAGCCCTTTAAATTACCTTATTTAAAGGGCTTATTCAGAAGGGATAAAATTTGCTTAGATCGCACGTGACACGGCTCTTTAGAAGTTGCTTGACATTGGGATGTGTACTAAAGCCATGGAGGTGAGCGAAAGCAGTATTTATACCCAAAGTGAGCAGATGTGATAAAACCGATTAGTTTAACGTCGTTTATTTTCAAAACGATAGAGAAAGTGGTAGATAATTATATGAGGACAACTCATCTAACAAAGTATCCACTACATTCAAATCAACACGCATACAGGACGGGAAAATCAACAGACACCGCACCGTACGAATTGACTCGCAGAATCAAAGGATCCTTAGAATATAAAGAGGTAGCACTAGGTGCATTTCTTGATATTGAAGGGGCCTTGGACAATACCAGCCACGTTGCGATAAAGAGGGCACTGATCATCCTGCCCTTATTCGCTGGTTGGCTCAGTCACTAGCGGAGTGAATCATCGTATGTAAAGTGATATCAATGCCCATCAACGTACGTACGGACCGGGGATGGCCACAAGGAGGTGTTCTTTCACCACTACTATGGACTCTTGTGGCAGATGTAGTCTAGACAGACTGTCAGAAGCTGGGATGATATGTCACGCGTGTGCGGATGATATTAAAATTCTAACCAGAGGAAAATATGAAGTGGCACTGTGTGATACAATGCAAGGGACGCTTCGAATTATAAACAGCTGGTGCCAGGAGATAGGTTTAAATGGGACTGATATTGGATATAAAAATGAAATCAAGTATCTCGGGCTGCTGTTGGACTGCAAGCTCAGGTGGAATGGACACATTAAGACAGTGTCTGTAAAGGCTGTCAGAGCTTTGATGGTGTGCAGGAACATGACAGGCAAGTCTTGGGGTAACCCGGGAATCCTGCGGTGGATGTACACAATGATGGTGAGACCAATCATCACCTATGAAGCGGTGGCCTGAGCAGACAAAATCTAGGAACGTAAGACGATGCTTGGACTCGATCGAGTTCAGCGTTTGGCATGTGTCTATATCACTGGAGCCATAAAGTCATGTCCAACGGCAGCTCTACAGAAAATCCTAAGCCTATCGCCACTTCATTTGGTGATAGAAACAGCAGCGATATCTACAATGTCAAGAATCTTCCATGATGATGAAGGAAGATAAAATGGCCACAGAATGGGGCACAACGTCGGATCGCATGACGTCAGCATTCAGCTTTCACAAAAAATTTCGTGTAGTGCTCAGTGACAAGAGGGAATGGAGCGTTGAATCCAATATGCAGCTCAAAAGACGGAATGCAATCAGGTGGTATACCGATGGCTCCAAGACATCTGAGGCAACAGGAATTCTAGTAACCAAGTACTACCAATCGATGGGAAATATGCCAAGTAACTTTCTGGCTGAGATCGATGCATAGACACTATAGACAGAGGATACAAAGTCAAAACTATAGATATAATATCCGATAGCCAAGCAGCCTTAAAAGCACTAAAATCCCCGGTGATTACATCGAGAATGGTTCTAGATTGTTGTAATACACTCAAAAAATTGAGTGCAGACATTAGGGTTACCCTATACTGGGTGCTAGGGCACGCAGGTATTGAGGGCAATCAGCAGGCTGACCAACAGGCGAGAAAAGGAGCATCGACAGCATTCATCGGTCCTGAAGCCTTTGGCGCAACTGAAATGAATTTCATTCACAGGGCCCTAAAGGAAACTGAGGATAGAGAATGCAATAGGCTCTGAAATGGACTTCCAGGGGATGGACTTCCAGTCCTGACTGGGATCTTCACGGGGCACTGTACACTCGGAGGGCATCTCAAAAGGATGGGCTTGGCAGCGAATGACGAGTGCAGATTTTGTAAACTTGCGGAGGAGACACCAGTACATCCGCTGGCACACTGCGACGCACTGTCCCGCAGGAGAAGAGACAGTTTAGGAAGCTCTGTCCCTGTCGAGGCGTAATTGGGACGCCTGAGGCCGAAGCAGATCATTGTCTTTCTCAGAAAGATCGATCTGCTTGAGGCGCTCTAGGCGCACCGGAAGCGGGGGCTCAATAAACCTGTAAGGGTTGACGTGCACCATCCGCGACAGCAAATCAATCAATCAATCCAGGGAGATATGGAGAAATACCGGCCTACAATTTTGCCAACAGTAGACCCCAGGATGAAACAAACTAACCAAATATATTCCTTCATACAATTACCAACCTATTTGAAATTTAAAAATGTTATATCATAATCTCCGTTTTAACTAAAAATGAAAAGAACTTTTAATTCAATCCTGCCTACTCCTCCGGTTTTATAAGCAACCGAATCACGTAAGTTTTATAAAATGCCTTGAAATCCCCTGAAAAATTATGTAAATTTCATTACGCCAAATTGAAATCAAAGCACATGAAACTGTTCATTACGAATTGTCTAAATAACCTGTGACATGTAAATCTCTTGTTTATACTGTGCAAGACATCTACCATTCCCTCGTATAACGCATATATAATGAACATGATCCTGCGGCTTGTGAGGAATCACCTCAGTTTGCTTTGCTCAGGAAAGAAAATGACATGAAATTTAAATAAAATTTTATTGAAGTAAATTGAAATTACTGTAGGGGGGAATTGAAAAGAACAAGTGTGTCGAGAGTGAATTCATATTCAGGACAAAGATATATTTACCAGATGCATACTAAAATGAGGAGTTCATCCATCATCGCAGACGGCCTGAATAAACACACACAAAAAACAAACAACTGATACTCGATGGTGAAGAACAAAAGCAGGACACGTGTTCACCTTAATCCAATCTGATAAATTTAGTAGAGTGGTTTCCTTTCTTGTCTTTCTAACCTTTTTTTGAGTACGTTGGAAAATTCGTTGAAAACAATGCGAAATTGTTTTTGTTACACCACAGCTTCCGTCTCAAGTGTCGTTGGAGGTTCAAAAATAAGCGAAAGACTTCCTCTGTCCAACATTTTACATGTTTACCTGGTTTAAAAAGTCTGACGGGTGACGGGCGAATCCATTTACTTACATAACTAACGCTTGCAAAAGTTTACTTTTATACAGGTCCTTTTGGGGAAGGACCGAATCAATTAAGGTTGATGTAAATTTAGGTTGAACAATCTCTCGAAAAACATAAGTGGAGCTGACTAAGCTCATACCACTGGCCGAGGTTCCAGCAAGGCTAATATTAATTTCCCAACGGAACTTGTTCCATTGAAACGAACTTCAATTTTCCAGGTTACTAGAACACAACAAAATCATGCCAGGACTATCAATCAATTCTAATTAGTTCGAATAGTGCTAATAAATTTTCACTTGGAATTGATGATGCTGTGAGCAATTGTTTTCAAGAGAACGTTCTTTGAATGAAAAAGCTATAAAATAAGGACACAAAAAAAGTTATCGGGCTCCTGTACTATTTTTAGCGTGAAAACTTACCAGGAGCTCAAGTTTTATCATTAAAAACCTGGAGCAGGCTAAAATTATTTTGGATACTTTTAATCATTTGAAAATTTGAATATTGGACATGTACACCCCGAAAATAAAAACGTTTAAAAGATGAATCCTTACAATCGGCATGAGTCCTTATTGGCTTATATACTATTTATATTTTTGAAAAAATTTAAAGATTTATTATCCATCACAACCTGTGGTAGCGCAGACCTGAAGGTTGGAAGAAACAGTGTCATGAAAATTTAAGCCCCGAAGCAGAGTAAGGATAATACTGCTGTTAACGCGTTACATCAAAACAAATGCTTTATTTTGAAAACAATGCCTTATTTATGTAAACAATGGAATATAAAATTAGAGGCAGTGAATTAGAAATCATGCTCTAATTAGGTCACTAGTGGCCCTACAACACAGCACAACGTGCTTTTCTGGCAGGACTAGACATTGCTTGTCGACGATAAGTTCTTTATCATTCAGGCCTTAAAATTCAAGTAAGCAATGTGCTCCTGCTCACCTATTTATAAGTCCTCATTGCATACATAAAGGATTTTAGGATAAAGGATTTTGCGAGCACACTTACTTATGTAAGTACTTCAAATGAAAGGAACTGCTAACATTGCACTGTGAATTCGAAAATCAAAGGATTAGTGTTCAAAATCAACAAAGTACTGGAATTCGTATTTGCATTAGTACCAGTGGGTACTTCAATCTGTAGAATTCATGCAATTAACTTGTCAAGGTGCGTAAGAAGTCCTCGTACAGCCTTCAACAAATCACAGTAAATTAAGCTTTTTAGCCATGATGAAAAACTCATGTTTGGTTGGATGGCGATATTTAATTAGACATTGTTAGTTAAAAGGTCTTGATGTTTGTGTAATTGGTAGAATTGGAATGCTAATGGTACTTATTAGCTATAAAATTCGTATGGGTAAAACGTGTATTGATTGGGGGTGAATGCAGATTAGCTAAGAGTTTGAATCAGATAAGATAATGCTGAATGCTATGCGATATGCGTCTAGTGCAAAAGGACGATTGTTGATTGTACTCCATTGCATTAATATATAATTATATAATCAAAACTTTACTTTTGTAGTATCCTGGTATAGAATATTTTCACTTAAAATTCGTGGCTGCAGAACTTCACTTCAGCGGAAAACAATTTTCCACAATCAGTTGACCAATGCACATCCCTTGATAATTGTGTTCCGCTTGTTTCATATCAGCGTGGATTATTTTAACCTTTTTTTGATTATCGGCTCCTATGTTATATCGAAAATAGTCTAAGTGAATCCTCAGGACCTCATGTTTTATACTTATCGGTCATCCGAAATTGTCCGCATTTACGCAGCTTATGCATTATTGTAGTGTTCCAGAGTCCCTTAAACCGCAAGTTTATAAATCAAATAGTGTGATTTTTACGTAATCAGTTTATAATCTAAATCGATAGTTAATATCCAAAATGAGAAAAATTCCAACTTAATCACAACCCAGCTCTGATCAGAAAAAGACCACGGGGCTCTTCGTTGACAGATGGCTTCCTGAGGTATTAGTTTAAGGTGCCACTACCCTGTGGATGGGGAAGGCTAGAATACATCCACAGTACCCCAATTTGTCATAAAAGCAGACTAATGGGAAACAGCACCGAGCCCGGACTATGATTTGACTCTCGACTGGATTCGACGCATATGGGCTGGCGGCCATGATATTCTGAACTTAAGGCTGAAATACAATACCGCGAGACGGCGATGCGTTAGCACGATGCGATTCTCCCTCGTCGTCACGCAACGCATTCAATTTACAATGCACGCGAGGCGGGGAACATTAATGCTCATATGAGAAATTGATGACATTTTAAATGAAATTTGCTGAAAACTGTTTTTGATTTTTTAAAAGTTTTGAATTTGGATTTTTCCTTCGTCTAGAAGGATAAAAGCCTTAACTAGGATGCATGAAATTTTCATTCGAAATTCATTTGAAATAACCATAGTACTTAAAAATTAATTAAGGCGTTTGAATTTCAAATTTCATTTAAGCGCCATATTGCATTTGACAAACTTCACGCACCGCGTTGCGAGGAATTTTCGTTTTTCCGGATATTTCCCGCCTCGCAATCATTGTACGATGTTGCATGCAAATGCTTGTTGCGAGAACTGCTTGACATTTGCTGCGAAACTCTCGTCGCACCCTCGTATCGCAGTCTCGCACTATTGTATTTCAGCCTTTAGTCGCTTCTTGCGCGGTACCGCCGGGGTGAAACCTGTGCGCGAACTGCTCTAGGCTAATATCAAGCTGTCTCCGTCCCGATAAAATCTTGACAGGCCTCAGAATACGTTCGAAGCTCGCACCATTGAGTTGGTGGTGTAGGTTCGGTCGAGTCGTACTCTCGATTAGCGCTGATCTGGCTCTGAGCACCTGACTCCATAAGGGCTGGTGCCAACCCTCGCATGGTCTCCCTGCTTGCATAGATAACCATGGGATCATTAAGGCGACTACACATCCGAGCGGAGATAGCGGCTCTGAGGGGGGACCCTTAAGAACAAAATGATGCAAAACAACAACAACAACAAACAGAACAACGAGAATAATGCAGACGAGACAAACAAACGAGCCGATGGACATAATTCTCACAACCGTAACGATTATCTTGGCGTGTTTTCCCGTAGTGGAAAAACCTTTCGTTCACCACCACGGTCTCAATCAACTCCAAGCGAAAACAGCAGTGATGAGCCGGTAGTGAATGTGGCTCCGGAGGTTTACGACCACCTCACTCCTAACCTTGCTTTTATTGAATCGACCTCAGTAGGAGGAACTAACAGCATAGAACCTAAGCTCTCGGTGGAGAAAGTTGGCGAAAAAGACCTGATGGTTAAGGAGGTTAACGCGGTGGATCGTTCAGAGGAAGAACGGTTGACTAAAAAATGCTGTGTTATCCTCAAACATATGCAAGGAGCGTGCATAAGTCAAAAGAATTATCGGTAAGGATGTAAAAAATGGAGTGTTTGAGCTCGAGGACCTCTTAGACCGCGTTGGCCTCTACAGAAGCTCTGGAGAAAGCTAAAAGAAGAACATCCAGACCAAACGGTGTACGTTAAAGTCACCCAACCCTTCCTCGCCAGTATCCAGAGGACTGCTGCTAGCCCTCTTGAGAGCTAAGAAGAGAAAAGTCGTAAAGAGAACGCTGCGGGCCGGTGGAAACATTGTAGCATATGTCGTCAAAAAAGCTGTTGGGGATAGTATTAATGCTGTAGGTAAAGAGCAATGATCAGTAACTTTCTAAAAAAAATACCCTTTCCTTAAAAACAAAACAAGATACAGTGTGTCAAAGTAGGTGAAACAAACACAGCCTGTTTCGGAATCCATTCTTAACAGACGGGACGCAAAACACTCGATAAATAGTAAGGGATCCTTATGTACTAAGTGCTTGGATCTGTAAATAGAGTCATAAGTTCCAAGGAGAAAGAAGTAATTTTTGAATACCATTATGTATAACAACACCAGTTATTGACATTTAAACGCTAAATAAAAATAATCCATGCCTTATCAAATCTAACAAAAATTGAAGACTAAAACTAAAAAAAATTGTCTAAATTTCTTTCAGGAGAGAAGGAGGGGAAGAAGGAGAGAAATTTTGCATGAAAAACGATTTGCCCATACAAACACGGTATAAAATGTATAACTCCTTTGAAATGTATCTCGAGCGGATAATCTCATCTCCTTCAAGTTCTTAATTCTTCAAATTAATCACAACAGTCGAGGTTTATCTTCCGTGGACTTTTTATTGCATGCACGTACCCATCAAATATAAGCTTTGGAATCACCTAAGCCAACACTTCCAAGTGATTTATAAGGAACATGTCCTCGTTTGTCTTTTCACCCTTTTAATTTAACTTTCCGACCTTCATACAAATAAAATATTTAACGAACACTTCATGTGCTTCAAGTGCAATATAAATAAGTTCAATAAAATCCTCCTGATGGCAAGTGCTCACCTCACCAGTAACATGTCCCGCGTCAGCGGAATCCTTATGGTAGCAACTGAATGAATATTTTAGTCGTGTATAAATGTTTGATGAAGGAAAATATTTTCAGAGAAAAATTGTAATTCGCGAAAGCTTTAAACGTCTTGCCAAGTGTAAAGTTCATAAGTAGCAACATATGCATATAAGGATAATGGGAAACAAAGAGGTGCTTCAAGGTGCCAAAAAGGTATTCATATTATGAATACGTGCTTAATAGTGCTGTTGGCAGTGTGGTAGTAAAAATTTAAGTTTATTGTTAAGTGAAATTCAAGTAATAAGGCAGGTGCCATATGCAGAGACGTTTTCGAGCCTCGGCTAAGTAGCATGTACTTGATGCGTCTTATTATCATCATATTCAAACCTTATAAAGGACATGTTATGACTCTTTTACAGCGTTTCGTTTTAAGCACGGGCATGAAATATGGCCAATTATTGGCACGTTCTCTGTTTATTAATTTTTGTAAAAAATCTGAACATGAAGGGAAACTTATCAGAATCTACTTCCACGACACCTCCATCCTTTCAGTCTAAACCATGTGTACCGATTCGATTGTGATACAAGCGCTCGAAGCAAGCCACAATTGACATATTATTAGTAAGAATAAATTGATTTCCACCCCCAATAGTCCATGACTAGCTTTTGCGGGTTATGCAACAGATGGCTATCCAAACAGAAAGACTTTCCCATTTAATCAAACAATTTAGTGTAGGTCCTTATGACATGGGGGGCATGCATGAATGAATACGTTATAGATATGATTCATCATATCCCTTGTAATGATTTATTTATTTCAACGAACTGAATCAATAGGTATTTACTGGAATAATTCAGAAATCGCTTCAAATTTATTTCGGGACATATGTTTCGGTGTACGTGGCAGCCCCGAAGAAATTAATCAAAATAGTAATCTCTTTTGTCGCAGACAAAATAGACATGTATGTCTGATTGATTAGGAAAGAAAAGGTACTTAACCTATGCATTGCATATAAATAGATTTAACGTGATTTCATAAATGTTTCTTGTTATTTCTTTTTCAGAAAGTCATTGAGTATTTCGTTGGACAATAAACAAAAGAAAACAACAACGAAAACCAGACAAAACTTGGAAGAATACTAATCCAGAAATTTTATGTGCGTTTCAGGTTGATATGTTAAATTTCTTTACATGCAATATGCGTCATCATCATATCCCTTCTAAGAAAGGGATAATGGGATAATAGTGGCCGTCAATTCAGTATTAAATTTCGAAGCAAAGACCTTAAGCTATTTACGAAACGAAAGCTTGAAATTAACTTCAACCACAAGAAAACATTGCAATGAACCCGTATGGGTAACATAATTTTGACAACTGACTGCACCCATGTCCTTTCTACATGTGGAGACTGACTCCCCTTGAATAAACCACACAACATGGACTTGCATGTTATTAATATTCAGGCAAAATAGGTTGAAAGAATAAAAGTAATGCTTCAAATCGTATATTGTAATGTTTAATCGTATATTGATATGAATTAAATATTTTTAAATAACTATTGTATGATATATCGGCCGGGCCATGCCATGTCCATTCGTTTCGGACAACTGTAGCCGACACTAGCTTGTAAATATTGAATGATACTTATCATATCATTCAATATTTACTCATATTAGATAAATTTTATACAAAAAAAATAATCAAATATAAATAATATAACCAAATATAAACAAAATATATATACCAGGTGCGTAAGTTTAAAATTTCGTTTTTTTTGTCAAGAGATGGTGCATGAAACAAAACGTCATATACGTCACAAACTCTGCAAAACGTCATATTCGTTTAGTTGTTTACGAATTAGTAGCATACTTTTTTTTCGTGTTAAACATGTCGAATTTTAAGCCAAGTAAAGAGCATTTGCCGCATGTAATGATTTTCTTGTTCAATCAAAAGAAAAAGTCATCGAATTCTTGTAGAGACTTACGGCGATCTTGCTCGAACCGTCAGGACTTGTGAACGCTGGTTTCAATGTTTTAAAAGTGGCGATCGAACGTGAAAATCGACCAAAAAAGTTTGAAGACTGCGAATTACAAGCGTTATTGGGCCAAGACGATACACAAACACAACAAATGATGGCGGAGCAGTTGAATGTCAAACAAGCCATTTCCGATCGCTTGAGAGTCATGGGAAAGATTCAAAAGGTTAGAAAGTGGGTTCCACACAAACCGAACGAACGACAGATGGAAAGACGAAAAATGCTGCATTGACGCAATGAAAGAAAGGGTTTTTGCATCAGATTGTAGTTGGGGATGAAAAATGAAGAAACCTAAGAAATCATGGGTAACGCCAGGACAACCATCAACATTGAGTGCAAAACCGGATCGTTTTGGGAGGAAGACAATGCTTTGTGTGTGGTGGTATCAGAAGGGAGTAGTGTACTACGAGCTTCTCGAACCCGGCGAAACAGTTAATACCGTCACTATCGACAACAAATGATGAGAATGGGCTCGATGACACGGCAAATTCATTCTGCAGCATGACAACGCTCCTGCACATTCAGCCAAAGTAGTCACAGAAACGATTTCCTCGCTTAGTTAGGAACTACCCCATCCGCCGTATTAACCAGACCTGGCGCCTTCGGATTATCACCTCTTCTCGTCGATGAGACTCGCACTGGCTGAACAACACTTCAAGACTTTCGAAGATATACAAAAGTGGCTCGATGAATGGATATTAATGAAACTTGAAGCTTTCTTTTGGAATGGTATCCACAAATTGCCCAAGAGATTAATAAAATGTGTAAAAAGTGAGGGCCAATACTTTTAATAAGCACTGTTTCGCTATTGTTCTTAAATAATTGCGTATTTTTCATGCAAAAATGAAATTTTAAACTTTTACACCTGGCATAGATTAAACAAAAAAATCAATTTACATGAACTCTGCTGCGCTGATTCTGACCACCTTTGCTGCCTCCAGCACAAATTTCCACCTTAGCTTGACTTCGGGAGGTCACTTGAGCACCTTTTTTCAATATATCTAGTATCCACCATAAACGATCTCCGTCATGAATTACGCAAATGTATTCCTCTTAATGTATTGAGTGAACAGCTTGCAAAGCACGTGATATCCATTGAAAAACTCTCTTTTTCCGAGCAATTTGGTCACTGTTTAGCTTCAATCTTTACTTATTCACTTTTCTGGATTCTATCCTATTTAATACTTGATTCACTTTCCTGAATTCTATCTCGTTACTTGATATTTTCTCTCCTTCTTAAAGGTAGTTGATCACTACTAGCACCCGAATTATATTGACGTAAGACTCTTTCCCAAAAGCGTTCCAAGAATCCAATGGAATTTTTTTAGCGAAGGCTTTTTTGAGGATTTTTTTTCTGAGACTTTTTACTTATTTTTTCTGAGACTTTTTTTCTATTATTAGTTAACTAAAAATTACCTAATACCTAAATCGAATTACAAATTTTTTCATTTTAATTCCAGTCTTAGTTCTCTTTTATTTCGTATGATTTTCTTTTAACTTAAAAATACAAATTAAAATAAAAAAGTAACAAAAAACTTAACAAAAATGTAACCAAAATCATCGCTCGATTCGATCATAACAAAAAATCCTTATCCAATAGCGCTTCCTCTCGTTTATTATTATTTTATTTATTAGTTTATTTATTTATTTTCATTTGTGTTGTTTTTTTTTGTTTTTATGTCGCCTACACAACGGAAAACATAACTCGGTAATTATCATTATTGTTATTATTATTATTATTATTATTATTATTATTATTATTATTATTATTATTATTATTATTATCATTATTAGCATCCCTCTAAGATGTGGTGAGGGGCTTGGCGAGATTACCTGTTATCCAGACAAGTGACGAAGTCACTAAAGGTACCCATTTAGCATATACACCCTGATGCTTGAAGGAGGCACGACCTCATGTGGGCTTTTCTCTAGCAATGAAGCTTAGGGTAAGGCTCCAGGGCCATTTTCAGTAGTGGAACACTCGGCCACTGAAGGATCCACAGATTGAAATGAATAAACCGCCAGGCAAGCAAGTTCGCTCGCACGCCTAAACTTTTGCTGACTCCGCCTCAAAAGTCAACCAAATTATTGGAGAGCTGAAGAAAGGAAACGGGTTAGTGATTTTCCAATGAGCGATTTGCATATGCGAACAGAGTGAGAGTGCAAACCACTTTTCCTGTATAAACATCTCCGGCTCAAAGCGATGGGGCAAAAAGTATGTGCGTGGGGGAGCGGAACCCCATGTGTGATTCCACAGGGATCTTGGTTAGTTACAATCCGAGCTCTAAGGGTAGCAAAATAAATTGTGCTTCGTACCAACAAGACCTCTAGTCGCAAGTTCTACCGTGGTCGTCGCGTAAAGATTATGCTTTGCACGAAATATAAGCGCGGTCCTTAAAATAATGAGAAACTCGTCTAAAAAACTTTCAACAAAGACATTGAAATGGGATCGATGAACTGAACTGAACTCTGTCTATAGGATTCAGCACTATTGCCGCAGGTGATTAAAGGCAGAAAGTGTGCTGAAAGAGCTCAAGAAAGCCGTCGAAAATTTAACTTCCTGCATTGAAAATATTACTTCCTGGTTAAATGACAAAAGATATCCTTGTAGCAACCAGAATCCGAATCCCAAGAAAAGGGCAAAGCCCGAGACACCAGGCCCCAGTCAGCGAAGGAGATAGTCGATGACATCCATCGGTGCGCTCCGAAGTTTAACAGAAGTCTCCAAAGAGGGCAGCGTGTGAGAGCACAAAGCACGAAAAGCACGAATGTGTGAAACTCACCGTGATACCTAGTAAGACGGACGCAAGGATACTTCACTCATCAAGCCGGTAAACAGCCAATTATTCTAATATATAATTATCTCTTCAAAGAAATAGGGCAAAATGTGGAGTCCAACGAAATAGTAGCCTGGTACGCGCGACCAAAACAGTCGACCTCCTTGTAGAACTCAAGGCGGAATCCGCTGACAAGGGTTTGTTCGAAAGTGTCATTAAGCGCCTCCTTGGCTCTAAACCTATTATCTCTTTATTGTCTCTTTAGAAATACGGGTCATTTATTGTGTTGCGGATGTCAAAGAAGTCGAAAAAGCCATAAGACAACAACTTTATAGCTTTTGGGGAATATTGACGCTTACCGCTTACCAATAGTAGACATTCGACAGAAAACCAAAATCAGGTGGGTAGTATGCAGGATTCGGCGAAGGGTAGCTTTCGGACTCGATGCTCTAAGTGCCTTAACTCCAGCCAAATTTGAATAAACTGCAAGGGGGTAGATTGACGCCACATGTGCCAGAAGTGTGGCACTCCCGATCATTAGGCCTGAGAATGTACAAAGAATCAAATTTGCATCATGTATAAGGCCAACGGCCTGTAGCCAGAAGATTTGCCTCATATTTCGGAAGAAAAAAGACACTTAGAGAAGGAAAAGAAAAAAAAATATTATTCACATCTTTCAGATCAACCTGCATAGTAGTGCAAACCCGCAGAACTTGCTCGACCAGGTTCTGATGGGGAAAAAGCCGACCTGCTATTGACTTCTGAATCACTACAGGAAGGAGTTGGGATGGTATTATGACTGATCTGGTGTTTGGAATAGTGTTCTCCGGGATAGTGCTCTGCTCCCAGTTCAGACCTGCTCCATCTGGGATGGCTTTGTGCTAATCGGGTAACGATATGGCGTTTATAAGCATATGTTTCATGCAGATTGAGCGAATTTCATCCTGTCAATGTAAGCAGGGCGAGGTCTCAATCACGGAAGGTTGAATCTTTGTTGGCGGAGACTCCAATGCCAAGGTGATTGAATGAGGAATGAGGCCTCATCCAGTTTCTAGAGGAAAACAAACTATAGAAATGGCAGTTAGGACAGTAGTCGTCATCATGAACGTTGGAAACACACCGACCATCCGCTGTAGAGGCGGCTTAGAAACCCTTCCGGACGTGACGTTCGATTCCGAGTCCTTAGAGCTTTTTATGCATAAACTCAAGACACTGGAGGACTACTGGGCGAGTGATCATCGGTGATGCTTGGATGTCGACAATTGTAAGTCGATGCGGTCACCTCATGTGGGATAAAACACTGATGGGGACCACGACGGTCACTAGAGGAGTCTTCTGAGCCAAAAACGTGGTGAAGTATACCAAGAGTTTTCTGGGTACTAGAAGTCAGCAGAAATCGCTGATAAGCAAGGAGAATAACACAGACTTCACCACAAAGCCCAACGTTCATTTGATCGAGATAAGTCACATTCTCGAACGCTGACATACAGGTCAGCTAGAAATCTCGTTCGTAGGTTGATCAATGATATGAAGGCTCGCTGCAAGCAAAACCTCGTTAAAGACATGAACAGGGACCCATAGGTGGAAGCTTGGAGCCTCACGAAAGTCATGTGGGCTTGAGTCGGATAAAATTACCGAGAAAGTTCAGGCGCTCCCTGTGTATCCCATTTGTTTCGGCGTTTCAGTGCTATGGAACTGGCCAGAACCGATCACAAAAAAAAAAACAAGAATACCACGGAATCAAATGGCATACAGGATTTCCACTGGGATGTCCCAGTGGTTCCCCTAGCGATCACCTACTTCCAGAATTTCGGGAATACGCCTGTCCAGGCGAATGGAACCTTCATATTGCACAATAGTATTTCTCTCAATACTGGGTCGTTTAAAAATAGTTACAAAAATAAAAATAGCCAACCAAGTAAATAAAAATAATGAAACACATATTTGAATTGAAAATCTTACATTGTCCGAGCATTATATTGAAATTCTTTTTTATTATTTTCCAAGTGTACATTTTGTCATCATTCATTTGGATAAATTTTGTTTTTTCTGTGGTAATTTACGAGGGTGGTCTGAAAAATCTCCGACCTTACAATTTTTATTACATTTTTCCACATAGCCACCTTGTCACTCGACACACTTCTTCCAGCAATGCTTCCATATCTTATAATACCATAATGCACAGCATTTTACTCTGCAAAATGATTCGAAGATGGTTGCCCATTCATTTAACGAAAATGTCGGCCTCCAAGCGCAGGTATGAGATGAGGGATTTACTTGGGGCTACATCTGGATGCTCATGCAGTTCAAACCGGAATTCGGGGATTTTCGCCATGGCAACCGCTTAGGTGTGAGACGGTGCGCTGTCTTGGTGAAACAGGATTAAATTTTTCTGTAAATGTGGTTGTTTTTCGGCAATTTCTGCCTTCAGTATGGCAGGTAATGATGCATAGTATGATCCTGTAATGGTTTTTCCTTTCGTAGATAATCTATTAAGGTAACTCGATGACTATCCCAGACTGACTATCCCAGACTATGGCGACTGTTTGCCATCACTTTTCCAGCCGAAAAAACAATTTTTGCTTTTTTCAGAACCGGTTCTCTCTTTACAATTCACTGTTATGGGATTTATGTTTGGGGGTATAATGATGTAATTCTAGAAGCTTTGATAGATCAACTGATCAATTCTCACTTACAACTTTGTAAGTGACTTATACCATTGCTGAGCTAACTCAACAAGACTCATAGGTGCCAAAGTTTAGATCTGTTTTGTCGAATAACTCGAAAGTGCATTTATATTTAGAAAGAAAGGTGGAAAGAGCTCAAGCTGGTTTCGAACACGCGTCTGTGCCGCTTCTCGTCAGGTGCCAACACACAGGCTGGGATGCATCGATTGGTACTTCCAGTTAGATGGATGCCGTCTGGTCATTTTAAGGAAGCAGATTTCGATGACGTTTTCTGTAATGTGACACCTTGACATCCGGGTGGAGAATCAATTGTTCTAATCTCGAGCCTAGAAGTTCTGCCTTTTCCTGGCAGTAATCAATTCTTCGAGTCGAGCAGAACTACCACTCGTCAGTGTGAGTCTTTGGGTCCCGCCAAACCAACCAGCGAAAGTCATACCTCGGTTTTTGTTTCTAAGCCTTTCTATTAGAGTAACTGAACAAGAATTACAACATATCCGTGGAGCCTATGACTTCACACCATCTTCACCCTCCTTCACCCCAACATAATGCTAATAGACCGTTTTAACAAGATGTGTCAAGTTGCGTCACTGTGATGAAAGTTTTATTTTGCTGAAAATGTAACAAAAATTGTTCACTGAATTTACACACTTTCGTGGAATATTAATTTAACAAGTTCAAAACTTTCAAAACAATCAAAAAAGTTCATATCCTACACTTTTAGGACACCAACCTATGAGCAAGAACAGCAACAATGAACAACTTGTGGTTTATAAACTGAAAATAGCTAATGAGTGGTGACTTGACAGATATGCAAACTCCTAAAAAGAAAATTTACATGAAACTGAGAATTTGTACTTAAGAAATTTACATGTCAATTTATGACAGAAAGAAAACCTAACTGTTCCTTTTTATGGTTATTTTTGGACTCAGCAGGTAAAATACATAAGAATCTATAATCTACACTGTGACAAAAAAGTATCCGGAAATTCTCATTTGAATTGCCCGCGTTGAGTATTTTTAAGTAATTAAGTTTCTGTAAGTTGGTAGGACTGTCCGTAATTACTATGCCAAACATGAGCGCGGTCTGTCAACTAGTTTGTTCACGACAGCTGTTGAAACCAGTCGACCTCAGTGGTAGTCTGCGAATTTTACAATGGAAAAAAATATTGAACAAAGAGTTTGTCTCCGATTTTGTGTTTTGAACGAAATTTCGTGTGCTGACTCATTGCGAATGCTGGAAAAGGCTTATGGAGACTGTGTTTTATCAAAAACCTAAGTGTACAAATGGTACAAAGCCTTTAAAAACGGTCGGGAGATCGTCGAAGATTTGCCTCGTTCAGGACGAGCGTCGACCTCTTCAACCAATGATAACGTCGAAAAAATCAAGGGAATTGTGCTCGAAAATCGTCATGCCAGTGTTAGAGAGATAGCTCGTGATCTCAATATCTCTCGTGAAACCGCTCGTTTGATTTTGATGAACCAATTGGGCATGCAGCGCGTCGCCGCTCGGTTTGTTCCGTTAGAGCTGAATTTTCTTCAGAAACAGTACCGGATGCAGGTAGCTGCAGACATGCTAGATCGTACGAATTCTGATCCCACGTTCATGGGACGGATCATAACTGGTGATGAGACATGGGTCTATGAATACGACACACAAACTTGCCAACAATCATCTGAATGGGTGCGAAAAATTGAGCCGAAACCGAAAAAATCTCGCAAAAGTCGTTCGAAAATCAAGACGATGCTTATTGTTTTCTTCGATATTCGTGGTGTGGTTCATCATGAATTCGTTCCGCAAGGTCAAACGGTCAATAAGGACTTCTATTTAACTGTTTTGAGACGTTTGCGTGAAAATATTCGCCGTAAATGGCCGGATTTGTGGCAAAAAAATTCGAGGATTTTGCATGACGAGAACGCACCATCACATCGAGCCACGATTATTAACGATTTTAAGACCAAACACTCGATTAATACCATCGACCGGCCACCTTATTTGTCTGATCTAGCTCTGTGTGATTTTTTTCTTTTCTCCAGACTGAAATTACCGCTCCGGGGAACCAGATTTGACTCCATAGACGCCATTAAAGAAAATTCGCAGAAGGAGCTGAAGGCCATCCCTGAAAGCGCCTATAAAAAATGTTTCCATGATTGGAAAAAAAGTTGGCACATGTGTATCACTTCAAATGGAGCATATTTTGAAGGAAATTCAATAAATATTGAAGAAGTTTAATATTTTTGCGTTTTATTTCAAATTTCCGGATACTTTTTTGTCAGAGTGTATAATAGAATCTATAATATACATAAGAATTTCTTTGTTGGGCAGTTTTAGTTAATTATAAAAAATCGGTTCGAAAATTCGGATTTATTTTGCCTAAACTGCGCCAACGCCTGGACAGCTGTTCGTGCTTTAATCTTGATTTAATACGTAAAAAACATGTTATTTGGACATTTTCATAACCTCTGCTATCTGTTTCACTTTGGTTCGGCGTTCAGCTCGTCTGAAACTATTTAATGAACTTTAGCAATGTTGTTATCAGTACTCGCACTTTTTAGAGGCCCCGAACGGTCACAATTTCCCAAGCTTCTATGGCTACGTTTAAACTCAGCTGCCCAAAATTTCACTATGGTAAATGATGGTACAGAATTCCCATACACAGAATCCAACTCATCTTTGATTTGCGTAGACGTATTGCCTTTCAAAAACTAAAATGTAATAACAGTGCTATATCCAACTCTTGCAATTTGCGCAAAAATGCTACGTTCTACACGCGCAAACGACAATCAACTGACAACCGCTCATCCAAAACCGTTTAAAAATTTTTTGTGATATTGTTGTTATTGTTATTGGACTTCGTAACGATTGTTGTCACAGGTTGAAAAACGTTGAAAACGTTTGGAAAGAAGGCGTTTCGACTATTTGCAACGATCCTCAGTTTTTTCTCGCGGCATACTTCCTTACGACAATCAGCTCTTGACCAAAAAAATCACCGGAACATTCCAACTGGCTCATTTCTGATACACTCCATAATGATGGACATCTGCTGTATGATGGCTTATGACTCGAAAGAGGACCGAGATCTTTACTTCCATTAAACATTTTTGTTGGGCGTGGTTGCCCTATTCAGTTGTTCGCAACATTGTCCAGCGGACGTTATATCATACTTTTACGAGGAACATTATTCTTTCTTATTATTTTATTATTCATTTCAGTTTATTGAACGATAAACATCTTAAATTAAAAATATTACTAGTATGCGTATAATCTATGAATCGTTAAATAATTAAATTAATTTTCCACTGATAGATGGGTATTCTATTCCGAAATTTCATATATTCTATCAGAAATCTTTGTGCAATGTAATATGAAATAAATAAAACCATTTTTTCTTACAGAATAAACGAACGTTTCTGAACTGAATCGTTATTCATCCCTTTTCTGAACATTAATTTTATACTTGATTTATTTGAAAACCATGGTTTTCCCCCGATTCTCAGAACCAATCAAAAATATTTCACCTGGCTCCAAATTTCGACCCCAATTGCTTAGCTTCATTATTTATTTGAAGCGTTTGTTAGTAGCATAACTAATAAAAAATAAATGCTTCGCAAATTGTTCAAAGACTCCAATACGTCTTTATAACTCATGATTTATAATGATAAATCATTTATCCACTGATTCACCAAAACAATTTTTATCAGAAAATTCAACCTTTGTAACATTTACACGCGCCATTCCTTATTAACACAAATTAGAGAAAATGGAAAAGCTAATGACCAGTAAAAATGCTAAAAATAACACTAATAAAGTTTATTACAAAATATTGCTAATCAGCACGAAACGTATGTAAATTAAGCAAAATGTTTCAATCCAAACACCACCTGTAAGTTTGCTTACCATATTGTACACAAATTAACACCACCCACAAGTTTTGACCCCCAGCACGAAAGCACAACCCCCGGTATAAGTAGAAAAAAAAAGTTAGCATGCGTTCATTGAAATTTCTATGTTTGTTTATCATTGCACATATCTTGTATCGTTACTCATCGACTTTAACTCAATTTCAATGATTTCAACAATTTATTGGGGATTTTAGCGGGAAACGCCGCAGACGATGTGTTTTTAATTGCTATCATGGGGGTGCTAAATGGTTGCAATAATGTTTTTTCTGTCATCTCGAAGGCTACCAAAATACCGACTGCCAATTTCAGTATGAGGAATTTCGAAAATTGTTTCAAATTAGGTAAATAGTAACCGAAACGGGCTCGTTAGAAATTTTGTTCGAGGCAAGAATTACTTAATTTGTTAATACAAATTAGTTAGACTGAAACGTTTAATGCAAGCATGCCAAAAGCTTGAATAAGAACAATTATTTTGGTTGGCGGCAGTTTACAGAGCTCCTTAATTATACTGAAAGGTTTGCTATTGTAACGCACTGAAATTCAAAATGTTTTCGAAAGCAAAGGCCAAAAAAATCTGCAAGAGATATTTTTGCCACCCCCAAAGCAGACAAGCAAAAATTTAAGCAAAAGTTTAAAGAACTCAACGCGGGATGATCTATGCAAGTATGCAATTACCTGCCAAGTGCTGAAATTTTCATAGAAAAGCAATTCGGAGCGATTTTGCGGAAAGTTTTCGAAATTTTCTTCAAAAGAAAACATTACGGATTACTCCACAACTTTCCCAGAAAATATCTCGCGGGAAAAAATTTCATTCGAATTTTATTAATTTTCGCAATCGCTTTGAAGATGCAATATAATTAATAATTTATGTGTTGATATTTGCTTTTCAATGTACTGCCATCATCATAATGCTGGAAAGGTAGCAGAAATAATTTTCACTTTGCATGTTTAAAGAAAAACGTTATGCTTTTCATTGAAACCTCATTGGCGTAACATCAATGGAAAAAAAACACTTTGCTCTACAAGAAATATTTGTAAAGTTTTTGTTTTGCTTCTAAGAAAGTAGAGATTTTACTCAAAAGACTATCAATCAAAGCCTTGTCAACAGTAAAGGATCAGCCATTGCATAACAACTCAGCAAGCCGGAAACGAGAAAATCGATTGCAGTGCAACAACCAAACTGTTCTAAAACAATGCATTTGGAAAACTCATAACAGACATCCTTCGTTTGACAAAGTCTTAATTTTCATATGTAGACTGTTCATAAAGTTACGATGAAAACGCACTAAAGAAAAAATTATTGAATTTTCCTCCCGTCTCTCTCACGTTTTGATCTCGAACGGCAGCCATCTTTCCTGACCTCCCTGTAGTGCACCTCCATTAATGAGATGAGCTGGTGAAAATTCTTGAATTTCAGCATAATTGCGTTGATATTGTTTTATGGTGGTTTTTTTTTTTCATAAAATGCCGCAACATCGTCAGTGATACTCATTTGTGATCAATAACCTAATAATTAAAGGTACATCTACTTCGCTCACGTTCACTGCATGTGAGTGTAGTAAAATTGAAGAAAACATGTTGAATAGAGACAAAGTAAATGAGAACAAACGAGACACAATTGTTGGCTGTTGTTGTCAATTAATGTCAGACAGTTGTTGATATTTCACTGCCGCGCGATGTTTGCGTAGCACAAAGAAGTTTTCGGGGTGTGGAGTTTAAAGACATCGCCGAGTACAAGATAGTTAAACAAATAAAATAAATACTTAATAAGTACTTAAAGGCTGAAATACAATAGCGCAAGACCGCGATACGAGAGCGGAACGACAGTATCGCAGCAAATGTCAAGCAGTTTTCGTAACATGCATTTGTATGTGACATCGTACAATGATTGCGATGCGTCTGTGGCAACTCGAAACGTCCCGACGCATTTTTCGCGTCGGAAACAAAAGTTAATGCCGCGACAAGTCTTCACTTGCCAACCAAAAACACGGCAAACTTACTAAAATTTCCTTAAGCCGTTCTTCTCGCTTCTCACGAAGGCTCATATCGGGGATATTTTATTCATATCATCATCTTCTTATCCCGGCATTGACAGAAGCCATAACCATAAGTTTATTTAAAGTAAAGGGATTCAACTTATACTAGTGTTTTAATCCCAAACGTCGATGCAAAGCGGGAAATATTCGGGAAAACGAAAATTCATCGCAACGAGATGCGTGACGTTTGTCAAATGCAATATGGTGCTTAAATAAAATTTGAAATACAAACGCCTTAATTAATTTTTAAGTACTATGGTTATTTCAAATGAATTTTGAATGAAAATTTAATGCCTCCTAGTTTTAAACTTTAAAAAAATCAAAACAATTTCATTTGAAACGTCACCTATTTGACATTTGTCAGATGAACATTATTGTTCCTCGCATCGCGTGCATTGTAAATTGAATGCGTTGCTTGACAACGAGCGAAAATCTCGTCGCGCTCACGTATCGTCTTCTCGCGGTATTGTATTTCGGCCTTAACCCTTTGCACTCGTATGACACCGTAGGAGTGGCAAAATGCGTTTTGCCGTTGCGCTAGCATGCCGCTGTAAAGTCGACACAATACGTTTACCCTTTGCGCTCGTACGTCGCCGTATAGACGACACACCATGTCTTTCAATTGCAGCGGGTTGGACGATCTGTGATCCTCTAAGCCCATTACTAATACATCTAAATTGCTTTCATAAACCTTCGTTGAGTACCTGTTTATGTAAAAAGTATGATATAACATGATATTTATCTTAGATATTACAACCACTTCAGTATTCACCAATTTTGGGGTTTTGAATATTAGTAAGTTTTATAACTAACACGTTGTGTTAAATTTGGTGTGTTTTTTCGTCATAAATTTTATATTTAACGTTTCGTTATATATTTTATAAAAAAACTTTTAAATTGCCCAAGAGATTTTTGCAAGGTGGAATCGAAAATGAGTTGCTAAATAGTGACGATGAGTTTTATATTGACTCTTCTGAGAAATGATAGATTGGATAGTGGTAATATAAGTGAACAAAATGACTCTAGTAGTGGTAGTGATATTGTAATCACTAAAGGATAGAGAACCATAACTTTACCATAAAGTTTAAGTAGCAGTGAAAAACACCAGAATATAACACAACCTACTAATTTCGGCCCATGGCAGGACATCAAATATCAGGATCATGTACCACATTGGATTCAATTTACTTCTGGGGATAAAATGGTAGGACCAAAAATTCCAGATACCTGTACAGAACCTTTAGATGTTTTCAAGCTCTTTTTTACCGATGAGCTAATAACAAAAAAAGTAAAACATACAAATAATTATGCTCGACATAAAGAAACACTGAAGAGGTTGTCAAACCATTCTATATGGCACACGTTTGTAAATACTATTGTAGAAGAGTTTAATGCACTTATTGTTGTTGTCCTTAATATGGGTACGATAACTAAATGTAATATCCAAGAGTATTGGTCACAACAGTTTAAGGCCAAGATACCTTTCTTTAGTAACATATTTAGAAGAAAACGATTTTTACAAATTTTTTGGACGCTCATCTTGCATCAAAACGGTCCAAATGACCGAACTCTTTGGGCGCGAACTCAAAAAGTCAACCACTATTTTGATCAATTTGACAAACAGTTCAAAGAGCATTTTGTTCCCTCAAGAGAGATATCAATAGACGAATCTGTTGTTGGATCAGTTTTTTAATTTACAATTTTGCCGTACTATAGAAGCTTGACTTCTGAAGATTTAGTGAGACCTGACTTACATACATATAAATACAAAAATTGCGTTAAATCTTTGCCAAAATTTACTGGAAAACAATCCAGGACGTAAAGGTTATCATTTTTACACTGATAGATACCATACAAGCTTGCCACTTGCAGAAGAGTTGTTAAAACTAAATGTTGATTCGACCGACACTATTTGAATCAACCACAAATTTATACTCAATTCAATCGAAAAACTAACATTTGCCGAAGATAACAATTTTGCATGCAGATCAGGTAATTTGATGCTGTTGGCATGGAAAGATGAAAGGGTCATCACTACACTTACCTATTGGGATATTTCAGGAGCGCAGCCTATCAATAAAAGAGAACGTAGAGGTAGCTTACAAATTGTAAGTAAGTTGTAATAAAACAAATTTATGGGAGGTATCGACCACACATACTCTTATTCAGTGTCAGGTTTCTTGAAGGAGTCATTGAAATGGTGGCGAAAATTATTTTTCTGGGGACTCAAAAGTCCAGTGTCAATGCTTATATACTCCATAAAATTTCACAACGAGCCCAAAACAAAAAAAAACTAATGACATATTTAAAGTTTGTTCGGGTATCGGTTGTCGAGCTGACAAAAAACTTTCGACAGGGCTCCAAAACTTCTGACAAACAATCCTCTGTAGATACAGAAGAGCGGCTAAATGGAGAACTACATACTTTACGCCAAAAATATGGGAAGAAAAAAGACTGTGAGGTTTGTTCTAACCGCAAATTAATAGTTGGCAGGCGGGAAACTAAGTACATTTTTGACAATTGCACCCGTAAGCTTGGACTGCATATTGAATCCAACGGTACCATACAATACAACATTATACAACGTAATTTTTAAACTTGTGTATAAATTTATTTAATAATAATAATACTAGTGATTATGATAATATTATGTTTTATTTGTGTTTTTCCTCCTCAAATAATACTATTTTTATAAACTTTTATTTTCATTGTTCTTCGTGTTCGATTCCAATTGTCAACCGTTTTAAATATTTCTCCGACCATAGTTTCCGGACAGAGATTTTCAATTTCTCTGAAAAGGTCCCCGCGCTGCTGTCGCGAGAAGAATGTGTGACAGGCGTCAGCCAACTCTCCTGCACATGAAACACAGTTAGGATTCCGTGCTCTGTCAATCTTGCGTAGATATGACCGAAAACAACCATGCCCGCTTAAGAGCTCGATCAAGCCGAAATCAATTTCACCATGCACTCGGTTGAGCCACGGTCTCAGGTCAGGGAGCAGACGTGCAGTCGGCGTTCCCTTTGTTTCTTGCTGCCAGCATTGCTGCCAATCGCTGAGAGAGTGTCGCTTCACTTCCCTGGCGGCCTTTTTCCTGTTGTTCGCTTCTGTGCAGGTATATCTTTCTGCTTGAAATCACTAGCACTGCCGTCTTAGAGACTGTTCGATATGCGCATGCAACTTGCAGCTCTCCTTGTCTCTGCAACTGTCCCAACCGCTTCGGTGGTACTCCTTGCTCAGAGTGTCGCCCCATATTTCTGACACAGAGAGAGTAGAACCGACTGAACAGTGCTCATTAAGAATGGTCTTCTTGATGTGGTGGGCCTCTTTTGTTCACTATTACTCGAAACATTGCCGTTACTCGCGCTGCAACCATGTCATCCATGAAAATAGGACGCAAGAAAAAGATAAAAAGACGCCCGACTAGATTTCCAACACTACTGATGAGCGCCATCTTGTTTGAGAAACCCGGGAGAATCCGAGATTAATGGCTGGAAAAATCGCCACTGTGGTGGAAACTGAATTGGGTACGCCATGCCATCTGGAAACTATGTGCCGTGTATTGCGCAAGCATAGTTAACGGAAGAATACAGTATAAAGAAAAAGAAAAGTATAACAGAAGAATACCACGCAAGGAACCGTTTGTTAAGGCCAAGAATCAAATCTGTCATTTAAAATTTGCCGTGAAACATTCAAACAAGAATTCTGAACTTCCGAAAGCGGTAATATTCACCGACGAATCAAATGGTAATATTTTTAACTCTGACAGTGTCTCATATCTTTGACCAAATACAGATCTGGAAGCAAAAAAATCAAAAGCCACAATCAAACGTGGAGGTGATAGTGTCAAACTGCATCTCTACAACATGATTTGGAATTCTACAATTCACTGAGGCTAAAATGGATACGTTGCAATATCTATAAAAAGAATGTTTTGAATGAAATCAAGCTGGGCATTCGCAATGACTTCCGATTCAACCAAGATAATGACCCGAAACCAAAATCGGGTATTGTACAATTATGGCTTGTTTGGAACTGTCCAATCGTCAAGCGACTGTACTAACAACAGGTACAATCGGCCGACTTAAACGTTATTGAAAACTTCTGGGTCATTCTGACCCATATATACAAATATTTTACACTTCTCACACAAATATAATCATAATGACGTCTAAACTGCATCACGCAAAGAATAGGTCAAAACTACCCCAGAAATTAAAAAACTGGCCAGTTCGATGCCTAAGAAACTAAAAATTTTTGACCGGAAGGTTGGTCATACCAAATATTGAATTGGTTTTTTTTGTGCCTTCAATGACAATGAATGGATTTGTGAACTAGTAGAAATAAGGTGTGGAAAAAATAACAATATGTGTTTATATTAGTTTAATATTTTGATGAGATTAGGTTTTATTGAGTATTTTATATGTGCTTGACGCATTTCTCTGAGCTTGAAGCAGACAGATCGATGCAACTGTGCTATAAATGTGGTATTCCCGGCATTAAGGTTGAAGGGTCCACAAACAAACCAAACTACATCCTGTGCAAAGCCAAGGTCTTGAAGCCCGAAGATCTGGCTCATATTCCCGGAAGCGGAAGGTAATAGAAGTGCAAAAACAGAAACGCAAAAAGAAACCAACCTCCAAGGCACAAACCATAGCAGGCTTTCTCAAACCGGCTGACTCCTCTTAGCTGAGACGTTTTCTTTGTATACTTACACGTGGCCGAACTCAAAGTGTCAGAGTTACTGAAAGTTTGTAGGACCACGAAACCGCCACTCAATTGGCACAACATCTTTTGAACGCTGCAACAGGTCATAGTCACCTCAGGCTTTCTTTCGCATTAGCAGCCGTTAGCACTACCCACTGACATGTTCAGTTCTGCCGTTTGCACGGTCTTGGACCAGCAGCGGAATTATGGTACTTGGGATCTGCTAGGGGTATCTCGAGGAAGCTGTTCGATAATGAGTGCCGCTACACCTTATAAGACTGCAAGCTTCCGGAAATCTTTGCCGCCATCAAATTGCACATCCAATGCACTCTAGAGAGGAGGCAGAGAAAGCAGACAATTGGATGTCATCGCCCAATTTTACATGCGATTCGAATACACACATAAAATAACATCATCGCTGACGCACTTTCATGTGTTGAGATGGTTGTGGTACCTGCTTGTCCACTGATCACCAGATGGTGCACGTCCTTCTGAGCCCACGTCTCAAACTGTATTCGTTGGTATTGCGCGGTTACTCAGCGCATTATGTCAATTTCAATGGTACAATCAAGCCACACTTGGCCCAAGCTCTTCACCACCGACATAGCTCACCAACTTTCGCACCCCAGCGGGCGTTCCACCGCAAAGCGCATGATTCGTCTGACCGAATTGGCGGAGTAGTGTACCCCGTTGGGCCAAATATTGTGTATCGTGCCAGCTGTCAAAAGTCCATGAGCATATCGTGCCAAACTTGGGAGATTCACGCTTGCTTCACTCAATAATATTGAGCGACATCAAGTCCAGCATCACCGCAAAGGCCTTTTTTCGACATTAGGATTGCTATTTTCAGCAGCCGTCACGAATTCAACCCGGAGGCAGTCCTCCTAAACCAACTCTACTGCCTCCTGGAAATCAACCATATTTGTACCAGCCATAGCCCAACGACATGGTGAAGCCTTTATGAGCGCTTTCCAGACCTGTTAGATGGTCTACGGAACATCACTACGGATCCCCCCCGAATTTATCACACCTCGGCGAACACCAACCACCTGCCCACAGGATTTTGCCACTGGCTTACGCCGCCTGTTCACAAGGATTCGTCCATTTCCGCCAGCCAGACACACTTCAAACCATCCCTTTGTGTTTCAAGTCGGGGCCACCTGCGCTTATGTGTTTTGCCGAATCGATGTGGTCAAGAAGCCACTCGACCGACGGTACACTGGATCTCATCAAGTCATAGAAAGGGTTTACGAACGCATCCCCGTTAAAGACACAAATGGCGTCACCAAGGCCTTCTCCGAAGATTACTTGAAATCCGCCTACTTGGAGCAATCCGGTGGCTAGTCAACACTACAGCAACCGCGCCTCTGTTACCCAGCTGACGGTACAACCAGCCCTCAGCAAGTGACAACAGCGGCACAAACCCATCATTCCCCAACAAAAAAGAGGGTAAAAGTTTCAGTCCCGTGGCAACAAAGAAATTCGCAAGAATCCGAAAGTCATTGGGGATGGAGTGAGTGTGGCATCTCGGAATGTCCCGACGTCAATGTAACCCTCACGGCATAAGCAAACTCTCGCCGCGTGGCAAGTTTTCTCTTGCCGGGTTTCTCACATCACTTGCCTCCGTCATCGAGTAAACACACACACGTGCAGTGCGGCAACAGTTAATTCGAGTGAAGTCTGCGAAATGGCGAGCATCGTTTGCGATGACCGAATCGACTAGTGCTGCTCAGATTTTAAGAGGCTGGTTTCTATTGAGGGGTGGTGACATCCTTTAGATCATCAGATTAGATGTCAGATATTTCATCTAACATCCATCATAGACATTGTGTCAAAACTTCATGACATTTAGATGAAAGAAACCTAAGTTATTGTTAAGTGACAGTACTTTTGTATCATCGGTCTAAAAATGAATTTTGAACAAAGAACGAATATTAAATTCTGTTTTAAACTCGGTAAAACGGCGGTCCAGACACATCAAATGATACAAAATACTTATGGTAGTGAGTGTTCATCCTGTACCTCTATCTTCGTGTTAAAGAAGGCCGTAATGTGCTGGATGACGACGAACGTTCTGTCCGTCCAAGATCAGTTCTGAACGAAATAAACGTTGATTTTGTGCGTGAATTTATTCAAAAGAAGCCAAAACCCACACTGCGTTACATGTAAATGCGGCTTAATATACCCCGTGAGACGATTCATTGCATTTTGACGATGCACTTGGGCCTCATAAAGATTTGTGTACGAGTCGTTCCTCACAAACTGACCAATGACCAAAAGTTTCTTCGCATTCAGCATTGCAAAGACTTGATAAAGGAAGACAAAGAGGACCTGAACTACCGGAAATCCAGACATGGTGTTATCAATATGATCCCGAAACCAAGCGATCAGAAGTTAGAGAAGTCAAAAGTCAGATTGCCAGATTGAAAAAGAGATTGCCCACAAAGAGTTCATTCCACAAGGCCAATCAGTTAATGCTGCGTTTTATCTTAGTGTTATCAAGCCTTTGTTTTCACGAATACGTCGTGTTCGGCCAGAATATCGTGAATAAGGAAGTTGGCGATGGTTACATGCTAATGCGCTGTCTCATCATTCAACGCTTGTGACTGATTTTTTGATAAAAAATGGCATTCTTTCCATCAAGCACTCACCGTATTTGCCTGATTTGGAACCATGTGACTTTTTTCTGTTCGGAAAATTACATTTGGCCATGAAAGCCATAACCAACATTGAAGACATCGAAAAGTAGACGACCGCCATTGTAAACATGATATCAACAAATGACTTAAATAACTCTTTTGACACGCTTACAGATCGTTCAAAGCAGTGTAGATAGTTATAGATAGTGTAGAAAGTAAATCCGTTTTACCGTAATAATTCGTAGTTTTTTTTTATTCTTCACCAGTCCGGTTAATTTTGAGACACACCTTATATGTAAGATCATTTTATTTCATCATGTAAGTCACGCATTCGCGAAAATCGCTTCGTCCTGCTACCTCATCCGGCCGAAAAAGTTGTCGGACCGTGGATTCTTTTCACACATGTTAAACATATCTGAAAACGTTTTCATAGATTTTCCGACTTGGAGTTTGAGCAATACATAGTTTGTTCGCATCATTGATCAGGATGGGCAATACTGACCGATTATTTTCCTATACAAATCACAAAAGGTTTTTAAAAATATTTGCGTAGCATTCCTGTGCCCCTTACATCCCCTTTCCTTTGTTTCCTTTGAAAGAAACTGAACGCGTTCAAAGGATTGGACGCTTCAAATGCTAAAACGTTGGCGCAGTACATTTCAAAACAGCCATTTCGTTATATTGTCAATAAATCTTAAATATTTGCACAATGCTAATGATGAAAAAGTTAAACCTCACTTTCGCTTACTTTTAGATTTTTTCTAGGAGTTCTAAGTCGATCCTCCATGTGAAATTCGAGCAGATCAGATATTGTTTTATTCATATTTTAAATTTGAAATTAAATTTCAAAGATAATTCAATAGCGGATTATAGGATCACATTTTTCACACATTTAGAGAAAATTCATTCATAATTGAATCTTTCACAAAAAGTAAAAGAATAATTATTAGGAAAAAGTCATATCATTCTTATAAATATTCACTACCTTAATCGACGTTTTCGCATTTCCAACTATTTAAGTTAAACAGAAATACTCTACTGTTTCCTTGGGCTTGACTGAACTTTTCCTTTTAACGTTTCCCTTTTGTATCGGCAACAATCAAAGCACAAAATAGTGAAAATAACTTAGATATCAACAAAATTTATCATTTGGTGTTCTTTATAACAATTTATTTCACCGTGACTGTAAATTACACTCAAAAAAACATATTTTTTTAAAGGTTTTGGAAATTAGTTAGTCAATAAGGAGGACTAATCTATTAATGAATTAGATCCAATTACGTTCTCGTATTGCTGGTTACTTAAATGACATTTTTCACAGAGAGTAACAAAAGGATAATTAGGCCATTCGGCCAACACTACCAAATTTTCCAGGCGCTCTGTTATCGCTCTCCCTACTGACATTAATCCACCAACCCACTGTCGTAAAAACGTCGCTACAAACACAATGTAATTACGCTTAGTATGAATTATCGCGTCCTGCCAATTATTTTTCCATCCACATATAAAAGCGCAATAAAAGGACAAAAACATCACTTTTTATAGTCCACGATAATCCTCGACACACGTCTAGTATTCGGAATTTTTGTTGGCTCGCGTCGTTCAAAGAAAATTCCGTGATGGTGAAAATCAACGCTTTCCATCAACTGGCCTTAAACATTTTGTAACAATCGTGGCAGACGCCGCTTCTTCATAAGTTTAGAGAGGAAAAAATAAAATATCATAATTTTTTGCTTCTGGAATTTAGTACACGATGTGCCATAAACAAATAATAAAAATGCCACCGCTGTTATAAGCCGTGCGAAACAGCTGGAGACTCCCAGATTCCAGTCATGAAAACGCAAACTAAAAACAAAAAAAAAACAGATTTTCTTAATCAGAACACAAAAATAGATAAAATTGTATCTTATACTCGTGGATGATTAACGTTGTCACAATCTGTTAAGAAAGTTGTCTGCATTTGCTTCGAAATATTTTCATTGAAAGGAAAATGTGCAAGTGTTGCAAATCAAGATTTGATCCCACTCAATCTTGTGTTTCAACTTCGTATAATACATCCTTGATAGTTCCTTAGAACTTAGCAGTGTAAGAAAGAAAAAACAACCTCTTCGCTAATCCTCCAATATTTTGTTTGCACAAACTCAACATATGAAATGCAAATAAGAAGCTTTTCTCAATATTCGGCAAATCAACCAAATCGCAGTAACTTCCTTTATTAGTTTCGCAAAAATGGAACACAACAAATCTGAATAATAGTTTTCGCCCACAAGGCGAAGTAAGCGTTTTACATGCCCCGAATTACATGCTACTCGATTTACTCGATTTCAATTTTACACGGTTTTTGATAAATGAAATAAAAAAAAAATTTCACACTTTTTTTTAATCCGTTCGATTTTTTTACATTGGTAGTAATAATTCTACGAATTCCATTTATTCCAACCTAAAACGTGGAACAAAATGTGTATTCCTATTTTTCCCGTTACAATGAGAGCCAGTCCCAGTCCATCGCTCATCAAGTTGACATCGTTTGCACTAGTGAAATGATAGCAATGCGATTTTTTAGAACCAAGAACTGTAAAAAAAAACGCATATTTCTCATTATATCAGGGCTCTTATGATCATAGATTTTTCGATAGCGTCGTTATCGCGATTATTTATTAATTTTTTTTTTTAAATCGAAAAAAATACCACTACACATGACATATTTAATGTAGTTCACTCGATGCTTATCAATAGATAGCTAATGTACTGAATTACGTCGTACATCCTGCACGTGATAAATGTTTGCATAACCCTTCTAGGCTAGACGCTCAGATGTACAACTATGTATCATTTGATGTTAGTAAGTCGCAAGAGAGAAATGAATATACTCGGATCGAAACGAAAATTCAATTTTCGTTTTCTGTTAATCCTTTTCTGTTAACCTATTAGGAGCTCAAAAAAAGATACATTCTCAATATTTCTTTTAAACTTTGTTTATTAGATCAGGAAATCAAACTTTTTGTATAGTATAAACCAGCTCTTTTAAAGTACCAGCAGAAAGAGTATTTTATTTTCCAATACATGAGCACATTATAGAAGGCGCCAAAATAGACCCCACAAAAAACATTGCTCCATGGTGGACAGTTCATATCTGGAACGATGAGTCTGAATCAAAAAAATTAAAATGCAGTTTAAAAAGGAAGACATCTTACAAAAGAATCGAACAAAAAATTTGGAAAATTCGAAAAAAATAATTGGCGAATGTTCATACAAAAAGTTCAATAATTCAATAATGATATTTTTTTGTTGCCGAAAACGTTTTATTTCACTTTTTATATCAAACTGTGGTCGACTATTGTAGAAGAAGCTGAAACGAATTAAATTCTTCAAGATTTATTTATATCGAGCGATAAGATTCGGAGATTAACTGTCCGACATTTGAAAAAAAAGTGATTTTGAGAAAAACGCTTTTTAAGTTGATCTAGTACATATCTTTAAAAAAAATCGATTTTTCTGGCTTACTATCAGTTAATCTGCAATACCACGACCATATATAGGTAAACCTTCTGCCTGAAATGCCTGCTGTCTTTGAAATAGGGCCTTTTTAATCTAAACGCCCTTCCTTCGTGGCCGCCTTGGTGGTTTGTTCAGCCAGCATAATTCTTTCTTCTTCTTTTCTCAATGCATAATCTTAAGAGCAGTTCCATGATTTTAAGAAGTGTTAAAGCGTAAGCGGTAAAGTGTAAGCGGTAAGACAGAGCATAAAAAGAACGAATGCGCAGACGAGTCACACTGTGTTCTCTGCCAGGAGTATAACCCGAGACCAGATGATTTGAAACATATTCCAGGCACAGGGAAGTGTCGGGTCTTCCAAGAAGCCCTAAGCAAGGCAAAAGCGCATCTGCAATGATTCGTATACTCCAAATCAATCTACATCGAAGTATCATCGCCCAAGACCTACTGGAACAGTTCGCGAGAGACAGGCAAGCTGACTTACTACTGCTGAGCGAGCAACATCACACCAGAAACTCATCAACATGGTATCCTGACGAATCCGGTACAGCCGCCATCTGGGTTCGGAACAGTGCACACCTACAAATGCAGGATCGGGGGCGAGAAGATGGTTTTGTTTGGGGTTGGTATTTGGGAACTACACTCTTCAGTGCATACCTAACTTCGTACGAATCGTTGTCGTCGTTTCAACTTAGGCTCAATGCTTTGCAGGACGCTGTTTCGAGTATTGAGGGCCATGTGCTCGTCGGAGGGGACTTCAATGCAAAGGGAATCGAGTGGGGCATGACGCTCGGGGCAAACGAATCGTGGAAATGGCAGCACGAACTGGGCTCGTCGCATTGAACACAGGCCACACCCCTACTTTCCGTCGATGGGGTTGCGTCGGCACCATACCTGATGTGACATTCGCCTCGGAGTGCCTAGCAAAATCAGTTAAAAATTGGAGACTGCTAGAGGATTACTCGGCCAGTGATCACCAGTACATAGCTCTGGAGATCCATCACGATGCTTCCCCAAGACCACGCGCTTGTTCTTCTGCGCTCCGTTGGAATACTGAGAAAGCGGATATTGAGAAGTTTGTTGAAGTGCTTATGGCACGATCACCGCTGTCGGAAGCAACGCTAGAGGACGGAGAACCCGCGGCAAGAGATGTCGTTAACTCAACTATGAGAATCATTACAACCGCCTGCAGGTCTTCAATGCCCCTACGAAGACCCCGGCACAGCAATCCTCCAGTATACTGGTGGTAACCTGAAATTGCCGGAAAACGAAGGGAGTTTCACAAACTACGACGCAGGACACAGCGAGCTCGAACCCGGGAAGAGACATGTATCCGATTAGCTGCTTACAAGTCATCTAGAAAATGCCTCCGTAGACTTATCAACAGCAGCAAGACCAGCCGCTGGCAAAACCTGGTGGACGACGTGAACAGAGACCTATGGGGCCTGGGCTACAAAATAGTAATGCGGAAGCTCGGTGTCCAAAGGTCACCTCACTCATACGAGGCAGAAAAGATGGACGAAATCGTGTGGGCTCTCTTCCCCATCCATCCCGCCATCTTTGAAGCCATTCACTATGAAACACCAATGGAAATTCCATTTTTCATGAAGATGGAATTGGAGAAAGCAGTCTTGTCTAAGGAAGGACAGCAGCCTACTTTACGACTCGAAGGAGGGTAGGCGAAGTACAAATCTTACTTCAGGTGTCGCTCAGGGCTCTATCCTTGGCCCGGACCTGTGAAACATCTCCTACGATTGACTCCTGCAGCTTGAACGGCCGGATAAGTCACGTTTGATCGGCTATGCGGACGATATCGTGGCGCTGGTCGCTGGACGCACAGTCTCAGACTCAATACGTTAATGCGGAGGGTAATGGACTGGATGACCGCTCACGGATTAAAGCTGGCACTGGAAAAAACCAAAGTGGTCATCTTAACGAAGAAGAGAATCCCCAGAATACGGCCTATCAGTATAGGGGACGAGCTGGTCGAATCGAAATCAACAGTAAAGTACCTGGGCGTCCTGATAGACTCGAAGATGAGTTTTTCCCAACAAATCAAGGCAGTAGCTGACAAAGCTGCAGCGCGTATGCCGGCATTCACCCGATTAATGGCACACATAGGGGGGCCCACCACATCAAGGAGACGGCTCTTAATGAGCGTTGTACAGTCGCTTCTACTCTACGGATCAGAACTGTGGGGCGACGTTCTCAGCAAGGAGTTACACCGGAAGCGGTGGGCACAGGTGCAGAGACAAGAAGCATTGCGAATCGCATGCGCATACCGAACGGTCTCCGGGGTGGCAGTGCTGGTAATCGCAGGAGTGATGCCCATCACCCTCCTTGCGAGAGAGCGCAGAAGTATTTGCCTGCGCAGAGGCAAAGATCGATGAGAAGAGATCACCAAAGAAGAGAGACGTCGCTCTTTCAGCGATTGGCAACAGTCCTGGGAGCAAGAAACAAGGGGAAGGTGGACTGCACGTCTGATCCCTGACCTGAGGCCATGGTTCAGTCGGGTTCATGGTGAGACCGATTTCTACTTGACCCAGCTCTTAAGCGGGCACGGTTGTGGCACGGTCTGTGAGACCCACCATATTTTATTTTGCTTTCTGAGTGTGTTACGGTTACTGAGTGTGCGACGTTGCCATTCTTCTCCATAGCTGGAGCTGTTGATTCGTTCTAAGTATTGCAAGCAACACATTAGTCGCGGAGTGACCACACAGGGAGTTACACGTATTCAAAGTTGAAAAAGATAAGTGAGACCCACCCCCGTATTTAATGTAACAATAATGCGCCATTATATATACATATAATTTCAATCCTTTGAAATGTAATTATGATTTCATATTCAGTTTTTCCATTGTTGTTTATGATTTTTGTTGCCTATATATAATTATTTGTGTTTGTTTGTAGATAGTTAAAAATATGGATCAAGAACAGAAACAACGACAGCGTATATTGTCAATTGTACAAGAGTCTGACTCGGATGTTCCGCTGTCGGACCGAGTGACACAGAGCAAGATATCTCAGACTCTTAAGATGATGATATGCCGCTGTCTACACTGTTGAATAGGATACGTTCGCAAATCTTGAGGGAGCATCCTATATCTGGATCAGCTAGTTTTTCAAACTACAAGTATTCTTTCAACCATTCCCTTGGTAAAGATGGCACAGTTTGGAATAAGACGCCTTTTCGACAAAGTATTAGAACTAGAGGCGAAAATATAATTCACCAGTTGCCAGGTGTAGTACCAGAAGCAAAATCGATGACGTCTGAAATGGAATGCTGGAATCTTTTTGTCACTGACGATATGCTGCAAAAGATACTTATGTATACTAATGCACGCATCAGACCTAAATTGCTTCATGTACCAATTTATCAAATTACACCCATATAAAAGAAGCTAGTTTGATTGAATTGAAGGCTTTTATAGGCCTTCTGAATCTTTCTGGTCTTTACCGCGCGGGCAGACAAAATCTGAGCGATCTATGGGCTACTGATGGAACAGGCGTGGATGTATTTTGGCTCGGAATGTCTTTACAAAGGTTTCATTTTATTCAAAGTTCTTTGACCTTCAATGATATTTCTACCCGCGAGCAAAGAGCGCAACTCGACAATATAACTGCGATTAGAGAACTGTTTGAAGCGTTAGTCGAAAAATGTAAGAACCTAGTAATTATCTAACTATTGACGAAATGCTCATAGCTTTCCGAGGTAGATGTAAATTTCGTCAGTTGTATCATCAAAGCCGGCTCAATATGGGATAAAGATAATTGCTTTAGTCGACGCACGAAATTTTTACATCAAGAACTAAGAAATATATGCTGGCAAGCAACCGGAAGACGCTTTTTCTATAAGCAACAAGCCATATGACGTTGAAGATCGTATTGTGTATCCTATTCCCGGCACAAACCGCAATGTAACGTTTGATAACTGGCTTACTAGTTATGAGCTTGTCTAGCATTTGCTCGAATAACATATGCTGACATCGGTTGGTACCCTGCGAAAAAATAAAAGACAGTCCCGCTGGAATTCACTAAAACTCTAGGAGTTGAAGTTTTTCATCCCGATTTGGTTTTCAACAGGACGTCACACTTGTTTCTCATGTGCCTAGCTAAAATAAAATAGTTTTACTGATGTCTAGCCTACACCATGACAATGCAGTCGATGAATCAAGAGGAAACAAGCAAAAACCTGAAATTAATACATATTATAACGCGACGAAATGTGGGGTGGATGTAGCTGATGAGCTATGTGCTACATACGACGTAATTCGTAATTCTAAGAGATGGCCGTTGACAATTTTTTATGCCTCATTGAACATAGCCGCAAGTAATGGTCTGATACTGAATAGAATTGATAATAATTCAAGCATAAAACGAAGACGGCTTATAAAAAACTTGGGCCTCGATCTTGTCATGGAGCGCCTAAAACTTCGCCAAAATATCTCATGCCTACCACGCGAGTTGCGTAAAAAGATTGGACAACTTGTTGGCGAATCTTCAGGGGAGCCTGCGGCAATGTAAGCTAATATTCGCAAAAGATACCAGATGTGTCCAGCTAAGAGAGACCGGAAAACCAATTTCATTTGCGAGATTTGCAGCAACAAACATATTTGTTTGGAACATATTGTACTTTTCTGCGCTGACTGTAGCAAAAACGGTGGATATTCTAGTTTTATACAAAAACGTGCCAATTAAAACAAAAAATTGATTTTTTATTGATTATAGAGTTATATTTAACTTAGAGAGAAAGATTTTGTTAATTTTTGGTTGATTTTTAAAAAATCCTGTATAAACAAGATTAAAACTTAATATTATATGATATTTCTCTTTTATTCATTTACATGCATACCTAAAAAGACGATTTCAAATAAATATTGCTTATTTATTAATAAAGTTCTGATATAATTCATATCTAATAACCGGGTCTGTAGGACCCACCCCAACGACTGTGTAACACTTTTCCACCCCCATGACGCCGGGTTAAGAATTGAACAAAGCTGGTAAAAAAAACAGGGTACTAAGACTGATTCTTACAAAATACGTAAATTACGAAAAAGAACCATCTTAACTCTAAAAAAATTGACTACTTCACCTTATGTATCCACTTTTTGTACACTTGTAGCAAAATGCAACATCGACCCCTGCTACGTCAAGAAATTTACATTAACAACCGGAGATAACGATAGTCTCTGTTATCTTCTGTCCGTTTGAGAAGGCACCAAAATAAGTGATTTCTGCAGAAGAAAAAAACTTACGGACGAGCACCCAGGTCATAGACGAGTAACCTAGGAATATCATTTCCAGTAAATATAAAGCATCGTAGTTCTCCAAGTTCATAAATATTAAAAGAGATATTTAAAATTTAGACTGAAATGCACAAACTATCAATAAAAAGAAGAAAGATGCTTCGGATTTGTTGATACTCATCAATATTCACGATCACATGAAGAAGAAGGCGAAGGCCATTTGAATAAAATGGTGGATGCAGGTTCAAACCCGTTCTTGAAAGTATATAACTAGGCATTACGCGCTGCTCATATTTCAAACATCTGTCATTAACAGCATAGTTAATTTATTCATATCCCTGGGAAAAAAACTGAAGAAGGCAAAGCTACATCTAAGGGGTGTCTTTTAGAGGTATAGAACTTAAGCATGGCAACACTTTTTACCGCTACGTATAGTGTGACAGCTGTCATGCGTTTTATATCCAGTTTGGTTTGCAATGTTATAATGAATAAGTTGACATCTGAGTAACGTCTTCAAATTGTGCAGATTTATTTAAAAAACGGTTCTGTTCGAGAAACTCGTCGCACACTTCGTAAATTTTGTGGCCGATATAACTGCCCATTAGAATAATTAATTCGGTTTACTATGGATTCTTTCCGCAACACGTTTTCTCTCACTGATAATACTAACCCATCCAGATAGCAGCTGAAAATCACTTCGCGAGACTTGAAAACACTTTTGCCGCATTATATGAAAACATCTGAAGGATAATCAATCCTTCATCCTAAAATACTTTATAGAAGCAATCAAAATGTACATTGGGAATTATGTAAATAAAATTTAATCAGGAACATTGTTGAAATAGTAATATTTTCAATAAATTTTTGAAATAATTAAATCCCAGCCTCAGGAAAATGATTTAACAACGGCTTATTGACTGACCAATATCCTTGAGCCCTTAGCTAGTAGTGCCTAAGCTAGTAGTGCCAATCGACGCGTCCCAGACTGTGAGTTGGCACCTGATGAGAAGCGGCAAGGACGCGTGTTCGAAACCAGCTTGAGCTCTTTCTACATTTCTTTATAAATATTAAATTCACTATCGAGTACTCGAAATATTTGATCAGAACTTCCGCACCCATGAGTCGTCACTGAGTTAGCTTAGGAAGGTATAAATCACTTATAAGTTCTAAGTGAAAATGGAAAAATTGATCTACCAAAACTTCTGAAATTGCTTTTATTTATTTTTTTTCTGATAGCATGGTTGCCATTTATCGATGCATTTTCACGTGGACACATGTTGTGCAGATTCTGTCTGTATTATTAAAAATCATAATCAACAATCAGTTGATTATCATTCTTGACTTTACTCAACAGAATTTCCCAGATTTTCCACCGAAAATCTGTAACTTAAATTCCATTTTCCCAGAAAAAAAAAACAAATGCTTACATCTACCGAAATTGTATATTTCAAACACGCAACTCAAGCAGTCATTCACCTTTTTTCGAGGACATTATCATATGCTTCGAAAAACATTTATGATTGCGAAAATTCAATAAAAAGGGAGCATTCTAATTTAATAAGTACGTCCCCACTAGCCTGATGAACAAAATTCACATATTTTCCTCTCACACATTTTCTTTAGTCCTTCGCTTGCGAATTGACAGCTAGCCGAATATCTTCATGAAATACCTGCAAGTGTGAATGAAATTTCAGTCGAACGAAACGTTCGATTCCTGAAACAATAAATTTCAATTCGCAGAATTTCATTAAGCGCAATAATTTTATTCCATAGTAAAAAACTTATGTCACACCTTAGTTGTGCTTCGTCTTTATACAAATAAGCCAAGTATCACTAATCCAATTATTTGAACAACTGACCGGAAATCACATCGACCAAATCACATATAAATAAAGAAAATATCGAATCATCGAAATTTCGAAAATTGTTGGCGTGTGTGTACACATGACTCCATCGTTTGTAGGAATATTAGGTTCGATGCACGTTATATGTTTGCATGCTCGCACGATATCAGTGCAAATACTATAATTAGTCGAATGTCAAATGAGATAATGATTTTGCTCTAACAATAAGTAGGTCGTAGATAAAACTAATGGATGATGATGTTCTCGATTTTTTCCTTTCCACAAAACTTGCTATTATATTCGCCTAGGACGAAAATCAATTGGAGTGGCATGAAACGAGTTCAGATTCATCTAAATTGGCGTCACTCCCAAAAAGGACTTTTCAATTAGATTAAAGGAGAAAATTTAAAATTAAGTTTGAAATTTAAGTTGTTTTTTTTTTCTGAACGAATATTGGTCTCTGGTAGCAAAAGTCTGAGAGAAATACTTGTTACAGATTATGATAAATCTCAATTAATCCTTGCCTGCTAGGACCAGTTCCAGCTGTGTTCACCACTACTACTTACACGAGTAACGTGGCGACCGCCGGAGCAACAAGAAGAGGATGCCTTCTGTGCTTCTGATCGAAAACATATTCATACTAGTCTTCAAGGATGGACAAGGATGCGATTAGACCGATGAAGTTGAAACCTGTTCGCAGCAAAAAGCTAGGATCCGCGTGGGTTAAAGTTTTATTTGGGCGACGAATATTCCTAAATTTAATGTCCTGGCAGTCCAAGAGAGGAATTAGAATTGCTGCGCGAAATCGCCTACTTGAGCTCGCACACAATTATAAAAATCTGAAAGGCTTGCAGGCAATTATGAGTTTTGAATTTCATCTATAACGGACAGGTACCTAAAGCAAACTATAATTCACTCAATACCGAGGGTTCCGCATTCGCGCCAAATGTTTTAACACCTGGTTGCTCCCACCCTGAATGAGAACAAGATGAAGGACTTTTTATTCCTTGATGGTGGAGTACGCGCATAAAAACGATATTACGCGCATAGATACGATATTACGCGCAAAGGTACAGCAGCTGTCAGTCTGACGACAGCCACCGTGCATACCACTGAGATCTTTCGTGACATGCACCGCGCTTATTTATATTTTGCAATTATATCAGTAATAATATCAGTTTGTTTTACATTTATTTTATATCCCACTAGTGTACTGCGTGCAGAAAATATATCGTGTCGGTTTTTATTTAATAAAATGGTTTTATCTAATAGTTTCGATGTTCATTTTACAAAACTCGACACCAAACTAAAACATTATCATCCATAGTGTATAAATGGCTAATTTTGGAATGAAACACAGCATCTACAAATTATAAAAAGACTCGAGAAGTGTTCTAATAATGGAATCATAATGAACATGTTTCGAATAAAGCGCCTTCAAAACGGACTAAGCCTTCTCTGGTTCTTATTTCACACATTATGTGCCCAGCGCCTTCCGTAAAGACAAAGAGGCGGCCGTCAAGTGAATCACCGCTGACGAACGTGGCGAAGTATAATCTTGAGGACCGGAGTTTGCTACCGAGGACCTTCCTCCCACGTAGAGAGGAGCCTAACCCTTGGCTTGGGAATGTGCCTGACCTTTTCCAGTTGCAATAAATGATTCCATGTATTCACCATGTATTCCATGTTTTCTTTTGCCCTGAAATCGATCGACATCGACCGAAATTTTGAAATGCTCAGCGTCGTGCTTTGCTCTCACCCGAAGATGACACTTCATTAATGAGTTAAGCGTGTTTGACGACTATATCCGTCATGGAGATGTGGTAAAATTTTGTGTCATGACGACTATATCCGTCATGCGTAAAATTTTGTTACAATTTTTTATTTAAAATTGTATATTTGGCGAAAACTAAATTTTATTCATAAATTTTAGCATGTTTAAAATGTTTAGAGGTCAAGACGGAATAAAACAAAAACTATACATAATTTGAGTTGAATTCATAACTTCCTGAGAGCTAACTTGGAAGCAATGCAGTTACACTCGATCTTTATCTTGATGTACCAAAACCAAAAACAAAGAACAAGATGGCGCAAAATTAATCACTCTATCGGAACATGTTATAATTATTTCAAATGGCGTCGTACGTCAATCATATTTGACATTTGTGAACTACACAGCTGCAGAATACAAACCGACAAACAATGGAGTGCTATACACCGCAGGAGCGTGGAATCATTGTGTTCATTTTTTTTTACCAATAATCGGTCGCTGATGTTGGCGCAGCGTGCATTTCGACGTCGATTTACTAATTGTGTTGCGCCAATAGGGCAAACATTCCGCCACTTACATAGCTGCTCGACTTAAACAGACTGGAGCAACAAGAGACCTTGCAGGGCGTGGCCGCCACTGGACTGGTCGTTCTGCCGAGAATACCGCGGTGGTGTCTGCCAGTGTCGCTGAGAACGAAGAAACATCTACCACACGACGGGCCACGCAATTGGGCATCAGCAGACGGACCCTATAGCAAATTTTAGTGAAAGACTTACACATGTAAGGGAATCGAAGTTGCATCATCATTGGAAATGGAGCAAGGATCAACATCTACAGTCGACCGCACCGAAGTAGAGCTAATGAATAAGGAGGTAGAAGAATTTAAAACAGCGACGGGGAAACTTCTTCATAAACGTAAGTTGTCCGCTTCTAGTGTAGAACCCCCAAAACATAGTGAGAATCCTTTTCTCCTCTTTCAAAGAGCCCACCAAAAGATACATCAATAAAAAACATTCCCCAAAAAAATCGTCATGGTGTCCCCCAATATTTGTAGAGGGTATTTCGGCCATCACGATCAAAACGATCATGGAACCCAACCCTACCACTAAATACCGAGTCACGCGTTTATGCGTAAAAAAATTGAAAATTATAGTAGACGACGTTATCACCCATGAAAAATTGCTTGAGACGATACGGAACTCAAACGCAGAATGTTACTCCTTCACCCCAAAAGAACGTAGAAGGTACTCTACTATCCTCAGAGGAGTAGACTCCGCCTTTGGTGAATAAGAGGTAAAAGCGGATATTGAGGATCAATGCCCCGGCATAAAAGCATGAACCGTTTCGCCACTGACCACCGGTTGGTCCAAAGCAAACGGAGTGAGCTTAGACCTCTGAGTGACCGTAGAACAGGAAGATGATCTCCATCGTCTTCTGAAGGTACGGTATATACTCAATCAAAAGGCAATCTGGGAAAGACCTGAAAGGAGTGAAATGCTACAATGATTTAGGTGCCAGAGGTTTGGCCACGTATCGACAAACTGCGCCTTTCACTGAAGATGTGTCGGTTGTGGAGAAGGACATAGCAATGCGGCGTGTCCAAGACGGCAAACAGACAAGCAAAATGAGCCACTCTTCTGCGTCCTTTGCAAAGAGAAAGGCCATCCTGCAAGCTACTCCGGATGCTCCGAAAGGAAAAGGCTTAGGGGAAAAATGGCGTCTGTAAAAACAAAACAACTAGATTTCCCCACCCCAGCCCCCGTCTACAGACCCAGTCCTTCTCAAAACACAACAACCGCCACTCCAATAAAAATCCAATCAAGCGTATCTTACGCTGAAATCATGAAAGGACTCTGTGCTGAAACGCCGCGGAGCGTATCAGTACAGGGAAATCCCTTTCAACGCCTACAACAAGAAACCTTGCTTGTATTAGGAATGCCACCAGGCGACCTACTAAAAAAAATCACAGAATTTTGGCCAAAATACCATATTACACCAGCACAAGACAAACCAATTGCACTGATAGAGCTATACCTTAATATCTATGAGGGCAAATAAGCTGATATCCATTTGCCTAAATATAAATTCCTTAGTCTCCCATGAAAAAAGAATATTCATTTCTAATTTAACAAAATCAGTACCACCACACATAGTACTTCTAAATGAAACTGTACTGAAATCGGTCCACAAGATCCGTGTGGACAGTTACCAAATTCTCAGGAATGACTCGGGCAGAGGAATCGCAATTCTACACCGCGATAGCCTTTCGGTTGAACAGATAACCATTGACCACACAGACATTTCTTGCACGCTAGCCACCATTTATACAAAGAGAACCAAGAAGAATCATGGGAAAACACTCATTGGTTAAGTATAGATTCCAGGGAACCTTGGAAATCCTATACAAACATTTCTCGGTAGGATCTTGAATATAGCTTCTGACTATGTCTCCATCATCTTGGGGGGGGGGGGACCTGAACGTGAGACACGATCAGTGAGGGGACTCTAGCCGGAACTTAAACGGCAAAAGTATCTATCAGTGGTACTATTCGAACGCTTTTTTGACGTGCGACATCATAAATGCAGGAACTCCGACATACCCAAGAAGCAGTTCTTTCCTTGATAACTTCATAGTATCCCATAATCTGTTAGCCCGAACTTCGACCTCCTATAATTGCTCAACCTTTCCATCAATATCCGATCATTACGGCCTACTAATAACACTTAATCTGAAAAATATAGAAACCAACTTCGTAAGTCCGAAAAAAAAATCGCTCCTATTCCCACGTAGACTGGATACAGTTTACTAAAGACTTCGAAGATTTCTTACCCCCTATCCCTCCAGCAAATAGAATATCATCTAACCAAGAAATAGATAACCATATAAAAAACTTCTCTGAGTCTATAATAGGCTGCATGGACTACCATGCCCCCAGAAAGCCACTAAAGCAAATGCTGTACAAGTGCCTTATGGAGGATACATTAGCCCTTACTATTGAGAAAAAAAGGAAACTCCAAAGGCTGAAACGTATTTTTCATAGGCATTACAACCGAGTGAGCGAGGAATATCTCACACTCAAAGCGGAAATCAATGCCATCTCCAAAAAAATTAGGGAGCAAGTAAGAAAGCAAATTAACGAAAACTACCAAAGTAGACTGAACAGTCTAAGGACGTCTTCGGATTTCTTTAGAGAAATAAATATTTTAACAGGACGACAGGAACAAAAGTTCAGTATTGATAGAGATCCTGTCAAAAGTGGGGGGCAATCTTTTTCTAATGTTAATCAAAAACTCCAAGTAATTTCCACCTTTTATAGTAACCTATACCGAGAACGTAGCCCGGAGAACGTGAAAACACAGGAGATAATTGCCTCTGTTAAAGCCAGACACATCGGATACCAGGGCTCATATTTAACCATCTTCTCCAATAACAACAAGGCCATGTCACCAAGACATAATATCTACATCTTCGGGTCCCTACCAATGAAGAAGAGATCAAGCGCCTTTTTGGGCTCATTATTTAAATAGGACCTGTAAAATTTCCAGGTATAAGTTTACATAAGTCCACAGATAACGTGCATTATCAACCTGTTCCCAAATAAAATAATGAGGAGGAAAAGTTTAGAAATACTCTTGAGAACGCTGAAACAGTGATACAGCAGACGTCTCCAAAGATTTTGGTGAATACAGCCAAAGTTAGATGAGCTGAACAAAAATTTCAAAGAATATTACAATCCATCAGAACTAATTTGTGCTGACAACTCCATGATCCCATTTCGTAGAAGGATTGCATTTCGGCAATTTTTGAAGCAGGAAAAGCATAAATATGGCATCCAAATTTTCAAAGTCTGCTGCGCATTTGGATACACGTCCAACTTCCGTGTGTACAGTGGCAAATTGTCAGATAAAATCAACACAACGCCAACAAATATTGTTATGAATTTGGGCCAGGACATATTTCACAGAGGCGACACAGAACGTACCGACATTTGGTACTCAAGCATAAATTTAGCAAAAAAAACTCATGGAATAGAATACACATTTGATTTTTCTCCGAAACAATCGTAAAGACAATTTGGTAGATGTAGGGTCCAAAAACCTAAAACAGGGAGAGTGTGTTGCAGAAGAGAACTGGGAAGGAAATTCGTGATGCGTTATTACTTTCCACAAAACATTCTTCAGAAATGAAATCTTTTCTCACAACAAGGTAAAATATCAATAAATTTATAATATTTTGATCAAAAAAATAAAATGTGTCCTTTTAATTTTGTGATTCTTTAATTTTCGAAATCGATTTTCAACTGTCATCGTTCAGTCTTCTTCACTGGCTTAATTATTTTCCTTTCAGTTTCTGCTTAAGTACTAACAGATCTAAAGGTACATAATCGTTAACATGTTTAAAACGTAATTTTCAAAGGTAATTACTGAAGCTTTAGAAAATTATTACGAATATTGTTAGATTTTTTTCAACAATATCTTAAAAGGATATTACTTTATTCGTCGGAATAACCATGAGTTACAGTTTCCTTCATCCTGGAAATCAGCTTTCTTTTTTCCCGGCTTATTGCGAAGCTTTCAATGATATTCAATTCACGAGTATCTTTAGTTTCCTTCCCCATTGTTATCTCGTATCCTTTCGTGATGATATGTTTCGCTACGGCCGACTTTGAAGTCGTTTGCAGTTCTTTTGTTCTTTCTTCTTTAATTCTCTTGCCAATGAGTCTCTTCGTTCGATCTTTGTACAATTCTTCACGAGCATATCATTATTTATCCACAAATGCCATAATCCATAAATGCCAGATTTTTCTTGTATTTCACGTTTGTCCTTCGTTGACTCGGGCCGGCGTTTGCACTGTTTCTTGCTGCTTGATCCGGTCGACTGCACGAAGTTATAGTGATTGATTTTCTCTTTTATCTTGTTGCTGATACCTTCATGGTAGGTCACTGCCTTCCGGTATATCCTTTCGGTACTGGTATTTGCTAACGTATATCGCTCTTGCCGGTATCTGGTCTTTCGGATCTTACGTGTCATTCTCTTAATCGTCGAGTACTTAAATGCGTTTAATCAGGCTGTTTCGCTCTCGCTTATAGACTTGTTCTTCAATTCTGTCAAATCCACTGGAACATACTTTCGTATAACTGTTGGTTCGACGAGAATTGCATCTCTTCTTTTTACAAGCACTCCAAAATTAAAAATAAACCTGTAGCCATGTACACGGATACTCGCGAGTCAACATACAATTCATCACTGTCATTATCAGAAGTAGTGAATGCAGCAGCATAAGTTGAGCTTACTATTTTAGATTTGCACTCGGTTCTGATGTGACCATAGTTATTACATGTATAACACCGAGGTCTTTTTGACTTTTTATTTCCTTTTCTTTTTGAAATTTTGATTAATTGCAAATGCTGAAGTGTTACTCTCATTTATTTTGACATCTTGCAGAATTTTCGATCTGAATCTGCAATGATTTTTATTCCTGAACTTTCTATTGTAATTATTATGAGTTGATAGGACTTTGGTAGGCCTGAGAGCAGTAAGGTTCCAAACGACTTGTCAACTTCAAACCTAATGTTTCTTAGTTTGTGTGCTGTCGTTATGATCTTACTGAGATACTTGTCTACATTGTGACAACAAGTGAATGTTGTTGTACACAGTTCCCGAAGTAATCCAAAACGGCGTGGCAGCTCTGAATCATCAAATGATGTGGCTAGATTGTCGCACACTTCCTTCGCAGTATTCGCTTCTTGGATATGGACGTAATTAGTTGAATCAACACGCAATATTACCTTAGATTTCGCTTTTACTCGTATTTGTCGTTTATCCCACACCTCCGCAGGCTGAAGATATGTTTTTACAGTAAATCTCCATGTTGAATAATTATCTCGGCGAATCGGTAGTTGGATGACATTTTCGCTTTTTACTGAAGGAATTTGTTTACGTGTATCGGCCTTGAATATTTCCAATTGCATTGAATTTTTAGTGTTAAATGTTTCTCGCTGTAACCTATTGCAAATAGTGATACTAGAATTACTACTTAATTAGATTTGTTTGGATATCTTTTCTTATTGTACTATACATGACAGTTTCACAGAGCAGAGAATTTTACTGAGGTAAACAGGAATACTTTAAATATTACACTTTGCTTTAACAATTTGCATAACCGTAATACTCGGGACAATTTCGTTTTGTGCTGGTGGACCGAACAGTAGTAGCTTCTCAGAGAATCCATTTCGGTTTTTGACAGAAGCACAGTTCTCAATCACGATAAACTCGTTCATATTTGGCTTTTTAATTCAGCTCAGCGACTGTGCTGTCTGTTGTTACCTCTTTACATTCTCTTATTGCTCTTGCTGTTACATTCCTTTCAATCATTTTTTGCGCATCTGCTAATCTGCATATCCCTGCTTCTATTTGTTTGAGTGACACCTGTCAAATCGTTGGTGCTGAATACGAGTGTACAAAAAAATCCCCTTTACATGGTCCAATCTTGGCCAGCACGCACCTCACTAGGCTGCGGCATACTAACGTAATTGAAATGAGACAACTTTTGGCGATTACAGAGGTAGGGGACCTTCTTAGTTTCTGAAGAACGACAGAATGGACCCTTTGTAGGCAAGATCACCATATTTACCGTAATTAAGGGTGATGCTGACCTATGATTTATCCAAAATTGGACTTCAGGCTAGGAAATGAAAAAAATATGTGTCCTTTACTCTAAACCATGACTTAAATTTTGATTAACAAACGCTCCGGAGATAGTGCCTAGTCTAGAGATCTTTAATAATGTTATATATTACCATAAATATGACGAGAGTTTGAAGGTTTGAATCTTCAAAGAACCCATTGAATAGTCCTTCCAAATAGTGGGCAAAATACTAAGTGTAGGTTGGCATTTTTGTGATCTACCAGAGCGCTAACTGTCTTTCATATTGAAATTATCACTGAATTGAAACCATGTCTCACATGTCCTACATGGTGGCCCGTGTCCACCACATGTTTTTACCAGCAAACGATGACTTTCAAAAGCTGTTTTCTTTTTGTTAAACAAGACAAGCAATGCGTGTCACAAATGCCAGTTTTCATGCACTAAATTCGACATGATTGATCAATACAATAAAATAAACACGCTACTTTTGTCGGGCTCAAATTGTGTGTATTTTTAGCCGTCAGACTACCGAAGTGGCGTTTGTGCCAAATCAATTCGCTGCGTACTTTACGCTGCTGCCATCTGTTAGTCAAATTTTAAATAACTTATTCATACAACTGGTGTCTGTAGATTTACTCTTTCCAAACGTAGATGACAATGTGATTACTTATCTTAAGAGACAATTTCAAATGTTCCTTTTTGATTTACAAAGGAGTACAGTATACTTTTTCAGTTTTTATTGGTTCGAGATAAGACTACTTTGTGATGGAATTTACGGAGCTGTTTAGTTTTTAGGAGCTTTAATTTAATATTTTAGTCCTCATTTTCGTCGAATTGTTTACATAACGTTTCATATAACGTTTCAGCTTCCATTTCATGCCGATAAAATCCCCTCGGCTACATACATAAATGGTTCGTTTTGTATACAGAGGGAAAATCTTTTATTGCCAGCCTAGTTTGCTGAAGAATCGATTTCACATTTAAAGGTTAATCTACTCGTACGATATGATACAAAAAAGATTTTTGAAGAATAAATTTCATCGAGCCAAATTCATGAAATCACCATTCGAAAAAAAAATTACAAGAAAGTTGGTCAAACTTTTACACGCTCCAAGAGCTTGTGGCACATCAGTGAAGAAATTCTATGGAAAAAGGATATCTAAGCGATTCGTTGGGTTTCCAAATTCAATCGCCATGAGAGGAAATTAGATTGTCAGGTTCGTTAACCTGAGCGGGAATATTCTTTGGCTTGAGGAAACCAAAAGAAGAAGTAGAGCAAGCAAAAACTTTTATTCCTATAAAAATCCAAATTTTTTTCTTTATTCCTTTATTTAATCGAGAAATTATTTAGTTCAATCATAAGGACACCTCTCGTGTCTCCATAACTAATATCAACAACAAAATATTTCCAAAAAAATTCTCAATGTCCTTCAGCTGTTCAAATAACCTTTCTGGCTTTCTGAAAAGTAGTATGAAAAGGATAACCGAACAACACAAACATATAATTGGATTGGACTTATCGTATTAGCTTGCAGAATGAATGAATAAATAGCATGATGATGTCTTTTTCAGTTGCCTGATGAGAAAATCGAAAAAGTTTTCCGTTTGGCGCGACGCTTGTTCCTTTCTTAATTGAAATCTTCCGTGGCTGTTGTTGGGCCCATCCCTTCCATAGCAATGAACAGATGCCGCATTAATAATTTAATAAAGTTGTTTAAAGTTTTCGAATACGCCTAAATCATTGTTAAAATGATCACCTAATGTCATTCATTAAGGAAAGACTCGTCTAGAATAATGAAATATTCCAGTAAAACGCCATATAATGGCTATAATTGAACTTCGTCCTAACTTGTTGGTAATGAAGTTCGAATTGTTGGGCCGATAAAGATTTGGTCGACCATGACATTTTATAAACTGGTTGCAAAGATGAATTGTGATTTGTTAAGGATACAGGAATTGAATTCTGAATTTTTATAGATTATCTTTAAGACTTTAAGGTTTAAAACGTATAGTCACGTATTGTTTAAGTGCTCGCCTTTAAAGCCGCATATTCTGAGTTTTATCTCATCCTTTTTAAGGTGTTCGAATTTAGAAAGTTACTAACAATCGCTTAAAGTCACGCTAGGAATTGGTCAATTCCTATTTCTATTTGCAAGAAAAAATCTTCCGAGACGTACAACAGGAAGCGGAGGATTTTTGATATCCGATGAAGCTAAATTCTCTGGAACATACAAGACAGAAGTTTTAATTCCTAAGACAAAGTCGACAGGACAACCAAGGGCCAGTAGAATGCAGAATGATTGCAGCTTATTGCCAGATAATCGGTATTAATAAAGAACCCCCTTTTTGAAATAAAACGAATGTTGGATTACAGGAGGAACGCATAATAGTAGCTGAATAATAATCGCAGGATCATTATTACGGATAAGACGGCCCACGGCTCAATTAAATCCAAAAATTTAAATAAACCACTTAGAAGATGTCTCGTTTCACACCTTCCAAGCATGAAATTACAGGAGAATCCTTTTGAAATTAAATGAAAAGACGGCTTTGTAACGTTAAAAATCATATTTCCTGCCAAGCTAAAGGAACCTTCATACATATTTTCGGTATAAGGGATCTTGTCATGCTTCCAAGTCAGGAACTGCCACTATCAGTAAAACTCGGAGCAGTTCCACTAAAGAACTGGATGTCTTGATTCAACACTTAACATGCTTCCACTCATGATCACAAACAAACGCTAAGACTACGAACAAAAAAATTTAACGGTACTAGACTCTTTTTTTTTCAGATGTATTAGTATTTGTAAGCAAAATTTGTTGTAGATTCGGCATAAAGACGAAGGCGTGGAGAGATGCGCGTCAATTTTAAACTTTAAATTCACATACGATGACTCATATTTACTACTCCACGGAAAAATTATTTTCACTCACATATAAGCTGAGCAAATTAGCGATCGCGAACCCTCAACTCAGCTACGTCGTTTAATTCCTAAGCTCTCTATTGTACAAAGCTTGTTTTATTTGATCCAAAACAAAAGTTATGATACAAACCAGGAGAAACACCCCCAACCGGCAAAACATAACACTCAACGAATTCAACCTGGAAAATGTGGACGAATTTACATATCTTGGCTCCAAGCTAGTGAAGGATGGTAATGAAACGGCGGAAATAAAGCGTAGAATTCAGCTCGCTTATAAAGCGTTCTACTCAGTTTTGGGTATTCTGAAGGCCAGCTTCATACATAGGAAAACAAAGCTGCAAGTATACAAATCTGTGGTAAGACCTGTGTTGTGCTACGGATGTGAGACATGGACGCTCACTCAAGCTTCCGCAAACATACTAAACGCTTTCGAAAGGAGGGTCCTAAGACGAATCGTGGGAGCAACGCAGGAAGGAGGACAATGGCGAATTAGGTACAACCATGAGTTGTACGAACTCTTCGACAAGCCAGAAGTCTCCACTGTGATAAAACTGCGGAAGCTACAATGGGCTGGCCATGTGCAGCGAATGAATGAAGGTCGGATACCTAGAAAGGTATTTGTCGGAAAAACTGAGGGACGCAGGCCAGTGGGAAAGCCAAGAAAGCGCTGGTCCGACTCTGTAGACGAAGATAGCAGCACGCTACTCGGATCCCGAAATTGGAGGACGCGGTCGATGGACCGAGACAACTGGAGGCGACACCTACGGGAAGCCAAGGCCCGAAATGGGCTGTAGCGCTACAATGACGACGTTTTATTTGATACATTGTTCGCCGTATTACGACGCAATCTAAGTGCTTAAAGTTTATTTGGCAGATAACTGTATAAATTTTATATCTCGTTTGAGGGGCAGGAGTTTATAATGCAGCAATTTAGGTGTTTAAATGATTCAAATCTAAAATAATTTACATATGCCACGGCAATCCGCGATACTGAAATACATACCACTAAAACAAATGCTCGATTATATGCGCTTTGCACGAATGGCTGGATCGTACTGGTCGCCAGCACTACTACCGCATACACATTCAACCCGCCATATGGCCTTCTATTTAGGATGGTCTTTATAGGAATAAGGCACGTGTGCTATTATCACAACATAAACCGGTTTTCTGCTTTGATTGGTTTTTTTCTTCTTTGTAGTAAAACTTAAGGCATATGGAGGAAGAGTTCTAACTTCTGGACGAGTAATCGTATTCTGTTGAGAATTTTGCTGCTATCAACAAAAATCAAGCTTTCAAGCTACTTTTTGATGACTTTGTTTAGAACATTTCAAAGGAAGATTGGTATGTAAATGACTATATCGAGTTTGTGAACAGTCAAAATTCTAATATTTCTAGTTTTATATGCATCGGATAATATAGTACAGCTCAGTTAATTGCGGTATGTCGTTAGTCTTGGTGGTTATGGTAAACAGATCTCATAATGTAAACTATCAGGTGCATGCATAATTTTTTCATTTTCACTAAGAGATAGCTCTAGTATGTAGCGTATCAATTTGACACATTCGCACATTTTGATCATCTGACGCTTAGCTAGAAACTCACTAATGTCCGAAAAAACTAGCGTGTTTGTTTTATCGTGTTTATGAATCATGTCGAATTTTTGTGTATCAAAAAGAGCATATGCGGCACGCATTGCTTTTCTAGTTAAGCAAAAGAAAAGTCATCGTTTGCTGTTACAAAATATGCCGGACACGCTCCATCACTGTGAACATGTGAGACATGGTTACGGTTTCGACAATTCAAAAGTGGTAATTTCAATGTGAAAGACAGTCAGCTATTTTAAAGACTCCAAAAATGATAAAACACGAAATCACAGGAATTATTGGATGGTGACCCAACTCAAACCAACAGCTATTGGCAGAAGCGTTAAAAATGTCACAGGAAACGATCAGCAGACGTTTAAGACCTATAAGTACGTTCAATAGACTCGGTAAAGGAGTCATACACAATTTGAATGAACGTCAAATGGAAACTCGGTAAGTAACTTGTGAAATGTTACTTCGGTGTCACGAAAGGAAATCATTTTTGCATCGTTGTGATGTGTGACGAAAAATGGATTTATTTTGAAAATCCGAGCGAAGCCGGTCCCTCATCATCAAGGCCAAATAGCTTCGGCAACAATACCATGCTCTGTGTCTGGTGGGACCAGAGTTGTATTGTTTAATATGTACTCTTGAAGCCCGACGAAATCGTTAATACATAACGCTTTCGTCAGCAAATGATAAATTTAAACCGGCCTTTTTTGGAAAACAAGCGGAATGGGCCAGAAGACATGGCAATGTGATTTTGTTAGACGACAACACGCCGTCGCACACAGCAAAACCAGTGAGGGACACAGTGAAGTCCCTTGAATGGGACAGTCTTCTGTAGCCGCTATACTCCCTGGCCTTGCCACCATCTGATTATCACCTCTTTGCATAAAAGGCAGAGCTCGCAGAGCAGCATTCCAGGGATTCCGTGGTGGTTGGAAAGTGGCCCGAGGAATGGTTTGCAGCAAAAGACGAGCAAAAGGAGTCCCTAGATTATTTCGTATTTTTTTACCGAAAATCGTATGAGTAAACCTGGTATTTCTTATCGGGGAAGATGCAGCTCAAATTTTTTGTTGTTGAGGAACACATTTAACCCTTTTTGACCGGTATCAGAAACGATTTCGACTTCAACTCTAGTATCGAAACCCATGTTAAATGTTAGGAATTGTTTGCTTTTGACGTATCTTACTAGAGGCCTGATGGATTGTTCGTCCAGGTTTTTTTGGGTTGATATATTCCTTTATTTCTAAATTAGATCCTTTATTAAATAATTTCCTTTATTTCCTCTAATTCTGTTTTTAATGAATACCAGAAATTTAAATATTTTTCCTTCGACCCACGTCTAAAATGTATGACTCTTTGACATTTCTTTCCGTCTAATTCCAAAGCTCTGTGAACTAGCACTAATAATAAGACCTTCTTTTGTCGTATATTTAGCAAAAGCTTCCTAAGCGATCAGAAAATTGGGGAAAAAGGGCGGTTCAAATGATCGGTGTTTTTAATTGTCTTGCCGATGTTGACCAAATTCTGCTAAGTACTTTGTCAATTGCATTCTTTTTTGGTAAGTGCATGCTGTTGCATGTATTCGGACAAACATATTTTGAAGTGATTAAATTGGATATTTTAGAATCGTGGGGAAAAGCCATTCTATTTGCCATTTTATCAAATTGGTTGATCATGAAATTTCCTGCAATTAGAATTTTAAAGTTGTGATTTGACCCCAGCTTATGAATATTCTGTTTTTGAGTTAAATATATGGTTTTCTCCAGTTGTCGAAAGAGCAAATTTATAAACAAGTATCAATAATCAATACACCGATCATTCTCGAAGACGAAATAGGCATTGCGTAAACACATTGCGTGCATTCAGTAGACGATACATGTGCAAATGACTCAGCGCGTAAACTCAAGAATGATCCACGTGGAAGATTCCAGATTGGTTGAAACATGTATGAAAGCGACTACGGCACGCGGCGAAATAATGTCTTGTTGATTCAGCAACAGTGCGCGTTCATATGAGTGTGATAGCGAAATAGATAGTCAAATCGTACGCGTATTTAAAAAACGCAAGTGAAAATGATTTTTATGAAAGTAATTAATCAATTAATTAAGGTAAAAGTGAAGTAAAAGTAAAAGTTTAAGGAAAAGCCTTCTTTACATAAATTGACTGCTACACCATTTAAAATACAAATATCAAAAGACAGATTGTGAAAACATATACAAAAGCTAGAAAGAACAACATAAAATATAGACAAAACACAAAACAACTCCTTTTCCTCCTAAAGATATATTTATTTATTTCAAAACCAACACACTTTAAAGGAATGCTACCTTTACTCATATTTCAGCATGGAATGTGGTTTGTGGTTTTATTTACGAACAGGCAACCCTTCTAAGGCTACATGAAAAATTCAAATATATTAAACGCTTCACATTTCATTCAATATTTATGTATATATTTCAGTAGCATACCCTTTAACAAATATGAAGTTGACTGTCACACACTTCTCACAACCTTATGATTGTTATTATGTTTTGAATGTAAAACGATTATACATGTTCAAGCAAGAAGTCCCCGACCATATAACATACATTCTTACATTAGACTACAGGTAGTGCAGTAAACGCGCAATTACCATTTACACCACGAAAGTACTGCAAGCTTACCAACTTTCCTTGGAAACGTTATAGAACAAACATACATATATTAATACGAGTTGAGTGTTTCTCACCCAGAATATATGTCACTTGATGGTGAATAATTGAACATCAAGAATTTAGTAAATGTCTATTTGCCAGCCAATTTTTCATGTGTCAATTCAAAGGATAATGTCACGCATAATATAATTGAGAAGCAATTACATAACCTTCGAAGTTGTCATGGAAATAGGCCTGTGCAAGAGACTGTTCCAAATACTTCAATGGTAAAACATCTGTATTTGAACTACTCTGAGTACTGAAGATTAGTGGTATACTCGAAGCGAAGTACCAGTTTCAATCTTTGATTCTAGACTCTCTAAATTTCGCTATTCTGAAAAGTCCATAGTTGATGCACCCATACTAGTACAATTATTGGAAAGAGCAGCAACTCTTTATAGCACATATTCTGCGGGAAAACAGCCCGAATTTGTAGATAAACCTAACTAAATCAATAAACCTTCAAATCCTTTCTTCATCACCTCAAAACTAGACCCAGTTCGATGAAATACACATTCGCCAACATCTTTTACAATTTTGAAAACCTTAGTTAACCTTTATCCGGATTTTGTGTCAATTTGACTCTTTTTTTTTGAACTTTAATTAAGCATAACTCAGATAAGTTTCGACTAAATTTGCCCAAGATTTTGGCTCAACTTAAAAATCGTATATGTTATTTTCTAATTATTTTTCGGTGAAACAGAAAAACGTCAGCAAAACACTGTCGAAAAAATGAAACGAATTCGTATTTCAAGTGTGGAAATGACATTGTATAAACAATCCATGCTTTCGGTATACTATACTTGCAGCTTCGTTTGCGGTTCTGCCATTTTAATCTTTTCTCATCAGTATTAACTCATTATTAACATCAGTATTAATTGTTATCACAAGAAGTGAGAGAGAGACAAAACAATCACATATACTAGGAATCCTTTATCAGCTGCATGGCCAAATGCATCGTTTCCGCTGTAATTTGCCTGTCGAAAAGAAAAATTATGATTCTAACCGACTTGTTTTTGTTACAGTTTTATAACTGTTTTTACAATTGCAAAAACAACTGTTGCTATATCGCAAAGCGCAGGCACATCTTTTCTCGTCAGTATTAGCCTGGGTGTTAAAATAATCAGTTCGATTTGATTTTCTCGTAAAATCTTTCCCTGTGTTTTTATAAAAATGACTAGTAGTTGGTTTGAACAATTTGCAAAAAACGTTAGTGATCTTGAGGGAAGATGCTGACTATGATCCAAACTCTGAAGAAATTGAAAGTGATGCAGAATATGACAATGATGATTCGAACGCAGAATTGTTATCACAAGACGTGAGAAAAGAGGCTGTTTTACTGCCAGATGTTCAACTTTTGTCGAAGGACGAAAAAATCACAAATTCTAGGCATCCAACGTCTTCGCACCTACTCTAGTGCTTAACATTTTTTCTACTTTAATTTTTAGAGCCAACATCTTTTCCTACCTCGCAATGCACAGACCCATTATTTTATTGTTCATCCAACCATTTGAAAAAATTGCAATGGATATGACGGCCTTGCAAGGATTTCGTGAATAAAAGGATGTATGGGTGAATGCTTATATAGCCACAATGCATGCGAATCGTGGTTTGTTATTACCGGCCGGCGTATATCGGTGAGTAATGGTGAGACCATTGAAGAATTATGGGACGATGAGCTTGGAAGGTCGATTTTCGCTGCTACCAAATTTCAAAAGGATCAACCGTTCTCTCCGTTTCAGTGATAAAGTGTAGAGCTCGTTCACGAGACAAACTGCCCCCAATTCGCAAAATTTTTGACAATTGGATTCAGTGATTGAAAGTCATTTATATGCCAGGTCAATTCATTTCTGTAGATGAAATCCTTTCGCTTGCAAACCTGCAAAGTATGGGATAAAGTTATGCGTTGCGATTCAGGCAGCATTGGATTATGTATACAATTTGCAGGTGTAAATCGGTCGCAATTGCAACTGTGAAACAGAAAATCAAGCCGAACATTCGTCCTTGAAATGACTGAAGGTATTTCGCTCTATCGTTTTTTTTTTTTTTATTATTATTTTTCACACCATCTTAATTTTTTCCTTCATTTTTTATTATATATTTTTTTATTTCCTTCATATTTTATTAGGCTTAAATGGTAGAAATGTAACTCGTGACAACTTTTCACATCATCTGGCTTTTGAATTGAAAAAGCACCAAATGACACTGATTGGTACAATTGGTACAAAAACAAAAAAAAATCGAAAAAAGTTTCCCCGTTTTGAGTTGATATGAAAAGTAAGGAAGCCAGCTCACCATAACGAGTTTCTATTCGAACATAACCTCCGGGCCTGCATGGTGTCGTACGTACCGAAAAAGAGGGGTTTTGTATAACAATTTGTATTACATAATTTTATACCAACTACACTACCGTGAAAATTGCATACAGGTGCAACAGAAGACAAACAAACACGCGAAATAATAAAACTTTACACCGAAACGAAAGAAGGCGTCGATATTTTAGACATGCTTTAGACAAGACTTCTTATATCGTTATAAACGAAAGGTAAATCGTAACCTTGTTGTTCTTTTTTGAAATATGCTCGATGTTTCCGCTTTAACGCATTCGTCGTTTTTGTATAACTCAATCCTGAGTGGAATATCCACACAAAAAAATTTTAGACGCACTGATTAATTCTGATAGAATGTGTTCAATCGTTGTGACTTCCTTATATTCAGGAACATAAGAATATACTTCGTGGTGTACATGCTTTAACTGTTGTCTGTAGTGTCCGAAATGAACCAACATGATCAAAATCGCATTCAACTTCAATTGAATTGACAAATGCAGAAACTGAAAAAAATGAGTTCGGTGTCATTTGTGTATGACAATACACAAACGCAAATGTCCATAGCGCACGATGCGACAAATGCGTACAGCCTGACGTCCATAACATCGTTTTATTTTCTGTGAAAAATACGTCAAAGAAATGTCATAGGTTTCGATTGTACAAACAACATCGTTTTTTTCGCTTCAAAAATGTCGAATTACGTGCCAGAAAAAGAGGTTTTGCGGGGAAGTCTAATAACCTTCTTTCATTTGAAGAAAACGGCAGCAGAAACTTATCGATTGTTAGTGGATGCATATGGTGAACATGTGCCAAGTCAAGACACTTATGAACGATGGTTTAAAAGATTTAAAAGTGGCGATTTCAATGTCAGCAACAAAAAACCTGGGAAACCACCGAAAAAATTCGAAGATACAGATTTGCAAGCATTATTGGATGAAGACAACACACAAACTGAAAAACAGTTGCCATAAGCATTGGAAGTTACTCAGGCAGCCATTTCACAACCTTTAAAAGCCATGGGAAAGATCCAAAAAGCTGGAAAATGGGTGCCGTATCAATTGAAAGAAAGAGGCATCGAAAGGCGAAATACCATTTGTGAAATTTTGCTTGCCAGACAGAAAAGAAAAGGTTTTTTGCACCGGATTGTTACTGGCGATGAAAAGTGGATTTATTTCGACAATCCCAACCGGAAAAAATGGGTAGAACCAGGCCAGCCATCAATATCGCAACCAGTTCAAAATATTCATGGAAAGACTTTCCTGTGTATTTGGTGGGATAATTAGCGACCTTTGTATTACGAAATGCTGAAATCTGGTGAGACTATTACTGGCGATCGTTACCGACAACAACTGATCAAATTGAACGGCGCACTTAAGGAAAAACGACCAGAATTTCACCAAAAACATAATAAAGTCATTTTTCAATATGACAATCCTCGGCCGCATGTTGCAATACTTGCCCAGAAATACTTTGGAAACATTAATTGGAAGTTCTGCCCCACCCGCCGTATTCAACAGACTTGGCTCCTTCTGACTACTACTTGTTTCGACCGATGCAGCACGGACTTTCGGAACAGCACTACCATTCTTACGAAGAAGTTAAAAATTGGCTTGATGAGTGGTTAGCCTCAAAAAATGAGAATTGGTACTGTGACGAAATCCATCACTTGACAGAAAGATGGGAAAAAGTCGTAGCTTACGACGGCTAATACTTTGATCATTGAATTCATTCGTTCTGTTATTCAAATAAATGCATATTTCAAGCAGAAAAAATCTGCATTTCATATTGTATCCTATATCCGACACCTATCAGATTTTTTTAAATGGTTGCTGTTTTTTCTGCCTTTTGTGTATCCATTTAGTAATAATGGATAAGTTTTCCTTAACCATCCTTAATTTCTTTCAACTTTTTCTTTCTCTTACCTACTTTTTCTTTTTCTTACCTACGGTAAGATCAATCCACATAACCGACCGGATTGACTCCTCAAACATGTTGTAGTGACAGGAGTCAGTTTTGAATACGAAACGTCGATGATTATGCTGACAAAACAACCTAAAATAAGTAGATAGCGAAAAAATTAAAAATGCATAAAAGCTAAGACACTCGCTGAGTCTATTTTTCTGTACTTTTGTGATTTTGTTTTAAGGATTCCAGAGGTTGAAGATTATCGCTGGACAAACAAAAACTTTAATCACTTCGCGGCTTTTTTGATTGATTTCAACCATATGTTACCTTATGTTTTGATACATTCGAACTCCATTTTATTTAATACTCGATCTTTCGAAAATATATTCGGAAGATGGTCCAGGTTATTTTAAGCAGACATTCTTCATGTTTCATTTACTGAACGTGATCTCAACTAAAGAAGTTCGAAGAACAACAACTAAAATCATCAGCGCATGAAAAATATCCGAAATAAACAAAAGCAGTATAAAAATTATTGCAAAACTAATCAAACTATAACCCGAAGTTTGACAAATCAAGCGTGCAAAGCCAAGCTTTGAGCAGAGATAAAAATCCCTGTAAATGGTTCGAAACGGATCAAGTAATTGGATTGTGGATCAAGTAATTTCTAGAAATAAGTGTGGCTACGGAACGAGAGGTTACCAGTTATGATTGCTCTGCGCTATCTAGGAGGGCTACTGCATCAAAAGGGCCTTCTTCTCCTTACCCCACTGAAGAACAAACGAAATAACAGCTTTCATTCTACATTCCACGTGACACTTTAGCTAATTTTAGACTATTTTTTAAGGACTTTCATTAAGCCATCTTCGGTGTTTATCTCATGCTTTCCTATCTGCCGATTGATATATTCCCAAAAATGCTCAATAACATTAATCTCCAGTGATTTCAAAGGAGTTCTGCTGCTTTGAAACATTGTATCACAGCCATACTATGATCTATGCGCTAAATTTAGGGTCACTTTCTTGTAGGCAGATAAATCACCTTTCTAAACCCAAATTCCTAGCACTCGTTTGCAAGTTTTCCATTGCATAATCAAATACAAATATGGATCCATCATATAATAAATAATGTACACATTTCCGACCCTTTATGTTGCCATATACGAGGTGAGAAATAAAAAAATACAGTGAATAATTTTTTACTAAAAAAAAGTAATACGCTTACATAGAATCTGATTTAATCTCCTTCAAAGTACCGTCCTTGGGTAGTAAGCCACTTATCCCAACGTTGACTCCATGACTGGAAGCATTTCTGGAAGGCATCTTATGGAAGGGCTTTCTGCTGCTCGGTCGTGGCCCTCTCAATGTCAGCAATGGTGTCAAAACGTTTTCCTTTAATCACAATTTTCGGGGTGAAGTCGCATGGTGCTAAATCCAGTGAGTATGACGGATGTGGACAGACAGGAACCTTTTTTTGCGAAAAACTCACGAATGAGAAGCCAGGTGTAACACGAGGCATTGTCGTGATGAAGAAGGAAGCCATTGGCCCACTTTTCTGGCCGCTTTCCTTGTATGCCGTTTCGCAAACGATGCATTACGCCCTTATAAAATTCATAGTTTACAGTTGTGCCCCTTGGAACGAACTTTGATCACACAACGCCCTCACTATCGAAGAAAACAATGAGCATGACCTTGATGTTGGATTTTTACTGACGTGCTTTTTTAGGGCGAGGAGATCCACTGGTTTTCTATTATTAACTCTGCATTTCGGTCTCAGGGTTATAGCTTTCATCTTTAATCAACATTTCATGAGCTTCTTTGGCATTCTATTGTAACTTAAAACAAAACTTAATGTTCACTCTCACTCTAGCGGCTCTAACAGATGACTGACAAGTTCGAACGTGTTACAATTTGTCCCTGTCTGTCTCAGTTGATCACAGATCATCCACAATCCTTTGCAGTTCCAGTCATATTCGAAGGATTAAACTCTGCATTGACTTTCTTCCAAACTTTTTCTGTTCCATCTGATTCATTACTGTTGTATTTGCTTTCGTTGGAAAAAGTGGTTGTGTTCCAGAAGGTGAACATGATCTTGTAATCCCTTTTACTTTATTATTTAGGTTATTTTCTAATGTCAGACCATGATATCCAGCATATTAAAGCACGCGACGTATTGTCTAAGGTTTGCATGACTGACCTATTTCATTTTTATTGTCCGTCAGTACTTGTGCAAAACTCATTTTAGAACTTTTTTGAACTTTTCTTCCTCCTAGAACTTACGAAGACGTCGAAGTCAATAATCATTTGCTATTATCCACATAATTTTTAACTTTTCAATAACCTTCTTGTAAGTTTTTGGACTCTTATCTAGAATTCTAGTATTTTCCGTATTTTTGCATGAAAAGGTTTCAAAATATTTCTTTAAAATCTTTCGAAGGTTTCAGTGGTATTATTTGTTTTTTTTTTTTTTTTTTTGAGTTTTTTCTGAATACAGGAAATTATTTTATTTAACTTAGTACAAAAATGATTTTCAAGCATAAATAAACAAATTTACCGTTCGTTATAACACGTGTCTTCTTTACTGACTGATCAAACTCTAAATGACGCATGTCTATACTTACTTTTGTGATGTCAGTTTGCGTAGTGTTGTAATAACTGAAATCGATCGTAAACAGGGCTCACAATTAACGGCGATTTTTTGTTGTGACCAACTTTACATACATATTGGGTTGGTAATGAAGTACTTGCCGAGCTTAGTTACAAATGTCTCTCACCACCATTTTTATGATTTCTATAGATGATGATCTTCTTCTTCTTCTTATATATATGTTAGCTGTCAACCTTAGCTAGCTTTACAAGTTCATTGCGTAGATATTTTCTTAAAGTTTCTATAACCTCAATGTTGATGCGGAGAGCAAAAACGATAATTTCCATCACATTTTGCATTATTATTTCCGTAAAAGAAAGAACGTAATGCAAGTCGCCAAGAATTTTCGTGGTGTCCATGGTAATGAAGTCCTTAATATCGAAATTGGTTTGAAAAATTCCGTTCTGAAGATTTTTCTCTCAATAGATGACCAACATATAAGTCGACCAGTTGAGCATATTGAAGATGAAGTTAAAGCCATCATTGAAGTAGATCATCATGTGACTACAAGGGAGATTGCAGAGAAGTTAAATGTTTCACATACAGCCATTGAGAAGCATTGAAAACATTTCGGTCCCGTTAGGAAGCTTGATATTTAGATACCGTACGATTTGAAAAAAATTCATCTCGCAAACCACTTAAGCGCTTGCGAACTATTGCTTAAACGCAATGAATTCCATCCGTTTTCAAAACAAATTATCACTTAAGACGATGAGTGGATCTTCTAGAACAATGTCAATCGAAAACGATCGTGGTGCACGTCTAATGAGTCATCGGAAACCAATTCAAAGGTATATATCGAACAAAAGATGATTTTATTGTCAATCTCGTAGGATCGTAAAGGTCCTATGTTTTCTGAACTGCTTCCAAAGAACGAAATCATTAATACGGAGGTGTACTGACGGCAACTGAACAAATTTCATGCAGCGCTCAAGAAAAAACGACCAGAATTGTCAATCGTAGAAGTGTCATTCTCCACCAGTACAATGCTACGCCATACACGACTTTGGCCACTCGACAAAATTAATAGATATTGGTTTGGAATCGGTGTTATACCCACAGTATAGACCTGATTTCGCGCCATCAGATTACCACTTATTTTATCCCTGGACAACTTCCATTGTAGTAAAAATTTCAATGATACTGACGCTGTTAAATCTCACTTAACTCAGCCAGTTTAATCTCACTTAAAACTCACTTAAAATAGACTCTTTATGGGCGTGAAATTTGTCAGTGAGTTGTCAGTCCAATATTCCAGGTTGGGGAAACGCCACTCGCAAATGGCGTGGAATAAAAATAGAACTTGTGGTAGCGATTCACCTCTCAGAATATTGCGAGTGCTCGGCAGTAGCGGTCTTCTGGGGGGGACAAAGTGAAACCTAGGCGAGCCAAGCTCCTTTTTGATTTCGGAATCGTTTCATTGAGTGAAACCAAGCAACCGTACCTCGAGCGCATGGGTTCTCAAGTGTAATTCACTTATATAAGGAGAGAAGTCTGTTTTGTATCAATGTACCTTTTGATTATTCATAGAACTCTCCTACAAGAGACAGGAAGAGAGAGAAAGCTTCTATCTTTTACCGTTTTTTTTTCGATTTAGTTTTCCCTTCCAAATTTTCAATTTATATTGGCATAGATTGGAACGATTGTGCTTGAAATCACATCTAAGAGTTCCTAAGGCCACTTTTCATAACTAAGATGTTTAGTTTCTATTTGTCCTTCAGCTTGCCATTGTCCTTTGCTCAAAACTGTTCAAATAAAAAAAAAACATGTAATACAACTGTTATAATGAACAGTAGAAACATTCATTTTCACGATTCCGGGTTTTACTGTGCCTGTTTAAGGAAGCACATGGCTTCTTCCATAAAGGCGGAAACCTAAAGACACCCAACATATATTTTCAATAGAATTTTACCTTTTACTAAACTAATAAGGAAACGAATTACGGTGGAAGCCCAAAACAAAGCATCTTGCTTTAATAAAACTAACGCAATCTAAGGGATGTTACCACAATTTCGGATGAAAAACAATTATAAGAAGAGAATGAAGACTTAAGTCAGTTACAAAACTATCCTGTAATACTCTTTCTGGAGTATGTTCTCTAAGCAAATAGCATATCCAGTAGCAAAAACAAATCCCATGTCCTTAACCCCTCATCAGCACGTACCTGAATAAAGCTGTTCATAAATGATATTATGAGTTTGTCTACATAATTTTACGCTAAAACGAATTGACTTCGAATTTTCGAGAAAACCAATTGAGACATTACATTACATTCAATGAGGATAGAAGAAAATGGGAAAATATGATTGCAATAATCAGAGGCGGCCTTACCCATAGCGAGGCTCTGTGCTTTGTCAAAAGTATGTGATGTGAAAGTAGGTCTGGTTGTTTGGTTTAGGTATTTGTCATATTTGACGAGAAATGCTTAAGTTATACGAATAAATAAAATTTTAAAAATTTTAAAATATTTTATAATGAATGATGTACAAAATTAACAAATACAGAGATGATAAATTTTAAAATTGATGATTATGGCTTTTTCTAAGACTAAAATCTTTATTTAAAGCACATTAATCTAACGAAGGAGCTACGTCATTTTCGATTGTAAGAATAGCAAGGGCTGAAAGCCGATCTTGTATCATCGAATTTCTTTAATATGTTTTAATAATTTTAAGCCTCGAAAAATTCCTTTCAGCAGACGCAACTGTAACAGATGCGGTAGTCATAATTCTCAGGACTATTTCGGATGTGGGGTAAGCTTATGTTAATTTTTTTTTCTATTACGTATTTCAACACCGTGATAATGTCGTCACTTCCGTCATATCACTCACGAAATGCTATAGTTGCACATCTTCGAAAATCACAAAATTTGAGTTATATCGTTAATTATACTTCCAGTAGCATACCCTGAAGTATGAACGAAATCGGCACTAAGAAACTTCAATCATAAGCCGCCAGATGGTACTTGTGCCCAGATTGCGTATACATGCTTTTCTCTACTCAAACAAGTCTATAGTGGCATAATTTATCAGTGCATTCAAAGCCATCGGCATTTCGACACGTTTTTAGTGAGACGTGAATGTAATAACGGCAGATTTTGAGATATACCAGTAGGTTGAGTTTATATTGTCTTATTTTCTTTTAGACAAAGTGGCTCAATTCACAATATGACTGTATTGATTAGCAGAAAATCATATTTTGCTTTTTTATGTAAAGTTATGTTCACACATTTCGAATTGTGCCACTATTGTATACCTAAAATGAAAGGCATTTTGAAATGCATATTTTATGCAGTTTAGGCATATTTCATGTTAAGCCATTTTGATGTAAAAGAATACATAGGAAGTTAGAAGATTAGCCCTGTTGAAGTGTATATTTTTTTCAACTAGAAACGAAATTGAAGAAGCGGGAATGCTAGATGTTGGGAATGCTAGGAATTAAACTGAGAAGGAGAACTTCAGAAGCTGATTCAACGTGAGAGGTGGCTGAAAATGTAACTTCAGGACCATCGAATGCTGAAAACGCGTTTTCAGCTGTTAATGATGAAGATACCAGTTCAGATTTTTCTTCTGATGATTCTATAGCTGACCCCAATTACATATCGGAAACCATTTCTTCTGCACCTTTGGATGACGCTCATAGTGACAAAGAAAATCGTGAGGCGGATGAAATTGATGAGGTAGAAAAGAAAACTAGAAAAAATAACTCCAAGCCAACGAAATGGAAAAGAAATGCCATCAAGCAATTAAGAAACAGCGGAAAAGCGTACAACATAACAAGCACTGGAAAATTGGCAACACCTAGACAAATACAGGATCCGTGTAATGACAGTTGTTAATTTAAGTGTTATGCGAAATTTTCGCAGAATAAACGATTGGCAATATTCGAAAAATACCGGAGTCTGGCATATATCCATAAGCATAAAGTGTTTGTTGCCACTCTCATGGATGAAGTGAATTATAAATATAGACGAGAAGCGCCACGAACCAAAAATAGTGCATATTATCTTATTAAAGATGTCAGTAAATTCAGGGTTTGTAAGTTATTTCTTATTTCAACCTTGGGAGTGACTAATTGGTTCATAAGGACCGTTATAGCAAGAAGAAAAGAAGGCATATTTGAAGACATGCATGACAGGCATATTTGAAACATGATGTAAGAGCACATATTTCTTCTATACCCAGATTCAGAGTCACTACACTAGAGCCCACTCTGAAAAAGAGTTTATTGAAGGTGGTAAATACATCGCGCAGGTAAACCATGACTACAAAGCTGATTATGAAACTCAAAGCACAAAAATCGCTGGTTTTGGGACGTGTGGAAATCTATTTAATAATGAATTAAATTTGTCGTTTTTCTCTCTTAAAAAGGATCAATGACAGGCATATGTTGAGTACAAAAAAGCTAATGCTGAAGGAAAGCAAATATTGGAAAAAAGCTATTTGTGACTTCAGACAGAAAAAGTATTAAGCAGAGAAGAAAACTTGAAAGACAAAGGGAAGCTTGCCGAGAATCATTCATACCTTGTTGCTTGTTTCGACGTAAAGGCCGCACTGCCGAACTGTCGACCTACTATTCTACTGTGTGTGACCTGGCAGAAATAGGACAAGTTTAACAATTACTTTTTTTATGTGGCATGAAGGACAAGGAAAATGAGGGTCTAATGAGATCGGTACCTGATTGCTTCACTATCTGAAGCTAAAGAGTGAATCTTACAATGGTAAAGATTTTAAAGTTGTCTTGTATTCGGACAAATGTGAAGGACAACAAAAAATAAATTTATATTGGCAGCATACTTCTATGTTATTGCTAAGTACGCCAGTATTGAATCTATTACCCATAAGTATTTGGTAAGTGCCCACATTCAAAACGAAGGCGACAATGTCCATTCTCAAAAAATTGAAAAGAACATTAAACGATCCCTATAGGCAGGCCCAATTTATAAACCCAACGATTATGTCAGTATAGTCAAAACCGCCAAGAAACAAGAGCGCACGTACAATGTATCGAAATGAGCTATGATGACTTCTACGACTTGAAAAAAATGCATTCTGAAACCAGTTATAATTTTGGGAAAGACATATCTGGCCAAGTTGTTAAATTTTGTGATGCAGCGGAATTCAAAGTAGAAAGACAGTATCCTGGGAAATTTTTCTATAAAGTTTCATATTCTGAATCCGAATTCATAGTGGCACACCTTGCAAAATTTTCGAAAACATCCAAAATTTTCAATCCTCTAAATATACTTAAATACTACACTAAAATCTCTATTATGGTTGCAAAAGTAGAAGTGATTCTAGTTGGAATACCAGCTGAAACATCGACACATATTTTTCAAATGCAGTTTTCTCGATATTACGCAAAGATACGATGCGCCACTATAGCATTTCGTGAGCGATATTCAGTTCTTCGTACATTTCATGTCCATGAATATCACAAGATTCACCCAATGCCATAGATATTTGCAAGTCGCTACATTGCTTCAAAAGTTCACTATCCCCTTTAATCCTTTTATTTCACACTTGAAACCAAATATGCTCTCATGATGTTTAAAAGCCTCAAACCTAGAATGGTAGCTTGCGCGCACATTGTCGACATTGACATAAAAATAGTTTGTTTTGAAAACTTTGTCCACATTCGATTCATGAGCTTCATCTTCCCCTTCATAATCAAAATGCCTTGTTTACGTCGTCTTCTGACTTCTTTGAACTGTCTGTCAAAATCATTTTCCTCGACTATTTCTCTCGCTGTTACAAGGGATGACTGAAAACTATTTCTCGATAATTATCGAGCCAATTTGTGAATGCGTCAAGGTGTTGCATAGCCATATCTAAGTGCATATTTTCGCTTTGCCACATTTTACTTATAAAATTAATCTTTGTAAGAATGTCATACCATATGACAAGTGAAACAAAAAATTCGTAGTTATTTTCTTTTTTATAAAATGCCATTCACTGACCAACAGACAATCTGATGTATTTTCTGCTAAAACCCTCAAAAGCATCGCAAATATCACTTAGTTGGTATTTGACGGTCTTCATCGATGCTACCCTGCACGCCCGTCTAGTTTCAGAAAGTGGTTTAAGTCGTTAAGCCAATCCAGAATTTTTTTAGAATCGATTTGTTTTTGTGTTCAATTTTTCCATTAAAATCTCAAAAATGATGTGCCCAAAGATTATAGTCGGAAAAAATTTCTAAGCACGTTGCTTTCGAATTTAAGTACAACGTCCCCTGGTCTTAAGACTTAACGGGCTAAAGCTACGAATACTTTGAATCAGTACAAACAAAAATCAGCTCTTCCGATTGAAGTATATGAAGCTATTAAACCAGTCTATGATGAACTGACTAGAGAAAATCTTCTAACGCGATGTATCGGCGGTTACACAAAAAATAGTAACGAAAGCTTCAACTCAACTGTGTGGGCATTGGCATAGCGTAAACACAAATAGCGCTCACACTCCGAACAAACGACCGATCTAACGGTACTTGAAAAATTCTGGAGAATTGCATTGGTGCTCGTAAAAATGTTTATTTTTCTCTATTTTGTCTATCTATTTACATTTGGCTTGTAAACAAAACGAGCAAAAAATTAATATTTTTACTAACACTCATACAATTCTGCAAAATCCGTTAGATTGGTCGATGGTCGGAGTGTTATCGCTGTTTGCTCTTACGCTATGGCATTGGCCTCGAAATCCATTGCAAGTGGTAAAACAGTCTTGGATGTGGCTGCGAATAATGCAGTTTGTTTGCACAATGACGGGTTTTCTTGATTTTTGCACATAATGGAGGCAAGGGACTTCGGACCGAGAAGCTACGAAATGTGCCTGGAAATTGACAAAGAGCGTATAAGGCATGCAGAGAGATCGCTGTCTGAACAAGTAAAATAGGCTAGGATCGCAGAATCAAGCAGAAAAAAACAAGAGCAGGACGATTACCTGAAAGGCAAATTGTGTGGTGCAAACATCGCTGATTATAGATATTAAAAAATTATTCATGATTTTCTGCTACTCAAAACTTCAAACGCGTTTACCTCAAAAATGTATTTTTAAGTTCGCCGGAAAACAACGCAGACAATTTTCAGCCGATTTACTTGAAGTTTTGCAAATATCTTGAAAATAAATTGTTTATGTGAGTACGTAGACTTTTTTTAAAATTACATAGTTCATTTGTTATTAACAATTATCTGATGATTTTTTTAAGTAAATTTCCCACTTTTCACTTAGGAAATGTGCCATTTGGTTAAAAATTGAATTATCAAAAAAACCTACGTACTTCTATAGCAGTTAGTTTATGAAAAAAAAAAAACAAATTCGCTTATTGAAATCAATCAATTTGTCCGGCCGTAGCCTTGAAAAAACGAAGATGTTATCGGAAAAATGCTGTACATCCGCCATTTTGCAATGAATCGCTGCAAAAAAAATTTATTCAGTTGTTTATATACATAATAAATATCTTTAATTGAAATTTTGATTTATACTGTAGTATTTCTAAAAAAAATCCGATTAAACCTTTTTTTGCGGCCTCTACAGTGGCCTAACCACTTACGCGATAATGGTTTTACATGTGCATTTAAAGTACCCCACCTCAAGCCTAAGCCGGCAAACAGAGTGTGCAACCCTTGTAGCACACCAAAAAAAAATTTTGCTTGATTGATGAGATTCCAGCTATGACTCCCATAAGGTAATTAATAAGCAAATGGATTAATTTGAAGCATACGTTTTTTGACACTACTTTTTTCACGTTTCATATTACGACGGATAAAGAGCCAATAAAATGTTCTTCAATTTCATCTGCATTTGTATTAAAAATCTAATAATAATTGAAAGTTGGTCAACACGAGACACGTCACGAGTACAATCAAAAATAGAGGATTAAGATTTATTATTTATTATTTTTTCATTAATTTGAGTCTTCACGTGACTTGCCATTAATTGTATGAACTCATTTTGAATACTTTTTCTGATAAAGTGGTCATTGATCGTCTTATCGTTTATTTTTTTTTTTTTGGTGAAGTCTTAGCACGAGATCCAATCGGGCTATTAACTTTACTGAATCTATAAATTTCCCGATTGTGTCACTCGAATCTGAGTCAGATGTTTAACGTTGCCACTTGTGTTCAATTTGGGCCAAGAATTCAATGGTGGAATAGCATTTTAAACAAACTTATTATAATGATATTCGCTGAATCACCGGCCATTATCATTAACGGGAAATAAATCAACTTTAACCCGGATTCGACCTTTTAATACAATCTCGGTTCGGTTAACTACCACACAGTTGACTTTCACACAGTTTTTTACACATTTCCAGCTCACTCAATAAATAAAATTTAAAATTGAAAGATATGTACGATCCGGTTACGACTTTGTAACTCATACTGAAAGCAAAGAAATTTCAAAGTGACAAGAGTCGATAACCGAAAGGAAACACGGAGATTCCCCGAGCGATAGAGGAGCAGAACATTATGTCTCGACTCCCGAGCTAACCCGAATGCTATGCGATCAATAAAACGATCTCAAGTATTTCGAGGCACGATATTCAAGTATTACATAATGCATTTTCAATTATGTTTTCAATGAATGAATTCGTTAACTAACTTTATTTTCATTTACCGTTATGTTAAAGCCTTAATAAATAATTAAGGATCAAAATCAAAAGTTTTAAATAATAAATATATAGTCAAAAAAATTTATATATTTTTTTTAAATTTGCTTGAATTGTTGCGCGAGGCTTTTGCAATAGTGGGGTCCGGGGCTATTGCCCTATTCGCCTCCCCCTAAAGTCGCCGCTGGCACCCTTCACCAAGAAATACAGACATCTCTCTTAAGGATCTTTATTTTTCCTAAACACTTGAAATAATGTAGACAATTTTATTGTGTAAAGCGTAAATGATAATTGAAACACTGTAAGAAAATTCACGCACAACTTCTCGAAATAATTCTCAAAATGAAATCTGTCTAATGTTTGTCGAACAAACTTTCTTGGAAGCAGTTCAGCTCATCTTTCAATCTTGCAAGTCATATTAAAATGTACTTTGAAGGACAACGTGACGTGCGCTCTCCCCTCATCAAACATTTTACAATTTGTTTTACATCATCAAATAATAAATACTTAGAGACTATTAGAACCTTCTTTTCTAATATTCACAAGTGTAACAACCGTTTTTCACTACCTTTCAATGCTCATTTGGCGCCAAGTTTGCAATGCAAATTATCCTTTTCGAGGATTGCTGGCTATTTTTTTTTTTTCTTCATAATTCTCCTTATTAATAACTCACAGATACTAATCCGATGATTGACATCAGGGAGTAGAGGAGCAGAGGTAGGGATTTATAGGAGTAAAGTTGAGATTAAATAGTCAAAAGTGTAAAGAAAACGTAATATCCTGTGAAATAAAATTTCAAAAATAGAAAATCAAAGCGAATAACTCTATACGACATAGGTATTTCGTTTATAACTCATCTTTGACATTATCAGGAAAACGACTTCCGGCTGGAAATGGAAAAATCTAGAAGATGCCGAGCCCGGCCCGTTCCTATTAACGTCAACATCGCGATTATCTGTTTATGACAACATTATCATCGTCATTTGTGCCAGCTGATTTGCAGGACTATTTTATTATCCACGAAAATTTCTGATAGGCATTAATGGGCCATCGCCGTTTCATTATTGTCCGATCTAAAAAGTCATATAGTTCAGTTTGGGGTGTGGGAAGTGGGCTGGAAAGTCCATTTTAAGCTTATCGGTAAGTCGTTGGTGTTCATGACAAAATAACTTTTAATTATAAGAATTAAGAGACTATAAGAGCTGTAAAGGACATACGGATCATTTCCGTTTACAACCCCCACTGAGTTTTATTGAACAAAATGATACTGATTTAAAATCATGACGAAAGTGTAAGCATTTATTATTAGAAAGGATTTCATTCTCACCAGATAAGGATCAGCTGATTGTAGACAAGCTATTCCTTCCGCATCAGATACAGTCATTTTCGGTCAATAAAGCAAAAAACATTAAAGAATATAATAAAACTGAATTTTTGTGAATGGGAGCAACAAGGTCTCGTTAATTTAATAAGAGGACATTAAATGCAAGTCAAACCTAGAGAGGTGTATCTGAGTATTGTTTATACTCCCACCGGCATAAAAATACAGATACAGCTAAATGCATTGAAATTTTCATCGAAACCGGCTTAAATTTAACTTTATTTCTAGAAATTTTCAATTGTTCGTTCAAATATTATTTTTAATGCAGTTTCTAGATGTACGACTTTAGGACATCATTGGAGGAGCTCGATTCACTAGGAAATATAAAATGGGGATCTCATTTACAAAAACATCAATAAAAGCGTTCCCTTTGTTCGTCGGTAACTGAACCCATATTTTCTGGGTATAACTCGAAATGTCGGAAATCAAGTTTTAATAACATATGACACCGGGAAAACATCGGTTTTATCTTTGGTAGTTTCCATGTAGATTCTTTGTCATATCAATAAGAGCGTTGCAGGTAGGTTTTTCAGTGTGTTGATATAAACGTTTATGGTTTAAAGGCATAATCGTGTTATACCATCCAATGTACACGCGAGGACACCGACATTCAGGTTGTCGACATAGTGACACAGTAAGACTGTCTCTTCTTTTCACAACATATAACGTGTAACGCGCAGGCGTAACATGTAAGTACATAAAACATCAAATCATGTATTTGGAAGGTAGCACATCATCTCAAAGACGATAAGAGAGCTTGGATTTCTAACAAGAAGCTTTCTCTTTAATGTAGAAGAGACATTGACAGGTTTATAATTAACAAATCCTTCTAAACTCTGCGCTTCTAATAGATTAAGAAGCCTGACATCAACAATTGCAAGTACTGCAACATCCTGGATGCCATTTTCTGCGATAGGGAGGTGAAGCCTGTTTAAACCTTGAGTGTGGAACTCTCAGACGCGCATACTTCTGGACTATCCACAAAAAACTTCTCCTGTCAAACACAGATACTTGTCTGAAACCATTTAACACATTTCTCCGAACTAGGCCGCGTGTTACTATGCATAGAAGTGTCTTCAAACTACGTGAATAACTTCCTTTTCTCTCAACGGCAAGAGAGGAATTTCTCGGACCATAGTTTCCAGATAGAGCTCTCTAATTTCACTGAATAGGCTACATCACTGCTTCTTGCATCTTTTGCAAGAATAAAATCTGTGACAGGGGCAATCCTCAACTCATGTACAAAACACATCACTGCCTTCGATTCGTCAACAGACGCATTTCGGCGGTGCGTCATCATCGGCGTGATGTTCTGTTCACTCTGACTGAACGGAGAACGGAACATCACACCAATGATTACGCACCACCGAAACGCATCTGTGAACGAATCGAAGGAAGTAACGCGAAACGACAGAATGTTCCGAATTCAAAAAAAAATATATTTTTCCCCATAAATACAGCAACGTAACTGACTTACTTCTGAATGCCAACAGCGAATTTATGCTAGATTTTCTTGCCTCTCGGGAGGAAACGAAGATTGTCATTTAGATTTATCCGCCAATCTAAATGACGCCCAACACACGCCTTTCCTTCCTCCAAGAAAATTTAAATTCAACACGATATAAATGGACAGTGACAGCAGAACATAAATTACGACTTAGCAACTTGACTTACGAAAACTTTACAATAAAGAAAACACAATAATTCATATTACCAGCCTCATTGAATGGGCCAATACACTAATTTTAGCAAACTTCAGAGTAGGTCAGTTGAATAACAATAGAAAGTACTGAAACAGCTTAGTAAAATCTATTTGTTTTAAATAATAATAATGAATTAACAATAACACAGTTGCTATTTTGTTTTCCTACTTTCCAATGAAGAGCATACTCCAAGTCAACATACAACGCTTAACAACACATAAGAAGGATCTTGAATTCGCTTAATGAAAATATTTTCCAACAGCACTCCTTCAAGGAATCCATCAAAACTACTAAAGTATCTCCATATTAACACATACCAAAACATTTATAAACTGAGCGAAGAGATCATCGGAGGAGGAGTAGGAATACTACTGAAGTAAAACAATAAGCACAGACAGATTCGAAGCAGTAATAATTAAAAATTCTTAGTAATAATCTTACCCTAGTGTCCTTATATACTACTTCATCACTAAAGACAATACAACTAGAGCAAGATTTGGAAAAACTTTCTAAGTTTACTCAACTACAGCAAACCGTTGCAGATTGAAGGAGATCTAAATGCATAAATAGCAATCTAGGGACGCCATGTCCCTAATGCTAAAGTGGAATACTCCAGTCCAGGATCTTTTTTGTAGCACTATAACGCCCTTCGTGCCTTCGCTTCGCAGCAAGCGCCTCCGACTTCAGTTCATTGACCGCGTCCTCCAATTTTCGAAATCTGAGCAACGATGAACTCTCTTCGTAAATAGAGTCAGCCCTTCATTTCGCCCTATGAATACCTTTTTGTGTATCCGTTGTTCAGGCATACGATTTAGATGGTCAGCTAGTTGCTGCTGTAGTAGTCTTGCAATCGTGGAGACCTCCGGCTCACCAAAAATTTTATACAGTTCATGGCTGCATCCAATACGCCATTGGTCCCCGTCTACCTTCGGCCTAATTGTCCACCTTAGGACCTGTCGTACAAAGGCGTTCAATATATTTGCGGATGCTTGGATTAGATTCCCTGTTTCACACCAATAGCATAGAACAGGTCTTCTCACAAATTTGTACACTTGGCGTCCTGTGTTTATGTATCATAATCTACGTAATACTGGATTCTAGACCTATGGTAAGCCGAGCAAAAGTGGCAACTGGCCTTGACGCCGTCCAACGCTCCAGTATGGCTTTTTAAAGTGTTGGCTCGGCCTGCGCGTATTGTGCCACACTATTCGATTTGTCAACAGTTCTCAGCATTTCTCGGATTATAATTTCCGAAAGGAACTTACCAATTTCACTGGAGAGGTTTTCTGGGCTGTTTACTCCATCTTTTGGTAGAAAAGAATCCACTTCTTCTGTACAAAACACGTAATTACGAGATAGTGACCTGTCAAACTTGTATAGGTAAGAACGAAAACATCCATGCCAGCTTAAGAGCTAGTTGAAATAGAACTCAGTTTCACCATGCACTCGATTAAGTCAGGGCCTGAGGTCATGGATCCGGCATGCAGTGCATCTTCCTGTTATGCCTTGCTCACAGGACTGTTGCCAGTGGCAGGGAGAGCGTTGTCTCTCCACCCTAGTGATCTTCCCTGTTGTCTTGGCTTCTGCACTGATAAATATTTCTGCACTCTCTCGCAAGAGGGCGGTGGGCAACACCTCTGCAATGACCAACAGTATAGCCCCGGAGACTGTTTGGTATGCGCATGCAATTCGCAATGCCTCTTATTTCTTCACCTGTCTCAACCGTTTTCGATGTAACTACTTGCTGCGAGCGTCGCCCCATAGTTCTCACCCATAGAGTAGAACCGACTGCACAGTGCCCATTAGAGTGCCCTTTGTTGGCCATTAATTAAGTAAGTGCCGTTAAACACGCTGCTGCCTTGTTAACTTTCTCCTGATTTGTTGAGAGAAACTCATCCTCGAGTATATCGAGATGCCTAGGTATTTCACAACTGATTTCGACTGAATCAGCGTTTTCTAACACAGATAGGCCTTAATTTTGGCCTATCTTCTTTCTCAGGATAACCAGTTTGGTTGTACCAAGTGCCAGCCTGTCATTAGCCATCACCCAGCCTATTTGGTCAGCGTGACGCATAATCAACTGTGCGTACAGCGACTAGCGCCAGGATGTTGTTCGCATAGCTGATCAAGCGTGACTCGTCTGGCAGTTCAAGCCACAGCAGTCCGTAATAGGTTCGACAGGTCTGGGCTGAAGCTGCAGCCCTGAGTGACATCTGAATTATGTTTCACCGTTCTTCAGATAATCCCTCAGAATCCGCATCAGATATACTGGTACCTCAAAATGATTTTCAAACTCATCCAAAATATTCACCCATCCAGCGCAGTTGAATGAGTTTCGGACATCCAGAGTAACCAGCAGGACGACCCGTCGTGTGGAACTGTTGTGTACTTGTGCCCGTTGGACTGCATCTACCACTTTCCCGATTGCATCGACGGTACAGCAATCTGCTCTGAATCCATGCTGCCGGTAGCATGAACCTCGTGAGTGAGATATCCCCCAGATTAATTTTTCGAAAACATTTTCAATCGTGAAGTGGGCGATGTGTCACTGGTGACTCGGGATTCCCTATGCTCTTAGTAATCAGCTCGCACCTTGCCACCTTCCAGCCTTCTGGGAACACCCTTTCACGCAGACCTGCGATGAACGTCCTGAAGAGAAAGTTAGGGCAAAAGTGAAAGATAATCTGTAGCACCTCGGCTGGAATCCCATCTGGTCCTCAAGCCTTTCTTGCTTTCATAGACAGGAAGGGTTTCTTCAATTCCATCTGGCGAAAAGTGGAATTCCCGTTGGCATTTCAATCGTGGACGACCTCAACCATGACAGGGTGGATAGGCAAAAGAGACCGCAAATTTGTTTCTGCGGGCTCGCGTCCATCTTTTTTAGCTCATGGGAGTGAGGCTACCTATGAGCACCGAGCCTCCGCATCACTATTTCATGACGATCGTCCCTGCTATTGATGAGTCTGCGGAGACATTCTCTAGCTGTCTTATAAACTGCTGATCGGGTACCTGCTTCTTTCCAGGTCCGTGCTCACTGGCCTAAGCTGGGGGCTTACCGTTTCGGCACCTTTGTAGGGCAAAGAAGACCAGCAGACGTACGTGATGGTTTTCATAATCAAGGTCATGGTACTTTTTGCCGCGGTCCAATGCTCCCCAGCGCAGCTTCCGTCAGCAATCATCGGGCCATTAGCACTTCAAAAAACCTCTCAGTATTTGTACCAAGGCGCCATGGATCTCAAGTGCTATGTCCTCGTAATCCTCTAAGGACTCTCCAAATTTTACTACTATATACTAAGCACTCCGAAGCGAATATCACATCAAGTATGGATCAAGGTATGGCCTGTGTTCACTACGACGAGCCCAGTACTGGCTGCAAAGTCCAGGATTCGTTTGCACCGAGTATCTGATAAATGCATTCTCCATTCGATTTCTTTATAGTTGAAGCACCTCCGATGAGCACTTGGCCCTCTGTACTCAAACGCGTCATCCAAAGCAGTGAGCTTTAGTTGAAAGGATGACAACGATTTACTCTAAAGAGTGTAGTTCCCGAATACCAAACGAAAGCATCAGCTCGCGCCCAGCGCAGCACTTGGAAATGAGCACTGTTACGAACTCAAATGGCGACTGTACCGGATTCGTCAGGCGATCTTGCTCGCTCAGCAGCAACTAGTCGGCTTGCCTATTTCTCGCAAACTCGTCGAGCAGATCCTGGGCGATTATGCTTCGATGCAGATTGGTTTGAAGGATGTCATTGCAGAAGAGCTTTGGCCTTGGTTTGGACTTCTTGAAGGACGCAACTCTTTCCTGTACCTGGGATATGTTCAAAATCATCTGGTCCCGGGTCATACTCTTGGCAAAGAGCACAGCTTTCCACTTCTGTGAACTCCTTCAGAGCTTAAAATTACCTTAAAAGGAGCTACCTTAAAAGGAGCTTTTATCAGTTTTATTACATGCCTGTGCGGTACGCTCGTAACCAAGGCACTTGAAACGTCGGAAAGAATTACTCTTCGCCGTATACGGCAAATAACGCACCCTTTTCTAATTTCTCGCTTCTTTATTACCTGTTTAGCTCCCCATTCTGTGAGGTCAACTATGGCCATGCGTTGACCCCTATTGTTTTATTTTTCGATAATATGACTTACATCTCGCTCAGTACAGGGAAATCGCGATTCAGACAGATCCATAACGCAGATAATGTCCTTAATTTTCAAGTGTGGCCATAGGCTCGAATGGGCGACTGGTACTTTTGCTCCAAGAGACAAAAAGGACGGAAAGCATCCTTTTTGTTTGCATCTGGTCTAAACTCAAACAGTAGCCCACCTGACGGAGCTGCCTGTACTTCTTTGTTTGCAGTTTGGATGTCTTCCGGCTCTACTGCATTTCTCGCAAGAAACCGCATAGAATCTACCATTCGTGGCTTTGGCCAGTAGTGGCGAGTAACGAGTAGTGCCTACTCAACAAATTTGAGACGCTTAATACTCTTTATTTATTGGGTTACGTGTGATACTTCTATGCATTTCCGGTCCGGGGAAGGTTTCTGGATTTTCGACTCTAGCCCCGCTTTCCTTTCTCCATTTTTTCCTATCCTTTGCTCGTAGTCAAAAGCTGGATGACTTCCGTGTTTTTGAAGTTATTAGCGTTTTGCTCTTCCCCTCCCTTCAGCCATCTGCATCTTTAGTGACCTTTCCGGATTCCAGCTCCGGAACTCCGTTTTGAACCACCTCGCTAACGTTCGTTTGTGCACCGCATGTGGCAATGATGCGTTTCATAACCTTTTGCGCTTTGCGGAAGAGCCGCTCTTCCTCCACATGATCCAGGACAATCGAAATGCTCGGTGTCTTCTGCAGGGATTTCTTTATTTGTGTCTCGTCTTCAGTCACTTTGGTGGCGATGGCAGCAATCGTAAGTTTTGCATTTCTCTACTATGTGTTCATTTCCCACAGTTTCCAAGAGTCTCTTGGACCTTCTTTCGAATGCAGTAAATTTACTCCGAATGCAGTAAATATTTTCGGTTGGATCAGATTTTCTTGTATTCACCCTTCCGTTTTCGAATGTGTCTGCTTCGCAGTTATCTTTTCTTTCAAACATAATTGTTTAGATATCATGGATTATGTCGCATAATTTCTCCATGTCTGTATTGCAAGGATAAAGGATCAGAAATCAGAGAAAGAAAACTAAGAAATCAAAACTACATTCAATGAAATGGAAAAGAACCCTTTCCGAAGTGAATTGCAACAGGATTGAAGATGAAAGCATTGTTGAAATCCGAGCAACAAAGATAATGCGACGTAGAGCTCTTCAGGAAATATTATACAGTAAAAGGTTTTGATAACCCATTAAATACCCTACAGCGAACCCGAGGACTATCGACCCTGATTACTTTCTCAGGCATAGATAGACTCAGAAATACCTTGGTATCGTTATCTTAAAAACTCAATTGGAAGCCGCCTAATAAAAGGAATTGATACCATTCCACGAAATCGATGCGTTAAGTACAAAAAGTATTTGGGATATTAAAATGAGCTGAACGAGTTCAGACGCAAGTGGGTATGAAATTTTCAATTAACCTTACATCATCCCCGTAAGTAAAACAGAATCTTTTAAGCCAATATTAAATGCAACCCCATTCCATGGCAACTATAGCAGATTAAGAATATTACGATGACCTAAATAAGAATATTGGCAACCGATTGGAAACGAAAGCCCCGGGAAACTGATGCAAGGATATGACTAATAATGGTAATCTCGCAAGAATTCAAGCATATTACATCTAAGGCAGAGTTAAAAGGACTTTTGTATTTAGAGGCGAAATAAGAAAAACGAAAACAGAAACAACAACAGTTTGCTCCTTAACAATGGGGTCATAAATATTTCGAAAAAAAATGCTGGCCTTGTGTGAATGTTCCGAAGGAACACGAGCTAGTGAAGTAGACGTGGCGTGGGAATAAATGAGAAAAAAATTAATTTTCGCTAGCATTCCTGTGTGGGACTGTTTACTGTAAAATACGAGAAAATGTGAATCCTAAACATGCGTGCGGCAAACTCTGGAAAAGTTAACAAGCATGAAACGCAACATGATTATTACTCCCTTAGGGAATTTCGGACGCTTTAATGAAGACAAAAGTAACATTGCCAGCTAGATAACTTTTAGAACAAATCCTGAGGGTTGCGGAGACTGAGCGCATACAGTGAACTTCCGTTCAGTTCGCTTTTGAGAAGAAACAAAGTTTCAGGTCATTTATAATTCATTTGCGTTGATCAACATATTTTTGAAATTCATCTAGCTGTGTTCACTTTCGGGATCTGGTTTGTCTAGCTGCCATAAAGAGTAAATCAAACGAACTTTCACCTCCTGAAGCAGCCTCTCCTAAAATGACTGTTCCTGGGTAATAAAGACTGCTTGAAGCAAATAGAGGATAAAATAAAGTTGATGCAATTACTCGCTAATTAAATTTGTTAACATCCCCCAGAGAACTAGCGCAAACTTGGCTTAATTGTGTTTCCTTTTTTAAACATTTTTGAAGTTCTCCAATTATTGGCAACTTGCTCACAGAAATAAATTATGATAAGTATGGAGTCTCTGAAAAAAGGGACATTCTACCTAATATTTATCGTCACTCTGTTAACGCATTTATAAGTACACTGTTATCGTTAGTGGGTTCTTATAGTCATTTCTCGCAAGGCTCCCGTTCGTGTTTGGTTCTTCCATAATTCTAAAAAGTTCAAATGTATGTACAAGTACAGCTATCATCACATACATATCATCCATAAATGCTTGGCACTTATCCTTCGCAGGGACTGTAATTTATAATATGTAGAGAGGAAATGTAGCATTTCCAGGATTTAGCTTATGTCGACAAAGTGAGAAAATCATCGCATCAATGAATTTCCTGGAAGTTGAGGATGACTTTTGCTATATGTCTCAGAAAAATTCCATTAACTTAAATTCATTTAGCATGCCAAGTTCACGCTGCAGGACTTAAGATTTCCTCTTAGCATTTAACATATTTAATCAAAATAAGAAGAGGATTCACAAATAATTGCGTTCAGTCTTATTTCAAGAGAATTTCTTATCGCAGTTGGAATTTTTGTTTGAAAATAACTATTTTACAAGTAAATCGATATTACTTTTTTGAAGTTTTAAAAAGTACGAGCGCAAAAATTTTCTAGCAATTGCCCCATTTTCCTGTTTTCAATTTCCACATTTTTTATCTGTTTCAATGAGAACGTAGAGTATGAAGTGTGATAGTTTTATCCCGAATCTGAGGCGATGGGATATCAGATAGATTTCAGATGATAACAAGACAAATACAAAGAATAGTGCACTGGTAAAAAATTGTTGAGAAATGTTGCGAACCTTCAATTTAAAAACTTTGCCAGGAAAACTTACAAAAGTATCCGATGCACATTCCCGAAATAAGAAAAGAAATTATTCCAAACGGAAGATTGTGCTTAGTAATTTTCAAAAAATCTATTGTTTTTTCATGTATCGAAAGTTTATTCATTTAAGGGACAATTACTTTCAAAATTTGATAAAATATATTTATCATTTCATAAATTTGTTCTTACATTTAACACAAATTTTCTCCCAAAACCGTTTTGAGAAATTCATTACACAACCAAAGTTTTAAACATAAATCTAACGGTACCGTAAAACTAGTTTTAGAGCGTGGAGCATTGTTTGCGGAGCAGCTATTTAATTTCTTGTCTAAGCGGCTTTAAGATGTGTATGTAATATAACTTTTGTGATGAAATATATCTCGCAGTTGCTTTGTTTCATTCGTGAGTGAAGGACGGGATACACAGGTATTTTATTACGTTTTTAACTACTTTCTTAAGTTTTTAAAACTAAATATGTAAGAATGGTAGGAGGAACTAGAAGGTCAACGAAATAAACCAAATCGAAAATACGAATTACCGAGTTAGTCTGCAAAAAAAAATAAAAACTCACACCGCCAATGCATAACTTCATAAATTATACAGTAACAAAAAAACCAAATTGGAAGGATTCTACATGTCTTCCTTCACATAGAAAGAGCAAAGAGTGAAACGGGGATGTGTATTTTACTCAGCAGAAAAGCAGAGGTGTTGGTTTCAAAATATGTGTCGAGCGCTCTTGTCGAGAAAGTGTATCGAATTGTCGCCGAAAATAAACAAAAACTGTTATGAAATAAATCAAAGCGTTGTTTTTGTCATGCGACTTATTGGTGCAGAGTTTCAAGCTATTAACATGCTTTATCTGCTCTAGTGGATATTTCTTCAAGCTTTTCCTTTACACGTTCTTATGCTGCAATTTAAAAAATACATAAGGCTTCGAAAATTTATTTTGAACTGGTTAACATAAAACCTGTCGAAGAAAAAGTAGAATTGAATGAAACAGCTGGATACAAAGCTGACCATTTGACAGTTTCCTGAGATGGCACTTGGAAAGTGCATCCAAAGCATGGAAAGTGGATCCACATATTTACTTGGTGTTTCTTCTATTTGGGAAAATATTCGGGTAAAATTCTTGAACTAAGCGTTAAATCAACATACTGTCAAGCCTATGGAATCCGTAAAAATCTTTTAACTGCGTTTGAATTCTCGATGTAGTACAAAGACTATCAAGAAGAATGCGCGGCTAATAATGAAGGTTCTGCCAGTAAAACGGAGACTGACTCAGCCTTGGAAATTTTTGAAAAATCAAAGGATTTAATTAATGTCTTTTATGCTTATTACATTCGCGCTGGTGATAGTTAAACTTATACCACCGTTGTTGTTCTTCATGTGTCTTAGTGGATGTACCAGCAATTAGATGGAGCAAATAAAATAACTTTACTCGAAAAAGACTGAAAAAAGAAGGATCAAGAAGAAAAAAAGAAGGAGTAAGAAACAAAATGGGTACAGCCAAAACAAATAGATAGAAAAGCAAAAAGTTACACTGGAATTGTTTCAGTTCAAAATCAAAACCCATCGTGAAAACTGCTATATGAACCCTAGAATTAGTAAGAGAAATTTCCACTTTTAATAGGGAAGCCATTAAAAGATATGTAGACTCCATAGAGAAAGTAGAGAAGGAAATTTATGTTGGTTATTATCGCAGAATCTACTGAGCCTGAGCCTGTAAGCAACTGTAAACGAGTACTGCAATAAATATTGGTACAAATATATACACCCTGAAGAAGAACCAATTTATTTGCTTCTTCAGTTGTGGAAAACCAGGAAACCAACAGAAGGAGCCCGAATGCTCAAAAATGGCTCTCATACAAAAAATCGGCGTTGGAGCTCAGAATTTTATATCTCGCAGAAGTTGAAGAGCTACAGTATTCCATAGGAATGGTAGAATAAGGCTTTGAGTCGAAATAATTGACTTTCATGCATAAATTATTGAAACAAATTTAAACAAGACTTTCTCGAAACTACAAATGTTTTTAAATTAAAAGACACTTTTCTCAGGTTATTATCATCCGATTCGGAAAAAACAAAAAGAATTCTATCCTAAGAACGATATATTAGGGCTTTACCTCTAAAAACGTATGATCCAAATAAAAATTCTACATTTATTTAGATCAACCCCTTTTACAAGTGAAGTTCACCAAAAAATTCGTCGATTTTGAAAATCTTCTATAATGTAAGGGTAAAAAAAGCTTTTTGTGTCAAGAATATAGCCCATTTTCAGTTTCGACTTAATGTTTTTCATGGGAAGCTCAAAAAATGACTGACCGAGAAAAACTTTGTTACGTATTCCGAGGTGTAGGCGACATTCAACAAACAAATAAAATATTTATACATAAATAAATAAAATAACAATTAATTGTTTTGGTTAAGTTTTTTGTAAGTACCTATATGTTTAAGTGAAAAGAAAATCATACGAGATGAAATAGAAGTAAGAATAAAATTAAAATAGAAACATTTATAGTTAGATTACGTACTAAGTTAAATAAAATTGATAGCAAACAAAAAAATAAAGAAGTCTCAGTAAAATTAAATGTCAAAGAAAAAAAAGTCTAAAAAAAAAGAAAAAAAATATTCCCAGTCGAAAAAAAAATCATTGGAAGAAATTTTTGATAAATTTTTCTATGGATATGATTCACTAGGTTGTGGTGTACGTATCAGTATAAATAGAATAGAAATTGTGAGGTAGGAGTTAAGCAATAGCGGAATCAATTCAAGTATAAATAAAAGTATCGATTCAATTCAATATCGAGTAAAGTATCGAGACATACAACCAATAGAGGAATCAGTATAGAGGATCAATAGAGGAAAAGTATCGACCAATTGCAGAATCAACTAATAGGACTATAAATCAATATAGGGAGCTCGATCCAAGGTAGCGCAGCGGAACCGGGGAATTGTGAAACCAGCTAAGGTACAGAGTCGTGCTAGAGGAAGCACGATCCGATGAAGCGCTGCAGAACAACTGAATCCTGAAACCAGTTGCGGTGCAGATTGTGCTACAGGAAGCACGATCCGAGGAAACCAGTTAAGGTGCAGATTCGTGCTACAGGAAGCACGATTAGAGGCAGCGCAGCAGAACAAGTGAAGTCCCGAAACCAGCTGAAGTGGAGGTTCGTGCTACAGAAAGCACGATTAGAGTCAGCGCGACACAATTGACAGGTGGTCAGAATCAGCGCAGCACAATTCACAGGTGCACAATTCTCAATTAACATCTTTTGATTTTTGATCCATTTATTTTATACTAATATGAAGGAGTAAGCTTTTCTTCTGTTTTTGTGTGGTTGTATGTAACATGGAAGGATCAGGGCTTAAATAATGTCCTAACCCCCACGCCCACGCGGTGATCTAGTCGGTTTAAAGTAACTTTCTTCGGCCGCCATTATGCCTTTGTATTTTCAAATAATCCTGTCTCTTTAAACTTGTTCCTTTCTTTCGCTGGAGGTGCGACCGATCAGTTGCCTCCCGATTATTATTTATTTATTTATAATTATGTGTTTATTATTTTATTATATTATTTTTTGAAAATACATAACATGGCGCCCAATGTGGGGCTGCCCGATTATTATTATATCATCATTTATTGTTAATTATTGATTTATCATTTTATATTTTTGGGAAATACATAACAACTTGCTTTCCCGAAAGCACCCTCTACAGCAACTACGAAGAGTCAGACGCTTTCGTAAAAGTCAACGAGAAAACTCCTATTCTATGTTGATCAACTAAAGCAAGGCTCGTTGCTGGTAAAACCTCGTCGAGGAAATCCACAGGGTCCCGTGAGCCTTAGGTTATAAGGTTGTCAGTTGAAAACTAGGAGCCTCACGTAGGTCCAGTGTGCTTAAAGCAGAAAAAATGGACGGTGATTGAGGTACCTATGGATTGTTTTCGTCCTGATGCTTTATATGAGGAATCAATGGTAGCGTGCCCGCTTTTATTGCTATCGGGCTGGATAACGCGATGCAATCTTTAAAAATGAAAAAGGCCACGGGATAAGACGCTAGCCTAAAGGAAGTGGTACAGCTGACATGTTGTTCAGCACATTCAAAGGCTGCCTGCAGGAGGGCATGTACCTAAAATGCTGGAAAGAAACGGGGCTTGTGCTGATCAACACGGTGAATGGTTATCCGGAGCAACCAGTTGCACAAATATCTTCAATTCTGTAAAGTGGCCAAAGTATCTGAAGCAGATATTAAAGGGCTACCATATTTACCGGAAGTTCGCCTATGATATATTGGGGAGTCGGAGAAGAATGGATATGACATCAGGGATGGCACGAAGTTTCAGTCTTCATCCATAGCTATGAAATGTTTCATATGAAGTACTTTTGAGGTTACAGTTGCCGGAGGAGTCGCGTCTGATCGGCTATCCGGATAACGTTATAGCACTATTCGTTGGACGTACTGTTGAGCAGGCGCAACTCGAATTAGCTATGATAATGCGCCGTGTGAGTGAGTGGATGACCGGCCATGAGATTAGTCTAGCGCTGGAGAAAACTGGGATGATCAAACTAACCACGAAGTGGATCCCTTGTGTTAATTTGTTTTGGGTTGGAGAAACAATCACCGAGTAGTAAGAATTAGTAAAGTAACCACGCTTGATGATTGACTCGTAGATGAGCTTCTTCGGTGAAGACCGAGCGTCAGCGAATAGACCACTGCGAGACTGTCACTGGAGGACCAATTTCGAGCAAAAGTCGTCTGTCCAAGAGTGCAATGGAATCAGTGCTCTTGTAAAGCTCCGAAGTCTGTCTGGAGTCTGGACTGTATAGAGCAATACCGAGGGCGTCTCGCACAAGTCTAGTGGCAAGGAACTTTGCTGATAGCAGCTAACATTCTATGCACCGTCAATATTGGTTATCGATGGTCCCCAAAGTGGCTTTTAACTGAAGATCGAAGACGAGTTAATTAATTAAGACAATTAAAACTGCTTATCGCACTCCTTGCGGGCTGTTCTTTTTATGAAGAATGGCATCATGGATCTCGTGGCGAGGCAGAGGTTAGGGAGGATCTCACTGACGGCAATCTTCTGCCTTCCCATCCACCCCCACTGAAAGGGGGATTTTCTCCTAACCTGAAGGCGCCGCTTGGAGAGACCAATATGGCCTAGTCCGAAGTAATGTGGCAAAGAGTTCCAGTCTATGTTCTCAGTGTGGTAGGGCAGGTATGTAGTCCAGGATACAATTGGCAATAGGAGTCCGATATTATAAATATAAAATAAAAAAAGCCATAAAAAGCCATTGCCAAGAAGCAGTACTTGAATGAGCTACGAAAACTTGAACTTATTTTTAACAAAAAACTGTGAGTGATATTTGTTTTTGCAGTTTTTTAATTAATTTTCGCATCATCATCAATACTAGACACTAGTAGAATATTCTTGTTTTTTTATTGATTTATACAAAATCAGAGTGCAATTGCTTCGGTGTTCAAGTAAGCTTGCTTTTCTCTCACGGCCTCTAACAAAACGGCTCCCAGAAAAGTTTGAAGTTCATTTTCATTAGTCAGTGTACAATCTCTTTCTCTTTCAAACGTGACGTTGATGATTTATGTGCTCAATATGGTTTTTAATGCTTCCGATGGCGTTTCAGATCAAAATAGGTCAGATCTACGCTTTGACAGATGCCAAAATATTTTACACGCGAAAGATGGAAGTATATGGCTCACACCCCTTTTATTTTTTGATTGGGGTACATTGTGATCGAGTTTATTGTATTTTCTAAAAAAAATCTAGTTCCATGTGTCACGTGGTCCCTTCAAAATTTTTGCTTCGACTTTCATACGTGGTAACTAAGTCACAATATTTTAAGCGCGTCTTCTAACTTTCATCGAAGGAGCATTTTTACTTCATTTTGTTTGGCTATCTCAGGCAAGTTACTAATGACTAGAAGTTTGTTGTATATACTGCTGGCACTAAGAATTACCTTCTTCTTCTGTATCACTTCTTTCCTCTCTTTCGACACTCAAAGTCACTGTCATTTTTATCGTTATAGTTGGAAGCAAATTGATCCTCTTCCAAAAGCCTTCTTTTACATTCCTCGTCCATTTTGAGGATCATTTCCAACATTATTCATGCCTATAGAAAAGAAGATCTGGACCACCTTACAGGAAGAGAAACCCTGCTTAAGCTCAACTCTCCACTCATCTACATGTACTAGCTGTGGAATCTACAGCCGCAAAGTCTTATAAATAGACATGGCTTAGGCATCGTAGGTTGGTCAAAATTGGAGGCAGACCTTTGAGTCATTTTCTCAGCTTTAGAAAAGAATCACCCAAATATTACAAATAAGAAGTGGTCTTCATTGATTCCAGTGTCGCCCTTAGGAACCTCGATGAAAATTTTGTCTATAAAGAATTATCCTCATATAACCTACACCAACGATTAAAAACCTGGGCAGGTCGCAATCCAGTGGCTGTCTAGACACGCATGTGGAACTGGATGAAATTCTTTCCATAACAAATGATGAAACTCCTAATACAGGAGGGTACTTAAAACTTCTAACCATATATTTGCAAGGGAGCAGATCAGCTTGAAAACAATAATAGAGCCCGGTTTTCCGAGAAGGAATTTTCTACGAAATGTATCGAGGTCGTCTATGATTTTCATCGAACAAATCTCGGATCAATCTGCGTCGCTTACAGATCAAGGAGATCAGTTTCAACAAATACAAGTTCTGCAACAACATGAAAATCCAAGGTGTCCAATGTACTAAATACAACAATAAATAAATACAGTAACGTAATAGATTTACTTTTAAAAACCAGCAGTAAATTTTGGGAAGATTTTTATGCTTTTCTTGAGGTAACAAAGATTATTATTTAGATTTTCCGTCACACCTCATTCAACATGGCATACTGATAACGAGGTTGACAACCGTGTCAATCTCGTTCATCAAAAATAATTAAAACATATAAATACTTTCCAATTCCATCGGTTACCGCCGAAGCTTAGACGTTAGCCCAATCTTTTCGGCATAAGTGTCGCTGTCAAATTACAATTAAACGTCAATGTGACAGATGCCCATAGAGGTTTCTATCATCAATACAGCTAAACTTGATGGATATAGAATCGATACCATTCACGAAAAGGGCTGATGTTGGGAGAAATAAATTAATAAATACTGAAGAAAAGCCCCTAATAAGGATCGAAATACATAAATTTTATTAAAAAACATCCTTTGGTCATAGAAAAATTTATTCATTTTTTTTTAAATCAGTATCCAAATATTGTTTTCTTATTTTCTTCTCTTAAGTCATTCTCCAAATATTGTTTCCAACTTTTTTCATTCCCATTTGTATTATAATTTGAATCCCTAGAACAATCGCAGGAGCAGAAATTTAAAGCATAATATTTAAATCCGGTTATCAATCTCCTTCTTCATTGCGAAAATACTGCGCAGACATTTTAATAACAATAAGGAAAAATCGGCAGAATTAACTGTCAGGCATTCATATTTTCCAATAAATAATTTCAGCGCCTCCCTTACAATTTGACGACGAAAAAAAATCAATGCAAAATGAACAGGAATACGCGCTCAACAAAAAAACTTCATTTACATCAGGATCAGTAAATGGCCATTGGAAATCGAATGGTTTCGATTGAATTCAAACCACTTTAGCTAGGATAACAATAAATATTCACTCGGAATCCAAGCATTTATCGGAAAGACTTTGATCAAGGTTCGATGATTTCATCATATACTGAATAAAATTCTCGATTATAGTAAGTTATGTATAAATGTTAGGTAGAAAGGACGTTTTTGCCACATTTCTTGGGGTCCACATGTGAATCTTAAAGTTCATTCTGCCGGTAGTTGAGAGATCTTATTTGCTATTGGCATATTAGCTTGGATAACGTAGAAAAATTATTCTCGTCAACAAAAAACTTCAATCCTGATGCATATCATATTGGGATCTACTTATTTTAAAGAGTCACATATGAACGTCAGTGGTTAGATTGTTTTCAAGAAACAGAAAAGCTCTTTAAAAAGTAATTGAACTTGCTCATACTCCTATATTGCTGCCATATTCATTATATGTCGAAAGTACTAAATTAATTTTAATTATAAATTTAAACATTGATATTTGCTATTCTTTATATCCCTCCACGGGTACTGCCTTTGTGGGTTGGTGTGCGAAAAAAAATCAATGGACCATGGCGATGTTGGTGGGCCTGGCGAGATTGGTGGGCTTGTCGAGGTTAGATACTTTTTTGACGCTTGCCAGGTCCAAGAGTGTCGGAAGCTTAAAGGATATGTTTTTAACTTCCTTCCTTCCATCTCCTTTAAGCTCTATTTTTGTAAGCTGCCAAGTTTGTTTGATTGAATCATGGATTTGGGGCACCCCATAAGGGGGTCTTGTCAAAAAAAATGTCCTTTGTTCATAAACTGCTTTCCTTACATGTCCAGAATACGGTAGCAATGTAATTTTTGAAAATTCGAAGTCGTTTTAAAATTACAGTTAGAAGAAGCAGCTGCTCGAAGCGCTAAGTTGGCAGTCGGGAACCCGGCCTATTGTGTACAGTTTGATACCTGAGACCCTTCTCTACATATATACGTTTGTTTACAAACTTAGACAAGTTTCTACCGTTATAGAAAGGAATTTCTATAGTTAATAAATATTTTATCGAACTTATTTTAGTCTTGGTTTTTCTTCGAAGAGGGTAACAAGTAAAAACTACTTATTTTCATAGTGAGAGGTCGGACAGAAAGTTCGACTGTAAATGCTCAAGCTGGTTGTAGAAAGGGAAGAAAATGGTAGCCGTGTTAGCATCCAAAATGAAACGGAATAAACATCAGCTTCAGCGAATTAACCTAAAAATAGAATGAACATGGAAGATCTTATGGCTTCAAGTTACGCGTATTGCATTTTGGAGTTTGTTTCTGTATTCGCTGCAATTTCTGAAACTGTACTATGCAAAACTTGTAAAAGTTACATGTCTTTTTCGCAATCAAGTTTCCGAGGCTTAGATTTTAAAATTATTCGATCGTGTAAGTGCGAAAAATAGACACTAATAATTTCAGCCCCATTATTCCAGGATGCATTTGCAGTTAATCGCCGGTTCGTATTAGTGATGTGATTATTAGGAGTTGGTCGCGAAGTAGTAAATCATTTCTGTAGCCTCATGGACTCGCGTTCGGGTGTTCAAAACTCAATCTTTACTGCAATACTGAATAACATTTATACTGCTACATCTTCAGTCTTTGAAACTTTATTACAATTCCCTGTTATGCAACGGAAAACTATGAATGAAGAAGCGAAAAAACCCCAGGATGAATTGAGTAAAAAGAGGCTTTTCATATCTATTTATAGCTTCAATATTGATTGGAAAGTACACTGGGACGGTTTAAGATGCCAGTTGAAGTTTAAGATTTAGAGTGCGAAATATGATATGAACGTTATGTAGATGAATGCAGCATAAACCATTCTGGAAGTTCCGGTAAAATGGATCATGCCATCATGCAAATATTTTCAAGGTACGATTATTAAAGAACAACCTTATCTTTTGAAATTAGTTCCTTTAGGCATCTATACAATATGATATCGTTGCTCCCACTCTTGTTAGCAGCGTTAGCAACTCTTCAATTTGTGTGGCCTCAAACTGGTCAGTCACAGTCTTCTGACCGTTCTCCAGATTTTCAAAATGATGTCCTTTCTTGACATGTTTCAGAATCGGGGAAGAAAATCAAAGGACTCATAGCAGATAAATAGAGAGGTTAGGGTGCAATATAAATCTCTTTTGAAGTTAAAAATTCACTGTAGATATTGCTACGGAGCACCTGGGATGGTCATGATCAAACATCCACTTGTCTGTAATGTCTGGTCTGACACGAGCCAATGCTTTCCACAGCCTTCTAAGGCCACTTTTATAAAAAAAAAAAAAAAACTTTATAAAAAGTTTGTCCTGGTCGAACAAATTCTGTGTGTGCGATATCCTCTATCTCTGGTTCTTAATTTTTGATTTGCTTATTCGATATTTTCTATGTCGAGAACATGATTGAGGGTGCCATACTTTGCTTGGCCGCAATCAATCAACGTTCTCGTTCTCTCTCCATTGTGAGGTTCTCTACATCATGTTGACACAAATCATTCGAGTGCCCAAATTATCTGTTAAAATTTTAAGATGGATAAAGCTGTTTTAATTTAACAGTTCACTCATAATCCTTATTGTGAAATGATGGTCTGAATTGATGGTTCTCTCTGTTTTTGAAATTGTCTCTTTGAGCAAGGTTGATTTTCAAAGCCTTTCAAAAATAATTTGTGCCAACGGAAAACCTGTGCTCTTTATAAGGCCTACTTAAACTTTTCCAAAATCATATTCATGGATTCATAAGGTCCACCACAAAATTTGATTGCACACCGTTGCTCGAAATTCCGATGCTTCCTTCTTGTAATACATAACTAAAAAGACAAGTTCACTGATGGCGCAGTCAAAAATAATGTGTAAACTTGGTAGAAAATTGGACAAAGATAGAAAAAGTAATAAGCAAACATGAGTTTCACACAGGCCGGTAGACACAACGTTGTCAGATCGCCCGCATTGTTGCCAATCTCATAATTTTCCTCGATCACCTCGTATTCTAACATCTGACTTCATTGCAAGTGGATAAAAAATGAATAGGAATTTGTGTTGAGTCCTTTCAGAGAACAGTGTTATGTATTCCCTTATGTCATACGACTTTTGTTCACACCTTAATGTCTATTATGGAAGTCCTATCGCTTGATGTAGAGATAATTCTGATAGATTTATTCAAAAGATGAGGAAAGGAGCTTTCTTGTTTGGGTCTTCATAAGCAGTTGGTGGATTCAGTCGAACCAGTAGTATGATATCCTCAATAGGAGAGAATTTGAGGGTATTTGCACAAACGACAAAATTTGTTGATTCTTAGGGTACATTAAGGCAAGGCTAAATATGTCTTTACGCCAAAGATAATTTCAAACGGATTGAAACTATATCTCTAGGATTCTAAATAAGGTTTGTTTTTCCCTCCACTGGACTTGATGTTTGTATATGAAATTTTTAAAACCCACTTCCTTTTCTTCACACAATATATTTGTACGGGTATGTTTTGAGATTGTTTCTTTTATCATGGTTTGGAGAGTCTGCTCCACCAAACTTGCAGGTGCTACAGTTGGAATTGGTTTGGGACCATTCGGTGACGAAAACCAAAACTTTGAGAAGATCAGTGATCCGGGTGCTCAAATTTGTATTATTCGATTCATGGTTTGAAAACCTAGAAAACCTATATCCCCGTCTAGGTTTTCAGATACCTAGACGAGCATCATTGATTTCGTTCCAATGCAATCCCTCCAATACAAATCATTGCATTCTGTTTAAGTTTGAATACTGAACTTTTAGTATCACCGTACGTTTCCTCATTTGAGACATCGTTAACGATTTTAGATTTTCACTGCCTCTACTGTTGGGCCTATAAATGAAAATTATTCAGGAATCTTCTGTACCTCTCTGTTTTTGTAATAGAACGCTACGAATTTATCAACAAATTTCAACGATGCAGACACGGCTGAACGGTGGCTAGTATTATAATTCTCTACACCGATGCAGGATTAGCATTTATTGAGATTGTTGTTATTTGTGATAAGGATACCGATCGGCCCAACATTTTCTGAATACTTTCTTCCAATACTTTTTGAAATCACAATTGATTTAGTTGGTGCATAGCACCCGTAAAAGCGATTGCGCACACCGATGAGTTTCAGTTGATTCAACATGCTGATAGTCCTTTTAGGGCCACTGAACGCTAGGAATAAATGCATTTAACTTGACTAGATGAATTAATATTCCGGAAGTCCTGGAAAAAAGGAAGTTTGATGAAAGATCACAACCGTTTTGGCAGAGGAGTTTATCCTCTGATCAGACCTGTGGAACGTCTCATACAATCGACTCCTGGGACTCAATCTACCGGAGGGTTGACGCCTGAAGATGCTACGACACTAGTCACTAGGCACGCTATTGGTCAAGCGAAAGCACTGCAATTAAGCCTAAATGCACTGATGTGAATTTTCTGTTAAGTATCTAAGCTTGCTAATAAACTCTAAGCTGCGCTTTTTGGAAAAAACAAGGACAACTGATAAGGCCTCAGCAGGAACCTCGGCTGTTAGACAACTACCAATATTCGACCAGCAGGTCCAACTAGTATCGCTTCAAGAGCCGAATTTTGTTTATGTGATGGACCCTGCACTGGTATATGGAGCAGAGGTATGGAATGTAACTTTCATTGGAAGAAGATCAGAAAGGTTTCAGAAAAAAGATGCATCGGAAATGGCAAACAGAAGTGCAGAGAAGAGGACCATTGCAGATTGCATCAATATATCAGACCATTATTTAGCTGGTACCTCCGCCAACGCTTCAAACCATTGCGTACCAACTGATAGGCAAACAGTCCGGAAAACCCTCACAATGAAAAGGATATAAATACTCAATTTAATATACACCCTGTAATGTAAACTACGCAGATGAGTGGAGGCATCGCGATGGTTAGCTTCCTGTCCTTAGATATGTGGGAGAATCATTTTTCCGTTGCAGTAATATTGTGATTCATTGTGCATGAAGACAAAATTTAATATAACTTCAATGAACATTACCCCGAACATCCGCTTCTTTCTCTCATCTGTAGCAACTTTACTAATACCAATGCATATGGTATACTCACATCGCTTGATGACCCAGTTACTTAGTTGACACGGTTGTTTTCAGTCTTAATTGCGTGATCGTCATGATAAGCATTCGATGGAAGCATGGTTCCTGTCATATTTTCTAAAAGATTGCTACGAACCACTGTGACTGCGGTCATAGACGTTTATTTTGTATTGATCTATGGATCTAGTTGTTATTCATGGTATTCATGCTATTCAAAATAATTAAAAAAATATAAAATAGTTTTATAAAAAAGAGAAACAAAGCAAAGAGAAACAAACTACAATGGAATCAAACTATAATATTAAAACTGTTCAAACACCTAGTACGATCGGGTACGGTTTACACGCAAAACTTCTATTACGTGAACTTAAACTTAAAGTTAAAAAAAAACTGAATTATACGAAATTCAAATACATTGGATCGTGTACGAACTATTTGACGTAGATCTAAACTATTTGCGGAAGTGCTGTGGGGGAAAAGGAAATGACAAGTGAGGGGGATAAGTGACCGCTTAATGCTACTTAGAAATCATCGACACAGCGTGGATCGCAACAAAATGTCAAGCAGAAGATGGGACTATAAATGTAATAATTTTGCCGAAAAATCTGGAGAACCCCAACTGGCTAGCGAAATAGAAGAAACGCTAACATAGGCAGACAAATTGACCCAGGCGTTACATTACCCTCAGACATTACCCAAATTTTATGTAAAACAAAACAAAATGAATTGAACTTTACATTAGCTGAAGGTCGAAAGTTGGTTCATCAATTGACAGTGCTAAATAAGTGCTGCTGGCAATGTCGTCCTGTAGGAACTTGCAATTATTAGGTTGTGGGTATTGCAAAAAAGGAAAGTTCTTGAAACGGAACGTGGCACAAAAGTATCATTTTCAATTTTCTTAGATTCTTCACCCTCGGTACATCTATTATCCTCTTCATAATGCCTTTTTTTTTTTTCAAGAAGGTTTTCATGTTAGTTGCAATATGATATAGTTTTTTTATTGCTTTATGAGGTGTTTCTATCTGAAACGTCCTGTAGAGATACACTTATTACTTTATAGTACCCAGGATTTTAACCGATAAAGTATTTTGTAGTGTTTAATGTTTCTAAATAAATATTTAGGTGATAAGAAAAAGCGTACAATATAAAAAGTTATGGGTTCTGTAGACTATTCAGTAAGTCTTTGAGCTTGAGTAAGAAAGTATCATTTGGAAAACGTTTTTTTTTTTTTTTGCTGAAATTTATGTGTTTACTCGTCAGTTTCACTAATATCGTCATTTTTTGACATTATTTTATTTTAATCAAAGGTACATTGTATTGAAAATGGCCTGCAGTTTATCGGATGAGCAAATTTTAGTAGCTTTCTTATAGGAAACTGATTCTTTGTCAGATGATGAACGGTGGCAAACCGGAAATGATAGCCAGTTAGACGACATTGCGATGGCGAAACATATGCAGAACCACCTTTGAATAACGAGCCAACATCTCAACTATTGCCTAGATCAATCATCACGTTTACATTGCTCGAGACAAGAAAACCCTAGTGGAATGATTCGAGAACTTTTTTACAGAAGAAATTGTGAATATGGTTTTGAAATATACAAACCAGAAGATTTCGTTGAGATTGGCTGACGATCCTTCCACTTCGTCACACAAGGAAACTGACAAAGAAGAATTCAAAGCCGTTTTTGGACTTTTTTTCGCAGGCATATTTAGGTTCAGCAAAGTGTAATCGATTTGTGGAGTAACGATGGTACTAGAGTCAAAATATTTAGACATACGATGTTTAGACAAGAATTTTCATTCTTGGTCGATATTTTGAAATTTGGTGGTGCATCAACTGGAACAGCAAGAGCTGGTATAGATCGCTTGGCACCAATTCTAGATATTTTGACATGTTCGCTAAAACCTGCCAGGATGCTTATACACCGTCTGAACAATTGACGATTGATCAAGAATTTGTAAGTGTTCGAGGAAAATGCTCTTTTTGTCAATATACTCCTTCTAAACCGGCAAAATTTGTGTTAAAAATATATTCTCTCACAGATGCAAAAACGTTTTATATGTTGAATTTGAAAATTTACTGTAGGAACCAGGCTGACAATAGCCCATATGCAGTTAGTAATATGCCGTTTGATGAATTAAATCGTTTGGTGTCTATCAGATGTCTATCAGGATCTGGAAGTGACGTCACCATGGATAACTTCTTCGTGAGCTACGAAGTTGCTGATAACTTGCTCCAGAACCACAAATTGACTACTGTTGGTACACTAAGATCGAACAAAGTGTGCCTTCCACCTCAATGCAAGGCCAATCGTGAAGAAAAATACTCTCGTTTTGGATTTCAAAAATATGTTATCATTGTTTTTTACGTACCAAAGCCACCAAAGTGCATAAATATGATATCTTCTTTACATAATGATAACGAGGTAGATACAGAAAGTGGTGACCAAAGAAATCCGGCCATTGTAGCCTTTCATATTTCGACCAAAAGCGGCATTGATGTCGTCAATAAAGTGGCTCAAACGTATGATGTTTCCCGCCAGAGTAACGCTGACTTCTAACGGTGTTATTCTTAATGTTAAACCATGCTGGTATAAACTCTTTCATCGTGTATCAAACAAACAACGGTATTGACTTATTGACGCTGACTTCTAACGGTGTTACTCTCGATGTTAAATCATACTGGTATAAACTCTTTCATCGTGTATCAAACAAACAACGGCATTGACTTATTGACGCTGACTTCTAACGGTGTTATTCTCAATGTTAAATCATACTGGTATAAACTCTTTCATCGTGTATCAAACAAACAACGGTATTGACTTATTGACGCTGACTTCTAACGGTGTTACTCTCGATGTTAAATCATACTGGTATAAACTCTTTCATCGTGTATCAAACAAACAACGGCATTGACTTATTGACGCTGACTTCTAACGGTGTTATTCTCAATGTTAAATCATACTGGTATAAACTCTTTCATCGTGTATCAAACAAACAACGGTATTGAGAAGAATAACACCTACCTTGGAAAGGAATTTATCAAACGCTTGGGACTTTCATTGCTTGAAAACTTTATCAGGAAAAGGAAAGACAATCCACATATGCCACGAGATATAAAAACACGCATGGATGAAATTTTGAATGAAGAAGTCTCAGGGCCAGCACCGAAGCAACCAAGATCACAAAGATGTTCATTCTGTCCAATCAAAGATCAAAGACAGGAAGACTTTTAATGGTTACTTCAACTGTAATGCTCCTATATGTGAAGAACATGCGAAAATGTTGTGCCTTAGTTGTCTTAGTTGTCATAGTTTTATGGACGTAAAGATCTGGTTGTACTTTTTTCAACAAACCAAAATATGTGTAATTTTATACAAAGAATTGAAAATAATATACATAAATAATGTAAATAATAATATATAAAAAAAACATTTGATTTTTCCCGAGACAAGTACATCAAGTTGATATTTTGCAAGACTTATGAAAGTTTATTTTCTATTCGGAACATTCCGCCATTTCCCATCATTTCCCATCATTTCCTTCGATTCGCCCATAGACGTGTTTCAGTGGTGCGCCATAACCAGTGTGATGATCCGTTATGAAAGTTCTGTGTATTTTTTTTCATTTAATGTTTATGAAAAGCATATTTTTTGAGCTTTTTCATTAGTTTATAAATACAGAGAACAAAAAAACTATGTTTGAGTATGTTGTACATGTACAGAACAGAAACAATATTTTATGGGGTAAATCTAACCCCAAATTTCTATGAGTGAGGATTTTTTCACGTTTTATGCCGAAAGTTAATAGCCTTTGCCACTCGGACCCAAAAAGAATGCTACAGAAGTTTCTGCGCCATTACTGAAGTCGAAAATGTTAATTTGAACTAAAGCCCCACGTTTAAGAAGGACCTTCCTACCGTTTTCATGACTTCTAAGTTATAACTTAATTTTTGCCAGAAGGTACATGCAAACGTCAAAGTCAATCATTTTAATGAATTTCGTGCCTTCACCAGATCTCATACTGTATGCAAAGTTATATATAGCAAAATACCTTTCATTGTCAATCCAAAAACCACATGTCCTTAGCAATGCACATCTTGTATTTTTGTCCTTTCGTTTCGCCTTTTCAATATTTGCAATCTTTTTCTGTATTTGTTAATCGTATTTTCAAAGTAAAATGGAACAGACATGTCATTAATTTCATGTAATATTTTACCCCATTTTTATATTGCTATATGAAAACTGAGAGGAAGCAAAGGCACCTTTTACCCAAACCATGTAAAACCTCTAATAGATTTCTCTGTATATTAAACTGAAAAATTACATTGATTCATTATACCTTTAATACTGAGTGATTAAATACCAACATCACTTCCTTTCAGCTTGAATTTGAAGGTTTGCGAATTTATTAATGAAAAAATAAAAAAAAATATACAAAGACTGGCCACCAATGCGGGTAGGGGCATCTGTATTTGGAAGGATTAAATTTTTCTAGTGAAAATTTCTCAGCCTCTTGCAATTGCACAAGAACATCCTCGGTGTGATCAATCAGAAAATAGGAGAAAAATCGCTGTATGAATTTGACACATCGCAAATATCGACTTTGTAAATGTTATCGAAAAATACTAAAGAAAATTTAAAAATTTCTCTAATCAAATCAAATGCAGAATTACTCAAGGAAAAGGAAAGCTTAAAAAAAAGGAAATACTTTACACTCCAAAGATATATAATTCCGCAATCTTTGATCCAAGCAACATTTTCATTTGAAACAGTTTCACATGTTGCTGCTCTCAGATACTTTCCAGCTTTAACTTTATCCTGTTCCAAGAACTAGAAAATTGTCTTTATATCTTTCGGAATAAGTAATTAAATCCACCGAAGGCTATGCTACATGCCTACAGACTTTCGTAAGTGCGTTGAACTGATACAGGTTGTCACTAAGCAATCAAGCCCAGCAGGAATCAAGAAATCAAATGGAGCTGAAATCATACTTGATTGGAAATGGGTTGAAACGCAAATGGTTCAATCTTTTGACTATGTATCAATTCGAAAATTGAACGCACAACCATTGCACGAAGCTCTTGTCCTTTGAAGCATTTCAAGTCTTTTGACTTTCTACCAAAGTACATTTAACTTTGAAGGATTTACTGGCCTCCTCGGCAAAAAAATTCAGAACAACTAATAAGGATATTTTTGAACTTGACATTGATACATGTCGCGGATGTTTTACTGGTTGAAATTCATTTCCTTTGAACATAAAGTCTAACGTATGAATATAGCAGAAAATAGAAAGATAAAAGTATAAAAAGGACATACCATTTTAATGAATTCAAGTTGAACGGTAGACTGAAGAGGTTTTGAATTAGGTCACAAGTAAAGAGCCGAAGGACAAAAGTTTAGGTAATTTTTATGAACAGGAACCTTTCTGCTTAAAATAGTTGTACATTTTAAAGTTATAGTTCGGGTTGGAAATTTTAAAATCGATTATTTTTGTTTTTGCATTAATTCTAATGCGAAAAAGAACTCCCAAAATATTCAATTAAAACTCAAGAAATTATATTATTTTCTGTGGCAGTTAACAGCAAGCGCGCCATTTTGGCTCGTTTCAGTGTTTTCGCAGCTGCAGGTTAAATATCGTCTTTTGTGTATCTTTTCTCTGTAAATACTGTAATACTGAAAATAAAGTAAGCCATTATATTACTACAACACAATAAGCGGCTGGTTCTGTTTATCGGCATATACAAAGAATTTGACAGATCCTCACAAGGAACAGTCCACCGGTGTTAAATCACAAGATGTTTCAGGCCAGTTTACAGGTCCAAAACGAGTAATTATGCGCTCATCCAATGCTTCTTCCAATAACCAACAGTGGCACGAGCTTTTTGGCATATCGTGCAATTCTGTTGAAAGCAGAGGTCCTCAGCATTACGTCGAGTGAATACCGGAAGGAAAAAGTCATTGTCAATAGCTCTTTAGCGGTCACCATCGACTATAATGTTACTCCCAGCAACACTTTTGAAGACAAATGGACCAATGATTCCACGGACCCATAAAACACACCGAATAGTAACTTTATCCAGATGAGACAGTGATTGCCCGACCGCCAGTGGTTGCTCATCGCTCCAAATGCGGCTGTTTTTTATTAACATACTCATTCAACCAGAAATGAGCTTCATTGCTACAGAAAACTTTCTTATGAAACTCGGGATCTGGAACGACTTGTTCTTGAGCGTATACATCTATGCCGTGCCCGGTGTATTTTGAGCTTCAATTCCTGTACTCGTACTTCTTTGATTTTGTAAGCACGCAAGCGAAGATCCTGCCGTCAAATCTTTCATCATGTGGATAAGCACAATTTTAATTGTTTAGCACGATGTCAAATGGACTCGTTTGGGTCCTTATCGATACTACAGAGTACAGTTTCTATGGTTTCTTTATAACTGGAGGGATACGTATTATCAGCCAGAGTAAACGTGGTGTGGAAACAATCCATGGTCAAAACTTTCGCTACGACAGTTTGCTCCGTTGGAGTAGTACTACTGAAGTACCTGCACCGTACCGAACTCAACGCCGAAAGGTGTGTATCACGCTCAGGTAAACTGGTGTTAGAACTTACATCTTTCAGCGCATTTTCGTCTTTCTCTTGACAAAACGATTCTTTAAGTGTTCTGCAAAAGCATTTGGATTGTTTCAATTGTTAACAATAAAAACGTACTTAAAAATTAAAAATAACAGTTGAGACCAGCAGTTACGAGGATGCCGTCTATAGGCGACACTCGTACACACAGATGGCCGCGCGGATGACGTCTATAGACGACACTCGTAGCGAAAGGGTTAATCGAATTTATTGTCCAGATGGACGATTATTTCGGTCATCAAATTGATGGAGTGCATGATGAGTTTTTCGAACAAAACTGTATTTTTCGAAATAAATCTGAGCAATTTGCAGACATTGCTTAGGCGTCAAACAATTTGGATTAAAATGGCAAGCTAAACTAACCATAAAACACAATACAAACAAACAAAAATCACGACAAAGGATTATCCAATATGTACAGGGGAACAAAAAGTGTACAAGACAGACAGATGTAGATACATGTAGATTACGTGATGTTAAATGTAATTAGCATGTCGAAAAGCTCGCATTGCAACTCAACCAAAACTCAATCAAATTTGCTGATGGATTTGAGTCCAGTAGGGGAGACCGAGTGGAGTTGAAACAATTTTCACATTTTGTTTTGTACACCAAATACTATAAACAGAAATCGTATGATATTAGTACCAATTGATAGGTCATTCTTTACACTTGCGAATAACTAACATAAAAAAATTAGAAGCGTTAAATATTGTGGTAAAAATCGACTTAACCGTAACAAGTCAACTCGTTTCAACTCCCCTCATGCCGAGGTAAGATGAAATTGGGGTCGACGAGAATTGATGATTTTTGAGAAGTATTAAAGGCTGTAAAGTGAAAATGATGATATAATTTGAAGGTATTTATTAAAATTAAACTTCTCAAGTACGAAATAAACTTTTTTATAAATATTTTGTACTGATATATCAATTAAGTAGGTGACTACAGGTCTAAGACAAATAATCAACTCCTAAAGCAGTTTAAAGTACCATAACATCCTTTTCGTAACATTAATTATCTTATCAATCTGAGAAGCAGTTGTGGCAAACATAAGAAAGTTCCCCACCAGTGCAAGCTTCATGAGCCCAGTTGTTGCATTTCAAACATTGCACCCATTTTTCTTCGGCTCTGCTATTTGAATATGACTCTAAACAACAAAGGCAAAAGGATTCTTCTTCTTCTGCACTGTCTTTGTTTCCTCTTTGTTTCTTGACAACCTTGAGCTTTTAAGTTTTAGTGCCTGGTTTTGATCTTTTACTTGTTTTTGTTTCTTCAAAGTTAGGTTTTTTCGCCTTTTTCTTAGTCGTTCTAGCTGCTTTGATTGCAGCTTGTTTATCCTTTACGGGAGTGTCGGTTAAGACAGTGGATTTTACTTTGCGTCTATTTGTTTGATTTCCTTTCCTTGGTGGAGCTTTTGGCAAGGGTCTAAGAGTTTCAGGTGAGAATGGAATTGCTGTCACAGTAACTGAAGTATTTCGTGATGTAGATGCTACAGGTATTATATCTTCAGTGGTTGAAGGCATCGTGATAGTATTAAGCATTACTTCAGATATCGCCAGATCAGGTGAATTCTTATCAAGGTTCCCTGCAGACTTGGGTACCTCTTCTGTTTTGTAGCTGATTTGAGGGGGAGTAGCCGGTAAATTTAAGATTGATGAACTTGGTGTACGAGAACTAACGGAAGTTGCCAAAGGTCGATTAGTAATTTGACTCGGAAAATAATCAGCGTCCTGGAATACTTCAGTGTTTACTGGCCAAAGTCCGGTATGGATGAATCCAGAAGATATATTGCGCGGTGTGACGGCTATATCAAACGATGTTTTCACTATTCCAGGAATATCATAGATGGACATTAGTTTTCCAGGATTAAACCGCATTCAATTGTCGCAAGCAGTGTTAACTGCTTTTTTCATTGGCCCAAAAACGGTTCTGTCCATTGGCTGCAACTTATGGGTGCAGTGAGGTGGAAAAGTCAATAGAATTATGCCATTTTCCTTGCAAAAGTTGATATTTTTAACTGCTGTATGTGAAGCATGGTTATCTAATAACAGTAGTGCTCTATTTTCTTTTGATGGCCTAATTTGGTCTGAAAAATTTAAGAAATATATAAAAGTCTTCTTCTTGCATCCACCCTGACCCATTCGCAGTGCCAATTGATCCAGTAGGTCCATCGCGTTTAAAGTGATCATGAAATCTTTTCCGCGGAAAGATGAACATCGGGGGTATGTGAATCCCGAGGGCATTTCCTACCAGTGCTATGGAAACCAATGTTCCCCTCTCTGCGGAAGTCATGGCACTCACTTGTTTCTGTCCTCGTCGGGCAATGACGCGGTCCGGTTTCTGAACAGTTGTGATGCCACATTCGTCAACGTTCCATATATCCTTCCCTTGCAACTTGTGTTTGTCAACTACTGCGGTATAATTTTGAAAAAAGAGTTCCACGTTTACTCTATTAAAACTTGTAGCTCGAGCGATACTTGTAGGTTGAGGTAGTCTCAGAGAAAGAACAGGATGACTCATAAATTTCATAAAAGATGGAAGCCAAACCTCTCTAGCCATTTCATGCTCAGTCCAAGAAGGAGGAATTTTTTTATTATATTCTACAGCCAACCTGTAGGCCAAAGTTCTGGCTTCCTTAGTACTTAGGCCAAAGTTAGCAGCAGCGCAGCTTAAAAGCTAGTCACAGAGTACCTTCTCCTCTGAAGCTGTAAAAACAGTCTTTTCTGGATATCCAACCGTTGGAGCAGTCGCCGTTTCGTTAGCTTCATGAGCAGTTTTTTTAATATACCTGTAGAGGGAGGTATGGTTAAGGTTGTAACTCGAAGCCGCGTCACGGAGACTTTTCTGTCGCAAAGTTACTTCTTCTGCTGCGAGATCATATATTTCGCGACTCGCCATACCTCTGTCAGTCTTTCTTTTATAATCAGTAGGCATTCTAAAACAAAATAAACAAATTAAATAAACAAAAAAACATTGTTTTTTGTGCCCGTTATTTATTGACTGCTGTGTGATATAAAATTGAAAATGAGGAGAGTTTAAACAGCCTGTTTCAAATCTCCTCAGTAAGAAAACACCTCCTAATTTTTATTTAATCCATAATCAAAAACCAAATACACAGAAATCAATTTTACCAAACATATATAATAAATCTTTAGTTAATGAACTTTCGAAACATAACCAACTTAAACCACAATACAAAACCCTTATCAAAATATAAGCATCGAAAAAAAACGTTAAAAACTTTTTTTCACGATTGTTGTCACATGACACACAGAAATCAACAACCACACGACTTACGCCACCAACGCGAATTGACACGTCAGCCCGCGGAGGGATGTGATTGGAAAGCGACGTTGCCAACTCTCTAACGGTTTTAAGTTCCGAGAAATCGGTACTGTTTCAAATCACCTTTGTTTCAAGTCCCCTCGGTCTCCCCTACTCTTTTTACTAGTGAAGCGATAAAGTTTCGTAATTAAACGTGCTTTTGTGTTGATATTTGGTGTTAATGTTGTGACAAACGTTAACCCGAAACCTAAAGACTTGTGTTATAGAACTCCAGGTGACACAACGGGCTGACAGGTCTGAGATACGGCTTCGTCAATTCAATCTTTGGGGACGCCGTCCTCACGTACCAGAGTTGTCGTTGACCAGTTGTACCTTGAAAGCCTGTCGCAACCTACGTTTGACGCACTTAAAAAATTTTTCCCGGTCACACATGATGAAACATAGAGACATGAAACAACATGGAGAAACATACATGAAACAAACACACATGAAACATAGAGAAGACTACAGACTCGCTGGAGCTACAGTTTCAGGAAAACACCCCTTGAAGCGGGGACCTTGACAAGCAGGATAAAATTTAAGAAAAGGTTAATGAGGTCCTCAAAATTTAGCCATAGACAGAGGATATCAAAAACTAACCGAAATGTGGAAATGGGCTTCAATACCGGCAATAGGCAAGCCCGACATAATGCATGCCTTCCCTCGAAATGGAAGACCCATTAGTTTCTGTCGTTTTAATTTGGTCAAAAAACTGCATCTTTTGTTATAAATTATTATTGAAGAAAAAGTTAATATAAATGGGGATTTTCCAGTTAGGTATTATTAGGACATTAAGAAATTTCAAAATTCCTCAATGTCAATTTTTCAAAATTTCTCAAATAATTATCAAATTATTTCAAAAATATTTAGATAATTTAAGAATGATGCTTGAATTCAATGTTTTTCACAACTCCCATAAACTTTTTTTTATGACCGTTCAGACTGTTGATTTCGAAAGGTCAGAATTCTTTGTAAGGTTGCAAATTTTCATTTTCGCTTCAAAATCTTTAAATTTTTAAACAGCTGTAACTTTTTATAAAGACAATTTATTTAATAAAATAGGTACCAATAGATGTAACACACTTTTATCAACGAGATACAAGTACATTTACTCCGGTTTTGTAGAAGTCCGAGTTTCTGGTTCGAAGAAACTCCTCGAAGGCATTTTTTACAGCGGCTTCAATATTAAATTTTTTTTCTGTCAAAAAAGGTATGAAGAATATGGAGGATGAGGAAAAGTCTCATAGCATAACTTCTTTAATTTTTGGACCGTTGTTCTCGATACATGAGGTCGTGCGTTATCATTAAGCAGTGTTACTCCACTCCTGTTGAGAAGCCTAGGTAGTTGGACTATCAATTTCTGATGCATTTCATCCCATTGAGCACAGTATTTTATAGAGTTGTTGGTTTCGCCAGGTTGCAGGAACAAATAGTGGATAATTCCAGCTACAGACCACCAAACAGTTACTGTTATTTTCTTTTTATAAAGGCTATCTTTCAGCATGTGTCTTGGCGCTTCATCGATATCTAGCCGTAAGATGATCGGCGACGATTATTGTATAAAAGCCGTAGGGTGATCGGCGACGATTATGGTATAAAATCCACTTTTCATCGCAGGTTCCAATTCAGTGTAAGAACAGTTCCTTTTTGTTTCCGGAGAGAAGAGAACTTAAAATCTCCATTCGACACGTAAGATCATGTGGAACCCATTTGCCAAGCTTTTTCACTCTTCCAAATTGTTGCAAGTGGCGCAAACTGTCGAATTGTGAATGCCTAATTTCTCAGCAAGATCTCTTATGGTTTGGCGGGGGTCAGACTTCACTAATGCACGCAGCTCGTCGTTATTGATCGATTGTCCTGGTTGTCAACGTAGCTAAATTCGCCGAGTTCTTCGTTCGCTTACTGTATCAGGCCCAAATGCGCTGTTGATATTCCTTGTTGTTTCCGTTGCGTTATGCTCTAATTTAAATTCGTATGATAAAATTAACCGTTTTTGATTCACTTCCATGCTCACTTTCTTATTTTGTTTTAACGATCACTATGGAGAGCAAAACAGAAATGACTCCTTAAACCAAGATAGCAGTATTTATACTTTAATATATCATATCATTTGCACCGCCTTGCGCCAACATAATACGCTCAATTTGCAGCCAACTTTAAGTCATTGCTAAATCCCCCATTTCATCTGCACCAACCTTATAGTATACTATCTAATGAAGATATGAGTAGAACAAAAAGATATGTACTTTATAAACAAAACTAAAAACCGCTGGAAAATTTGTTCAATCGAAATGTTATTTTGGATTTCATATTTTTGCTTAGTAAAACCAACCGAATTGGACGTAATTTGCAAAAGTAGTTTTTGTACTTTCAAAAATTTTCTTACTACATGAGAAATAAAATTTCCAAAATATATGCAGTTTAATCCATGAAATGCAAAATTTATACTTATGTTCTTGTTGTGCTCAATTTCGGCCATATTTGTGTTGTTAATTGTAAGCCAGTTAACATGACAGTTAGAAATGAGCTAAGTATTAAAGCAATGGTCATACTTTCAATTTCGTTTTGAAAATTTAACCAAATTTTATTTAACCAAATATAAATAAGACATACACTTTTATCTAGTATTTGTGTAGCAAATTAACCATGTTTAGAATACTGAATATCAAATTTATTATTTTGGCACATCTACTTAGCTTAGTGTAGACTTGTTATCAGTTGAGAATAGAATTTTCCCCACATTTATTCGGCTACAGGAAAATTTACCCGAAGTCGATCATCTGTCAAATTGATTTGCGCGGAACACAAAGAGTTTGTTGCTCGCGGCAACAAATTGAAGATGTGTGTTTAATTCGGGAATTTAATTGCGATTTTTTGTAGTGGAAAAGTTTCGCCAGAGTGTTAAAGAGTGAAGGCTAAAATATCTATACATAGTGAAATGGTATGGATATGGTATAACAGATATGGATATGGTATAGCAGAATAAGCCGGGTCCTCAGGATATGGATTGGTAGTTATGTGTAATGGTAGTTTTCTTAGAACTTGCTATGTGTACTAGCAGAAAAAATATAAAGCGAATTAAAGGACACAATTACTTCAATTCTGAATACATTTCAATTGCATTGTATTGGTCGAAACCTCTTCTCAAGCAGTTCAAAAGACTTGCGAGAAACCATGCACAACTGCTCCATCACCAAACTGATAAGTCAAAAAACCTGATTACCAGATATTACATGGCTAAAAGTGCTTCACATAAAATTTCTTGTAGACAGCAAAATAACAAAATGATCGATTTCAAAGGCGTGTAGAAGAATAATGATTGAATTAACATATTAAAAAAGCAGAAAATGCCGTAATTCCGCCACAGTCGGTACCAAGCCCGGAAAAAAGATGAGGGAGGCATAAGTAGCTGAATATCATTATTTTTATAACCACAGATTAGTTCGGATACGAAATTTTTCCCCCTTAGCTTACACTACCTATGTACGTTTCCAAATTATTAGTAAAATTGCGTCAATATGCAAAATAAATTCTGGAGAAACCCGGACGCGGCTTTGGGCAGAGGGCCTCTCTATATCTTGTACCTCTATGTGAGTAATGGAGCTGATGCACGTCTTCAAAACCACTAACTCCACTAAATGACGTTATAATTACCGGATCGACGCCGTCATATCCAAATAGAACATTTAATATTGAGTTGACTGCAAGTATCACCGAACTTCCAGTGAAATGGTCTGCCTAGTTCATTGGGGCAATCAAAACCAATTTATGAAAATTTCAGCATTCTTGCAATTCGATAATTAACGTAAAATTTCAATTGCATATTTTCACTTATTAACAAATCGAATGCATAAGTGCTAATCAATATCAGTGAGCGGTTTTTTAGAATCTACTTTTGTGGGCAAAAAAAGGTAAGGCTTTTTAATTTAAATTTCGCGCGGAAACCCATTCGTTGAAATATTTCTTTTCCTAGGATAGTATGACTGTCAGTGACATCTGTGCCGGATATCACATCAAAATAATCATTTGTGTTTAGCATACGCTTGTCTTTCTGAAGAACAAAAAGTGCATTCGGCGATTTTGACAATGAGTGAAATTATTCAACAAAGGAGTGCCATTAAATTTTGTGTGCAGAATCAAATTTCTGGTGTCGAAATGTTCAAAATTGTACAAAAGGAGTTGAGTGATAATTGTATGTCGCAAGTAGCTGTTTTTGATTGTTACAAATTGTTCAAAGAGGGTCGAGAACGCGTCGACGACGAAACACGTCCAAGACGGCTACGAAAATCAACTGATGATCAACACGTTAATAAAATCAAGGAGATGGTGCTCGAGAATCGACGATCAACAGTCAGAGACCTCACTGGCATCGTTGAAATATCGAAATGATCAGTGAAAACCATTTTGAAAGATTATTTGGGCCTAAGAAAAGTGGGGCCATTATTTGGGCCACTTTGAGGGGGACGGAATAGATATGGAAGAATAAATAAAGAATTTTAAAATAATGAACAAATTCTTACTATTTTTTCAAGACGAGATATACATTTTTGGGCTTAAAACATTTTTAAATTTGAGTTTTCTTATTATGAGTGAACCAAAACGCAAAACCGCATATCTTCAAATTCGCGTAAAACGGGGTAGGGTAGGCCGAGATATTACAGTATGATTTGCTAGTTGGAAATAAGCCTAATGCTTGTCTATTTGGCAAACATCATTACCTGAACTGCCAAGGAATTTTGATTGGTGTTTAAAAATAGAGCCGCATCACATTTTCGCAATTTCTTTTAATTCATTGTTTGACGGGTGGGAACGTATCAATAAAGCCAAAACACGATTTCTTTGATTACAAAAGCACTTTTATGACTATTAAAAGAAAAAAGGAGTTTCTCCTACCTCCCAAGAGTCTGTATTAATAATTAAACATTGTTGCCTTGCCATCGAACCTAAAGAGTAACCAACTGATACATAATTACTCTTTGAGCACGTTTAATTAATTAGGATCACTGTCATTCAATCAAATTATTGTCTGACATAGTCTGAAAAAGGTAATATCCATCTCTTTGTCCAACAAGGATTCTAACGTGCCAAAGTAAACTTAATAGTTCCACAGATTAGCGCTTAACTTGGAAGACACTAACACGAATGAATTAGGGACATATCCACTATATTACTCACCTACCTCAACCCAATTTGTCATCATTACTCCTTTGATAGCTTCGTAAATTTTAACCATCGCCGCTACACATCCAAAGTGCTAAGACTAAAATTTTCATTAGCTTTGCCAATTTACGAACGATAATCATCGTATGCTCATTCTGGGTATCCCCCAATGAATCCTCGCAGACAACAGTTGTGCTATCCTGGACCCTATGCTACCACCTGAATAAATTACTCATCGTTATGAAGTGACTTGCAAGAATGGAAGATGGAATGACATCGGTTTAGACAATACGTTCCCCATTAATATTCAACTTCTGTCCAGGATATATTCATCACACGTTCGATGCACGCAGGGAAAGTATTCGCAGTAACATATCCTCGCAATTTATGGTCATACCCTTATTACTGTGACACTTTTCTTGTACAAACTATTTACTATTGCGGAAGAATTCGTTTCGTGGTTCAAATTTTTAAACACACAAGGCAAGGAAATCGATAACACAACTGAGCAGTAACGATGTTCCAGGACATGGAGTTGCTAAGGATGTTGGCCTTGTAAAGGCTAAAATAACTTGTGTGCAACCATTTGTTGGGAATGTTTATTTTGAGCCGAAGCTATTTCTGGTAGATTGTAGCCATAGTTTTTTGTCATTTTGCGGTGCATACATTCTTGGATGCATGAAATTTTCAATGACATTTTCACCGTCTGCTTGCTTCTTTGTAAATCATGCTTCAAAGTGGGCAACTGAAACGCTTGCAGAACATTTTTTGGTTTAGACGGAAGCATAAACTCAGAACATCAACCACATAGGAAAGAGCAACATAAATATTCTACAGGGAATTCAGTTTTCAGTACATAAACATTCCAACTATGCAGATCTAATTGCATCCAAGCGGTAAACATACCAAATATACAAAATGTTTTGAAAATGAGAAAAAAAATTATTGAAATTAGATATTAACGCATAACTAAAGATTAGACAAAAAATATGGGAACACACGAGAGATCTATGATAATTTTGAGAATTTAATATTCAAAAACTTGAATCCCAAATCCAAGAATTTCTAAAAGAGAACGAAAATATAATTCGAAACACAACAAAATCAATAAATGCACCCAGATCAGAGAATAAAGAAAACTGGGCAGAGCATCTCCAACGAAATATTCCAAACAGATCATCCCAAAATGATTAAGATCACCTACTTAAAAGCAATGCTTGAAGTAACTCGATACAAATATTTGAAAATAACACTGAGTGAGCCTTTTCTTTTCCTCCCCTGGAAGATGGCATGAACTCGGTGGCACTCACCTTATCAATAAGAGTGGCATTCACCTTATCCATATTTACCCACTAGATGCAAGAACACCAATAACCCATGTATCTAGGGCTTCCCATGTATCGGAGAGGCGTCACATTGAGAAAGATATAAATATCACATCAGGTAAATAAATGGAGCTTTGCTAGATAGAGAGCTTAAACGACGAAGTACGAGTGCAGAGATCGCTAGCTTCTTGAGCCTAGATGTATATGAGAAATTTTTTTTCATTTCTATAGTATTTCTTAGTAACATGGAACATTATGTTGGTAACATCTCTCAATGCTAGGGTTCGACAGCTGTCATACGTTCTATTGTTAATTTGGTTTGCCATTTTATCATATAAAGGATGCCACCTGAGCAATGTCTGTGCAAATCGTGCAAATTTACCTCGGAACAAACGGTTCCGTACGAAAACACATCGCGCGTTCTATCAATTTATGGCTGACATAATCGCGCATCAGAACAATTTATTCGATTAGCCATGAATCATTTCTGAATCACGTTTACTTTTATTGATAATACGCATCCATCCAGACGTCGTACAGTGGATAATGAAGAAAACATGGCATCAGTAGAATATATTTTCGATAAAGACCCAAGTAAATCCATTTGACATCGTGCTCAACAATTAAACCTACTATTTACGGATGGATCTTATTTCCGGGCTCTCAAAATAACATTCGTTCAGATATTGAAGCCGGAAACCTACTGGGCACGGCTTAGATTTTCTGTATGGGCACAAAAATAAATTGCGGCAGATCCCCAATTTTATAAGAAAACATTTTTCAACGATGAAGATCATTTGGTTGAATGACTGGATGGCAATCAAACAAAACTGTCGCATTTGTAGTGATGAGCAGCCCCATGAAGTTGTCTAAACAACGCTACACCCGAAAAAATTACGGTTTGGTGTGTTTTAAAGGTTAATAGAATCATTGTCTTCAAAAATGCTGCTCGGAATAACATTACAGTCAATGGTGATCGATAGAGCCATGCTCAATGACTTTCTTATTCTGAAGTTGACTCGCCATAATGCAGGGGACCGATTATGCCATAGACGGTCCCAAGCTCGGTTAAGAAAGGAAGAGGCATCCTCTTGTCTCCCCAGCCCATAGCTTCCATGATTCATAATCACAAACCCCATAAGTTAATGGCAGCAAATGGTTTCGGGGACGCATATTGGGCTTATTGAATGTTTATACCAATAACAGTAAATACACATACAGCTGCAACTAAATCCTGCTTTCGCCTCTTTTGCAGGGACGTACATTTTCGATATTCCGTGACTGATAACCGAATCGAGTTTATTAACTTACCGCCAGGAGGAGCTTGGAAGACAGGTTAACTCCCCGCCCCTGTAAGACCCCTTGCAGCAATTTTTCAGCAATTCATGCAGCAAAGCCTCGGAATTAATTCGTCATACAGCAATGACTTCGCAACTGATAAAACAACTGAAAATTGTCAAATCACTGAAGAACTCATGCGCTGTGAGGGACCTTTTACGACAAGATAGCCAATACAAATAAAACAGGTTAGCAGTCCAGGAAACGAACCAGATTGAATATCTCCAAGATATGAGATCGCACACAATATTCAAATGTAGGGACCCCGCTGGAGTGGTGGAGTGGAGAATTTTGAGTGGTCTTCATAGTGCGTAGGGAGTCACATGTTATTGGCAAGCAATGCGTGGCATGTTATAGGAAACGTTTTAAATCAACTGGAATGGCTAGTTGACTCATTGCCTACAACCAACACAAAAATAATTCTTGGTGATTTCAACGCCAAAATTCGCAATGAGCTACCTGATCGGGCAACGACTGGAGGATATTGCCTCTACAATAAAACAAATGGCAATTGGTCAGCGCCTGATTGACATGACATGTAGCAGAAATCTAGTCATACGTTCGACTTGCCACATCGACGCATACGTAAAATGGCCTGGGTATCACTGGATGGTAACAAAGATTTAACCATGTAATGATCCAACAACGTTGCGCGGGGAGCATAATTGTCGAGCACAATCGACAAAGCCAATTGTAACGCGGATCAATACATGATTATATCGATGTCACATGTCAAAGTCGTTTTCGATGAAAACCAGCCTTCTATGAAAAATCTACATCGAAAGACTCACGGATTCCCTCGACAACCACCCGGACCACAACTCATCAAATGCCTTATCAAACAACCAACTACCGAGTGGAAGCGGCAAATAAGACCCTGACAAACAGACGATCGGACAGCAAGACCGATGCAAAAAAAACGGCTGGTTCAATTATGAATGCCAGCATCTGTTTGATATAAAGAATCAGGAGTAAAAAACTACTTAAGGGCTGAAAACCAAGACAAAGCGAGAAGAGTATGAAAAAATCAGAAGAGAAGCGAATAAGATAATTAAAGGAACTACAACCAATTGAGGAGCGTCGATGTACCAGGCGTATGCAAAAGTTATTCCTGGTTTCACTAAAAGATGACTCCACCGAAAAGTACCCAGCGTATTTATTTGACACATACGCCATTTGACGGTCTGTCGCATAAGATGAGATCGCCAAAACTAGCATGTTTGTTTTATCGTGTTGATCAATCATGTCTAATTTTGTACCTGAAAAAGAGCATTTGCGGCACGCATTGCTTGTCTTTTTTGACCAACAGACAAATGCTTAAGAAAAATAAAAATTCATCGTTTTCTTCAAAAAACATATGATAGACACGCTCTATAAAGTTGGACATTTGAGACATGGTTTCGACAATTCAAAAGTGGGAATTTCAAAGTGAAAGACATTAGCGCTCTGGCAAACGACGAAAATGCGAAGAAGTGGAATTACAAGGGTTATTCAGGGTGATTCAACTGCCTGAAACATTAAATGTACCATAGGAGATCAACAAACTCGGTAAATGCGTCCGACACGATTTGAATGAACGTCAAATGGGAATCGCAAATTCACTTGTGAAATGCTGCTGCGACGCCAAGGTAGGAAATCATTATTGCATCGAGTTGTGACGGATAACGTAAGAAGGATTTATGTTGAAACCCCAAAGCGGCAAAAACCCTGGCTTTCACCTGGCAAAGCCGGTCCTTCAAAACCAAGGGCAAATCGCTTCGGCAAGAACTGCATGCTGTGTGTCTCTTGGGATCAGAGTGGTATTGTGTATTATGAACTCTGTACGCAGCGTCGCTCACGGCAAAACCAGTGAAAGACACTGTGAAATTGCTTCCTTTAATATCCTTTGGCACCCACCATACTCCCCAGATTTGGCACCATCTGACTTTCACCTCTCCGCATCAATGGGGTACGCACTCGCAGAGCAACTATTCAGCGACTCCAAGGAAGTTGTAAAGTGGTTCGACGAATGATTTGCCCCAAAAGACAAGCAGTTTTTCTGGCATGGCATTCATAAATTACCTGAAAGATGGGCGGAATGTGTAGAAACCGATGGCCAGTGTTTCGAATAAACAACAATTTTTTCCTCGAAAAGTACGTAATTTTGTACCAGAAAAGCCGGAAAAAACTTCTACATACACCTGAAAAGTATACCAAGCAATCACACAAGACACGCATACAAAAATGTGAAAAGGTTGAAACAAGGCTGTCAGCCCAATACCACGCTATGCTGTGATGATATCAGCTTTCATCAGCTTTTATCATCGCTGATGAAACCTGGATTCAGGAAATATGGGCTTCGCATTTCAACAAACTCCTAAATTTTTCGTACAGCTCCGGAAGCGTCGGGAATCGATAAAATTTCAGTGGAGCTCATTAGATATGGTGGCAGCAGTGTTTAGAAAGCCATCCACAAAATCCTCCGGCTTATCTGGCAACAAGAACATATGCCGAACGAATGTAGAAAATTAATTATATTCCTTATCCACAACAAAAGGGTGACAAACTACAGTGCGAAAACTATAGTTGCATATCACTACTCTGCACGGCCTACAAAATACTTTCGAAGACTTAGAAAATAAAGTCAGACCGTAAGCCACCACTTTTATTAGGGAGTATCAAGGTGTCTTTGAGGCTGGCATAAAGCAAAGACGTTTACCGTTTTGCCAGATTTTTTGCACGCACTTGACAGTATTGATCGTAGCATTCTGCATTAAATATTGCTTCGCTATAGTATCTCAGCCAAATTAGTCCGTCTTACAAAAATGACAATGACATCGACAACTTTCCAGGTGTTTACCAATAACCAACTTACCAGCGTCTTTCACAAAAATACCGCAATAAAGCGGGGAGAGGGGTTGTCCCCTTTCCTATTCAATTTGGCTCTGAAATGAGTCCTAAGAAAGCTACATGTCGATACAAGGGGAACACTTTTATACAAGTCAGTGAAAGTGGTAGCCGATACGAATGACATCAACATCTTGTCACGGTCGCTAATAACCTCCAAAGAACGTTCCCTGAAAACTCGACAGCGAAGCAAAACTAATGAGGCTACGAATCAATGAGAAGAAGACAAAGCTCATGACGGAGTCGGGAAAAAGTAACTCAAATACCCGAAATATCAAAGTTGGCAAATAGAGCATGGAAAATGTGGGGCAATTTGTTTATCTCGGCGTCAAAACAATGCGAACCGCTAATGATAGAGACAATATACGCCGAAGAGTACAGCTCACAAATATAACGTTTTATGCAGTTCTGACGGTTCTGGAGACGGTTATGAAGTCTAAAAATCTGTGATAAGACTTGTGTTATGCTATGAGTGTCAAACATGGACCCGGACCCGCGCATTCGCTAATGTACTATACGCCCTTGAGCAACGGGTCCAGAGGCGGATAACTTGAGCGAAACTAGACGGGGCCCAATAGTGAGTTCGTTACAATAATACAAACAATGATACAACAATGAGACAAGCCGGAGGTCTCAACGATTGTAAGACTGTCGAATCTGCAATAGGCTGGCCATGTGAATCATATGGATTAACAATAGATACCTACAAAATTATTCGTTGGGAGAACTGAAGGGTGGAAACCGATGGGGAAACCGAAGACCCGCTGGTCTGAATCCATTGACGAAGACAGTTCATCGCTGCTCAAATTTCAAAATTGGAGGACGCGGTCAATGGGCTGAGACTGTTGGAGGGACTAGCTTTAGGAAGTGAAGGCCCGATAAGGACTGCAGTATTACGGAGAAGAAAAAACAGGAAACCTCTGACTTCAAAAGGATGACGCATCATGATGACGGGACAGGGAAGTGCCGGGTATTCAAAGAAGCCCTAACCAAAGCCAAAGCAGCTCTGCAATGGCCCGTGCCCTACAGATAAACTTACATCGGAGCTCAAACGCCCAAGACCTTCTTAATTCGCGAGGGATATGAAAGCCGATCTATTGCTGCTTAGCGAACGAAACCGAGATAAAAATTCATCAGTATTGTACCCTGATGAATCTGGTACTTGTGCCATATGGGTTCGAAACAGCACACAACTGAGGGTTCGGGGCCATGGACGAAAAGATGGTTTCATGTGGGTCCGTTGCCCAGGAATTACATTCTTTAGTGTGTACTTGACACCAAACGAACCAATAACATCTTTCCAGGCGAAGCTCAACACTTTGGAGGACACCGTCATGAGCACAGAAGGTCATGTTCTTATCGAGGGAGACTTTAACGGGAATCGAATCCTGGAGATGGCAGCGAGAGTAGGACTAGCCGTGGTGAACACTGGTAACACTCCCACTTTCCGCCGCTTGGGCTGCGTGGGCACCATCCCGGACGTGACATTCGCCTCGGAATCCCTCTCCTCTATGACACACAATTGGAGAGTTCTAGAGGACTATTCGGCCAGTGATCATCAGTACATAGCATTCGAGATCCGCGACAACGTTCCTAAACTCCCAGACACTCAGCGCTCCCCCTTCGTGTGGAATACTGAGAGGATGGACGTGGAGAAGTTTGTCGACACGCTCATGACATGCTTACCACCGTTTGGCTCATCGCCGGGGAGCAGAGAACTGACTGCTGAAGACATGGTGAACTCCACAAAGAGTACTTTTATCTCCGCTTGTAAATCATCTATGCCCCGCTGGAGACCTACACACACAAAGCCTCCAGTGTATTGGTGGTCCACTGAAATAGCTGAGCAACGAAGGGAGTGTCACAAGCTCCGGCGAGAAGCTCAACGAGCGCGAAGCCAGGACGAGGCATGCAGCAGAATGACAGTATATCGGTCGGCCAGAAAATGCCTTCGCGAACTGATTAACAGGAGTAAGGCCCGTTGCTGGCAGAACCTCGTCGAAGAAGTGAACAGGGACCCGTGGGGCCTGAGCTTTAAACTAATTAGGCGGAAGCTTGGTGCTCTACAGGCCTCATGCGTACTTGAAGCGGGCATGATGGACGAGATAGTACGGGCACTTTTTCCCTAACATCCCGTCCGTGTTGATGCCGCCAACAGGGAAACAACATCAGACTGTCCACTATTCACGAGAAGCGAACTGGAACTAGCAGTTCTCTCCATGAAGGCGAAGAAGGCTCCGGGCACAGACGGTATTCCAGCCAAGGTACTGCAACTGGCCTATCACTCTTGTCCTGACTTGCTGCTCACTACGTTCAATGCCTGCTTGCGGAAAAGCGTTTTCCCTGAACGTTGGAAGACGGCAAGGCTCGTGCTGATCAGCAAGGGCAAGGGAAATCCCGAGTCGCCGTCAGCATACCGACCGTTATGCATGCTACCTGAAGGTACCTACGGAAGGAAACTACCCTGAAGGAAACTACCTGAAGGATCGCAGCCTGATCTACAACACAGTGCAAGGTTTTCGGAGTATGCTAGTCACATCAGGTGTGGCTCAAGGCTCCATCCTCGGTCCGGACTTGTGGAAAGTCTCCTACGACGGACTACTCAGACTTCAACTGCAGGAAGAGTCGCGACTGATTGGCTATGCAGATTACGTAGCGGCACTAGTGGCTGGGTGCACGGTCGATCAAGCGCAATTAAGGCTGAATGTACTAACGCACCGGGTGGGGAACTGGATGACCACTCACGGGTTTAACCTAGCGTTAGAGAAAACCGAAGTGGTCATCCTGACCAAGAAGAGGATCCCCAGAGTAAGAATGGTCCGAGTCGGGGACGCATTAGTAGAGGCGAAACTATCAGTCAAGTATCTGGGCTTGCTGATAGACTCTAAACTGAGTTTCTCGGAGCAAATTAAGGCAGGCCGCAGCAGGTGTCTCGGCAATTAGTCGACAATAGCCAATCATGAGGGACCAAGTCCAACAAAAAGGCGTCTGCTAATGAGTGTAGTGCAATCTACGCTTCTTTATGGAGCAGAGATATGGAGTGAAGCTCTCAACAAGGAACTGCACCGAAATTACATCATACATTAGATTACATCAGCATACTGTACAGTCCCTGAGCCAGCGGTGTTCGTAATTGCAGGGGTGATACCAACTGCTCTCCTGGCTAGAGAGCGTAAAAGAATCTACATCCGAAAGCGCGAGGGTAATAAAGAAAAAGTTGCTCGCGATGAAAGACGATGCACTCTCGACAAATGGCAACAATCATGGGAACGTGAACTAAAAGGAAGAAGGACCGCTCGGCTCATCAAAGACTTGAGATCGTGGCTCAGTCGAACGCATGGTGAGACTGATTTCTACCTGACCCAGCTACTGAGTAGCACGGTTGTTTTCAGTCTTACCTGCACGAGATAGGTAAGTCACGGTCTTCAGATTACATATTCGGCATTGGTGTGAAAGATGACGCCTGTCATACTTTCTTTTCATGCAGAAGATGGGACAAAGAGCGCGGTGATCTTGCCGAAAAAGTGGGAGAGCTCCATCCAGATATCCTAATCGAAGAGATGCTGAAATCATTTGACAAATGGAACCAAGTGGCACATTACGCTCGGGTAATCTTAGTAATGAAAAAAGGCATACTTGATCGGCTGGAGGCGTCGAGGGTGGAGGGTTTCCTTCTCTAGCAATCCTCCTACTCTTTTCCATCCAACTGGTGAAGGAATCCCTGTAACCCGAAGGCGCCAAAAGGCGTAAAATTGGGAGGCCTAACCCAAAGTAATGTGTCAAACGGTTCCAGGCTAGGCGCTCCGGTTGACAGGGGAGGTGTTTAGTTGGTAGTCCAGTAGGTCCACTGGGAGTCCGACACTCAGGGCGTAAATAGCCTTCACCTCCCAACCCAAAACAAAAAAAAGTTATGACTGTAACAGTTTTGGAGTCGTTTGTCAGGATCGTCGCGTCTGCACATATCGTGCTGACAGTGTTCATTTGCCTCCAAGCTTCATTTTCGTTAGCGATGACTAGGCTATGTTCCAATATTTCACCTTCACGCAAACATAGAGCAGTCTAATTAGTGAGTTGAAAGGATACGTTCGTAGTACTTTTTTAAATTTTACGCATTATTGGGTGAGTTAATTTTGTTTTTGGCACTAAGATTCCGATTACAAAATTTAAAACTCAATTTTTCGGCAATTTTTTTCGTTGCATTTTGATCTCATATGGATTAAGTAATTGGTGGTTACGTGGACCATCCTATGATATGTTAACTTGCAGAGGATATGAATTTGGGTGGTCGTCCAAAATATTTTGAAGTCAATACAGCTTCTATTCTCATCTCATGACCTCCATGACCTCCATCAAATATCATATACTTTCAATTAAAATGAAAACCCCCAAATGTGAAGCTTTTCCCTGACAGATTATCCTTTTTATCTTTTTCAAATCTACCATTTACGCTCGAATCCACTACGATTGTGTTTCGTAAATAAGCCACAAACAATATTCCCTAATGGATGTATTTTATGGAGGGAATCTCCAGTCTGGGTCGAAACTGCCTTATATCTACCAGCTCAAGCTTTATACATTACATTGACGTAAAGCAAGGCTGCATGCATACCTCGTCCTCCCGAGCGTTTAAATTCATTTGAATTAAATGCGTTTTGGTATCTTTTCTTGCGAACTGTCGTAAAACATTATTGTACACATGTTTATTTGATTTTTTGACTATTAAATGAGAATTTCATTTAACTTGTTGCACTTTTATGTTGATTGAACGTTATGAGCAGAAAGAAAGTAATGGATTTGTTAAGATTAGGAAAATTTAGAGAAACTCTTTATGTTAAAGAACTTAAAAAATAATTAAGCACCTTTTTTGTACTGTGGGGAATAATCTGTTATTGATTTATTCTAAGGATAAGTAACACGAAATCAGCCGATTTTAAGCCAAGTACCTGTCAAGAATTTAAACAATATTCGATACTATAAATTTAACAGGAAAGAATCTAAATGAGTTTCCTAATGTGCTCAACGTTCGTGCTTGGTCCTTTCGGCTTTACTTTCATATCAATAATGCGACCCTTCCAAAAAAAAAATACATTGCAAATCAAGTTTGTAAAAGAGAGATTTCTAATATAATTTGACGAAATGCGGAGGACCATCACATTAATGCCGTATAGATTTCATTATTCGTACTCGAATTTCAGTCCTTCCTTCAATAGTCGCTGAACCGATTTACGATGTAGATCATCCTAAGTGGTTGCGTTGATTTATGCATTTTCTTCGAGACATTTTCAGAAAAGCGTAATTGGCAATCTTCCCCAATAAGTGATTCCTAGTAAAGTTTATCTGAAATGGCATAAATTTGAGTAGATTTCGATAGTCCCGTAACAAAGGAAGCATTTGACGATGGTGAAATTTAAGGACGAGTTTATAATATTTTATGCGAGAGTTCAATTTTTATTTTGAAAAATGAGTTATTTGATACAGATTTAATGAATTGATTTGATTTAGGGTAGTTTGAAGGGGTACAATTAGTTTGGGTTCATTGTATTGAAGGTTATTATTGATTTAACGATTTCCAGAAAAATTGTAAAATCTAGCGTGATGCAGTGATGAATTCATGAAATTTAATAGCTGAACCTCCTTGAAATGCATCGAATTGCAATGAACGTTTTTCTGAGGCGGTTGAAGAGACGAGTGAAGAAAACACTCAACACAAAAGGTTTTTTTTTTCTTCCGGAAGATTTGAACGCTCCTAGCCTATTATTCTAAAAAACATTAAATGTGCATTGACATACCTGAACAACATTCATTTACATCGTAACAAAATTATTTTGGAACAACTTTCATTATTAATAATAAGACTATACAACAACGGTTCTCCCACTTAAGCGACTTATATTGTTTTTGTTAGGTATCCTTCACCTTACCACGAAATCGTAATACGTACGTTTGTTTAGCTCCCGTTTCCAAAATAAATGTGTTTACACTTTTGTTCTTTACGATACTTAATAGAATAAGCAAACCATTGAAACAAGTCGTGTTCGAACCGTAAGACAGTAAGCTACAAAAAAGCAACGCAGTTGCATAAATTCTCCCTTCTCGTATTGTTACCTGTGTGGAAAGTTCACAACAGATGGCCAAAAAAAAAGTCTATCACTGCGTTTATCGAAGAGTGTTATTTTAACTTTTTTTAAATCGGAGTCGCCAATTTGGATAAATCGTGGGTGCTACACGTCATCTATACAACTTGCTACAAAAACGTAATCGATGGATCTCATAAAAAATTGTGATATCTCTACTATACCATTCTACGTATCTAGACCTATCTATTATACCCATCTAGAGGAGGTCTACTAAACCATTCATTAGGTGTGAATCAAAAGATCACATTACTGACCGCTATTTTTTTCTCACTGATCGCAGTGGGCAACAGAGGAAAAAGAAGCATACAATAAAGTATCCCGGCGTGAGTTCGGTTGACAAACCTGTTTACCGTTATGACGATTTGCCAGCACATTCATCACTGGGCAATGAGACATCATCAGACATCCCGGAAGATTCGTCGTCTGATCCAGAGTTTCATGAGCTTTCTACTAGCAATGATCCAGTCCTAGTGAGCCATGAACGACTCGATGATCTATCCAGGTATCTAGATCTATCGAAATAAAAGGCCGAACTTTTAAGATCACGATTTTAACATTGGAATTCGCTCGAACCCGGAGTCATCATATGTCAATATCACAAACGTCACAGTTTTGTTCTTGATTTTTTTTCGAAAGAGGAAAGCCTAGTGTTTTGTAATGATGTTACAAATTGGTTACATTAGGCATGTTGGTTACATTAGGCCATGTTCCTTCCGAATGCCGGCTTTTCATCGACTCCTCTAAGATTTGTTTAAATGCTGTGCTTCTAAATAATGGTAACAAATTTCCATCCATTTCTGTAGGGTACAGCGCTATTTCGAAAGGAACGCTTGAAGCGATGAGACTTGTTTTAGACAAAATGAACTACAAAGACTACCAGTGGACCATCTGTGCTGATTTAAGGGTAGTTGCTTTAATTTTAGGACTCCAACCTGACTTTACCGAATTCTGCTGTTTCTTGTGTGAATGGGATAGTAGACACCGGCCAAAACATTGCTTTCGAGAGCACTGGCCTGAAAGAATAGCTTATATCCCTGACTAGAAAAATTAAAAAAAAATTTCCATTAATCGATCTCGAGAAAATAATATTGCGACCTTTACATATAAAGTTGGGATCGATAAACAACTTCGCTAAGGCGATGCAAAAAAATTATCATGAGTTTCGATATTTGAAAAATAAATTTCGTTCTCTTAGCGATGCCAAGATAAAAGAAGGCATATTTGTTTGACCTGACGTAAGGAAACTCATGAAGTATTCAAAGTTTCTGGCAGCATTAAGAAGCCTGGTTGTCCTTTTTAGAAGTAACCAAAAATTTTCTTGGCCATCACAAATTTCCGCAATATTTAAATATCGTTGAAAACTATGTTAAAAGCTTATCAAAAAATGGAATGCAAAATGTCCTTAAAAATACACTTTGTGCAATCACATCGTAATTTCTTTCGACAAAAGTTGGGAGCCATAAGTGAGGAGCACGGAGAGCGATTCCACCAAGATATCATGTCATTTGAGAAACGCTTTCAAGGCAAATGGGAACCCTTTATGCGTGCCGATTATTGCTATATAAATTCGAGAGAGTTTTCAGATCTACTTTCGAACCATATTTTTTAGGATTTTCTCAAATAAAAGCAAAGCAAACCAACTCTGAGAAAGAAAATCAAATCATATCTCTTGCATTTCCGGCATCGAGACCACGCAGATGGATGGATGGAAGATGAAAGAGTACCTTCATTTTGGAAAAATATTGACGTTTTTTCTTCAGTTGGCCGAAAAAGTTTCGCTGCTTGTCTATTGACAGTTTTACCTTTTTTGAGGACGTCGATGAAGACTATCCCATTTTTAGGCTGTTTAATCACTGAGTGTGCGACTCCAAGACGCGCAATGCTTCGAGACTACCAACTAAACACCTCCCTTGCCAATTGGAGAATGTAGCCTGGAACATTTGACACACTACTTCATGTTCCTACACCAAGAGGCGCCTTCATGTTATGGGAATATCTTCTCCAGGGAGAAGCAATGATGGAGATAAAGGAAGTGCTAGAGAAGAGATCCCTTCATCCTCTTTGATTATCCCTTGAGTACCCCAAAACACTTCTTAGATAAGTACCTTCCTAGAATGAACTACATTCGTTGTTTCAGAGCCAGTTTTCACAATAAACTTCTTCGAATGTTGTATTGCCCGTGAAGTTTGATAATAGACCATGACCTATGAACAGTTTTTAAATGCCGCGTATATTTTCCCATGGTTTTATTTTCGAAAGGCTGAAACACTAACCCGACATGCGCATGTGCACACTTCTTTGATTAATAGTCAATAAACGTGACGTATATAAACGTAATAAACGTCTCTTGTACGCCACAATACTAAAACATTTCCGAAACTACACAAAGACAATCTTCCACAAGTCTTGCGAACATTTAACTAATTATTTAGTGTAAACAGTGTAGTTAAATGGCAGCCAGTGTAAACAAACTTTTGACGAGTATGGAACAAGCAGCAGCATTGCCGCAGTTTCCCACTGCTCCTTGATTTCATGACTGTTTTTCCTTGCAAATGTCAAAACTGGATGAAAGTGGATGATAGGATGATAAGTATACTCTCTAATGTGGTACACAGTTTGCATTTTTGAAAAAATAAATCTATGTTCAAATTCAAAAAATGCTGTTCTAAAGCATTTTGAACAGACATAAAACATTATCAGGAATAAACATCGTGCAATGGTAATAACGACTTTGAATTTTGTTGACTTTACAGTTTTACCGTTATCTTATAAATTGCGGAATGATTCTACCTTCCTATAACCCTTTGTTGTTAAGCCCAGAAATATTTCAAATGACCTATTGATGTACATAATTTGCTTAAAAACACCTGTCAAAGGATCTCACATCTCTCCACTCACTTCAGCAAAGATGCCAGCCGAGCAAGAAAAAGGAAGGGTGAAAAAATGCACGCTCCAACACCACAGTATGGAAGATTGGAGCAAACTAAACTGACGCTTACTTAGCATCTTAAGTCAATTTTAACTTGAATATGTACCTCAGCGTTTTCAACGCCGGGTTCAAAATTGACCAGGTAAAAATTAAAAATAAATACAGGCCAAGGGTTACTTGGGAAAACAGGACTTGTTCAATCGGAGATCAATAATATAAATCAAAATGACAACACAGCATCCAAGCTTGAACTTCCAATTTATGCGTCTTTACAAAGGAGTGGGAACGTGATGACAATCGGCAAGGACCCATGTTCGAACCAACTTGAATTCTTTAAACTTTTTTGCTTACCCGTTAAGAAGTATTTGTTTTCTTGTCAAAATCTATCTGTAAAAGCTGAGCGTGAAGTAATGCCATACAAGTGCTTGATGCATCGTTTCATTACTTTCCAGGATCCTCAGTGTGCCTTATCACATTGCGCAGCCCTTTAGAATTAGCCGGTCCTCTGAACGGGCCTTACTCACTAAATAATCACTTCAAATTTTAGAACTCAAATGTGAATGCGAACGCTGAAAATATTTTGGATTTGCTGCTGTGTTTGATAGACAAATCGATCGATTCCAATTTAAGCGCAAACGAACACGCAATGTACAATATACCAAGGCAATTGCTACCTATGTGGCAACTTATAACGGTAAATACTTCCTACATAGCATAATCACTGAAAAGTGTTCAAAATGTCGTCACAAAGAATAAGGTGCGTATACCACATGTAGCAAATAAAGTAAGCGTTGTCAGATAGTGAAAATAGAATTCAAACGTCATAGGCTAGCTCTCTGAGCTTAAATCTAGTTCAGAATAATTTTTCCAACCTAATTTTGAATGTTAATTCATTTGATATGAATATAAGTATAACATTTAAGTGTATTCCTCCGCACCTTCGTCTCTAATTCATATCTCTAAGAAGTTTTGCTTACAAAGGCCAATGCATCTTGAACATTGACATGGAACACCGTTAAAACGCACTCACTGTCATAACTGGCACCGGCTTCTGAGGGGCTTCTGAGGGGAAATCTCCGCGATCTCAATGGCAGTGTAACTATCATGCTTGGTAGAAACAATGGAAAAAAGTCGAGAAAATACCTCCAACAAAGGAAAGCAATCTATCAATAATAATTCAAAAGTCGAATTAAATTAGCTAAGCTTAGTGTTTTGTAAAGTCTCAATGAGAGAAGTGTTGAGTTCTACTACATTTAAGGACACGCAGGAGTTGTATAATTCTACGTTCGAAATATTAAGCAGAAAGCGGGAAAACTCAGCAAAAGTTAGATAAAAATATTCAAATTAACCGCGACTACAAACGTTGTCAGAAGGGAAAGTATAAAAATAAAACTGGTATCTTAAAAGAATGTTTTGTTCTCCTGGTAAGGATCCATATCAAGAACAGTCTAACACAAGTGATCGCTTCCAGTATGGTAAAAAGCAACTGGCGTAGGTATGCATCCCTCATTTTAAAATACATCCGAGATTCTAGGCGTATGTTATTGTTTTAATAAACAATATTTTTTAATTAACAAAACAATGGCATTCATAAACAAAAAACACATTCTTGTTCTTTTCTATATCTTGAATTTTGGTTCCCACTTTTATCTTGAATTATTTTATTTGCTTTCCTCACCGTTAATGTGATGAAAATCACAAGGATCTTCTTATTTGGTTCTAGTCAACCAAAACAGTGATATGAAAATCAATAACTTCCCCGAGATAATTCGTTACCAATCGTATTGGATCATTCAAATACATCAAAGGATCTCATACGGGAGCCATATAATTTCATTAAATTTATTATTTGAAATAAGCTTCAATAGTTTGTCAAAAAGTGGTTCAATAGTTTGTCATATTCAGCTCAAGCATGAGCTGAAGATGGTTGCATAAAACCAAAATTCGTCCTGTAAACGAAAAAAGCTAGGCCGGACATATCCGAATACTAATTTTAAGGCCAACAGAATATTGTTCGCACTCATTTTTCCCAGCCGATTTCCGACGACGGATGCCCACTGAGTCGATGCTTTATGCTATGCTATGCTCCGAAACTTTCCGGGGAAACTTAGTAGTAGTAGTAGTAGTAGTAGTAGTAGTAGTAGTAGTAGTAGTAGTAGTAGTACTTTATTGAGACTTTCTTTTACATATATGACTTAACCTACTATATTTATTTACATTTCATTTGACAGTGACTCTGTAGTCAAATGTCATTTTTGATTTATACGCGACCGGAGTCCATTCTTGTAAGTTTTTATTTATTTCAAATATACATTTTTCTACCGTTTGCTCATACGGTTTGGTTCGTTAGTGGATAACAACGTAAAACTTAAAACTAACAACACTTAACCTATCCTAAACCTAAAGACTTATGTACTTATATTTATTTACGGTTAAACCTTCTCGTTTGTTCTGGCTGGCCGTATGCTCTCTTCTCAGCGCTAAAACAATCAAACTTTCTAAAGAGGGCATATTTCCATCCGACCTGATCTCCAGGGTATGCAGAATTATTTGGGAAACTTCTAATGTAAGAATTAATTCATTTTAACCCCTATAGGTATTGACTGCGGCTATGTGGTAAAAATCCGGTTTTAAGGGACTATTTCGAGGGTCGACATTGGATTGATATTCTTCTAGAATTCTGAATGGTGAGATGTAATAAGGGTTTTCGGGGCAAGGACTGTTATTACATAGGCTTCGAATTAGTGTTGAGTCATGTGTCCGCTATTTGGCTAATCTTATCTTGCTTGTTTCGATCATATATTGCAAAATGGGAATAATGTTGGTCTCTTTATAGAGAGATTGATTTTTATAGTATTTTTTGTTGGGGCGTCGGTATTTCGATACACATTTTCGAAGTATCCTTCTTTCGAATATTTCTATTTCTTCTGCCACTGTCGGTGAAGTAGTCATCCAAGCTGGGAAGGAGTAGGTGATGATTGGCCGGATTAACGTTTTATACATAAGGAGCTTCACGTTTGGCGAAACGGATCTGAAGGAGAGTAGAGGTGAAATTAATGCTGCTGCTCCTTTAGCTCTGTGTACAGCTTTCTTTGCGTGGGGGTTCATTTTGAACCGATTAGTGAAATTCACGTCTAAATACTTAAAAGTGTCCTTAGGCGATACTATCTTGCCCTCAATGTTCAGTCGTATCGCCTTGCTTTGTTGGACTGCTAGTCTGTGTCCTTTCCCGCTAGCATTACGGAAGCATATTAACTCGGATTTCGAGGTGCTCTTTGCACCTTTTCTACAGCGAATATGGGCAGTGCGTGACTGGCTAGTACCAGGATGTCGTCTGCAAACATAACATAACCTTCGGGTTGCAAGACGGGGTTTTGTTTCCACTTTTAAGGTTGGCGGGATTCGGCACATCATGAAGAAAAAAATTAAAAAGGTATGGCCCGAGTATGGGCCTTTGATAGGATGGGTATTGGTGTTGAAGTTTGATGAGCGATATTAAAAGTTAAGGTCCTGTTTAATAGAAAGTTATCTATGGTTCTTGTAAGGGTAAGAGGGCAATTTGAAGAGATGAGTTTGGATCTGAGACCGTCAGTCCAGACGGAGTCAAATGCCTTTTGTATATCCAATGCGCAAGCGATCGTGCATTGTTTCTTGCGCAAATTCTGAGTGACCGTGTCGTGCATCAGCATTATTGCTTGTTCAGTGGACTTCCTATGTTGGAATCCAAACTGAAACTCTGGGATCAGGTTTTTGGAGAACACTTTAAAGCTACGTAGGATGATTCTTTCTAGAACTTTACTTATGATAGATAGCAGTGAAATAGGTCTGAAGTTTTTAATGTTACCATCACAGTGTGGCTTTGGAATGAGAACAAGCTTGCCCAATTTCCAGGACTGAGGAAAGTAGCCATTATTGATGCAGTTGTTACAGAAGATCGTCAATGTTTTCGCAACATCTCGTCCACACTTCCTCAAAACTTTGTTGGGTATGCCATCCAGGCCAGCGGAGGTCTTGCTATTCATGCTGGCTAGGATCTCTTCAACTTCAGCCTCATTAGTAAAAAATTTGCCAAAGATATTATGTCTTGGTGACACTGCCTTGTTGGTATTGGAGAAGATGGTTCAATATGAGCCCTGGTATCCGATGTTTCTGGCTTTAACAGAGGCAACTATCTCCTGTGTTTTTACGTTCTCCGGGCTACGTTCTCGGTATACGTTACTGTAAGAGGAGGAAATTGCTTGGAGTTTTTGATCAACAGTAGAAAAAGATTGCCCTCCACTTTTGAAAGGATCTGAACTTTTGATACTGAACTTTTGTTCCTGTCGTCCTGCTAAAATATTTATTTCTCTAAAGATATCCGAAGACGGCCTTAGACTGTTCAGTCTAATTTTGTAGTTTTCGTTAATTTCCTTTCTCACTTGCTCCCTTATTTTGTTGGACATGGCATTGATTTCCGCTTTAAGTGTGAGATATTCTTTGCTCACTCGGTTTTACTGCCTATGAAAAATACGTTTCAGCCTCTGGAGTTTCCTTTTTTTCTGAATAATAAGGGCTAATGTATCCTCCGTAAGGCAGTTGTATTTGCTTTAGTGGCTTTCTGGGGGCATGGTAGTCCATGCAGCCTATCTATGTTATCTATTTCTTGGTTAGATAGTATTTTATTTGCTAGAGGGATAGGGGGTAAGAAATCTTCGAGGTCTTTAGTAAACTGTATCCAGTCTACTAAAGTCCAGTCCAGTCTGGGAATAGGCGCGAAGTTTTTTCGGACTCACGAAGTTGGTTTCTATATTTTTCAGATTAATTGTTAGCAGTAGGCCGTACTGATTGGATATTGATGGAAACGTTGAGTAGTTATAGGAAGTCGAATTTCGGGCTAACAGATTATGAGATACTATGAAGTTATCAAGGAAGGAACTGCTTCTTGGGTATGTCGGAGTTCCTGCATTTATGATGTCGCACGTCAAAAAAGCGTTCGAATAGTACCACTGATGGATACTTTTGCCGTTTAAGTTCCGGCTAGAGTCCCCCCACTGATCGTGTCTCGCGTTCAGGTCCCCCCCCCCCCCCAAGATGATGGAATCATAGTCAGAAGCTATATTCAAGATCCTATCGAGAAATGTTTGTATAGGATTTCCAAGGTTCCCTGGAACATATACTGAACCAATGAGTATTTTCCCACGATTCCCATTGGTTCTCTTTGTATAAATGGTGGCTAGCGTGCAAGAAATGTCTGTGTGGTCAATGGTTATTTGTTCGACCGAAAGGTTATCGCGGTGTAGAATTGCGGTTCCTCTGCCCGAGTCATTTCTGAGAATTATGTAACTGTCCACACGGATGTTGTGGGCCGATTTCAGTACAGTTTCGTTTAGAAGTACTATGTCTGGTTGCACTGATTTTGTTAAACTAGAAATGAATATTCTTTTATCATGGGAGACTAAGGAATTAAAGGCAAATGGATATCAGCTTATTTGCCCTCATAGATATAGCTCTATCAGTGCAATTGGTTTGTCTTGTGCTGGTGTAATATCGTATTTTGGCCATAGTTCTGCGATTTTTTTTAGTAGGTCGCCTGGTGACATTCCTAATACAAGCAAGGTTTCTTGTTGTAGGCGTTGAAAGGGATTTCCCTGTACTGATACGCTCCGCGGCGTTTCAGAATAGAGTCCTTTCGTGATTTCAGCATAAGATACGCTTGATTGGATTTTTGTTGGAGTGGCGGTTGTTGTGTTTTGCGAAGGGCTGAGTCTGTAGCCGGGGGCTGGGGTGGGGAAATCTAGCTGTTTTGTTTTTACAGACGCTATTTTTTCCCTAAGACTTCCGGGCATCCGGAGTAGCTTGCAGGATGGCCTTTCTCTTTGCAAAGGATGCAGAAGAGTGGTTCATTTTGCTTGTCTGTTTGCCGTCTTGGACACGCCGCATTGCTATGTCCTTCTCAACAAGCGACACATCTTGAGTGAAAGGCGCAGTTTGTCGATACGTGGCCAAACCTCTGGCACCTAAAACATTGGAGAATTTCACTCCTTTTAGGTCTTTCCCAGATTGCCTTTTGATTGAGTACATACCGTACCTTCAGAAGACGATGGAGATCATCTTCCTGTTCTACGGTCACTCTATAGAGGTCTAAGCTCACTCCGTTTGCTTTGGACCAACCGGTGGTCAGTGGCGAAACGGTTCATGCTTTTATACCGGGGCATTGATCCTCAATATCCTCTTTAACCTCCTTTTCACCAAAGGCGGAGTCTACTCCTCTGAGGATAGCAGAGTATCTTTTACGTTCTTTTGGGGTGAAGGAGTAACCTTCTGCGTTTGAGTTCCGTATCATCTCAAGCAATTTTTCTGGGGTGGCAACGTCGTCCACTATAATTTTCAGTTTTTTTACGCTTAAACGCGTGACTCTGTATTTAGTTGTACGGTTTTTTTCCATGATCGTTCCGGGGAAACTTCGTTCTGACGCGTAAGTAATGCGTTTGATTGATTTCGAATACATATTATGTGTCTTGAATTGTCAAAATATTGAAGACTATGGCCATATATTTTGACAGCTGATTCAACAAATTGTCAATAGTTAAATAATGTTTCGTATTTTTTCTATAAGCTAGGAAAATTCTTATCAGCAGGACCAATAATGCTGCCTTGCTTTCCTGGAATTGAATAGCGTAGTTAAGGTTTTTTATCCTATATAACCCAAGACGAGTTTCAATGTATTTGCCTGATAGACTTCGACCTTTAAGAAACAAAAATGAAAAGTGATGCCTAAAGTCACTCACGCAATGAATAACTTCTTTTTGTGGTAGGGAGGGAAGGTTGTTTTCGATGCTATGTGCCATCGAACTCCTCAACGTTGATTTCAAGTTAGGGAAATCCATCCTTCAATAAAATAGAGTGGACAGAAGGGAGAGGGATTACTGAGCGAGATATCATTTGCCCGATATTGGCAAATGATCGATGATTACCTTCTTAATAAGGAGAATCGTACAAGAGTCAGGCAACACATAGCCCATTTCTTTTTCTATGCCAACATCTTGTGCACAAATACTTTCAGAGAGGATTGCCTATTATTTTCACAAGATGGTAAGATGTAATCCAGCTTACACATATGAAGAAATTATGGCAGACATCATGCAAGATCTCCGGGCAAAATTGCCAGTCACGAGATCATGACTTTCCGATTATGTGATGATAAAACTAAAAATACCCATGCCCGCTGAGAAGCTTCGCAAAGTATCGGGTTTTCCATTAGGGACATAACAGCTTTGTATCTTTATACAAACGCACCCTTAAAATTTTCTAATGAACTGTCAATGACAAAACGTTAGTAAGAATCAACATTTTCATCATGTGAGTTAAGGAACCCGTGACGTTTGGAAACTATTAAAAATTACTACCGTCGCTCTTAAGAATTGGGCATCGCTCAAACGACACTGTATCGTGTTTTGCGAAAAGTTGTTGGCCTACTTCCTAAAAAGATACAATTGACTCAAGAACTAAAGCCACTTCATCATTTAGAATGTCGAAACTTCTTCGATTGAGCACTAGAAAAGCTTGAAGAAAATGGAAAATGTCAGCAACAAACCCACATGTTCTTCTTGAGAAAATAACTGTTTGGTGCGGTTTTCCAGCCGGAGGTGTGATTGCGCCGTATTTTTTCGTGGATGAAAGCGACCGTCATGTTACTATGAATAAAGTGCGCTATCCTGTTATTTTGGAAGATTATTTGTGACGAGAATTGTGTGAAGTTGATCTAACGCCATTGGATTTTTTATGGGGCTATATCAAGTCACTGGTCCATCCCAACAAGCCAGCAACTTTAGACGAGGTCAAAGACAACACCCACTGTGAAATTGGCAACGTTCCGGTCAAAATGTGTGTCGGAGAGTGGAAAAAATTGGGTCTAAGAAATTGGCCGCTTTAAATGGGCTCGTGGTGGTCATATGACCAAAATGCACTCATAAAATGTAGTGCTTGCACTATACCTACAATAAATTTGGACTCAATACGTCAAATATTCCTGTGTTTTATTAACAGATAAAATTGTTATGTCCTTAATAGAAAACCTTTTAGTAATATGTCTCTCGGTACTTTCGATTGGGCAGTTGTTCAACATCATCTTTTAGACGCACAGTTCACTAGCCTCGTGTTTTATTTGTCTACCCGTCTTGCCACAGAATGAGAGTCCTTCGTTCCTGATCTCGTGAAAAGTCCTCATTTGTACTTATCTCTGTGGAGAAAGATCCTCCTACGTTCTTTGGTAATGACCACAACGGATACTTAATCACTGGTCACCAGCACTGATAGCTCAGAAACTGTGTGGTGTGCAGATCGAACTTGCAGAGCACGTGGCTTTTTAACCTATAGTAATCGCTTCTGGTAAGACTATTTACTCTGAGGTAAAGCCCAAACAATGGACCTGCATGACAGCGGTAACTCCACTGCGCTCATAAGAAGAAGTTGTAGATATTGGCCATTAGACGGCTAAGTGCTAATATTATAACTAATAAATGGCTGCGGCCATTTCCTTGGTTTCATGGACTCGTTTTCAAGGTATAATCATTATGGGGATTATACCATGTCACTTTCGTTATCAACCTTTTGACGAGTTAGGTGTCACTATCGTTATCAACCTTTTGACGACCTTAACTTTTCGAGCGCCAAGCTAAACCCGTGGTCTATCACCCACTCGCTCAGATGGCACACCACCACGCCTACTCTGATTTGCGCTTGCTCAATGCTATTGCTACACCATCTGCAAAGCCTATCGAACGCGACTAATGATTCAATAGTTCTAGGCCAAGAATGGATCCTTGCACCACCCCTGGGGTCAATTCAATTCAAAGCCGGACATCATTATGTCGTAAACCGGCTTTCCATACTTGAGGTAGTCTCTCAATACCTGCATTAGATACATCGGCACTCTAAAAGATCCCAGAGACCAGAGATTATGAATCAACCTTTCGAATAAGTGGGCATTCTTCACGTCGAGCACTCCAAGTAGAAGTATGCATCCGTTGAGTGGTGATTATGCGCTTTCCCATCGCTTTCAACTCTAGTTTGGATTCTAGATTTCCTGCGATTTGAACATGCTCCTTTCAAACACTTAACCAAAGGTCTATAAGCATATAAAGAGGTCGATATACGGATGTTAGCTCGAGGTTCTTTTTTTTGCTCATCAGGTCAAGCCTCGCTTCCTTGCAGCATTTTGAAAATCTTCCCTACTAAGGCAGATTTCTAAGTAAGATATCATAGTATAGCTATTGAACAGCATGTATCATTCCTGCTAGGATACCGTCAGGCTTTATGCTCCCTGAAAAGGAGCCTGGTAAACTGGGCTTCCCTTGCATGACGCATTAAAACGAATGGGAAACACCGTGAATTTCTCCGCCTCAAAAACATACAGTGTCGAAGAAGCTTCGAGTTTGTACATAACAAGCACCAAAGCCCCATAGTTTTAAGACTTGCTTATATCGATTAGCCTGTGAAAGAGTTTGCTAGCCGACCCGTTAAGCTTGGTGATGGAATTTATGGCGTACTCTTCACTTCGCGTGATTTTAGAGGCCATCAGATCACAGCAGATTAATTACGTCATAAGCAGACGAGATAAGATTCATAATGAAGTTCACCATGTTTTCGGCCCAGACTCTTTGGGCCTTGTTATGGTTCCACCATCCCCCGGCAAATTCACCGGCTACCATTTTAGCACCAATACAGCGCCTGGTTGGAGGATAGTTTGCTATGTATGGGTCGAAAATTTCGCTTGCAAATACCGAAGGCGATATCCTAATGATAACTCGCCGGGCTGTCCTCGAATACCCTCCATTTGACTAGCATGGGAACATAGGACTCCGAAGTGAACGTCACGTTCGAAACGGTTCCCATCCAGCTACTCCGGTGAATCATAGGTTTTTATCGGTCAGATCTTTATTTAATTAAACATCATACGTATTTGCCAGATTATGTGAGAAGAACAAAGCCTTCCCTCATATGACGCATGCATCAAATAGTAAAGAATGGCCATTAAACCTTCAAAACGAGCTATGGTAAATAACCTTATGGAGTAGATCCTCGTCTTCGGATCAAACTCCAAAACTCAAAAAATAAAGTATCCTTGAAGAGAATCTTACCTTCAAAAAGCGAAAACAATGCTGACATAAATGGTACGAATGTGATTACTTCAATAACTACGCCCTTGGCAGGATCAAAGCTCAAATTTATCTGTATCATCTCCTGCAATGGAATACTGACGTTAAAAAAAGGTGATCAGAGAGAGATACACCTGAACATCAGCTCTGAGAAAAAGACTTGTACTTGTTTGTACTTGCGTACAAACTCAGTGCCTATATATAATGGCTTATTGATCCTTATGCCATTAAGCCTAAACTGTTTTCGGTTCACACGACTTAATTACCTACCAAATCTCTGCATCAAAGAATGTTACTAATCATATTTGAATTGTATTGTGTATTGAAGATAATGTATATGTATTTTACTGCTGTTAAATCCAAACCTGTGAAATTTGAAACTGAATGAATACGCGCCTTAACTGCTTCGCCGATTTACCGGGAATTATTTGAAGTTCCTCATACAATAAAACTATTTGAAAAACATCGCCATATAAACAGTTAAGACCAATTACATCCTACATGTCCCTTCTCTAAATAAATATCCTTTTGCGAATCATTTTTATCATATTTTCCATTCAAAGATTCATATAAATCATTTCACAAAAAACCTTCACCGTTGAAAAAACCTTCGTTCGTGGAAAAAGACCTTCCATCAATATTGGACTGGATTTTAAATAAATCTTTCCGGATTTGTTATTATTAAACATTATTCAACCGTTCGTCACGTCCATCGTGACCAAGGTATCAACAAAAAGTTTCATATTTTCAGACAGCGAACAAAGTATCATTTCACTAGTGTGTACTTTCTCTCGTCCTGTGGAACGTAATACTATGTAAACATTTGTAGTGTCGAGCTGAAGGGAATCACAGCTGGGAAACACGGTCAATGGCCAACCATTGTACCGATAAGAAATCCTTTTGTAGATGATTTTTAATCATGAAAGCACTTTCGAGTTTTTTGTGGGTATCCAGAGGCAAAAATAGATGCACCATGAATTTTTTTCCAATCTGCCTCTAGCGAAGTTTTGGATCTAAACATGGACAAAGGGTCAATCTTCCCTGTTGTGATAATATGAAATGCAATGTATTGAGGACTGTTTATTGATAGAAGCCTTGAAAAGAGAGAAACAAATCCCAAGCACTCGGATTTTAGCTGAGCTTAATCCAAATCCAAGGACATCTCTTAAATTTCATCCTTGGATATCGAAGCAAAACAACGTCCATCTCTACATTGCTTTATACAAAAGAGGAGATTCTTCTTCAAATCGTGATTAAAACAAAACTTTCTTTGAATTTCATGAAGTTTCCCGACATGTTGAGTATTTGACTGTAACGTTATCACTTGCTGTTTTGTATTCTGCAAACAAAACTTTTTTTCGTGATTCTATTCTGCACATGTGGAGCTTCATTTTCCCAGATATGTGACAAAGCGCAATTCGGAGAAATGCTTATGTTTGATCTAACTCTCAATGACGTTCGTATGTAACTTGTGATGAAATGGTTGACGTTATTACACATGCAGTATAAGCAACAGCAATATTTATAGAAGCTTTCTCGGATTGGTTTTGAAGTTAAGTTGGAATGTTTATTTGATTTCATAACATCCTTTTGCGGTTGTGAGCTTAACGCACATATTTTGTTTGTATCGAATTTATCGAAATCTTACTGTTAACATGTAACATTGATCTGCTATGACTTTTATGATAAATTTTTATGTGTTTTTCACTGCAATCGCTCGTGTTTCGAATTACTTTATGCTCTAATTCTTCCCACACATGCTTAATTGGTTTGGCGTTCAATGACTGTAAGGAAGACGCTGAAGTATGAGTAACATTCTAAGTAATCCACATGCCAACATTATGAGCAGTATCTTTCACATCATATTCACATGCAAAAAAAATTCATCATCCAAAGTCGAGTCTCGCATATCGTTGTTCAAATTTTCTAGCAGGATATTTGCGTAAAGTTTCTGATCCATGTTTCACTCAACGAATACAAGTTCGTCAATATCTGCAACAGAAATACAGCCCCAAATCATTATCACTCCCCCCTCCTCCATGTTCTTCTTGAGGGGATTAGTGCCAGAGGTGAAGGTCTTTTACGCAATGAGCGGCCAGTGGCCAAACTTGCTTCATTACCGATCAAGCGCATCCAATATCAATAAGAGAATCTAGACTGGAACTATTTGACACTTTGCTTCGGGCTGGGCCTACATAGACTACGTCCTATGGGGCCACCGGTTCACCGGAATCCAATTTCAAAGTGCAGGAGTCTTAGTCTTTCGTCACTGAAGTAAATTTGCTTGTTAAAAGGATAACCCAAACGTAATCTACCAATCCCGTTTCCCAGCTGCTTTCAGCATCACTTCAACCATCCGGACGCAATCCAGACGGAGCTATCTCAAATTTTCGGCAAGGGAACTACAGTCTGTCTGATAAAAAGAAGAAAAAAAAACATGCGTCATTCTCTAAAGTGCAGAATATGCAATCTGAAGACTGTTATTTAACGGTTTTCTGCAGCTAAGACTGAAAACAACCCTGTTCTATAAATCGTTGAGCTTCCCTACGTATCAAATGGTTAATGACCGAATCTTTCTCCCTTTAACTCACGCTTTCAAGTTTGCACGCTAAGTTCGGGACTCCGAGACGCGCAATGCTTCAGGTCTTCCAACTAAACATCTCCCCAGTCAACCTGAGAACGTAGCCTTAAACTTTGCGACACGTTCTTTTCGATCGAGACCTCATTTTCCTACGCTTAGAGGTGGCTTTGGTGGAGAGTTGGTACATGAATCCGTTCTCCAATAGGGAAAAAAGGTGGGAAAGGAAGTGCCAGAAAAGTGATCCCTCCATCCCAACGCCCCATTATACCCTTTTAAAGTGTCACCAATTCCCGAGCATATTTTGCCAGGCGATTCCACTAGTCATCCGTTCTAAGTATTTCTTCAACCAGAATGTCCCGTCAGACCTCTCCAATTTCACTGATAGGGTCACAGCGCTGCTTACTCCCTCTCTTCAAGAGAATGATGTGTGACAGCCGTCACCCAATTCTCCTGTAGCAGTTAAGAGACCATGACCTTACAATGACCTGGGTCGAGTAGAAATCAGTCTCACCGTGCGCTCGATTGAGCCACGGCATCAGGTCAGGGATCAGTCATGCTGTCCACCTTCTAGTTTCTTGCTTCCAGGACTGTTTCCAATCGGTGAGAGAGCATTTACTCTCTCCCATCGTGAACTTTTCTCTTTTGTCTTCGCTTCTGCGCAGGTATATATTTCATGTGAGAGAGCACGGAGGGCGATGTGTATCACCTCTTCGATCTCCAGCACTGCCGTTCTTCAGATTGTTCGATTTGCGAATAGCATTCTCAGCGCTCGTCGTCTCTTAGCATCACACTCCACTATAATTGAACCATTCAGTTCCGATGAATTTTCTGTGGTTGATGGAAGTATGGATCAAACTAAGTATTTGACCACTCTGTTAGAAAATTTAGTGGAAATCGCTTAAAAATTCGGAAAAATTAATAACTTCCAATGTTACCAGAATGACGATCCAAAACACAAGGCACCCAATCTGCGTTTGTGGCTGCTGTGTTGAAAACACATCCACGGTCTCCTAACGTTAATGTTATTGACTTGATAGGAATTCTTCAGACAGATAAAGCCAAAATTGATCCTTTGCAAAGAAACATATCGAACCCATGCCTATCAGATTGGAAACCGTAGTTTAATACTATGTAGGAAATTCAAAAATCTCACATAGAGTTAAATGTCCAAGATCTTTTCTGACATTAATTTTGGCAGTATTTCAAGGGTTTATTATTATAATACTCAGAAAATCGATTTACGTTTTTAATGTTCTTCATTTTCACAAGTTAATAGTTAAAAGTCAAAAAATAATTTTTTGCCTTTTTTCTAAAATACTCGCATCTTTTATTACCTTTTCAAGTCAAAATGGGGATGTGCCCGACTTCTTTATTTAGCCACTGTTTACCCCCGATATTAATTGACCTTCCTCTAGGAATCCTCCTCTGTATCAGGTTGATCAACCCAAAAAACATCAAACTCATTACCTGCAGCAACAAGCGCATTGAGTTAAGATCGATGTCACCTGATTGACATCATCTGCATACCCATTCAGTTGGCATACCCTTGGACTCCAAACCCTGGTAGTTGGGGTCCCAGCAGCCCAAAGTAGATGATCTGAACTAAGGATAGAGTGGTTTGGCAAGCATCTTCCATCAAACTTACTTCTTGTCATAGGTCTGACTGCGATCCTTCAGAAAGACATACTAACGGATTGTCAGACAGACAAATTATCAGCGAAAAAGCAACAGAAAAGAATCCATTCATGAGTACCAGAGAAACTCTGAATGCAGTAGAGCTCTAAATTGGCTCTTCAACTATAAGAAGATGACTATCAGATGCCGATTTTCATGCAAGAGCGACTCCGAGGGAGAACCCATAAGAAATGATAGCCAACAAATTATATGCAAAAGAAAATATGTCGACGGAACAGACACATTAGAAAATGGTAGGACGGAAACTAGACAATTTGTTACAACTGGAGATTCTCACCGTATTTGGATAAAAAACCATGAAAACCATGAAAAAAGAAAACCATGCGAACACTGAAATTAACGTTAGCAAGAAGCTCAAAAACGGAAGCCTGGGGTTGGAAGACCTCCTAACTCGAATAGGTCTCTACCGACACACGTGGCTGAAGGCAGGGGAAGTGCAACAGACGGATTCCTTCGACAACGCAGTAGTCCTCCCGATTCCTGCTGCCAGCAAAAGGTTGGCCTGCAGCCCAATCCGAAGGAATTGGGATAAACGGAGGAAGGACGATGACAGAGCGTCGAACGATCAAATTGCGACGGAGGAGGGTTTCAGATGGCGCTATCCAAAGTTGCCAAGATAAACTATCCAAAGCTCGAGCACTCGAGATTATTTATATATACACTCAAATTATAGACAATGACTGCGTTATGGAGTTGCCCAAAATAGAAGAAGCCTTAAAACGAAATTTGTCTGTACTATGCGAGGCTGTAATAGTCAGGTTGGCCAAACCAAACCATTAAGGTGAAAACATGACCATAGTCGACCTTAGAGAGGGAAGCGGAACAGCTATTAAGAAGGGCAAAATACAAATAGGGTGGGTTATTTGTTTGATACGGCGAAGAGCGATTCTTTTCCTGTATTTCAAGTGCCATGGATACGAACATACCGGAAAGGAATGTAATGGAACTGATAGAAGCTCCTTGTGCTACAATCGCGGAAAGACAGGGCATAACAAAGAGCGCATAGAAGAGGCACGCTATGTTATTTGTCAGGATTTTGACCCGAGACCAGATGATTTGAAACAAATCCCAGGTTCAAGGATGTGTCCAGTCTCCCTAGACCTAACCAGAGCACGACGTAGACAGAAACCCATTGGGCCTGGGTTACAAAATAGTAATGCGGAAGTTCAGTGCCCAAAGGTTGTACATTTATGAGGCAGAAATAATTTCGAGGCAGAAATTATTTCGAGGCAGAAATTATTTCGAGGCAGAAATAATGTCGCTTCTTTCACGATGTAATTCCAATGAATATCCCATTTTCACAAGGACGGAATTGTAAAAAGCGATCTTGTCTATTATGGCAAGAAAGGCTCCAGGATAAGATTGGATTCCTGCTTATGTGCTATAGAAGGTCGGTCGCTTTGGCCTTGACCTGCGCGAAGGAGTGTGCCAAGAATGCTGGAAGGTAGCCAGAATTGTTCTGATTACTAAGGGGAAAGGGAATCCCGAATCGCCACCTGCATACCACCCACTGTTTATGCTACACACGACTGGTAAAGTTTTCGTGAAACTTATCCGGGGAGACTCGCTGACGGAATTTGTGCAACTAATTACTTATTTCCTTGATTTTTGCAGAGTAGGTCGCTCCTCCATCGACGCAATCAAAGAAGTGGTGAGTGCGGTACAACTTGTGGAGCCGCAAAGCATTTCCACACGAAAAATTGTCTTCCTGGTTACCGTGGATGTTCGAAATGCATTTAACTGCGATATATTGTAGGATATTTTGGAAGCGCTGGAAATCATTTTCAAATACCTGTATATCTAATACTGGTTCTGAAGGACTATCTCAAAGACTATCTAAAGCACGATTCGACTCGAAGAAATGTAGCCAAAAGAAGAATCTTATTTCAGGTGTCGCTCAGGGCTCCATCCTTGGCCCGGGCATATAGAACGTCTCCTATGACGGACTGCTGCGCCTCCATCTGCCGGATGAGTCACCTTTGATCGGTGCTAGTAGCTGGACGCACAGTCACCCCTGCCATACTCAGACTAAATACGTTAATGCAGTGGGTAATGGACTGAATGACCGCTCACAATTTCTGGCTGGAACTGGAAAAAATCGAAGTTGTCATTCAGCAAAAGAAGAGAATCCCCAGTGTAAGACTTATCAGTGTTGAGGACGCGCTGGTTGAGTCGAAAAACCAGGGTGTCCTGATAAACTCGAAAATGTATTTTTCCCTACGATTCAGGGGCACAACTGGCAAAGCTGCAGCGCGTGCGACGACACTTACTCGATTAATGGCCATCATAGGGAGGCCATCACATCATGAAGACGACTCCTAATGACCCCTGTGCAGTCTGTTCTATTATTACCTATTATACCTATTATAACTGTTCCCTATTATTACCTATTATATTCTTTTATATTCTACCCTAACTATTTTGCGACACTCTCTCGACAGCAGTCTCCGGGACGACAGTGCTGCTGTTCGCAGAGGTGATACCTAACGCCCTCCGTGCGAGAGACCGCCAAAATATTCACCTGCACAGAAACAGGAGAGAAGAGATCACCATGAAAAAGAGACAACGAACAGTCTTGAGAGCAAGACACAAGGGGAAGGTGGACTGGTCGTCTGATCCCTGACCAGAGGCTGTCGCTTAGACGAGTGCATGATGAGACCGACTCCTACTTGACCCAGCTCTTAACCCTCGAGTAGGCAAGACCGCCTCAATGCGGATTTCATTTCGAAACAATAAAAATAATATGCAAACCGTTAATATTTCTTCGCCGGCAATGCAGCCGGTAGTCTCATATCGCCTTCAACTACCCGCGCAAATTTTGCGTCATTCTGCTTTGCAGTTCTATTTTTATCTGCATTTGAATCTCGTGAGCAATCAACTTGAGACGTGAAAAATTATTTATGCTTTATCTACTTTTTGTGAGTTTATAGCTTGTGTTTCGTGCAGATTTTGTAGCAGAAAAAATTATTTCGTAGTAAATATGCATATTTAGAATATCGTTATCCAAATTGGATGCGAATTTGTTATTTACAATAACAACTATAGCGTGCTGAAGCAATCCCGCCAACAAACGGGATTGCCAGTTTACATCTTTAGTATAGATGCTTGTTGTAACATTTATGTATTTATGTTTTAGGAAAATGGTGAAACCTGCGTCCCGACAATCATTTCGGTTGTTTGAAATCAGCAGGGTGACGGCAGAAGAACTCGAGGAACTTTTAACTTCGGTTCCATCTGACATCGAGTCGGAGCCTGATGATGAGGAGAGAAGTGATTTCCAAGGAGACAGCGATCACAATATGGATGACTTAGATCACGCGGACAGTTTTACACTCCCCCGACTATTTGACGTCACCGGAGCTTCTGTCACGGATTCTATAATTATATGATCATTTCGTGGCACTACTAATCTCCCAGAAAATATAAGGCATTTGAAAACCCCATATGAATGTTTAAATTTTTTTTCACCGATGCATTTTTTAATAGCTTGTGGATTTCAACAACCTAAATACCAGGGAAGGAAACATCAACACGCAGTTTACCGTTACAGCTGTTGACCTAAAAAGATTCGGTGGTATTATTATGTATATGTCGGTGTAGCGTCACCCAACGGCACAACACTAGTGGGGCAAGCTAGCATTGGTTCCCATCGCATCCGCAATGACATCAAAAAGATTTTTCCTTATGCGGAGATATTTATGTTTCAATGACTTTTCCAAAATGAAGAAAAAGGGGGACCCCGGAAATGACATTCTTTTCAAAATACGCCGTTATTGACCACCTCAATAATCGCTTCGATCTATTTACGAAGCAACTTAGGCTATGTCTGGATGAGCAAATGTGTGCCACCAAAATGTCAAAATTAAGGCAATATATGCCAAACAAACCACATAAATGGCGCATTATTTTATTTTATTTTATTTGGGGCATCATTATTACAATTTTTCGTATCGAAATTTATTCTGGGGCTGGCGACAACCTTATCATTGATGGGTATCCTAACATAGGGGCAAGTGCAAATGTCGTTGTTCGTTTGACTTCCACAGTGCCACATATGGTAAAGCACATTGTGATTGACCATTTTTATACATCATTACGACTTATGGTGCTTCTGAGGTCGCTTGGAATATATTCCCTCGGTACTGTCCGTCGAGAACGCATCCCAAATTGCAAACTTCCAGATGACAAAGACACTAAAATGAATCGTGGTGAATCTTTGGAGTTTGTTAGCAGAGCATATGGTACCGACATAACTAGTGTGCAATGGAAAGACACGAAGAACGTGCGCTTGCTATCGACGCATGATGGAATTTTACCGTTTTCCACCATTTCATCGGAAAGTCTTGCACCACCGAAGGCCACTCGATATGACCGGAAAAAAAGCAATACTAGAAATTGGATTTACCGAATATAATCAATGGTCGCTATAACTATTCATTTTTGATATGGAAACCTCATTACATTCCTTTTGTTTTTAACAGAATATAATTATCATATGGGTTGAGTCGACCTCATGGATGGGTTACTTGGGCGGTACCATATTCGAATGCGGACGGAAAGTTACTCGCATCGAATTTTTTATCATTTAATTGATATGACCATAGTAAATACTTACCGTTTGCATCGTCGTATCCATGATCAGACAATAAAGTCACCTGATTTCCGAGAAGCTGTTGCTGCCGTTTTATGTAATTTTCAAACCACCGAAAGGCAGTCTGTGGGAAGGCCTTCATAAATTGTTGAAACAACGTCTAAAGGTGGCCGTAACACATATCTTCCTCAAGATGACATTCGTTTCGATCAAATAAGCCATTGGCCTACAACTCTCGATCGAAGTGCTATAAAAGCTTGCAAGTTGCCTGGTTGTAAATCAGAAACTCAAGTAATTTGCCTAAAGTGCAACAATGTGAATTTGTGTCAATCTGCTACAAATAACTGTTTTTATAAATCAAACAATGTAAATAAATAAAGTATTCTTTTCTGAAATTCATTGGTCGTTTATAAATGCTCTAATCTCCTATTTCATTTCTTATTTTATATTTCTTCCGTACTATCTTTTTTTGTGGTTTATCGGCAACACAGCCTCCAGGCGGGTTTCAATCAAACTACTCCTGACAGGTGAAAATTTAACTTAGTGTGTTTCAACAAATTTACTTCACATTTGTTTGACTTTCTATTCACATGGTTAATTTATAATTAAAAGGTACTAGTCAGCAGTATGTTAGGACATCAAAATTGTGATTCAGGTTAAACTTTACTCTCGAAAAGAGTGCGGATTGCATATTTTTCTCCGAATACAGTGAGTGTTCTAATTCGGACCCCTAAGCCTGTTCGGTATATAACCTCGAATGGAAAGGGCTCATATTATGTATGTGATGTATATTTCTTTTCCTTGATTTTCGCAGATGCCAACAAAAGTGCTCAACGCTAAGAAGGTGTGCAAAAAAGAAAGCTATGGAGTGAAAGTAGTATGGCGACTACTATCTCGGCCGTAAGATATAAAACGGGCTAAATGTAAACGGGACTACTGACAAAAACGGAACGACTGACTAAAACGGGACTAAAACGAGCAGCAAAACAATTGGACGTACCACGCGCTACTCTTCAGTGTCTCGCTCGTAGAGATGCATTGCCATCAGAGGTAGCAACACTTAAATTAGGACCTAAGCCGATCATGGATGATGCACTTGCAAATAAATTAGTTGAATATGTTATGGAATGTAAGTTCCACGGACTTACCAGGCAAGATGTTCGTCATATATCTCATGAACTCTATGAAAAATAGCACATAGAGCGTGATTTGATCATTTTATGAGTCTTCATAAGGATGTTTAGTCATTACTGTAACCCACAGCTACATCTTTTCTCAGAGCAAATGGATTCAGTAAGAAAGCTGTCTATGCGTTTTTTGACCTTCTGGAAGCTGAGCTCAAGAAACACAGGTATCCTGCAGATAGAGTGCTCAATGCCACATGTCATTAAACTCAAGGGGAAATGACAAGTTGACTCATCAAGTTAAGCTGAAAGAGGATCTTTAGTGACAGTGAATGTTGTATGGGTGCTGGGGGAACATTTTTTCCACCACTATTAACCTTCCGGATGGATTCAATCTAATTTATTCACTGAATGGCTAAAGCATTTTATCCAAAAAACCAAACCAACTAAGGAGAATCCGATGCTTATGGTTCTAAATGGTCACAATTGCCATCTCAAAAATATTAGAGTTATTGATCTAGCGCGAAAATATGATGTGGAAATACTGAGTTTACTATCCCACACGTCACATAAGCTTCAGCTACTTGACAAAATCGTTATTGGTGCTTTGAAATTCAACTACAGTGAAGCCATTCAACAGTAGATTCTCGACAGCAGATGCCATGTTAGGCCATATGACATTTGTCAGTTATTCGGGAAAGTGTATTTAATTTGCCAAACTGGAACAATAGCAGCTAATGCATTTAAGTCTACGGGAATCTTTTGCTGTAACAGGAATATATTTTCAGATATAAACTTGGCCTCCTCAACTGACGATCACCTTGAAAATGAGTGAAGAAAAATATTTTGGCACAATTTGTACTCCACAAAATTCTGAAGTAATATGTGCTAAAGCAGGTCCATCCATCATACAAAATTCAGGCTCTGAGTTTCAACGCATGCAGCTAAGTTCAAAAGATGTAGCGGAAGCAGGGCCCTCTGGTGTATGCACATCTCATCCTGTGAAAAATAATGTCTCTCTCGCCTGTGCCAAAGTCTAAGAAAATGAAGAAAATGACCAAAAAAGGGTCCAAAACCACGCAAAGCTGCATTGATAACATCTTCGCCATACAAAACAAAACAATATTTAAAAAAAAAACAGAAAGAAAATAATAAGAAATGTAAAGAAGACTCAGACCTGCGGAAGAATGCTACAAAGCATAAAATAATTTTAAAAAATCTGGACACTCCAAAAAAAAACAATCCAGTAAAAGACATTTTAATGTTGGTGGCTTGGAGCTATCTTACACAGATCCAGATTGTGTACGGTCTACTGACACATGTCTTTCAGAGATGGGAATGGTAGTGAAAATTACTGGAGAAGATGACGTTACATGCTTATTTTGTGGATCACTATTTTCTGCAAACAAACGATGCGAAATTTGGGTTCAATTGGGCTCAAAAATACAAATGAGACATAAAAACAACTTATTGCGATGTGCTTTGCTGTAAAAGGAATGGGTAAAGTTGCATTTTTTTCTGGCCTTATTTATGGGGGCCCATAACACCACATATCCCTATATTAATGCTTAACACGGTGACCCAGGAGCCAACACTGCCTTATTTAATACCCAATAATAAAACCGTCCGGATTAACAATACAATAACAACAATACTTCATCAATAAATTAATAATGAAAATTAATAATGAAAATGATTTCAACGCTTCTATACCAGGTGATATCCTTGGTTGGTATAGTTTATTTGAAACTCTCAAATTGATTTTTGTTTGCTCCTATATTCCAAAGCCCGCAAACTGTTCTCCACTCAAAAATAGTTTTCGATGTATCTAAAATCCTGCGTTGTAATGCGATACCAGATTTTTCTTCGTGTTTTCAATTTCTCCAGAACTCAGTCTTAGTACGCCTCGTGATTGGAAATTCATACAGAAAAATTACTCATAAACGGTCTGAAAACGGTCATCCAGTTTACATCCACTTCTCAATCCAGTCAATGAAGTCCTCGATAAACGTTAGAGTTATTTTTAATTAAAAAGTGTTTATCAAAGTTGATTAATTTTCTTTTCATCAGTAAAAGCTGATTTTAATAACGAATTTATGACTAAGTCAACATCTTTTAGCTCAAATTGAACACAAAAAAATGGAAAGGATGTTTCCTCTTCGTTCAAGCAAAAAGCTAATAATTTATTTGCGTCCATCAAATGCGTCTCAATAAATGAAAAACTGCCTTACGGATTACATGGGAATAGAAATGATGATCATTTATATTTCTAGCTAAGGGAAGTGGCACTAAACAGCAAGAAAATACATCCTTTGCTTATTTTTCAATCACAACATTGGCGCCAACCGCAGACTAAACTTCAAAATTTCATTCAAGGATTAGAAATTTAATGAAGTCAACCCACCTTTGAAACCTTTTTGTGCACCAAAATCGACATTAATTATTTCATTAGCAGCATCCCTTTCCCCGCAGTGTTCAATTTATTAATGAACAGAGTTCTACGGGATTTCAAAAGGCCATTACAAGCCTAAGTATCCACTTGTAAGAATTATCTCAACACCTAATAACTTTGTTACTCAACTTTGTTACTGTGTCATGTCCACGGCTCCCAAGGAAATTAAATTCTACTCCTATTTATTTCATTCATCCTACGAATTTCCAATGTGTCCCCCAAGCAAAATATGTTAAATGAGAATAACAGGCCTAACCGTTCCCTACCCCCTACTCTCCTTTATTAAATTTTCGAAACTTTTGAAGGTCGCTCCGCTGCGCTCTCGTTTGAAAGATAATCTGTGATGTTTAGAAGCAACCCGAGAAACCTAACTCATACAAACAACAGGATAATAAATGCAATGACAATAAGGTGATACGGCCCACTCTAAACACCCTGTCGCGTTATTCTTGTTATTTCATGGAACTCATGAACTCAAGCTGAGAATTGTGTCCATTCGGCTCTGCTTAAAGTTTTTAAAGGTTTGAAATTTTATCGTGAAATGGATAAATGTGTGCACCCTTCACAAATATCAAACAAAATATTTGTGTGGAATTCGGAATTATCCAAGTGGATGAATATGTTGCTAACAGAGTATCTTTTTCAAAAAAAGGAAAAGCAAGAATGCGAATGAATTCAATGAAAGATTCGATTCTCATCAACAGAATTGATGTAGCATACGGACTTCCTTAATTGATTAGATCAGAACCAGAGACTATTAACGTATAAACAATAAAAATGTCAACAATTTACTTTTAATCCTTGTCATACTTGTTAAGTCTACCAAGTTAACGGAAAGGATACACAATAACAGAAATTCTCTTCATTTTATTTCTTCATTAGATTCATACACATTCTGATGACGTATGCATTAAAATAAGGCCACGTAAAAAGAGGGAGTCCAGTGATTCAGGGTTTTTGAGTTATGATATAAGTTTTTTGAAGAAAAAAAAAAAACAAGCAAATCTTCGTTTGAATTTCATAAATTAAAACATTTTATATGGTTTGCAATGAAGTCAAACGTCACTCAATCTTTGTAATTCTAGTTCTTCCTTTAGAACCGTTGTTATTCAGGTTTATCAAACTTGATTCATTAAAAACTCAACTATTGGTGACATCTGAAAATTAATTGCTCTTTAAAGTCCTCGATAAAGTCATTACATCAAACGAGCCACTCACACATAACATTCTCATTCGTTTCAGTTTGCATGCATGGATTCAGGCATACGTTAACAACTAACAAGCGCGAAAACTACGAACGAACTCCCATTCTAACAGTATTCGTTACGTTATTCGAGTTCCATACGGTTACCGTTATAACGGTATTCATTCATACGAATACCGATAGAATTGGGCCAAAATTTCCGGATGCAATTTTAGTATAAGAAAATAAAACACTATCATTTATTAAACAACTTTAATCTAACAATCTAACGAATAACAAGTAAATATTAAACATTTGACTCGACTTCGCTGCTTATCTTCTGGCGTAATATCGCACGCATGCACTCCTGGCACGATTGCTATTAAAACGGTTCCCTGCACAATGGCACAGGGTGGGCCATCTTACGTTTGGAATTGGTGCGAGAGGTTACTTTAATGTTGGAAAGTTTGATGACATTTCCGATCTGCCGTAAAATTATTTTTGTTTTTGACAATTATGAAATATTGAAAACGTATTTTCAATGTTTTGAGCATCCTATTTAAACTGTAAGAAATTTACGAAAAAAATTGACTCAAAAGATATGCTTAAAACTCCATTTGTGGACCAATTTGTGAACACAGTTCGTAAAACTGGATTGTTGTTGGAGAAAAAAGCCGTATACGTAGCCGTCCAGGGCGCTTAACCAAAAACATCACTGCAGTTTCTCAGAGTGAACAACCATTAAAATCAACTCGTCAACAGTCCCAAAAATTGAATATTTCAATCGTCTCTTTGAGAAGAATTTTGCATAAAAATATCGGTATGAATGCATAAAAGGATTAATAAGTACACGAGCTGGAGCCGCATTACCACCAAATGTATTTTCGGTTCGCTCAATAGGCTGAAGACCGCTTGATCGAAGATGAACATTTTTACCGGAAAATCATCATTTCAGATGAAGCTCGAAATATGCGTCAATAAGCATATCTGGGCCTAAAACATTGTGATATCTAGGTCTCCTTACGTCATTGTGGAAAAACCAATCTATTTACAACGAGTAACGGATTTTAGGCTGACACCATTATTGGGCCAGTTGTGCTCGAAAATCAGTACCACGCCATGCTAAGCGATTTTTTATTTCCCGAGATTGAAGAGGATAACACAGGTGACATTTGGTTACAACAGGACGACGCAATGTGCCACACAGCCATTATAACAAATAATTTTTTTTTGCATACTGTTTTCGAAAATCGCATAATCAGCTGAAATGCTGATGTCAACAGGTCACCTTGAAGTTGCGACATGACTCCGTTGGACTTTCTTAGTAGAGAAGGTGTCCCGCTAACCGTCCAAAGTCGATTGACAACTTGAAACATGAAATTGTAGTTGCCATTGACGAAATAGGGGGCAAAACATTTGCAAATGTACCGAAAAAATGGACTGATCGAATAGGGTGTCGAATAGTATCTGAATGATGTTGTGTTCTATTCCTAAATGGGAAAATTCAATCTTTCTAGTAAATTCATAACTATGATGAAATATTCTTTGGTATTTTTATAGCCGATTCCAATTCCATAACTTAAATGGCTCACCCTGTATTTGTAAACAAAACTTGTTGAAAAACCGTGCCGTACGTAATAGTAATAAGCCTGGTAGTCTCCGCTCAGACATAATTGCATATATCCATAAGTAGGTCGGTTCGTCAGGAAAATTTTCAGAATATTGAGATTTTATATGGTCGCTCTCTAATTGTGTTGGAAAAAAATTGCGGTGAAGGCGGATCCCTAGTTTTTCGCAAATATCGTACGTGTGGAAGACTTAAGCAAAGATCATCGTCAAAAAATTGGGGTGAGTGGACAATGAGAAAGTCAGTGAGTGGCCCATGATCAAATTAAATATTTTGTGATTTGTTTACGTTTCGGTCGTACTTATGAACAAAACGTCAAAGTGGCCAGGAAATCAGTGTGGCTCCTAACGTCAATAGCATCGCAACTTCGCGTTAGCCGGTTGAAAAGAAAGTGCTCACGAAATGAGAGGTATAAGTAACCGAAAAGTGAAGAAAATCGCACTTTCCGGTAATGAAACTTCAGAGTAGACAATGTAGTTTTTGTCACCCAAGCAACATATGTAGTTCGCTACTGCCATCAAGGGAAGGGGCTGCCAGGCGTATAATTAATGATGGGCTCGATATATAATATTGAGTCTAAAGTGCGGAGTGATCTGTAATCTCTTAAATTTTGTATTCATATATCATGCATTCACGATGTCTACTGAACTGGAAATTATTCTTACTTACATTCAAGTTTATACTTTATGATTTTCCATTACAAAATGCTATGTTTTTAATTTTGACAGATATATACTCTTCAGTGTCAATTACTTTGTAATGGAAAATCATAAAATAAAAACATAAAAACAACACACAATATTTACATTTAAGATTAAATATCTAGCCACCGTGATCACCCCAGACACTCCTATCATTTAATTTACAAGCTCTCCGCCTTGTAAAGCATCTTTTATTTGCTAAATGAAGTATTCGTTTCTTTTTCTACTTGATCCGATTTCAAACGGTGACTACCTTTTAGCTGTTACTCCATACCGTTAGTATAGGGTGTTAGAGGCTTAGAACTTTAATTTTGCAACACATTTTACCCCTAGGTATGATAGCTGTCACACCTTCATGCGTTTTATTGTTAGCTTCCTTTGTCATTTTATCATAAACTGACGTCTGCGAATTCTAGAGACTTATTTCGAAACAAAAAGGTACTGTTCGCGAAACTCATCGCCGGAATTTTTTTGGAAAGATCACAAGGTCCGGCGTAGATGCAGCGGCACTAGAAAAAACTTCAATGAAAAACGAGTTCCTGCTATTGCAAAAAATGACAAAGTTGTTGTGGATGGTGGAAAACCACACTAGGAATAGACACAGCGTAGCTACAACTAGCTCTAACAACACACAACGCTAACATTGACCTGACGGTATTCGACTTAAATAAGTAAAATTTTCTTTAGACAGGCAACGTTTCTGTCATTCTTTGGTAAAAAACAAATACCCTCCAAAAATCCTTGCATTACAACGCAATACAAACATAAACTTGCTTGTGCTATTTCTATCTCTGTCTGAGCGAAGAATACTGAGAGTGTTAGCGCTGTATGTACTTTCGCTGTGGGTGTGCTACACCGTCATATCCACAGACTAACAAAAACTGAAAAAAACCTTTTCTAAAACAGTGAAATTAATCTGAGAAGATTACGAACATTTTTTTTTTTGACAAAAACAAACTAACGACATTTAATTTCTTTCTTGGAAATTTAAAATATTCGAACTGAGGAAAAATGAGGAGGGAAAATATGTATTTATTCAATATATACTAAAGCGAATCGTGATTCCCTTACTGCGAATGAATAAATGCAGACACAAAACCAATACTCAGTAATGGAAAACACATTAAATGTTATCAATAAAGTACTATTTGTGAATACAATAAGAACTTTTCATGTAATAATCGATGGAACACGTTGCTTGAATTAATGGAACTTTACGACGAACAAAGCGAAATAATTGTTCATTTAATTATGAAAGTCATTACATCATCCTTTTATATAACCATGGTTTAATGATGACGGCAATGCGTTGTAAGTATTGGTTTGAATAACCAGCTGGAGAAAAAATGTACTCTATCATCATCAGAAATTCGTTTCATATAAAATGATTCCATGCCACGCGGTAATTTAAAAAAATAAATGAGTATTCCGTTTTGATAACCCACCCCGACACATAGTTCTATAGTGTATTAATAACATTATTTTTCACGATGTATCCTAAGTTAGATCTTGCACTCTATATTATCATGAATCGAATCGACAATACAAAGCGCGTGATAAACACATGATAGGACACTCTAAGATGGATAAAATGTATTTAACATTTTGGAAAATTTCATGAAGAAAAGTTAAATTAATTCATCTGAATTATGTATGGATTACAGTCGCCTATAGGTTTGATTTTAAGTCCAAATTTTTGCTTTGGCGCCAAAAAAGCCCTTGAAATATTTATTCATAATTTATTTATGAAATATGCAATAAAATACTGAAATATAAGAGTATCAGCCATGACTTCTTCCACTGATCGATTTCTTTTCAGGAGGAAAGTCGCGGAGTACAGGTAAGTGTATAGTGGTTTCTTCGGTTAAGATTCGCGGTGCCGTAGCTTGCGCTTTTCAAAATAGTGATTTTCATTCGCTGTAGAAATATTTTCATCGGTAGAGTTACTAAAATAGAGCTTTAAAGTAAAATTATTTACTTTATGTATTTTGAAATGTCACGTACGAAAAATCAGGCATAACGTTGGCTTGTTCAATAATGGAACCGGTCCGAAAGTTCACTGATGGTCCAATTCTCAGTCTCTAAAATACCAAAACAAAAACCATTCACCATCAAAATTCCTAGAATATTGTGGACTATGCCATATGTATCATGTGCAATTTCCATGAGATCATAGCGTAATCTCGTCTGCTAGAGGATACACTGCGAACACCAAACATTTGACTCGCTGACTCGAGGTTACCTTCAATATATTCCAAAATGTCTTGCTTGAAGTATTCCGCAGATACATCTAAGGCACGCATTAACTTGAGGTATCCCACTGACACTATCTACTGACCACCTTAATGGGAAGGGAAGGTGGTTTCCCAATAGTGTTACCTATCGTTGCAACCCTCAAAACATGCGAACATGTGCCTAGAATAAAATAACATGCATTTGTCTCAATGAACTGTTGGTGACATATGCAAAAGATGCATTCATTCGCGGAAGTTCTAGCGTATCCTGGTTTGAAATTATCAACTCTCCAGGAGTACGTAGGGCCACCATCCCCGAATACAAGGTCTAAATTGGTAGCCATCCCCAGAGTAGAAGAGAGCGGAATCTGATCAGAGGTATGATCGGCTTAGGGGGAGCTAATGATAGATACTGTCGTCCCCCTACAAGGTGAAGAGCCTATCATGGTTAAAACGTGGTGGTATGCGGTTTAATGTGGCTAGAGTGTAATATTGAGCACTCACCAGCTGTGTCTTGGGTATCCTGAGCTGGGGTAGGAACTGGTATGCCATCTTAATGGAGGGCGTGGTTGACGCATTAGTTCAACCCCGTCTATGGAGACCGTAGAATTAAACCTTAACGGCAGGTGTCCACGTTAAATAAGTCCTTTTTCAGTGTCACTTGAAACACCATTAACGGGTTATCAAAGATTTCAGTACATTTCTATACAGCTTTGCAAGTTAAGGAAGATTTAAAACTCAGTCCTCTCCGAGTCTTTTGGACGGAGCAAATACACAAGAGAGCGGGTGTAGTTAAAATCCATCAACTTTCATGAGCGCCTTAAACAGACAAGCGTAATACTGTTAAACGCAATACTGAGAAAAAACTTAAATATTGCACTTCCATCAAAAAAAACGACCAATCATGTGTGGCAGCTTTCTGAAGATACATGGTGGCGGCCCCGCAAAACTCATGTATATGAAAGTATCTTGAACCAATACGATTGGTGAGCTCACATCTTTGTAACACACTTTTGATTCCCTCAATTTCCTCCGAAAATCGTTTGACAAAATGATGGGTCTTGAGAAAAAGTTCCATTATTTTTCCCAATCCAAATTGTATAGTCCTTAGACGGAAACTTTCAAAATATTGTGTTCATTATTATGTCACCTTTAACCTAAATCCTTTTTGTTGCGCCATATTGTCAAAAATTCGAGTGTTCAATAATAATTTTTTTGGTGGTAGGTTGGGAGGAGATTAGTTATGTATATAGGAAATAAAATGAATAAAGAATAAAAGAATAAATCAGCGATAAGCATTTTTTTAATTTTCGATTTATAAAGTTTTTTAATAATTAAATAATATGTTTGATTTTGATCAAATGACATGAAGTCAGGGTATTTTAACATTCTAAAATTGCACTTAGCAACAAGCACGTCCAAATTTCGAATAACAAAACAAAATAACACCTACTAGTGATATTAACAAGATTTCCTTTCTTCCTATTTAGAAGCAGAATTGTTAATTCGTCAATTAATCACATTTATATGGGAACTGACTTCTTTTAAGTGTCTTTCACGGTGATATCTTGCTTACCTAGTCTTAATACCCAATATTTCACAACTTCCTTTTCGGGTACAATAGTGCTTTTATGAATTTATTCAAACCTCCTATTCAAACTATTCAAACCCTCCTCCCGGAAACCCTCCTAAAAAAGTGATACGTACACCCTTGGGAACCAGCTGACTTGACACTTTCATCACATACTTCACACTGGAAATTTTTCTTGCAACAAATTGATTGTGTTGTGAGAAATGTTGTTACTCGAACTGCCATATTGAAAATAAATATTGCATGGGTCAAAATTTTCTTGTTTTGGCTTAGAAATGTTCTTTTCACATATTTCTGAAGCTATCTGATTTTGTATGCATCTTCAATAATAAAAATTTGTCACACCTTGAACCCAAAGAACACAACCAACAATGATTTTCTGAACATATAGAGCCAGTTCTTGAATCGCTTTGGGACTTAACAGCTTAGCGAATTCACAAATCAATTGAGCCAGAAATGCTCTTCTATTGAAAAAACTATTCTTTCCAGAAAATCTGAATCGAATTCCAACTACCCCAAAGTCCCATCGTAAAAATTAAAACATAAACTATGATCAAGTCACTTAAAGTACCCTCTAAAAAATTCTATGATGAGTGAAAACAAAAATAATAAACTAGGGCGGGGATATACGTCCCGACGTGTGAGGGAGCCTCGGCCTAATGCGGGCTACTCTCCAGCAATCTTGCTGGGGATAACTCGCCAGGGAATTTTTCAGTGGTGGAACACTTGGCCACTGAAGAATCAAAAACTATAAGTGAAAAAATCAACGACGCAAGCATGTTCGCCCGAAAGCCAAAACTAATGCGAACTCCGCCTCAAAGAGTAGCCAAGCCTAAACAAGGCAGCGCGAAAATATCGTGCAAGCAAACCTGCATCAAACGCTTTGCATCTGCAAAAAAGGTGCCTGTCCACAACATTCCTCCTTCACAAGGCGATGGAGCGAACCACATAAGAAGCGTAGTGGAGGCTTTGGGCACTGGAGCTATCGATCCGAAGCGCCATTCTCCGGGGGTCATCGAAAGTCAGAAACCGAGCAACGTGGAAAGCGAAAACAATGATGCTCAACAGCAACAAGACCCTCCTGCTGACAGTATACCGAGAACCTCACCTGAGGATCACCTGATCACAAAAATAGCCGATGACAGAAGTGAGGAAGAGCGGCTAACAAGGAACATAAGCACTATAATAAAAGTGATGAGAAATGCAACGAATGTCCAAAAAAATGTCAACAAGGATATCGAAAATGGAATTGACGAATTGGAGGACTTCGTTGATAGGATCCAGCACTATCGCTGCAAGTGGCCACGGGGGGAGAGTGAATTGAAAGAGCTTAAGAAAGTTCCTGAAAATAAAACTCCCTTCACCGAAACTGCTACTCCTCTCGTAAAAGGCAAAAGGGCGACACGTAGCCCACTTAAACCTGTCCGTAGGAAAAGGGCAAAGGGGCCGACACCAGTCGAGACAGGAGCCATCAGTCAAGGGGAGGAGGGAGATATTGACTTTCAATTGGTGCGCTCTAAGTCGCAACAGAAAGCTGCGAAGAAGATATACCGCGTGACAGCAAAAGATTCGAAAGAGGCGCCCGAAAAGCAATAAGGCACGAAAAACAGCGCAATGCCTAAAAAGACCAGGAGCAAGCAGCACAGGAATGCTCAACTGATCAAGCCTGCAGACGGGAGAACTTACGCCAAGGTCCTCAAGAAAATCAGGCAAAATGTGGAACCCGAAAAAAACGGTGTCTGTATACGAACAGTAAGAGCAACCAGAACAGGCGGTCTCCTCGTGGAACTCGGAGCGGAATCCACCGACAAGGGACGGTTCGAGAGCACTGTCAAGGACCTTCTGGGCTCTAAAGCTGTTATCTCGATATTACAGCCAATGTCCTCTTTGGAAATAAGAGACCTCGACTGCATTGCCAAAGAAGTAGAAGATTCCATTATGCTAATTCTTCCTACGGCAGAGAGCCTTAGGGTAAGGCTAACGCCTACCAACCCTAGAGGACAAAGGGCGGCGATAATAGACATCCCAGAGAAAGACGCTTTGCATCTCCTGGCCAAGGAGTTATGAGTAAGATGCCCTAACTCGATGCTACAAGGGCGTAGCATCGCACACATCTTCTTGAACTGCAAGGGGCCAGATCGAAGCAAACTGTGCTACAGGTGTGGCACTTCCGGCCATAAGGCGAAAGACTGCCCAAACGAAAACAGTTGCATCTTGTGCAAAGATAAGGGACGGAAGTCTGAACATCTGGCTCATATTTCAGGAAGTGGTAGGTGCCATGAGTTCACAGAGGCACTAAGCAAGAAAAGAGCAAAGACATGATTCAAGTCCTGCAAATCAACCTACACCGTAGCTCAACCGCACAAGATTTACTAGACCAGGTTGCAAGTGAGAAAAAAGTTGAGATGTTGCTAATATCTGAGCAACACCACATCAAGGAGGAGGCTGGATGGTATTGTGATCGATCCGGCACCGCCGCCTTCTGGGGACGTGATAGGGCTCTACCCACAGCTCGGACTTGATCCAGCGGAAATTGCTTTGTGCTCATTGGGTGCGCCGATTTGACATTCATAACCGTCTATTATAATGAGCTATTACATAGAGCTATTATATATAATGAGTCAATTTCATGTTTTCAGAGCAGGCTCGATAAACTGGAAGAAGCTGTCCCGAGCACGGAAGGCCAAATCCTTGTTGGCGGTGATTGTAATGCCAAGGCGATAGAATGGGGAATGCCTCTTCCAGACCCGAAAGGAAAAAGAATCCTAGAAATGGCGGCTAGGAGGCAACTTGTCATCATGAACGTTGGGAACACACCAACTTTTCGACGGCGAGGCTGCTTGGGAACTATTCCGGATGTGACATTATGACGGCAATGGGAGGAGCCTCAGCTGAAAACATGGTCAACTGCACCATGAGGCTCATCAAGAATGCGTGTGAATGCTCTATGCCCAGGCGACGGCCTCGACACAATAATCATGCTGTGTACTGGGGGTCGGCAGAAATCGCCGAAAAGCGGAGAGAATGTCACAGACTCCGCCGCGAAGCCCAACGTTCAAGAAATCAAGACAAGTCGAACGCTGGCATACAGGTCGGCCAGAAAACTCCTCCGTAGTTTGATTAACGAAAGCAAGGCTCGCTGCTGGCACAATCTCGTTGAAGACATCGATAGAGACCCGTGGGGGCTGGGTTACAAGCTTGCCATGCGGAAACTAGGAGCTGCAAGGAGGCTCTGTGTCCCTGAAGTTGAAAAAATGGTTGAGATTTTTGGAGCGCTTTTCCCTATGCATCCTGTTCGCCCCGATGATACAGATGTTGAATGTCCTGGAGAATGCCCACTTTTTAGCGCCATCGAGCTGGATGATGCGGTGAAATCTTTAAAATCGAAAAAGGCCCCAGGCCCAGACGGTATACCAGCAGAAGTGATACAGCTTGCACACCAACTTTGCCCTGACAAGCTGTTCACCACTTTCAATGTCTGTCGGCAGCAGGGCGTATTTCCAAATTGCTGGAAAGAGGCTAGGCTCGTACTGATCCACAAGGAGAAGGGGAACGTGGAGCAACCATCTTCATATCGGCCGCTATGTATGTTGAACGCCACCGGGAAGGTGCTCGAGAGGCTCATTAGAGAAAGACTTGGAGAGGCCATCCGAACTGTCGAGGATCTGTTTCCTCAGCAGTAAGGCTTCAAGGCTAGTCGATCCACGATCGGTGCAATAGCAGAGGTAGTGAGTGCGGTCCAGCAGGCAGAAGCCTACAATCACTACTCGAGACGAATAGTACTGCTCATAACACTCGATGTGAGAAATGCCTTCAATTCTGCTAGATGAACAGATATTCTTCATGCTCCGGAAAATTTCAGGGTCCCGAGGTATCTGATGCGGATATTGAAAGACTATCTGAAAAACTTGAAAGTCATCTATTGCAAATTGGGAGGCCGGCGAAGAATTGATTTGACATCAGGGGTGGCGCAAGGTTCCGTTCTGGGCCCGAACCTCTGGAATGTCTCGTACGATGAGCCTTTGAGGTTGCAGTTACCGGGGAAGTCGCGCCTGGTTGGCTATGCAGATGACGTAGCAGTACTAGTATTGTCGGACAGGCGCAACTCAAACTGGGTGCGGTAAAACGTCGAGTGAGCGAGTGGATGACAGACCGTGGACTTAGCCTAGCGCTGGAAAAGACCGAGGTCGTCGCCCTGACCAAGAAGCGGATCCCTCGTGTTAATCCCGTTTGGGTGGAAGAAATGATCATCGAGTCGAAAGAATCAATCAGATACCTTGGCTTGATGATTGACTCGA